>CM028129.1:364490000-366990000 GCA_016271365.2 Neoceratodus forsteri | reverse complement strand
TACCTTGCTTTTCTATCCTTTATTTCCTCCTTTTCGCCTCTTCTTTTCTCTTCCCTTCCCTCCAGCATTGCTTCTCTGTACGTTGCTGCATTTCTTGTACTGCCTGCGGTTCTGTGTAGATTGGCTAATATTACATTTAGCAGTGCTTTTGTAAGTTGGCAGCTTCTGTGAGCCATTTGGAGTTTTGATTGGGAGGCTCCCTCATTCATGTTGCTTTCTGTAATGCAGATGGGGATAATCTGACCCTTGATAAGAAAATTATCTACATAGAATTAACCCTTTAGAGGGATACTGTCAACCCCCTTAGGCCTCATACTATTCCTAGTTTAAAAAACACGTGTTATTTTTGTTTATGTATGTGGTAGTTTGATATTTTTTTTTTTAACAAATTGAAAAACAGACTGCCCATAGTACTAGTGTTACCACACACAAATATGGGGTATCAGAAAGCATCGGGAACGGTGGAAGGTGCTTGCGTCGGAGAACTAAGCCCCTTGCATCATTCCCGATTCAGGAACGCAGCCTGCTCCAGTTGGGGGACTGCCTGTACTGGCCAGGTTTGCACTGTTATTGTGATGGTTGCACCAGTGCACCATAGTGAAGGGGGGTATGCAGCAGGGTGGCACTGCAACAGCCCTTTAATTAGTATTCATGAAGCCCCCCACCACCACCACCACCACAAGGTGTACAGTCCGCTACAGTTGGACCAGCCCAGAGCTGTCACCCACCATATCTCATACCCACACAGTACCCAGACAGTTGCGGAGTGGCACTGGAGCAGCCAGCGGTATCCTGCCATGGTGGGTACATGTCTATAAGGTCCCCCTCATGGTACCAGGTGTGTAGCCCCCCACCCACACAGACAGCACAGGCATGGTGGCAGCCCTGCAGTGCCCCTGTTGGGGTCTGCTGCAACCCATCCCGACCAAACCTGACCTCCACATCTGCTGTGCTCTTCCTCATGACCCTGCCAGATGCTGCCTGACTGCCATGCAGTTTGCAGCAAACCTGTGCTGTATGCTTTGCCTTTGCTGCACAGCAGCGGTTGCCGCAAACAGTGGGAGTTTGGTGCCGGAACCCCTCCCGATAGTGAGTTGGGCGTAGGGACCCTTGTGCATCAGAGATCGATGCAGCTGCTGTTTGCTGCAGCTTGCATTGATCCAAGGGCTGTTTCATGAATCCTGCATGTGCTTGTTTACATTCCCTTGATCAATTCCCACTGCATCTTTCCTGGACTTGGGAGCACCACAACACAGTCTAGCCAGTCACGATGCAGTGGGAGGAAAGGAGCCTATTGAACCATGAGTGAGTGCACTGTTTGTTTTTTCTAATGTTCTGGAAGTATGTAATAGGAGAAGGTCAAGGATTTGAAACAAAACAAGGTTGGGTAAAAGTAAACAATGATCATGCATTTCAGTTCTACTATGACAGGAAGCAAATAAAACAACCAGCAAAATCAATAATGAATTTTAGAGAACGTAATGATAAAATATAGGTTTTTACTAAGAAATAGCATCAAGCATAAAAGGTTGACGGTGTCCTTTTAATTCTCCCCTGGTAAATTGGCATACTATCCCAAGAATTTTGATATGTGGTTTTTGCTAAAAGTACTGTAATATATGTTTTCATACATACTCTTGTGTCATGCTGAGCTAATTTTTACAAGAAGCGGAAGCAGTACCAGAATGTACTTCAGAATGTAGTAGACCTGTGGCCCTGTCCACACTAGAACTTTTTTTGTTTTTGTTTTTTTGCAGTTTAGTGATTGTTGTTCTGCGGCCCGAAGCTGCCCTCCAGATGCTGGCCACCCCAGCCCTACTCCCCCAGTTTTCCATCGGGACAGACCTTTGTGCTAACGCAGCATGGTCTGGGTACTCATTGGGATGCAGGACTACCAGGTGGCTGGGGTCAGTGGCAGCTTGGGAAGCCATTTTCCTGTTTGCTTCCTGAGGTTTGGCTTGCAGTGCCACCCAGCCGGCCCCACTCATGCTTCCATGCATGGAGCATTGGCAGCCCCCACACCCTCCCCCTGTGCTGACAGTCCCTGACTGCCTTAACTTGAAGCAAGGGGTCAGGTGAATGCCAGGTCCTGAAACCCTCTCCCCCTGTCCAGCCAACCCCCAGAAACCCAAGTCCACATCCAAACCCGAGTCACCAGTGTGGAGTCCAGCACCTCATCCGTCAGCACCACCGGTCTGGTTTAGAACTGTTTTTGTCAACTATTTTCAAAACCATTTTTGTTAAACCGGTTTAGTGCTTCCACACTATGCAATAACCATTCCTGCCATATTGCTGGTGTGAAACCTGTTTTCCTTGCAACTAGTTCCGAATTTCATCCCAACAAACTGTGCTTGTGTGTCTCACTGTAGGTGGAACTGTCTTAATTAAAGGGTTGCTTCTTAAACCGTTCTTAGGACTAGCTACTTTGGAGGTCTCAACAACAATTTTCAAAAACTGTTCAACTGGAGCAGCAATGTGGGTGCTAATCTTTATAAGCAGTTCAAGCAGTGCAGTGTGGGCAGGGCCATAAGAACCATTTCACATCAAGTTAGGCTGATATAGCCAGAGTGTGATTTTTAACCAGCTAAGCATGTGAGGCCCAACTCTACAACAGTTGCTTGCAGTTATTATTCACCTGTTTTCCCATATCAAATACGTATACATGCCCATGAACCAAGGGTTGCTGGACAGGGCCTGAAATGAGTTGGGAGACATAGTCATTCAGAGAGTGGTTGTTTCGTAGTATGCTGATGCCATATTTAATACTGATAGTGTGTCACTGTAAGAAAAAAAAAAAAATACCACAGTTGCGTATCGTGCATCACGATACACTATGATAAACCGTCTTACTGTAATATAGTGTAATAACTTCTGAAACAAATAGTTTGTGATACTCAGAACTTGATGATGTGACATTCTTGATCTGGAGAAGGGAGGTCTCTTCTGGTCAGGGATAAGATGCATAACATTGCATCTGCCAGTACTGTATCTGGCCTGTAGGTAGGTAGAGCACTGCAGTTTTTACTACTACGGTCTGCCTGGAATAATTTATGATTGCTGCATTTATCAGTTGAAACCATTCAGTAACAAACATATGTGGTTTAGATAATATTAATGTACCATGTTATCTGCTCTGAAGCAACGTAAGGTCATAATTTAACATTCTTGAGATTTTGTTCAAAACGCTTAAAATAGAATCGAGACTGCTTTTCAAATCAAGAAGATTTTGAAATTATTTTAAAAGTGTTATCTCAGTGTCATTAAATCCAGTGAATTAAAGATATCCATGTTAATTAAGAAGGGTGCTAAAAGTCTGTGTTTGGGCTGCAAACTAAAGCAAAGACATTGTCTTGAGCGCTCACAGAAAATGAATCGGAAACTGTGTTTTCACCATGGGCTGTTCACCAAGAGAGGGAAATAGGGACTAGTAAGCCGAGTTAATAGGTCCACTAACTATGCTTACTTTATAAGCAAATCTCAAAGTGATTTCAGGAAACTTTGGTCCCATGGATTCCATTTCAAATCAAAGGGTTAAGTTCTGTGCCACGTCAAGGGAACTCCAGCAGCTAAGAACATGCTCTCCCTACTAAAAGAATAACACGGATCTGCTCTGAATATTACCTACGCAAGCAGGGCCTCGTATGCTCATTTCAGGTGAAGGCTTCATGAGCATCAGTTTTGTAATTTTGCTTTTGTGCACACACACACTTGAGATGGAGTTTTCTATACATGTACAACTTGTAGACTTGTCTTTTGTCTGGGGCTTGTTTCAAAAAATCCCCAGACCGTGCACAGCTTTCACTTTCATTTTTGTGCACGTGTTCCTTCACGTCACAAAGGTGGGACTAAAGTTAGGAACTATGTAGTTAACAAGGGCTGCTGTTTATGTGGAGCTATAAGAAAGTGTGGCTGTCGCTTTTGTATTACTCACTCATGGGTGGCAGATGCTGCACGTGTCATAGCACTGTTTTCAAAGCAGTGGTCCTCTTGTGCCACCATGTACTGTATGTTTTGTACTTAGGTGGGCTGTGTGTAGATTTGATGGATATTGATAGTTGTGATTTTATCAAAGTCTGGGGAGTGGTTGAGGAGAACATATAATGTACATGGGGGAGAGCAGACAGTGCAATGAAAGATCTCAGTATTACAGTACATTAGAAAACTGCAGCACAACTCAAGTAACACTGCTGAATATTTGAACACATTTACCGTCTGTATTATGTATAATATTGCACATGTTCAATTTGACTGTGATGGAGCGTAAAACTTTAAAAATGTGTCCACCCCTGTTATTCCTGTTAGGGGTCCTACAGCATATATGTGCTATAGCCAGATGTTTTAGCTGGATTCTGTGACAAACCATTCAAATAAAATGTAATTGCCTGTCAAACTAGAGTAGCAGGGATTTGAACCATGCAGTTGTCCATCCAGGTACAGAAATACTTTGTGAAGGACAGTTTGCTGGGTGTCAGCTTAAACATGGTTATTGTAGTTTTTTACTTTAATAAAATTAGAGTGCAGGAAATTCCTGTGTAAACCCAATAGAAGGTTTTAAATTCCAGCAGCAGGAATTCTGGCATAGTATGCCATCAAGTGAGACTGGTGAAAATTTGAAAGGCCAAAAAAAAATTAATTGGACAGGTAGTTGCCTATAGTACCTGGCTTGGTAGTGCCAGTGGAACACATCATGCTGTCGAAGTAGATTTACGGTTGGTTGGTGCTATGACACAGCGCCCCCACTCTGAGCAAATGGAAGCCAAGGGCACACTGCATTGGTAGGTAGGATGCTCTGGCTATGGTGAAGGGTGTTGCCGGCTGCTGCTTGAGCACTTCCTGCGGACTGGGGGAGCCTTGATGCGAGTGACCACACAGTACTGTCCCCCGACAGACCAGTGATAGTGGATGAACTGACACCTTGCATCAGGATGGAGGGTGAGATCCACAAAAAAGGGAGTAAAAGTTCTAGGTTATATAGATGATGCCCTCACTCATATATCAGGCCTAGTACTGCCTTTGGCTATCCCTTCTTTTTCTGGTGGTGAACATGCACTGCCTGAGCCAATGTAAGGGAACTGACCTGGGCCCTGTCTTGGAGGAGCTCCCCATGGGGCACCTTCAGAAAGGCGTGACATCTGTACAGAGTTAGAGGTAGAACCACTGTCTCAGTGGGCAGTGGAGCAGGAGTGGCTGCACAGCAGGCACACCAAAGAGGTGAGCATACTGCAGTGGATTGGGGGGGATATCTGTTTTGATTTCTGTAACCAAAAAAAAGAGAAAACCAAGGTCCATGTTAAATGGAATCAGTTTGCTCTTTAGTAAACAAGAAGCAGCACTATGTAACCTGAAAGGGTTTGACGTGACTCTTCTAATGCCACAGTATTTTTGTAATATACACACACACACTTATCATGGACAAAAATACTAATGACAGTATACCAGTGAAAAGTAACATTCCTTTATTTAGGCATCTAGTCTGTTCTCTTATCAGTGGCTTTGATCTTCCTCCCTAGCTTTGCATGTGCAGCTGCTGGAGCAACTGTAGCTGACTTTGCAGACTGAGAGCATACTCGTTAAAGAGCTAGTGGAATGAGAGCAGACAAGAAAATGATAGAAATTTTTAGTAGTAGTCAGTTGTAACTTTTTATTTGTGAAGTATTTTTCTTTTTTGCTCATTAGGACATTTTTTTTTATGTGACAGTGTTGTGTTAGATGTGTGGAATAGGTCTCAGCCTGGTAGCTAACATCTCTCTCTCTCTCTTTGCCCACCAATACATCATCAGCATTGTGATCTCATTGATAGTGACATCACAAGTGACTGACCTGGCAGCTAATAAGTGGCTATTCCCAAGCACCAGCGATGTCACAGTCACTGAGGTCACAGAGCTAGATACAGTATGTCAGCTGCCAGGCACAGTGCTGTTTCACACAGCATACCTCCTAACATCAGGTAAACAATCATCTAATGAGAGGAAAAACAAAAAAGCACCTCAAATATAAAAGGTAGATGGTTGGCTGCTTTTAAAAATTAATATTAGTTTTAGGCAGTACACTAGCTCTTTAATGTGTACTTGTGTTAACTTTCTGGAGCCCTCTTTAAACTCTTGTAGTAACTCCTGTGATGCAGGTAGGGGAGCAGAGCACTTGCACAGTGAGAAGGTTAAGTTGTAAAAACATTCATGTTTTACATGTCAGGAACGGGGTGTACATCGAACATTTCATGCCCTAAATTTATGGAACTCCATTCTCACATGCTTACAAACACACAATTATATTTAATAGTATTGAGTATAGATTAGTGATACTTGGGTAGTGATTTTAACTGTCCTAATGGGATGCACTGGATAGACAACTTATCTGACATCCTGTCGGACCCCATTCGAATTTCACATCCAAGTTCAAATAATGGTATCTGAGTTTGGATAGTGGGATCTTAGGTTGGATGTCTGCCTCAAACTCCTTGGATCCCAGATAGTTACACTGGATAGTTAGTATCCTGTTGCATCCTAGGTGATAGGATCCAGTAGTTGGATAACAGTGGTATCTGATGCCATCCAGTGTCTTGAGAAAATCTGTAGTATTTGATAGTATGCAGTTTTATTGGATACTAGCTGCGCAACACTAATATAGCCATCAAATTTAAATACAAAAATTCCTGAATTCTGCATTATATCCTGTGGCTACCACCCCAAGTTTGTCCAATCCTTGTGTAAAGGCAATGATAAAAATGCAAGTTTCAGGAGGGTGACTTTTGTCCTGATGGTGTTTTCTACAACTGCAGCAGCACTGAGGAGCTTAGACATGCACACATCCTATTCAAGGGCAAGTGGCCAAAAGACATTCCCCTGCATTGGCTTTGATTTCCCCATGGGATTTGAAGGTCACAAGCCCTAGTTTTTTGCTCTTTCAGATTTTCCATCAGTGTCCTATTTGTAGCATTTTTTATACAGCAGTTCTGCCTTTCTACTGGTAGTCACAAGTAGAGCACGTTTAACAGAGATGGCTACACGCAGTCACAAACTAGCAACTCTGGATTGTGCCGCAGAGGATGGGTTTAATGGAACTAGGGCTAACAACGGAATCCTACAGCCCTTCACTAGAACTGGGAAATCTGGCACATGGTGTGGCAGGGTTTCAGGTAACTAAATACTTATGAAGTATTTTACAGTTAAAAAAAAAAGCACAAACTGCCAAGATTGAACTGTATACATTAGTACTATGTTTCCATTTTGTACTCTCTCTCCCCCAGTTGGAAATAAATCTGAACTTCGAACCATGGAATTCTTTTAGTTATGAAAAAGTGCTATTGCATGTTAAAACCGTTATGAGTACCCAGCAGTGGGAGCAAAGACGATTCAAATTGTGTGTCTAGATGGTTCGCCGCACTGGTGCATTGAGCTGTGGTGAAAGTGCTAAATATGATTTTAATGAACAGTTGGTGTTGAAGAACAACTTTAAAAAAATGCACCTTTGAAAGGTAAATTTCATATGGATCCTATCCTGATATTCTTCAAGAATATGCCTGTCTCAGATTGTAACCACACAGAAAATTGCACGACAGTAGCTGCCTTTTACTAAAAAAAAAAGCTCTCAGATTTATATATATATATATATATATTTGTAACTTATATGCAGTTTATGAGAATAAAAATATTTAAACCTTGTTTCCAAGTATCTGTCTCGATTACCTTTTCAAATGAAATGGTGTTGCTGACTTGCCGAATTCATTGTACTATAAGACAGGTAATTAACACATTTGTTTAATTTTGCTATAGATATCTGGAGCAGTTAGCACTGATTAAATTGACACTCAGCGATCAACACTTGACCTCAGTTAGCACATGAAGACAGTGCAAGCCTTAAGGGTAAGCCAGCACAAATTTCTGCATACCAAGGGAATCACTGAATACCCTGGGCAGTTGAGTGGGCAGGGAACCACTTTAAAGTAGTACTTTGAGGGGATCTAGGGATGGGAGACAAATTAACTATGTGGATTAGTAACAAGCTGGAGGGAAAGAACTCAGAAAGTAGTTGTCAACGGTAATACGTTAGAAGTTAGGTCACTAGTGGGGGTACCTCAGAAGTTGGTACTGGGGCTGGTCCTTTTTAAGGTATACATCTGTAATGTAATGTAATGTATTGTAGGAGAGGGAATCCAGGGTAAAATCCATCTCTTTGCAGATGATACCAAAATTGGTAGCTGGGTGGATACAGTGAAGGAAATACAGGGACTAGAAATTGACTTGGGGAAGGGCTGGAAAAGTGGTCCAGAATATGGCAACTTGATTTTAATGAAAAAAAGTGTAAAGTCAAGCACATTGGCAAAAGAAATCTGATAACAGTGGTGGTTGGGGAGAGTGAGGGTGGAGCAGATGGAAGAAAGAGATGTATTGGTTACAGTCTAAAGTCATACACGCAGTGCTGTAAGGCTGCAGATAGGATGTTAGAGTACATAGGGAGGGGGGTTGCTAGCAGAAGGAAGGAGGTGATTCTGTCCCTGAATAGATTCTTGGTATAACCTCAGCTAGAGTACTGTGTTCCAGTTCTTGAGCCTAAATCCAGAGGACTATGAAGTTGATTCAGATGCAGCCGGGGAAGTTGTATGAGGAAATACTAGCGATTTTTTTAAGTTGTACACACTAGAGGCCAGGAGGGAGAGAAGGAACATGATGGAGACCTTTAAATACCTAAAGGTTATGCCGTGTCATAATTCAGGGCAAGGTAGCAAGGGGCCATGAATGGCAACTGGTGGGTTGGAGCTTTCTTTAAGAGGGATGTAAGGAAATTCTTCCTTCCAGAAAGGGTTGTGAAGAAGTGGAATGTGTTCCTAGAAATATTTTGTAAAATTCACTGCTGCATAAAGCTGAGCAGCATTTAGTTTATAGCTTGATGCTACTGGCAGGAGGGGATTTTGGATAAAGTGCAGAACACTTGATCTTATGTCAGGGGAATCTCTTGCAGCAGGCCATCACAGGTAGGACTCCGCCGTCAGGCCACACTGAAACAGTCTAGCTAGCAGTCTACCAGAGGGGGCAGCCCACCTCCGACATCACTGTCTGACGTCAGCTACTCTGTGTATGTGGGCGGCCCCCCACGTCCTTCCCAGTTCTTTCCTGCCATCAACCTAGTCACGCCAGATCTGCAAGGAAACCACCACTGCTTCAGTCACTAGTTTTGCACCATTTTTATGTTTGTCGTGCACACAAGCGCAGATGAACATGTTGATATGAGAGGTGCGAGGGGTGCCAAACTAATGGCCGGGGTGCAGAAGGGGCCGGTCTGTGGCCGGAAAATCAGCAGGTAGTGTCCTGATGACACTGGTTTGTTGAGGGAGCTGGTCTCGGCAAACATTTCAAAGGACAAGGTCGATGCTGTACACGGCTCTGTTCTTTGAAATGCGACCCCTTCAGCTGTGGCTTAGTGTGTCTTTCCTTGTTAAATAATGTCCCTTTTCCCTGCTGCCGCTTAGTGTCTCTTCCCTTTCTGACACCGGGATGCCCACTCCCAGTGTTGGATGTGCCCCCCTAACCCATCTATATCCCTAGCAGACATCAGGGTGCCCAATCCCCGTGTCAGCATCCCCCTCCCCACAACTACTGTGGCACACTGGGAGCCCACCCCAGTGTGCCTAAATTTCTATTTGTTAATTTTTCACCTGTAAATGAAGAAAACCTTCCCTTGCTGTCTTTTTTTTCTCTTCACCTGTAAAGACGAAAACCGTCCCTCGTTGTCTCCCTGTCCCCCTCCACCATCCCGACCCTCCCTCTGCGCACCCACCTCCCCACACACCCCCTTACCCCTGAGGTCTGCAGTTGCGATGTTCTGCAGAGCAGGACACATCTGCACTCTTCAAAGCCGACGGGCAAAGTGAAAGAATGAAAGGTAAGCCGTATAATGGGATCAGTAGGGTTTCAACTTACGTTGATATCTCAGCCATTTTTAGGAATTTTGGCTCTAAATTTTCAACATGGAGTTCTTGGGACTCCACCTCATGAACATGTCACTGTCATTTCATTCCTCAGTCCCGAAAGGTGATTTCGCGGTCGCTGTGCAGAATCACCCTTTCAAGACCGAGTAATGAAACGACAGTGCCAGAGTTCATGAGGTGAGGTCCCAAAAAGCCCATGTTGCAAATTTGGTGAAAAAATTCCAAAAATGACACTTACAGCGTGTGTTGCGCGGTTTCTCATACTGGCTAAGTAACTTCCACCATTTTTAATATTTTCACTCCAGATTTTCAGCATTGTCATTTTTTCACACTTCCTAATGAACAGTACAGCTGTTATTTTTCACACCCTGCCTGAAATGTGTTTTTGCACCAGTTGTGCGGAATGACGCAGTCACTGTGCGAAATCAACTTTCAGGATGGAGTAACAAAATCACAATGCCACTGTTCATGATGGGAGGTCCCAAAAAGCCTATGTTGAAAATTTGGTGACAAAATTCCAAATAAATTACCGTCTTATGGGCGTGCGTTGCACAGTTTCTATGCACACTCGTAACTTTGCCAATTTCTCCTATTCTCACTCCACATTTTCAGCATTAACATTTTTTCACACCTCTTCATGAACAGTACAACTATCATTTTTCGCATTCTGCCCAAAATGTGTGTTAGCAGCTGTGGTTCCAAATAGCGCAGTTGCGCGAAATCACCTTTTGGGACTGAGTAATGAAATGATAGTGCCACTGTTCATGAGATGGTGTCCCATAAAGCCCACGTTGAAATTTTGGAGCGAAAATACCAACAAGCATTTGGGGCATTGGGGTTTCCAACTGTAACGCGCCCCCCCAACCCTGTAGAGACTGACAGGCGTATGCCTTGGGGTCATTAGCCGTAATGCTCACACCATTCCTCCGGCACCCCCACCCTGCAGCCAGTGACAAGCATTGGGGTGTGCTTGGAGTCTTTAGCCCAAATGTTTACCCCATTCTCCTATGCTGCACCCATCTCAGCTTATTTCATTATGGAGTGGGGTGAGCGTTAGGGCCAAAGACCTCAAGGCACACCGTGACACCATCAGTGTCTGCAGGGTGGGGATGGAATGGTGTGAGCATTACGACTGATGACCCAAAGGGATACCCCCAATGCCTGTCAGTCTCTGCAGGGTGGGGGGTGGGGCAGAAGGATTGAAAACCTTAATTCCTCATTAAGGAAGTAAATCAGGGAGGGACATTTGATGTCACCTACCTTGATTTCAGCAAAGCCTTTGACAATGTCCAACATAGAAGACTGATTAACAAGATGAGTAGCCTGGCAACGTGGCACAAGCTGATAAACTGGGTTAGAAACTGGCTGACAGGAGGCAGAGGCTGGTGGTAATGAGATCTAATCCGGGGAGAGGGGGGTGACCAGCGGGTACCTCAGGGATAAGTCCTGGGACCAGTCCTGTTCAGTGTCTTCATTACAGACATTGCAGAAGGGCTAGAAGGAAAGGTCTGTCTGCCTGTTTGCAGATGACACCAACATCTATAACAGAGTGAATACTCCAGAAAGGGTGGAGAAAATGAGTAGGGACATGGAGAGGCTTGAAAAATGGTCTGAGGTGTGGCAACGGAGGTTCAATGCAAAGAAGTCCAAATAATGCACCTGAGAAGATGGAAACCTGGGGACAGTTACAAGATGGGGTGGAGGCGCTGAAGATCGCAGAGGAAGAAAGGGACCTAGGACTTATCAGTTCTGATGACCTAAAGGTGTCAGAACAGAGCACAAATGTTTCAAGGACAGTCAGTGTAATGCTGGGGTGTATAGGCAGAGGTATCACTAGCAGGAGGCACGAGATGGTGATACCATTGTGTAATGCACTACTGAGGCCTCACCTACAGTAATGTGTGCAGATATGGAGGCCACTAATGCGCAAGGACATTGACAGGGTGGAGGCAGTCCACAGAAAGGCAACCGATATGGTACATGGCTGTTTCGTCGATGTCCACGGGATCGGGAGTGCTCTCGGTTGAGAGCTTCGGATTCCCATGCTTCTCCGGATCTGACTATGGTTGAATCCTCAGCCCAGGCCGCTGGCTCCACGGTAACCCCATCGGGCCAGTTGGCCGAGATGCTGGTTTTCTGGCTGAGATTTTTCTTGAGCCAGTCAACCAGTTGTCGACTGAACAGGCCAACACTTCCTTATCCAGAACTCCGGTCCTTTCTCAGACCATTGGAGGGACAAATCAGTCTGCTGACCCACCGCCTCTGGTTGATGACCAAGACTCAGAGGAGCCTTGGCACTCGCTGACTCCCTCCAGTCCCTGCCGCCAGTCCCCCTGGTAGTCGAGGTTGAAGTCTCTGTCTTCTTTCCGTGGGTCAAGCATTTTCCGCCAACATCAGTGCTTCCGCTCTTAGCACCACAGAAAGCAGCACCACTGCTACACTTCATCCTCGTCCTCCTTGGGTGAGGAGAGGCTTCAGTGCAAGTTGAATCCACACTACGCGGATCTCATGTGGCAACAGCTGGTGCTCACCTGTGTGAAGCCGGCTACTACGCCGGCCATCACCTGGCTTTCTCCTGACAGGGTGTCACCTTCACTGCCTAAGGAGCCAACTAAGACGGTCCTGGCTCGGCCAACCCTGGCATCTCCACTGATTCCGATGGAGCCGCCACCTAAACAGCCACCAACCAGGACCCCGACGAAGGAATCGCGACTGACCAAGGGGCTTCTCCATCGGCTGTCTGTCATCGTCACCCCTGACCATCCACAGAGGGTCAGGGCGGACTCAAGCAGTCCACCCCTCTTCAATGACTCTTCAGAGTCAGAGGATTCATCCTTACACCCCGTCCGGTCGACATGAAGTCAGTGGGGGATCTCTCGACGGACGAAGAACCTTCCTCTTTTATGGGCCTTCTCCACCTAATCTCGAGTCCACGAGTATGAAAATGGAGCCCGTCCAGTACGGGAACATTACCCATTGACTGAGATCCTTGACAAGGGAGATACTCCCACGGAGGCCTTCACAGTGATGGAGACCATTTTTGGCCCTGCCCTGGAGCTTTGACAGCGGCCCGCTTCCTGCCCTGTGCCTTCTTCCCAGATGGCCCACAAGTATGCGGTGTCACAACCCCACTCAGCAGGTCAGGCCCTCTGCTCCCACAGTGCCAACTTCCGAGCGCAGTATTGTGAACAGGGTAACCCTCCTGTCTGGTTTGTGGGTCTGAATCACCTTTGGTCTCAAGTTCTGGAGGGATTCAAACTGTGAACCTCTTGCTAGCATACCCAACTGTACAGGCTCAGATAATTCTGCTCTTTGGGGAATGCCAGATATCTTTTGCCTACGGGCACCTAACCAGGTATTCAAAATTAACCTTTAAAAACTCTATGAAAGACCTTCGATAAATTCTTACCTTTTCCCAGTTTGGTATACCATTAAGCTTATGAACAGTGTATTCAAAATCTTAACCATCCATACATCACAGGCAAAAAGGAAGGACTTGGAAGACGCAGGCAGTCTCTTTAAAATAAGAGGTTTTACTTAAAATGAATAAAATATGTAAAATGTAACCACAGAACAATATATCACAAAACATACAATCACTTAAAAGAACAAGGTAAAATACAAACATGAACTCCTACCACAATACACTTAGACTTGCCTATCTAATGTATACTTTCTTACAGTGCTTTAGTTAGCTGTTGTTTCAAGAGAGTCAAAACAGGAATGTCTCTAAGTGGAAATACAGAATACAGTTAAACTGTCTCTAAACCTGCCCCTTCCATGACGTCACCTAGCTCCTCCCTGTAAAATATAAAAATTAATACACACAGGATGTCCCATCACTCAGGGTATATTAAATAAGGTGATATCAGCAACGACTCGTTTCCCCATGTGACTCTCTGATCTTGAGTCTTTCCTTTGATCTGGTATGTTTTCCTTTTTCAAAGACATCACAGAACTTTTTACAACTCTGCAGTTTTCTCCCCTAGCTGCAACATAGTCTTTCAGCACCAGTTGAAATTAACTGCCCTTCCTGAGGACGTCATAAAATGGCTATTTTAGTTCCTGGCTTCAAGTGACACAGATCCTAAACAAGGCTATAAAATGTGAGTTCTTGGAGGTTAATCACATTACAGAGATCTTCTGTTTAACATATCCTGTCCTTTGAACTGAAACCTTGGGGGGGGGGTCATCACAGGAGCACAGGATGTCTCATGAGAGACACTCAGTAACACATTTTTATATTACAAAACCATAGAGCAATCAGAACCAGCTGTCCAAGTGTCACAATCCTCCCCACCTAGACTGAATTTGGGGGCTCTGTCCCCTGCATGGGATGAGCTTCCCAAATCTGTTCACTCCTCATAGACATGAGACAAGTCATCTGAGCTCTGATTGGTTGCTCCAGCCCCATGTAAGCTTGTCATGTCATACCCTTGCAAAGCAAGACTCCATCTTAACAATCTACCATTAGTTTTTCCCATCTGCGTCAGCCAAACCAGGGGGTTGTGGTCAGTTTGTACCACAAAATGCCCATATAAGTATGGCTCTAGCTTCTTTAGGGCCCACACTATGGCAAGACACTCCTTTTCCACAGTAGAGTATGCCCGCTCCCTGGGAAGTAACTTTTTACTCAGGTACACTACAGGATGATCTTTCCCTTGGTAGGATGTCTGACTCAGAACTACCCCAATACCCACGTCTGAGGCATCAGTCTGAACTATAAAGGGTTTGCTATAGTCAGGACTTGTCAAAACAGGAGCACTGCACAGTGCCTCCTTCGGTCTGATAAAGGCTTCCTCACAGGCTGGTCCCCAGGTAATTTTCTTTGGCATCCTTTTCTTTACCAGGTCAGATAGGGGAGCAGCCAGGGCACTGTAATTGGGTACACATTTCCTATAATACCCTGCTGTCCCTAGATAGCTCCTGACTTGCTTCTGCATTTCTGGTCTGGGCCATGCCTGGATCACCTCTATTTTTATTTGGTTAGAATGGAGCTGTCCCAGCCTACCACATGCCTGAGGTATGCCACTTCTCCCATGGCCACCTGGCACTTCTCAGCTTTGACAGTGAGCCTGGCCCTCTGTATCCTGCCCAGCACTTCCCTAAGGTGGGACAGATGTTCCTCCCAACTGGAACTAAAGATGGCAGTGTCATCCAAGTATGCCACAGTGTACTCCTCAACACCATTTAACACCTGGTTCACCAACCTTTAGAAAGTGGCCTGGGCATTCTTCATCCCGAAAGGCATTACTTTAAATTCAAATAAGCCTATCAGAGTGATGAAGGCCGACCTCTCCCTAGCTCTGTCTGTTAACTCTACCTGCCAGTACTAGTTGGTCAGGTCAATAGTCGTAAGGTAGGTTGCCCCTCCCAACTTGTCCAGGAGTTCGTCTGTCTGGGGCATCGGGTGGGCATCTGACTTCGTGACTGCATTCAGTCCATGATAGTCCACACAGAAATGACTAGAGCCATCTGGCTTGGGCACAAGGACTATGGGTGAGGCCCAGGGGCTGTGGGATCTCTGGATTACCCCTAAATCCAGCATCTTCTCCACTTCCCTCCTAATGTCCTTTTGAACAGCCTCTGACACCCGATATGCCCTCCGCTGTATGGGCGTCAGTGTCCCTGTCTCCACATCGTGCATCACTAAAGGGGTTAGTCCAGGCTTGGCACTAAACAGGAGGGCAAATTCTGCTAAAACCTCCCTTACTTCCTGAATCTTGTCCGGGGCCAGCTGGGGAGACAATTTTACTTCCTCCACAGAGGACTCCTGCTTGTTTTCTTCCAGCAAGTCCAGAAGGGGGTCTCCATTGTCCATCCCTTCCCCAGGACTACACACTGCAAACACCATGTCAGCCCTATTAGCATATGGCTTCATCATGTTGAAATGGTATATCCTTTCTCTCTGTCTTCTGTCAGGTAACTCTATAATATAGTTCATGTCATTTACCTTCCTAACTACTTTGTACGGTACTGCCCACTCAGCCTGCAGCTTGTCTTTCTGGACTGGAATAAGGACCATGACTTCCTGACCCACCATGTACAAGCAAGCTCTGGCTCTGCGGTCGTACCACACTTTTTGTTTCTGTTGGTCAGCTGCCAGATTGCTCCGGGCTGTGCCCATAAGCTCCTTCAGCCTTTCCCTAAACCTAAGGACGTAATCCACTGTGGGAGTTCCCTGGGTGGCGTGCTTGCCTTGCCAGTCCTCCCAGATCAAGTCTAGGGGCCCATGTACCCGGCATCCATATAACAGTTCGAAGGGTGAAAATCCTATTGACTCTTGGGGCACCTCCCTGTATGCAAACAGGTGGGGAAGGTATTTCTCCCAATCCCTCCCATGCTGTTCAGCAAATGCCTGGAGCATTGACTTCAGGGTATCATTAAATCTTTCCACAAGCCCATTGACTTGTGGGTGATACAGTGTTGTGCATCTCTGCACCACCCCACACTTTTCCCCCAAACATTTCATCAGGTCTGACATGAAGGAAACCCTTCGATCAGTGATAACCTCCTGCGGAAACCCAACACGGGAGAAAATCCCAAGTAAGGCATCTGCCACTTTGTCCTCAGTGAGGATAGGGTGACTGCCTCTGGGTACTGGGTGGCATAATCCACCACAGTCAGGATGAATCTCTTCCCTGAGGAGCTGGGGGTATTTAAAGGCCCCACAATATCCATTCCCACCCTCTGGAATGGCTCCTCCACTATGGGCAATGGAATTAGGGCGGCTTGGGTTTTCTTGCCTGCCTTCCCTATTTCTTGGCACCGGTGACAAGACCTGCAATACTCCTGCACCTGCTGGGTGAAGTTGGGCCAATAGAAATTCTGCACCAACTGCTGCATAGTGCGCATGATCCCCAGATGACCAGACAAGGGAGTATCATTTGCAGTCTTGAGCAACTGCTCATGATACCCCTGAGGAATGACAAGCTGCCTGCCTAGCACCCCTCCCTCTGTCTGCACAGCCTGAGTATACATCAGTCCATTTTCCCAATAAACCTTATGTTTACCATCACCTCCTTGTGCTCCATCAGAGTCTGCCCAAGCCCTCAGCTTCTCTAAACTAGTGTCACTTTTCTGAGCAGCTGCAAACTCCTTACACATTCCCAAGGCATTAGACAGGTCCCCTTCAGTCTCTAAATTTAGGGTCCCTAGCACTAACGTCAGGGCACTCAGGATCACTGTCATTCCTAACCCTCTGACAATGGGTCACCCCTCCCTCTTCGAGTAACCCTCTGTAGCTGTGTGGTTAACTGCTACTGGGGAAATTTCTACCCCCTTTTCATTAGTCTCCATATCAGGAGATACAGGCTGGGGAACCAGCCTCCCAGTGGTTTCACAATGGCTTCTGTGGGGTTCAAGGAACTACAATTTTACCTTGCCGCTTAGCTACGGATAACTGCACACACCATCCCAGTTTAGATTGTTGCCAAACATGACATCCACTGCTATGGTTTTGGCTACAGCCACCCGTTGCACAGTTCCCCCTGTTTCACCCCAGTCTAGAAGAACACTAGTGAGGGGCAGTGTTTTCTCCCCACCAGTAAAGTCTTGTACAGTGACATATTTATTGGGTATAAGCTGACCAGGCTGTACCAGATCCCCTTTTACCAATGTCAGGGATACCTCTGTGTCCCTTAATCCTTGCGTCTGTACACCATTCACCATGACTGGGTGCATGTGTTCCCTCATGTTCACAGGCATGCTTCCAGGGACACACAAACAACCCACTTCTTTCCTAGCCCCCGGTTGTGTATTGCTCGCCCTTTTGGGACAGTGTCTGGCAATATGCCCAGTTTCTTTACACAAGAAACATTCATTTCTTTTCTCAGAGAAATCTTCTCTCTGAAACCTGGGCTAACTGGTTTTGGTGGAGGCAGTGAGGGTTTTAGCTGCCCTGAAGGCGCACTATTCCCTTTCTGTGCTGCCACGCCCGCCCCATTCACTCTTAGAGCAGGTCTTCTCTTGGCATAATGGTACGAGAGTTCTGCAGCCTCTTGCACTGTTTTGAGATCTCGGTCCTCCAGCCAGGTTTTCAGCTGTGCTGGACATGCCCAGAAAAACTGCTCTAACAGAATCACATTTTCAATTTTATCTACAGAGATTGCTTCAATTCCTTCTCACCAACGTTTTAAAAACATGTTATTTCGTGGCTAGCTCCTCGTAGCTCATGTCAGGGCTTCTCCTGAGCTTACGGAATTTAGCTTGGTATGATTCAGCAGTTAATTTTTTTTTAACAGTGCAGCTTTAAGTTTGCTATAATCATTACTGTCCTCATTGTCCATTTGACCCAATGCATCCCAAGCTTTCCCGGTAAGTAGCGGGGATAGCGGGAAGCTCCAGGACTCTCTAGGAATTTTAACGTGAATACAAACTTTTTCAAAAGAATTTAAAAAGGCATCCATATCCTCCCCCTCTTTAAATTCAGCTATCAATTTGGAATTCAATTTGTAACTCAGTCCTGTAGTTCCAGTTAAACCCAAGCCACTTACCTGCTCTGGTGCTGGTGGTTGGAGTCGTAGCTTCTCAGCTCAAAACACATTTTCTGGAGCTGGAAGGACACTACTTTCTTCAACTGCAAGCTGTGTGAGAAATTCTGTATTGCACTTGATATCTGCAACAAACGTGCACTTTTGCTTAATTCTGTGGGAGGTGAAACTAACCACCCTTGGTAATCGCTTTTTATTCACATTTATTTAGTGTTTAACCAAGAGGGGCTTGTAAACTCTGTTTATCTTGTTAATAACTTCAGAAGGATTTAAATACTGCATTTGGGTAGGTCCTTGGAGTAGCTAGATTGTCTACTAGGATTTGCTGACAGTTAAACTATTTTTAAATGAATTACAGTTGGCTGAGGAGTTGAAAAAGAAACTTGTAAACTCTGCTTATCTTGGAAGTAACCTCATAAGTGTTTGAATACTGCATTCTGGTTGTCCCTTGGGGGTAGCTGGATTGACTACTAGGATTTTGGGACAGAACTATTTTTAAATAATTTACTGGTGCGTAGGAATTTGATAGTTAAACTCTTTTTAACAGAGTTACTGGGGTTAAGGAGTGGTCACAGAAAAACCTGCAGTGTGAAACAGGAAAAGACAGTCTTTCAAGCAACAGAGGGTGGTGGATCTAGGTTTATGTTTGTTTGTTACAATTCTTAAGATTTTCAGTGCAGGAAGAGTTTAAAGCACAGCTGACTTATTTTGGGGCTGACAGCTCTCGGAGCACAAACCACCAGGCCTGTTTTGGGGCTGGGAAGGTTTACCTGTGTCTGACTTGGATGTGTGGATTTTCTCTGTTTGATTAGCAGGGTATTTCTCTACCAAATTGTTGTGTAGGGCATCTTGCTGACAGGAAGGCACTCATTGCAGCAGTGGGTCAGAGCTTTTAGCTGATTGTTTTGAGGGCACAGTTTAGGCCCAACCCTTCCCACCCTCACCCACCCACCTGGAAATAGTTCCTTTATACCTGGGGTTCTGACATCATTTCCTCAAGAGTGCAAGGTGCATGTCACTGTCATATCCTCTCTAGCACACTGCACTGACAATTTAAGCATACACATTGTATATTATAAATGTATATTTCTATATTACAAACCAATCACACACACACTCAAAAAAAAAAAAAAATGTGGGGAGTAGTGCAATGTAATGGCTGTGGGGCAGCAGTCTTCCGGGAGTCTTTCTGGAGGCTGAGATGCTGCCCTATTTGTAGACAACTCTCTGCCCTGAGGGAGGAAGTTGCCTGTCTTCAGGCCACACTGGACAGTAGTACGGGGACCTTCCCCCAGGCCACACTGGACAGTAAGAAGGGAACCTCCCCCATCCAGGGAGCACCACAGCCACCACCACTACCTCAGGATTGCAAAAAACACAGCAGTTGGACCACAGTGGGCTCAGGAAGGGTGAGGATGGTGGAACAGAGGCACACCAGTCAGTTGTTCCTCACAATCCATACACCATTCTGGGGAGCATAGCTCTCCCTGGATGCACCCACAGAGGAGACTAAGGAGGCTGAGGACAGCTGTCACAAGGGAGGCCCACAGGAAGGAGGCAGAGGACACCACAAGGAAAGGAAGCAGCTCCTGGTGGGGGACTCAGTTATTAGGGGGATAAAACTGGGAGGAGCTGGGAAAACTGAAGTAAGGTGCCTGCCTGGTGCCATGGCTTGGAGGGACAGGAAGCACATCCTCAGGATCACAACAAGAGCTGCAAGGGATTCTGAGCTGGACGTAATTGTCCACCTAGGGACAAATGACTTGGCTCATCATGAGGTTAGAGCAGTGCAGGAGGACATTGCAGAGTTGGGGAGGGGCCTAAGACAAGTAGCACACACAGTATCCTTCTCAGAGGTGCTGCCTGTCAAAGGCACGGGTGAGGCGAGGGTAATTGGCACCATGCAGTTTAATGAATGGTTGAAAAAATGGTGCAGAGCACAGGGGTTTGGCTTCATTGGGGACTGGGGTTCCACCTGGAGGGACAACAGCCTATACTGGCAGGATGGTCTGCATCTGTCCAGGAAGGGAACAAGTCTTTTGAGCAGTCAGTTTAAATGCTTCATTGGCAAGCTTTTAAACTTGTCAAAGGGGGAGGCACTGACAAGCAGCAGAAAAATCCCAGCCTCTCCCTACAAAACAGGGTACTAAATGAGAAGAAGACCAAGGTAGAAGCGGTCAGTGGGGATGCTGCAACAGAAGGTAAAGCCATCAAAAATGAAAGCAATGAGTACCAATGCCGTAGTCTAGGTAACAAGCTTCCTGAATTAGTGGCCTTGATGGAGGAAGAACATCTGGATATCGTGGCAGTCACAGAAACATGGTACACACACAACCATGACTGGGACGTAAACATACCAGGATACACTATCTACAGGAGGGACAGGGAGGTAAAAGAGGAGGAGGTGGGTTCTTTACATAAAGGAAGGAATAAAAGTAACAGAACAAAAGGGTAAACAGGGAGGAGAAGAAGCACTGTGGGTAAATTTGGAGACAGGCAATGGCACCACAATCCGCACAGGGGTTGTATACAGACCCCCTTCTCAGGGGGAGGAAATGGACAAGGAAATGATAGAAAGTATACTTAGAATGGCAGAAAAAGGGGAGATACTGCTGATGGGTGATCTGAATATGCCAGATGTTAACTGGAGTGCAGTTGCAGCTGCCACTTTGAAAGAATGCAGTTATTCTAGATGCCCTGCAGGGCATGACCTAGACAACTAGTACTGGAGCCCACTCGGGAGGAGCAATATTAGACTTGATACTCTCAAATGGAGATGGAGAGAGGATCACAGATGTAGAAGTGGTAGTCATCTGGGAACTAGCGACCATCGAACAGTATGGTTCAAAACACAGTAATAGAGTCAAGCCATACAAAGACAAAGTACTGGACTTTAGGAGGCTGACTTTGCCATAATTGAGTGCCTAAGGAATGCACTAGCAAATGGGCAGGAAGGAGGGTGGAAGAACAATGGGAATAATAAAACTGCCATCACAGAGGTAACAAGCCTTTGTGTGAAGCAAATAAACAAAACAAGACGATGTAAGAAACCACTATGGTTCTCAAAGGAAGTGGCAGTGAAGGTTCAAGAGAAAAAGCATTCAGGAAGTACAAGGAATGCAGAAGGAGCAGGACAGAGAACTGTATCAGTTAAAGCAAAAGGAGGCTGGGAAGGCAGTCAGAACAGCAAAGGCCCAAACACGAGGAAAAGATAGCCAACTCAGTTAGAAGGGGGATAAAACCTTTTATAGGTACATCAGGGGCGAAGAGAAGACCAAGGGAGGGATAGTGAGGCTTAATAAAGGGAGGGAGGGTGGGCAGAAGGAGACTGTGAAAAGGCAGAGATACTAAACAAATATTTTTGCTCGGTATTTATGAAGGAAGAGGGAGATACATAAAACAAACAGTAGTAACACTCTGGATACAGAAGTTGATACAGCCCATTTACAGAAGAAAGGGTTCTGAAAGAACTCTTAAAACTGAAGGTGGACAAAGCAATGGGGCCTGATGGGATTCATCCCAGAATTCAAAAGAACTAAGGGTAGAACTAGTGACACCACTGACTACCCTTTTAACAAATCATGGGAGGATGGGGTGGTACCCGAGGACTGGAGGAGGGCAGATATGATTCCCCTTCACAAAGTGGGAGCAAGGCAGAAGCAGGAAACTATAGACCTGTTAGTTTAACCTCAGTGATAGGAAAATGATGGAATCACTTCTAAAGGAAAGAATTGTCAAGTATCTAGAGGCCAGAGGGCACAGGACCCTAGGCAGCATGGATTCACAGCGGGAAGGTCATGCCAGATGAATCTGATAGATTTCTTTGACTGGGTGACCAAAGTAGTAGATCAGGGAGGGGCTGTGGACATGGCCTACCTAGACTTTAGCAAGGCATTTGACACAGTCCCACACAAAAGATTAATATACAAGTTAGCCAGCCTGGGAGTGGGTCCCAAGATGACAGCCTGGGTAAAGAATTGGCTGGAGAATAGGACACAGAGAGTTATAGTAAATGGAGTCCACTCAGAAGAAAGGAGGGTTACTAGTGGGGTACCGCAGGGTTCAATATTAGGACTGGTCCTCTTCAATGTCTTTATAAGCGACATTGCAGAAGGACTGGAAGGAAAAGTATGTCTCTTTGCAGATGACACAAAGATCTGCAACAGAGTTGATGCACAGGGTGGGGTGGAAAGGATGAGAAGGACTTGGCAAGGTTAGAGGAATGGTCAAATGTATGGCAGCTTAAATTCAATGCTAAGAAGTGCAGGTAATGCACCTGGAAACAAAACCCAGGGAAGAGTACACAATGGGGGTGAGATACAACAACAAGAATGGAAAGGGACCTGGGGTAGTCATATCAGATGACCTAAAGATGGGCAAGCAATGTGAGAGGGCAGCAAGGAGGGCTGGGGGGATACTGGGATGCATAGGGAGAGGCATCACCAGTAGAAAACAGGAAGTTATTATCCCTCTGTACAGACAGCTGGTGAGACCCCATCTGGAGTACTGTGTGCAGTTCTGGAGACCCAATCTCCAAAGACATAGACAGGATGGAAGCTGTCCAGAGGAGGGCAACTAAAATGGTGCAGGGTCTGCACCGGAAGTCGTATGAAGAGAGACTTAGGAGCTTAATATGTATAGCCTCGAGGGAGAGGGACATGATAGAAACTTTCAAGTACCTCAAGGGAATCAACAAAGTCCAAGAGTAGCATCTTTCAAAAAAGAGGTGTGCAAGAACAAGAGGCACAATTTGAAGATAAGACAGAGGCGACTCAGAAGTAATTTAAAGTGTTTTTTCACAGAGGGTTGTGGATGCATGGAACGGCCTTCCGGAGGAGGTTGTGGAGTCAAAATCAGTGGGGGAATTCAAGCATGCATGGGATAGTCATAAGGCAATTCTGGGGGTTGGGGGTAGGAAGAAGTAGGCTGCTGGTTAACTAGGATCTGCAGCTTATCCAGTAGGTAGGGAAATGGGCAGACTGGGTGGGCCAAGTGGTCCTTATCTGCCGTCAAATTCTATGTTTCTATGTATGTTGCCTCTGGTGCTATCACTTCTCTCGGTCTGCCTCTCGCTGTTCACGCTCCCTCTTCTCCTCTGTGGCTCACTTCCATCGCTCCACTTCTCACTCCTTCTTCTCCTCTGTGGCTCGCTTCTCTCGCTCTGCCACCCTCTGGAACTCCAGCTCCATTCTGTGCAATTCAATTTGCAGCCTGAGTACTTCTGGCTCAAGAATGCTGGTGACCTTCCCTGCTGCTGTGGGCCTTCGCTGGCACTGGCCCTGCTGCCCTCCTCATCGGAGCTGGACACTGCACTGGCCGCTAGCCCTTCCACACTCAAGGTTCGATCCCTTACAGTCACTGTCTGTGACTCGATTCTCTGGGTATCTGCTACTGTCAGGGCATCCACGAGGTTCTGCAGGACTCTACTGTCCCTGCACAACTGCTTTAAGTAGTCTACAGTGTGCCCACTGTAGTTGGAAGCCATCTTCTTCCCTTACTATGGCTAGACTAACTTGCACTTTAAAAAAAAATAAATAAAAACGGGTAGGAACTTGACTGTAAGCCAAGAGATATAGTTCTGTGTCCTTTTTTTAGAAATTACATCACTGCCTTGTTTTGTAAGTGAGCTGACAGTATTAAGCTAACACACTGAACAATAAAAGCTTGTATTACCAAAATTATCCACACTGCTGCCAACCAATCTGTCACAACCCCACTCAGAAGGTTAGGCCCTCTGCTCCCACAGTGCCAACCTCCGAGCGCAGTGTTGTGAATAGGGTAACCCTCCTGTCTGGTTTGTGGGTCCGAATCACCTTTGCTCTCAACTTCTGGAGGGATTCAAACTGTGAACCTCTTGCTAGCGTACCCAACTGTACAGGCTCAGATAATTCTACTCTTCGGGGAATGCCAGATATCTTTTGCCTACGGGCACCTAACCAGGTATACAAAATTAACCTTTAAAAACTCTATGAAAGACCTTCGATAAATTCTTACCTTTTCCCAGTTTGGTATACCATTAAGCTTATGAACAGTGTTGTCAAAATCTTAACCATCCATACATCACAGGCAAAAAGGAAGGACTTGGAACATGCAGGCAGTCTCTTTAAAATAAGAGGTTTTACTTAAAATGAATAAAATACGTAAAATGTAACGGCAGAACAATATATCACATAACATACAATCACTTAAAAGAACAGGGTAAAATACAAACATAAACTCCTACCACAATACACTTAGACTTGTCTATCTAATTTATACCTTCTTACAGTGCTTTAGTTAGCCGTTTCAAGAGAATCCAAACAGGAGTGTCTTTAAGTGGAAATACAGAATACAGTTAAACTGTCTCTAAACCTGCCCCTTCCATGATGTCACCTAGCTCCTCCCTGTAAAATATAAAAATGAATACACACAGGATGTCCCATCACTCAAGGTATATTAAATAAGGTGACATCAGCAACGACTCATTTCCCCATGTGACTCTTTGATCTTGGGTCTTTCCTTTGATCTAGTGTGTTTTCCTGCTTTTTCAAAGACATCACAGAACTGTTTACAACTCTGCAGTTTTCTCACCTAGCTGCAACATAGTTTTTCAGCACCAGTTAAAATTAACTGCCCTTCCTGAGGATGTCATAAAATGGCTATTTTAGTTCCTGGCTTCAAGCGACACATATCCTAAACAAGGCTATAAAATGTGAGTTCTTGGAGGTTAATCACGTTACAGAGATCTTCTGTTTAACATATCCTGTCCTTTGAACTGAAACCTGCGGTGGGTGGGGGGGGGTCATCCCAGGAGCACAGGATGTCTCATGAGAGACACTCAATAACACATTTTTATATTACAAAATCATAGAGCAATCAGAACCAGCTGTCCAAGTGTCATGTGGTACCTACCAGTTCCCTCTCGGGTTTCACAGAACACCCCCTCAGCCGAGGGGCTAGTGGCTGATTCTGTGTTTAGGCACTTCAGCAACACTGGGGAAGTTGACAAGCCACCCAACAAAGAGTAAAAAAAAATTGGATTATGCAGTTAAAAAGGACTAGGTTTCCTCCTCGCTTGGACTTCGCCAGGCAAGCTCAGCCCTCCTTATGGCCCACTTCTCCCATGCCCTGCTGGACACCCTGGATAAGGTGCTTCCTCATCTGCTGGTGGACCTTCAGACTAGGGTCAAACAGGTCCAGGACCAGGGCCAGGACTGTAGGAAAACAGCAGCTCCAGACAGCCATGGACACTGGGGACTTGGGACTCCTGTGCCCACTCTATGGTGGCCGCAGTGGCCATGTGCTGCTGGGCTTGGCTGTGGATCTTGACCTTCACAGCAGACAGTCAGCACAAGCTGGCAGATGCTCCTTTCCTGGGCACCGACTTGTTCAGGCCCAGGGCCGAAGCCCACCTCACCCGCATCAAGAAGTCCAGTGCCACCTTGGACTCAGTGACATCTACCCAAAAGGACCTCAAGGGCTCTAAGCAGCAGCAGAAAGGAAGCCCTTTCGGTCCACCTCTACTCCTGTGGCCAAACCAGCCCAGGCCCAGGCCTGGTGAACTTGGCTGAAGTCAGTGGCCTTGGTCATCTGTAAGCCTGGGGAGAGAAGCTGTGGTGGCCCTTAAGCCAGACCCTATAAGCCTGCACAGTGATGGGATAAGGGGTGCCTCACTCATGCCCATCTCACCTCCTCTGGGTCCTCCCATGGGGGCCAGCCCCGCCACTTACTTTCCGTCTGGTCCACTGTCGCCACGGACAGCTTGGTCCTCGAGGTGGTGGGTCAGGGTCTGCCTCTGGAATTCGAGTAGTACCCTCCTTGCCAAGCCCGTGCCCCACGGGAGGACTTGGTATCCACAGGCATTCTGTCAGCTCTTCAAGACAACATAGCCCAACTCCTCCGTAAGGTCGTGGTTCCTGTTCCGGATCCAATGAATCATCCAGGTTTTGCCTCCAGGTATTTTCTGATGTCAAAGCGGACAGGGGACTGGCACCCCATTCTAGATCTTCATGATCTGAACAAGTTTCTCAAGTCGTGCACCTTCAGGATGGTAACTCTGTCAGATGATACCATCTCTACAGTAAGACATGTGGTTTTGCTCCCTGGATCGTCAGGATGCATTCTTTCACTTCCTGATCCATCTATCATATTGAAGGTTCCTCTGCTTCCGAGCTGAGGGAACCCACTACGAGTTTCTGGCCATGCCATTCAGCCTGTCCTCTGCCCCCAGAGTCTTCACCAAGTGCATTGTAGTGGTGGCAGCTTACCTGAGGTGCCAAGGGGTCCAGATTTACCCCTACCTGCACGAGTGGCTGATAGCTGGTCCCTCCAGACTTGCATCTCCCTTGGCCTCCTGGTCAATGAGCCAAATTGGAATTTGTACCTTCGCATGTGATTCACTTCATCGAGGTAGAGCTTAACTCTGGCCTGGCTCCCAGTAGACAGGGCGGAGGCTGTCTCTTCCTTTGTCTGATCATTTCGGGTTGGGCAATTGTGCCTTGCCCGGGACTTCCTACGCCTGCTGGGTTACATGGTGGCCTGCACAGTCGTGGTCCGATGAGCCTGCTGGAGAATACATTTCCTACAGTGGGAGCTGGCCAGCCAGTGGTCTCAGCACAGGGGTCACTTCGACCAGCTGCTCACTGTGACCCAGCGGATGTGGGACACCTTCCAGTGATGGTTAGTCCCAAAGCATCTGCAAGAAGGGATCCTGTTTGTCCACCCAGAGCCAATGGTCATCCTGATGACCGATTCCTCTCTCATGGTCTGGGGTGCCCACCTGGGGGAACACAGAGTCCACAGGCTGTGGACCACTGATAAGTCCCAATGCCACATCAACCTGCTGGAGTTCCAAGCAGTTCAGCTAGCGCTGACTGCATTTGCTCCCACACATCTGGGGTCAGGTGGTTCAAGTCCAGACAGACAGCACTGCAACCATGTACTACCTTAACATACGGGGCAGGACGCACTCCCTGCCACTGTACAAGGAAGCTCTCAGTGTTTGGACCCTCATGCACAGCCTGGAGGCCAATCTCCTAGCCATACGTGTGGCAGGGGCCTCCAACCAGCTGGCAGATGCTCTCAGCTATGTAGGTGAGGCATCTCATGAGTAGTTTCTCCACCCAGAGGTAGTACAGAGTCTGTTCTCCCACTGAGGCACCCTTCAGGTGGACCTAATTGCCTCCAGGGAGAACGCAAAGTTGAGGCTGTTATGTGCCCACCACCCTCAGCAAGGAATGCTGCAGGGGAATGCCTTATCGAGGCCCTGGACCCCAGGCCTCTTCTATGCATTCCCGGAGGGACAAGACACATGTGATCTTGGTGGCTCCAGACTGGCCCTGCCAGTTCTGGCACCCCAATCTCCTCAGCCTCAGGAGCAGGCTCCTGAGGCATCTCCCTCTACACCCAGACCTGAGCTCCATCAGTCAGGGGAAGGTACTCCATCCAGACCTTCAACCCCTGCACCTGACAGCCTGGTTCCTGAGCGGCTAGAGTTCCAGGCTTTGGGTCTCTCCGAAGATGTCCTCTCTGTTGTGGAGGCATCTCGGAAGGAGTCAACCAGGAAATGCTATGCCTTCAAATGGAAGAGGTTCTCCGTTTGGTGTCAGAGCAAGGGGTTGGACCCTTTGTCCTGTCCAGTGGCTAGCATCCTTGACTACCTGTGGTCCCTCTCTAAGTCAGGCTTTTGGTCGACGACCCTTAAGGTGCATCTGGCAGCCATTTCTGCTTACCAGGCGTGGGCTGGTCAGCAGTTGGTGGCACAGGAGAAGGTGATCTGACATTTTTTCAAAGGTCTTGACCACGTTTCCTCTCCGGTGCATGAACCACCACTACTACCACCATGGGACTTGTTGCTGGTTTTGGCAAAGCTCATGGGCAAGCCATTCGAACCTATGTACAGCTGTGACATGTCTCACCTGTCATGGAAGACCACCTTCCTGGTGGCTGCCACGTCGGCTAGAAGGATCATTGAGCTCCAGACACTTTCGCTGGAGTCTCCTTACCTGGTCTTCCACAGGGACAAGATTATCCTGTGCCCTAACCCGCAGTTCCTCTGGAAGATTGTGTCAGAGTTTCACCTTAACCAGATGATTACTCTCCCAGTGTTCTTCACCAATCACACCTCGGATGCCGAGCACAGCCTCCATACTTTGGACCTGTGGTGAGCACTTGCGTACTATAAGGAGCGCACGGCTGGAGTTCGGGGAGAGGTTCGGCAAACTATTGGTCACCTGTACTAAAGCTGCACCTGGCAGACCGGCAGCTAAGTGGACAATTGGCAGGTGGATTGTATCCTGTATCTACCTCTGCTATAGGTTGGCAGGTAGGGAGACTCCCATAGGGCTAAGGGCTTATTCCACCTGTCATACCGCTGCCTCGGTGGTTGCTTCCAGGGTTGTCCCTATCCAGGAAATCTGCAGGGCTGCTACCTGGAGGTCAGCACACACCTTCATTTTCCATTACCACATTGACCTTGAGTCATGCGGGGATGCTGGTTTTGGGGCCTCAGTTCTCTAATTTCATTCCCCTAAGTAGGGAGTGTGCACCTTGCCTCCCTCCTCCCGGAGAACTGCTAGGAGTCTGCCTGAAGTGTGGATAGAACATCATACCCATGTCCCTAGAAAAACAGGTTACTCACCTGTAACAGTAGTTCTTGGAGTGGTATATGATGTTCATGGACCCACCTGGCCTTGGCAAACACAACTGCTTCCAGTGGGCAAGCTCTAGCATCACGGGATAGAGCCAAGGGAGTTACCACCTGGGTGGGAGGAGCCAGCTTGAAGACATTTCCAGCAAGTCTTAAAGGGAAAGGCAGCTACCAGAAGTGTGGATGAACATCATATACCACTCCTAGAACTACTGTTACAGGTGAGTAAACTATTTTTCCCTGCACCCAGACCAGGAATCTCACTGTTTGGACCTGTTTTGCAAAAGGATGTTTGCTTCCTTCACTCATGCCATCCAGGCCCTTAACTACCTTAGCCACATGCTGCAATATCAGAACTCCCAGTGGGACAAGGTCCAAGAGATTGTTCCATTCTTCACCGAAGGGGCTTCTAAGACGGAGTTGCAGGATCACCTCAAAGTGGTCTCTGACATAGGTGACCATCTTCTTAGGACTACTTACGATGCTGTGGATGTGTCAGCTAGGACTGTAGCCACCAGCATCTGCTTTCACCGGTACTCCTGGCTCAGAGTCTTGGGGTTCGCCCAGGATATGCAGCAGTCTAAACTGAATGCCCCCTTCAGGGTCTCCCTGCTGTTCCGGGGGTGATGTGGGGGCATCCTTGCCAAGTTTCAGGCCTCAGGGAGGGCCATACAGTCAGTCCTCTCCCTTTATCATACCCAGCCCAGTCCTGCCCAGAAGTCCTTTCATTGTCAGCCTCCCTGTCAAGCCCAGCAGCCGGCTAGAACCCAGGGTAAATGAAAACCACAGCACCTGCCCTGCCTACCACAGCTGCTTCTGCTAGCAAAATCCCCAGGGGGGGGACCAGCAACTCCCCTGCCTCTGCCCTCCCTTAACTTCTTGCCCAACCTCCTGCCTCTGATGGAGCAGGAGGTGATAGTAGGGTGTCATTTCTCCCTCCACCTGCCCAAGTGGAGGGAGATCTCAACAGACAGCTGGGTACTTCAGTTAATTGAGCAGGGTCACTCTTTGGAGTTCTTGGAATGGCCTCCAGACAAGCCCCCGTCTCTGTCCCACTACCTGCCTCATCATGTCCCCCTGACATGAGAGGAAATCCACGCCCTTCTGCGAAAGTGGGCTGTAGAGCCAGTCCCTCTATCCCAACAAGGGCAGGGGTACTACTCTCACTTTTTTCTAGTCTCTAAGTGCATGGGAGATCTCATGCCCATCCTGGACTTCAATGAACTAAATCTATCCATCCAGTACAAGAAGTTCAGAATGGTCACACTGCAGAGCCTTCTCCCCCTGTTATATCAGGGGCACTGGATCTGTTCCCTGGACATGCAGGATGCATATCTCCATATCAAAATATGCACCTCCCACAGACGCTTCCTCTGCTTCCACTTCCAAAGCACTCACTTCCAGTTTTGAGCACTCCCATTTGTCTTTTCCTCAACCCCCAGGGTTTTTGCTGAGTGCCTGGCATTGGTGCCAGGGATTCTATATTTTTCCCTATGTGGACGAGTGGCTTCTAGTGACCCTGTCTCGGGAGTGCCTCCTGCTAACCCTGGAGCATACCCGCAGCCTTTGTCAGGACCTTGGGGTGATCATCAGTCTGGCCAAGTCATCCTTTCACCCTTCCAGCACCTTAATTATATTAGGGCAGTCCTGGACATGGCTCTGGGCACAGCCTTCCTCCCTAGGACAGAGCAGACCACATGATGGAGCTGGCCAAGCTTTTGTACTCCTCTCATCACATCCTTACCAATTTGTTCCTATGCCTCCTGGGTCATATGGCAGCCACCATAGTAACTGTCCCTCTGGCCAGGCTGCACATGAGAGTCCCTCAGTGGATATTCAGAGTTCAGTGGCATCAGCGTGTAGATAATCTTGACCAGATGATCATGGTCCTAACCCTGTAAAGAGGGTTCTGTTGTGGTGGTGGCTGGAACCCAGCAACCTCCTCAAGGGGGTGGTCCCCTTCCTTATTCCCCCTTCTCAGCAAATCTTGACCATGTACATGTCCAACTCCGGATGGGGGGGCTCATCTAGGGGCTCAGCACACCCAAGGGCTGTGGTATGTGGCCAAGGGACATCTGCATATAAATGTTCTGGAGATGTGGGCCATTGTATACGCCCTTCAGGCCTTCCAAACCCAGCTCTCCCTGGGCCCACTTTTGATCCAGACAGACACCACCAGTGTGGTCCACAACATCAACAAGCAGGGGGACCCACTCTTATCTCCTGTGTCAGGAGGCGATGCAGGTATGGTATTGGGCACTGGACCACGACCTTCATCTGTTGGCCATGCATGTTCCAGGCGTGCAAAACATTTTAGCGAACAGCTTAAGCTGATCTCAGTCTCGGGCGCACAAGTGGGAGCTTCTGTTCTTTGTGGCGGAAAATCTGTTTGACTGCTGGTGTCGCCAAGAAATGGACCTTTTTTCATCCCCACTCAACACAAAACTTATGCTTTTCTGCTCGCCTGGAGTTTTCTGGTGAGACGCGTTGTCCCTCTCCTGGAAAGGGAGGGTTCTGTATGATTTTCCTCTTTTCCCTCTTCTTCAGTGAGTTCTCATCAAGCTGCAGATGGAGGGAGTGACAGGGATCCTCTTCACCCCTTTTTGGCCTTGTCAGATCTGGTTCCCTTTGTTTCAGCAACTAGCAGTGGCACTCCCAGTACCTATACCCCTGTACAAAGGCTTGCTGTCCCAGGAACAGGGCACCCTGGTCCATCTGGACCTCAGGTCACTCATCTTCATGCGTGGCTCCTTAGGATGTAGCCATTTCTTGCTTTGGGGTTTCCCCCAAGGTAGCAGACATCCTGGTGGTGGCTTGCAAGCCTTCCGCCAGAGCCACTTATTCCATGAAATGGGAGCGATTCACTGTCTGGGCTGCTTCGCACCACCTGGATCACTTCGCATGCCCAGTCAATCAGATCCTGGGGTACCTGCTGTCCCTTTCAGATACAGGCCTTAAGTATTCATCCATTAAGGTACATCTGTCTACCATTTCTGCATATCATGTGCCTGTTGATGGGTAATCCGTGGCCCAGCTTGATGTGGCCTGTACCTTCTTAAGAGGTATTTTGCATTTGAAACCCCCAATCCATAACCCCGTTCCAGCTTGGGACCTCAGTTTTGCTTTGGAAAAACTCACCCTGCCTACTTTCAAGCTGGTAGTGAGTTGCAAGCTACGCTATCTGTCTTGGAAAGCATTATTTATAGTTGCTGTTACTTCTGCTCAGAGGATTTCTGAGTTTCAGGCCCTTATGTGTAAGGAGCCGTACTTGTTTTTTTCACAAAGACAAGGTGTCTTTACATACTAATCCTCAGTTTCTCCCTAAAGTGGTTTCTGAGTTTACTTTGAACCAATCCATTCATCTCCCTGTGTATTTTCCAGAGCATGCCAATCCAGGGGAAGCATTGCTCTACACTTTGGATGTACATAGAATTTTGTGTTCTAACCTCAGGAATTCTTCAATATGCTTAACCCGTGCAGTCAGCCTCCAGTGTTGAACTTTCTTTATTTGTTAAGTTCTTGGATTACAATACCTATGAGTCAGAAACACTTTTACATGGGTTCCATGTCAATTTCAACAATAAGTACATACAGAAAAACCTAAGTTGGAGACCCCAATACACAAGTACGACATCGGTTACAACAGCACATAATAAACAGGGCAACAAGAGATTTGTTAAGTAACCAAGGTGTCATCATACATGTAGCAGTAGGAAAGTAGATAGTACATATGGTAGATACAAATTAAAAAAGGATACAAATTTGGGGTCATCGTTATAGTCAGGGGTGAGACTGCCGGTAGTGAGGGCAGCCAGGAGAAGGCTCTGTCTGGTGGTAGAAGCAGCCAGAAGTTGGCTTAGTCAAGGAGGAGCCGGCAGGCATAAAATTAGTGGGTAACAGCCTGAGTCCAAGGGTGGGGGTGGATAGGGTAGGTGAGGGGAAGTGGGAGGGGGGACAGAATGGGGTTACACAGATAGTGTTAGCTAAGTGGTACAGTCACAGCTGCTGCACGAGACCAGGAGCTGTTCAAGGAGATGCTTGAAAGAACCAAGCTTGGGTACCCCTACCATGTCAATAGGAAGATCATTAAGCCAGCTAGGAGCCCAATAGTTGAAGGAATGTTGAGCTTGGGTGGTGTGGAAGAAAGGGACTTGGAATGCCTGTCTGGAAGCACTCCTAGTGCTCTGTGTGTGTGTGTGTGTGTGTGTGTGTGTGTGTGTGTGTGTGTGTGTGTTGCGAGAAGGTGCTGGGAGTTTGGAGGAGTTAGGCCCAAGCTAATTTTCTTTGCGTATAAGCAGGTGTGATAATGGATTCTATCCATATGATAGAAGTCATTCTTAAGATGGCAGAGAAAGGGGAGATACTGTTGATGGGAGACCTGAATATGCCAGATGTTAACTGGAGCCACATTTGCTGCAGCCACATCCAAGAGCAGGGCCATTCTCGATGCCTTACAGGTGGCATGCCTCAGACAGCTAGTTTCAGAACCCACTCGTGAGGGAGCAGTCTTAGACCTCATGCTCTCAAATGGGGACAGTGAAAGGATCTCAGATCTAGAAGTGGGTTGCCAGCAGGAACAAGTGACCATCAAACAGTGTGGTTAACGATAAACTCAGCTACAGAATCAAGCCATACAAAAGTGAGGGTACTGGACTTCAGGAAGGCTGACTTTGGCAAGATGGGAGAGTGCCTTAGAAAAGCACTAGCAAACAGGCTAGAATAAGGGGTGGAGCAACAATGGGGAAACATCAACACTGCCATCACAGAGGCAACAAGCCTTTGTGTCAAGCAAATAAACAAATCAAAATGAAAGAAAAAGCCACTGTGGTTCTCAAAAGAGGTGGCGGGGAAAGTCAGGGAGAAAAAGATAGCATTCAGGAAAGTATAAGGAAACACAGAAGGAGCAGGACAGAGAGCTGTACCAGTTAAGGCAGAAGGAAGCAGGGAGGGAAGTCAGAATAGCAAAGGCCCAAACTGAGGAAAAGATAGCCAACTCAGTTAAGAAGGGGATAAAACCTTCTATAGGTACATCAGGGAGCATAGAAAGACAAAGGGAGGGATAGTGAGGCTGAATAGAATGGATGGTGGGTGGGCAGAGAGGACAGTTAAAAGCAAGGATACTGAACGAATATTTCTGCTCAGTATTCACAAAAGAGGAGGAGGAGGTGTCTAATCCAATTAACAGAAGTGCTCTGCAAGGGGTTGATACCAGTCCTTTCACAGAAGAAAGGTTCTGAAAGAACTCCGAAAACTGAAGGTGGACAAAGCAATGGGGCCTGGCGGAATTCACCCCAGAATTCTAAAAGAATTAAGGGGAGAACTAGTGAAACCACTGACTACCCTTTTTAACAAATCATGGGAGGATGGTGTGGTACCTGAGGACTGGAGGAAGGTGGATGTGATTCCCCTTCACAAAAGTGGGACCAAGACAGAGGCAGGAAACTACAGACCTGTCAGTTTGACCTCCGTGGTAGGCAAAGTGATGGAATCACTTCTGCAGGAAAGAATTGTTGAGTACCTAGAGGCCAGTGGGGCACAGGACCCAAGGCAGCATGGGTTCACAGCGGGAAGGTCCTATCAGACGAATCTAATTGATTTCTTTGACTAGGTGACCAAAGTAGTAGACCAGGGAGGGGCTGTGGACATGGCCTACCTAGATTTTAGCAAGGCATTTGACAGTCCCACACAAAAGATTAATAGTCAAATTAACCAGCCTGGGAGTGGGTCCCAGGGTGGTAGCCTGGATGAAAAATTGGTTAGACAACAGGACGCAAAGGGTAGTAGTAGACTGAGTCCACAGTGAAGAAAGCAGGGTTCAGTACTGGGACCAGTCCTTTTTAATGTCTTTGTAAGTGACATTGCAGAGGAACTGGAAGGAAAATTATGTCTCTTTGCAGACGACACAAAGATCTGCAACAGGGTTGATACACGAGGCATGGAAAGGATGAGAAGGGACTTGGCAAGGTTGGAGGAAGGGTCAAATGTATGGCAGCTCAGATTCAGTGCAAAGAAGTGCAAGGTAATGCACCTGTGAAACAAAAACCCAGGGGAAGAGTACACAATGGGGAATGAGATACTGACAACAGTAAAAATGGAAAGGGACCTGGGGGTAATTATATCAGATGACCTATAGGTGGGCAAGCAATATGAGAAGGCAGTAAGTAAGGTTGGGGGAATACTGGGATGCATAGGGAGAGGCATCAGTAGTAGAAAACAGGAAGTTGTTATCCCTCTGTACAGACAGTTGGTGAGACCCCATCTGGAGTACTGTGTGCAGTTCTGGATACCCCATCTCGCAAAGATGTAGACAGAGTGGAGGCTGTCCAGAGGAGGGCAACCAAAATGGTGCAGGGTCTGCACCAGAAGACATACGAAGAAAGACTAAAGGAGCTTAATATGTATACCCTTGAGGAAAGAAGGGAGAGAGGGGACATGATAGAAACTTTCAAATACCTCAAGGGAATCAACAAAGTCCAAGAGGGTAGCATCTTTCAGAAAAAGAGATGTGCAAGAACAAGGGGGCACAATTTGAAGATAGAGGGGGTATGGCTCAGAGGTAATGTGAAGAAGTATTTTTTCCACTGAGAGGGCTGTGGATGCTTGGAACAGCCTCCCTGAGGAGGTTGTGGAGTCAAGAACAGTGGGGGAATTCAAGAATGCATGGGACAGACATAAGGCAGTCCTAGTGGTAGGTAGGAGGAAGTAAGCTGTTGGTTAACTAGGATCTGCAGCTTATCTGTTAGGTAGGAAAATGGGCAGACTTGGTGGGCCAAGCGGTCCTTATCTGCCATCAAATTCTATGTTTCTGTGTACTGGTTTCGGGCCTGTTTTCTTTTACACAGGACCCGGTTTATGAGTACGATGATGATGAAGGGGAACCTATTGACCCGGAGGTGTCCCCTGACCAAGAATTTGACACCCCTCCTCAGTTACCTGAGGATTATTCTTCTCATTGCACATTTGTAAATCAAATGGTAGAGGCACTTGATCTTGCTACCAAAGAAATGGTAGAAGAGGAGGAGGAGACAGAGTTCTTGGAGATGACAGGTCTGGCACCCATCAGAAATCATTACTGCCAATCAATAAGTTTCTAAAGAAGCAGATTTTTAAAATCTTAAAAGACTCCTAACTTGGTTCCCCCTATAGATAAGAAAGCTGACAAGAAGTATCAGCTTGAGAGGTCTGGGACTGAGTTCTTATTTTCTCATCCTGACCAAGAAGGGGTGGTACAAGCTGCAGCCTGTGACAGGGCTAAGGTGACCATAGCATCACACCCTCTCAGAAGATTGATAGTATGGCTAAGAAGGGCTACCTAACAGCCTGTTTTGCCATAAGATAGCCCAACTACATGGTCTATGTAGCACAATATCAGAAAACCCTATGGCAATCTGTCATGGCCATGGTGGACAAGGTCCCTCTGCAGGATTGGCAGCTGACTTTACTGAAAACAGCCAGGTGCGGGCTGATGAAGCCACTAAGTACCAGTTCCATATGATAGATGTCAATGACATTGCTGCCAGATGGATGGCACTTACTGTGGCCTTGAGGAGATTTGTTTGGCTGAGAGACACAAATCTATCCCAGGACACACAGGCCAAAGCCATGGATTTCCCTTGTGAGAACAACTCACTATTCAGGGATAAAGCAGAGGCTTACATGAAAATGGTGGATGAATACAAAACCACCTATAAAAGCAATGCAGCCAAAGAGAAGCCTTCAACCTCCTCCAGACCATATGGAAGGGGAGATAGAGGCAGGTCAGGATATGGTAGACCTTTTTTCCCAGGCCACCCCACAGTACACTCAGCAGACAGGTTATTTTAGGGGCAGGGGCAGAAGGGGCTCCAGACATGGGAATCAAGCCAGCCAGGCTCAACCTCAACCAAAGCAGAATCCCTGACGTGGATGCCAGGGCCACCTCCCCACCCCCAGTATGGGGCAGGCTGGCTCTCTACTTCCAGGCTTGGACAAACAACACCACAGACAAGTGTGTCATGGAAATAGTGAGTCAGGACCTGGCCCTCAGTTTCAAATCCTTCCTCAGGCTAAGGTCAAGGGTTTTCAGGCCAGCTTCTATTTCAGAAAGAAAACTTCTTGAAGGCAGAATTGGCCAACCTTCTGCAATCAAGGGCAGTAGAACCGGTTTTCTTGCTACAAAGAGGGAAAGGTTTTTCCGCAAGGTACTTCCTGACCGTAAAGAAAAATGGCAAATGGTGACCATTTTAGACCCGAGAGTTCTGAACAAGCATCTGGTAAAGCCAAAGTTAAGGATTGTAACTCTGGCTGTGATCTTGCCAACGCTTCAGAAAGGAGACTGACTAGCATTATTAGTCCTACAAGATACATACTTCCACATCCCCATAAGGGAGTCTCACAGAAAGTAACTAAGGTTCAGACTACCTTTGGGTAATTACCAGTTTTCAGCTCTGCCATTTAGCCTCACTTCGGCTCCCAGGGCATTCACAAATTGCTTGGCAGTGGTGGTGGCATATCTAAGAAGGTAGGGCATTACGGTATTTCTCTACCTGGATGACTGGCCAATGGTGGGAAAATTACCACAGCAAGTAAGGGATGCTCTAAGGTCCACCCAGGAGGCCGGCACAGTGGCGCTGAGGGTTGAGGCGCTGGATGCCGCACCTCACGCCATGCTGGCGACCTGTGTTCAGGAATGAGCATGGGCTGTTGGAGGTCAGCAGGGGATGAGAAGGATTGAGTGTCCTAGGGACTGCTCTCCTTCTCCAGAGAGGTGGGTGACCAGTTGTTGATGCATGCCTGGCCCCTAGCTGAGGCTGGGGCTGGCACACTGACACTGTCTAACATGGGTCGGGAGTGGGGTAGACACTTGATGGGGTGCACACATGGGAGCATGCACAGTGCTGTCACTGGCATCACTGCACACTCCACTCCTGAAGGGGGAGGAAACCGGAGGAAAAAACACTCGCAGCAGATGAAGGGGGAGTTTGCAGATCGCCCCTGACTAGCCATGGTGCCGGCACACTGGATCTGTTCTCAGTGGGGGTGGACCCCCCGCCGACCCCATGGGGGCAAGTCCTGGGGGTATAGACGGTGCCGGTGGTAGACTTTGGGGTGGTGGGGTTGGGACTCCCCAAAAGTGTGAGGGCTGTGGAGCAAAAGGAGTAGAAAGACGAGCAACAAAAAAAATAAGGTCCACCCAGGATATCTTAGAATCTCTAGGGTTTCTGATCAACATCAGAAAGTCTGTCCTGAAGCCAGTTCAGGTGTCGAATTTCATAGGTGCGGAGTTGGACACCCTGAGGGGAAGGGCCTTCCTCCCTCAGGAAAGGGTGGACAGCATTCTACAGATGGCTGGGACATTCGGTCTCAATTCACCAAGGCCAGTGAGGCACTTCCTACAGCTACTCGGATATATGGCTGCAACCACAGGCACAGTCTTAGGCTCCAGATTTCAAATGAGAGACATTCAGTTTCACCTCAGGGCCCATTGGTGCCAGAGAAGACATACTCTTTCAAAGCTGATACCAGTAACAAAATACACTACTGCAGACCCTGCAGTGGTGGCAGGATAGGGACAACCTCAAGGAAGGAGTCCTATTCCAGCAGGAGTCTCCTTCCATAGTTCTCACAACAGATGCTTTCCTACTTGGTTGGGGGGCACACATGAAGGAACACACAGTGCGTGGCACTTGGTCCACCTCAAAAGTCACTCTAGCACATAAACCTGCTGGAGCTCAGAGCAGTGCTTTCAGTTCTGCAAGCTTTTGCATCCCTGGTACAGGGTAAAGTGGTGCAGGTCAGAACAGACAATACTACCACCATGTACTACCTCAACAAGCAGTGTGGGACAAGGTCCAGCCCCCGTACATAAAAGCAATGAAGGTGTGGAGTCTGGTCTACTCCCTGCAGGTTTCCTTGGTAGCCATTCATCTGCCAGGAAAGGACAACACCTTAGCAGATGCACTCAGCAGAATCAACTAGAATCACCACAAATGGTTTTTGAACAAACAGATGCTACAGGTGGTATTCAGGAGATGGGGCACCCCAGAGATAGATCTCTTTGCCTCTCAAGACAACCATCAGTTACCCAAATTGTACTCCAGGCCTCCAGCGAAGGGGACAATACTTCTGGATGCTGTAGTGCTGGACTAGTCGGGAAGGAAGCTGTATGCTTTTCCCCATTTCCATTGCTGCTCAGGGTCCTGATCAGCTCAGGTCCCAGCCAGCTTCAGTGATCCTGATAGCTCCAAACTGGGCCATGCAGCCATGGTACTCACAGCTGCTTTCCCTGTCAGTAGCCCCACCCATACACCTCCTTTGGAGGCACAATCTCCTAACCTCCTCATAAGGGAGGATCCTGTACCCGAACCTCAGGTCACTCAGTCTCAAGGCCTGGCTCTTGAAGACCTAGTGTATGCTGGTTTACACCTCTCAAAAAATGTTCTTAATGTCCTAAGGGGGTCTAGGAAACCCATGACCAAGAAAACATGCTTCCAAATGGAAGAGGTTTTCCACATGGTGTGATGGTGTTTTTCTTCCCCCCCCCAAAAAAAAACTGTTTTTGCAGAACTAAGACCTGAAGTTTCTTTTTCTCCTATTATAATATATATATATATATTTCTTTTTTAGTCTGTTGCGCAACAGCATATTTATTTTGTTTAAATTCTCCCCCTTCCTTCTCTCTTATTTCTATGTCTGTACTTCTGTACTTATTTCCTAATTAAATAGCGTGTTGGCCACTCACTATCAAATCTATTCCTTTCAATTCCTCTTCAGGTTCTTAAGTAATGTAAAACAGCTAATTCTAAAGCCTAGTGCATTCCATGATTATGGACATAGAAAACTGGATAAATCTATTTAGTAAAACCCTTGCCATACCAGTGTGGGAAGCTAAAAGAAATATTATGAATGTATGGCGTTTTTTCAGTGCATTCTGAAAAGTCTAGGGAAACAGGTGACACAGAGCAAGATAACAAGCTCATAATCCCATACTAATATTTTATCTTGTGTCTATCCTGCATCCCTATGGTAAAAGTATGAGCACCCTTAAGATTGTATAGTCTGGGAAAGAAAAGAAAGGTTAACTTCCTAGTGAGCAGTATTTATGCATCTCAAACAGCACAGTAGTATTTCTGTGTACATTTGTACATTCTGTGTTGTGAGTACATGAATTAAGGAAGTTGAAATACATCACTGTTCTTTGTGAGCCAAGTCCTGTTAGCAAGCTAGGTAACCCTGTGTCTGCATGAAGAAACCTTCTGACTCTCCAGGTGTGTCCTATAGAGGGAGGAGTGGCACATCTTGGTCATTGTTATACAAGAGCCAAACCCTCCTTCTATTTAAGTGGGCGGTACCTTGCCTAATACAGCTCATATTCCCATAATTAAGGAATAATCACTCAAGATCCAATGTTTAAAATAAACATAATGGTTTATATTGATTATTCATACAGGAGAATCCGATTGTATGTAAAAAGGAAATTAATACTTGGAATTATATGTATAAATTCAGTATTTGTATTAATTGATAGGTGGAGTTTCAATTTGTGGGTGGGATCATAGTCCTATATCAAGGCAGAATTGATGTTGTAATTCAGATAGTCGTTGGGAGAGGACCTGTTTGGTTCTCCCAGAAAGATCTCTGAGAGGTCAGGCACAGTTTGATGTTGGTAGAATAGCTCTAATTGTTCATGCCAAACCTGTGCTTTTAGTATTTGTTTTCTTTACTTTGAACAAAGTGAGTCTCTAACTTTTATTATTTCAAATTTATTTTTTTTTGAATAAAAATCATACTTATTCAAGGTATGTTGTACCACTTATTCTGTCTCTTGTAAAAGTCTTTTCTTACACCCCACGACAAATTGGTACCAGAAGTGGGGTACTCTGGTGATTCACACTAAAAGATCCCAGAAATAGATACTGGTTTTTAGTATCTCTGACTTAAATTTGAGACAGTAGGTACATGGCCCATAAAATGGAGGAGCCATCTGGAGCTGTAACAAGAAGCCAGACACTCTTAACTGGGGAACCACTGTTGTCAGGACTTCCTCCTGTTGTTAGACCGAAGAGTAAAATGGGTATGGTCCCTGATGACATTGAGGAACTTACCGTTCGTATGCAGGCCGTAAATATGGAGGAGCCAGGGGAACGACCTGATAGTGTACCCCCAGATGATTTACGGGAGCTGTTACGCTGGTTGGCACTAAGGCAAGTGGAGCAGGACAGACAAAGAGATCGGGAGTACCAGGAACGAGAGCAGGAATGCAGAAGACAGGACCAGAGGTGGGCAGACACCATACAATTGTTACAGACCTTAGGGGCAGGACAGGGGGCTCAAACCACTCCAAAAGACATAAAACTAACTAAAATGACATTATCAGATGATATTGAGTCCTATCTAACAACATTTGAACGGGTAGCACAAGCATGTAATTGGCCTCCAACACAATGGGTGGTTCGTCTTGCCCCTTATTTAACAGGAAAAGCACAATTAGCCTATACCAACATGGACAGTGCTTCTGTTAATGACTATACAGCAGTTAAACAGGAGATTCTGAAACGTTTCGATATCAATTCAGAAACCTATAGGCAAAGATTCCGATCCTTAAAACATGTGTCTCATATTTCACCTCGAGAAACATACACCAGACTCCAAGCCCTCTGTGGCAAGTGGATCCAACCAGAGGGAAGACAGTGAAGGCCGTGGATATGTTTATCTGGAACAATTCATACAGATTATGCCCGCTGATGTACAGCTATGGATCAGGGAACATAATCCAGATAATGCAGATCTTGCCATCACGCTGGCTGAGGATTTTCTTGCCGCCAGACAGCCCCTCAGAGAAAAGGATTCCAAAGGACAGACAGTAACCCTGTTACTAGACCTACTACTACAACAACACCGGTAAGACCTTTCTTTCCAACTAATCATAACATCGAGGTGTTAAAAGAAAATATGACTGTTCCTGTTAAACAAAAAGAAACTACAATAGAATGTCATTATTGTCATGGCTTGGGACATATTGCCCAGTTCTGTCCTAAAAAAGAAAGGACCCGCCTATTTTGCTTCTATAGACTTGGGTAACTTTGTTATTCCTGTACAGGTTAATGGACAAACTGTTGATGGACTTGTAGACTCTGGCAGCAAACAAAGCCTCATTCGAGCAGATTTGGTTCATTTGACAAATCCTGTTTCCACAACAGGTATAATTTGTATTCATGGAGACATTCATCAATATCCAACAACTGCAGTACCAATTGTTATAAATGGACTTATGGACACTGTTACTGTGGGGGTAGTTCCCACTTTGCCTGTTCCTTTTATTTTAGGTCAAGATTATGACAGATTTTCACAAATAGTATCTTCCTGTCAGAATGTAAATGTTGATAATTTAGTCGCAGTTGCTACTAGATCTCAGATTGCTACTAATCCTGAACAGAATGATTTACCTTTTTCCTTCCAGGATGAAATCTTTGGGAAGTTAGGGAAAAATAGGAAAACTAAGGCAGAAAAAAGGAAAGTACAAAAACAATGGAAAAAAGAGAAAACACCTGTAGAATTGATGCCCGAACTACAGATGTACAATATAGCTCAGGAACAAAAAGAAGATACCTCTCTTACTTCTATATTTACACAAGCAGGATCAGATAATCTAACCAAAACCCTATAGTAACAAAATAAATATTTTGTACAAAATTTGTGTCCATCCTACCACCCAAGAACAGGTTGAGCAGTTAATAGTCCCTAAGAAATATAGGTCTGACTTATTATTTCTTGCTCATGATATGCCCAGTGCTGGTCATGCAGGGAGGGAAAGAACTTTAGCTAGGCTCCTACAACGGTTTTATTGGCCTGGTATCCATGATTCCGTTGCCGAATACTGTTGTAGTTGCCCAGAATGTCAACAGATTAACCAGGTAACCAAAAGAGACCAAGTACCCCTCAGACCTTTACCTCTAGTTACACAGCCCTTTGAGCGAATAGCAATGGATATTGTTGGCCCCTTGACTAAAAGTTCTAAAGGAAATAAGTTCATCTTGGTTATTTGTGACTATGCCACCAAGTATCCGGAGGCTTATCCTCTCCGGACTATCACTACAGCTAAAATAGCTGAAAAGGTTCTTGATTATTGTAGCAGATTGGGAATACCAAAAGTAATATTAACAGACAGAGGAGCAAATTTTTGTGCAGCTTTTCTATCAGAACTTTATAAACTGCTTGGTGTTACTGCCATACGAACGACCCCTTATCATCCACAAACAGATGGCCTTGTAGAAAGGTTTAATCAAACATTAAAATGCATGTTACAAAATTTGTGGATGATGAAGGGAAATATTGGGATCATTATCTTCCACTGTTCCTATTTGCTTATCGGGAGGTCCCTCAGACCTCCACTGGATTTTCCCATTCCAGTTGTTGTATGGCTGTAATCCCCGTGGACCTTTAGATGTAATAAAGGAAGCTTGGGAAGGTGATCTTTACATCAAACATGTAAATGTTTTAGAATATATGAAGGAAATTGGAAAAAACTACTTTTATACACTCAACAGGCATATAAAAATGCTGTAGAAGCTCAGGTAAAACAAAAAACTTTGTATGATATAAAACATGTGACAAGGTTTTTAAACCAGGGGATAAGGTGTTGCTTCTCTTACCATCATCCGAAAACAAGTTACTAATGAAGTGGCAAGGTCCCTACAATATTGTAGAACAAACTGGACCAGTCACGTACAAATTGAAACCCCAGGAAAACGTTCCCTTACAAAATATACCATGCCAATTTGTTAAGAGCATGGCAGGAACAAAGCAGAACCAAAGCCCTGTTGTTATATCTATACAGAGAGTCAGAATACTGACTTAGACTTGGCATATCAAAGATTGGAAAATGACAGGGAAAAGACAAGACGGTGATCATTAATCCGGCTTTAACAAAAGAACAACAAAAGATATTGATCACCTTCTTGATCAATTTTCCACAGTATTTACTACTAAACCAGGGCGTGTTGTAAATGTAACACACCAAATCAAAACACTGCTTCACCTATAAGACAAAAAGCTTATAGATTACCTGAAAAACTTGATCAGAGGTAAAACAAGAGATCGATAAATTATTGGCCTTAGGGATCATAGAACCTTCAGTAAGTCCATGGTCATCTCCCATGGTTATAGTCCCCAAAAGGAAGGAGGAATTCGCCTCTGCTTAGACTTTGGAAACTAAATTTGGTGTCTCAATTGATGGCATTATCCTATACCTAGGGTAGATGATATTATTGACCAAATTGGCCAAGCCCAATATATCACTACCTTAGACCTTACAAAAGGATATTGGCAGATTCCATTAGCTCTTGAATCCAAAGAACAAAACTGCTTTTAGTACCCTTTATGGTTTATTCAGTTCAGATATATGCCTTTTGGTCTACACGAGCACCAGCAACTTTTCAACGATACATGGATCAGTTATTGGCACCACATTTACAGTATTGCTCTGCTTATTTGGATGATGTAGTTGTCCATAGTAAGGATTAGGCCATCCCATCTTGTCCAGTTAAGCAAAGTTATACAAACTATAAAGTCAGCAGGGCTTACGATCAACCCTTCCAAATGTTGTATAGCTATGCAAGAAGCCAAATATCTGGGTTTCATCTTAGGCAATGGGATCATTCGACCTGAAGTGGACAAGGTCACGGCAGTAGCAAACTGTCCTGTCCCTCAAACTAAGACAGATGTAAGATCTTTCTTGGGGCTTGCAGGATACTACTGCCGTTTCATTCCCGACTTCGCCACAATTGCTACACCTCTCACTGAGTTAACAAAGAAAACTGTACCTAATAAAATTCCATGGTCTGTGACTTGTGATAAAGCTTTTTATTCCATCAAAGCTGCTTTATGCGCATCACCCATATTACGTTCACCTGATTTTTCACAACCATTTGAAGTTCACACAGATGCTTCAGATACTGGGTTGGGAGCTGTACTATGTCAAACCATCAAGGTGAAGAACATCCAATCCTTTATGTCAGCCGTAAATTATTTCCAAGAGAACTCAAATATGCCACCATTGAGAAGGAATGTTTGGCATTAAATGGGCAATTGAAGCTTTAAAGTTCTATTTATGGGGTAACCATTTTACATTAGTCACTGATCATAATCCCTTATGCTGGCTACAGCAAATGAAGGATAAGAATGCCCGCATCCTTCGATGGTATTTAGCTCTGCAACCCTATTCCTTTGAGATTAAACACAGGTCTGGAGCTAAGCATAAAAATGCTGATTTTTTGTCCAGATATGGTAATGATGGATCAATTAAACACCAGGGCAAAATGAAGTAATTAATGTACTTAAAAAAGATTAATCTAGGTTGTTTAAAATAACATCCTACTCGTGTTATTTAGGATGCCCTGGGTGGGGTTTCTGTGAGGGTGGGTGGAAACCCCATCCCATTCCTATAGGAATGTGGCGCTATTAACTTTTCATACAAACCAATAACACTTGGTTTGTTTTTGAAAGGGGGGGTATTTGTGATGGTGTTTTTCTTCCCCCCCCCAAAAAAACTGTTTTTGCAGAACTAAGACCTGAAGTTTCTTTTTCTCCTATTATAATATATATACATATATATATTTCTTTTTTAGTCTGTTACGCAACAGCATATTTATTTTAAATTCTCCCCCTTCCTTCTCTCTTATTTCTATGTCTGTACTTCTGTACTTATTTCTAATTAAATAGCGTGTTGCATACTGCTATCAAATCTATTCCTTTCAATTCCTCTTCAGGTTCTTAAGTAATGTAAAACAGCTAATTCTAAAGCCTAGTGCATTCCATGATTATGGACACAGAAAACTGGATAAATCTATTTAGTAAAACCCTTGCCATACCCGTGTGGGAAGCTAAAAGAAATATTATGAATGTATGGCGTTTTTCAGTGCATTCTGAAAAGTCTAGGGAAACAGGTGACACAGAGCAAGATAACAAGCTCATAATCCCATACTAATATTTTATCTTGTGTCTATCCTGCATCCCTATGGTAAAAAGTATGAGCACCTTAAGATTGTATAGTCTGGGAAAGAAAAGAAAGGTTAACTTCCTAGTGAGCAGTATTTATGCATCTCAAACAGCACAGTAGTATTTCTGTGTACATTTGTACATTCTGTGTTGTGAGTACATGAATTAAGGAAGTTGAAATACATCACTGTTCTTTGTGAGCCAAGTCCTGTTAGCAAGCTAGGTAATCCTGTGTCTGCATGAAGAAACCTTCTGCCTCTCCAGGTGTGTCCTATAGGGAGGGAGTGAGCGGCACATCTTGGTCATTGTTATACAAGAGCCAAACCCTCCTTCTATTTAAGTGATGGTACCTTGCCTAATACAGCTCATATTCCCATAATTAAGGAATAATCACTCAAGATCCAATGTTTAAAATAAACATAATGGTTTATATTGATTATTCATACAGGAGAATCCGATTGTATGTAAAAAGGAAATTAATACTTGTAATTATATGTATAAATTCAGTATTTGTATTAATTGATAGGTGGAGTTTCAATTTGTGGGTGGGATCACAGTCCTATATCAAGGCAGAATTGATGTTGTAATTCAGATAGTCGTTGGGAGAGGACCTGTTTGGTTCTCCCAGAGAGATCTCTGAGAGGTCAAGCACAGTTTGATGTTGGTAGAATAGCTCTAATTGTTCATGCCAAACCTGTGCTTTTAGTATTTGTTTTCTTTACTTTGAACAAAGTGAGTCTCTAACTTTTATTATTTCAAATTTATTTTTTTTGGAATAAAAATCATACCTATTCAAGGTATGTTGTACCACTTATGCTGTCTCTTGTAAAAGTCTTTTCTTACACCCCACAACACATGGTGCTCTGATAATGATGTAGTGCCTTCATAGGTAGGGTTGCCAGCCTTGCTGGACTACCTCACCCACCTACATTCTGTGGGCTTATAGCCCACCACTCTCAAGGTTCACTTGGCTCCAGTTTCAGCTTATATTTCTGCTGGCAAAGGTGTTTCCATGGCATCTAACCCTATCTTTAAGAAGTTCTTCAAGGGATTGGCCCATCTGTACCCCCTCACAGGGAACTGGTGCCAGCATGGGACCTTAATGTCTGCATTGCCAAGCTTTTTTCTTACATAGATTTTTATGTTTTTTTTCTTTGTAGGTTGTCCCACTTTCCCTGCCTGAGGTCCTGGCACACAACCATATGTACATGTGGAGGTACTCATGCACACTGTGGTGCCAGCTCAGCCTCTTCCACCCTCCCGTCCTTGCTGACCCCTCCGCCATCCCACTGAACCTCCACCCAGTGGGAGCAGAACTACGGGAGGGCAACAACCCACCCCCAGGAGAGGAGAGCAGCCTGCCGGCTCCGCTCAATCCTGCTCCTCCCCCCCACGCCGGTACCCCGACAGCCCGAGGTCATTCTCGAACCCGGGTCACTGGCATAGCGTGAGGTAAGTCATCCAGTACCTCAACCCTCAGTGCCACCAGGCCAGCTCTGCATTGCCAAGCTTATGGAGCCTCCTTTTAAACCTTTGGCTACGGCACATCTGAAATATGTAACCTGGAAAGCTGTCTTCCTGATAGCTATCCTTTCAGCCAGGCAAATTAGTGAATTACAAGCCCTGTGTACAGAGCCGAACTTTATCTCCTTTCACAGAGATAAGGTGGTGCTTAGAACTAACAGAAAGTTCCTACCAAAGGTAGTTTCCGATTTCCAACTGAACCAGTCAGCCACTTTGCCAGTCTTCTTTACTGAGCACTGTAGCTCAGAGGAACACTGGCTGCTTAGCTTGGCTGTCAAAAGAGCCTTTAGCTACTATATTGACCATACAAAGGCCCACAGGCAGGACAGACAACAGCTGTTCCTGACATATGAGGATGTGGAAAAAGGAAAAACAGCCTATAAAAAGACTATTTCATGCTGGATAGTGCAGTGTATCCAGATCTGCTACAGCAAGACTGGTAAAAAGACCCCAGTTGGCCTGAGGGCCCATTCCACAAGGAGTATAGCTGCTACAATTACAGCAGCTAGAGATATTCCCCTGTTGGAAATCTGTAAAACAGCTACATGGAAAACAGTACACACTTTTACAAAGCACTACTGCTTGGATACTCAATCCAGAAGTGATGCCAGGTTTGGCACAGCAGTGCTGCAGAGCCTATTTCCTAAGTAGGTTCAGTACCCTCCTCCGAAGGTACTGCTTTGTGGTCTACAAGAGTGAAGCATATTGAATAATTCCTAGGGTTAGAAGAAAAAATTACCATATTAATCTTGTTTCTTCTAAGGTACTTGTCAGTATGCTTAACTCTCCCTCCTTGCCTCCCCTTCCAGAATCAGTGGCCTCTGCATAACAGCTGGACTTCTGTATTTAAAGGGGTCTATAGCCTATCTGTATTGTAAGTTTTATTTATTTATTTATTTATTATTTATTAGATTTGGATTAATACCTTTGAGTCAAGGACTCTTTTTCAAAGGTTCCAAGTCATGGACAAGACAGATAAAATACGATTACAATACAATACAAAATAAAATTAATATAGCAATGAAGGAAAGGAAAAAAACATGGTAAGCAGCAAGGGCCTCAAAACAATGGCACTTGTGGTACTGGACATGATGGCTCAGGATACTACCTAGAAAAGAGATGTTAACAATATTACTGGTGATTGCACTGTAGGGATAATCAGGGAGTAGAGGGATAAGTAAATAGTATAAGTCCAAGTGAAACAGTAGAGGGAAGGGGAAGAAAGTAAGCAGCCAGGTTGGCATTGTCTAAGTAGCAGGATATAGAAAGGACAAGGGTAAGGAGATGGGTGGTGTAGGATAGCTGAAAGTCGAAGTAGTGGGGGGGGGAGCAGGGTGGTGGGGCGGCAGATAATGCAGGAGAGAACTTAACATAGTTAGATTATAAGCTAGGACATTTACAGGTATTTAGGTTATTAAGGTGGGACCGTAGCCCCGCTTTGAACAGGCTCAGCTTTGTGGTTACTGTCAGTGTGTCGGATAGCTCATTAAACCATTTAGGGCCCTTAAAAGTAATGGATTTTTGGGCCAGAGATGTGTGCTTGAGTGGGACTTGAAGGCCTCCTTTTGTCGCATATCTTGTTTGTTTAGTATGCACAGCCTTCTTGAAGAGACTGCTTATGGATTCTGGCATGAGGCCTAGTTACGCTTTTTTTTACAATCAGGCAAGTTTAGTATTGGGCTCTTAGGTTCAGCAGGAACCAGCCCGTATCAGAGAAGAGTGTACAGGTGTGGGTCCAACGATCAGCACCTAGTGCCAGTCGACAGGCCCTATTCATGAGTTTTTGTATCCTGTAAAGGGCAGTGTCAGATCCAGCGATGTAGATTGGTAAGCCATAGTCAACAGATGATAATACTGTTCTGCTTACAGCTAGTTTGAGGGCCGCTGGTGTCATTGAGTGCTTGTTCCTGTAGAGGACACCCAGTTTCATGTTAGCGGTTTTGACAACTTGATCAACGTGGTGAGAGAAATTAAGATTGTCATCTAGGTAAACACCCAGATATTTGAAAGAAGAGACTTGTTCAAGTGAGTTCCCTTTTGGTTCAGAATTCAAGAGGGCCGAAGTTCCTTCTGTTTTGAGGAGTCGAGAAAAGCATGCTTTCGGTTTTTTTGTGGTTTAGTAACAGTTTATGTTGGCAGAACCAGGTTTCAAGTTTGTGGAAGCTATCGAGTAGGCCTTCCTCTATGGTTAAGTGGTCCTTACCTGGGACCAGTATTACAGCATCATCTGCATATAAAGTGATGCTAGCAAGGCAGGCATCTAGGAGGCAGTTGATGAACAGGCTGAAAAGCAGAGGTCCTAGTATGGACCCTTGCGGTACTCCAAGGGCCACTACCCTGGTGTCAGAGAATGAGTCGCCGATTCTAACTCGTTGGGTTCTTTGTGTAAGGTAGCTGCAAAACCAGGAGACTGTATCAGGGGCAAGTCCCAAGAAGAGCAGTGTGTTTAGTAGTAGCTGGTGATTAACCGAGTCAAACGCTTTTGTAAGGTCGATAAAAACTGACCCCACCGCCATCCCTTGGTCAACAACGTTGTAGAGCTGGGTGGTGTAGTCCAGAAGTGTGGTGATGGTGGAGTGTTTTTTGTGAAAACCATGTTGATTGTTACAGAGTAGTTGTTGACTGTCGAGGAAGTCAGTAAGTTGTTCAGAGACTATTCTCTCAAGAGCTTTGGAGAGGGGTGGGAGGATGGATATTGGTCTATAATTGGCGGTGAGTGCTTTATCCCCGGATTTGAAAACTGGCATAACCAGGGCAGATTTCCAGGTGTCTGGGAACACACCCGATCTTAGGGAGGCATTAAATACCTTGGTGATTGGGCCTGCTAGTACATCAAGTGCTAAGTCAACCAACTTCATGTCAATCAGATCACTTCCCATTCTGGTCTTTCCGATGACCCTCTTTACTTGTTTGAAGGTTTCAGAGATCGAGACTTGCCTAAAATAGAAAAGTTGCATCCCTACCCTCTCCGAGGCGGGTACTGTGTTTCCTTGTGGTTGGTTATTCATAGGGTTAAGGAATTCACTGGGAAGCACTGCTACTAGATCGGTGAAAGAGGTATTAAACTCATTTGCAATCAGAATGGGCTCCTGGAGTGATCCATGGTCAGTGGTAAGTAGGTCCAGGGATGCCCTAGAGGTCCTGTCAGTAAGGGATTTAATTGTGGTCCAGAACCCTTTGGAGGACCCCCAGTTTTTGTTGAGGAGGTTCTTGAAAAAGCTAGCTTTTGCTGAGAGAATGAGTCTGGTACAGGAATTCCTAGCCACTTTGTATGCTGATACATCATGCAGCTTTCCTGAGTCCTTAGCCTTGTGCCACAGGTTGTCTCTATGTCGCATGTGTTCAAGGATTGAGGATTAAGCCAGGTGGTGTTTTCCTTTGACTTTTTGGTAATTTTGGGGGCGAAGATATCGGTACACCTAGCAAAAGATTTTGGAAGAATTCAAAGGGATGTTGCCATCTTGTTGCATGGTCAAGTGGGGACCAGTCAATCAGAGATAAGTAGAGTTTGAAATCATTTAGTAGACCAGGTCTCAGCACTCGATTGGTAGTGATCTTAGGCGGGCTCTTTGTGAACTTGTTCACCCAGGTGCACATGACTGACGAATGGTCACTGAGGCTATCTGGCAGAATCTTAACATCTAGTAAGTGACCAGGGTTGGAGCAGAGTAGCCAGTCAATGAGTGTACAGGTGCCTGTTTTGTAGTTGTGCCTGGTGGAAAGATATAATCTGCATGAGATATAAGCTGGCTATTTGGTCCCGAGGCTTTTTTCCTTAATAGAAAGCCAGTTAATATTGAAATCCCCCACAATTACCCGCTCCCACTCTTTACCTACATGCTGCATATTTTCCTCAAAGAGCTTAAGCCCTGTAGTCTGCTTCCTTGGGGGGATGTAGACAGTTAATAGCAGCAGGACTTTGTTTTGTTTCCCAATGGTGAGTTTGAGATAGAGGATTTGTGCCTCACTAGTGTGTTGGCTACAGTCTATAAACTGCGCCTTAATGTCATTACGGACGTAGACTAGGCAACCACCACCCAGTTTGGTGAGCCTGTCTTGGCGGAAGGAGTTGAAGCCTTCTAGTGTTCTGGCAGCATCAGTGATTTTGGGAGCTAGCCAGGTTTCCGTGAGGGCAATGATGTCTGGTTTCTGCAGTTCAGCCCATGCTTGGACCTGGGATAACTTAAGTAGGAGGCTATTTATATTGAGTGATAGAATTCTCCGCTTTCCTTTTAACAAGGGCTGCGTGGAGTTGGTTTTGGCAGTAGTGTGTATATTTCCCTGTCATAGGTTATGAATGGATGGACCTGGGTTTGGGTGGACATTCCCAGATAGCATCAGTAGTACTAGTATGAGTTTGCGACTTAGGCGTACCCATGGTTTGCTACAGGCAGCAGAATGCCTAGCCATGTGTTGTATTATATCATAAGAGCTATTGTAGCCTGAAAGGCCACACAGTATGGCTGCTACAGTGTAGGAGTAGGATTTAGCATCCGGTAGCGTTGTAATTCTTAGGCGGTTGGGAGCATGTCCAGCACAACTGGTGGTCATTACCAGCACTAGAGAGAGATTCTGTTCATATGTTGCAAATGTTGAGATAGGTTCCTTTTCAGGTCCTAGAATATGGGGGCTTATGCCCACAGATGGGGCCAGTAACAGTAGGAGGGGCAAGAATCCTCTTATTGTGTGTATTGTACATAACATTCTAATGTAAGATAAGGGCAAGGGGGAGAAAGTGTCTATTGCTGAAGGAATTAGACCACCTGAAAAGTGACCGTGTGTTGAAAATTTGTGAAAAAAGTGAGATAGCATTACTTTTGTTTAAATGTGAGTTGGAGTAAGCACACAGTGAGATTGGGGGTGGGGCACTAAGGGGTAGTAGATCGAAAAAAGTCGGTGCTGAGTTAAGTTTTGCACTGAGTCACGCCATCAGGAGGACCATTGGTACCTAGACCAATAATGATTGGAGAACAAGAAAGGGGAGGTACTTGTGGTGTATTTAAAGGAGGCCTGGGAGAGGGTGGAGGGGCGGTCAAAAATCAGCCAGAGGACCAACAGTACTGAGCATAGCAGTGCGAGGAAAAGGCTCCGAAACTGCTAAACAGTCTATGGTAAAAGGCTCACCAATAGGAACACTCATGTCTCACGGACCGTCTAATCATGGTCCAATCAGTGGAGTGGCACTCCAATCAGAGAAAAAGCTGGCTACAGGCTGAAGTAGTGGTACCTACACTTGCAGGAGTCCAAGAATGAGTTCCAGGAGGGTGGGCAGGAAGAGCCATCAGGTCGGGCGGCAGCCGCGATGCTGGTCAGAGGTGCCGCCTTGCTTCTTCGAGTGCCTTTTGGGCACTGGTGATCCTAGAGGAGCAAGAGAGAGGGAAGTTAAGTCAGTCTCAGGAGGGGGTGGGGGTCTGGCGGCAGACCGCCAGTGGGGGGTGTGGGTTTCAGACAAAAGTGTGGAGTGCAAGGAGAATTGGATTGAGTGGATGTCTGGGAGGACAAAGGTGAGGTCACAACCCTGTGGTGAAGAGAGTAGTTACACGAGGTGGAAGCCGGGGGTTGGAAAATGAGAGCCTGAAAGATTAGGTGGGAAAGAGGGGACTGCAGGTAGTTTAAGGAGCCAGGGTCAAGAATAGGAGGAGACAGTGAGAAAAAAGGTTTGCTGAGTGAGGGAGATAGTGAGGGAGAACAAGAAGATAAAAAAGGAGAGAGAGGAGGAGGGGGATTAAATTATCCTGCAATTAACAGTGTATAGAAGCAGTGGTACAGGTCAAAAAACAAGCTATGTATGCTGAGCAGCAAGCAGAGATTAATTATCCTTAAGTTTCAGGCAGTTCAAGGGTTACCTTTAGTAAGAATATCAGGCAGTTAACAGTGCACAAGAACAGTAATCCAGGGCAAAAGACAAAGCTATAAAAGCTGAGCGGCAGGCAGAGATAAACTATCATTAAAATTACATGTAGTCAGGGAAAACAGGCAATTCAGCAATTTCTTTAGGACAGTGAAAATCAGGCTTTAACAGACTAGGTTACACTGTGAAAAAATTAGCCAGAGGACCAACTGTACTGAGCGTAGCTGGATCAGGTATTCAGCAAGGAAAAGGCGCCAAAACCGCTAAACAGTCTATGGTAAAAGGCGCACCAATAGGAACGCTCGTGTCTCATGGACCGTCCAATCATGGTCCAATCAGCGGAGCGGCACTCCAATCAGAGAAAAAAATGGCTACAGGCTGAAGTAGCGGTATCTACACTTGCAGGAGTCCGAGAAGGAGTTCCAGGAGGGCGGGCAGGAAGAGCGCCGTCAGGTCGGGCAGCAGCTGCGGTGCTGGCCAGAGGTGCCACCTTGCTTCTTCGAGCACCTTCCGGGTGCTGGTGATCACTTGCAGGAGTCTGAGAAGGAGTTCCAGGAGGGCGGGCAGGAAGAGCCGTCAGGTCAGGCGGTGGTCGCGGTGCTGGTCAGAGGTGCCTCCTTGCTTCTTCGAGCGCCTTTCAGGCACTGGTGATCACTTGCAGGAGTCCAAGAAGTAGTTCCAGGAGGGCGGGCAGGAAGAGCCGTCAGGTCGGACGGCGGCCGCGGTGCTGGTCATAGGTGCCACCTTGCTTCTTCAAGCATCTTGAGCCCAGATGGGTGTTGTTTTTCCCCTCTTTTGGTCCTTTCTGATTGTCTAAGGACATGCTATGTGGGTGTTTCATTTAAAAATATTAGTATAATGAGGATAGCTTAGTTAGCGGGTCTTACCCCACAGGCTGTCATGAAATCTGAGTGTTATAGAATGCAGCAGTTGATAAGGGCAGCAGTTTGAATGGTGGCACAAGCCAATGAGCATTCCATCGTTTGCATCAGTTCCCTTCTCCGGGCGGTTCAACACTGGAGGCTGACTGCAAGAGTTAAGCATATTGAAGAATACCTTGGAAGAAACCAGATTACTACAGTGAGTATTTTTTTCTTATTACACACATAGTACTAAGAAGATCAGAAAATCCTCTCAGTTGTTTCATTCGCCCCAGGGAAAGAGGGCGTGCCTGTTTCTAAGCAGTGTCTGTCCAAATGGTTGGCCAGTTGCATAATTTTTTGTTACCGGAAGTATGGCAAGGAGCTTCTAAGAGTGGTTCATAGCCATTCCACCTGGGGGGATGGCTGCCTCAGCAGTCTGTTTCTGTAATGTTTCAGCTGCAGAGATCTGTGCAGCAGCCACTTGGAGTTCAGTCCACACTTTCACCAAGCACTACAGTTTGGACATCCCCTCTAGGCGCAGAGACAATTTTGGTTTGGCTGTGTTACAAGGCCTTCTTTCTTAGGTGTTTTCACCTCCACCCGGCTACTGGTTTTGTCAGGTTTGGAACTGCCTGTTACTCATCTTACCTGTGATGGCCTGCTGCAAGAGATTCCCCCAACATAAGATAGTACAGTTACATAAGAACTTACCATAACAGTAGATCTTTGAGGGTCTCTCTTGCAGCAGGCCTTGCTTTTCTCTCCCTCCTTCCCCCTAGGCCTGTTTTCCTGTTATGCTTCCTCTCCAAGAGAAGACCTTCAGCCTTCCCTTTTCCTGCCTTTTTCCTTGAACCTTGGGTTACTCCTTGGTTCCCTCAGCTGGATATTCTGGGGTCTCCAGCGGGAGAACTGGGGAGGACATGGGGGGCCGCCCACCTATATAGGGTAGCTGATGTCAGAGAGCGACATCGGAGGTGGGTAGCCCCCTCTGGTAGACTGCTAGCTAGAAAGTTTCTGTGTGGTCCTAGTGCCATATCCCATCAGTACCCCCAAGCAGCTGAACAATGCAGAAAAACCAAAAAGCAAACAGAGAATAACAGAATATGTGGCACAAGAAATGCAGCTGCAGATCGAGATGCTTTGTGGAAATTATAGTGACCAAGAAGTCTTGATTAGAAGTAGAAAGCAACTGGGGAAAAGGATTTATGACAGCAACATTTTGGACTCCTCTGACTCTTCAGATTTTGACTCAGAGGATACCATTATTGACATTCAAATACCGACAAAAAATAAATATGTGGTTTGGGAAGGAAATGTAGTTGAAGGGGGTGAGGACTGACATCATGGAACAACAAACAAAGGCCCAGATATTCAAACTGCGCCATAAAAGTGCACAACAGCAGGAGCAAGCACAAGTCTACTGTGCCCATGCACAATACGTGTGATATTCAAACACTGCACAGGTCAAGATGCCCCTGCGGCACACGACTGAATATCGTGCCAACTGCGCCATAGCGCAACCAGGGATATGCAGTGGTGCAGGTCAGATGCACAATAGCACAACCAGGGATATTCAATGGAGCAGGGCAGCAGTGCAACAGCACAACCAGGGATGCGCAGGGACAGGATGCATGGGCCCACCACCCATGCTAGGGATGGGCAGAGGAGCACACAGCAGAACAGACATTGCCCCCAACCCCCCATGCACTGCATAACCGGAGGAGAGCTCGAATAACCACCGGCTCATGGATACCAGCAACAAACCCACAGCCAGGGCATGGTGCCCCAGCACACCCCCTGGCAAGCTGTGACTGGCACACAAGGAGGTCCGGCCACCCTGTGCCACACCATCCTACCAATGCAGAGCACACCCTGCACCGTGATTCCCAGACACCCTGCCCAGGAGCAGCGCCCACCAGTGCAGGACACCCCATGCATGCCACCACCCCCACTGTGACAATGCAACCCTATGCACCACAGAACCATGCAAGGCAGCCCCACCACGAGCACCCTTCAGTGGGTGGCAGCAGACAGCGATGCAACGACTACATACACAGTGCCACCATGCACGCCCCCACCGAGGTGCAGCTGAGAGACTGACCATGTGTCGGCACACGAGGTACCCCACATGTGACAGGGCATGCCCCGGATCCCACCACCAGTGGTACAGCACCCTGCACACCCTCCCAAGGACACACCCCGACCCAGCACTGGCCACAACAGCCAGCACAGACACCCATAGTGGTGCATGGAAGCATGTGCCACACAGGATGCAACACAGTGCATGGACAAATACCCACCCATACCCAAGGGCTCACCAACACAGGGACACAGTAGCGGGTCAACCAAGCCCCTGGCATGTGGCCACGGAAACCGTGTACACACGGCCAGCACCCCTCCATGGCACAGGAGTGCCAGCCACCCTGCGCAGGCACCATGAAGCTGTACGCCACCAGCATGCGCCTGGAGCACAAGTGACACAGTGGAGCACATCCCCTGCAACAGACACAAGTGACAGCACAGAGGTGGGACAACAGCAGCGGAGGCCACAGTGCCACCCGAGGCAGACATGCACCACACCAGTGACAGGAGGCAACCCGGCATTGTGCTGGGTACAGTGGCTGTCCAGCATGGACAGCCACCACTGACATGCCAGCGGACCATGCAGGTCACAGACATGCAAGGGTATCAGCTGCACAGGCCATGGACGGTCTGACAGGTGCGCCATGAACACAGTGCATGCACCGTGGACCACTGCACACAGTCATCTAGTGCACAGGGAACAACACACAAACCACAGACAGTGACTGATAGCTACTCCCACACCATAGTCGCTTCCCCTATGGACACACACACACGCCCATGACTGCACCACCCCTGACACCATGCACACCACTGCAGCTGAGCACCTGTAGCCCACTGCAAATCAGAGACTACCACAGTAGGCATAACAAAACAAATGTATATTAAAAGGTAGAAAACAACTATTTACAAATATGTACAGAACTGTTGGGGGTGAGGGCCACAAACCAGGTGGGGATGGGTAAGGGGCAGGGGTGAACAAATGGTAGAGGGAAGGAGGGTGGGAGGTGGGTCCAGGGTAGGGTTGAACCGGGCATGGTATCTTCAGCGGGCGCCCTACTCCCCACTCCTGTGGTGCCTCCTGCCATGTCTCCTCCTGACGCCATGCTGGTCCATCCGCTGAAGGATCTCTAGTGAGGCACGTGCCACCTGTAACAACTCCCGCACAGCCCTCTCCAGGTGCATCATCCTCCGTCCACCTAGGACAAGGGAGCAGAGTCAATAGGTGTGAATGCCCATCCCACAGCAGCCCATCCATTGTGCATGGCATACAGCCGTGGGACACACCCCTGTGATGATGTGCAACCACCCACAGTGATCGTGTCCACATGACCTGCCCACCCAGGTGCACACAGCCATGCGGACCTCTGCACACATCCACCGCCCAAGTCCCGCACAGCACCACCATGTCTGTACAGTGACATGGCTATGCGGTGAGAAGGCAGTGGCATAGTCATGTACCCGGTGCATGCATGGACCACCAGCGATGCACACCCACACATGTAGTGCCACTGGACATTACTGACTGTACTGTGTGGCGTGCATGGCAGTGGTGTCAATGGATGGTGGCCATGCCCCGCCACCTGCCCTGCAACACAGCATGCACAGAATATCCTGGAAGAAAGGCACTTACCATCATCGGCCTGATCTGGGCGCTGTACTCCGATGCGACTGGCTGCCTGTGGCTGTTGACCAGCTGCCCTACCCACGCCTTGGTGTCGGTCCTCTTGGGCTCGGCGCCGCTCTTCAGGGCCTAGGGTGCAAACATGGAGAAGGGAATATCAGCACAATCCAGTATCAAAGGCCCCCAACCCCCGGTTGTGTGCGATCCCACACAGCCCAGCCATGCTGCAACCCCCCAACACCACCTCCACCACCAACACCACCAACACCACTGCCCACATTGGGCGTGCACACCTCCGTGTGGTGGACACATGCCCACCGTGATACCCGTATGGACGCAACCAGTGTATGGATGGGGCACCTACCTGGTCGTGGCACTGCGCCTCTCCTGGCACGTGCCCACAGGTGGGCAAGCCTGTCCGGGTCCCTGCACTGGAGGTCCCTGTATCTGTGACGACACTGCTCAGCTGTACGCTCAATTCCTGTGGCCTCCTCCAGCGCCACCACCACCACCTCCTCCCATACAGCACTCTTGGCCCTGTCCAGGGGTGCATTTCCAAAAAGTGCCCCAGCATGGGACTCCACTATGGCCACCAAATTGGCCAGCTCCACCTGGCTCCAAATAGCAGCCCTCCATCTTGCCATCACTGAAGCTGGTCGGAGTAAAAATGGCGCTTGGTAGCGCGATCCGCCACATGTAGATGCTGCACGGTACAGTGCTGCCATTCCTTATCGCCCTGTCACCGAACAGCACGATAGTGGTGCACCCATGCGGATGCATGGCACCTAGGGGACAAAGGTCGGGCACAGGGTCAAGGGTCTCTTGTGCATGGACCACCACAGCGCAATTGGTATTCCCTGCATGTAGTGTGATTGGGTGCCTGTCTGAGATGCCCTATAGTGGCCTACCACGCTGTGGCTCCACGGCACCTACGGCACCCCAGTGCAAGAGCGCCATACATGTGAACAGCGCAGTAGCGCCACTGGCACAATGGTGGCCATGCCCTGCACTGCCTCCTGCGCACAGCACATCAGCAGCATGGTAGGCGTCAGCACCCCAGGCATGCGTCATTCGGTGTCCACTGCGCACGTCACAGAACTGCGCCTTTGCCTGAGCACGTTCAACACAATTACACAAGGCGCAACAACGCGATATTCAGCAGGCATATGCAAATCAGCTCATCAGCGATTCAATGGCGCAGATACTGCATTAGCATCCACTTAAAATTGAGCCTCACCTCAAATGCATGTGTTGCGCTATATAAATGCAACATTGGGCTGCAGAGGCCATAGTTTGGTATTGCAGTCTATTGTGGTGAGTTGCATGCTGTTTGAGAGTGTGGACTGTGGTGTGTGGGAGATGCATGGGACTGCACAGTCAGAGGTAACACCTGTCATTCCCACAGGATCAATGATGTGCCAACGTGAGATGGTGGAGGAGGAGGAACAGAGACATGGGAGAAGGAGGAGGAGGAGGAGGCCAAACTTTACCAAGGCAGAAACTGATGCCCTGTTTGAGGCCTACCTTGACCAGGAACCGCTGCTCAGCGGATAGCGGGGAACACCACAGGCCCATGCTGCGGCATGGAGTGAGGTGGCACGTGCCATCAACCAGCATGGCAGCCACCAGCGGTCCATGCAGGAGTGCAAGAAGAAGGTGGGCACGGACAGGAGGAGGATTAAGGATAAGGTGGCTGCCATCAGGGCAGCACGGGCTGCGACTGGTGGGGGACAGCCGGCCATGCAATGCCTGATGCCACAGGAAGAGCAGGTTGCTTGCAGCATGCGGCGTTGTGCCATCGAGGGTGTTCCAGGTGGTGGCTTCCAGACGGGTGGTAGCCCATCACTGTGTGGTAAGTCCTGATCTGTCACTGTGGGAAGGGGGGATGCCACAGGGTAGGGCAGATACATTAATGCTACCGTGTTCCCTTACAGCTCCTAAATGTCTACATGGGTCAGCGATGGTGGGCTCGTCCACTGAGGGCGATACCCTGGACACAGAGGAGGGCCCATCCACCTCCACAGGTGTCTGAGGGTCAGGATGACAGTGGGCCCGCCTGGCTGTCCGGACTGATGTTGGTGGAGCAGGTGCGGAGGAAGCCCTGCCCGTGTCCCAGCGTGACAGCATACATGGATGCCAGCATGCTGAGACTCGGACTGGTGCCAGATCCATCACTGATGATGATGGAGCTCACATCACGGACAGTGATACGTGAAGGCCGCAGGATGGCCACACAGCAGGTTACAGCACGGGCATAGCCATGGGTGGTGCCACCGTGGAGGCCTGCCTGACATCACAGTCCCAGCCTATGCCTGTCTGCACCAGTGGGGCAGCACTGGTGTGTGTCCAGGACAGTGGGGCTGTTGTGGCCACTGTGGTGGCACCGTTGAGCCCTAGAGAGTGGCGGCCGGAGGGGCAGTGTCAGCAGTTGGCTAATGGCGATGGGTGGACAGTGTCTGTGGGCGGCATCTGTGCACAGCCTGTGGACATGCCCAGGCATGGCCCTGGTGTACAGTGCCCAACCTCAAGGGGTGCTGCCCATCACGGCCGCGAACACCATGAGGGACGGTATGCCGATCAGGTGGATGACCTCTTAGATGAGCACACCCGCATACTCCATGATTCAGTGGATCAGCAGTTGCGGCTTGTGATGGCAGTGGATGCACTCAGTGCGGTCCTGCACCAGGCAGAGGAGCGGTGCAACAGGGACACCGGTCTGCTCCTGGCAGGAATGGACCGGCTGTGAGAGGATGTGACCGCCGCCATTGACAGGCAGACACAGGCATTCACAGCTGTCATGGCCACAATGGGCACACAGTTATTTGCCCATGTGTCGCAGACACTGCACAGTGCAATGTCCACCCCCCGTTCCCGGCATCGTGCAACACCCTCCTTGTCGACACCGGGTTCAGCTGTGGGCATCCCGAGCATGCCTGGCACAGGCATGTTTGATGAGCTGCAGACCCCTGCTCGAGAACGGTTGCATTCCCACAGCGGAACCCCTGGGGGACCATCGGTGCCACCCCATGAGGCCATTGGTCAGCCTGTCACTGCTGGCGAGTCTCGGCGGGGCTGCCCACGCATCCGTGGTGGCCGTGGCACTGTGCTGCGTGACTGACCTGTCTCCAACCATGGCTACTGTCTGATGCTGCCCTGTGTGCAGTGTGTTGTTCAACATGCAATGCACAGGTGGGGTACCCGGTCCTGCACACACACACACACACACACACATATTCCATGAGCACACCCTCCCAGCTGCTGGCCACTGTGGTGTGTGCATGATGTTGCCTGCGTTGTGCTGTCCGCCACTGTGCAATGGTGCCCAGCGTCTGAGACACGCACAATGACAGGCACTGGGCATGGTGGTCTGTGGACATGTGTGTGGCTAGGGGTGGCGGTTGGGGTCGGCGTGCCTCCTACCCTTTGTGCATGTCTTGTGGGGTGTGTGTGTGTGTTTTGTGTGCATGACTGCATGCCGTGTGAGGCCTTGCCCATCCCTGATGGCGTGTGCAGTTCCATGCTCAGTCAATTCCCTTTACGATATGCACCCCTGGGGTTTGTCCATGCGTGTTTGTGGGTTGTGCACTTGCCATTGGTGGTTGCACATGGCCCCATGACTTACCTGGGTTGGTCGAAGTGCTCCTCTGTGATGGTGTCCTGGTGCAGCTGCACCATCCGGATCAGTTGGGGTTCCCTTCGACCAAGAGGGGCTGCCCATCACCATCTGCACCAGCGTCCTCATCGTCCCCATCGCTGTCCCCCTCTTCAACCTGTATAGCTATCCCACAGTCGTTGGCCATGTTGTGCAGGATGCAACAGGCCAGGAATAGCCCACAGGCCTTTATGGGGCTGTACTGTAGGGCACCACCAGATGTGTCCAGGCAACGGAAATGTGTCTTCAGCATCCTGAACACCCACTCTATGACATTGCATGTGGTGGCATGTGCCTCATTGCTGTGATGGGGTCGCGGGCCACTGGTATGGTGTGAGCAGCCAGGGACGGAGTGGGTATCCACTGTCACCTGTGTGTGGAGGGTGGACATTAGTTTGGTGATCATCGTTGCCCTGCCATGGGCCATCTAGGCCAGTACCCATGTCACCTCTGACTATGCCCCTCCCAAGATCCATGTCTTTCTGCATGATTTGCATACTCACCCACTAGGTGGCCAGTAGGGATGTCCCCACTCTCGAACCTGTGGCACAGTGCAGACTGGTGCCAGATGACATCATGTGCTCCCCCAGGGTGCGTGGCACAGACATTGGTTATGCACCCCCTAGCATCGCACACCACCTGGCAGTTGATGCTTGGATAGCCCTTCCGGTTGATGTATGCTGCACTTTCGGGGCCAGGTGGTGTGCGGATGGCCACATGGGTGCAGTCAATGTCCCCGAGCACGCCAGGCATACGTGCTACCCTGTGGAACTCTTGTATGTGTTCTGTGCATGCCGCCGGTGTGCTGGGAAAACTGATGTACTCCGCAGCATGTGGCAGCAGTGCGCTGAGGAATTGTGTGAGTAGGCATGATGCAGCCGACTGGGTTATGCCTGTTGTGTCCCCTGTTGGTCTCTGGAAGGTACCCGTGGTGAGCAGGCACATGACAGCTGTCACCTTTGTCTCCACTGACAGAGCATGGCTCCTTCGTGTGGGTGCCTGCATCTCATTACTGCACAGCTCACAGAGCCGCCTCAGGATCACCCGGTTCAGGCGGTACCGGCCCACTATCTCGGTGTCACTGTACTGCTCGAAGCTGGTGCGGGCTCGGTACTGCCTGTTAGGGGCATAACACCGACGGGCCCTTCCACGGCCGCGCCCCCCTGCTGTCTGCCTTCTCACATCCCTCATTACTGCCTCCATCTGAATGGTGGCACTGGCCATGTCCCTGGCTTGTGTCCCCCCCCAGCAGCTGTATTCTGCTCCCCCACTGTCCTTTATGCTACTCCCCCTGCTCCGGGAACACCTCCCAGATTTGGATGTCCTGCCCACTGTCACTGCCCTCAGTCCACTGTGGCACTTCCCTTTTCCTCCTGCACAGTGGCACAGGCTCCCCACTCTTTTCCTGTTCCTGGTAGTTTACAGGTGTGCTCTGTCCTGCTCCTGCCCTGTCCTGCTCACTGCTGCTGTCTGTCTGGTTGCTGTCACCTCGCTCCCACCTCTGGCTTCCCTGTAGCGTTCTTGCGCCTTTTTCTTGTTCCTTTTTATTTTGGATCATTTCCGCTATCATGCAACTTCCGTTTGCTCCCCTATTACGCATGGCGCATGCTGTTGAATATTGCACTGCACCATTTATTCATGGTTCCTCCCCCTTCAGTTGCGCATGCATTCATTACCATTGCGCTTTTACGCATTGGCGATTTAAAAGGCTAGCTGCCTCCTGCTGAATACCACAATGGCGATTTTTGACTTGCGCTTGGCACATCCCTTGTTGCTCATGACGCAACCCTTTTGAATATCTGGGCCAAAGTGTTTTCATGGAATACTCATGGGTTAAACTCAAGAGCTACTGATGGGTCTTTGAAAAAGGACCCTGTCCGAAACACATCAGGTGGGCACACTAGTGCAGTTTTGGTGCTATATTTGTGAATAAAGCTGCCTTTTTATGTAACAACCTGTAGCATCCTACCTTTTTCTTGAGGTGGCGAGCGCCCAGTTTTTGGTCTTTACTTAGCTACTGATGGGTGTTGACTTAAATTCATGCAAGAATGTAATGTTTTTTTTATTACAAGTGACGTGATCTGTAGATGGGCAAATTGCCTTTTTTAAGGGATTTTTCACAATTTCATTGACCAACAGTCAGAACAGAAAGATTCAGTAGAGCGAAGGGTGATAGTGATTCCACAGTTGAATCTCGTTTTTAGTGTATTTGATTTGAATATTCCATATCTTCTTTGCAGTAATTACCAGGAATAATAATAATAGACCATGCCTCTGTATTATTAATACATAATTGTCCACCAGAATTTAAAAAATTCTGATGTATCAAACTTTTTTAGACAACTTGAATCATGTCTTGGGTTTGTTAACGTGAACTTTCCTGGGTTTGCAGTGTTTTGGGGGGTGACTGCAACACCAGGATGGGAGATGAACCAGAGGTGAGGTCTAATTACTGGTAACTTGATGATTGTTATATATTCCCATCAGGCTATTTAAAGACAAAAAAAAGAATACATGCCATAGACAGTTGCTAACATTTGCAGGTGAGAACAGTATTCAGATTTTGAATGGTTGAGTCAGTGGGGATCTAAACAGTAATATAACATTCCCAACTATATCTGGCTGAGGCTTGCTAAATCTTGTTATGATATAAATTTCTAATTTTTGGCAAAGTAATGACTATAGAGGTTCTGTCATGTGATGAAAGTGATCATTTTCCTGTATTATGTGGGCTAAGTTTGGATAATGTCAATTATGTTCCACTGAATTTAGATGCTGTAAAAAATGTAGATCAATATATGACTACTGGTGATGCAAAAATACTTTTTTGTGCATTTACACTATGGAGGTATTGTTGAACTTTTTGGATGAAAGTATAGTGAGATCTTTTTATATGAATTTAGTTGATTAAGCAGGTTTCTGTAATGTAGAGGTTATCACATTCACCTCACATGTAAAAGATTCCTGGTTATACCCCAGGTGGAAACATTTTTTTGGAGGCAGTACAGAGGAGAGCTAAAATGGTGCAGGGATTGCATGAGAAGCCATATGAAGAAAAGCTGCAGGAACTCAACATGTACTACCTGGAAGAGAGGAGAGTGAGAGGGGATGTGATTGAAACCTTCATATACCTCACTGGATTGAACAAGGTGCAAGGGGAGGGTCTATTTCAGAGGAAGTAAGGCACTAGAACAAGGAGGCATGCAGTGAAGCTAAGGGGGGTAGTTTTGGAGAGATGTGCGGAAATACTTCATGGAAAGGGTGGTGGATGACTGCAGTTGCCTGCCAGAGGAGGTAGTGGGGGTAAAGACTGTGGGGAGCTTCAAACATGCATGGGATAGGCACAGGGGAATGTTAGGTAGAGGAATGGGGGTAGGGGGACACCTGTGACCTGCTAGTGTCTGTGGTGATGGAACAGGGGGCAGACTTAATGGACCTAAAAGTGCTTTTCTGCCACCAAAATCTATGTTTCTTTGATGTAATCTAATTGAAATATAATACTACTGTTAACTATGATAATTTGATTGAGACTATTAATGAGAAATTAGCTAGAGCTCTTAGAGTTAGAAATAATATGAAACCATCAAATAAAAGATTGTGTGATCAAGATTGCTGGGACAAAAAGAATGTCTTAAGTAAATTGACAGTGATGGTTTATAAGAATCCTTATAATAACTGGGGAGCCTTTTCTCCCACAGGGAAACCCAGTTATAATTTGCCGTTATAACCCACGGGTTATAACGGTGAACACGCGCCAGGTTTAAAACCTTGTATAGGTACATCAGGGAGCGAAGGAAGACCAAGGGAGGGATAGTGAGGCTTAATAAAGGGGAGAGAGGGTGGGCAGAGGGTGACTGTGAAAAGGCAGAGATACTAAACAAATATTTTTGCTTGGTATTTACAAAGGTAGAGGGGGAGGTACCTAAAACAAACAGTAGAAACACTCTGGATACAGAAGTTGATACCAGCCCATTTACAGAAGAAAAGGTTCTGAAAGAACTCTTAAAACTGAAGGTGGACAAAGCAATGGGGTCTGATGGGATTCATCCCAGAATTCTAAAAGAACTAAGGGTAGAACTAGTGATACCACTGACTACCCTCTTTAACAAATCATGGGAGGATGGGGTGGTACCCGAGGACTGGAGGAGGGCAGATGTGATTCCCCTTCACAAAAGTGGGAGCAAGGCAGAAGTAGGAAACTACAGACCTGTTAGTTTAACCTCAGTGGTAGGGAAAATGATGGAATCACTTCTGAAGGAAAGAATTGTCGAGTATCTAGAGGCCAGAGGGGCACAGGACCAAAGGCAGCATGGATTCACAGTGGGAAGGTCATGCCAGACAAATCTGATAATTTTCTTTGACTGGGTGACCAAAGTAGTAGATCAGGGAGGGGCTGTGGACATGGCCTACCTAGACTTTAGCAAGGCATTTGACACAGTCCCACACAAAAGATTAATATTCAAGTTAGCCAGATGACAGCCTGGGTAAAGAATTGGCTGGAGAATAGGACACAGAGAGTAATAGTAAATGGAATCCACTCTGAAGAAAAGGGGGTTACTAGTGGGGTACCGTGAGTTCCAGTATTAGGACGGGTCCACTTCAATGTCTTTTAAGCGACATTGCAGAGGACTGAAGAAGAAAGTATGTCTCTTTGCAGATGACACAAAGATCTGCAACAGAGTTGATGCACAAGGTGGGGTGGAAAGGATGAGAAGGGACTTGGCAAGGTTAGAGGAATTGTCAAATGTATGGCAGCTTAGATTCAATGCTAAGAAGTGCAAGGTAATGCACCTGGGAAACAAAACCCAGGGAAGAGTACACAATGGGGGTGAGATACTAACAACAACAAAATGGAAAAGGACCTGGGGGTAGTCATATCAGATGACCTAAAAGTGGGCAAGCAATGGAGAGGGCAGCAAGGAGGGTTGGGGGATACTGGGATGCATAGGAGAGGCATCACCAGTAGAAAACAGGAAGTTATTATCCCTCTGTACAGACAGCTGGTGAGACCCTATCTGGAGTACTGCATGCAGTTCTGGAGACCCAATCTCCAGAAAGACATAGACAGAATGGAAGCTGTCCAGAGGAGGGCAACTAAAATGGTGTAGGGGTCTGCACTGGAAGACATATGAAGAGAGACTTAAGGAGCTTAATATGTATAGCCTCGAGGAAATGAGGGAGAGGGGGACATGATAGAAACTTTCAAGTACCTCAAGGGAATCAACAAAGTCCAAGAGGGTAGCATCTTTCAAAAAAAGAGGTGTGCAAGAACAAGGGGGCACAATGTGAAGATAGAGGGGGGCGGCTCAGAGGTAATTTAAGGAAGTATTTTTTCACAGAGAGGGTTGTGGATGCATGGAATGGCCTTCCAGAGGAGGTTGTGGAGTCAAAAACAGTGGTGGAATTCAAGCATGCATGGGACAGTCATAAGGCAATTCTAGGGGGTGGGGGTAGGAAGAAGTAGGCTGCTGGTTAACTAGGATCTGCAGCTTATCCATTAGGTAGGGAAATGGGCAAACGAGATGGGCCAAGCGGTCCTTATCTGCCATCAAATTCTATGTTTCTGTTTCCCTTGCTCCATACATGTGCCTGACATTGCTCTCCCCCTACACAGCACAGGAAAACTGGCTGCCTCGTTTGACTCCCTCGCTCAACTCGGCGGTAAGACAAGGTTTTAAAAAATAAAAAAGGCATCAGTAGTTCAGTTCACCAGTCCATGGTAAAACGGCAATTGTGGAGAACCATGGACTGATAAAACTTCAATAAAAAAAAAGGTTTCAGCAGCCACTCAGCAATGGCAGTATGGGCTGTAGACAGCACTTCATTGATCCGATGACTGGACCGTGATGACTGTTTCATTTCATATAATTGCTGTGGCGAGAAAAGGCTCCCCAGGAATTATATAAATTAAAACATGGGGTGGTGTGTTTAACTCAAGATTTACACATTATTCTTTTGGTGTCAGATGCTTAAAATAAACCCCTTGAGTGTTTATGTAGCATCCGACACCTCGGGAGGCGGGTGTAAAATCTTGTTAAACACACCACCCAATGTATTATTCTATATGTAATATTAACCTGAAAATACTAAGAAATGTCAGGAAAGAATAAAATTCCTCAGTCTTAGTAAGAACGGACACTTTCACACAAAGTTATGTGAAGAAATTACCGAAGCAATTGAAAATAAGGATACCAAACAACTTTGGAGCTTAATGGCTTTTGGGTGTAAAATAGATGACACTAACATAGAGGATGTAATTCCTGAAGATACTTGGATAAATCATTGTATGTCCATACAGTCCTATCTGGATGAGCACTATGAGTTAATGTAGTACTTGTGTACAGTTAAGTCTTATAGCTGCACCCTATCTAAGTGCTGCTATATGAGTTAATTTACTACTTGTGTTATAGTTGGGTTTTACAGCTGCACCCTATCTGGGTGAGCACTATGGGTTAATTTAGTACTTGCCTTGTAGTTAAGTCATACAGTTACACCCTATCTGGGTGTAGCTATACGAGTTAATTTAGTACTTATGCTGTAGTGTGGTCTTACAGCTACAGCATATCCTATCTGGGTGAGCACTACAAGGTAGTTTTTATCCCTGTTTCCTGTGCTACAGCTGAGCCTAACAGTTGCACCCTGTCCAGGCGAGCACTACGAGTTGACTTAGTGTTCTATTAACTGTGAACCTGTTGTTGTTTATTGTTTATTGATATTCTAGGATTACAATACCTTTGAGCCATGGCTCTTTTACAAAGGTTCCATGTCAACCTGGGAAAACAATACAAATAAAACAGGCTTTGAAATAGGCAATTCAAGCAGATGAAATACAATACATTTGGGGGGGCAGAAGGTACAGGACAGAAATATGTATGAATGATGTAGGACAGGGCATTGAGCAATGCAGTACAAAGAATTCAATGCAGTGTGGTGCTGCTTGAAAACAACCAGAGGACTGAAGGAGAGGTAACAGGGCAGGGCAAGGGATTAACAGGGATGGTTGAGGGATTGAGGGTACACTAGAAAAAAACAGTGGAGCAGCCAAAGGTCTTGTCAGGTTTAAAGTACTAAAGCCAGGAAGGGAGACAGGGCAGGGGGTAGGGGAAAGGTGTCATGGAGAGGGGGAAGTAAGTGCAAGTGTTGTTGGAAATACACATCAGCTAGGTTTGGCCTTATTCAATGGCCTGTTTAGAGATGGGGTTTAGAGGAGAGGCAGTCATTTGTTGCACCTGTGGGACGCTCTTCTCTAAGTATATGCTTTGAAGGAGGGGACACTGCCCCATCTTCAGGACCATGGCAGAGCTCCAGGCTTAGCTGGTGGCAGCAAGGGTGGAACTATCTTAGCTGCATCACCAGCTCAACCTGAGACCCACTGGTCCAGGAGGATGGAGAGTGGTGGGGAATGGGGGGGACATGGGTAGCCATAAGGAGGTTGGGCAGCCCAGCATCATCCAGACGGCAAACTGCTTCACACACCTAGAGGAATCTCAGGCACTTTACTTCGCTGGGGGTGGGGCTCAAAGTAAGTCAGTAGAAAAGGGAAGGACAGTGTGATTGCACCCAGGAGGAGTAAGTTTACCAGGAGGGTCTTGGTGTTTTGGGACTCAGTGATTAGAGAGTTAGAGAGGGTGGGGGGTTGGATGGGAGGGGGATGGTCTGGTGTCTTCCAGGTGCATCAACCATCAGTGATTTAAACAGGATAGAGAGGATGGCGGAGAGGGAACATGGGAACTGGGGACAGATTGGTGGCGCACTCAGCCTCCCTCTCCTTTCCCGAAGTCCTCTCTGTGTGGGGCAGTGAGGGAAAGCAGAACAGGATAAGGAGTGATGTAATTGAGGTGTTCAGTAGGTGGCTTAAAGGATGTTGTCTGGAGAAAGAGTACCACTTTATGGGGGATTGGGGGTCTCCTGTGATAGAAAACTCTTCAAGGGTGACAAACATCACCTGATGAGAGGGGACCAGTGTGCTGGGGGAGGAATTTGATGTCTATATCAGATGTTTAAACTGACTGTGGTGGGGGGACTGGAACTAGGGAAACCATGGTGGCAGGTGAGAGGAAGGGAATCCTAGTTAGTACCCCCCAATCTAGGTGCTTGTAGCAACACAGCGGGTACAAAGGGGCTTGTGGCTCCAACTGGACTAGGTGAGAAGACATTAGAGGGGGTAATGCAAGCTGTGCAAACACCAACAAACAAAAGGATGAGAGGACAAAGAAAGCACAAGGGTAGTAGCAATGTACGATCAGGGGTTGGATGGAAGGGGGTATGCCTTAGTGCCAGGAGTCTGGGTAACAAAATCAGCGAGCTTCGGGCACTGATGGTGGACACTGAGGTGGACCTAGTGGCCATCCCAAAAACTAGGGCTTCGGAAAATAATGACTGGGACCTGACAGTCCCTGGGTAATCATTGTTAAGGAGGGATAAGCAGAGGGGGAGAAGTAGCCCTTTTTGACAAGGAGGGCATAGAGTTGACATGATGGGTGCATCAGGGGTAGGAATGAAGAGACAGAGTCGCTCTGGGTGCAACTCATGGCAGCCTCAGGCAAGAAACTGTGCTTGGGGGTGATCTATAGACCTGCAGGGCAAGGGGAAGAGAGAAACAGAGATCTTAGGGAAGAACTTGAAAGAAGAGTGGCAAAGGGGGAAGCAGTGGTGGTGGGTGATCTGATCCTGCTAGTGGCCAGGAACACTAGGAGTTAGGCCTTGCTAAATGCCTTCTAGGACTGCCTGTTGATACAGCTAGTTAAGAAAACTCCCATGCAGACTGCAATTCTCAGTGTGGTGCTCACTAACTCGGAGGTGATTGGAGCTGTGAGACTAGGGAAGCTACTGGGGAACAGCTACCATAACTCCATTTGAACTTGCCCTTGGGTGTGAAAAACCCCAAGCAAGAGCTGAAGTTCTGGATTTTAGAAGGGCAAACTTCAACAGGCTGAGGGAACTGGTTAGGGAAAACTTATTCTGGATGGACAACACCGGGGGGGGCTGGAAAAGAGATGGGGGCAATTAAGGGAGGCATTCTTGAGGCATCTAAGTTATGCCTAAAAACAGTAACCAAAAAAGAACAGGTTCAAGAGACCATTATGATTCTCGGCAGGAGTCTGAGAAGAGGTGAGGGCAAAGAAAAAGACCTTATACAAGTGTAAAGAAAAGGAGGGGGCTTGCCGGCCTAGTGGTGCTGAGGGTTGAGGTGCTGGATGCCACACCTCTCGCCACACCGGTGACACATGTTTGGGAATGAGTGTGGGCCACCAGGGGTTAGCAGGGGAGGAGAAGGCTTGAGCATCCCAGGGACTGCTCTCCTTCTCCGGGGAGTGGGAGTACCAGTAGTCGGTGAACGCCTGGCCCCTAGCAGAGGCTAGGGGGCAGCACGCCAATGCTGACAAGGTGGGCAGGGGACAGGGCAGACCCTGGAGGAGCATGCACGGAAGCATGCACATTGCCACTGCAGGCATCATTGCACACCCCACCCCTGAGGGGAAGAAAAGAGAGAAAATGTGTGGTCGGATGGCTTGATGGCCATCCCAAAACGTGTGCTTAACCCGGGAGGTGTCGCCTGAGAAAGACTGGATCTGACTCTGGCAGCACAGGGGAGCCCACCAACCACCGGGGGCAAGCTGTGGGTGTATGACTGGGGCGAGGGTCTTAATGGGAGTCGGGAGTGTGCCATAATGGTGGCCAAATGTGGACTGACCACAGGGGGGAAAAGTACCAACAAAAAAAAAAGAAGAGCAGGAGGAAGAAGAATGGGGAGAATACATAATGAAAAATAGGGAGGCAGACAGGGCGGTTAGGGAGGCAATAGCATACACAGAGCTGCACATTGTAGGGGGATCAAGAGCAGAGAAAAACAGATATTCCAATATATTAGGAAAACTAGGAAGAAAGGAGGGGGAATCAAAAGGTTAGCAGAAGGGGGTAGAATGATAGAGGAGGATGGTCAGAAGGTCGCCGTCTTTAAAGATTATTTTAACTCAGTTTTCACTAAGGAGAAAGGGGGGACTCAGACAGTGACATCAAAGTGGCCACTAAGGGGGTCCCAGAGACGAGGTAGCCAATATTTACAAGCAAAATTATCCAGAAAGGACTGGCAGCACTAAAAATAGATAAAGCCCTGGGACCAGATCGGTTGCATCCAATGTTACTCAGGGAGCTAGCGGCAGAACTGACTGAACCGCTGGTAGGTCTGTTCAACAGCTCTATGAGGACAGGAGTAGTTCCGAAGGACTAGAGGGTGGCGGATGTAGTTCTGCTCCATAAGAGGAGAGGCAAGGAACACATGGGGAACTACAGATCTGTAAATCCTACCTCTGTTGTAGGGAAGCTGATGGAGTCAATGGTCAGAGAGGACCTGATGGACTACTTGGAGAGCAACAGGCTCCAGTGTAGTAAACAGCAAGGATTTGTGGCAGGGAGGTCTTGTCAGACTAACCTGATAGTTTTCTTTGACTGGGTGAAGAGGGAATTGGATAGTGATGACACTATGGATGTGCTCTACTTCAACTGCAGCAAGGCTTTCCACTTGGTACCTCACAGATGCTTGCTGAAAAAGATGGAAAATCTGGGTATGGCTAAGGTCTTAGTAACCTTGGTAGGTAACTAGCTAAAGGGGTGGCAACAGAGGATTGTAGTCAATGGAGTTAGGTCCACAGAGAGGGAGGCCATGAGCAGGGTACCACAGGAATCTGTTCTGGGACTGGTCCTCTTCAGTAAGTCCATTAGCAAAATTGGTGAGAGTGTCCATTGCAGGTTGTGTCTCTTTGCAGATGACACTAAGCTTTGTGGGAGGGTGGACAGCGATGAGGGAATCAGGTAAATGCAGAGTGACGTATGAAAGCTAGATGGGTGGTCTAAGATCTGGCAATCAAAATTCAATGCTAAAAACTACAACATAATGTGCCTAGGAAACAAGAACCATAGATACATAGATACATAGACAGTGTCGGCAGATAAGGGCCTATGGCCCACCCAGTCTGCCCATTTGAGCTTGTAAGTTCAGTTTGTTTTCCTAGAAGTCTGTTGCCCCTTACCCCTGACCTCCAGAATTCCTTTATGTCTATCCCATGCATTCTTAAATCCCGTGATAGTTTCGGCCCCCACCACTTCCTCTGGCAGGGTGTTCCACTTGTCCACCACCCGTTCTGTGAAGAAATTCTTTCTCATGTTTCCTCTGAATTGTCCTCCCTCCAACTTCATCCCGTGCCCTCTAGTCCTGGAACATCTTTTTCGCTTAAAAATAGTGTTTTCCTGCACCCTGTTCCTCCCTGTAAGATACTTGTATGTCTCTATCATATCCCCTCTCTCCCTCCTCTCCTCCAGGGAGTACATGTTCAGTTCCTTCAACCTGTCTTCATAGGACTTGTGATGCAATCCATGCACCATCTTTGTTGCCCTCCTCTGAACCTTCTCTACCCTGTCTATGCCCTTACGTAGGTATGGTCTCCAGAACTGTACACTGTACTCCAGGTGGGGCCTCACTAGTGTCTTGTATAGCGGAATTATGACCTCCTTTTCCTGCTGGAGATGCCCCTGCCTGTACATCCCAGCATCCTATTTGCTTTTACCTGCTGCCTTGTCACACTGTTTCCTACCTTGAGGTCATCAGAGATGACAACCCCAAGATCCCTTTCCTGCTTGGTGCATGCTATATCCTCACCCCCCAACTGATATATTGTGCCAGGGTTTTTGTGCCCCATATGCATTATCTTGCACTTCTTTGCATTGAATTTCAACTGCCAAACCCCTGACCATTCTTCAAGTTTCTGCAGGTCACTTCTCATTCTGTCTACACCCTCTGGTGTGTCTACTCTGTTACAGAGCTTTGTGTCATCAGCGAACAGTGAAATTCTGCCTTCTAGGTAAGGATAGAGTACTGGATGGGTGGGGTGAGACTTAGCACTATGGCTGAGGAACAGGACCTTGGAGTTATCAGTGAGTCTATCAGACAATTGAGAGTGCAACAAGTCATACAGCAAAGCGAGTAGGATGCTGGGATGTATCTGGAGGGGTATTGCTAGCAGGAGGGAAGAGGTAATACTTCCCCTATATAGATCCTCAGTGAGGCCACACGTGGAGCACTGCACCCAGTTCTGTAGTCCTCACCTCAGAAAGGATAGAGATAGGCTGGAGATGGTGCAGCACAGGGCAATAAAAATGATTCATGGCCAACAGGGCAGATCCTGTGAGGAATGTCCCAAGGTACTGAACATGTACTAGCTGGAGACCAGAAGGGACAGGGGAGATATGATAAAGACCTTCAAGTTCCTAAAAGGAAATAAGGTGAACTGCAAGGAAATATTTAGCTTGTAAACTAGTTCATGGTCATGTGAACACAAGTGGAATGAGGAAGTATTATTTTACAGAAAGGGTGGTGGAGTCATGGAACAGTCTCCCTGCCAAAGTGATGGGTGCTAAAACTATTGGTGAGTTAAAGCACGATTGAGAAAGAATGAAGGGTATAATGATTGCTCAGGGTGGCAGAAGCTGGAAGGGGAATGGGGGGAAGGATGAGGAGGACTAAGACCCTGGAGGGACTGTAGGTCCCAGGGCTAAATAGGGAACTTGGGCAGACTGGATGGACTATTGGTCTTTTTCTGCTGTCATTGTCTTGGTTTCTGTGTCTCCTCAATGTTGAACATAAAACTCTGTGACAGGGTATACAGTAAGGAGAGGGTTAGGGAGATTCAGAGGAAACCTACAAAGCTAGAGAGTGGGCCAAAGGTTTTGCAGTTGAAAGTAAGTGCTAAAAAGTGCAAGGTAATCCACATAGGGAACAAGAACCCCAGGACCGAGTGCTGGATTGGGGTTGGGGGGCTCTTAGTGGCCACTTTGATGTCACTCTCTGAGTCCCCCGTTCTCCTTAGTGCATGACCTCTGAGGAAAGAGACCTAGGGATCATCATCACTGACTCCCTAAAGCAATCAAGCCAGTGTAGCATGGTCTACAGTAAGGCAAATAGGATGCTGGGGTGTATAGGAAGAGGTACTGACAGCAGAAGGAAAGCGGTATTACTGCCTCTCTATAGAGCATTGCTAAGGTCCCACCTGGAGTACTGTGCCCAGTTCTGGAGTTCTCACCTGAGGGAAGATAAGGAAAAACTGAACACAGTGCAATGTAGGGTGACCAAAATGATTCAGGGGCTGCAGGGCAGATCTTCTGAGGATCAGTTCAAGGTACTGAACATGTACTTGCTACAGTCCAGATGAGAAAGGGGGCATTTTACAGAGACCTTCAAGTTCCTTAAAGTAATGAATAAGGTAAACTGTGAAGAACTATTTAGCATGAATAGCAGATCAAGAACACGGGGACATGAGTGGAAACCAATGGGGGAGGTTCAAGAGGGATGTGAGAACATTTTATTTTACAGAAAGGGTGGTGGAGCCATGGAGCAAACTGTCAGCTGATGTGGTGGGCACCAAAACCATCAGTGATTTCAAACACGGCTGGGAAAGAGTGAAGAACTTATTGGTTTTCAGGGTGGTAGCAGAAAGGCAGGGAGCATGAGAGTGGATAGTGTAGGTTAGAACTCTGTATGGACAATAGGTCCTGGGTTTGTTAGGGTTTTATGAGCAGACTGGATAGACCAATGGTCTTTTTCTGCCATCATTGTTTGTGTTTCTATTAAGGTTGTCAGAACCTACTGAAGTTCTGGGTTCTGGTTCTGGTCTCGAACTTTGCAAATAATTCTAGGGTTCTAATCTTCTTCAGAACTCAAACTCTTTTGTGTATAGGAGGACTACAGAGAAAGAACAGATAAAGACACTGACAGGAGAAGAAAAAATAAAGATCCTGCCTTCTCAGCATTGCAATAATATGGTTTCCCTGCACATGCGGAAAAGAGAAACACACTGTGCCTTTCAAATTTCTAATGTTAAGTGTCATAGTTCCATGTGTTTGGTACAACTGCATATGAGGAACCCATTCTTATAATGTTTCTCTCTCTCAAACATTTTAGGATGTAATTCCCAATAATTAGTTTTCCAGGCTGGTATCTCCTGTTTTTGAAATGTCTGAACAAAAAAAAAATGATTTATTTGTATTTAGAACACTTAATACTTAGAACCCATAGGTGTTCTAGTTCCAAATTAGAACTCGAACCCCTGGGTTCTGAAAGGGTTCTAATCTTTTTGAGAACTAATTCTGACGATCCTAGTTTTTATAATACAGAATAAATATTGTTGAACCTTTGGATTATACTTAGGAGAAGGCTGGAAATAATCTAGCCCATTGGTTAACAGTCTCTGCAGGGGAACTACAAAACTAATTTACAACAAAAAAGGCACAAATCACCAGGTGCAGATATGATTTCTGTTGAGGTTCTGCATTCCTATTGAACAATTCTGTGAATGAAAACTTATTTGCCAAGCTTCTGCTTGGTAACACTATGCCTTTGTATGTGGGATGCATCTACATGCCCCCTCAAGCAGCCATTTCCTCCTTGGAGTCTCTCATCCAGGTGTTGGCAGAACACTCACCTGGTAAACTGATAATCCTAGGGAATTTCAACCAGAGCGGGGCATCCAAACCTGACAATGGACTATAGGAACTTACTCTAGATGATAAACTTACCCAAGTGATCACTGTACCTACCAGAATTAACATCAAAATGGGAACCATACCTTGCTAGACTGGGCTTTATTTACAGACCCCTCTAGAATTACTTCAGCAGAAATATTCTCAGATTCTTTTAGCGATCACTCTCCCATTTTCTGTGTATGGAGAAACAAACTACCAGATGTACCCCCCAGAATATTTATGCAAGGGATTACTGCAGCTTTGTACCAGCAGCTTGTATATCTGCTCTCTCAAAGATCAATTGGCACCCAATAACGAAGCTCCCCAGCCTTGATGAGACTCTTGAATACTTCTCAAAAGTATTCATGTCAACAGCCGACCAGTATGCCCTCCATAGGAAGCTCAGGGTGAAAGGCAAGTGCCACAAATGGCTCACTGCTAGTCTCAAGAAACAAATGATGGGCCAGCCCAGTGGTGCTGAGGGTTGAGGCGCTGGACGCCACACCTCACGCCATGCCAGCGACCCCGGGTTTGGGAGCGAGCGTGGGTGCCAGGGGTCAGCAGGGGCAGGATAGGACCAAGCGCCCGCAGGGCTGCTCTCCCATCTCGGGGGAGGGCTCTGGGGTGTCCAGTGCACCAGCAGCCCCTGGTGAAGACCGGGGCCACTGCCGAGCACTGGACAGCACGTAAGTTGGCATGGCCCAATGTTGGCAGGGTTGCCGTGCACTGATCGGGATGTGCTCCACACAAGGGGAGGGAGGGGGGAAGAGCACACACACTAAGGGGAAAAAGCCCCTCCCGCCGGATGGGCGACGACTCCTCCAGTGCCAATGCCGCCACACTCCCAACGCTGGTTCTCTGCCTCTGCCCCTTTGATCTCCCCTGGGGCAGTAGTCCCCTGAGTTCCAGGGGAGTCATAATGTCCTTGAAGATGGTGGAGAACACAGTGGGTGGTAGAGCGACACCGGCGAGCGAGGTAGCCCGAGAAAGTTCCGGTCGGGCGGAGAAGAAATAGAGTTGAAAAAAAAAGCAAATGATTCCCAGGGATAAGGAATGGGGGCTCTGCAAGACATCGAACCTTAGATCTGACTGTGAAAGGCACAGGGCTCTTAGGAGCAACTATAAGAAAGGGACCAATGCAGCAAAAAAATTGCTACCTGAGAGGACTCCAGGATAACCACCTCTGCGATCCAATAAGATTCTGGGGTCATATAAACTCCTTATTACAAGGCAGTGCCAGCACACCCGGGGGGGGGGATGATCATGGTCAGTGGTCAAGCTTCAGATGACCCTCATGAAGCAGCAGAAGCCTTCAATACCTTTTTTATAAGCCTTGACAAATTTAAACCCAAGACACCCGGCTCCCCTCCCCCAAAGTGAAGTTTTGACAAAAAAGAAACCCCTCGTCCACAATTTCACCTGAGGCTGGTCAGAGAGACTGAGGTATGCCCCTCCAGAAATGGCTGAAGCTGGACTCCTCCCTTGGGTTTTACCAACTTGAGCCCAGGTTACTAAGAGCTGCTGACATGTCTATTGCTCTCCCTGTCACCATGTTGATCAACAGATCACTTATTAGAAGGGGCTGTTCCTGGAAAATGGAAAGTGGCCACGGTAGTCCCTATTCACAAGGGTGGAACCCGTGTTGATATCAAAAACTAAAGACCCATATCAATCCTCTGCTCATTAGCTAAGATTCAAGAAAGATTGGTCTTCAGTCAGCTCCAGGACTACTTACAGCAACATCTCCTACTCACAGATCATCAGCATGGCTTTAGGAAATGCCATGGCACAGATATTGGACTTGTCAAGCATACCTGCGATGTCCTGAATGCAATGGACAGTGGGTCAATGACAGGAGCTATATTCATTGACCTAACCAAGGCATATGACTTGGTAAACCACAGGCTGCTCTTTGGGAAACTTGAGCTCCTAGGTCTCGACAATCTCTCCCTGTCCTGGTTCTCCAACTATCTAGCTGATAAAGGTGAAATGGAAGGGTGTTTACTCAGGTTGCCTGGCAGTCACAGATGGAGTCCCCCAGGTCTCTATACTAGGTCCCTCGTTATTCTCTTTATTAATGACATAGGCTAAAACTTCAATAAGTGGAACCTATTGTTATATGCAGATGACATGGTGGTCTATTAGGCTGATCCTAATATCAGCACAATTGCTGATGGCCTTTCCACCTGTCTTAAAGCCCTAGAAAGATGGTTTGCCTCCAATTTGTTGGTAATAAATAACAAGAAAACTAAGGCTGTACTATATGGGCCCAAGTACCTACGTGCTAATAGGCAGCACCTGCTCCAACTGACTACAATTGATGGTCTCCAGATAGATGTTAGACAAAGTGAAATACCTTGAAGTTTACCTAGATCCCTTCAACATGAGTGAAATAGGCCAGATATTAAAATACAATAGGTACAATAAAAATGCAACCAGCTAAGCACAAACACAAATGTAGTATAAAACTGGCCAAAATAAAACCCACAAAGAATAACGGCTGATAGTGCGTGATTGCACCTCACACTGCTCCTTGTAGCACTGTGAAAGGTTGCTAAAAGAATGGAGAGTTTGCCTGAAATACCTACACAGGTGCACTTAAAAAGTTGAGCTGTCACATGATCTGGAGGTACAACATTCAAAAATACTTAATTTCTAATATGAAAATAAGGAAATATGGAATTAGGCAAAATAAGGAAAAGTAAGGAATTAGGCAAGGAAATTATTTAACCTACAGTATGTAATGCTTCTCTAGAAATTACTTCTCTAAAAAATTTAAAACAAAAGTAGACACTTGTAACTAAGAGTGAATCCTACACTGCTGATTTTTAAAAGTTCAATAGAGTTACAGGTGATCACAGGGAGAAAGCTGTAGTAATATGGTTAAATTGCAGTGTTATGCAGGGTTAGGTGTTTTATTAGGTGTTTTTTTTTATGGGGAATACACTATTACTGGTGCAAACTATAAACAACAAAGCAGTCCCCATGTTTCTGAGCAAGTTCTTGGGCAAGTAACATGCAGAATTTGAAAATGTAAAAGTAGAAGTAAATGAATACACAAAGCTTGAAACTTGAATCAGTGGCTAAACAGACAATGCCTAGGTACAAAGGTGTTTCTGGTTTCTGAGCGTGCCACTCCTCCACAGGGTTGCCCCATTGCTTTGTCACCTAGTGCAGGTTCCTCTCTCATCAGGACTCCTAGCACCAAATCCAGAGCCTTGGTGCAATGAGGCCAGTAAGCAGTAGCAACAAGCAGCACAAGAAAGTCCTGCAAGGTGCCTGAAAAAACAAAACCAGCTGAGCTTGGTTTCTTCTCCCTCACTTGTTCAGGCAACAGTAGCATACCTGTTGAAATGGAGGGGAAAGCCTATCAAGCGACCCTGCTTCTACCACTCCTCCACAGTGGTCTAGGGTGCAGCTGCACTCTCCGTCCAAACTCTGCAATGTGACAGCCTATCATGTCTGCCCATTCCTACCTGACTAATGTTAAATGAGCTGTCATAAAGGGAGCCAAAGAGGAGCAACCAACAGAAGATACTTCAGATTAATCTCCTACTTGAATGTCTCTTATGGAATAAATTCTGGTCTTCCTGTTAACATATGTATTAACTGTCTGTTCCATTTATTCTCAAAGTTTTTTTCTGTAAAAGTTTGTGTCTATTTTTCCATCTTACACATATCAATTAGAATGTCCTGCCACCATGTAATGGACGGAAAATTAAAAACCCCCCGTTTTGTTATAACTTTTTAGCTGCTGTGAGTAATATAGGTTCATAAGTTCATACAATAGGTCAGTATGAGTCTGAAGCCGCTGGCCATAGTGACTTGACCAATCAGTCCAAGTATTTGAATTTGTTATCATTCATATGTCGAGTGTGATTTTAAATGTATCTAGTGTCTTGCTTAGTACCACCTCCTTCAGTTGTCTATTCCAGACATTCAGCACTCTCTGACTTAACCAATTTGCTCGACAATTAGATTTACAATTTTCACCTTTTAGTTGGAGTGGGTGGAATCTACTTCCCCTAATATTGTCATTTTTTGTTAGTCCTACACATTCCCATAGATCACTACTATTAAATGCTCTGTATGTTCGGCATAAATTCCCCCTAAATCTCCTATATTGCAAGGAGTATAGTTTATTTTTTTTCATCTGTCACAGTATGCCATACCAGTTGTCTGAACAATCCTTTTGGTTGCTTTCTCTGAGTCCTCTCCAAAACTCAAATACCCCTCTTATTAGCTGGTGCCCAGAACTGCACACAATACTCCAGATGTGACCTCACCAATGATGTGTACAGGGGGAGTATTACTTGTCTGTCTGTACTTTTAATATTTCTGAAGATGCAGCCTAATATTTTGTTACCTGTACTAGCTGCATTTTGGTAGTGCTCGGTAGAGGAGAGATTGTTAATAATTAGGACACCTAGGTCACGTTCCTTATTAGTAACTGGTAGATCTTTCCCATATAGTATATAATTAGCATACCTGTTCCCTCTTCCTATCTGCATTATTTTATATATATATATATATATATATATACATACATACATACATACATACTGTCTTTCAGATGAGACATTAAACCGAGGTCCCATCTGCCTGGATTGGTGGTAGTTCGGGTGGAGGCTAAAGATCCCATGGCACTTATCAAAAAAGAGTAGGGGAATTTACCTGGTGTCCTGGCCACATTTCTTCCATTCACTAAAAATACCTCAAACAGCTTAATCTGGTTCAGTTTTATTTGCTTACCATTGGTATCCCCCCTCCCTTCCGGTCGTCCCTGAAAAAGGGACTTCTAGGTCCAGTGGGCTTACCGGGTCAACACAATTATATATATATATATGGCACTACCATGCAAGAATAATTTTTATATATATTATACATACATACATATATACATATATATATATATATATATATATGTATGTGTATATATATATATATATACACGCATACATATAATATATATATGTATGTATGTATAGAATATATATATATATATATATATATATATATATATATATATATATATATATAAATTATACTTGCATGGTAGTGCTAATATAGGTAGAGTGAAGTGTGACTTCTATGTTAAACCTTACATTTTTAATGTTAATGACTTTGGAACCATTCAGCGGATTTAAACAAAATGTGGCATGCATAATGTTTAGGAGTAGGTCTCTTGACCTGCCAAATTTTGTGGGAATCCATTGAGTGGTTTCTGAGGTACAGGGTGTTGAAAAAACTGAAAAACTCTGTGTTTTTGTTGACATTTCTTTGTCCACCTGGATCTCAGAAATGGCTTTAGGTTGTGGTTTGAAATTTTCAAGGTAGAAAGCCTTTGCCTCACAGATGTGCCTTTTGAAGGTTTGGTGAAAAAAAAATATTAATCCGTTCAAAAGTTATTAAACTTTAAAGTTTAAACTTTCCCATTATAGCATATGAGGAAAAAATATATGATCTGAAAGTGAAATCAGGTAAACAGCCCCAAAAAACAGTTTCTTTGCCACTTCATAGCAAGACAACAGGACTTTTGGGCTGACATTTGCAGGGTGGCAGGCCCTTACCCCACATATGTGCTCTTTGCTGGTTTGATTAAGAAATGGACACATGTTCCATAGTTACAGCGATCCGAAGTTGTGAATTTTCCCATTGGATAACATAGGGGAACTTCTATGTTAAACCCAACTTTTTGAACGTTAATAACCTTGGTACTGTTCAACAGATTTGCATGACATTTGGCATGCATAATGTCATGGAGTAGGTCTCTTGACCTGCCAAACTTTGTGGGAATCTGTTGTATGGTCTCTGAGATATAGAGTATTGAAAAAACTGAAAAATCTGTGTTTTTTGACATTTCTTTGTCCACCTGGATCTCAAAAATGGCTTTAGGTTGTGTCCTTTGCTGGTTTGGTAAAGAAATGGACACCAGTTCCATAGTTACAGCACTCTGAAGTTGAGAATTTTCCCGTAGGATAACATTGTGGCAGTTGTGACGTCTTTTGGCGGCTATATCTCGAAAATGGTTCGAGATACAGATTTTTTGCTAAGCACAGCTTAGTACACCTTTAAGTGTACTAAGCACACATGGAGGTGGCCAGGCCATGAATACAACTGCAAAGGAATTTTTTTCCAAAGTTCCTACGGTTCCTGAGATATTGTAACATTTGCAGCACAAGGGTTACCTGGAATAGTTCTAGGCATGCGCTATGTCTCTATACTTATAGGTACATGGAAGATTTGGGTCCCATTATGTAATAATGGGAGTGCAGGGCCCTACATTATGCAGTAGTACATGGAAAGGAAATGTGATATCACTAAAATATCAGTACACTTATGTATAGATGGGAGCCCAGGTTCCGGAAATCAGAGACAATTACAAAATGTATGTATGTATGATGGGAGTGCAGGGCCCAGAGGGCTCTGCGCTCCCACAACCACATACGAGTAATATTACATTTTCTCAAAGAGAAGGGAAATTTATTGCAAAAAACTTCATGAGGGTTAGGGCTGACAACCCCAAGGCACACCCCAACGCCTGTTGGTGTGTGGAGAGTGGGGGTTGGGGGTAGGGTTGGTAACCCTAACATCGAATTTCTAAACTTTTGTTGCTATAATGACAACCCTAACTGATGCATTAACAACGTTTTTTTTTGCAATGAAGATATATATATATATATATATATATATGTATATATGAACCAAATGTCGTTTTAGGTGCCAACAGCATAGCTGTTAGTAAATGTCATGGTCATGCTTACACTTTTCTGCATTTCAGTCAAGTTTAAGGTTACATTCACTGTGAGTGATTTGGCTGTATAATGGCATTGTTGAAGTCAGTGATAGGGTTTTATGTCTTGACATAGGGTTTTGGTTTCATCCCCTGTATTGCACAATTTGTTCTTTCTCGCTACAATTTTTGTATGAAAGATGTTGTTAGATGCCATTACAGATGTTATGAAGGGTATCAGCAAAGCTAAATAGCTGCCTTTCAGATAATTAAACTTAGTTCTACAGTATGTTGTAGTCAGTTAAATTAGTCCCATCTGAGGCTTGTGTTGATCCGAATACAATTTGAATCACCTGTTTTGCAGATTGTGATATGACCACTCCACCATAGGAACTGCAACTTACTTATCCATAGCTCAGTGGCACAGTACATATGTGCTTGCTTCGTAGGCAAAGGATCAGTGGTTCAAATCCTGTCAAGGACTTAAACATCCTTTTTTTGTAAGATGGAAACTTACTTCAGTGGCAATTCATGGTGTTGTAGAGCTGGAATAACAAATTATGTGAGAAGTAAATTTAGCTGAAAACAACAATTTGTGAAACCAAATTGCCTGCTGAGATTAGATCCCCAGTCACCTGTTTTGCAGGTGTTGACATAACCTCTACACCATATGAAATGTAACTCATGTACCTACAGCTAAATGGCAGACTAAACGTGTGTTTAGTAGCTGGCCCATCGGTGCGGCGATAGCACCACCACTCATGATGCCAGCAACCCTGGTTTGGTAATGAGCCTGGGCTGTGGGGGGCCAGCCAGGGGGAGGGGGGGGATTGAGCATCCCACAGGATGCTGTCCTTCTCTGGGGAGGGAGTGCTCTGTTCTCTACTAAGGTACTGCCACCTGGGTAACCACCGGTGGCAGTAGAGTTGGAGATGGATTGGGGGGGTGTTGCTAATACTGGCATACAGATGGACATCTTGATGTCCTGCATGTGACATCCCTGGGGGAGACAGCAACATAGAAAAAATACCACAACCCCGGCACCTCCGCAACATAGACAGCCCTGGTATGCCCTGGTCCCCCACCTCACCAGCACAAGCCCTGCCTGATGTACTTAGATGTCCAGCGGCACTCCCCCACTCTGACCCCACTGGGGGTGAAACCATGGCTTTGTGGAGGTAGGTGGCCATGGCTGGGAGGCTGGAGAGATTGGAGAGGTGCCTGATGGACCTGAGTCATGGAGAGTTGGTGTGTAGGGGTAATAAATAGTAAGCAAAAAAAAAGAATGTGTGCTTGCTTAACAAGCAAAGGATCATGGGTTAAATTAATGCAGAACTAGTTTGAATCCTGACAGACATAAACATTTTTTTCAATTTTTTTTCTAAGAAGGAAACTTACTTGAGTAGCAATACATGGTGGTGTGTAGTGGAATAGTACATTTTATGAGACGTACATTTGGCTAAGAACAACAATTTGTGAACAGAGTCAAAGAACAAAGAAGGCAAACATCTGCACAAAGCTAGGCTCCCCCCCCCCCAGAAATTAAAAAGAAAGCAGTGTAAATGGTGCATTTTCCTGCATTTAAAGCAGGGTTTCATATAGCTTGTCTCCCTGAAACAAACACACACACACACACACAATCAGGATAAAGGCTTCTCGATAGTTATTCCCCCATCCCCACCACACACACCTTCAGGGCCACCAACACAGTCATTCCTCAATCACACTCAGGCTTTTCTCCTAAGCGTTCTTCTCCAGCCCCCCCCCCACCACCAAATTGCATTTGGGCTGTTCTCCCTTGTGAGTACAGTGTTCTCCTCCCCAAGGAAAATGTTCAATCAGGCTGCTATCCCTGGTGCACTCCAAGTTACTGTATACTGTTCCCCCCACTCAAAAAAGAAAGCTCAGAAGCACGCTGCTCTCCCCGGTACTCTCAACTCAACAGTAATATTTTGCAGCAGCCTTATGGTTATAGGTTATTCCGGTGACCAGAGAGGTGCAGTTTGTGCTGTTGAGTAGGCTCTGGCTGCACAACAAGCAGCTACAAGAAAGCTTGGCAGGAGGTCTCTGAGGCTATTGATATCATATTGAGTGTTTCTAATAGCTACAGCAAGCAGACTGTTGTGTTTCTAATCATAGCCATTGCCGGGGGGGGGGGTTGTATGGTTCGAAAGAACCCCCCTTTTGAAATCCACCCTTTTTCATTATTTGTAACATTTTTTTCAATATTTCTGTTTATTTTGTGACTGCCACAGAGTGCTTATGCACACATGATGAACCCCAGCACTTTCTGTCTGCATGTGTTCCCCCCTCCTCATCTGCTGTCAATCAGTTTCCTCAGTGCCAGTAAGATGACTGGAGCTGCTTTTTGAGTCTTTCTCATCACTGTCCCCCTATGGCTGGCTGGTCAATTGCAGCTCATGTCAGCATCATGAATGTGACTGGAATACAGCATGGCTGCTGCCCACAATTCACACTGTCATCTGGCACTCAAGGAAGATGGAACATGGCGGCAGGCTCAGAGACGACATCTCCAGGAGCGCCAAAAAAAAAGTAGAGGACCTAGACTTATAATATTACCAGTCACCAGCAGATACATTTTGCTGGCCATAACTGCCAAAGATGTGTCCCTTATTAACTGTATATCAAGGGATAGGCTGTGCAGAACTGGGCAAAGGAGCTTTTCAGGTGGGTGGGCTGAAGATTTAGAAATAAATTACTTAAATCCTACTCTATACAAAATTCATAGTTATGTTTCATATGCTTGTTTTAACTTTTCATAAATTAAGCAAAAGAGGTACACAGTGGAAAGGCAATGCAAGTGTTTGGAAGGGTCTGGCTGGGATCTACACTGTCACCTCACTAATTGTGCTGTTCAGAGAGGTCTTCACTGTGGTCCCATTTTTATTGACATTCAGTTCCACTTTTGCCTGTGCTATCTGTGCCATACACAGTTAAAACAAATACGTTGTGATAAGCATTTTCTCCAGATGATCTCATGTGTCAATAGAATGACATTTGTTGTTACAGTTCAGTGTTATGATCACACCCACTATACTTTTGGAAGTATGGTGGGGGTGGCGTTGGGAGGGTGGGCATTTAGGAGATGGTAACTTTGCACCGGGAATCTCCGCCACTGTCAAATTACCTTTCCCCTCACTCCCATTGTCATGCCTACCACATTGGAGAATGGAGTGGGGGCAACAAGTGTAGTACCCAATACTGAACTAAGAATTATGTTACAGATTTTTTTTCCAAGCAGGGTGCTTGGTATAGAAACATAGACAGTGATGGCAGAAAAAGATAGAGTTCCATCCAGTCTGCCCAAGTTCCCTATAATCCCTGGAACCTACCATTTCTCCAGGGTACTAACCCTCCCCATCCTCTCTCTATTCTCCTCCTTCTTCCTGTTGCCCCCGGTAACCATTACTCCCTTCATTATGCCCCAGCCCTGCTTGAATCCTCTGATTGTTTTTGCACCCACCAATTCAGCTGACAGACTCTTCCAAAGTTCCACCACCCTTTCCATTAAGCAGTACTTCCTCATATCTCTCCAGAACCTACCTCCTGTTAATTTCCATTTGTGTCCATGTGACCATGAATTGGTACTCAGCCTAAATAGTACCCTGCAGTTCACTTTGTTAATTCCTTTAAGGAACTTGAAGGTCCCTATCACATCTCCCCTCTCCCTTCTGGTCTCCAATGAGTACATATTTAGTGCCTTGAGGCGTTCCTCATAGGATCTGCCCTGCTGTCCCTGAATCATTTTAGTTACTCTGTGCTGCACTGTTTCCAATTTATCCTTATTCTTTCTGAGGTGAGGACTCCAGAACTGGGCACAGTACTCTAGGTAAGACCACACCAGGGATCTGTAGAGGGGAAGTATTATCTCCTTTCTTCTGCTATCAATACTCCTACCGATACATCCCAGCATCCTGCTAGCCTTGCTATAGGCCATGTTGCACTGACTGTAATGCTTAAATGGTATATTGAGTTGGGGAGGGTGGGGGTTACAGCAAGGGGTAGATGGAGCTCAGATATGAGTAATATAGGCTTAAAATAAGCCATGAAAGTGCACCACAGAGCATACCATAGCCCATGGTTTCTGGGGGACATACTAGATCTGAGACAATGCCTTAGGTATATTACAGTAGCAACATCTTGCTGCCCTCTGGTACTGAATGCAATAACACAGAGGTGTGGGTTACGTGCTTGCCGATAGGGCTGCGCCTGGGTGTGCTAAGGCACAAGGCGCTTGCGCCGAAGTGCCTTATGCCCTAGGCAATGTTTCTATCAGCACGTAACCTACACTGGAGTGTGTTATTATGCTTTATAAATGGGCTCTTTGTAAAGTAATTTTTTTTAATGTGTAAAAAAAAAATAGAGAATTATAACAATAGGTTTAAAATTGTGAGAATACTGAAAAAATAGTCCCTTGTATTAAGTTTCTGTGCAATGTATTTATTGTGTCCCCCAGACAGAAAAAGTTATCTATACATTTATAGTATGTTTTTTTGTTTTTTTTTATTTCTTTGTTTGCCTGTGTTTAGTTAGGGAGTTGAAGTTTTAAGATAGGAACGTGTCTGTTGACTGGGAGCGAGCGTGTCCCTCAACAGACACCGTGAGAAAGCAGTGACAGTATTTCTTTTGTTTCCTGCTTTCGTTTTGGGAATATTTGGCTCGTTATTAGTTTTAAAAAGTAAAGGGACTGACTGCTGCTTCGTTTGCTGCTTGCAATGGTTCGTGAGGTAAGGTGAGTTTCCGTTACGGGGATTTGCAGCGTTTAAAAAAATGCCGTTTAGTGGTGCCGTTTTCCGCATTTTTTACAGTCTGGTAATGGTGGCAGGGGGCAGAGAAGCCGTGAGAGTAGTTTGTAAGGTACAAGGTTTTTGTTTCTTTACATGGAGTGCCATATGTTGTTCAATGCAGTGTTAGCTTAATGTGATGTCTACGAGTTATGTCGTGCTGCCGGTTCAGTGAGCTCTGCCAGTCGACGTTTCTGTTAATGCTTGGCAGAGCTCATTAATTTTTTGGGTCATTTGGCTTCTTGGTGGGCAGTAGTACCGGTTGGCTACAATATCATCTGATAAGGACACGGCTCAGATGATGTTGTAGCCAATCAGTGCTTTGGGATTTCCAAGCCCATTTTATAAATATATATATTCACCCTACAGCCAGCCAGATAATAATTTTGCTTAGAGCAAGGGATGTAGGAGGTCTTAGATATGACTGCTTTAGCTTCAAAATAAGTCCTAAATTCACCACATGGATTCTGGGGTCCTGTCGGCCCTAAGACCCACAGCTTTTTTTAAAGGTTGCAGACTGCATAAAAAGAACCCCCCTTGTGAAAATCCTGGCAACAGCCCTGCTAATGTTATTTTATTTTAAATTAAAGTTGGCAGCCAGGCTCTAAGTCTCATGGGGTGTCTCTCCAAGATCAGCATCCAAGTAAGCATGCTAAAATTCACACTATGCCTTAGTGCCTACCTGTTCATCTTGCAGCAGAAACTGTGATCATTCCAAGTGGTGGGAAACCAATTCAATGCCCATGTGTAGGCCCAATAGTCTTTCTTCATCTTCCGTTCACCTGTGATCTCCATGATCAGCTGGTGCACTGTACACAGTATACCAGTCTACTCACAGACCACCACCAGCCACACACTGAACTGCCTTTGAGGAGGGAGGACCCAAGTTCTGATCAGCTGCAAGAGTCGTCTTCTGATCTTCACCATGCACATCTGTTTACATAGAAACATAGAGGTTGATGGCAGATAAGGACCGCAAGGCCCATCCAGTCTGCCCATTTCTTTTTCTACCTTATAAATGTGCCATCGGCCTTTGCTCTGTCAGTGGCCTATCTATTCATACTCTGCCTCAGCCTGGCAGTGTTAACCTTGTCCATATGCTTTTTTTCCCTTGTTGTCTCTTGTCTCCATATGAGTGCTGCCACACCCATACTGTGTTGTCTTGCCCCACTTCCTGATGAGTCAACTTCCATCCCATGTCCTGACTCTCATAGAAACATAGACAATGATGGCAGAAAAAGACCAGGGTCCAGCCAATCTGCCTAAGTTCCCTATAATCCCTGGTACCTACTGTGCCTCCAGAGTACTAACCCATCCCATCCTCTCTCTCATCTCCTCCCTGGTCCTGCTGCCCCTTGTAACCACAATTCCCTTTATTATGTCCCAGACCTGCTTGAATCCCTGACTGTTTTCGCAACCATCACTTCAGCCAGCAGACTGTTCCAAGGTTCCACCACCCTTTCTGTAAAGTAATACTTCCTCACTTCTCTCCTGAACCTATCTCCTGTTAATTTCCATTTGTGTCCACGTGACCATGAACTGGTATTCAGGCTAAATAGTTCCCCGTAGTTCACTTTGTTAGTTCCTTTAAGGAACTTGAAGGTCTCTATCATATCTCCCCTTTCACTTCTCGTCTCCAGTGAGTACATATTTCATGCCTTGAGATGCTCTTCATAGGATCTGCCCTGCTGGCCCTGAATCATTTTTGCTACTCTGTGCTGCACTGTCTCCAGCCTGTTCTTATCCTTTCTGAGGTGAGAACTCCAGAACTGGGTGCAGTACTCTAGATGAGTCGTTGCTAGGCAAGTGTAGAGGGGAAGTATTACCTCTTTTCGTCTGCTACATCCCAGCATCCTGTTGGCCTTGCTATAGGTTTTGTTGCACTTACTCAGTTGCTTAAGTGAGTTGCTAATGATAAGTCCCAGATCCAGTTCTTCAGCTGTAGTGCTAAGTCTCTCTCCTCCCATCCAGTACTCTGTCTTGGAATTCTTATTTCCTAGGTGCATTACCTTGCACTTTCTAGCATTGAATTTTAACTGCCAGACCTTTGACTACCCCTCTAGTTTTTGTAGGTCTCTGCAATTCCCTTATTTCCTCATCACTATCTGCCCTCCCACATAGTTTTGTGTCATCTGCAAAGAGACACAGTTCCAAAAGCTGTACCTTGAATAGCTGAATGAGGGGGCAAGCTGCAAGGGGTGGCCAGCCCAAACATGAAAGTTCTCCAAATATACAGCACTTCTTGGTAAAGAACACACCACAGAATTCAAAATTATGCCAAAAGAGGGTTTTATTGTGGTGCACAGCAACAAGCGCCCACTACGCCAGCGCTTGGCTGAACTATCTTTCTCAGGAATGCAGTTTGCTGAAGCACTGGGGTATTGGGCACTTGTTGCTGTGCGCCACAATAAAATCCTGTTTTGGCACAATTTTGAATTCTGTGGTGTGTTTTTTTTACCGAGGAGTCCTGTATATTTGGAGAACTGCAAACAGACAACCTGCCCTGGATTTCTTCTCCAATGTCACTAATGAACATGTTGAAGAGGGCTGGACCCAGTATCAGTCTCTGTGGAACCCCTCTCATAACCTCCCTCTCCTCTGATTTAACCCCATGACCACCACCCTCTGCTGCCTCCTCTCAATCCATTTAGTGAGACAGTGAATGTTTAGCTAAGAAGTAAATGAAGGGATGAATCTGCATCAACACTAACAACCTTTCAAAACATTTCAAATGGTGGCTGGGGCCAGGGTCAGCCCCCTCCTGTGCACACCTATCTTTGTGAAGGTAAGTTTCCTGCTGGGATTAGATCCCATTCCCCAGTCACCTGTTTTGCAGGTGTGACATAACCTCTACATGACAGGAACTGTAACTTACTTAGCTGCAGTTCAGTAACACACTGAATATGTGCTTGCTTATCAGGCAAAGAGTTGTTCAGATCTGAGCAGGAGTAACACACTAAGCTGAAAGCTTGTTTACAGGTGCAACCTGGGAGCACAGGGAAGTTAAGTGACTTGCTCAAGGTCACACAGTATGCAAGTAGGGGCTGTGGGATTCAAACCCAGGTCTCCAGATTTGCAGCTCAAAGCCTTAAACCACTGTACTATACTGCCTCCCTAAAAAAAAAATTTATAAGATGGAAACACACTTGAGGATGAGTGTGGAGTTGGAATAGTAAATTATGTACGTACAGTCAGCTAAAATGACAATTTGTGGAAGTAAATTGCCTGCTGGGCTTAGAGCCAGTCACCTGTTTTGCAGATTGTGACATAACATCTACATCATAGGAGCTGCAGCTCACTTCTTCTGCAGCTCATTGGCATACCGACTGTGTGGCTGCCTAGCAGGCAAAAGGTCAGAGGTTCAAATCCTTGTAGGAACTTAAACATCTTTTTTAATATGGAAATTTACTTGAGTGGTGATTCATGTTGGTGTGGAGTTGGACTAGTAAATTATATAAAAAGTAAATTTACTTAAGAACAACAATTTTTGAAGTTAAATCACCTTCTGGGATTAGATACGTGCTTGTTTTGCAGGTTGTGACATAGCCTCTACACCATAGGAACTGCACCTCACTTAGCTGCAGCTCAGTGGAACTCGGCATGTGGGTTCACTTAGCAAGCAAAGGATCAGTGGTTTAAATCCTTGCAGGGACTTCAATATTTGTTTCAATTTTTTTTTTCATGAGATGAAACCTGGGGATCAGTGGTTATCATACAGTGTGGTTCAACACAAGAACAGTTGCAGAATCCAACCACATAATGGCAAGAGTCCTAAACTTCAGAAGGGCTGATTTTATAAAGATGGGGAATGCTTCAGGAATTATCTTGTAGGGGGATGACCTGGGGGTGGAGGAACAGTGGGCTAAACTAAAAGAAGGCATAATGAAGGCAACAAACCTCTGTGTCAAGCAGGTAAGCAAAAGGAAGAGGAGAGAGCTATGGTTCTCAAAAGAGGTTGCAGAAAAAAGGCTAAAAGAGTGGCATTCAGAAGGTATATGGAAACCCAGAAAGGGGAGGCTACGGCAGTGTATCAGGAAAAATAAAGGGAGGCAGGGAAAGCAGTAAGGAGCACAAAGGTGCAAACTAAAGAAAGAATAGCTCAGGCAGTATTAAAGGTCAGAAGACATTTTTTTAGGTATGTTAGCAAAAAAAGGAAAACAAAGGGTGGGATTGTATGTTTAAAGAGGGAGGTGGGACTGTATGGAGAGGAATCAGGAAAAGGCAGATTTCTTGAACAAATACTTCTGTTCAGCATTCACAGTAGAAGGGGAAGGGAATGGACCATGAAAAGGCACCAGAAGCTTTGATGGGAGAAAAATGGACACTAGTCCTTTTTCTGTGGAGTCAGGAAAGCACTCATTAACCTGAAGGGGGACAAAGCTATGGGGCCAGATGGGATGCATCTAAGAGTGCTGAGGGAGCTCAGGGAGGTAGTAGCTGCAGCTGTGACAGCCCTATTTAACAGATCGCAGGAGACCAGAGAGGTCCCAGAGGAATGGAGAAGGGCAGATGTAGTCACAAAAGTGATAGCAAGGAAGAGGTGGGCAATTATAGGCCTGTCAGCCTGACCTTGGTGTTGAATAAGCTAATGGAAACATTACTTAAGGAAAGGATTGTGGAATATCTGGAATCAAATGGGTTACAAGATCCAAGGCAGCAGGGATTCACAGAGGGACGGTCATGCCAAACAAATCTGATAGATTTCTTTGACTGGGTAACCACCAAGTTAGATCAGGGAGGAACGATGGACATGGCCTACCTGGATTTCAGCAAGGCTTTGACACCATTCCACATAGGAGACTGATAAGCAAGTTGGGTAGCTTGTGGGTGGAAAATAAGGTGGTAACGTGGGTAAGAAACTGGTTAGGGGATAGGAGACAGAGAGTGGTGGTAGAGTTTGCGCCAAGGAAGGCAGGGTGACTAGTGGGTGCCACAGCGATCAGTGCTGGGAGTTTGGGACTGGTCCTCTTTAATGTCTTTATAAGTGACATTGCAGAGGAGATGGAAAGGAAGGTCTGCCTCTTTGCACATGACACCAAAATCTGCAATAGGGTTGTGGGGTGAAAAGGATGAGTAAAGACCTTAGAAAACTAGAGGAGTGGTCAAGAGTATGGCAGTTGGGTTTCAGTCAAGGCCCCTGGAATTCTGTGATTCCACGGTTGTGGAATTTTCCACAGAATTTGCATTATGCTACAGAATACACATAGTGCCGCAGAAGTTGGTGAATTTTCATTCAAATATACAGTACTTTCATAGTGCCTGGCCTCCTTTCCCATCTTGTTTATCCTGAAGCTCCTCTTCTATGTTTGGCCTGCAATGTAATTAATGACATCACATCATATTTTAGCCAATGGCAGGACTACATTCTGCCACAGAAATGAATAAATTGTGCCACAGAAATCAGAAAATGCTGCCGTGGAAGCCTAGGAGCCCTGCCGCAGAAATTAGGAGAAACTGCCACAGAGTATTAGGGGCCCTGGTTTCAATGCAAAAAAAAGTGCAAAATAATGCACTTAGAGCACAGAAACCTGGGGGTGGAGTACAAAATGGGTGGAGTGGTATTGACGATCACCAAGCAGGAAAGAGACCTGAGGGTAATCATGTCAGACATTCAGAGAAAAAGGTGCTCTAGAACAAGGGGACATATTATGAAGCTGGAGGGTGGTAGATTCAGTAGAGATGTGATGAAGTACTTCTTCACAGAGAGGGTGGTGGATTCCTGGAACAGCCTTCCAGCAAAGGCAGTGGGGCAAAAACAGTGGTGGTGTTCAAAAATTTCTGGGATAGGCACAAGGGAATCACTGAGGTAAGGAAGTGGGAGGAAGAGACAGTGCAGTAGATAAAGTAGAGTCTGCAGCAAAAATTAAGATATTAAAAATGGGCAGACTGGGTGGGCTCTGCAGCCCTTATTTGCCATCAGTTTGTATGTTTCTGTGTTACTTCAGTGGTGATTCATAGTGGTGTAAAGTTGGGATAATAAATTAGAAGATAAGTACATTTAACTAAGAACCACAATTTGTGAAGGTATATCACTTGCTGGAACCAAGTCGCATGTTTTGCAGATTGTGACATACCTCTACAACACAGGTAATGCAGCTCAGTGGCACGCTGAATGTGTGTTTGATTAGCAGGCAAAGAATCAGCAGTTCAAATTCAAGTAAACACAGTTTAAATCCTGGCAGGGACTTTAGCATTTTTTTCAAATTTTTTTTTTGTAAGATGGAAAGTCACGTCAGTAGCAATTCATGGTGGTGTGTAGATGGAATAGTAAATTACATGAGAAGTAAATTTAGCTAAGAACAACAATTTGTGTAGGGAAATTGCCTGCTGGGATTGGCTTCTGCAGCTCTGTGACATACTAAATATGTATTTCCTAAGCAGGCAAAGGATTAGTGGTTTGAATCTAGGTAAGCAAACAGTATATTGTATTTTAATACATAATTATTTTACACTTTACATGCATTATTTGGTGCCTTTTTATCATAGCAGGCTAATGTAAAGACATAAGAGGATGCATGGTACAATGACTACATCTGGTTATCTGAAAATGTCTGCTACATATAGTTTTACTGGGTTACAAAAGTTGATAAAGCCTGAGCTAGTCCAGAAGATATGTGTACAGGTAGCCCTAGGTGTCATGACGTTCTTCCAACATTTTGATCCATATATAAGCAAATGTCATAGAAAAGACATAGGCTGGAAGAGTTCAAAGAACAGCAACCAGATTAATGATATGAGGTGAGAAAATGGAATATGGGGAAGGACTCAGTACACTTAATATGTTTATCTTGGAGCAAAGGAGATTAAACGGTGACTTAATTTTGTTGTATAGTTTTCAAAAGGATCCAGAATTATGCAAAGATCAGCAGCTGAATATTAAACAAAATTAGACTTTAACCAGGGGCCATAACAAGCAACTGCAAGGGAAAACTTTCCAGGGGACAGGTGAAAGTGCTGTTTCTCACAGAGGCTGGATGGTATATAGAATTCACTCTTAAGTCACATAGTAAACTAGAAAACAAATAAATATTTAAGGAAAAATTGAACAATTATTTATGGGATTCAAAAATAGTAGATGGTACTACTGAGAAGTTTTGTGGGGAGCAGTCTCAATAGGCAAAAAGTCTTCTTACGACTTACCATTCCTATGTTCATAAATATTTGCCTTGCTGGAAAGGGGTTAAATAATGTATTATAGTTTTCTATGAAAATTCCTTCCATACTGGGGATGCGGTAACTGCGTAAGCATTAAATACATTTCTCTCCCAGTCTGGCACTCTAATATATATTCTGGCTTCTGTACTCCACTCCATTCTGATTAATTCTGTTGAATATGAGTGTGCTTGATGCATCACTTTATACAATTGACAGATTAAATGCTCTGAGAGGGACTGCATTAAAATACAGGAAAACAGAAACACTGCACATAGGATATAAGGTACATTTAAGCCTGTTGTGTTAGACTACTAATGATTAGAAAATGGGTTAGATACTATGACCTTTCTCACTGGCTGAGAGCCACTGCAGTGGGGTACATTAACTTTCGATAGACACCCGCTTCAAAACAAGAGCCAGTTGGGTGCCATATTACTGATGGTATCCATGGACACCCCAAATTTTCAAAGTCAGCAGCCGCGATTTTTTCCCCCCGTTAGCAGATAAGTTGCTGGACACCTCCCCCCACCCCACCCCAAGTCAGTCTCACATTCATTTACTTGATAAAAAATAGGAACAGGACCTTCACTTTCCATTTTCTCTTTTCGAGACCGCAACTCAATTTCAGTCTCACACATCCCCAATGCTGAGAAGCCTGGAAAAAGACGGAAGCACTCAACAACCTACTGGAAAATACTGTCTTCTCTCATATGTATACATACCTCAAACTGTACAATACAAGCGCACTGCTAGTTAACGTTAAACTGCTGCTTAACCTTAAAAACATATACACTTCACATCACACAGGTGCCATCCCAGACTGAACGTCTACTTCTTAACTTACGGGTTTAAAGACACAGAGTCCAGTAAGGTTGCATGCCAAACAGCCGCATTTTCGGACCGAGCAAAAGAAAAAAAAAATCTTTCAGGAAGCCACAGAGCTTTTTTTTTTTTTAAATAAAAAGGATGCCAACAAACTGCTGGGGTGAAACTTACTTTTTCTATTCATTTTAAACTAATTTCCTGTTACTTTATTACTTAATTAAACCTGACACAGATGCCCATTTTCTAAGTGCAATAATACTCCCCAGGGTGGGAGGGTACGTGTGGGCAATACTGGGCCTTCCAGGGGCTATAATGCCCTCTGCCACTGAGCAGTCCGGTATTACCCAGTACCACCCACCTTTTTGGGTATTATTTCTTGCATAATGTATTAGAGGAGTCCATCATCTGTGCTGTGTATTGTTCTGTTATATGATGACAGACCTTTAGATATCTAAAAAGGTAATAATGTGGCAGATGAAACTTCTGCTGTAGAGAATGAAAATCTAATACTACACACCCTTGAATGAACTGAAAAAAAACTATAGCTCCTGCTGCTCCCATTGTTTAAATTTATGTTCTGTTAAATTCCCCCTTCATAGGGAAGTGAGGGACAGTTAAAGAAAGATAAGATTATTTTTGGATAGGTCACTCTGGAGTGCTAGACTTTTTATGTCACATGGGTGTATGGACTAGTGCAAAGAGCCTCGGAGACCAGTAATGGAGAAGAGAAAAGTGTCTGAGAGAGATAGAGAGAGAGAGATTGCATTTGATCCTCTATTATTTCTAAAGTTTTACTGTTTGCAGCACACTTCAAGGAACACCATTAAGTGCTGTGAGTACTTGTGCAGCCCTGTGATAGTCTGTCTGGCAGGAAAGGATAAGATAGTTACAAGGTTACAGTATATATTTTATGTCTCAGTTTCTTTCCCTCACAGATAAACCAAGACATCAGTTCATCCAATTTACAGAAGCTGACCAGAGCAGGGATTACCAGTGGAGATATGAGGCATTTGTAAATTCCATTTCTGGTGGAATTTAACAAAATTTCAAAAGTACCACATACTGTAATTCCACAGAATTCCATCAGAAGAGAAATTCCAAAATTCTGAAAGTGGTATTTAAACCATGGAGTACTAATTTATGGTTTACATCAACCATGGACTGGTGTTCCATGGTTCACATAAACCGTATCTTAGGTTTCTGCAAACTTTGAGCTGGTAAGCACAAGCAGAACTAGAGGGTGTGCACTTTATTGATTGATTGATTAATTGATATATTTATTTATTTCAAAACCTTTATCAGAAAAGACATATTAAACTGTAACAGCTTGTTTCCAGATGTTTCTTGGGGGAAGGGGGGAGGACAATGTGGAGCACCAAGAATGATAACACAGTAATAACAATAATACAATAACAAGGGAAAACGCATCATAAACAACAATTGTGCAAAGCCAATGATTGCGAGGAGTAAATACATAACCATACAGTAAGGGGCTGGAGGATAATCATATTTGCAATTACAATACAATGAGTACTGGAAGATAACATTTTGCAGTGTGCAGAGGCAATACAGAGATAAGGATGAGAGCAAAGTTTGTTGACTGGGGAGAGTGAAGAGAGAAGTACACTAGTGTAAGTGCAGGATGAAGGGGGAAAAGAGGAAGGAGGGTGGTGGGCAGCAGTCCAGGGACCAGTATCAGGGGCAACTGTGGGAGTGAATAGTGAAATCACAGAGGAGAGTGAGTGTGAGAAGAGGCAGAGCAAATGGTAAGGGGGAGAGAACCTTATATTTGGGGAAACAGAAGGAGAAGGCATCTTGACCAGCATTGAATTTCCTTGAGGGAAGTGCGAGAGAACACTGGCCAGAGTTGTGAAGGGGATAAGAAGTGGTTGGGGGGAGGAGAGGAGGGTAGCAAGGTAGGAGGGGAGATAGTCAAGCCAATATTTACAGATGAAGCAGGAACAATAGGTGAGGCGTCTGGCCTCAAGGGAGAGGAAGGAGAGGGAGGAGTACAGGGAGCAGTGGTTCATGAGAGGAGGACAATCCAGAGCAAAGCATCAAAGAAGTGTGGGGGGGTCCAAGTCTGACCAAAGTGGACTTGGGAGCAGCACTGTATACTATGAGACTATAGTCAAAGATGGGGAGTATTTGCTCCTAGACAATCTTTCAACATGCAGGAAGCAGGAAACACCTTATATTCCTGTAAAGCACATCAAGTGTGGGGTGCAGCTTCCTATGGATGGCATCTGAATGTACTGAGGAGCTGAAGTGCCTGTCCAGCCAAATGCTGAGGTACTTGAATGAGGGGACATCCTCAATTGCTGCACCATCAAAGGTGTGAAAGGAGTTGAGAAGTGTGAGCCTGGCAAGCCTCTGACTAGTGCCAAAGGCCATAGAGGCCATTTCGTTTTGGTATTGAGGAACAGCTGATTTTCCAGAAACTAGTGCTGGATGTTAGTAAAGTCCTGTTGGACCCTGACCATGAGGTCAGAGGCTGAGGACCCAGAGGCAGAGGATACAGTGTCATCTGCATACATATGGATGAATGCAAATAAACAGACAGCAGGGAGGTCATTCAGGAAGATGAAGAAGAGTACTGGGCTGGGGACTGACCCTTGGGGGATGCCAGAGCTGATAGGGAGTGCAAGGGATGTTGATTCTTTTGTATGGACAGCTTGAGACCTGCCCTCAAGGTAGAAGCATAACCAACCAACTAAAGTGTCAGAGAGTTCTGCAGCCATGAGCTTGTCCAGGAGGAGGGGGTGGGAAACAGTGTTGAAGGCTTTCGCCAAGTCTACAAAAATGATGGAGGTGACTGTTCCCTGATCCATTCCAGATAAAATGGAATCTTTTACATTGGAGGTGGGAGGTGGAGGTGGAGTGGGACTTCTGGAAGCCAGAGGCAAACAACTGGTACAACAACCCACAAGAGACAGGGCTATCCTAGATCTAGTACTGACTAACAGGGAAAGGATCTCAGATCTCCGGGTAGAAGGTCACCTGGGAGCCAGTGATCATCTCATGGTATGGTTCAGTTTGGCCACTAGAACTAAATCATCCCATTTCAAGGCAAAAACATGGGACTTCAGAGGAGCTGACTTTGATAAGATAGCCAACAGAGTTAAGCTAGCCCTGGCAAAAAACAATGCAGGTGAGGGGGTACAGGCGAAGTGGGCAAGCTTTAAGGATGCAATACTTGAAGCAACATCCCATTGTGTTAGAGAGAAAAGGAAGTGCAAAAGAAGAAGGAAACCACTTTGGTTCTCAAAAACAGTAGCAGAAAAGGTCAGAGCCAAAAGGCTGGCCTTCAGGAAATATAAGGGAACACAGTAGGATGAAGATAGGGAGGATTACCAAACTTCCCTAAGGGAAGTAGGGAAGGCAGTAAGGCAGGCAAAGGCCCAAACAGAGGAAACACTAGCACAAACAGTAAAAGGAGGTGACAAGACTTTCTATAGATACATTAGTGAAAGGAGAAAGTCCAGAAGGGGTATTGATAAGATCAAAGGGGATAAAGGGGCATGTGAGGAGGAGGAGGATCATGTAAAAGCATCTATCCTAAATAGATATTTCTGCTCAGTATTTACTGAAGAGAAGGTAGGGCAGGGCCCACAGCTCAGCACCATGGACACGGGGGGAGGGTGGTGTGCACTAGTCCCGTCACAAAAGAAAGGGTCCTACAAAAGCTCGATAAGCTCAGGGTGGACAAGGCAATGAGACCTGATGGTATACATCCCAGGATACTAAAGGAGCTAAGGGTGGAACTAGCAGAGCCATTATCAGAACCGCTAGTGAGTCTCTGAGCACAGGAGAGGTCCCAGAAGACTGGGGAAGGGCTCATGTGATCCCACTCCACAAGAGTGGAAGCAGGGAGGAGGCAGGGAACTACAGACCAGTCAGTCTTACCTCAGTAGTGGGCAAGTTTATGGAGGCACTCCTTAAGGAAGGGATAGTGCAACACCTGGAATCTATAGGAGCACAGGATCCAAGACAGCATGGGTTTACAAAAGGAAGGTCCTGTCAAACTAATCTCATAGATTTCTTTGACTGGGAAACCAGAGTGGTGGATCAAGGGGGAGCAGTTGATGTTGCCTACCTTGACTTCAGCAAAGCTTTTGATACTGTTCCACATAGAAGATTGATTAATAAGCTGGGTAGGCTCGGGGTGGGTCAGAAGTTGGTCAACTGGGTGGCAAACTAATTGACAGGCAGAAAACAGAGAGTGGTGGTAAACAGTATACAGTCAGAAGAGAAGCAAGTCACAAGTGGGGTACCTCAGGGATCAGTCCTGGGGCCAGTCCTCTTCAATATCTTCATCAGAGACATTGCAGATGGACTGGAGGGTAAGGTTTGTCTGTTTGCAAATAACACTAAGATCTGCAACAGAGTAGGTGATCCAGATGGGGTGGGCAGAATGAGAAGAGATCTGGATGAACTAGCAAAATGGTCAGAAGAGTGGCAACTGGGGTTTAACTCAAAGAAGTGCAAGATCATGCACATAGGGAAGAGAAACCCTGAAGCCACCTATAGGCTGGGAGGGGAGTTGCTGGCAGTCACAAGGGAAGAAAGAGACTTGGGCATCTTCATCACCAATGACCTGAAATCATCCAAGCAGACCACTAAAGCAGTAGGTAAGGCTAGGGGGATGTTGGGGTGTATTAGTAGGGGTATCACAAGTCATAAGAGGGAGGTAATTATCCCTCTTTACAAGACACTGGTTAGGCCCCATCTGGAGAACTGCGTGCAGTACTGGAGGCCAAACCATCACAAGGACATTGACCATATTGAGGCAGTCCAGAGAAGGGAAACCAAAATGGTGCAGGGACCGCAACAGAAAACATATGAGGACAGATTAATGGAGCTCAATATGTATACCCTAGAGCAAAGGAGGGACAGAGGTGATATGATCGAAACATTCAAACACCTTAAGGGCATTAATAAGGTGAAAGAGTCTAACATGTTTCAATATAAGAAAAATAGCAGGACAAGAGGACACAGCATGAGATTAGAGGGAGGCCGATTAAGGGGTAATGTGAGGAAGTTCTTTTTCACAAAAAGGGTGGTGGATGCGTGGAACAGTCTACCTCAGGAAGTGGTGGATATGAATACAGTGCAAGGCTTCAAATAGGCATGGGATAGGCATAAGGGAGCAATAGAGATGAGTATGAATAGATAGGCCATTGACAGAGCAAAGGCCGATGGCACATTCATAAGGTGGAAAAAGAAATGGGCAGACTGGATGGGCCTTGCGGTCCTTATTTGATGTCACCTTCTATGTTTCTGTGTTTCTATGGAAAGGTGTAAAGAAGGAGGATGAATCAAGGAAGGGGGAGAGCTGAGATAGCACATGGTGTTCTAGGATCTTAGCCAGGGAGAGAAGCAGGAAGAGAGGGTAATAATTGCCAGAAGAGTTAGCGTCACCCTCTTTCGGAAGGTGGATGACTGTGGTTTGTTTCCAAGTGTCAGGGATGGAGGCTAAGAAGAAGGAAAGGTTGAGAAAGGAGGTAATAGTTAAAGCAACAGCAGTGGCAGAGAGATGGAGGAGTTTGGGGTCAAGACCCTTGGGGTTTAAACCCTTGTGGGGGTTAACAGTAAATAGGGCCTTCTGGTAAGCAGTGGGAATGGTAGGAGAGAAGAAGAAGGGGTGGTGAGGGGTGGAAGGAGGAGGGGGAGTAGAAGAGGAGGGAGCAGGCACAGGAAGTGAAGAATGAGTTGAAAGCTGAGGTGATAGAAGGGGGTCAGAAATTGGAGTGTCACCCACCTGGAGGACTGGGGGAGGGGACTGGGTTGGGAGGGAGACTAGGGTATGAACAACCTTTCAGAACTTAGAGGGGTGATTACGGTTGTTGTGGAGTGTGGATGCAGAGTATTCAGACTTGGCAAGCCTGGTAGCTCTGGTGCATGCATTATGAAGGGTCTGGTACTTACTTAAGTTGGCAGGGGAGCCAGAGGATGTTGGGATCCATCAGGCAAGGTCACATGTATGGAGGCAGGCCAACAACTCAGTCAAAATCAATTGGAGGTGGAAACCTCAGACCCTGTTTTTTTCTAAAGGGGGCATGGAGATCCTAGGCTGATATAAATTTGGCATTGAGATAATGAAGGGTAGTATTTATGTTTCTGGCTATATAGATGGGTTACCAGTTAGTAGCCACCAGGTCAGCTTGAAGGGAGGAAAAGTTCAGCAACCTAAAGGTACAGATCTAAAATGAATTTATGAGGGCTTTAGGACAGTAAATCTTGCGCAAGAAGTATACCATATGGTGGTCATTGTGAGCATCGGGAAGGGTACCAGCATCCATGATGTGGTGGGGGTGGTAGGTGAGAACCCAGTCCAGAATGGAGTGATTGAGGGATCTGTGATTGTTCCGGGCTGGGTTAGTGATCAGTTGGGTAAGGTTGAGGGAATTAATGTTTTGGCACAATTTTTTTGCACAGTTTACTTAGAGAGGGGGAGAGCCAACTTAGGTAAAAATAACTGAAGATAAGCAGCTCACCAAAGGTGGCATGTAAGGAGATAGTGATGAGGAGCTCGGTGACTAAAGGTGGGGACATGCCAGGGCAGCACCAGGTACCAGCACAAACATAGGGACAGAGAAGGGAAGGATAGTTGGAGGAGGTGCAACTCATCAAAGGCAGAGGTGGAAGTGATGGAGAGTACAGCCTCTTACTAGATGTTAGAGGAGACGTACATTGCAACTCCACCACCCCTCTTAACCCAATCCTGCCAGATGGTTGTGTACCCAGGGATGGCAACTGCAGTAGTAGGAATTTTGGGGGATAGCCAAGACCGCAAGATCACCAGTACCTCAGGCTTGAGATTAACCATGAGCGATGAGCGGTTGCAGCTGACCAAACTTTGGGAGAAGGCTTCAGATGTTGACATGAGTCACTCTCAGTCCTTTGGGGAAGTGAAAGGGAGATGACTGGGTAGGGCCGGGATTGAGCCAAATATCTTCTGCTACTAAAAGCAACAAGGAGACAATGAGCTTGAGGGCGCCTGTGAGTTGCATATGGGGAGAGGAGGGTGGAAGGGGAGTGTGGGGAGGACAAGATGGGTAAGAGGGAAGGAAGCACTTCAGAGCTTTAGGGTGATGTCAAGGGTAAGGGAGGAGACTGCACCCAGGATGTCAGGGGGGGAATGGGAAAGGGTGGGGAAGCTGGAGGAAGGGAGGATGAGAGATGGGGAGGGAGATGGAGGGGGAAGGCAAGGATAAGCAGTAGATGGGAGGGCGGTAAGGGAAAACAGGAGGGGAAAGAGTGATGGGGTATAAGCATTATCAGAGGGACATTAAGCAGTTGTCACCCTGGGTGGCGGGAGAGTAAGTTTCACCCTGGTAGGAAAGAAGATGATTTTATTATATGGGCAGGAAATGCAGGTTTCACCCAGATAGGGAGGAAGCCTAGGTGAGATGCTGGGGGGAAGTGGGCTTTACTCAAAAAGAGAGGGGGGGGCCTAAATTTAACAATTGGGAGGTTGTGGGCTTCACCCAGCTAGTAAGAAAGCCTAAAATGAAACAAATGGGGGATGTAGGCTTTACCTAGATAGGGAGGAAACCTAAAATTTCACTACTGGGGGATGAAGGCTTCATTCAGATAGGGAAGAAACCTAAAGTTTAACAATTGGGGGGAGGAGGGGAATGTGGGCTTCACCAAGACAGGGAGGAAACCTAATCAAACAATTAGTTGAATGTGGGCTGAGTTAAGTATGCAACAGACCTCTGTTATTCAGTAAAGAAGCTCGGTCAGGAGGCGGATTACCCTCTGGAGATGACCTGTACAAAAAAGAGCCCACAGTACAAAACAAGTAGCAGCAAATAGGTGGAGCTTGACAAGACGCCTACTATTTAAGAAGGTGCAATATGAGCAGTGACTGACATACTATGCAGTAATACAAAAATCAATAGGCCCCATCAGAAGTAGTAAACCACAGCAGTAACCCCAATTGTTAAGCAGTGCACAATATGAAATAGACAATAGCAGATACAAGTGCACTTACAGGGCCCAATTTGCAAAGGTTGATGCAGGGCTTGCATCAAGCCCTACATCAACCCCAATGTTTGACGCAGCTGCACCATACACATTGCCGCAACTTGCACCCAATTTTAGTACGTTTGATGCAGTTGCGGCATTTTCTATACTTTACACCATCTTGCACCAAATGTTTGTCGAAAGACCCATAAAAAGGGTCCCCAAATAGTGCAAAGTTACACCAGGGGGGAGCTGGTCTAACTTGCAGCAGTTAGCACACCTGACAGAAAATCACGGTCTGCATCAAAGGAATGCCACAAGCCCTCACGCCGTATGTCTGGCGCAGCAGGGACTTGCAGCATCCACATCCCATTTTAAAATTGTGCCCACAGTATGCAAGGTGCAAGTTGAGCAGCATCCTCTGTCATCTCCCCTCTGGTGACTCCCCTCGAGGATTCCCACTCCTACTAGACCACTCATACTGGGACCACTGCACACTAGGACTGCTAAAAGGCAAAGCAGATAAGAAGGCAGATAAGGAGGCTCAAGTCTCACCTTCTACCAAGCACTACCTGCGCTGATTGGCTGGTGCATCTGTGGCTGGAAAGCAGCTCCTGCTGCTTCATGAACTGTGGCAGACTGGCAAGGAGTAAGTGTCCTGGGGAGCCTTAATGGTTGGAAGACTCACAACTTCTGTATGTGTGGCTAATGGTGTCTGGCCTCATAGCTGTTGGGTGACCCTGGAGCTAGCACAATACAGTACAGTAGAATACTGAAGTCCCATCTTCTATTGAGCATTACTCATGCTGATTGGCTGGGTCAGTTGTGGCTGAAAAGCAGCTCCTGCTGCTTCACAAACTTCTGCAGGCTGATGAGGAGAAAATGTCCTGGGGAGCCGCTAGTAATTTATTTATTTATTTGTTTATTTATTTGAAAATTGGTAACCGGGAAAGGCATGTTGAGCCAGGGCTTGTTTCCAGGTGCAACCCGGGAAAGGGGGTACAATAAATCAAAAACAGCAGTAGAGAAACATTCCAGAAATGAAGTGCAAACTGTGAACAATTCAGCAGGATGCAAGTGCACATAACAATAGACAGTGACCAGAAGCTGGTTCTATGAGCATCACCAATACCCAATTATAATGACAATGCAGGTTGATGCAAATAAGTGCAGCAGTTGCAGTGACATGAACTGACCCTGGAGGAGCCATGGCAGGGACCAGGGTCAGGTCAGGTAGGGGGCTGATAGGCGGGGGGGAAGAGCATTAGCTGGTTTCTAAGGGAAACGGGAGGGAGAGAGACAGAGAGAGAGTAGGGGAGCTGGTTCCAGAGGGAGGGAAGGCAATAGGAGAAGGCTGACTGCCCAGCAGAGGCGTAGGGTGGGAGAGGGAGAAGGTGTGAGCATCCCTGAAGCAGAGGGAGTATGAGGCAGAGGGAATGGGTGAGAGGAGAGTGGCTAGGTAAGATGGTAGAGACCAAAACCAGTATTTGGAGATGAAGTAGGTGCAGTGGGACTGGCAGCATGATGGTAGGGGTAGGATGGATAGGGAGGAGCAGTGATGAGTGCAAGAGGGAGGAGTTGGTAGCAAAGTGACAGAATGCATTACAGAGGGTGTCCAGTCTGGCAAGAAAGAGGAGGAAGCAGTTCCATAGACCACATCTGTGTAGTCGAAGACTGGGAGCACCATTTTGGTAACTCAATTATCAGTGGACCTATGGGGACAGACAGTCTTTGTAGCGGTACACGGCTTCAAGCTTAGGGCAGAGCTTGTGGTGGATGGCATTGATATGGGCAGAGAAGTCAAGCCTACTATCAGGCCACACACTCAGATACTTGAAAGAGGGAACCACTTCAAGATGGGTGCATTCCAGGATGGAGAAGTTGGGGGGGGGGTTGAGCCTGGCCACCTTCTGGCAAGTACCAAATGTCATGGACACTGTTTTTTAGTGTTGACCCAGAGTTATTTTAACTGGAACCAGTGCAGGACACTGTGGAAATCTTGCTGAAGCAAGATGTCCACTGCCAAGGTCAAGGGGACTGAAGTGCAGAGAACTGTGTGATATGCTTACATGTGAGTATGTGAGTTGGCAGTGGCAGCAGGGAGGTCACTGAGGAAAATGGAGAAGAGGATTGGAGCCAGGATGGACCTTTATGGTATCTCAACCTAGACAGGGAGGGAAGGGGAGGGGACAGGATGCCTCCTACCTGTACCAACTACTGATGGCCAAAGAAGTAGGATCAGAACCAGTCAACAGTGGAGGCTGAGAGTCTGACAGAGCTCAGCTTGTCCAGGAGGAGTGGATGGGCCACCAAATCAAAGTCTTTAGCCAGACTGATAAAAATGGCCATCGTGATGTATCCCTGAGCCATTCCAGTAAGGATGGAGCCAGTGACACGTAGCAGGGTGGAGACTGCAGAATGGTGCTTCTGAAAACCAGACTGGAAGGGGGAGAGGAAGTTGGAAGAGTGAAGGAAGTCAGCAAGCTGGGAGTAGATAAGTTTGTCTTGCAGCTTTGCAAGAGAAGGGAGATAGGTTAGAAGTTGCTAGGATGGAGGGATCACCCCCTTTGAGGAGGGGGTGAACTTTGGAAATCTTCAATGACTGAGGGACAGCACAGAGAGTTAAGTAAAGCTTGAGGAGGTCAGTGAGGAGGGAAAAGATGGCCTGGGCTGAGAGATGGAGAAGTTTAGGGTCCAGGTCATCAGGGCTAGATTTGGACAGGTTCATTGAGGAAAGGGCAGGTAGGGTTTCCTGGGTAGTGACCTGGGGAAACTGAAACCCCAAGGAAGGGTGGGGTGGAGAGGAGAGGAGAGGAGAAGAGGGGAGGATGGAGGTGGAGGAGAGTAGAGGAGCCAAGAGAGGAGCCAGGAGGAGGAGGAGAGGAGAGAGCACAAGTAATGAAAAACTCATTGACGTGAGCAGCAACAGAGGGAGGATCAGGGATAGTTGAACGATTATCCATGAGGACTCGGGGAGCAGACTGGTCTGGGGGATCAAAAAGGGAGTGAATCACCTTCCAGAATTTAGCTGAGGAGTTAAGATTGTTCTGAAGGTTAGCCTTAAAATGGAGGGATTTGGCGGTGTGGATGGCCTTTGGGCAAGTATTTCAGAGTGTTCTATAAGAGAGGAAGTCAGACAGGGAGCAGATACATTTGTACCAGGATCAGGCTTCGTTACAGGACTTCCACATATCAGTAAGGTCATAAGTTATCCAGGGGTGGTGGGAAGACTTATCCCTGGTCTTCCTGATGGAGGCATGCTTGTCCCAGATGGAAATATATTTTGAATAGAAAAGCGAGAGGTCCATGTCAATATGCAGGGCATAGAGGATGTGGGACCAGTCAGTTGCAGCCAGGTCGCTTAGTAGAGTGTTTCTGTCTAGGGACCTTAACCGTTAAGGGCTGGAAGGCTTGCGACCCCGGTATATATGGCTAATGGTATCTGGCCATGTGGCTGTTGGGTGACCCCGGAGCAAGTACAACTAAAGGCTCAAGTCTTGCTGTCTACCAAGCACTACTCCCATTAATTCGTTGGTGCAGTTGTGGCAGGAAAGCAACTTCTGCTGCTTCACAAACTCCAACAGGTTGGCGGGAAGAAAGTGTACTGGGGAGCCTTAAGGGCTGGGAAACTCACAACCCCTGTATGTGCAGCTAATGGTGTCTGGTCACATGGCTATTGGGTCATCCTGGAGCAAGCACAATAGATGGTTCAAGTCCCCTCTTCTGCCGAGCACTTCTCATGCTGATTAGCTGGTGTGGTTGTGGTTGAAAAGCAGCTCCTGCTGCTTCATAAACTCTGACAGGTTTGCAGAGAGAAAGTATCCAGGACTTTGGACCCAGAAGAAACTGGGAGGGGCTGTGGATAGCCCCAGTTAACAAGAAGCCATTCTAAGGAGGTTCTAAATTACTGCCTCAGGAAGGGAGCGGGCAGTTCATTTGTCCATAGAGAGTTGTAGCCCTTTGAAAATTCCAGGACCAGGCAGCTTTGTGTGTACTGAAGAACAGGCTGTTGGTGCTGGTTCTGCTGATAATCCTGTAATCTAATATACTGAAAAACTGCAGTCCTCAGCTTGGTTTGGGATTGCTTCCAAAAAGTTGATTTTATATGAAAATGTTGATACTTGGCAGCAATGAATGGCAAGGATTACAAACAAACAAGCAAAGTGAACTGCAGGGAACTATTTAGCCTGAATACCAATTTGCGGTCATGTGGAGACGAATGGAAATTAACAGGAGGTAGGTTTAGGAGAGATGTGAGGAAGTACTACTTTACGGAAAGGGTGGCGGAACCTTGAAACAGTCTGCCGGCTTAAGTGGTGGATGCGAAAACAAGGGATTCAAGCAGGGCTGGGGCATAATGAAGGGAATAGTGGTTACCGGGGGTGACAGGACCAAGGATAAGACTAGAGAGAGGACAGGGAGGGTTAGTACCCTGGAGGAACAGTAGGCTCCAGGGATTATAGGGAACTTGGGCAGACTGGATGGACCTCTGGTTTTTTTCTGCCATCAATGTCTGTTTCTATATTTCTAAGAATTATGTCCAGAAGACTTTCACAGCTGAGATGTTCAAAAACGGTATAAGTGCTTGTGCAGAAAATCATTAAAAAAAAAATCAATAATCTACAAACACAGACACATGCAAACAACCAACCAGCCACACAGACCAAGGAGGTGATCATATCTAAAGAGCTAACACAGTGCCTGAGATTAACATTAACCCTAAAAGAAGTCAACTGTTACTAGGCAGGACAGACTGGGTCTTCTTCTACTGACATAATTTCTATATCTGTTTCTATCTCAGGTACATTTTCTTTTCCCTTTTGATGATTAGAAAAAATGTTTAACTTTATTTTTAATTCATACATAGATATAGGCAAATTAGATATATAGTTCATTCTAAACCAGAAGAAGCATTCTGAAAAATGTATAAGGCATGTAATTTATTTTTTTTATTGAGTTTTCAAGCATGTATGACAGCAATACAAAAGTGCAAACATGAACTGGATCATACAGATAATATGTTGTCCTTCACAGCATCACTTAATATATACTAGAAGAGATGCATTTCTTTTGTGGTGCCACAGGACAGGTTCCTGTATTATAAGCCAGAAACTTTGACATCAGTGTAGCTACTGACCCAAACCATGCTCCTCTTATTCTCACCGTCACCTACATCCCACCCCACAGCCAATCCCCTGCCTGTAAAGCACTCTCTGACTATCTAGCCAGCAACCCCCACAAACTGGAACAAATCCTAGTTGGGGATCTCAACATAAACTGGCTGGTGAGCTCATCAGCACACGCCAAAGATACCTTTGCTGCTTTAGATATGACCCAACTGGTATCCCAGCCTACCAGGGTCAACCCCACTAAAGGAACCCACACCCTACTAGATATCCCACTCACTAATCGTCCCCACCATATTACTGACCTGGGTGTCCTACCCAACGCCTTAAGCGACCACTCCCCAATCATCTTCAGCTGGTCCTGTCAGCTACCTAAACCACCACCAAATATCACCTTTTGTCATCGACTACGTCCAGGAGGCATAGCCAAACTCAAACAATATCTAATTAACTGGGATTGATCCCCTATTTCCCAAGCCCAACACATAGATGATGCATTGCACTACTTCACCATCACCTTTAATACTACCTGTGATGTTTTTGCACCGACCATCAAAGTGATCATTAAGAAAGGTAGTGCCCCCTGGATCACCCCAGAATTCCTACAACAGTTCAAAATGCGTGACAACCTCTGGCATCATGCCACTGCCTCCGGTTTGCTAAGCGATAGGCAGGCCTATAATGCTGCCCGCAATAAGTGTACCTGGGCAATCCGCAAGGCCAAGGTGGAGCACTACAGAACTGCCCTAGCCACCTCCTGGGGTAGCACAAGAAAGTTCTGGGATAACATCAAGGAGCTTAATGGTAAATCCCCGCTCTCCCCCCCTCACAACTTAGTGTTTATGGTACTACCACCACAGACACACTTCACATAGCTAACTGCCTCAACTCCACCTTCTCAGATCTCAGCTCAGTCCTCCCTAGAAACTTTTTTGATCCAATTCAGCCTACCCCACTGCCTGAGCTCCTCCACCCCCTTCAAACTCAGTCATTACCCCACAAAAACCTACCTGTCCAAAGCCCTCCAGAGCTCCAATTACTGCAAAAATGCCTTCGATACGCTCATCCTATACCTTGCACTAGACTCAATTATTTCCCCACTCACCACTCACGGACCTTCTAAATCTGTCCCTGGGCCAGGGCCAGTTCCCAACCTCATGGAAAATGGCAATGATAACACCAATATTGAAATGTGGTGACAGCTCCCTCCCAAATAACTACCGGCCCCTCTCGATTCTCCCCCCACTCTCTAAAGCCCTTGAAAAGATCATGGCCAATCAGCTCACTTACTACCTCCTCACACAGAACCTCTTATGTAGGGAGCAGCATGATTTCAGAGCTGGTCATAGCACTATGACCGCCCTCACAGAATTTGTAAACTCCCTGCACTCCACGCTTGACAAGGGGCACCTCGCAGGGGCCGTGTTTATAGACCTCTCGAAGGCCTTCGACACGGTTTCTCATCCCCTCCTTCTTAACACATTACAACAAATTGGGGTCTCTCGTTGTCCACTCTCATGGTTCTCCAGCTATCTTTCATCTAGAACCCAATGTGTTAAAATTAATAATACCATATCTACTATGCTGCCTGTGCGTGCAGGAGTTCCCCAGGGATCTATCCTGAGTCCCCTGCTATTCAGCATCTACCTCAACGCCCTGCATAAATCCTGCCCTGGCAACCTTCTCCTCTGCGCAGATGATGCTGTTCTTTATGCCACACATCCTGATCTTCTCTCTCGCTCCAGGGTACCTTACAAAACTCCTTCTCTCAGATTGAACACTAGTTTGCTGAACACAGATTGGTGGTCAACATTAAAAAAACTAAGACGATGCTGTATGCCCACCACCAAAACAGATCAAAGGATTTCCCCCTGGAAATACCCTCCGCCTCTCTCATCCTATTGGAACAGGTCCAGTAGTATAAGTATCTAGGTATTACATTTGACTGTTCCCTCTCATTCCACAAATATATAAAAATCCTCACCTCCTCCACCAACACCCACATTGGTCTTCTTTACAGACATAAAGACTGCCTGCCACCTGAAGCACTTCACCTAGCCATTGCCTCCTCAGTCTTATCACTGGTGGACTATGGCCTCACAATCTATGCTGCCACTGACCCTACGGTGCTTCATCATAGAAACATAGAAACATAGACTTTGACGGTAGATAAGGACCGCTAGGCCCATCTAGTCTGCCCATTTCCCTACCTACAGGATAGGCCGCAGATTCTAGTTAACCAACAGCCTATTTCTTCCTACCCCCCACAAGAATTGCCTTATGATTGCCCCATGCATTCTTGAATTCTCCCACAGTTTTAGACCCCACAACCTCCTCAGGAAGGCTGTTCCATCCATCCACTACCTCTCTGTGAAATAATACTTCTCACATTGCCCCTGAACCCCTCCTTCTATCTTTAAATTGTGTCCCCTTGTTCTTGCAAGTCTCTTTTTCTGAAAGATGCTACCTCTTGGACTTTGTTGATTCCACTGAGGTACTTAAAGTTTCTATCATGTCCTCCCTCCCTTCTTTCCTCAAGGGTATACATATTAAGCTCCTTTAGTCTCTCCTCACATGGCTTCTTGCAGACCCTGCACCATTTTAGTTGCCCTCCTCTGACTACCTCTATCCTGTCTATGTCCTGCGGAGATGGGGTCTCCAGAACTGGACACAGTACTCCAGATGGGGTCTCACCAACTGTCTGTACAGAGGATAACAACTTCCTGTTTTCTGCTGCTGATGCCTTCCCTATACATCCCAGTATACCCCCAGCCCTCCTACTGCCTTCTCACATTGCTTGCTGACCTTAAGGTCATCTGATATGATTACCCCAGGTCCCTTTCCTTTTTGTTGTTGTTACTACCTCCCACCCATTGTGTATTCTTCCTGGGTTCTTGTTTCCCAGGTGCATTATTTGCACTTCTTTGCATTGAATCCTAGCTGCCATACTTCTGACCATTCCTCCAACCTTGCCAAGTCCCTTTTCATCCTTTCCACACCTCCTTGTGTATCAACCCTGTTGCAGATCTTTGTGTCATCTGCAAAAAGGCATACTTTTCCTTCCAGTCCCTCTGCAATGTCACTGATGAAGACATTAAAAAGGACTGGACCCAATACTGAACCCTGTGGTACTCCACTAGTAACCCCTCTTTCTTCAGAGTGGACTCCATTTACAGTTATCTTCTGTGTCCTGTTGTGCAGCCAATGTTTTACCCAGGCTACCACCCTGGGACCCACTCCCAGGCTGGTTAATTTGACTATTAATCTTTTGTGTGGGACTGTGTCAAATGCCTTGCTAAAGTCTAGGTAGGCCATGTCCACAGCCCCTCCCTGGTCTACTACTTTGGTCACCCAGTCAAAGAAATCTATTAGATTCGTTTGACATGACCTTCCCGCTGTGAACCCATGCTGCCTTGGGTCCTGTGCTCCACTGGCCTCTAGGTACTCAACTATTCTTTCCTTCAGAAGTGACTCCATCACTTTCCCTACCACAAAGGTCAGACTGACAGGTCTGTAGTTTCCTGCCTCTGTCTTGGTCCCACTTTTGTGAAGGAATCACATCCGCCTTCCTCAGTCCTCGGTACCACACCATCCTACCATGATTTATTAAAAGAGTAGCCAGTGGTTTCACTAGTTCCTCCTTAATTCTTTTAGAATTCTGGGGTGAATTCCATCAGGACCCATTGCTTTGTCCACCTTCAGTTTTAGGAGTTCTTGCAGAACCCTTCTTCTGTGAAAGGACTGGGATCAACCCCCTATCAAGAGTGCTTCTGTTAATTGGATTAGGCACTTCTCCTCTTTTGTGAATACTGAGCAGAAATATTCGTTCAGTATCCCTGCTTTTCACTTTCCCTCTGCCCACCCACCGCTCATTCTATTCAGCCTCACTATCCCTCCCTTTGTCTTTCTACTCGCTGATGTACCTATAAAAGGTTTTATCTCCTTCTTAACGAGTTGGCTATCTTTTCCTCAGTTTGGGCCTTTGCTATTCTGACTTCCCTCCCTGCTTCCTTCTGCCTTAACTGGTACAGCTCTCTGTCCTGCTCCTTCTGTGTTTCTTTATACTTCCGGAATGCTATCTTTTTCTTCCTGACTTTCATAGGCACCTCTTTTGAGAACCATAGTGGCTTTTTCTTTCATTTTGATTTGTTTATTTGCTTCACGCAAAGGCTTGTTGCCTCTGTGATGGCAGTTTTGATGATTCCCCATTGTTGCTCCACACCACCTTCTAGCCTGTTTGCTAGTGCTTTTCTGAGGCACTCTCCCATCTTGCCAAAGTCAGCCCTCCTAAAGTCAGTACCCTCACTTTTGTATGGCTTGACTCTGTAGCTGAGTTTAACGTGAACCACACTGTTTGATGGTCACTTGTCCCCAGATGGCAACCCACTTCTAGATCTGAGATCCTCTCACTGCCCTCGCTTTGAGAGTACGAGGTCTAAGATTGCTCCCTCACGAGTGGGTTCCAAAACTAGCTGTCTAATGCCTGCCACCTGTAGGGCATCAAGAATGGCCCTGCTCTTGGATGTGGCTGCAGCAAATTGCTCCAGTTAACATCTGGCATATTCAGGTCTCCCATCAACAGTATCTCCCTTTCTCTGCCATTCTAAGAATGCCTTCTATCATATCCTTGTCCATTCCCTCCCCTGACATGGGGTCTGTTACAACCCCTGTGTGGATTGTGGTGCCCTTCCAGTCTCCAAGGTGACCCACAGTGCCTCTTCTCCTCCCTGTTTACTCTTTTGTTCAGTTGCTTTTATCCCTTCCTTTACATAGAGAGCTACTCCTCCCCTCTCTCTCCTGCCTGCTCTCCTGTAGGTTTATGTACCCTGGTATGTTAACATCCCAGTCGTGGTTCTCTGTGTACCATGTTTCTGTGACTGCTACGATATCCAGGCATCCCTCTTCCATCATGGCCACCAGCTCAGGGAGCTTGTTGCCCAGACTACGGGCATTGGTCTCATTACCCTCCATTTCCTGATGGCCTACTCCCTTTTGCCCCATCCCTGTCCTTCTTGCCTTTGTCACTTTCTCCATTTACCCTGCCCTTCTCCCTATCGACACCTCTGTGTTGGCGTTTGCGCCGCCGCGCCTACGTGATTATTTTGAGAAGTTTCCTGCTCCTTTCAGTGCTCCTCCCCTTGGCTGGTTTAAAGCTTGCCAATGAAGCATTTAAACCTATCACCTAGGATCCTGGTTCCCCTCCCGGACAGATGCAGCCCATCATGCCAGTATAGGCTTGCATCACTCCAGGTGGACCCCCAGTCCCCAATGAAGCCAAATCCCTGAGCTCTACACCAGTTTTTCAACCACTGATTGAATCCCATGGTGCAGAACACCCTGGCCTCTCCTATGCCATAGATGGGCAGCACCTCCGAGAAGGTTACCGTGCGTGCTACTTGACTAAGGCCCCTCCCCAATTCCACAAACTCTTCCTGCACTTCTCTAATCCCTTTCTTAGCCAGGTCATTTGTCCCTAGGTGGACAATGACATCCAGCTCCCTCCCTGTGCAGCTGCTCCGCAATCCTGAGGATTCGCCCTCGTCCCTCCGCCATGGCACCAGGCAGGCACCTTACCTCCTCTCCCCTTCCTCCCCAGTTCTACCTTCCTAACAATGGAGTCCCCACCAGGAGCTGTTCTTCCCCTGCAGGGTCCCCTGCCACCCTCCTGTGGGTCTCCTTTGTGGAGGTTCCTAGCATCCTCCTTGGTCTCCACTGCGGTGCCTCCATAGAGAACCACACTTTGCCAGAATGGCATAGGAATTGTGGAGAGGTACCACTGGAGGGATGCGCCTCTGTTCCACCACCCTCGCCCTCCTCAAGCCCACTGTGGTCCAACCGCTCCTGTTTCTTGACAACCTCTGAGGCAACGGCAGTGGCACTGGTGGTCCCTGGATGGAACAGGAGGTCCCACAAATCCTGGCCAAATACAAGTAGTCATCAATAAGGCCTGCCGGCTCCTCTCTGGTGCCGACAGAAATACACATACCTGCACCCTATATGCACTCACCAATATCCTCTCCCTTGAGGAAAGACTATTATACCAGACCTGTCTCTTCACCAAAAAAATCCACCTAGGTTTAACCCCAATAGGTGTCATGGCTTCTCTTCTGGCAGCCACCATCTCAGTGTCCACACGGGCTGCCCCAAAAACTATCTGGAAGGTGCCTAGGGTCAGGACTATCATGGCCCAGTGATCCTTCCTCTTAGAGCTCCATCCTGGTACAATGCCCTCCCACCGGCTGTCACATCTATCACCAATCTAGGTGCTTTTAAAGCAGCCTTAAGGGTCCATATCCTCTCCTCATGTCAATGTCAGTGTAACCAGTAACCTGTGGATCCTGCACCATGCCGCTAGACCACACACCTGCCCTTGGCCAGGCAGTGGAGACCCTCACTATTTCTAGCCTACAGACTCCTCATCTCCCTCGGCTACCATATAGTAGCACTGGACTATGAATGCATTGTATTATGTAGAAGACAATGCCTCCCTGAGGCAGCTTACTACCAACTCATATCATGCATTGCTTTGGCTACCAATTGTATAGGTCTTAACCGCTCATTAGGTAAATAAGTTGATAGCTCTGCCCTGTTTTAGCTACCAAATGTATAGGCATTAACTCATGTTCTGTATGATTGCTCACCCACATTTATTCTATGTATGTACTGTATGAATGTCAGTTTTATTCTGATGTGGAGCCTTTGAAAATTAGTCTATGACTCAAAGGGTTGTAATTCCAATTTCCTAAATAAATAAAATACTTAGTGCAGCCAAAGAATGAGGCATAGGAATCGTTTTATTATAATAAGGATAGGAGCCTTGTGGCTTCCATACACTCATGAGGCACTTACAGTATGAACGATGGGGAACTTGTCCCCATCATAGTTATTCAGTGTGCTACCACCACTATGTAACATGAAAAAATGATAATACAAATGTAACTTTTAGAAAATGAGTAATCAACCAGTGTGTGAGGATTCTGTGATCTGGGGGTCATACTGATCGAGGATAAAATGTCTGTCAGTTCTGCTCTCATTTTAGGCATGTGCCTCTCCAGCTGACTGAGCTACCTCAGCCTCTGAAGAACAGGGGTGTTTGTGCCACATCTGTGAAGGAGCCTGACCAGATGTCAATGGTTGTCACCATGACAGTGGTGCCATACTTATACCACCTTGACGAATATTGCCTTTTAAACCAGGATGCACAGGAACAAAAAAATCCTCCCAGCAGTATTCTGCCTCCTGCACAAACATTTTTACAAATATTTAACTGTAACCCAGGTGCCGGGTAACAGGGGGCTACTACCCCTGCCTGTTGGGGTCCAACCAGGTTGAGGGGCCTGGGCTCTGCTCTGATGGCAATTGGGGGGTTCTTTCCCACATAGAAATAAATAATAGCTCAGTGCCTCCACCCAGAGTGAGTATAGTGGGCCAGTTGTTTGTAGGGTACAACACCCTGGGGAGCTGTGCCTACCCACTTCCCCTTACAGTCACTTCACACACAGAATGCCATACATCAGTTTAACACTCTATGTTGCATGCAGTTAGTAGCTATCACTAATAATATGCTCACAGTTTTAAACAGCAACAACAGTGAGAATTTTATTAATAGGATAGGGGGAGTTGGAGATGTAAGAATAGAACAGTGGATAATAGTTGATAACTTGAACAGCATATAAACAGAACAATAATAGTGCCCACCTCCAACAGCAACACAATTAGCCCACCTCCCCACTGGTACCAGTGTCCCTAAAGAGTACTTGTGTACCCAGATTAAGGTGAAGGTCTGATCGTTGCCACGGGTTGGCCGGCATTGGTGCATTTAACTTTAACAACAAACTGTTCTATCAACTGGATGGATTTCCCCAGCTTAGGGTAGGCCCTGTGCTTACTCACAGTTCTAAAGTTCACAGCACAGGGTCTGAGCCAAATCAGCAGATGCCGATTTTCTCTTTCAATGGTGGGGCCTTGGGTAGAAAATTCTGGCGGTTGTAGAGCTGACCACGAAGTCTCGCAGCTTGTCCCCTTCAGGTGGTTGCAGGCTCTTGTAGCTTGTCACCTTCAAGTTGTTCCTCTGTGATTGCTGAATTAGGCTAGTCTCAGGAACCAGGGCCACACATTCACCTCACACATCAAGGCTTCTAATTCTCAGGGGCAAATGTTCAGCATTGCCTAGCAGTGACAGTACTGGGCTGACTCCTTAGACCATCCTGGTTGGCATAGAGCTTCTTCCCAAACATGGGTTCAAATAGTCTCTTACTTTCTATTGGCAGCAGTCACAGCTTTGTAGCAAATTTGATACACTTTCTGACAAACAGTGCATACAGTCTCAAGGCAGAACTCCATACTCTTTGGCAGTAACCTTTAATGCTTTCTGGCTCTCCCGGCTATAGATACCCAGCTGGCTTCTCCCGATGTTAATTTCAGTTACTGGAACCACTAAGCTCTGGCTACACAGTCCCAACCCTCGTTTGGGGTGGGCAGAGGGTGACAGTGAAAAGGCAGAGATACTAAACAAATGGGGTGGGCAGAGGGTGATGGTGAAAAGGCAGAGATACTAAACAAATGGGGTGGGCAGAGGGTGACGGTGAAAAGGCAGAGATACTAAACAAATATTTTTGCTCAGTATTTACAAATGAAGAGGGGGAGGTACCTAAAACAAACAATAGAAACACTCTGGATACAGAAGTTGATACCAGCCCATTTACCGAAGAAAGGGTTCTGAAAGAACTCTTAAAACTGAAGGTGGACAAAGCAATGGGGCCTGATGGGATTCATCCCAGAATTCTAAAAGAACTAAGGGTAGAACTAGTGACACCACTGACTACCTTCTTTAACAAATCATGGGAGGATGGGGTGGTACCCGAGGACTGGAGGAGGGCAGATGTGATTCCCCTTCACAAAAGTGGGAGCAGGGCAGAAGCAGGAAACTACAGATCTGTTAGTTTAACCTCAGTGATAGGGAAAATGATGGAATCACTTCTGAATGAAGGAATTGTTGAGTACCTAGAGGCCAGAGGGGCACAGGACCCAAGGCAACATGGATTCACAGTGGGAAGGTCATGCCAGACGAATCTAATAGATTTCTTTGACTGAGTGACCAAAGTAGTAGATCAGGGAGGGGCTGTGGACATGGCCTACCTAGACTTTAGCAAGGCATTTGACACAGTCCCACACAAAAGATTAATATACAAGTTAGCCAGCCTGGGAGTGGGTCCCAAGATGGTAGCCTGGGTAAAGAATTGTCTGGAGAACAGGACACAGAGGGTAATAGTGAATGGAGTCCACTCTAAAGAAAGGGGGGTTACTAGTGGGGTACCGCAGGGTTCAGTATTAGGACCGGTCCTCTTCAATGTCTTTATAAGCAACATTTGAGAGGGACTGGAAGGAAAAATATGTCTCTTTGCAGATGACACAAAGATCTGCAACAGAGTTGATGCTCAAGGTAGGGTGAAAAGGATGAGAAGGGACTTGGCAAGGTTAGAGGAATGGTCAAATGTATGGCAGCTTAGATTCAATGCTAAGAAGTGCAAGGTAATGCACCTGGGAAACAAAAACCCAGGGGAAGAGTACACAGTGGGGGGTGAGATATTAACAACAACAAAAATGGAAAGGGACCTGGGGGTAGTCATATCAGATGACTTAAAGGTGGGCAAGCAATGTGAGAGGGCAGTAAGGAGGGCTGGGGGGATACTGGGATGCATAGGGAGAGGCATCACCAGTAGAAAACAGGAAGTTGTTATCCCTCTGTACAGACAGCTGGTGAGACCCCTTCTGGAGTATTGAATGCAGTTCTGGAGACCCAATCTCTGCAAGGACATAGACAGGATGGAAGCTGTCCAGAGGAGGGCAACTAAAATGGTGCAGGGTCTGTACCGGAAGACATATGAAGAGAGACTAAAGGAGCTTAATATGTATAGCCTCGAGGAAAGGAGGGAGACGGAGGACATGATAGAAACTTTCAAGTAGCTCAAGGGAATCAACAAAGTCCAAGAGGGTAGCATCTTTCAAAAAAAGAGGTGTGCAAGAACAAGGGGGCACAATTTGAAGATGGGGCGGCTCAGAGGTAATGTAAGGAAGTATTTTTTCACAGAGAGGGTTGTGGATGCATGGAACGGTCTTCTGGAGGAGGTTGTGGAGTCATAAACAGTGGTTGAATTCAAGCATGCATGGGACAGTCATAAGGCAGTTCTAGGGGTTGGGGGTAGAAAGAAGTAAGCTGCTGGTTAACTAGGATCTGCAGCTTATCCATTAGGTAGGGAAATGGGCAGACTGGGTGGGCCAAGCGGTCCTTATCTGCATTCAAATTCTATGTTTCTATGTTCTAACTAAGTCTGTTCTCAGAATGCCAAACTATCTTCTCCCAGCTAAAACTGGGATTCTGATTCTCTCAGGTTGTGGAAGACTTCAACAAGTCTCGTGGCATCCACGACAGAATCCGTGGGCTGATTTCACAAAATTCTCTCTCGCTCACACACATTCCCCTCTTTTCTCAGAAATCCTCAGCCACAATCTCCCATGAGCAGCTTCCTCCCCAACTGCATCAGAGGGAAAACGCCACTCCACATTGAGCAATAGAGCTATCCATTACTAAAATTAATATGCATTAGGATTCTTTGATCACTTATTGGTTGGTGCTAAGCGCGCCACAACAACATTCATACCATCTACTCAGGAGCCATAGCTATAGTCCTTCGTGCTCCTCAAACACTGATTGGGCAGTAAAGGGTCAGAGGTCATGTTCATGTAAACAGTTGATAGAAGCACCAAGGTTAAAGTCTTGATGCAGGCAAACGGTTCGGTTTTAACACACAACCATCCCATTGTCTGATAGCTACAGCGATGTACTGTTATCCGACTGTGGCATGAGCACCAATAGAGGCCTGGTCTTCCTGTTGCTATTGCCATAGTGCTAAGTCCCCACTGTGACTGGTAGGAATGTTAACAGAGCAGTCTGTAACATTTAAAGGAACAGTACACAGTTTTACAGTTTTGCCCATTCAATTGCTTAATACACTTCCCTTCAGTACCCATTAGGTGTGTCCAAGCTCCTGCACATGTTTCGGGATCCCAGGAGTCAGACCACACTAGAGCCATGCCCTGTTAGACAACAGGGCAAAGAAAAGCAGGCACTAGGCAGCATCCCTAGTGCAAGCAGCGCTGTGCCACTAAATGGCAGGACATCAACTATTTATACAGTTCCTCCACACCTCAGAGCAGACAGGCTCAACAGACTAGCAGAAGCACCGCTAGGCAGCAGGGACCGAGGGCTGGCAGGACCAGACACCAAGAGGCAATACTAGTAAGCCCTACCCACGGGGGAGAGGGGGTTACATAACAACAGAGTAAATCATTACGTTAATAGCTAGTTTGTGTGCTCTGCAAACATCATTCAAACTGTGAGGTTCTTGTCCAATTAATGAAGAAAATATCTCACAGGGTTTATGGCAAACAGTTCAAGATCAGTCCAAACTAGTATTTATTGAAATTCTATTTCAAGCCTATTTCAACTAAAGATATCCTAAAATATGTCAGAAGAGTCCTAGGTAAAACCAGGGTAGGCGGTGATGTGCTAGATATGAAGCTGCTAGCTCAGGCCCTCTGTGAACTTGCCCTCCCCATGTCTAAATTATTCAGTTTCTCACTGTAATATTCCCAGTTCCCTGGGGTATCGAAAACCACACTGATCTCACCAGTCTTCAAAAATGGTGACCAATCTGACTAATTAAAGACCAATTTCAAATCTCTCCCCCTTGTCCAAGGCACTAGACCCAATCATATCAGACCAACTTGTCACTTGTTTGGGAAAATACAATATCCAATGCACTCAACATCATGGATTCAAGAAGCTCCACCACGCCAGCACTGCCCTTGCAGAGTATACTAACCACCTGTTGGAGGCACATGACAATGTTCACCTTGTAGGAGCCATCTACATTGACCTGACTAAGGCCTTCGACCTTGTCAATTACAAGCTGCTGCTTGACAAGCTTCTCTCCCTTGGCTGTCTCTAAACAGAGTAGCTTGGTTTCGTAACTACCTCACTGACTGCTCCTAGCGTGTAAAGATTAATGGCTGTATTTCAGGTGATGGGTGTGTCTCTTGAGGTGTGCCCCAGGGATCAATACTTGGCCTCCTCCTATTTGTCTGTACATTAACAGCCTTCCAGAGGCCTGCCAGTCATCTAGGGTATTCCTTTATGCTGAGGATGCCGTCATTTACACCAACAGTGCTGAGCAGTGTAAAATCTGTACTGACCTCCAAAATAACTTTGAGTCATTAGACAAATGGTTTACATGCAATAAATTGGTCTTGAACTACAAAAATACAAAACCAATGTTATTCTCAAGACTGCTAATGAAAAATAAGGTCCCACCACTAGTCATCCTCAATGACAAGGGACATAAGCTAGAACAGGTTGAATCATTTAAGTATCTTGGCGTTATCCCAGATGATACAAGGGACATAAGCTAGAACAGGTTGAATCCTTTAAGTATCTTGGCGTTATCCCAGATGATACCCTGTCATTCTCCCCTCACATGAGCAATATTGTTAGCATGGCCAGCAGAAGGCTCAGTGCACTGTAAAGGAACTGCCACAACCTTACCATCAAAGTCAAGTGTCTTGTCATATCCAGCACGGTTCTATCACTCATTGACTATGGCCTCCCAGTTTGTGCAGTTTCATTTGACTCTGTACTAAATAGACTCAGGATGGTATCCAGTGATATTGGCAACTGTAAATGAGTGACTACCATAATAGCAACTCATTTGCAGCACCTCATATTTGGGCTACCCTGTAAGGGTAGCAAAGGGATGGTACAGTGAGGGTAGGGATGAGCAAGGGAGGGTTGCAGCACTGTAGGACAGTGACCCAGAAGGGGAGAGATAGAGAAGAAGGTTTGTGTGGGACAGTGCGGCATACCACTGCTGAGCTAGCCATATGGTGTGGTGGTGAGGGTGGCTAGCTCTGGTGCAGCAGGTACAGGGTTCGGGGCTGGGGAGGGGCATGTTGTGGTAGTGCACAGTTCAATTTTTAATTTTTTGTGACTTTCTCCCTCTCCCCAACATGCACCCTCCTGGAGTTGGTTATCTAAAGTCAGGGGGGTGCGGGGGGGGGGGTGCAGCTCCCTGCATTGATACCTATTTCCTTTGTTTGGGTTTATGTCGCTGGTAGGGGTACATTGCTAATTTGCTTTTCGGCGATGTACACTTGCCGTAATGGTGATCACTATTTTATGATCGCCGTTATGACATGGAGCCAGTCGAGATGGTTTATAACAAGGCTTTTTGCTTTGTATTGGGGGCTGACATTCTTGTCCATAGCTGCTCCCCATATTCTCTCACCAACTAGCTTCCCCTACAAGGCAGACTAAAGTGCCAAACTTGTCTGCTTGCAGAAAAGACGCTGATGGGTGTTACCCCCCTGGCTGTTCAAAATTGCTTTTTCCCTGTTACCAGTCAATACAATACAAGGAGTATGACTAGGAATGTCCTAGTAATACCATTCCGGAGAACAAATATGGATAAATGTTCCCTTACTGTAAGGGCATATAAGTGGCTGAACAAATTACCTGAATCCCTGCTGTCTCCCAAACATTGCCCACTTCAAGAAACCTCTGAGAAAAGACATCACCTCGAGTTCCAAATGTTCCTGCTTCAGTTAATCTGTACACCCAACTCGCACTGTAACACATTTACTGATACTGCAATAGCTAATTTCTGTTCTTGTACATAATGCATCCTCTCTTACTGATACACTCCTCTGGAGTTGCAGTGTAACACATTTACTGATACTGCAATAGCTAATTTCTGTTCTTGTACATAATGCATCCTCTCTTACTGATACACTCCTCTGCAGTTGCAGTGTAACACATTTACTGAAACTGCAATAGCTAATTTCTGTTCTTGTACATAATGCATCCTCTGTTACTGACTACACTCCTCTGGAGTTGCAGTGTAACACATTTACTGATACTGCAATAGCTAATTTCTGTTCTTGTACATAATGCATCCTCTGTTACTGACTACACTCCTCTGGAGTTGCAATGTTTTTTTGCTGTTTATGTGTAGCCTTACCTCTTGTCTCATATGTAGAACCTTTGTAAAAGAGCATGTGTGCTCAGAGATACTCTTCCAAATGAAATTAATAAATAAAATAAATAAATACATTTCTACTGAACCAGAAAAAGCTTTGAATCGGATCCCAGTGAATTGTAACCATATACCTTTGCAAATTATAAAGAACCTGATATGGATTTACTCACAGATAGTCCATATTTGTATTCTCAGTCCTCCTCCTCATCTGAAGATTGCTCTGTGCAGTCTTAGTTACCGGCATGGTGGAGCAGTTTCCCTACATAATGTCCTGCTGCTTTAAGGTTCACAAATGAATACATTTGTCCCAAATGGAGAACTGCAACAGCATCAGAAAGCTTAAAGGAATGTTTACTATGCAGGCTCACATTGTAAATATGTGAGCCTTGCATGGTCATCTGTTAACACATGGTGAAAACTAGCAGTGCTAGCGGCCCTAAATATAAGTTTTACAACCATTACCCCCCACTCCCCTGAAGCACAGCACCATTTGTACTTGGTTTAGGCCTCTCTGTGTGGCAAATTTGGCTTGTGATGACATCCATGCCTCACCACCTAGTGAGAGCATGGACATCTATGTAGCAATCCCCATACATTTAAGTGCACATTGTGCACTTTACTGTAGTCCCCAGTAACAGTGTACATACCCTGGTACTAGTGCCCTGGTCCTTTGCTAGCCCCCATGGAAAATGGCTGTAGAAAACATCCTTCCATGCCTGTAAAATCTTTTTTCAGAGCCCCGCTTCTCCATTGCTGTAGAAAGGTTGCTCCCGTGATGTGCCGGACCCAGCATCCTCTGATGTGAGCATGCACGCCTATGCCTGCAGCTGTAGGCTTTTGTATTGGAGCTGATTTGAAAAAAAGTAAACACTGTGATATTTATGTGTGTCCTGGTAAAGGACAGCTATATGAGCAGCTATAATGATTTCTTCTGTTAAACCAAGCGCTGGAAACAGCTATATAACTATTTTTATCTCAGTACTGTGAGTACACATCACGGAGATATCTCCATGATGCGCGCTCACAGTACTGAGATAAAAATAGTTACATTGTGGTTTCCAGCACCTGGTTTAATAGCAGACACCATTAGAGTGGGATTATTTTGTTTACCCTCTCGTACCTCACCATAACAATCAGGATCACCACAGCTGCATCCTTTTCTATTGTTGGGAGGGTGGTCAAGTGACAGCCTTCACAGCTGAGGCTAATGACACTCCTTTGTCTCTCAGCCAGTTTAAATGCTGGGAAGCCAGTCTCCTCCCTGGTAGCAGGGAGCCTCATCACTATGATGTGTTTGGCCCTATGCCATCCTCAGAGTGGGATTCTGGGAACTGCATGTGAATCCTAGTCTCCCAGCAGTGGGTTGCCACCAAAGTTGTCACTTTTGAGCCGGCCTGGTGGCCTGTTGACAGAGCGACTGCCCACCATGCTGACAACCCAGGTTCTTGAGTGCATAGAGTCTGCCAGAGGGGAGAGGATCCAGTATCCATAGAACTACAGTACTCTCCTCTCTCAGGGAGGGGAGTTGGCCACAGTTGGGTGGTGGACTTATACATTCAGTTGGCCACAGGGCTCTAACACTGCCACCAAGGAAGGGCTTGGTAGCAGTACAGCGTGTGCAACATAGTAGGGAGGGCCATCAACCAACATGTAGCATGTTCTTACCTCCATATGCATGCATGATGATGTCATTGCACATTGATGGCCAGAGGGGAGAAAATCGTTTTGTAATCTCCTGGGTCATGCCTGAAAAAAAACAGTCCCTGTCTAGTGCACCTACCCAGTTAACAAAAACTAAATAAATAAATAGCTTAGACTGTGATTATAGTCATAGTGTATCTTTTTTTTTTTTGCGTTATATATTTATCCCTCCTTCTTGCCTCCTGGTCCACCACTCCTTCCGGCTGCTCATGCTTCCTGCAACCCCCTCGCCCTGTCCCTCCTCCCCACACCCCAGATCGCAGCTGACCCAAGGGTGGCCCGGCATATCCCTTCACCGGGTGGGTCCCCCCCCTACGAGGGGGAAGGCGCCGGGAGGGGGGGCAGCCAGCGCACTAGGCATCAGTCCCTGAGTCTGCTGAGGTGGGTTTGGAGGCGTCAGGGCATCTCGGGCCAACAGGAGCAAGGCAGCCATCATCCGGCAGACCAGGAGGCCGGATTTTCCGCTTTTCTCCCCGGGGCGTGGTGTGCCACGAACATCTAGGCGTAGCCAATGTTCACCACACCCCTATGTGCATTGAGGCTCCGCTGCTGGTCTCCCCAGCCTCCGCCAGGGGGTACCAGATAGCGAGCTGCATCCCTTCCCTCCCCTGGAGTAGGCGAGCAGTCGTGGAACGCTCGAGCCTACTCCTCCCCGGCTGATAGTGTATCTTTTAATGCTTTTTTTATATTATTATTGAGATTCACAAATAGATCTTCATTAGAACATTAACAAACTGATACAGCAATTGGTACAAACAAGTACAGTGAACCGTAGGAATTGAGGATTACTCTTATTTTCTTTTGTTTGTTTCTTTTTTGTTTTGTTTCTCTTATCTACCTCTTGACATTTTTCTAACCAATAATACAAACATTTAATAAGGTTAACCTATCAAACAATCTATACATAGTATCCTGAGATCAATAAAGACATATTAGAGCTAAGCTGTCAAAAATGATTAGTTGTATAAATAATTTCCGTATTTCTAAAGTCTAGAACATATGGAGAATTATTTTCAGATCAGCCTTGTGTCTTCTCCATATACAGGAATGGATCCCAGATTCTGTGAAATGTCCTACTATTATGATTGGCCAGATAGGTCAGGTGCTCATACTCTGCTAATTTGGACAGGGTGGATAGCCAATCCAAGACTGGGTGGGGCAGGTCTCCATTTAAGGAGAATCTGTTGTATGGCTCCCAATGCAGCTAGAAGCAGCCATAGTTTGCCCTATGTCTGTATTGGGCTGTCTGAGAGCAGGCCTCCCAGTATCCAGAAGAAGAAATGCTGTGGAACTAAGCGTCCTACCACACACTGGCAAAAGGCAAATACTTGTGACCAAACATTTTTGCGATCAGAGCAGTTCCACAGAATATGAGTGAGATGTCCTGTGTGACTGTGAAACCTCTAGCACTGATCAGTAGACATCAGTCCCATCTTTCAAGGGGCATCTGGGGTGCAGTACCATCTATGTATAATTTTTTTTGCAGATAAGCTGGTATCACATATCCTTAAAGTTAGAGTTAGTTCTTCCAGTCACCAAGGACCAGTAGTAATCTGGCATGGCTACTTGTAATTCTGCTGCCCAGGCAAGTTGCTGAGACTTCAGCTGGGGGCAGTATGGCTGCAGCAGATATGAGTAAATCCTGCCTGTCAGCCTGATTGGGTTTGCAGACCACTGAGAGATATGTACAGTATGCTGGCAGGTTCGGGGGTGAGGCAAGGTCTGGCTTCTGTTTCCGCATAGCAAGTGTGTGTCTCAGTTGTAAATAATGCCAGAAGTCTGAGCGACATAGAACTGTGTCGTTTTGGTATTTGGTCTGCCATGGGACCCCTTTCCTTCTTCAGTATTCTGCTTTCCCATCTGGTGCTTCTGCAATAGTTGACTGTTGGTACCGAATGAACTGAGTCAGAAGCATAAAATAATAAACAAAATAAGATTTATTCAGGAGCTTAAGCAGGGACATCTCATCTGCACAAGGTACAGACTAGACTCTCTGGCTAGACAGGAAATTAGGGATTCCTAGCTCCTGCTGGCAATTAATTAGCATAACATGTGACCATGGCTGGCTGCCCATTACTGTTCCTACATAAAGGGGTGGCAGCTAATCTTTAGCCCCATGCTTAACTCCGTACTCCACATCACCCCGGGTACTGTAAATGTGAGTACCACTTGAACAAGTAAAGACATTGTTATGCATGAAACAACAGTAAAAATTATTGAACCCTTTGTAAACATTACTACCTTATTAAACATTAATATTAACATTTATCAACATCATGGGAACATTAATAGAAGGCTTTTGATTGAATGATAGAAAACCACAATACATTGCTGCAGGGGAGGGGAGAAAAGTATCTGGACTAAACTGGTGGCCAGTCAGTGTAATGCCAGGGGAGGGGGGGACACCAGAGCACATGAAGCTGGCCACACCACAAGCACTAAGGTGTGGGGAAGGGAAGGAAAGACAGGGAAGGGGAGCAGCACTTATTACCCAAATGCAATTCAATTTACTGTAATGATTGGAACATTATATCTTTTCCTAGATCTAGGAGAGAAAAAATGTTAGAGAAAACAGTAATTTAGAACCAATATGCATTGTTAAGACACAGAAATCACAGAATCACCACACTGAGTCCGAATAATAAAGTTCACTGAGTTCTGCAACTTTTGTGGTCAGTTGGGATTGATGAATGGGTGGCTTGAACTAATTCTTGTCAGGGTGTGGTCAGGTCACAAAAGGGGACCCATGAGTTCTGAGCACTGTCAAACCCACACCATTTAACATGGTATGACCATGATCCATTAATGTACTTTTTGTGCAAAATCTTCTCGATCTGGTACACTGATTGGGGCACATGAGAATCCTGAGAACACGCAAGAGACGGAGAAGTTCCAGAAAGTCCATCTGGCTGAGCAGGTAGAACAGGATCTGGCAGATAAGGGTCAGTACCGTGGGGTTCTGGTGAAACTGGTGTCAAATTGTCAGCAGGAAGTTCAGTTTCTGAAAGTATTGCAGGTTCCAAAGAAGCATTATTATTTGGGGGACTGGGATCATCAGGGAGGGTATCATGCAAGTACCCGTGCTTCAGCCTGTTGATGTGAGTTTTATTGTGTACCAGCTTTCCATCTGACTTGCGGTGCAAGCAAACATGAACAGGGGGAAGCTTTTCCACAATATAGAATGGCCCAGTCCAGGGACGAAGCAGTTTTTTGGTGGCATTCGGAACAAGGACAGGTTGATACAAATATACAATGTCTCCCACAGAAAATGATGGATCGTGAAACTTGGCTGCTGACATTTTTTTGCATTGCCATTTTTCTCTGTCCCAGCGTGTCAATAGCAACACATTTGGCAAGTTCAAGCTCTTCCAACATTGGGATGATGGAGGATGAAGCTGACTTTGGGACCTCTAGCAACAAGAGATCTTTGTCCAGAGGTGTTCTTGGGTGACGTCCGTGGACTAGAAAAAAATGGTGTATACTCCATGCTGTCGACACAAGGGCTGGAGTTGTAAGCAATCTGAATGAAGGGAACAAAACAATCCCAAGTGTTGTGACTTTCTTCCAGGTACTTGGTTAGTGTGTTAAGAATGGTTGACATCATTCTGTCACTTTGTCCATTGCACTGCGGATGGTAACTGGTTGTATGAGTCTTTCTGATGTGGAGAACTTTGCAGGTTTCTCGCACAATAGTTGAGAGGTTGTTGGAGCCTCTGTCTGAATGCAGGTACACTGGGGTACCATGACAACAAATGATTGTATTGAGGAATGCACTTGCCAATGTAGCAGCTTTAATGTCTTTTAGTGGGATAAATTCCAAGTACTTAGGTAGTCCACAAAAACAAGAATGTACTTGTTGCCAGAGTCAGGGCATGTAGGCAGGGGGCCAAGAATGTCCGTGCTGATTCTTTAGAAAGGTTCTATGGCTACAGGCATTGGAATGATGTGTGCCTTTGTTGGTTTGGCAGGAGGCTTTCTTTGAGAACAGGGCTGGCAGGATCTGACAAATCAGACAATGTCCTTGTTTATGTGTGGCCAGAAGAAGTGAAGCCTTGTCTTTTTGAGAGTTCTGTGGATTCCCATATGACCTCCAGAAAGTGGAGAGGCATGAGTGGATTAAAGAACTTCAGAGACTAGTGAGGCTGGCACAACTAACTGTACATGAGTTCTATCCATGCAGTGGCCCTTGTCCTCCAGGATCCAAATGTGAAAAAGCACACCATCATTGAGAAAATACTGTGACACAAAGAATTGTACATCCTGGCGGTGTTTCTTCTGTTGAGGTAAAGTTCCAGTCTCTAGATACGTGATGATGTCTGTAAACTGAGGATCAGGTCTTTGTTGAAGTTTAATCATCGCCAGGGAGATATTGGTATTAGAGGCTGTAAGAAGCTCTTCAGCTGCTTGCAATAGATGAGGATTGGTGCTTTTCTCTGTAGAAGCAGTTGGTAGCAGCAAAGTGACTTGAAGTGCTGTAGGAGTGTCCACAAGGAGCTCATCTGTGGAATGGAAAGGAAGAGCTTGTAGGCAGGCTTCTTCATCTGGACAGGCTGCTGTGGAGGGATACCATCTCCGGCTTACAGCATCGGCATTGGAGTGAACTCGACCTGGTTGGTACTGAATCTCAAAATTGTAGCCTTGCAGTATGGCAATCCATTGGGCAAACTTTCCTACTGGCTCCTTCATTTCAAACAACTATCTGAGGGCAGTGATCCACGATAGCTGTGAAGGAGGAGTAGCGAAGGTAGCAATCAAACTTCTTTACGGTAAAGACCACGGCTAGGCATTCTTTTTCTGTGATGCCATAATTTTGCTCAGAAGAAGAAAAAGAGCACCTGGCATAGGAAACAACTTATTCTGTTCCGTCTTGGATTTGACACAGCACAGCACCCACTGCAAAGGAACTAGCATCTGTGTAAAGCTTGAATGACTGGGCGAACATGGGATAGGCCGATATTGGGGAAGAAATAAGTTTTTCTTTCAAGGTTTCAGAGGCCTCTTTGCATTCGGAAGTCCATATGTAGTCACACCCCTTTTTGATGAGAGCGTACAGTGGAGCTGCAATCTTGGCATAGTTGCAAATGAATTTTCTGTAGTAGCCAGACAAGCTCTAAGGTCTTTGAGGTTTGTAGGTTGTGGATAGTCTTTTACTGCAGAGAGCTTATCTGGATCTGGCGAGATGCCTTGCAAACTGACCACATGTCCCAGGTAATGGATTTGATGTTGTGCAAAGCAACACTTCTCTGGCCGAAGTTTGAGGTTGGCTTGCCTGAGATGTTCAAACACCTCTTTGAGATGCTGGAAGTGCTCTTGGAAAGTTCTGCTAAAGATGGTAATATCTTTGTGGTAAACTTGGCAAGATTTCCAAGACAGTCCATGTAATACAGCTTCCATGACACATTGAAATGTGGCTGGGCTGTTCCGAAGTCCAATAGGCAAACATTTGAATTGGAAAAGTCCCAAGTGGCAGTGCCAGGCTGTATATGGGCGTGAAGCTGGATCAATAGTAACCTGGTAAAATCCACTCTGAAGATCTAGAGTGGTGCAGTAAGCTGGGCTGGTCACAACAATGCTCTCTAAGGCATCCTCTGTGGTAGGTAAGGGATGGGTGTCCTGTACCGTGTAGGCATTGAGCTTTCTGTAATCCACCATGAACCGATACCCTTTGTCTTTCTTTACTACCAGCAAGCAAGGTGCACCCCAGGGACTTGTAGATTCCTCAATAATATCCTGTTCAAGCGTGTTCATAATTAAGTCCTCTAGGACTTGTTTATGTTTGTGTCCCACTTTGTAGGCTCACTGATGAATTGGCTTTGGTTTGGCTGCACCTCAATGATGTGTTGCAGGATATCACAGCATCCAAGTTTGTCATCAGGGCCAACAAAGCCATCTGGGTAGTTTTCCAGGAGTTCCAGAAGTTGCTGTTTCTCTGCTGGACATGCTGGAAGTTTTGAGGCAGATAGCCGCTGGCTGATGGGTATTCCTTGTGAAGCTGGAGTGGTTGTGATGGTACTGACAGGATGAATGTTAGCAGAACCAGGCTGAGGTTCATGCAGAAGCTGAAGCTGGTCCACTGAAGACAGACAAACAATCTTTCCGATACAATCTTTCTGGCACCCTTTGAGGTGACCACTGGCTCGTCCGTGAAGTTGCAGCATTTTTGGACTACTGAGCCGCTGTGCACAGCACATAAGGTGTTCCCTGGAAGGAGACCTGAGCAGTGCAAAGCTGAGGATCCCATGATGATGCCAACAACACCTTGGGGGAGTGGGTCACCTTGAATCTTGGCAATTAAAACCATCTCTGACTTAGGCATTACAGTGACTGTGTCTATAGCTTTGAGTTACCTCCAGGGATCTAGTGACAGTTTGTTTGAGGCAAAGTCTAGGATGACTTTGTGCGCTTTGAGAAAATCCAGGCCAAGAATCACATTTGGTTGTAGTTCAGGCACTAGGTAGAATTTAACAGTAGCTTGCTGTGAGAGGTTCCAGTGCAGCTGTTGGCAAGGTAGGAGCCATGGCTGGTCTCCAAGGTTTAGGGGGAAAAGCTGAAGTTAGCAGGCCCACGTAGTTGGTGGAAGCCAATGCTCCAATTATTGTACTCTGCACCTGGGGCTGGTAGGGAACCATCCCAGGTGTTTTGGGCCCAGTGGTCAAGGCATATTCTTTATTTGGCTTTGAGAGGAGCAGGCTCTTTTAGGAGTGGCCTTCCATGCCATGGGTTGAAGCAGGGAGGTTGTGACATTGAAGTCAAAGTGGGAGCACAGTAGCAGGTTGGTGCAGAGCTGAAGGACAATTGTTAACTTTGATGCCCTTTTACAAGTTGTTTGATTTTCCATTAAAGACTTTACAGGGCTGGCAATGTGCGGGCCTTGCCACAAGGTTGGAGCTGGAGGGGGGTTGCAGTTTCAAGCTCCATGGAACTTTTGGCACTCTTTTCTGGCACTGAATTTGTGCAACATGCAGCTCCATGGGGTTTGTGGAGGCTTAGAAAAATAATTTTTATGTTGTAGCTGATTAACAGTGTCTCACATTCATTCACATTTATATGCCAGCACATTTATGTTCCCTGAGGCAAATTGCAGGAGGCTTAAGTTAGCAGGATACAGTTCAGTTTTATCTTCTGTTCCTCTCTGCTGCCAGGTGGAATTTTGCTTAGCATGCAACAGTTCAGGCACACTTGGGTGATGACTCTGGGGTACCCAACGACACAGATAAGCGAGATTGGGGTCTGGGCAGAAGAAGGGCCGCATTCTCCACCATGTGTAGTGTTTTGGTATTTGGTCTGCCATGGGAGCCTTTACCTTCTCCAGTATTCTGCTTTCCCATCTGGTGCTTCTGCAATAGTCGACTGTTGGTACTGAACGAACTGAGTCAGACGCATAAAATAATAAACAAAATAAGATTTATTCAGGAGCATAAGCAGGGCACCTCATCGGCACAAGGTACAGACCAGACTCTCTGGCTAGACAGGAAATTGGGGTTTCCTAACCCCTGCTGGCAATTAATTAGCATAACATGTGACTGTGGCTGGCTGCCCATTACTGTTCCTAGTTAAAGGGGCTGCAGCTAATCTTTAACCCCATGCTTAACTCTGTACTCCACAGAATATATCTCTCCCTTAGATTCTAGAATGTTTCAAGGCTTCTGGAGCTGGCTGTTCAAGGTGACACATTGTCAGGATTCCCTTGCTGGTGCAGGTATCCCAGCTGATGGGTTTACCTTCAGTTGTAATGTGAGGGTTGTGCCAAAGTGGTTCTCATTTCCCTAGATGATACTTAGCCCAATTATAGCTTTGAACCAGGGTAGTCCATGTTAGGGTTGCCAGAACCCACTGAAGTTCTGGGTTCAAGTTCTAGTCTAGAACTTTCAAAAAAGTTCTAGGGTTCTAATCTTTTTTAGACCTTTTTAGAACTTGAAACCTATTTTTTTTAATTGTTTGCTGCCAATAATGAAGATAATAATGAAATACATATCATGATACTGAGGACAAAAATAAATGAAATCTGTTCAATGGAAGGGAAGAGAGGGGCGTGGACAGCAGCAGACAGAAGAAGAAGATGCTCTTCACATAGCTCCCAACCTTGAGAGCACAAACTTGATTAAAACTAAAGTTAAACTAAAACCTATGACTACCTACTTATATAACCTGACAGCGATTTGTGTCTGGACACAGCTGGAAGAGTTTTGTTCCATTTCTACAATGGGAAGAAATAAACCAGATGTTTCCAAGGATTCCGGCAGGAAAAAAGGCCCTGCGCCATCATCTACTGGAGCTTCGGGCAGCCTGCCTAATACAGACAAATCCAGAGAGTTGTAGGCAACTGTTAAGGCGATACTTGCAACGGTACAACAAATTAATCAAAAACTAATAAAGCAGCTCTGGTCACCGATGGAATTCTAAATGAAAATAAATGACTATGCACCAGATTAGAGTACTTAGAGAATGGAGCTCGTGCCTGCAATCTCAGATTCTTAGGGATACCCGAAGGCCAAGAAGGAGATGATCCCATGGGGTATACAAAATCCTTAATTTTGAACCTTTTTTCAGTCTTAGCAGAACACCTCGTGGTGTACACATACCACATCACACCAAGACAGAGGCATAATAACCTGGGCTTACCTCGGACATTCTTGGTAACACTGACTGGGGTGCATATCATAGATTTGACCCTGCAAAAAGCTAAAATGGCAGGATCGATCACTTTGCAGGATGGATCTGTTATACATTGCTTCCCAGACCTTAGCTATGCCACCTGTATGAGACGGCAGGGGTTTGATGCAGGTCGGGCAGGCCTATGGGAGCTGGGGGTAAACCATGCCCTCCAAATGCCTGCCAGGCTAAAAAAATGTTATGCAGGCAAGACTTTAATCTATAATGATCCCGCTGATGCTGGTCACAAGCTGGAGCACATTAGGAAGGACTTTGCCATTTCAGAAAACTCGGCAGAGCTGGAGGAGAAGGAAACCGGACCTTGAACTCAGGCCATATGAACTGTGAGGTTACCATTATATTTTCTATCTCCTTGTTCTGGCAGTGGACTCTTCAGGCAGTGACATTGTTAATAAAATTATAATGGACTTTCAAATTTATCACTGTCTTTAACAACTACAGACTGTGTTTCTAAGCCAGGTTTCTTTTTCCAGTAATAAGTTTATGTTTGCTGTTCACATAACCTGGTTGGTAGTAACCTGTTCTAGTTGGTGGATTTATCTGCCATATGGGGATTGAGATGGATTTTGGGTTACAAATCTATCTTTTTGGTTATTTGTGCTATATTTGCTATTAGATTATAACTGATATAAGTTACAGGATGCTGGGAGAAAAGTGGGGTTGCATCTCTATCAGATGAAAGGGATTAGTTCTCTGCCTATTTTAGTTATCATGGACTCCAGGGCTCCGTCATTGACAAAGGCCCATCTTTATAGAAGGGATTCTCTGGACTTTGCAAGATATAAAATTAGAATGGTCGTCCATGGTCTTGCTCAAAGGCTAATGTAGCAACCTTTACTGGGATATTACAATTAGTGTTGCATTTCCCCCCACAGTGTTGTAACAATGAATGCGAGGCTAAGTATTACCTACAATGATTATTGGTCATTTTTTTCTTTTGTATCCTATACCTCAAATCAAGGATTGTATGTGTATGTTCATTGAGAAAATGAATAAACATAAAGTTAAAAAAAAATAGAAGGGGAGAGAGAAATGATCATGTCTGACTTTGATATGGCTATAACGAAGTTTATCTATGGTTTCTTCTGTTTGCTAAAGCCAGCAACTTACAGGTGCTAACAAGGCCACCCACCCACACGTTAAAAGTTTTCCTGTTGCAGCTGCATTACACTTCTTGACTGAAAAAAAAAAAATAATAACTGCTACATTTATTTACTCAGTTTTATCCTCATCATCATGAAGTATGAAAAAAAAATTAACTGACATTAGCTAAGCTCAGCTATTTGCTGCTGTCACTTTTAAATAAGTAAATCGAAAGTTACTATGTTTAAAACTGTATCTAACAAAGACAAGGTACTGCAGCCACAGTACATGGAACTGGTGCACATATGTTCATAAGTGCAGTCAGTCAAGACATTTAAATTAAACAAATATATATACATTAATCATTCTTGTTGGTAAATTGCAATAATACATGCAACGTTTTAAGATAATGCATCGGCTGTTATGTAAGTAAACTGTGTATTTCATATAAATACAAGCATTTGTCAATGCTGAATGTTGGCTTGCTGGCATTGGGATTGGTAGTGCAGGAGTTAGAAAGATGCATACAAGATGCCACAGGAATGGCAGTGAAGTATTGAACTGATGCCAACCCCACCGTGCAGAGACTGGTAGGTGTTGGGGGTGTGCCTTTGGGTCGTGGGCCATATCGCTCATGCTATTTTACCTCACCCTACCTTGTAGACACTGACAGGTGTTGCGGTGTGCCTTGGGATCTTTGGGCCTTATACTCACCCCATTCCATAACGAAATATGCTGAAATGGGTGCGGTATAGGAGAACGGGATGAAAGTTGGGGCCAAAGACCCCAAGGCACACCTCGATGCCTGTCACTGGCTGCAGGGTGGGGGTGGAATGGCATGAGCATTATGGCCGACGATCCCAAGTCACACCCCCGACGCCTGTCAGTCTCCACAGAGTAGGGCATTATGGTTGGAAACCCTAATGCCCTGACCGTTTGTTGGTATTTTCACTCCAGATTTTCAAAATGGGCTTTTTGTGACCCCACCTCATGAACAGTGGCACTATCATTTCGTTACTCAAGCCCAAAAGGTGGTTTTGCACAGCGACTGTACCATTTGTCCCCACAGGTGTATAAATCCATTTCCAGCAGCATGTGGAAAATGACAGCTGTACTGTTCATGAGGTGGTGTGAAAAAATGGCAATGTTGAAAATCTGGAGTGAAAATATGAAAAATTGGTGAAGTTATGAACGTGCATAGAAACTGCGCAACGCACACCTGCAATGCAATCATTTTTTGGAATGTTTTCACCAATTTTCAACATGGGATTTTTTGCATCTCTGCTCATGAACAGTGGCACTGTGATTTTATTAATCTGTCCCAAATGTTGATTTCTCACAGTGACCATGCCATTTTGCGCCACAGGTGTGAAAATACATTTCAGGAAGGATGTGAAAAATTATAGCTATACTGTCCATAAGGAGGTGTGAAAAAATAGCAATGTTGGAAATCTGGAAAGAAAATATTAAAAATTGGTGAAGTTAAGTGCAATGCATGCTCATAATGCAGTAATTTTTTGGAATTTTTCTCACCAAATTTACAACATGGGCTTTTTTGGGACCTCCCGTCATGAACAGTGGCATTGTTGTTTCATTAATCGGTTCCGAAAGGTGATTCCACGCAGTGACAGCAAAATAACCTTTTGGGATGAAGAAACTAAATGACATTGACATGTTCAAGAGGTGAGGTCCCAAGAACCCCATGTTGAAAATTTGGGTCCAAAAGTCCAAAAAATGGCTGCGATATCAACCTAAGTTGAGCCCCCCCATTACCTCCCATTATAAAGCTTACCGTCATTTCTTTAGTTTGCAGTTTGTTTTTGAAGAGTGCATACATGTACCAGTTCCGAGAAGATTGCAGCTCCTGACCTCTGAGGGTAAGTTGGGTGAGGGGTGGGGAGGTGGGTGCTAGAGGAGGGTGGGGATGGGGAGGGGATGAGGGAGACAACGGTGGACTGTTTTCTTGTTTGCAGGGAGAAAGAAAAACTGCTAGGGAAGGTTTTCTTCATTTACAGGTTACACAAATAAAATAAAAAAAAATAGCTACACTGGAATGGGCTCCCAGTGTGCCACAATTCTGGGGAGGGGATGCCGACACAGGGATTTGACACCCCGATGTCGGCAAGGCACATAGACGGATTGGGGGGGCATGCATCCGACACCAGGAGTGGGCATCCCAATGTCAGAAATGGTTTAACTAGGAAAGACACACTAAGAGGGAGGATGCCGACATGGGGATTGGGCACCATGATGTCAGCTTTTCAGGAGTGTGTGGCAGGCGGCAGGAGCCACCATGTTACGGTGTGCCACATAATGTGGGAAGAGAGAACATGCTGACACGGGGATTGGGTACTCCGATGTCGGCTTTCTGGGGATTGTGTGGCGGCTGGCAGAAGCTGCCATATTTACTGAAATGTTTCACCAGGAAAGGCACGTAATGGAGGCATGTCATCTGCCACTGCAATGACAAGCCTGTCTCTGATTGCAGTGGCAGATTCGTTTCAACTCTTTGGTTCTCTCTGATACTGCTGTCATTGGCAGCATGCTCACTGATTGGCAGCTGAGGGATGCACCCACTAAAGCATCCACTGCATTGGCTAACACTGACACAACTCTGAAATGTGCTACTACCACAAGATGTTGCTTGCGCGTGTGAGCAAGCCAACATAATCAAAAGTGGTTTCCTCACCACATAATATCTAATGTAGCTGCAGCAGCTGGCATGTGATGTGTAAGGGACAGTGTCAACACCAGCCCTTAGGCCTCAAATTGTCCCTATTTTAAAAACAAACACACTTTATGATTGGTCACATTCTGTAAAGAAATGTTCCCCAGTCATTATTTTAGTGTGGTGGGCCTCCACTCTATATTTTTTTACCACCACTCTATACCTTTTACCACCACCCTATACTGTTTGCCACCACCCTATATTTGTATGCATTACTGATTGTTTCTTTATAAAATCCTCCAAAATTGTATTTTATTGTCATCCTTTATTGCACTGCTACCTCTGTTTTCATAACAGTGCACTGTATGTTACTTAAAATCCACTTATGCATGTGTACAGAGCATATAGGAAGTCTGGAAAAATAATGCACCTTTTGACATCATCACCACCACCACTGCCCTAAATTTTCAGACACTGGAGAACCCTGCTGTTGATGTAGCTGGTTGTTTGATTCTGATTCCTTTTCTCTTTTTAAAATTGAAAAATAGACTGCCCCCGGCCTTTACTGGTATTACCTTCACAAAGTATGTTTGCAGACTTGTTGCACTCCTTGATCAACTTCCACTGCATCTTTCCTGGCTGGGAATACCCCCACACAGTCTAGCCACTCATACTGCAGTGGGAGGAGAGGAGAGGAGAGGAGACCCAGCATCATGAGTGTTTTTTTGTGGGTGTCTGTATTGTTCAGGAGGTATGCAATTAGAGCTGGTCAAGGTAGAATTTGAAACAAACTAAGCAAGGTTGGATACAATTTAATCACACCACTACTACACATTTAAAGCAGGAGTGCAATGAAATTTGGCAAAAAATGTGACCAAATACTTGTTTTACTATCAAAGATTCCAGTTAAGTGCCAGTGTTATTTGGTAGTAACATTTTCTAGTCCCACCAAAAATTGAACATGGTATAAGTGTTTTAATTTAGTTTTTTGTCAAGGGAAAAAAAGGTAGCCATCACAATTGGCTTAGAAATATCATTGTAAACCTGGCAAGGGTTAGGATCGAGAGAATAAAAAAAAACAAAATCACAGTGCACACTGCACAGCATAGGAGGGAGTTGAGACCTAGTAAGGCAGATTTGACAGGCATGTTAATATTTGTATTAATTGTAGCAGAAACTTGCTCTTTTAGGAAAACATTTTTCATTGCACTGCTGCCATAAGTTCCACTAAAAAGGAAGCAAATAATACAACCAGCAACATCAATGAATTTTACAAAAGGTAAGGAATCCAAAAATATGGGTTTTCAACTAGAAATAGTATGATACAAAAAAGGGTTGACAGTGTCCCTTTCATGCCGTTTGTCCTGCTCCCACTGATGTTAAACTTTTCCTGTAAAAAAACTTGCTGACTTTAGGCCCTGTCTATAAAGCAGTTTGCCGTTACACACAAATGGTGAAAGTGTTTTGTGAATATGGTCCATGGTAGTAGATCGAGAGACACCACATTACATCAAAGTCTGTAAAGTTTCCTTTTTTGCCAGACCCACACAATATTTACCACCCGCCTTCTGAGTTGTTGCCGTCATCATCCACAACAACATCAATCACTTCGTCAGGATCAGTTGGTATACTTTTGAAGGGATATGAAAATCCTACTTTATTAACTTTAATAAATGTTAATGTGTGTACATTTTCTGGCAGCAACCTATTTCTGGTATCTGTCGCAATATTGCCAGCTGTACTAAACATGTGTTCTGAAGAGACATTTGTTGCAGGACAATCAAGATGTTTAAAGGCTTCATCATACAGCTTGGGCCATATTAATGTTTTTGATCTCCAGTATTTAAAAGGGCATGCATCAACAATAATCAGTAGTTCTTGCAGGTATTGTCTACCACGATGGATAAAGAACACTCAGAAGAAGAATCAATGTAACTTGGTATGGCAGCAATTTGCAAAAGGTTTTCCCACAGATTTAGCTTGCCACTAGGGGTGTAAGTGGGAGTTGTGGAAGAACTGCTGCTCACTTTTGGTGACTTTTCCTGTTACATAGAAACATAGAAGTTGTCAGCAGAGAAGGACCTCTTGGCCCACCTAGTCTCTCTGTTTTTCCTATCTACTGTGCCAGCACACACCCTACTCAATCTTTGGTCCCCCCCCCTTGCCTTATTTCTAAGGTTCCCTTGTGTCTGTCCCATTAATGCTTGAATCCTATTACCATTTTAGCACCCACCACCTCAGCTGGGAGGCTGTTCCAGGCGTCCACCACCCTATCCATGAAGAAACATTTCATCACATCTCTTCTGAGTCCCCCTCCCCTCCAGCTTCATAGCGTGACCCCTTGCCCTTGAGCATCTTTTTCTCTGTAAAATGCTATCTTCATGTACCTTATTAATATCTGTGAGGTATTTAAACATTTCTATTATGTTCCTCCTTTCCCTCCAATCCTCTAGAGAGTACATATTTAATTCCTTGAGTCGTTTCTCATAGAACTTCTGATGCAGGCCCTGCACCGTTTTGGTGCCTATTCTGTATCTCTTCATAAAGATGAACCTGCATGTTGTGGAGATGACAACTTAAGGCAACTGTATGTGTCTGTTTTGACTCCTGTGAGTGCTGCAACTCATCTAGCAACAGAAATTTGTAGTGCTCTGCATAATATTTTTGGAAAATGTATAGCTTTGAACCTGGGATCTGAGAGAGTTGCAAGTATGTAGTGTTTTGATTTCATCATTGTAACTAAGCTGTCATCATTTTGGAAGTGCTAACACATTCTGTTTGCAAGATTTCGGTGATAACCCCCGCTTGCGCACGGACCTCCAGATCATCCACTCGGGGCACGGACCTCTCCTGCAAGAAGCCACCCAAACCCAGTGAGCTGAGCCGACCACAGACCGCGCTCACCTCCAGGAAGAAGCATCTTGCCATGCCTGATCCTCTGAACTGGCCACTCAGTTCGTTTCAGGGTCCAGACAAAAATCCACAGCCGAGAAAGAATCTGCCCACCCAGGCTGGAACCATGCTCTGGTGGTCAGCCAAAGAAAGGCCCACTCCTGCTTGAGGTCAGACCGCCCACTTGGGCTTGGACCTCCAGACTGCCCACTCAGGGCATGGACCTCTCTTGCAAGAAGATGCCCGAACCTGGTGAGCTGAGCCGACCACAGACCGTGCTCACCCCCTGGAAGCAGCATCTTGCCATGCCTGATCCTTTGAACTGGCGACCCAGTTTGTGGCAGGGTCCACACAAAAAGCCGCAGCCGAGAAAGAATCTGCTCACACAGGTTGGAACCATGCTCTGGTGGTTTGCCAAAAAAATGTCTTGCTCCTGCTTAAGGTCAGGCCGCCCGCTTGGGCATGGACATCCTGACCACCCACTCGGGGCATAGATCTCTCCTGCAAGAAGCCGCCTGAACTTGGTGAGCTGAGCCGACCACAGACCACGCTCACCTCCAGGAAGAAGCATCTTGCCATGCCTGATCCTCCGAACTGGCCACCCAGGTCATGACTGGATCCAGACGAAAAGCCACAGCCGAGAAGGAATCTGCCCACCCAGGCTGGAGCCACGCTCCAGTGGTTCACCAAAGAAAGGCCTGCTCCTGCTTAAGGTCAGACCGCCCGCTTGGACATGGACCTTAGGACCACCCACTCAGGGCATGGACCTCTCCTGCAAGAAGCCGCCCGAACCTGGTGAGCTGAGCCAACCACAGACCGCGCTCACCACTAGGAAGTGGCATCTTGCAGTGCCTGATCCTCCGAACTGGCCAACCAGTTTGTGGCATGGTCCAGACAAAAAGCCACAGCCAAGAAAGAATCTTCCCATCCAGGCTGGAACCATGCTTTGGTGGTTCACCAAAGAAAGGCCCACTCCTGCTTAAGGTCAGACCACCTGTTTGTGCACGGACCTCCAGACTGCCCGCTCGGGGCATGGACATCTTCTGCAAGAAGCCGCCCAAACCTGGTGAGCTGAGCCGACCACAGACTATGCTCACCCCCAGGAAGCAGCATCTTGCTGTGCCTGATCCTCCAAACTGACCACTCCAGTTCATGGCAGGGTCCAGATGAAAATCTGCAGCCAAAAAAGAATCTGCCCACCCAGGCTGGAACCATGCTCCAGTGGTTCACCAAAGAAATGCCCGCTCCTGCTTAAGATCAGTCCGCCCGCTTGGGCTCAGACCTCCAGACAGCCCACTCAGGCCATGGACCTCTCCTGCAAGAAGCCGCCTGAACCTGGTGAGCTGAGCCAACCACAGACCATGCTCACCCCCAAAAAGTAGCATCTTGTTGTGCCTGATCCTCCGAACTGGCCTCCCAGGTCATGGCAGGGTCCAGACGAAAAGCCACAGCCGAGAAAGAATCTGCCCGCTCAAGCTGTAACCACGCTCTGGTGGTTCACCAAAGAAAGGCATGCTCCTGTTTAAGGTCAGACCACCTGCTTAGGCATGGACCTTAGGACCGCCCGCTCAGGGCAAGGACCTCTCCTGCAAGAAGCCGCATGAATCTGGTGAGCTGAGATGACCACAGACCGCACTCACCCCCAGGAAGCAACATCTTGCTGTGCCTGATCCTCTGAACTGGCCACCCAGTTCATGGCAGGGTCCACATGAAAAGCCACAGCCAAGAAAGAATCTGCCCACCCAGGCTTCTGCTTAAGGTCAGACCACCTGATTGGGCATGGCCCTCCAGACCGCCCGCTCAGGGCATGGACCTCTCCTGCAAGAAGCCGCCCAAACCTGGTGAGCTGAACACAGATTGCACTCACCCCCAGGAAGCAGCATCTTGCCATGCCTGATCCTCCGAACTGGCCACCCAGTTTGTTGCAGGGTCCAGACAAAAAGCTGCAACTAAGAAAGAATCTACCTGCCCAGGCTGGAACCACGCTGCAGTGGTTCACCAAAGAAAGGCCTGCCCCTGCTTAAAGTCAGACTGCCCACTTGGGCACGGACCTCCAGATGGACCTCTCCTGCAAGAAGCCACCTGAACCTGGTGAGCTGAGCCAACCACAGACTGCGCTCACTCCCAGGAAGCAGCATCTTGCCATGCCTGATCCTCTGAACTCGACACCCAGTTCGTGGCAGGGTCGAGATGAAAAGCCACAGCCAAGAAAGAATCTGCCTGCCCAGGCTGGAACCATGCACTCTGGTGGTTCGCCAAAGAAAGGCCCGCTCCTACTTAAGGTATGTTCCTAGTGGCGCTCCTGAACTTTGAATACTACTGCCTCACCGCTGATTGGTGACTAGGAACAGTGATTGGATGATTTCTTTTATACAGGACTTGCCTAATTTGTAACTGAGTAGTCGGTTGTTACCTGCTGAATTCTTAGAGTGTTATGAGAAATAAGCTACCTTCTGCTGTATCGACCACCCTAAGTCTGTTCCTCTGATTTACCTTTAGTGTTTAAAGCTCTTTTAGGTACTAAGTCCTGAGTCAGCTTAGAGCATAACCCTTTTGCCTAGATGAAGTGATACTGTTAGAAGTGATTACAGCCCCCTGTTGTTGCTTTGAATTACTTGTTGTTTTAAAGTCTAGTAGTTCTCTGTTCTCTCTCTCCTCTTCCACTGCTGACTACCCCTCTTTTCCCAGCATGCTGATTTTTCCCCTTGTGGCATCAACAGCTTGACCAGCGATCTCCTCCCCTATGGCTCTCACTCTACCCACCCAGTTTTTTTGTCGGTCCTGCTTACCCCTCCCCTACTTGATCATCCCTCCCCTGCTTGCCCTACTTAACCCTGGTCCCTGCCATCTCTCCTAGGTCAAACCACCCACTTGGGCACGGACTTCCAGATTACCCGCTCGGGGCACAGACCTCTCCTGGAAGAAGCCACCCAAACCTGGTGAGCTGAGCCAACCACAGACCACGCTCACCCCCAGGAAGCAGCATCTTGCCATGCCTGATCCTCTGAACTGGCCACCCAGTTCATGGCAGGGTCCAGACGAAAAGCCGCAGCCAAGAAAGAATCTGCCCGCCCAGGCTGGAACCACGCTCTGGTGGTTCACCAAAGAAAGGCCTGATCCTGCTTAAGATCAGACCACCCACTTGGGCCATGGACCTCCAGACCGCCCGCTCATGGTACGGACCTCTCCTGCAAGAAGCCACCTGAACCTGGTGAGCTGAGCCGACCACAGACCATGCTCACCCCCATGAAGCAGCATCTTGCTATTCCTGATCCTCTGAACTGGCCACCCAGTTCGTGGCAGGGTCCAGATGAAAAGCCACAGCCGAGAAAGAATCTGCCCACCCAGGCTGGAACCACGCTCCAGTGGTTCACCAAAGAAAGGCCCGATCCTGCTTAAGGTCAGACCGCCCACTTCGGCATGGACCTCCAGACCGCCTGCTCGGGGTACGGACCTCTCCTGCAAGAAGCCACCTGTATCTGGTGAGCTGAGCTGACCACAGACCATGCTCACCCCCATGAAGCAGCATCTTGCTATTTCTGATCCTCTGAACTGGCCACCCAGCTTGTGGCAGGGTCTAGAAGAAAAGCCACAGCCGAGAAAAAATCTGCCTGTCCAGGCTGGCATCACACTCTGGTGGTTTGCCAAGGAAAGGCCCACTCCTGCTTAAGGCGATTCCCCGTCAGTGCTTCCCCATCTACGCTGCTTCAGTCCCCACCCTCCCCCACCCGCCCACCCTGTGTCAGCGTTTTCTTATATAGCTATTTTCTCAGTCAGATGACTAAGTGTTGAGTTCCCCATTGGCTCCTTATATGGATCTACCACTAGGGGCTCACATATACCTGTACATTTCCAGTTTGCAGTTACACTTTGTGATATGTTTCACACTGTCTTTTCCTATCATCGGATCTGATGCAATTGCTATCGTGCTTCTGCTCCTAGGCACTTTTTTTCTTGTCTCAGTCCATATTTCTACTGCTCCACTGTGATCCTGAGCTGCACAGTACAGAGTCAGACTACTCCAATTCTGCTTGCTACTACCACAGCTATATACCATTACTTCTGCCTGCTGGTTTCACTTATCTGGTTCCTCATGGCTTTCTGGTATGTGAAAGTTCTGCCCTCAACCAACCTCCTATTGCTCTTACTCAATTACATTGTCTTGACCTTCCCCAGTGCTCATGACTCAGATCCTGCCACTACCTGGACTACAGACTTCTGTTTTTCAAATCAGATTGCTGCTCCCACGCTGCAGCAAGACCTTGACCTGTTATTGTTCCAGGAGGCTGGATCTATTATATAGCAGCTTCGCTTAGGAAGTGCTTCAATACTCAGATATTTCCCCCTTCTTTCTCTCATTGGAAACTATGGTTCCTTGCCTTATTAGTCCTCCTGCTCTCAGGAGATGTTGAACTTAACCCCAGTCCGCATGATAATTTCTCCCAGTCAGATCTCTCTGTGTACTGTACGAAAGGGTTACTTATTGCCCATCATAATATAAGGAGCCTCAATTGCAATTTCACGGATCTAGAGGCCTGAGTTGCTTAGTATAATCTGGACATACTTTGCCTGTCCAAAACCTGGCTCAAGCCGGAGATCCCGGACTCCAAGTGTTACCTTACCATCTACAACCTAATTCGTAAAGATAAGCCTTTTCCTAAATGCTGTGGAGGTGTTGCTCTATACTATAAAGGGCATCTTAACATCTCTGTCACCTCTACTTCCTCCTCATCAATCTGTAAATCTCCACATGTCACTCTACTCCAGGGTACAAAAAAGCTTCATATTGTTTGTGTCTACAACCCTCCCAACAGGGGTCAGACAGGTCTGCTTCACCTGCTAAATCAAACTTCCCCTCTCATCGGGCAAAATTAGATTGTTATATTGGGTGACCTAAACCTCAGCTGGGAAGGTAAATCCCAAAGTTCTCTCATTTCTCACATACAAAGCCATAATCTCCACCAGCTTGTGACAGAGCCAACGAGAGTCACTCCTGTTTTAACATCAGCGACCCTAATTGACTGGATTCTGAGAAACCACCTTGACCACATCATTGCAGCTGGCACTCTAGCAGATGCTCTGACAGACCACTCCCCGATTTTCTGCGTCTGGAGTCCAGGTCAGGCTCCCTCCCCACCACCTCGCTATATCACTTTTACTAATTTTGCCAAGCTTAATGTTGAAGATTTCCTATATGATGTCTCCCTGATCAACTGGTCTAAACTTTATTGGGCTAATGACACTGCTTCAGCTCTCAATATATTCCTAAATGAATTTCTGCTGCTCCAGAGCAAACATGCACCTCGGATAACTCATCGGGTGAGGGGTAAACAAACTCGATGGCTAGGCAAAGAACTTCTGGCACGATTGTGTGATAGGGGCAACAGTTGGAAGTATTGTAAAAAACTGGTCTCCCAACCGACTACACACACTACAGGGCTCTGCAAAATCCCTGTAAAAAGGAAATTAGAATGGCCAAAAGTGCATACTGCAAAGGCCTCCTACTAAGCTTGGCTGGTGACCCCAGGAAGATCTGGGCTCATGTCAAGTCTTTTCTTGGGGCTTCACAGTCCTTCTTCCTGAACAGCATAATATTGAATGGTGCCCACTGCAATGACCCACAAATAACTGCCGATGCTTTCAACTGCTTATTCTCTGATTTGTCTCTACACACCTCCTCCTGTTCCTCTCAGCCAAGTGTACCCCCTCCTCCACATCATAGGCTGTACCTCCTTCCTCCCAAGCCATCCACTCACCTGCTACTCCACCTTTCCTCTTTAGAGCAGTCTCGAGGCAAGATGTGCTAAATCTTCTTAAAACTATCTCAGACACTACTAGTGTTGGGTCAGATACTCTTGAACCCAAGCTCCTGAAAATTGTAGCCCCTTATATTGCTTCACCACTAGCTAAAATAGTTACATTATCACTTGCCCCCAGTCAAGTTCCAGACATCTGGAAGATTGCTTGGGTAACATCGGTATTCAAAAAAGGTGACCAAAAAGACATTAACAACTACAGGTCCATTGCCATCCTATCTGTATTATGCAAAATTCTGGAAAAAATAGTTGCAACGCAGACAATTGACTATCTAAGTAAGACCTCCTCTGTGATAGTCAGCATGGTTTCTGGAAAGGTCATAGTACATCTACTGCCTTACTCAAATTCACCATGGATACACTCACTGCTATGGACTCGGGTTTCCTAACTGGTGCTGTCTTCATTGACCTCACCAAGGCTTTTGACCTGGTTAATCACTCTCTGTTCATAAATTCCCTTCATCATATGGGTGTTTCTCCCCCAGTAGTCGACTGGTACCGCAGCTACTTGTTGAACAGAGTCCAAACTGTCAAATACAACTCTGCCTTATCTGAATGTGCCTCAGTCAAAATTGGGTTTCCCCAAGGCTCTATCCTTGTTCCCTTACCTTTTTCAGTTTCCATAAACAATATATCTACCAGCCTTCACAGTTGCTCTTCCTTGCTCTTTACCGATGACCTGGTGCTTTATACCAGCTCCAATAGCCTTGCTGACATAAATTCGTGTCTCTCATCCAATTTTACCCACAACCTAGTACTTAATTTAAAGAAAACCCAAGCAATGTTATTTGACTCTGCACCCAAATTAAAGTCCTGTCAGAATGCACTACTGGTACATGGCCTGGGTGGCCCTCCGCTTCAGTGTGTCACCTCATTTAAGTACCTGGGCATTCTTCTGGACCAATTGCCTGACTTCAGTCTTCATATACAGTCCACATGCAAAGTGGTGAATCAGAAACTTGTAGTGGCCTACAAAACCAGCCACATGCTCACTCCCCCTGCAAGAATAGCCATTGACCAGGGTATACTACATCCTGCACTCACCTATGCTGCCCCAACTTTTGCTGCAGTGCACAAGACCACCCTTCACAAATGGGATGTCACCTGCAACAGTATATGTCGATATGCCTCCTCCTCTTCCCACCGACTAAAACATCACTGCCATCTCTACAGTGATTTGAACTGGCTCTTGCCCTTGGCCTCTAGGTGCTACTCCCACTGTTCCCTGGTTGACTCTATCCTGAGGTCTCAAACCCCTTCTGCCCTTGCTGCCATGCTCTTCCTACAATCTTCTTGCTATAGCCTGTACTATGTGGATAAATCCCTTTTTCATGTGCCTAGGTGCACGACATCTAAAGGCATAGCAACTTTTTCACACTTTGCCCTTCAGGTTTGGAATTCCCTTCCCCCCATGCTACGTCAGTCTTGCTCCCATGTCAACTTCAAACAAGCATTTGCCAATGCAAAATGTTTGCTTGCTGGCATTGGCAGTGGTAGTGTAGAAGTTACAGAGCTGCATAATAGGAATGGCAGTGAAGTATTGAACTGAAGCCAACCCCACCACCCTGCAGAGAGTGACAGGCATTGGGGTGTGCCTTTGGGTCGTCAGGCATAACGGCCATGCCATTTCACCACACCCTACCCTGCAGACACTGACAAGTGTCACGGTGTGCCTTGGGGTCTTTGGCCCTTATGCGCACCCCATTCCATCAGGAAATATGGTGAGATGGGTGCAGTATAGGAGAATGGGGTGAACTTTGGGGCCGAAGAGTCCAAGGCATACCTTGATGCCTCTCACTGGCTGCAGGGTATGAGCATTACAGGCAAGACTCCCAAGTCACACCCCTGATGCCTGTCATTCTCTACAGGGTGGGGTGTTATGGTTGGAAACCCTAACACCTCTGGCATTCATTGGTATTTTCACTCCAAATTTTCAACATGGTTTTTTTGTGACCCCCACCTCATGAACAGTGGCAATATCAGTTTGTTAGCTGAAAGCTGCTTATGCACAGTGACTACGGCATTTAGCACCACAGGTGCAAAAACACATTCCGAACAGGATGTGAAAAATGACAGCTGTACTGTTCATGGGGAGGTGTAAAAAATGGCAATGTTGCAAATCTGCAGTGAAAATATTAAAAACTGGTGAAGTCATGAGCGTGCATAGAAACTCGCAATGCACACCCATAATGTAATTAGTTTGGGGATTTTTTATAGCAGATTGTCAACACAGGCATTTTGGGACCTCCGATCATGAACAGTGTCACTGTGATTTTCTTTATCTGTCCCGAACAATGATTTCCCACAGCGACCACGCATCTCTGCGCTGAAAGTGTGAAAACACATTTTGGCCATGTTGTGAAAAATGACAGCTGTACTGTTCATAAAGAAGTGTGGAAAAATCCACTGGTGAAAATCTGGACTGAAAATATTACAAAGTCATTAACTTATGAGGGTGCGTGGAAACTGCGCAATGCTCACTCGTAACACAGTCATTTTATGGACTTTTGTCACCAAATTTTCAACATAGCCATTTTAAGACCTCTGCTCATGAACAATGTAACTGTGATTTTCTTAATCTGTCCCAAACATTGCTTTCGCACTCCGACTGCACCATTGTGCGTTACATGTTGGAAACACATTTTGGGTGACATGTGAAAAATGGCAGCTGTACTGTTCATAAGGAAGTGTAATAAAATGGCAATGTTGAAAATGTAGAGTGAAAATATTGAAAATTCACAAACTTCTGAGCGTGCGTAGGAACTGCTCAACACACGTTCGTAAAACAGTCATTGTTAGGAATTTTTTCACCAAATTTTCAACATAGCCATTTTAAGACCTCTGCTCATGAACAGTGTCACTGTGATTTTCTTAATGTGTCCCATACATTGATTTCACATACCGACTGCACCATTGTGCGCTACATGGGCGGAAACACATTTTGGGCAAGATGTGAAAAATGACAGCTGTACTGCTCATAAGGAAGTGTAATAAAATGGCAATGTTGAAAATCTGGAGTGAAAATATTGAAAATTTTCAAACTTACGATGTAGCGTGAACTGGGCAGCATAACAAGTAAAACAGTCATTTTAGGAATTTTTTCACCAAATTTTCAACATAGCCATTTAAGACCTCTGCTCATTAACAGTGTCACTGTGATTTTCTTAATGTGTCCCATACATTGATTTCGCACACCGACTCCGCCATTATGCGCTACATGGGCGGAAACACGTTTTGGGCAAGATGTGAAAAATGACAGCTGTACTGCTCATAAGGAGGTGTGGTAAAATGGCAATGTTGAAAATCTGGAGTGAAAATATTGAAAATTCATGAACTTATGAGCGTGCATAGGAACTGCGCAACGCACGCTCGTAAAACAGTAATTTTTAGGAATTTTTCCACCAAATTTTCAACATAGGCTTTTTGAGAGCACACCTTATGAACAGTGGCAGTGTTGTTTCATTACTCGGTCCCGAAAGGTCCTTCAGGCCCAATTAATGCCATGACAGTGAGAGCATTCATGAGAAGGGGTCCCAAAAACCCCATGTTGAAAATTTGGTGCAAAAATTCCAAAAAATGCCGGAGATATGCAGCAAAGTTGGAAAAAACCTATCTATCCCATTATACAGCTTACTGGCATTTCCTCAGTTCGCTGTCGGCTTTGAAGAGTGCAGACGTGTTCCCGGTCCACCGAAGATCGTCGCGGTCCGGAGGTAAGTATGGGGTGAGGGGTGTGGGGAGGCAGGGTGTGCAGTGGGTGGGCGAGGGTGGGGGCAGAGACAGCGAGGACCATTTTGTGTTCAGGGTTGTTTTTTAAAAAGAAATACGACGGCGTGGGGCGTTTGCCACTGGGGTGAGCTCCCAGCATGGCACAAGGGCGGCTTTTGAGGCGTGGGCCGATGAAGGATTAGGCACCCCGTCAGTGATAGCATCTGTTGCTATGCTGGGGTGGGCTCCCAGCGTGGCACCCTGTACTCTCTGAGGGGGAACAGTGGAGCCGATGGGGATTGGGCACCCGTCGGCTATCACGATGTAGCCACGCTGGGGTGGGCACCCAGCGTAGCATGTGAACTCTGTTGGGGGCGCACGCTGACGGGGATTGGGCACCCGTCGGCTATACAGTGTGTGCGTGGGGGGCGAGCATGGTATGTGTGCGTAGTGTGTAGGGGAGCGGCATGACCAGGCGATATCTTATCGCTGGTCACTGAAGCGTAGCTCCCCCTTTCAACTGTACTCCACTGCATTTTCGACTGCTGTCATAGACAGCTCCAGCAGCCATTAGAGAACTGTGGCCATGCCTGCAAACACACTGACTGAATTGGAAGAGGGCTGCCACACCTCCGAAAACTCGGATGATGGCACTATGTTTCTTGCACATGCATGCAAGCAAACATAAAAAGAATCCTAAAAATTCCTATCTTATCTGAACCCTGTGCATGCTTTGAACCACCCTAAACTGCTGCTTGTACCTTCATATCCCAGTTACTTGAATTATTGTTTGACACCATGATTGACTGCACTTATGATATTGTGATACTAAATAGCTCTACTTTGCATGTAATCTCTACTGTTAATCATTGCCTGTTGCACATGTTATTTCCGTATATTGTCTGCCACCTAGTGTTGACTACTTGGTTACCAACAGACTCAGATTGTTATGTCTCTTTTGTGTCTGCATAGAGGCTATATGTTGCTTTTATATCTGCACTGTACCTACCTTGTTAAATGGTCTGACTGACATGGCAGGATTAACCTGTATGCACATTACGCCATGGCGTCGGGCCCCGAGGTTCAGGAGGGCCCCCACTGTTAACCTATTTACAGTTACTTTCTTTAATCCTGGCTGTACTGGGTAACCGTCGACGGGCCGAATTGCCCAAAAAGCACCCCCCCCTTCTTGGAGTCAGTCAGTCCCCCTGCCCCACTGAGTCAGCCTGGTGAGTGGTGACCCCTTCCCCCTGCAGCCGCTCTGAGCAAGCGAGCCTCTCAGTCTCTCCGATGGGGAGCTCCGACTTCACCTCTGATCTACCCTGACCCCACAACACACAACCAATCATGTCCATCAGAGGTCATCTGGAGGTGTGGCTACTGGGGAGCTGGAATCAGTGCATTTGTGTGCATGGCGGCAGAATGTGTGGCTGGGCAGTGATGAGGAGTAGAGGAGGAGAACGAGAGAGAGCTATGGTGGTCAGTTGTTAGTGCCGGTGGCTGGTCTCATCTATCAAAGAAGAAGAAGAGTCTCTGCCTAAAGACACAGAAGTAGAGAGAGAGAGTCTGAGCAGGCCACAGGGGTCACCTGGACTTGGATTAGACTTCAGTGCAGCGTTGCATGCTGCTGGTGTTTTCCGTGTAGCCACTAGCCAGGATCAGTTAGTGCTGCTGCTAGTTGGGCCTTTGGTCCTGATGTGACTGTGAGGAGTCCTCCCATGCCGGGCCGCACTGCAGGGCCAAATTGTGTCACCGCTGCCTGCGTGATCTTGAGAAAACAATCAAGAGGACAGACTGGACTCATTACATTCACATTCACATCAGTCAGGCCACACCAGGTATGTTGTGTTGACTAGTTGTCTGTGTTCTGCAGTGTCCAAGCCATTTTGTGCTGCAGAAATAACTCATTTTATTGCATTGGAGAAACAAACTAAGTTGTGGTTGCCTCTGGTCATGGTCTGCCTGTGTGTGTTCTGTAACCTGAGTAGTGTACTGATGAGTCTTTAATAAGATTTGAGTTTGGCACTGAGTGGACCATAGGGTGCTGATAAGTCACCTGAGGGGAACTAATCTGTGGGACTTGCTCTTGCTGGCACAGATTTGTCTTGGTTTGATTTGAGTCATATATATTACTGGGAAGTTGCAGTAGGTTGTTCTAGTAAACAATCTCTGAAGTGACTGCAGTCAACACCTGCAGGTCTTGCAGGGTTCTTAAGGCTCAGTCTTCTTGGCACAACTCTCTTTAGCTGCTTTGGCATCAATGACTTGGAGTGGGGGTAAGGATGTGGCAACTCAGCATTGGCAGCAAAGCAACTTTTAAGCTGACAACAAAACTATAAATGACAATGGAGATGGAGGAGAGGAGACAGTGGGAGAACAGACAGAATTGAGAACAAAGCTAGCTGCACAGAGGGTGATCGTGGCAGACGCATTGCAGAGGCAAGGAGCTTGAGCATGTCTCAAGTTTGGAGCTCGAAGGAGTCTTAAGCAGGGAAATTATGCAAGGGAGCTGTGAGCCCCATTAACTGCTTCAATACACGCTTCAGTTTTTTGGTTTTGGCAGAGAGAAAAGGTATTTAAGGAGGCATGAGCAGGGAGATTGTGGCAGCTACAATCCCCATTTTTATTAAATTATTTATGTGGAATTTGAATTTGATATCTGGGAAGGCAGGGCACACTAATCGAAGTCTAATGTCCAGGTGTGTCTTGCAGGAGGGACGAAAAGAGGATCCATAATTAATAATCCATAATTATTAATAACAAAAATAGTTACAAGGTACAGTAGTGACAAGGGAAAAACAAGACAAGTTATAGGTAACTAAAAAGTGAAAATTTACAAAATGTTAATACTGTACCGATAAAGTATTTCTTTATGCAGTAATTGGTCATTCTGAATTGTGCTGTTTATAATCAAGGGCATGTGATCTGTCAAGTCATGTGGCATAACACAGCATTATAAACCACATCCTGCTTGAGTACCCTGGTTATTGCTGCCTTGCCAGTCTGGCACTGTAGAAGAGTGGGATGTTGGCATTTAGGGGCCCCCAGGCCACAAAATATGACTTGGAGTAGGGCCCCCACTTCCATTAATCTGGCCATGCTGACTGAGACATATCTTTCCAATTGTTCTTTATTAGCGTTGTGCTCTCCCAGATCGTGCCTGAAAATAGTCAATTCCTGGCTAGTGCATTTACCCGGTAAACAAAAACTAAATAAATAAATAAAGGTCTCATCCTTAGACCTCTTTTTTTCTGTAGAGCTAGAACACTCAGTTGATGTGAAATCAATATTGTAAGTGGGATAACCTGACTCAGCGATGCACCTTCTGAAGACATTCAGATATCCCTCTGTACAGACAGCTGGTCAGACCCCATCTGGAGTACTGCGTGCAGTTCTGGGGACCCAGTCTTCGCAAAGACATAGACAGGATGGAAGCTGTCCAGAAGAGGGCAACTAAAATGGTGCAGGGTCTGCACTGGAAGACATATGAAGAGAGACTAAAGGAGCTTAATATGTATAGCCTCGAGGAAAGGAGGGAGAGGGGGGACATGATAGAAACTTTCAAGTACCTCAAGGGAATCAACAAAGTCCAAGAGGGTAGCATCTTTCAAAAAAAGAGGTGTGCAAGAACAAGGGGGCACAATTTGAAGATAGGGGGGGCGGCTCAGAGGTAATTTAAGGAAGTATTTTTTCACAGAGAGGGTTGTGGATGCATGGAACGGCCTTCCGGAGGAGGTCGTGGAGTCAAAAACAGTGGTGGAATTCAAGCATGCATGGGACAGTCATAAGGCAATTCTAGGGGATGGGGGTAGGAAGAAGTAGGCTGCTGGTTAACTAGGATCTGCAGCTTATCCAGTAGACAGGGAAATGGGCAGACTGGGTGGGCCAAGCGGTCCTTATCTGCCGTCAAATTCTATGTTTCTATGTTTCTATGTTTCTATTTCCCTTTTAGCTGTCTCAGAAGGAGCTAGGATGCAGCACACTGTCTCTATTAACTTCCACTGCAGCAGAGAAAGCATAATGCCATCACCAATAATGTAACTGAAGTAATATTCATGTACAGCATGCTTTTGTTCTAAAATGCACTGCAGCCTATAAAGAGTTGAGTTCCACCGTGTGGAAACATTTCGAATCAGCTTTTGGTGAGGCAGCTTGTGTTTCTTTTGCAGTTCAGATAATATCTTTATAGTCTTAGTTGAATGTGAAAAGTCAGTCAGAATTTGTTTGCAAACCACAATTATACTATCAATTTGTGTTTCATTGTTCAGGAACCCAATTGTAATTAAATGTAAGCAATGTGCAAAGCAAGAAGCATACATGAGCCGTCATCTTGTACTGCTTTCAAGATGTTGGCTCCATTGTCACTTACAATGAAGCCACATTTTAGACCATGAGAATAAATGCAGTCATTAAGGAGTTCATTTAGTTCTTGTAAGACATTTTCGGCTGTATGGCTTTGCCCAAACGTCTTCATATGCAGCAGTGCCATCTTTTGAGGTGTGTTTGTTTTTGAAGAAGCACAAGAAAAACTGACCCAATGAGGGTCCCCAGTAAGGGACATACAGTATAATCTATATTCTGGCTGCTAGTCTACATATCTGTTGTGACATGAATAACCCCGCCTCTGCATATTTAAGTGCAAGAAGCACTGTCACTTTTAATGCCTGATAAATGTTTGGTATTTCAACTCAAGCAAAGTACCTTTGCTAAGGAACATTGTAACGAGGCTCTGCAAGTTTCATGACCTCCCTAAAATCCTCATGATCTACTAAAGAGTATGGGAGAAGGGCTCCAGCTAACAGTGCCCCAATTTTGTGATTAAGATGAAGATTCATTGGATGACGTTTATTGAAAGTATCCTTCCTCTCAAGTGCCTGAAGCAATGTTAGCTGCTTACAACATGTAACCTGGTTTATTAGACACTGTGCTTCATTTACCAGATGGTTGTTGTGGTGATGGACTTATAGGCTCTGGACACACTACAGAACTGTTTTTGAAAACTGTTTTTAAAACCAGTTTAGCTAAACCATTTCAATGCAGCCACACTACTCAGTAACCATTTTTATGTTGCTTGCATGCATGTGCAAGAAACATAGTGCCATCATCCGAGTTTTTGGAGGTGTGGCAGCCCTCTTCCAATTCAGTCAGTGTGTTTGCAGGCACCGCCGCAGTTCTCCAATCGCTGCTGGAGCTGTCTATGACAGCAGTCAAAAATGCAGTGGAGTACAGTTGAAAGGGGGAGCTACGCTGCAGTGAGCAGCAATAAGATATCGCCTGCTCATGCGCTCCCCTACACCACACACACACGCACACACACGCAAGACGCACGCATACTGCGTGCTCATCCCCCCACGACACACTGTATAGGCCGACGGGGTGCCTAATCCCCATCGGCTGTGCTCGCCCCCAAACACAGTTGCACATGCCACGCTGGGTGCACACCCCAGCCGCAATAACACTATATAGCCAACGGGGTGCCCAATCCTCGTCGGCTCCACTGTTCCCAGACAGGGTGCCACGCTGAGGCCCACCCCAGCGTGGCAACAGATGCTGGTTGCCGACGGGGTGCCCAATCCCCATCGGTTCCACGGCCCCCCCAAACAGCCGTCCTTGTGCCACGCTGGGAGCCCACCCCAGCGTGGCAAACGTCCTGCATCGTCCTCCTGTTTCTTTACAAAAAAACAACCTGCAACACAAAAACAGTCCCTTGCTGTCTGGGCCCCACCGCCACCCACCCTCACGCACCCTGCCTCCCTGCACCCCCTCTCACCCCATACTTACCTCCGGACTCCGGTGTGATGATCTTCGGTGGACCAGGAACATGTCTGCACTCTTCAAATCCGACCGCAAACTGAGGAAATGCCGGTAAGCTGTATAATGTAATAAATAGGGTTTTTTCAACTTTGCTGCATATCTCAGGCATTTTTTGGAATTTTTGCACCAAATTTTCAACATGGGGTTTTTGGGACCCCTTATCATGAATGCTCTCACTGTTATGGCGTTAATCGGGCCCGAAGGGTGATTTCACAGTCACTGCGCAAAATCACCTTTCAGCACCGATTAATGAAACAACACTGCCAGTGTTCATAAGGTGGGCTCTCAAAAAGCCTATGTTGAAAACTTGTTGGAAAAATTCCTAAAAATGACTGTTTTACGAGCGTGCGTTGCGCAGTTCCCCCCTACGCACGCGCGTAAGTTCACAAATTTTCAATATTTTCACTCCAGATTTTCAACATTGTCATTTTACCACACCTCCTTATGAGCAGTACAGCTGTCATTTTTCACATCTTGCTCAAAACGTGTTTCCGCCCATGTAGCGCACAATGGCGCAGTCGGTGTGCGAAATCACTGTATGGGACACATTAAGAAAATCATAGTGACACTGTTCATGAGCAGAGGTCTTAAAATGGCTATGTTGAAAATGTTTTGGAAAAATTCCTAAAAATGACTGTTTTACGAGCCTGCGTTGTGCACTTCTACACACTCGTAAGTTTGCAAATTTTCAATATTTTCACTCCAGATTTTCAACATTGTCTTTTTATCACACCTCCTTATGAGCAGTACAGCTGTCATTTTTCATATCTCACCCAAAATGTGTTTCCGCTCATGTAGCGCACAATGGCGCAGTCAGTGTGCGAAATCACTGTATGAGATACTTTAAGAAAATCCCAGTGACACAGTTCATGAGCAGAGGTCTTAAAATGGCTATGTTGAAAATTTGGTGACAAAATTTCTAAAAATGACTGTTTTACGAGCCTGCGTTGCGCACTTCCTACGCACGCTCGTAAGTTCGCGAATTTTCAATATTTTCACTCCAGATTTCAACATTGCCATTTTACCACACCTCCTTATGAGCAGTACAGCTGTCATTTTTCACATCTCGCCCACAATGTGTTTCCGCCCATCTAGCGCACAATGGCGCAGTCGGTGTGCGAAATCAATGTATGGGACACATTAAGAAAATCACAGTGACACTGTTCATGAGCAGAGGTCTTCAAATGGCTATGTTGAAAATTTGGTCACAAACTTCCTAAAAATGACTGTTTCAGAAGCGTGCGTTGCGCAGTTCCTAGGCACGCTCTTAAGTTTGCAAATTTTCAATATTTGCACTCCACTGACTTCCAAATACCTACACAGCACATACAAGCAAGCAACATTCAGCAGTGACAAATGCTTGTTGAAAATGGTTTAGTGTGGCCACACTGCTAGTGTTAAAACTGTTCTCCTTGTAACTATTTTGTGTTAAGTCCAACACACTGAACTGTGCTTGCCTGGACACACTGCAGCTAGAACTGTTTTAGTTAAACCATTACAGCTTAAAACACTTTTACTCCTGGACAGACCTGTAAGTAAAACCATGCTAGCTCCAAAACATTTTTAAAAATGGTTTTAAGACTAGGTATCTAGCAGGGTTTAAAAACACTTTTGTTAAAACGTTTTAAGGGGCTTGTAGTCTGTCTGCAAACAGTGCTAGGGGGATTTAAACTGTTTTAAGTTCCCAAGTGTGTCCAGGGTCATACATTCAGTGCCATCACTGGATGTGCAACTGATGCCAATGGTGTTGGCGTTGGTGGCAATGGTGGTCCTAGGGCTGGCACTGGTTCTGTCTGCATCAAATTCACAAAATTCACTATGCATTTCTACTTCACGACTCTTCTCATCTGTGGTCTGGAAGGTGGAGGACATGGTTTTTGGCTGACCAAGCAATACTGAATAATTTTCAGATGGCGTTTAAGAGCTGTAGTGCTGAGACATAACGCAACTTTACCATGGCTTACACTTTGTTTACATAGGGAACAAATTGCTCTGCATGGATCACTTTTACTGACAGAAAAATAATTCCACACTTCAGAAGTGACAGACTTTGTTTGAGTGCTAGGAAGAGAACTAAAAACTGTTTGTGTTTTTTTTCACCTGTCTGAGCAGAACCCAGGCTGTCCTCCTTGGTGCTAGATAAGTGGGCAGTGGCACTTGAGGGTTTTTCATTGTTATCCGATGTAGAAGTGGTGGATTCACTGGTTATGTCCTTCTCCTTGCCAGCATGTGTGGATTTATTTGCACTACCTGATTCTTTGTCAGCAGACTTGCTCATTTGTCTCATTTTACTCGGTTGAGGGACTGATGACATGTCACCAGTCACAACAGTGTCAGACTGAGACAAAGAGCTACTGTTTGAGTCAGAGACTGAGTCATTGTCACTTGCATTACTCTGACTGCTAGTCACAGGGATTTTAACAGCATACCTTATGGTGCCTCTTCGTGTGACATTGGCAGCTGCACACGTTTTCTTAAAAGGTCCCCCTTTACCACGATTCATTGCTGTTCTTTTGCTGTTTGTTGTATTTTTCCCATGTGAAGCATTTTGGTTATTTTTGCTAACACCAGGATTATCACTACCACCAACACCTGATCCATCAGCACCAGATGCTTCTTCTGTGTTGTCAGCCATAATAGCACTCACTGTAATACTGTACACAACTCCTGTGTTATAAAACAATGTAGTCTGTGGATTGCCACAACTCAAAAAGTTTTGGCTTTATGACAGTGTGATGCAGTGGACTAGAAGCTAACCAAAGATGCAACTAAAGTTGGATCTCAGGTTTAAGGCTTGCAGACTGGATTGGGCATAGGCAAAACAGGACGAAGCACAATGTCAGGAATTGTAATTCTGAATAAAAAATTGTTTCAGTATTGCAAACAATTGTCCATTTATTTTTATATCCTATTTCAATATTTCTTTAATATATTTTACTTCTTTTTATGCAAGACAATACCATGCACTGAGTGCTGGGCAGCACACAGTCTCACACTGGGTATGGTATAGTCAAAGGGCACACAACAGCAGAACGATGGCCTCAGTACACCACGTAGGAGTCACACACTGGGTATAGTGCATCAGTCAAAGGGCACACAGCAGGATGATGGTTAGTACACAGAAACATAGAATCTGTCAGTAGATAAGGACCATACAGCCCACCTAGTCTGCCCATTTCCCTACTTGGTTTGACAATCCCTGCTCTTATCTGGACTGCCTTTCCCCCACTTTGCTGTACAGTAGGGTGCCTTTATGCTTATCCAATGCACTTTTGAATCCTCATACTGTTTTCACTTCCACCACCTCCACTAGTAGGCTGTTCCATGGATCCACCACCCTCTCTGTGAAAAAGCATCCTAACATTCCCCCTAAGCCTAAGCTTCATGTTATGTCCCCTTGTCCTTGTACGTCATGTAGGAGTCACACAAGACACAGATTTTTTTTTGTTGTTATTGTAATGAGAAAGGGATTTTTCTCTGCTCCCCGAGTCCCTCCCTTCACACAGTATATATTGCTGGCACTTAATTAAAGATACCACACAATGAGTGATGGGCAGCAGATGATCAGACACTGGGTATGGTATAGTCAAAGGGCACATGACAGCAGGATGATGGCTGCAGTATGCCACATAGGAGTCACACACACACTTGGTACAGTGCAGCAGTCAAAGGGCATGCAGCAGGATGATGGCCAGTACACCACACAGGAGTCACATGAGACACAATGTTTTTTTTTGTAATGAGTAAGGGATTTTTCTCTCCTCCACAAGTCTCTCCCCTCAGTCAGTAAATATTGCTGCCATTTATTTAAAGATATCACACAATGAGTGATGGGTAGCAGACGGTCACACACTGAGTGCAGTATAGTCAAGAAGCATACGACAGCAGGATGATGGCCACAGCATGCCACATAGGAGTCACTCAGTACAGTGCAGCAGTCAACGGGCACACAGCAGGATGATGGCCAATATGTCACATAGGAGTCACACATGACAGTTTTTTTTTTTTTTGTAATGAGTAAGGTATTTTTCTCTCTTCCTGATATGTATATTTCTTTACTTATATTAAAAATGGTGTCCTACCCAAAACTATCTGTATCTTCTGTTCCAAACATATACTACTGTCAATGCTACCTGCTGATACTTTGTATATACTGTATTATTGTATCTCACTTTATTTTTTATTATTATTATTTTCTTGTGTGTTGCATCCCATGTATATTGTCCCTTGTTCCTTGTTGACAAACCCAGGTCCACCTCGAAAATGAACTTGCTGAACGGTGATCGCTTGGTTAAATAAAGACTTTGATTGATTGATTGACAAGTCCCTCCCCTTACTTAGTAGATATTGTTGGCATTTACTTAAAGATACCACACAATGAGTGATGAGCTGCAAATGATCATACACTGGCTACAGTACAGTCAAAGGGCACAAGCCAGCAGGATGATGGCTGCAGCACACCATATAGAAGTCACACACTGGGTACAGTGCAGCAGTCAAAGGGCACACAGCTGGATGATGGCCAGTACAACATGTAGGAGTCACACAAGACAGTTTTTTTTTTGGTAATGTGTAAGGGATTTTTCTCTCCTCCATGAGTCCCTCCCTTTACTCAACAGATATTGTGGGCATTTATTTAAAGATACTACACAATGAGTGATGGGCTACAGATGGTCACACACTGGGAAGGGTACAATCAAAGGGCACATGACAGCAGGACAATGGCCACAGTATGCCACATAGGAGTCACACACTGGGTACAGTGTATCAGTCAAAGGGCACACATCAGGATGATGACCAGTATGTAGGAGTCCCAGAATAGAAATGAGCAAGCATAAGGGATCCCCCCCCAACTTCAGTCACTCCAAATATTTGCAGGCAAAAAAACAAGAGTCAAGAGACCCTCCCAAGGCTCCCAGTCAGTCCAGCATCTCAATCAGTCCCTGCCTACTCCCTTCCCCCCAAACTACCTTGGTTTATTTTAATGGAAAAAAGAAAAAAAAAAGGTTTTGCAAGGCACTTAAGTTGCTTGCTTCAGTAGCAGCAAGTTAACTTCCTCCACTCTACCTCACTGATGCCATTGTTTGGCTGCCTTGCCTGCTGGATCCCCATTTTACCTTTTGTTGTTTTTGTTTATTTTCTTCCAACCAGACAGAATGCCTTGCATTAAGTCCACTGCCAGTACCTACTGCCTGCCTCCACTCTGTCCTCAGTTTTTTTTTATTGTTTTTTCAGAGGCGCCAGCCGAGAAATATGAGTGTCCCCAGATACATCTGCTACTCAGTCCAGCTCTATCCCGTCTGTAATTCTTGCTGCACCTCCAGTTTACTATCATGAGTCACTTGATTCAAACTCACACAAGTCACATTACTCACCCGAGTTTAGAGGGGCTACAAAAACAATGTCTTGTACTTGTAATAGTCCCTCCTGAGTCCCCTTCCCAGCTCTCAGTCCCTCCCACTGTGTCTGTCCTCCCATCATTTTCATGCAGGCTGAAGTCAGATTGCTCTACCCCCAAGACCAGATCCCCCACACACTACTCACCCACAGCAGCTGGGCAAGAGCAAGTACAAGGAAGCGGCAGGCAGTGACACTACGGCGCACGTATAGGATGGGTGAGCTGACTCTATTTTAAAGCATGTCAAGCTCGAGCTGTACTGCAAACCCTCTAGTGTTTGAGTTTTAAATTAGAACCAAACACCAGAGTTTGAGTACAGCTTGAATCTTTACCAGATTAGTTCTGACAACCCTAGTCCATGTCTGCCTCACATATATTTGCACTGGTGAGGAGATTGTAGTGGAGGGCCCCCATATTCTCTTCACTCCTGCCCATGGTGGGCCTTCCTCTGCCCCGTGCTCTAGTGAGTACCAGACTGGGTGTCTTTCTGAGGGAGGGATCAACCAGTAAATGTTATGGCATATACCTGCTGCCTGGTGGTATGCCCATAACTGTGGTAGGGCCCACACTCCTCATTTTCCAGGGGCATGGAGTTTCTGCTGGCTGAATATGGGTTTGGTGCCTTCCCACAAAAAAGGATAGGAATAGTTTCTCCAGTTTTTGCAGTTTCTCCTTTAGATAGGGACTGGAAGACTGTTGAGAAAAAATAGGAGTTTGGGGAACAGCCTCATTTGATAAGCTGCAGTCTTACCACCAGAAGTCAGCTTTAACTTCTTCCACCTGCACAAGTGTGCCTCCAAGAGTGGGGTGAGGGGGTTAAGATGCATGTCTTATGGTCTTTATGTCCGTGGGTAGAAGTATGCAGAGGTATGTAATATGAGTTGACTTAAGTTCCATTTGAGGCCCAAATGCTTAATGGAGTTTTCTGTAGTCAGCTTGCTAAGTGAGTGAATCTCTATTTTACTTCAGTTTTCCCTAAGTCCTAAAAATGTACTGGAGTCATTAATAATAGATCATAGAACTGGCAGAGATTACACTGAGTGTGAGACTGCCACCAGCAAGTCATCTGCATATGCATGGACTTTTAGTTTCGTGGTGCCATTCTGTACACCCTGAAGCTCCTTCGTCTGATGTATTTTCCTGAGGTGAGGCTCCACTGCAATCAGAAACAAAAAGAGGTGAATCCCAGATTCATGCCTCTACTTAGCTGAATCTGAGCAGATATGGAGAAGTTCACAAGAATTCATGCTGACAGCTTATTATATAGAACTTGCAGCCACTTAATAAAAGTGGGACCTATTTCCATAGCCTGCATTGCCTGGGTGAGGAAGCCCCATTAAACCAAATCAAAAGCTTTCTCAGTAGCTACACTAACAAGTAGTTGCTTCCTCTTAGATACTGCCCACATAATGTCCAGGGAAGCCTGTAAGTTATCCATTGCCATCCTTCCCTGCACAAACCCTGTTTGGTGGGATGTAATAAGGGAGGGGATGATTTTCTGCAGTTGGAGCACCAAGATATTTACTAAAATTTTAGGATAACCACCCAGCCCCTGGGGTTACCAGAATACCATCAGTTTTAGAGGGATTAAATGCTCTCTGAGAAAACATTACATCATCATTTTCCTGCTTACCCAGAGGGAAGTGCAGTGTCCAAAAAGTCACTACATAATGCTATTTCACTGTTACTGTAACAGTGTACACTTCCTGTGCACTTCATTTCAGTTTGTTCTCCATGAGTGGTTAATCAGGGTACATGTAGTGTTATGGTAGAGTGCATTCAGTGTCGGCACAGTGTGTATGAATTATGTTAATTAACACTGTAATCACAGCAAAATGTACTACAATGTGCAGTGTTGTCCTTGGGTCAGAAGCACTTCCTAAAGCAGTGTTGCAGTGCTTTTTTAGTGCGTATGAATTATGGTAATTCGCAGATTGAATCAACACTCTAATGCACTTCAGTGTACAGTAAGGTTTGATACTCAGTAGCACTCCTGGCAGCAGTGTTGCAGTGCTGTTTCGGTGTGTCCCAGTTATGGTAGCAGTAATAACTACCACAGTCCCTCTAAACACCACTCCCTCTCTAGGCACCCAATTTTTCTGAACCCATACCATCTCCCTCTTGGGCTCCCTGACACCCAGAACCACAGTCCTTCCTCCATAGCTATTTGAGAATCACCCACACCCTTGCTGCACACCTTCCCTGCAATGCCCCCCGGACACCACCTCCTCAGTCACCTGAGGCACACATACACCATCCCTCAACACTCTCCCTCCATGATCCCTGACACTAGCCCTCTCCCTCCACAGTCACCAACCTCAGCTGACCCATCTTCCAAAGCCCCAAACACTAGCACCCCCTTTCCCAGACACTAGCCCCCCTCTCCAAGGCCCCTGACACTAACCCCATCTCCTTCCCTGGCACCAGACACTAGCCCCACCTCCTCCACTTGGGTCAAAACTGGCACCATCCCATTAGCCAAATGCTGGTAGATTTTTTATCTAGCTAGTAAGATTTTTCTTTAGCTTGCCCTGCAAGCTTGTACCGGAGAAGGTAATACTTCAGTAAGTACACCAGCTGGGCCAGTGGAAAAGTCTGTTGAGATTTTCCATCACTAGGCCTGCTGGCTAGTGGCGGCAAAACTTAATTGTGACCCCTAAATTAAATATTACTTACCTGCTATGTCTGAGTGGCAGTGTCCACAGTTGGGTTGTCTTGGGTTTGGGGTATTCCAGTAGAACCTTAAAGGAAAGCACAGAGAAGGGTGAGTAGACACAAAGGGTCATAGGTCATAGAGTAGCGAATAGGGGATATGATTGAACAAAATAAGATATTTATCTGAAAGGCAGATAGCTGATGTTTGGCCAGACCTGTTGAAATAAAGGGAAAAATAGGTTAGTAAGGGGAATGAAAAAAAAGAATCTCAACTTGGTATTGGGACAAATGGCTCTAAGGTAGGATGAGGAAGAAGGGTGGGAAAATGTACTATGATTTTTATGCAGGGCAGAGTAGAGAACCAAGATGCTTGCCTGTTGGGGATTTTTGTTCTGTAAGTATATCTAGTAGTTGAGAGATGCAGATCAGATCAGATAACATTTTATTGTTCTTCCAGGGCCAGATATTCAAACTGCGCCATTCTGTGGCGCAAGCCCTTGCGCTGCTCAAAAAAGTTGCTCAGGGGTGTGGCCAGGGCGATATTCAATGGAGTTGCGCTATTGAGCAACTTCTTTGAATATCACCCCCTGGCCACAGCCACTGTGCATGGCACAGTGGAACTGCGCCACCGCAAGTGGTCAGAGTGGAGCATTCAGATGCGGTGGCGCAAGTTCCATTGCGCCATGCGCAGCACCTGCGATATTCAAAAGGTGACATGCAAATGGGGCCATAATTTATGCAAGGTGCACGGGGCCATTTGCATTTAATTACGGCCCATTGCATGCCGATGCTTAGCCAGATTAATGCCGATCCCGATGACTTGCGCCTGGCGCCCTACCCAGGCAGCAGCCATCGAGGGAGTGATCCCTGCAGCCCAATCACGGGCATGATAGTATTCCCCACAGCCCGATTGTGGGCATGATAGTATTCCTCCCCGTAGCCCGATCGGCGGGCATATCATTCCCAGCAGCCCGATCACAGGCATAATAGTGGTCTCCCGCGCAGCCCGATCGCAGGCATACCATTCTGTTCCCCATTAGCCCGATAGTGGGCAGAATGTTATGCCCCCGAGCAGCCCGATCGTGGGCATCAGACTTCCCTCCACCCAAAGTCCAATATCCCTGGTGGTCCAGTGGACCACGAGAAGCCGATCGTGGGCATAAGTCAACCCCAGTCCAATATCCTGGTGATCTGGTATCCACCCACCCCACCCACCCATGGAGCCCCATCACCCGCTCCCCCGTCAGCGGTGGGCGGCAGCACCACCCGCCTGCTGCCCGCCGCCCACCGACTGACAGCTCGGTAGGGCTGCACACATTGGTTCAGAGCAAGATCCAATGGGCATACAGCTATACCGTAAAAGGCAGTCAGATATGTGAATCAATGAATTCACATATCTGGACTATAACCATATATTATAGTATGGGCTGCATGCCCATTGGCTCTTGCTCTGAACCAATGGCGTGCAGCCCTACCGAGCTATCGGTCGGTGGGTGGCGGGCAGCAGGCAGGTGGGGTGCTGCCACCCGCCGGCTGGCGGAGGCGGGGTGGTGGAGCTCCGTGGGTGGCTGGGGTGGGGCCACTAGATCACCAGGGATATTGGACTTAGGGGTTGACTTTATGCCCACAATCGGGCTTCTCGCCACTGGACCACCAGGGATATTGGACTTGGGGGTTGACTTTATGCCTGCGATAGGGCTTCTCATGATCCACTGGACCACCAGGATATTGGACTTTGGGGGAGGGAAGTCTGATGCCCACGATCAGGCTGCTCGGGGGGAACATAATGTTCTGCCCGCGATCTGGCTAATGGGGGGGCACTTCAGCCCACAATCGGGGCATGGGGGGGCACTGCCAGGAATGAGTGGAGGGCCACCCACAGGTGGCAGCTGCTGTGTTGTGCCCTGCAATGCGGCAGCTCACCTGTGGGTGGCCCTCGACTTAATCCTTTTTTTTTTGGCGTAAAGTTGTGCAGGCGTAGGTAGGGGTTGCACCTGCATAACTCTGCACAGCCCGGCTGAATATCAGGCTGTGCAGTTTATGCATGGTTCCTCCCCCTTCGGTTGCGCATGCCTTCATTATCATTGCGCTGTTGCTCAGCATGATTTGGGGGGTGCAACTGCCTCCTGCTGAATATCGCAGGATGGCGCATTTCGGACTTGCGCATGCGCAACCTTATTGCACATGGCTCAACTCTTTTGAATATCTGAGCCCCAGAGCGCATTAGTCAGGACGTTATAACATTACAAAAACAGTATAAATAAAGAAAAAGAACACTATACACATTTATGGGACAATATTACAAAAGAAATCAGAAGTATTGCACATACTTTTTACATTTAGGCAATTTCATAGTCCTGATTGTGTAATCAGTCTCAATACTACAATGCAAATCCCTATGATCTTTGATAATTTCAGCACATGCCCCTCTGCTTTTTGTAACTGAGGAATTTCTTCTTTTTTGAGTGGATTACAGAGATGACAAAATTGGCACCTCGTCATTAGTCATAGGATGCATTAAGATAAATAGTATGTCATAGTCTGTGTTTGCATATTTAAACAAGGTATCTTTTAAATTACTATCTCTATACCTGCTGTACAGAGGGCACTGTATTAGAACATGAAGCACTGTTTCCTGGAAACCATGATTACATGGGCATAAATTTTCTTTAGATACCAAAGAAGAGGAATATTGATTGAAATATGTATATTTGGAAGCTAGAATACCTAGTCTTGCCCAGGAGATTGCCCTCCTCTGCTGGGTCTGTAATGGTATCATAAGATAGTCTGTAATCAGTTAGTCTATTTTGTTTTGACCAAACCAAGGTGCTTGTTTTTGTCGTCTTACTTGTTGCATCTGGGATTCTTGTGCCAGAGAAAACATTTTGGCCTTGCACCTGGCTCTGTAGGTCAGAGCAATAGATATACCGAGTTGAAAATCTCTCCAACGGTGTAAAGCCAAGATCAAAATTAGTTCTTTGAGCCAAGGCAAACAAAAGCCACTTATGTGTCACTGCCTTTTTTCATTCAGGCAAGCTGAAGGGAGTCTATTTGATTCATTATTTATCATTTTTAACCAATAAGAAACAATATGTAATTTAAGGACATATGAACTTGGAATTCTGCCAAGCTCAGATCTAACATCTACATTAGCCGTACCTTTTGGGATCTGCAATATAGATTTGTAGTAATAAGATAAATGAAGTTCTAAGTTAGGCCAGTCTTTAGTTCCCCATATCTCGGCCCCATATAAGATGATTGATGTAATTTTGGCTTCTCCTGCCATGATCGCTGGGGCAACAGAAAGCCCACCATATATGAAATTAAATCACTGCAGAGCTTTTACTACCTGCTTCACCTTGGCAATTTGCTCTCTGATATGTATTGTCCAATGTCCATTGGAGGTAAACTTTATTCCCAGGTAAACATAAGAAGATACTGTGTCTATATGTTTTATGCCGAAAAAGAAGATTGTACAGTATTGATAAGGACCAAAAATCATTACTTTAGTTTTTTTGAGACTGATCCTTAAGTTAAGCTTTTCACATTTGATTTTAATCTGATTTATTTTTCTTTGAAGTCCAACTGGTGAAAGTGAAGAAAGGACTAAATCACCGGCATAAGTCAAAATGTGTATAGGAATATTATTGATTTTGGGAGAATCCAAAGGTAGAGAAGTGTCAAAACTCAGTAAGGAGTTGATATAAATGCTAAAGAGCAGGGGTGCTAGCAGGGAACCCTGCTTTACCCCTTATTAGACACAAAATAATCAGACAAACTTCCTTTGTTATCATATCCTACTGTGGTTTGGGTATTTAAATGCAAAAGAAAAATGGGCATCAATATATTTAGAGGCACCCCATGGTCTTGTAAAATGTCCCATAGAGTTTCCCTAACCACAGAGTCAAATGCATTTGAAAAATCTATAAACAGTGCATAAAGTTTCATCTTTCTTTAAAATCGATATTTTTCAATCAAATGCGCTACCACAAAAATATTATCAGTTGTTGAAACCCATGTCAGAATCAAGATTGAAATTTGGATAGTGGACTGAAATTATCTATCCAAAATCGAAGTTTATCAAGTAAAATGTTAGAAAAAATTTTAGAACAAATATCAATCAAATTTGTAGGACAATAGTTTGATGGGTTTTGATAGTCTCCTTTTTTGTATAAGGGAACGATTATATTTTTGGTCCAGGAACATGGGATGAACCTTTCTCTCAGGCAAGCATTAAAAATTTTTTTTAAAAAAGGAACCCAGTAATTCAAATGTTCTTTTGAGAGATGCAGGTGGGTATTTGAATTTGAGGGAATTATCTCAGTTATTTAACACTACAGGGATAGATTCACAGTGCTGCTAACATGGTTGTTTCTGTGTCTGCCTAGTGAAATGAGACCAGGAAGCAAACTGAGAGGAAGAATGCAGCGATCACTCACAATGACACACCAGCAAGAAGGGAATCCTCCCCGCTCAGAAGAATAACAAAAATGATGAGGCTGGTTATAGGTTTGCCCACTGTGTGGCAAGTTTCCTCCACTAGCAAAAAACATGCAGTTCACCCACTAGCACTCACCTTCTGTAATGCTACTGTTGACTGTGCCAGTACCACCCCTATGATGTTTTCATTCTCCTCCTCTGCTCATATGCATGTTCATTCAGTAGAGCACCTATGGACCGCATCAAGCACTTCAGCAGGAAGATCCACTCATTATTATGTTACTGACTGGCTGTGCCATGCAGATCCAGGAAACATCCATGTTAGTAAACTCCACCTCGGTGTAAGGCACCCCTCAAATGGCATTATTGTCCACTGTATAAAAAATGTGGGTGATCCTCCTGAAATAATTTTGTTTTATCTGGTTGATCCTGCCATCACTCCTACTGACATTTTAAATGAAGCACCTCTAGCAGTGCATCCCGCAGTCACCAGTGACTGATGTCAGAGCCAGAGAGCATCCACAGAAGTGTGTGGCATCTGCAACCTTTTCAGGCCTGGAAGCCATATGTCAGATAACCACAAAATGTCCAACAGCAAAAGAGCCACACAAAAGTTTTTCCATTAAATTGCCCCCACCCCACTGCACTCCATTGCCACACAGAAAACTACCATTCTTTTTCCCTATAAGAAAAAAAATGTTAAATAAAACTCTGAACGATGTGCAGGGACCAATGGGAAAAAGCAAACTGCCCCAGTTCAGAAGTGCCATGCACGGTCCTCTATGGCGAATGCATTTCAAATGTTAGTTTTGGAAATCCTCTTGGCAACCATTAACATTTGATCAGTATAATTTGTACTGTGATTTAGTTGCTGTATTGACTCCACCTGGCAACTAAGTTTTTCTTTTATATATTAAAATGCCCCAAAATACCACATCACAATTTATACCACATTTTTTATCGCTGTGGGCAGAGCCTACAGTCATCTTGCTATCTGTAGCTTGAAAATGGAGTATCATGGAACACATTTTTTGGACTTTTCAGTGTATCCTTCCACATCTACAAATCACTATGGCAACTAAAATAAAATAATCCCTTCTTTCTGTTTAGAATGTTGGAGACATAACTCCAAACTGCTTATCAGATAGCCATTAGGAAACTGGAACAGCTTGCTAAATATTGGTTGCCTATTAAACTGGAGATTTGTTTACTCCCTTTGAAATGCAACAGCTTGCACATTTAAATGCCTAGCATTTAACCACTTTTAGCTATTAACTCCAGTTGGGCATGAATATCTTTCAAGAAAGATTCATACCTCAGAAATGTTACCCTTTCCCAGCAAGTTTATAAAGATTTACACTGTTTTTTAACCTCTCAAGACCTATCTGATAAAATGCCATGTCTTCAATGAACTACCCAGACTAAATATATAAATTTATTTTTGACATTAAGGGTTGCGCCTGCTTCCCGAACATAACAGATAAAAGCTACTGAGATCTCTTATAGTAAGAGTGTGTGTGTGTGTGTGTGTGTGTTTGGGAGGAGTGGAGAAACAGTCAAACTCCTGGCAAAGGAGACCTCATCTAATGAATTAATTGCTGACAAACCATGAGTGAGAAATTCATCTGTATAATTTTCTGATTCCTTATGTTCCCATGTAGAGTTATAAAAAGTCAAAAAAACTGAGAAAGAAATTTGTAGGGGACAACAGTTGAGTTTATTGTGTGCTTTCGACTTCCAACTCTAGGCTGTGGAACATAAATGTATTGTTTGTGGTTGGAATGAGCAATCTAAACAGTAAGAAGGTCTGAACAGTAATATTTTAATTTACAGTATTAGTAATATAATTGTACATAATTTCTATAACTAAATTTGAGGTCTGATAATAATGTAGCCAGGGTATATATTAACTTGCTTTGATCTCTCACAACATGTAGCAGTAGTAGTAAATATTGTATTCTTAAAATTCAGAAAAGGATAGCCCAGTTGAGCTGAGGCTCATTTTCAATAGGATCCCAATGTATAAAAAAAATAGTTACACAGAATATGTACATAAATACAAGCATAGCAAATACAATATACAACTTGTATCAAAAGACACAATACTGTACAAGACAGACACGTAGATGTTTTTCAACTTATTACAACAAACGATAGGTATTTCAACACTTTTTACAAGCCAAGATCTTATTTGATGCCAAGATTGAGGAGATATTGACTTGATATATAATGTGCTATTTTTGAGAATGAAAGAGATCATGCCATTTATTAGGAGGAAAATTATTGTTTAGATACATAGATACTTAGACACTGTCAGCAGATAAGGGCCTATGGCCCACCCAGTCTGCCCATTTGAGCTTGTAAGTTCCCTTTATGTATTTCTATATTATAATTTTTATATTTTTGGGGAAGTTTTATGTAGGCTTGATATTATTCCTCAAATATCAGAGATTTTCTAGAGGAACTTGCAAGATACTGGTATATAACTATACCATTTACAAAATTCCTGATCAAACAACTGGAAACAGAAGACTGTTTTTTGTCATTTTATATTATGACATACTGAGTGTGTATTTACTGACTTGTTGGATCAGGGCCTTGAAGAAAATAATAACATTTACTTAACTCATTCAAGATTCCATCAGGTAGACAGAAAAAAGTCTGTGAGAATTTGTCTGAAAACTAACAACTATAAAATGCAAAAATAGCATTTATGTATATATATTATAGGGGCGCGGTCACACCCTTATTGTTAGGTTGAGTAGGCACTTCAATGTTAAACTCAAAATTTTGCACTTTAATAACTTTGCAACTGTTAAACAGATTTGCCCAAAATTTGGAATGTGTCTTCCTGCGGTACAAATCTCTTGATCCGGCAAGCTTCTTTCCAGTAGGATATGTGGTCTCCGAGTTACAGAGAGCGAGAGAGAGAGAGAGATGAAAAACCATGTTTTTACCCAGAGAGTTGGGCCTCACGACCCATGGCACACCCCGACATCTGTTGGTCTGTGAAGGATGGGGGGTGGGGTGGTGCTGGGGGGTTAGGAGCTCAACCCTAATGTCTCATTTCCCCACTTTTGTTGCTTTAACCCTAACTAATGCACTAAACAAAGTTTTTTGCAATGAATATGTGTATATATATATATATATATATATATATATACACACACACACACACAAGTATATGAGCTGCTCATTAATAGGGGTCATTGATCTTAATGAGCAGTTGATCAATATTAATGAGCAGTCCATTGATATTCATAAGTACTGTAGCTCATTAATATTCTTGAGCAGGTTTTTTTGATGTATATATTCAGTCCCAGAGCAGTCTTTGTTGTCCTTTAAATAAATAGTGTTGCAGCTTCAGCTCCGCTGCTCATATCTCAACTAAGTGATTTTGGGGCCCAGGAGAACTGGGATAGCTCCAGAGGCACACCTATCATGGCGAGTAAATGGATGCGCACCAACATGCATGCACAGACCGTCATCTCGCACATTCTTGGTTTGGCTGCAAGAGATTCTGTGTCTCTCCTCCAGCCCCTCTTTACAAGGAGAAATGGTATGTGTGGCCAGACAAGGACTGAAACATCTTCAGGGATTCGAGCCAATGCGGCAATGAGGAAACAGTGCAAACTGGCTTACAGCCACACCGAGAATGTGCAAACTGGTGGTCTGAGCATATGTTGGTTTGCATCCTTTTTCCTGCTGGAATAGAGGTGCATCAGGATCTCCACTGTAGCTCCCAGACTCCAAGATTACTAAGATAGGGTCCATCATAGACATGAGGACAGTGGTCCAGAAGCGGCAAAAGGATTTCTTTAAAGAGCACCAATGACCGCTCTGAGACTGAATATATACACACACACATATATATGTATATATATATATATATATATATATATATATATACACACACACACACACACACGCACAGAGTATCCCTCTCTCTCTTTCTCTCACTATATATATATATATATATATATATATATATTAAAAACTCCATTTAGTGCATCAGTTAGGGTTGTTCCACAGCGACAAAAGCGAGAAATTCAGTGTTGGGTTGAAAACCCTAACTCAATCATCCCAGCACACACACACACACAGACACACACACACACATGCAAGTACAGGGAGGACCAAGGCAACACGACCAATGACAGACAACCAGCAGCAGGTGACAGAAATAACAAACAATTGTCTAAATGTACTACAAGACATCCCACCCACCTGACCAGGTACTGCATGCTCAGTGGAGATCAACAGCAAACTGAGGGCCATGTACATGATTCTGTATTCAAATTTCAGGCAAATCCGTTTGAGCAGTTTGCAAAGTTATTAAGGTGCAACATTTTGGGTTTAACATGTAAATGGCTCCTCAACCCTAACTATGGTAGCATTACCGTGCTACCATAATATATATATATATATATATATATATATATACACACACACACACACTCAAACACACACATATACACATATTTGTATGTATGTTACAGACTGCATATAAATATATAAGTGATACACTGTGGGGATCTCAAGAATGGTGCAGACAGCACATATAAATTTATAAGCAAGACGCAGTGGGTACCACATGAGTGGTACAGACAGCATGAGTATAGAAATACTTTATTTATCACATAAGGTCCCCTATACATATTTCATTTATGCAACAGGCTAGGAACTTAAGGGAAAGATACTGTTTGCTTATTTAGGCATAACATTATTTCTATAAGTCTGTTATTTTTTGAACTAGTGTTACTGTGCTTTCCCCCATCGTGATTGCTGTAACCATTGCCATGGAAGTGAAGTCAGGATGACATGCTGACACTGTGATATGGTAGTTTGTTAGTGATGCAGAACTTCCACAGAAATTACAAACCACTGCCACAGAAGTTCTGCGGCAAATGGTAATCTTGCAGCATAACATGGTCCCAATGTGCTGCAGAAAAGTAGGGGCCTTGATATACAGAATGTATGCATGTGTGAATATTATAGGGGCACGGTCGCGTCCCTATGGTTAGGTTTCAGTAGGCACTTTAATGTTAAACTCAAAATTTTGCACTTTAATAACTTTGCAACTGTTAAACAGATTTGCCCAACATTTTTTTATGCACCTTCCTGTGGTATAAATCTCTTGATCTGACAAGTTTCTTTCCGGTCAGATGTGCAGTCTCCGAGTTATGGAGAGGTGAAAAAACATGTTTTTACCCATTGACTTTACTGGGATTTTTCTTTGAACTTGCTTACAGCCCTGAGAGTTTGTTTGTTTGTTTGCTATGAAATTTTCAGGACAGAAAGGGACTTCTCCACAGATGTGCCTTTTGCTAGTCTGGTGAAAAAACAATAAAGCATTTTTAAGTTACTGCAATTTAAAAATGTGAAAAATCACTTCTGAGCATGCTCAGTAGGCTCTTCAATATAGCTGGTTGGTACAGCTTTTTTTGATGTATATATTCGGTCCCAGAGCAGTTTTTTGTGTTCTTTAAACAAATAGTTTTGCAGCTTCAGCTCCTCTGCTCATATCTCAACTAAGTAATTTTGGGGCCCAGGAGAACTGGGATAGCTCCAGAGGCACACTTATCATGGCGAGTAAATGGATGCGCACCAACACGCATTCACAGACCGTCATCTCGCACATTTTTGGTTTGGCTGCAAGAGGTTCTGCATCTCTCCTCTGGCCCCTCTTTACAAGGAGAAATGGTATGTGTGGCCAGACAAGGACTGAAACAACTTCAGGGTTTTCGAGACAACACAGCAACGAGAAAACAGTGCAAACTGGCTTGCAGCCACACTGAGAATGTGCAAGCTGGTAGTCTGCGCATGTGTTGGTTTGCATCCTTTTTCCTGCTGGAATAGAGGTGCATCAGGATCTCCACTGTAGCTCCCAGACTCCAAGATTACTAAGATAGGGTCTATAGACACAAAGGCAGTGGTGCAGAAGTGGCAAAAGGATTTCTTCAAAGAGCACCAATGACTGCTCTGAGACTGAATACATATATGTATATATATATATATAAAAGGGTAACACGGTAGTGCTACTATAGTTAGGGTTGAGTTGCACTTTTAAGGTTAAAGGGTGATGCTTTGCACCTTAATAACTTTGCCATCATTCAGTGGAGTTGCCTGAAATTTGGTATGCATGATTAGGCATGGTAGATCTTGGGATCTGCCAACATTTGTACCAGTTGGGTATACGGCTGCCGAGTTATTAAGCAACAACCAAATGCACAATTATGCTTTTTTGCAAATTCTTTGTTCTTGCCTACAGGTCACATGGTTTGCACAACTGGTCCAAACACTTAAGGAAACATGCAGCCAGGGTCCCTGATGTGCCTTTTGAAGATTTCGTGAAAAAATATTAAATGGTTCAAAAGTTATTCAAAAAACAATTTCCCATTATAAGTCAATAGGAAAAGTTAAAAAGTTCAACAGTGTTGCAAATCTGCCATTTTGTTTTCAGTTAAAGATCAGAAAAATGCTTGGCATTTAAAATTGAGACCCTCTAGGGACACAATTCTTTCTGTGTTCACCTAGTCGGACCCAGAGGATGCTAGCCATGTCTTTATTTTGGGGTTAAACACCCCAGAAATATGTTTTTCAAATTTCTGGAAACAGTAGTGTCGCGTTTGCGACACTTTTGCAAATTTTTCCAAAAAGCTTCATAAATTGCAACGCTACTTTTCCAGACTATGGCCAAAATGACAGGAGTTCTTTGCCACCCTGCTGCAAAAGAACCGTTTGGTCTTTTGGGCTGGAATGTGGAGGAAAAGCAGCCAACAACTCACAGATGTGCCTTTTGGTAGTTTGGTGAAAAAATATTGCACAGCTGCTAAGTTATGGTTCTCCGAATTTGACTTTTTTCCATAGACTAACATGGTGATATACACCGTGCCTTTCGGGGCTTGTATCTTGAAAACGGTGCGAGATACGGAATTTTCATCATGATAGTGTGTAGCCTTATGGGCTACACATTCAATGAAAACCTAGCCCGGAAACTCATGAATCATATGAAAATTAAATTTTTTTTCTACGTCGTACAGTTCCTGAGATATAATCAATTTAGTATTCCAACTGCCCGTTTTCTGCTCCCAGGCCCATTATTATGCATACAATCTTTGTACATACTGGCCCAGATATTCAAACTGCGCCAGTCTGAGGCGCAAGCCCCTGCGCTGCTCAAAATAGTTGCGCAGGGGTGTGGCCGGGGTGATATTCAAAGGAGTTGCGCTGTTGAGCAACTCCTTTGAACTCGCCCAACCACAACACTGCGCATAGCGCGGAGTGGAACTTGCGCTACCGCAAGTTGCCAGAGTTGAGCATTCAACTTGCGGTGGTGCAAGTACCATTGCGCCATGCTCAAATTCCGATATTCAAAGGTGACATGCAAATGGAGCCATAATTTATCACAAGAGCGCAGGGGGCCATTTGCATCTCTTTATAGCCCATTTGCATGCCATTAGCATGCAGATGCGCGATCCCGAGGACTTGCTCCTGGCCACCCTGCCAGGCAGCAGCCGTCGGGGACCGACGCACACTGCACCGATTGCGGGCATCACAGTTACATGCCCCCACCTCCCACAGCCCGATCGCGGGCATCACGTTATGCCCCCACACCTCCCACAGCCCGATCGCGGGCATCACGGTCATGCCCCCACACCTCCCACAGCCCGATCGCGGGCATCACAGTACCCCCCACCTCCCACAACCCGATCGCGGGCATCACAGTTCATGCCCCCACCTCCCACAGCCCGATCGCGGGCAGAACACATACATGTCGCCCCCAACATCACCCACAGCCCGATCGCGGGCAGAACCTGTCTCAAACCCCCAGTGCCCGATCGCGGGCAGAACCTGTAACCCCCAGTGCCCGATCGCGGGCAGAAATGTAACCATCCCCAACCCGAATAACTCCCTGGTGGTCAGTGGACCGTAAAGCCTGATCGCGGGCAGAATGTCACAGCAGAACCCCCAAACATCTCCCTGGTGTCTAGTGTCCCCCACCCACCCACGACCCCTCCACCCGCTCCCCGCGGCGGCGGGCGACAGCATCCACCCACCTGCCGCCCGCCGCCCGCCCGACATATGTCCGGTAGGGCTGCCGCCCATTGGTGCAGAGCTACAGCCAATGGGCGTGCAGCCCATACCGTACATGACGGTCCAGATTTGTGAATGATCATTCAGTGCAAAATTAAATTTGTATGATTTCAGCTAATTAGCGCCTTGCACAAAATAGAACTTATGTGAAATTAAACCATTTTACAATAGTAACACACAAATGCATCCTTCTGCTCTAAAGATGGTTGCACTTAAAATTGACATTGTATGAATGCCCATGATAGTTGCATGTCGAGTGTTAAAACTTGTGGGTCCAACCGGCTTAATTCAGATTTGTGAACACACTAGTATTGTTCAGATAGTGCTTTTGTGGATCCTACCACTATCTGTCAGATAGTGCTGGTATGCTACCTAGGATCCTACTAGAAATCCTAGCAAAGACAGATTTAGGATCCAGGGTCAGATAGCGATGGATACTACTTAGGATCCGGGTATCCTAGTTAGCATTCAGGAATCCTAGGTCAGATAGTTAGGATCCGGGGTCAGACAGCAATGGATCCTAGTTAGGATCAAGGGATCCCAGGTCAGATTCAGGGATCCTAGGTCAGATAGTTAGGATCTGGGGTCACATAGTGATGGATCCTAGGTCAGATCCCGGGATCCTAGGTCACATAGTTAGGATCCGGGGTCAGATAGCGATGGATCCTAGGTCAGATCCAGGGATCCTAGATCAGATAGTTAGGATCCAGGGTCAGATAGCAATGGATCCTAGGTCAGATCCTGGGATCCTGGATCAGATAGTTAGGATCTGAGGTCAGATAGTGATGGATCCTAGATCAGATCTAGGGATCCTAGGTCAGACAGTTAGGACCTGAGCTGGATCTGTTGCTAGGATCCATAATGTTTGTAGAATCCATGCACTGGGTCCTAGAGGGTAGGATCCATGGTCAGATAGCACTACTATCCTACCGCAGCAACTATCTGGCCAAATGGGAGGTATCTGTTGGTATCCTAATTTCTAGGATACTATCTGAGCAACACTAGAACACACCCTGCAGCCTCTCCTTGCTCCTGTCTGCATGTGGATCTGGGTGGTTAGGGGTCATGGATTCTAGAAAATATACATGCACAGAATCCACAGGTGCAGAGGCTATGCATCCGAATGCATACCTTTGATGTGTATCCAGGTTGTTTTTGTGTACTGGATTGTATGTTTGTCTACTTGTATATTAAATGATTTTTGAATATAGAGTCTGTACTTTCCCTCTGATGTATCTAGGTGATATAAATAATATCATCAGTATCTAGATTATGTTATTTAAGCAATAAGGCATGACAGGGTGTGCACTATGCTGGGATAACAGCACACCTTGGGCGGATTGAAGTACAATGCCGAAGGTAGTGCGCTTCCACAACCTGAGAAGTGCTGTTTTCCCAGTAAACGCATGCCCTGGAGTGCGAAATGTGACCATTAGCAGAACTGAGTAAGCTGAATTTTTTTAAGTTTTTTTGTATGCTAGCATTTGTTGCTGTTGCTGTGTTTCAGGTTGGACAGTAGATGGCACCAGTACTGCATGGTTTTGTGACTTGTAGTAATAAGGGCAGCACTTCTAGAGGTTTTAAATGTGGAGGAGCTTTGAGTAGCACTGGGAGCAGTTTTGCTGTCAGTATCATGGTGTGTCAAGCAGCTGCCTGTCAGAGCATTTGAAAGTTGTAGTATGAGTAAGCAAGCATTAAGAGGAGCTCATGTACCACTGTTAGTGGCTTTGTTATCAGCCGCGTTGCTTCTTGAGCCACGCAGTGGGAACCAGCATGAGTGTACTTTTGGCATGGAGGTGTGGTGCACAGTTCAGTTTTTTGTCTTTGGGGCTTTCTAAAACAGTGAAAAGTGATGGTTGTAGTGAAGTTTACAAACAGCATCAAAGAAAATGTGTGACTCACACAGATGTTACTAGATTCAAGTGTGAGTCACATTGGAGGATGGGGAATGTAAAGTGCTGTGTGAGCCACTTGGGGAAGGGGGGTACTGAAGAGATCACAGCCAAACAGGGGAGAGTTTTGTTCTTAATTTAGACAAAACATTGCGTTTCTTGTTCTATGTACACTCTATCACCGGACTCTAATTTAAATGCAGATTTCATCTGTGAAAAATGTCTTAAGATCACTACCCTGCAGGGGGAGATTGATAACTTTAGAATTAAGTTCCAGAGCATCCTGGCAAATCAGCATGAAATCCAGGCTCATCTAAAAAATCTAAAGGGTACTAATCAGCCTTTTGAGACCACCCATTTGTCTCACCCTGAGACACACCTTACATTAGGAGATCATCCTATTATATACCAAATGAAGTTTTTAAGGCCCCAGTTGGAGAACAATTGAATACAAAAAAGAGAGCTAGGAACAGTGATGATTTGTCTGAATCAGAGGGTAAATAGTCAACAGTATCTACTGAAACTTGTAAGAAAGGCCGAAGAGCCATGACTTTTTCCCTGTGCTTACAAAATCACTTTTCTGCATTAAGTGAAATTGATTCTGAAACCACCAACTTAGATTCTAGAGCAATTACAACCACTGGCTCCTCCCTTACTGTTGATGTTCCTGATATACCAGTTGGTGCTTTTTATACTAACTCTGAAGTTGTTCCACAAGTTGTAGGCCACATTTGTGATTGGAGTCCTTTCTCCCACTGGCATGGAGAAAACAACAGTTTCATGCCCTTAGACCAGATTAACCAGGAGAACTATGGACAACATATGCATACCCCAGATATCTCTACAATTAAAGCTGTTCCATCTAATAACTGCTGCAATGAACCAAATAATGAAGACAATAACATGGTTAATGTCACATCTAATATAAACTCAAAATCCACAAATGATGTAAACCCACAACTGCAGCATGCTTTTGATATTGAGGGTGTCACAATGGATTTTCCCATTTCATCCCAGCAAATAGACAAAAATGCTTATGCTTCAGGTAGTGTTTTAAGGTCTGAACCACGTCACGTTATTGTCCTTGGCAAGTCCATAATCAAGCATATTGACCAGGAAGTTTGTAACACAGACAAATACAATAGAACCTGTAGCAATTTTAAGGTAGCCCTGACTGAAGACATTACAGCACAGCTAAATACTATACTTTGTAATGCTGGTGTAAACCCACTAGTAATTTTCCATGTTGGATCTAATAACATGAACAGATGTAGTACTGAGGAAATCAAGAAGGACTTCATCATACTAAGTGAACTGTTAAAATCTAAAAACTGTCAAATATGTTTTTCAGAAATCCTTCTGATCCCCAGAGCAACTAGTTCTGTCTTAAGTAAAATCAAAACCATTAACAATTGGTTAAGGGGATGGTGTTTGTCAAATAACTTTTCATGTTTTATCCATTGGGAAAACTTTAATGAATGACATCATTTATATTCATGGGATGATTACATCTTAGCAAGCATGGCAGTTTGCTTCTCGGTGGAAAAATTGAGACCTTCATAAGTAAGAATTTAAACTAATATTGGGGAAGGGGCAACACCCTCAATTTGTAGGGACAATTCAACTAAAGGTAAAACAAGTCTGGGGTACAAGTTTATCTTGGCCAATGCTAAGAGCTTAAATTCCATTAAGAGAGATGAACTAGAAGTATTTGCCAAGACACAAAACATTGACATCATGGCAGTCACCGAAACATGGTGGGACTCTGCATCAGACTAGTTGAAGGATATTAATGTTTATATACTTTATTTTAAAAATAGAGATTCTAGAATTGGTGGGGGCATTTGCTTATACATCAAAAACAACATTGTGTCATGCCAGCATTTTCTTCCAATTAATTATGCAGCTTGTACAGAATTAGTATGGGTAAAATTAATTGTACCTAACAGACCACCTTTAATGACTGGCTGCTGTTATAGACCCCCAAACTCATTGGAAATATATAATAATGACTTGCTTAAAGAAATAGTAGAAGCTTCTGATATAGGTGACGTTTTATTACTAGGACACCTTAATTTGGCAGGTGTTAATTGGGATATTATGTCTGGTAAAATACAGAAAAAACATTTTCTGAAAACTTCACAATCCATGGCTTGGATCAGCTAGATGATGCACTAACAAGAATTGACACAATTCTGGATATTATTTTGACTAATATGAATAATATAATAGATGTAACACTATTACATCCATTAGACAGTGATCATAGTTTGGTCATGGAAAGCCTACTTGCAAGCAGACCTAAAATAAACCTAATCACTAAAATTAGGAACTATGTCAAAGCTGATTATGCGTCAATTTTTTCACACCTGTCTAAAATTGATTGGTACTTATTGTTCAAAGATGCTAGTGTAGAAGATGCCTGAACAATATTCAGAAAAATGATTCTTATGTTGGAAGATCAGTTTGTACCCTTAAAACATAAATATAATAACACGGGCAAGGTCCCTATTTGGTTGAAAAATGCAATAAAGAAAAAAAGTAAAATCAAATTATTGCATTTAAAAGATACAAGGCTAGCAAAACAGACAGCAATAAAACTATTTGTACCACGAGATAAAGAAGTTAAAATATTTGATAAGAAAAGCAAAGGGGAGTATTGATTTCAATTTGTCTCATTGCAAAACTATTAAATTACTCTTCTCCTACATTAACTCTAACCATAGTTCATTGACTAACATCCAATTTGGGCCAATCAAAATCGATGGTGAAATACAAAATGATGATAATGATACAGGGAATAGCTTTAATAACTATTTTGCTACTATTTTTAATTCAAAAATAGGACAGGCAGAAATTGATATATCCACAAACTGTACTCCCATTCGTTTTGCGTATGAAGAGGTACACACTGAATTGTTAAATTTAAATACAAACTCCAGTCCTAGACCTGATCAAATTAGGCCAATCCTATTAAAAAAATGGGCACACTTTTTAGCATATCCCTTAACCATCATCTTTCTTTTTTTTTTTTTTATATATTCTTTTTCACTCCGATCATGGCCTGCGGAGCCTCTCTCAGGCATCCTGCCTCGTCCTGCCCTATCTGAGATCCTCTCGGCCCTGAACCCCCTTCTCTCCCCCCTCCTCCCACAGCCAGTACCCCCAGCTTAACCCCTCTGGGGTGAGGCAGCCCCTCCTCTTTGGGCACTCTTTGAAGTCAGACCCTGGCTATGGGTGAGGGCCCGGGTGGAGGATATGAGAGGCTGGGCGAGATGGATCTGGCAGTGGGCATGGGGGTCAGGTGCCATCACCTACCCCTCAGAGCTGGGTGCTTCTGTTTTTCTGGTCCCCTGATGTTCCTACATTCCCCCCCTTGCATGGGCACCCCTGACGTCATGTGCACGGCAACCCTGCCAGCGTCAGCCACACTACCTGTGTTGTCTGTGTAGTGTAGCACCCCTGATCTCCACCGGTAGCCACTGGTGCACCGGACGTTCCCCGACCCTCTCCCCGGGAGAGGAGAGCTGTCCATCGGATGCTCAGTCCTCGCCCTCCTCTGCTGACCCCCATTGGCCTGAGCTCGTTCCCTAACTCAGGTCATCGGCATGGCGCAAGGTGTGGCATCCAGCACCTCAACCCTCAGTGCCATCGGGCTGGCCTCCATCATCATTGTTAAATCAATAAATGAGGGGTCAGTCCCTAGTGATTGACGTACTGTGGCCATAATTCCAATTTTCAAAAAGGGTGACAAAGGTAAATTGGACAACTACCATCCCATTAGTTTGACCTCACATTGTAGCAAACTAATAGAAAAATTAATTAAAAAACAAATATAAACTTATACTAAAATTAATGGTTTGGGTAATTATACGTAGCATGATTTTACTAAAGGACGCACATGCATTACAAATTAAATTTCCTTTTACAATTTCACTAGTGAGAATTTAAATTATGGCATTCCATCTGATGTTATATTACTAGACTTCGCCAAAGCATTTGATAAAGTCCCCAACACCAAACCTATTCAAAAACTTGCTTCAATGGGACTTAACTCTTTTGCTAGTTAAATGGATTTTTCTATGGCTGGAAGGGAGAATCCAATGTGCTGAATTAAAAAATGCCAAATCAAATATGGCAAATGTGACCAGTGGCATTCCCCAGAGATCTGTCTTGGGACCCACACTTTTCAATATATTTATAAGTGATATTAACCAACACTTGGAAAATCATTTAATTAAATTTGCCGACGACACCAAAATCAGAGGAAAAGTGAATTCCTTTGTGGGTCATTTATCACTTGTTAGGGATCTTGGCAAATTTGAGACCTGAGCATTTATAAATGGCATAGATTTTAATATTAATATGTTTGCTGTCCTTCATTTTGGTCATAATAATCTTAACTACTCTTACATTTTGAATCAATCTATTATCCAAGTATCTCAAGTTGAAAGGGATCACGGGATCTTAGTCAATATTAAATTATCCCCAAGGGACCATTGCAATCTTATTTCAAAAAAAGCATCAACAATGCTAAACAAAATTAAAAGATCTTTTGCTACTAGATCTGAGCAGTGTATCACTGCTTTGTATCATTCTTACATTTGCCCAGTCCTGGACTATGGCTCTCAAGCCTAGACTCCATATTTTATGAAGTCCAGAAAAGGGCAACTAAATTAATACCTAGATTAAAAAACAGATCTTACATGGAAAAACTTTATGCTACAGGCCTTCATTCTCAAAAGCATAGGAGACAAAGAGGTGACATACTCTTATTACAAAAAATTCTTCATGGCCCTAATCTAACAGCAGCATTTGACTTTCATCATATGAGAATTAGAAATAATTTCAGATCACATTGCAAGAAATTGATGGTCCCATTAGCTAGAACTACGAACAGAAATTGCTTTTATACACTCAGAGCAGCAAAAACATGGAACAAAATATAATGGAAATTAATAGTCTTCAAGCTTTTAAAAATGCAATTGATAAACACTACCATTCCAAGCAAATAATGGTATAAGGGATATGTTCCACTGATGTGGAGAGCAATCTTGATTGGCCTGGTGCCTTCTTTTGCTCATACCAACCTAGTAAACTAAGTAAAACATTAAATGGATATGATGGCAGAGCTGCCATTTTTGATGTGGGCATTTCTGGCCCAGTAAAGAGTGTAGTGATTTTGTGGGTCACTGTGGGGGTTAAGTGTTCACGGGACCTCTTCCTGTGCTATATTATGCTGGAGTAAACGGGGTTCCAAGTTCTTCAGCCAATTGGATTTCCAGATTTTCCTTCATTCTCGAGGTTTAAGGCTCATCACTCACCTCAGGTGTGTAAGAAACACCATAACACGCACCTGACTAGCCATTATTCTCTATATAATCACTTTTGGCATAATCACTGTTATTGTACATGTTCCAGATCAGACAGTCATGAAGTTGATTCTCATTAGCAACAAAATTACTTTTAACATATTTACTGTTCAATCCCCATTCTCTCCAACACTGTATTTCACATTTTCTGCAGTTACACTTTTATCCATTTACTTTTGGTGACACTTAGAAATACACACAGTTACATTCAGAGCACCACTCACAGCTTCAAATGAAACTAAAGGATTGTATTGTATCCAACCCTGCATGGCACAGAAACAATAGTCATGCCTCTGGTAGAGTGGCAAGTGAAGGGATAGACTGTACCCTACCAAACACACACACACACAGGACATTGAAGCATAGGCTACCTTAGCTATATGTTCTGAGCCCAGTGCCTCCATGAGGGTCAGAGTCAACACCTTAATGCAGTGACAGCAGACAGTGACTTAACATACTGACTGGGTTGTCCCTTCCCCAGGGGTTCAGATCCTCAGCACCAGCTGTGCTTGTATTCTACCTTTCACACAGATTTTTCAAGGCCACAGTCCCTTGCCAGCACAAGATTTCAGCTGCCACCTTGCCACCATTTACAGGATACCCAAGACATTAGTATAGACACCATCAGGAAGCCCTCCTTGAAGGTGGACTTCCAGCAGGTCTCTGCTGTCCCATATCTTGGACCACAGTCGGGGCTGAGCCTTTGGAAACCTGCACTGGATGAATCCAGTGCATCCTGGACCAAGGGAACTTAATAAACATCCCTGCGCTGGTCAGTACCTTCGGTTGGTCACAGCTGGAGAAGTGCATCAGTAGGAGGTAAACCAGAACACCGTACACAGGCACCCCCAACTGGGATGCACACCAAGAACAAGAACTGCCTTTTGATAGGCTGGGACTGCTATTTATGTGCTCCTAGCAGGCGAGAAACATTCACCCAGGAACCATCCCAACCGATTGGCAGTGGCAGGTACCTAGACTTACTGTCACTAAGTATGGACACAACTGCAAAACAAGATATACATTGCTAACATTTAGAATGCATTTCAGAACCCTGGCTGGACTTGAAAGCACTTTAATTTACTGACGTATTATTATAACCTTTGCAGACCATATATCATAGCCCCAATGTGACCCTTCATTATTCTATACAGTATTTTAAACATACACAGGTCCTAAGTACCCCTGTGTTAACAGCCAGGTTACTAATACATAATGTTTATAGTGTGATCATGCATTTATCCCCACACAAGTAGTAAGACTTTCAGAACTAACTCATGGCTTCACGTCTTTTGAGTTATTGCTTTTACCACTTACTGCTGGAAGTAAATATGTTATTTTACTGTACCCTGTTAGGTATTCTGTATTTATACAATGTACTGTATGTGTGAGTTAAAACTAAGGATGCTGGCAGTATAGCCTAGAGGTTAAAGTAACAAGCTGTGAATGAGCTTGTTACATCCAGCAGACCTGGGTTCAATTCCTACAACCTCTACTTGTGTACTGTGTAACTTTAAGCAAGTCACTGAACCTCCCCAGTGCTCCTTGGTCACCCCTGAAAATAAGTATTGTGCCTAGCAGGTCTTACCCAGTTAGCAAAAGAGTGAAAAAAAAAAAAGATGGGGGAACTGGTGGGGATACATTCAGAACCTTCCATAACCTGCGCCATTTTTTGTAAAAGAACCTTACAGAACCTTTTTGGGGTTCTGATAAGATGAAAAGGGTCTGATCATTTTTAAAACATTAATTTTGGAGTTTAAGATACTCGCCCCACAGGTCTTTACGTATGAAAAATACCTTTTTTTTCAAAACTCAGCTGTAGACCCTGGACTCACGGCAGCACGTGTGTCCCTAGACGCAGAGAAAGCTTTTGATAGTGTGTCTTGGCAATTTCATTTTCTACCTTGTCTAGTTTCAGTTTCCTGTCCAATTTTTATTCCCAAGATTCAAGTGCTATATACCTCTCCCATAGACCAAATTTATTGTAATGGAGTCTTTTCCCCCTTGTTCCAGCTTTACAGAGGTACCCAACAAGGCTGCCCTCTATCCCCACTCCTTTTTAATCTCTATCTGAAACTTCTTCTTCCTAAAATGAAAGCTAATCCTGCAATTTGTGAAATTTCTTTAGGTACTAAACAATATGAAATATCAGTCTATACTAATGACATTCTTCTTCATATTACTTCTTCTTTGATGTCTATCCCAGCTACTATCCAAACCATTTCTGCTTTTGACAGTCTTTCTGGTTATACACTCAATGTCCATAAAACCTGATATGGGGGTATGGGGTGTGGTGTGTTGTGTTGTGTGTGGGGGGGGATTTAATTCCTATGATTTCTTATTCAGATTCCTCAGACATTTTTGGTACATCAAGTTGTTATACACTGAGAATTTATTGACATCTCTACATATCAGGCTGCATGGTCTTTATTTCTTGGGTGGTCCTTGACAAGTAGTTTTTTTGTTTGACACTTATACTGCCAATTTATGTTTATATTATCATTTGTAAACTCCTGTTACTACACTATAGGCTTTTGAAGTTTATGGGGCATAATATTTATCTGGAGAGTATAGTTGCACAATGGGTCCAGCTAAGTTTTACATTTCATACAGTGTGTAACTATTGATCTTTTTAGGAAAACTTTACTGGTTACTCGTTTTATGTTATATATATATAGATGCTTCTTGTAGTCCTATCTTGTGGTGCTTGTTTTTAACATACAATTTTAGTAATTCTTTAATCCAGGTGGGGGTTGCTTTTCAGTACAGTAACTGCATTCTTATACACATTGTGACACTCATAATTTGATTTAAGAGCCACCTGCTGAAGTAGGTGTTATCTTATAAGTCAATTTAATTTATATGCAGTGGAATTCTTTCTACGTCTTCTGCACTAAGCACCTCTGATCCTTAGAACCTCGCAGTTGAAGGTGAAATGGTACTGTTAAGCTTCTCTGACATAATCTTCTGCTTTTTTCAAATAAGTATTTTGAACCAATTTTTTTTTCTGCTTTTTTTCTGCATGATCTGGGTGTTAAAAGTATTGGCTTTGCTAAATAACTGTCATTATGCTACTGACGAAGGACTTGTTAGTCCGAAAGCTGAAGCACTTTGTTCTTTTTGTTACATCTATGTTGGCCCAAAAAAAGGTATCAGATCATTTGCTTCTGGTTCTGTTCTTACAAGGACCAATACAGCAAATGCTAAATCTAGATTTCATAAAACTTTGGTAATGTCACTTAATTCATCAGTACACAAGGGTGATATTACTGCCCTAGGTTTAGTTTGGAGCCCAAAGCATCTTAAATATCTTGGTATCGAATTGGCTAGGTCCTCCTCCACCCTCAAAAAATATAATCTCGATGAGTTACTTTCTGCTGTTCAAGACTTAACAAGATGGGGAGCCCTTCCTCTCATGCTTTGGGGCACAATTAATGTCATTAAAATGAATATTCTTCCATGTGTTCTCTATCCCTTATACATGTTGAGTATTTTTCTCCTATCATCCTGGTTTGCCTCTCTTCATTCCATGAGATCAGCATTTATTTGGAGAGGCAAATCAGTCAGATGGGCCTATTATAAATTAGCACCCTCAAAACTCACTGGAGGACTCCACCTACCACACTTTCAAATATATTATTTTGCTAGGCTTGTCAGTAAACACAATCATTGGCTTTCCCGACCCCTTCCCCCCATAACCTCTACTTCATATACTTATCCCTGGCTCCTTATTGAATGTGAAAAATACCATTTGGCCAAGGTCTTCACTGCAGCACTTCCATGTATATCACCAAAACAGTCTGTTAAATGCCTTCCAAACCATAAACCATACAATTCTTACCTCTCTCAAAGTTCATGGACAATTAGTTCAAAGGCTTTGGCTTTCTCTGTCCAAAGATGTTTCCTAACCTATATTAGGTAACCCAGATTTTAAAATTGCAGACCAAATCATAGCCCCATCCTTTTGGCCTGCTCTTACGGGACTTAATGTGGTGGATCTCCTTTCACAGGGCCATCCCATGCTTTGCCACACATTTCAAGCTACTCATTGGGTCTCTAAGCTGCATGCCTTCAAATATTTGCAGATTCTCCATTCTGTCGCTCAACACTTGGGCCCCACTCCTTAGACTTCAGATAATAGCTCCTTTGTAGATGCCCTGGCCCATGCTACCACACAATTCCATGCCATCTCCAAGCTATATGGTCCCCTTTTACCGCTGCATTTCCTCAGTTGCAAGAGGTTTGTCCTTATTGGGAGACTGCATTTCCTACACATCCATTTCACTAGGACCAGATTTGGAGAGATTTATATACTGTATTTATGTGTTAAATTTTAAATTGCACCTGATGTAATTTTATTTCATAAATGATATGTATTTCTTACCCACTAAATTGCCTAAGATGTGTAGGTTGTCTTAAGACCACTGAACATTTTAAAAATGAGCTGAAAATATTCTTATTTAGGCAGGCCTTCCCCGATGGGGTTAATTTATGATTTTAAGAATGCTGATTTTAATTAACCTGTTTTTGCTATAGTGTATAAAGTACCTTGATTCACTGAAATTTGCACTGAATAGATAAAGTATTGCTTGATTGATTGAAGATGTTTGCACTAGATGTGGGATTGTGCCCAGTACCTTGCACCACATCTTTTGGGATTGTCTTCTAGTATGCCAGCTATGGGCTTTAATTAAAGCCTGAGCCAGCCACTTGCTGGGCTGGGATGCCCTTTTCACTCCTCAGGTTTGTTTTCTTGGTGATTATTCAACTGTATCTATTAGAGAAAGGAGACATCATATAACTTTGATCTCCCTTACAACTAAGGATGTTATTTTATGGCACTGGCTTCATAATCAACAGCTTAGTTATCATGAATGGGTGCAGGAATTGATACTTAGCCTGAGGATTAAGAAGTTTATTGCAAGTACTCGTAATGCCTTGTCATCCTACTAATCCCACTGTGGAAAGATTAATACCTTATATTCTGTATTGTTGAATCCTGACACCTGAATGTACCCACTGCATACTGTGGCAGCTTCACAGAGCTGGAATATTGTTTTTTTGTTATTTTTGATGCATCTATATTCAGTATACCTCTATTGTATTTAATTGTTTATTCCCTTGTCCTACTCGCACTTTACAATTTGCTTGCAATTTGTACCGTATTGTCCATTTTTGGTATGTTCTGTGTTTCTTGTTTGTCTGTTGGGTTTGTTTATATTCAATAAAATAAACTAAATTATAACAAACTCAGCTTTATTAGAAGGCAAATTATGTACAGCACAGTACTGCTACAAGGTGTAGATGATGCATAACAGTATACACTTCACCAATATGTAGTAGATTTTATCACTTCTTACAGTGCCCTTCCAGTCATTTACATACACTGATATGAGCCAAGCGATACAATTTGGATGTAATGAGAAACACTTTCATTAACACAGATCAAACACAGTGAAACTGAAGGGTGGAACTACTTCAATCAAATTGGAATTCCTGTACTAAGTTGCTACTATGATGCCTTGGAAGCAGGACTAGATTTTCAGGATAGGAGATAATGGATAATAGATAATACCCTTCCCTCTTACTTCCCATCTCTGCAACAGGGCTAAGTGTTTTGCCATAATTCATTCCATTCTGCATAACTTCCCAACCCTCCCTTTTCTGGATTCTATTGAGGGCAAGCTAGCCTGCAGCCATAGGGATGTAATCCCTTTTAAACCACAGTGCAAAGTGCCCTGGAAGAGCCTCAGCTGTGCGTAGTTCCCACCCTTGGGACTAGAACCCCTAGGATGGGGGTCAGAAAAGTATAGTGGATTGGGACATTCCAAAATCTTTGCAAGACCCCCTGTATTTGCCTCCAATATGGCTGGATAACTGAGAGTCCCAGAATATGTGAAAATGGGATCCAATCGATTCACACTCCCTCCAGCAGATTTGATGAGTTAAGTGCTGTGCTATGGTGGGTGTGTGGAAGAACCAAACATAAAGAAAATGCCTGGTGGTAGAAATACCCAGAAAGAAGGTCAGAGGTGTAGAAATGACCCAGTGAGTCAGATCTGTGTTGTGGTCATACCCTTGTGGTGTTACTCAAGGGGTACCATCTTGCTGTTCGACATTCATTATATTTACTGTAATACCACTCCAAGGTGTTTTAGAATCCTTTCCCTCCAGTGACAGTAACTTATGGGTTGTAAACAATGGTTAGAACAGTTTTTGTACTATAAAGTCCTGATAAGCTCAGATAAGTAACAGGACTTTTTATTTCTTCTGAGAACCTTTAAGAACTTCTAAACCTTTTGTGGTTCTCCCAAACCTAGCTAAAATGTAAAAAATAAAAATGTTTTGCTATTAATTGCTGTACTAAAGATTTAAGAAGTAAAAAACGAAGATCTATTTCAATGTGTCCACCAAATAACATATTTATTTCAACTGTGGACAGCTCACAAAGCAACATTTGACCAATAGGACAGCAACTTGCACAAGGCTTAATAACATCAAAATATCCTGTGCTGCTCTCAAAACAGAACAGTGAAATCAACCAAACAGTTAAATCTTCATGTAAATGAACTAATTTAAAAGCTTTACAAAATATGTTGTCTAAATTGGAAATACAGTGGACTGACTGACAATATACCACTTACCATCACTAGTGAAGGGAGTTGACTGTCATAACTCATTTGGGGTTCTGCCACTCGTGAATTATGGTTCTGACCTCTCACTCACGAAAATAAATGCCATATAGTGAGTCAGGTGATCGCACATCCCTTATACATGCACAAATGACAAAGTGTGCTTTTGTGGGAGATATGCAGTCCTCTGGTGTGTATGCCGAAGCACAAGGCTGCACTAGCACACACTGGAAGAGTACTCATATCTCCTAATGAATGCAGCACCCTGGAGTGTGTTATTGTACTTATTAAATGTTGTAGTATTAAACATTTTGCATTAGAAGCTCTGTGTATACATGAATACATATCAGCACAGCACAGCACTTGGACCTGCTTTGTCTAATGCGATAGTAGTATTTGCACAGCCTTCTTGACTAATTTTATTAAAGTATTTATTATCAGATTATTTCAGAAAGGGATTCACTAAGTATATGTAATGGAAATAAAATGTGATAGTTGTAACTATACAGGCTAGTACACCAACCCAAGGGTTAAATGAGTTTACATGTGAGTAGGTACCACATTACAAAGATATCTGCTAAGTTTTCCATATTATTGACTGCTTCCAAAATCACTAGGTAATAAACATTTAAAGATATAACAGGTCATTGGCCTAGCAAATCAGAACTTTTTTTATTAACTCAAAAATAATGGGTTCTGAACTCAGGGTGTGGCTAGAGAAAATACAGATGTTCTGTGTGTACATCTGCTTGACAGTCTTTAAAAAAAATGTAGAACATTAAAGAAAAGTACTCACAGAGAAAAAAAATGCATTTTAGCTAATGTTCACAAAATACTTATATTTTTAGTTTGATAAAGTTTATCAAACATTCTTTATTTTTACTATTATAATTCTTGATAGTTACGGTTGATAAAACAGATATTTTTACTGTTGTGTTTTTCTTTAGGTTGGTAGCCATGCCATTAGCCAGACTCCTCGGTATTAAGAACAAAGTACGATTGCAAGCCACACACAATGCTGTGTTAGAGACGTTTTTCTCCACCCAATCCAAGCATCCATCCCAGGTAAGGCTTGCAAGTCTAGCAAGGCTGGTCAGTTCAGTATAAACATCTTAATCCTGATGATTGCTCCAGCTTTCCTCATTATTGACACCACTCCAGGGACAGTTCTAAATTGCCAAAAAACAGCTGAGGATTTTAGAGTAAGCGTACTGGTCACCCATCACATGCTGTGCTGTAGCCAGTTGCCACCAGACCCTAGCTGAACATCGCCAGGTGGAATATAGTGCTGGGCGGAATTCTCTGATTCCAACAGAACAGAATTCCACAGAATATCAGAAAATTGCACCCAGTTCTGTGGCATTCCTTTGGTAACTGAGTTCTGAAATTTTGAAAGTGGAAAGATTTTCAAAGATTAGTAATCCGCAGTTGACATAAACTGCATTTTTTTTCTCACAACCTGCAGAAAATTATTCCATGGTTTAAAGGATCTGAGGGAAGCTATTCCACTGTTTACACAGAAATGCTTTTTGGAATTCTGCGGAATTCAAAAATAAATTCTGAAAAGCATTTTGGAAGCGGAATTACCATTCTGCAAGAACTCTGTCATCTGAATTCCACATTCCACACAACTCTATCACCATATCAGTACCATATTGCACATTGTTTCCTTTATTCATTGTTTTTGTGTTGGGGGGGTTCAAAACCAAAATTGGCGGATAACTCAACTCACAAAGTAATTTGAAATTAGTTATGTTTTCATTCAAGCTGTAGGGTTATTAATGCAAAAAAAGAAGAAACCATTGCATTGAGGTTCATTTAAAATGGTGTCCAAGGAAGAGTCCAACTTAGCAGGTTAAACAAAGAGGGGATATGACATGACATAACTTGACACTGACATTGACTTAAGATATTTTTATCTTCATGAGAGGATATTGATCTGTTGTTAGCTCATGAGTGGCAAATGAAGATAAGAATGGTATCTTAGCTCAGGCCATGTCATATTAGATGTATTCAAAAGGTGTTTAAGTGGTTCTGTGATAAAAATGGTAAAAATTTGCAAACCGTAAAAAAATGTAAACTGTAGTGCAGTCAGTGAGTCAAAATAATAAATGGCATCTCACATGTGAGAATAAATATCTGAGCATGCTCAGTGTGGCCAAAATGAGTGAAATAAATTTCTGAGCATGCTCAGTGACCAACTTTATTTTGCTCATGTTACCAAAAATAACATATTTTATGTTTCAAATTTATTTCTGCACCTGTTGTATAAATTAAGTTACAACAGCAGTACGATAATAAAATACATTCTTTATAATATATAATAAAATTACATTTGAGGAGCTAGTGTAGCTCTTCATTCTTCACAATATGGCAGATATGATGAGTAGCAAGATGAGGGGCTTTGCCCCCACCCCACCCCCATTTTAAAAATCTAATGGTAATATAAATTATAGCTATTCAGAATCCCACCAAAAAAAAAAAAAAAAAAACTGACGTCATACTGTGAGACAGTGTGATCAAATCCTGTCCCAAATCTCATCCACCATTTTAAGAGGCAGGACATGCACTAAGACAAATCCAAAGGGATGTAGTTTCTAATACTGCAACACTTCATTCAGTGGGACACCAGCATTTTTGCTCATACAGAAAATCATGTCATTTATAGGTTTCATTCTCTGTTACAAAGCATTATTTTGGATTTCACAGGTGCGCTATTATCTTTCTTTCCCAACACATCATTCAAGCTGTGATGAATTCCATTTCCACTGGGATCCCACAGTGGATTTCCTCCTAGACGATGCATACACAATAAACTTTGTCCAGTGGACCTCATTGCCCTGGAGGGGGTCATGAGACTGTGGGTGTTAGTGACTCAGTAGGTTGCATACTCACCTTTGGGCTGGATGATCAGAAGGTCATAGGGTTCTAGTCCCACACCAGGAATGTGTCCTAGTACCCAATACTGATGCTGCAATGCAGCACTATGGGGATACTGCACTACTGAAGAGCCATCCTCTGGGTGAGATGTTAAAGCAAGGTCTTTTCTGCTCATTTTCTGGTGAATGTCCAGGTGGCACTTAAACAGCCCATGACACTTGTAAAAGTGGAGGATTTCTCTGGTGTCCTGACCAGCATTCCCCTGTCAGAATATGAACGTTCCCCACCCCCACGGATGCACACAGAAAGGAGCTGTTACAAGCTCAGTGTGCCTTTGCTGCTCAAATATTGCATTGGTCATGGTGCTATGTCATTGACCTGGGTTTGGGAAGAGACTCAGGCCTGGGGGCAGACTTGAGATGTCCGGGCAGGTGGCCAGGGCTGGGACATAGTGCTGCTGACTACAGTGCTTCTCAGCCTGGAGGGGGAGAAGGCACCTGTTCCATACTGTAATGATCCCTGTGGAGGGCAAGGAAGTTTGATCCTCTCCAGCAACATTGCGGTACTGTCTGAGTCCATTGCTAGACTGTTGGTCCCCTCAAGTGGTTGGAGGGTGGATTGGAGGAAGTCCATGGAGGAAAAAAATCCAGGCTCCTTCTAAATGACAGAGCTGGTACACCCAGACCACCCACAGACACAAACCACAGCCTGTGGCCAGCTTACTACTATATGCTGCCAGTGCTCCCATATTGTTTTGGCATTTTCCCTGTAACTCCAGGGTGATATTCCTGGGTTTTCCTGTAGATTACATTATTTCCTATGGAAGCTGAATTGCTCTGTTTTCCTGTATGACCAATGCAAGTCTACGGGAAGAGTTTTCCTGTAGATGCCTCCAAATCCCTGTAAAATACAGGAATCCCTGTAGATATGGGAGCCCTGTGCTGCACTCATCACGGGGGGACAGCCCTCCCCCTGAGAGTTCTGCCATGCTGGAAAAGCTGCAGGAGAAATGACAGGTTAGTGAAGGATGGAGCTGGGTGGGGGCTGGTCCCCAAAAATGTTGACAAGGGTTGACAAGGGCCCAAAAAGTCTATATAGGTAAACAAATTACTGTACAAATAAAATATAGATACGTGGAAACATAGACACTGTTGACAGATAAGGGCATATGGCCCACCCAGTCAGCCCATTTGAGCTTGTAAATTCCCTTTATGTTTTTCTAGAAGCCTGTTACCCCTTACCCCTGACCTCCAGGATTCCCTTATGCATATCCATGCATTCTTAAATCTCGTGACTGTTTCAGTCCCTACCACTTCCTGTGGCAGGGTGTTCCACTTGTTCACCACCCTTTCTCTGAAGACATTTTTCCTCATGTTTCCTCTGAATCACCTTCCCTCCAACTTCATCCCATGCCCTCTAGTCCAGGAACATCTTTTTCTTTTTTGTATTATCTCTTTTTCCTCTTACATGCTCCACTTCGACCTCTTCTCATGTTCGCCAAGGCTGCTCTGATCCATCTGCCCTCCGAGCCTCAGTCCCACATGGCAGACACCCCCAGGGTAACCCGGTGTAACCCTTCGCCAGATGAGTCCCCTCCTCCAAAGGGGAATGCACCAGCCCCGGGGAGGGGCAAGCCAGTGCTACACTTAACCCTTGGGTGCTGCTGGGATGGAGGACTCGGCAGGGACATGAATGGCACCAGAGGGCCGGGCAGCCATCTTCCAGCTGATGTGGAGAAGTATTTCAGCTTTTTCTGGTGTGTTCCCACCTGCGTGCATCTGTAGTGCTCCTGGTCTCCACCAGAGGCTGCTACAGTGTGGCGTCAACCCACTACCCACCCCAGGAGAGGAGAGCAGTCCTACGGACATTCAATCCTCTCCTTCTCCTGCCAGCCCACGGCGTCCCGAGTCCATTCCAGAACCTGGGTCGACGGCATGGGTCGAGGTAAGGTGACAGTGCCTCAGCCCTCTGCATCACCAGGCCGGCTCCTGGAACATCTTTTTCGCTGGAAAATAGTGTACTCCTGTGCCATGTTCCTCCCTGTAAGGTACTTGTATGTCTCTATCATATCACCTCTCTCCCTCTTCTCCTCCAAGGAGTGCATATTCAAGTCCTTCAGCCTGTCCTCATAGGACTTGTGATGCAGTCCCTGTACCATCTTTGTTGCCCTCCTCTGAACCTTCTCCACACTGTCTATATCCTTATGTAGGTAAGGTCTCCAGAACTGTACACTGTACTCTAGGTGGGGCCTCACTAGTGCCTTGTATAGTGGAATTATGACCTCCCTTTTCCTGCTGGTGATGCCCCTGCCTATGCATCCCAGCCTCCTATTTGCTTTACCTGCTGCTTTGTCGCAGTGTTTCCCTACCTTGAGGTCATCAGAGATGATAACCCCAAGGTCCATTTCCTGCTTTGTGCATGCTATATCCTCACCCCCCAACTGGTATGTCGTTCCAGGGGTTTGTGCCCCATATGCATTATCTTGCACTTCTTTGTGTTGAATTTCAACTGCCACACCCCTGACCATTCTTCAAGCTTCTGCAGGTCCCTCCTCATTCTGTCTACACCCTCTGGCATGTCAACTCTGTTACAGAGCTTCATGTCATCAGTGAACAGGGAAATTCTGCCTTCTAGGTCCCGCGCAATGTCACTGATGAAGACGTTGAATAGGACCGGTCCCAGCACTGATCCCTGTGGTACCCCATTGGTCACTCTTCCCTCTGTGGAGTGACAGCCATTTACCACCACCCTCTGTGTCCTGCTGCCCAGCCAATTACCCATCCACCACACTACTGTCCTGCCTACACCCATATTCCCCAATTTGTTTAATAGCCTTCTATGTGGCACAGTGTCGAAGGCCTTGCTGAAGTCCAGATAGGCCACATCCATTGCCCTCCCCTGATCCACCTCCCTAGTCACCCAGTCGAAAAATTCAATGAGGTTGGTCTGGCATGACCTTCCCCAGTGAAACCATGCTGCCTTGGGCCCTGTAGTCAGTTGGCAACCAGATGTTCCACCAATCTCTCCATCAGTAGTGCTTCCATGATCTCCCACACTACCAAGATCAGGCTGACTGGTCTGTAGTTCCCCACTTCCTCTTTTTTTCCTGCTTTTGTGTAAGAGGACTACATCTGTTGTCCTCCAGTCTTTGGGTATCTCCCCTGTTTCCAGTGATTGGCTAAACAGGATTGCCAGAGGTTCAGCCACTTCCTCTCTTAGTTTCTTTAGGGTCCTGGGGTGCACCCCATCTGGCCCCATTGCTTTATCAACTCTTATACCTTCCAGTTCCTTTAGGACCCTTTCCCATGTAAAGGGACTTGTGTCCATTTCTGCACCGTTCCCACCCCTTGTACTCCCTTCAGGCCCATTACCCTCCTTTTTCTCAGTAAAGACTGAGCAGAAATATCTGTTCAGTATGTCAGCTTAACTGTTGTCATCCTCCACACGGCCCCCGTCCTCCTCCTTCCATCTCACTAACCCTCCCTTTGCCCTTCTTTTTTCACTTATGTACCTGTAAAAGGTTTTGTCCCCTCTACCCTCTGATTTTTCGATGCGCTCTTCTGTCTGAGCTTAGTCTTTTTTAGTGACTATTGGTCTTTTTAACTGGACAATGGTAATGTATCATTGGATTTTTTTTTGACTGTGGCACTATATATAATAAACAGCCTTGGCATATTTAATATTGATAAGAAACTTTGGGTAAATGTACTTATCCAAAATTACAGGTTTGTTTGTCATCAAAATTCTAAAAAAATTCTCAAAACTCCATATCAGGAAATCACTGGCCTTACTTACGAACTTTGAGAGCTACAAGCCAGGGGGCCTTACTTTGTAACTAAGCTTCTCTCCCCTTCCAGTTATAAATAAATGCCAATATAGTGTGAACTGCGGGGTCTCACTTTTTAGATACAGTGGCGACACCTGGTGCCCCCCCCCACACAAACACAATTTCAGTACTGTTTCCATGTACTGAAGATGGGAAGTATGTATTAATACAAGACAGAGTGTGCATTAAGCTGCATATAATGAAAAATGACGTGGGACCTTTAACTGGGGAAGTCGTGTTCAGTTTTCCTGGCTGAAGACCAGTGATTAAAATGAAGTAAAACAGAATGCATTTGTTTCAGTTTGTGTGGCGCTCTATGGAGTCCTTCATCTAAGTTCTTGTCTGTTTCTGTTTCATAAGGGACAGCTTTATTTTAGGGATTGGTCGACAATCATTCATTCTGCTTGCTGTCCTTAAGGCCTCAGGGCAAGATTTAATAAAAAATCTTGCCATGACAACAGATACAGTAGTATGAGATTACAGCCTTACTCTTCAAAAAAGAAAAAGAAAATCCAAAATCATTCTTAGCAGACTCTTATGGGACAAGTTTTTAACCTTTTACAGATGTGCTCTCCATATTCCGAGGCCTAGTTTGGAATAGAGCTGGTTAATGTAGAGCACCTTTCAAACATGAAAAAAGGGCTCCAGGTTCATTGCAAACAGTGAGATACAGTAGATGGTGGCGGTACAGGGACTGGTAGTGCAGATCTCACTCATTATATAGATAATACATGGGTTGGTGTGTGTAACCAAAATGTTGTAAACACTTGAGGTGTGTAATGGTACATAAATCCTGAGAGCAAAGCTCGAGGGGTTTGCAAAAGCATCACATGTTGAAGGTGTTGATAAAATTCTGGGTTACACACACCAATACATGTTTTGTTTTTTATAATTACTGGGAAGCATTTTTAATTGAAAGGCTTTGGTTTGTCTGCTCACTTCAGAGATGCTAAATCTTGAAAACATTTTCTCCTACTTTTGAAAAAGTTCCTGTCACTCACAAGGCATTGACCAAAGCAAAGAAGAAATTATGAGGTGTGAATCTGTTTCGTATTGTTGGAGTTTTAAATGCTATTTATGTGAGGAGACTTGATTTAGCTGAGAATAAGATGTGAGACTATGCCGCATGGTTTATGACCAGACACTTTGTAATTCATGATTACAGCATGGCTATGTGTGCATTAAAAATGCTAACCATTAATGATAAACTAGGAATATTCCCCAGAAATCCATGGACAATATAGGACCTGCTGTATGAAATGGTGGAATGTTGTACAGAAGTGGGAGGCAGTATAGTGCAGTGGTTAAGAGCACTGAGCAGCAAACCTGAAGGACTGGGTTTGAATCCCACAGCTGCCACTTGCATATTGTGTGACCATGAGCAAGTCACTTAACTTCCCTGTGCTCCCAGGACGCACCTGGAAACAAGTATCGACTTAGTGTGTCTTTCCTGGACAAAAATTGTAAAATAAATGGAAGTAGGGATGGGCAAACCTTTTCTGGTTTCAAGTCCCGGAAAGATAAAGTTTCTGGTTTTTGCATTTTTAGCCACTCACACTCTTTTTTAGGAGCACAAATTGAGCTCCCTTTTTCAAATGCACCCCCAAACATAAATTTGCCTTACCTCCTTTAGAGTCCAATAGTTAAATAGTCATAGGCCCACATATTCAAAAGCAGATGCGCTGCCTAAAATGGAGAAGTGTGGCGCATCTTAGAAAATGTGCAGAAGCACAATATTCGAAAGGGAGAAATGTATCGTGAATTTCCGAATGCGCGATCATGCAGAAGTAATGTATATAGTGCAAAAACAGGGAGCAGGTACATGAATATGCCATGCATCCGTATACTCAGCCAAAATGTGTGGTGCATCTGCTGTGCATCCCAAAAGTGTGCCATGCAAAGTTAGGTAGACAAAAGGATGGCCTAAATCAGCCAGCCACCCACAAAAAAGCCATGGAACTGCAGACAGACCATCCTGAGGCAGCTCTTGGAGGTGCACCAATATGTGCTGCAAGCACCAATACACAACAGTCATGCCAGGACAGACGTGCCCAAAGCCACATGTGCCAGCACACCACAGGCACCACCCATGGAGCCATGCCCCACACCACATCCAGGACAAAACACCCAGCTGCCACATGCCAGTGCTGTCAGGTGCCCCCCTAGCACACCAGTGGAGCAGATGGCCACACTGCAGCACATGTACCTGGGGCCATGGCCTTCACACATATGACCTGCAGTGGGCCCCCTAGTGGTGGAATGCAGCCAGGGTGACATCTGGGGCTACAGTGCCCAGGTAGCCTGGTGGTATGAGTAACAGTCTGGCATGAGCCAGGGACTGACCTGTGGCACACACCCATGTTGGCACACGATAGGTGCTCACAGGTGGGACCCACCCACTTGGGTACCTGGTCACCCTCTGCACACAGCCATTCCATGCAGTTATCACCATGTTTCTCTCATATGGTGGTATGTGAGGCACTGCAGGTGTCTGTACACTGCATACGGAGCTGGTGTATCACATGCATGTGGTATACCGATCAGGCTGTGTCACCCTGTGCCCTACCCTGTTGTTATCCAGGTAGGCCCCTGTGGCCACTGTCCAGGTGGGCCCCCTGTATCCCAGTCCACCCTGAACATGGCTATGGGTAATAGCACTGTACCCAGTCCGATGCAATCCACCCACCCACCCACACACTAACATTCCATCACGCCTGCCTGCTAGGCTGCAGTACCTCCTGTTCACCTTTGTGGGGTGGTAGAACTGTGCATGCCTTGGATATGCAGATGGCCTGAATACATTCCAGTAATGAGCTGTGCATGTGGGAAATGGGCTCGGAATTTGCAATGAGGCCATTTGCATATCCCAGCTGAATATTGCAATTTTGCGCACCGCGCATGTGGCCGCTTATTGCACATTTCTCTATGCTCTGCATAGGGCTCAGATCACCTGCCACGTCACCCATCTCCCACTGCGTGATCATGCATGCTTAGGATATTCAGCCAGACATGCATAATCACATCTTGTGGATCCTCTAAGAAACTGTCTGCCCCTGCGAACAGGCTCCGGGTTCAATGCCTTGATGGCTCCCTCATCTTAAACACTGAGTCCTTCAAGTACCTTGGGGTCACTTTGGATCCCACACTTGACCTGTCTCAACATGTCAATATGGTGTGCTCGGCCACAATGCATAAAATTGGCGGAGCTTATCACAGGCGCCTACCCCTCACTCCTTCCGGCTAGACTTTCTGTTGCCAGAGGTATTCTCTTACCTCAGCTCCAATATGCTCTACCCTCCTCTTTGCTGCAAACTCTGGACACTCCACAAATGGGACACTGTCTACAACAACATCTGTAGATTCGCCTTAACTGCCTCACGTCTTACCCATCATTGTCTCCTTTACGCTGGCTTAAATTGGCTGTCACCTAAGGATATTCGAGCCTACTCCCTGGGCTGCTTTATCGACTCCCTGTCTAGACCTCCCTGCCCTGTCTATCTTGCCAACCTCCTGACTCCTGCCTCACACACCCGTACCCTCAGGTCTTCCTCTGTCCCCATGCTCTTCACTAGACCTTGCATGACAAAAATGGGAGAACAGGCATTTGCCCATTTTGCTCCCAAATTCTGGAACTCACTCCCCCTTATGGTGAAAACTTCAGCCTCCCATCGAGAATTCAAAAACTCGCTGTTCACCCACCTTCTAGCTTCTGGCCAATGCAAATGCTCTTAATTTGCTTTGTCCCACTGCAGGCTGTCAGGTCTGACCCTGAGTACTACACTAATGTTCTCCCATGCAATATGCTTGTCTAGGTGGCTATGGACCTTGATGTCTTTACTGTCCTCAGCTGTCTTATGGTTACCCTAATTGCTTTATTTTACATCCTTATTATGATCTGTGCCTAAAATGTACCCTTATGTAACTATTACTGTGCTACCCAATGTATATCTTGTTTTGCTCCTGTACACCTATATTATGTATGTGCATTTCTGCATATTGTAACCAATGTCCTGTGCTCTCACGCGTCGTGCCTGAAAATAGGCAGGTCTGTTGCCTAGCGCACTTACCCGGTTACCAAAAGCTAATAAATAAATCTTCTGAATATACCATTATTTTGTGCTGGCGCATCTCAATTGCTCAGCGCAGGCACTTGTGCAATGCAGCCTGGGACTTTTGAATATGGGGCCCATAATGTTTAATTGTGTGCCAAAACAAAGGGAAGGGATCATATTTTGACTCTGAGGAACCGGCAGCTCAGTCCCTACCTCTTTCTGGTTCAACGGCCATGCTCCATTCTCCAGTGTTTTATGAAGTAAGAGTTTCGGAGTTGATGGAAGTGTTCTTTGCATCCTTTTTTATGTTAAAGGGTCATTTGTTTTAAATTAAAGCCAAAGCTCAACCAGCAGGACCCTTTCTTAGTAGTTGAGCATTGTCTGACTTGGAACCTTTGTAAATGAGACTTTGACTCAAAGGTATTAATCCCAAACTGAAATAAATAAATATATAAATAAAATGACCTTGGTGGTTAAATTGGAAATGTTTAGGTGGTGGAACACTTGCATCTAGTTTTACAGATGGAGGAACTGTACTTTCTAGGTGGTAGACTCTCCTATTGCATTCAATGGGGAAAAAATGACAGAGGTGCAGGAGCTCTCATACAATTTCATGTGAGGTAGTGGAACTGAATTGGGCTCCTGTCCAATTTTAATTTTTTTATTTTTTTTATTTAGTTTTTGTTGACCGGGTAAATGCACTAGACAAATCCTGCCTATTTTCAGGCACGACCCGGGGGAGGGGTATACAGATGAATGCCTACTGACCTTGAACCAGATTAAGCTGTTTGTGGTATTTTTAGTGAATGAGGGAAATTTGGCCAGGACACCGGGGGATTTCCCCTACTTCCTGCTTCCTGTGAGCAGGGGGGACCCATTTTCTGGTGGGACCAAGATGGCGGAGGAGGAGGACAGTGGAGGAGGACATGCTGTGGCTGAGTTAGCAAGGCTCAGTGGGGAACATGGTACGGCTTTCCGGATGGCTGCAGAGAGCAGTGGAAGTAGGACAGATGTTGCTCAACTCCTAAATCATCCGTGCGACAGTGGTACGGCTGGGATGCACCTTGATGGTGGCCAGCATAGCGTACGAATCCTGCAGCCTGAAGTATTAGTGCACGGCGGAAGTCATCAGGAGTGTGGAGTTGGAGCAAACCGTGAGTTTGACGGAGCCTGGGATCTGGAGAGATGATGGGCGAAAAATGCTGCAGTTTTGTGTGGAGCTCCAGCTCTTCGCAAGGGTCTGAGGAGCTTAACGTATTGTTGGAAAAAAATGGCAGCTGATAAAAGAAGCTTTTGCTGAGTTCAACAATTAAAACAACAAGCTGAGGAGGATCGAAAAGAAAAGGCCGTTTTGGACTCTCCTTGGGCCTACCAGGTACTGTGCCTAAGGTTCTAAAAGGCCCCAGTTTTTAGATCGGTCGACGGATGAAACCCCACCTCAGGATGTTAATCTGGTGGTTAATGAATCCTGGTCCCTCAACAAGCTCTCAGGAGGCAGGTTGGATACAATCAGATGAGGGAGGCTGGATGGCCGACCCAAAAATCCCTGTGCCGGGAACAAGCGTAGCAGATGGAGAAAAGGTCAAATCTGCATCAAGGGATGCTGTATCTAGCTATGGGCCAGACTGTTTTGAAACTTCCCCTGTAATAACTGTACACTCTTCTTTATGTGTGTCTCCTCAAACCAGTATTTCTAATTTACTATCAAATGGTTCTTTGCTATCAGAGCCCAAGTTAGGACAAACTGTCACTCCTGAAGCTTTAAGTTATGTGAATGTTTTGGGTTCTGAGTTAAATCCAGTACAGGATCAGCCTGTTATCTCACAACCCCCTGTTACATTTGCTAGTTTATTTAAAAAAACAGTTACTTTGGCAAAACGTAGGAATGCAGTGCGTTTAAGGTTCCTAGGTCCTATGGATGGTATGCCAGATCGTTTTATGTAGGGAAGGTTTTGATTAAGCAAATGCTGGGTTTTTCTCCAGGGAGGTGTATGCCCTTATACACACCCCAGGAATAACAATTATGACATTAGTTTTAAGTACACCAGATTTGCTAAATAAATTTTGGATGAGATATGCTCTTTTAAAAACTAACCCAGCGTGGTTACATTTTCAGCTATCTTCTCACCAAACAATCCTTTAAAGTAATAAATGTACTTTTTCGAATGAGGAGTAAATGTAGAAGATATAACATACTGGGTGGAAAAAATGTACTGTTCAGGAATCCTGAACCTATATTGGATGATGAAGGTTTCTGGAATGGAGGGTGGAGATATAAGGTTAATCTATTTCAAAGCGATGAAGGTCTACAGCATTTACCTAGTTGTTTCTATTTGGGTCGGGATAAGGGTTTATTTTTTATCCAGGCCAACCAAGACATTGTTATAAGTGTGGCTCTCCTAGGCGCCTGAGTAGGATGTGTGAAGTGGTAAAATGTGCTCAATGTGGAGAACAAGGACATGTCGTTACTGACTGTCATCACCCCAGTAAGTGTTCACTCTGTGAAGATGCACATTCTTTTATTGATTGCCCTTTCACTGCGCAAAATAAATTTGGAGACTATAGTATTCAAGATTTTTACATCAATACGTCGGTTAAAGCTGCCCTTAGGAATAAAACCCCTACCACACCCTCTGGGAGACCTCAACCACATATTTCTGGTAATCATGGTTGTGCATTGATTCAAAAAGAACATCAGTCGCAGTTACACCTTGATGTTTCTGAGCCTCTGTCAGCGACACAAATCCTGTCTCTCAAGTGGAGGTTTCTAGCGGCAGTTTGATTTCAATGCCTCCACCGCTCCCGCCCAAAGAGGCCTTTACTCTGGTATCTTCCAGAAGGCGTAGTCTTGATCTAGAATACTAGCATGGTGATTCTAGACCCCCTATAGCGGCTACACATAATCCTTTTATTGTATTACAAGATGACACAGGGACGGAATCTGACTTAGTTTCTGTAAATTCCTCACAACACGATGGTACGTCTGATATAGACCAAAATTTGGCAAAAACTGATCTAGGCAAAAGGAAAAAAAAATAGATTAGGAATGAGGAAGGGGAACAAGAAAAAATAATATGCTAAAATGTGTTCAAAAATATGGCTGGTCGTTTCCCCTCTCTTGATGGTAGCAGTTTATAATCTTTCTGTAGCTTCTTTAAATGTGAATAGTGTGTTATCTGAGAGGAAATGGGTGTTGATTTTATCCCTTTTTGAGAAAAAGGATTATGATGTGGGTTTTTTGCAGGATACTAGGTTACATACCAAACTTGATATTGAATTAGCAACCGCTGGCTGGAGATGGGGGGCTACCTATTGGTCTATGGGTGAAGACCCTTGTAGTGGTGTAGGTATAGCCCTAAATAGTCCCACTGCAAAGGTGATACAACTAGTTGATCTTGTCCCTGGTCGTGTATTGTTGTTGGATGTAGTGATTAACGGTTTACAGTGTCGGTTAATCAATGTTTATGCACCTTAAACAAAATTTGCACGTATTGAAATATTTCGCTTATTTCAACCTTATTTATTTACTTCAAAGTATGTTTTTTTTGGGGGTGACTTCAATTGTAGTAGATACAATACAGATAGGGGATGCCGAACCACCAAAATGTTTTGTGATGCTACTTGTCTTAATAATTTACTAGTTCAAACAGGTCTTAGTGATGTTATGGCCCTTTCAGGGTGTCCAGCAAAAACATTTTTTCAAGGCAATAAGGCCACAAGGATAGATTTTTGGCTTCTTTCCGATTCCCTACAGGTGATTGATACTAGAACATTGACTGTTACTTCATCTGACCATGTAATTATAGCAGCTACGGTGGCAAGTCATATGCCTATGCATTGGGGTCCAGGGTACTGGAGAATGAACTTGGCTCTATTACTTCTTCCTACAATTGAAGATGGCTTTCTAGCTCTTTTAAAGGCCAGGAAATCCGTGTTATGTCTCTATGATACTTATCGGGAATGGTGGATGGATACAAAAACTGACATTAAACTTTTTTCAATCAATAGGAGATTATATGGTAAATATAAAACTGATACTTACTTAAATTATAGAAAGAATTTTGGATTTACACTTTCATGTGGCCAATGGTGAGGTTTCAGTCCTCCCCAGTTATCATGAAATAAGAGAAAAGATGAATAATTTTCAATATGATCGGGCAAAATCTTAGAAAATGAATGCCGTTTGGTACCCAAGGCACAAAGGCCTTTCTGAATTCATTTCAATTTAGTGCTTCCCAAAGACATCAGAAACATATGACAGGTCTTAATGATCAGGCAGGGATTTGGTGCACAGATACCAGAGAGGTTATGCAGATTGTTGATTTACATGTACAGAAACTTTTGGTATTACTGAAACATTGAGTCACACACATGAGAACTGGTTGGGAGGATGTAATTTACCAAATTTCAGATACAGGGTCAGTTAACTTAGTAGCACATATTACAACACAAGAGGTTGCTGCAGTGTTGGCACAAGTAAGCTGGTACAGCCAGGGAATGATGGTATTCCGTATGAAATTTATAAAATAATTTTCAACAATTATTGGAAGAATTTACAGGTGTTTTGAATAAAATACTATCCTCGGGATATTACCAAAAGTATGAACGAGGGGCTTGTAGTTTTTATTTATAAAAGGGAGATAGAGGTTTGTTAAACTGGAGACCTATAACCCTATTAAATACAGATTTTAAACTATTTACCAAATATTAAACAATAGACTGTTACTTAATGCACATTCCCTTTACATTCGGCACAAACATGTTCCATTCCAAATAGGAACATTACCGATAGTCTAATACTTTTGCGGGAACTTTTTCAAAAGGGATCTACAGGGGAACTTACAGGTTTGATTTTGAGTTTAGACCAGGCAAAAGCCTTTGATAATGTAAGACACGGTTATTTATGGGACTGTTTAGTTGGATATGGTGTCCCTGATACCTTTATAGAATGGATAAAAACCTGTTATGCTAATGCTACTGCTCAAGCTTTTTGTAATGGGTGGGTAGGGACTATATATCCCATATTACGGGGTGTGCGTCAAGGATGTCCTCTTAGTGCTCTTTTGTATTTATTTACTATAGATCCCTTAATTAGGCGGGTGTATGGTCATGACAGTATACTCCTTTTCAAGTACCAATCCTGAAGTTAAATGTATTGCCTATGCGGATGATTTATGTTTTTCGATTGGGGATCTTCCCTCTGCAAGGGTTTTCAAAAAAGTTTTACAGGGTTTTTTGTTATATACCAGTGCACAAATTAACTATGAGAAATGTAATTGTATAACACTGGGGATAGAGTATTTTCATCTTACACAGGTTATAGGCATTCCGTAATTAAGGATACTTGTAAAATTTTGGGTCTTTTATTCGAGCGGAGATTTAGCATATCTAAATTGGAAATTTAAACTAAAGGAAGCGCAAACTAAGGTAGATGTCTGGAATACATGGAGACTGCCCAAACTGAAGCAGTTCAACTGGTTAAAACATTCTTATTCCCATATTTTTATATTTAAGTGCGGTTTTAGTCTTCCTTTAGCTTAGGAGACACAGTTATATGGATGTTTTTTTGCTTGTATATGGGGCAGTAGACTGAACCCCATAAAGAGAGCCTTGTTGTTTAGGGAGAAAAAACATGGGGGCCTAAAAATGTTACATCCTGTAGTCTTTTTCTTTACTATGTTTCTCTATACAAATTTAAAACCTCTGTTTATAGATAGAGACACACAATGGAAACCATGGCTTCAGGATACTCTAGGAGATTTATGTCCTTTCTGGCCTGAATATGAGGTATTCCCGAGATAATGTTCCATAAACCATCTCCCACAATCCCTTAAAATATGTTTTGGGAAAATTAAATTATGGGGTATTTCAAGGCATACCTTTTTGCATTTTACTAGAAAGGAATTATACGCATATATTTTACAAAAGTATTTTCAAGATTCAGCTGCATTTGATTATTTTCCATCGCCTATAAAACTTGCAATTGGCAATATGTTAACCTCCCCCCAGATTCCACCTCATATGTGGGATGTATTATGGTTATCCCTATATGGCAAATTAAATGTCGAGTAAATCTAAAACATAAGCAAATTACTGATCAGTATTGCCCTAGAGTACGTGTTTTGAATTAGTGGAGACAATGGAACACTTATTTTTGGAATGTCCTTTTATAAAAGGATTTTGGAGTCTTGTTTTAGAAAATGGCCTACCTTTCCTTTATACCCTATGACGTTAGATATGTTGTATAGGGATTCTGCCAGTAACCACTGTGCAATATGATAAAGTGACTTTATGTTTGATTTTGCTTTGTTTTTAAATACTATATATGGCATGTGAGATGCGTTTCACCATTCAACAACAATATTTTTCACAAGAAGCATTATTTGGTATGGTTGCTAATGCAATATTGAGATTGAAAAGGCAGGATTATGGGAAATTTTCTTCATTTATATGTCACTCTAGATGGGATTCTGTAGATTGGCTATAATTTCAATGGGTTAATTTAGAATCATTATTTTGGATGTATTGAATTAGTGTTTTCTATTTGCTTTTTCTTCTCTTCTTTTTTTTCTCTTTCGTTTTATGTATAATCTTTGTTTTCTATTATGATAACCATATGCTGTATCATTTTCTTTAATGTGACTTAACATTGATTAAATTTATTGTTTGGTTTGTTGTCTATGATAACAAAAGTTCCCCTACTCATTTTGTAAGTGGGGAGGGGGGACTGTTTCGCAGTTTTCCTTTTACATTGTTTGGATGATATATCTTTGTAATAGATTATCTTCTATATAATTTATATATTATTTTGTGTGATTTAACACTGTATGTTTTCAATTTTGGTTTACTGAAATAATAAAAATTCCCCTACTCTTTTCGATAAGTGCCATGGGATCTTTAACATCCACCTGAACTACCACCAATCCAGGCAGATGGGACCTCGGTTTAACGTCTCATCCGAAAGACATTTAATCCATGAATGACCCCCTCAAATATGAAAACATTACTTTAAAAGATGCTCTCATTGATTCCTATGGAGAGCGTTGCAGAGTTCTCCATTCTTTTTTGTCATAAAACATTGAGAAAGTTAACTTTGTTTTCTTAAGAGAACCTAAATTATTGCTCTTTAAGGGGAGGGTCTTTTTAGTTCAACAGTTCAACATGTTTTCTCATTCTCTTTTGGCCCCTATTGTACTTACTTACTAGCTTCTTTGGAAAATCATCCAGTCCTCCACACCCTTTCTTCCCTTCCTTACAGCCCTCCACAACACCCTCAAACTATAAAATTTCAGTCTTCACTGATTCTGTTGAAATTGCCTATTATTTTAATAAAATCTTAACCACCTGCACTCGCTCCTTTTGGCTCCTCCTCCTACTGCAGTTGTAGAGTTATTACTTAGCAGATTATTTGGGGTTCCAGGATAATAAAGAGCATGGGTTCATGACAAGGAGGTCTTATCAAATCAACCTGATAGTATTCTTTGACTGGGTAACTAGGGCAGTAGACCAGAAACAAGCAGTATCTTGACTCTGCTTCTCTTTCAGCAAGGCATTTGACTTGGTGCCACACCAAAATTTGTTGAAGAGGCTAGAGGATCTGGGTGGAGTGAAGGGCATAGTCAGATAGGTGGGTAATTGGTTAGGGGCTACACAGCAAATGGTAGTGGTAAGTGGAGTTAAATCAGAAAGAGAGAGAGAGAGAGAGGTCACAAGTGGAGTGACCTGGAGTATGGTCCTGGGTCCAGTCCTTTTCAATATGTTCATTAGCAACATAGGAGAAGTAATTCAGGGCAGGATGTGTCTCTCCACAGATGACACTAAACTCTGTGGTAGGGTAGACAGCGAGGAGGGGTAAGGGAGTTGCAGAGGGTCCTACAAAGGTTGGTGAGGTGGTGCAAGTGTTGGTAGTTGAAGTTCAATGCTATGAAGTGCAAGGTGATGCACAATGGGAACAGGAATCCCAGGACAGAATGCTGGATGGGAAGAGTTAAGCTGGACACTACTACTAAGAAAAGGGACCTAGTAGTCATCATAAGTGACTCCCTTAAGTAATCTTGCAAATGGAACAAGACCTAGAAAGGCAACCAGGATGTTGAGGTGTATTGGAGGGAGTTTGTTAGCAGGAGAAGGGAGGTATTCCTACCTCTCTTTAGATTACTGCTAAGGCCACATCTGGAATACCGTGCACAACTCTGGAGTCCTCACTTGAGGAAATTCAGGAACAGGTTGTGGATGCTGCAGTCAATTCAATTCAAAAATGTATTGTTCAACATTCTTGATGTCATTACAATTTTAAAACTTCACAATACAAAAAACAGTGCACATTTTCTACATTATGCATATTTTCTAATAACAATTTCTAAAAATTACCTAAAATATGTTACAATACCAATTTGCTTTTATATGTCTGTCTAAAATTGGTGCAGTGTAGAATACCAACAATTATTCATGGCCTGCAGGACAGATCCTATGAGGATCAGCTTAGGGCACTCAACTGTACTCGCTGGAGGCCAGAAGGGAGGGGGTGATATGATAAATACCTTCAAATTCTTGAAAGTAGTGAAGAGGGTAAACTGTGAGGAGCTATTCAACAGGAATCGCAAATCTGAAACACTGGGACATGAGTGGAAACTGAGCAGTAAGGCAGGGAACATGGGAGTGGTTAGCGTGAGCATAAAGCCCATAAAGACACTAGGTCTCACTGGTAGGATAGGGTATTACAGGCAAACTAGAGGGACTGGTGGTCTTTTTCTGCCATCAACTTCTATGTTTCTATTTTCCTAACAGCAGTAACCTGAATGGATTAACTGAGCATAGTAATTACACTTTGTTGTTTATTTACTTATCGAACCAACGAGCTATATACCACCTTTATCTGTCCTCCACTCCCACTGTATGACACATGATTCACACTGCTGCTGGAAATGGGCAGGTTGCCTTCTCAAACATCATATAATTCGCCAGTAATAATTTTACTTAATACCTTTGCAATGCAGCTGTTTCTCTCCACCACCCCATCTGGTTTAAAACTATACCTTTTTTACTTTCTATTTTTCCCCTCTTTACCCAGTGGGACAGGAAATCCTTCTGTCCATCCATCCACAAGCCCTGGATTCCATGCTAACTAAAGCGGTCACCACTTGTCCCCAGATTTCCACTGTTGTGCTCCAATGTGTATCTACTTTTATAATCATGTTTCAGGTATTGCACTTCACAGGATAATACATATATTAATTACCAGTTTAATTTCTAGCATTTCTAAAACATCTTGGTGGCCTGTTCCAGAAAAAAAAAAAAAAAACTAAGTGGGCATAATAAGCATTTGACTGTCCCCAACTGATCCCATAGTGCCTTTGTTTTATGACGTCATATTGCTTACTATAACAACAGACTGGGATGTCACAAACAACAATTGCGAAGTATGTTTGGGCCTGCCTGAGTCTTTTTGAAAGGCACAGTGACAGAAGTGAAATATCCAAAATATTTAGTGAACCAGTCCACTGCTAATTTGTCCAAATCGTAAGGCTGTGAGAATCACATTTATGGGCAATCTTATGCAAATCTGCAGCTCAGCTCCCCAGGATCTAGTGGTGATTCTGTTGACTCCTTAGGATGTGAAAACCATGTATATTTTAATAAGTTATTTCAAAACTACTATGAAATTAAGAAAAAGGCATGTTAATGTACTGAATAATGATAGGAAGAGTTTTTTTTATGCAAGTGTTTATCCTTCTCTGTCCGGGGGGTGGCTGCTCATCATGATCCCCAATCCCTCCAGGCCACCTCTCCACTTCCCCCGGAGTGTGCTCAGCCATGGTTTCTCCCCATGAGTTCCTCTCACATGGCAGGACTGAAGGGGAGAGCCATCCTCTCCCCCATAGTACATCAGATCTGAGGGGGATCAAGTCGCACACTGGGCAGCAGTGCGGGCGTGGAGACTGCTGGGCCAGGCTTCATGAAGCCCCCCAACGTCCATTTTTCCTCCTGGTTTTTCTCCCATCCCAGCTCTCCTGCAAAGCATAGGACTCACACATGGAGGCTTACCCATCCTAAGTATCCCCGCAGGTCTCTCCTACACTTTGCCTCCCTGACAAGCTCTACATCCAGGCCTCCACCTGATGGCAGCCGAGGCCAGGATGACAAGCCACCCCTATCCTGGGAGAGGAGAGCAGACCCTTGGACACTTTATCCTCTGCCTCCCCAGCCAACTCCTGATGACATGAGTCTATTCTCAAACCCAGGTCACCGGTGTGGAAGGAGGTAACGTGCTTAGTATCACCTCAGCCCTCCTCGCCACTGGGCCAGCTCGATAGGAATAATTTTTAATTGAAAGTCATGTATCTGCATCCTAACTTTTTTGTGTCAGATATGTCTTACTTGTAATATATGTTTTATAGATATTTACTTAACATTTGGTAACTGGGAAAGGCACACTGAGCTGAGGCTCATTTCCAGGTGTGACCTGGGGTTGGGGGGAGAGGACTTACAGACACAAAGAGCATTTCAAACATCCAGAGTGCATTAACAATACTACAAATGGCAGATGAAACCATATTACAATAGGTGGGATGGCCCACCTGACCTAGCATAGCATGGACTCAAGCTAGGGACAAAGGCAGACTGGGGGTACATTACTTGGCAGCGGTTGGTTAATCGTGCTATAGAGCTAAGATTAAGTACTTCAAGCCTCCTTCTTTGCTAATTTATTTTTAGGCCTTTGGGAACAGGATATTGTGCTTAATTTTTATTGATTTTATTTAAACAATTGGTAACCAGGAGAGGCACACTGAGCTAAAGCACGTTTTCAAGTGTGACCATAGGGAATAATGGCAACAACAACCCGCACACACACCACATCAAATGGTACCATTTTATTGATGATGCGATATGCGTGTGGAATGGTACAAAGCAGGAAGCAACATAATTTTTTAACTAGCTCAACGCAAATGAGCGTAATTTTAAATTTACAGGAACAATTGATTCAGAGAAATTACATTTCCTGGATGTCACACTATTGAGAGGAGAAACACATAGGGTCAAATAAATTTCTTTCAGGAAGCCAATAGCTGCTAATATTATCCTTAGGGCAAACAGTGCCCCTCCTCGCTTATTGTTAAATTCTACCCCATATGGAGAGTGTTTAAGGATTAGGAGGAAATGTAGTGACCAGAAGGAGTCTGAGAAGGAATCTACTGCTTTGACATCTAGACTGGTAGAAAGGGGTTATGACCTTAGTTTGTTAAAGTAAGCCAAGGACAGAGCCAGTAATCTTGAAAGAAAAGAACTGTTAATACCAAAGGAGAGAGTAAGGAAACAAAAAGAGCCAATCACTTTGGTCCTTGACTATTGCCCAGTAAGTGGACAGATTGGTAGAGTGAAAGAAAAAAATTGGCCAATCCTGAAAAGTGACAGTATGGAGAACTTTTTTCCATATCTCCCATGCCATGCTGTATTTTCACAGACTTTGCCTAAACGCTATGTGTATGCTGTGTATAGCATATGTATAGCATTTAGGCAAAGTTTGTAAAATAGAACAGGACACGAGAGATACAGAGATGATTAAATCTCTGTACATAAGGGCACAATACAGGAAGGGGCACTGGTATGTCATGATATCGCATTGTTAGCAGTGCAAACTCGGGGATGAGTACTAGCATGTTACAGAATGCTGCCTGCTAGGAGAGCCTTCTTAGATTTTATGAGGACTCAGGTCTCAACAAATTTGAATAACGATTATGCGTGCAGGGGGAATGGGGTACTGAGGCCCTGATCTGCGCAGTGATAGCTGCTTTATCTCTGACAGCAGTACTCCTTTAAGGTTCTCAGATGTTGTCACAGTGAGCCTCCCCAAGATATAAACAAAATCTCAGGCCTCCCTTTATTCATTGAGAAAACATCATGCTTCCCCATAGAAACAATACTATAAAATACTTTGCCATGTACACCAGGAATAATGTGAAATACAATTGAATAAAAAGACCAAGTTTATTCACCAGGAACTAATTGCCTCATGCCCCCCACCCATCTCCCAATACAAAACATCAACTCTTAATTTAAAGCAGCAGTGCATGTTATGGTGAAAATTTTGAACCTGTTCTCTCTTTACTCTATTTTAGATCACCTTTTTTTCTTGTTTAGTAAGAGCCAATTTTTAATCTCTAAAATATGGCATTTTTTAGATTAGAAATAAAAAACTCCTTTTAAAATGGGTATCCAAGGGTTTTCAACATTATTCTCAGCTTTTTTGAACATTTGTTATTTAACATCTCTCTTGTGGCTATGGTAAACTAGCATGCAACAAACTCTGATCTCTGACCACATGGGACAATGGGTGTTCAAAAACAGTTTTGAATATTTATTTATTTATTCAGCTATTTTTTACCGGGTAAGTGCACTAGGCAGAAACCTGCCTATTTTCAAGCACGACTCGGGATAGTACATTGCAGGTCGCGATACAGGTAACAATACAAATATCACAAAGAGCTACAGATACTTAGAGCAAGACACTGATTACAGAGACACTAAGGAGATCAAAAAAACAGGATACAAAGTGTCAGGCAGAGATTACATAGTACAGCATAACAACAGTGTAGGTCAAGAAGAAGTGCACAGGCTTCAGCCTAAGGTTGTTATATACAATAACTAATGTGTAAAGAGAAACAAATGCACATTTGATTTTAAGGTCAAAACAACCAGTGAAGAAAAAGGATAAAGTAAGTAAGTAGGTAAAAATGTATTTATGTGGTGCCCAATCCTGGAGGCTCTGGGCCCTTACAGTTAATAGACAAGGTAAGCAAACAGGATACAATATAAAACAACATACATTATCAACTAATATATATTAAATAAAATCAGTATAAATCAACTACTTTCCTCAGAAAAGGCTTTATTAAAAAGGTACTGTAGGTCTTCAGGCCCCTTTTGAATGCCTTCACCGATGAGGCCTCCTTCAAAGATGTTGGAAGCAAGTTCCAGAGAGCTGAGCTGGCCACCTTGAATGCATGACTGCACAAGGTTTTCAGCCTGGTCCTCGGTGGAGGAATGGAGGGAGCGGATTGGAGTGGCAGGGATAAGGAGATCAGACAGCTGGCCCAGGCTCAAGCCATATAGGACCTTATAAGTGAGCAAGTCCACTTTAAAGATGACCCTCCACCTGACTGGCTGACAGTGCAGATCTCAGAGGACCGGGGTTACATGACAGGACCTGGGCAGGCCTGTCAGCAATCTAGCTGCCACATTCTGCACTAGCTGCAGCCAGTGAAGGTTCCCTCCACTGACCCCGAAGTACAAAGCATTACAATAATCTAGCCTGGACTAACAAAGGTGTGTGCCAGTGATGGCAGGTCCTTGGGTGGAATCAAGTGTCTGATCCAGGTGACATTCCTTAAGTGGTAAAAATCACTTTGGACAACAGACGACACCTGAGCATCAAGTGTCAATCTATCGTCAAGGATGATGCCCTGATTTTTCACCTTGGGGGATATCGTCAATGGGGTGGAACCTAGGAGTAATCCTGTTACCATCCCAGCAGCACTCCCATCACTCCTGAGGCCTGGCTCAACCACCAGTACCTCCATCTTGTTGGGGTTCAGTCTCAGCCAGTTAGAGGACATCCAGTCCTGGATTTCGGCCAGGCACCTATTTAGCACCTCTATGGCACCATTTGTTCTGGGGCCAAATGACACATACAGTTGTGTATCATCTGCATAGCAGTGAAAACCCAAACTGTATCATCTAATGAGCCACCCAGGGGCAGCATGTACACCGCGAACAGCATCGGCGACAAGACTGAATCCTGTGGAACTCCACATGACAGGGGCTTCGGTAAGGAGGAGAAATTCCCCATCACTACCCATTGCCCCTTGTCAGAGAGATAGGACTCATACCAGTGGATGACTGTTCCAGTGAGTCCACAATACTCTCTAAGGTGATCAGTTAGCACAATGTGGTCCATGGTATCAAATGCTGACAAGAGATCAAGGAGAATGAGAAGTGACCGTTCCCCTCTATCTCTTGCCCCTAGGAGATCATTTTGCACCTGAACCAGCACCATCTCAGTGTTATGCCTGGCCTTAAATCTGGACTGGAATGGCTCATAGATGTCAAAGGCCACAAGGTATGCCTCGAGCTGTAGTTCCTCAAGTTATTGCAGTCAGAGTGGAGAGGAGAGAGCGAGAGTTATCAACTGAGAATAGGGGGATGGGTGTAGAGGCAGAGGAATAGCAGAAGGAGAGTAAGTATGGGTAGCAAATTAGGCTGAGAAAGGATCTAGAAAAACGAGCATGTATAAAATGATCTCAGGTAGAGGTATAATTCTTTTTTGAAGGTGATGTGGGATTATGCGATACTGAGGTGATAGGGTAAGGAGTTCCAGAAATAAGGGACAGAGTGGGCAAATGTCTGGTCACCCATGTTAGTGGAGCATTTTGGGACTGTCAAGAGGGCCTGGGTGGAAGACCATAGTGGACAGACATGGTCAACAGGGGAAACACTGAAGCCAGTGAAGTAGGTAGTGAACATTTAATGATGTTCGCAAAACATCTGAAAATATAAGATCTCCTGGAGGAGGGGGAAAGCCAGTTTAGTTTTTTTTATTAGAGTAGACAGTGGTGGGTAAGACAAGTGGCCGAAGATGTGAATCTGCACACATTATTATAGGCAACGTTCCACTTTAGTAATATGGATAAAAACCTGGGGCTAGCTGCTGTATTAAAAGACATACTCCTTTTAATTATCCTGAACCTTAAATTCTGAAGAAGACCCAAGATGTGAGCATCTTACTGGACAGGAGAGAAAAAAGGTTATCTAAATTTTTCACTAGAACTTGCACTGCTGGTTTTGGTACAGTACACTGTCAAGGTTGACTGGGCCTCCCCTGCAGGAGGTTGGGGCCACCTCTAGGAGGTGGGACTCATCATTTGAGAAACACTGTATCATAAAGTCCTACCTGGGACAGGCCAAGATAATGGAAGGATCTGATCTACTCAATCAGATCACCTTCCAGGGTAGTGATTGAGAGTACAGAGGAATTATTAAACTTTAATTTATTATGAATGAATCAACTTTGTATGCAGTTTAAATCCCCTTGTAAGTGACCTGTTAGAGCAGTTAGGTCCATATTTTCCAATTTCTCAGTACAGTATAGTACAGGATAAATATACAGTACATCAGAGTACAGAGTAATCAGGAAGCAATATACTTGCATGTTGATAATACATCACTGTATACAGTATATATAGTAATCAGATACTGCAGCATTACAGTTGCAGATTGACAAATCCATAGAATACCATGCATTTCTGCTTAAAGTTGAACCAGCATAATATTCTGTGGTGATTTGCATATGTAGCCCATGATGCTTTGCATTGTGGGAGCACGTGTGATTTTGTATTTCTTTGAAACTTGACTTCCCGGCCAAATGCCCTTTGGGGTAACCACTGCCTCAGTGCTTGCGCACAGAGGTTCTTTGTCTTTTAAACAGTAATTTTAACGCCATTTCAAATGTATGTTGTGAACTGACAGAGTGTAGCAAAGCATGTAAATTATTCCAGCATGTAATAGGGCTATATATCAAAAAAGTTGGCCCAGGGAGGAATGGAAGACTGGGATTCTTTCTAGCATGTTGGGAACCAGTGTTGGGAATAGCACCAGCCAAGAATAAGAATCTAATTGGATCTATTTGGAAATGTCTAACACTGCTGAGGGTGAAATAGATAATGCATAAATCAAAATAAGGTCTGCCAAGGTGTTTATAAAGAGTGCACTAATGTGAAAATCTGGGTCTGGAAGCATCAAATCTGCATATGGAGTCTAATAGGACATCTTTGCAAGTCATTGGCATTGGCAGTGGCATAGACTAGAACTCCATAGTCCACCAAGGACAGGAGGGGGCACTACACTAAAACTTTCATAGAGTGAGTGGATAAACATTTTTTTAGTTTATAAAGTAGACAAAGGTAAGTGTGAACTAATTTAACCAGCATGGAGATATATTCTTTGAAGGAGAAAGCGTGGTCTTTAATAAAACTGAAGTACTTGAAATGATCCACTCTATCCACATACAGTATGTGTTACTTAAATCTTTAAGTCAGAGAGCAGTACAGTCTTTAGTTTTTGTTTAGTTCCAAAGTACTTGGTTTCACTAACATTCAGTAGAAGGCCATTCTTTAACAGCCATGTTTCGTACCAGCTCAAAGTCAGGCTGCAAGTATCTGGTCATATCACTGACATTAGATGCCCTACTGTACAATGCAATATCATCTGTGTACATGATAATATGGGATTTAGAGCTATGCAGTATATCACCTAGATTGTTCAAAAAGACACTTAACAATATAGGCCCCAAGACTGATCCCTAGGGTACTCCAGTAGTAATTCTGATGAGTGGAGAGGACGTAGAATTCAATGAAACTGATTGAGATCTGTCAGTCAGGTAGTTCTGGAGCAAGGACATGGCAAATATGGATAGACCAAGGGCCTATAGCTTGGCGAGTAGGCAACCACTGTGCACCAGATTGAATGCTTTGGAAAGGTCCAAGATGAGTGCACCAACTGTGTCCCCATTGTCCCAGTAGACAAGTTCCTGTGATGATCATTCTTTCAAGCACAGCTGCGAGCATGCTAAGACTATCTAGAAAACCATGCTGCCAAAGTTAGCAAATTGCCAGTATCCAGAAACTCCTTAAAGGGAAAGTCCCCTTGACCTATTTTCTCTATATACCTGTGTAGTTTGTAGGCATGAACAATGATCCCCTGTTTTGCATTCCCCTAATTTCATTCTAATTTAAATATAAATAAGGTTACTTTACTCTGTTCCGCTCTGGTGCGAAAACCTGCTTTGCTCCATTGCAAAGGTCACGACCCCACTCATACAAGGCATCAGGGGAGCTGATGATGTGTATCTGCACATGCCAACAGAAGTTATACTCTCACTCAGTTCTGTTACATGTCTTGTGAAGTCCCTGTATTCTTTAAAAGCTTTTTTTCTAACCCAGATACACTTTAAATGACAGAAAACAGCAGGGCATTTACTATGCCTTGAAAAGTTTCATGGGTAGCATAAGACAAGAACATAGGGACCACAGAGGACAGCAACAGCACTGACTGATACAGTATAACTACTGCAGGCTTCAGCAAAAAAACATCATAAAATTCCAGGATGCCTTACATGAGTTGGGTCATGACCTTTGTAATGGAGTCAGTCAAGTTTTTGAACCAAACTTAAGTAACTTCATTTTAGGAGGGTACAATAGAGGCAATCACTGTTCATAAAATACACAACTAAAGACTCAGTGCAGAGTAAGAAGTGCACAATACCCTGGGGGTTACTATATGCAAAAAATGAAACTGCAGCCCATTGACTGACAGAACTGGGTCAGGACCTACACTGCCAAATATAAAATTAAATTAGATTCATACACAGTCATGACCGCAACTCCCTTTACTCTTAGATTTATTATTAATCATTTAAAACATACCCTTAACCTTGGGACCTTGCATGTAGCTAATGAATAGTTGTACAAGGAGTACAGAGGAAGGGCCAGTACAACAGTAATAAAGGAAGAATTTTAAATCAATATTGTCCAGTGCCATTCTTGCTTTCAGGTTCATGTTCATAAAGCACCTTTGGGTTTCATCTACCATTAGTAATCTAAATCTAAAACCAACATCAGAACCTCCATAGCTAAACCAAGACTCCTTAAATTCTGATACAGCAACCAAATTAGCATTTTTTGTGACTCCACAAAAGGTGTATTCAGCTCTGTGGCAATTTCCATTGGATATGTCAAATTAACATATTATGTACTCAGAAGTGGTATTGCTGTATAGATGGTCTTTCCTATGAGAATGTTAAATATTTGCCAATTTGCCAGTTGACTATTTGAGAATTTAAACTGGGAGTTTAAATATTCCATTTTTGTTTTTCTAACCACTTTTTTACATTCATTCCTTATTTTTGTTATATTCAAGCAAAGAAGAATGTGTATGTTACTTCCCAAAAGCTTTCTAGGCCCTGTCTCTCTCCTACATCAATTGTACCAGACAAGGGGGTCTATTTTAACACATAAGTGATGGATAGGGAAAAAAAGATTGCAAACTTTGTTAAATTCATGCACAGCATAATCCAATATCAAATCAACCGATGGGACAGCTTGAAGGAAGGATCAGTCAGTCTCTGCAACAGCATTTCTGAATTCACTAATGTTCAGATGATGAAGAGATCTGGAGGTTACATGTATAGGAGGGGACTGATGCCTACAAGCACTTCAGTAGCAAATAACTAGACAACAGTCACTTAAGCTATTGGTTAAAGGGTGGGCTTGATGGCTATGATCAGGTCTTGATGTGGTTATCCAGCCTACCGGGGACTCAGAGCCAACCTTGTAATTCAGTCTGGTAGCTGCGATCACTTGGTTAAGGTTCAAGCTCTCACAGTGGTCTCTCCAGCTCCAGTTTCTTATTTATTCCAATTAATTGTGGCATCACCCAGGAGAAGGGTTTCTCATGTGTTGCACTCAGATTGTGGATTGCTTAAATTTAGTTAATGAAGCAAGTCCTTCCTTAGAGCAACCTAGTCGAATGTAAAAAGTAGTTAACAATAGGTGCTATGCACCCCAAACATAGCACAACAGGAAGAAAATCACAGGATCAGTACTTTTTAGTAAAATCCTCAATGACCAGTGAGAAACAAAGACTAGTAATAGATCAGACCCCCTCCTCAGTTTTCTTGGCTTATAATGCCTTAAGAGTAAAAGGCCAAGTAAGCATTAGTTTGGAATCTCAGTTCCAGTTCAATTCATTTACATGTAGCATAACTCTAGAGTCACTACTCACTTCAGGCAAATTGTTCACAAATAAGCTAAACAAAAGTAACCCTAAGATAAAGCCTTTTGGGGACTCCCTAAGTTATGGCCATTTATTGTGAAAAAGAGTTATGAATCATCACTTTATGTATTCTTTTTAGTTAAAGAGCTACTGATGCCTCAAAGAAAACTTTAAAAAGCACAATAATTACTGTAGGTACAATTCTGCCTGCACGCCATTTATATTTTATATGTTTCTCCCACCCATTATTTATTACTAAGGAAATTTGCATGAATATATGATCTTTATTGCTTAGAGTTTCTTTAGAGTCCATCTGCCTCTATAGCATAGTCCCTACTTCAAGTCATACTCCTCTGAAGTGACATCAAAATCTGTTGCCGTGGGAGTAATTGTGATGTCACAAGCAGTGCTCTGTGACTTCAGGTAGGGAGAAAGCAGCAGAAATAGATACACTCTTCAGGAGCAAAAATCCTGTTTTCTTATAGATGACCACAGTAATAAATAATGGGAAAGAGGAATACAGCACTAATGGGAAATACAAGCTGAGTTGTGTCTAAATATTAGGTTTTGTTAAAGTTCTCCTGACCATGTCACCAACTCTTTAAGTAATGTTTTAACCATGCCAGTGATGGGCTTATAAAAAAAAACTCACATTTATAGTGCTTAACAATAAGTGGTGGTCCACTAAATCAAATACTTTAGATAGCTCATTATAGACTACACCTGCCCAGCTTCCTCTGTCCAAGGAAATGTGAACATAGTTAGCCCACTTGAAGCTGTACTTGTGCTGCTTTTTTCCTTACTGGATCTTTGTTGAACAGAGGTTTGAATATTGAATTTATTATTATATTCTGCAGTTTGATCATGTACAATACAATCAAGTGCTTTGGACAGAGGACAGAGGTTTGTCTATAACTGTTCATTTCCAGGGCACTGTTTATCTTAAAAATAGGGATTCATTACCTTATTGGTACTGCCAGTTCTTCTTAATAAATTTAAAGTCTACTCTGTCAGCACTTATTCTAGTTTTTCAGCACCTAGAAATATTTTAACTCATCTCAACATTAATGTTTTGAGGTAAACGGAGGTGGTGTACTTACCCTATGGTTTTTAAGGAAGCTGTGTATATATGTTCTTTGATGATATCTCCCTCCACTGAGCCACATCATAGAACTGTAAGCCATCAGTGTCAGCACCACCCAGAAACTTTTGCTGGCATATACCAACCACGCTTGCATGCATTGTCACTGACTATGTAACGTAGGTGGCCCTATCATGTCGCAGTTCTTTTTCCTGCCATCAACCACACCACTCATCAGTCCAGCACTGCTGAAAAATGCCATTGAACTTTGCAAGTATCACTAACGCTATTAATTCTCTTACTTTTTTGTTTTATATTCAATTGTTGTTTATGCCACTGGCAAAAGACAAGGAAGCACTATTCCATTACTGTCATAGCAAAGTAAAGATTTACAAGGATGATGCTCATGACATGTGCCTTCACTGCTTACACTTCTCTCAGGTCATGAAGGCCTGCAACATTTGCCAGTGTGTTAGCCAGGCTACACAGAGATATCAGTAAAAGGTCTTAGAAACATATTTAAGACTTAGGGGCATGGAGGACAGGCAATATTTGTCACAGGCTGTGTCACCAACATCGTCTGCTAACCCCAGTTCACAGTCGACACAGCTGCTCTCCATGGTTGATGGAGCAGCAGACTGAATCATTGAAAAAAGGAAAAAAGGAGAAATCTGGTAAATTGACAGAGAAACCCCACCATGCTGAAAAAGACATGCAGCAGCATTGTTAAAAGGATGCCTCTCCTACTAGGTCTTGGTCTTCTCTTAAAAAAAGAGGTAAGTCTACAGAAAAAGACAGGACCCAGGCTAAATCCTTGGGTTCTGCTGCCTCCTATCCATCTCACAGACATTTAGGTTGGGGTCTGGTACTGCCTTTCATCCACCTATTGGGGATTCACAGTTGATTCTGCAATTGGGCTACTACATGTCTCAGAAAATCAATCGTCAATGACCCTGTCAAGGCCTGTCAGTGCACAGTGGCTGTTCTAGACTATGCCTGCATTATTTTCACAGCTCCTGCTTTAGGCTCTGGAATTTGCCCTAACCCCGTCAATGTAGCTTGGTCTGTTGCCATCAACCTCATCACTACCACCTGTGGTTCTTAAGGGGTGCCACAACTGAACAAAGGAATTCCTCTGTTGATGCCCATGTCATCAGTGTTGCCTCAGCCACAGCCTCCTTCTCCTGCCATTGACCCATTGCCGGTTCCTGTCAATTAGAAGGAAGAGCTGGAGTACACTCCAGACTTAATGGAGGTGGACTATTAGATAAAATAAGAGGAAGGACTGAGTCCCCCCATCATGTGGTGGGCTCCAGCTTCACTTTGTCTTCCTGTAGTGAGTACAGTGTACAATATACATCTAGGTCTCTTCCTGAGGATGCCTTCTTTCAGGCTTTCCTCAAACAGGTGCAATCTAAGCTTGACCTTACTGTTGATGAAGAGGATTCCTCAGTGAAGAACCTCTATGAATTTCTGGAGGTACTCATTGTGCCGCCTATCCATTTGGCTTTGGAGGATGCCACTATGGCTCCATGGCATAGACCCACTGCTCTGACAGCTGTGCCTCATAAGGTGGACAAACAATATCATGCCTTTTCAGAAAAACCTTGTTATGCTTCACAGTCTAAGGATTGCTAGCTACCAGGCTTATCTGACTAAATATCAGAATAACCCGTGGAAGTCTCTGGCTACCATGTCTGACAAGCTGCCTTGTGGGTCAGCTAAAACTGAAGTCCAGAAGACTGTTGCCCATGGTCTGAAGGCTGGCAAACATCTTTTACATTCTGCTTACAGTGCCTCTGGTGCTGCAGCTTATGTGGCTGCTTTTGGCATTTGCCTTCACCGGCACTCATTGCTATGGGTGGCAGGCCTTCCTTTGAGGGATCTGTAAACATCTAAAATGACCTTATTTTCCCTTCACACACTGAATCCAAAGCCTCAGAACCAGAGCAGGGGTTCCATTTATATGCCCTATGCCCACCATGTTAGAGGCTATTCAAGAGAACCCAGCCTTGCCTCCAATCAGACCCTGGCCACCCCTCAAGTCCCTTTGCCTCACAGTGCCCATGCCAGGGTCACCAAAGTTGTGGTTGTTAGTGGTGTGCTAGCGGCCACTAGAACCTTCTGACTCCTTTCCACCTCTTCCAGCCCCAGAAGATCAGGGAATCCATCTGGAAGGCTGCATCTCCCTCTTCCTTCCAAAGTGGAGGGATATCACAACAGATGCTTGGGTGCTGGAGTTATTTCAGCAAGGACATGCCCTCAAACTCCTCTCTGTCCCTCCCGTACATCCTCAAACAAACTGATATCTCGTAGAACATCTTGCCGTCTTGCTGGTGGAGGTTCAATTCCTCCTCCGCAAGAGGGGCACAGAACCAGTACAGCTTGCAGAACTAAATTAAGGATACTGTTCCCACTACTTCCTCATACTGAAATGAACAGTAGAGTCAAGACCTATCCTGGACCATCAAGGCCTGAACCTGTTCACTGAATACAAAAGGTTCTGAATGGTCCCTGTGCAGCCACTGCTTCCCCTGTTACTAGAAGGGATTGGCTGTGTGCCCTGGATATGAAGGACACTTACCTTCATATCAAGATCTGCAAGTGCCACAGACCGTAGCTGCAGTTTATGCTCCAGAGCTCTTACTATCAGTTTCATGTATTGCCCTTTAGTTTATCCTCTGCATTGTATGTCTTTAATGAAATGCTTTGCAGTAGTTGCAGCTGCAGGGAGGGTCTTTATGTTTTCTTGTACCTCTATGATTTGCCTCTGAAGGCCCCATCAAAGGAGGTGATAATTTTCACACACTTCCCATATCTGAGAGCACTTCAAGGAGTTGGGCATTCTGGTGAACAAGTCCAAGTCATTGCTCACTCTGTGCCAGTGGCTCCAGTACATAGGTGTAGTTCTGGATGTGGGGGTGGGCTGGGCATCTCTTCCTTTGGACAGGGCTGTAGCATTGGTTCTCCAGGTTCAGCTGGTTTCTTCCAGTGACTGTGTCATGGCCTGATATATACTATAGCTAATAGGCTTAATGGCTGCAGCAATCCTTACTTTCCCACTGGCACCTCTGCATATGAGGATCCCACAGTGTTTCCTATATGCCCAGTAGGCTCAGCACTGAGAGTGTGTCATACAGGTGACTCCTCTACTTTGCTGCTCCCTGCTCTTGTGGTTGGACCACTCCAAGCTGGAGACAGTGCCTACCTTTCTTTGACCACCTCCTCTTTCAGTAATGATGATGGATGCCTCTGGCTCTGGCAGGGGTGCCATCTGGGCCCCTTCCAGACTCAAAGTAAATGGTACCCCTCACACACAGTTTTCCACAGGACTGCTCTGGATATGAGAGCTATTCTTCTTGGCCTATAGACCTTCATTACATTTCTTTGGTATCACCATCTGTTATTCCATATAGACAACATTTTAGTGATGTATGACACTAACCACCAAGGCAGTGTTCATTCCTACACTCTCTGCAGGGAGGCAATGTGGGTCTGGCACTGGGCTGTGGAACTCGAGATGTTCCTGTTGTTCCTGATGGCCATCTTTCTGCCTGGTACCCACAGTACCCTCATGGATCACCTTAGCTGGTTCCAGGTACTCTGCTGTGAATGGGAGCTAGTGGACTCTGTTGTGGATGACCTCTTCAAAAAGTGGGGTCATTCAGACATAAACCTCTTTGCATCTCCACAAAACGCAAAACTGTTGCATTTCTGCTTGCTTGCTGTACTTCAGGGCCTGGAGTTATTTGGTGAGATGCAGTTTCCCTCTCTTGGAAAGGTACATTCATATATGCTTTCTTACCATTCCCTCTCATCCAGAGTGTTCTGGTCAAGTTATGGGTGGTGGAACCAGCCAACCTGATTTTGGTGGCTCTGTTCTGGTCCAGACAAATTTGGTTCCCTCTGCTTCAGCAACTGGCATTGGAAGTCCCTGTCCCATTCTCCTACAAGCAGGACTTCTGTCACACAAGCAGGGTTCTCTGCTGCATCTGAATCTTCAATCCCTATGCCTCCATGCCCGGTTCCTAAGTCTATACAACTCTTCCACTGTGGGGTGTCCCTTGCAGTAGCAGTTGTTCTACTGGTGGTTCATAAGCCATCTACTCAGTACACCTACTCTCAAAAATGGAAACATTTTACAGTTTGGTGTACCGCCCATCAGCTGGACCCCCTTACATGTTCACTCAGTCACATTATTAATTACCTTCACTCTCTTTTAGGTGCAGGCCTATGATATTCCTCAGTAATGGTGCTGTTGGCTGTGGTGTCAGCTTTTCATGTCCTCACTGACACGGTGAGGGCACGAAAAGCTGACACTATAGCCAAGTGGCAAAATGTTTGCCCAGCTTGTGGTTTCCTGCAAGTTCTTTAGGGGGACTTTGCTTCTGCACCCCCTGGTCCAGGATCTGGTTCCAGTGTGGGACTTTAATATGGTTCTGAAAACCCTTACTGTGTCTCCCTTTGAGCCTGCTGCTATTTGTGAGCTGTGCTTCCTCTCTTGGAAGACATTGTTCCTCCTGGCCATGACATCTGCTAGATGTATTTCTGAATTGCAATCTCTAGTTGTAGAGCCTTCTTAACTTTTTTCCCACAAAGATCAGGTTACCTTATATACCAATCCTCATTTTCTGCCAAAGGCAATTTCTGAATGTACAGTGAATCAGACAACTGACCTTCCAGTTAACATTTTGTCTCCCACAGATAGTGGAGAATGTCATTTGCACATGCTTGACATCTGAGGGATGTTGGGTTGTTACCTTGATCATGCTAAGGATTGTAGGAAATCCTCTTAGCTGTCCGTGGCTTTACCCTAGGATGGTGGGCTTCCTGGTTTCTAAGCAGAGCCTTTTCAAATGGTTGGCCTGCTGCATTAATTTCTGTTACCAGAAGTGTAGTAAGCAACTTTCTGGTCCTGTCTGTGCTCACTCCACTTGTGGAGTGGCTACTTTTGTGGCTTGTTTTCACAAAGTGTCCATTGCTGACATCTGTGCTGCTGCCACTTGGAGTATTGTTCACACGTTCACTAAACATTACAGTCTGGTTATTATCTCTCATAGATGTGCTGGATCTGGCCTTACTGTCCTGCAAGGCCTCCTGATTCAAAGTCTTTAGATCCTTTTTATCTCCCACAGTGTTCTGGTACTGCTTGGGAATCATTCCATAATGTGGCTGAGTGGAGGAAGATATCCTTGAAGAAGATAGATCAAATACTAACCATAACAGTAGATCTTTGTGAGAATCTCTTCCATTAGGCTAGAGATCTCCCTCCTCCTTTCCCTATTTTCTATCACATTGTGTGTGGTTCTCCTGCCTGCTTTCGCGTGTTGATTCTCCTCTTATGCCTAACAGGGGCATCCAAATACTCAGGTCTCTATCCTGTCCTGTGTGCCTAGTTTGGTCCTGGTAGCTTTTGTCCCTGCTGGTCAGATATTTCTCCAGGCTTGTCTCCAACATATCACCCCTTGTTGTCGACACCCCAAGGTCAAAACATGGAGAAAGACCATTATGGTAACATTCGCAATAATGGTCCTTCTTCTGTGTTTTGCCTTCCCCCAGTGTTCCGCCTCCTCCCCGGACCAACTCCGAACTGGAGTTGGAATCCTAGAGTCTGGGGGGGCACAGCCCCCCACAGAAAATACCCATGTAAGAGGTAACACAATACCTCCATCAGTACTGTGCCATTGCTGTGGGGGAGGTCGGCATTCTCACCGATGAGAAAACTTGGTGCTTCCATCTCTAGCAAGAAACTGAGGCACGGTGGGGCTGCCTACATTATATTGGCAATGATGATGCATGTCAATGTGGCTGGTCCCAACTAGCAAGTTTCTAATTGTTCCTAATGCCGATGGCTTACAGTTCCATGATGTGGCTCAGTAGAGGAGAGTCTCTTGTGGAGCTACTGGTTATGCTAACTAACTGCTCTTTTTTAATTTTATGTAGGGGAAGCAGACTGTTTCGCTATTGAGTTAAAACTATCATTGCATTTTCAGTTATTTCTAATGGTCTAGTACTGTGTATAACTGTCCATCAATATCAAGTGTTCCAGATATTATATTCCTGTTAGCCCCCAATAGATTATTTAGATATAGCAGGGCAACCATTTTTTATTTATTTAGTTTTTGGTAACCAAAAATGTACACTAGGCAATAAAGTGTTTATTTTCAGGAATGATCCGGGTATGACATTTGCTCCCGGTTGCCATTTTGGGTCAGATCTGGCAATTAGATGGTTCCGACACCATATGGTGTCTATTGGAACAAATGTGCTTTTAAAGCATAAGAAGTTCCAGGCTGTACTCATGCATAAAACAGAATGCAGAGCTAGATAATAGCAGATCAAAAGACAAAGTAAATAAAAATACAATACAGTTCAAGTATAGGAAACAACACTGATACAATATTATAAATGACAAGTGTTGGGGAGCAGGGCAGTGTTAGTGTAAATAACAGTAAAGTGACCAAAACAAGAAGCTCTATTCCCAGGTGTGTTCTGCGGGGAAATGGGCAGCAGAAAAACAATACAAGGATAAATATGGTAAGAAAAGAACATAGTATTTACATCACGGCAACAAAGAAACAAAATTTCAGTACCAAGTATAAGAAGCCAAATACCAGTATTTCCAGTAGGTAGCATATTGTGGGCAATGCTACAACAAAGTAACAGCAAAATAGAAATAGAGGACTGTGTTAATATCAACTTTAAAAAAAATAACATTTGAAAATGTAAATTTTTAAATTAAAGTTTGTGTTGACTTTTAAAAGCCCGCCCAGCAATGCAGCAGTAGTAATAGCGCTTGCGATGCCATTGGGTACTTACTTGAGTAATTGGGAGCCACATGGGAGGAACAGCCTCCCAAGGACAGTTCTCCTCATTCATGAAGGAGGGACAGGATATACCACAGCATGTTTGACACCTGGTGGGGATTGAGTGGTGAAGCAGCAGATGTCACTAACTGAGAGAGGGCCCTAACACAGACGCCAACAACACCTCAGGTGTATGTGCATACTTAATTGAGAATAAGCAGACCTCAGGGAGAAAACAGGAAGAAACCCTCCCTTAGCTAGCAGTAATGGCACCCCATTAGCCCACACGACAGACCACAGCACTCATTAACCACACAGTAGTTCTGGCAAATGGTGGGAAAAGACCTGTAGAACTTAGGTGATGGGGTTGGAGGTCATTAAAAGGGGGCTGGTTGGAGCAGGACAAGGAGCAGAAATTCTAATTAAAAACAAAAAACAAAATAATATGTCTATTTTTAAAAAAAATAAGCTGTTACTTCTGTATCTGAAGTACTTTTTCCTTTTATTAATTAGATCTGCCTGGCAGTACAAGGTATTATGTGTGGAGCAGCACTGTACTTGTAGGCGGACATCCGTAGTTCTATTCCCTTTATACAGTACCACATCAGCATTGTGACCTCACTGACTAAGACATCACAACTGACCAAGAACCACACACCATCTGCCCGATTGGATGATTGAGGTCACATTGTTGACAAGGTATGAAGGGGAAAAGCACTAGAAATGTCAACAGATCGAAACAGAATTTGACGGCAGAAAAGAACTACTTAGCCCATCTAGTCTGCCCAAATGCTCCGTACCTGTTTTGTCCCTACCAACCCTATCTGGTCTCTGTCGACTTTCCGACCACCCTTCATCCTAGCCCACCACTGTTTTGGCCCCCACAACTTCTGCCAGCAAGCTATTCCAGGCGTTGACTACCCTTTCAGTTAAATATTTCTCATGTTACTCTTGGATCTCCTGGAGGGGGATTGCATGCCCCCCGGTCCTGGTACTTGTTCTCATTTGGAAGAGATGCCCCACCTGTACCTTATTCACTCCTTTGAGGTACTTATATGTCTCTATCATATCCCTACTCTCTCTTACCTTTCTTCTAGAGTGTACATGTTTAAATCTCATAATCCCTCTTCGTAGTGCTTCTCGTGCCAACCATGAATCTTTTTAGTTGCCTTCCTCTGGACCCCTGTGCTCTGTCTATATTCTTTCTGAGGTGTGATCTCTCAAACTGTACACAATACTCCAGGTGTGGTTGCACCAGAGAGTACTTTAATGGCAAAACCACCTTCCTCATCCTGCTGGAGAAATCCCTCCCTGTGCAACCCTGCATTCCACTGGCCTTACACATTGCTTTGTCACACTGCCCTGCTACCTAGAGGTCTCCGATATGGTAACTCTTAGGTCCCTTTCTTGCTTGGTATTTGTTAGTACTCCCTGTCTTATACTCAGCACCATGATTTTTATGTTCTGGGTGCATTGCCTTGTACTTTTTGCCATTGAACCTCAGATGCCATGTTTTTGACCATTCCTCAAGTTTTTCAAGATCCCTGCACATTTTTCCACCCCTTCCTGAGTGTCCACACTGTTGCAGATTTTGGTATCATCTGCAAGAGAGCACACCTTCCCTTCAGCCCTTCTGCAATGTGCCCTATAAAGATATTTAAAAGGATTGGCCTCAGTACTTAGCCTTGTAGTACCCCACTCATCACACTTCCCCTTTAGAATGAGTGCCATTTGCTACCACACTCTGCTGCCTATCCTTCAACCAGTTTCTTACCCAGTTTTACCACTATTGATCCCATATTTATTATAATTAACATTTTTCTAACTGGGAGAGGAACACTGAGCTGAAGCTCATTTCCAGGTGTGACCCATGGGAAAGGGAAAGGGGGGAAACAAGTGAACATTCAGGATGCAATATAAATATGGCATACAATTATTAAAAATAAAAGGTAATGAAATCACATGGATACATTTTCAAATATTGTTAGACATCCGTAACCCAGAGTTAGCACTGAAAGTCAGCTGTAATAGGAAAAACTAAAGGAGGCAGGGAGGGAGGGAGAGATCATAGGTGGATGAGGTGATGATTACTGTTGGCATTAGGAGTCAGATAGGTTAGGTAAAGTTGGGCACAGAAGGAGACGAGTTAAGAGCATGTGGAGAACGACAGCCTCACCCTGGTTTCTAGGAAGTGAAGGGTTAGGAGCAAGAGGAAGGGTTGGTTTGGGAAAAGGTGCGTTTTACAGAGTGCAGGGAAGAGATAAAGAAAGGGAGCTTAGAAGAGAGTTCCAGAAGTAGGAGAACTGGTAAGAGAAAGCTGCCTGGTCCAAATAGAATGATGACAGAACAGAGAAAAGGTATGGGGATCTGTGGAGCACACTGGTAAGAGGAGGTGAATGATGAGGAGAAGAGAAATGAGAGGTAGGAGGGGAGAGACCCAAACCAGAATTTGGAAATGAGTGTGGTGGCATGGTGCTGGCAGCATAAGTGAAGAGAGGGAAGAGTAGAAGGAGCAGTGGTGCATATGGGGGGAAACATTGTTGGCAAAGTGGCAAAAAGCATTAAAAAGAGTGTCTAGTCTGGAGTGGGATGAGGCAGGGGCAGATCTGAAAACCACGTCAGCATAATCAAAAACCGGAAGGATCATTTTCGTAAGGAGCTCTCGACAAACCACAGGAGAAAGGGAGTCTTTATTTCTAAACATGGCTGCTAGCTTAGGGTGGAGTTTGGCATGGATATGGTCAATGTGTGAAAAGAAGTCAAGGTGACTGTCCAGACAGATGCCAAGATACTTAAACATGGGGACTACATCAAGGGAGGTGCCATTGAGGATAGAACAGGGGAAGGGGGGTTGGCTAATTTTTGAGCGGTACCAAATGTCATGGATATGGTTTCTTAGTGTTAACTTTTAGCTGATATGTCTGGAACCAGCATAACACACTCAAGAAGTTATTTTGCAGCCCAGACTCTACTTAAGGGGTTGAGGGATCAGAGGCATAGAGTACCGTATTGTCAGCATATGTGTGAATGTGGGAAGAGCCACAGACAGATGGGAGGTCGTTTAGGAAAATTTAAAAAAGGTATGGGCCCAGAATAGAACCTTGAGGGACACCTGCGTGAATGGGAGGGGGAACTGTCTAATCAGTCTTGTATGTGGCACCGTGCCAAAGACCTTGCTGAAATCCAAATAGGCCGTCCACTGCTCTACCCTGATCTAGTTCTCCTGCCATGCAGTCAAAGAAATCTGTTAGATATTTTTTGACAAGCCCCTTCCCCACTGGTGAATCCATGTTGTCTGTGGTCTTGCAGCTCATTAGATTTAAGATATTCTATCATCCTTTCTTTAAGTAGTATTTCCATCAGTTTCCCCACCTCTGAAACAAGACTGATCAACCTACAGTTGCCAGCATCCTCCCTACTGCTGCTCTTATGCAGAGGAACAAAATCAGCCCTGCTCCAGTCCTCTGGTACCACTCCTGTTTTCAGTGAGTTGTTGAACAAGGATGTCAGTAGGGTAACCAGAACCTCCCTAAGTTATTTTAATTCCTTGAGGTGAATCCCATTTGGTCCCTTAGCCTTTTCCACCTTAAGGTTTGCAAGTCCTTTAGTACTTTTTTCTCTGAAAGTCATCTTTACCCATTAAATCACTATTTCTTTCAGGTTGTCTGTCCACTCCACTTGCCAATGTAAAGACTGAGCAAAAGTACCCATTTAAAATGTCAACTTTTTCTTGGTCTCTTCTGCATAGTCTTTCCTTTTCACCCTTTTAATTTTTACCATCTCTCCCCATCCTTTCTTCTGTTCACTTACGTACCTGAAAAAAGTCTTATCCCCTGTAGCGACACCTTGGGCAATCTATTCTTGTCTGCACCTTTGCACCCCTCACCACCTTTCTTGCTGCCTTCTCTTTTTTCTAGGTATACATCCTTGTACTCCTCACTCTATATTTCCTTACACATATTGAACACAACCCTTTTTTCTTTTGCTACCTTTGCCACGTCCCTTGAGAACAATAATGGTCTTCTTTTCCTTTTGTTTTTACTTACTTTCTTCATGCATAGAATGGTAACTTTAGTTATTCCCTCCATTATTTCCCCCCATTGTGTCTCTGCCCCTCCATAATACACCTCCACCCTACTTAGGCAGCTCCTGAGACGGTCACCCATTTCTTTAAAATTCACCCTCATGGAGGTGGGCATGTGATGGCTGCCTGAGCAGACATATCTCCCAGAGCTCCTGCTTCTCCCATCTGAAAATAACCCTTACATTCGCTGACCTGAACCATCATGTAGCAATCCTGGCATGTCATGGTCCTCTGAAGTAATCTCAGAGCTTGCTAGATAAAAAAGAACCCGGCATGGAAGCAGAAATGAGGGATTTGCTACCGCACCATACTCCCCCCGACAACGCTGACAAGAGACAAAACAACAAAGCACTCGAAGGCACAATCTCCCCAGGGCAGACGCCATTGAGAATCCCCCGGCAGCTCTAACAGAAGCAAAGTTTCTGGAGGGACTGACTCCTCTTAAGACTATGCTAGACACACTACTGCTGGACTTACAAAATGTGAGGACCTCCTTGGAAGTACTTACCAGGTGCACCAGAGATAATGAAATGAGAATTTCCTCATTAGATGACTGGAGGACCCGAATGGAGCCAGACATGTCCCAGCTGCAGCAATGAGTCAGATCAATGGAATTCAACCTTGAGGACCTTGAAGGGAGGCCCCGCAGAAATAATTTTGTCATCCTCAGGCTCCCTGAAGGTGAGGAAGGGTCAGCACCAGTGCTATTTGTGCAGATGTTTTGTACCAAGATAGCTGGCCCTTCCCCAAATGGCTCTGAGTATATAGTGTAATGTGCCCACAGGTTGCTCCAGCCAGCTCCTGCTCCTAGATCTCCTCCAAGGCCCCTAAATTTTTGTCTGCTCAACTTTCTAGATAAACGGCACATTTTAAATAAAGTGCGGGAGCTGCATGAGCTACAATGGGAAGGCCACCAGATCCAAATTGCACAAGACCTCCCTAAGTCAGTGCAAATGAAAAGGACTGAATTACACCCTTTTGTGACCAAGCTAATTGTAGCAGGAGTGAAATACAGAATGAAGAATCCTGCAATTTTGCAAGTTCTGCACAGGGACACATGGCATAACTTTGACAGCGTTGAACAGGCCGCTACTATGCTAAAATCCCTATACCTAGAACTATTCAGGTGAGGAGGATAGAGTGTATCTTGTTTGTGGTGTAATACTAAAGTAAAGGAATATTGTGTGCCTTGGAAACAATTCTGTAATGCCTTAAGTGACTGCCTTGTAGAACTAAGTGGATGAGAGTGGCGAGCTGAATTGGTCGGATTTCCTGGTTCTACTAGACCATGGCATTCTGATAAGGGCCTAAAAGCTTGCTACCACTCCACAGCTATATCTCACTAAAGCTCTTCGGCTCCACCTTGTGCTGAAATGGAGGAACTGCACCCAATGGATGAGAACTGCCACACCTTCGGTTAACATGGCGAGTAAAGCCTTTTCTTATGTTCCTGGACATTAACTACTGAATCAGTTACTTTATACTTTGGAACCTATCTGTATGCTCAGGGGAAGATCCGTATTTGGAAATAATCTACTTAAAAAGGACTGAGTCTCTAACGGAGTGCACTGATCAATATGGGGACTATTTCAGTCGCAACTTGACACTTTTTTTTTCTCTTTCACAGGGCAGAGACAGACTGAATACAGCTCATTTGCCCATAGCTTCCACTATTTCATTAAATGGGACAATTTGTACACTGCCTGTCTCACGTCATTATGGCAGGTAGCAAGTAACGCCACTGCATCGCTGCAAGGGACTGTTTTGCAGTTCTAAGTAGCAAAGGCCGAGAATCAACTAGAATGTTTTCTTAAAGGCACCAGGTCCCAGTAATTTGGTCATGGCCTGAATCTCCGTTGAAGCCTCAGGGGGGTGTACTACTAATATTTGTTGGCTCCAACTTGCAGGGAGCTGCAAGTCCTATAACTTATGGCTATGAGCTGGTCAGGACACATTGCATCTTCTTTTTCGTCTACATGGCAAATACAGCCTTTCTTAACATGTTGGCCAGTATTTATGGCATAGGATACTACATATTTTTTCCTTTGTCCTTATGAGCTACTCATAGAAGAACCGCATACAGGAGCTTTTCTGTAAAGGGTCTGATTTTTCTTTTGGGGCAGGCTGTTACAGCAATGGGGCCAGATGGAATTCACCCCAGAAATCTAAAAGAATTAAGCAGAGAACTAGTGACACCACTGACTACGCTTTTTAACAAATCATGGGAGGATGGTGTGGTACCTGAGGACTTGAAGAAGGTGGATGTGATTCCCCTTCACAAAAGTGGGACCAAGACGGAGGCAGGAAACTACAGACCTGTCAGTTTGACCTCTGTGATAGGGAAAATGATGGAATCACTTCTGAAGGAAAGAATTGTTGAGTACCTAGAGGTCAGTGGGGCACAGGACCCAAGGCAGCACGGGTTCACAGCGGGAAGGTCATGTCAGACGAATCTAATTGATTTCTTTGATTGGGTGACCAAAGTAGTAGACCAGGGAGGGGCTGTGGACATGGCCTACCTAGACTTTAGCAAGGCATTTGACACAGTCCCACATAAGAGATTAGTAGTCAAATTAACCGGCCTGTGAGTGGGTCCCAAGGTGGCAGCCTGGGTAAAACATTGGCTGAACAACAGGACACAGAAGGTAATTGTAAATGGAGTCCACTCTGAAGAAAGAGGGGTTACTAGTGGGGAACCGAAGGGTTCAGTACTGGGTCCAGTCCTTTTAATGTCTTTATAAGTGACATTGCAGAGGGACTGGAAGGAAAAGTATACCTCTTTGCAGATGACACAAAGATCTGCAACAGGGTTGATACACAAGGAGGTGTGGAAAGGATGAGAAGGGACTTGGCAAGGTTGGAGGAATGGTCAGAAATATGGCAGCTTGGATTCAATGCAAAGAAGTGCAAAGTAATGCACCTGGGAAACAAAAACCCAGGGGAAGATTACACAATGGGGGGGGTAGTAACAACAACAAAAATGGAAAGAGATCTGGGGTAATCATATCAGATGACCTTAAGGTTGACAAGCAATGCGAGAAGGCAGTAGGGAGGGCTGGGGGGATACTGGGATGTATAGGAAGAGGTATCACCAGCAGAAAACAGGAAGTTGTTATCTCCCTGTACAGACAGTTGGTGAGACACCATCTGGAGTACTGCGTCCAGTTCTGGAGACCCCATCTCTGCAAGGACATAGACAGGATGGAGGCAGTTCAGAGGAGGGCAACTAAAATGGTGCAGGGTCTGCAAGAGTAGCCATATGAGGAGAGACTAAAGGAGCTTAATATGTATACCCCTGAGGAAAGGGTGGGACATGATAGAAACTTTTAAGTATCTCAGTGGAATCAACAAAGTCCAAGAGGGTAGCATCTTTCAGAATAAGATATGTTCAAGAACAAGGGGACACAATTTGAAGATTGAGGGGGGACGACTCAGGGGCAATGGGAGGAAGTATTTTTTCACAGAGAGGGTGGTGGACGCACGGAACAGCCTTCCTTCGGAGGTTGTGGGGTCTAAAACTGTGGGAGAATTCAAGAGTGCATGGGACAGACATAAAGCAATTTTTGTGGGGGGTAGGAAGAAATAGGCTGTTGATTAAATAGGATCTCAGCTTATCCTCTAGGTAGGGAAATGGGCAGACTAGGTGGGCCAAGCGGTCCTTATCTGCCGTCAAAGTCTATGTTTCTATGTATATGTGGGACCTATTTTACTTAAATTGCAATTGAATCTACCGGACCGGCTTTAAAAATGGAACTTGAATGGGGCCAACTGATAATTACAAGTTTTACTGTTCTTTCATTATTTAGGTAATAGGATTGCTCTTACTTGATTTAAAGGGGTGTAGAACAAGTTTTGATAGTTCATAACAGTTCTTAATGTTCAGCTTGGTTAGTGTTCTTGTTAAGGGGGAAGGGGAGCAAGGGGACAGAATATTCTACAGGGAGAAGAGTGTCGCATCATGATCTGGAATAAGGAAGAGTATCAGTCATTAGGACTGGGGGCACGGGGAGGGTATACATTGCCTAGTACTTTTCTCACGAGGATTGTTCTGGTTGCATTGCAGGTTCTGTTAACCGAAGGGGAAGTGGGGGGTGGAAACCTATTGCCAATCTCCTTGAACCTGCACTTAACATGGAGGGTCTTTTTCTAGGTTTGGGACTGTATTACTTTCTCTGTGTACATGTCAAAAATGTTAGAAGTTCGTTTGTGGGGACAAAGGATGGCAGGGGGGAGAGGAATTAATTGGGAGGCACATTTATTTGGGGAATGGGAATGGAGACATGGGGATTTTAAATGGAATGAAGCCATTTACACAAGGAGTTTGATAATTAACCTCCTGCTTTTGTGCCCACCTTATAGTGTTCCATGAAGATGAAATACATCTCATGGAACATTAAAGAAGTGAGGACAAGGGGGAAAAGGTACCAAATTCTCAAACACCTGCAGATTCTACAGTGCAAGGTAGCATTTCTGCAAGAAACCCATCTCCTGTCTATGGAAAACCTATTGTTCCGCCGGCAGAATGTGGGCCAGGTGTTTGCTGCAGGACACTCCACTCGGTGAAGAGGTGTGGCAATACTGTTTTTTAAAGGAGTTAATTTTAGCATAAAACACAGTATTGCCAACCCAATGGGATGCTATATATTGCTCCATGGGATACTAGACCAATCTGAAATGCTTTTGGGAAGCATATATGGGCCGAATGTGCCATCGCCCGAGTTTTTGTCACACCTTGTTACCCTAATTGCCCCTTATGCCCACTTGCCAATTCTCCTGGCAGCCGACTGGAATGTGACCATGACCCTGGACCTTGACAGGTCAAGTCACCAATCTATATGCCCTTCTCCCACCCAGCTAGTCCTGCAAGAGCTCTTGAATATGAGGGGTCTGTGCGACCCGTGGAGAGTTATGGACCCAGGGGAGCGAAAGTATACATTTTATTCCTCAGTACACAAATTGTACTCCTGCATATATTTCTTCCTGCCTAGCATTACCTCCCTGCCTGGAGTAATAGATAGTGGGATAGTGGCATGTGTCCTATTGGATCACTCCCCTGTATGGCTGGAATACACCCCCTTCCCCAATATTAAGAGAGGCCACATCTGGAAGCTACATGCTCAACTATTAAAAGATCCCCAGACACTGAATGGTATCAAAACATTCATCAGTCAATTCATGGGTCAGAACAAAAGTTCTATGCCAGACTGTGACAAGATTTGGTGCTCCCTTAAGTGCGCCCTGAGAGGAGAGTTTAACCATATAGCGACCACCAGGAAGAGAAAACATGATAGCCTACTACAGGCTCTGTTGACTCGTATAAAAGTCCTTGAGCAAGACCCACTTCTAGACTCCTCCAAGGCCAAGCAAACCACCTTAGCTAAATTAAGGCACCAATATGCCAATTGTCTAAGAGAGAGGGCTGACTACACTATACTTAAAACTCATTCAACATATGTTGACCATGGGGATAAGGCAGATCACTTGCTATCCCTCCATCTAAGACAACAGGAGGCCTCTAGGCTGATCCAAGAAATCTCATCCCCAATGGATGGGTCCATTAAGACATCCCTGTTAGAAATTGCCCAAGAATTTGACAAATTCTACAGTGCATTATACTCATCTCAAATCAATCCCCAGGAGATGGCCCAAACATACCTGGACTCAGTCCAGTTCCCCTACTTGACCCAAGAACATAACACACTCCTAGAGTGCCCCATCTCCACCCTGGAAATTCTTGCTGCTATAAACTCTCTCCCATCTGATAAAGCCCTAGGACCAGATGGTTTTCCCTCTAATTTTTATAAAGTTCTAGCTCAGGAATTGGCTCCAATTCTCCACCAGGTTTTTTTCTTTCCTTTGCCAGAAAGGTATTATAGACCACTCCCTGCTGGAGGCACTAATTACTGTTTTACCTAAACCAGACAAGCCTACAGATAGAATCTCCAGCTACTGCCCAATTTCCCTCCATGAATTATGATATGAAGATATTTGCAAAAGTCCTCTCCTCTGGGATCATGAGAATATGGGATGGGTTGATTGGACCAGAACAAGCTGGTTTCATGAAGGGTAGGTCTTCAACTGATCATCTGAGGAAATTGGCACATGTCTTCTCTGCGTCTGGGTAATTGGCCTATGGCCCTGGTCTCCCTAGATGCAGAGAAGGCATTTGACAGGGTTAGGTGGGACTTCATGTTTTTGGTACTGAGAAAATTTGGCTTCCCAGAAAATTTTATAAACTGGATACGTGTATTATACACTAACCTGTAAGCAAGGGTGTACTGCAATGGGTGTTCTCTAATGGTATATCTCTCTCCTCAGGCACTCGGCAGGGATGTCCCTTGTTCCCTCTGTTATTTAATGTATATATGGAACCACTGGTTTACCTTGTCAAAACTTTCTCATTAATCTCAGGTATTCTGGTTGGAGCCTTTGACCTCAGAATCTCTGTTTACTCAGATGACATTTTATTGCAACACTCTAATCTGCATTCATCCATACCAGAAGTGCTCCATATCATCACCGAATTTAGGAAGTTTTCTGGATACAAACTCAACATATACGAAACCACTATAATGCCCTTGAACCCTAAAACTATCCCTGCCAATTATGCCTACCTAGGGCTAACTTGGGTAACGAGTATGAAATACCTTGACATCCTTTTAACCCAGAAACAATCGCTATTGAAACAGCTTAACTTACATAAAATAGTAGAAACTATTAAGCAAGATCTCGACAGATGGAATCTCCTCTCTCTCTCTCTCCTTATAGACAAGAATTAGTGTAATCAAAATCAATGTGCTTCCCCTCATATTTTACCCTTTGAATATGTTAAACATATTCTTTCCTCATAGTGGGTTTCAGCGCCTTCACTCAGCACATCATGTTTCATCTGGAAGGGTAAAAGCCCTTGCAGGTCCTTCACTAAGCTGGGGTCCCCTAAGCACCTAGGGGGATTTAAACTCCCTAATGTTTACAGTTACTATTTGGCTAGTCACCTTTCCAAATATGCAAGATGGTTCATAAGTACCCTGGAATGGAAACCCTCTATACTCCAATCTGGCTTCAAATTGAAGCACAGCAGCTTCAACTCCTAGGCATAGCCCCAGCCAGTCTCTTTTATACATCTCCCAATAAGCTAATAGTCTGCCTCAAAAACACAGTATTTAACACTTCCCTATGGGTCCATGCTCAATTATGCAGAGCCATGCGATATAACAATTCACATGATATCTCCCAGCCACTATGTAGGTACCTAAACTTTAAATAGGGGATGCAATGCTGTCCCACTTAAATCTCCCTGAGTTGCAAGGCAAACCGGTTTCAGACCTTACGACGGGGGGGGGGGGGACTAATTCCTAACAGCAGAGAGCTGTTGACTCAACTCCATCTTCCCGCGAGGTGCATCTTTAAAGTATTCCAATTAAGGCACTTGTTAATTGCCTGGTTTGGGACAAACAACTGGACCATAGACCATAGTGAATTTTTTAACCAAATAACCTCTCTAGTGTCGATACCCCATGCAGTCTCTCACCTGGTCTCCCTACTGGTTGAGCAATTATCCCTAGAAGCAACAGGTAAATCTGACTACTGGACATCCAATTTCCCAACTCTTCCCTTGGGACAAACTCTGAACAGACATGTACCAATTCATATCAAATGACAAGCTACATCTCACACATTTCTTCATCTTGCATAATAAATTCTTCACTCCACATCACTTATATAAGATGGGAAAGCTTCCCACTAATCAGTGTTCAAGATGTAGCATGGCAGAAAGGAACCTTCTTCACATTCTTTGGGAATGCCCCAGAGTCACAGCCCTGTGGGAAAAGATCAAAACAGAATTGGATCCTCTACTAGGACAACAAAATTATTTCACCCCCAAAATTTGAATATTGGGTATTGTAGCAGATATCCCAGTGAAGGAGAGGAGATTCCATATCTCATTAATATCACTTTCTGTGAAAAGGTTTATTCTATGTCACTGGCTTGATCAAGAAGTCATTACTTACCCAGAATAGTTGAATGAAATCTTGTTTAATCTCAGAGTAGAGAAAATGATTGCTAGTATTAGACATTGTTTCCCAGCATACACCAAAAAATGGAGTAAGCTGGAAGCTCTTCTAATAGCCTGCTCTCCCACCTGAGCGGATGGTACTAAGAAATGTTCTTTAGAACTATGTTTCTATTCCAAGAGTCATTAAGTCATACTAACAGCGGATATGGGTACAAGGGTATCTTACTGGTTGTTGGTAAAGTTTATTGTCTAGTAATGGCATCCATCTTAATTTGAATCATGTCTCTGGGAGGGGTGATGGGAGGGATGAGGAGGGAGGCTGGGGGTGGGAGACGAGGGAGGGGGGAGGCCAGGGTGGGTGGTTATGTGTGTTGTATAGTGTACTGTATTGTGATATTTTGTCTATTGTGACACTTGGCTATTCCCTTATAACTTCCCATGCTCTGTGTATCTCAAATACTGTGATGTTGTATGTATGTCGTTTATGTGTGTGAGACTAAAATAATAAAGTGTAATAAATTTTAAATAAAATGCACCCTCATAAAGTGTAGAACTCTTGTTCTTGTATGGTTCGACTATGCTCCTGTCTTTACGTTGAAGCAGACTGTTAGATGATCATTGGTACCCACAGAACTGCCCACTGTGACTTCTTCAGTGCTATCCCTGTTTGTAAGCACAAGTCAAGCACTGCCCCACCCCTAGTGGGTTCTTTGACTGTCTACCTTAGAAAAGTCCCTTGCATGGAGTCAGGGATGGGCCAAATCTTTGCTCACGCTACAGCTCAGAGACTCCATTTCACATCTGGCAGATTGAAGTCACCAACTATTAGCATCTCCTCCTACCTTACCATTCGGATTATGGCTTCCCCAAGTGCCTTATTCAACTCATTGTCTAGTGCTGGAGATAGAGTGTTGTTCTATGTGTAACATCTAATTCATAATAGGAGGCAGTATAGCCTGGTAGTTAGAGCATCATGCTGTGAACCTGGAGACCCAGCAGACCGGAGTTTGAATCCCACAACCTCCAACTGCATACTGTGTGACCCCTGAGCAAGTCACTTAACCTGCGTGTGCTTCCAGGAGACACCTGGAAATGAGCTTCAGCTCAGTGTGCCTTTCCTGGTCTGAAATTATAAGATTAAAGTTAAACTATCAGGTCAAAATCTTCTAATTAGCAAAAGGAAAAGAAAAATACTTTAGCAATAAAAAGTAACATCTGGCAACTTTTTGAAGTGAATAAAGGTTTCTGTCTGTTGTATGTGGCAACTTTAATAAGGGCTGTTTGGAAGGCAATGCAAAAACCTTGATGCTGACCTGCTTGTACTCTATTTGGATCTTGAATGGTTTGACTTCAAGGATTAATCTGATAATTAACTTTATAAATCTGGCTTCACATTCCTTCAGAATCCTAAACATCCTTGGTTTAACCACCTCACCTAACCATTCATTAATATCTGGTACGCAAACAGTTTGTAACTAGCCTGCCTTAATCCAACCTAACTAAGGCCCGGTCCACACTACACCACTAAAACCCCGTAACAATTTCAAACCATTACAGACGGAAATGTTACAGTGTGTCCACACTGCCAGTGAACCGTCATGATAATGAGGGAGGCCGATTAAGGTGTAATGTGAGGAAGTTCTCAGTGGGTCGCGAGGGTAATGGAAGTTTTGCTCTCCCCTAAGCCTGCTCGTGGTGCAGAGCCTGCTGCGCCTCCCAGGACTGGACTGCGGAACCCCACCCCACCCCACCCCGGTTAGAAGGAACGACAATCGCAGAGAGCCTGGACTCAGCCTTTGTTCAATTTTTGAATTTTGGCGCCTTCTTCAGCATAGCCCCTGAGGCGCACGCTGTACTGCTCTGCCGTGGTTCTTAAAGGCAGTGCAGTCGGGGTAGAACTATAGATAGTTTTTTTGTTCTTTTTTTCTACAAATCCTGAAAGTCTCTTGCATCTGTTTTAGCTGCTTTAAGTAATATATCTGCTTGTTTATCGTATGGAGTCCTCCCCTTTAATGCTCACTTGCATGCAATTTTGCTAAGCTGGCCTGTATAACTGAGGGACTTGTAACTGGATGATAATTGCAACCATGAAATATAATGTAAGGCATAGCAACAAGGCACAGAACATAGCCAAAGGATTTTAGGCTCTAAACCTGGGACAAGCATAGTCACAAGCTGCTGCACATAGCCAGGGGGTAATTTCTCAAGCTGAAAGTGCCGAGAGTGGGACAAGCATAGTAACAAGCTGCTGCACATAGCCAGGGGGTAATTTCTCAAGCTGAAAGTGCCGAGAGCTTTTGCTAACCGCTGATCCAAGTCTCTTGCTTCAGCACAAAACACTCCGCCTACTTGGTGGCCACTTTAAACAGCAGAAACGCATCTCTTGAAAACTGCTCAAGCAAACCCTCAATCATTTGTTGAATTTGCAACCTGATACCCTCCTGTACATTGTTCTTACCTGCAAGGCTGCTCCGCCCCTCCTGCTGCACACATATATCTAATCTCTCGCCTTTCTCCTTCCACAGTGGGTCGCAAGAGTAATGGAAGTTTTGCTTCCCCAAGCCTCCCTCATGGTCGCGAGAGCCTGCTCCGCCTCCCAGGACTGGACTGGACTGCGGAACCCCACCCCACCCTCTCAAGCCAGAAGGTACGATGATTGCAGGGAGCCTGGACTCAGCTCCTTTGTTCAATTTTTTGAATTTTGGCGCCTTCTTCAGTATAGCCCCTGAGGCGCACGGTGTACTGCTCTGCCGTGGTTCTGGCCCCACCAGCGCTGTGTGCCGGCTCTCCACCACCCCCACCACCACCCTTGGTCAGCTCTCACATTTATAGGCTGCTGGAAGGTCACGTGATGCTGCCAAAACCTATCAGCCTAGTTTCAGGTTTGCAGGTTATCACCTCTCACTAGCAGAGGCCGCTAACACAATCCTACCGCTCTGCTCTAGTATTCCTCTACTTCAAACATGTACTTTTTTCTACTAGCAGTGCTTGCCACGGTTAAGCCCCTCACCTCACTACCCCCTGCAAACCTGCCTTTATACAACCCTGCTGCTTGCATTTTTCTCTCGCCTTCACCCTCTCCCCCTCCCCTGCCAATCCCCAAGGGCTGGCAATTCCACAAAACCACCCCTTCGTGGTTCATAAGCCCCTCAATCATTCCCCTGTCCTTCTTCATGAGATTACCAGTCCTAATTAACCTAGGTGCTGGCATCCCTCCCCAAGCCGCACACCTGTCCAGATCCAGTCTCAAACCAAGACTTACATGACGAAATGCTACTAGATATCTCACCCTGCTGCTTCTCATGTCAGGTGACATTGAAACTAACCCTGGCCCAATATCCAATCACAACCACGCGCTTCCTCCAAAGGGACTTAGCCTACTCCATCTGAATATCCGCAGCCTACTAAAAAAAATATCTGAGCTGCAAGTCACCATCCAAACTCTCAAGCCAGACATCTGCATTATATCCGAGACTTGGCTCAAACCTCACCATACGGATGCCTCAATAGCCATCCCGGGGTATACTGCAATCAGGCAGGACTGCCTAGGCCCTAAGAAAGGCAGAGACATAGCCATGTACATGTCAAGCAGTCTTAATTACACCCCTGTCCAAATCAGAAGCCTGTCTCCCCAGATTGAAACTAAGCTGATTAAACTCCTGCTGCCACACTCCTCCCCGGTATATGTTGCTGGCATCTATTCTGCCCTGGCTACTCCTGGTGATACCATCATCAATCATCTAGCCACCCTAAAAACCTTGGCTGCCACAGACAAACTCCACATCCTAGGTGACGTAAATCATAACTGGCTTGCACCCGCCTGCGCGAAAATACGTAGCAGTGTCAAAGCCCTCAACCTTTCCCAACTAATAGAACAGCCCACGCGTATAAATCCCGCAACAAGCAACCACTCCTTCCTGGACTGGGCTCTCACCTCACACCCACACAGAATAATCATGGTTAGCATCCTTCCAGACTTCTTGAGTGATCACCACATGATCTACATGTCTAGGAAAGTGCACTTACCAACTAACCACCTCCCTCCTAGGTTGATTCTTACTAGAGCTTACAAATCCCTCTGTCTCCAATCACTCTTAAACGATAGTGCTTGCTGACTGGTCTTTTATCAATCTAGCGTCCTCAATCGACCACGCTTTTGATAGGTTCAGAAAGCAGCTCCTTACCATATGGGACTAACACGCCCCCCTAAGAAAGAAAAGAGTTAGGGATTACCGCCTCCCCTGGATATCTGCTGACATAATTAGCAAATGTATAGCGAGGGATCAGGCCTGGAAAAATCACAGGAGACTACAATCCCCCACATCTCTGCAACATTACTGCACCCTCCGAAACAATTGCACTAAAGCCATAAGACAGGCAAAAAACTACTATTTCCGTGACGCCCTCACCAAAAATCTTAGTTATCCCTCCAAATTCTGGAAAACCATCAAAACCCTGTTCTATCCCCCGGCCCAGTCACCTTCCCCTCCCCTAAACCTTCAGGGCAACATCATATCAACCCCCAGCAAAGTTGCATCTACTTTCGACTCCCTTTTCTCTACTAGTGTCAAATCTCTCCTAGACAACCAACAGCCTTGTGCAGCAGCCAACAACCACCCTGCCATACCCCCACCGCCCTCAAGCACGCCCACCTTCTCCTTTCAGCCGGTCTCTGCAGCAGAAGTTTTTTCTGCTCTGCGCTCCCTCGACCCAAACAAAGGCAAGTGCCCACAAGGTCTGGACACCAAACTCCTCTTCCTGTCAGCCCCTGCAATAGCCTCCCCCCTAGCTGACCTACTAAACCTCTCCTTCGCCATGGCAAAAATTTCAGCTGCCTGGAAGGAAGCTGTAATCATCCCCCTACCTAAAGGGGGTGACCCATCTGAGCCGGGCAACTACCGACCAATTTCTCTCTTACCGGCACTGGCCAAGGTGCAAGAGCAGCTTGTACTCATCCAACTAACACATTTCCTCGACTCCACCTCTTTCTTCACTCCATTCCAGTCGGGTTTTCACAAAAATTATTCCACCATCACAGCTTTGCTAAGGCTCACTAACGATATCTCTTTGGGTATGGACAAGGGCCTTGTCACCTCTGCTGTTTTTATTGACTTGGCCAAAGCCTTTGATACTGTGTCCCACTCTAAACTTCTCTCAAAATTGCAACAAGCAGGCCTCTTCCAGCCCGCCTCTAACTGGTTCCAAGCCTATCTGTCAGGCAGAGTGCAGGCTGTAAAAATTGGCCCTCACATCTCCTCCACGCTACCAGTGAACATGGGGTTCCCCCAGAGCTCGGTCCTGGGTCCCCTACTTTTCTCTATTTTCTTAAATGATCTGCCTCAAGTCTGCTCCAACTCAGCATTACAAATGTACGCGGATGATACAGTACTGTACACCTCTGGCCCCTCTACCGATGACACAATTGTATCTCTTCAATGGGATTTCGATGCCGTACAAACTTGGCTCAGGTCCAACCAGCTTATCCTAAATGCCAAGAAAACCATCTCCATAACCTTCAGCACCCATCCCAAGCTATCCCGGCTGGCAGCCCCCCCTGTCTTTCACACCCTGAATGGCTCCAACCTAGATTCCTGCACCTCCTTCAGGTATCTAGGGATCTGGCTCAATCAACACCTCGATTTTCATGCCCACATCGAATCACTACAGAAAAAATCCGCCCTAAATTAGGAGCACTGTACCGGCACAAAGGCTCCCTTCCCACCTCTGTTAGGAGGGAGCTAGTCCTCAAAATGATCCTCCCCATTTTTGACTACGGTGACGTGGTCTACAGCGCTGCCCCTCCATCTACCTTGGCCAGACTGGACCCCTTCTATCACTGTTCTGTCGTTACGCACTTGACTGCCCTCACTACACCCATCACTGTGACCTGTACAGCGCCCTCTCCTTCCCATCTTTAGAGTCTCAGCGTAAACTACATTGTACTAATCTTATTTTCAAATACTGGTCAAATACCCCCCTCTACCTCAGCTGTGCTCTATCAACCCAACCACCCCCTGCCTACCCCCTCAGAGCTTCTGATCCAAAACAACTCCAAGTACCTTTCATGCGCACCTCTAAGGGCCCAATGGCCTTCATGCATCAACTGCCAAAACTATGGAATGAGCTACCTGCAGACATCAGGCTCTCAGACTCCCACTGGGCTCTCAAACCACGCCTGAGGTCCCACTACTCAGATGTATGCAACTGCCACCCGCAGATTTAGCTGACATACATAATAATGCCTTTGTACCTGCTGTCTGCTGTCTACCCACACTGTGTACTGTGACTACTGTTAGCTACTCTAGACCTATGTAACACTGATGTACTGTGATTTTACTGTATCTATTCTTTGACCTATGTAACCCCAGGTGCATCTGGAAACGAGCGGTCCCCGCTCAGAATGCTTATCTAGTAAATCGCTTAAATAAATAAATAAATAAATAATGGTTCGGAACCGTTACAGCTAGTCCACATTGTGGGTGATGGGTGACCATTACGGTCGGCATCCTATCCCACAATGCAGTTCGCACTGAACTGAGGGCACGCTTGACGCTCCATGCGGCCCACACCACAGCTGGTAATGTTACAGAGGCAGAACTAAAGTTATAACCATTGTTGAAACTACCTCATAAGTGGTTTCAACAATGGTTACAAAAATGCCTCCTGTAACGTTACAGGTGTAAACGCAAACCGTTGCGGTAATGATTTGGGCCCTCTGTAATGTTACAGAGAAACATACATAGAAACATAGAAACATAGAATTTGACTGCAGATAAGGACCGCTTGGCCCACCCAGTCTGCCCATTTCCCTACATACTGGATAAGCTGCAGATCCTAGTTAACCAGCAGCCTACTTCTTCCTACCCCCATCCCCCAGAATTGCCTTATGACTATCCCATGCATGCTTGAATTCCACCACTGATTTTGACTCCACAACCTCCTCCGGAAGGCCGTTCCATGCATCCACAACCTCTCTGTGAAAAATACTTCTTAAATTACCTCTGAGCTGCCCCCACATCTTCAAATTGTGCCCTCTTGTTCTTGCACACCTTTTTTGAAAGATGCTACCCTCTTGGACTTTGTTGATTCCTTGAGGTACTTGAAAGTTTCTATCATGTCCCCCTCCCTATTTTCCTCAAGGCTATACATATTAAGCTCCTTAAGTCTCTCTTCACATGTCTTCCGGTGCAGACCCTGCACCATTTTAGTTGCCCTCCTCTGGACAGCTTCCATCCTGTCTATGTCTTTGCAGAGATTGGGTCTCCAGAACTGCAACAGTACTCCAGATGGGGTCTCACCAGCTGTCTGTACAGAGGGATAATAACTTCCTGTTTTCTACTGGTGATGCCTCTCCATGCATCCCAGTATCCCCAGCCCTCCTTGCTGCCCTCTCACATTGCTTGCCCATCTTTAGGTCATCTGATATGACTACCCCAGGTCCCTTTCCATTTTTGTTGTTAGTATCTCACCCCATTGTGTACTCTTCCCTGGGTTTTTGTTTCCAGGTGCATTACCTTTGCACTTTAGCATTGAATCTACGCCATACATTTGACCATTCTCTAACCTTGCCAAGTCCCTTCTCATCCTTTCCACCCCACCCTGTGTATCAACTCTGTTGCAGATCTTAGTGTCATCTGCAAAGAGACATATTTTTCCTTCCAGTCCTTCTGCAATGTCGCTTATAAAGACATTGAAGAGGACCGTTCTAATACTGAACCCTGTGCACCCTACTAGTAACCCTCCTTTCTTCTGAGTGGACTCCATTTACTATTACCTCTGTGTCCTATTCTCCAGCCAATTCTTTCCCCAGGCTGTCATCTTGGGACCCACTCCCAGGCTGGCTAACTTGTATATTAATCTTTGTGTGGGACTGTGTCAAATGCCTTGTTAAAGTCTAGGTAGGCCATGTCCACAGCCCCTCCTGATCTACTACTTGGTCACCCAGTCAAAGAAATCTATCAGATTCGTCTGGCATGACCTTCCCGCTGTGAATCCATGCTGCCTAGTTTCCTGTGCCCCTCTGGCCTCTAGATACTCGACAATTCTTTCCTTTAGAAGTGATTCCATCATTTTCCCTATCACTGAGGTTAAACTAACAGGTCTATAGTTTCCTGTTTCTGTCTTGCTCCCACTTTTGTGAAGGGGAATCACATCTGCCCTCCTCCAGTCCTCGGGTACCACCCCATCCTCCCATGATTTATTAAAAAGGGTAGTCAGTGGTGTCACTAGTTCTACCCTTAGTTCTTTTAGAATTCTGGGATGAATCCCATCAGGCCCCATTGCTTTGTCCACCTTCAGTTTTAAGAGTTCTTTCAGAACCCTTTCTTCTGTAAATGGCCGGTATCAACTTCTGTATCCAGAGTGTTACTACTGTTTGTTTTATGTACCTCCTCTTCCTTTGTAAATACTGAGCAAAATATTTGTTTAGTATCTCTGCCTTTTCACAGTCTCCTCTGCCCACCCTCCTCTCCCTTTATTGCCTCACTATCCCTCCTTGGTCTTCCTTCTCGCCCTGATGTACCTATAAAAGGTTTTATCCTTCTAACTGAGTTGGCTATCTTTTCCTCGGTTTGGGCCTTTGCTGTTCTGACTGCCTTCCCAGCCTCCTTTGCTTTAACTGATACAGTTCTCTGTCCTGCTCCTTCTGCATTCCTTGTACTTCCTGAATGCTTTCTTTTCTTGAACCTTCACTGCCACTTCCTTTGAGAACCATAGTGGTTTCTTACATCGCCTTGTTTTGTTTATTTGCTCACACAAAGGCTCGTTACCTCTGTGATGGCAGTTTTATTATTCCCATTGTTCTTCTACCCTCCTTCCTGCCCATTTGCTAGTGCTGCCCTTAGGCACTCACCCATTTTGGCAAAGTCAGCCCTCCTAAAGTCCAGTACTTTTGTCTTGTATGGCTTGACTCTATTGCTGTATTTATTGTAAACCATACTGTTCGATGGTCGCTAGTTCCCAGATGGCTACCCACTTCTACATCTGTGATCCTCTCTCCATCTCCATTTGAGAGTATCAAGTTTAATATTGCTCCCTCCTCGAGTGGGCTCCAGTACTAGTTGTTCAAGGCATGCCCCTGTAGGGCATCTAGAATAACCGCGACACTTTCAAGTGGCAGCTGCAACTGCACTCCAGTTAACATCTGGTATATTCGATCACCCATCAGCAATATCTCCCTTTCTACCATTCTAAGTATACTTTCTATCATTTCTGTCCATTTCTCCCCTGAGAAGGGGGTCTGTATACAACCCCTGTGCGGATTGTGGTGCCATTGCCTGTCTCCAAATTTACCCACAGTGCTTCTTCTCCTCCCTGTTTACCCTTTTGTTCTGTTGCTTTTATTCCTTCCCTTTGTAAAGAACTACTCCTCCTCCCCTTTTACCCTCCTTGTCCCTCCTGTAGATAGTGTATCCTGGTATGTTTACATCCCAGTCATGGTTTTGTGTGTACCATGTTTCCTGTGACTGCCATGATATCCAGATGTTCCTCCTCCATCAAGGCCATTAATTCAGGAAGCTTGTTACCTAGACTACGGGCATTGGTACTCATTGCTCTCCTTTGTTTGATGGCTTTACCTTCTGTTGCAGCATCCCCCACTGACCGTTCTACCTTGGTCTTTTTCTCATTTAGTACCCTGTTTTGTAGGGAGAGGCTGGGATTTTTCTGCTACTTGTCAGTGCCTCCCTCTTTGACTAGTTTAAAAGCTTGCCAATGAAGCATTTAAACCGATTGCTCAAAAGACTTGTTCCCTTCCTGGACAGATGCAGACCATCCTGCCAGTATAGGCTGGTGTCCCTCCAGGTGGAACCCCAGTCCCCAATGAAGCCAAACCCCTGTGCTCCACACCATTTTTTCAACCATTCATTAAACTGCATGGTGCCAATTACCCTCGCCTCACCCATGCCTTTGACAGGCAGCACCTCTGAGAAGGATACTGTGTGTGTGCTACTTGTCTTAGGCCCCTCCCCAACTCTGCAATGTCCTCCTGCACTGCTCTAACCTCATGATGAGCCAAGTCATTTGTCCCTAGGTGGACAATTACGTCCAGCTCAGAATCCCTTGCAGCTGTTCTCGAGATCCTGAGGATGCGCTTCCTGTCCCTCCAAGCCATGGCACCAGGCAGACACCTTACTTCAGTTTTCCCAGCTCCTCCCAGTTCTATCCCCCTAATAATTGAGTCCACCACCAGGAGCTGCTTCCTTTCCTTGTGGTGTCCTCTGCCTCCTTCCTGTGGGCCTCCCTTGTGACAGCTGTCCTCAGCCTCCTTAGTCTCCTCTGTGGTGATCCATAGGGGAGCTATGCTCCCCAGAATGGTGTATGGATTGTGGAGTGAACAACTGACTGGGTGTGCCTGCTCCATCATCCTCACCCTTCCTGAGCCCACTGTGATCCAACTGCTGTGTTTTTTCACAACCTCTGAGGTAGTGGTGGTGGCTGTGGTGCTCCCTGGATGGGGAGGTTCCCTTCCTACTGTCCAGTGTGGCCTAGGGGAAGGTCCCCGTACTACTGTCCAGTGTGGCCTGAAGATGGGCAACTTCCTCCCTCAGGGCAGAGAGTTGTCTGCAAATAGGGAAGCATCTTAGCCTCCAGAAAGACTCCCGGAAAACTGCTGCCCCACAGCCATTACATTGCGCTACTCCCCACATTTTTTTTTTGTGTGTGTGATTGGTTTGTAATATAGAAATATATATTTATAATACACAATGTGTATGCTTATATTATCAGTGCAGTGTGCTAGAGAGGATATGACAGTGACATGCACCTTGCACTCTTGAGGAATGATGTCAGAACCCCAGGTATAAAGGAACTATTTCCAGGGTGGGTGGGGTGAGGGATGGGAAGGGTTGGGCCTAAACTGTGCCCTCAGAAACAATCAGCTAAAAGCTCTGACCCACTGCTGCAATGAGTGCCTTCCTGTCAGCAAGATGCCCCTACACAACAATTTGATAGAGAAATGCCCTGCTAATCAAAACAGAGAAAATCCACACATCCAAGTCAGACACAGGTAAACCTTCCCAGCCCCAAACAGGCCTGGTGGTTTGTGCTCCGAGAGCTGTCAGTCTCTAAAATAAGTCAGCTGTGCTTTAAACTCTTCCTGCACTGAAAATCTTAAGAATTGTAACAAACAAACGTAAACCTAGATCCACCACCTCTGTTGCTTGAAAGACTGTCTTTTCCTGTTTCACACTGCAGGTTTTTCTGTGACCACTCCTTAACCCCAGTAACTCTGTTAAAAAGAGTTTAACTATCATAAACTCCTACGCACCAGTAAATTATTTAAAAATAGTTTCTGTCCCAAAATCCTAGAAGTCAATCCAGCTGCCCCCAAGGGACAACCAGAATGCAGTATTCAAACACTTATGAGGTTACTTCCAAGATGAGCAGAGTTTGCAAGTTTCTTTTTCAACTCCTCAGCCAACTGTAATTCATTTAAAAATAGTTTAACTGTCAGCAAATCCTAGTAGACAATCTAGCTACCTCCAAGGACCTACCCAAATGCAGTATTTAAATCCTTCTGAAGTTACTAACAAGATAAACAGAGTTTACAAGCCCCTTCTTGGTTAAACACTAAATAAATGTGAATAAAAAGCAATTACCAAGGGTGGTTAGTTTCACCTCCCACAGAATTAAAGCAAAAGTGCAAGTTTGTTGCAGATATCAGAGGGGAGGTTTCAGTGTAGTGTGGACAGGGCCTAAATGAAATTAAAACATTTTTCCATTCAATAAAAATGTTTCCACTTTTCAAACATAAAAACCCATAATGGAGTATTAACAAAAGTTCTCTAGGTATGACAGGCTGTTACGGGCAGACTGAATGGACCATTGGTCTTCTTCTGCCGTCGTTATCTACAACTACTGTAGGTCTGTGTTTTGGAGCATAGGTTTACAATAGGTACAACAGTGAGGATCAAACAAGATTAAGCAGCAAGTTCAATACACAAAGTGGTAAGACAAAGTGCAGTGTGCAGTATTACAGCTCATCAAATCAAGTGTAGAGGACAAAATTCATGGCTGACTGGGGGAATTATGCACTTAGGTCACTGTTTGGCATAGTTGAGGCAGGGTAGGCTCAGCAGAAATAGAAGCAGTCTGGCTTTAGGGTTTGGTCCCCTTTCAGTAGCCCCTTGAAGGTCTGATAGGTATGTCATTTCTGGATAGAGAAGGTATACCATTAGAGGGGCTCTGTCATTAAGGCACCATACTGTGGGTGGGTGCCACAACCAGTTCGCCTGTCATACTGGTGAACTAGATTTCTCAGTGCTCAGCATGGATGGCACTGTATGGGCATTACACCCTTTGCCCCATATACCTCTGTTGTGGAGGTGATTATATTACAATTTTGGAGGGTGTGGGGAACTAGCCCACACTTCCTCCAGTGTATTGGGCACAACCGGGATCAGGCAACACAATGGCTGGGCATGATGATTGCCATCGGCATTGTGCTGGCGCCTTAATGTCCCTCGCCTTTTTCTCATTGTACAGGCATGGGTGAACTGATAGAGACAGGGAGTTTGTTACAGAGCAAGGATGCTTTTTGAGAAAAGGACCATATACCAAATGTAGTTCAGGTCTGAGGAACCTCCAGGAGGGACTGGGAGGAGGAGGAGGAGAGGCACCTTCAAGTGGGCTTCCAGGCCAGCATATCCCTGAGACTGTGGATACAATTCATTAGTGTCTTACAGGCCAGACAGGGGGTAGGGTAGTAGAAACACTCTTCCATTTTCTAAGTGCAATACTCACTCCAGTGCATAGGTTTTCTGAGAATTCATGCACTTCCTGGGTGCACTAAAAGCCACTTGGATACTGGCCCCATATCTTTCAGTTCTGGGGTATTGCTTACTAACACTATTTTACTATACTCTGCTCCAGTGTACTCTACTCTTCTATACTCTACTCAACCTATTTGACTAAAAAATAATGGGCTAACCATAGACTTTTGTTTCAGGGTAGATCTAGAAGTCTTGTAAAGGATCAGCAAATTTGTAAAGGGGATAACATAACACCTCCCCAAGTAAATGCAAAATATTCCAGTTTAAAAGTCTGATCAAGATAAAACATCTACCAGGCCAAGGGGAAGAGTGAGATAGGGAGCTCAGGGAAGAACTGGCAAAGGAGGGGAAGATGGGGGAAGTGGTGGTGGCAGGTGATCTGACCTGCCGGATAACGACTGGAACATTCTGGCAGTGATGTGCACCAGAAGTCAGGCCCTGTTGGTTACACTGTAGGATTCCCTTCTGGTGCAGCTGGTTAAGGAACCCATTAACAGGAGGCCATTCTCAATGTGGTGCTCACCAAATCAGAGACAGTGTGTGGAGTGAGGCTAGAGGAGCCATTGGGGTCCAGCGACCATAACTCCATTTGGTTCAGGCTGGTCCTAGTGACCAAAATACCCCTATCAAAAACTGAAGTTCTAGATTTCAGAAGAGTAGACTTCAACTGGATGAAGGAGCTGATCCGAGGCAAATTAACTAGGGTGGACAGCATCAAATGTGTAGAGGAAAGATGGGGGGGGTGGCAATTAAGGGGACCTTTCTCAAGGCATGAATGTTATGCATGAGAATTGTTACAAAATGAAATTGATAGAAGAGACCGCTATGGTTCTTAGGGTCGGAGAAGCAGTGAGGACCAAGAAAAGACTTTCACTGGGTACAAAAGGGTACAAGAAGAGGGGGATTGGGGAAAGTACCAAATAAAAACTAGGGAAGTAAAGAGGATGATCAAGGAGGCAAAAGCAAACATGGAGCTGCATCTTGCGGGGGGGGGCAAGGTTGGGAAAACAGTTCTTCAGATATATTAAAGAAAAAATGAAGCAGGAAGGGGGTATTGTTTGGCTACGGGGGGGCAGGACACTAGAGGAAGATGAACAAAAAGCAGCTATCCTTATCAATTACTTCTGCTCTGTCTTTACAAGGGAAGACAGTGTGCCCCTGCTTGAAGGTGGCATCAAGGCAACTGTCAGGACCATTCCTGAAATAAGGCAACCAGTATTTACCAGAGAAAGGGTCTGGAAGGGGCTTGAAGCCCTAAAGGTAGATAAAGCCCCAGGGCTGGATGGATACACCCAGTGGTGTTCAAAGAATTGGCTGAACCCGTAGTGGGGCTATTCAGTAGCTCAATTCAGACAGGGGTAGTACTGAAAGACTGGGGTGTAGTGGACATAGTCCCTCTACACTGGAGGGGGGAACAAGAAGCAACAGGGGAATTACAGCCCTGTAAACCTTACTTCTGTAGTGGGTAAACTGATGGAGTCACTGATCAAAGAGGACCTTGTGGACTACCTAGAGAGCAAGAGTCTACAAGATGGTAAACAGAATGGGTTTGTGGTATGGAGGTCTTGTCCGACCAACCCGATTGGATAAAAAAGGTAGTAGACAAGGGCCATGCTTTGGATTTACTCCAATTCAGTCTCAACAAGAATTTAATTTCGGTGCCACACAGAAGATTGCTGAAGAAGTTGGAGGACCTGGGTACAACTAGGAACATAGTTACATGGGTAGGAAACTGGTTGAAGGAGAGACAGCAGAGGGTGGTTGTAAACTGGGTCAAATTGAAAGAGAGGGAGGTTACGAGTAGGTTGCTGCAGGCATCTGTCCTGTGTCCACTCCTGTCTTATTCAAGATGTTCATCAACAACATTGGAGAAGGCATCCTGGGCAAGTTGTGTCTCTTTGCGATGACACAAAGCTCTGTGGTAGGGTAGATAGTGATGAAGGGATCAGGGAGATGCCAAAGAATCTACAAAGACTAGAGAGGTGGTCTAAGGTTTGGTAGTTGAAATTTAGTGCCAAACAATGCAATGGTTATGCACTTAGCTGGGAAAAAACAGGACAGAGTAGTGGATGTCCTGCATGACCTCAGGAAAAATCATGGCACTGATACAGCCGTAGTACAGCTGACCATGGCTCTTGTTAGTACCATGGACTCTGGGCTTGTGACTGGAGCTACTTTTATTGATTTAACAAAAGCATTTGTTTTAGTTAACCACAATCTCATTTTGACCAAGTTAAAACAGCTGGGTTTTGACCAACTTTCTTGCCATTGGTTAAAGAACTATTTATTGGACCATCAGCAGAAGGATAAGTGGAGAGGCAGCTTGTCCTCTCTTAGGGCTATAACTAGCAGTGTCCCACAGGGTATAATATTAGGTCCTCCGCTCTTCTAATTTGTTAACAATATGCCAGATAACTGTGGAGGGGCCAAATCTCAGTTCTATGTGGATAACACAGTACTTCACTGGAGCCATGATGACATTACCTTAATTAATTTCTATCTTGGTGATGACTTTAGACAACTAAAATTGTGGTTCCTAATGAATAAGTTGTTACTAAATGCTAAAAAGACAAAATCTGTGCTGTTCTGTACCAAGAAGTTGGATACCAAAAAATAAGACCTGCTTAAGATGAAAACTACTGCTGGTATTCTGCTGAAAGTTCTCTGAAATACTTAGGGATCCAGTTGGATCAGGAATTGTCCTTCTGGCCCTATGTTGATTACCTGTTGAAAACTCTTTGTAAACTCTTCACCAGAAGCTTGGTCTTATGTATAGATTTAGGGCCTACCTTACAAAGACAGCATGCCTAGCCATCTCCTAGAGCATCCTAATCCCTGCCCAGTTGTATAGTGCCCCAGTCTTGTATTTGCTAAGGCAAACAAAACTAAGCAGGATTAGAATACTTTATAACAAGATTGGTTGGTTTGCTGCTGGTGCCTTCCAAAGGGAGCATCATGTGATGTATTCTCTGCTTTCAATTGGCCCTCTCTAGAAGGTAGGATGAGTTGCCCCCTACTCTGCCTTGCATATAAAATTGCAGAAGACTCCTCCCTGCCCAGCCTATAAGGAATGCTTGAGCTAGAACATTAACAGTGGTGTCTACTGTCCTCAGCTAGTACCCATCATAGCTGTCCCAAGGACCATGTCAGGCCATTGGTCTTTTGCCTCCATAACCCCAAATATCTGGAACAAACTTCCTCTTGAGGTCTGGAACTATACCACTTCCCTAGTTTTTAATTCCAGCCTCAAGCATACCACCTTAGTCATAGCTACTGTAACTATAATCACTAAAGATACTCCTACCATGTGAAACTGAATTCCTATCCTACACATTCTCTCAGAGTATGATTGCCTTTCCTCACTGTGTTGATGTTATCTATAAATAATTACAGATGGCTTTGTAAACCCATACTCCACACTTGTCATGCCTGATGCCTTGCCTCAGCCTATGTATGTACTGTATACCAATATGTCATATGTTTGCTCTTCTAGTTTCTGTAATTAACTCCGGGTTGCCCCTGAAAAATGGACCTCATCTCAGCAGGCCTACACAGCAAACAAAATTCAATCAACCAATAAATCATAAATATGCTGTGAGTTGGTTGCCAGATAAAATGTTTGTAGCACTGCCTTTTGATTGGAGGAGAGGGTTCACATGTCGTATAATATGCAAAAACATCCTGAAGAGAAGCATGCTATTGAAGAGCAGTGAGAATAATGACCTCCAATTATTTTATCACCATCGCAAGATATGACAGCAGTTTGAATTGACTTTTAAAGTGATAAATGAAAAAAAATAAATAAATAAAGAATGTGCAGCACGTGATGAAGTCTTTAATACTATCTTTTGTTTTGTACAGGTGAATATTATTGGGCTGGCTAAGAAATGCAACTGGTCAGTACGACAAGTGGAGAGGTGGTTCCGAAGGAGGCGGAATCTAGATCGACCCAGTTTAGTAAAAAAATTCCAGGAAGCTTGGTAAAGAAAAGAAAATGGGAAATCAACAATGTCAAACATAAAATTTTCTTGGGGGGGGGGGAATGGGACTGCCTCTTGTTCTTGAAATGTTAATGCTACAACTTGAAGTCATTAGAATGTTTTATTGACACCAGTCCTTATCTTTGTTTATGAGACATTTACTCACAACATCGCAACTGAGATGCAATATGTCATTTTCAGTGTGGGTCCTACATCAGTCTAATTTTTCAGCTGGGAGGAGGGAAGAAAAGGGAAATCAAGTTGTGACTTGCTCAAGATCACACAGTTAGTCAGGGTCTGTGGTAGGATTAGAGCACAGGATCTCCTGGTTCACTGTTCTATTTTCTAAACACTAGACTAAACTGTGTTCCTTTTAAAATGATTCTTCATGAAATGTGTGAAAAAAGGTAGTGCTTTTAAATTTTGATTAAATGCAGTTCTGTGAAATGTTGGAAAATGCTGGCTAGTTTAACAGAATTATGTTGGAATCAGAAGTATGAAATTCCATAAGTGGAATTGGATCTGCAGATTCGTAATTGATGGTTTACTTGAACCACAGATTTGGCTTCCACAAACTGTGGAAACCTGAGCCACAGTTTATGTAATCCACTGAAAAGTAATCTGCCATTTAAATTAGATAACTTTCGGAATTCTATGGAATTATTTTTAACAAATTCCAAAAAGCATTTTGGAAGCTGAACTGCACCAGTGCAGTTCTGCACTCCACACAGCTCTAATAGAAATTTGATTAGCTAAGTGCTATCGATCCTAGTGCTGATATCCCAGCACAACTGCATGGGGGAAAAGATCCAAGTCCTCGTCGGTCAAATAATCTACCACGGAATCACTACACTGTCAACTTGGAAGGCAATGCCCCCATCAAACACGACAACTGTGACATCACCTTAGTTACTGTTTAAACATTTTTCTTTAAATTTCTAGTCTACAAAAGCAACTCAGAAGTACATTTTAAGACTCCCTCCCACATACACAGCCCCCATACACCAAACATTCACTAACAGCGCCACTGATACTCTTACCAGCCCCTGCTTCTTGGTGCTTTATTGCAACTCAGCTATTGTCCAGCTCGCTCTCTGACACCAGTCATCAGGCACCACGTGTGGCTCTCTCTCACACTCCAGTGTAATGCCAGCTGCTACCCTGACTCAAGCTTGCCTAGCTTCCTAACACAATCATGGCTGCTGCTCGACTCACTTCCACAGACTTTGCCTGTTCTCAATATGACTTCAGCTGCCAGAACTGCCAACTGTGCTGTATAGCTCCAGACCATCACACCCGATCCAACCCACTCCCACAACTACTGACCACATTGAACTCCCATATCACTACAGCATTCTAACCACTGACTGAACTCCAGCAGGATTTGGTAGGTAGTAAATCTGACTTAAAATGGAATAAGGATGTCTAATTTTGCTACTATTTTCCCAAAGAAGTACATAGTGAACTCTTAAAAATAAATATTTTCAAGGCTATAGGGTATGATGGAATATTTTCCATATTATTAAAGTATGCTGCCCCGTGTTTGGCCTCTCCCCTGGCTTATATTTTTAATTTATCTTGTAAGACTGGAGAATTTCTGGAAGGGTGGAAGATAGCTAGGGTCACACCTATATTCAAAGCAGTAAATAAGACTGATTTAGGAAATTATAGACCCATTTCATTGTTACCCCAGGTCTCAAACATACTTGAGAGGATTGTCTCATGCCAACTGAAGAACTTTTTGGATTACAATAATAAATTATCTCCTTATCAGTCAGGGTTTAGGCCCTTACATAGTACCCAAACAGCTTTAACTATGGTGGTAAACGATCTCCAGCTGAGTCTGGACAGGAGGCTAATGACAGGTGCCTTATTTATTGACCTTTCAAAGGCTTTTGACACCCTGAACCATAGGGTGCTCCTGTCCAGACTCAGGGAGATTGGCTTGTCTCATTTCTCACTTAAATGGTTTTCATCTTACCTGATGGGTCATTGTCAGTATGCAAAGGTAGATTCCTTTAAATCTAGGACCTTGGATTTGAAAAATGGAGTTCCTCAGGGGTCAATCCTGGGGCCTCTGCTCTTCAATATCTATGTGAATGAATTTAGGCCCCAATCCCCTGATATTTGGTATCATCTGTATGCAGATGATACCATATTGTATGTTGAGGGAGTTTCCAAGGGTATAATAGAGTTGAAGTTGCAACAAGCTTTTGACAAAGTTCAGGAATTTTTAAGGAGACACTATTTGACCCTTAATGCAAATAAAACACCAGGTACTTTTATTTAGAAGTAAATATAATAGAATTTGTGATTCAAAATTGAAAATTGTTACATCTGGAGGTATAGTTATAGAACAGGTTGACCATTACAAATATTTGGCAATATGGCTTGATACCCATTTAAGTTGGGATCTACATATAGATTCATTAATTGGAAGTATGAATAAAAAATTAGGAGCCATTTATAGATATAAAAGGTTTATGTCTAGGGCGGTTCGTCAAAAAGTGGTTGCAACTTTACTACTCCCAGCGGTTGATTATGGAGATATATTCTATGGTGGGGCCTCTGGGGTATTGTTAAACAAGGTGGAACAGCTATTTTGTAGGTTGGCTCGGTTTATATTACAGGTTCCGTTTAGAACACATAGGTGTTATTTATATAAAGAATTAAACTGGAATAGACCACTTGTGAGAAGAAATATACATTTATTGCATTTCATGATTAGGGTTTGGAACCATAAGGTTCCAGAGTATATTATTGAGCTGTTTAAGCTTAGGAAATCTGGAAGGGTTTTGAGGTCTACACATGGTGTCCAATTTTGTACCCCAACTTGTAATTTGAACATCGGCAGATCTTCTATCCCATTTAGGGGAGTTTCCCTTTGGAATGATTCACCACAATATTTAAGATGTTTAGGGGTTAGTATTAATGTTACTAAACTTGTCCAATGGTGTACCGATTGGACAAAGACTGCTTATATTTTTAATCAGTGTAATGTATTTTAGAATTTTGATTTAATGATATGTTATGTTTGGGTATGTTTATTTATTATTATTATGAAGTGCTTGTATGTTTATGTTTTAAGTCTAATTTTATGTGAAACTCTGCACTTTATGAACCTGGAACTTCATTGAAAATTAGCTTTGCTCAATGGAATGTCTCCAGTATTCTCTGAATAAAAATGATTTACTACTACTTCTTCTACAAAACCTACCCCCCAAAGCACTGTCAATTCAATCACGATGACACTTGATTCCCAATGACATTCTCAAGTGACTGGCACACACGGCTCTTGCTACACCTGACTCCCTGTTCTCAATGGAAGCTGACATCAACTCTCACTGATGACAGTACTTCCATACAGAAAAAAAGCTGCTTATATGCAGTGCTGATGCCATCTACTAGCTAGGTGGGAACACAACAGTGTCCACATAGTACTACTTGTTTTATTCTTTTGTTAATTTAAATGATAAAATATGATTTTTATATCACTTATTTACAAATGGAAATGAACCCATTTCAAGATCACAGTAAGTCACTCCAGGGCATGCATTGTGTGACAATGGTACTTCTCTGGGTGGTGAAAGTACTCGGCCTCCAGCCTTAGGCTTCAGCCCACACAAGGTGTGCAATTATTTCAGCACATGTCATATCTTATTTTTTAAATTAAAAAAATTGTGGGTGCAGTTTGATCCCACAGCTAGTATGAGTCATCTTTAAAATCTTAAAGTTGCTCCTCTGATATGCACACTGCACTCTTTTGGTAAAACAAAGTGCATGCATTTCCAGTTTTCATTGCAGTGCTCACAGTTGACATCAGCATGACTCAGACCTCCCAACATTCCAAACAAGTTTGAATTTCAGGATGTTCCATGCAGGAAAACATGTTATTTGCCCTTTAGACTTCACCTGTCCCTGCTGGTTTTCCTAGCATGAAGTCGTAATTCTCTGCTGTGACATCGTAACCTGCTGTCACAGAAATTATTCTGATGTCACAAGCAGAAAATTGTGACTTTATTGCAGGAAAAGGAGCAGGGACAGACAAAGATCTCAAACATAGAAACATAGAACTTGACGGCAGATAAGGACCGCAAGGCCCATCCAGTCTGCCCATTTCTTTTTCTACCTTATAAATGTACCATCGGCCTTTGCTCTGTCAGTGACCTATCTATTCATAGTCATTTGTATTGCTCCCTTATACCTATCCCATGCCTGTTTGAAGCCCTGCACTGTATTCATAGCCACCACTTTTGTGGTAAGCCATTCCATGCATCTACCACCCTTTCTGTGAAAAAGAATTTCTCACATTCCCCTTAATCGGCCTCCTCTAATCTCATGCTGTGTCCTCTTGTCCTGCTATTTTTCTTATATTTAAACATGTTAGACTCTTTCACCTTGTTTATGCCCTTAAGGTGCTTTAAATGTCTCGATCATATCACCTCTCTCCTCCTTGCTCAAGGTATACATATTGAGCTCTGCTAATCTGTCCTTATATGTCTTCTGATGCAGTCCCTGCACCATTTTGTTGCCCTTCTCTGACTGCCTTCAATTTGGTTAATGTCCTTGTGAAGGTGTGGCCTCAATACTGCACGAGTACTCCAGATGGGGCTAACTCAATGTCTTGTACAGAGGGATTATTACCTCCTCTTACGACTTGTGATACCCTCTCACTAATACACCCTAACACCTCCCTAGCCTTACCTACTGCTTTTAGAGGTCTGTTTGATGATTTTAGGTCATCAGTGATGATGATGCCCAAGTCTTTCTTTCCTTTGTGACTGCTAGCAACTCCTCCCAGCCTATAAGTGGCTTCAGGGTTTTTCTTCCTATGTGCATGATTTTGCACTTCTTCATTAAATCCTGGTGCCACTCTTCTGACCATTCTGCTAGTTTATCCAGATCTCTTCTCATTCTGCCCACCCCATCTGGATCATCTACTCTGTTGCAGATCTTGGTGTCATCTGCAAACAGACAAGCCTTACCTCTAGTCCATCTACAGGTCACTAATGAAGATGTTGAATAGGACTGGCCCCAGGACTGATCCCTGAGGTACCCCACTTGTGACTTGCATCTCTTCTGACTGTATACCATTTACCACCACTCTGTTTTCTGCCAGTCAACCAGTTTGCCACCCAGTTGACTACTTCTGACCCACCCGAGCCTACCTAGCTTATTTATCAATCTTCTATGTGGAACAGTGTCAAAAGCTTTGCTGAAGTCAAGGTAGGCGACATCAACTGCTCCCCTGGTCCACCACTCTGGTTACCCAGTCAAAGAAATCTATGAGATTAGTTTGACAGGACCTTCCTTTTGTAAACCCATGCTGTCTTGGATCCTGTGCCCTATGGATTCCAGGTGTTGCACTATCCTTTCCTTAAGGAGTGCCTCCATAATCTTGCCCACTACTGAGGTAAGACTGACCGTCTGTAGTTTCCCGCCTCCTCCCTGCTACCACTCTTGTGGGAGTGGGATCACATGAGCCTTCTCCAGTCTTCTGGGACCTCTCCTGTGCTCAGAGACTCACTAAACAATTCTGCTAATGGCTCTGCTAGTTCCTCCTTAGCTCCTTAAGTACCCTGGGATGTATGCCATCAGGTCCCATTGTCTTATCCACCCTGAGCTTAGCAAGCTCTTGTAGGACCCTTTCTTTTGTGAAGGGAGAAAAGCTAACCTCCCTCCCCCTGTGTCCATGATGTTGAGCTGTGGGCCTGCCCTACCTCTCTTCAGTAGAATACTGAGCAAAAGTATCTATTTAGGATAGATGCCCTTGCAGGTCCCTCCTCCCTCACACATGCTCCCTTTTCTCCATTGCTTAGCAATACCCTCTGGACTTTCTCCTTTCACTAATGTATCTATAGAAAGTCTTGTCACCTTCTTTACTGTTCGTGCTAGTGTTCTCAGTTTGGGACTTTGCCTGCCTTACTGCCTTACCTGCTTCCCTTAGGCAGTTTGGTATGCCTCCCTATCTTCATCCCGCTGTGTTCCTTATATTTTCTGAAGGCCAGCTCTTTGGCTCTGACCTTTTTCATACTATATTTGAGAACCAAAGTGGTTTCCTTCTTCTTTTGCACTTCCTTTTCTGTCTAACACAATGGGATGTTGCTTCGAGTATTGTATCCTTAATGCTTGCCCACTTTGCCTGTACCTCCTCACTTTGTGTTTCTTTGCCAGGGCTAGCTTAACTCTGTTGGCCATCTTATCAAAGTCAGCTCCTCTGAAGTCCCATATTTTTGCCTTGGAATGATGGTTTAGATGTAGTAGCCAAATTGAACCATACCATGTGATGGTCACTGGCCCCCAGGTGACCTTTCTACCTGGAGATCTGTGATCCCTTCTTTGTTGGAGTCAGTACTAGATCCAGGATAGCCCTGTCTCTTGTGGGTTGCTGTACCAGTTGTTTGAGGCCCTCCTGCAGGAATCCACTATGAGTCTAGTTCTGGCAGATGTTCCAGCTGGTATTGACCAATCTGTATCTGCATGTTGAAGTCTCCCATTATCAGAACCTCCTTTAGCTGTCATGTTTTGTATATCTTCAACAGTAAGTGTCTATGTCCTCCCTCTGGTCTGTGGGCCTGTAGACAACCCCAGTCTCTTATGGCTGTCCCATTACCTGCTTTCAGGGTGACCCACAGTTCTTCTGGCTCTTATTGTGTATTCTGAATTTCTGTAGCTTTGATATTTTCATTAACATACAGGGCCACCCTCCCCCTTTTGCACCCTCGGTCTCTTCTGAACAATACATATCCAGGTACTGAAGTCTCCTAAGTGTGGTTACTGGTAAACCACGCCTCACTAATTGCTACTATGTCCAGTTTAGCCTCTTACATTGCCTGCAGGTCTGGGATCTTATTTCCCAGGCTGTGAGCATTTGTGTACATGATTTTCCATTGGCCAGATTTTGGTGTGTTAGTTGTTGGTGAAGTTTGGCATTACCCCTGTGCATCGTATGGGGAGACAAACCTTTTTCTTACCTGGTGATGCAAATGAATGGCAAACACGCTGAATTCCTGTTTGACCACTAGCTGAGGGGAGGGGTGTTCTTCCCATTCGACGATGGGGTGCTGCACCCCTCTCCCATTTGCTAGTTTAAATATTCTGCAAGACTCTAAACCTGCCCTAATGCACTGACTCTCTTTATAGTCAGATGCAGTCCATCAAATTTAAAGAATTGAGCCCCAGAACTGTTGCCAGTTCCCTACAAATTGTGTCCTTTTCCTGGCACCAGTCCTGAGCCACGTGTTAGCTCCCTATCTCCTTCTTTGACCTTCCGTCCATCTGCCTCCTTCTCCCAGACTGGCAGGATCTCAGAGAAGGAGATGCCGGACGAAATAGATGATAAGTTTGTCTCCCAGCCTAGTCAGGTGTTCCTTGGTCTCCACAACTGACCGGCTGGCGAGATCATTAGTCCCTATGTGTACTAGGACATCAATGTTTTCTCCTGCTTTGTGAACAATTTTAGCAATGCGGGCAGTGTCTCTCCATGCTGATGTACCTGGGAGACATCTGACCATTACCCCTGGCTGGAGATGGGTATCAACTCCCCGAATCATGGAGTCTCCTATGATCAGAAGTTTTTTGGATTTCCTTTTTGCTTGTTTAGTTTTGGTTCCTGATTTGGGTGAGTATTGTTGTGTTAGCTCCTGTGCCGCAGTGTCCTGTTCATGCAGTGTCTTCTGCCTCTTTATTTGATTTCAGAGATAGAGGCAGATACCTGTTTGTAGTGTTTATATGGTTTTGGAGGTAATGTGTTGGAGAGCAGAGAGTGATGGGGCACCTGATTTGCTCCTCCTAACCACCTGCCAACCTCCTGACCAACTACCCTCTGTGTTCGAGGTTTTCTGTTGGATGCTGGGGAAATGGCGGTGGTTCTTATATGTATTTCCTCTTCAATATGGAAATTTGAGGCGTAAGTAATTCTGCCCATGCTGCCTGGAGCTGAGACTTAAGATCTCTGAAGTTTGTGCATGTAGGACAGTGTCTCAAATCCTGTAAGACTGTCCTTCTGAAAATTGTTCCACAGTACCTGCAGTTAATGAATTCCATTCCAAATAAGTTGCTGGGTTTTGTAACCTAGCTCGAGTAATTAGAAGGAAAAAAAATGCAAGTAATGGTTTAATTGTGCTTTGTTTAACTTGTTATAACAAGTTAAATTATTAGTGCCCTGTAAATGAGATCACCTTGTGGAGGCCCCACTGATCCGCCTCTTCCTGTTCTGCCACAGGAAATGTTACAACTGTGGTACCCTATAAAAGGAGTGTGTGTGGGGTGGTTGGGGATGGGGTGGTGGCTGGGCCCTTCCCCTGCCAAAAAGAAGAACCACGATCTAAAGAACAAGGAGGTAAGAGCAGAAACAATCAGTCAACAACAAATGCAGTAACCCTGAAAGCTTATCCTAATGTTAGATAAAACTGTAAAACCTGTAAAGCACCACCTGTAATAATTTCAGAGAAGATATACCTGTAAGAAACACTTTGCCAGAGAAAAATAAAGCAGTAACAGAAGATATACCTTGCAAAAAAAGACACTTGAATTAGAAGATTACAGCAGAATCTGTTAGCACACAATTCGTAGGCACACCTGTAATGCAGTATAGTTGGCACCAGCAAATAATCACTTGAATCAGAGAAAAATAAAGCAATGAAATGTTAGCAATAAAACAGTAGCAATCCCTGTGAGTAAAAATAAAAAATCACCACTGGCTGATAAATCTGCTTAGCCAAACTAAGTCTTAATCCTTCTCCCTTATCTGGTAAGTTTTCTACTCTGCCTTTCAAGCAGTCTTAGAAGGAAAGAGCTCAGGTGAAGCTAGGTGCCTTGGCCAGCAAACCAAGTCTTCTACCTCCAAGATATCAACTAACCTGACTTTTTAACCCTTCTTTCTGTTGAAATTACTGACAGTTTGCCAGCTCCACCCCCACATACACACCTAATCCTTTGAAGAGCTGTGGGAGGAAAAGCAATTAGCCCTTCAATGTGAGAAGGAGACTGAAACACCTCTGAGACAACAAACCTTTCAACAAACAAGAATAAATAAACCAGTGTCAAACAGTAATTTTGCTTAGCCCAATGATAAAAAAGTCACAAAAACAAGCTCCACCTGTAATACAGTAATTTCAGAGAAGATATACCTGTAAGAAACACTTTGCTCCAGAGAAAAATAAAGCAGTAACAGAAGATATACCTTGCAAAAGACAATTTGAATCAGAAGATTACAGCAGTAATCTGTTAGCACACACCTGTGGTACACCTTGTAATAATGCAGAAGAAGGTATACCAGCAACAACAATTTGAATCAGAGAAAAATAAAGCAATGAAATGTTAGCAAACAAACAGTAGCAATCCCTGTGAGTAAAAAATAAAAACACCACCACACAGTAAATCTGCTTAGCCAAACTAAGTCTTAATCCTTCTCCCTTACTCTGGTAAGTTTTTCTACCTGCCTCTTCAAGCAGTCTTAGAAGGAAAGAGCTCAGGTGAAGCTAGGTGCCTGGCCAGCAAACCAAGTCTTCTACCCTCCAAGATATCAACTAACCTGACTTTTTAACCCTTCTTTCTGTTGGAAATTACTGACAGTTTGCCAGCTCCACCTCACATACACACCTAATCCTTTGGAAGAGCTGTGGGAGGAAAAGCAATTAGCTCCTTCAATGTGAGAAGGAGACTGAAACACCTCTGAGACAACAAACCTTTCAACAAACAAGAATAAAATAAAACCAGTGTCAAACAGTAATTTTGCTTAGCCTAATGATAAAAAGTCACAAAATGTAAGCTCCACCTGTAATACAGTAATTTCAGAGAAGATATACTCTGTAAGAAAACACTTTGCTCCAGAGAAAAATAAAGCAGTAACTAGAAGATATACTCTTAAAAAGACACTTTGAATCAGAAGATTACAGCAGTAATCTGTTAGCACATACCTGTAGGCACACCTTTGTAATAATGCAGAAGAAGGTATACCAGCAACAACAATTTGAATCAGAGAAAAATAAAGCAATGAAATGTTAGCAACAAACAGTAGCAATCCCTGTGAGTAAAAAAATAAACACCACCACACAGTAAATCTGCTTAGCCAAACTAAGTCTTAATCCTTCTCCCTTACTCTGGTAAGTTTTTCTACTCTGCCTTTCAAGCAGTCTTAGAAGGAAAGAGCTCAGGTGAAGTTAGGTGCCTTGGCCAGCAAACCAAGTCTTCTACCTCAAGATATCAACTAACCTGTTTCTTTAACCCTTCTTCTGTTGGAAATTACTGACAGTTTGCCAGCTCCACTCCCCACATACACACACCTAATCCTTTGGAAGAGCTGTGAGTGAAGCAATTAGCTCCTTCAATGTGAGAAGGAGACTGAAACACCTCTGAGACAACAAACCTTTCAACAAACAAGAATAAAATAAAACCAGTGTCAAACAGTAATTTTGCTTAGCCCAATGATAAAAAGTCACAAAATGTAAGCTCCACCTGTAATACTAGGTACTTTCAGAGAAGATATACCCTGTAAGAAACACTTTGCTCCAGAGCAAAAATAAAGCAGTAACAGAAGATATAATTCCTTGCAAAAGACAATTTGAATCAGAAGATTACAGCAGTAATCTGTTAGCATACACCTGTAGGCACACCTTGTAATAATGCAGAAGAAGGTATACCAGCAACAACAATTTGAATCAGAGAAAATAAAGCAATGAAATGTTAGCAACAAACAGTAGCAATCCCTGTGAGTAAAAAAAAAAAAACACCACCACACAGTAAATCTAAGTAGCCAAACTAAGTCTTAATCCTTCTCCTTACTCTGGTTTTTCTACTCTGCCTTTCAAGCAGTCTTAGAAGGAAAGAGCTCAGGTGAAGCTAGGTGCCTTGGCCAGCAAACCAAGTCTTCTACCCAAGATATCAACTAACCTGACTTTTAACCCTTCTTTCTGTTGGAAATACTGACAGTTTGCCAGCTCCATCTCACATACACACCTAATCCTTTGGAAGAGCTGGGAGGAAAAGCAATTAGCTCCTTCAATGTGAGAAGGAGACTGAAACACCTCTGAGACAACAAACCTTTCAACAAACAAGAATAAAATAAAACCAGTGTCAAACAGTAATTTTGCTTAGCCCAATGATAAAAAAGTCACAAAATGTAAGCTCCACCTGTAATACAGTAATTTCAGAGAAGATATACCCGTAAGAAACACTTTGCTCCAGAGAAAATTAAAGCAGTACAGAAGATATACCTTGCAAAGACAATTTGAACTGAAGATTACAGCAGTAATCTGTTAGCACACACCTGTAGGCACACCTTTGTAATAATGCAGAAGAAGGTATACCAGCAACAACAATTTGAATCAGAGAAAAAAATAAAGCAATGAAATGTTAGCAACAAACAGTAGCAATCCCTGTGAGTAAAAAAATAAAACACTACCACACAGTAAATCTGCTTTAGCCAAACTAAGTCTTAATCCTTCTCCCTTACCTGGTAAGTTTTTCTACTCTGCCTTTCAAGCAGTCTTAGAAGGAAAGAGCTCAGGGTGCTTTTAGGTGCCTTGGCCAGCAAACCAAGTCTTCTACCTCCAAGATATCAACTAACCTGACTTTTAACCCTTCTTTCTGTTGGAAATTACCGACAGTTTGCCAGCTCCACCCCCACATACACACCTAATCCTTTGGAAGAGCTGTGGGAGGAAAAGCAATTAGCTCCTTCAATGTGAGAAGGAGACTGAAACACCTCTGAGACAACAAACCTTTCAACAAACAAGAATAAAATAAAACCAGTGTCAAACAGTAATTTTGCTTAGCCCAATGATAAAAAAGTCACAAAAAATGTAAGCTCCACCTGTAATACAGTAATTTCAGAGAAGATATACCCTGTAAGAAACACTTTGCTCCAGAGAAAAATAAAGCAGTAACAGAAGATATACCTTGCAAAAGACAATTTGAATCAGAAGATTACAGCAGTAATCTGTTAGCACACACCTGTAGGCACACCTTGTAATAATGCAGAAGAAGGTATACCAGCAACAACAATTTGAATCAGAGAAAAAATAAAGCAATGAAATGTTAGCAACAAACAGTAGCAATCCCTGTGAGTAAAAAATAAAAACACCACCACACAGTAAATCTGCTTAGCCAAACTAAGTCTTAATCCTTCTCCCTTACTCTGGTAAGTTTTTCTACTCTGCCTTTCAAGCAGTCTTAGAAGGAAAGAGCTCAGGTGAAGCTAGGTGCCTTGGCCAGCAAACCAAGTCTTCTACCTCCAAGATATCAACTAACCTGACTTTTTAACCCTTCTTTCTGTTGGAAATTACTGACAGTTTGCCAGCTCCACACCCCACATACACACCTAATCCTTTGGAAGAGCTGTGGGAGGAAAAGCAATTAGCTCCTTCAATGTGAGAAGGAGACTGAAACACCTCTGAGACAACAAACCTTTTCAACAAACAAGAATAAATAAAACCAGTGTCAAACAGTAATTTTGCTTAGCCCAATGATAAAAAGTCACAAAAATGTAAGCTCCACCTGTAATACAGTAATTTCAGAGAAGATATACCCTGTAAGAAACACTTTGCTCCAGAGAAAATAAAGCAGTAACAGAAGATATACCTTGCAAAAGACAATTTGAATCAGAAGATTACAGCAGTAATCTGTTAGCACACCTGTAGGCACACCTTGTAATAATGCAGAAGAAGGTATACCAGCAACAACAATTTGAATCAGAGAAAAATAAAAGCAATGAAATGTTAGCAACAAACAGTAGCAATCCTGTGAGTAAAAATAAAAACACCACCACAAGTAAATCTGCTTAGCCAAACTAAGTCTTAATCCTTCTCCCTTGCTCTGGTAAGTTTTTCTACTCTGCCTTCAAGCAGTCTTAGAAGGAAAGAGCTCAGGTGAAGCTAGGTGCCTTGGCCAGCAAACCAAGTCTTCTACCTCCAAGATATCAACTAACCTGACTTTTAACCCTTCTTTCTGTTGGAAATTACTGACAGTTTGCCAGCTCCACCCCACATACACCTAATCCTTTGGAAGAGCTGTGGGAGGAAAAGCAATTAGCTCCTTCAATGTGAGAAGGAGACTGAAACACTCTGAGACAACAAACCTTTCAACAAACAAGAATAAAATAAAACCAGTGTCAAACAGTAATTTTGCTTAGCCCAATGATAAAAAGTCACAAAAATGTAAGCTCCACCTGTAATACAGTAATTTCAGAGAAGATATACCCTGTAAGAAACACTTTGCTCCAGAGAAAATAAAGCAGTAACAGAAGATATACCTTGCAAAGACAATTTGAATCAGAAGATTACAGCAGTAATCTGTTAGCACACACCTGTAGGCACACCTTGTAATAATGCAGAAGAAGGTATACCAGCAACAACAATTTGAATCAGAGAAAAAATAAAGCAATGAAATGTTAGCAACAAACAGTAGCAATCCCCGTGGAGTAAAAATAAAAAACACCACCACACAGTAAATCTGCTTAGCCAAACTAAGTCTTAATCCTTCTCCCTTGCTCTGGTAAATTTTTCTACTCTGCCTTTCAAGCAGTCTTAGAAGGAAAGAGCTCAGGTGAAGCTAGGTGCCTTGGCCAGCAAACCAAGTCTTCTAATAAAATCAAAGGTAAAGAGATAGTTTTCATGTGAATGCCTTCAGTGTTAAAATATTTTTTTTTGGGGGGGGGGGGTTCAAAGCCTATGTCCAGATGCAATTTTCTATTGAGTACAGATTTTGACATATAAGCTAATTGCCCTTATGTACAGTTTTCAAAGAAGACAAAGCTAAGACATGGCTAAATTCAGTTTTCAAATGCTGACATAGTTACGTCCAGTTTGCAAAGTTCAGATATAAAAGTGCCTTGACACAATTTTCAGACCGAGCGTAACCTGCTGTACTATTTACATCCATGTCTAGTATTTGTTTACTCAAAGTTGGATGTAAAGTACCATATAACAGCTTGAAATGCTGCTGATAAGTCTAGCTTTTGAAAAAAACACGATAGAATGTGAGTTGTTCATAGGATTACTCTGGTTGCATTGTGTCCTACTCTGTTAACTGTCTGCTTCCTCACCTTAGTTCCTTGTTCTGCTTGAATCTCTTGCTGACAAATTTGCACTGCTTGAACTACTTTCTGCATTTATATAATTATGTATATTTGTATAACCTTGCCTAAGCAACTTGTATTTATTTGCATCACTTGTTTTGCAGCACCTGTACTCACTGTATTATTTGTATATAATGTATATGTCTTGTATTATTTATATATGCCTTTTTGCATATATATTGTGCTCCATGTTCTATTGTACAAGTGTCTTTACACACTAATCTTGCTTTATTTTGTATTCTCTGTAACCCCCCCTTGTACCCTGACAATAACTAGGAACTGTGTCAATTTTTATGAATTTTGAAAATCCTGTTTGGAATGTCCAGAAATTTCAATTTAAGGGGAAATGTGTATAACTGAGGTCTGATGCTAATGTGTATAACTGAGTTCTGATGCTGTCAACTATTTTACTTATTTATTTATAATTAATGGGTTTCCCTTTTTCCCATATGGAAACCGTGGTGTAATTTGTTGTTATAAAGGAGTGTTTATAATGGCAAATATGCGCACAGTTTCCTTCACTCTGCGCATATGCCCGCCACAGTTTGTCCCTTCACTCTATCATGCTGCTTGCCTTCTCACACAAGTCAACCACCAGTGGAACTCGGTAGTAAGTTTTTAAAAAAAAATTGTGGTAATTTTCCACATTTACGGGGATAAACGTTTTTTTAAAACATTTTAAAATCTCGGACATCAGAAATGTGGGAACCGGGTGAAAATGAAACCAGAGCGAGGCTGCCTCGGAACCTCTGCTCTTGTGGCAAAAAAGGGAAACCCAGCAATTATATAAAATAAAATATGGGGTGATGTTTAAACTTGAAGTTTACACACACCCTCAGTGTTAGATGCTTTCAGAAACTCCTCAAGCTTTACTCTCAGGGTTTATGTAGTATCTAACACGTCGGGTGTGTGTAAACTTCTCGTTACACACACCACCCCATACTTTATTCTGTATATAATAACTAGTGACCGCCCATAATGACTGGATATGCATTCCTGAAAAAATGCCATACTTTGAATTCCACAATATCGCGATAGCTGGTTATTACAGCATTTTCCTCCTCGCTCTTTCGCTTCACTGAAGCATGAAAGAAAGCACACTGTATATGTGTGAGTACGCCAGCTGCTCAGGGACGTGCTCACTCGCACAAATACATCTTAACAGTTTTTCTCTTTGTTGAGACCTTGCACCAGTTATTACAAAAAGTAATGCCTGTGCAAAGTTTTATGAGGATTTTTCACACACACCTTTGATGTGTGATAATCTCATAAACCCTCAAGCTTCACTCTCAGGGTTTATGCATTATCATACACCTCGGGTGTGTGAGAAATCCTCATAACACACACCTGCACAGCCATTATTCTCTATATAATTATTGACCAGAAAAGGCACAAGAAACTGTGATAACTTCTTTCCAGATGCATCCTGGGAGATGGGTTATATGGACTTGTTTTATTGATGGGGAAGGCTGGCTATTACAACAAGGAAACTCCCTTGCTCTTTTTCAGTAAGTGCCATGCGATCTTTAACTTGCCCCTAGACAGTGACCAGAGATAGACAAGAGGGACCTGAGTTTAGCATCTCACCAAAGGATTGCACCTCAGTAGTGCAGCTCCAACCCCATTCAGCAGTACAGTACCCGTTATGGGTATCACTCCAAGCACCTGGCAGGGGATAGAACCCATGGCTTTCTGATCTTCTGGCCCCAGAGGCAAATGTGCTACATACTAAGCCTCTCACATTGTAAATGTGAAACTGTGATTATTTGTTGTTGTTGTTGTTGTTGCTAATCAGAAAATCCCTTTAATGTTTTTAGAATAACAACAAAGCCTTTTTAAGACATTACACACATATAAAGCAATGCAGACTTTCTGTTTCTCATTCTGAGTGACATTCATGTATTTATAGGATTTTGTGGTGGCTATGGTCTTAATGTTCAGCAGCATCAGTCGTACAATAAAGATATTCACAACACACATTGATGCAACCTAATAAATCATAATCATCATCATCATCAAGTTTATTTACAACACTTCTTATCCCAAAGGCTTGAAGCACTGAACAGAAGAATACATAAAAATACTACATAGCTAATAAAACAAACAATAGTATATAAATTTGCATATGCAGAAAGAGATTCAAGTCCCTTCAATCACACCAGAGAGTTAAAATGTTCCACAAATGTCAGGGAGAACATATGGGTCTTCAGGGCCCTTTTAAAGGCCTCCAACAAGGAGATGTGTCACAGCTGGAATGGTAATAGTTACACAAATATGGGATAGCTACATAAAAAGGCCTTATCCTCTGATGACTTCAAACGGGTGTGTGGAACTACCAGTAGCTTCTCCCCAGTGGAGTGTAGAGGCCAATCTGGAGTATATGGGTACAGGAAGTGATTTATGTAGTCTAGACACAATCCATTCAGGACCCTGAATACCATCAAGCAAATCAAAAATCAATTATCTATTACAACCAGCCATGTATAATCAAGAGCTGTCAATAAAACACGCAGCTTGCAAAGAATGCAACACAAACTTAGCAGCAGGGCATGCAATAAGCATGCACTCACTCAATCACTTACTCACAAGCTGTCACTGGGCAGGCAGGCAACAGACCCCACACCCTTCCACAAACAGTCGGGCACCACGACCAACCAGTGTGAGCCAGGAGTGTAGCCAGGGATTTTAAACTTGTACTCAAAACTGATGCACTGTTGCCCCCCACCATTATGTAAACATAAACCAAAATATGCACTGCCATGCCACACCAATAGTCCCCACCCCCTTTTCCATGTCTGAGTTCAAGTAATCAGATTCTTCGTGTAATCTTCCTTCCTTTGTTTTCTGCCTGCCTGGTAAGTTGTTCTTGTTTGTGTATTTGGCTGGTGGCATCAGTGCCCCATAGCGAACAACAAAAGCAAAAGAGTGCAGCGTGACACAGACACAATGTTTCCTCTTTTTGTTGCCCTTGCCTGAGTTGTTGCCCCTGCCTGATTTTTTTTTACTGTACTCAGTTGAGTACAGTGCATATGCCTGCCGACACCCCTGGTGTGAGCCTCCATGACTGGATGGCCCCACAGTGACAGGTGACAGCAGTTGGACCAGCAATTATGAAAAATTAAACATGGCTAAGTAGATGTAATCTAGAATTTCTTTAATTCTTGAGCTTTGCTCTCGGGGTTTATATAGCATTACGCATCTCAGGTGTATATAAAATTCTGGTTACACACACTCACTCTTGTATTAGTCTGTTTATTCTGAGTCAGACCATTCTGTACTCAATTTATACATTGAATTTTGACTTGCACAGCTTTTAAATGGGAATGTCCATCATGTAATGCCTCACATCTTAATCTGTGGGTGTCCCCAATTAGTAGTTTTATCATGTAACATATGTTTTTCCTTTCTGATGTGTAAAATATTTTATTTTATCTGATAGATCAAGTAATCTCTCCCGCCAGACATTTTACAGCTAGCACCACTCAGGGCATACCCCAGAAGATTCAGTTAGCCTAGTAGATACTGAAGATGTTAACAGCTGTGTTTTTCCAGCCATTGGTCCTGATGCCCTAGTGTTTGTTCCAACCGGAGACAGTACCCAGAGGAACAAACAGGAAGAAAGCAATTAGGAGAGTCTTGGAGGTCAAGGATTTGATGATCGGGGAGGGTAGAGAGTGTGGTGGAAGGAGGGTTGAATGGGAGGGGGATGGTCAGGTGCCTTTCTGGTGCAACTGCCAGGAGAGTGGAAGGGGAACCTAGCTAGTACTCCCCCTAATCTAGACTTGTAGGGGCACAGTGAGCAAAAATATGGTTGAGCTCTGAACTGGGCTGTGGAAGGGACCAAGGAGGGGGAATTAGAAGCCTGCAATTGACATGAAAGGAAGGAGACCAGGGAGGAATAAAGAAAAAGGACATAACCAAAGGGGGGATTAAAAGTTAGATGGAAGGGGTTTTGTCTCAATGCCGGGTGCCTGGGTAACAAAATCAGTGAGCTCTAGGCAATAGTGGCAGACACTGAGGTGGACCTCTTAGTCAGCACAGAGACTTGGGTGTCAGAAAATACAGTCTAGTAGGGACAGAGGAAAAGGTAAAGGGGGAGGTGTTTATAGCCATTTGTGTCAGGGATGGCACTGAGGCTGTGGAAGATGGACACAACAAGGGGAAATGGGGAGACTTCTCCTGGACATCAACTGGAACTTTCCTACTGCCAGAAGCACCAGAAGTCAGGCCTTGCTGGATACATTTCAGGACTCTCTGATGGTACAGCTAGTTGGAGAACCACCAGGCAGGTTCCCGTCCTCAGTATGGTGCTCACCAACTCAGAGATGGTAGGAGAAGTGCAGATAGGGGAGCCGGTAGTGAAAACTGACAATAACTCTGTTTTGAGCTGGCCCTGAGGACTGGTAAACCACAATCGAGAGCTGAGGTCCTCGTAATCAAGAGCTGTGGTCCTCACATTCAGAAGGGTAGACTTTGATAGGATTAAGGAGTTAGTCTGGGACAGGCTAGTTGGGGTAGACAGCATAGAGAGGTGAAGGAGAGATGGAGGGCAATAAAGAGGGCCATTCTCAAGGCATCAAAGATATGCCTGAAGACAGCAACCAAAGTAATAGGTACAAGAGGCCAATATGGTTTTCAGGAAAGGTCAGGGAAACAGTGAGGGCCAAGAAAAAGGCCTTTATCAGATACAAAGAAAAGCTGAGGGAGGAAAACTGTGGACAATGCCAACTGAGAACTAGGGAAGCAAGGAGGGTGGCTAGGGATGCTAAGGTGGATACAGAGCTGCATTTTGCTGAGGGGGTCAAGAGTGGGGAAAAGCAATTCTTCAGATATAGGAAAGGAGAGAGAATTGTTAGGCTATCTGAGGGTGGAAGGGTAACAGAGAAGGACAGGCAAAAGGTAGCCATCCTTAATGACTACTTTTGCTCTGTATTTGCCAGGGAAGACAGCGGGTCTTTACCAGACAGTGGCATCAAGGCAGCCATGAAGGGGGTCCTGGAGATGAGGCAGCCTGTATTCACCAGCGAAAGGGTCCAGAAAGCGTTAACAGCCCATAAGATCAGGGAACTGGCAGAAAAACTAGCTGAACCTCTGGTTGGGCTATTCAGTAGCTCATCACAGACAGAGGTGGTTCCAAAGAACTGGAGGAGGTGGACATGGTTCTGCGCCTCAAAGGAGAGAAGCAAAATGAGCAAATGGGGAACTATATACCTATCAGTCTTACCTCAATTGTTGGAAAGCTGATGGAGTCACTAGCCAAGGAGGACCTAGTAGACTACCTGGAAGCAGTGGCCTCCAGGACAGTAAACAGCTTGGGCTTGTGGCAGGGAGGTCTTGTCAGACTAATGTAATAGTTTTCTTTGACTTGGTGACAAGGACAGTTGATAGGGATCATGCCATGGATTTACTCTGTTTCGATTTCAGCAGGGAGTTTGATCCAGTGCCTCACAGGCAACTGCTGAAATAGATGTACGGTCTGGTGGTGGCAAGGGACATAGTAAGATGGGTAGGAAATTGGCTGAGGGGGAGGCAGTAGAGGATCATAGTAAATGGGGTCAAATCAGAAAAGAGGGAGGTTACAAGTGAGGTACCACAGGGATAGGTGCTGATGCCAGCCTTCTTCAGTATGTACACTAACATCCCCAGCAACCCTGAGCTGCCCACCTCTAGTCTAGGTTAAGTAGTACAGTTCACTAATAGCTGGCTATTTTCCTACCTGTTTTGTTCTAGTGTTAGGTTTATTGCATGTATCATGATTGCACACCTGTCCATATTTTTTGGCTCCGGTTACTGTGTTTATTTTGTGCTCTTTCTTATCCTGCCGCTATTCAGTAAATGTAAAAATATATATCTTCTTTGCCAATTTTGATGGTATTGCATACCATATATTGTTTGTATTTGTATCTTGTTCTGTACCAGTTTTTGAATTCTCTTATATTGTACCTGTGTGTTATTCCTATGTATCCCTCTCCCCCAGGTCACACCTGGAAATGAACCTTGCCTCAGTGTGCCTTTCCCGGTCACCAAATTTTAATTAAATAAATAAAAATAAATAATGTGTTCATTAAGGACATTGGAGAAGGAATCCAGGGCAGGTTGTGTCTGTTCATAGATAACACAAAACTCCATAGGAGGGTGGACAGTGACAAGGGAATTAGGGAGAGATGCAGAGTGAACTGCATAGACTGGAGAGGTGGTCTAAGGTCTGGCAGTTGAAATTCAACTCCAAAAAGTGCAAGGTAATGCACCTAGGAAGCAAGAACCCCAGGACAGAGTACTGGATTCGAAGGGTTAAGCTGAGCATTGCAACAGAAGTAAGGAACATAGGAGCCAGCATTAGTGACACCCTCAATCAGTCAATCCAATGATATAAGGCCTTTAAGGTAGGATGCTAGGATGTATCAGGGGGGTAGTGACTGAAGAAAGAAAATAGGTAATACTACCTTTTTATAGGTCACTGGTAAGGCCGCACCTGCAGTACTGTACCCAATTCCAGAATCCTCACCTCAGGAAAGATAAGGGCAGGCTAGAGGCACTGCAGTGAAGGGTGACCAGGATGATACAGGGCCAGCAGGACAGATCTTACAAGCAGCAGCTCAAGGCACTACACATAGTCGCTGGAGACCAGACAGGAGAGGGGTGATATGATAGAGACCTTTAAATTCCTGAAAGACATAAATTAAGTGAACAGTGAGGAGTTATTTAGCATAAGCACCAGTCTGAGGTCACGGGGGCATAAGTGCAACCTGGCAGGTGGAAGGTTCAAGAGGGATATGCGGAAGTATTAGTTTATAGAGAGGGTGGTGGAACCTTGGAACAGTCTACCAGCTGAAGTGGTGGGCACCAAAACCATCAATGGTTTCAGGCACGGGTGGGACAGCATAAAGGGTACAATGAGGGCTTCGTGGGTGGGTGGGGGGGACACTAGACACCAGGGAGATGTTTGGGGGTTGTGCTGTGACATTCTGCCCGCGATCGGGCTTTACGGTCCACTGGACCACCAGGGAGTTATTCGGGTTGGGGGGGAGGGTTACATTCTGCCCGCGATCGGGCACTGGGGGTTCACAGGTTCTGCCCGCGATCGGGCACTGGGGGGGGTTCATATAGGTTCTGCCCGCGATCGGGCACTGGGGGTTCTACAGGTTCTGCCCGCGATCGGGCACTGGGGGGTCTTACAGGTTCTGCCCCGATCGGGCTGTGGGTGATGTGGGGGGCGATGTACGTGTTCTGCCCGCGATCGGGCTGTGGGAGATGTGTGGGAGGGGGACATGTACGTGTTCTGCCCGCGATCGGGCTGTGGGAGATGTGTGGAGGGGGACATGTACGTGTTCTGCCCAGCGATCCGGGCTGGTGGGGGGCACAGGGACGGGTTGAGGCCAGCCAGGGGTGGCAGCTGCTGTGTTGTGCCCTGCAATGCAGCAGCTCACCTGTGGGTGGCCCTCAACTAAGCCTTTTTGAGCTCAAGCTGTGCGGGCGCAGGTTGGGGTTGCGCATGCAGAACTCTGCGCAACCCGACTGAATATCGGGTTGCGCAGGTTATGCATGGATCCTCCCCCTCCTGTTGAGCATGCATTCATTTGCATTGCTCTCTTGCACAACCTGTTGCCAGTGGCGTAACTGCCTCCTGCTGAATATCGCAGAATGGCGCATTTTCGACTTGCGCATGGCGCAACCCTGTTGCGCATGGCGCAACCCTTTTGAATATCTGGGCCTCTAAGTTCAAGGTCACCATTCCACAGGTGGAGTGAAGCAAGAGTTGGACTAGCTGTTCTAAGTTACCTTTTTTTGAATATGCAGTATACATTAAGAGTGTATAAACATTTACACATAGTAATAGTTTTGTTGAAATGTAACAGTAAAACTAAAATATAATTGGATGTGAACACCCAAATGCTTGATTGAACAGCAAAGATGTAATGCGTGATTTAAAACTATTGACATTTGCAGTAGTTCAAACATTTAAAGGAAGAATATTCCATAAAATTGGTGTGGATACTGGAAAAATGTCATAACCAGCTGACTTCAATGTGCCAGATTGGGTCCTGATCTCTGGAAATGTGCTGGTCATGCTTTCCACCAGAACTATGGTTATAGAGAAAGTTTAGATCATGGGATCCAGATCTGTGGTACTTTTTACCAGAGTTTGAACAACTATAATGATGTTGTCCCTTGAAGTCACAGGGACTGTGCATCTGCACACTTCTAACATGATTTGGAGTGGAGAGGTTTCTTGCAAAACAGTCTCCAAAAATGACTTTAACGGTGCTCACTACCAAAGGTGTAACCACAAATCTCAACACATTCCATCAGGTGATTCTTTGGACCCAAATCATCATTTATGGCACAGACCAACCTCTTCAGCGACTGAACCAATATTGCCAGAGCACAGAGGGATGTGTGTGACCAAAGTTTCGAGCTTGCACATAACTGTATTCCCAAGTGAATCTATAGAGGTATTCCTGGAAGAAGGGCCAGTGCTCTCAAAATGACTTTCCCATTCTGTGACTATGCCAAATATCTTAAAAATAGAGCATACAGGTACTGGACCATGTGCTAGGGCTGGTCGTCCTACCTTGGAATTGGAGACTCAATTCTAATTTATTTTTCTAAAGCCTGTTACAACAGCGTTCTAACTATTCTTTACTGTACTATCCTCCCCCTGTTCTGTCAGGATGGCCACCTACAGACCCCCCCTTCTTCTTTCCTCTACGTTTCCTTTTCAAGTCCCTCTAAAATGCAACCTGTATGGCACAAAGTGACCAAACAATGTAATAGATAGGTAGCAGAGTTTCATTTACCAAAATAAAAACAGATACCCATTGTTAAATATTTTCACATTTAAAATATGAGCCATGTTTTGCTGCACTGTTATTATGCAGCACATATAGCATAAAACATGTTTGCCTAAAGTATATTGAAAATGTTATATACTACGTAGTGATTTGGTGTCTAAGAAAGCCAGATTTAGAATAAATTAAAAGTTTCCCTCGATAAGGAAAAGGCTGGAGGACAATAGTATGGAGAATGTATTTGTTTCATTTTAAATTCATAAAGGTACCTGATATATACAGCCTTGAAAACAGTTGCAAGCAGCCTTGGTTTGTCAGTCTCCCCCAAGCCTGGGAGAGGGAAAGACGTGCAGTCTTCATGTCCTCGAAGCAATCTGAAGCACAGATGAGAAAAGGATCCCAGTGATGTTATAGTATGTGATCCTGACTGTTGCATCCTGACAAATGCTATGTAAAGATTTATTTTGTTTTAGTTAGAGAATGGAGAGCCCTGCTCAAAAGCTAGCTTTATCTGTGTGAGAGAAGGGCAGTCTAGGTTAATGCCCTTTCAAATTAGCAGTTTTTATTTCCTTGTTTTTTTTTTTTGGAACCTTGTTGAAATGAAATCATGCAGTAAGCGAGTTGTACCTTATACAAACTGAATCAGTGTTGATCTTTTACACCCTCACTCTGGACACATGGTGGAGGAAGTGGGATGTGGGGTAGGCCTGGTTGTCCTACCTTGGAATTAGAGGGACTCTATTCTAATTTTTTTTCTAAAGCATGTTACAACATTCTAATTATTCTACACTGTACTATCTTCTCCCTGTTGTGTCAGGATGGCCACCTACAGACCCCCCTTTTTCTTCTTTACTCTAGGTTTTCTTTTCAAGTCCCTCTAAAATGCATCATGAATGGCTCAAAGTGACCAAATAATGTACTAGCTAGCAGTTTCATTTGCCAATATAAAAACAGATACCCATTATAATGTTTGGGGAGCCCTTATTACTGTCTGAATTCAGACAGTTTACCACGTTGTTATGGTATCGATGGGTCATCAAGAGGTTAACCCCTCTTGACTATGTCACATCAATACCGTAACAACGGGAGTGCATCTGCATATGCACAGTTCTAAATCTGCAGCTCCAGACTAATGGCTGTGGCAGTGAGAGATCGTCTTAGAAAGTGGCGCTATGGGGGGAATCTAAAATTAATCCTTTTTATCTGACTGAATTGGCAACTTGATTTTGTCTGTGAATTTCTAATATTCAATAATACTCTTCAGTCTCAAACCCATGATTACTGACTGATTTTTATTATTGAAAACCAGTAGCTTTTATAGTGTATTTTGCCCCATACACTATAAAAACTATGGATGGGCAACAGACAATAACGGCACGGAAATCACATCTTGTGGTTTCCATGACAACTGTAAACCTGTGCTCTTGAGGTTTACTTAGTTGTCATGGAAACCGCTCAATGCGATTACATCGTAGTTATTGTCTGCTGCCCATTCTTTATGCTTTATGTTAAATATTTGCACATTTAAAATATGAGCCATTTTTTGCTGCACTGTTGTTATGCAGCACTTATAGTACAAAATATGTTTGACTGCCTAAAGTACATTGAAAACGTTATTTACCACACAGTGGTTTGGTGTCTAAGAAAGACAGATTTAGTATAAATGAAAAGTTTCCCTTAATAGGGAAAAGGCTGGAGGGCGTTATAAAAAGCCATTTTTTCAGACTGCTGAATAAGAAAATGGATGTTTTTCTTTCTCTTTTTAAGGAGAATGTATTTGTTTCATTTTAAATTCATAATGGTATCCGATATATACAGCCTTGAAAACAGTTGCAAGCAGCCTTGGTTTGTCAATCTTCCTGGAACCTGGCAGAGGGAAGAACAAGAAGTCTTCATGCTTGCTTCAATTACAAGACTGGTAATAGCACCCTCATTGATTGGGTACTGGCCAGATGTCTGGCATGGCTCAAGGGGGTCACTGTACTACCAGATTCTCTGAGGGACCACTCCCTTATCATCTGCCATTGGTCCAACAAGCAAGAGAAAGTAGTGCCTACGTTGACAGTACAGCCTAGAGGTTAGAGTAATGAACTGTGAATGAGCTTGGTACATCCAGCAGACCTGGGGTTGATTCCCCCAACCTCCACTTGCATACTGTGTGATTCTAAGCAAGTCACTTAACCAGCCCAAAGCTCTCGGGTCGCCCCAGAAAACAGGTAGTTGTGCCTAGTGGGCCTTACCCAGTTAACAAAGAATAAATAAAAATAAAAGCAGAGTTCTCTGGAAATGTTTGCTTGGGGACTTCAAAGCTGCTCTTGTTAATGTTAACTGGAATGTGATGGATACAATTCAAGATACTGACTTGGCGTTAAAATTCTTCACAGACAATTTTAACACCATCTGTGACACCTATGCACCTTCAAAAAGGCATAAAGTCCGTGGCTCATGTAATGGTTGGCTCACAGAGAATCTTCTGTGGATGATGCATGAAAGGGATAACCTGCGAATCAAGGCCAAAACCTCAGGCAAAGCCCACAACCTACAACAGTACCGAGCAGCCAGTAACAAGTGCTCCCATGCCACCTGGGTGGCCAAGGCCAACTATTACAGAGAGCAGCTTAATAAAACCTGGGGCAATGGAAAAAGGTTTCGGGACAGCATCAAAGAGTTGCCAGCGAAAGCAGATAAGTCAGTACCCTCCATGCTCAACCTTAATGGTTGCACTACCCAGGACCCACTAGCCATCACCAACTCCTTCAATGCTGCCTTCACAGATCTGAGCTCTGTCCTCCCTCCTGATTATCTGACTGACTCAGAGGCACTGCAAGAGAACACTATGCCACGTATGAACCACCCTAAATTCTATGTCAGGCGCAACTCATTAACTGACGCAAAGAAATACATAAAAAGAGAGCTAGGAAAAACAAGACTAGATAGTGATTCAATCGACATGAAGATGGTGGGGCTCATCCTTGATGTAGTAATCGTCTCGCTCACAAACCTCTTCAACAAGTCACTCTCCTTGGGAAAATTCCCCACCCTGTGGAAGCAGGCACTTGTCACACCAGTGTACAAAAATGGAGACCGCGTTTCCAGTGCCAATTACAGGCCCATATCCATTCTGTCCCCCCTCTCAAAAGCACTTGAGAGAATTGTGTCAGATCAGCTTACTGACTATTTGAATAAATACAACCTTCAGTGCCCTCAGCAACACTGCTTCAGGAAAGGCCACAGTAGCACCACAGCCCTAGTCAAATTCACGGACTATGTTTACCAAGCCATGGAAGAGGGAAGCCTCATGGGGTCCATATTTATTGACCTCACAAAGGCATTTGATACGGTCAACCATAAATACAGGTTACTCACCTGTAACAGGAGTTCTAGGAATAGTATATGTTGTTCATCCACACTGTCTGGCAGGTTTCTTGCCACTTTAAATCTTGCTGGAAGGTCTTCAAGCTGGCTCCTCCCACCCACCCGGGTGGTAAAACTCTCGGCTCTGCCCCATGACACCAGATCTAGCCCGCTGGAAGCCAGGTTGTGCGTCGAAGCCGGGGAGGTCGGGTGGTCGTAGGATGAACAACATACCATCCTAGAACTCCTGTTACAGGTGTAACCTGGCTTCTAGGGACATGGATATGTTGTTCATCCACACTGTCTGGCAGACCTCGGCAGTTCTCTGGGAGGAGGGAGGCAAGACGACAACTCGATACTTACTTGGGAAATAAGGACTGGAGAACCGAGGCCCCAAACCAGCATCCTGGCGTGACTCAAGGTTGATGTGGTAGTGGATGATGAAGGTGTGTGCTGACTTCCAGGTAGCAGCCCTGCAGATTTCCTGGATAGGGACATCCCTGAAAGCAGCCACCGATGCAGCGCTATGGTGGGTAGAATGAGCTCTTATCCCTCTGGGAGGCTCCATGCCCGCCAACCTATAGCAGAGATCTATGCAGGAGGTGACCCACCTGCCTATCGTCCGCTTGGCTGCAGGTCTGCCAGGTGCGGCTTCAGCGTAGGTGACAAACAGCTGGCGAACCTCTCCCGAACTTCAGCCATCCGCTCCTTATAATAAGTGAGCGCTCTTCTAGAGTCCAAAGTATGGAGCCTATATTCGGCCTCTGAGGTGTGATTTGGGTAGAACACCGGCAGAGTCAACACCTGGTTAAGGTGAAACTCCGACACCACCTTTGGAAGGAATTTCGGGTGGGGGCGCAGGACAACCTTGTCCCTGTGGAAGACCAGATAAGGAGACTCGATGGAAAGCGCCTGGAGCTCTCCCATCCTTCTGGCTGATGTGACAGCCACCAAGAAGGCGGTCTTCCACGACAGGTGGGAGATATCGCACCTGTGCATTGGTTCGAATGGCCTGCCCATGAGCTTAGCCAATACCAGCAGTAGATCCCACGGAGGTGGAGGTTCTCGCACCGGAGGGGATATGTGATCAAGACCTTTGAAAAAGCGCCCGACCACTTCTCCTGCGCCACCGACTGCTTCCCGGCCCGCGCCCGGTAAGCAGAGATGGCTGCCAGGTGCACCTTAAGGGTCGTCAACCGAAGCCCTAGCTGAGAAAGGGACCAAAGGTAGTCCAGCATGCTTGCCAAGGAACAGGAGGAAGGGTCCAGGCCCTTGCCCTGACACCAAATGGAGAATCTCTTCCATTTGAAGGTGTAGCATTTTCTGGTCGACTCCTTACGGGACGCCTCAACGACGTTGAGGACCTCGTCGGAAAGACTCAAGGCCTGGAACTCTAGCCGCTCAGGAACCAGGCCGTCAGGTGCAGGGACTGAAGGTCTGGATGGAATACCTTCCCCTGACTGACTGAGATCAGGTCCGGGCGGGCTGGAAGCCGCCTCGGGAGCCTGAAGTTGTGACTGAGGAGATCTGGATACCAGAACTGGCGGGGCCCGTCTGGGGTTACCAGAATCACCTGCGCCTTGTCCCTCCTCGCCTTGAGAAGCACCTTGTGGATCAAAGGAAATGGGGGAAAGGCGTAGAAGAGGCCCAGGGTCCACGGCCTCGAGAAGGCATCCCCCTGCAGCGAGCCCTGCTGAGGGGGGCGGGGATGAAACAGTCTCAGCTTCGCATTCTCCCTGGAGGCAAACAGGTCCGCTTGAGGCGTGCCCCAGTGGGAGAACAGATCTTGTACTACCTCCGGCAGGAGAGACCACTCGTGAGACGCAGCCCCTATCCAGCTTAGGGCTTCGGCCAGGGTGTTAGAGGCCTCCTGCCACGTGAATGGCAAGGAGATCCGCCTCCAGGCTGCGCACGAAGACCAAATGCAGAGAGCCTTGCACAGAGGCATGGAGCGCTGGCCACGCCCTGGCGGTTTAGATAGTACATGGTCGTGGTATTGTCCGTCTGGACCTGAACCACTTGACCCCATAGAAATGGAGCGAAGGTGGTGAGGGCTAGATGAACCGCTCGAAGTTCCAGCAGGTTGATGTGACATCGGGACTCCCGAGGGGACCAGAGGCCGTGCGCTCTGTGCTCCCCCACATGGGCACCCCAACCCATCTGAGAGGCATCGGTCGATAGAGAGCCCGTCGGCTTGGGGCGGACAAACGGGATGCCCTCCTGCAGATGTGCCGGAATGTTCCACCACTGGAGAGCATTCCACATCCTCTGGGTCACTGTCACTAGCTGATCCAATGGATCGAAGCGCTGTGACCACTGGCTGGCCGGTCCCCATTGAAGGGGATGCATGTACCAGAGGGCCCAACGGACCACGCTGGTGCAGGCCGCCATGAGGCCCAGGAGGCGCAGGAAGTCCCGGGCAGGGCACGATTGCCCAACCAGAAATGACTGAGCAAAGGAGGAAAGAACCTCGGCCCTGTCCGCCGGGAACCGTGCTCTGGCTCGAAGAGAGTCGAGCTCTGCCCCGATGAAAAATACCACCTGCTTTGGCACGAGTTCCAACTTGGCCTCGTTGATGAGGAGGCCAATCTGAGAGCAAACCTGGAGGGCCAGATCTATGGACTGCTCCACCTCCGCTCTGGAGGGGGCTGCAATCAGCCAGTCGTCCAGGTAGGGGTACACCTGGACCCTTCGGCGCCGCAGGAATGCTGTCACCACTGCCATGCATTTGGTGAAGACCCTGAGGGCTAGGGAGAGGCCAAAGGGCATGGCCCAGAACTCGTAAAGGGATCCCTCCGCCCTGAAGCGGAGGAATCTCTGATGAGACGGACGGATTGGGACATGAAAGAACGCATCCTGGAGGTCCAGGGAAAAGAACCACATGCCTTGTTCCAAGGATGGTATTATCTGAGCCAGAGTGACCATCCTGAAGGTCCGAGACCTTAGGAACCTGTTCAGGTCGTGCAGGTCGAGAATGGGGCGCCAGCCCCCATCCATTTTGGGACAAGGAAATACCTGGACACAAACCCCGGGTCCGGAGGAGGATCTGCCACCTTCCTGATCACCTCTTTTTCGAGGAGCAGGGCAATATCGGCTCGGGCGGCCAACAGCGAGGCTGGGACTCGAGCTCCCCGAGGGGTGACGGTCGGAAGAGTGGGTTCTGCTCAACTCCAGAGGCAGGCTCTTTCCTACCACCTCCACACCCAGCGTCCGTGGTGATAGCGGACCAGGTGGAAAGGAAGTGGTGGAGCCATCCCCCATGGGGAACCCAGGGGAAGTGACGAGGCTGGGGGTGACACCCCTCAACCCATCACTGGGCAGGCTTGGAGGAGGGACCGGCCAAGGGACCTCCTGGGCCTTTACTTCCCTGCTTCCTGTTGGAGGAAGCCGCAGGCTTGGGTTTGGGATGCCAAACGCGAGCCTGCTGGCCCTGATGCTGGTGCTGTTGGGCCGGACGTGCTACAGGCGCAGAAGGACGAAAGGGCTTGTGCTGCTGCTGACAGCGGCCTTTGTCCTTCTGGGTAGAGGTGACAGAGTCCAGGGTGGCATTGGACTTTTCGATCCGCTGGAGGTGACCTTCCACTCCAGGGCCAAAGAGGTCGGTCCCCAAGAAGGGGACATCCGCCAACTTGTGCTGGGCATCTGCCGTGAAGGTGGATATCCTCAGCCATGCTCTGCAGCGCATGCCCACTGCGGCCACAACCGATCTGGCACAGGAGTCCCCTATGTCCAGAGCTGTTTGGAGCTGCTGCTTCGCCACCACCCTACCCTGGTCCCGGACCTGCCGGACCGTGGTCTGGAGGTCGGCCGGGAGATGAGGAATCACCTCATCCAGGGAGCCCATGAGGGCGTGGGAGAAGTGTGCCATCAGCATGGCCGAGCTGGCCTGGCGGAAGACAAGGGAGGACGCAGCGTACACCTTGCGCCCGGCGTAGTCCAGCTTTTTGACCTTGTCGGGGCTTGTCCACGCCACCAGCGCCCGAACGCCGAAAACGCTGTTGGTGACCAACCCCGGCAAAGGGTGCTCTAAACCGGGCAAAGAGCCGGTAGGGACCGCATACTTCCTGGCCATCCTGGCCGAGGGCGCAGGACAGGAAGCAGGCCGCTGCCAAAGCTCCAAGGCTGGGCCGACAATGGCCTCAGCCACAGGAAAGGCCTCCGTGGGTGAATCCCCTTGGTCCAGTATCTCCATCAGGGGATACTTGGCCCATTTGGAAATGGGCTCGAGCTGCATCCCGGTGGACTCCGAGATGAGCTGAAGCAGACCCATAAAGGACGATGGGCTTTCGTCCAGTGACTGGCCCCCGGAGGACTCCAGGTCAACCTGCCTGGAGAACAGGGAGGAGTCGTCATCGGACTCCGAAGAGTCCGCGAAGAGCTGCCTAGGGCCTGAGCCACCCTCCACCTGCCGAGGATGGTCGGGAGTGAGGGTGACCGACAACCTGTGGGGCAGGCCTTGGGCCGACCGAGAGTCCTTGGTCGGTGCCTCCGATTTTGGTTGTGGAGGCGGAGGTTCCACCACAATTGGTGGGGCAGCAGGTTTCAGCCGAACAACGGGCCCAGGCTTGGGCATCTCGACTGCAGCGAGAGGCTGTTTCGGCCATTCGGGTGACAGCCACTTGATGGCTGGGGAAGGCGTCAGTGTCGACTCAGTCCCAGACAAAAGTAACTGCTACCACATCAGCTCCTCGTAGCGTCAACGCAATTTGCGCCAAATCCTCTCCTCGTTCGAGGAGGAAGACGAGGAGGAGCGTCATCGTCGCTTACCTCGGTGCCGAGACCGAGACCGCCGATGTCAGCGGGATCGGCTGGACCGAGAAGAGGTCCGAGACCGAGAACCTTGATGTGTCCGAGGGCGGGCCTGGGATGGAGCGGGGGACACCCGCCTCCCCGCGGTTCGGACTTTAACTGGGACTGCTGCAACCGATGGCGCAGGCAATCCCGGTTTCCACCGGGGAACCGCGAAGAAGGATTGTCGGCTTTACCAGTCGACAAAACCCACCCACTTTGTCGAGAAAACTTCTCGACCGCTGATGGCTGTCTCTGGCCGTGGTTGACCTGATGGGGACACCGGAAGCCAGCAGCCTTAGCCGCAATCCTCGATCAAGTCGACGGTCGGTTGTCCGGGAAGGGGACCTCTCCGCTCCCACAAACGCCCATGTATGGGACTTACCTTTGGGATCCTTTCTTTGGACCGAGAGGAATGTCCCGATGGCCCTCTCCTTCGTGGAAAGGGAATGGCAAAGCTCTTGAACGGAGCAGAATTCGAGGTACCCAAGAGAGCGGATAAATGCCGCGACCGAGGAGGGGAGGAAGATGCGCCTGGGCCGCCTCCTTCGAGGCGATCATCTGCTCGAGCTGCTCAGCTGAGCCAACTGCCTTGTAACCGCCCAATGGGCCTCTTCGACTTTACGGTACCACTTCTCAGGCGCCCAAGCTTCAACCGGGCAGTGCGGTCCTCCAAGGGCGTGTGGCTGAGCAGAACAGCAAGACTCCACAGGCTCGCGGGTCGGGTCTCAGACCAAGGCAGTAGACGACGTGGGAGTGGATCCGTCCTGGACATCTTCTGCCCACAAGGGCACCGCCAAAACCGGAGTCGATTTGTCCATCACAGCATCGAGGAAAAGGAAGACCAAGTCTTGAAAATTTTAAAACGAGTTTCGACAAACCGAAGAATTAGGATCCAGTCTATCACACAGAGCGTTAAGGAGGGAACCTGAGCTTCCAAGCGGTAAGGAAGATCTGGCGTCATGGGGTGGAGCCGAGAGTTTTACCACCCGGATGGGTGGGAGGAGCCAGCTTGAAGACCTTCCAGCAAGATTTAAAGCGGCAAGGAACCTGTCAGACAGTGTGGATGAACAACATATCCATGTTCCTAGAACATTCTCTTACAACAACTGGCAGATCTGGGATTGTCAGCAGATTTGGTGGGCTGGTTTAGTAACTATCTTGGCACTAGGGAACAATGTGTAAAGATCGAAGCAGTGACATCTACCACCAGAGAAGTCCCTCAAGGATCCATCCCTGGCCCTCTACTGTTTATCCTCTTCATAAACAGACTTCCCGAAGCCTGCCCTTGTATAGTCATCCTCTGTGCGGATGATGCAGTAATCCTGAGCCATAGCCCAACTTTAAGAGAACTTACATGTGAAATGCAATCCACCTTCAACCTGCTGGAGGATTGGTTTACCTCCTACAAACTTCTCCTCAACTACAAAAAAACAAGGTTATGCTAATAACCAGCTCTCATCTTAGAAAAAATATACCTCACTGACCGTCACAAATAACAAGAATGCCAGTCTTGAGCAGGTAAAGGTGTTCAAATACCTAGGCATTTTTAATCGATGAATCCCTCTCCTTCTCTCAACACATTAATCACATGATAAAAACCAGCAATGCCAAGCTTGGAATCCTGTACATGCACAGAATAAACTTCACGACCTCTGCCCTGTGACTATCGGTCTCAAGTTCTACACTATCCATGATTGATTATGGCCTAGTGGTCTACAGCACAGCTAACAACACTGCACTGAAAAGGATCACCACTGCATTAAACAAGGCCTGTAGGCTTGTCCTCGGTGCTGACAACCTAATGCATACATGCCTGCTTTATAACCAAACTGGCTCAACCTCAGGAACAGGATAACATTTCAGACCTGAATCCTAGGAAAAAGGCAGTGCTAGGTCTCATACCACCCTGCATCCAACAAATGGTCCAGACAACAAGCTCCCAGCACAATACCAGAAGGACCTCACATTGCTCACTTAAGGTACCCTTCAGAAGAACATCCCTAGGGCAATGCTCTAGCTCCTATAAAACTCCGCAATAGATGAATGATCTCCCTATTCTCCTAACTGGTGCTGAAAGCCTGAAGATCCTCAAAACACTAGTGCTTCAGCACCTCATCAACTTATCCACCTGCAACTGCCTCACGTAACTGACTTCCATTTGGTGGATCCATTTCCCACACTTACGAGCAGCACTAGCCTCCTACCTCTGATACCCCTTTTATAATTACCTTCATCCACCGCAACTGCCATGAAGGGCTCTGTTCCCTCCCCACTATCCTTACTAGTGCATAAGGGTCCATCTCATTCTAGCCAAAGGCTCACAAAATATGCTTGTAAGGCTGTTTCTCAGGCTTCACAAAATACACTGGTTAAACTGCTCCTCCCTTCACCTCCTCTCTCCCACAACCCCACACTATTTCCTTGTCCTCTCCCCTCCCAACTCTCCAAAGACCTCCCTATCTAATCTACTTATATCCAACAAAGCCTACATCTGACAGCATTGGGCTCTCTTACCTTCTCTGTAAGCCATTCTCTTCTTTCACAGTCTCACTAGTTAGCACTTTTAGTATGCCATACTCTAACCCTAGCTACAAGATAAAGAGTTATAGATACAAGAAAAAAAGCACACAGGCTGGGGTGCTCACGATAAAAAGCAGTAATACTGGAAACAAGAAAATCAAGCACTCACCACCCAATATGTAGAAAGGACGCTGCTCTCAAAATATTAACGTGCCCAAAACATTTTATAAAGGTGCCACACAAATAAACACCTTGACGCATTTTGGATACACAGTTATCCTTTTACAAAAGGCAGTTTAACAATGATGTTGTTCTTTTTCTCAATATTCTGAACTAACTCAGGTCTTTCGTATTTTTTTTTCAGAGTACTCTATTTTATTACAATAATATATTAGTAAACAAAATAGGAGTGTCATTTTTAGATACTATAAGGTTTACAAAAGAAAAAGAAAAAAACAAAATTTATACATGTATATAGGAACTAAATGTTCTTTTTTTCTCTTTCATAATGTTTTAATACTAACAGAAATGTCCTAAAGCATGAGTTCTTGCCAAAGTTACAAAATGTCACAGAAACAAGAAAATGAAAGCAAGAACAGAATGCACTGCTATTTTATTAAAGCTTGGGATATTTTCTTTTTAATATTGTAGTGATCTTTAGACCTGTTTGTATTGTGTGTATTTTTTATAAACACTTTACACATATTAGTCTTAATATTCTTTTGTTAGTTCTGCTTTTTAGTACATATACGTCTTTAAGCTGATGAACTACGATGTTTGTTGTGATGTCATTTCTGATGCATATATAAGGCGACCCACCATCATTGTTAAACTGTCTTTTGAAAAAGGATAACTGTGTATCTGAAATGCGTCAAGACGTTTTTATTTGTGTGGCACCTTAATAAAACTTTTTGGGCACTTTAATATTTTGACAGCAGCGTCCTTTCTACATGTTGGGTGCTGAGTGCTTGATTTTCATACTCCAACCCTTCAACGTCCCTGCTCACTGTACTACATGTCTATAACAAAGTTTTGTTTTTCATTTTGTAACTGTGAGTAACTATAGTATGTATTGTGAACCTTGCTTATGTTATGCAATTTTTGCAATCTGAGTAATTGTGACCTTACCATGTGTTGTACTGTATGCTCTACTATCATGTGGAACCTTTGTAAATGAGCCTCTAGCTCAAAGGGTGTTTCCGAATCAATAAACATAAACATGTCCGCAAAGCAATCTGAAGCACAGATGAGAAAAAGATCCCAGTGACGTTATGTGATCCTGATTGTTGCATCCTGACAAATGCTATGTAAAGATTTATTTTCTTTTAGTTATTTTTATTTCCTTGTGCTTTTTTCATTTTTGGTACCTTGCTGAAATAAAATCACACAGCAAGCATATTATACCTTATACAAACTGAATCAGTGTCTATCTTTTACACCCACACCCTGGGATAGACCAAATGGAAGTTCTTCAGGACCCAAACACTCCAAGCATTTAAACAAGACAGGAATAATTTCCAATATATAACTGTTTGTAATATTTCTATTTTCAAAAATGTACATTTTTACCACCAAAATTAAACATATATATCTGTACTAGAATACACGTTATTGAGAAGAATTGTATTTTGTACTGTTTTCTTTATACAGACAAAGTTCTGTACAGTTCTCAAGATGGAACCCAGAAGTTTGGAGTTCTGCCTACATCACTGCATTGAATTAGAACTCTGAGTACTGATCTGATAGGCCAACAACTCGTGATAAGTGTTATGAATCCATGCAGTGAGTTAATCTATATATAATGTATGGTAAGTGCCTATTAACCACCATAACCAGCAGTTACACAGCTTTGTTACGCACTGTTTAGAATTTTAAAAATTGTTAAACACACTTCGGAACTTTCAAACAGTGGCAAAACAAAAAAGAATGCATCAGAGTTCCATAATTCTCACACACAGAATGCAGTGTTTTTTTGACCATACACTATAAAAGATGATGGCTGGTGATCGGGTGACAACCACGCTGAAATCACCTCTCATGGTTGCTAGGGCTACAGGAAACCTCTCGAGCTGCGCTCTCAAGGTTTACCATGTTGCCTAGCAACCACTCGAGGTGATTACAGCGTGGTTATCACCTGATCCCCAGCCATTATCCTCTATATTCCTGATTCCATGAAGAGAACTAACAGAATTATTTCCATAGGAAGACAACACTGAGAAACAATTTACAGCTTTAATGTTCATTCTGGTACAGGTAAATATAGATCGTTTGGGGTCAGGAATATAATTTCTGACAACAAAAACAATACACGAAGCTACAAATTCCGACAAATGTCCTGTCTCCTTTAAGAAGCTCATTCGAAACAATCACAGATGTATTGCCACATGTCTGGTTGGGTTTAAACGGACACAGTTAGCCCCATTAGGCCTCAAATTATAGCTAGTTGATTGATTCTGATTCTTTTTATAAGTGAAATACAGACTGCCCACCATCCTGGTGTTACCACACAAAAATATTTTTGTTTACGTTCTTTGATCAACTCCCAATGCATCTTTTCAGGCCTTGGGAACACCCCACACAGTCTAGCTACTAGAGACGTTGCGAAATAAAATTTTACCAGCAAAAATGCTGCGAAATTGGCAATTTTGCTGTGCAGAACATTTTGCGAAATTCCACCATTACGCAAAATTTTTCGCAGAGTACAAAGTTGCAAAGTTTCACCTGCAGAAGGCAAAATGTTGCCATTCCACAGGCAAAATTTCACAATTCGCACCCAGGAAATATTTCATGAAATTCGCAAATTTCGCGAAATATTTTGCGTAACGAAAGTTCACAATTTCACACATCTTTACTAGCTACTCATGATGCAGTACAAGGACAGGAGACTATTGTATCATTGTCTACAGCCATACTACCCTGAATGCACCCAATCTCATCTGATTTTGGAAGCTAAACAGGGTCAACCCTAGTAAGTACTTAGATGGGCGACTGTCTGGGAATAACAGGTGCTGCAGACTTTAATGGAAAAAGTAAGACAACTAAAATTAGCACCCTTAGTTTAAAATAAATAAAATGTCACAGAATTGAGGAGTACCTTCTCTTACCATTATAACCTGAAATTGGAAGAGCAATTATGCTAGCTAGATTTGAACCCCTCCCGTTGAAAGTTTTAGAAATCAGAAACAACATCACTCAAAACTGGTCCAATGCATCCTTGGAAGGTCCTTCTAAATGGATTTAATTGAAACTATCATGTAACCATCAAATGTAAATGCTATAAAATGTGTAGAAATCAAATATATTGGCACTCATTTACAAACTTACTCAGGTAAGCTACATGGTGTATTGTTTATACTTTTTGCATCCAATGACTGTCAATGACACAGAAGCTATTGCAAAATTCTATAATGTCCTGATCAATAAAAGGAAGAAAAATTAGACAAGGAAACAGTTGTTGGACCATAGTGTATGATTCATTTTTTGTAATAGTTCACCTAATCCTGTATAAAAATTATCAGGAGTTTAGCCTTTAGAGAGAGGTCCCAAATTCTTATGGCCTGCGCGGCAGATTTAAATGTCCAAATAGACTGGACATCAGCTAAGATCCTACACTTTCCTCTACCACATACATATCTAATGTTGAAAATGCACTTTGTCTGTCTGTAGCTGCTAAGTGAAACTGTATATGCTCTGATACTAGATCCTTGAATCTTTGTAATTTGTACATGTAAAGAGCAACTGATGCCTTCAGAAGAACTTTATTAAAACATAATATTCAGACACAGTTTGGCTTGTATTTCACATTAGTTCTGTATTCCTCCTCCTCATTATTTATTACCAAGGTAATCTGCATGAAAACAGGATCTTTGCTCCTGAACAGTTCATCTATTTTTGTTGCTATCTCCCTACCTGAGGTCATAATGCACTGTTTGTGACATCACAATTACTCACATGGTAATCCTCTGTTGTGACATCAAAGTTTACTATGACTTGAAGTAGGGAGTCAGCTGTAAAAGTAGATTAACCCTGAGGGATAAAGATTATGCATTCATGCAAATGTCCTTAGTAATAAATACTGGGGAGGAGGAGTCTTTAGAATATATATGGCATGGAAGCTGAATTGTACCTACTAGTATGTTTTTCAAAGTTTTTTTAAGGCATCAGAAGCTCTTTAAGTGGTATGTATTATGTAATATCTTGATTGTAATGACTGTATATTTTATACAGAATAGTCAAACAATAGACTTTCCACTACTATTATATTCTGTCATGAGTGGCTGCACTATCTGGGGGTGTTTATAATGTTCAGGAAGTATGCAATAACAACAGATCAAGAATTTAAAACAAAACAAGAATGGGTATAATTACACCATTTCCGTGCACTTCATGTCTACTAAGAAACTAAACAGAACAACCAACAACTACAATGCATTTTTAGAGCAGGTAAGCAATCCTAAAATGTGCGTTTTTAACTAGAAATAATACGATGCAGAAAGGGTTGACAGTGTTCCTTTAAAGCCTAGCTTGGCATGTTCATTGACAAGAAAACAGAGGAAGGCAAAAAAAAAAAAAACATGAAAAAGGGGAAAAATGATGGAGAAAAGGTGTGAGTGTGTGTGTGTGTGTGTGTAAAATCTCAATAGCAGACTGTGGCGGAGTTCAGCTATACCCCAAGTCTGGACTGATGGATACTTTTCTGTCCCCTTTTTCTTCTTTACATTTGTCATAAAAACTTCTGTTGAGTAACAGTACCTTTAATGCCATACTTTATATTCTGTTTTACTCCCTAGGTAGGTCACCTGGTGTAGAACTTTCCTATCAGCTTTCTTTCCCTGCTATATCTTTGATCTATGCTTATTCACATGCCATCCATTAAGTCCTCCTAATTAGAAAAATTTAAAAACACCACAAAAGGTGTATAAGGAACAGTTGCAACTGATATAAAGTAAATTATGCCTTCAGGCATAAATAAATAAAACGAATGTTATGGGAGTCCCCTAAGAAAGTTGGGGCTGGAAATTAGCATATTCATAGAAGGCATGTAGTTATGTTAGGCTCCTTAAAGGTATTTTCTTTTATGTGCTACATAGGACTACACAGGGATAATGTGCCCTGTATTATGAAATTCATTGGTATAATCATTACTTGAGCTTGTTATCATCATACATGCACATGGATAGGTATTTGTCTGGGAATACAGCTTTAAGCTGTATATATGTAACCCCAGTCCTGTAACTGCATACCTATATTCCCTTTCCTAGCCGATGACCAGCTGATATTGTTTTAAGAAACGTACTCCCTGTTTGGAATTCACTCAAGAAGTGAAGACAAGAAAGAAAGAAAGACTCCAAGTGTACTCGAGGAGTGAAAGGGATAATGTGCCCTGATAGTTTCTGGTCTGTGGAGGCAAGCGGTAGTCTCACGCTAGAAAAAGCCCTTCTAATACAGGCAGAAAAAGGAATGTCTTGGGGTGAGGCGGTGCTTGTCAATTTCAGCTGCCTGCCCGAGAAAAATAAAAAGGGAAAGTGTTTTTATTTAGTAACTCGCTTGGTTCACGCTGCAAGTGAACCGAACAGGAGTAGGAGAGATTGACATTATTTCTCTCTCTTTATGTAAAATAGAAAGGCACTACGCCTTAAAAGGGGGAGAAAAGAGTTTAAATGCAGCAGCATCTCGGGATGAGGTGACGCTTGTAGATTGCAACCGCTTGCCCGATAAGAAATAAAACAATAAAAATGATGCGTTTTCTTCGCTCTGTTCACGCTGCCAGTGAACCAAGTAGAAAAAAAGAGAAAAGGTGCTTTGCCTTATTAACACAGGGAGACTACTAAATAAATAGAAGCAAGTTAGCTCCTTTTAAGTTAAGGCTGTTCTGTCACAGCAAAGAAGGCAGCATGTAACTGAAACCTTAGTTAAATGTCAGCCACCGCTCCTAGCACGCTTCTGTGGAAGGGGCAATGGAGAATTAAAATGAGGTAAGATGGGCTTATGAGAATGCTGCCAAAATTCAAAACAAAGCAGCAAGATAATTCTTGTGCAAACTGCTGCCCTGCTGCTTAATATAAATGACAGAAATTAAAGAGACATGACGTCCCTTTGAAGCAGTATGCAGTTTTAAGTGTGACAACCCTCAAAGAGTTTACTTAAAGTAAGGAGACTAGAAAGTCTCTAAAAGAAGTTACTTCATGTCCCCTGCTACCCACAGCCCAGTTAGACATTAAAAGGGTTAAGGCAATAAAGTATATATAGTACTTATATAAACTGATATAAATGTACATATTTCAGAGCTAATAAATTAGGTACTGGCCTGTGGCTTGCACATCAAGACTGAGCTTTTTCTATAGGGGAAGAGCAGCCCCTAGAGGGCTATATTTATTCCCAAAGCATCTCTAGCTCATTATATATAAGGGGAGGAGTTTCCTTGAAAGGGGCCATTAATGTTTCTCCCTGAATAAACCAAAATATATGGCATATATATATCTAATTTTTTTTTTTAAGTATTGGGTCCAGGACTTGGGAGATGATAACCAAGGCTTAGAAGTAACTTTATTTTTTTGTATGGGTTGGGTTACGAGCCTTTAAAGATCATCTGAACTTAATGACATAATGTGGGCAGGTCACATGTTGAGTGATGTCAGCCCTGAAGGGTATAAAACCTCTCTCCTGAAATCAAAGTTAGTTCAGCCTAGGGAGAGTACCTGTGCCAGATGCTGGTCTGATGGGAAGCACGGGGTGAGGTGGACCTAGAAGGCACTAGGAATCCACTCTGTGTGCAGTATTATGGATGTAAGAGTACTGTTATTCTGTAAACCTGATTCTTTTGTTATTTTAGTTTATTATTTTGATCTGAGAAATAAAATGATAAATGCTTCCAGTGTTTTTTTATGCACTTCAGTGAATGGTCTGCCTGTTTATGTTATCCTGAATACCCACACTCTATGACACAGACAGTGAAACATTTTACAAAACCAAAGTGTGTGTGTGTGCACATATATGTATGTATGTATGTATCAGATAATCCACTACAGTGTGTGCAGTCATGCTGTGATATAAGCACAAGGCTGCAGGCTGAATGCATTCAATCACCCAATGCGTTCATATATCCGAGTACGACTGCACACCCTGTAGTGGACTATCTGCCTTATAAAATGTCCAGAAGGTTCTGAGGGATGAAAAGAAGTACAGGCGTGTGGTCGATGTGGAATAATGCACAGTCATGGGATGTGTTTCATCCAATCAGGAGACTGGATTTTCACAGATTTTTCTTACCCATTTTATATATATATATATATATATATATATATATATGCATGCATACATGAAATGAATAGAAAATTGGGGCACCAAATGTCTTTTGGGGGCCAAAAAGACTGGACAGTTGCAGGGGGATCTGGACATAAACCTGGTGCATGTGCTGGATATAGCTACAGTGAGGGGCTGCAGATGAGTCTACATTGTTAGAATGAATGCTCTTGCAGCTGTATCTTGATCAAACTATTATTTTCCAGACAGTTTGATACTATGTATCGAAGTATACCAACACACCTTAACACAAGTTCTCTCTCCAGGGATGGTCAGCATACAGAAACTCAAAGCAGTTTTTGCTTGTAGTGAATTATCTTGTGACTAAACAATGACTTTACATTTATTTGCATACAAAACTGGAAATCATATGACTAGCAGTATTAGATTATGAAATAGCATTTAAAACATTACAGTGGGCACTTGCTTGCAGCTCTGATGAAGCAGTGACATCTCAGCAAAAAGTGTGTGTGCATGTCCACTTCATCCCCAAGCTACTACTCTTGTTTGAGATTAAAAAACTTATGGAGTACTGAGTGTAGAAAAGAAGCCCTGGAATCAATGAGGAGACAACATATCCAACATAATATGATACTGCAAGTGGTACGATTACCAATTTTGCACATAAATGTAATCTCATTGTTTATTCACATGAGCAATTAAATTCACTATAAGCAAAAACTGCTTTGAGTTTCTGTATGGTGACTGTCCCCAGAGAGGGAACATGTGGTAAGGTGTGCCTAAACATGGATGCATAGCATCAAACTGCTGATATTTCCCTGGTATTGAGCACCAGGACCACAGGCTATAATGGGTTTTACATAAACTGGGTGCCAGAGCACTCCAGCTGTTCTTGCATATTATTTTTCAGTATCTTTACAAACAGCTGCCCTGTTCCAAATAATGCTTCTAGTACCACTCAACAACATCTTGTACATTAAAAAAAGATTACACAGTCACTCTTAACACAATTACAAATCATGCAGTTATATTTTATTCTATCATAATTCCGACTGTGTCTCTACATGCATCAGTAGCTTTAGCAGTGCTGTTGGAGTATATGGAAAGAGTTGTTTGCAATGCAACCTGGCAATGGCTTTTCGCAGATTCTTTAAACACTTAACTGCTCTGTGAAACAACCCATCAAAGGACTTGGAGTTACTTGGGTCTTCCACACACCAGCAGTGAGCTGAGCTATTAGACCCATCTATTACCACTGGGACTGTGTTATTCCAGAGAATGTCCAGTTCTTTATTTACGGCCGTGAAAGGTTTGTGCTCAGGTTCTCTTAGCATAGTACTGTCTTGGTGGCCAGTGGGTATCTGCTTAACATCTGCTGCACATGCCTCTTCCAACAATTCTGTTTCCGAGTCATCAGAGGTGTCATAATCTACGAGGCTCTGAGGAGTAACAACTGGGCACATGGAATCAGTGCTTAGAAAACACATGGGACTGCATGGGTCTATAGCTCTGCAGTCATTCTGTTGCTTCCCAGATCCAGAGGCAAATGAAGTCGATGATAAAATCACTTGAGCTGTATCTCTTAGGTTATGATCTGCACCCCCAGTATTTGAATTAATATCACTACCTGCTGCCTCTTGCCTTGTGAAGCTTGTGGGACTTTGGGCACAACAAATATTTTGGAATGCAGTTTCACAGAACTGACAGGCACTAAGGAAATGTTGCCAGTCTCCTCGAAGAAGTTTCAAATACTTAACAAAGTATTCAAGAAAACATGTTTCTGTAGAAATTAAGTAGTCAAGAAGAACCGTGTGGTCAAACACAATGCTATTCAAAAGATGCAGGAAAATGCAGTGTGGGTTACAGCCCAGCTCGTGGTCCAAATGAGCCCACTTCCTCTCTCTGTGGGAAGAATCGGAGTTCATTCTCAACCTGCAAAATAAATACATAGTTTAAAAACAGATGTGCCTCTCTTTTATCAAAGCTTTTTAACACAAAAAGACTACATATGGCTGCCCTGTAGGCTTAGTGCCTCACTGATAAGCCCCATTTACATGTACTATTTGTGAACTATTTGATTGATTATATTTATTAAAGACTTTGTTTGCCCATGCGCAGGTACTTGCCCATTTTCATGGACGGCCAGGGAGGAAAATACAGAGAGAGAAAAAGCATAAATGACAATATACAAGAATGAAAAAACAATAATAGACCCAATAATTAGACAAAGCATGGACAGATTTCACTTGCTAAAATTTGTGTTCTCAAATTTTAAATCCACGAAATGATGAACGATTAAACAAATCCACAGGCAATGCAATGACATTGGATGGGGGTATAAAAAGCAAAGATCTCAGTCCCCGATTAGTACACATAAATGGTATTTCAAAGAGTGTTCTATTTGAGAAATGGGTGACTACTGAGGGCCGGACTAAGGGAAAACAGGCAAACAGTTGGAATGAGCTTTAAAACTGAAGACAAGCCATCTGATAGCTATCCCTCCACCTCACAGACAAACACTATCCAATATTTAGTAGTTGACTGTGATGGGTACTTCTATGAAGTTGTGTAACAAAATGTAGTATTTTATTTAAGAGAGTATCCACTTTATCCAGTGTTGTCTTGAAGGAAGAGCCAGAATGTCCACTTTATCCAATGTTGTCTTGAAGGCAGAACCATAACAAAGGAGACCATAATCCATTACTGATAACAAAAAGCTCTGTGCTAGGAGCTTACAAGTTTCTGGAAGAAGGGATGCATTCACCCTACATAGAAGACCCAGACATGTGTGAATGGTTCTAGTTAACTGGCCAAAATATGGTTCATATGACGAAGAAAAATCCAAGACTATGCTTAAGTATGAACATTTCTTCACCAACTCCAACTTCTACAGCCCATCTTGAAGTTGGAAGCAAGCTGCTTTGAAACAACTGGGAGCTCTATGGACTTTCAGAGCGGTACTTCTCTGGTTGTATTTCCCTGAGTGTGATAGGTGCCTATGCTCTAAGAAGCTATTCCCTAATTGCCTTGCAATTACCCAAGGTCAAATCTCGTTTCGGCAGAGCTGCCATAAGTTTCTTGTTGCCTTCCTTGTGGAACAATATGCAAAAAAACTTGAAGCTGAGCTGTCCTGTTAGCCTGAATATTTTCAAGTCGCTCTATGACTGCTTCGTGAAGGAATCCTGCAAATGTTTCCCACATCGCTAGCTCACCCATTTTCCAATTTCCTTCCTGCCCATCCTGCCTCCCGCCCTGCCTCTGCCCCTGCCTCTCTCTCCCTACCAAAATACTGGCTTCTCTGCCTCTCTTTAGCCATGGCCAAGTTTCACCTCCTTCCCTGAAGTATGCCAGTTAACTATTCCAACCCCGTCATTTCTCCTAAGCTGGTATCCCTCTTCTTGCCTTTCTCTCTCCTTTTAAGTGAACATTCCGGCTATACCCAGTCATGAGCCTATCTGTTGTAAAGGCCCTCTCATTCAAATGTTGATGTACATATGTATATTTTTTCTTCTTTGTATAATATTGCATTATGTTTTACCATGTTATGTACTATGATTTTTGTATGACCAGGTCCATCTTGCAAATGAGCCCTGCTCAATGGTGCCCACTTGGATAAATAATGATTTTGATTGATTGATTGAGCTGTGTGGGAGACACTGTACTGAACTTGCAAAGTGCGAGAAAGCTCACTCTTGCTTAAATCTGAGGGAGGTGTACCTTACTTTACTTTAACTCTTACACTTGGTATTGCTTTGTATTTCTTTTTTTAATTTTTAATCAAGAAGGGGGTTTGCAAAACTGCTTATCTTGTGAGTAACTTCAAAAGGATTGAAATAGTCCAAAATTGGTTTTCCCTCATGGTTAGCTGGATTGTCTACTAGTATTTTGTGACAGTTTGCATCAAACTATTTTTAAATAATTTACTGGTGGCTAAGGAGCTGTCATTGTAAACCCTGCAGTTTGTGTATCTGAACCCAGACAGTGCCTCAGGTGGTGGAAACTGGTTTCCCCTGATTGCTTTCAGAGCACAGAACACCAGGTCGTATAGGGCCAGGGAGGCTTATATCACAGGTATTGGGCTCAACTGCTGACTTTTCTCTTGTTTTTTTTGCTGGGTACTTTCTCTGTTAAATTATTGTGCAGGCTGTCTTGCTGAAAGGAAGGTCAACCCTCATCGTAGTGGTGGGTCAGAGCTTGTAGCGGATTGTTTCCGGAGGGCATGCCTTGGGCTCACCCCCCCTTCCCCTCACCCCCCGGGTGTCATTTCCTGTATATCAGGGGTTCTGACATCATTTCCCCAAGAGGGCAAGGGCCATACAACTGTCATAGCCTTACCAGCACACTGCACTGAGGGTAAACACACGCACACACACACTAACTAAAAAAAAAAAAAACCTTACACAAACAGGAATGTGTAATGCCCTGGCTGTGGGGCAGTAGTCTTCCAGGAGATTTTTCTGGAGGCTGTGATGCTGCCCTATTTGCAGGCAACTCTCTGCTCTGAGGGAGGAGGTTGCCCGTCTCCAGGACGAACTGGACAGGAGTAGGGGAACCTCCCCCACCCAGGGAACACCAGGGCTGCCACCGCTGCCTCAGAGGTTGCCAAGAACAGTTGGACCACAGTGGGCTCAGGGAGGGTGAGGGTGGTGGAACAGAGGCACATCCCTCCAGTTGTACCTCTCCACAATCCATACGCCATTCTGGTGGAGCACAGTTCCCCTATGGAGGCACCCACAGTGGAGACTGAGGAGGTTGCTGGGAACTGCCACAAGGGAGGCCCACAGGAAGGAGGCACAGGACACCACAGGGGGAAGGAAGCATCTCCTGGTGGGGGACTCAATTATTAGGAGAGTACAACTGGGGGAGGCAGGGGAAAGTGAAGCAAGGTGCCTACCCGGCACCATGGCTTGGAGGAACAGGAAGAAAAAATTACTCACCTTAGTAATGTTGTTTCTTCTAATGGAGTCTTGCTATATTATGACTATTGCAATTTGTCCCACCATTAGAACTGCTCCGGAGGTGAAAGAGTTAACTTCCATGCAGGGCATGGAACTTAGAGCGCGAGCTCGGTTAGAAAAGCTCTGTCTGGGCTATTTCAAACTGAAACTGTCAGATCTTTACGAGCAAAACTCACTAAGGTTCTGTGTGGAAGCTGTAACCTACACTAGCCAACTGGCTACTTAAATATTAACACATTTTCCTGGTCCCAACACCAAGACTCAAGTCAGGGGACCAGAAAAAGATAAGATAAGAAGATAAGATAAAAAATAAAACACAACACCCAAACACCCCAAAAAAGAAGGGGTGGAAAACATAAAAAGGGGCATCAATAAGTGCCAACAGTGGACTGCCCACCCCATATCCAAAGTAGAAGTTCTGAGAGGGGCAGGCTGGGAGGTCATAATATAGCAAGACTCCATTAGAAGAAACAACATTACTAAGGTGAGTAATTTTTTCTTCAAACAACATGAAGTCTTGCTATATTATGACTATTGCAGACTACACAGCAGTACCTCCATGGAGGAGGGACAGAACCTACTTAGGGAATAGGGTCTGAAGCACGGCTGTGTTAAACCGAGCATCCTCCTGGCCTGGATATCCAGGGAGTAATGCTTGGTGAAAGTGTGTACTGTTTTCCAAGTAGCTGCTTGACATATCTCTAAGATAGGGATGTCTCTGGCAGCAGCTAGAGACGCAGCTGTACCTCTGGTAGAGTGAGCCCTCAGGCCTGAAGGGGAACCTACCCAGTTTTTGATAGCAAAATTGATACAAGAGACAATCCACCTGGCAATGGATCTTTAGTGGCAGGTTTCTTTCCAACCTCACCATAAGTGAGAAATAGTTGGAGGAGTCAAACCTGTGACCCTTTGTACGCTCTATGTAGTAACTTAGGGCCTCTTAACATCTAAGCTGTGCAACCTCCTCTCACCAGAGGAGGAATGGTCAGTGAAGAACACTGGAAGTGAAACAGATTGATTAAGGTGGAAATCTGAAACCACCTTAGCAAAACTTCCTGTTAGTCCTGAGGACTACCTTATCCCTGTGAAAGGAAATAAAGTCAGTCTCCACCGACAAAAGCTTGTAACTCACTTATGCACCTGGCAGAAGTGATGGCTACTAGAAATACAGTTTTCCAAGTCAAGTACTTAAGCTCTGCCGCAAGACAGAGGTTCAAGAGAGGTTGCATCAGCTGAGCAATGCAAACATTAAGATCCCAGGCAGGGGAGAGGGTCCTTGAATGGTGGATTGGTATGAAGCAATCCCCTAAAAACTTGGAAAATACAGGGTGAGCAGAAAGAGAAGAGGGCTTCCTGCAGAAATAAAAGCAGAGACAGCTGCCAAATGCACTTTCAGGGTAGCTGGTCTCAGTCCCAAAGAATTAAGATGGACCATATAGTCCAAAACAGTGGGCAAATCAGCAGATTCCGGGAAATATCTTCCTCAGAACACCATATGGAAAACCTTTTCCACTTGGAGTTATAGGTAGCCCTAGTGGAAGGCTTCCTAGAAGCTTTCAAGATTTGAGAACACCTTGAGAAAGTTGTAGATCAGCAACTCTAACTCCTCAAGAGCCAGGCCTTGAGGTTGAGGGATTTGAGATTGGATATCAGACTCTCCCCTGGGCACAGGTTAACAGATTGTGGTTCCTGGGGAGACACAGGGGAAGATGGAGTGCTAAGGACAGAAGGAGTGGGTACCAGGGCTGCCTGGCCCAGTCTGGAGCAATCAGGATCATCTTGCAGGGCTGAGATCTGATTTTGACTAGCGCCTTGAACAGGAGAGGGAAGGGGGAAGGCATAGAGAAACTTCCCTTCCCAATCGAGGAGAAAGGCATCCAGGGGACTGAGCCCAACACTGGGGGTCTGCAACTAAAAAGTGGAAGTTGATGGTTGTCTGGGGCTGCAAAAAGATCTATCTGAGGGGTGCCCCATCTGGCAAAAACTATCCCCAGTACTGGGATCCAGTGACCATTGTGATGGCCTTGGGAAATCTGCTGAGAGCATCTGCCAGGACATTGTCCTTGCCTGGGAGGTGAACTGCTATGAGGGAAGTGTTCAGGAATAAGCCAGAGACCACAATCTCATCGCTTTGTGCACAAGGCCAAGACCGAATGCCCCTTGTTTGTTGATGTACCACATTGTAGTGGTGTTGTCTGTTCTGACCTGTACCACTTTGTTCTGAACAGATGCAGAAAAAACCTGAAGTGCTAGAAAAACGGCTCTGAGTTCCAACAGATTGATGTGACAGAGATTCCTGAGGGACCACAATCCCTGGGTGGAGAGGTGCATGTGAGCTCCCCATCCCAAGAGGGCGAGATCTGTAATAAGGGTCAAGGAGTGAGATAGAGGATGAAGGCACCCTTGTCTCAGATTGCTCTGATCCTGCCACCACTGAAGGGCCTGGATCTGGGTTCAGTCACTGGGATCAACTTGGATAGGAATCTCTTCTTTGAGACCAAAAGGCTCTCAAATGGAACTGAATGTCCTTCATCTGAAATCTTGCTCCTTGCACTACAGCTGTGGAAGCAGCCATGTGTCCTAGGAGCTGTAGGAAATGCCTTGCTGGTCAAGAGACCTGCAGAGTGAAGGACGAGGCCAGGGCCACCAGGGTCCTTACCCCTTCTAGCGGAAGGAAGGCTCTGGCCTGCTTTGTGTCCAGTTCTGCACCTATAAAGGTGAGTACCTGGACAGGTTCCAGAACTGACTTTGGAAGATTGAGAAGAAAGCCCAGAGAGGTAAGCAGCTGCTGAGTAACTTGCAGGTGTGATTTGACCTGGTCTGGATACTGACCCACAATGAGCCAGTCGTCTAGGTAGGGAAAGATGGCAATCTTTTGCCTTCTTAAATGAGCAACTGCTACTGCCAGACATTTTGTGAATACCCTTGGGGCAGAGGTAAGGCCGAAGGGCATTGATCTGAACTGATAATGGCCTGAGGGCAGTTCGAATCTGAGGTACTTTTGGTGGGAGCTTCTGATAAGAACATGGAAGTAGGCATCTTTGAGGTCCAGGGAAGCTAGCCAGTCCCTGGCCTTAGGGAGGGAAATCATTCCCAGAGTCACCATTTTGAATTTTGGTTTTAAAAGGTGCTTGTTCAGATATCTTAGGTCCAGGATGGGCCGCCACTCTCCTGTCTTTTTGGGGTAAGGAAGTACTGGAGTACAGACCCTTGCCCTGGGTGTAGGGAGAAACCCTTTCTACAGCTCTGAGAGCCAGGAGGGTTGAGACTTCTGTTTCAAAGCAAGAGTCTCTAGAGGGTTTGCAGGTGGAAAAGATCTGATTCTCATCTTTGGAAATTTTTGAAGCTGAGAACTAGACCCTGGCTTACTACTTCCAGGACCCACTTGTCTGATGTTAAAGACTCCCAGTCCTGGATGTAAGCCAGCCTGCCCCTACAGGTAATGGAGAACCGGCCTGGGCATCCCATCAGGGTGCCTGTTTGGCAGGGGCTTTAGGCTGAGGGGTGGGAGCAGGTCTGCTTGTACCCCGTCTGCCTCTCCCACTGAAGAACCCCCTCTGAACATAAGCTGAAGAGGAGGCCTGGGTTTGGTAAAAAGGCCTGTGAAAAGGCCTGCCTCTACCCCTGGAGGGCTGCCTCTGAGGAGTGGCTTGCCATTCCTTGGCTTGTGCACTCCTATAAGTGGTTTTATATTCATCCATTTTCTTTATATAATTCTCTGTCTGCTCCCCAGAGAATTTCCCACCACAGGAAAATCCACAGCCTTAGCCTGGGTATCCTGTGACAAACTAGTACACCTGAGCCAAGCCAATCTACAAAAAGCCACAGATGTAGCCATGACTCTAGAGGATACATCATTAGAATCCACTGCAGCATGGAATTGCACCTTAGATGCCTCAATACCATCAGCAGCCACCTGCTCCAGCTCCTTGGCAAGCTGGCCAGGGGCCTGTTTGGCTAAAGCCATGACAGTATCTCATCTAGATTTTTGGTATCTTGCAACATAAGCCATATAATTTGCTTGTCTGAGTCCCAAGGACGCTGCCATGTATTGTTTCTTAGCCACGGCATCAATCTTCCTGAGTCCTTGTCAGGAGGATGTGAAGCCAGGGAATATTAGCCTTATCACAGGCTGCAGCCTGAACTACCCCCAACATGGCTGCATTGCTGTGAAAGAAATTCTGTATCAGGACCTGATAAAGTGTACCTCCTGTCCATCTTTTTATCTACAGGAGGCACAGAATTAGAGCTTTTAAAATTTTTATTGTTTGTTTCCTAAAGGATTTATGTAAAGAATAGACAATCTCCTGGACTCTGGGATATCCATCATCTCTACAAAGTCAGGCTCCTCTTGCTCATCCACAGCTTCCTCCAAAGGAAGCTGGAGGGTTTCAGCAACTTTTTTATAAAACAGAAAATGAGAAGGGGACTCAGAAAGCCTAGGGGGAGATTCTCCTAAAGGTCTGTCTGGGGAGATGTCCGGTTCAATGGGCACATCCAAACTTTCAAAATCACATTCACACTGTTCATAATCATCCTCCTCCTCCTCCCCCTCCTCTGGTTCATAAAACTCCTCTATATCATATTCTTGAACCGGTGGAACCGGCCGAACTGACCTTTTGCCAGATAGTGGCGGTTTGGACGGAACCGGGGAAAGTGACTGGACAATTTGGATTGCCCTGGCTATCTCTGCAGCAGTTGGAGAAGGAATTTTTGACTCCACACCTGCTGATTTTCTAGTTCTCTTTGCTGGAACTGGCTCCTCAGAGTCAGCTTTACGTTTGGCCGAGGAAGTCTGGCCCTGGTCAGAGGGCACTCCCTCCGGTTCGGTTGGCACGAACGGGCTGTCCATCCGGTCAGCTGGACTTTTTGGCCTCTCGCTCCCTTGAGCCTACCAACCTCTTTATCTAGGGTAGCTGCAGGAAATTCTGCAAATCTGGCAGTCTGCATTGAGATGGTCAAACCCCAGACAATAAACACATGTGGTGTGTGGGTCAGCCTTGGCAAGGCTTCCCCACAGACACTACAGTGTTGAAACCCAGTGGGCCGGTTTTCTTTTGGGTTTCTCAGACATTATGCCAGCCTAACCAAAAACTTGCCTTTTTTCGCAGTGCCAGGTAAGACACCTTATTGGTTCTCAACCGTAGTCACTGGTCGTGGGAAAACCGTAATGAAACTGCTTTTTTTTTAGAACTGATAAGAACCGGGAACCGTAGTGTAAAAAGCTTTAAAAGCTTCAGAATAAAGTTTCAGATTGAATCTTGATCGTTCAAACTGAACCGATAAATATTTACAAGTTCCACACAGAAATAAACCTATCTATTACTTACATAATACCACAGACAGAGCTTGAACCGATCGGTTTGCGGTTAAAATAATAATAATCGCGGTTGAATTTAACCGAGAAAAAACTCTTTAAACCGAGAAAATGAACCGAGCAGTAGGAGGAATCTCCGGAGAGACTGTTCAGTGAGGCGGAGTAAAGAATCTGAAAGTTTCAGTTTGAAATAGCCCAGACAGAGCTTTTCTAACCGAGCTTGAGCTCTAAGTTCCATGCCCTGCATGGAAGTTAACTCTTTCACCTCCGGAGCAGTTCTAATGGTGGGACAAACTGCAATAGTCATAATATAGCAAGACTCCATGTTGTTTGAAGCGAAGCCTCAGAATCATGAGAGCAGCTGCGCGGGAGAGGGAGCTGGATGTCACTGTCCACCTAGGGACAATCTACAGGAGGGACAGGGAGGGTAAAAGAGGAGGAGGAGGAGCAGCTCTCTACATAAGGGAAGGGATCAAAGCAACAGAACTGAAGGGTAAACGGGGAGGAGAGGAGGCACTGTGGGTCAATTTGGAGACAGGCAATGGCACCATTATCCATACGGGGGTTTTATATGGACCCCTATCTCGGGGGGAGGAGAAAATGGACAAGAAAATGATAGAAGGCATCCTTAGAATGGCAGAAAAGGGAGATATTGCTGATGGGGACCTGAATATGCCAGATGTTAACTGGAGCACATTTGCTGCAGCCACATCCAAGAGCGGGGTCATTCTCGATGCCCTGCAGGGGGCATGCCTCAAACAGCTAGTGTTGGAACCCACTTGGGAGGGAGCAGTCTTAGACCTGGTACTCTCAAATGGAGACGGAGAGAGAATCACAGATTTAGAAGTGGGTAGCCATCTGGGAACAAGCGACCACCGAACAGTATGATTCATGATAAACAGAGCAGTAGAGTCAAGCCATACAAAGGCAAAGGTACTGGACTTTTGGAGTGCTGACTTTGCCAAAATGGGTGAGTGCCTAAGGAATGCACTAGCAAATGGGCAGGAAGGAGGGGTGGAAGAAGAATGGGGAAAATATCAAAACTGCCATCAAAGAGGCAACAAGCCTTTGTGTGAAGCAAGTAAACAAAACAAAGTGAAGTAAAAAACCACTATGGCCCTCAAAGGAGGTGGCAGGGAAGGTTAGGGAGAAAAAGATAGCATTCAGGAAGCACAAGGAATCACAGAAGGAGCAGGACAGAGAACTGTATCAATTAAAGCAGAAGGAAGCAGTGAAGGCAGTCAGAATAGCAAAGGCACAAACCGAGGAAAAGATAGCCAAGTCAGTTAAGAAGGGGGATAAAACCTTTTATTGGTATATCAGGGAGCGAAGGAAGACCAAGGGAGGGATAGTGAGGCTTAATAAAGGGGAGTGGAGGTGGGCAGAGGGTGACTGTGAAAAGGCAGAGATACTGAACGAATACTTTTGCTCAGTATTCACAAAAGAAGAGAGGGGTGTACCTAAATCAAACAATAGAAGCATGTTGGATAGGGGGGTCAATACCAGTCCATTCACAGAAGAAAGGATTCTGAAAGAACTCCTAAAACTCAAGGTGGACAAAGCAATGGGGCCTGATGGGATTCACCCCAGAATTCTAAAAGAACTAAGGAGAGACCTACGGACATCACTGACTACCCTTTTTAGCAAATCATGGGAGGATGGTGTGGTACCCGAGGACTGGAGGAGGGAAGATGCGAATCCTCTTCACAAATGTGGGAACAAGACATAAGCAGGAAACTACAGACCTGTTAGCTTGACCTCAGTGGTTGGGAAAATGATGGAATCACTTCTGAAAGAAAGAACTGATTGAGTACCTAGAGGCCAGCGGGGCACAGGACCCAAAACAGCATGCATTCACAGCAGGAAGGTCATGTCAGATGAATCTAATAGATTTCTTTGACTGGGTAACCAAAGTAGTAGACCAGGGAAGGGCTATGGATATGGCCTACCTAGACTTTAGCAAGACATCTGACACAGTCCCACATAAAAGATTAATAAACAAGTTAGCCAGCTTGGGAGTGGGTCCCAGGGTGGTAGCCTGGGTAACAAGCTGGCTGGACAACAGGACTGAGAGGGTAATAGTAAACAGAGTACACTCTGAAGAAAGGGGGGTTACTAGTGCGCTACCACAGGGTTCAGTACTGGGACCGGTCCTCTTTAATGTCTTTATAGGAGACATTGCAGAGAGGCTGGAAGGAAAAGTACGCCTCTTTGCAGATGACACAAAGATCTGCAACAGGGTTGATACACAAGGGGGGGTGCAAAGGATGAGAAGGGACTTGGCAAGATTGGAGGAATGGTCAAAAGTATGGCAGCTTAGATTCAATGCAAAGAAGAGCTAAGTAATGCACCTGGGAAACAAAAACCCAGGGGAAGAGTACACAATGGGGGGTGGTACTAACAACAACACAAATGGAAAGGGACCTGGGGGTAGTCATATCAGATGACCTTAAGGTAGGTAAACAATGTGAAAAAGCAGTAAGGAGGGCTGGGGGGATACTAGGATGTGTAGGGAGAGGCATCACCAGTACAAAACAGGAAGTTGTCATCCCACTGTACAGACAGTTGGTGAGGCCCCATCTGGAGTACTGTGTGAAGTTCTGGAGAGCCCATCTCTGCAAGGACATAGACAGGATGGAGGCAGTCCAGAGGAGGGCAACTAAAATCGTGCAGGGTCTGCAACAGAAGCCATATGAAGAGAGACTAAAAGTGCTTAATATGTATACCCTCGAGGAAAGGAGGGACATGATAGAAACTTTCAAGTACCTCAAGGGAATCAACAAAGTTCAAGACAGGAGCACCTTTCAGAAAAAGAGATGAACAAGAACAAGGGGGCACAATTTGAAGATAGATGGGGGACGACTATGGGGCAATGTGAGGAAGTATTTTTTCATGGAGAGGGTGGTGGACGCAAGGAACCACCTTCCTGAGGAGATTGTGGGGTCAAAACAGTGGGGGAATTCAAGAATGCATGGGACAGACATAAGGTAATTCTAGTGGGAGGTAGGAGGAAGCAGGCTGCTGGGTAACTAGAGGCTGCTGGGTAACTAGAATCTGCAGCTTATCCAATAGGCAGGGAAATGGGCAGATTAGGTGGGCCAAGCGGTCCTTATCTGCCATCAAATTCTGTTTCTATGTTACAGTACTTGTAACAAAATCCTCAGACTGGTCACATTTTTTCTTTGCATTTCTGAAGACCATGGTTTTCATTTTTTTAGCATTCAAAATGAAATGCTGTCAATGAGCCAAGACTGGAGTGCGTCACAGCTAGTTTGCATTGTTTGCAACTCAATTTTTTTAACACATTAAATCCTTCTCTTCACAACAAAGAACCGCATCATCAGCAGAGAGAATCGTGTTTACAGGAAAACAGGCTTAGGGAAGGGAGTTTAAAAAAGACTGAAAAGAAGGGGTCCTAGGACTGATCCCTGATTAATACCCAAATCATTTGTTAAGAATGAGGAATAACTATCTCCTAGTCGTACCCTCTGCAGTTAAGAGGTGAGGTAATGTCTGAACCATTCACATATATCCGTCAAAACTCCATGTCACTGAACAACCTCCAGTAATAAACTATAATGTGCTAAAATCAAAGGTCCAAGCTATTAAAACTGTCCAGCTTGATAATTGTTTGGAATCCTGTGCTCCACTCCCTAGCTCAGTACTGAACTGGCCCACCCAGATACCATGGAACATTCAAGATAGCCCCCCCCCCCCCAGTTGGGTTCTTCTGAACTGTGCAAAATCTGAACATCCTTATAATTAAATTGGGGCTTTGGTCACTACAAGTAAATGAGAAAACAAAACAAAACACTGAGCCAGCGCACCAAATTTAAATTGAATGTTGGTATGAGGATGTCACCTCTCCACTCCCCCCAAAACATTTTTTTAAAGGTAGGCCACAGTCCAATCCTGTCCTGAATTAGAAGGCGAAACTATTCAACAATTTTAAAGCAACAATGCAAAGAATGGGTTAGTATAGAGACTTCTTTGATTTGTGTTATCTGGTCCCATACATTGCTGTCTGCTGTGCAATTTTTTTAACGTTTCAGTGAAAGTTAAATGTAACTGTTAGATACCTTCCATTGTGTTCAATAAAGTTGGCTCTGACCTCTTTATATCAAACCTGCTTGCACATCCTCTGAAATGAAATGTTACATGTTTTAGAATATTAAAATGTTGCATTCAATGTGGTCACCTTTCAAAGTGTAAGTAAATGGTCAACAGTGTCTTAGCAGCCTCCACCATATCATCATCCTGCTCCATAAAAACCAAGGAGATCCAGCCACATGGATGCAGAAGCTGCTTCATCTGTGCTGCCGACTTCAGATGTCTCCTTAACAGCATCATCAATTGTGACATAAAAACACGTAGATCAGCTAAAAAGAACAAAAACAAAACACTCCGTGAAACTCAGGTTTTGGGTTACACTATATGCATTTTTACAGATAAAAGCTCGTGTGGAATTCTAACTCTGAATGCATGCTAGTGATTGATAAAACAAATGGATGGGTGCTTTACTGCAGTTTTTTCAACATATATTCATAATTAAACTACCTACGAGCTCCAGAGCCTGGTGATATCAGTGAGATGGAATCCCTGCATGGAAAGCTTTATTGTAGGCTTCCACAAAACTGATGTCGCCAGGTTTCAGAACTCATTATGAATACTTGGTGGAAAAAAGTAACATTAACAAGAGACCCTAAATAAGGAAAACAATAGGATTATTTCAAAACGAGCACATGCAACAGTACACTGGGGATAGCACACACAACAGTACACTGGGGATAGCAAACAGATTTTGCACATGCCCAAATTTCAATTTATATTACAAAATGTAAAAAACACAAAGCGTATGTTCCCTTTAATACACTGTAGAAAATGGAGTTAAAGTTATAAATCAAACAAACAAAAAAAAATGGTTCATGAGTAGAGAATGGCTCACTAAACTTAAACAGTCTTACAGATAACAGTTCGCTCAGGGAAAAAACAGACGGGTTAAGTCTGATCATTAATTTGTTAATGCCTAGTTTTTCATTACATAAAACAGTAACCATCAAATTCCCTTTTCTCAAACAAAGATGTCAAATGAGTAGAAAGATCAACTGCACCTGGTAAATTACAAGAGGACAATGACAAGCTTACCCTTCACTATAAATCCCATAAGCAATAACCCACGACAGTGTGTGCATTAAGTATACAATAACCCATGACAAGGTGTGGGTTATTAGGGATTATACAATGGGCAAGAAAATGCTGGTCCCTGATTCACTAACTGGCATGATTTACAATGTATAAATCCTGCCATCGCCCCACAGGAAGAAGTGTCAATCCATTACGGTACCAGACTTCAAAGCCGCCGGCCGCCATATTGTTTTCTCATGGTAACCGGAAAGTGCGCAACTCAAAATAGAAAAATAAAAACTTCTCTCTCTTACTTTTCTACACTGTACAATCGCAATATACTCTGAGTGGCTGTGGGTGATGGCAGGATTTACACATGCCTGGTGTGGTTTCCTCACTCAGCCAGCAGCCTTGTGAGCAAACCACCACATCAGGCATGGGTAAATTATGCCATCACCTACAGTCACTTGTGGTATATTGCTTAATTAATGAATACCTCAGGTGCATTGTGAGGCAGAGTGCCCTCACAACACCCGGGGTGTTCATTAATCCCCAATAACTCCACACCCTGGAATGGGTTATTGCATTTATAACATGGGTACAAAATAAACAAAAAAATTTATACAAAGGGTTTCATAATGTGAAATACAGCAAATTTCACTGTACCCTGCCGAGTTGTAACATTGTCCCTCCCCAATGACTTCTGCAGCACTCAGGTTCAGCAGCACTGTCTGTAGCTGTGCAGCAATGAAGAGGCCATGGTTGTCAGTGCTATAACAATCATATTTGCACAGTCATGGCCAGACAACACTGTGCAGGGCTCGGTGTGGCTGCTCAGCATGGTGGGGGTTGGGGTGCCACTGAACAAGCAGAAGCAGGAGTGGAGACAGGGAATAAACCAGGAAGCACACTCCAGAATTCTGACGTCCCACTCTCTCACTCGGTGTGACTGCATGTCTGCTGCTGTCCGTGCTGTGCATGCCTGCCTTTCCCATCACCGACTACATGCTACTTGTCTCCTAGTCACTGCCACTCACCACGGACAACTCCCTGTCATTAGCTGGGGGGTGAGGTGCACTCGGGACGAACAGCGGACATGGGGGGGGGGGAGAGGCTCTCGCCATATGACCTGGTGGACAAGAAGGAATAGGAGCACCAGCACATGCCACTGTCTTGCACTCTTCAGGGAACTGCCACACATAAGGTGTGTGAAACATAGACTTTGACGGCAGGTGGGCTTGGCCCACCTAGTCTGCCCATTTCCCTACCTAGAGGATAAGCTGCAGATCCTATTTAACCAACAGCCTATTTCTTCCTATCCCCCACAAAAATTGCCTTATGTCTGTCCCATGCATTCTTGAATTCTCCCACAGTTTTAGACCCCACAACCTCCTCAGGAAGGCTGTTCCATGCATCCACCACCCTCTCTGTGAAAAAATACTATCTCACATTGCCCCTGAGTCGTCCCCCTTCTATCTTCAAATTGTGTCCCCTTGTTCTTGCACATCTCTTTTTCTGAAAGATGCTACCCTATTGGGCTTTGTTGATTTCACTGAGGTACTTCAAAGTTTCTATCATGTCCCCCCTCTTCCTCCTTTCCTCAAGGGTATACACATTAAGCTCCTTTAGCCTCTCCTCATATGGCTTCTCTTGCAGACCCTGCACCATTTTAGTTGCCCTCCTCTGAACTGCCTCCATCCTGTCTATGTCCTGCGTGATGGGGTCTCCAGAACTGGATGCAGTACTCAAGATGGGGTCTCACTAACTGTCTGTACAGGGGGATAACTACTTCCTGTTTTCTGCTGGTGATGCCTCTCCCTATACATCCCAGAATCCCCCAGCCCTCCCTACCGCCTTCTCACATTGCTTGCCAACCTTAAGGTCATCTGATATGATTACCCCAAGGTCCCTTTCCATTTTTGTTGTTGTTACTAACTCCCCCCACCCCCATTGTGTAATCTTCCCCTGGGTTTTTGTTTCCCAGGTGCATTACCTTACACTACTTTGCATCGAATCCAAGCTGCCATACTTCTGACCATTCCTCCAACCTTGCCAAGTCCCTTCTCATCCTTTCCACGCCTCCTTGTGTATCAACCCTGTTGCAGATCTTTGTGTCATCTGCAAAGAGGCATACTTTTCCTTCCAGTCTCTCTGCAATGTCACTTATAAAGACATTAAAAAGGACTGGACCCAGTACTGAACCCTGCGGTACCCCACTAGTAACCCCTCTTTCTTCAGAGTGGACTCCATTTACAATTACCTTCTGTGTCCTGTTGTACAGCCACTGTTTTACCCAGGCTACCACCCTGGGACGCACTCCAAGGCTGGTTAATTTGACTACTAATCTTTTGTATGGAACTGTGTCAAATGCCTTGCTAAAGTTTAGGTAGGCCATGTCCACAGCCCCTCCCTGGTCTATTACTTTGGTCACCCAGTCAAAGAAATCAATTAGATTAGTCTGACATGACCTTGCTGCTGTGAACCCATGCTGCCTTGGGTCCTGTGCCCCACTGGCCTCTAGGTACTCAACAATTCTTTCCTTCAGAAGTGATTCCATCACTTTCCCTACCACAGAGGTCAAACTGACAGGTCTGTAGTTTCCCGCCTCTGTCTTGCTCCCACTTTTGTGAAGGGGAATCACATCAGCCTTCTTTCAGTCCTCAGGTACCACACCATCCTCTCATGATTTGTTATAAAGGGTAGTCAGTGGCGTCACTAGTTCTCTGCTTAATTCTTTTAGAATTCTGGGGTGAATTCCATCTGGCCCCATTGCTTTGTCCACCTTCAGATTTAGGAGTTCTTTCAGAACACTTTCTTCTGTGAAAGGACTGGGATCGACCTCCCTCTCCAGAGTGCTTTTGTTAACTGGATTAGGCACCTCCTCCACTTCCTCTTTTGTGAATACTGAACAGAAGTATTCATTCAGTATCCCTGCTTTTTCACTGTCACTCTCTGCCCACCCACCATCCATTCTAGTCAGCCTCACTATCCCTCCCTTTGTCTTTCTCGCTCCTGATATACCTATAAAGGTTTTATCCCTTTCTTAGCTGAGTTGGCTATCTTTCCTCAGTTTGTGCCTTTGCTATTCTGACTACCCTCCTGCTTCCTTCTGTCTTAACTGGTACAGTTCTCTGTCCTGCTCCTTCTGTGTTTCCGTATACTTCCTAAATGCTATCTTTTTCCCTAACCCTTCACTGCCACTTCTTTTGAGAACCAAGTGGCTTTTTCTTTCATTTTGATTTATTTGCTTCACAAAAGTCTTGTTGCCTCTGTGATGGCAGTTTGATATTTCCCATTGTTGCTCCACCCTCCTTCTAGCCTGTTTGCTAGTGCTTTTCTAAGGCACTCTCCCATCTTGCAAAAGTCAGCCCTCCTGAAGTCCAGAACCCTCACTTGTTGGCTTGACTCTGTAGCTGAGTTTATCATGAACCACACTGTTTGGTGGTCACTTGTTCCCAAATGGCTACCCACTTCTAGATCTGAGATCCTCTCACTGTCCCCATTTGAGAGTATGAGGTCTAAGATTGCTCCCTCATGAGTAGGTTCCAAAACTAGCTGTCTGAGGCATGCCACCTGAAGGGCATCAAGAATGGCCCTGCTTTTGTATGTGGCTGCAGCAAAGGTGCTCCAGGTAACATCTGGCAAATTAAGGTCCCCCATCAACAGTATCTCCCCTTTCTCTGCCATCCTAAGTATGCCTTCTATCATATCCTTGTCCATTCTCTCCCCCTGACATGGGGGTCTGTATACAACCCCTGTGTGGACTGTGGTGCCATTTCCAGTCTCTAAAGTGACCCACAGTACCTCCTCTCCTCCCTGTTTACTCTTTTGTTTAGCTGCTTTTATCCCTTCCTTTACATAGAGAGCTACTCCCCCCTCTTCTGCCCTCCCTGTCTCTCCTGTAGATTGTGTACCCTGGTATGTTAACATCCCAGTCATGGTTCTCTGTGTACCATGTTTCTGTGACTGCTACGATATCCAGGCATCCCTCTTTCATCAAGGCCACCAGTTCAGTGAGCTTGTTGCCCAGACTACAGGCATTAGTACTCATTACCTCCATTTCTTGATGGCCTTATCCCTTTTGCCCCATCCCTGTCCTTACTCGCTTGTCACTTTCTTCATTTACCCTAAGCTTCTCCCTATTGACATCTCTATGTTGGTGTCTACCTCACTTAGTACCCTGATTTTTTTGGGGGGGGCTAGGATTTCCCTGCTTCTTTCCAGTGCCTCTCCCCTTGGCCAGTTTAAATGCTTGCAAATTAAGTATTTAAACCTATCACCTAGGATCCTGGTTCCCCTCCTGGACAGATGCAGACCATCACGCCAGTATAGGCCTGCATCCATCCAGGTGGACCCCCAGTCCCAAATGAAGCCAAATCCCTGAGCTCTGCACCAGTTTTTCAACCACTGATTGAATCCCATAGTGTGGAGCACCCTAGCCTCATCTGTGCCACAGACAGGCAGCACCTCCGAGAATGTTACCGTGTGTGCCATTTGTCTAAGACCCCTCCCCCTCTCCACAAATGCTTCTTGCACTGCCCTGATGCCTTTCTGAGCCAGGTCATTTGTCCCTAGGTGGAAAATGACATCCAGCTCCCTCCCCTGTGAAGCTGCTCCTGTGATCCTGAGGATTTGCTCCCTGTCCCTCCAAGCCATGGCACCAGGCAGGCACCTTACCTCCCTCTAAAACTGTTGTTAGGTGGACTTGAACCACAAACCTTTTGATTAAGAATCCAATGCACTACCTCATTGTGCCACAGAGACAATGCTCACAGTGCTCTCTGTCTGTGCAGTGCTTTGCTGCCACTGCTATTCCAAAGTGCTGCACAGCACGCTCTCTAATGACTGTTCCTACGGAGCCGGGGTTGGGCAGTGCAGGGATTACACTTAGAGAACAGTGTCTCCTGCTGCTACTCTCACCCATGTTACCTGACGCTCAGTGGCTGTCTCTCGCACTCGCTCCTCTGCTGCCAATCAGAGACACTGTGGGTAGCCTGACAGGTGCTGGTGCTCTGCTCCTTGACTGCACATGGGGAGAGGAAGTTAGAACTGAAGCAACTCCGCAGGAAAAGGAGGTAACATTGCTGGGGGGGGGGGACACAGGACTGCCTGTCAGGAGCTGTGTATGGTCTGTTGTGTACAACTATCACCCGCTTTGCTATGGACTGTAATTGCTGCCATTTCAAAATCATTTTCCCCACACATAACAAGTCCAGGACTGCCCAGGGATCTCTTCTCAGCAACTGTGTGGTAACACAAATTAATGAACGGTGATGTGGTGCCGCTGGGCCAATTGCCTTTACAATTTTCCCTACCCCATGTTATAATGTTTTTTATGAAATGGGTATCAAAATTGAGGCAATCTGATCGGGCAATACCTGTGTGATAATGTGTCTTATGCACAGGAAGAAGGACCAGCAGTGCCCTGTGAGCACTGATTCTAGTAAAGATGCCACTTAGAACGTTGGCAAACTGAAAATCAGCCATCTTCTTTTCACCAACTGCGAGTGACATGCCAGGCTGTATTTTCAGTATGCCAACAAAAAAATGCAATAAATACATCTGACCTTCTGTTCACATTGCCTCAGTCTGTGAAATCTGTGGATGTAGCATGAAGGGAAAAGCTGCAATCTCTCTCACAGTCACAGCCCACCCGCTCGGTAATGTATAAAACAAACCAAAAACAGAACAGCTGCGCTCTCTCCACCAGCCCAGCCACTCACGCTTTAAGATCCATCTCTGAACTGTAATAAAAAAGCAAACCAACAGCCACGATGTCTCTCTTAGCCTGCCTGCTCATTCATCTATTTAAAAAAACAAACAAAAAAAAAAAAAAAAACGGAACAACCGCAATCTCTCTGCCACGCCACGCGCTCACTCTATGTCTCTACCTGCCCACCCATTCGTTCTGTCTCTATTTCTGTACCAGCCTGCCTTCCGCTCTTGAAGTTTAAACTTTAATCTCGCCTCCGCCTGAATTGAAAATCGGCCCCACTCCCAGCCCGCCGCTCTAATTGCAGATTGTAGCCCATGCTCTCGCCGCTGTCCCTCCGAATTGAAAAGTGCTCCATCATGCTCAGTAGTGCACTGTCTCTTACATCATGGCTACTTACTCAGAAAATGGTCACACGGCGCGCTCTCTCTCATGTCTCTCAATCTATCTCGCGCTTTCTTTAAATAACAAAACAGCACCATATTGTGCAACTGACTGCAAAAGTGTGATGGACTCCATGACAAGGGGAGGTGGGGGTAAATACTGTCATGACAACCATATGTAACTACAGAAGCCTTTGTAGGACAAAATTTCTGAAGTCAAAAAAAAAAACAGTAGGCGGAGGAACTATTTTATTTAAAACCAAGACAAACATTAAACTTTTTCCCTTTTAAATGCTATACATTTTAGCTATCACATACATCTGTATTTTTGATAGCATTTTTATAAGTGCATTGTTATTCCAATTGTTAGACATTTTATCATTACCGGCTAGGAGGTTGGACGACTCGCCACTGGCCTCATGGTCTACCACGCCTCCTAGCCATGTGTTAAGTGTCTAACACACACCCTGGAGTGTCTTATTGCTTACTTAATGGATGCTCCAGGGGACTGTCCTTATGGTATTAGGAAGTACGTTCAAATCCTATATTGCACACCCTGGAGTGGCTTGTTATGCTTATAAAATGTCTTGCTGTTCTTTTGTATTATTTGTAAAGCTACATTTTTTTTTTTTTTTTTTTTTTTACATAAATCATTTGTTTAAATATATTTTAAAACAGCAAAACATATACGTGAAATAACTCCAGATTTTGCAGGTAATGAGGCACTTTGCCTTGGTAATGAGACCTAGCACCTGAATGTGTGGTGTTAAGAACTGCATGGTCAGGTGATGTCTCTCGGTCAATGTAGTTTCTAGATTTGTTCTTGCCATTTTATAAGACATTTTTAGACAATCAAGACTGCTGATTTCAAAACATTCCAGGTTCTCCTATATATAGGGAATACATACTGGGTTCTAGTAGAATAAAACTTTTTTTGTATTTTGTATTTTTTATTTATTTTACCAGGAGAAACAAGCTACACCGAGCAATGCTCATTTACAAGGAGGTCCTCGTTAGGACAGGGAACATTACAATACATAACGAAGCAAACACCATAATAAAGCAATCAAAATAATAAATACAGCAAGTTGGTATTAAACAGAATAACATGAAGGATCAGACTCTAGGCATAAATTATACAGTGGCAAGGAAGATGAGGAAGGATTACAGAAGAATAAGACATGCAGTTTTTAGCAGTTTTGCAGAAATCAGAGTTTACATGGAAATTTAGCAATATTTGAATATCTACACAATGCTGACCAAGTAATAACTAACAGGAATACAGACAGACTACAGAATTCAGTTTCAGCGATTCGTGCAGTTTGTTCCAGAGTGTGGGGGCAAGCCAACTAAATGCCATTTTTCCAAAACTCATGAAGTGCTTTGGGACATTGTGAGGAATAATGTTACTTTTTCTTAGACTGTACAAGCCTATAGCTATCCGGAGGAGTTTGAAATGTATGGTTGCAGTAAGGTCCGAAGGGCCATGTAGGACCACAAATGTAAAGTTTTGGGTCTTCTAATAGCAAGTGAAGTCTAACCGACTACTGCATAGAGGGAACTAATGGTGTGTTCTAAATGGCGGGCAAGAGATAAAATGGGCTGCTCCACGATAGAGCACGTCTAATTTAGTCAGATATGATACTGAGGCATTTCTGCAGAATATTGCAATAGTCAAGCAGGGCATGGAAGGTTGCCTGTACAAGCCATTTTTTGCCTGCGTATTAAAACACAATTTTTTCCTAAAATAGAAGCCCAGCCTCAGACGCAGCCTCTTGCAAAGACTATCAATACATATAGTAAAGAACAGTTTGCAATCCAACCACAGACCAAAATACTTGAATGTCTACACATTCCAGTTTGTCACCCAACAAGGTGGTGATGCCAGGGAAACAGTTCTGATACTGTTTAGAGGAGAATATTGTATATTTGTTTTTTGAAGCATTTAAAAGAAGCTTTGAGATACAGAGATTGATCTGGAGTGGTCAAATACTCTTTGCAGATCATCCACAGCCATGGCCAGTGTCAGACTAATAACAAACAGAATAATATCATCAGTATTATAGTGTAACTTGACCTTTAAAGTGATTTATGGAAGGTTGCCATAGCAAGTGGGCGTAGTAACCTGTAAGAGTTGTGAATCAGTCTCCTACCATTCAAACTGCCAAAAAGTACTATTTTCCATTAAAAAAATCCATTTGTTTCTGTGCTCCATTTCATTTGCAGAGCCCTGCCCTTTTTTTTCTCAGTGCTGCAACACCCAACCTTTACATCATGCAAGGGAAACAAAGTTAGATTAAAGGGACAAGGTCAGCTTTATTATTTTTTTTTTTTTAGTTTTTCGTAACTGGGTAAGGCCCACTAGGCACAACAGCCTGTTTTCAGGGGCGACCTGGGAGCACTGGGTGGTTAAGTGACTTGCTCAGAGTCACACAGTATGCAAGCTGAGGTTGTGAGAATCAAACCAAGGTCTGGTCTGCTGGATGTACCAAGCTCGGTCACAACTCATTACTCTAACCTCTGTGCCAACTCTTTACATTGTTTGCAAGTAGGTGTATCTAGTATTATACAATGGGGTCTGAGAATCCAACAATCTCATTGAGTGACTGGCATTTTTGACCCTGGGTAAATTCCATGATAACCCACACAAAAAGTGCCAGTCAGCCGCATCCGAATTCCTCGGATTGTGAAATCAATCCAACTCCCTGAAAATTAAAACACTGAGTCCCCCATGTTGGATTCTCCGTAAACCATGACGGAGAACCCAACCCTGGCAAAGATAAAGGCAACTGCCCTCAACAGCAATAAAGTAGTGTAAGCCCCCTCCCCCCAACTTGGGGCTTACCTTAGCAAATTCCTGGACCCTGTCTCCCAATTATCTTCACCCTCTGGTCTCAGCACTTCCAAAGAGTGGACCGGAAGAGCACTCATAGCAGGGCTACATAGTGGAGATGTACAGCTGTTGCTGCTCTACACCCTCTCACCTTGGACCGTCTGCAGTATTCCGGAGGCTGAGGCAGAGGACAGACAAAATTAAAACTATGGTAACTTTGTTCCCTGGACCAAAAGTCGAAGAAAGCCAAGGAAGGAGTCTAATGAAGTGCGGCAGCAATGTACACTGCCATGCATGTGCACAAACCAGGAAAAAAGATGGAGCTAATGTTCTATACTAGAAATTGCATCCAGAACCAACTTCAGGAAGCTATCATAGCTCCAACATGAAGGATGGAGCCAGGACATAGTGAAGTCGACCATCGGGCACACTGTTCAAGGTTTCACAGCCCTGGGGAAGAATCGGGGATGGGAATGACAAAACAGTACTGCACATGCACAATAACACAGGAGCCTAGCAACCCAGGACTATTTTTTCTGGCGCAGCAACAAATCGCACAAAATAATTTTAAATATAAAAAAAACCTTTTCTTTTATTGTTTTTGACACACAAATAAAGGGGGACATTGTAAAATTGTAATAAACATCTCCAGGGTGTGGGTTCTTCTGATGTGGTTTACTCACTCGGCCTGCGGCACCTTGACCAGACTGCACCAGGCGTGGGTAAATCCCAGCATAACCCACACCCTGTCATGGTTTATTGCTTAATTATAACGTGTAAAACATTCTAGTGATTTGATTGGCTGAAAGCAGCCCAGAGCCGTGTAACTGACCCAGAATTACACTCCTGAACTACTTACGGCCATTTAAACCCTATAACATAAACATAGAAAAGTTTCTTTACACTACTACATTCTGACAGGAGCCGTCACTTCAGACCAGTCACTTCACCAGCAGATAGTAAAAGTGAAACAACAACATCTACACAAAATGGCAAATGATCTTTCTGGCCTAGTTGCATCACAAAAATCTTTTTCTAGAAGCTTTTCTACAGACTGTACTGCTGTAAACACTATGGAAATAGGAGTTTGCACTTTGATTAGGAAGACAGAAAAAAAATCAGCTATTTCTGTACTCACAATGCCTCATTATGTAAATTAGTATACAGGCTATTATATTTCTGTGCTCACCACAGAAATAGGAGACTAAATCTCTCAATAAAAAGATTAGTCAGCTATATAATGTATACAAAATGCACTGTTTTGAAAATAAACACATGACATCTTATATTGTTGTAGCCCCTAGAGACATAAGTCTGCACCTAATAGTAAGGAAAATGGAAAATATCTTCCAATTGTATCAACAATGCCTTGGTATGTACATCTACATATTAGGTGCTATACTGTTATCACCACTACCAAAATAGGAGACTGCACCTCTGAGTAAGAAAACTGAAATCAACTTTATAATCTGCCCAGAATTCCTTGTTGCTGTATGTAAATCAGTATACTAACTGATATACTGCTGTAACCATTATCAAAATAAGAGCTAGCTGATTTAACAAAAAGGGATTAGCTTATCTTCAAATGCAGTTACAATAATAAATTACAATTTTTTTTAAAAGCAGTGTTGTGATTCTTTTTTTAATTTTATAGCTTTAACAATTTTCACCACATGTTATAAGTGCAATAAGACACTTCAGGAACAAGAAATTATGCTGTAATAATTGCACTTTGCAATTAGATGTCCCTCTTGAATGAAAACAGGTAGTGAAAGTGCCCCAAAAAGACTTTAAATAGCAAAGTCAAGATTCTGAGCATGTGCATTGAGCACTGCCACTACTGCGCATGCTCAGAATCTTGGCTCCATTTTTCATAGTTGTTTCTCTCAGGAGCCCTCATTCACTGTCTCTCTTCAATAGACCATGCAGTCTGTGAAAGTGATTGATGGTTCTCTTGCGTGGCATCATTCTGGGGGTGTGGCCAAAAGCTAGCACTCTGAGAAAACTGGAGGGCAACTAGAAACAAAGTGCTGATAAAACATCATGGCAAATGACTATGGCACTTTTTTTTTTTTAACAAAACAAATTGCAGCTTCAAATCTGAAGCATGGCTGGCAATGGCATATTATGTGAAAATGGCATTTGGGGAGCTTCCATAAATCACTAAGTTATCTTCACTACTGAGTGGTGAAGCCACAAGGCAGTTATAAAGGTCTTACCACTCATGTGTGCAGATACATTTGTTAATCCACTTCAACCCATTATGCACTTGATATATACAACACTACTGTTAATATTTTTAGTATTGTTTATTTCGTTTTTGTTGATTAAGTAAACAATAACCCACAACAGGGTGTGTGGTCACTGGAGATTAATCAACACCCCGGGTGTGTTGTGAGGCATGAGGCGAAGCTGAGTGTCCTCATAGCACCCAGGGTGTTGATTAATCCCCAGTAACCACACACCCTGAAGTGAGTTATTGCGCTTATAACATGGGGTTAACATAAAGTTTGAAACAGTCATGGAAATAATAGAAAACTGTTGAAATGTACTGTATGTGTTTTGAAAGGTGTCCTTCCCCTTAATAAAGTAGTTCTTAGTAATACAAACGTCTGTCTGACTCTTTCTGTTACAGGTCTTATGAAATAATCGTTATGTGGGTGTCTTGTTATTTCGGTGTCTGTGTGGTCAAAACAGTACACTGATTCACTTTTACTAACATCATCAAACTTTATGTTTAAACATACTGATTTTTACAACATTGTGTTTCTTGAAGTGCAACATACCTGCGGTGTATGCTGTTTTTATTGAAACATACATTTCAATAATAATATGCACAGGTTAATCTCCCGTAGGTAAAGATTAACGATTTCCAAGTGAAAAAAACCCTTTTAAACGGTTCGTTACATGTACGGAGATATGCGAATTATGCCAAAGTCATACGGACACATTTGCAGTGGGAAAAAGGTGTTGCAACAGAATTGGCCCATCAGAAAACACAGCTAAAGAAGGTATTCAGCTTTAAGGTGGATATAATAGTCACATCATTAAACAATGCAAGTTACAGTACAAAACAACTACTCTGCAGTGCTATTAAACTAATGGTGCACTAGTGATGTGGAATTAAGAGAAATGGACAGTATATCTCGTAAGTCAAAACGGAACCCTGAAATGCATACATTTCATAACATCAACATTTACCCAACACCACACTGACATGCACAGTGGGAATCCTCATTGCATTATTAATGCATTTCACAAAATAACTTTGCTACTCTATTTTTCATGGTGGCTCTGTTTATAAGCTGTTCCTGCTATAAGGCAGCACTTGAAAAGGACTGAAAGGGGTAAACTTTTGTGCAGTACAGGACAACTGTAACTGAAACATGGCACTGCTCTTCATATAATGCTGCACTTCACAAGTATAATACAGCTGCATGGTTTGTGATCATGGCTGCAATGGTGATTGACTTCACATACTATTTGTTTGCTCTTGGGCGCATTCTCCTGTCTGACCATTGGCTTCACCATCAGGAAACTTTTCCTCTAGCCACTGGTTTAGACTAAGGTACCCGAAAATCCTAAAGCTGTAAGACATTGTGAGCAGCGCTGCACGGCAAACTGGTAGTAATACTGGACAGCGTTCTGACTCAAACTGTCACAGGAGACTACAGAGTTTAAGTACTCCGATTTTTCAGTATACTAATCATAGAGCGATTTTTCTTTCGACTCAGTGTGACTTTCACCTTGAAAAGATATTGCAGCGAGTGGTAGGGAGTTTGTCTGGGTGGGTGGGTGAGAAAATATTAGAGAACTTGAAATGGAAGTTTTATAAATGAGACATCACAGTACAGTAGTTCCGACTCACTCACAACTGAGAGTACTGATTCTGCTACAAGCTTGGTCACCCTCAGCGTGCGGTTAAGCTGCATTAATGAATCCTCAAATGACAGCTTTTAACCAGTCAGTTCACAGCTTTGGAAACCTCATGTTATAAAAAAGGACTAGGCAATTCTGTCTATTTTCAGCCTCATTATGGGGATGGGGGTGGAGATACAGATGGAAACCAACTGAAACTGAACCAGATTAAGCTGTTGGTAGTATTTTTTTATTTATAAACTTTGCAAAATTTTAAACAAAATCCCACAAAAGGATACAGTAATCAATCATATCAAAATATGTTACAAAGACAAGTATCAGACACCTTTCCCACTATTATAATATTGGGGCAAATACAGATGAAAAAGAAATTACAATTATCATTTGAAAGCTAAGATCAGCACAGAACATGAAAGGGTTACAGTAACCCGACATAACGGTAAAAGACAATGCCTCATTTTACCATTCAGCCTTCAGGTGCTAAGTAACCTACATGAAAGATTTAGATCAAACACAGTTTTTTAATCCAAAGGAATAGCCTAATTTCTAACAAATTCAGCAATTCAATAACACGTCTGTAAAACTTCCAATTGGCAGAGAACTCAATACTGGAACTGGTCCCAGATTACTGTAATATGAGCCATAACTTATGTGAGCACTGTAAGGAGTCCTTGATCCCCCCCCACCCAAACACTCCTACATTGAAAAAGTTAAGAAAAAAAGAAAACATTCCCCCAAGCTAATGTGGTGTGCAAGTATCATATAACGACCTCTAGAAGAAATGTTCAAAAAGTCAGTTCACCCATAGTGCCTGGCCGAGTGGACAGTCTGTACTGCACAACATAGACCACCATGCAGACTCAGACTTGTAGCATAAATTAAAACACTGTCCAAAATACATAGGTCCCTAAACTCCAAACTCTGTACTATCCAAGACAATTGTCCATGAAAAGCGCTTGGTTGTAAGCATATTAATCCCATCGGAAAAGTATTGCCTCAGTACAGTAAGTATGAAGCAATGAGTTCAGGTGCAAGATTGAGTCAAATCATTTGCTGGGGAAGGGTGTCTTTCCAATGAGAAAAAGCCAGTCAGCAGTCCAGAGAACCCTAACCTTTTCAAACTAGTAGATATAAAACAGTAATCTGCACTACTTGACTGAGACAGTTGTAAGCAACGCCTTTAAATAGTACTGAGAAAACTTTACTGAAGGAGATGTGCAAGAACCCAGTTATTCTGCTCTTACTTTGTCGTCCGAGTCGCCCTCCTCTGTACCCATCTAGTTCTCTGTGTGCTGTACTAGTTTTTTGGCTCCTCTTAACTCATTGAACAGGGACACATGCCCATTACAGGCAACTTTGAGTTTGGCATGGACGAGAAGTTGATGTTGAATTTTCAGCATGATGAAGGCTCCCCACACCAGACTGAAAGCCTTCTGGTGCTGCCTTATAGAGTGGGAGAGACCAGAGAACAGTGACAGAGAAAAATCACTGTGTCTAAGGTCCCACTTTCTTTTTGCCGAAAAGATAAGCTGTCCTGGACTTTCACCCCATTACATATGATAAGGAAGGTCCACAGTCCCTCTGCACCTGCCACAGCCCTCCAAGGGTAATTATGTAAGCCATCTCTCACAAAAGCTAAATCATCCTCGAGAGAGTCCAGGATCTGTAGAAGCACGGTGCTGATGATAAATTCTAAAATTTTCAGCTTGCTCTGGCAACCTACCAACCTTAGATTCCTTTCACATGGTTGGTCTCTAGACAGTAATGGAGAAGGGCATTTTCTTAATTCAGCTGATGTGTCCACCGACCTGAGTACCAAGTCATCCACCTTTTGAATAATTTGCTCAGCATTATCCTTGCTTCAAGGGTGGCTGTGCAGGGAGTTAGAATGTCAATTTTTTATGCACATCTTGGACCATTTTTACCAGCTGCATAAGGGTCACATTGACAGAGCTATTACCACAACCATCCATAGCACTGTCCTGCGACAGCATCCCAGAAACAAGTGTTTTTTAAGTTTTCGGCTGAAAAAGCTGGTACTGTGTTTTTCGGTTTGCCCATCTCTGTTGATTTCCTGATGCAGTAGGAAGGTTCTGGCTTCAAAAGGTAGCAAATAAATGGTTTAATTTGATTTAAGGCCCTTTTCTTCAGGAGCTCTAAAAAGGAGTGTCTGACTGCTCTGCTGCTAAGCCACACCCTTGTTAGTGGTGTTTTTAGTGAATGGGGTAAATATTGGCCAGGACACTAGGGACATTCTCCTACTCTTGCTGTAGGGGGTGCTGCAACTGGTGCCGAAGGGCCAGTCTTTCCCTTTGTGGATGGAGGAGCTAGACATCTGCGGGACTGAGGAGTAGGCCTCCTCCTCAGTCTTGAGTAGCTTACAGGCCATACAAGAAAGACTGAGCGATTTAGCTCTGGCTGTAGCGCTGACTGGCATACCGGCCAGTACAGTATTACAGGGTTGAAAGATGCAGAAGAGGGGACTGCTACACTCTCTTCCAACGCCTTGTTGCAGCTTTTGTTTGAGGAAGAGCAGTGGTCTTGCACCAGACGGAACTGCATTGCGATGGAATTGAGATGCTGGGGGACAGATTTCGGAATGGACCAGGAGGTGCGCCAGAGAACGGGCTCAGGTGAAGCCAAGCCTAGCATTGGAGAGCAGCCTGGAACAGCAGAATTTACTGAACTTATCAGGACACAACCAGGAGGCTCTCTGGAGCTACAGGTAACATTCACGATAGAGGTAATGGCTCCAGATGGGAGCGTTGAGATAAATGATGTGTTAAATAAGGGAGACACATTACTGGGGATCAGCTCTGCCAGTGATTTATTTTTTATTTTATTTATAAGCACATCGGAATTACAACCCTTTGAGTCACATACTCGTTTCCAAAGGCTCCACATCATGCTACAAAGAGAAAAATACAGATAGTATTGAAAATTGAAGGAACAGGTAATACATACAATGGAAAACACTGAATACAATTAGCAGGGTGATAGTGTTATTCAGCAGATGAACTTTAGTCCTATACAAATAGTTGATAGGCAGTTGTTAACAAATCCATTAGCAGAATGAGCTGTAGTCCTATACAATCAGTAGCTAAGCAGTTGCTAACGTACAAGCACAGCAACTTCTAATGAGGTACAAAGTGTGCTGTCTCAGGAGAGACACTGTCAAAGCTGGCTAGGCTCCGGCCCCTGAAGAGAGGCACCTAGAGGCCTAGGCTGGTTTTGGAAGAGGGCACTCACAGTTGCGGGTGTAAAGAATGTGATTCTTGAGTGCAACCTTGAAAGGCCCTATTTTGGTGAGAGAGGTGATGGCGGGGGGAGAACACTGTACCAAGAAGGTGCTCTGAAAGGGAAGGATCTTTGTGCCAGTGCAGTCCTGACCCTAGGGATCTGCAATATAGTCTTGGAGGCACTACGAGTGGCAACAGTAGGGGTGGCAGGGAGAAGGGATGTGGAGGCCCCGGGGGGGGGGGGCACTCAGTTGTATTTTTTTGACAAGGAGGCAGGACTGATATTGAAGTCTCTCCTCAAGTGTGAGTACGTTGGTTAAGGAATAAAGGGTGCAGGTATGTGTCCGTTTATCAGCTCCGGACAGGAGCCGGCATGCCTTGTTAATGGAAATTTGGATTTTCTTTAGAGTGGTGGCATCGGCTGCTGCATATACTGTGAGTCCGTAGTCCACTAGGGACAGTACAGAGGAGGTGACTGCCAGGCGGAGGGCTTCAAGTGGCAGGCAGTCCTTATGTCTGTATAACAGGCCAATGCGTGCATTGGTGGCTGAGGCGAGCATATTGATGTGAGACTGAAATGAAAGGGTAGAGTCAAAAGTGATGCCCAGGTATCTGTAGGGGAGGACTTGGTCCAGTGGATGGAGCGAGCTGGAGAGGATCTGGGGTGGGTTTCCTTGGCTTTGCTTTGGCGATGGCGAAAAGCATGGATTTGTTTTTTTTAATATTTATGATAAGTCAGCAGTCCATGAGCCAGTTCTCAATTTGACCGAAGGAGTGCTGGAGGGAGGACTGGAGTGCAGAGGGGTCAGAGTGGGAGGTGAAGAAGATGGCATTGTCCATGTAAAGAAGAACCCTGCCTGAACAGAAGCTGGGCAGGGCATTTAGATAAAGACTAAAGAGCAATGGGCCCAGGATGGAGCCCTGGGAGACACTAGAGCATACAGGCTGGGTACTGGAGAGGGTGGTGTGAAATTTACACATTGGGACATTGAGGAAAGGTAGCTAGAGAACCAGGAGAGGGGTCCATGAGAGAAGCTGAGTTGGTGGAGTGTGTTCAGTAAGAGGAGGGGGTGTGAGACCGTATCAAAGGCCTTGGAGAGGTCGATAAAAATGGTACCGGTGAGGTGGCGCTTGTCTAGGGAAGAGTGGAGGAAGTTAGAGAATTCCACGAGGGCACTGACTGTGCTATGGGCAGATCGGGAGCCATGCTGCTCCCTGCATAGCAGGCCGTGGGTGTGAAGGTACTCTGTGAGTTGATTGACCATTATTTTTTCGAGAGCATTGGAGAGCGGAGGGAGGATGGAGATTGGTCGATAATTGTTGGAGGAGGAGCTATCCCCACCTTTCAGTATGGGGGTAATGACTGCCATTTTCCAGGCAGCTGGGAACTGTCCAAGACACAGAGAGCAGTTGAGTAAGTCTGTGAGCGGGGCAAGGACAGAGTCAAGAACCAGTCGAAGGAGTCTCGTATCAAGGGGGTCATCGCAGGGGCTAGTGCTACTGAGTGCTTTGTTTAAGTAAGGTTTGGCTTCTTGCAGACTAATGACCCATAAGTGGAAGGGTGGGCAGTGGAGGTTAGGCACCAGAGAGGGTGGAGCTGGGTCGAAAAAGTTGCCAGGGAGGACTGCACTGAGATCAGAAAAGGCAGTGTTAAGTTAGTCAGTGATGCTTTTTGGGTCTGTGGAGGTGGTGCCGTTAATGTCGAGTTGGGATGGGGGTACAGAACAGAATTTCCCATTAAGTTCTTTTATATTGTTCCAGAACTTGTAGGCGCTACCCCATGAGGCAGCCAGAGAAGATCTGCAGTATTCTGCCTTGGCTTTACATATGGCCCAGGTGCATCGGTTACGCTCGGTATTATAGGTTTGTCTATCTGTCTGTTTGCCAGAGGTGGCGGCTTTGTGCCAGAGGTTGTCCCTCAGCTGCAATTGCTGAAGAAGCATGGGAGTGACCCAAGGTGCATTATGCTTCTTGGTATGGGTTTTGACAAATGGGGCGAATATATCACGGGCCTTGTTGAGGGAGCTAGTAAAGTAGTTGAGGGCCTCCTCTATTTTCTGGGCCAGTTTTATGGGGGACCAATCCCAGTAGGCCAGGTAGTGTTTGAGTTTACTGAGGATACCAGGTCGTAGATAGCGACCGGAAGCAAAGCTGGGCAGTGGTTTGGGTAGCCAACAGGACCAGGTGAAGAGTATTGGAGAGTGCTCGCTCAGCGAGTTAGGGAGGACCACAACGTCCGTGATTCTGTGGGGGTGACTGGTTAGAAGGATGTCCAGCAGGGTGTGTGAGCCGCTTGAGGGGCTAGACCTAGTGGGTTGTGTTACCAATTCAGTTAGGTCTAGGGCGGCAAAAGTGTCCTTGGCATGGGCTGCTGAGCCAGTTTATGTTGAGATTGTCCATCAATATCTGTTCTACTTTGTGGGGGAGGCTGGAGAGGTAATCAGAGAGGGACAGGGCTACAGGGGTTTGGGATATAAGCCACGGTGATAATAAGGGGAGCCCTGGTGGGATCAGGAGTGAGTTTTAGGGAGAGAGCTTGTGCCCCATGATCCAGCATAGGGGTGGGGAGTGCTTGGCACAGCAAGGAGTCTTGGATGTAGAAAGCACAGCCACCACCACACTTTCCCACTCTATCCTCCCTGAAGAGGGAGTAGCCAGGGAGAGTGACAAAGGAGTCAGGGGTCATTTTAGACAGCCAAGTTTCTACCAATGCAAGCAGCAGCCCCAAGGAAATGGCAGCTACTGCAAAAGTGCTTGCTGAAAAACAGAAAAAGAAAGGGAAACTGTACCCTAAAGAACCTGTGCAATCTACAGTGCCCACGCCTACAGTATCCTCAGATGTTGGCTGAACACAATCAACTGAGTCTCCTGTATGGGTGCAGACAGCACTAACAGGGGTGGGTTGGTTGAATACTGGAGTAGGATGGGTGGTAAATCCCTTGACAAAGCAGGGAGGGATAGAGATTTCTCCAGACCTCACTCCTCCATCAGGTACTGTGTTGGGTAATGAAGGAAGTGTGTTTTTTCCACCAGGCCAACATACGGGGGGTCTAGTGCAGTTGCAGAGTCGCAACAAGGGAACCCCCTAGAACTATTGCAAGACATTATGGATTTAGAAGGGGAAGGAGATGGGGACACTGCACAGGTCACATCTCCTGTGGAGCAAACCCCCATTAATGAGAGGCAACAGATAGCACAGCCTACAGTTGCTTCTGGCCTTGAACAACCGGAGGAGGCCAAACAAAGGGCCTGCTGCGTTGCTACAGAATGGGAGGGTGGCCAAAGGGCAAATGTGTAGCATACTAATGTAAAGGAACACCTATTTCATGAAACAGTAAAACTGGCCTCTGAACCTGCAGCATGCAGGAATGCTGTACACTTACGATTCAGGAGGAACATGGAAGACATTCCAGATCATTTATTTATAGGGAGAACCTTATTAAAAACAGACATGAAATTTTATGCTTATGAAATTTATGCCCTCATTCATATGCTGGGGGATACAGGTTATGACATCAGTTTTAAACATTCAACCGGTTTATAGCGTATTTGGAAACAGTATCAGTTACTGAAGAATACTGCTCTTTGGAGACCCTTTATCACCATTCCCTTAACGAAGCCCTCCTTCAAACGGATCACTGTACTTTTCCAAAATGAAGGGGTTAATGTCGCCAACATTACTTGTTGGTTAAAGAAACACTGCACTGTTACAGGTTATCCCGAGCTGATTCCTGATGATGAACATTTGTGGATGGGAGGATGGTGATATAAAGTCACCCTCAAACAAGAGAACAGAGTGACTAAACACTTTACCAAATTGTTTTTTCTTGGGGCGGGATCGGGGAGTTCTGTCTTATGCAGGACAATCCCGTGCATGGTATCAGTGTGCAGATGTGGGTCATTTAAGTAATGTGTGTACAAAGCTGAAATGTATGCTATGTGGGAATTGGGACACGTCAGCGTCCACTGTCCTAGTCCTGTTAAATGCAATTTGTGTGAGGAGTCAGGCCATGCTTTTCAAGCCTGTCCATGGGCAACCCATAACAGCTTAGATACAACAATTACAGCAGAGCAAGATGTGTATGTGGCCACTGCACAGAAAGAGTGCATGAAGATGGACAATTCAATTTCCCAATGCATGGCTCCTAATCCTCCCCCTGAACCCCCCTCTCACGAGAGGCATGGGTTTGGCCTGCAACTTCCTCTGTAACTGAGCTGCAGACTCAGCAAGCTGTTCATGACCCAGTGGCAGCATCTATCTCAGGAGATATGCCAGCAAGAACCCCCCCCCCACCGGCAGAGCTAGAAGCAGACATGCTGATTTCTACTGCAGGCTCAGGCCAAGTGGTAGACTATGCCAGTAGTGCTGTTATCGCCCCCTCGGAAGGTGCCGTCCCACAGTCAGTACCCCTGTTGGATAATGATATGCCCCCTACAGCACCCGTGGAAGAGCTTCCCTTTCAGCGAGTGACTCGCTCAAGAACTGTAGTACATGCTCCAGTCACCGTACCAAAGGTCCTTGACACTAACTCGATCCCTATCCAAAACTCCTAGGATGTTCTCATGGATAGTGAATCAGTAGATTTAGAGGGTGGTTCAGAAGTTTCCTCTGTTACCTCTTCACAACAGGAGGCAGTGGGTGAAGTAGTAGTTGTGGAAAAACTTAAGACTAAGAAGCGAAAGAAAGTAATGTGGTTGTTTCAGATATCTGTGATGTGTTTTTCTTTTTTTCCTTCTCAATCTGGTGATGACTATTAGGTTAATAACCTTAAATGCTAATAGCATTAAATCAAGGGAAAGTGTCAAGTCACATTTGCAAACTGCATATGGAGCAGGGTAATGTTCTTTTCTTTACAAGACACCAGATTACATACGCTCACAGACACAGATCAGGCCAAGGTGGAATGACGATGGGGACCTTCAGTCTGGTCTGTGGGTGAGAATGAGTGCTCTGGTTTAGGCATTTTGTTCAGGGGTATTTCCATTATGACTTTGAAGGTTCTTGATCTTCTCCCAGGTAGGACTCTATTAATGGATGTGGTTATTGAGGGGATTACATATAGATTAATATACATCAATGCTCTGCAGTCAAAGGCTGATAGGACAGCCTTATTACGGCGCATTGTACCCTTCTTAAACTCCACAAAGGTGATCCTTTGGGGTAGGGACTTTAATTGTGCTTTATGTAGTAGGGATTGGGATAGGAAGACTGGGAAAACATACTGTGATACCAACCTGCTGCAGGAAATCTTGGCTAAAACTCACCTTGTAGACGTATATGATTTAACAGGTATTCCACCCACACATACGTTCTACAAGGGTACTATTTCAACCAGGATTGACTTCTGGTTTTTGCCTGGAAGAACAACTAAAGTGTCTGCAACGGTGGTTCCTTTTGAAACCTTGGACCACTTTGTGGTAGAAATTACACTGGGAGTAAAGCATGAGATAAAAATTGGAAGGAGATTTTGGAAATTAAACTCATCCCTTCTTCAGTTGACTCACTCAGACATGACATTTTATTTTTTTGGAAACTAGGCATGAAATTCAGTTCTTGTATGACAGTCCTGTGGACTGGTGGGAGGACACTAAAGCAGATTTAAAGGATATGCTAATTAACTTTTCTACTAAGATAACAAAGTAGAAATATCTCACTTAAGTTTGCGAGCTAAATTTTTAAAACTAGTGACCCAAATGAGGGACACTGGGGTGGATCTTTCGCGAAAAAATTTCTGACAAAAATCATATGTTTGCTTATCATCAAGACCAAGAAAAAATATGGCCTATAATCATAAATGTAATACCCATGGCACCAGAATAGAGGTGAACCCATATGATGCTCAGATAGATAGAGTGGACCAGCGAGTTATGACAGCTTTACAGCAATTGGATGGGGTACTAGTTACAGATCTCCCCTCTATGCAACAGGTGGTGCAACAATATGTTACAGAGAGATTCAGGTAGGTGGGGATAGGTGTTCAGAAAGCTTCCTAAATTATGTTGAGTTTTCCCAGATTTCAACGGATGCTAAAACTCAGCTTCTGGAGCCTATCTCAGAAACTGAGGTTAGGACTGCTATAGGGAATCTATCATTAAACACCTCACTGGGTGGCGATGGAGTACCTATCGAGTTTTCTAAGCAATTTTGTGATCAGATAGCCCCGATGTTGACAGAAGTTTATTTGGCTATTGTGAATGAAAATGAACTGTGCACCAGCATGAAAGAAGGGATCATGTTTTTTTATACAAGAAAGGTAACTGCAAGGACATACACAACTGGAAGCCAACAAGTCTGTTAACGACCGATTATAAAATCTTAGTGAAAATTTTAACTGCCCGATTAGCTAAGGTAGCAAAGGAGGTTATACTAGAAGCACAAATATGTGCAATCCCTGGGAGAAGCATCACGCAAAACCCTATTTTTATTAGAGAAATAGTGGAGCAGGACATGCTTATGAATCTAGATGGCTATATTTTTATTGTGGATCAAAAAACAGCTTTTGATGCTGTAAACATGAATATCTTTGGGACAGTCTTGCTAGACATGGCATTCCAAAAGGTTTCATAGCTCTAATACAATTATTATATAAAGAGACACAAGTACGATCTTGGATAAATGGAATTTAGGAATCCCTATGTACATTAAAAATGGGGTGAGGCACGGCTGTCCTCTCAGCCCTTTATTATATGTTTTTGGTTTGGACCCTTTCTTAGATTGTATAGAAGCACAATACATGGTTGCCCTATTCAACATAATCTAGGAATGTCAATGGCTAAAATGACTGCTTCTGCAGATGACTGTACTTTGCTGGTAGCAGATTTATCATCAGAAGTGAAAGCTCTTCAGGTATTTGAAAATCACCAATCAGTTACAGGCATTAAGATCAATACAACAAAAAGTCAGGCATTAGCTTTAGTGATGGCAAAAGAAGATCCAAACTGTAATCCCAGTAAACTAGGGAAGTATATAAGTGTTAGGGGTTTACTTTGGGTCTCAGGAAGCGGTTCAAAGTAACTGGGACAATGTTTACGATGCTGCACATATGAAAATCCAGAAGTGGAAAATGTGGAAGATGATGAGGAAGAAAAGGTTTTTTTTTTTATTAAAATCATATATAGTTCCAATATTTCTGTACCTTTCTCACATATTCCCACTCCCTTTTGAAATGCATGCTAAAATAATGGGTTTGTTTTTTTCTTTAGTATGAGGCAGTTGCATAAATCCTGTGAAGAGATACCACACCTATTGAGCCTGGAAGGATGAGGGTTTAAATATGGTGCAGCCTTTGGTTTTCTTTTTTGGGAATTTTTTTTTCTCAAACATTAGACCGCTAATATTAGGGAAGTTAGGGGTGGGTACATCTGATATAAAATTATGGAAGCAGAGCTTTTTTACAGCCTGGGGGAAAGAGAAATGGCACAGGGAGGAATTCCTCCTTCCGGTGCCAGTACAAACCTTTTTAAAATACATCAGGTTGTGGAAAATAGAAATGAACTGGTTTTTGAATGTTTCACGGAAAAAGTTCTATGTTGCTGCGGTAGAAAAGTGGTATTTTGAAGAACCAGTATTTAAGGTTAGCCATTCTGTTGATGTAGCTTTGCTGTTGGGATGTATGCTAAAATCAAGAATTCCTCAAAAAATGCAGGATACATTTGGATCTGTGGACATTATAAACTAAATGTCCGTGGTAACCACAACCATAAACAGATACAGCATTGGTTGTGTGATTTTGATGATTGTGTTGCTCAGACTGAAACTATGGTGCATCTTTTTTTGAATGTACCTTTACCAAAGGATTTTGGTCACGATTAGATGCCTTCTGGGATACTACTGGCTTTGCAAACATGACATACGACACCTTAGTTTATGGCCAACTGACAGCACCATGGTTATGCTGACATAAAAGTACAGTTTTTGTTATTATTGCTTGTGTGAAATGGGCCATCTGGCTTGTAAGGTGTCACAGTTTTGAAACAAGGAACTGTTACTCATATTGATATATTATTTAACATACAAGCTGAACTGGATACATTGTACGAGGTAGAAAACACTCATTGGGGGACTCAGTTTTGTGCCCAGTTATGGAATGGTATTGCTTGGGTGGGAGGAGCAGATAAGAAGTGATACTACTGAATGAACTTTTAGGGAATCCCTAAGGTCAGGTGATTTCCCTTATGTTATTCAGTTTAGCGTACAAGTTAGAAGGTAAAAAAACAGTTTAGGCTCAGCCTGAGGTTTATGCTTTCCTTGTTTTCGTTTAAGAGTCATTCTTACATGTTATGAATACAGTTTATGATTGTTTTTCTCTTTTATTTTTTCCCTTTTGTACAGTTACTTCTTTGTTGAGACTGCATAGGATTTCATATGTTTTCCTTTCTTTTGCTTGATTTGAATGTTAATAAAAAATGTCCCCATCTCTTGTGGCACAGGGTGCTGTTACTCTGCTGCAGAACGGAGGACCCCAGTGTGGATCCGGAGAGTGAAGGAGTCCTAAGGATGTCTGTGTGCTACGACTGGTGCTGTCAACACCGCTAGTGCTCCTAATGATTTTATGGATACTTCTGTTTCCAGCATTTGGGTACCTTCGGAGAAAACCACAGATCAGGACACGGCAACTGATACAGCTGCAATCTTTCTCTACATGAAAAGAACGTCATACTGGAAGCCGAGCAAGACAGAACAGAACACCAGATTAAAATGGATACCTCTTCCTCTGTTGATTCCGGTAAGAGAAAACGCCTTACAGAATCCTCCCCAGGAAAACTGCAGCATCCTACGGTGAAACTGTTTGTTTTTGGGAAACTTTCTCAGGACTCCTGATGGCACAGTGGTGACGTCATGGAATGGTCCCCGGACGATGCCCTGGAGAAAGCGGGATAGATTTGTTGTGCTACGGGAGACTGGCTCCCCGATCCTGCTGTAATTACTCCCAGTTTACCGCAACCCTTGGGCTCACATACAGAGTCACATATGTCTCAGTTGCAATTGAGACTTTCAGATACACAGCAGGCGACTGCTTCGTCCTCTTCTTTTCAAAGGCCGTTGGTAGAACCACAAGTAAAGGACACTCCAGAAGGTTCAGGTAGTGTCTCCTTTTCTCGTTTGGGCTCACGAGAAATTTTCTTTGATGCACAACAGTGGGTAGCTGGGCAGTAGGGGGAGACTGCAGATAATCTGGAACCCAAGGCCTCCAAGGGTGGGGAGGCTCCTCCACCGGAAGACCAGGATCATAGGCAGAGAAGTAAGCCCACTTATGCTAGTCATTTCAATAAACCTACTGAACTAGCTAAGAGACATAATGCTGTTCGCCTCTGCTTTCTTGGGGCGGGTTGATGACCTCCAGATAGGCACTATGTGGGCCAAATCCTAATAAAACAATATTTGGGTTTTACTGCTACCGATGTATGTGCTTTAATCCATATTGCTGGAGAACATTCTTCTGACATTAGCTTTCAGACTCCAGAATTACTGAAGCGTTTTTGGGTGAAATACATGTTGCTGAAAACTAACCCTTTGTGGACCCCCTTTCAAGTAATACCTTTAACAAAACAGGCATTCCGCTTTATCATGGTACTGTTCCATAGTGAAGGGAGTTATTGTGGTAGACATTCAATATTGATTGGAACAACATTGGGATCTGCAAGGCACACCTGAACCTATTCTGGATAGTGATGGTTTCTGGACTTGGGGGGTGGAAGATGAAGGTGAAACTTTTATAGTAGGGTGCTGATTTCAAACACCTACCAAACTGTCTTTTCATCGGCAGAGATAAGGGATTTATCTTTAATCTCAGGCAGCCACGCCGGTGCTACAAGTGTGGGTCTGCCAGACATATTAGCAATTCATGCGATGTCATCCAGTGTACACAATGTGGGGAGTTGGGGCACTCTGGCTGCCACTGTCATAAACCCCCAATATGCACCGTGTGTGGGGATGGGGGTCACACGTTTGCAGATTATCCCAAAGCTGCACACAATACAGATGATGCAGATTTTGGTATTCAGGATTTCTATCTCTCCAAGGCATCATGAGAGCTGGACAGTCGATTTTCTAACCAGGCTGCACCTCGGTATCAGCCTCAGAAGCAGTTCCAGACTACCGCACTGATGCAGATGTGACTAAACAGACAGCACCCCCGGCCTGCACGCCAAGATCCAGCTTTAGCCAAACAAACCTCTTCTGCACCTTTGGCTGACTCCCCTCTTGCACAGGAAGCTACCCATATTGGTTCTCCATGACCATCTACTTCCATGCCACCTCCATCAGTACCACCACCTGATCTCTTGACTATGCCATCAAAAGAGAAGGCATCTTCCTCAACTCCAGATGTAGATTTACTGCACAAAGGAGTTCTGATGTCTAATACGTATGACGTTTTACAGCAGCCACTATCAGATGAGGACTTAGATTCTGAGGCTGCCTCTCACATGTCTACTCAGATGGAGGTCTTATCTGAACAAGATACTGCATCAGTTCCTTTGAATGCCCCTACCAAGTAAAAACATATGGGGCCTCGCTTGGGTATCAGGAAAAGTTCTAGAAAAAAATCTTCTGTGACTTGATAATTTGCTAGCCACTTACATACTAACATACTATTTGCCAGCAGATTAGGCCTTACGGTCTATCGAGTCTGCTCGAACCTTAGATCCTTAGTTGGGTGCCGAGGCCCTCCCATCCCTTGTGCTCCAGAAACCCCTATCATCCATCGCCACCCCCCTGGGACAGGCCATCATCTGATACATCCACTTTCTGTGTCTGTCCCACCTTCTCTTGAAGCCCTCCTCTGTGGATCTCTGAACCAGCTCGCCAGGCAGTGCATTCCAAGGGTCCACCACCCTCTCAGTGAAAAACCTCCTCCTCTTTTCCCCCCTCACCCTTCCACCTATGCCCTCTGGTGATACCTCCCTGCTTTAGTCTAAAGATCCCCTCCATGTTTACCCTATTTATTCCCTTGAGGTATTTGAAGACCTCAATCATGTCCCCCCTGTCTCTCCTCTCCTCCAGTGAAAACAGGCAGAGCTCCTCAAGTCTGTCCTCATATGACAAATCCTCTAGCCCTCGTATCATCTTAGTTGCCCTCCTCTGTACCCTCTCCAGGAGCTGTATGTCCCTCTTCAAGTGTGGTCTCCAGTACTGTACACAGTACTCAAGGTGTAGTCTAACCAGTCCATTGTACAGCAGAATCACTTCCTTGCTCCTAGAGGTGATCCCCCACGATGCATCCCAACATCCTGTTTGCCTTGCTAGCCACTCTCCTGCACTGCTCAGAGCTATTCATACATGCATCCACCATGACCCCTAGGTCTTTTCCCCTATTGAGGCCTCCAGTGCCTCCCCAGGGTGTACCTGTGTTTAGGGTTTCTCGACCAAGATGCAACACCTTGCACTTGGTGATATTGAAATTTAATTTCCATGTGTGAGCCCAGCTTTCCAGGGTGTCCAGGTCCCTCAGAGCCAACCTCCCCTGTTCTCCTCCACTACTGCTCCCATCTTGGAGTCATCCGCAAGAGACTCATTTCACACCTTATACCCTCCCTGATGTCCGATATGCATGCATTAAACAGGATCGGACCCAGGACTGAGCCCCGCGGTACCCCACTACCAACCTCTCTAGGGTTCAGAGCCCCACAGACCACTACTCTCTGGGTGCGCATAGCTAGCCAGTTTTCAATCCATCTGACCATCAAAGGGCCTACCCTAACCCCATCAGTTTCTCCACCAGACCATTGTGGGGACAGAGTCAAACGCCTTGCTGAAGTCCAAGAATAATACATCCACAGGCTTTCCCCTGTCCAGTTCTGATGTTACCCATTCGTAGAACTCCACAAGGTTGGTTTGACATGACCTACCTGGCACAAACCCATCTTGCCGACTATCCAGACCTCCCACCTCCTCCAAGTACACCCCCAATCGTTCCTTTAGTATACTCTCCATTAATTTTCCCGCCACCGAGGTCAAACTGATGGGTCTATAGTTACCTGGTACTTCCCTCGATCCCCCTTTATAGATTGGCACCACATGTGCCTCTCGCCAATCCCTAGGTACCCTCCCTGTCTCAAGTGACCTGTTGAAGAGCTCCACCAGGGGTGCAGCCAGTATGTCCGCCAATTCCCATAGTACTCTCGGATGAATGGCATCCGGCCCAGGAGATTTGTCTTTCTTTAGGGCCTTGAGGGCTAACCACACCCTTTTGAAATATGATTTGACTTTGGCCAGCTTAAATGTGAATAGTATACAAACTGAACATAAATGTTTGGCCACATTTGATTTGTTTACCAACTATACTTATGACATCATTTTTTTTGCAGGATACCAGACTGTATGATTTAACAGATTTTGAGACCGCTTCCGCTGCTTGAGTATGGGGTCCCTGTTATTGGTCTGGGGGGGCAGCAGATTTACGCTGTGGGTTACTTTTTCTCATTTTTCTGTTATCCGCATGGTGGATATTTTGCCTGGTAGGGCTCTACTCTTGGATATTCTGGTACATGGAGTAGAATTTTGCCTAATCAAGGCAAGGTTCTTAGAATTGATCTGTTAAAACAAATTCAGCCCTTTTTATACACAAGTAAGAATTTTTTTTTTTATGAGGGGGGATTTTAACGTCAGTAGGTTTCCGTTGGACAGAGGCCTGCCCACAACCAAGCTCTTTTGTGATACTGGCTTTTTAAAGAATTTAATTACACAGACTGGGCTTAGGGATGTGTGAATCCAAACATAGGTTCACCTCGAACTTTTTTTTAAGGCCAAAAAGCAACCAGGACTGACTATTTTTTCTCACTCCATCCCTACTTTTTAGAAATCAAGTAGTGCAAATGGTGGCTACCTCAGACCATTGCCTATTGTCGGTGACGGTTTCAAATTTTCAAGGCATGACTAAGGGTCCAGGGTATTGGCAGTTAAACTTGTCTTTATTAGAGGATCCTTTTGTTTTATAAGGTTTTCATTATGTGTTGGAAGCCAGACAACCAGTTTATTTTTTATATGACTCTAAGCAACTGTGGTGGGAGGACAGCAAACAGGATTTCACAGATTATTTTTAAAAAATTGGAAAAATCACAGGAAAGTATAGGAAAGACAGATGCTGGGAACGTAAGCAACAATTGCTTTTATTGCAATCCTTACAAAATTTAGCGGAATATGTTCCACCTGACCAAATATCAGACACTAAACAGGAAATGTCGAATATCCAATATGACAGAATGAAATCTCTTGAAAGGGAGCAACATTTTGGGACTTTAAGTAAACAAGCCTTCACTAATCCCTTTGACTGCTGTACTAACTTAAGGCAGAGGAAGGACATAAAACAGCTTTGGATACACACAGGAACAACACTGGTGAAAGGGAAGGATATTTTGACTGAAATAGAATCTCAAATTTTTTGAAATGTTCACCGCAGATCCTGCAGCTACCAAGGAACATATTGATGACTGGTTACAAAACATCGATCTCCCATTGCTTCCAGATCATTATTTATTTTCATTTACTGCACCCATCTCCAACTTAGAACTTTGGACTGTTATTTCTAGATTACATAGTGACAAGGCACCAGGACCGGATGGCCTTCCAAATGAATTCTATCTTCACATAGGCCAGAAACTTCTATCTGAATTTACTGGCATGTACTGTACAATGCTTGTCTAACACAGCTTTCATTGCCAGCTCACATGAATATGGGCGTATTAATCCTATTATACAAAGCAGGGGATAGGGAACTATTACAGAATTGGAGACCTATTACACCATTAAATTCAGACCTTAAAATTCTTACTAAAATACTTAGTAACCAATTAAGCATGGTTTTGCAAGAGATAATTCACCCCACACAATTAAGTTCTGTTCCAGGTCGCCATAACATGGATGGACTGATTTTATTGAGGGAGATCTTTGAGAAAGGCAATACTGAAGAAGTGGAAGGGTTTTTGGTTAGTTTAGATCAGGCTAAAGCCTTTGACAAGCTGGCACATACATATCTCTGGAAGTGTTTACAAAAATGTCATTTTCCACCTCTATTCATACAGTGGATTCAACTCTGTTATACCTGAGCCCAAACAGCATCCTACGTTAATGGGTGGGTGGGTGCTTATTGTCACATCACCAGCGGCAGGACTGTCCCTTGAGCCCTATGCTCTGTATTTTAACATTAGAACCCTTACTGTGTAAAGTGCACCTTCATGATGCTGTTAGAGGCTTATCTATCTCCACTGAGGATGTGGAAATTAAAACAATCACTTGCGCGGACGATTTGTGTTTCATTTTGGCAGACCTTCCTTCTAGTGGAGTGCTAGAAGCGATGCTGGATGACCTCACTAAGAGTACAGGCTCCAGGATAAATCGGGACAAGAGTAAGTGCTTACCTATTGGGCATCACACAGTAGTACTTGATATCCCAGTACTTAACACACACTGTAAAATCTTGGTAGTTCTTTTTGGTTCTGGAGATATGGGTATTATAAATTGGAATGTTTTACTTAATGAAGCACATCTTAGAGTGATTACTACTTCTAGGAAAACAGAAAGTGAACTTATAAGCTCAAATGGGCAGACTGGGTGGGCCGTAGGCCCTTATCTCCTGACATTGTCTATGTACCTATGTATAAATGGAATAAGTGGTTTCTCTCTAAAAAGAAAATAATTTATATGTTAAAAATGTTTTTGCTTAGTATGTGTTTACATTTAACTACTGTATTTATGCTTCCCAAACAGTTAGAGATGAAGCTTTATAGTGTTTTTTTTCAAGGGGTGTGGGGTAGTCGCTTGAACCTCATTAAAATGGGTATCACCTGTTTGCCTGTTAAAAAAGGTGGTTTAGGGATGGTGAACCCAGTTTTAATTTTCTTAGTATGTTCTTTTACCATAACATTAGACTGATTTTACAACATGAAGATAAGATATGGCTTTCCTGGGTTGGGGACCACCTGAGTCCCTGGGTACAAACCTTGGAAGTGGAGAAAGCGATACCTAAGTAGAGGTGTCTCCAGGGCCTTCCAACTTATTTTTTACCATTGTTTTGGTAAAATAAAACTTTGGAATTTACTTAAAGGGATTTGTCTGACTCTTTCCAGAAAGGAATTGTATGCCCACATCTTGGAAAAAATGTTGCTGGAGAATCCTCATTTTAGTACTAAATCGCTTCCCCGAGTTGCAACAAATAGAGTCTATGTTACTGCTTGATAGGACTCCAATATATATATTTGTAACATGGCAAAACAAACAGTAGGTAAAAGTCACAAAACAACTAGTTAAAACAGATCAGGTGGTACAAGAGCAACACGGCATTATGGCACGATAATGCTGTGTTGCTATTGAAGTACCTGCTACAACCACGGAGGACACAGCAGCACTGTGCTAAAATACACACAGTCAAGAAGAGGCACTCGCAATATGTGGGAATGTAGAGCGTGAGGCAGCACTGACGTGGATGAGGAGAGTGGAGCAACGGGGAAGAACGTCTGGAGCACAACATCTTTACTTTGAGTGTCCATATATATTACAATTTTGGATTTTGGTTTATAAATATTGGGTAGCTTCCCCTTTTCTTAACCTTACCCCTGATATTTTATTTCTTGGCATATTACCTATAGCATGGGCACTGTATCACAATGATACAATGCATCTAATCTTAATTTGTTTGAAATACCATATTTGGCTTGCGAGATGTAAATGGTCTCTACAAAAACAATTTGTTACCCCGGTTCAACTGTTCTGGAAAGTACATGAAGTTATTATTGCTGTAAAGACATCTGAGAAAGCTAAAGACCCCCTGCCATTTATAGAAAAAATGGTGGGATAACATGTTGTGGTTAGACACAGGTTAACATTCCTGCTTAATGTGTTTATTATTGTTCACCTGGTTTTGACTACTCTTCAGGATTTGCTGAAATGTCTGGCAGGGAATACAGCTTAGGATATTTCCTTTAATACATCTCCATTATACACAAAATTCTTCTGAGATATGTTCATATCTCTTCTTTCTTTCCTGTTTTTTTTTTTTGTTTACTTTATGTTATTTTTATGGTTGTCTTGATTAAGGGGATGTGTATGGATTGATACTTACATTACTTATACTACTCTTTTGATTTTGTGATTTTCCACTGATGTATAGTGTACTGTGTTCACGAGTAAAATTAAATATACCCCTAATTTTTTTTTTGGAAGGGAGACGGGATATGAGGATGAGAAGCTGATTTACATTATCAGCCACTTATGATATATAATGTTTTACGTTACTGTGGAAGGGGTTTTCTGATTGTTTAACAGTACGATTTGAATACTGCATGACTTTGATTTTCTTTATTTTTGTATGATTGAAACTCATTTTTTGTTATTTATGATTATATTTCCCCATTGTTCCTCATGTGACTTATGATATGTATTGCTTTATTGTTTTGATTTGAAGCTATATTAAAAAAATTCTCCTACTCTTTTCGAGATGTACCATGTGATCTTTAACGTACATCTGAACAACCACCAGGACAGGTAGCTGGACCTCAGTTTTAACATCTCATCCAAAAGGAGTGACCTGGGGGGAGGGGGTACAATGAGGATGGAGCAGTAATACATACATTCAAGTTACATAAGTCAACATTTACATACATTTGCATAAGACAGGTGTAATGTACAGTGTATCATACAAAAAGGTGCATTGATAAAGCAGGCATTTGCATAAGACAGGTGATACATACAATGCACCATACAACAAGGTTAATTTGAGAGAACAATCATAAGTGCAATGGGGGGGGGACAACTCAGACATGGTCAGATGTGGAAAAGTAAGCAAAGGGAGGGTTTAGCTACTATGAAAAAGGAAAGAAAGACAGAGCAGAGAGGGGCAGCAAATTGGAGAACATACAGGGAAAAGTAAAACGGTACATTAAGTGCAAAAGGGACAGGTGGATATAAGTGTGAGCGGGCAAAAACAAAATGTTAATGTGGGGAAAAAGAAGTCAGTATCGAAGTGCAGATGTGAGGAGGAAAGGGTGAACTGAGGCGGAAGGGAGAAGCCTAGTCCCCGAGGGACCCTTTCAGGATGCTGAGAACCCTGCAAGGGGACTGCGAGGGCTAGAGTGAAAAGGGGGGAAAGATGGCACAAGAACTTTAGAGAGGGTAGGGAGAGATGGAGTGAAGTGTGGGTTAACAACTAGGACAGGTATAGGACCAACCCAAAGGAACCCTTCAGGATGCTGAGAACCCTGCAAGGGGGCGGGGTAGGCCAGTAGAGGTGAGTGAAGGTATGAGAGAAAGGGAAGCCTAACCCCAGGAGGACCCCTTTAGGATGCAGAGAACCTTTCAAGGGAACTGAGAAGGCTAAAGAGAATGGAGGGAGAGTGATGGGTGTAGGAATATGGAGAGGAAAGAGAAGAGAGGGAGGAAGTCAGAGCTAAAAAATAGGACAGGCAGGGCCAAGCTTATGAGACAACTTCAGGATGCTGAGAAACACGCTATGAGTGCAGGGAAGGCCAGTAGGGGAGGTAGAAGGGGGAAAGAAAAGGAGTGTTGGAAACTATGGAGGAGAGGGTATGGAGTTGCATCAGGGAGGGTCAAGGTATAAGTGCAGAAATGGGGGGGAGGATTTGTATGGAGTATGGGGAAGGAGGCTGTAGCAGGAACAGCTAAGTGCAAGGTAGTTATGGAGGGTAGTGCTAATGGAGTAGAAGGAGGAGTCCTCGTGAATTTGAGGGGGAAGGGAGTTCCATAGTTTTGGTAGGCGATAGGAGTAGCCAGACTGACCGATGATGGTGGATTGGTGGGGGACAGCCAGTGTATGGTAGTTGGTAGATCTAAGGTAGGGGAGAAGAGTTATATGAGGAGGAGAGATAGGATGGGAGTTCACCCAACCAGTGATTGGAGGTCAATTTAGCACAGTGAGAAAGGTGCCTATTTGTAACAGAAGGGAAGTATAGGGCCTGATACAGACTGCAGTGGTGGGTGCAAGAGGGAGCATCAAGGGCAAAGCAGCAGAAGGAGTTGAAGCGGATATCCAATCTGGTCAAGGAGGACTTAGGAGCAGCACTGTACACTACATCGCAGTAGTAAAAAAAGGGGAGGTTCATCTTCTGGACAAGTTCACTCTGAGCCACAGGAGAGATTCAACCATGGTTCCTGAGCAGGGCGTCCAGCTTGGGGTGCATTATTTCTGGATGGCATCAATATGTGCAGAGAAGTTGACGTGTTGGTCTAGCCAGACACCAAGGTATCTGAAGGAGGATGTGTGCTCCAGAAAAGTCTAATCGAGGGTGTAGAAAGTGGGCAGGGAGGGAAGCCTAGAGAGTCTTTGCCTTGTGCCAAAGGTCATGGAGACAGTCTTCTTGGTGTTGAGGAATAATTGATGGTTAGCAAACTAGAGCTGAACCTTGTCGAAGTCTTGCTGCAAGCTGGATGTAACCTCGGCTGGACATGAGACAGATGCATACAGGACCATATCATCAGCATACATGTGTATGGCACAGGAGAGGAACAGACAGATGGAAGGTTATTTATGAAGAAGGAGAATAGTAAGGGCCCTAGCACTGAGCCCCAAGGGACACCATTACTAATCGGGAGGGGAGGGGAAATGGCATCAGAGATCTTAACAGATTGGGATCTGCCGGTAAGGTAGGACTTGAATCAGCTAGTGGCTCAAGGAGACAAACCAGCTGATGAGAGGGAGTCAAGAAGAAGGGAGTGGGAGACAGTATCGAATGCCTTGGCAAGGTCGACAAAAATGGCTGAGGGGATTTGGCCACTGTCCATCCCAGTAAGGATAGAGTCAGGGAGCCGAAATAGGGAGGTGGTGGTGGAGTATTTTTTTCCTGAAACCAGATCAGAAAGAGGTGAAGGAGGAGGTGTCAGATAGAAATGAGGTAAGCTAGAAGAGGACAAGGTGTTCTTGTAGTTTAGCTAGGGTAGGGAGGAGAGAGATGGGGTGATAATTGCCAGGGGATGAGGGGTTTCTGCCTCTGGGTAGAGGGAGGACCATAGCGTGTTTCCATGGGGTAGGGACTGAGGCGGTTGAGAATGAGAGATTTAGAATTAGAGAGAGAGGGGGTAGGCAATGGACGGGGCTGAGAGAGAGAGGAGTTTGGGGTCAAATCCATCTGGGGAGGAGCCTTTTGAGGGGTTGATAGCAAGGAGGGCTTTTAGAGTATCATTTGGGGAAACTGTAGTAAAGGAGAAGGAAGGGTGAGAGGAGGGTGGGAGGGTGGCCCTGGTAGAGGGTGGAGTGGAGGGAGCGTAGGTAAGGAGTGACTTCAATAGCTCAGTGGTATAGGAGGTATAATAGGAGTTAAATTCGGCAGCTACGGCAGATGGGTCGGCAACTAGGGTGTCATTTATTTTAAACATGGGGGGGTGGTCTGGAGGGTGGGATAAAGATGGTGTGGACCACCTTGCAGAACTTAGAGGGGAAATTTATGTTTGTGAGGAAGACAGAATTAAAATATTCGGATTTGGCTAGCCTTGTAGCCTTGATGCAGGCATTTCGGAGCTTATGGTAGGACGTGAGGTTGCTAGGAAGCTGAGTTTCTTTGTGGCACTTCCAGGCATGATGTCTAGCTCTGAGGCAGGTCAAAAGTTCAGGAGTTATCCAAGGTTGGTGGTTTCCCCTAACCCTGGTTTGTTTGAATGGGGCAAAGGTATTCCAATTCTCTAGGAATATTTCTTTAAAGTAAGCAAGGGCTTTGCCCACCGAGGGATGGAAGCTAGGGGAGACCAGTCAGAAAGGGCAAGGTTACGCAGAAGAGGTTCTAGCTCTAAGGATTTGAAAGATCATAATTGCAAGGTCTTATGTGGGGATTTAGGTCTGTGGACTTTCCTGACTACGAATACTGGGCTGTTGTCACTGAGCACATCAGGAAGGATGCCAGAGTTGATGATTCTGTGGGGTGGGAGGTAAGGGCCCAGTGGAGTAGGGAGTGTTTTTGTGTCTTGTGGTTGGGGCGGGTGGGTTCAGAGATCAGCTGGGGGAGGTTAAGGGCACCAATTTCATTTCGTGTTTTGGTTGTTTTAGGTGACAGCCAATTTAAATTGAAGTCACCCAGGATGTATAGCTCCCCAGAGCGAGACAGGGCAGTGATGGAGGTTAAGAGGTCAAGAGCAATAGAGGGCTGGATGTTTGGGTGACAATAAATGCCAGCTATAAAAATAGGAAGAGTAAAGGGCAGGGTCACTTGAATGGCTAAAGCGTGTGGGTCGCTCGGTTGGAGGATGAGTAAATAATGGAGTACTGGAGGTAGCAAATTGGAAAACATACAGGGAAGAGTAAAAAGGTACATAGAAACATAGACTTTTACGGCACATAAGGACCGCTTGGCCCACCCAGTCTGCCCATTTCCCTACCTATTGGATAAGCTGCAGATCCTAGTTAACCAATAGCCTACTTCCTCCTAACCCCCCCACTAGAATTGCTTTATGACTGTCCCATGCATTCTTGGATTCCCCCACTGTTTTTGACCCCATGACCTCATCAGGAAGGCTGTTCCACGCATCCACCACCCTCTCTGTAAAAAAAAATACCTCCTCACATTGCCCCTGAGCCATCCCCCTCTATCTTCAAATTGTGTCCCCTTGTTCTTGCACATCTCTTTTTCTGAAAGATGCTACCCTCTTGGACTTTGTTGATTCCCTTGAGGTACTTAAATGTTTCTAGTATGTCCCATACATACAGGTACAATAAGTGTAAGAGAGACAGGTAGGGAAAATACTGTGTTCTGATTGGTCAGCTGTGCAATATCAGACTACTGCCATGGTTTAAACAAGTGTAGACAACCAGGACACAGCTCACTAACATATCAATGCCTTTTGTAAAAAAGTTCCTGACTGATTTTCAATCGCATGTTTGTAATGGCAATTAAAAAAAAAGTTATTTAGGCCCCAAAAATGAAACTCCCTTAAAATATTTACGGATCTATCTATCTATCTATCTATCAGCAGTATTTTGTTACCAACCATGTTTTTTTCAGCAATACTTTTTTCCTGGAAAACATATCAATATACCCATTCTTCTTTTTGATTCTTTAATTCCTAAAAAAAGGTACCAAAGCCTGGACTTTTTTAAATTTCCCACTCCCATGCCATGCCCTCCATGAAAAAATAAAATAATCTGGTAAAGTGCAGCTCTGTTTACTATCAGAAACATGTGGTAGCACCACATTATGCAACTAATATTTACATTCAGCAGGTAAATGGCATGGAAGAGATGCTTTTTTAAATTGCTAGTGGCAGTCATCTTTAATAATATGAGTCATTAATTACAGCATTTGCTATAAAAGCTGTTTTAAAAATATCTGAGAAAATAAAAAAAAAATTATGAAATTCTGTGCCACTAACAAATACTGCTACTTTAAATGTTCTTTGCCTTTATAATCCTCTTTTTATACACATACACCAATTTGAAAAAAAAAGTTTACTGCCGTACCATATAGTACTGACATAAAATCACAGTAAAGAGAAAAAAACATCAGTTTACATGTTGAAAAGTTTTCTTCCATGCTTAAAAAAAAAACAGAATCCAAATGCATATGCCAGTGGATCGTCTTTTTACAGATAAAATACTGCAGAAGTTTAAGATTACTGGAGCAATAGTTATAATTAGCCAGGACAAGAAAAATCTATTTGTCCCTGAGTAGTTCACAATTTTTACAGTGCAATAAATAATGAGATAAATAGTTAACTTAACCAATGAGGCCCAGAGCCTAGCTGTAGCCAGCTCTGTCCTCCCTCTCACTGATTACAACCTCGCGGTATATGGACCTGCCTCCCGTACTGTCCTGAACAGAGTGAAAGTTTTGTTAAGCAAGGACTGCAGATTCGTCACAGGCTCTGACAGACTCGCACAGTGCTGTACCTTATATTCCCTCACAGGCTGGCTTTCCTTGGAAGCACGCAATACCAGAGCATCTTACTGGCAAAAAAAGCACTTGATGGCCTGGCTCCCCCCACTGTAGCCTCACTTTTCCACCCAGTACACAACCAGGAGCATAGTAAGACATGCATGGATGATACCCAAACGAAGGACCAACCAGGGCCAAAGAGCTTTTGCCTGCTGAGCTGTACACTGGCTAAACAACCTTCCCATCTTCATCACAGAGATACCCAAACTACCGCTGTTCAAGAGCGCCCTTAAGAATGAACTCACCCAAGATTCTACATGCAGATGCCTACCCTAACCCTGCCTAACCCTCATTACTCTACCCATCCCCCTCCCAACTCCTTATTCCCCACACCCTGTCTACCTCCTCCAATGTCCCACCTCCTCTCCTAACCAAACGGAACATTTGGATCTAACGGAGGTGTTATAACCTTTTTTTTGTATTTTAGTTCTTTATTGCTCTGACAAATTCTTCTGGGCTGCCTGTAATCTACATTACGAATGTATTGACAAATGCTCTTTTGCTGCTTGTATACAAATTTGTACATTTACAACACTTGACATGGAACTTGAATGTACTGACAACTGCTCTTTATGCTGCATGTTTATAACTCTGTTTGTTTACAACACTTCCCAATCCCAAGTGTTTAACCAGGTGAGACACACTAAGCTGAAAGCTTTTTTACAGGTGCAACCTGGGAGCACAGGGAAGTTAAGTGACTTGCTCAGGGTCACACAGTATATGTTGACACGGAACCTTTGCAAATGAGCACTTAGCTCAAAGGTACTCTGATGTTCAAATAAATAAATAAAAATAGTTCTCAAAGCAGTATTCTCACCACAACATGGAATCATTGTCGTAAGATACAAAGTGCTTAATGTTAGAGGGGTTATTGCGAATCTAATCCTTGCCACAACTTATGTTTATGGATCCAACAGAAATCCAAATAATTTTCATGACCAAGTGGTTTTCGAATTCTTAAATTTAACATACTAGAAGAAACAATTACTCATCGTAGTAAAGTTGTTTCTTCTCAGGGATCCATCGACGAGCCTTACAAATGGCATCAATCTCCAGGACTGTGCGGCACCAGAGAGAGTACTTTATGCAAATTATGGAATTTAGAATACAAGTTCAAACTCTGGACTGTGGTCACTCTCCCCCTTCTGTTCTATTGTCAGATTTGCTTCTACAGTCCGGGGAGCAATGACCACTAAAACTAACTAAACGGCTACTAAACTATTTCTAAAATTTTCTTTAAAATTTTGAAGATTGAAGCAGACATGTAAAATTAAAATAATCACATTTTAACAACTGCTGAGGAATTGTAATAAACAATGCTCAAGCAAACTTAAAATAAGAACATATTGTTGCGTTAACCTATTCTTAGGTTCTGAAGAGGAGGCAGGGTCAGGGTTTGTAAGGCTTATTGATGGATCCCGGAGAAGAAACAACAGTACAATGGTGAGCAATTTTTTTCTTCAAGAAACAGGAATCCATCACTGAGATGCCTTACAAATGACAGACTCATTAGCAGCACCTTGGGAGGAGGGGTCTAGAACATATTTAAGAAAAAGGTTCTGCAAGACAGCAGTTCCGAAACTTGTGTTCCTTCTGGACTGTATGTCCAAACAGTTGCACTTTGCAAAGGTGTGTACTGTTTACCAGGAAGCTGCTTTACAGATTTCTTGAAGGTGGATGCCCCTTGTGGCTACCACACAGGCAGAGGTGCCCCTTATGGAATATCCATATACTAGGGGAGTACTTTGCTAGCTTTTTCATAACAGAACTGTACACAGGACATTATTCAATGTGAGACAGTTTTCCTAGCTGCTGGCTCACCTTTGCCAACCACTCCACAGGTAATAAAAAGTCATATACTCTCGGACCTGACATCCTTTGTCTGGGACATGTAGTGACCTGGTGCCCTTTTCACATCCAGACAGTTTTTGCTCACCTTAACTGGAATGTTTAAGACATAGTACAGGGAAGGTAACTGACTGGTTTAAGTGGAATTCTGACACCACCTAAGTAGGAACGTCCTACTGGTCCTAAGAAAGAATAGTTATGTACTTACCATAATAGATCTTTGAATCTCTTTCATCAGGGCACACCTATGTAACTAAAAGCTGCCAGGTGCTAGGACCACATGGAAACTTTTGCAAGCAGTCCACCAGGATGCACCCATAATGATGTCAGATGTCAGCTGCTACATAAACGTGGGCGGCTCCCTCTTCTCCTCAGTTCCCTGTCAGAGAACATGCTCAGAGGACCTCTTTGTAGGGAACCAGGAGAGATTCTAGTACTCTGAGAATCCAGGTGAGGCAGAGAGATATAGGTAGACCATGAAGGAGATGAAGACAGCACAAGTTGTAGTCTCTGGCCCCTCAGGATGAAGGAGGATTTGACAGCATGGCCTAATGAAAGAGACTTTCTTGAAGATCTACCCTTACAGTAAGTACGTAACTGTTCTGTCTTTTCAAGGATACCTCTTTCATCAGGCCACACCTATGTAACGAGTACCAAGCAGCAAAGACTGTAAACAGTCTGGATGGCTGGAGCAGACAGGCCAAAGAAAGCAGGCCTTGGAACACAGCTATTCCAAAGCCAGCCTTTTTCCAGAGGCAATGTCCAGACTGTAGTGTTTAGTTAAAGTGCGGACAGTATCCAGATGGTAGCTTCACAGATGTCTGCAGCAGACACATTTTTGAAACAAGCAATAGAGGTGGCCATGCCGCTTTTGGAATGACCGCAAACCACACCAAATTCCTTACCGTACTTCCTCAAACAGAAAGTAATACAGCTTGCTATTTGGACAGGTGCTGTTTAGAAACTGGGACGTCCTCTTTCCCAGGGAGTAATAACAACAACAAAAAAAAGCTGCAATGACTTTCTGCAGTCCTTTGTGTGGTGTATACAGTATCTACGTACATCTATTATATGGAGCAATGCTTCCTCTGTATTTAGGGTTGCCACCTGTCCCTATTTTCGCAGGACAGTCCTGATTTGGGCAACTGTGTTCTGCAAAAAAACATGAAAAATACTACATGTCCTGACTTTGTAGTAGTAAAAATATTTTCTAATTTTCTACTAAATGTTGCAGAAAACTATCATATCTTAACTAAAATACCTTAAAATGATAAGAAACAATAGAAGCAACTAAGAAACTACAATACTTAGCCTTAATTCTGATTATATAGAGAAAACACATCTGGTCGATGGTACGTGCTGTCCTGCGAAAAATCTTGTTTCAGTAAGAAATGTCCCACTTTGAGCTTCTTAAAAGGTGGTTACCCTATCTGTATTGGCATGCTCAGAAGAATAAATTGGCAGATGAATGGTTTGATTTAAAGTAAACTCAGACACCACCTTTGGTAGAAACTTAGAATCAGTATGTAAACACACCCTGTCTTTGTGAAAAATCAAATAAGGAGGCTCACACTTTAGAGACTTAACTCTGAAATCCTTCAAGCAGAAGTGACTGCAACTAAACACAACACTTTCCAAGAAAGAAAGCATAAGCCACAAGTCGCGGCTGTCTCAAAAGGAGCCAAAGTAAGATTTTCCAAAAAAAAATTCAAGTCCCAGGTGGGACTGGATTACAAATGAGAGGCTTCAGATGTAGAATGCCCCTCAAGAATTTAAGGGCTACCTCCAAATGATCAACTGTACGACCCTTAATGGGCACATGAAAAGATGAAATGGCAGCCAAGTGCACTTTGATTGAGAAATATCGCAGCCCTGCATCCGCTAAGGACAGCAGTTACTCCAGAACCTGATTAACTGGACAGGTGAATGGATTCAGATGATGAGAAATGGTCCATAGAGCAAACCACTTTCACTTCACAGAGTAGGTTAAGAGTAAGTGGACCTAGTGAAAGACTTTTTGGCTACCACCAGAACATCTGCCACTCTGAGAAACCCCAAATCGGGCAATGGCTATGTTTTCAGGAGCCATGCATGGAGATGAAGAGATCTGAGGTACGAACTGATCATGGTTCCCTGTTTCTGTAACAGTAGACCCTTGCACTGGGGCAGAAGCACTGGTGGTTCTACCACCAGCTTTTGTAACAGGGGGGACCAGATTTGTTGAGGCCATATGGGAACAATGAGTACTAGAGTTGCCTCCTCCATCTGGGGCTTGAGAAGCACCCTCTGAATGAAAGGGAAGGCAGGGAATGCAAACAGGAACCTTCCTTTCCAAGAGAGGGACAATGCATCTTAGTAGAAAACTCCAGGCCCTGGAACGAAAGGAAGCAGGAAAGCCGTGCAGTTCTCAAGGCCAGTGGAGAGACAAAAGGACCAATTTGATGACCCCATCTGTTGAACAGGTTGTCGATGACCAAGATCAACAGTTCCCATTCATGCATCCTAAACTGTGACCTGCTTAGCCTCCCTGCCAAGACATTTTGGGTGTCTGTAACATGTTCTGCTGACAGTCCTAGACCATGTTCCAGAGTTCAATACCAGACCCTCATCGCTTCCTGGCACAGAGGATATGACGGAGTCCCCCTCCCCCCTTGCTTGTTGATGTAGTGCACACTGACGTCGTCTGTTTGCACTAGCAGAGGACCTGGGGACTAATGAGTTTGGAAGGCTTATAGCCCATACAGAAATGGAAATTACGTACCTACCATAATTTCTGATCTTCTTGGATGAAGTCTACACCACTCACTCACACCAATGGGGATCTATGCCGGAGGCACTAGGACTCAGCGGGAGCAAACTTTTTTCAAGAGGGCTGGTGCCAGAGATGGCGCTGTGAGGAAGTGGCACCGCGAGCCCCGGCTCATGCGGTAAAGATTATCTCAGTGTCGACCCTCCAACCACTTCCGTACCTTTTTTCCGAGGCGCAGTGTAACTAACCTAGAGGTACTAACCTAATAAAATTGGACATAACATAGTCCGAATGACCCGTATAAAAAGGGTCAACAATGAAGTCTTCACAGCCCAGCCATTGAGAGAGTGAAGACCAAAAACAGAGAAGTGAGCTCTAGGGATGGTGGGTGGGCACGAGAATGAGTGGTGGAGACTTCGTCCAAGAAGATAAAAAAATATGGTAGGTATGTAATTTCCATATCTTCCTGGACATAACGTCTCCAACACTCATTCACACTAATGGGAGAGTACTGAGCAAATAATCCCCGAGACAGGCGGCAGGAAAAACTAAGAGCTCACATATTTAGGACAGAAGTCCGTTAAGGATAGTTCTGCCAAATGACAGATGTCGTCTGCCATGGACATCCAAGGTATAGTGCTTAACGAAAGTATGCACTGAGCTCCACGTAGCCGCATTGCAAATGTCTGCAATGGGCATGTTGCGGATTTCCGCCAGAGATGCCGCGACTGCTCTAGTAGAGTGAACGTACACTCTGCCTTCCAGCTTAACCTGTGCCATAGAATAGCAGTAGCGAAGGCATGCTACCAGCCATGCTGAAATGCACCTAATAGCGACAGGTTGACCCAGCCGGGTCTCGCTGAAGGAAACAAACAGTTGTTGAACCTTGCAAATTTCTTTTGTTCTATCAGGATAGAATCGCAGTGCTCTCTTAGCATCCAAAGAATGAAGGGTACATTCCCCTTCATTCTGAAAGTTTGCAAAGTAGGTAGGTAGGACTAAAGGTTGGTTTACATAAAATTCTGAAACAACCTTAGGGAGAAACTTAGGATGAGTTCTAAGAACTACTTTGTCCTTGTGAAATACAGTGTACAGGGGGGTCTGTGACCAGAGCATGTATTTCAGAAACTCTACGGGCTGAAGTGATGGCCACCAGGATGGCCGTTTTCCAAGTGAGGAACTTCAACTCGCAGGTAGCCAGAGACTCGGAAGGTTTCCGAGTCAGCATGTCTAGCACAAGGTTAATGTCCCAGGCTGTGACTGGACATCTGATAAGAAACCTCTTAACTACAGGTAACAAACACAGACAAGGAATGTACTGGCTCATGATAAGCTGAAATGACACGGAGATGAACTTTGGCACTAGACTACTGCAGACCTGAATTTGAAAGGTCTAAAAGGTACTCCAAGACTTTATTTGGTGGGCAGGAAAAAGGGTTTGAAGAGGATTTTGCACACCAGAGAGAGAGTAATGCTTCCATTTGGCTGTGTAGGTCTTTCTAGTGGCTGGTTTATGCGCAGCCAACAGAATATCTGAAACCCTATGGGAAAGATTGAACCTATTCACCTCTATCTCTTCAAGAGCCAAGCGTGAAGGTGAAGCGCCTTCAGATTGGGATGAACCGCGGGCCCCTGGGTCAGAAGGTTCATCTGAAGGGGAAGTGCCTTCGGGAGGGTTGCTGACAGACTGCTGAGTAGCAGGAACCATATCTGCCGAAGCCAGAAGGGAGCAATGAGAATCATTCTGTCTCCGAGACTCGAATTTGAGAAGTACCCTCTGAAATAGAGGAAGAGGAGGAAAGACATATAGAAAGCGTTTTGTCCACTGCAGCCTGAACGCATCCTAACAGAAAATGCCCGGTCCTGGATTTCTGGAGCAGAAGAGAGGCAGTTTTGCGTTGAGTGGGGATGCACAAGGGTCCAGGTCTGGAGTTCCCCACTCTTTGAAGAGTGACTGAGCGACGGTTGAGTCGAGAGACCACTTGTGAGGATCTGTCTCCATTCTGCTGAGATGGTCTGCCAATTCGTTCTAAACACCTGGCAGGTAAACCATGTGGATTAGAGCCTTGTGCTCCAGGCACCATTCCCACACTCTCATAGCTTCCCTGCATAATGGGTAACAGTGTGCACCACCCTGCTTGTTGATGTAATACATCACTGCTTTGTTGTCCGTTTGAAGGAGAATGTTCTTGTGACAGAGTATGTCCTTCAAGGCTCGGACTGCATAGAGGATGGCTCTCATTTCCAGAATGTTTATGTGAAGCTGGGATTCGTCCTGAGTCCACGTACTTTGGGTGTGGAGATTCTGGCAGTGAGCTCCCCACCCCATCAGGGATGTGTCGGTGGTAATGGAGATCTGATGATCCAGAGGAGCAAAGGGATACCATTCCAGAAGGTTGTCCTCCTGCGACCACCAGGTGATTGACCTTTTCAGAGGTTCTGTCACCTTGATGGGAAAGGACTGAGTGTGAGTGGTTGGGGACCACTGAGTACTAAGCATCCACTGAGAGGTTCTCATGTGGAGACATGCTAGGGGTACAGTGAACACCGAGAATGCCAAGAGACCCAGCTGCATAGAGATCGCTCGAACCGAGCTGTTTTCCCTGATGTAGCAGGCCATCTGTAGGATATCGATCCTTCTGTCTTCTGGGAGAAAAACTTTCGCACAGGAGGTATCCAGAAGCGTTCCTATGAAAAAGAGTTTCTGGGAGGGATGCAACTGCGATTTGTTGCAATTTAGCAGGACTCCCATGGACATGAGGAAGTCTGAAGCTCACACGGTGATCCAGAGTTCTGTCTGAGGACTTGCTAGAAGCCAGTCAGCAGATACGGGAACACTTGAATTCGGATTTTCTGAGATGCGCTTAAGAGAATTGCGCAACACTTTGTTAAAACTCGTGACGCCAAGGATAGCCCAAAGGGCAGGACTCTGAACTGATAATGTTGACCCAACGCCACAAACCTTAGGTATTTGTGGTGCTTGGGTGTATAAGAATGTGTTGGTAGGCATGCTGTATGTTCAGGGAAGCTAGCCAATAGTGTTGATGAATCAAAGGTAGAAGGGTACCTAGAGATGTCATCTTGAACTTTTCCTGTGAAGGAATTTGTTTAACTTTCTGAGATCCAGAATGGGGTGCATGCCGCTAGTTTTCTTCGGAACTAGAAAGTAATGGGAGTAGAAACTTGTGTTTCACTGGTCCAGCGAGACCACATCTACTGCCCTGTTGTTCAGAAGGCCTTGTACCTCGGAAGCAAGAAGGTCTGATTGTACTGCCGACAGTCTGGGCTGTCGCTTGGGGGTGATCGGGGTTCTGAAAGATTGAGCGATACCCCTTGTGGATTATCTGGAGGACCCATTTGTCTGATGTTTTAGACTTCCACCGGTCATAGAACCGAGTCAGACGTCCTCCCACCACTGAGGAAGAGTCCCCCTCGGGCAGCTGAAGTGAGACCAGGTAAAGAACTCAGAAGGTGGCACTGGGCGCTTTGGGGTCTTGTGCCTTCTGCTGCATTTTCTTTTGTGGTTGCGGGGTGTGGTTTTTGTCAACCCCCCCCCGCCTTTGCCCTGAAAGGACTGACGGCTGTGAAATTGACGCTTGTTGGCACCCCCCCGAGAGGGCGGGTCTAGTCTTCTGTGTGGCCTCCAGAGCTTGTTCCACCTGGGGTCTGAACAGATATATACCGAAGGGTAAGGCCATGACCTGCTTCTGGGCATCATTCGTGAAGCCCGAAGTATGTGAAGTGGCGATGGGTACAATGCCCTGCTGCGCTCGAGAAGTTGCATCGAAAGCGTCCATTGCAGCTTTAACCTGTTGGTTATTGGACTCGATGTGCCTGGTTATGGTGTGAAGTAGCTCTGAATTAGATTCCGACTCAGGCAAAGCTTCTACCATTTGCTTGCATGAATGCCAAAGGACATACTCATACTGAGAAAAATAGCCCTGGTAGCTGGCAATATGCATACCCAGGGTGGAGACAGCAAAGACTCTCTTACCTAAGGTGTCTGTCTTACAAGATTCTTTTTTATAGGCCAGGCTGTAGATGCCTGAGGGAGGACGGCCTTGTCATTCTCTGCTAAGACTACAATGGGAACAGCAAAAGCTTGTGAGGCCAATATGGGTCGATCCTTTGGAGCAGCACACTTCCTATCTATGGACTTAGCCATGTAAGGGATGAGAGCAGGATTGTTCCATACCATCTGAGAAAGGGTCTCAAAAGATGGTTGTACCGGAGGAGTTACATCCAAAGGGATCTCCGGGACATGCAGGTATTGGAGTCTTAAAAGCTTCCCAGGATCTATTTCTGTAGTCTGGAGAGAAAGAGTGGAATTTAAATTTTTCAGCAGAGATTTAAAGGAAAGGTCTTCGATCACAGGCTCTGCAGCAGGATTAATCCCTGCTCCTTCAACATGACCACCCAGATGAAGATCTGGGTCAGGCTCAAAATCATCTCCTGACAGTCCAGGGGAGACTGTATGGACAGGAAAGGAATGAAAATTACAAGAGGAAAGAATTGGAGTCGAAAAGCCCTGGGGGCTGGATGGCACCGCACCAAGCATCGACGCCGACAAAGAACATGGCGCCGAAACCAAGGAAGCTGGCGCCATCAGAAACAGTCCAGCACACGGTGCTGACAAAGGCCACGGTGCCGACAGAGCCCTCAGTGCCACGGACGGCGCCGACAGAGCCCCTCCGACACCGCAGAGGGCACTGACAGAGCCCTCGGCGCCACGGACGGCACCGACAGAGCCCTCGGCACCGCATACAGCTCTGAGAGCATCCCAAGGTTCCAGAAACTGTGATTTGAAGGAAAATTAACAGGAGATAGAGGCATCAGTGTGGACCCCTGCGCTGCAGCCACGTGAGGGGGAAAAAAACACCTGAGCACAGAGTTGATGGCACCAAAGAAGCCTTACCCGGTCCCTTGAATGGACTGGGCCAGGCAGCTGGACCAACCTCCGAGCCCATTGCTCCATAAAAGCAGCCCACTGATGAAAATGCACATCGAAGGCCCTTCCAATATGCGGGGACGGGCTCCGATGTCGAAGAGGTTGGGCACCGGAGCCCGAAACCGGAAACTCCGAGAGAGGAGGAGACCGGTGCCTAGCCCCAATGACAGACAGTCGACACGCGACATACCAGAAGGCGACTCCAGTAGGATGCCTTCTTTCGACTTGTGCCAAGAAGAACTAGAGGCCAAATGGTGCCATGAATGGGACCATTTCCTTTTATGCTTTCGGGGGGACTGCCCAGCCCCTGAGCATTGGACTGTCCGTTGTCAGACCCACCCTCTGGGGAGGGCGGCGGACTGGACCCAGCCCAGCTGACTGAACAGCTTTCATATGAAGTCTCCCTACCGTCACCTGACCTGCTCATGGTTGACTCCACCAATGGAGGGCTAAAGACTTCTTATTAATCAATAAAATGAAATCTACTCGGTACTTGTTTCGAAGATAAATTACAAAACAAAAAACTGAAAACTATGCTGCTAGTTTGAAGTTTGACTCCCAGCGGGCGAGCGACGTCATCACTGAGGCACACTTGATGGCGGGAAAAAAGGAACTGAGGTGGTTGGAGGGTCGATGCTGAGATAGTCTTTACCGCACGAGCTGGGGATCGCGGTGCCGCTTCCTCGCAGTTCCATCTCTGGCACCGGCCCTCTTGAAAAATGTTTGCTCCCACTGGGTCCTAGCACCTCCGGCGTAGATCCCCATTAGTATGAATGAGTGGTGGAGACTATATGTCCAATAAGATCAGAATGCACTTCTAGAACATTTATGTGCAAGGTGCCTTCTACTGGGGTCCATGGTCCCTGTGTCTGATGGGAGCCCAGATGTGCACCCCAGCCCATCCCGAAGCACCTGTTAGAATCTGGGGAGGGGAAATCAGGAGGGGAACCTCCTTTAATAGATTGCTGGGTTCCATCCACCACTTGAGCACTTTGCGCACAGGAGATGTGACCAGGACCCTTTGTTCTAGGTTGTCTGTGAGCTGATCCCACTGGACTATCCTCATGTGCAGCCTGGCCAAAGCTACTGTGACAATGACTGCTGCCATGAGGCCCAGGAACCATAAGAATGTCTTGTCTGAGACATACTGGCTGTCATGTACTAGTTGTGCATGGGCAATAAGGCATTGGACCTTGTGCAGGGGCAGAAAGGCTGATCCTTGAGCAGAGTTCAAACTGCTCCTATATACTGAAGTCGTTGGCAATAGGTTAACACTGACCTGGGTATGCTGACAGTGACACCCAGTGTATCTAATAGCTGTCTGGTTTGAGCTAATGTATACAGGAGCTGGTCCCTGGAATGGGCTTTCAAGAGTCAGTCATCCAGGTAGGGGAAAACATAGAGGCCTTCCCTGCGAGGGGCTGCTGCAACTACTGCCTAGCATTTGGTAAAGACCCGTGGCACAGAAGACAAGCCAAAGTGCAACACTCTGAATTGGTAAGGTTCGCTTTGGAAGAGGAACCTCAAATATTTTTTGTGAGATTTCTGAATTTTGATAGGAGGTAAACATCCTTCATGTCTAAGGAAAAGATCAAATCCTCTGCCTGCAGCAGTGGGAGCATGCCCAGCAGAGTGAGCATTCTGAACTTTTTGTACTCTGTGAAGAAGTTCAGTTCTCTGAGATCCAGAATAGGCCGCAGGTCACCTGTTCACTTTGGGACCAGTAAGTACCGAGAGTAAAACGCCTTATGCCTTTGTTCAAAGGGCACAAGCTCTATGGCTTTCTTTTGAAGCAAAGTCTGAAATTCCTCGAGGAGCAGAGGAAGCTGTTTTGAAGGATAGTGGGTTACCACTGGTGGATGATCTGGAGCTGTGTCCAAAAGTTCCAAAGCATGGCCATGTTCTAGGAGTTCTAGAACCCAGGCATCTGTTGTCACCTCTTTCCACTGATTTAAATGGAGAGAGGTGACCCTCTACAACCACCCTGGCAGTAATGGTGGTTGGAGGGGTACAAGGAGTCAGGCAGAGTTGTCTGTGGTGGCTCCACCTGTGCCATCACCTCTAAGGGCTTTTGAATGGCACCTTGGGCAGTGCCGGGGGTGGGCAAGGCTCCTGCTCTCTTGCCTGCACCCTGCTGTCTGGTTGCTGGGTGATGCCTGGCACCAGCTGGATGAAAAGGTACCCTATGCCTACTCCTTGGCTACAGTAAAGGGAGTGTTTGGACTTCAGGGTTCTGCCTGAGGCCTGAAGGCTCGAAAACATGTCTTGGACATCAGAACCAAACAGCTTATGTCCTCTAAAAGGGGCACGGAGAACAGACCGTTGCATGTCATTTGCAGATCCTGCTAACCTAATCCATGAAGACCTCCTGAGACAGATGCCAGAGGCAGCAGCCCTGGCAGGGGCATCTGAGACATAAGCTGTGTGAAGCAGATGCTTGCCCACATCGGCCCCAGCAGTAAGAGTTAAAGAAGCTCTAGTTTGGGGGTGCCCTCTGGTAAGGGTTATGCAGCTGCCCTAGCCTTCCTCCAGAGGGTGTTCTGGGACTGTATTATGTGGGCCTGGTAGTTGGCAATATGAAGGCCCAATGAAGAGGAGGCAAAGGTCTGTTTGCCCAAAATATCTAACCTCCTAGACTCTTTATCAGGAGGAAGGGAACTGAGGTGTTTAGGCACCGTTGATTTATCATGGGCAGCATTAAAGACCACAGAGTATGCCTCAGACTGGGTGGCAAAGAATAGCTTTCCAGAAGGGGCCATGCACATTCTGTCTACCTTCTTTGGTATGGCTAGAATCACATTTGGCCTGTATCAGGCAGCAAAGGTGGCATCCTCTAAAGCAGGGAGGAGAACTGGCACCACAATGGGAGGAGAGTCAGGCAGCTCCAGAAACTCTAATAAATGTTCCTTGGAAGTGTCCTACTCTTCTAGGTCAAAATTCATGGCAGCCTGTAATTGCTCCATCATGGTGAGGAAGGTAGGGTCCTCCTCAGGTGGTGACCTTGGAGTGTGGACCACCGAGTCCTCACTGCAGGTGGACACTGTAGAGCTGGTACTCCTGCCACAGTGGCTCTCAGTGTACTCTTCAGCCTCTTCCTCCTCATCCTGCATTATTAAGTCAGGATTGTACTCTTAATTGTCATTGACAAGGTCAACGGGCAGCAGAGAATGTACTGGCGATGTCAGCGGCAGCCTAGGAGGTGGCTGGGGCAAGGGTCTACCTTGCGTCACTGAGGGGGGGATTAGTAGCTGAACCCGTCAACAGACCCCCTGGGGCAGGGGAAGTAGGTAGCAGGCATCTAATCATATCAGTAAACAATGTTAGTACAGTTTGAACATCAGTGCCCGTGTGGTCGATGGGTGAGACTGGGGGAGTTGACAGGGGAGACTGCATCCTAGACATCGACAGTGACATACCAGCCGTACTAGGTCTGGTAGTGCCAGAACCAAGCTCCGACCTTGATGTCATGTTGACGGTTGGGGAGGGGCAAGCGGCGTCGCCGCGGAAGCGGTCGATGGCGCAGAGGAGATCATACCTGCTGTACTGAGGGGTGACTTGGAACGTAGTTGGGGGGGGGAGGAGTTTCCGCTTCTCCTTGTCCCAGTATTTATGTTTATGACTCCTTGACGACTTGTCTCTGGATGTGAAGGACCCGGACCCGATAGACTGGGTCGGAGACGTGATGGCGCTCTTCGGCTACAGCTCCTTCTCTATCATAGCCACTTTCTTCTCAAAGAGATGCTTCTTGAAGGCCCTTTATGGCATCACCTGGTCACAGAGTTGAAGTGCCAACAGATAGGGCAGGCTTTCAAGCTGTGGTCTGGGCCTACGCAGCAAACACAGACATCATGGGAGTCACCAGTGTAAATCTTCTTGCCATAGTCACAGTAGTCGAACAATTTCAATGGTTCTTTCAACAACATACAAGTCATCGAAAATCTCTGTAAAAGTGATTGCATTTTCTAAAAAAAGAAAATAAAATGGTGGCTAATGCAGTGGCATTTCTGTGAGTGGTCTGAATATGGTCAACAGTGACAAAAGAACTGAGGAGAGGAGGTGTTGCCCACGTTTAGGTTGCAGCCGACGTCTGACATCGTCATAGGCAGCCCCGGTGGACTACTTTTAAAATTTTCCATGTGGTCCTAGTGCCTGGTGACTTTTAGTTCCACAAGTGTTACCTGATGAAAGAGATGCCCTCGAAGAAGATCTACCTTATCCATGTGGAAGATTATGTAGTTTGGATCTGTACAGATGGCTTGCAGTTGTTAACCTCCTGGCAGATGCCATAGCTATAAGGAACACTGTTTTTCATACGACATATTTTAAGTCAGCTATCACAACCAGGCTCGAAAGGAGCTTCCTTCAGCTGGGCAAGACAGATATACATAAGTCCCATGGAGGGACTGGGTCCCTTACAAGGGGATACAGATGACTGATGCCCTTAAAGAACCTTTTAAAAACAGGTTTTAAGGCCAAGGACTTGTTTTTGCCTGCTGCTGTGTAGGTGAACACAGCTGCCAGGTGAACCCTCAGGGGTGAAGGTCTCAGACCGAATGGCTGCAAGTGTAGCAGGTAGTCCAGAACTGTGGATAGCCCTGCCTGCATTGAGATCATCTTCCAGTGGCACACCAGTAAGAGAATCTCATCCATTTAGAGGAGTATGCTTTCCTTACTGTTGGTTTTCTGGAAACTCTTGGCACCCTCAGCACTTCCTCTGACAGGTTCAAACTAGAGATTTCTAGCTCTTCAAGGACAATCCAAGGAGAAAGAAGTGAGCAAAGAACCAGGCTGCACTCGTGTAGAATGTTTCCAAAAATCATTTACTATTAACTGAGTGCACACAATAAGAGTACACATGCAGGAATTCCGAGTAGCTACCCTAGCACCTCGACTGAAGGAGTCTTCAAGGGGGTGGAGCTACCAGGTCAAACCAGTCTAAGTGTACAAAATTCAGCAACGTCATTTCATTATTTCTTAAAGTAACAGTGGTGCCTTTGAAGGCTACATGGTATTTAACTTATGTTACATATCCTTCACATATGCCATTTACAGCTAGGAAATAGTTACTTATCAATATTAAATGTACAAAAACTCTACAAAAAGCTTTCCTTACTGCTGGTTTTCTGGAAACTCTTGGCACCCTCAGCACTTCCCCTAACAGGTTCAAACTACAGAATTCCAGCTCTTCAAGGACCATGCCCTCAGATGTAGTGTTCTGAGGTCTGGGAATATCATTCTGCCCTGAGATAGAGTCGGCAGGTTATGTTTCAGTGGCAGATGGACTGGAATCCTTCTTTTTTTACTTTTAATTTTATTGCATTTTCAGACCTTATAATATCAAAAGATGCTTGCGTACAAGAGAATGTCAAACAACAGGAATTACTAGTATACACATTAATTAATCCAGGGACCAGTGTGGCTATTCTCATAGTGGTACCACTTAAAGTGAATACCTGAAAATTATATAATGCATAATTCAAGCACAGCACCGAATCATTATTGCAGCAAGTGCAGTTAATTATTTCCAGGAATAGTTGACATACTGACTCTTAGGTCCGCTGGTAGCCTACAAGGCTGAATGATTATTTTGTCCAGGGTACATATTTTAAGACCTCAGTTAAAGTCGTCCCCGGACTCCTGACATTTACCAGCAGTGAAACACATTTAAACAGTGATGTCAACTGATAAACAAGCATTTGGCAATGCCGAAAGTTCGCTGCGTTACTTAAGGAACAGCACAAGGAGGTGCTCCATAAAGTTTAATGGGGGCAATTTGTAAAAGCCTGTTTTTATACTTTCCAGTGATGGTTTTGTCACAGAAAGGCAGTTGCTTAACTAACAAGGACCTTCGTAGGTAGGCGACTGCATTTTTTTGACAAAATCATCACTGGAAAGTATAACAAGCATCTGTCAATGCCGAATGTTTGCTTGCTGGCATTGGCATTGGCAGTGCAGGAGTCAGAGAGATGCACAATAGAAATGGCAGTGAAGTACTGAACTGACGCCAACCCCACCCCCACCTTGCAGAGACTGACAGGCATTGGGGTGTGCCTTTGGGTCGTCAGCCATAATGCTCATGCCATTTCACTTCACCCTACCCTGCAGACACTGACAGATGTCACAGTTTGCCATGGGGTCTTCGGGCCTTATGCTCACCCCATTCCATAAGGAAATACACTGAGATGGGTGCAGTATGGGAGAATGGGGTGAATGTTGGGGCTGAAGACCCCAAGGTACATCTCGATGCCTGTCACTGGCTGCAAGGTGGAATGGCGTGAGCATTATGGCCAACGATCCCAAGTCACACCCCTGACACTCCAAATTTTCAACACGGGCTTTTTGTGACCCCACCTCATGAACAGTGGCACAATCATTTCATTACTTAATCCCGAAAGGTAATTTTGCATAGCGACTGCGCCATTTGACGCCACAGATGCGAAAACACATTTCGGGCAGGATGTGAAAAATGACAGCTGTACTGTTCATGAGGTGGTATGAAAAAATGGCACTGTTGAAAATCTTGAGTGAAAATATGAAATACTGGTGAAGTTACGAGCGTGCGTAGAAACTGTGCAACGCAAACCTGTAATGCAATCATTTCTTGGAATTTCTTCACCAGATTTTCAACATGGCCATTTTTGGACCTCTCCTCATGAACAGTGGCACTGTGATTTTGCTAATCTGTCCTGAAAGCTGATTTCCCACAGCGACTGTGCCATTCTGCACCACAGGTGTGAAAACACATTTCATGCAAGATGTTAAAACTAGCAGATATACTGTTCATAAGGAGGTGTAAAAAATGGCAATATTGAAAATCTGGAGTGAAAATATTAAAAACTGGCGAAGTTACAAGCATGCATAGAAACTGCACAATGCACGCTCGGAACGTAGTCATTTTTTGGAATCTTTTCACCAAATTTGCAACATGGACTTTTTGGGACCTCTCCTCCTGAACTGTGGCATTGTTGTTTCGTTAATAGGTCCCAAAAGGTGATTCCACGTAGCGACCGCGACATTGCCTTTCGGGACCAAGAAATTAAATGACAGTGCAAGTGTTCACGAGGTGGGGTCCCAAGAACCCCATGTTGAAAATCTGGGGCCAAATGTCCTAAATATGGCTGGGATATCAACCTAAGTTGTGACCCCCTCCCCCCATTGACTCCCGTTATAGGGCTTACCATGATTTTCTTCAGTTTGTGGTTGGCTTTCGAGGAGTGCAGACGCATCCTGGTCCACAGAAGATCGCTGCTCCTGACCTCTGGAGGTAAGTATGGGGTGAGGGGGGGGTGTGGGGAAGTGGGTGTGCATAGGAAGGGTCGAGATAGGGGAGGGGAATGGGAAAAACGATGAAGGACTGTTTTATTTTTTGCAGGTTAAAAAAAAAATACATATATATTCCAGGGGACCATTTTCTTTACTTACAGGTAAAAAAAAAAAATACTTTTGGCACACTGGGCTGGGCTCCCAGTGTGCCACATGAGTTTGGGGGGGCTGATGCCAACGGGGATTGGGTACCTCTGCTGGCAAAAATTGAGCTTGGTGGGGCACACTGGGGTGGGCTCCCAGTGTGTCACATGAGTTTGGGGGGCCTAATGCCGACTGGGATTGGGCACCTCTGTTGGCAAAGAAATTGAGCTTGTGGGGTGGGGGCATCCAACACCGGAAGTGGGCATCCCTGTGTCGGGAAAATATGAAAACGGTCTCTGCACACTGGGGTGGATCCCAGTGTACCACAATGTGGAGGGGGGGGCATACATACCGACACGGGGATTGGGCATCCCGATGTTGGCTTTCCTGGGGAGCATGTAGTTTCTGCACATGCGCAGAAGCAGTGGCGCTACTGTGCATGTGCAGAATCGGCTGCATTCCACACACATTTGTTCCATGACCGAACAGTGATCAGCTGTTTGGTGGCTCCTTCTTTTGGAGTTTTCACCCACACTACTCATAGCAATAAGTTCGTAGTGCGCAGGCAAGGCGAACTTAAAAAAAAAAAGAGTTACAAACATTGTAAAACCTCTCTGACACAAGAGACAGTTGCTTTTAAAGAACAGAAACAAATGTACATATTTTGCATGTTCTTAACTATTCCTTTGTACTGTAACCATGCACTGATACTTGCACAGCATACTTGCCATGTGAGGGGGAGAGTATGCTATGCCAGAGGCAGTGTCGGGTGGCCATGTTGCTGCACAGATTCCTCTACACCCAATCAAGGCAGTCCCACACCATCTTGATCATGTGGCTGTCTCTGTTACAAATACAGCACCACAGACCCCTTTGCACTAAATAGTACTGATACACTGGTCCTGGCTCAGGAAACAAATTAGCAATCTTAAACTTTTATGAACTGCAGTTATCGGTGGGTATTTCCGACACTCAAAGAACAGAAAAAAAAAAAAACTGCTGTAAAACCTCAATAGAGCCAGTCTCATTTTATTAGGTCCCCACCCCCCAAAATGCTTTCTCCAGAGTAAGTGAGTAGTCCAAACAGTGCGGTTATCAAGTCCTGCAGGGGAGAGTTCCCAACTACAAGAATTATAAAGTTCAAGTAATAATAAAGCTCCTGAAAGAGAACCTTTCTTGATAATTTTTCTACGAGAAATTAGATAAGATGAAACATCCTTACCTCCATGAGTGTCTGAAGGCCCTTTCATTGTTTTCCATACTGCCCCACAAGGGGTCATTATTTTGACCCCAAGGGGCTAACTGGCCAATCCCTTCCACTTCCTTATCGCTGGCTTCGCCTCCACACTCTGACATTTTGTGACATCCATATAGGGAGAGTGCAGGGGCATGCTCCATTTGGGTCTATGAAGCAAGATTTACTAACCAATTTTCTGGATGTTTAACTAGACATTTGGTGAAATCAGAGCCCTAGTTCAACTAACAAGGCTCTTGTTAGTTGAACCTGGGCTCTGATCTCACCAATGTCCAGTGAAATGGCCAGAAAACAGGTATGTAAATCATGTTCCACAGACTTGAACTGAGCATGCCCCCATGCTTTCCCTATACAGACACCACACAATATCAAAGCTGGGGCAGTGCAAGTTATGATCCCTTCCCTTCCTTGGAGGGCAGTATAGAACATTTTGAAAGTAAGTGCCTCAGAGCAGCTCCCACGGAGATAAGAGAGCTTCCTCTTGCTTGATGGCAGCACAAAGAAAGGTGCTCTTTAAGGTGCAGTCCCCATTTAGGGCCGGCCCAGTGGCGCTGAGGGTTGAGGTGCTAGTGATCCGGGGTGTGGCTGGGGACTTCAGGGGAAGCAGGAACAGGCCGAGCTGAGAGATCACACTGGAGAGAATCCATGCAACCAGAGAGGAGGGGGCATAAAGAAAAGTTAACAAAAAAAAAAAGGCACAGTCCCCTTTTTAGTGCAGTAAATACAACCCTGCTGTGTTACAACAGTTTGATAATTCTTTGTTCGCCTCATTTGTGCCTTCTCTGCTGTCTGCTTCCATGGTTGCCAAAATCTCCTCCACAACTGCTCCAGCCACCTTTGGATCTGTGAAGCTGTACTGTTTATTGTGATAGGAAAATAGAAAGCCCAGTTTTTAGTTTTGTCGCCACTCCATCAAATGATTTACGTCACTGGTGGGCTACATAAGAATAATCTGGAAAGAATAAAATTATTTTATCCCACAAACTACTTGTTACTGGTTCTTGGCTGCCACCAGTACCTGATCTCATGTTCCCACTGAAGCAGTTACCATCAGGATTGTTCTACGTCCATCCTCTGGTACCATGGCCGTTCCAGGAGCAATGTGGTATGCCTTAACCACTGGTACGACATACAATATCTCGGCTCATGCTCCTTGATAACCACTGGAGTATGCCTTATTTTGTATAAATTTTATTTTTCTACTTTTTTATATGATACTTGTACATAGTACCTGTTACTACTATGTAACTGTTTGCCTCGATTGCTTTCAATGCCCTCCTTTACCACCTCCACCTAGGAAGCATCTGGAAATGAGCTGTTGTCAGCTCAGTATGTACTGTACTTCCTGGTAAAACTTTCAAAAATAAATAAAATCAATCAATCAATCAATAAATAAATACCCAAGCCCTAAAGCCTCTGGCAGCCACCTCCCTAAACAGATCCCCAGATGATCTCCTTTGGTCCCTTCAGGGACCCCCAGAATCTGAACAGCTGCAGATCTGACAGTGTTTTCCAGTTGTTCATGTCGCAACTGCATGACCGACTGCTGTTTAACAGCTGTGGTTGTAACAGCCAGGACTTTGGTGGCTGCCTTCTCTCCATCAGATTTCATAACTACTCCATCTATACAGGACTCCATAGTTGCGAATCTTCCAAAGTATTGATCCAGCTTGGTGTCCAGCAGTTTTACCAAAAATGTGAGTTCATGGATAGAGCATTGCAGGGAGTCCAATGTGGTGGATGCATCTCTTTGACTCCCATCTTGTGAAGTCAGGCCTGGTCCTGCTGATGGTCCTGCCAAGGAAGAGTCTGGTTTTGTTTAATTTTTTGGTCTCACCATAATACTTTCAGTATGTCCTGTTCATCTGACTTTCCTCGTCAAACTAGTGATGTTACACTTGCAACAGGTGATAAACTGCTTGTTTTAATTGTAAATTTGTCCTCTGCAGTGCAGGAGCTCTCAGAAAAGCATTCCCCTGACTGGGCTGCTGCCCCCCCCGATTGACTGGACTCTTGCTGGACAGGATAAACCTGTCTGGCACTATCAGGAATATTGTTCCTGGATCTCACTTGAGTTTTATGAGCACTCTCTGTATGAGTGGGAATGGTGGGAAGGCATTCAGGAACTTCCCTGTCCAATCCAGAGCTGGAGGCCTGCAACAAAACTTTGGGGGCTGACTGTTCTCCGAAGAGGCAAACAGATCTATTTCTGTAGTACACCATCTTCTAAAGACTGAAGCCAGCACTTACTGGTTTAAGGTCCACTCATGACTTCCCTTGCTGATTCTGCTTAGGTAGTCTGCCAGCACGCTGACCTCAGCTAACAGATGTACTACAGAATCTTTATGACCAGTGAATAAGCCAGATCCCAGACTATAACAGCTTCTTTGCACAGTTTTCAGGATTTTGTTCCTCCCTGCTTGTTTATGTAGTACACTGCTGAAGTACTGTCTGTCTGAATTTGGACAGACTTACCCTTTAGCTGGGAGGAAAAGAACTGCATTGCCAGTAGTACTGCCCTGAACTTGAGGAGATTTATGTGCTCCCGAGTCTTCTGATGCCTTACTGTGAGATCCAGGAGGTGGGCGACCCACCCTAGGAGTGAAGTATCTGTTGTGAGAATTCTTGTTGGGTATTGCTGGAGGAAGGCAATGCCCTCTTTCAGGTTGCTTTCCTCTTCCATCAGTCTAGTGCTTGCACAAAGGCTTTTGTAACTGTCACCAGCTTGGACAGTGCATTTGACCCTTGGGATCAATGCTCTCTTACATGGTACTGAATGTCACTTATCTGAAATCTGGCCTATGGAGCCACTACTGTGAGGAGGCCATGTGGACAAGTTAGCTGCAGAAAATCCCTTGCAGGTCTTGGGAGGTCCAGTTGAAGGATTCTGCACTGGCAATTAGGTTTGAATTCCTTTAGGGTATCCAGCCCTACAGCTATGAAGTCCAGCAGCTGCACTGGTTCTGTGCCAGACTTCTGCAGATTTGTTACACATCCCAGGCTCTCTAGGGCTCTAAGGTGCTCCTTGCCTGCTGTATGGGCACCCTGCCTCTTGTTCTGCTTCCCTGAGATTACCCGGTCATCTAGGTAGGGAAAAAATAACACCACACCTTGTTTTCTTAGGTGAGCTGCTACCATGCCTAGGCACTTTGTGAATACCCTTGGTGCTGAGGTGAGACTGAATGGAAGGGCTGCAAACTAGTACTGGCAGTTTCCCAGCCTGAACCTGAGAAATGTTCTGTGGCTGGGTCTTACTGAAATGTGAAAATAGGTCTCCTTCAGATCCAGTGATCCCAACCAATCTCCTGACTGCAGGGATGTATCAATGTGCCCAGTGTAACCATTTTGAACTTTTCTTTTTTGATATGCTTGTTCAGATATCTTCCCTATAAAATGGGTCATCACTCCCCATTTTTCTTGTGGGTCAGGAACTATCTTGAAAACAGGCCCTTTCCCCACTGTGGGGTAGGAACCTTTACTACTGCTTTTGCCTGTAGCAGTTTCTTAACTTCCATTCCAGCAGATTTCTTTCCAAGTTGTTTGGTCTCTGCAGTTTCGGAAACCTCTTGAACTGCAGGGACAATCCCTCACCCACTACTTCCAGGACCAACCAGTCTGGTAATGTTTACTCATTCCTGACAGCAGTGGGTTAGCCTTTCCACCACTGGCAATGGTTGACTCTTGACCTGCGCAGAATTGTCAGGAGTCGTGTTTTGGCTGTGGCTTGGAGGCTCGTGCTGTGGCTTTGGGTCTGGTGCCGCAGTACGCCTGGAGCCCCTCCTACCTCTGTTTCTATAGTAACCTCTTCGGGGTTGGTTCTCATAGGCAGCATAGGGCAGTAACCTCTGCCCCTGCCTACACTTCCATAATGCCTGTAGGAAGTGGAGACTTTTTCATTTTAGTGTTACTTTTAAAACTGGTCTTTTATTCCTCCACATTTTCCATGTGTGATTCTGTTTTGTCACCAAAGAAAAAAATTACTTACCACCGAAATATTGTTTCTTCCAGGGGATTCCTCATTATGCTCAACGTATGCAGTGAGCCTTGCTGGTGAAGCTGTCCTGGAGTGCGTGGAATAGAATTTAGAATGCAATACAAAGCTCTGCCCTCTGGGTGGTGCTGCGTTCTACAGCCTAACGTCAGATCCTTCGTAACATAATTTAGTAAGCTACAAAGAGCTCAAAGGGTGTTAAAAGAATGGCCCAGAGGACCAGCATGGCAGACCAACAAAGTCAGCAGAAAAACATTTTTTTATCTGTGAATGAACAACAAGTAATGCTCAAGCAATTAAAATAGAAGAGTACTAAGAAATGATTATTGCAGAACCTTTTCCTCATTCTGAAAGGGGAGGCAGGGTGGGAGATTAAAGTATAATGAGGGATCCCCTGGAAGAAGCAATATTACTATGGTAAGTAATTTTTTCTTCAAACCCCAGGAATCCCTCATTATGCTTAACATATGCAGATTACAAAGCAGAATTCTAAAAGAACTAAGGGGAGAACTAGTTACACCACTGGCTACCCTTTTAAACAAATCATGGGAGGATGGTGTGGTACCTGAGGACTGAAGGAGGGTGGATGTGATTCCCTGTCACAAAAGTGGGAGCAAGTCAGAGACAGGAAAGAAAAAATACTCACCTTAGTAATGTTGTTTCTTCTAATGGAGTCTTGCTGTATTCTGACATATGCAGTGATCACCAACCTTTGAACTGCCCCGGAGAACAAAGAGTTAACTTTCCATGCAGGGCATGGAACGCTGAGCTCGAGCTTGGTTGAAGCCTCTGTCTGCTGTTGTTTAAACTCCAACCGTCAGATCTTTACGAGCTATACTCACTAGGCGTTCTGTGTGGAAACTGTAAACCCACACTAGCCAACTGGCAACTAAATTTATTAAAAAGGGTTTTTGGTTTCAAAGCAAAGACTCAAGTCAGGAAACCCAAAACAAAACACAACACACACCCAAAATAAAGGAGGGTGCGGAAGGCACCTCTAGGTGCCAACACTGCTCCTGCCCACCCACATCCCAAAAACCAGGTTCTGAGAGAGGAGGGGGAGGTCAGAATACAGCAAGACTCCATTAGAAGAAACAACATTACTAAGGTGAGTCATTTTTTCTTCAAACAACGTGAAGTCTTGCTGTATTCTGACATATGCAGACTACCAAGCAGTACCTCCATGGAGGAGGGACAGAACCTACTTTGGGAAAAGGCTCTGAAGTACTGCTGTGCCAAACCGAGCATCACTCCTAGCCTCAATATCCAGAGACTAATGCTTGGTAAATGTATGGGCTGTTTTCCAGGTGGCTGTTTGACAGATTTCTAAGATAGGAATATCCCTGGCAGCAGCCAGAGAAGCAGCTGTACCTCTAGTAGAGTGAGCCCTCAGGCCTGAGGGTGGGGTTCTACCCAATTTTTCATAGCAGAATTGTATACAAGAGACACTCCACCTGGCAACAGATCTTTTAGTGGCACGTTTGCCCTTACTGACCTCTCCATAAGTGAGGAACAACTGGAGGACTCAAACCTGTGACCCTTTGTGCGCCTATGTAGTATTAAGGGCCCTTTACATCCAGGCTGTGCAACCTCCTCTCTCTAGAGGAGGAATGGTCAGTGAGGAAAACAGGGAGAGACAGACTGATTAAGGTGGAAGTCTGAGACCACTTTAGGCAAAAACTTCCTGTTAGTTCTTAGGACCACTTTATCTCTATGAAAAGAGATGAAATCTGTGCAGCACCCCATACGTCGAATGGGAAGAACACCCCTCCCCCCTCAGCTAGTGGTCAAACAGGAATTCAGCATGTTTGCCGTTCATTTGCATCACTAGGTAATAAAAAAGGTTTGTCTCCCCATACGATGCACAGGGGTAATGCCAAACTTCACCCAACAACTAACACACCAAAATCTGGCCAATGGAAAATCATGTACACAATGCTCACAGCCTGGGAAATAAGATCCCAGACCTGCAGGCAATAATGTCAGAGGCTAAACTGACATAGTAGCAATTAGTGAGACGTGGTTTACCAGTAACCACACTTGGGAGACTTCAGTACCTGGCTATGTATTGTTCAGAAGAGACCGAGGTGCAAAAGGGGGAGGAGGGCTCTGTATGTTAATGAAAATATCAAAGCTACAGAAATTCAGAATACACATAAGGAGCCAGAAGAACTGTGGGTCACCCTGGAAACAGGAAATGGGACAGCCATAAGAACTGGGGTTGTCTACAGGCCCCAGACCAGAGGGAGGACATAGACACATTACTGTTAGAAGATATACAAAACATGACAGCTAAAGGAGGTTCTGATAATGGGAGACTTCAACATGCCAGATACAGATTGGTCAATACCAGCAGGAACATCTGCCAGAACTAGACTCATAGTGGATTCCTGCAGGGAGGGCCTCAAACAACTGGTACAGCAACCCACAAGAGACAGGGCTATCCTAGATCTAGTACTGACTAACAAAGAAGGGATCACAGATCTCAGGTAGAAGGTCACCTGGGGCCAGTGACCATCACATGGTATGGTTCAATTTGGCTACTACATCTAAATCATCCCATTCCAAGGCAAAATATGGGACTTCAGAGGAGCTGACTTGATAAGATGGCCAACAGAGTTAAGCTAGCCCTGGCAAAAAGAAACACAGGTGAGGAGGTACAGGCAAAGTGGGCAAGCATTAAGGATACAATACTTGAAGCAACATCCCATTGTGTTAGACAGAAAAGGAAGTGCAAAGAAGAAGGAAACCACTTTGGTTCTCAAATACAGTAGCAGAAAAGGTCAGAGCCAAAGGCTGGCCTTCAGAAAATATAAGGAAACACAGCGGGATGAAGATAGGGAGGCATACCAAACTGCCCTAAGGGAAGCAGGTAAGGCAGTAAGGCAGGCAAAGTCCCAAACTGAGGAAACACTAGCACAAACAGTAAAGAAGGTGACAAGACTTTCTATAGATACATTAGTGAAAGGAGAAAGTCCAGAGGGGTATTGCTAAGCTAATGGAGAAAAGGGAGCATGTGAGGAGGAGGACCCTGTAAAGGCATCTATCCTAAATAGATACTTTGCTCAGTATTTACTGAAGAGAAGGTAGGCAGGCCCTACAGCTCAGCATCATGGACACAGGGGAGGGAGGTGAGCACTACTTCCTTCACAAAAGAAAGGGTCCACAAGAGCTTGCTAAGCTCAGGTGGATAAGGCAATGGGACCTGATGGCATACATCCCAGGGTACTTAAGGAGCTAAAGGAGGAACTAGCAGAGCCATTAGCAGAATTGTTTAGTGAGTCTCTGAGCACAGGAGAGAGTCCCAGAAGACTGGAGAAGGGCTCATGTGATCCCACTCCACAAGAGTGGTAGCAGGAGGAGGCGGGGAACTACAGACCGGTCAGTCTTACCTCAGTAGTGGGCAAGATTATGGAGGCACTCCTTAAGGAAAGGATAGTGCAACACCTAGAATCCATAGGGGCACAGGATCCAAGACAGCATGGGTTTACAAAAGGAAGGTCCTGTCAAACTAATCTCATAGATTTCTTTGACTGGGTAACCAGAGTGGTGGACCAAGGGGAGCAGTTGATGTCGCCTACCTTGACTTCAGCAAAGCTTTTGACACTGTTCCACATAGAAGATTGATAAATAAGCTAGGTAGGCTCGGTGGGTCAGAAGTTGGTCAACTGGGTGACAAACTGGTTGACTGGCAGAAAACAGAGAGTGGTGGTAAATGGTATACAGTCAGAAGAGATGCAAGTCACAAGTGGGGTACCTCAGGGATCAGTCCTGGGGCCAGTCCTATTCAACATCTTCATTAGTGACCTCGCAGATGGACTAGAGGGTAAGGCTTGTCTGTTTGGATGACACCAAGATCTGCAACAGAGTAGATGATCCAGATGGGTGGGCAGAATGAGAAGATCTGGATAAACTAGCAGAATGGTCAGAAGAGTGGCAACTGGGATTTAATGCAAAGAAGTGCAAAATCATGCACATAGGGAAGAGAAACCCTGAAGCCACTTATAGGCTGGGAGGAGTTGCTAGCAGTCACAAAGGAAGAAAGAGACTTGGGCATCATCATCACTGATGACCTAAAATCATCCAAGCAGACCTCTAAAGCAGTAGGTAAAGCTAGGGGTGTTAGGGTGTATTAGTAGGGGTATCACAAGTCGTAAGAGGAGGTAATAATCCCTCTGTACAAGACATTGGTTAGGCCTCATCTGGAGTACTGCGGCAGTATTGGAGGCCACACCTTCACAAGGACATTAACCAAATTGAGGCAGTCCAGAGAAGGGCAACCAAAATGGTGCAGGGACTGCATCAGAAGACATATGAGGACAGATTAACGGAGCTCAATATGTATACCCTTGAGCAAAGGAGGAGAGAGGTGATATGATCGAGACATTTAAACACCTTAAGGGCATAAACAAGGTGAAAGAGTCTAACATGTTTAAATATAAGAAAATAGCAGGACAAGAGGACACAGCATGAGATTAGAGGGAGGCCAATTAAGAGGAATGTGAGGAAATTCTTTTTCACAGAAAGGGTGGTAGATGCATGGAATGGCTTACCACAAGAAGTGGTGGCTATGAATACAGTGCAGGGCTTCAAACAGGCATGGGATAGGCATAAGGGAGCAATACAAATGACTATGAATAGATAGGTCACTGACAGAGCAAAGGCCGATGGCACATTTATAAGGTAGAAAAAGAAATGGGCAGACTGGATGGGCCTTGCGGTCCTTATCTGCCGTCAACTTCTATGTTTCTATGTTTCTATGTAAATCAGGCTCCACTGACAGGGCTTGCAATTCACTGATATGCCTGGCAGAGGTAATGGCTACCAAAAAACACAGTTTTCCAAGTCAAGTACTTAAGTTCTGCAGAGGACAAAGGCTCAAAGGGGAGTTGCATAAGCTGAGCAATGCAAACATTAAGGTCCCAAGCAGGAGCAGGGTTCCTAAAGGGAGGATTGGTGTGCAGCAATCCCTTGAAGAATTTACAAAATACAGGATGGGCTGATAGAGGAGAGGGCTTGCCTACTGACAAGAAGGCAGAAACAGCTACCAGATGCACTTTAAGTGTAGCTGGTCTAAGTCCCAAGCCATTAAGATGAACCATATAGTCCAGGACTGTAGGCAACCCAGCAGATTCTGGAGAAATATGCTTATTAGGGCACCAAATAGTGAACCTTTTCCATTTGGAGTTGAAAGTCTTTCTGGTGGAAGGCTTTCGAGAAGCCTTAAGGATATCCAGAACCCCTTGAGAGAGGTGCAGATCAGCAAACTCTAACTCTTCAAGAGCCAGGCCTTGAGATTGAGAGATTTGAGGTTCCGATACCAAATCCTTCCCTGAGAGGATGTCAACAGATTGTAATTCCTTGGAAGAGACAGGGGAAGGTGGATTGCTAAGGACAGCAACAGTGGGTACCAGGGCTGTCTGGCCCAGTCTGGAGCAATCAGAATCACTTTGCATGGTTGAGACCTGATCTTGACTAGCACTTTGAACAGGAGAGGGAAGGGGGAGAAAGCATACAGGAACTTCCCTTCCCAGTTCAGAACCAGAGCATCCAGGAGGACTGAACCCAAGACTGGGGGTCTGCAACAGAAGAGAGGAAGTTGGTGATTGTCTGGGGCTGCAAAAAGATCTATCTGTGGAGTGCCCCATCTGGAGAAAATCACTTTCAAAATTAGGGGATCTAGGGCCCATTCGTGGTGGCCCTGAGATATCCTGCTGAGAGCAACTGCTAGGACATTGTCCTTCCCTGGGAGGTGAACTGCTATCAGAGAGGTTTGCAGGAATAGGCCAGAGACCACAACTTCATTGCTTCTGTGCACAAGGTCGAGACCGAGTGCCTCCTTGTTGTTGATGTACCACATTGTGGTGGTATTGTCTGTCCTGATCTGGACCACCTTGTTCTGTACAGATTTGGAAAAATCTTGCAGTGCCAGAAACACTGCTCTGAGTTCCAAGAGATTGATGTGAAGCAGAGACTCTTGAGGTGACAACAGCCCTTGGGTGGTAAGATCCCCCAAGTGGGCTCCCCAGCCCAGGAGGAAGGCGTCTGTGGTGAGGATTAGAGAATGAGACTGAGTGACAAAAGGAACTCCCTGTCTTAAATTGTCCTGATCCTGCCACCATTGCAAAGCCTGGATCAGGGTTCGAGTCACTGGGACTAGTTTGGTAAGGGAATCCTTTCTTTGGGACCAGAAGGCTCTCAAGGGGAACTGAATGTCCCTCATCTGGAATCTTGCCCCCTGGACCACTGCTGTAGAGGCTGCCATGTGTCCCAGGAGCTGCAGGAAGTGACTTACTGGTTGAGACACCTGAAGGGTGAAAGAAGAGGACAGTTCTATAAGGGTCCTTGCCCTGTCCAGGGGAAGGAAGGCTTTTGCTCTTATTGTATCCAGCTCTGCCCCTATAAAGGTGAGGAGCTGTACTGGCTCGAGAACTGACTTTGGAAGGTTTAGGAGGAATCCTAAGGAAGTGAGCAGTTGCTGAGTTATTTGAAGAAGATGCGACTTGACTTGGTCTGGAGACTGACCCACTATGAGCCAGTCGTCCAAGTATGGAAAGATGGAGATCTTTTTTCTCCTTAGGAAAGCAACCACTACTGCCAGGCACTTTGTGAACACCCTTGGGGCTGATGTTAGGCCAAAGGGCATTGCTCTGAATTGATAGTGGCCTGAGGGCAACTCGAACCTGAGTACTTTCTGTGGGAGCACCTGATGGGGAATGTGAGTAGGGCATCTTTGAGGTCCAGGGAGGCTAGCCAGTCCCCTGGCCTTAGAGAGGGCAGAATTATTCCCAGAGTCACCATTTTGAATTTTGGTTTTAAAAGGTGCTTGTTCAGATATCTCAGATCCAGGATGGGCCGCCATTCTCCTGTCTTTTTGGGGGTTAGGAAGTACCTGGAGTACAATCACTTGCCCCTGTGTAGGGTAGGAACCCTTTCTATGGCTCTGAGAGCTAAGAGGGAAGAAACCTCTGCCTCTAGGGCAAGGGTCTCTGATGGATTTGCAGGTGGAAAGGATCTGGTTCTCATCTTTGGAAACTATTTGAAGCTGAGAACCAGTCCCTGGCTTACTACTTCTAGGACCCACTTGTCTGATGTTAAAGACTTCCAGTCCTGGACAAAGTAAGCCAGCCTGTCCCCTACAGGTATTGGAGAATCGGCCCGGGCAGACCCATCAGGGTGTCTGCTTGGCAGGGGCTTTAGGCTGAGGGGTGGAAGCAGGCCTGCTCATACCTCGTCTGCCTCTCCCTCTAAAGAACCCCCTCTGAGCATAAGCAGATGAGGAGGCCTGGGCTTGGTAAAAAGGCCTTTGAAAGGGCCTGCCCCTGCCCCATGGAATGCTGCCTCTGAGGTGTGGCTTGCCTTTCTTTGGCCTGAGCACTCCTGTAGGTGGTCCTGTACGTGTCCATCTTCTTCATGTAGTTCTCTGTCTGCTCCCCAAACAGAGAATTACCAATGACAGGAAACTCCATGGCCTTAGCCTGAGTATCCTGTGATAGGCTAGTACATCTGAGCCAAGCCATCCTCCGAAGGGCCACAGATGTAGCCATGACTCTAGATGAAACATCATTGGAGTCCACAGCAGCATGAAATTGCACCTTGGATGCCTCAATCCCATCCGCAGCCACCCGCTCCAGCTCCTTGGCAAGCTGGTCAGGGGCCTGTTTCGCTAGAGCCAGCACAGTGTCCCACCTGGACTTTTGGTATCTAGCTGTGTAGGCCATATAGTTAGCCTGCCTGAGTCCCAAAGATGGTGCCATATACTGTCTCTTTGCCATGGCGTCAATCCTCCTGGAGTCCTTATCTGGGGTGTGTGAAGCCAAGGGAATATTTGCCTTATCACAGGCAGCAGTCTGCACTACCCCAACATAGCTGCATTGTTGGGAAAGGAACTCCGTGTCCGAACCTGAAAGGGTACACCTCTTGTCCATTCTTCTGTCCACAGGAGGTATGGAATTAGGAGTTTTTAGAATTTTAAATGTCTGTTTCCCAAAAGATTTATGGAGGGGAATAGACAATCTCCTGGACTCTGGGATGTCCATCATCTCAACAAAATCAGGCTCCTCCTGATCCTCTACTGCTTCTTCCATAGGAAGCCGGAAGGTTTCAGACACTTTCTTATAAAACATAAAGTGGGAAGGGGACTCAGAAAGCCTAGGAAGAGAAACACCTGAAGGTCTGTCTGGGGAGATGTCCGGGTCAATAGGCACATCCAGACTTTCATAATCATCATCATCATCATTATCTTCATATTCTCCCTCCTCCTCTGGTTCATAAAATTCTTCTAAAGTATAATCTGGAACTGGGGGAACTGACCGAACCGAGCCCCTGACAGATGGTGCCGGTTCGGCCGGAACAGAAGTTAGCGACTGAACTATCCTTATCGCTTTGGCTATTTCATCAGCGGTCAGAGAAAGAACTTGTGGATCCGAACCGGATGATTTTTCCCTTTTCTTTGTTTTAACCAGAACCGACTCCTCAGAATCGGTTCTCCTTTTGACCGAAGAAGTTTCGCCCTGGTCAGAGGGCACTCCTTCTGGTTCGGTCGGAACCGAACTGGGCTGGCCGTCCGGGTCAGCGGACTTCTCGGCCTCCCTTTCCCGCAATCTACCTACTCTTTTATCCAGGGTAGCTTTGGGAAAACTTTTACAAATTTGGCAGTCTGAATTGAGGTGGTCAAACCCCAGACAATAAACACAGGTGGTGTGGGGATCAGCCTTAGCAAAGGCTTCCCACACACTACAGTGCTGAAACCCAGTGGGCCAGTTTTTTCCCTTGGGTTTCTCAGACATGGCCAATCCTAAACACAACTTACCCCTTTTTCGGCAATCCGCCAGGCAAGACACCCCTATCAGTTCCTGACCGTGTCACAGGTCTTGGAAAAAAACAATGAAATCCGCTGTTTTTTAGAACCGATACGAACCGGTTACCACACTCTAATAAAGACAGAAATTTTTTTAACACAAATCTGATCGGTTCAAACCAAACCGATCCAATGTTTCTAAGTTCCACACAGAAAACTAATACAAAACCTATCTAGTACTCACGGTACCACAGACAGAGACTTAAACCGACAGGTTCAGTAGCAGAAATTCGGTAGAAACCGAGCGAAAAAAATGACACTTTAACCGATTTTTTTGAACCGAGCGAAGGAGAAATCTCCGGAGCGACTGTTCAGTGAGGCGGAGTAAAGAATCTGACGGTTGGAGTTTAAACAACAGTAGACAGAGGCTTCAACCGAGCTCGGGCTCAGCGTTCCATGCCCTGCATGGAAAGTTAACTCTTTGTTCTCCGGGGCAGTTCAAAGGTTGGTGATCACTGCATATGTCAGAATACAGCAAGACTTCATGTTGTTTGAACTGCAAATGCCCAAACTGAGGAAAAGATTGCCAACTTGGTTAAGAAGGGAATAAAACCTTTATAGGTACATCAGGAGTGTAGAAAGACAAAGGAGGTATAGTGAGGCTGAATAGAATGGATGGTGGGTGGGCAGAGAGGGACAGTGAAAAGCAGGGATACTGAACGAATATTTCTGCTCAGTATTCACAAAGAGGAGGAGGGGAGGTGCCTAATCCCATTAACAGAAGCACTCTGGATAGGGGGGTCGATCCCAGTCCTTTCACAGAAGAAAGGCTTCTGAAAGAACTCCTAAAACTGAAGGTGGACAAAGCAATGGGGCCTGATGGAATTCACCCCAGAATTCTAAAAGAATTAAGGGGAGAACTAGTGAAACCACTGACTATCCTTTTTAACAAATCATGAGAGGATGGTGTGATACCTGAGGACTGGAGGAAGGCAGATGTGATTCCCCTTCACAAAAGGGGGAGCAGAACCGAGGCAGGAAACTACAGACCTGTCAGTTTGACCTCAGTGGTAGGGAAAATGATGGAATCACTTCTGAAGGAAAGAACTGTTGAGCACCTAGAGGCCAGTGGGGCACAGAACCCAAGGCAGCATGGATTCACAGCAGGAAGACCATGTCAGACAAATCTAATTGACTTCTTTGACTGGTTGACCAAAGTAGTAGACCAGGGAGGGGCTGTGGTCATGACCTACCTAGACTTTAGCAAGGCATTTGACACAGTCCCGCACAAAACATTAATAAACAAATTAGCCAGCCTTGGAGTGGGTCCCAGGGTGACAGCCTGGGTAAAACATTGGCTAGACAACAGGACACAGAGGGTAATAGTAAACGGAGTCCACAGTGAAGAAAGGGGGGTTACTGGTGGGGTACCACAGGGTTCAGTACTGGCACCGGTCCTTTTTAATGTCTTTATAAGTGACATTGCAGAGGGACTGGAAGGAAAAGTATGTTTCTTTGCAGACGACACAAAGATCTGCAACAGGGTTGATGCACAAGGTGGGGTGGAAAGGATGAGAAGGGACTTGGCCAGGTTGGAGGAATGGTCAAATGTATGGCAGCTTAGACTCAACACAAAGAAGTGCAAAGTAATGCACCTGGGAAACAAAAACCCAGGGGAAGAGTACACAATTGGAGGTGAGATACTGACAACAACAGAAATGGAAAGAGACCTGGGGGTAGTTAAATCAGATGACCTAAAGGTGGGCAAGCAATGTGAGAAGGCAGTAAGGAGGGCTGGGGGGATACTGGGATGCACAGGGAGAGGCATCACCAGTAGAAAACAGGAAGTCATTATCTCTCTGTATAGACAGCTGGTAAGACCACATCTGGAGTACTGCGTGCAGTTCTGGAGACCCCATCTCCGCAAAGACGCCACATAGACAGGGTGGAGGCCATCCAGAGGAGGGCAACCAAAATGGTGCAGGGTCTGCACCAGAAGACATATGAAGAAAGACTAAAGGAGCTTAATATGCATAGCCTCGAGGAAAGGAGGGAGAGGGGGAACATGATAGAAACTTTCAAGTATCTCAAGGGAATCAACAAAGTCCAAGAGGGTAGCATCTTTCAGAAAAAGAGATGTGCAAGAACAAGGAGGCACAATTTGAAGATAGAGGGGGGGACAGCTCAGAGGTAATGTGAGGAAGCAATTCTTCATGGAGAGGGTTGTAGATGCATGGAAGAGCCTTCCTGAGGAGGTCGAGTCGTCGAAAACAGTCGAGGAATTCAAGAATGCATGGGACAGACATAAGGCAATTCTAGTTGGGGGTAGGAGGAAATAGGCTGTTGGTTAACAAGGATCTGCAGCTTATCCGTTAGGTAGGGAAATGGGGAGACTAGGTGGGCCAAGCGGTCCTTATCTGCCATCAAATTCTGTGTTTCTATGTACCTTGGGAGGCTGGGTACAGAACCTATTTAGGAAAAAGGTTCTGTAAGACAGGAGTACCAAACCTGGCATTTCTTCTGGATTGTACATCCAGGCAATAGATAAAGAATAAGACACAACGAGGTGTGGTTTATGGTCTGATAAGAGCACGCCCCAGGTGAGTAATGAGGCAAAAGTGCCTTTAGAACCTGGGAAATGCTCTTATCAGGCCATAAACCACAGTTCAGAGTGTCTTATTCCACTTATAAAATGGATCCTCCAGTAAAAAGTTAATTAAAATATGCACATAAAAAAGTGTAAAAAAACATGATAGTGAAAAAGAAAAAGTAGTCCTTGTCATTGTATTGTACTGGAAATGTTTAAGTAATGTGGTGTTTGTCTGCCCCCAAAAGCCTCCAGAGTATGCTTTTTTTTTTTTTGTACATTTTTTCCCACCAGTGAGCAAATGCCCAGCGAGTTTCAATCAGATGAGTGGAGTGAGGGGTCCTGGCCAGGTGCCGATTTTGCCTTGTTCTTATAGTGATTCCTTGATCATTGTTTTAGGCTGCTCACTCTGTTGTAAATATTGAAACCTTTTATCCCCCCTTCAAAATATGTTTTTGTTTTTCCATCCTTGAGCAAATGCCAGGTGAGTTTCAGTCACATGAGCGGAAGTGAGCTGGTCACCCTGGCCAGGCGTCGTATTTAGCCCTGTTCTGATCGCGCTTCCTGGATCATGGTTTGGGCTGCTCACTCTGCTGTAAATCTTCAAATCTGTATTTTTTTTTTTGTTTGTTTTAAATTGTCGTCTAAAGGCACCGGTGGTCGAGTGGGTCTCATGAGCCGGTGAAGAAGTGGAACAGTTGTATTCATTTTTTCATTAACGGAGTTGATGGAGGAGCGGCTTGCGGCTATGGTTTGAAAGACATGTCTTGGCGGCATGCGGTCATCCCTGGCTTGATCGAGGGCACCTTTGTGAACAGGAGCAGTTTAGGTAACAGTTTTATATTTTATAAATTCTATGTTTCTATGTACCTTGGGAGGCTGGGTACAGAACCTATTTAGGAAAAAGGTTCTGTAAGACAGGAGTACCAAACCTGGCATTTCTTCTGGATTGTACATCCAGGCAATAGATAAAGAATAAGACACAACGAGGTGTGGTTTATGGTCTGATAAGAGCACGCCCCAGGTGAGTAATGAGGCAAAAGTGCCTTTAGAACCTGGGAAATGCTCTTATCAGGCCATAAACCACAGTTCAGAGTGTCTTATTCCACTTATAAAATGGATCCTCCAGTAAAAAAGTTAATTAAAATATGCACATAAAAAAAGTGTAAAAAAAAAAACATGATAGTGAAAAAGAAAAAAGTAGTCCTTGTCATTGTATTGTACTGGAAATGTTTAAGTAATGTGGTGTTTGTCTGCCCCCCCAAAAGCCTCCAGAGTATGCTTTTTTTTTTTTTTTTTGTACATTTTTTTCCCCACCAGTGAGCAAATGCCCAGCGAGTTTCAATCAGATGAGTGGGAGTGAGGGGTCCCTGGCCAGGTGCCGTATTTTGCCTTGTTCTTATAGTGATTCCTTGATCATTGTTTTAGGCTGCTCACTCTGTTGTAAATATTGAAACCTTTTATCCCCCCCCCTTCAAAATATGTTTTTTGTTTTTCCATCCTTGAGCAAATGCCAGGTGAGTTTCAGTCACATGAGCGGAACTGAGCTGGTCACCCTGGCCAGGCGTCGTATTTAGCCCTGTTCTGATCGCGCTTCCTGGATCATGGTTTGGGCTGCTCACTCTGCTGTAAATCTTCAAATCTGTATTTTTTTTTTTGTTTGTTTTAAATTGTCATCTAAAGGCACCGGTGGTCGAGTGGGTCTCATGAGCCGGTGAAGAAGTGGAACAGTTGTATTCATTTTTTCATTAACGGAGTTGATGGAGGAGCGGCTTGCGGCTATGGTTTGAAAGACATGTCTTGCGGCATGCGGTCATCCTGGCTTGATCGAGGGCACCTTTGTGAACAGGAGCAGTTTAGGTAACAGTTTTATATTTTATAAATTCTATGTTTCTATGTACCTTGGGAGGCTGGGTACAGAACCTATTTAGGAAAAAGGTTCTGTAAGACAGGAATACCAAACCTGGCATTTCTTCTGGATTGTACATCCAGGCAATAGATAAAGAATAAGACACAACGAGGTGTGGTTTATGGTCTGATAAGAGCACGCCCCAGGTGAGTAATGAGGCAAAAGTGCCTTTAGAACCTGGGAAATGCTCTTATCAGGCCATAAACCACACAGTTCAGAGTGTCTTATTCCACTTATAAAATGGATCCTCCAGTAAAAAGTTAATTAAAATATGCACATAAAAAGTAAAAAAAAACATGATAGTGAAAAGAAAAAGTAGTCCTTGTCATTGTATTGTACTGGAAATGTTTAAGTAATGTGGTGTTTGTCTGCCTCCCAAAAGCCTCCAGAGTATGCTTTTTTTTTTTTTGTACATTTTTTCCCCATCAGTGAGCAAATGCCCAGCAGTTTCAATCAGATGAGTGGGAGTGAGGGGTCCCTGGCCAGGTGCCGTTTTGCCTTGTTCTTATAGTGATTCCTTGATCATTGTTTTAGGCTGCTCACTCTGTTGTAAATATTGAAACCTTTTATCCCCCCCCTTCAAAATATGTTTTTTGTTTTTCCATCCTTGAGCAAATGCCAGGTGAGTTTCAGTCACATGAGCGGGAGTGAGCTGGTCACCCTGGCCAGGCGTCGTATTTAGCCCTGTTCTGATCGCGCTTCCTGGATCATGGTTTGGGCTGCTCACTCTGCTGTAAATCTTTAAATCTGTATTTTTTTTTTTTGTTTGTTTTAAATTGTCGTCTGAAAGCACCGGTGGTCGAGTGGGTCTCATGAGCCGGTGAAGAAGTGGAACAGTTGTATTCATTTTTTCATTAACGGAGTTGATGGAGGAGCGGTTTGCGGCTATGGTTTGAAAGACATGTCTTGGCGGCATGCGGTCATCCCTGGCTTGATCGAGGGCACCTTTGTAAACAGGAGCAGTTTAGGTAACAGTTTTATATTTTAAATAAAGCACGAGGCATAGAAAAAGTTTTTGTCCACTATCCAGACTCAGTTAGTGATGTGCACTGTATAATATGGCTTTTGTGTTGCGGGGGGAAGGGGGTCAGCTCTGCCACACAGTTACACAATTTTGGTACACTGATATCTGTGTTGTGGTGAGTCCTGACTGGCTGAAGAGGTGCCGGTTGGCACAATATGCTCTGACGAGGACACGGCTACCAGTACCTCTTAGCCAATCAGGACACAGAAAACTCCAGACCCATTTTATAATGCTTTGTAAAGGTGTGTACAGTTTTCCAGGTAGTTGTTTTACAAATCTCTAACAGGGGAACATCCGTTGTACCTGCCACGGAGGCAGCAGTACCACAGGTGGAGTGTGCCTTGAAGCCTTGAGATGGCATCTTGCCAGCTTCTGAATAGTACAACTGTATGCAGGAGACTATCCAGCAGGCAATGGTCTTCTTAGCTGCTGGCCTACCTTTTCCCACTTCATCATATATAACAAAGAGCTGAGTATGGGAAAACCTTTGGTCTTCTGTATGCTCTACGTAGTAGATGAGAGGCCAGGGAGACTAAATGTGATCTGATACATATGTTTTGGTCTTGTCCCCAAATTGTTCCTTTATGGAACAAGATTTTTGATTTCTTAAAGAGCATTACATGGCTAAGAGAGAAATTCAATGAAAAGATGGTGCTTGTTGGCTACATTTACGAATCTGAAATTTGGACTAAAGAGCAGTGTTGCATTATAACCCTAATATCTATAGTGGTTAGGAACTCTGTCCTTAAGATCTGGCTAGATGAACGAGCTCCTACTTTTAAGGAATGGATGGTAGAGTGCCTGGAAGCTTTGAGAATTGAGACGCTTGCTCATTTAACGTTAGATCAAGCTCATGTGTTTAAATCTAAATGGGCAACTATATACAATTTTGTTACAGCTTCAACCAATCGCTAATAACAACAGTAACTGCTCACTATCTCTGTCTCTGTCCCCTCTCTTGGGCTTTCCTTTCCCTTTTTTTTTCTTTCTTCTTACTACTGATCTCATATAGACTTATTATTGCAGAGGAATAGTATAACAAAGAATAGTGGAGTCACATCCCTAGTTTGCATGAGTTATGTTTTTAGGTCTTTTCTGTATAAATTAATACATCTATTTAGTAATAGGTTAATGTCTTATTCAATGTATATTGTTTGGTGTTATTTGATGTTTAATGAAAGTTTTCTGTTCTAATGTATTCAAACTCAATACAATTTTATTGAGAAAAAAAATCCAGACTGAGTGGCCTCTGCTCACCAGCGCTGGACTTTTCCATGAACACTTGGAGGGTGATGGACTGGTTCAGGTGAAACTCAGAAACCACCTTGGGAAGGGAGTTTCAGTTAGTCCTAAGGACTACTTTACCCCTGTGGAAGATGATGTAGTTAGGGTCTGTGCAGAGGGCTTGCATCTCACACACTCTTCTTATTGAAGTAATGGCTACTAGAAAGACTGTCTTCCAAATGACATACTTCAGATCTGCAGTGGTCATAGGCTCAACAGGGGGTTCCATGAGCTTGCCTATACAGATATTCAGATGGGGGGGCAGGTTCCCTAATGGGGAGAATACAGCTGGAGAAGGCCCTTAAAGAACCTCTTGAATATGGGGTGAAAAGCCACTATTGTCTGCTTGCCTGCAGATGCACAGGCAGAAATAGCCACACCAAGTGAACTTTTCGGGTAGCAGGCCTGAAGCCTAGGGCTTGCAGATGCACTAGGTAGTTCAAGAGTGTGGGCAGTTCTGCCTTGAGTGGATTGAGCTGCTTAGGGGCATACCATAAGGAAAACCTCTTCCAGTTTGAAGCGCATGTTCGCCTAGTGGCAGGTGTCCTTTATACCTGAAGGACTTGGAGAACCTGGGTCCGAGAAGTGAAAATCAGAGTACTCTAGTTCCTCAAGAACCAGGCTTTGAAGTGCAGAGACTTGAGGTTCACAAAGGTTACTCAGCCCTGGGACATGGTTAGCAGATTGTGTCTCAGGGGGAGACAAATGGGTTGTTTGGAGGACAGGGCCGGGAGTAAGGAGTACCAAGGCTGCCTGGCCCAGTCTGGGGCTATTAGGATCATGGTTGCAGGCTGATTCCTCAGCTTTAGAAGAACTCAAAACAACCAGGGGAAAGAGAGGGAAGGTATACAGAAACCTTCCTGACCAGTCCAGGAACAGAGCCCCCATGAGGAGTGTCCCCACTGCAGGGGGTCTGCAACAAAAGATGGGAAGCTGAAAATTGTCTTTTGATGCAAACAGGTCTATCTCTAGTGTGCCCCATCTCCTGAAGATTGTGGCCAACACCAGTTTGTTTAGAGACCATTCATGATGGGTCTGGTAGGTCCTGCTGAGGGAATCCTCTAGAAGGGTTTCCTTCCCTGGGAGGTGGATTGCTGAGAGAAGCACATCCAATGAGTAAGCCAGGCACCAGAGCTTCATGGCTTCTGCGCACAGCTTTGAGGACCTTGTGCGCCTACTTGTTTGTTGATATAACACATAATGGTGGTGTTGTCTGTCCTGACCAGGACAGACTGACTTTTGACCTGTGGTGCAAATGATTGAAGAGCTAGGGACACTGCCTTAGCTCCAGCAGGTTTATGTGCTTTATTGTTAGGTCTCCCAGGTGGGCACCCCAGCCCAGCGTGGAAGCATCCATTGTCAGTACAAGTGTAGGGGGATGTACCTGAAAAAAGTACCCCCTCCTTGAGGTGGTCTGCTTCTTTCCACCAATCCAGAGCCTGTAGTAGGATTTTTGTCACAGGCACCAGCTTGGAAGGATGGTGTCACTTTTGTGACCAATGGGCCCACAAGTGGAACTGAATGTCCCTTCTCTGAAATCTTGCCTTGGAACCACTGCTGTGGTGGAGGCCATAAGGCCCAGTAGTTGAAGAAACTGCCTTGCTGGGTTGAGCTGACCCAAGGCAAAGGAATCTGCTAGATTCCTAGAAACAAGGGTTTGCCACCATTTCCTGTGGAAAGAATGCTTTGCTCCGTAGGGCATCTGGTTCTTCTCCTATGAACTCCAGAAGTTGTACTGGTTCTGTCTGAGACTTTCACACATGGATGAGGAATCCTAGTCCCTCTAAGGTACTCTGAGCCAGGTGAAGTGAGTATTTGACCTGCTGGTGTTATTTTCCAACAACTAGACAGTCGTCTGGGTAAGGAAAGACCATGACGCCTTGTCAACTGAGGTATGCTGCCACCACGGCCAAACACTTTGTAAACACCCTGGAGGTGCATGAGAATTCGAAGGGAAGGGCTGCAAACTGGTAGTGACCAGAAGGCATCCTGAATCGCAGGTATTTTCTGTGACTGGGCCTGACTGAGATGTGAAAACACACATCTTTCAGGTCCAGAGATGTCAACTAGTCTCCCTGTTGCAAGGGTGGGATAAATGTGGACAGGGTAACCATTCTGAATTTACCTTTTTTCAGATGCTTGTTCAAGAATCTGAGGTCCAGAATGGGCCTCCAATCCCCATTTTTCTTGTAAGTGAGGAAGTACCTTGAGTAAAGGCCCTTACCCCACTGGGTAGAGGGCACTTCTGCTGCATTTGCCTATAGCAGTTTTCCTACCTCCAGTTCCAGCAGAATCCTCTCTGCTGGAGTTGAAAGAGGGCAATGTCTGCACACAGACAGTCTGGGGAGCATTTTGAACAGCAAAGTGAGGCCCTGGCCCACTACCTCCAAAACCCACTTGTCTGTGGTGATATTTTTCCACTCCTGGAAGAAAAGAGCCAGCCTTCCTCCCACTGGCAATGGGCTGGCAACCTGGACATGCATATCAGGTGTTCTGCTTGGGCTGGGTCCTAAAGGACGAGGCCTGGTCAGCCCTTCTGGAAGCTCCTCTTCCCCTGTCCCTGAAGTAACCTCTCACTTGAGAGCAGTTGCAGGGCATGGGGGTAGAAGGCCCGTGGGTAGAAACCCCGATCCCTACCTCCCCTTCCTTGGAGTCTGTAAGACGTGGAGGCCCTTTCTTTCTCAGTATTGCTCTTGTAAGTGGGTTTGTATTTCTCCACTTTTTTTCATATATGCCTCTGTTTTGTCACCAAAGAGGGAGTTGTTTCAACATGGAAAATCCATGGCTTTTGCCTGAGTGTCCTGAGACAAGTTGGTTATCCTCAGCCAAGCAAATCTGCTTAGGGAGACAGCATGAGCCATCACCTTAAATAAACTGGAGGTATCTAGGGCGGTTCTAGCAGTGCTTTCTAAGTCCTGAACCTGGTCCCCATGTAGGCTGTCACATAAGTCCAGTACCACATTCCAGAGGGCTTTCTGGTATTGGGCAGTGTAGGCCATGTACACAGCCTGCCTCAGAAGCAGGGAGACAGTAATGTACAGTTTCTTCCCCATATCATCTAGCTTTCTGGAGTCCTTTTCCAGTGGCTGGGAAGAAAGAGGGACTCTGGCCTTGTTGCAAGCAGCTGCTTGAACTACCCCTCATGGTCAGGGTTGCAAGCAGCTGTTGGAACTATCCCCTTATGATCAGGGTGTATAGAGGTACTCAGCGCCCTGTTTTCTAGCTAGTACTTCTTTTTGATTTTCTTGTCAATCTCTGGAATTCATGAGGGGGTGTGGAGCAGCTTGAGGGTTGCCTTCTTATTTATTTGGTTACGGGGTGAGTGCACTGATCCAAAGGACCGTCTTCAGGCACGACCTGGGCCACAAAATGGCACAGAAAAGAATACAATACATATTCATAAGATATACAACACAGTACAAATACACAGCAATAGCATCAGGGTCAATGCAATATCTTAGGGAATGGGTACAAAAGTTAAGTTGGCACAATCACAGATAACAGTGCAAAAATGGGTCAGGTGTCAGCGTACAGTTGAGCAAGTAAGAACAATAGGCGTGTTGGAATGACAGTTCCCAAAAGGTAAGTCCCAGGGGATAACTACATGAGAGAAAATACCAGGGGCAAGAACAGTAGGTAGGTTCAGAACTGCTGCAAGTTAGGGGAAGGAATAAGGAAGATGTGGTAGTGGGTGCACCCAAGGTAGGGGGGCTTTCATCAAAGTGAGGTAAAGGGAAGGGAGACTAGGAAAAGGGGTGGGGGTGGTGCAGAAATTATCCAGGTGAGCAAGTGCAGGCGGCTTCGGCCATCAACCAGACTTTGAGATGGGATTTGAGGCTCTGACGTGTATCAGATGACCGGATGGCCACCAGGAATCTGTTCCGTAATGAGGGGGTGGTGACAGATAGGGTTTTACATTGGTGGAGACTCTAGGGACCTCAAGGTGGGGGGGGGAACAGATGATTCATGGAGGCACCTAGGTATGACCCTGGCCTTGAGGAGGGACGAGAAGGGGGACACAACACCTCCTCTAAGAGCTTTATTGATGATACAGCAGAGAGCACAGTCAAAGCGACTTTGGAGTGCGAGCCACCCTAGCGACTGGTAAAGGTCACAGTGGTGGGCTGAGTATGGAGACAGAAGTGCGAAGCAACAGACGCTATTGTAGATCGATGTTAGTCTTGCATGCAGGGCAGAGGACACACAGGAATAGATGGGGGAGCAGTAGTAGATGATGGGGAGCAGGTTATCTTGTACGATGGCTAGGCAGGCCTCAGGGGTCAGGTAGTGCTCGTGTCAATAGGTGACCCTGAGTTTTTGATTAACCCTGTTTAAGACGAGGTTGATATGCTCCATGTAGGAGAGGGTAAGGTAGAGAGTTACGCCCAAGTATTTGAAGTTAGGCACAATCTGCAGGGCAGGACCATCGGGTGAAAGAACAGAGATGGAGGAACTGGATTTCAGGGTATCAGCCAGGAATAGTTTGGACCCAAAAAGGATGGCTTTGGTTTTCTTTGCATTTACCTGGAGCTTATCTGACAAGAACAAGTTGTAGGCTGAACCATAGTTTCGAGAAAGTAAGGAGGATATGTTTGACAGGGACTTAATATGGAAGAGGATAAGATCATCTGCGTACAGCAGAGCTTCGCAGCAGAGGTTGTCAGTAGGGGGGAGGGAGGTGATAAAGATGGAGAATAGTAGGGAACCCAGTATGCAGCCCTAGGAGACACCAGTGGATACAGGCAAGGCAGGGGAGATGGTGGTACCGATGCACACTGATTGGGAGTGGCCTGAGAGATAGCTCTGAAACCACAGTGAAGTCTCGTGGGAGCAGCCATACAGGTGGAGTTTAGTATGTAGAAGGGAGTGGTTGACAAGGTCAAATGCCTTTGTCATGTTCACAAAAACAGCACTTGTGGCTCTCCCCTGGTCCATATTCCTAAGAACATGGTCAGTGAAGTGAGCCAGTGCAACTGTGGTGCTATGTTTTTTGCGGAAATCATGTTAACTGCACATTAGGTTGTGCTTCTCGATATGGTCAGATAGTTGGTGGTGAGCAGTTTTCTCCAGGCGCTTGTTAAGGTAGGGGATGATAGAAACTGGCCTATAGCTGTCAGAGGAGAGGGGGTCCCCAGCTTTAAATATTGGAACAACCTTGGCGGTCTTCCATGAGTCTGGCATGGATGAGGTGGAGAGTGCCAAGTTGAAGATGAAGGTGAGGGGTCTGGAGATGGCTGGGGAATTGAGTTTGAGCAGGGAAGGGTAGAGACCATCAGTGACAGGGCTGCCCCAATTAGGAAGACTTTTAATAAGTCTTTGAGAGACTTGTGTACCGGTAAGAGCAACCTCTTAGTGGGTGTTAGACCCATCATATCTAGAAAATCAGCCTCCTCCTCCTCATCCTCTCCAGATTCTTGTGTGGAGAGGGCAAGGGCATGAACCATCTGCTTTACGAAAGCATAGTGTGAGGAATAGTTCTCTGGTCCGGGGTGGGTGAATTCTTGGTCAGGAGAACTGTCTGGTTCAACTGGTTCCCCCTCCCTCATCCTCATAGTAAAGATGGTCACCCTGGTCCCCTGGAACCGGGGGGGGGGGGCAGGGGGTTGAGGAGGAACTGGGAAACCCATAAGGGTTTCCATGGCCTGAAAAGCCTGGAAAAATTGCCAAGCCTCTGTCATGTCCTCATGAGAGGGAATCTTTACTGTGTCCACTGTTGTCTCCTTTGCCTGTTCAGCAGGAGGAACAGCAACATACTTCTCTTTTTGTTTTTTCTTGGCAGGAACCAACTCCGGGGCCTGCTCTGACTACCTTTTTTGTTTTTCAGTGGCTTTATCTGAATGGTCCTTCAAAGGTTTGGCAGCCTTAGTGTGGGAAGGGCCCTTTTCTGACAGCTTTGGTGACCCAGAGGTGGACTGAGAAGCCATAATTTCCTCTAGCTTCTTCGTCCTCTTTTTAATTGTTTTGGGGCAGAACGCGCTGCAAAATTCACAGTTGGCAAAAATGTGGCTAGGAACAAAGCACCTAATACACAAGTCGTGGCCGTCTGCCTCAGCCACGAGATTGAAGCACTTTGCGCAGTTTTTACAGCCCGAGGGTCCTGTTCTCTTTTTAGGTCTGACTGACATAACAATCATCAGTATAGAATTAAAGAAAATTTAAAAATCCCCATAGGGAGAAAAAACAGCAGATCAATTCTAACCGTGACTTAGAAATTATTGCATGAAAAAATAAACGTTATCTTAAAACAAAATCTATAATAAAACTGAAATAATCGCCTTGGTTCCTAAACCATGAAACTGAGACGAAAAGTTACCAAAATGTTGAAAACAAGAAAAAACTGAGGAGAAAAACACTGGTTTCCTCATAAAGAAATAATAATAATAGCGGTTTGAATGAACAAACCATCGACTAACTCAGCGAGTTCCCCGATTCCCGAAAACTGCTGAGGACGGTTCTCGGGAACCGGAGAAATATGCTAAACTAACAAAAATTACTTAAAAACTACAATAAAACTAGTTAAAAACTAAAAAGGGCAGAGATATATAAAATAAAGACAGAGTTTTTATACTTATACTCGAATGACCGTTTTCCTCAAGCGAGTTACCATGAGAGCTCTTTGGGGGCGACTTGCTAGGCAGGCAGAGAAAAGGATCTGATGTTAGGCTGTAGAATGCAGCACCACCCAGAGGGCAGAGCTTTGAGTTGCATTCTAAATTCTATTCCACGCAGTCTAGGGCAGCTTCACCAGCAAGGCTCACTGCATGTGTTAAGCATAATGAGGGATTCCCAGGGTTTGAATAGGGAATTTCCCTCAAAGGGGAAATCAATTGCTTTGGCCCAAATATCCTGGATAAGGATGGTAGCCCTTAGCCAGGCAAACTTGCTCAATGCCAGTGCATGAGAAAAGACTCGTAAGGCAGACTCATTGGAGTCTACAGCCATGTGGAGCTGGTATTCAGTGGTATTCAAGACCGAGAGTCCCTGTGGACTCATAAGTGTGGCAGAACAAATTTTAAAACTAGATCACTGAGTGTCAGTTGTGAAGCAATGCAAAAAGTAATGAAACCTTTTTCAGGTTCTGGAAGGGGAGGTAGGGATGGTTTTGTTAAAGATCATGTGCAAAGCTGTTTCTGTTCAACTCATAAAAACTGATAATAAAGACATATTCCTTTCCTATGTATGTCTGTGTGTCTTAATCTGCTTGTGTAATATGCTGGATTGCTCTCGTTTTCGATATTTTATATATTTAAGTGTCAGCACTGCCTCCGACGTTCTCGATCTGCACAGCTCCATAGGCACATCCCCCATCAGCCGTGACGTCAGTGTGGAGTGGTGTAAACTGAACCTGCTTAAGTTGCTGCAGCTGTGTCTGTGCACACTGACAGTGATTGTTGTTTAAAAAGTTACAGGGTGTCTTCCAAAGAGGGTAGTGATACTGAGTACATTTCAGCGTGCACAGTCATTCGGCCCTATGCTTATGAGCCGCTTGTGAGCGAGACACAAATCCTAGATGATAAACAGTCCGACAGCTCCAAGAGCAGTGACAAGGAGCCCGGCACGGATATGACCTGTGATGAATGGTAAATAATATGTATGGATTCTGTTTGTAAAACAGGATGCACTGAAAATAATCAATTAGCTCACAAGCTGAACTTTTTTCAATCTCTATGGTGGTGTGTAGTCGGCATTGTGAGGCATTAGGAAACGCTCCCAGTATCATCGGTTTTGCTGAGAGTTTATTGACTGTAGCCAACAAGTGCTTCAGCTGCATCTCGCTTTCACTGCAGCACTGTCATCTAACCTCCATCTGTACTGCTAGTCCTGCCCAGCACGAATGAACTAGGGTGCCAGAAAGCATGAGAATGCTAGGTGGTCTGCAGCATGCACCTCCTGGTAATGTCTGTATACTCACAGTAATTTTCCTGCATTTTCCCGTTATTCAACCGCAGGTAATGAGTTACATATCCTGTGACTTGACTGAGATGTAACATGGCACAATTTACCCAACACACACACCCGCACCCACAAAAACACCTGTCTGAGACATGTCTCAACTGCCGTCTGAGAGATGCTGCATGATGGACAATGGCAAAACTAACGCTCATCCCCAGTGGCAATAAACCCGATCACTCTAGCTGCCTTATGTTCCCTTTGTTGTGAATGTTCTGTTGCTCCCTGCAGTCTCACCGATTTGTAGTGACATGGAAGACATTCTTACTGTGTTAGGCTGTGATTTTTTTTTTAGAATGAACTCTACTTTAGTCGTAGCCTTTATACCACCTCCCTCCCACTTTACTGTATTCTACAGTTCCACTGCCCCAACCACAGTAGCTCGTTACCTCTCATGCTGCGGTATATAGTTTAGCATCTGTCAGAAAACACAATCCAAAACACAAGAGAAAAAAAAAAACTATAAAAGTGCAAAAAAAGACAATGTTGGCACAACTGGAAAATGATGGATGCTAGAGAGACCCGGGTATAAGCAGTACAGTACTGTGCATTCTGGAAAACCTCTGGTCCCGACACCATAATAGAGCATATAAAAAAAATGAAAACAGCTCTAGCAACACTGGGGAGTGTCCCTGTGTGCAAATAGTCACATCTAACTATTATCAGAGGCTCTCTGTTGATGCTAAATAGATCAATCCTGCTGACAAGTGTGAACTGGGATGGATATGTGTATATGTGTGTGTGTGTGTGTGTGTGTTATATATATACACACATACACACACACACACACATATATACATATTGCAAAAACTGCATTTATTAATGCTCTAGTTGGGATAAAGCCACAAAAGTAGGGAAATGTGGTGTTAGGTTTTCAAAGCTAACACCCCACCACCCTGCACACACACCAACAGGTGTTAGGTGAGCTAATATTTAGATACATCACCCCATTCCATAAGTAAATACGCCAAGATGGGTAACAGTATAGGAGAATGGGGTGAGCATTAGGGTTGATGACACCAAAGTCCCATGGGGAGGACGGCAACAAGTAGGGTGCCTTGTACTGAAATGAGATTTATATTTCAATAATAGTAAGCAGTGTGATCAGTACACCAAGAATAGCTGGGGGGGGGGGGGGTAACAGACAAGGTAATTAGGCAATTTTTCACTGAGACTCTCAGCATGAGTAAAACATCTCCAGTAACTGACAGCTGCATGAAGAAGATAGCAAATGGGATAGATCTGAGCTTCTGTGAGGTATCATTGTGAAAAGGAAATCTGGAGAGGCAGGGACCTTCACTGACCTATTCAAAGGTCAGCAGCAGTGTTCTCAGTTAAGTAACGACTGGTATCCTTCCATTCTGGAGGGATACAAGTCATTACGTATTGACAACACTGGTGCTAGCCTTAAAGAGAATGCATACGATTCCCTATATAATTACTGTAGAAGTCATTACGAGGCTGCAGTTTGCAAAATGCTGAGTTACATTTAGAAAATCTTTTCACTAAGACAAAAAAATACTCTTAAAACTGTGATGTGGAGGGATCCATTTTGTGGACCAGAAGGGTGCTGTGATGTCGTCACTGCCTCGCCAGCTCCAACAGTGTGCAATGAAGCAGGTTAAAACAAATTGCCCCTACAGACAGGGATCCTGTTAAATCACAAAGAAAAGCACTGGATTCTTTTGTTACACGCTGCCACACATAAAATCCAAGGTTTTCTTCAGAATATAATAAGATCCCTAACAGCACAGCCAACTGTTCTTACCTGCTACAGTGCACACTGTTAACACTGGTTAAGCAGTGACATCAGACATCATCACAACACACTTCCTGTCCACAAAATGGATGCTTCCATATCCCTACTTAAAAATATTTTTCAATATTTTATTAAAGTTATTTTCTAAATGTATCATTGTTAATCAATTTCTGCACAACTATGGTAACTGCTGAAATAATCATATAGGGAATTATACTTATTCCCTTTAACCTTCGACTTGGACAGTGAATGTAGTACGGTATAAGTTTATCTGTGGTCAAACTACAACAACAGAAGCCGGCCTGGAGACGCTGAGGGCTGAGGCACTGGACGCCTTACCTCGTGCCATGCCAGTAACTTGGGTTCGGGAGCCAACCTGGATCAGCGGGGAAGGAGAGGACTGGACGTCCAGAGGTCTGCTCTTCTCTCCTGGGGAGGGGCGGGTTGTGGATCCCCCACATTTAGCAACTCCCTGTGGAGACTGTGGGGTGCTGCAGCTGGGGTACACCTTGGAAGGGGGCAGAGGCAACGGTGGATGTCCTGCAGGTGGGTGCAGGAATGTGCCCGTCTCACACTGGATGTCATTGCACATCCACGCCTCTGGGGTCACATTTCATGAACAAAGGAAAAACCCCAGTGCCTGGGAGGATGACGACGAGCCCCTCAGTGGCCCCCATGCCCAATGCCGGATCCAGCCCAGTCGAATCTCTGATATCCTCCACCTCACCCTGCCTGCCAACTGGATTCATGGAGTGCCAAGGAAGGGGGTGGTGGCCCTGTCTACGGGTACAAGCCAGGGGGTTGATTGCAGGCATGGGTGCAAGACGGAGCTCCAGAAGGGACCTGACCGGGGGTCTCAGGTTGGGTGGGGAAAGATGCCTGTAAGAGGCTACATCTGAGGGAGATCTCAGGGGCTGGCAACTGAAGGGAAAAAAAAAAAAAAAAGAGTCAAAAACAAACAAAACATAAAAAGAAGCCAGCTGACACAGCAGCAAGATAGTACAATACCCAACCAACCACAGCTGCAGACTCCATCCATTATATACAGTACATTACCAGCATCTTGCTAGTCTCAGGTGCTGAATACATATACAGTAGCATGTACTTAACCTGCAGCTAGACAGATAATTCTCCTTAGAAAAAGGGGCAGAGGAGAGCTTAGGTGAGTTACTTTTAACTTCAAAATAAGTCTCAAGATGCACCACATAGTACCTACTACCCCAGGGCTTCTGGAGGCCTAGCACCCACCAAACCGCCAGTCTTTATATTAATTGTTTTTCCATGTGCAACTACGTGCAAAAGAGACAGATTCTTGAAAAAGAACACGTCCTTCAAAAATCCTGGCCACAGGCCTGACATGGTCCCTTCTGCCCAATTCTGGCACTGTCCTGGCAGAAGTAAAATAAGCCATGGCACTGTTTTGGAGAAGCAGGGGATTTGCCCCTTCCCATAAAAACTGGTTCATGCAGTTGGCCACGGCAGTGTGTGGGTGTTGATGAGAAGAAAGGCTGCCATTACACATTTAGTCTCTCATCGCTTTTAAAGTAGTTCTTTGGGATACAAAGTTATGAAAAGCCTACATAAAATATAAATCTGTTTGTATGCATATCAAATTTCGGTTGTATGTACTTTATTTCCTCCAGACAGAGCCTCCACAGATATAAAACTGTCAATCACACCTGCTAAACAAGTGCTATCTGTGCAACCAGTGGTTAAATACATGCAAGTTTTAGTTCATCTGTTTGTCAGAGCCAGCAGCCATAAAGAAACCAAATTGCTTAAATAGTTTGGTGTGTTCAACATTTCATAAATTGGTATGCTTTAACCTCCTAGGCTGCCAACAGAATTAGAACGTATAGGAATTCTGGACTGATATATCAGTCCGCAGCTCAGCAAGGGTTAAATGCGTTTGATATATTCAATAAAGGTAAACCCAGGACATCTTACTCCCCTTGCTGGACTACTGTCTATCCATCGACAGGCAAACCTCATCCTCCTGCCTGTCCGGATTCAACAAAACCTATCACAGCATCTCTGGGTTTGCCTCGATGGCCCTTTACTTCATGCATCACTGCTCCTTCTACCAGGCCTTAGGCTGTCTTCCCCCCTCAAGCCCACCAGGATTACCTCCTAGGCTGCCTTGTTGACAGATCCATCAGGGAAAAAGAGCAGTCACTTTTCTCACCCCTACTTAGACCAAAGCCCTGTCATTGAGGCCTCCGGTCCCCCCAGAGACAGCGTTAGATAGGGCAAAAAGGGAAAAAGTTGCAGCTTGCCCAGAAATGACCCACTTTCCACAGGACGGTGGGTCCAAAGTGGTGCACCTGTCTCTAACAATAGCTGAAAGATGGAAAACTAAACAATAGAAAAGTATTTTCACTCAACAAATTTAAGCTTCTGCACTAATGAAATTTCTACTTACGAGTAGGTTTGGACCCAGTTGTTTCTCATTTTGACCCACATTTTTTACACCTATGGGTCTAATTTGACCCATGTTTTAAAACCCTTAGCGCTGTCACTGGGTCCCCCTCCAGCTCATTATTAGTGTGTTCAGAAGTTATCACGTGCATGGGCCAGAAGACCTTCTCTGCAGCTGCCCCAGGTCTTGGGAGCAGCCTATCTGCTCCACTATGGACTCTGGGATCACACTCTAATTTAAATCCCCCTACAAGACCTCCCTCACTGCTACCAAAACCTGTAAATGCCCCTCCCCAAAGATAAATAACACTGTCAACAGGAGAGGCATCTGTCCCCCCGTCTCGGTGTGACACCCGGCGTGATACAATGACTCTGGAAATTATTGTTCTTATGATGATATATGTCAGGCACTGCGCCGCCACAAAGACTTTGTGCTTGCATTAATGTAACTTTTTACCCAACTGTTCATTTCTGTACCTTTTGTTTCATATCTCTTTATATATTGTAACAAGTTACTGTACCTTGTATCTTATGTACCTTCCCCCCCCCTTGTTTGTACAATTTCTATGGTCTGGGCTGAGCCTAAAAACAGTCCCTGAGATCAGTGTACCCACCCGGTTAAATAAATAAATAAAAGTGAGTAGTAAGTGAGAAAGTGCATTTTACAGAGTGGCTCCATTGAATTTCAACACAGTTTTGGATGCATGCACAAACATGGGCTGTCGCAAGCATGTGTATACATCAGGAACTGACTGTAAATTAAAGAATTTCATTTAGTTTTTGACCAAAAGTAAAAAGTGAAAAAAAAAAAAAGCCTCTTAGAATTTACAAGCTGTTAGAACCCAATCGAAGTCTGCCCTCTACTGTTGATATACTATACTACAGTCTTTTCATTTATTGTACAGTGATTTATTTAGATTTTTGCACACCAGGATAGCCTCATTTAGGTTAGACACCTAGTTTTCAAGAGGGTCACAGGGACAGTTTCAGCAACAGAGATGGTACATGAAGGTTACAGATACAGCTAAAGATATAAAGTTAGTATAAAAAGCAATTAAAGGAAAACTACACTCTCGTGTCTTGTAAATTTTGTTTCCATGTCAACAGACACCTCTTTTCCTGTAGCTGTTAGGGACATGTGTGTTTTCATTACTTTGTTTTCAGTGTTCATACTAGTACCCTGTAACTATCTTAGGGGTCTCATTTTACGGTTGTTGAATTCTCATTCTCCATGAGAGCTGAACTGCATATGAGAACACGATGTCACATTACCCATTTATACTGTACAATGTACCTCTATGTTGAAAGTACAAATATCCTGAAAAAAAAATCTCTGGAAAAACACAAACTGAATGCAGTTTAAAGGGGAAAACCCTACATTACAACTCGGATAATTCACAAAGCTAACTGAAGGTAAATGTAGTATCTCACACCTTGCTGCAACCTGTTTTGTTAAACACTAATTAAGCAGACAGGCATACTATGGAGTCTAAAGGGTGTTGACACATCATATTCTCATATGCTAATGCAGATTTCGGGGACAGTGAGATTTTCAACAATCAGAAAATGAAGACACACAGGACAGTTATAGGGATTAGTATGAACAGTGAAAATAAACTAAAGCAATCAAATATATTCCTAACAGCTACATGAAAAAAGTTGTCTGTTGACATGGAAACAAAATTGACAAGATATGAGGGTATAGTTTTCCTTTAAAAACTATTTCATATGTAAGCATGGCTGAGACAGAGGGAGAGACAGAGAAAGCAGCCAAAGCTTCCTTAAATCAAGGAGGTTATTTTCTAGACTACCCTGAATGGAATTATTACTTTTTGGACCTGTGTAAGTAACTAGTATTGATTCTGTTTTTGGGGTTGACTTTTCTTAGTTAAACTTTAATTTGCCAGGGAGGAACTGTAGCTGGGAGCTATTTGCAGTAATTTGTGACTATACCTGTTACTTAACCTCTGAAATAGATGTCTGAAAAGAAGGAAGGCACTCCCCAGGGTGGAGGGTCAGAGTTGTAGTTGATTGTTTCTGGAGGGCATATGTTTACTCCCACCCACCCCTAGTGCATAACTTCCTTTATAGCAGGGGTTCTGACATCACTTCCCCAAAACTGCTAACAACATACACCTATTCATATCCTTAAAGGCACGGCACACTGAATAGGGGGTACCAAGCTTGCACACACTAAAACAAGAACAAAAAAAAAAAAAAGAAAAGCATCTGTAACAGGAAGGGACAAAGACATGTGGGGAGTGGTGCAATGCACTGGCTATGGAGCACCAGTCTTCCGTGTTACCTTCTGGAGACTGCGTTGCTGCTCTATTTGCTGGCACCTCTCTGGTCTGAGGGAGGAGGTTGTTCGTCTCCATGCTGACCTGGCAAGGATTCTGGAAACTTGCTCCCCCACCCAGGGACCACCCAGGCCACCGCCACTACCTTAGAGGTTGCCAAGAAAAAGGAGTGGTTGGACCACGGTGGGCTCAGGGAGGCTGAGAGTGGTGGAACAGAGGTGCATCCCTCCAGTTGTGTCTCTCCACAATTCATTCGACACTCTAGGGGAGCATGGTTCCTCTATGGAGGCACCCGCAGTGGAGACCAAGGAGGATGCTGGGAACCTCCAAAATGGAGACTCACAGGAGGGTGGCACAGGACCCCACAGGGGAAGGAAACAACTCCTGGTGGGGGACTCAATTGTTAGGGGGGTAGAATTGGGGGAGGGAGGAGAAAGGGAGATAAGGTGCCTGCTTGGTGCCATGGCTTGGAGAGACAGGAAACGAATCCTCAGGATCATAGGAGCAGCTGCAAGGAGGAATGAGCTGGATGCCATTATCCACGAGCAGTGCAACAGGAGTTTGTGGAGTTGGGGAAGGGCCTTAGACAAGTAGCACACACGGTAACTTTCTCAGAAGTGCTACCTGTCTATGGCATGGATGAGGCTAGGGTACTCCGCACCATGGGATTCAATAACTGGTTGAAAAACTGGTGCAGAGCTCAGGGATTTGGCTTCACTGGGGACTGGGGCTCCACCTGGAGGGATGCAGGCTTATACAGGCGCGATGGTCTGCATCTGTCCAGGAGGGGAACCAGGATCCTAGGTGATAGGTTTAAATGCTTCACGGGCAAGCATTTAAACTAGCCAAGGGGGGAGGCACTGAAAAGGAGAAGGGAAATCCTAGCCCCCCCCCAAAAAAAATCAAGGTAGTTAGTGAGGTAAACACCAAGATAGAGCAGTAAATAGGGAGAAGGGCAGGGGTAAATGGAGAAAAAGACGAAGGCAGTAAGGACAGGGATGGGGAAAAAAGAAATAAAGCCATAAAAAAATGGAGGGTAATGAGTACCAATGCCCGTAGTCTAGGTAAAAAGTTCCCTGAAATGGTGGCCTTGATGGGAGAGGGATGTCTGGATATCGTGGCAGTCACAGAAACATGGTACACAGAGAATGATGACTGGGATGTCAACATACCAGGGTACACAATCTACAGGAGGGACAGGGAGGGAAGAGGAGGAGGAGGAATAGCTCTCTATGTAAGGGAAGGGATCAAAGCAACAGAACTAAATGGTAAACATGGAGGAGGGGAGGCACTGTGGGTCACCTTGGAGACTGGAAATGGCACCACAATCCGCACAGGGGTTGTATACAGACCCCCATCTGAGGGGGAGGAAATGGACAAGGAAATGACAGAAGACATCCTTGGGATGGCAGAGAAAGGGGAGATATTGCTGATGAGGGACCTGAATATGCCAGATGTCAACAGGAGCACCTTTGCTGTAGCCACATCCAAGAGCAGGGCCATTCTTGATGCCCTACAGGGGGCATGCCTCAGACTGCTAGTTTTGGAACCCACTAGGGAGGGAGCAATCTTAGACCTGGTACTCTCAAATGGGGATGGAGAGAGGATCTCTGATCTTGAAGTGGGTAGCCATCTGGGAACAGGCGACCACCAAACAGTGTGGTTTATGATAAACTTAGCTGTAGAGTCAAGCCATACAAAAGTGAAGATACTGGACTTCAGGAGGGCTGATTTTGTCAAAATGGGAGAGTGCCTCAGAAAAGCATTAGCAAACAGGCAAGAAGGTGGGGTGGAGCAACAAGGGGGAAACATCAAGACCACCATCACAGAGGCAAAAAGCCTTTGTGTGATGCAAATAAACAAATTAAAACAAAAGAAAAAATCACTGTGGTTCTCGAAAGAAGTGGTGGGGAAGGTACGGGAGAAAAAGACAGCATTCAGGAAGTATAAGGAAACACAGAAGGAGCAGGACAGAGAACTGTACCAGTTAAAGCAGAAGGAAGCGGGGAAGGCAGTCAGAATAGCAAAGGCCCAAACCAAGGAAAAGATAGCCAACTCTGTTAAGAAGGGGGATAAAACTTTTTATAGGTACATTAGGGAGCAAAGAAAGAGTAAGGCAGGGATACTGAGGCTGAATAAAGAGGAAGGTGGCTGGGCAGACAGCGACATTTAAAAAGCAGGGATACTGAATGAATACTTCTGCTCAGTATTCACACTGGAAAAGCAGGGGAGATAATCCAGTCAATATAAGCACTCTGGATAGGGGGGTTGATATTAGTCCTTTCACAGAAGAAAGGGTTCTGAAAGAACTCTTAAAACTGAAGGTGGATAAAGCAATGGGGCCTGATGGGATATACCCCAGAATTCTAAAAGAACTAAAGGAAGAAAGTACAGTTACATAAGAACTTACCGTAACAGTAGATCTTCGAGAGAGGCTCTTGCAGTAGGTAATTACATATAGGACAGAAGCCAGCAAGTGGCAGGACCCCATGGAAAAATTTCTAGCTAGCAGTCTCTGGTGGGGGACCTTCCCATCAGGTGACCGACGTCAGTGTGAGAGAAATGGTAAGGAAGGAGTTAATGGTGGATTCTGTAGGTGCCTTATATTTTTTTAGCAGTCTGAAAAAAAAAAAACACTCATGCAAGCTGAGAAGTTCCACAAGCTGGAATTCTCAGTCCTCCTTAGTGGGTAGATAAGAGCTGGGTCATAAATCTAGAGTGGACATTTCCACACACACAGGCCAGTTTGATGGGATTGGTTCACTCAAATATAAACTTAAGGGTAAAAGGGAATATAATTGGTCACTGATAGATGTTCAGTCTGATTGGGACAATTAAATACATACATGTTAGATGGTTGGTGCATTCAAAAGGAGAATAGGAATGACCTATTCTCAAGAGAGTATACAACATTCTGAAAGACAGTGAAGTGGGTTCCTCTTACACTTGAAGCTGGGGGGGGGGAACATAAGCTTGGAGCCTACCCTTTTAGCTATGTCCGTGGGAGCTGACAGTTAGCATAGGGTCCAGTGTCTCTTGTAAGGACAGGGAAGGGTAAGTTTAATACTAGCATATTGCAGTAATAGCCTTTTTCTTTTTGCCATCTGTTATTTAAAAACATTTGTTTACTTTTCCTGTATTAGTGTTATTCTCGTGTTGTAAATATATATCTTGTAAATGCTCAGTGCACTTTCTGTTAAGTAAAAAGTTATTTATTTGCTCAACAGTTGTGACTGTGATGTCATTTTTCTTAGGTAATATTTGGTTTCCACTGGCTGAGGTAAACTCTGTGTAGCATCTGCCACCTGAGAGAGACACACTACCAGACTTTAACTTGTGCAATTGCACGTTTAATTATTCAAGTTTGTAAATTTGAAGGGGTTGCTGGAAGACAGTCCAGCTGGTGGCAGTGAATACCTGAGGACAGACACCTCTCTAAAAGCTGTTCCATCCCAGAGGGAGAGGTGGGTTGTCACAGTCAGTATAAAAGGGCGGTCCCCCACACAAACCTTCCAGTTCTTTCCCGCCAAGGGCCAAAAAGGCAAGAGAGAGAAGCGGATGTTTCCTTCCCTAGAAAAGGAGATGAAAAAGCTTAGGGGGATGGAGGGCGGGAAGGTATTACCTACTGCAAGAGCCTCTCTCAAAGATCTACTGTTACGGTAAGTTCTTACGTAACTGTACTATCCGACTTCTAGAGGGCTCTTGCAGTAGGTAATTACATATAGGACTGAGTCCCAAGCAGTCTGGAACAAGAAGAAGCACACGGGAGGAGGAAACTACTCAAATGTAGATCCTCTGGCTGTGAAGGTCTTAGGAAAGAAGACCTTGCAGCATAGCCAACCTGAAGCCAGCTGTACGGTGAGAGGCAATGTCCAAACTGTAATGTTTCATAAAGGTATGGCCAGAAGTCCAAGTTGCGGCTTCACAGATGTCTGCCGCTGACACAATCTTGAAACAAGCAGCACAGGCAGCGACACCCCTAGTGTAGTGGCCTCTGACTTGACCCGGAAGGGTCCTGTGGTACTTATCGTAACAGAAAGTGATACAATGAGCCAACCATTTAGATAGGCATTGCTTGGAGACAGCATTGCCTTCTCTTTTACGAGAGCAAAAGAGACAAACAGTTGATCAGTCTTTCTGAGATCCTTCATCCTGGTGGTGTAGTATCTCAGAATTTGGTGAACATCCAAAGTATGCAAGAGGTACTCCCCTTGATTGGAATGTTATGTAAAGAGAAGCTGGCAGCTCCATGGAGTGGTTCAGCATAGATTCCGCTACCACCTTAGAGAGAAACTTAGGGTTGGTACGCAGAGCCACACGTTCCTCGTGAAAAATCAAATATGGAATTTTGCACATCAAGGTCTGGAGCTCGGAAATCCTTCGAGCAAAAGTAATGGCCAGTAGGAAAAGAGTCTTCCAGGAAAGGAAGTTCAGGTCTGCTGAGGCTGCCGGCTCGAAAGGAGGCAGGGTAAGCTTCTCAAGAATAAAATTCAAATCCCAAGGAGGGGCAGGAACGCGAATAGGGGGTCTTAAATGGAGAACCCTCTAAGAAAAGTCTTAGAGACTTCCAACTGCGCAAAAGTTCTGTCCCCAAAAGGAACATGGTAAGCGGAGATGGCCGCCATGTGAACCTTCGGAGAGGAATGACTGAGACCCAGACCAAAGAGATGGCGCATGTAGTCCAGAAGCCTTCCAACAGAGCAAAAGAATAGCTCGAAATCTTTGGAAGAGGCCCAAATAGAGAACCGTTTCCATTTCATGGCATAGGTAGATCTAGTGGAGAGCTTTCTGGCCTCCACCAGAATCTCAGCCACCAGTGGGGAAACCTTGAATTGGGCTTGAGCTACGTCTGCAGGAGCCACGCATGGAACTGAAGGGACTTTAGGCCTTGATGGACCACGGTTCCCTGATCCTGGGTCAGCAAAAGCTGCGACAGAGGAAGAGGAGGTTAATCTGAATACTGTTGCAGAAGAAAGAACCAAACTTGCCTGGGCCAGGAAGGCGCGATTAGGATCATGTGAGCTCCTTCTGAGCTGAGTTTTTGTAAGACCCTTGGAATAAAGGGAATCGGGGGAAGGCATAGACGAGTCTGCCCTTCCAGTCTAGACACAGAGAGTCTCTCAAAAAAATGCCGCGCCCTGGAGCGAGCGAGCAGAAGGCGGGAAGTTTTGCATTGTGAGGAGACACAAACAGGTCTACTTGGGGTGTTCCCCAGCGTAGGACGATATCGTCTGCTACCCCCTGATCCAGTTCCCACTCATGAGCCTGGGCAGATGACCGACTGAGGTGGTCTGCCAACGTGTTCTCAACCCCCGGGAACGTGAACTGCCATGAGGTGAAGGTTGTGTTGCACTGCCTAATCCCAAACTCGCATCGCCTCCCTGCAAAGAGGGAAGGAACGGGTTCCTCCCTGTTTGTTGATGTACCAGACTATGCACATGTTGTCCGTCTGGACAGCCAAATGACCAGGAAGCAGATACAGATGCAGAGCTTGTAGAGCATACAGCACAGCCCTGCGCTCGAGCACCTTTTTGTGAAGAGTCTGTTAGAGCTTGGACCAGGAGCCCTGGGTCCTGTGAGATCCCACGTGGGCTCCCCAACCCTCGCCCGAGGTGTCTGTTGTCGGAGTCTGGGAGGGGGGAGAGAGGCAGAAGGGAACTCCCCGGCAAAGGTTCTCCTGAACCATCCACCATTGCAAGCCCTGAACCATAGGATTGGAGACCAGGACCTGTAGATCTAGGTTGTCCACCAATTGATCCCACTGAGACCAATGCATCCACTGAGAGATCGCATGTGGAGCCGAGCGCGAGGGACTGTTGGGATAGCAGCCACCATGAGCCCAAGGAGACGAAGGACTGACCTGGCACTGACCCACCTGCAACTGGACAACAGGCTAACCTGAGCCTGGAGGGTGGCCACCCTGTCCAGTGACAGGAATGCCATGCTGGAGGTCATGTCCAGGATCGCCCCGATGAACTGGAGCCTCTGGGACGGGATCAAATGGGACTTGGCCTGGTTGATGGTAATACCCAGGCTAGTGAAAACCTGCAGGGTAAGGCAAAGGAAGCACAGGAGCTCCTCCCTGGACCGGGCCGCCAGGAGCCAGTCGTCCAGGTACGGGAAAACCTGAACTCGCTGGGTATGCAGGTAGGCCGCTACCACCGAAAGGCATCTGGTGAACACTCGGGGCACCAAGGAAAGACCAAATGGGAGGGCCTTGAACTGGTAGTGGTCCCCCTGGAATGAAAAACAAAGATATCTGCGGTGGGAAGGGCGAATAGGGATATGCAGGTAGCATACATGTCCAGAGCACACAGCCACTGTCCCGGCCGAAGGAGGGGCAGAAGACTCAGCAAAGAGAGCATTCTGAACCGCTTGTACTCCACGAACAAGTTCAGGGAGCTGAGGTCTAGAATAGGCCTCACATCTCCTGACTTTTTTGGAACCAGGAAGAAATGGGAGTAGTAACCTGTCCCCCAAAGGTGGGATGGGATGGGATGGGCTCTATCGCCGCCTTCAGAAGAAGGGAGGATATTTCTTCCCGAACCAGGAGAAGGTGTTCCAGGGAGTAAGATGACCTGGGGAGGCGGGGTGTTCTTGGTGGTTTCTGAAGAAACTCTATTGAGTGTCCTTCTGCTGTCAGCTGGAGCACCCAAGTGTCTGAAGTGATCCTCTCCTAACCCAGTAGATGGAAGAAGAATCTCCCTCCTACCTGTTCCTCTGGGAGGCCCAGAGGCTTTGGGAGAGGAGTCAGGAGGTGTGGGGCAGCATCGCGGCTGAAGCTCCTGCTGCTTTTTTGGGCCGGGGGGGCTTGGCAGCTGGAGGGGCCAGACGTTTGTTGGCCCGCTTTCCCTGAGATTTCGCTTTGGACCGAGAACATCTGCGAAAGGGGCTACGCTGACCCTGAGGGGGCCCTGTACATGGGTCAACTGACTTTAGTGCAGTACCCTTCTCTTGCAGATTGGTGGTGATGTCCTAGAAATCACCACCGAACAGCACTGAACCCCTGAAGGGTGCATCCTGGATAGCAGACTGCACCACCGGGACCAAACCTGACACCCAGAGCCAGGCATGACGCCGCAAACCCACGGCGAAAGGCGAGCTCCGACCAGCAGTGTCCACTGCGTCGTACATGGCACGGAGCATGTGCCGACTGGCCAAATGCACAGACTGGACTAGATCAGCCACTTCCTGCTTCGTCTAAGACTCAGGAAGGGGGTCCAATTTAGATTCCACCTCGCTAAGGATCACCTTCTGGTAATCCCCCATGTGAGCAATGTAGTTCAGGGCCCTGATTCCCAGAGTGGAAGAAGCATAGACCTTCTTCCAGTACTGGTCCAGAAGACAGGATTCCTTGTCAGATGGTGATGAGCTCAAGTGCTTGGGGTTAGCCGTACGGCCGTGAGCGGCACTAATCACGACCAAATCAGCTCTGGGGTGTGAATTGAAGGAATCAACACCCTCCAGAGCCTGATATAGCCTGTCCACCTTCCTCGGAAGGGGGGGGGGCTAATGCCGATGGTTGTTTCCAAATAGTGGAAACAAGGGCGACATGAGGCTCGATCCAGGGTAGAATCAGAGTGTGAGCGGTTTCGGGCAGATCCAGGTATGCAGCAAGTTTTTTACACTGTGGATCCGGCTCCAAATATTGCCACTGATGAACAGCCTGGATTTTATGCAGCAACTCCAGGAAAGAATGATCCTCCGGAGGGGACTTTGGAGGAGTCCTTGGCCTGGGCTTGTCTGGAGTGCGTGGCTTGTTGTCCGGATCGGAGTGCCCGGAGTCATCAGAGGTCTCCGAGGAGGATGAAGAAGGAGAGGAAGACCCCTCCTGACGCGTGGGAGGAACGGAACCCTTGGGAAACCCTCGGGGAAGCGTATCCTCCCCTGCACTGGACCTGGAGGGCTCGCCTCTGGTGTCGGGGGGAAGGAGCCCCTCGCCTCTGATGTCGGGGTCTGGAACTGGTCCAGCGTCGAAGATGGTTTCACTCCTTGGTGAGCTGAGCCTTGGCCTCAGCCCACCAGGAAGCCAGAGTCTCCTTCAGATCTACCGGCAGCTGAAGGGGCAGTGGAGGAGGAGGAGGGGGGTACAGATACTGGGGATATCCGTACGGCGCGTATCCATAACCAGACGGTGGGAAGCCCAGCGTCAGGTACTGTGGCATCCAGTAGGCCGGCGGCAGGTACTGGGGTGCCGGATACTGTGGACCTGGATATGACGGCATTGTATACAACGGAGTCAGGTACCCAGGCACCAGGGCTCTGAAGGAGCAGAAGGCCCTGGGAACGGCCCAACGGGCGGGCCCAGAACAGGAGGCCCAGCGTAGGGATGGCATCCAGCAAGGGGATGTCATCTGGTGTCGGGTAGGCTGGCGCCCGAGGATCCGACGTCAGGTCATCCCGCCCAGCAGGAGGGAGACCCGACGGCAGCCTGACAACAGCCTCTGTGTCACCTGGGGAAGTGGGGCTAACGTCCCTGGGATCCAGCAAGGGAGACGCTGGAGCCTCGGAATACAACAAATGTTGCGGCAAGCTCAGGATGACAGGCAGGTCCAGCGGTCCGCGCTCGGCTCTAAATGTTCGTGGCCAATGGAGGGTCGACGCCTGGCTTACCGGCGGGATTCGGGTGGATGTCAGAGGAGCCAGTGTCTGACTTATCAGACCCTATGCTCGACGAAGGCCGCGATGGAGGGGCGGCCTTGGCGGGCACTTTAGATGCCGCGTGCTCCCGCAAAGGGTTGGGCATCTTATCAGCCTTACCCGGGCGGGCGTCAGAGGAGCCGACGTCTGGCTTACCGGGGCTGCTCAGACCAGAAGGCTGCACGGTGGCGGGCTTACTGAGAGCGGTGGCCTCCTTTGACCCGGAGACTCCCGAGGGGCCTGAGTGCGAGCCCGACGGGAGTGTTGACGTCGCCTTGGAAGCCTCCAAGATAGCCATCGTGGAACGGTCCCCCGGAGGGGATGTTACCTTCACCACAGTAGAGGAGTCCTGGTGCTTCTTTTTGCGATGGCCCTCAGAGGAAGTAGAGGCCTGCCTAAGTTTTATCAGCTCCTTTTCCATAGAAGACATCTTCAGTTTTAGAACATGGGCCTCCAGGAATGGCTGCCTCTGCTTTCGGGCAGCTGCGTTGAACTCCTGGCAGTGCTGGTACTTCTCCATGGGGTGGTCGGGGCTTAGGCAAAAAGGGCACTGGGAGTGTCCGTCCTTGTGCGGGAGCTGGGCGTCGCACGAATTGCACTTGTTTTTGTGTTCAGAAGGAGTCGGGGACAACATACATGGCAGCTGAAGAAAATGCTGACGAAAATCGAAGAAATATCAAAAAAGAAATGGTAAAACTATCAATGATAGACTGGCGAAGCAGTGAACTTAACCACGAGGTGCTAACTTGAGCTAACGGTGGGAAAGAACTGGAAGGTGTGCGTGGGGGACCGCCCCTTTATACTGACGTCGCATGATGTCAGTCACCTGACGTAGGGCGGTCCCCCGCCAGAGACTGCTAGCTAGAAATTTTTCCGTGGGGTCCTGATGCCTGCCGGCTTCAGTCCTATATGTAGTTACCTACTGCAAGAGCCCTCTCGAAGTAAGATCTAGTAACATCATGGACTACCCTTTTTAATAAATCATGGGAGGATGGTGCGTTACCTGAGGACTGGAGGAGGGCAAATGCGATTTCCCTTCACAAAAGTGGGAGCAAGACAAAGGCAGAAAACTATAGACCTGTCAGTTTGACCTCAGTGGTAGGGAAAATGATGGAATCACTTCTGAAGGAAAGAACTGCTGAGTACCTAGAGGCCAGTGGGGCACAGGACCCAAGGCAGCATGGATTCACAGCAGGAAGGTCATGTCAGACAAATCTAATTGATTTCTTTGACTGGGTGACCAAAGTAGTAGACCAGGGAGGGGCTGTGGACATGGCCTACCTAGACTTTAGCAAAGCATTTGACAGTCCCGCACAAAAGATTAATAAACAAATTAGCCAGCCTGGGAGTGGGTCCCAGGGTGATAGCATGGGTAAAACACTGGCTGGACAACAGAACACAGTGGGTAATAGTAAATGGAGTCCGAAATGAAGAAAGGGGTGTTACTAGTGGGGTACGGCAGGGTTCAGTACTGGGGCCAGTCCCTTTTAATGTCTTTATAAGTGACATTGCAGAGGGAATGGAAGGGATAGAAAAAATTACTCACCTTAGTAATTATGTTTCTTCTAGTGGAGTCTTGCTGTATTCTGACTTTTGCAGTTAGGTCCTGCCTTTCAACTGCCCCGGAGAACAAAGGGTTAACTTTTCTATGCCTTGCATAGAATGTTCATCACGAGCTCGGTTGAAGACTCTGCCTGTTATTCGAACTGCAACTGTCAGATCTTTACAAGCAAAAACTCACTAGGTGTTCTGTGTGGAAACTGTAAAATTTTTACTAGCCAACTGGCAAATATATAATGTTTTTGATTCTCAAAGGAAGACTCAAGTCAGGAAACCCAAAACAAAACACATCCAAAAACAACATTCCACCAAAAGAAAAAAGAGGTGTAACATGGACACCCTAGGGTGCCAACAATGCTCCCTGCCCACCCACATCCCAAAAACTAGGTTCTGAGAGGGAGGAGATTAGAATACAGCAAGACTCCATTAGAAGAAACATAATTACTAAGGTGAGTAATTTTTTCTTCAAACAACATGAAGTCTTGCTGTATTCTGACTACTGCAGACTACCAAGCAGTACCTCCATGGTGGAGGGACAGAACCTACTTTGGAAATAGGCTCTGAAGTACTGCTTTGCCAAACCGAGCATCACTCCTAGCTTGGATATCCAGAGAGTAATGCTTGGTGAAAGTACGGACTGTTTTCCAGGTGGCTGCTTGACAAATTTGTAAGATAGAAATATCCCTGGCAGCAGCCAGGGAAGCAGCTGTACCTCTTGTGGAATGAGCCCTCAGGCCTGAGGGTGGAGTTCTACCCAGTTTTTCATAGCAGAATTGTATACAAGAAACAATCCACCTGGCAAGAGATCTCTTAGTGGCAGGTTTGCCCTTACCCACTTCTCCATCAGTGAGGAACAACTGGAGGGATTCAAACCTGTGACCCATGGTACGCTCTATGTAGTAGCTAAGGGCTCTTTTAACATCCAAACTGTGTAGCCTCCTTTCTCCTGAGGAAGAATGATCAGTGAAGAAAACAGGGAGAGATATAGACTGGTTGAGGTGGAAATCTGAAACCACTTTTAGGCAAGAACTTTCTGTTAGTTCTAAGGACCACTTTGTCTCTGTGAAAAGATGAAATCAGATTCCACTGACAGGGCTTGCACCACTGATACGCCTAGCAGAAGTAATGGCTACCAAAAACACAGTTTTCCAAGTCAAGTACTTAAGCCCTGCTGAGGACAAAGGCTCAAAAGGGGTTGCATAAGCTGAGCAATGCAAACATTAAGGTTCCAAGAAGGAGCAGGATCCCTAAAGGGGGGATTGGTGTGAAGCAATCCCTTGAAAAACTTACAGAATACAGGATGGGATGACAGAGAGGAAGACTTGCCTACAGACAGGAAAGCAGAAACAGCTGCCAAGTGTACCTTGAGGGTAGCTGGTCTGAGACCTAGGCCATTAAGATGGACCATATAATCCAGAACTGTAGGCAATTCAGCAGAGTCTGGAGAAATATTCTTCTTAGAACACCAAATGCTGAATCTTTCCATTTGGAGTTGTAAGTCTTTCTGGTGGAAGGCTTTTGAGAAGCCTTAAGGATATCCAGAACCCCTTGGGAAAGATGTAGATCTGCAAACCCCAACTCTTCAAGAGCCAAGCCTTGAGATTGAGAGACTGAAGATTCGGGTACCAAATACTCCCCTGAGATGATGTTAACAGGTTGTAATTCCTGGGAAGAGACAGGGGAAGAATGACTGTTAGGGACAGCAACAAGGGATACCATGGCTGTCTGGCCTAGTCTGGAGCAATCAGAATCACTTTGCATGGTTGTGACCTTATCTTGACTAACACTCTGAACAGGAGAGGGAAGGGGGGCAAAGCATACAGAAATTTCCCTTCCCAGTTCAGAATCAGAGCATCCAGGGGGACTGAGTCCAAGACTGGGGGTCTGCAACAAAAGACAGGAAGTTGGTGATTGTCTGGGGCTGCAGAAAGATCTATCTCTGGAATGCCCCATCTTGAGAAAATCACTTTCAACACCAGAGGATCTAGGGCCCATTTGTGATGGCCCTGGGATATTCTGCTCAGTGCATCTGCTAGGACATTGTCCTCCCTGGGAGGTGAACTGCTATCAGAGAGGTTTGCAGGAATAGGCCAGGACCACAACTTCATTGCTTCTGTGCACAAGGTCCGAGACCGAGTGCCTCCTTGCTTGTTGATGTACCACATGGTGGTGGTGGTGTCTGTTCTGGACCTGAGCCACCTTGTTCTGTACAGATTTGAAAAGCTTAGTGCCAGAAACACTGCTCTGAGTTCCAAGAGATTGATGTGAAGCAGAGATTCCTGAGGCGACCACAGTCCCTGGGTGGTAAGATCCCCCAAATGGGCTCCCCAGCCCAGCAGGGAAGCATCTGTGGTGAGGATCAATGAATGAGACTGAGTGACAAATGGAACCCCTTGTCTCAAATTGTCCTGATCCTGCCACCATTGCAAGGCTTGGATCAGGGTTCGAGTAACTGGAATTAGTTTGGTAAGGGAATCCTTTCTTTGGGACCAAAAAGCTCTTAAGTGGAACTGAATGTCCCTCATTTGCAATCTTGCCCCCTGGACCACTGCTGTGGAAGCTGCCATGTGGCCCAGTAGCTGAAGGAAATGCCTTGCTGGTCGAGACACCTGAATGCTGAATGAAGAGGCCAGTTCCATGAGGGTCCTTGCCCTTCCCAGGGGAAGGAAGACTCTTGATTTTACCGTATCCAGTTCTGCACCTATGAAGGTGAGGAGCTGCACTGGTTCGAGAACTGACTTTGGTAGGTCGAGAAGGAATCCTAAAGAAGTGAGCACTTGCTGGGTCACTTGACTTGGTCTGGAGACTGACCTACTATGAGCCAGTCATCCAAGTATGGGAAAATGGAAATCCTTTGTCTTCATAGGTAGGCAACAACTACTGCCAGGCACTTTGTGAAGACCCTTTGGGCTGATGTTAGGCCAAAGGGCATTGCTCTGAACTGATAGTGGCCTGAGGGCAACTCGAACCTGAGGTACTTTCTGTGGGAGCACCTGATGGGAATGTGAAAGTTGGCATCTTTGAGGTCCAGGGAGGCTAGCCAGTCCCCTGGCCTTAGAGAGGGAAGGATAATTCCCAGAGTTACCATTTTGAACTTTGGCTTTAAAAGATGTTTGTTCAGATATCTTAGGTCCAGGATGGGTCGCCATTCTCCTGTCTTTTGGGGGTTAGGAAGTACCTGGAGTACAATCCTTTGCCCCTGTGTAGGGTGGGAACTCTCTCAATAGCTCTGAGAGCTAGGAGAGAAGAAACCTCTGCCTCTAGGGCAAGAGTCTCAGAGATTTGCAGGTGGAAAAGATCTGGCTCTCATCTTGGGAAATTATTTGAAGCTGAGAACCAGTCCCTGGCTTACTACTTCCAGGACCCACTTGTCTGATGTAAGAGACATCCAGTCCTGGACAAAGTAAGCCAGCCTGCCCCCTACTGGTATAGGAGAATCGGACTCAGCAGACCCATCAGGGTGTCTGCTTGGTAGGGGCTTTAGGCTGAGGGGTAGATGCAGGCCTGCTCATCCCCCTTCTGCCTCTCCCTCTAAAGAACCTCCTCTGCGAAAAAGAAGAAGAAGAGGCCTGAGCTTGGTAAAAAGTCCTTTGGAAAGGCCTGCCCCTGCCCCTGGACTGCTGCCATTGAGGAGTTGCTTGCCTTTCTTTGGCCTGAGCACTCCTGTAAGTGGTCCTGTATTGGTCCATTTTCTTCATGTAATTCTCTGTCTGCTCCCCAAACAGAGAATTACCAACTACAGGAAAATCCATGTCCTTAGCCTGGGTATCCTGTGAGAGGCTAGTACATCTGAGCCAAGCCATTCTCTGAAGAGCCACAGATGTAGCCATGACTCTTGATGATACATCATTGGAGTCTACAGAAGCATGAAACTGTACTTCCGATGCCTCAATCCCATCTGCAGCCACCTGCTCCAGCTCCTTGGCAAGCTGGGTAGGAGCCTGTTTAGCCAGTGCCAGTACAGTATCCCACCTGGACTTCTGGTACCTGGCTGCATAGGCCATATAATTAGCCTGCCTGAGTCCCAAAGATGCTGCCATGTGCTGCTTCTTTGCCATGGCATCAATCTTCCTGGAGTCCTTGTCTGGGGGGTGTGATGCCAAGGGAATGTTTGCCTTATCACAGGCAGCAGCCTGTACAACCCCAACATGGCTGCATTCAGAAAAAGGAACTCCGTGTCTGAGCCTGAGAGAGTGTACCTCTTGTCCATTCTTCTGTCCACAGGAGGTATAGAATTAGGACACTTAGGAATTTTTTGTGTCCGTTTCCCAAAAGATTTGTGGAGGGGAATAGACAGTCTCCTGGACTCTGGGATGTCCATCATCTCAACATAATCAGGCTCTTCCTGATCCTCTACTGCCTCTCCACAGGAAGCTGGAGGGTATCAGCCACCTTTCTGTAGAACATGTAGTGTGAAGGGGACTCAGAAAGCCTAGGAGGAGAAACACCTGAAGGTCTGTCTGGGAAGATGTCCAGGTCAATAGGCACATCCAGACTTTCACCATCACCATAATCATCCTCATACTCTCCCTCCTCCTCAAACTCCGGTTCATAAAATTCTTCCAAGGTATAATCCGGAACCGTGGGAACCGACCGAACCAAGCCCCTGCTAGATGGTGCTGGTTCGGCCAGAACCATCAAAGTGATTCCATAATCCTAATTGCTTTGGCTATCTCATCGGCGTCTGAGTATGAGATTCTGGGTCCAACTGCCCATTTGTCTTTTCTTTTGTCGAACCGACCTCGGAATTGGCTCTCCTTCCCGGAAGTATCGCCTGGTCAGAGGGCACGCCTTCTGGTTCAGTCGGAACCAAACCAGGCTGGCCATCTGAGTCAGCAGACTTCTAGGCCTCCCTTTCCCTCAGTCTACCTAATCTCTTTTCCAGGGTAGATTTGGGAAAATTCTTGCAAATTTGGCAGTCTGAATAGAGGTGGTCAAACCCCAGACAATAAACACAGGTGGTGTGGGGATCAGCCTTAGCAAAGACCTCCTCACACACACTGCAGTGTTGAAACCCAGTGGGCCCATTTTTTTTCTTGGGTTTCTCAGAAATGGCCAACCTAACTAAAACTTACCCTTTTTGGCAATCCACCAGGCAAGACTTCCTATCGGTTCCTGACCGTATTCGGGTCTTGGAAAACTGTACTTAAACACGCTTTTTAGAATCAAACGACCGGTAATCACACATTAAAAGTAAAGTACAAGTTTTACCTCAAAATGATCGGTCCAGCCGAACCTATCCACAGTTTACAAGTTCCACACAGAAAACAGAACAAAAACTATCTAGTACTCACGGTACCACAGACAGAGACTTGAACCGACTATGCGGAAACAACAATTCGGTAGAAACCGATCGAAAACCGACACTTCAACCGACTTGAACCGAGCAGCAGGAGAAATCTCCGGAGCGACTGTTCAGTGAGGCGGAGTAAAGAATCTGACGGTTGCAGTTCGAATAACAGGCAGAGGCTTCAACCGAGCTCATGATGAACATTCTATGCAAGGCATAGAAAAGTTAACCCTTTGTTCTCCGGGGCAGTTGAAAGGCAGGACTTAACTGCAATAGTCAGAATACAGCAAGACTTCATGTTGTTTGAAAGTATGTCTCTGCAGATGACACAAAGATCTGCAACAGGATTGATATGCAAGGTGGGGTGGAAAGGATGAAAAGGGACTTGGCAAGGTTGGAGGAATGGTCAAATGTATGGCAGCTTAGATTCAATGCAAAGAAGTGTAGAGTAATGCACCTGGGAAACAAAACCCAGGGGAAGAGTATACAATGGGGGGTGAGATCCTGAGCTAAAGGTGGCCAGCAATGGAGAAAGCAGTATAGAGGGCTGGGGGGATACTGGGTGCATAGGGAGAGGCATCACCAGTAGAAAACAGGAAGTTGTTGGCCCTCTGTACAGACAGTTGGTAAGACCACATCTGGAGTACTGTGTACAGTTCTGGAGACCCCATCTCCGCAAAGACATAGACAGGGTGGAGGCTGTCCAGAGGAGGGCAACCAAAATGGTGCAGGGTCTGCATCATAAGACATATGAAGAAAGACTAAAGGAGCTTAAGATGTATAGCCTCGAGGAAAGGAGGGAGAGGGGGGACATGATAGAAACCTTCAAATACCTCAAGGGAATCAAAGTCCAATAGGGTAGCATCTTTCAGAAAAAGAGATGAGCAAGAACAAGGGGGCACAACTTAAGATATGGGGGGGGGGGGAGACGGCTCAGAGATAATGTGAGGAAGCATTTCTTCACAGAGAGGGTTGTAGATGCATGGAACAGCCTTCCTAAGGAGATCGTAGAGTCAAAAACAGTGGGGAATTCAAGAATGCACTGGACAGACATAAGGCGATTCTAGTGGGGTAGGAGGAAGTATGCTGTTGGTTAACCAGAATCTGCAGCTTATCCGTTAGGCAGGGAAATAGGCACACTAAGTGGGCCAAGCAGTCCTTATCTGCCATCAAATTCTATGTTTCTATGATATAAAAGAGTTTTGGTTCCTATCTGATGACTTCATGTCCCAAGTGCATATGAGAAGCTCGTGCCAACTGCCTTCCGCATCTGGAAGAGTGGTTATCAGATAGGAACTCACACCCTGGAGTGTCATATTGTGCTTATGAAATGGGTTTTGTTACATATTACGACAGGTACAACAATTAGTCGACAAACATTTAACTGTTTCTTAATGTGGTTTCTTGATTTACTGGAAGGGGCTGACCTGCTAGGGTTTTTTGTGTTAGATTCCAGTTTAGAATTTTTTTCAACTTTAAACAGCTGAGCATTGGTTAAGCAGAAGTGCTTTGGCACAGGATTTCCTCTTGAGATTTTGGAGGCTTATTTTAAGCATTTCTTCTTGTTACCATTTTCTGTTCAGACTTTGGTGACTGTCTCATTACTTTTACTTTCATACATTTGTTCAAAGTGTTTCAGCAGATCAAGGTCCAGTACAAGGGAAAAATAATTTCATGTATGTTTGCCATGTTTTTACTCTAGGAGTATCTGTTTTTGCACTATCAGGAAAGTGAGTAAAAAAAAAGACAGGTGCTGGTGTGGTTTTAAAAATGGGAGCAAAACATGCACTTATTTCATACTGTACAAAAAATTCAAAGCTACTGGTTAATTCAATGGCTTTGTAGTGCTGTTGACCAATGAGGAGTTCACTTTTTTACTGCCCATTTTATAATTACATATTAACAAAGTACATTCTTGACAGTAGTAGATTTAAGTCATGGAATGATTAGAGGTAGTATTCTGTGACAGAGTATAGGGAAGAGGGATGGAGTATCAGCCTGGACTGGATAAGCTGGAGGGGGTTCTTAGGTTTTGGAACAATGCAATCTTGAAGGGTCTCAGATAGTCTTCATTAAGTTTTCAAACATTTGGCTGGAAGCTCAAGTGAAATGATTTGGTCATTAGCATCACTGACTACTGGTTGAAACCTTTATTAGGCCTGAAACTATTAATGAGACATGGATTTTCAAAAAAAGGGAGACACTTTCTCCACCATTAGCATCTTGTACTTTTCCTTCCCTTCTTGACCTGTTGCAGCATTGTCACTCCAGGTTCAACTGGCCTATTCCCTCTTTGGATGGCATAACACTCAGAGCTGCAGATAAGGTGAGGAATGTGGGGGTCAACATGGACTCTAAGCTGACCTTAGAATATCAGGTGGCAGCTGTTGTCTGCAATGGCTTGTTTTACCATCTTGAGAACATCTCCCAGATCAAACTCTTTCTGGATCCAGCAGATCTGGTGACTATAATGCACACCCGGTTACATCTAGAATGGATTACTGCAATGCTCTATACCTTGGGTTATTCACAAGGTTGCTGTGTCACTTACAGCTGGTCCAGAATGGGGCAGCCCAGCTGGTTGCTGGGACCTTTTGGTTTGAGCATATCATGCTTGTTCTCCCTTTTCTGCACTGGCTGCCAGTGCAGTGGCATATCAACTTTGAGGTGTGCTTGTTAACCTACAAGGCCCTGCATGGTCAGTGCCCAGGCTCCCTCAAAGATCTTCTGAACCCTTACGCTCCTGGTCACCCCCTCATGTCAGTGGATATGAATCTCCTGATAATTCACAGATCCTGTTTGAAGTCCTCAGGCCATGGGGCATTTGGTGTGGCTGCACTGATTCTTTGGAACAACCTTCCCCAGAAAGCGAGAGATTCACCATCCTTGACCACTTTCAAATCTCATTTGAAGACCCATCTATTTTTGCTGAGCTGTGGATATAGTTCTATTGTACAGATTCTGTATTAAGTTTACTGTAAAAGTATTTATGAGTGCCTTTAATAGATTCATCTGTTTTACTGTGTGGCTTCCAGAGACCCTGGAAATGGGCACCATATAAATAAAATTGTCTTCCTTACCTATGCTGGTTGAGGTCCCTAGCCCTTGCACCCCACTCCCAGGGTGCTGCTGAATGATTAAGATCAATATGAACACAAGAAACAAAATTACCCCCCATAGTAATGATGTTTCTTCTAATGGGCCCAGTAGTGAGCCAATACAAAAAAATGCATCATCTCCACTCTGAGATGCTGCCTTGGCATTTAGAATAGTGCTGCAAATCAGAAAACCATTTAAATGTTGCTGTGTACTGGTGCTCCCTCTAGTGTGCCAACGTCAGAGTTATGCTGAAGAGTAGTACTAACTAGTTAAACTGCAATGCTTCTATTAAGTTAAATAGCGAAATATAAGCAGACTTAACATGTCTAAACATTTAAGTAAATATACTACGAGTATTTTAAAAGACACATATATTTTTGTCCCACATTGTTTATCCTCCCCAATCACAAGGGGGGACTTCCTTCCACCGGCCACATGACAACCTGTCCTGGTCATTTTGCTCCATGACAACTCACCATGGACTGTTAGCTCCAGTATTAATCTGTTCCCACATCAATGCATCCCCCAACAATTTGCCTCCAGCATAAATATTATAAAATAAACTCTAGGTGGGTGCACTTCACCCCCCAGATGAGGCAATGTGCTTGAAGGTTGTAAGGTGGAAGTCGTACTGTAATTGTTGCTGGAGTACAGTACGATTTGTAGTGGAAGTGAATTGTCCAGGGACGGACGGACATGGGAGCCAATTGACACCAGAGCTAATAGTCCAGGGTGAGATCTTGCAGAGCAAAATGACAGACAAACTGATGTGCCCTCCCTTCCACCTGCTGCCAAGTGTGCCCAGTTACCATCCGACTGAGATTCTGCTATCCATCCTTCCCGGGACCCCCAGCCCACCCACGACTCACCGTTGCACAGCCCCCCTTGCTTGCTCTCCAGGGCCAGGTACATCTTCAGCTCCACAGCATTTCTTCCCTGCATCAATCTGGCCACCCAGGTCAGAGGTGAGACTAGTGGTGTCCCCAGAAGGTGGTGGCTTGAATCTAATGTGGGACATGGTGGTCCGGCAGAGGTTTCATCTTACCAATGTGGCACCATTTTCTGGTTTTCTCCCCACTCTCCACCAGCAGTGCACTTCGGGGTTGGCTACTGCTGAGGCCTGATACAGCCAACCTGTGGACATGCTGCAAAGGTCCCGCCTACCATCCACATATCTCCTGCACCACCACCTGTGTTTAACCAGGTGGCAGTAAAGCAGTGGGATGTGGCACCTTTTCTCCCTCATGGAGGACAGCATCCTGTGGGATATTTGATTCTTTCACCAGTTGGCCCTCCGACAGCCCAGGCTCATACACGAACCTGGGCTGTTGGCATTACAAGTGAGAGCACTACCAATGTCCTGGCAGGCTGACTAAAAAGACATATTTAAAATATACAATATGCAAACATATTCAAATGTTGCAAACATACAATGAAAGCCAGCAGAATAAGGCAAATGGCTCAATTTAGTCTGCCCATACTGCAGAGTTCACAGCTTAAGCTGCTGAACTTGCCCCCCCGATCCTCCCATCAACTCCTCCCACAACCCATACTTGCCCCCCCTTAAGTCTATTCCAGCCTCTCTTGAAGCTGCCCACCATCTGCAACAAGACCACCTCTCCAGCAAGCGCATTCCAACTGGTCACCACGTTCTCCATGAAGAAATGCTTCGTATCCTCCCTCCTAAACCTCCCCTCTCCAACTTAAGACCGTGTCCCCTCATGTTTTATTCTCTACTCAGCTTAAAGAGACCCTCCTTATCAACTCTTTATCCCTTTCAAGTAATTGAAGGTCTCAATCATGTTCCCATTCTCTCTCTTCTCTCTGTCAGGGAGTACATGTTCAGGCCCCCCCCCAAACTTCTCTTTATACAGTATGCTTTACCCTGCTGACCCATGATCATCTTCACTGCCCTTCTCTGGACAGTCTCCAGCAGGTTGTTCTTTTTAAGGTGTGGGCACCAGTACTGTACTCCAGTGCTGTACTCCATGCTCCAGGTGTGGCCTCACCAGTGACCTATTCAAGGGCAGTATAACCTCCTCTTGCCTACTGCTGCTCAGGCAGAAAACAGTGCTTAAACCCATATTATATTTAGGAACCTTTGTCTGATTAGGTTCAAGAAGGGGATGTAGGGATATGATTAGACTCACTGCTGGATCCATTAGAAGAAACATCATTACAATGGTAAGTATTTTTATATTCTAACATAAGTCGAGTAGGGATGCCATACAAAAAAAAATGCAGACTACATAGCAGTACCTTGGGAGGCTGGAAGACTGGAACCTATTGAGGAAAAAGGTTACGAAAGACTGCTGTTCCAAACCTAGCATCTCATCTAGAGAGAATGCCCAGAAAGCAGGCCTGAGTGAAAAGCTGTACAGTTTTCCAGATAGCTGCTCTGAAGATATCTGTAGAGGGATGCCTGATGAGACAGCCACTGAGGCTGCAGTGCCTTTTGTGGAATGCGCTGTAAGGCCTAAGTGGGTGGGGGCTGCTTACCTGCTTTTTCATAGCAGAACTGCATATAAGAGACCAACCACCTTGAAATGGTCTTTCTTGTAGGTTTGCCTTTGCCTCCCCATAGGTAACAAACCACTGACTGTTGTCAGATCTGATTTATCTTCTGTTCTGTCAAGATAGTAGCAGAGTGCTCTCCTGACATCCAAACAGTGCAATCTGTGTCCATCTGGACTCGAAATGGATTGAAAAAGCACATGTAGAGTAACTGTTTGGTTAAGGTGAAATTCTCACACCACTTTAGGGACGAGTTTCCTGTTTGTCCTCAGGATAACTTTGTCCCTGTGCATGATGATGTAGTTAGGATCTGTGCAAAGGGCTTGGGGCTCACTGACTCTTTTGGCAGAGATCACAGCTATGAGGAAGACTGTTTTCTTGAATACAGGATGTGAGGCTAGAGAATATGGCTTCCCTGCAGACAATAGGCTGATATTGCCATCAGGTGGACTTTCAGTGATGAAGCCCTCAAACCACTTGTGTGCAGATGTTCTAAGTAATCTAGAACAACTGTTAAATCAGCTTCCAGGGAAGAAACTCCCTTATCTAATCACCAAATTGAAAATCTTTCCCACTTTGAGCAACAGAATTTTCTTGTGGATTGTTTCCTTGAAACTTTCAAAATATTCAGCACTCTGCTTCACAGGGTCATGCAAGAGTATACTTCATTGTCATGAACCAAGCTTTCAGCCTCAGTGTTCTGAAGTTTTGAAATTTTACCCTGTCTTGAGAGTCAGACAGGTCATGTCTCATGGAGAGAGAGAGATGGGAAATCTAGTCTGACAGGGGCAGTAGGAGACAGAATCATGGCTGTCTCGTTCAATCAGGTGCCACAAGAGTCATTGTTGCTGACTCCTTCCACAATTTCTAGAGTACTGTATGTATTAGAGGGAATGGTGTGGATGTAGAGAGGGACTTTCTGTCCTAATTGAAAGTCAGAGCACCCTGGAGTAGGGTGTCCCTATGGGGAGGCCTGAAGCAAAACAGTGGTAATATGCGACTGTCCCATGAAGCAAACAAGTCCACCTCTGGTTCGCCCAATCTCCTAAATAAAGTCTTAACCACCTGGTTGCCTAATGGCCACTTGTGGTTTCCCTGACTTAACCTGCTTAACGAATCTGCCAGGATAGTGTCCTTCCTTTGCAGATGTACATCAGTGATTTCTGTGTTTAGGGAATACAATTCCAAATCCTTATTGCCTCTGTGCAAAATTTTGTGGATCTGGTGCCACCTTGCTTGTTTATGTAGTACATGGTGGTGGTAAAGTCTGTTTGGAACGGAACTTCCTGGTCTTGGACCAGGTTTGAGAAGTGCTGTAGGGACAGTAGTTCAGTCCTGAGTTCCAGCAGGTTTATGTCCTCCTGCTGCTCTTCTGGAGACCAGACTCCACTTACTGTATGATCGTTCAGATGCCCTCTCCCCATCCTAGTAAGAGGGTATCTGTTGTCAAAGTGAGTGTTGTGGACAGTTTTTGGAATGGGATTCCTTTCCTCAGATTGTCCACTTCCTTCCACCACTGTACAGCCCTAACCCATGCCTGCTGTGACAGGTACTTGCTTGCTCAGTGGGTTTGATCATTGATGACAGTGGCTTCTTAACTGGTACTGAACATCTCTCATTTGTAAGCAGGTCCAGAGCACCACAGCTGTTGCTGTTGATATGTGCCCTAGCAGCTGCAAGAAGGCCCTTGCCAACCTTAGCTCGCCTGGCTTCTAAGTTCTTGCACCAGATAACAGATTCTGCACTCTTGCCTGTGGCAAGAATGCTTTCCCCTGAGTAGTGCCCAACTCTGCTCCTATGAAGATAAGCACTCAGTTGGTTTCCAGGTAGGACTATTCTATATTTAACAGTATGCCCAGACTTTCCAGGGTGTTTCTTACATTGCAGTGGAACATCGTGCATCCTGTTTTGTCCTTCCTGTGACTAGCCAGTTGTCCAGGTAAGGATACACCATTATTCCCTTTCTTCTCAGGGTTGCATCTACTGCTGCTAGGCACATTGTGAACACCCTTGGAGCAGAGGTTAGACCAAAGGCAGTGTGGCAAATCGATACAGCTCTTTCCTAATCTGAATCTTACCCCATCCTTTTGTCTATCAGATGTTCATCATTATTGCTAAATTGAAAGATCACCTGCAAAGCTAAATGTATGTTCATGTTTTATAACTCTTACCCCATCTTGTATACCTTTCCTGACCTCAGTCAGAAGTATGGATTCATATTCTTGCATGGATGTTTTGTTTTTCTGTTTTGTACTTTCAATATCCAGGTTGTGCCTCTGCAACCACCTGGTTATCAAAATAAAATAAAATAAATTAATAAAGGTATTTTCTGTGGTGTCTCACAGGGATATGGAGGTGTCTTTCAAATCCAGTGATCCCAAACACTCCCCTTTCTGCAGGGATGGTGTAGCTGCTCCCAGTGTTACCATTTTTAATTTTTTCTTTTTAATGTGCCTGTTCAGGAATCTTAAATCCAGAATGGGCTGTCAATACCCGTTTTTCTTTCTTGTGAGACAGTACCTTGCTAAGAGGCCTCTTCCCATTGTGAGGGTGGTACCTTTCTATGGCCTTTACCCTCAGCAATTTATTTATCCCTAGGTTTTAACAGTTTTTTTTCTGAGATTGGAGTGGAGGAAAGACCTTTGGGCTCTAATTTTGGGAGACCTGTGAATTGAAGGGCTAAACCCTGACTTACCACTTCCAGCACCCACTTGTCTGTGGAGATGGTTTTCCACTCCTGGAAGTAATGAGATCATCAGTCTCCAACTAGTAGGGTTTAATGGTGATCTGCACAGAGTCAGGAATGTTTTTCTTGTGGTTTAAGAGCTGGTGATTGCTTCTGCTTGCACCTTACCTGCCTCTGCCTCTTGGGGCACCCCTCTGAGGAAGGCAGTCACAGTAGGAGTAAGGCCTGTGGAGGTGGGCCCTGCCCCTACCTCCCCTTCCATATGACCTGAGTGATGTAAAAACTCTCGCCTTCTGGGTCAGATTCTTATAGGTAGTTTTTTTTGTTCATCAACCTTTTTCATGTAGGCTTCTGTTTTATCCCCAAAGAGGGATGATCCACTGAATGGGAAATCCATAGCTTTCATCTTTGTGTCCCCTGATAGGATGGTTGTACTGAGCCAAGCAAAACTCCTCAGAGCTACTGCATGTGCGGGGGGAAGAAGTCAGGAGCCATCTTGGCAGGAGACGTTTTTCTTGAACTCCTGCTGAAGCTCTCAATTAAAAGCTCATTTCATTGGTAAACTCACATTCTTTAATCCAGAAAACCTTGTTAAAGATTGTGGGAAACTTGCAGTATACCTTTTTACTGATTCAACAAGACTGGAAAATGGGAAATCCAAAAAAAGAGATCTGGAGATGGTGGCAGGAACAGACAGTGGTGAGTCAGAGATTACTCTCAAAGACCTGCTGCAAATCAATGAAGAGCACCTTTCCACAGCACTTATGTCATGGATGAAAATAATTCACCCTTATTGCATTAATGCTTGTGATATATTTATTTCATATAGTCTGCAGCTTGCTTTTGCAATCTGAGCTGCTAAAAAACAGCATGCTGTAGTAGCCCTTCAGCAGGGAGCCTGGTGTTGCTGTACACCAGAGGCTGTGTTGTGACATCACTATAGGGAGCAGTCAGGCTGTGTTCCACTGAATGTGCAGGGTTTTGGCTTGAGCAAATGCTACATATCCTATTGTAATATGTTCCCCCTTCCCCTTACAAGGCACCCTGTGGTAAATAAACATTCCCCCTGTAAGAAGTAAGGTAAAAAAGTAAAATACGGCCAGTATTTAACATCTTTCAGCCGTGATAGCATATAAGCAAATGTTCCAGTCACCAGACTACAGTATTACTACCTGCCTGATTAAAAAATCACCTGGAATCCTGGACAGCCACCCAAATGGACAAACCAGACCACGGTGGTCAAATTCCCCGAGAAAGTCACAGCCTGCTGTAATCACCATGCTCCGTACCCCGATACACAGAGAGACAGTGTTGTAGTAGAGACCAGATTTACAGTCGAATGTAAAATGCTGTTTTGAATTCCCTCTGTGAATGTCCATGATCCACAAGGTTTATAAAAATAAGCCAATTCCAATCGTATTTCTTGTTTGAAAAGTGAAACTTGGACTCCGCGCATGCGCATAGTCCTGGTTTCATTTTTCCAACAAGAAATAGGATTGGAATCAGCCCTCCTTTTTATAAACCTTGTGGATCACGGAGATACACAGAGGGAATTCAAAACAGCTTCTTTTACACATTTGACCAAAAACATTGATCTTTATTACAACAGTGCCTCTCTGTATATTGGGGTCTGGAGCATGGAAATTACAGCAGACCGTGACTTTCTTGGAGGGAGAATTTTTTTCTTCTGGCGCAGAGAATTTGACCACTGTGGTCTGGTTTGTCCATTTGGGTGGCTGTCTAGGGCTCCATGTGATTTATTAATTAGGCAGGTAATAATAATGTACTCCGGTGACTGTGTGGGACATTACTAGGAATATATCATTGTGTACACATTTGCTTATATGCTATCACTGCTGAAAGATGTTAAATACTGTCCATATTTTACTTTTTCTACCTTATTTCTTGCAAGTGGATTGTTTATTTACCACTGTGCCTTCTGAGGGGAAGGGGAACAATGGGGAACATGTTACAATAGAGTATATAGCATTTGCTTAAGCCAAAGCGCTGCACATTCAGTGCAACACTGTTTGGCTGCTCCCTATAGTGGCATCAGTGGGAGCAAGCAGTCAGGCAGCAGAAAGTACAGTTACATAAGAACTTACCATAACAGTAGATCTTCGAGTGGAGCTCTTGCAGCAGGTTGCACCATTAGGACTGAAGTAGGCAGGCAAACTGACCCCATGGAAAGCTCCTTGCTAGCAGTATATCGCGGGGGACCACCCCCTGACATTGGCCTGCCCCCGACATCTGCCTATGGTATAAAAGGGGCGGCCCCCCAGCACCACCTCAGTTCTCCCACCAGAGACCCCAGCAACCACAGTAAATGGAGAAACTGAGGTGTTCCTCTGAAAACTAGGAAAACTGTAACAGTGATGGAGAAGCAGTCGCCAGGGGGATGGAGGGATGGAAAGCAGCACCTGCTGCAAGAGCTCCTCTTGAAAATCTACTGTAGGGTACGTTCTTATGCAACTGTACTATCTCACTTCGAGGGGGCTCTTGCAGCAGGTTTCACCATTAGGATTGAGTCCCAAGCAGTAAAAGGTCTGTTCATGGTCAGTTGGGAGGAGGTAGAGGTCAGTTGAAAGCTCCTAAGAAAGCAGGCCCTGCAGGACAGCCAGTCCAAAACCTGCCCTGTGCCTAGAAGCAATGCCCAGATTGTAATGCCACATTAAAGTGTGGACAGAACTCCAAGTTGCCACTGCACAGACGTCAGCAATGAACATATTTCTGAAGGATGCAAACAAAGCAGCTATACCCAAGGAAGAGGGAGGCAGTATAGCACAGTGGTTTAAGGCTCTGAGCTGCAAACCTGGAGACCTGGGTTTGAATCCCACAGCCCCCACTTGCATACTGTGTGACCCTGAGCAAGTCACTTAACTTCACTGTGCTCCCAGGTCACACCTGTAAAGAAGCTTCAGCTTAGTGTGTCTCTCCAGGTTAAAAAAGAAAAAAGAATGGCCTTTAACTGGGCCCGGTAAAGGCTTGTCATATTTGCAGTAGCAATAAACAATGCAATTGACTAATCATTTGGACAAACATTGTTTGGAAACTGAAGCCTCCTCTTTTCGTGGGGCTAAAGAAACAAATAACTGATCACTTTTTCTGATGGCTCGGTTGCGGTCTGGTCCAAATAATAGCGAATCACCAGGTGGACATCCAGAGTATGTAGTAATGCCTCTTCTGGATTTGAATACTCTGGGTAATAAACTGGCAGGTGTATGTCTTAATTCAGAGTAAACTCAGACACCACCTTCGGAAGAAAACTTAGGATTGGTTCTCAAGGACACCCAGTCCTTGTGGAAAACTATATAAGGCTCTTTATACATCAGAGCCTGAAGCTCAGAAATTCTTCGAGCAGAAGTATTAGCAACTAAAAACGGCTTTCCACGACAGAAAGCGCAACTCGCAGCTTGCGGCAGGCTCAAAGGGAGGCAATGTAAGCTTCTCTAAAATAAACTAAAGATCCCATGGGGAACAGGATCCCTGATGAGAGGTTTCAAATGCAATATGCCCCGCAGAAAGGTGCGGGAGAGATCGAGATGAGCAAGAGTCTTGCCTTCAGTTGGTGCATGGTACATAGAGATGGCAGAAAGGTGCACCTCAATCGATGAGTAACTCAAGCCCAAGTCCAACAGAGAAAGGAGATACTCTAGAATGAGATTCTCTGGACAAGTAAAGGGATCTAGATGATGAGCAGTGGCCCACATGCAGGACTGTTTCCACTTCACAGCATGTGCTCCTAGTAGAAGGTTTCTTGGCTTCCACTAGGACGTCTGCCACCTGGGGAGACACCCCAAATTGAGCAACTGCTAAGTCTGCAGGAGCCATGCGTGAAGGTGCAGAGACTTGAGGTCCGGATAGACTAGGGTGCCCTGATCCTGTGACAGCAGGTCAGAGCACAGAGGAAGAGGAATCGGAGACGCCACTGCTAGTTGCTGAAGGAGTGAAAACCAAATCTGGCATAGCCAGCCAGGGGCTATTAGGATCATCTCCGCCTCTTCTTACTGCAACTTGAGCAGAACCCTCTGCAGCAATGGAAAGGGAGGGAAGGTGTACAGAAATCTCCCTGTGCAAGAGAGGGACAACACGTCTCGCCAGAAAACACCAGGCCCTGGATTTAGCGAGCAGAAACTGGGCAGTTTTGCACTGGATGGGGATGCGAAAAGGTCCAGTTCGGGATGACCCCACCTGTCTAAGAGATCTTCAACCACTGAAGGAAGAAGTTCCCATTCATGAGCCTTGGACCGGGAATGGCTTAGACTGTCAGCCAAAATGTTCTGAATGCCTGGAACATGCACAGCAGTCAGGTTCAGGTGATGCTCTATGGCCCAATACCAAACTCTCATCGCCACTCTGCAGACAGGGTTAAGAATGCATTCCCCCTGCTTGTTTATTTAAAAGACCATGGACATATTGTCCATCTGGATCAAGAGAGGATCCAAGAGTAAGTTTGTCTGGAAGGTCTGTAGAGCATACAGAACCCCCCTCATCTTCAAAACATTGATGTGAAGATGCTGCTCCAGTGGGGACCAGGTCCCCTGAGTTTGATGGTCTGTCAGATGGGCTCCCCAGCCCTTGCTCGACACGTCCGTGGTCAGGATCCGACGAGGTGACTCAGACTAGAAGTGGACCCCCTGGAGAGGTTGGAGGGGTCCAGCCACCACGTCATAGTCTGTTGCATTGAGTTGGAGACTGATATCGATTGTTCCAAATTGTCTGTGCGCTGATCCCACTGGAGCCAAAGGTTCTACTGGGCTACTCGAATGTGCAGGTGTGCCAGGAGTACCGTTGTAATGGTTGCCACCATGTGTCCCAGTAGTCTGAGGAGGGTTCATGCTGGAACCTGGCGAGACGATGCAACCAGCTGAGCCTGTGCCAGAAGACATTCTGCCCTCTCTAGGGGAAGAAAGGCTTTGCCTTGTGCGGTGTTCAAGATTGCCCCTATGTACTGAAGTCTTTGACTTGGTCAAGGAGAGTATTTGGGGAGGTAGAGGGTTATCCTCAGATCCCAAAACAGTGTGAAAGTGACCTCCATGGCTGTAAGCAACTGCTCCTTGGTGGAAACTGTCAGAAGTCAGTCATCTAGGTAAGAGAAGACATAATGGTCTTTCCTCCTTAAGGTTGCTGCCACTACTGCGAGGCACTTTGTACAGACTCGTGGGGATGAGGACAGGTCGAATGGCAGGGCTCAGAACTAGTAGTGGTTTCTTTGGAAGCAGAAGCAAAGGAACCTCCTGTGGCATGGGAACACCAGTATGTGAAGGTAAGCATCTTGCATGTCCAGAGAACAAAGCCAATCTCTCTGACGAAGCAAGGGGAGAATGCCAGGAAGAGTGACCATCCTGAACTGTTTGTATTCTATGAAGTGGTTCAGGTGGCTGAGGTTCAGGATGGGAAGCAAGTCTCCCATTTTCTTTGGAACCAGGAAGAAATGAGAGTAGAATCCCATCCCGCTAGTGCAGCAGGATGGGTTTTATGGCCTGTTTTCTCATCTTGAATGAGAGAGATATGTGCCTGAGGATAATGGGAGGAAACTGGAGGATTGTCTGGAGGAATCTCCAAGCATTCCAGGGTATGCCCTGTTCCACTAACTGCAGAACCTACTGATCTGAGGTTATTCTGTGCCAATCTCCTTGGTAGAAAGAGAAACGACCCCCACTGCCTCCCCCATGGATCCTGCCGGGGGAAGGGGATCAGGTAAGGAGTCAGGACAAGGAGCCAGGAACAGGCAATGCAGCCTGAGAGGTTCTGGGAGCCCTGGGGGCTGAACCTCCTGTGGCTTGGGAAGTAGCCTCTCTCTTAAAGGCACATCTGGTCTGCTGGCCTCTGGGCTGTTGCTCTGAGGTGTGATGAAAGGAATGCCGCTGGGTAGAGTTAGGCTGAGATCGGTAAAGGGTATGAACCAAATGAATAGCCTTTCTCCACTCTTGAAGGTGAGTGATTATATTTTGAGAATCCTCGCCAAACAAGAGAGGGCCTCTGAAGGGGGCATCCAAAATCTTGGACTGGACATGTGGAGCAAAACTGGAGACCCTCAGCCAGAAGTAGTGCTGAAGGCAAACTCCTGTAGCCACAGCCCTACCTGTAGAGTGCACAGAGTCATATGAGGCTCAGAGGACGTGGGTCCCCACGTCCGAGCCCGATTTTAGGAGGTACAGGCAGATCTGGCTGAGCTTGTGCCACCTAGATTTCTTTGACTGGGTCACTAGGGTGGTTGACGAAGGCCACGCTGTGGATGTCCTGTATCTGGACTTCGCAAGGCTTTTGACTCGGTGCTGCACAAGAGGTTAATGAGCAACCTGAGGGACATGGGGATGGGGGAAAAACTGGTGGGGTGGGTTGTGAGCTGGCTACAGGGCACACAACAGAGTGTAGTTGTAAGGGGGGAGACATCCAAGCCAAGGCCAGTAACAAGTGGGGTACCGCAGGGTTCAGTGCTGGACCCCATTATGTTCAATGTCTTCATTGGAGACATTGCAGAGGGGGTCAAGAGTAAGATCAGCCTGTTCGCAGACAACACTAAGATCTGTGCAAAAGTGGACAATGAGGAAGAGAGGCAGGCACTCAAAGGATCTAGCTAAATGCAAACACTGGTCTAGGGAGTGGCAGTTGGGGTTTAACATTAAGAAGGGCAAGGTCATGCACCTTGGAGCCAGAAATCCCTGGAACAGCTACTGGCTGGAGGAGTGCAAGTAATGGCTTCAGAGGAGGAAAGTGACCTGGGGGTACTGGTCACAGGGGACATGAAGGTATCAGCACAGTGTAGGCGGGTAGCAGTAAGGGCAAATAGGATGCTGGGGTGCACTGCCAGAGGGATCACCTCTCGAAAGGAGGAGGTCATTCTACCATTGTATAGATCACTGGTGAGGCCACACTTGGGAGTACTGTGTACAGTACTGGTGCTCATACCTCATAAAGGATGTGAGATTACTGGAGGGGGTGCAGCGTAGGGCTACAAAAATGATCATGGGAGTTGCCGTAAGTGGAAAGGTTGAAGGAGCTCAACATGTACTCGTTGGAAGACAGAAGGGTAAGAGGGGACATGATAGAAACCTTTAAGTACTTGAAAGGCATAAATAAAGTCAGGGAGGGAGGACTGTTCCACTTAAAGGGGGAAAGAGTCACTGGGGGCACAGTCGGAAGTGGGAAAGTTTAGGAGGGAGATGAGGAGGCACTAATTCACAGACAGAGTGGTGGCGGGTTGGAACGCAGTGCTGGAGGAGGTAATTGCTCAAAGGACAGTGGATAGCTTTAAATGGGGTTGGGATAGAGTCAAGGGCAGGGATGGTACAGACAAGAACACAAAAGGAGGAAGGACCGGGAAAGAAGAGGAAGGGAGGAGTTTGCGTGGGGGTGGGGCAGCTGTAGTGATCTGCAACCACAAGCTGCACAATCGGGAAGACTTGATAGACCTGTGGGCCTTTCTCTGCCGGCAATTTCGTAGGTTCATATGTTCAAAAGCCTTTTCCCACAGGGCGTTCTGATAATGGACCATGTGGGCTAAGACGTTTAGGGAACAGATAACTCAGGTGGCTGAGGAATAGACTCTTTCTGAAATAGTCTATCTGCCTAGAGTCCTTCTCGGGAGGCTGAGTGCTAAGGTGCCAGGGTAGTTTTGAGAAGTCAGGGACTGCATTAATAACGATCAAGTCAGCCTCTGGGTGCTCTCCATAAAAAGGTTCATTCCTTGGGCATTATGCAGGTGACCCATCTTCTTGGATGTCACCGGTGCAGTGGAGGGGTGCTTCCAAGTAGCCCTATTTACATCCGTGAAGGAGTCAGACAGTGGCTGAACGACTAAAGGTAAGGACACCTTACGGAGGAAGGTGGCTAACTAATGTCATTTGGGATCCACTTCCTCAGTATCCCAACCCATGAGGGCTTGGATGTGCCTCATCACATCCATGACAGCTGGGTCATCTGGAGGAGACTACGGGGTGTCCTCTGGCTCCTCTGGTTCTGAGTGTACGTCAGAGTCCCCGGAATCAGGGTAGAAGAGGAAGAGGGTGAGGGTGAGCATCGAGGCCTATGGTGGTGAGTTCCCGAACGACCGGTGTCAGCTCCTTTAGGTTGAGGAGCAGGCTCCAAAGGGGATGGCATTAGGGCCTTCTTGGGGGAACCTGTTCCTTAGATGGATTTTTATTTATTTGTTAGAATTTTGGATAAATACCTTTGAGCCAATGGCTCTTTTACAAAGGTTCCACATCAGTATACAAAGAATAGAAGTATAGTTTGTGTGAGATTAGCAGGCAAGCAGTTTGAATACAAAATTCAGTACAGGGTATACATGGTCTGAAAGCTACACGTAATATAAATAACAGTTAGAACACCACAATCAAGCATACATTTAAGAATGATGAGTCACAACAAACAATATTTACATGAATTAAAGCTGCCAGAAGGGCACTGTCAAAGGGGAAAGGTGGAGTGGAAAAACTGAGTTGCTGCCAGTTGTGCCAGGTGGCATAGGAAAGTGGAAGAAAGAGTGGGTGTAGAGGGGTAACTGGGAGGGAAGTAGAAGGAGAGGTGGGTAGGAGGCAAGGATCAGGGAACAAGTGCAACAGCAGGTGGGGTGAGCAGACTAGAAAAGGGAGAGAGGAAGGGAGTTGAAGGAGGGTGAGAGAGGAAGGTGGTGGACCAAGGCTAGGGAGACAGGTAGGGGTATATATGGGGGAGGGTGGTGGCAGGCAGAGGTGGTGATAGTAGAGAGGTGTTGAAGAACAGGAGTGACTGCCAGGGAGGTTAGGAGAAACAGTCACAGGTGGCTCTGGACACAAGTGTTTGACATAGCTTGTGTCTGAATAAGCAGAGGGTGCCTAAGTTGGTGAGTCTACTGCCCAGGGAGAAATATCTTAGGGGCTCTACCTGCAAATGACTGCTGGCCTTGGGCGATTCGACAGCGGGAGACAGAGAATAGTTGTCAAAGCTTCTTGTGTGCCGGGGGCAGTTGGCTGGGCTTGAGAGACTGAACCCCAGGGGGAATGGGTCCCATTGATGACTTTTTTGCTAGCAGGCAGGTTTGGAAAGTAATACTTCCCTGAAGTTGTAGCCAGTTTGACTGTTCATAGAGGTCGCAGGTATGCGTGCGGTGGGCAGCACCAGTAAGTAGTCTGCAGGCCCTATTCAGTGCTGTAATGATTCGCCATAGTGCTGTAGCTGTTGCTGCTCCATAGATAACAAGCCCATAATCAATGATGGAGACAACAGAGCTGTGTCTTGCTAGCTTAAGGGCGTCGGGTAGGGTCTATGTTTATAGAGAAGGCTTATGCGGATATTTATGGATTTTGCAACTGAATCGATATTGCTGGAGAAGGACAGAGTAGGGTCCAGGGTTATACCAAGGTATTTGAAAGTCTGCGTCTGATCCAGGGTCACACCTGAGCTGTTTTTGATAGCCAACTGTTGGTGTTTGTTTGTTATGTGTGCGTGGAACAGCAAAGTCATAGACGAACCAGGCCTCACCTTGCGTGAAACTTTCCTGCAGTTGTTTCTCCAAGAGGGAGGGGTCAGAATTCTTAGAGAAAACCACTGAGTCATCAGCATACAGAATAATGTTTTCATCACAGGCAGAAGAGAGACTGGGAGGAGGATCCCTCGGAGTCTGAGTGGAGGGCTCCATCGGTGCCTGTTTATCCTTAAAGTATGCCCACCAGGCTGCAAAAAAGGCTTTAAGGTTTGCAGGCAGGTTCTGAGGCATGGCTGGGGGAACCGGCATCTGTGGGGTAGGCTGGAAGGGCCCTGGCATCGGTTCTTTAGGCTGTGCTAACCCTGGCGTCAGATCTACTGGCGTCAGGTTAACCAGCGTTGGTCCCTGTGGTAAGCAACCATCCGGCGCTGGTCTGATTGGAGTCAAGTGACCGGGCATCAGTTGTGTGACAACAGGTCCAGCTGGCGACAGTGAGGGATTAGGGGAAGATGGCTGAGCCATCATCGGGGTTGGCACAGGGGAGGCCGGCGTCAATGGGACAGGTGTGGGTTGATGCTGGTCTAGTGAGGTGGCTAGCGCTAGCCTAGAAGCAGAGGTTTGACCTGGGGAGCTGACTCCCGAGTGGGGCAGAGTCATCACACACAATGGGGAAGGTGATCGTAAGCCCCTGGCGTTGCATAGAGGCATTGGTCCCTGACATCGGAAACGACTTTGCAGACACCTTTACTGGGAGGATGACAGTCAAAGACCTGCCACCCAAGGAAGACCCAGTCAAGCCACCTGGCTGAGGATGTGCCTGCTGAATGGGCCTGAGCTTCAGGGGCTGAGAGGTTGGGGATGAAGTCCCAAGCCCTAAGGAACCACTGCTGGAGACAGGAGAGTGGATGGTTTTACCACTGGGAGCCTGGAGGGAGAAAGGACTGCTGGAGTGGAAGGAGCCGACTACCTGGGAAGGAAGACCGGTGATCGGTGCCTGACTTGTGGGGGGACCTGGAGTGGAAAACTGACTGGGGTTTCTCCCTATGCTTCTCCCGGAGTTGTGCTCTCCCAAAGATTTCTTCACCTCCTTGGCTGAAGAAGAAAAGGAGGCCCCAAAGGCAGGGGAAGAGGAGGTACTTTGGAGAAGCTGCTTGTCCATTGCACTAGGCTTTTGTTGCAGCAGAAAGGCTTCCAAGGTCTTCTGGCAGCGAAGCCCGGTATGCTGGTTAAAATCCTGGCAGTACTGGCAGGCCTCAGTGTCGTGGTCTGGGCCTAGGCAAAGCAAGCACGATGAATGGCTGTCCTTGTGGGGAAGTTACTTTCCACAAGCGCACTTCATTCAACACCACTCAACAGACAAGGAAAGAGAAGAAGACATGCACAGAACGTCTGAAAATAGAAGAAAAACTAGAAAATAATAAAGTGCTGGTAACGTGAATAAAATGGCGGTTGACTAAAGCAGAAGGTGTCCGTGAAGGTCCAACTTGTGTGGGTCGATGGCAGGAAAAAAACTGAGGTGGTGCTGGGGAACTGATCCTTTTATTCCATAGGCAGATGCTAGCTAGAAGTTTTCTGTGGTGTCCTGGTGCCTGCTGGCTTCAGTCCCAATGGTGTAGCCTGCTGCAAGAGCCCCCTCAAAGTGAGTTTAGCCAGGACAACAGCAGGCCTAAATCAGGGCCACAAAAACGCATGTAAATTTGAAAAAAATGGGAGCACCTTGGGCAAAAATAACAAATGCACACAACCTTTTATGTGCAGTGTGTGAGAAACTGATTACACAAACTGAGTGTTTGGACCATCGTGAAAGGTGCTCTTTAAAGTAATAGATCTCAGGGTAGCAACCCTGAACAAGAAGTTTGTCAATTTCTAAACTCGGCCCACTACATGTGAAGCACAGTCGACAGATGCTTCAGGTCAAGCCAAGGAGGCTGTGGAAGCCATACTGCGAGCTGTGTCTGCATCGAAGGGCTTAATCAATAACAACAAACAAAACATAGAAACATAGAATTTGACGGCAGATAAGGACCGCTTGGCCCACCTAGTCTGCCCATTTTCCTACCTAACAGATAAGCTGCAGATCCTAGTTAACCAACAGCTTAGTTCCTCCTACCCCCCACTAAGACTGCCTTATGTCTGTCCCATGCATTCTTGAATTCCCCCACTGTTCTTGACTCAGAGACCTCCTCAGGGAGGCCGTTCCATGCATCAACAACCCTCTCCGTGAAAAAAATACTTCCTCACATTACTTCTGAGCCGTACCCCCCTCTATCTTCAAATTGTGTCCCCTTGTTCTTGCACATCTCTTTTTCTGAAAGATGCTACCCTCTTGGACTTTGTTGATTCCCTTGAGGTACTTGAAAGTTTCTATCATGTCCCCTCTCTCCCTTTTTTCCTCAAGGGTATACATATTAAGCTCCTTTAGTCTTTCTTCGTATGTCTTCTGGTGCAGACCCTGCACCATTTTGGTTGCCCTCCTCTGGACAGCCTCCACTTTACGTCTTTGCGGAGATGGGGTCTCCAGAACTGCACCCAGTACTCAAGATGGGGTCTCACCAACTGTTTGTACAGAGGGATAACAACTTCCTGTTTTCTACTACTGATGCCTCTCCTATACATCTCAGTATCCCTTCAGCCTTTCTTACTGCCTTCTCACATTGCTTGGCGACCTTTAGGTCATCTGATATAATTACTCTCAGGTCCCTTTCCATTTCTACTACTGTCAATATCTCACCCCCCATTGTGTACTCTTCCCCTGGGTTTTTCTTTCCCAGGTGCGTTACCTTGCATTTCTTTGCATTGAATCTGAGCGGCCATACATTTGACCATTCCTCCAACCTTGCCAAGTCCCTTCTCAACCTTTCCACTCCATCTTGGGCATCAACCCTGTTGCAGATCTTTGTGTCATCTGCAAAGAGACATACTTTTCCTTCCAGTTCCTCTGCAATGTCACTTATAAAGACATTAAAAGGATCGGTCCCAGTACTGAACACTGCGGTACCCCGCTAGTAACCCTCCTTTCTTCACTGTGGACTCTATTTACTACTACCCTTTGCGTCCTGTTGTCTAACCAATTTTGTATCCAGGCTACCACCTTGGAACCCACTCAAGGCTGGCTAACTTGTGTATTAATCTTTATGTGGACTGTATCAAATGCCTTGCTGAAATCTAGGTAGGCCATGTCCATAGCCCTCCTGGTCTACTACTTTGGTCACCCAGTCAAAAATCTATTAGATTCATCTGACATGACCTTCCCATCATGAATCCATGCTGCCTTGGGTCCTGTGTCCCACTGGCCTCTAGGTACTCAACAATTCTTTCCTTCAGAAGTGATTCCATCATTTTCCCTACCACTGAGGTCAAACTAACTGGTCTGTAGTTTCCTGCCTCTGTCCTGCTCCCACTTTTGTGAAGAGGAATCACATCCGCCCTCCTCCAGTCCTCAGGTACCACCCCATCCTCCCATGATTCCTTAAAGAGAGTAGTCAGCTGTGTCACTAGTTCTACCCTTAGTTCTTTTAGAATTCTTGGGTGAATCCCATCAGGCCCCACTGCTTTGTCCACCTTCAATTTTATTAGTTCTTTCAGAACCCTTTCTTCTGTAAATGGACTGGTATTGACCCCTGTCTTCAGAGTGTTTCTCTTGTTTGGTTTAGGTACCTCCCCCTCCTATGTGAATACTGAGTAGAAATATTCGTTCAGAATCCCTGCTTTTTCACTGTCATCCTCTGCCCACATTCCCTCCCCTTTATTAAGCCTCAGTATCCCTTCTTTGTTCTTTCTTCGATCCCTAATGTACCTATAAAAGGTCTTATCCCCCCTCTTAACAGAGTTGGCTATCCTTTCCTCGGTTTGGACCTTTGCTATTCTGACTGCCTTCCCTGCCTCTTTCTGCTTTAACTGATAAAGTTCTCTGTCCTGCTCCTTCCGTGTTTCCTTATAGTCCCTGAATGCTATCCTTTTCTCCTTAACCTTCCCTGCCACCCTGCGCTCAGATGCGCACTGAGGGCCTGGAGAACTTTACAAGATTCTAAGGGTGCTCAGGTTACCTGAAGCTGCAGCGGGAGATGTTCCAACTAAATTTGCTAATAAATGGCTGAAAGACATTTTATGTTTTAAATGGGATACCTCTGCCAGCAGAGCTTACAGGATTACACCTTGGTGATGCCCGGACAATGAGGCAGCGCAGACTTTTCTACTGTAGCTGGAGTACAAATATGAGATGAAATCCTCGATGCAGCTAGAAAAATGGGCCTTATCTTGCTGGCAGACATGTGAGGGTCTTCACCTACCATGATGCGAGTTTTACCAATTACAGCTGCAGAAAAGAATTTGATTCTATAAAAGCCACTTACCCTGGAAATTACAAATGCATTACAATAGCTGACCAGACTGAGAATCATTTACACGGGTAAGGTATATCTCTTTAATAATCCACAGTAAGATGTCAAACTGGTAACCAAAGCCAGGAAAGACTTGGGGACTTCTGTAGTTTCAAACTGGGAGCCTTGAATTATTAGGTGATTTGTGGGTACTGACAAATAGCGTGACATGCTGTAGTATGGGGAGACAAGGTATTGTGCCAGCAGCCATTATGACTTTTTACATTTGTGAGTTTGTTGAAACTAACAGAGCTAAAATGCTGGATACCAGGTTTTGCTAAAGGCAGCAAAATTCATGCTGTCGAACCAAGACGTCACTGACCGTGTGGTCTCCTCCGTTTAGCAGCTATACCCTCAAAAACTTGAATGGCAACGTGATAAACACCATCGACATGCATATAAACTGTTATTTTAGTAAACTGGCCCTCTGTTCTTGGTCAGCATAATAGTGACAATTGTAATCTGACTAAGTGTGGTGAATTCCCTGTTTTGTTTGTGGATTTTAGAATTCGCCTTACCTTTCTTTTCATCTGTTTTTCTCCTTTCGTGAAACCCTGCTGCTCAATCAATTTTTTAAATCGGTCATTTTTAAGTTAGATAGGGCTGGCAGTGAGTGAGCTAACTGTGTACCATTGAGCGTTACCGGGGCCACCGCCAACGAACCTGAAGTGCGTTGGGGCTGTCCAACTTGCCCCAATACCGCTCTGACTGCTAGCGGGAATCCCTGGGACCCTGTCATAACTTTGAAAAGGGGAATGTGCCTGCCCATCATGTGTTATATGTCTTTTCGGCAGGAATATAGCCGGGAGAGAAGATTTTGGAATGGTACAAGTGTGGAGCTGATGTGAGCCGAGGGGAACTGAGTGAATAGCAAGAAAGTGGATGGACTCCCTGGGGGGAAGAGTTTTCGGCAGAGTGGATTTGTGTAATGTGGAGTTTGTGGGAATTATACTTCAGAGTGTCAGCTTGCCCAGCTGAACAGCCGAGGATTCCTTTGTCTCTGAGGTGGTTGCTGACTGGTGGAGTGATTCTAAGGGAGTAACTGGATCTTTGCCTGTTCTGACTGTGGACCCTGCATTTTATGGTTGTTCTGACTGCTGGAATCTGCGCTGCTCGGGCAGACTGGGCCAGGATGTGTCGGGGAGCCAGCCGGTAGGTGCACGGTTTTCCTAGGTCCTCTGCGAGGCCAGCCAGTGGGTTGACTTAAGCAGAGAGCCGTAGTTGCACAGCAGTTATTTCCGGTGGCCGGCCTTCACAGGTAGGGTTCTCAGGTGTGGACTACCAATTGTGCTGGACTGTGTCTCTTCAAGAGGTCCCCATTCGTACTGAATACGGTCAGATTTTGAATTTTTTTCTATCTGGACAGTGAGAGCATCCTATTCATTGTTACTCCTTGGCAGTGAGAGGGCATGGGTGTCTTAACTTTTTCAATTTTAATTTACTGTCTCCTGCATGCCCAGTGAGAGGGAATTACTGGAATTTTACTGTGGGCAGTGAAAGTGCCTTGCTTACTCACGCTCCCAGGCTGTGAGAGGGCCTGGGGGTCCAAATTCCATCAGGCTGTACTTTTTATCTCCTGTATACCCGGTGAGAGGGGGTTGCTGGAGTGTTATTTTTATTTTCTTGGTTTTGTATTGCTTCACTCAGACTGATTTCATCTATTTGAGATTCTGTGTGCTGGACTGAAACACCTCAGCAGCTCCAGAAGGGGTTTTATTTTAATTTTTGTCTTAGTATTTAGTGTTGGATGGGCATTTTATTATTGTTTATTGTCTACATTGGGGTGGGAGGGACTAACTGTGGAGGTTATTGTATTAATATCGTGAATTTTATAATACCGGAGTTATAAATGCCTATAATAGGGCTGTTACTGAGGCACTGGATATCATTGCTCCTTCTCGTATTCGCCCTCTTACCTCTCATCAGGGTGCCCCATGGTTTAATGGGAAAATCCGTGAATCAAAGAGGTGGAGGCGAAGGTTGGAAAGACACTGGCGGAAAACTCACCTGGAGGTGGACAGACTTAGACTGATGGACTATTTGTCTATCAATCAGCCATTTCCCATAAGAAGGCAGAGTTCCTGTCCAGGGAAATTGCTACAGCAAAGAACAGACCAGCCCAGCTCTTCCAGACTGTGGACAGACAGCAATCCAGCCTGTCTCCACTCTGGTCGAGCATTGTCACAAAAACAGCGTGAGGAGTTTGCGCAGTTCTTTTCTGATAAGGTGTCCACCATCAGGAGCGAGATCAGCCAGTGCCTTCCCATTGGTCCTTGCATTAGTCAACCGGGTGGTACTAATGCCCAGCCAATCTGGTCCGCCTTTAGTCAACCAGCAGTCGTTAGGGTTACCACCTGTCCCTATTTTCGCAGGACAGTCCTGATTTGGGCAGCTGTGTCCTGCAGAAAAACTTGAAAAATACTACCATGTCCTGACATTATACTAGAAAAAAATATTTCTGATTTGCCTCTAAATGTTGCAAAGAACTATAATGTCTTAACTAAAACACCTTAAAAAATAAGAAGCAGTAGAAACTACTAAAAAAACTACAACACTTAGACTTAATTCTGATTATTTAGAGAAAACAAGTCTGCTTACATATTGTCCTGCGAAAAATCAAGTTTCAGTAGGAAATGTCCCACTCTGGGCTTCTTAAAAGGTAGTAACCCTAGCAGTCGTGGATATAGTGAGGATCATCCAGACTCTGTGGCCAACCTACTGTAGTTTGGACCCGGGCCCTACACACCTACTAGTGGGGTGTGTAGAGGTCATTGGCCCGGTCCTTACTGGGACAGTGGAAGTTTCATTGGAGAGAGGGATCTTTCCAGATCCCTTAAAGGAGGCAGTGGTTCACCCCCTGTTGAAAAAACCCTCCCTTGATCCAGACTACCCAGCTAACTACAGACCAATCTCGAACCTACCCTTTGTTGGGAAGGTTATTGAGAAGGTGCTCGCACTGCAGCTAGAGGATCATTTGACCAACCACATTATCCATGGCGCTCTCCAGTCTGGCTTCAGAAAAAGGCATAGCACTGAAACGACCCTGGTGAGGGTACTTGACCTTCTAATGGCGAGAGATCGGAGAGACCGCTCAATCTTGGTTCTCCTTGATCTCTCAGCAGCATCTGACACTGTGGATCATGGGGTACTGCTTGAGTGCCTGTGGTTTTTCTGTGGACTGAGAGGGGCGGTCCACAGTTGGCTTAAATCCTTCCTCGAGGGTAAATCTCAGAGAGCGGTGTCGGGAATTTATTCATCAGCCCCTCATGGACTGCCTTGAGGGGTTCCACAGGGCTCGGTGCTGTCCCCCCTGTTATTCGCAGTGTATTTGCTTCCATTAGGGGACATTACAAGGTGGTACAGTTTGAGCTTTCATTGCTATGCTGATGATTCTCAACTGTACATGTCCTTTGTACCCGACCAGGAATTAGATTATGTTACAGTATTTAATAACTGCCTACTGGAGATTCAGAACTGGATGAGTACCAGTTGGCTTCAGTTGAACTTAGAAAAAACTGAGGTACTGGTAGTGGACCCTGGTCATAGGATGATAGGGGCATGGGCGGGAAGATCATCAGGATTAAATCTTGGTGGGATCCCGCTTATTGCCTCTAGCCAGGTGCGAAACCTGGGCATTGTTTCTGATGAAGGCCTGACCCTGAGGGTGCAGGTTTCGGCTGTAGTCAAATCTTCCTATTACCATCTTAGGAACGTTGCCCGGGTGAAGCATCTGGTCCGCCTGAAGATCTTCTGACCTTGGTCCACGCCTTTGTCACCAGTTGTCTTGATTATTGCAACACCCTCTACCTAGGGCTACCGGGGGTTGATATCCGCTGCTTGCAACTAGTGCAGAATGCAACGGCCAGGTTGCTGACTGGAGCTTCAAGATCCAGTCATATTACACCTGTGCTGCGTGATCTGCACTGGTTACCAGTACAGTGGCGGATTAACTTCAAGCCGCGTTGCTGACCTATAAGGCCCTACACGAGCAGCGTTCCCACTTCCTGAAAGAGCTCCTGTGTCCTTACTGTCCCTCCCGCTTGCTCCAATCTTCTGGCGAGGGATTGCTAGAGATTCCCAGGGTATCCCTTAAAACAACGGGAGGAAGATCTTTCACCGTTATGGCTCCTACCCTGTGGAATTCTCTACCTAGCCAGATACAAGAAAGCCAGACCGTTGAAGGTTTTAAAAATCTTCTAAAGACATATCTATTTAACCAGACCTTCTCAGGAATGTAGTGAATTTTGAATTTATGTGGATGTGTTTTAATATGTTTTTATATGTGTCTTATGATATGTGGTGAGTTTTCAATGTTATAATGTAAAGGCGTCCTGAGCATTGGAAGGGCTCCTTATATAAAAAATTGACTGACTGAATGGTACTTCAATACCTCTGATTTATGGCACAGCTTTGGCAAGGTTTAATATAAAAGAAAAAATTACTCACCTTAGTAATGTTGTTTATTCTAATGGAGTCTTGCTATATTATAGACATTAGCAGATTGATCCAGCTCTAGAACTGCCCCGGAGTGAAATGGTTAAAACCATTCCAAAATAGAATTTTGGCACGAGAGCAGCTCTATCGGTGTCATTTCAAACTTGAACTGTCAGATCTTTACGAGCCAAACTCACTAAAGTCTGTGTGGAAGCTGTAACCTACACTAGCCAAATGGCTACCTAAATAATAACAACCATTGATGGTCCCAACACCCAAGACTCAAGTCAGGGGACCAGAAATACTAACACCATTCTAATAATATGAAAATGGAACATAAATATAATAAAACACACACACGCGTACACATACACACCCCCAAAGTCCCAAAGGGGACAAAAGCTAACAGGACATAAGTAGTGCCCACACTAAGTTGCCCGCACCCCACCAAGTAGAGGTTCTGAGAGGGGCAGGTTGGGGGAGGTTCATAATATAGCAAGACTCCATTAGAAGAAACAACATTACTAAGGTGAGTAATTTTTTCTTCAAACAACATGAAGTCTTGCTATATTATAGACATTAGCAGAATACACAGCAGTACCTCCATGGAGGAGGGGCAGAACCTACTTAGGAATAGGCTCTGAAGAACAGCTGTGCCAAACCGAAGGCCTCTCCTGGCCTGGACATCCAGGGAGTAATGCTTGGTAAAAGTGTACTGCTTTCCAAGTAGCAGCCTGGCAAATCTCTAATAAAGGGATATCTCTGGCAGCAGCTAGAGACGAGCTGTACCCCTGGTAGAATGAGCCTCAAACCTGGGGAGGCTCTGCCCACTTTCTGATAACAAATTGGATACAAGAGACAATCCACCTGGCTATTGATCTCTTAGTGGCAGGTTTGCCTTCCCAACTCACCATAGGTAAGGAAAAGTTGAGGATTCAACTCGTGACCTCTTTGGCACGCCTATATAATAACTAAGAGCTCTCTTAACATCCAGGCTGTGCAACCTCCTCACCAAGAGGAGTGATCAGTGAAAAATACTGAAGGGAGATAGATTAATTAAGATGGAAATCTGAAACCACCTTAGGCAAAAACTTCCTATTAGTCCTAAGGACTACCTTATCCCTGTGGAAAGAAATAAAGTCAGTCTCCACTGACAAGGCTTGCAATTCACTTATGCATCTGGAAGAAGTGATAGCCACTAGAAAAACAGTTTTCCAAGTTAGGTACTTAAGCTCTGCAGAAGACAGAGGTTCAAAAGGGGGTTGCATTAACTGAGCAATGCAAACATTAAGGTCCCAAGCAGGGGCCTGTTCCCGAAAGGGAGGATTAGTATGGAGTAATCCCTTAAAAAACTTGGAAAACACAGGATGAGAGGAAAGAGGGATGACTTTCCTGTTGACACAAAAGCAGACACAGCTGCCAAATGAACTCTCAGGGTAGCTGGTCTGAGACCCAAGGAATTAAGATGTACCATGTAATCTAACAAAATGGGCAATCTAGCAGATTCTGGGAAATATTTTCCTAGCACACCAAATGGAAAACCTTTTCCATTTAGAACTATAAGTAGCTCTAGTGGAAGGCTTTCTGGAAGCCTTTAGGATCTCAAGAACACCCGAGAGAGGTGTAAATCAGCAACTCTAACTCCTCAAGAGCCAGGCCTTGAGGTTGAGGGATTTGAGGTCCGATACCAAACCTTCCTGGGCACAAGTCAACAGATTGTGATTCCTGGGGAGGCACAGGGAAGATGGACTGTCAGAGACAGAAGGAGTGGGTACCAGGGCTGCCTGGCTCCATCCTGGGCAATCAGAATCACCCTGCAAGGCTGAGATCTGATTTTGACTAGTACTTTGAATAGGAGAGGAAAGGGGGAAAGCATAGAGGAACTTCCCTCCCAATCCAGAAGAAGGGCATCCAGGGAACTGAGCCCAGCACTGGAGGTCTGCAACAGAACAGAGGAAGTTTGTGATTGTCTGGGGCTGCAAAAGATCTATCTGAGGGATGCCCCACCTGGCAAAAAACTATCCTCAGCATTGAGGATCCAGGGACCATTCGTGATGGCCCTGGGAAATCCTGCTGAGGGCATCCGCTAGGACATTGTCCTTCCCTGGAAGATGAACTGCTATGAGGAAAGTGTTCAGGAATAGGCCAGAGACCACAACTTCATTGCCTCGTGCACAAGGTCAAGACCGAGTGCCCCCTGTTTGTTGATGTACCACATTGTTGTGGTGTTGTCTGTTCTGACTTGTATCACCTTGTCGTGACAGATGCAGAAAAGCTTGAAGAGCTAAAAAGACAGCTCTGAGTTCCAGCAAATTGATGTGGAGCAGAGATTCCTGGGGCACCAAACTCCTGAGGGAAAGGTCGCCTCAGGGGCTCCCCAACCCAGAAGGGAAGCATCTGTAGTGAGAGTCAAGTCGTGAGAAGGGGAAATGAAGGGGACCCCGCCTTAATTGCTCTGATCCTGCCACCACTGGAGAGCTAGGATCAAGGTTCGAGTCACTGGGACCAACTTGGAAAGGGGGTCTCTTCTGAGACCAAAAGGTTCTCAAGTGAAACTGAATGTCTCTCATCTGAAATCTGGCTCCTGCACAACAGCTGTGGATGCAGCCATATGCCCCAGGAGCTGCAGAAAGTGTCTTGCTGGTCGAGAGACCTGCAGAGTGAAGGAAGAGGCCAGAGCCACTAAATTCCTTACCCTTCTGGGGAAGAAAGGCTCTGGCTAGCTTTGTGTCCAATTCCTGCCCCTATAAAGGTGAGTACCTGGACTGGTTCCAGAACCGACTTTGGTAGGTTTAGCAGAAAACCCAGGGAGGTGAGAAGCTGCTGGGTGACCTGCAGGTGAGATTTACTCTGTTCTGGGGACTGGCCTACAATGAGCCAGTCGCTCAGATAGGGAAAACAGCAATCCTCTGCCTCCTTAAGTGGCCACTGCCACTGCTAGACACTTTGTGAATACCCTTGAGCAGAGGTAAGGCCAAGGGCATTGCTCTGAACTGGTAATGACCTGAGGGCAGTTCAATCTGAGGTACTCTTGATGGGATCTTCTGATTAGGACATGGAAATAGGCATCTTTGAGGTCCAGGGAGGCTAGCCAGTCCCCTGGCCTTAGGGAAGGTAAAATCATTGCCAGAGTTACCATTTTGAACTTTGGTTTCAAAAGATGCTTGTTCAGATATCTGAGATCTAAAATGGGCCGCATTCTCCTGTCTTTTTGGGGTAAGGAAGTATCTGAATACAGACCCCTGCCCTGATGCAGGGAGGAACCTTTCTACTGCTCTGAGAGCTAACAGGGATGAAACCTCTGTTTCCAGAGCGAGGGTCTCTGAAGCACTTGCAGGTAGAAAGTCTGCTTCTCAACTTGGGAAACTTATTGAAGCTGAGAACCAGACCCTGGCTTACTACTTCCGAACCCACTTGTCTGAGGTTAAAGCAGTCCCAATTCCCTGACTGAAGTGAAGCCAGCCTGCCCCCACTGGTACAGGGAGACCGGCCCTGGGCACCCCAACAGGGTGCCTGTTTCGCAGGAGTTTAGGCTGGGGGTGGGAGCAGGTCTGCCCACCCTCGCCTGCCCCTGCCTCTGAAGAAGCCCCTCTGAGCATAGGCAGAGGAGGCCTGAGTCTGGTAGAAAGGGGCCTGTGAAAAGGCCTACCCCTACCCCTGGGGCATGCCTTTGAGGAGTGGCTTGCCGCCCTAGCCTGGGCACTCTTGTAAGTAGTCCTATATTCATCCATCTTTTCATGTAATTCTCTGTCTGCTCTCCAAACAGAGAATTTCCCACCACAGGAAAATCCATAGCCTTAGTCTGGGTATCCGTAGACAAACTAGTACACCTGAGCCAGGCCAACCTACTAAAAGCTACAGATGTGCCATGACCCTAGAGGAAACATCATTAACATCCACAGCAGCATGAAACTGAACCTTAGAGGCTTCAATGCCATCAGCAGCCACCTGTTCTAGTTCACTAGCCAGCTGGCCATGGGCCTGCTTGACCAATTGCATAACAGTATCCCATCTAGATTTCTGATACCTAGCTACATGCTATATAATTTGCTTGCCTGAGTCCCAGAGAGGCTGCCATATACTGTTTTTTTGCCATGGCATCAATCTTCCTGGAACTTTGTCAGGAGGATGTGAAGCCAAGGAATTATTAGTTTATCACAGCAGCAGCCTGAACTACCCTAACATGACTGCATTGCTGAGAAAGGAATTCTGTATCAGGGCCTGACAATGTATACCTTCTGTCCATCTTTTATCTACAGGAGGCACAGAATTAGAGCTTTTAAAATTTTAATTGTTTGTTTCCTAAAAGACTTATGTAAAGGAATAGACAATCTCCTAGACTCTGAATATCCATCATTTCTACAAAATCAGGCTCCTCTTGCTCATCCACAGCCTCTTCTAAAGGAAGCTGGAGGGTTTCAGCAACTTTTATAAAACATAAAATGAGATGGGGACTCAGACAGCATAGGGGAGATTCTAAAGGTCTGTCTGGGAGATGTCCGTTCAATAGGCACACCCAGACCTTCCCAGCCACATTCATACTGTTCATAATCCTCCTCCTCCTCTGGTTCATAAAATTCCTCAATATCATAATCCTGAACCACTGGGACCGGACGAACCGACCTTTTAGCAGATAGTGGTGGTCTTGACGGACCCTGAGACAGTGACTGGACAATCTGTATGGCTTTTGTTATCTCTGCAGCAGTTGGAGAAGGAATTTTGGACTCCAGACCTGCTGATTTTCTTGTTTTCTTTACTGGAATTGGTTCCTCAGAACCAGCTTTTCTTTGCCCGAGGAAGTCTGGCCCTGGTCAGAGGGCACTCTCTGGTTCTGCTGGCACCAACCGGCTGGCCATCCGGTCAGCGGACTTTTGCCTTCTGTTCCCTGAGCCTGCCCAATCTTTTTCCAGGGTGGCTGCAGGAAATTTCACATACCTGGCAGTCTGACTGGAGGTGGTCAAACCCCAGACAATAAACACATATGGTGTGGGTCAGCCTTGGCAAAGACTTCCCACAAACATCACAGTGTTGAAACCCAGTGGGCCCGGGTTTCTTTTGGGTTTCTCAGACATAATGCCAGCCTAACCAAAAACTTGCCCTTTTAACGGCAGTGCTAGGTAAGACACCCTTATCGGTTCCTAAATCACACACGGGTATTGAAAAACATAATAAACCGCTTTTTTAGAACCGATAAGAACTGGAACCGACTCTAAAATAGTAACTTTTAGTTTTAAATGAGTTTTAAACCCACTGATCGGTTCAAACCGAACCGATAACTTATAAGTTCCACACAGACAAAACCTTCATTTACTTATGGTTACCACAGATAGAGCTTGAACCGAACGGTTTTACGTGTTAAATAAAACTATTCTCGTTAAATCCAACCGAGAAAACACTTTTAAACCGAGAAATGAACCGAGCAGAAGGAGAAATCTCCGAAGCGACTGTTCACTGAGGCGGAGTAAAGAATCTGACAGTTCAAGTTTGAAATGACACAGATAGAGCTGCTCTCATGCCAAAATTCTATTTTGGAATGGTTTTAACCATTTCACTCCGGGGCAGTTCTAGAGCTGGATCAAACTGCTAATGTCTATAATATAGCAAGACTTCATGTTGTTTGAAACTGTTGTACCTCTGTTTATTAGTTCTGTATTTTTATTTATTTATTTATTTCAATCTAGGATTAGAAAATACCTTTGAGCACAGATCAGCTCATTTACAAATGTTCCACGTTAATAATGGGGGTTACAAAACAAACAGATGCTCGAGTGGAGTCGTGGAACTTGCTGTATTCGTTTACACCGCTCTTCAGCCTTACTGAGGTTGGCCAAGAAGTTGACTCGCTACCGCTTTTATGTTGGTTGAATCTGGTCATTGCCTTCTCTCTAAGAAATTTTTGCGAAGATAAGCTGTTGCTTGTTCAAGACTGACTGGACTGCATAGGGTGTCGGCCGGTGCTTCAAGAGTTGTTGCGAAGATACCGATATGTGTAACCCCCTTGTTATCCGGGGTTACTAGAATCCCAGTAAGACCTAGTGGTAGGCAGGGAAGGCAGCTTGGGAAACTCCAGTTAAATGGGTTTCACACTGTCTCACTCTGTTCTCAGTCACAGCTGAGACTGGAGAGATGACATCACCATAGAACTGTCGCAGCTGCATAAGCCACATTGGAATCTGCAGCTCAGGGAGTGAGTTTAGAACTTTGGGAGTTTTCAAAGGCAGTTTCTGTTTACCTTTTGTTGGAGAAGGAGGTGTGATCCTGTTTACCTTTTGAAAGTGATGGAGACCGCTGTCCAGGTCTTGGTGCCCCCTTCCTCTGGGGTGGAAGAAAAGTCCCTCTGTGGATTCCAGGGACAATCCCCTATTTCCACTATAGAAGAAAGCTGCCTGTTTACAGTTTCTGTTCTTGTATAACAGTGAAGGATGTGACATTTCGCCTGTGGGGCACCTGCAACGAAAGGGTGAGTGTTTTGCTCCATTTGAAGGGGCAAACCAATTGTTTCATCAGTTTGGAAATATAAAGAAAGCTAGGATGTGGACTGCTATTTTGGGAGGACTATTTTACTAGGGCAAACAAATGGAGCAGTCAAAAAGTCTAAAGTTTTAATGGATTTCAAGTAATGCTGTAGAGGGGATGCTTCAGGTCATCCACCGTTTAATCTACATTTTCACAGTTTAAGTTTATGTTTGTCCAGAGAAATGGCCGTGTATGGGCTGTGGGAGCTGGAGGTGGGAACACCCCCCATCTTTAGTGACCAGGTCCACCTCTATGGATTTCTTCTGTGATTTGCTACTTGCCTCATGCTGGCACAGTGATGAGGTGGGTACCCAGACGGGTCGTAACTTTGAAAATTCTAGGAGTCGCAGACTCTAAGTGGTGTGGGGAGCCACAAGATGGGAAGATATACTCCTTGTTTGATAGGAGTCCAAAGGAAGTAAGAAATCAAATCTCTCTAGGAGTCGCAGACTCTAAGTGGTGTGGGGAGCCACAGGATGGGAAATTATACTCCTTGTGTGATGGGAGTCTCTCCAAGTAAAGTTTGGGTTCATTCTTCAAGTGGACCGCCTTTAGTTTCTATCTGCATATACAGTGAACGTAGCCCTTTGGGGGACCATCAATGCTTTGTCATGTTTCAGCTAGTTTTGAATAAAGCCACACTGAAAAATCCCAATCCTGGTTCTGGACATTACAGTTATTGCTTCCTGTAGTTGGATTTACTTGGATGCCCTTGTGCAGAGTAGCCAAACCTAGGTCCCTTGTGCCAGGTAACCTCATCCTCCCCGAACCCAGGTCCCCACCAGGTATTGCTGCCAACGCCAACAGCATGCCACCTGTCGTTTTAGTAAAAAGGCAGGGGTGAGGGGTTACATATGGATATTGCGAACAACCACCTCCTTTGGCATAGATGATACAGATTCTTATGTTTGACAGGATTTTATTGCTGGATGGTGGATTTAATTCCGTGAGTCTCCTGGGTGATGGTTCGAGTTTGTGCTTAAATACAAAACTGCAGCAATTTTGGGACACAGCTCGTTATTTGGGATTGGAGGGTAGGCCTTGATCCTGGGGGTGGACCATTTGTGGTGTGCGGCTGTGCGGGGGTCCTGGTCTTATTCCGCCAAGAAGCTGGCAGTGTAGCCCAGCGTCCCTTAGGATTTCTCCCCGGGGATCACTAGAGAGTGTTCCTAGGGGGAGAACTGTTAGCAATAGCTGTGGATCTGAATTTGTCCACCTAGAGGGATTTATCGAGGCTTTCTCCTGGCCCGGAGAGCAACCGGATCATCGAGGTGGATTCCCTTTATTTGGATTTTTCTTCACAAACTACGGTCAGATGTTTTTTGTATTCTACTTAAAACTGTAGCACAGAGAGTGCCTTGTTAGGTCGGGCACAGTGAAAGTGTGCCTAGTATTTTAAATTTGGACATATATTATTTTTTTTTTTTTTTAAATCAAGGTGGACTTCTTACTTGGATTTTTTGTTTATATTTAAAACTGTAAGGCAGTGAGAGTGCCTCTCTAGGTCCAGGCACAGTGAGAGTGTGCCTAGTACTTTGAGCCTGAGCATTTATTACTTTAGTATTTCTTTACAATTTCATGTTTATGAGTTGTTAAGTGCTCTCCACTGTCATGTAAGAGGTGGGAAGGGGGCTTTTTGGTTTAATTTAATTTAAAAATAGTACTGTTGTCTTTTAAATATTGGGTTGCATGTGTTGGGACCAAGCTTCTGTGGACAGGCGCTACTCCCCCTCTAGGCCGAGGGACCTGCGCCCCTCTGACTGCCCCCCATTGCAACCCGAGGTATACAGTCATGGCCCGCTCCTCCACGGCCTCTCATCCAACCCGGGCAGTGTTATGCAATGCCAGGTCAATAAAGAACAAGACGCAATTATTACTGATCTTGTTGAGTCATCTGATCTGGCTTGCATCACTGAGACCTGGCTGGACGAAAATGCTGGTCCCATATTGGAGTTAGCTATTCCAGCCGGGTACTCGGTGATACATCACCCGAGATTGGATCGGGGGGGGTCGCTATTTGTTTTAAATCGAAATTGGGCCTTGTGGAGGTTCCAGTGGTGATCCCCAGATCTTTCTAGTGTATCATGGGAGCAGGTGTGGGCAGCAGAATCCTCATCGTCTACCGTCTACCGTCCACCCAGTGACGAGAAAGTTTTTCTGCAGGAAGTTGCAGACTTCATTGTCGAGCTGGTGTTGGAGCCCTCCAGGTGGTTGGTCCTGGGGGACTTCAATGCCTGGGTCGATGATGAACTCTCGCATTTTGGCCAAAACTTCCTCCAACTGATGATTTTGTTAGGCTTTACACAGGTTGTTACCGCTGCTGCCCATATTCAGGGTCACTCCTTGGATCTGGTGTTCACCCTGGGGATGGAGATCTCTGAACTGGTGGAGGAACCAGTTGGGTGGTCGGACCATCACTCCATAAGGTTCAATTTCGCGGCCCCCCCCCTTTGAGACCAACTCCTTTGGAGTTGGTCCAGTACAGTCCTTTGAGGGGAGTTACCTCTGTGGGTCTGATGGCGGTGCTGGACCTATCGAGTTGGCCTGTGGAGTGCATGGAACCAGATGTCTTAGTAGTGCACTATAATAATATGGTTCTGAAGGCTCTGGATTCCATAGCTCCTGTCCATGTTCACCCCCTCTCCCTCCGCCCTCGGTCCCCTTGGTTTGATGGGACGTTGAGGGAGTTGAGGAAAGTGGGGCGAAGGTGGGAACGCTGCTGGTGGAAATCTGGTCTGGAAGATGACAAACTTAGATTGATGGCCCATTATATGGACTATCTATCAGAAATCTCCCGGAAGAAGGCAGAATTCCTGTCCAGGGAGATAGCTGCATCAAGAAATCGACCAGCTCAGCTCTTCCGGACCGTGGACAGATTGTGCAATCCAGCCTGTCTGCGGGGTCGACGGGCTTTTTCACAAATAAAGTGTGATGAGTTTGCTCGGTTCTTTGATAAGGTGTCGATCAGGTCAGAGATCTGCAGTATGCGTTCAAATGAGCATGGCAGTGGTCGATGCGAGGTTACAGGCCCTCAGTCTATCTGGAAGGATTTTGACCAGCCAGCGATCCTGGATATCATGAAGATTGTCCAGGGCTTGCCACCGACTTACTGTAGTTTGGATCCTGGTCTTACACTCCTCCTTGTGGGGTGTATGGATGCGAACAGACCAGTCCTTGCTGAGATAGGCTGGTGCTCTTTGGACCAAAGGGTGTTTCCAGAGTCTCTAAACGAGGATACTGTGACACCCCTTTTGAAGAAACCTTCCCTTGACCCAGACTGTCTCGCTAACTACAGACCGATCTCTAACCTGCCCTTTTTGGGCAAGGTTATTGAGAAAGTAGTCGCATTGCAGCTCGAGGACTTTCTTACCACCCATGAAGTCTACGATCCTCTCCAGTCCGGTTTCAGGAAGAGGCATAGTACCGAGACGGCGTCGGTTCGGGTACTTAATGATCTCCTAATAGCAAGAGATCAGAGGAGCCGTTTGATCTTGGTTCTCCTTGATCTCTCTGCAGTATTTGACATCGTGGACCATGGGATGTTGCTAGAACGCCTCTGGCTGTTCTGTGGATTGTCAAGGACAGTCCTCAGATGGTTCCAGTCTTTCCTCACGGGCAGAACCCAGAGGGTAGTATCAGGAATTTTTTCCTCAGCTCCCTTTGCTCTGTCCTGTGGGGTGCTGCAGGGTTCTGTGTTTCCCCCATGTTGTTCACAGTGTATATGCTGCCATTGGGGGACATTATAAGGCGTTATGGGCTGAGTTTTCACTGCTACACAGATGATACTCAGCTCTGTATGTCCTTTGTAACCAAACATAATGATGCTTTATCGGTCTTTAACAACTGCCTTGCTGAGATTCAGGACTGGATGAGTGCTAACTGGTTAAGACTGAATCCGGACAAGACTGAGGTGTTGGTAGTGGACCTGGGTCACCGTGCAGAGAAGCTGACTCCTGGGTTTTCCTCTGGCCTTGTGTTAGGGGGTAACCAGTTGAGACCTTCTGAACAGGTGCGGAATCTGGGCATAATCTTTGACGGCGAGCTGACATTGAAGGCACAGGTGTCAGCCATTGTCAAGTCTTCCTTTTATCATCTGAGGAATACTGCCCGGATAAAACACCTTGTTCCACACAATGACCTTCCTGCATTAGTTCATGCCTTTGTTTCCTCGCGTCTTGACTACTGTAATGCTCTATATCTAGGGTTGCAAGGGGTGGACCGCCGTTGCTTACAGCTGGTGCAGAACGCTGCTGCCAGGTTGACGACGGGGCTGTCAAGAACTTGCCATATCACACCTGTGCTGCAAGAACTGCACTGGCTGCCAGTGCAATGAAGAATCACTTTCAAGGTCGTGTTGCTGACCTATAAGACCCTACACGGTCAGGGACCAGACTACTTGCAAGATCTCCTGCGACCCTACCGCCTCTTCGCTCGCTCCGCTGACGAGGGATTGCTAGAGGTTCCCAGGGTTCGTCTTCAATCATCAGGGGCCAGAGCTTTTTCTTTTGTGGCCCCAACCCTGTGGAATTCTCTACCTCATTGGATTCGAGAGTACCAGTCCACAGAGCTATTCAAGGCATCTTTAAAGAGTTATTTATTCGAACATGCCTTTCAATAGGCCACCCTGTTGTCTTTTTAATTGTTTTTAGATTCATATTTATTGTGTTGATAATTTTGAAAAGCACATTATAAATAAAATCTGATTTGATTTGATAAAGTACACTATTATGTACAGTTATCAACTACAGTGAACAGTAGTAACAGCACAATATATAGTAAACATAGATAAAATTTTACATATTATATGTACTTCCTTGCCCTAAGTATGCCTTGTATGATTATACTGTCATTATATATGCTTACTATATGTTTAGGTTATGGCCCATCTGGCTACTGTATTGTTCCCAGGTCCATCTTGTAAATGAGCTTGCCTCAATGGTGTTTCGTCTGGCAAAATAAAGATATTGATTGACTGAAAATGCAATTAGATAAATAGTAGGCATTCTAGGACTTATAGGCAAAAAACACAGGCGAGTAATCCCATTTGGATATAGCAAGGGAAGGGTGAGTCAGGAGATGTATTAGTAGCCCCTACTTGAGTTTTTTTTTTTTTTTTTTTCAGGTTTATAGTTTCATTATATGTGGAAGTGCCTGGGAGGGGTGGAGGGTGAATGCATATTATGTGCATGTCCTTAGCCACTGTTTATATATTGACCACTTCAGCTAAGGTTTAAAAACTGTTTACTATACCAGGCCTCGGAACTAGCACAGTCATGTGGGGAGTTAGCAAAGAAATCCAAATGCTCTCCTGAAAAGCAGGTTAAATTGGACATCATCTACAAGAAAATTCAAACCTTCCTTGCCCATTTTAAAAAGATGTTAAAAAAATGTGGTGGTGTTAGAGCAACAAACAGATGATCTGAAAAGGCAGACTACTGCCATTGACACTTGTGTGGATCAGCTAGCGGCCACCTTGTAAGAAATCATCGATAGCCAGGCCCAGATGATCTCCCATCAGGAACATGTGGAGAACTGAGCCCTGCATAAAACATCTGCCTTTATTTATTGCAATTATTTATTAAAATTTTGTTGACCAGGTGGACCCGCTGAGACTATGGAGTCCCTTTTGCAGTGGTGACCTGGGGTTTATTACATGGAAATAGTTGACAGTTACAAAGTTATTTGTACACACAGTACATACGGTATTACAAAATAATTTTTACATACAGTGACAAAATTATGATTTACACAATGCATGTGTTATTACAGAAATATATTTACATACAGTGACAGAATTTGTTGTTTGCACAGAGACAAGACCCCAAGGTTTGTAATCATAGCAACTATTAAGGCTAGATGGATTCATAACAAGACACAGGTGGAAATACTATCCATTACAGTTGCAGATGCTTAGCTCAAGTACATGAGCTTTTAGGCCTTTCTTGAAGTTGCCTAGAGACAAGCATTCTTTAAGATTGTTTGGGAGGGTATTCCATAAGGGTGGTATGGTGGAGGCAAATGACCTATCACCTGCAGCAGTCTTTGTTTGTGGGACAAAAGGCTGGGGGCAGTCAGAAGATCTGAGGGGCCGCCTGCTAGGTGTGCTTGTTAGCAGATCTTTTAGGCTGGGAGGAGCCTTGTTAGAATGAAGCTTGTAAGCTAGGCAAAGGGGGTGGTATCCTAGTTTCCATTCAAGTGTTGGCCACCGAAGTGTGTGCAGGATGTTACAGTGGTGCTCCTTGGGAGGGGCTGCCACAGCGAAGCGACATATTCTATGGTAAAGGGATTTGAGCTTCTGCAACTCTGTACCCCTATGGGAGCACAGAATTGTAGACCCATACAGAAGATAGGGAGTAGTATGCTGTTTGCGATGTGATGCCGTGAATCCATGGTGAGAAAGGGAGCAAGGCAGTACAAGAGCCCTAGCTATTGATTCAGAGATTTAGTTAAGTGGTCCGGTATGAGCTTTGAGTGTGCAGTACTGGTCAATATATATCCCTAGGTACTTAATGGATTTGACTACCTTGATTCCAGTCCCGTTTAAGGGTGTGGGGGGTAAAGATGCATGTTCTGTTGAGACCTAGGTTTCTGGGACCAAAGAGGATAGCCTTAGTTTTATAGGCGTTTAGTACTGGTTTGTTGGTGTAGAACCAGGATTCTAAGGACTGTATGTCGCTTGTGAGTAGGTTGGTTAGCTGAGAAAGGTCATGAGAACCCAGATTCACAACCGCGTCATCACATACAGGGCCAGGTTAGTGCCCCCGCAGTCCTTGGGCAAGTCATTCACATACAGGGAGAACAGCAGGGGCTCCAAGACTGATCCCTGGGGGACACCATCCATGATAGGGCGTGACTTCATTACACCCCTTTCCATTTAACTTTTTTCTGACCTATTTATGGGATCCTGAGAACTCAGAGGGTGCTCATTTCTGGAATGTTTGGAAAGTTTCTTACCATAGCTCTTGAGCTTGAACAAGGCTTTAGATTGAATATTGAACAAACTCATGAGGCCCGGGGGCCCAAGCCCGATTTACCAGATGCCCACCCATGCTCCATAATAATACACTTCTTGAATTATGTGGTGAAAGAGCAAATTCTTTAGTTAGCCTGGGGGGAAAAAAGTTAATTTTCTATGGCCAAACAAAAAGGGAACATGCTGGGGTGGCCTCTTTCTCCTCCTCCCATGAGACTTTATCTCTTTAGTACAGTACACTCTCGATTATCCGACCTCCGTTCATCCGAACTACCTATCTAACGGATGGTCGGATTGTCCCCCACACACTGTGTTAATTGAGTCATTAGCACTGTTTTGCACCTGCTGCTGTATTAAAGTACCAGTTAACATTTGATAGCACATTGATAGCACCTGCTGCTGCTCTTACTTAAGCCCCAGTTAGCAACTGTATAGTCAGGTTTACTGAGATGGCTACCAAACCAAAATGAGTTGTCCTCAATGTGTCCCAAAAAATAAGAATTGTTGAGCGCCTGGAGAATGGCGAGAGAGCTGACATTTTCGCCGATGAATATGGTGTTGGAAAGTCGACTATCAGTGATATAAAGGCTGCCAAACAAAAACTTAGAGACTGGTTTGACAATGGACTAGGCCGCAGGGGCAGAGGAACACAAGGACATGCGCTGCTCTAAGGATGAGCAACGTGACAACGCTCTTTATCTCTGGTTCTGCCAGGAGCGTGAGAAGGGGACACCACCGTCCGGACCCCTTCTAAAGGAGAAAGCACTCATTTTCCACTCCGGGATGGGGAACACAGACCCCTTCATAGCAAGTGAGGGATGGCAGACATGCTTTTAGCGTCGTCATGGGATTTGCCAGCTGCGCCTTTGCAGGGAGAAACTTAGTGCTGCTGAGGAGTCTATTTCTCCCTTTTTAGCAAATTTCCTGGACGTTGTAGAAAGCACCGATCTCGTCCCTGGCCAAATCTACAATGCAGACGAGACCGGACTGTTCTGGCGATGTTTGCCAGATCGTACTCTGGCACATGGTGGTGAGCGAGAGGCTCCTGGCTTCCAAAAAGCCAAAGACAGGGTCACGATCTTGGGCTCCGTTAATGCAGCTGGGACACATAAACTTAAACTTGTGTTTGTGGACAAATCCAGGCAGCCTCGGTGCTTTAAGCATGTAAATCTGGGTTCCCTTCCAGTGCACTACGAGGCTCAACACAATGCCCAGATGGACAGTTCTGTTTTTCTTAGCTGGTTTACCGATCACTTTGTGCCCCAAGTAAAAGCTCATCTACAGAGCAAATGTCTCCCCCTCCGTGCCATCTTGCTGGTTGACAATTCTCCAGCACATCCCAAAATTGCCGATGTCAGGACTCGGGATGGGTACATCAAGAGTATGCTTTTGCCTGCAAACACCACCAGCAAACTGCAGCCCTGTGACCAGGAGCGTATTAGAAATTTTCAAAAGTGGCTATCATAAAAAACTGCTGCAGGCAATTCTGGCAGAAGCAAACCAGCAATTGTCCATCAGTGCAATCATTAAGGCAATCACACTGAAAGATGATGTGTACATGTGTGCCAAGGCTTGGGATGCTGTACTGCCAGAGACAATTCAGAAAGCATGGGCGAAGGGAGGGATTCGAACATCCAGAGATGATTTTGCACCAGACCAGGACTCTACAGACTCAGCCGATCCAGCACAGAGTTCTGAGTCAGATGAAATCTGCAGACTGGCATTGTTGCCAGAACCCATCCTAGCTGAAGAAATAGAGGAGTGGCAAATGTGTGATTCTGGGGAGAATAAACAGGAGCCCATAACCGACGAAATGATAATCGACTTTGTCCACAAGTTGGAATCATAACCTAATGACGAGGAGGACGATAACTCAGACAGCCCCACTGTGCCTAATCATTCAGAGGCTGCAGAACATTTTACACAGTGCATCCTGTACTTGGAGAGACAGCCTGACTCAGATCTAGTACAAGTTATGCTCCTCCGAGCAATGAAACAACGAGCATGGGGGAAGTCACTTGATAACCGAAAACAAAGGGCTGTGACAGACTACTTCCAATAGTTTGAAGTACTGTACTGAACAGCGCTGTAATTTGTTGCAGCTTATTAATTGATTAAAGATTTTTTTTTATTTCTGCCAATAAAGATGGTTTAATAACATTTTGATCAAACTTCTCGTTTATCCAACCTCCCGATTATCTGACCATTTCGGATGTCTCCGAAAACGGTCGGATAAACAGGAGTCTACTATAATTCAAAAATTTCTGCCTGCTTGTAGGTTTGGGCTTCCTTGCTATTCCTCTATCCTCCCCCAGGCCCTTCTTGAGGTTGCCCACCACCCCCAGGTTACTGTTTGGAGGCTTCAGTCTTCAATGAAGCTTTTCTTCTAGAAACAGCTGGCTCATCTTTCCTGGAAACCTTGGGTTTATAGGCATATCTCTCTGTTTAGCAGAGCATGTTCTCATTCAACTTCATGATCGAGTACTGGTGCATCAGTGGCTCCTTTCAACAGGGCGTTAAGCTACTGGGTTTATCCGTTTCCCTTTCTTTAGAGATCATCACTTAGAAACATAAAATCTAATGGCAGATAAGGACCGCTTGGCCCACCCAGTCTGCCTATTTCTCCCTACCTATAGTATCACAGCAGACTGTGCACAATCTACAGCTCTTTCTCCCTTGTCCCCTTCCTCTCCACGATGATTCCTTAGAACTTATCTCATGCATTCTTGACCCCACTACTGTTTTCACTCCCACCACCTCCACTGGAAGACTGTTCCAGGAATCCACCACTCCTCCTGTGAGGAAGTACTTCCTTACACCTCTCCTGAAACTACCCCCTCCATCTTTATAGTATGTCCCCTTGTTCTTGAGCACCCTTTCTTCTGAAAAATACTTCCCTCCTGTACCTTATCTACCCCCATGAGGTATTTAATGGTCTCTATCATATCCCACCCCTCTTTCTCCTCTGTTCCAGAGTGTACATGCTGAGGTCCTTTAGTCTGTCCTCTTAGGGCTTTTTAATGCAGACCCTGCACGCACCATTTTAGTTACCTTCCTCTGGACTGCCTCCACTCTGTCTAGGTCCTTCCAAAGACATGGTCTCCAGAACTGGATGCAGTACCATAGGTGGGGTCTTACCAGTGATCTATACAGAGCAGCAACACCACCTCCCTCTTTCTACTGGCGATACCCTCCCTTATGCACCCCAGCATCCCACTTGCTCCTCCTACTGTCTTGTCGTACTGCCTGGCCACTTTTAGGTCATCCAATATGATAATTCCAAGGCCTCTTTCCTGCTTGGTGGTTGTCAGTAACAGTCAATCCATTCTGTACACTGTCCATGGCTCTCGTGAACGTGGGTACTCGTGTTCTTTATGCACATTTTTGGGAGCTGAGACGCTCTGAAATTTTAGCAGCAAGTCCCAGAGATGCTCACACTACAAGACCCTTGGAGTCGTGATCCTGCTGCTTTAAGAAGTAGCATGCCATGAATTGGAACTTGCAGAGCAGCTCTGTAGGTGTAGTGTTGGGAGGACCGTCGTGATGGAGCTCCACAGCGAGTGATGCACAGAGCTGATACTGGAAATGCAGCAAGAGCAGAAGAGAAAAGGTGTGAAGAATGCAAATTACATACTTCAAGCCATTTGCTACGTCTCCAATTTCAGTTCTGTGCATCACTACCCTGTGGAGCTCTGACATGCCCCTCCTCTCAACACTACATACACAGAGCTGCTCTGCAAGTGCCAATTCATGACATGCTGTTTCTTAAAGCAGCAGACGCGGGACACAAAGAAGCATGAGAACGGAGGTAGAGGGTGGGGGGAGTATGCAAACAGGCAGCACGTCAAGGACCACTGGAAAGGAGGGGGCTGGAGCTAGTTCTACATTAGACTTGTATTCATTTTAATGGGGACCCTCAAACATTTCCCCCCAGAAGTCCAGGACCTGCAAACAAAAAATCCTACCAAGAGACCTGCTCCACCACTAGGTTTCTGCGACCTAAATGCATTATTTTGCACTTTTCCACACTGAAACCCAGCTGCCTTATCCTTGACCACTCCTCTAGATTTCTCAGGTCTCTGCTCATCCTTTCCAACCCCCCGAGTGTTCATCCTGCTGCAGATTTTGATGTCATCCGCAAAGAGGCAGACCTTCCCTTCTAGCTCCTCAGCAATGCCACTTATAAAGACACTAAAGAGGACCATTCCCAGCGCTGATCCTTGAGGCACCCCGCTGGTCACCGTCCCTTCCTTGAAGTGAACTCCATTTACCACCACCCTCTGTCACATATCCCCTAACCAATTTCTTATCAAGTTTACCACCTTTGGATCCACTCCTAAGCTATCCAGTTTGCTTACTAGCCTCCTATGTGGAACATGTTGAAAGCCTTACTGAAATCTAGGGCGGTCATGTCTACCACTCCACCATGATCTAGTTCCTTGGTCACCCCATCAAAGAAATCCATCGGATTCATTTGACATTACCTGCCCACTGTGAAAGATGCCGCCTCGGGTCTTGTAACCCACTGGATTCAAGATACTCCACAATCCTTTTCTTCAGCTGTGATTCCATTAACTTTCCCACCACTGATGTCAGGTTGACTAGCCTATGAATGCCAGCCTCTTCCCTGCTACCACTTTTGTGTACTGGGACTACAGTAACACTCCTCCAGTCCTCTGGAACCACTCCTGTTTCCACTGTGAGAGATGCAGCCAGTATCTCCCTGAGCTCCCTCAACACCTTTGGATGCACCCCGTTTGGCCCCACTGCATTGTCCACCTTCAGACTAGCAAGTCTCTTCAGGAATCTCTCCTTCAAAAATGGACTAGTGTCCCCTCCCTCTCTCCAGAGCTTCTGTTACTCTGTGGCCCCACCTCTTCTCCTTCCTCTAGGAACACTGAACAGAAGTATTTTTTTCAGGATGTCTGCATTTTCCTGGTCCCCCTCTTCACAGTACTCCCTTCCCTTTTTAACTTTACAATCCCACCCCTGATCTTCCTCTTTTCCTTTACACACTTAAAAAATGTCTTGGCCCCTTTTGTTACCTCCTGGGCTAGTCTCTCTTCAGTTTGCACCTTTGCGCTCCTTACTGCTTTCTCCGCTTCCCTCCGTTTCCCCAGATACACCTCCTCATCTTCGTCCCTCTGCATCTCCTTATACCTTCTGAATGCTACCCTTTTTGTGTTTACCTTTTCAGCCACCTCTTTCAAGAACTATAGTGGGCTCTAGCTTTCCTCAAGCCTCTACCCTCTCATTAGTGTGCATCACTGTCAGTGGTCAGTTTTTGGACTCATGGCACACTTCCGTGCCCCTCAGTCAGTGAACGCTAGTACTCTACTATTCATACTAATATGACTGGCTTTAGTGAATGTTAATAAAGAGGGTCTGGCATGTTTTTTTCAAATTGAATATATTTTATTCATTTGTAGGAAGAGTTAAGATATCATTTAACTCATACATTTGACATTAGCTTGACACATACATTCAGTTTAAACAATGTTCTTTCTATGCTAGGGTCCTGTTGCAATACAAAGTCTTGTAATGTATATATTGTATACATGGTCTCAGCTGTGTTCAAATATTACAGTCTCAGATGACTACAGAGACCCTTCATATTCCTCCTCCTACTTCCCTCCCCAGACCCCCCTCCCTTTCAGGTATGCAGCAACAGTGTCCATCATTCCCTTTAGTCCAGGCAAGGTGGTCAGGGGGAATCTTCTTTAATGAAGTCATATCTCTCTAGTAGTACTGCCCCCTTCTTGCCTTAGTTACTTATTTGGTATCCTTAAACCACTAAGTAGTCAGTAAAGTATGTAAGGGTGCCCATGTTTTTTGATAGTATTATGATCTCCTGCCTCCGTGCAATGTGAGCAATCGTGTTCTCAGCCTGCAGAGCAAATAGTATCTCTTTTAGCCATTCCATATATGTAGGGATCATACCTCTCAACCTTTTGTCCCCCAAATGTGGAACATTGCCTCTCAAAATGTGGAACAAATGAGCAAAATGTGGAACACTTAATCAAATCTTTACCTAAGAAGCTCAGAACACTGTTAAAATGTTTGCATTTGTGTTCAGAAAGTCGGTTATTAATCGAATAATATATTTTTTGCATCATTTACTAGAGATTTTTCATTTAAAATGTTAACACTGAATGTGGGATAAGTCCTCACAATGTGGAACAAGGAGATTTTGTGAAGTAAAATGAGGAACGTTCCTCGTAATGTGGTACAGTTGAGAGGTATGGTAGGGATGTTTTGGTCTAACCAGTGGCACATAATCACTTTTTTTGCACACACTGATATTAACGTCATATATTTTCATTGGGTGCCACTTAAAACTTCATCATAGTCTCCTATTATACAAATTTCTGGCCTGAACGCATCAGCTAACCCTAAAAGTGGGTCTAAATTGGACTTGATACTATCCCAGAAAGGTGTGACCTTATTGCATTCCCATAATATATGCAACATAGTGCCAGGCCTTTGCTTACAGCGTGAACATACATTTGAGGAAATTTTCCCTATCTGATAAAGCCTAGCTGGGGTATAGTATAAATCATGTATAACGTAAAACTGTAGGATGCGGTATCTGATCCACTTCACATCCTGGTACAATTGTGACCAAATTTTTGGCCATGAACGAGGAGCTAAGGTGTTTGGAGGTAGTACTTGGTTCCAGACATAATGCGGCTCACCTTGCTTTTCTTCTATGGCCTTCCTTAAGAGACAATAGAAGTGGGAGATGAGATGAGAGGAAGGTAAGTTAGGGATAGCCTGTAAAAGAGGGCCGTTTAGATACTGTGTCCAGTATCCCGCTCCAAAGTGTCTTAGGAGCATATGTTGCAATTGGAGGTATTTAAAACAGAAAGTTTTAGGGAGGTTAAACCGTGAGCTGGCTACTTGAAAAGGTATCAGTGTGTGTTCATGGAGTAAGTCTACCACTCTCAGTTGGGTGTTGCCCGGCCAGAAACTGTTCGAGAGGGGCCATCCCCCTATTTTAAAATTGGGGTTAGCACATATAGGCTGGGAAACATCCTTTACCAGAGATATCTGAAAAAAGTTGCACATTTGGGAGTGTACTCGAAGCGTTGTTTCCATAGGTGTGGCTTTGAGAGCTTTAGGCAAGATCTTGAGAGGGGAGAAAATGAGAGCTTTGGGAGAGATGTTATGTGGAGAGAGTAAACTTTGCTCAATTTGGTACCACAAGGGAATGTAATGGACACTCTCCTGACAGGAACTGTCCTTCATCCAGTATGCTAGGCCCGAACAAACAATGGAGAACTGATAAAGGAACAAGTCCGGGAGTTGTAAGCCCCCATTATTCTTACTCCTCTGCAGTTTAAAGAGAGTCCGACGACATGTCTTCCCACCCCACAGAAAGTTGGACATAATTTTGTTGACCTGGGTAAACCATGCTTTGGGTAGGAAAGGTTGTATCATCTGTAAGGGGTACAGAATTCGTGGAAGGATGTTCATTTTCAGAACATTAACCCATCTCCAGAGAGTTAACGGCAACATGGTCCAGCGGGAGAGATCCATTTTGATCTGCATAAGAATCTTGTCCAAGTTGTATTGTTTCATCCTGGTTTCCGAACGGGAGAGATATATGCCTAGGTACTTTAGCTTATCTCTGGTCCAGTGGAATCCAAGGTGAGCAATTTCAGCAAGGAATGTATGAACATTTAAGGGCATCACTTCTGTTTTTTTGATATTGAGTTTGTAATTAGAAAAGGTCCCAAACGTTTTGATAATTTCGAGAGCAGCGGGAGCCAATTTGGAAGGGTGAGTTATGTGAAGTAAAATATCATCGGCATAGACCGAGATTTTGTATTGTGTGGGCCCAATAGAGATACCGGTAATATTTGGGGATAGTTTAATATGTCTAATGAGCGGTTCCAGATACAAGTCAAACAGGAAGGGGGAAAGTGGGCACCCCTGTCTTGTTCCTTGTTGTAACTTAAAGAGATGAGATAGATGCCCATTGCATAGTACACGTGCTGAGGGGCAAGTATATAATATCTTGACCCATTGTATGTACTGTTTTGGGATATTGTAGAGTTGTAACAAATGGAATCAGTATTCCCAGGAGACTCTATCGAATGCTTTCTCTGCATCCAGGGACACCAAGGCAGCTGGAATTCAGGAGTCCCCAGATGCAGAGATCAAGTATGCCAACTTGCGCATGTGATCAGATGAGACCCTACCAGCTACAAAGCCAACCTGTTCACAGTCACAGCTTATTAGACTTTGCAAAACCTTGGATAGCCTAATGGCCATAATTTTTGCCAGTATTTTTATATCAACGTTAATTAATGATATCGGACGATAGTTTGCGACTTGAAGAGGGTCCCTATCAGGTTTTGGGATAACCACGATGGTGGCCTCAAATAGGGTAGGGTCAGTAATACCATGCTCAAACATATAGTTGTACGTATCTAAAAGCATAGGCTCAATTTGTTCTCTGAAAAGTTTGTAGAACTTTACTGTGAATCCGTCTGGGCCTAGCGATTTGTCTGTGGGGAGGGAGTCAAGAGCCTGTGTTATCTCTTCCTGAGAGATTGGGGCTTTAAGCAAGTTTACTTGGGATGTATTGAGTTGAGGGAGTTGTATCGGCTGCAAGAATTGTTCCAGTACTGCTGGGCAAACAGAATGGGAGGTTGGGAATACAGAGTTTTGTAATACTTTTGAAAACAGTTAGTAATTTCTCTCGGGGAAGTAACTATTTGTCCTACAGAGTTTTGAATACTGGGAACCATTCTATGTGAAGCCTGCGCCTTAAGTCTCAAAGCCAAAAGTTTTCCTGCTTTGTCACCCTGATCAAAATACTTAATCTTGGAGCGTATAAGAAGATACTCTACATGTTCAGTCAGAATTGAGTTATATCGATCCCTTATAACTTCTAGATCTTTAAACGGATCCTTTGTGGAGTTCGGGGAGAGTGACATCTCCATGTCCCTGATATCCCTCAACAGAGCAGAAGCGACTTTTGAGGTTGGTTTTTCTTTTAACCGTTGCCATGCGAATTATCTCTCCTCTAACAGTGCATTTTAAGGCACCCCACAGCATGTCTGTCTTGGTCGTGGGAAGGGGCATTTATCTCAATAAATTTTGAAATGAATCCGGCCAATTGGTTCTTCAGGTATTCTGATCGAAATAATTGACAGTTAAATCTCCAAACCTTGTCCCTAGATATAGGCGGGCCCGGGTTCCAACTTAGTAAAATGGGATGGTGATCTGAGATCACGTTGAGGAGATAATTACAGGTTGTTATGGCTGAGAGATGTCCCACGTCTGCGAGAAAGTAATCTAAGTGAGAGAATGAATTGTGCGGGATAGAGTGGAACAAGTATTCTTTCTGGTGAGGGTAAAGGACTTTCCAAGGATCTATTAATCCAATGGAGTCCATCATTTTTCTGATGGCAACCTGCGCTGGGGAGAGAGATGGAGAACGACTTGGAGAGCGGTCCATAATATTACAATAAACAAGGTTCCAATCTCCTTCTAGTAGTGTGGGAGAATGGGACCATGGGGTGAGGTCATTCATGAGAGAGACAAAAAAGGATGGGTCCTCCATATTGGGGCCGTATATGGAACCAAGCACTACCTCAGTTTGACCCAACAGGGTTTTAATCAAAATGTATCTATGCTGAGAGTCTACTATGGTGTCTATAAGTCTAAACGGGACTCTTCTTTCTACGGGAATGGCAACCCCTTCCTTCCGAGTATCCGGTCCACTCCCAAAGGCCTGACCAACCCAGGATCTTCTTAATTGTGAGACCTGGGAAGGAGGCAAATGGGTTTCCTGGAGAAACACCATGTGAATGCCAAGGTTATGAAGATGCAACAATACTGTTGCACGTTTAGCCTGAGACTGAGACCCTTTTATATTCCATGAACATATTTTATATGAAGTCACCTTTTTAGCGGTTTTTTACTGGGTTATCCAGCTTTACTCCAAGAATTTTGGCATTGCTCAGATTGTCCTTGGGATAGCCCTCATGAAAAGGTTGTTGTGCTGCATACCTGATCCCACCCACCCTCCATTCCCTTTTAAGCCCTGCTTCTCCCTCCCCCTCCCTCTGCCGTGCAACCCCCTTCCCCTGTACACAGCCATTTGGTAGAGGCTCTCCCAGGGCCATCCCCCGGTCATATTATACTGAGTAATCCCAGGCCACCAAGGCGTCAGGCCTGGGGAAAGCCAGGAGCCCCCATCCAAAGGCTGCACACCCCCCCTTCATCCTGGTTCGCAACACCCTTCTTGAAATTGCAGTATCCAGATCTACCCCTTTCCCTTCCCAGCTCCACACAATGGGAATGTAGCATATGTTTAAAAAAAAAAGGGGGGGGGAGAGAGGAGGGTAAACAATAATATTATAAGACACTACAAACAGATCCCCTCATGTCGACCTTGTTAATAACAGCATTAGAGCCCTCTTAATTTTCGATCCCCCCCTTCTTCTGTCCCTTTAGTCCATCTGCATTGTTCCAGTAGTTGCTTCTAATAATGTTACCTTAACATAGCAGTGGTGCCTCTGCAGCGTCGTAAGTTATGAGGAGGGGACAAAGGGAGAAGAAGAGACAAGGATTGCTGAAGGAAAAAAAAAAGGGGGGGGGAGAAATATTTCTTCCTAGTTGAGGAACGGTACAGTCAACTCTCTGATCTTTGTGATATGGGGCGGTTCCTATCAGAAAATGCAGTTCGCCAGACGAAAAGGAAAATAAAGCAGTTTAAGAAGTCCAATCGATCCGCAGACTTTGAGCGCCCTCTTGTGACGGTAAATATGAATGTTATTAGGGCAGTACAAAAAGTGACAGTACAGCATATTGAAGCCTTGACACAAAAAAACCTAATAAATCTATGGGTGTTATATCCTTTCTAGTTATTCCATTTCTTCCTTTCCGGCTTTTTCATCGTCTAGAAGGTGAGAGCCCAAGAACCGGGGCGGGGGACAGTATCGAGATTAAGGCCAGTTCTTGTTCATTTTCTGCAGTAAATGCGGTCTTTCCCTTTCGCCATAAGCCCTCGTAGTTCTGCCATATTTCAAAAAGATCCAGAGTTTTACTGAAACCGATGTTTATTAATTAGATCCATATTCAACACCATTTGTCTCGGTTGTCTGCTCACTAACCACCGTAACTAGCAGTAAATTCAGCGTAGCTTGAACAGATCTGGAAACATCCCTGCCAGTTCTGCCTGAGCTTGCTCAGCTGTATCGAAGTTCCTCCAAGAATTTTGATAGTACACTGACAGTTTGGAGGGATACGGAACTTTAAATTTGGTGCTGGCAGCGCTAATTTTGTGACAGTGGGGTGGTAGGCAGCCCTTCGTTGCCTTATGGTTGCTGGGAAGTCTTGGGCAAATCTCAGCTTCTGTCCCTTCCATAGAATTTCCTGAAGGCTCCTAACCTTTCTCAGCACATGCACTTTATCTAGGTAGTTAAGAAATTTTAAGATCAGGGGCCTTGGTGCTTGCCCAATAGCCGGTTTAGATCTAAGCGAGCGATGGGCCCTCTCGATCACATAGGTGGTGTTACTAGGCGAGGGGCCCGCTATTTTAGTTAGCAGCCGTTGCAGGAAAGTGATCAGGGTTGCCCCTTCTGAATCCTCCGGGAGGCTGAATATGAGGATGTTATTTCGGTGACTACGGCCCTCCAGGTCCTCTAACTTAACATCCATCTTATTCAATCTTTGACGCAGCGCCGGGAGCTCGGAGTCAACTGCTGCCCTCCATCCCTCCAACGAGGCCGTCCTGGCCGTAACATCTTTGATCGCTCGATTAGTATCAGTGAGTTCTGTTCTCATAGCCTTCATTTCTGAGATAAGTTCCTGGATCGCTACTCAAAAGGGATTTAGTTCTTCTAAGAATTTCTGCTCTGTGAGAGGGGTGGCTGGTGGTCCAGTAGTCGATGGTGAGCCCGCTTTGGTAGCTGCCCCGGGCTGTCCTTTGACCCGTTTGGAATTCTTCTCTGGCATCTGCGGCGGTGTGTGCTGGGGAGGTGCCTGGCACATCTCCGCCTCCATTCTTAAGTAGGCCTGATTCTTGTTTGGCTTTTTCTCCCGGCCACTGCTGCAACCGCTTTTGCCTGTTGTATAGCATGTTCAGGAAGTTGTTGGGAGCTGTGTAGCAGATGTACTTTTGGGATCAGCGCAGTAGTTACTGTTAGATTTTCTCAGTAAGGCAGAGCTGGGGAAGGGATGGGCTCTCCGAGCTGCTATTCCATCCGCGGCATCGCGTGATCCCCCCGGGTCTGGCTTGGTTTTGTAGCTGCCAAATACTATCCAGCAATGCTGCCACTGTATCCTGGAACTATGAACTAAATGGAAGAGGGGGGCCCACTTGTTCGGACTTTCAAGTCTATCCTGATTTATAATTTGAGATATGGGCTTAAACAGTTCCTGATATTATTTCCTTTTTCTGTTGGAGTTAGAGTCTTTATACACTGGACTTTTTGAGGATTTACAGCTTCACTGACTTGAACCCGTTTATATTTCCTGTCTGAAGGCGTTTACTGTTTCCATATAGTTATGTACCTCTGGACTACTATATTTAGTGAACTACAGCTCGATTGTTGACGGGGGCGTCTAGGTTGTCACATACTACCCCTGTGTTGTGCGATCTGCACTGGCTGCTGATTCAGTGGTGGATCACCTTTAAGGCAGGTCTATTGACCTACAAAGCTTTACATGGACTTGGTCTTGAATACTTGAAAGAGCTTCTGATTCCTTACAACCCTGTGCGACAGCTCCATTCAGCTGGCAAGGGGTTGCTGGAGGTTCCGAGGATTACCTTGAAATCTTCTGTGGCCCACGCTTTTTATGTTTATGGCCCCAACCCTCTGGAATTCTCTGTCCAGTCAGTTTCGGGAATGTACGACCGTGGGGAGCTTTAAGCAGGAACTTAAGACCTACCTGTGGAGACAAGCATTTTATGAATTAATATTATGATTTTAATGGTTTATTTTAACTGTATTTCTTTGGGATTGTATTGTTAAGATTGTACAGCGCCTTGGTACCTGAAGGCGCTTGATAAATAAAGTTTTACTATTATTATTAACTTTTAGCCAGGAGTGTTACTGTAATATTGCCTTCAACCTGGTTTAAATTTTTGATTGGTTTGGAGTACCAGTGGTTACCCAGTATATTTTCTGTTACTTTGTTCATTTAGTTTTTGTTAACCAAGTATGTACGTTAGACAAGAGAATGCCTATTTTTAGGCATGACCCGGGAGGTTACATGGGCAACTGAAATTACAAAAAGCAGCAATGTAACATCATAACAAAAATGCAGCAGTACACCAAAGAGACACAATGTGTGTCCTAGAACAGAGTCAGTTATTTTCTTTCTGCTATCCTTATATGACTAGTGCCACCTTGAACTATACCCTGAATGGTCCGCTCACCTGGTAATATGGAATTTGCTACACTGGGAAGAGAGGAGCTGAAGATGGGAGACAGTGCTGTCCAGTACTGTATGTGTAGCTCTTCTTTTTTCCCTTTGCCCCCATTTTATTTATGTAACCCCCTTACAAATGGGGGTTCCTAAAAAACCTTCCCGGAGCTTGCCTAAATGCTTCCTGCGTAACGGGTGTTCGACGCAATGCCGCCAAAATGCGGGTGTTGTGAGTGCTTCTAAAAGCCTCCAGTACTGTCTCTTTAAGAGCTGCCTGCTCGCAGGCTCTAGCAGGTTGGTATGGGGGGGGAGGAGGTGTTTCCCCTGCTCGAATCCCACCTGAGTTGCGGTGAACCCGCCCCAATGTTACAGTCGCTGTAAGAGAAAAGGGGGTTCTTCTACTTGGTGTAGCTGCCTGGGGGTAATTGCTTACAGTATTAGTAAAATTATAGTTTGTTTAACCTGTTTCCATTGCAGATGGACTTTGTGTGCTTGGCCCCTCCATTTTGGACCTGGATTGTGTATAGGGGTCCAATAGGAGTCTTGGGGGGGTATCTAAAATGGATTAAAAAGCAGCCAATCAGAATCAGAACTCCAACAGGGGCTGGCTGGCCAATGAGACCCAACCATGTACTTCTGGGAAGTGAAGCCTGGATTCTGGCGCCTTGTTTTGCACCAATGGGGGCAGTGTGAAGTGACTGGCATCTGCAGCCCACCTATGGAGTCGGGTAGCGCCCGAATGGAGAGACTGGCCTTAGCTGTCCAGGGGTCAGGGCGTTGTGGCTGTGGCGAGGAAGGAGCTCGAAACCTGCGTGTTGAGTGTTCGGGCTGAAGCGCACGGCGTCACTTTGGGCTTGAAATGCCAAAAGTATCAGACCAAACTGTGATGGGCAGTGGTCAGAGGAGGCTGTGCAGAAGCGCAGCTACCTACCAGGCTCATCCTGTAGAGGACTGGAGAATCTGGTGAATCGCGCTCAGTCTGTCAGGAAAAAGTGAAGCTGCGTTGTCTCCCTGATTAGCTGTGAGTTCGGTCGGACCCTAGGAGCAGCTGCCTGGTATGGTAATCCTCTGTTGCTTTCCATATAAATGTGTGGAGAAGTGTCTGAAGTCGAGGCTCAGCCCTGCGAGTGGTGTGAGAGCGTTTTTCTTCTGGAGTGTGAGTACTAAATCAGGGTAGCACCCTGTTAAATGTTTCTAGCAAGGGCAAGATCTTCAGGTTACTTTGCTGACTACACTAACTGAGCCTGCTGGCTCCATCTAATCTTCGAAGGAATTAAATGCTCCTTTGGGTCACGGCCCCAACCAGCTGCATCGAGGAACCTGCCTTTAGGGCTTGGGTACCCATAGACCGTAACTTATAGGTTAGGCCTGTGCACAGAGCCCTAGGTAGATACTTATATATTGTAGTGGTAAGCCAATCACCCTGATTCCCCCCCGGTCCTTGTTATCCCCCCTTAAATAAATCAGATTTCTTGTTTTGCAAAAGTACACTGGCTAGTTTGTGTATTAATGGTGAAATACTGCACAGTGAATATTGTGTAACTGTACCTTATTTTTCAGGGGGTTCCCAGAGTGAGCTGAGTGGTTTGAGCCGGGGGGGTAAGTGTATATGGTAAGAACGCTGTAACTGACTTGTGTGGGCCACTAGTGGGAAGAAAAGGGGGTTGCAGCAACCCAGAGGGCTGTGACCGAGTCAACCTCGACTGTTCTAACCCTGACCTCTGGGTGGAGGCACCCGCCAACGGATCTGGGCCCCTCACCCTGTTACAATTAGGGCAAGCAGGGGTAGTAGCCCTTAGGATAGCGCACCCTGGGGGTTACAAAGTAGAGGTACCGCTGGGATCAGTGTCCCCTAGTGGCCGAGTGGACGAAGTACCTAACTATGGATAAATTGAAGGAAAAGCTGGAAGGGGATATCACGGCTAAAATCAAATTGGACCCCATTAAGACAATGGTACACAAACTGATGGGTTGGGGTGAGGCTGAAGAGTTGGACTCTGAGAGAATTGTGTTACTGCTAGATGTACCTTTAGGGACAACGAACGCTGACCTTATTTCCGTAGTGGAGCGGGTTAAGTGTTTGGGTAAGGTAGAGGTGAGAGGGCATATGGCTGACCTACTCAATCAGACTTTACATGTGTTACTGTTATGTAGTGTAGCCATTGACCCCGAGAGGGTAGTACCTCCAGTGATTTACCCGGAAGGTGCCCAACAGGGGTGGAGGGTCATCCACATCCAGAGTGGGTCAGTCACCCCTGGGGGGTCTCCCCAGACTAACAGCTTCAAAGATAAACTGCTTAAATTGTTAGCCATGGAGGGGAGGACTACTCAAGAGTTACTGCAGGCTTTGGATCTTTCCAGAAATCCCACCCCTCAGGCTTCCCCCAGTACCTCTCCTGGGCCCCCCCAAGAGTTCTATTTTGGCCCCACCGCCCCTAGTGGTTCCTTCTATACAGCTAGATTCGTACCGTAGGCTAAAACATTTTTCTGGCATAGTGCCCGTGCCTTCAGGGGAGGATGATTTGGAGGCATGGATGGACTATGCCACTCCCTTAGTCCAGGAGTGGCAATGCTCTGAGGGGCAGAAACGAAAGAGATTGATGGAGAGCCTGCGGGGTCCGGCTTTAGAAGCCATTCGGTTTTTGAGGGCCACTAGCCTGGAAGCTACCGCAGCGGAGTATCTTTCTGCTCTAGAGGGAGTGTTTGGGAGCACAGAAACTGGGGAAGACTTATTATGGAAATTCAAGTTTGTTAAGCAGTGGAGGAATGAAAAGCTTTCCGCCTTTGTCACTAGGGTGGAAAGGGCTTTACAGAAGGCCTACCGAAAAGGGGAGGGGAATCACCGCCCCAGCCTTGAACCAGGTCAGGTTGGAACATGTTCTAGTCTGCTAGATTTTCCAGTGTGATACTGTTAAAACTTAAGTTACATGATCGGCAAGCTGCCCCGCCAGAATACTGTCAATTGATGACAGAGACTAGGGAAGTAGACATTGATGAGGAGGGGTGGGAACCCTATGTGGGGGCTGTGAATCTGAGCCAAACCCCTGAGTCTAGCGAACCCGATGAGACCCACCCTTCAGGGGGGCCTGATGTATCCCCAGAGTTACAAGGAGGGGTTGGGGTGCGTGCCATTTCCTCTGATCCCCAAATAGAAAGTGAGTTGAGGGCCGAGGTCAGACATTTAAGAGAACTGGTGAGGGACTTGAAGTGAACCACTACCCACCCTGGTAGGTTTGGGGAACCAGAGTTATCTAGAAACAAATGCCCTGGCCCAGGGGAGTACCCTCGCCCCCCGGAGGGCCCCCAGCAGATGAAGTACTCCCCTCCCAATAGAGACCCCTGGGACCCCAAGTTCTGTTACCATTGTGGGGAGGACGGACACTTTCAGACTGAGTGCCAGTTGCCGGAGAATTTAAGGAAGGTCAACAGCAGACTGATCACTTGGCATCGCAGGGCCCACATCCGACCTCCCAGGAAGGGCTTTGTGACCCGGGCCAATGCCCAAGCAACTGTCAACGCTGTGCCCCCTGAATGGTCTGATGTGGTCAGGCCCTCGATGGAGGCCCCGGTGCGAGTAAATGGGATTCCCACCTGAGCTGTATTGGACAGTGGCTCTCAGGTGACCATTACGTTTCAGGACTGGTATCAGACACATCTACCTGAGGTGCCACTACAACCCTTGGATGGTCTACATGTATGGGGGCTGAGTGACAAGGCTTATCCATATTTGGGGTATATCCGGATCTGGTTGTCATTTCCTACTTCTGTGGCTGGAGTGGACGAACAGGTGGAAACCTTAGCTTTAGTCTGCCCCCCCACTGGACTGTATGATGGGGTATCCTTGTTGATTGGGACTAATGCTCACGTTCGGCCGACTAGCACAGCTGTGTTCTGAAAAGCAGGTGTCCAGGACTAGGCGAGCTCTTAGGATACCCGCTTTGATCCAGAAGGCCTACGAGACTCAGAGAAAAGCTAGTCAGGAGGAGCCTGAAGGCCCGGTGGGTGTTGTCTGGAGGAAGGATCCGGAGCCATTGCTATTAGCCCCAAATGCCCAGTGTGTTTTGCAAGGGGAGGTCCAGCTTAAAAAGGATGTCAAGAATAAACTATTGATGCTGGATGCGCCTGGGGAAGGAAAGTTGCCTGGAGGACTGCTGGTTAAGCCCAGTATCTTGCCTGCTAGAGCCCATGCTTATGCCAGGAGAGTGATGGTTCAAGTTCATAATGTGTCTGACAAAGAGATTCGAGTAAATAGAGGCTGCACCCTGGCTAGTGTGCATTATGCGGACACTGCAGTGCTCCCCAATAGCAAGGGTTTGGGGAAGGATGACACAGTCACGCCAGACTTGTTTGATTTCCGTGACTCCCCGTTGCCTGCTGAGTGGAAAGTAAGGGTCAGTGAGAAGCTTGCCCAAAGAGACCAGGTCTTTTCCCTTAAAGAATGGGATGTGGGATGTGTGCAGGGGGCCGAACACCACATTCGACTGCATGATGAAAGGCCTTTTCAAGAGAGGTCTCGGCGCCTGGCCCTTGCTGACATAGACGATGTGAGACGGCATCTGCAAGAGATGCTTGCTGCTGGTGTGATACAAGAATCCAGGAGCCCTTATGCTTCCCCCATTGTCATAGAGAGAAAAAAGGATGGGGCTGTTCGGATGTGTGTGGATTACCGTACCCTGAACCGGCGGACCATCCCTGACCAGTATACCATGCCGCGCATACAGGACGCCTTGGACTGTCTAAATGGCAGTAAGTGGTTCTCTGTGCTAGATCTCCGCAGTGGGTACTATCAGATCCCAATGGCTCCAGAGGACCAAGAGAAGACTGCGTTCATTTGCCTCATAGGTTTCTATGAGTTTATCTGGATGCCTCAAGGGATTTCAGGTGCCCCAGCTACCTTTCAGCGCCTGATGGAACATGCTGTGGGGGACATGAATTTGCTCGAGTGTTTGGTTTATTTAGATGATGTCATAGTGTTTGGCAGCTCGTTGGAAGAACATGAATGTTGATTGTTCAAAGTCCTGGATCAGCTGGAGGATTTCGGTCTTAAGTTATCTATAGACAAGTGCCAATTCTTTCAAACTTCTGTGAAGTATGTGGGCCACATAGTATCCACTGAAGGCATAGAGACTGACCCCAGCAAAGTGGAGGCTTTAACCACTTGGCCCCAACCCAGAAAATTAAAGGAGCTACAGCGGTTCCTGGGGTTCTGTGGGTACTACCGACGACTTATCAAAGACTACTCTCGGGTGATCCGGCCCCTGCTAAATCTGACTCAAGGGTACCCCTCGACCCATAAGAAATATAAGAAGACTGCACTATCTGGGACTGAAAAGACTTATTTCCGCCCCAATGATGTGTTTGGTACTCGCTGGACTGCTGATTGCGAGGAAGCTTTCTATGACATTATATATCAACTTACTCACACCCCAGTGCTGGCCTATGCTGATCCAGCTAAACCCTATATTCTTCATACTGATGCCAGCCTGCAAGGATTGGGGGCCGTATTGTACCAAGAGCACTCAAATGGTCTGAGACCTGTAGCTTTTGCCAGCTGCTGTTTGACTCCTTCTGAAAAGAATTATCCAGTGCACAAACTAGAGTTCCTGGCTGTAAAGTGGGCCATTGTTGATCAATTCCATGATTATTTGTATGGGGCTAAGATTCTGGTGAAAACTGATAATAATCCTTTGACATATGTTCAGACCACTGCCAGGCTGGATGCCACTGGTCACAGGTGGCTCTCTGCGTTATTCACCTACAACTACGCTATTGAATATAGAGCAGGCCTCAACCATGTAGATGCTGATGCTCTCTCCCGGAGGCCTGTGCCCCGAGCTGACTGGGTCAGGTTGTCTGAACCCGACATTAGAGCACTCTGCCAGAAATTCGACAAAGAGGAACAGGTGACTCCTAATACTGTGGACTGCACGGTGGATTGCTTGGGTCCGTCTGAGAACTGTGTGCCTACTGCTTACTGCCACTTCTCTGCTTTAGACACTAGTATGCTGCCTCAGTTCAATAATGATAGCCTCCAGCTGGGTCAGTCTCGAGATCCTATGACACAACCTGTCTTAGAGGCGCTGCAAGCCAGGAGAGATGTGTCCCAACTGCGGTCCGCTGAATTGAGAACTGCCCTGTTATACAAAGAAGGCCCAAAATTGAAGTTGAGCAATAGACTGTTACATAGGGAGACCGTAGACAAAGTGGGGCGAATAGACAAACAACAACTGGTGTTGCCCACCGCTTTTAGAGAACTGGTGTTGAGGTCCCTGCATGACCACATGGGGCATCTTGGCATAGACCGAACTCTTGACCTGGTGCGGACCCGATTCTACTGGTCAAAAATGAGTGCAGACATACAGCAGTATGTCAAGACCTGTGGCTGCTGTTTGCAAAGAAAAGCCCTACCTCAGAGAGCTGCCCCCATGGTCAATATCACTACCAGCGCCCCTACGGAATTGGTCTGCATTGATTTCCTGAGCTTAGAACCTGATCTGAAAAATATCAGCAACATATAGGTGGTCACTAATCATTTCACTCGATATGCCCAGGCTTTCCCCACCAAGGATCAGGAGGCAACCACGGTGGCTAAAGTCCTTGTTGAAAATTTCTTTGTTCATTATGGGGCCCCCCCAAACGAATCCATTCTGATCAAGGGAGAGATTTTGAGAGCCGACTGATTAGAGAGATGCTATCCTTGTGGGGGGTGCGAAAGTCCAGAACCACCCTTTACCACCCCCAAGGGAACCCGTATCCTGAATGTTTCAACTGCACCTTGCTAGACATGCTAGGCACCCTCCACCCAAAAGACAAGCCTAGATGGAGCCAGCAAATTAGCACCTTGGTACATGCCTACAACTGCACTAAAAGTGATGCCACTGGGTTCTCCCCCTACAGCCTGATGTTTGGGACAGAAGCTTGATTGCCGGTGGATGTGTGTTTTGGGGTCTCTCCTGATGGGGTTCGAGCTGATGATTATTTACAATAAGTGCAAAAGCTGAAGGCTCAGCTAAATCATGCGTACTAACTGGCTCAAACCATGGCTGACAAAAGGAACCTGGCCAACAAAGAGAGGTATGATAAAAAGGTGAAGGCACAGGAACCCCAGGAGGGGGATCAGGTATTGCTAAGAAATCTGGGACTGCATGGCAAACACAAGATTGCTGACCGATGGCACCGTCTCCCTCACATTGTAGTGGGCAAACTAGATGATCTGCCTGTGTACAAAGTAAGGCCCAAAAACAATTAGAAAGACGTCAAAACTTTACACCGAAATCACCTGCTGCCAATTGGACAGATTTTGATAGAGACTGCGCCTCTTAATGCCCCTCCCTCTGGGCCTATAACTAGAGCTGCTGCCAAAAAGAGATTCGGGGGGTTGACTCCTCAGAACTTAAACCCCAGGAGCCTTCCCCTCTCCCCCCTGTTGAAACTGATCCCCCATCTCTAGTTGAAGACAGTGAACATGATGTGGAGTATTACCCCTCTTATGAACTGAGTCAACTTTTTAAAGGCAACCCCCTAGCTCGCTTTGGGGATGAAGTTGGGTTTTATGGACTGTCTGCGCCCCCAGGTTTGTCTTTGGAGCCCATACTCCCCGAGGCTGAAGTGAGTGGCCTCAAAGCCGACAAAGTAGGGTCTATGAGTCTGGCTGAATTATCCGGGCTGGCTGAACTGTCTGACTTTTCAGAAGAGGAAAGTGATGTGGGGGAATCTGTTCGGGATCCGCCTGAGCAAGAAGAATACTTTGAGTGCCCTGATAGCATCCCAGTAGTGTCAGAAGTGCTCTTGACTGAACTAAGTAGTGTGGGTCCTGATATAGAGGGTCGTGTCCCTGAAAGTACTATGGGCACGGGGTCCCCTTCTCATGGGGAGGTTCCCTCCACTAATCTAGATGAGGCAGAAATGGAGCCCGGGCCCGTGGCAGATCTTACTGAGACCCCTAGATACACTAGCCGAGAAGTATGGCCTGTGATAAGGTTTAAGTTATGAGTCTCTGGGTCAGCCTGTGGACCTGCCCTTAAATGTCATCCATAAGGGGGTCTATGTATCTCCAAGTTCACTGCCCAAGTTAGTTTTGGGGGATGATGCCCAACTGTTAGTATTGCCCTCTGAATATGGTACCCCTGTCCCAGTTAGCCCGCAATTAGCTGATAGGGAAGGGCCCCCCTCTTTCCACGTGTCATGGGCAGGAAGTAATGACCTGATCTAAAAAGAGAGAGGTTGTCTGTATGTGTAATATTGCATAAACAACAGTAAACTGTGAATACAGCGCCAATGTATGTAACAGAAGGTCTAATGTGCTGTCAATTTAAACTGTTTTGCCTTAAAGTGATTTAAGGGTAACTACTTGGCGCGGATACCAAGTTCTTTCCAGGCCAGGAAGGGTGTAACCCCCTTACAAATGGGGGTTCCTAAAAAACCTTCCCGGAGCTTGCCTAAATGCTTTCTGCCTAACGGGTGTTCGGTGCAATGCCGCCAAAATGCGGGTGTTGTGAGTGCTTCTAAAAGCCTCCAGTACTGTCTCTTTGAGAGCTGCCTGCTCGCAGGCTCTAGTGGGTTGGTATGGGGGGAGGGGGGGTGTTTCCCCTGCTCAAATCCTGCCTGAGTTGCGGTGAACCCGCCCCAATGTTACAGTCGCTGTAAGAGAAAAGGGGGTTCTTTTAATTGGTGTAGCTTCCTGGGGGTAATTGCTTACAGTATTAGTAAAATTATAGTTTGTTTAACCTGCTTCCATTGCAGATGGACTTTGTGTGCTTGGCCCCTCCATTTTGGACCTGGATTGTGTATAGGGGTTCAATAGAAGTCTGGGGGGGGTATCTAAAATGGAGTAAAAAGCAGCCAATCGGAATCAGAACTCAAACAGGGGCCGGCTGGCCAATGAGACCCAACCATGTACTTCTGGGAAGTGAAGCCTGGATTCTGGCGCCTTGTTTTGCACCAATGGGGGCAGTGTGAAGTGATTGGCATCTGCAGCCCACCTATGGAGTCGGGTAGCGCCCGAGTGGAGAGACTGACCTTAGCTGTCATGGAGTCAGAGACGTTGTGGCTGTGAGCGAGGAAGGAGCTCGGGGCTCATGCGCCGTTTGAGTGTTCGCACGGGAAGCGCGTGTAAGGCCACTTTGGGCGCTTTGGAACGCCAAAAGTATCGGACTAAATCCGCATGGGCAGCAGTCAGAGGAGGCTGTGCAGGAGTGCAGCTACCTACCAGGCTCACCCTGTAGAGGACTGGAGAATCTGCTGAATCATGCTCAGTCTGTCAGGAAAAAGTGAAACTGCGTTGTCTCCCCGATTAGATGTGAGTTCGGTTGGGCCCTAGGAGCAGCTGCCTGGTATGGTACCCTTCTGTTGCTTTCCATATAAATGTGTGGAGAAGTGTCTGAAGTTCAGGCTCAGCCTTGCGGGTGGTGTGAGAGTGTTTTTCTTCTGGAGTGTGAGTACTAAATCAGGGTAGCACCCTGTTAAATGTTTCTAGCAAGGGCAAGATCTTCAGGTTACTTTGCTGACTACACTAACTGAGCCTGCTGGCTCCATCTAATCTTCGTAGGAATTAAATGCTCATTTGGGTCATGGCCCCAACCAGCTGCATCGAGGAACTAGCCTTTAGGACTTGGGTACCCATAGACCATAACTTATAGGTTAGGCCTGTGCACAGAGTCCTAGGTAGACACTTACATATTGTACTGGTAAGCCAATCACCCTGATTCCCCCCGGTCCTTGTTATCCCCCCTTAAATAAATCAGATTTCTTGTTTTGCAAAAGTACACTGGCTAGTTTGTGTATTAATGGTGAAATACTGCACAGTGAATATTGTGTAACTGTACCTTACTTTTCAGGGGATCCCCAGAGTGATTCGAGGCGGGGGGGTAAGTGTATATGGTAAGGACGCTGTAACTGACTTGTGTGGGCCACTAGTGGGAAGAAAGGGAGGTTGCAGCAACCCAGAGGGTTGTGACCGAGTCAACCTCGACTGTTCTAACCCCGACCTCTGGGTGGAGGCACCCGCCAATGGATCTGGGCCCCTCACCCTGTTACAGTTAGGGCAGGCAGGGGTAGTAGCCCTTAGGATAGCGCCCCCTGGGGGTTACATTTAAACATTTGGCAACCGGGAAAGGCATGCTGAGCTGAGGCTTGATTCCAGGTGCGACCTCTCCTTTTCCTTCAGACCAGCTGGGACACTAGTCCCTGAGGAGGCCCAGGATATTGCACTCCACAGCTCCACCTCTTGCTCGAGACTCACAAGTCCATTAGTGAGCAGTTTCTCGCAGCATAATGTGTGGGTGAAAACCCAGCCCCTTCCTTGGAAGCAGTATTGTACATAGCTTATCCTCCCCCAGCCAGTTTATGGGGACTTTTTCCACACTCTTTGGGTCAGACTGGGCTTATAGATAAAGTTAGCTACCCTCCTTGGTTGTCTTGCGTTCAGACCTTATGTTGCACCCGGTTATCTGCCCCAGCTTTATCTGCGCTATTACGGATTCCCTCTTTTCTCTCAGTTTTCAAAAACAAAGCAGAGACAGACAGTTGTTTTGTTACATTTGTTCTTTACAGGTATATGACAGAGAGTTCTTGGTTGCTGGACTGACTCATGAGTCTCACCAAATTCAGTGGATTTTTTTCAGGACTATTATCAACAGTTACATGCAGTGGTCCAGTTAAGGGGTGTATCAGAATATTTTACACCCAGCTTTGCCGTTTTTACGCCCTGTGTAGAGTCCTGGGTAGTGTCATCACTATCAGGTGTTTCCACGGACTTCGTGCATTCGCACTTCAGTTCACCAGAACAGTGTGACCGCGTCACAAAATACTACCAGCTTGGAAAACTAGGAAGTTTTTTACTTCCTAGCCTAAAAAAAGTTTTTTGGAGAACTGGTTACATGCTGAACCTACCCCCCCCCCTGTCAAAATCACTTCTTATCTTTCTGGTCTTACACTCCCAACTCTTACTGATATCCAGAGGGAGGCTTTAGTTGCTCCAACAAAACAGGATGAGATTTTTCAACTGCTCTCTGCAGTTAAGACACAAAATGACCCGTGCCTGGATGGGTAGTAAATGGAATGGTAGAAGGCACTTGTAAATGAGGGAGAAAAATATCTGCAAGTTTTTTTTTTGTGGTCTCCTCTGGAGACACCCTTCCCTTCTTGTCAGTTTGCTCTCTTTGTGACTATTCTTAAACAAGGAAAAGATTTCTCTTGCCCTTCCTCCAATCGCCTAATGTCTATATGAAATGTTGATTATAAACTCTGTATGGCTATTTGAGTGCATAGACTAGACAACATTTTTCCCACTCTCATGCATCCAGATCAGACTGGCTTTTTTGAGAGGCGTCCAACCATGAATAATTTCTGTCATACTCTGCTTCTCTTAGAATATGCAATCCAAAGAAAGATTTAAGGCCTCCCTTTAGCCTTGACACGGAGAAAGCTTTTGACAGGGTGTCCTGAAAAGTCCTCTGGAGCACCTTGTCAGCCTTCGGTTTTCCTGATCCCTTTCTTGCCTGGCTTCAGAACATATATTCTGATCCCCAGGGTCAATGGCTCCCATACTTCTCCAATACAGCTGCAACGGTATACAGACAGGGCTGCCTTCTGTTGTCCCCCTGTTCTCCCTGTACACAGAAGAAAAAATTACTCACCGAAGTAATCTTGTTTCTTCCAAGGTATTCTTCAATATGATTAACTCTAGCAGTCAGCCTCCTGAGTTGAACTGCCTCAAAGATAAATCGAAATGGGCAGACTAGGTGGGCTGTATGGTCCTTATCTGTCGTCAGATTCTATATTTCTATGTAACTTATGCAAATGATGGAACATCACTTGGCTTGTGCCGCCATTCAAACTGCTGCTCTTACCAACTGCTGCATTCCATAACGCTCAGATTTCATTGGAGCCTGTAGGAATAGGCCCTTTGCTAATCTATCTGAAAGGGTACCTAAACAAGCAGTTTTTTAAACCTGCAAACTCCAAAATCTGGCTTCATACGGAGGTAAAGTAAAGGCTGTTGTTTACATGTATGCTAAAACTGCATTTATGTAAATAACATAAATGCAGTTTCACACCTTTTGAAAAATGTAATCATCAGCCTTTCACATTCAATAAACAGCCGGCTTCTCCCTAAGATGTCTGCCAAGTGTGTTAAGTGATGAGTCATGATGACATCATTTGAGCCAGAGACAGAAATCAACATATATTTCTCTAGTGCCAACTAGTTCTTCTTTCCCACTTTATTTTAAATTGTTGTACCAGAATGATCAACACCATGTATTACCTCATGGATTATTTTGATCAGTACACATGTTAGGCTACGATTTTGTTCATTTTGTTTACTTTAACATGCAGAAAATGTCTTGCAATCCAGCTGACTTTTTCTTTGGCAGACTGCATTACAGTACAACAATTCTAATACCCGATGATCTAGTGGTTATATGATGCACTGAATTTTGTTTTTTGTTAACCAGGAGAGACACACTAAGCTGACAGCTTGTTTATAGGTGTGGCCTAGAAGCACAAGGAAGTTTAGTGACTTGCTCAGGATCACACAGCAAAGTACCAGTCTTGTTCAGTTCCAAAGCTCATGCTGTCTTGCTAATCCACAAATAAGGCTTTCTTTCTCCTTGTGAACCCCCTGCATCTAGCCTACCTTCCGCTGAACACCCCACCATCCATACCCTGGCCTTAGTGCTGCCTGGGGCCGCATATGAGCTTGCGGTCTCATGAAGAGAACTATCACACCTCAGATAGTAATCTTGTACCTCAGAGGGTTGTGCACACCTATACTGATATGCATCATAAACTGGCACTGTTAAAAAATGCCTCCCAAATCACTCTCCAGTTCACATTCTCAATGTCTGACTTCTGCTCCCACAGTAAATATTAAGTGGATCACCACCCTTCTACACAGTGATGGTAGTATGTACAGTTCCCTGTTGTGTTTTTTTCTTACCTTCCCAGAAATTTTTCTCCACTACTTTTCGTGCTCTACTCCACAATGCGAGTTGACTGGCTACCACCCTTCAAATCTTGAATGAGCTATACACTACTCCTCAATACTGTCCTAACAAATGGCAAAATCCCCCAATAATTTCCCTACACTGAATTCAAGTAACAGTTCAGGTGCAACCTTACTTACTCGGAGTATTTGTCATTGTTGGCTACTCTCATCCACAGTCAGGTAAGCGAGCACAATGCTGGCAGCCCCACATTTCAGATCTCACAGTGATCTAACTCAGCGTCCTCCTTCATGTCTTCAACTAACCTGAATATAGCTGTACCCTGCTGGAATGGCCTCTTCAGTTCCTCTCTAGCATTCATTCTTCTCACCTGCTCCCCACACCAAAAACTGGAGAGTTCTCTACCCTTCCGCATCATGAATGCGGTTAGTACAGTCTCCCGTGTTATAGCTACATATTAATAATAAACATGATCTTCTGGTAAACCAGGCTGATAGCAGCATGGCACAAGTGGAAAAACAGGCTTTCATACTCATATAAGATCTAAGCCACCTATGATCAGGCACTATTAAATGACGTGCATAAGGATGTGCACACCTGTCATTTAATAGTGCCTAACCAAAGGTAGCCTAGATCTTTCAAGGATAGGAAAGCCCATCATTCCTCTTGTTTCCTGCTGATATGAGCCTGACTTACTGGAAAGATATTTCTATATTTGATATGTCACAATAAAACAGGAACTGTACTACTTGCATTCATTATGCAGAAGGGTGATGAGCTCACCAGTTTTCGGTGTGAGGAGGAATAGTGAAGACTGAATACCAGAGGGGGACTGAGAAGGCCCCTCTTGTAAGGTACTGCTATATTCAGGGAAGGGGAAGACAGAAGGAGAGAAATATGAGCCGATTACTGTGAGAAATAAGATGTGGGGCTGCCAGCACCTTGATCACTACCTGATCCTATTGTCCTGGCCAACATTCCCCTTCCTATAAAACCAGTGCATGCAATTGTCCAAGGCTGTGTGTGGATATTAATGTATGGAACAGCTGCCACTACACATTCAGTCATTTCACCATCAGTCTAGTATTGCTTGTAAAGCGCTTTGGGATACAGTGTGTATGAAAACCACTATATAAATGCTGATTCTTCTTCTTATTATTATTTCCCATGGAAAAAGAGGACAAGACAAGCATATATTTGAGTTTCGAGAAAGCATGAACTCTAACATTGGACTGCACAAGAATTTTGCTAATAAAAGTGGTGGCTGTAGGGGGTGGTGAAGGGTGTGGCTGCAACCCCCCCCCCACACACACATAGTAACGTACTTGCTTGCAGCTGCTGCTGCATTTCACTTTGTTGAAGAAGTCTGATTTATTGATTGTACAAATGTTTATATTCAAACTATGGATTACATTTGTAGGTTCTGTCAAAAATGTACTAGAAAAAAATAATGCAGAAAATATTAAGGTTTAATAAAAATGTTAAAAAGTGCATATTAAGCATGCACACCACCCCAGCACCCCCACCGTAGCATCCTGGATCCACTATAACCACTAGGTTATTCAAGATTTGTACTGCACTGTGATTTGCCACAGAGAAAGTCGGTTGGATTAAAACACATTTTCAGCATGTTAACGTAAACAAAATGAACAGAACCATAGCCTAACATGTGCATTATACAAAATAATGCACATGGTTTTGACCATTTGGGTGAAACACTTCTATAGAAAAGGAAAAAAGAACTAGTTAGCACTACAGAGAGCCATATAGTTCTCTGACTTTGGCTCAGATGATGTCATCACATCACATTTGGCGGCCATTTTAGGAAGCAGGTAAGACATTTTTTTTCTAAATTGGAAAGCTGATTTTGTAATTTTCAAATGCTCTGGAGCCACATTTAGGTAAATTATGTAAATATAGTTTTAGCATTAATGAATACAGCAGCCTTTCTTTTAGTCACCTACGGAGTCAGATATTTGAATAGTTTGTTGTCAAAATGTTGTTTAGGTATCCTTTAACCAGTGATAATTTTAAAAACATTAACAATCACCCTTATACCCTGTCACCTGGTAACACCAGACAGGACCATAAGAAAGAAGAACAGGCCCACTTGGTTTTCAAACACAACATAACCAGTGTAAGACCCTTATAACAATGAACAATACCAGCTGTAATGCAAAGGCCAGCTGGTTCTGGAAGGGGAGGTAGGGTGGGAGAGTTAATCATACTGAAGAATACCTTGGAAGAAACAATATTACTTCAGTGAGTAATTTTTTCATCTAACCTCAGGAATTCTTCAATATGATTAACTCTAGCAGACTACGAAGCAGTACTTTTGGAGGTGGGCACAGAACCTTATTTAGGGAACAAGCTCTGCAGCACTGCTGTGCCAAATTTGGCATCACTTCTGGATTGTGTATGCAAGATATAATGCTTTGTAAAAGTATGCACTACTTTCCATGTAGCTGCTTTGCATATTTCCAGTAGAGGAATGTCTCTGGAGGCTGCTAGTGTAGCAGCTGTTGCCCTTGTAGAATGTGCCCTTAGGCCCACTGGGGGCTCTCTGCCAACTTTACTATAGCAGAACTGTATATACTGCACTATCCAGCATGAAATTGTCCTTTCTGAAGCTGGTTTTCCTTTTCACGCGTCCTCATTGATCAGGAACAACTGTTGTCTATCCTGCCTATGGGCCTTAGTGTGGTCAAGATTGTAGTTGAGAGCCCTCTTGACACAGAAACATAGAAATTGTCGGCAGATAAGGACTGCTTGGCCCATCTAGTCTGCCTGTAAACCCTTGTACTGGATTACTGCTTCCGACCCACCCACTGCTGTACCTCTAAGGTTCCCCTATGCCTGTCCCAAGCATGCTTGAATCCATCCACAGTGCTCGCTCCCACCACCTCCTGAGGCAGACCATTCAATGTGTCCACCACCCTCTCTGTGAAGAAGAACTTCCTCACATTCCCTCTTAACCTCCCACCTTCCAATTTCATGTCATGCCCCCTCGTTCTTGTACTCCTCCTGTATTGGAAAATGTCTCCCCTGCACCTTGTTTATACCCTTATGGTACTTGAATGTTTCTACCATGTCCTCTCTTTCCCTCCTCTCTTCCAGCGAATACGTATTGAGGTCTCTTAATCTCGCCTCATAAGTCTTGTGTTGCAAGCCTGTACCATCTTAGTCGCCCTTCTCTGAACCTTCTCTAGCCAGTTAGTGTCCTTATGAAGGTGCGGCCTCCAGAACTGCACACAGTACTACTCCATGTGAGGCCTGACCATGGTTTTATATAATGGCATCACTATCTCCCTCCTTCTGCTGGTGATACTCCTGCCTATGCACCCCAGTATGCCACTGACCCTCCCAGCTGCCTTAGCACTCTGCTTTGACATTTTCAGGTCATCTGAAATAATAACCCACAGGTACCTTTCCTCCTTTGTGACTGTCAGCAACCCCCCAATCCTATAGCTTTCCCCAGCGTTTCTGTGTCCCAGGTGCATAATTTTGCACTTTGAGTTAAACTTCAGTTGCCAGTCCTCAGACCATTTTTCAAGCTTCCCCAGGTCCCACCTCATTTTCTCCTCACCCTCTGGGGTATCCACTCTGCTACAGATCTTGGTGTCATCTGCAAACAGGCAGACCTTTCCCTCCAGTCCTTCTGCAATGTCGCTAATGAAGATATTGAACAGGACTGATTCCTGAAGTACCCCACTGGTCACCCCTCTCTCCCCAGACTGCACCCCATTTATCACCACCCTCAGCCTCCTGTCTGTTAGCCAGTTTCTAACCCAGTTTATCACCCTGTCCCCCATGCCCAGCCTAGCCAACTTGTTTATCAGCATCCTATATGGGACAGTATCAAAGGCTTTGCTGAAATCAAGGTAAGCGACATCCACTGCCCCACCCTGATTTACTTCCTTTATCACCCAGTCGAAGAAATCAACCAGATTTGTCTAACATGACCTCCCTGCTGTGAATCAATGTTGCCTATGGTCCTGGGCTTTGATGGCTTCTAGATGCCCCACTATCCTTTCTTTAAGCAATGTCTCCATGATCTTCCCCACTACTGAGGTGAGGCTGACTGGCCTATAGTTCCCTGCCTCCTCCCTGCTGCTGGATTTGTGTAGAGGGACCAAATGTGCCCTCCTCCAATCCTCTGGTACCACCCCTGCGTTGAATGACTCAGGTGAACATATCCAGAAGCAAATGATTTCAATCAATCAAATAAATCTTTATTTATTCAGGCGATCATCATTGAGCAAGGCTCATTTACAAGATGGACCTGATAAGGTCAAGGTTCGAGTTGGTGCACAGCAATTACATCACATACGTATGAGACAGTTATACATACAGAAACAAGAAAATGTTATTTATAACACAATAATATACAGAGAATTCACATGTTAAAGCTTGGCAAGAGAAAGTTAAAACCAACATCTACAATATGTACAATACATATATATCACAATGAGGGCCATGACAGTCACTCACATAATGAGTACAAGGATGGTGAAGGGAATATTGGGTGCCATATACTGGCGGTGTCTGGCTGGAAGGAATATGCCATATGTGATTGGAATATGGTTTTGTGGGATGACTATTCTATCTCTAGCGGTAGCAACTGCATTTCTCTGTGAAAAAGGCTGTACAGTGCTGCTTGAAGGATGTAAATGGAATGATAATGGACAGTTTAGGGATTTTTGTAGGGTGTTCCATGCTATGGCTAGAGGTAGCTGATTGCTGCCTCCCTATTTTGGTGTTGACTTTGGGCAATTTGAGCAGGATGATATTGTTGCTTCTTAGGATATAGGAGCTGGGAGTGGTCAGGTTGAAGCAGTCCAGGATATAGCTTGGGAGTTTTTTGATAAAGCTCTGTAGATCCATAGAGCTGCATTTCTGCTCCTCCTGACATGAAGGAAACCCATCCAACTGAATCATAGAGAACAATGGTGAGTATTATATGGCAGGTCTGTAATGAACCTTATTGCTCTATGGTATAAGGTATCCAACTTTTGAAGGTAGGGAGTGGAGCAGTGACTATAGAGGAAGTCTCGTAGTAAATGACTGATAGAAAGATGGCCTGGACTAATCTCATCTTTGAATCTCTATTAAGGAAGGGTTTTAATCTGTAGAGGAGGCCAAGGCTTAGGCGAAGCTTTTTCAGCAGTTGTTCTAGATGCTGAGTAAAGTCAAGTCTGTTGTCAATCCACACACCTAGGTATTTGAAATTTTCAACATACTCCAGATTTTCTCCAAGTATAGTGCATATCTGGAGGAGACTGATTGAAGAGGATGTGTTGGTGGAGTTTTGGGTTGATTTGATACCTTTTAATGGACCAACATAGATGTAACAACAAGAACAAAGTGCTCTAGCTTTCGGACCAACCAGTCCTTCTTCAGAAGCTCATGGCAGTTGTTTAGAAAATATAGTACTTATAACAGCTAGATAATGCAGAGAAAAACAGAAAAAAAATCCCCATTGGTTTAAAATACTCATTTAAGAAAAACAAACAAACAAAAAAAAAAAAACAGAAGATGATGACAGGGAAGTTTAACAGTACAATACTGCCTTCAGCCAGAAAGAACCTTGGGTTCAGATGTGCTTGGTGGGACACACATACAAAGAATCCTACTGCATATAAATTTAATTGACATAAGATAACACTGCTGAAGCAGATAACTCCTAAATCAAGCTATGAGTGTCACAGTTAGTATAAGGATGTGATTACTGAAAGGCAACCCCCACCCAGATTAAAGACAAACTAAGATTGTTATAGGGCTCATGAAAAATCAATGTTAGCATTATAGACAAGAATTTACCAGTAAAGTTGTCTTAAAAACATCAGTGTACACTGTGTGATGTATAAAACCTAGCTGGACATGTCACCCAGCTGTATTCTAAAGCTAGATAAAAGGCCCAAGAAATTTCAAAACCCCAGGACTATATAAATGATAATTTAAATATAAATTGATAATATTAGTGTCAAACAAAAAACTCTAGTCAAGGAACCTCAAGGAATTAAGACCATGTAGCCTGATATGTACTGATGTCAATATATACTGAGAATGTAGCAACTTGATGTACCGCAAGTGTCTAAGGAATCTGAAAAAAGAGGTGAACATGGCTGCCAGAGGTTCTGCTATCTCCCTTCGCAGTTTTCTTAATATCCTTGGGACATCCAGGCTATGCAGCATGCATTCCCCTGAACTAGGGTGTTCGGTAAAGAAGTCTGGCAAGGTGACAGACTGATTCAAATGGAAGTCAGAGACTACCTTTGGAAGGAATTTCCTGTTAGTCCTGAGCACCACTTTGTCCCTGTGGAAGGAGATATAGTTTTGTTCAATGCACAGAACCTGTAACTCACTTATTCTCCTGGCTGAAGTGATAGCCACCAGGAATATGGCTTTCCAAGTGACAAACCTTAAATGTGCTGTAGCCATAGGCTCAAATGGAGGCTCTATGAGCTTGGCAATGCAAACACTGAGGTTCCAAGAGGGCACTAGTTTCCTATGGGGAGGATGCCGGTGAGCTAACCCCCTTAAAGAATTTCTTGAAAATGGGGTTGGCAACCAAAGAAGCAACTTACTGGCATAAAGATAAGCCAAAACTGATGCCAGATGAACCTTAAGGGTAGTGGGCTGTAGGCCCAGTGAATGCAGATGGGTGAGATAGTCCAACGGGACCGGTAGCTCTGCCTGGGAAGGTAATATCCCACTAGAGTTACACCAGATAGAAAATCTCTTCCATTTGGAGGCATAGGTTTCCTTGGTAGAGGGTTTCCTACAACCCCTAAGAATCCCAAGTATGCCTTCAGAGATGTGTAAACCTGCGTACTCTAGGTCTTCAAGAGCCATGCTTTGAGTTTGAGAGACCTGAGATTCGGATACAGGATCCTGCCCTGAGAGGTGGTCAGAAAGTTGTGCCTCTGAAGGAGGTGTTTGGGCTGGGCCACTGATAGGGAGAGCAATAGTGAATACCATGGCTGTCTGGCCCAGTCTGGAGCTATCAGGATCACGATAGCTGGTTGAGACCTGAGTTTGTTCAAGGCCCTGAGCAACAGAGGAAATGCATATAGGCTCCTCCCTGACCAGTCCAACACTAAGGCATCCATGGGCACTGTACCCCTTGGTAGAGGCCTGCAGCAGAATAGAGGGAGCTGATGGTTCTCCTGAGAGGCGAAGAGATCCATCTCTGGGGTACCCCACCTGCGGAATACCACCTCCAGTACTTGTCTGTTTAGAGACCATTCATGATGGTTTTGGCTGATTCTGCTCAGTGCAACTGCCAGAGTGTTGCCTTTCCCTGGAAGATGGATGGTCGATCAATCATAACATCTGTAAGGAGTAAGCCAGACTCCAAATTTTCATTGCTTCTGTGCACAGCAGGCTGGATCTTGTCCCTCCCTGCTTGTTGATGTAGTACATTGTGGTGGTATTGTCTGTCCTGACCTGTACCACCTTGCCCCTGACCAGGGAAGCAAAAGATTGCAATGCCAGAAGCACTGCCCTGAGCTCTAGAAGATTTATATGTAGGAGTGACTGCAGGATACCATGTTCTGTGCACTATATGTTCCTCTAGATGTGCCCGAAACCCTAGGAGAGAGGCATCTGTTTTGAGTACCAAAGTAGGGGATTGCTTCTCGAATGGGACCCCTCCCCTGAGGTTGGCTCTGTTTTGCCACCAATGCAGGGCCTGTAACAGTGTCCTTGGAACTGATATCAGCTTTGATTGAGAGTCTTTCCATTGACACCAATGTGTTGGGAGATGAAATTGAATGTCTCATTTGAAATCTGCAGCCTTGCACTGTCCCTGTTGCTGCGGCCATGGGCAACTGTAGGAAATGCCTTGCTAGCCTTGGCCTGTTGAGACTGAAGGATCCTACCTGCTGCAGTATATCGTCTACCCTGTCATAAGGGAGGAATGCCCTCTCCTGCAGGGTATCCAGTTCTGTCCCTATGAAGTTGAGCACCTAGGCAGGTTGGAATACTGATTTTCTGACACTGATTAGGAACCCTAGAGACTCCAGTGTGTCCTGTGTGAGCCTGAGAGCCTCCTTCACCTGCTGTGGTGACTTGCCCATGACTAACCAGTCATCCAAGTAGGGAAACAGTGATGCCCTGCCTGCTCAGGTGTGCCACCGCTACTGCTAGGCACTTTGTGAATGCCCTGGGAGCCAAGGTTAGGCTGAATGGTAGGGCTGAGAACTGGTAATGTCCTGAAGGTAGTCTGAACTGGAGATACTGTCTGTGCTATTCCCTGGTGGGAATGTGGAACCAGGCATCCTTTAAATCTAGTGATGCCGGTCAGTCTCCTTGCTGAAGCGTGGGAAAAATCATAGCCAAAGTTACCATCTGGAACTTTGGCTGCTCTAAATGCTTGTTTAGAGCTCTTAGATCTAAAATGGGTCACCACTCCCCATTTTTCAGTATCTGGAGTAAAACCCTTTCCCCCTCTGGGTGAGGGGAACTGGGTCCACTGCTTTTGCCAGCAACAGATTAGACACTTCCATTTCCAAGAGTGCTTTTTCTGTTGAGGATTATGGTCTGAAAAACCTTGCTCTTAGTTTGGGAAAAGATTTGAAGCTGAGGGCTAGGCCCTGACTCACTACCTCCAGCACCCACTTGTCTGTGGTGATGGTTTCCCAAGCCTGGAAGTAGTGAGTGAGCCTGCCCCCTACTGGCATTTGGGAGGCGACCTTCACTGACACATCAGGGGTTCTGCTTAGCCTGGGCTGCAGCCTATGGGATCTGGTTCCCCCTTCTGGAGCCTCTACAACCCCTGTCCCTGAAACACCCCCTTGGCTGCTGGTAGGCAGTGGAAGCTTGGGTCTGGAAAGAGGTCTGCCATATCCCCTACCCCTACCTCCCCTCTATGGCCTATAGGAGGGTGAGGCCTTTTCTTTTGAGGAGTTGCTTTCATAGGTGGTCTTGTATTCATCCACCTTTTTTATGTACACCTCTGTCTTGTCCCCAAATAGGGAGTTGTTCTCCACAGGGAAATCCATAGCTTTGGCCTGTGTGTCCTATGTCAGGTTTGTGGTTCTAAGCCAGGCAAACCTCCTCAAAGCAACAACTACTGCCATCCACCTTGCTGCATTATCACTGGCATCTACTGCCATGTGGAACTGATACTTTGAGGCTTGTAAACCGCATCTGACTGTTTCCACCATGCCGGCCGCTAAACCAGGTGGTGCTTTGTCTGCCATAGCCATGAGAGCTCCATAGTGATTTTTGATACTGGGCAGCATAAGGCATGTAACTGGCCTGTCTGATGCCCAGTGAAGCTGCCAAGTAGCCCTTCTTGGCCATGCCATCTATCCTCCTGAAATCCTTATCAGGAGAGTGGGTTGCTACGGGCACATTGGCTCCATCATAAACTGCTGCTTGTACCACCCCTTCTGGATCAGGGTGGGAGAACAGGAATTCTGCTCCTGATCATCCCGGCTGATACTTCTTGTCCACTGGGGGTACTGAATTAGGGGGATCCGGGACTTTAAAGACATGCTCTTTTAAGAACTTATTGATGGGGCGTAACAGCCTGTTAGTAGGTGTTAACCCTATCATCTCCATAAACTCTGCCTCTTCCTCATGCTCCACAGACTCATCTGTGGTGAAGTCAAGGGCATCCACCATCTGTTTCACAAATGTGAAATGTGAGGAATAATCCTGTGGAAGTCGTGGTGGAGATTCAAAGTCTTGTTCTGGAGAAATCTCTGGTTCCACCAGTTCATCCTAATCCTCATAATACTCCCCATATGATGGGTCTTGTGCCATCGGAACTGGTCTTTGGACTGTAGGAACGATAGTGGAACAGACAGTTCCATTAACACCAGTTGCAGCTGAACCAGTAATAAACCCTGATTTGTAACAGCCTGGAGAGCTTGCAGGATTTTCAGAGCCTAAGACACTGTCTCTGCCATTGGCACAGATGATTTTGGAACTGAAGGCTCAGTTGCTTTTTCAGCCAGAGGTTTGGCAGACTTCTTTTTATCTATTTTCTTAGCCGGAACCAGGTCTTTTGCTGGTTCCCCAGGCCTTTTTGGCATTGATATCACGTCTTTTTCAGGGACAGTGGATTCAACATACTTAGTCTTTTCTTTGGTTTTGTCAGAACCAGGATCACTAGGATCCGATGGAGAGGCCATTCTATCCTGAAAACGCTTAAGGCACTTTTCTATATTTTTTTCTGGAAAAGTTTTACATACTTCACAATCAGCCTGGAAGTGCCAAGACCCAAGGAAAAATAAACACAAATCGTGTTTATCAGCCTTAGTAAAGACCTCTCCACGCCTGGTACAGTTTTTGAATCAGGTAGGCCCTGTCTTTTTCTTTGACTTATCAGACATAACCACTGATTATTTGTTCAATATATAATAATAATAACAATAATAAAACTTAAGTACGGGTTCCAACTGAGATAAAAAAAAAAGTTATTAACAGAAGAAATGGTTGGTCCTAAACCAAGGAAAAGACTGCACTCTGTCAAATTTTAATAGACCGCAAAATAAATCAAGGAGAATCTGAACTTAAAGTTTTTAAAAGCATTTAAAAAACAAAAAACTAACTAAATACGCCCAAAGGGCCAGTTCCCCAACGGTTACAAGGAACTGATGAGGAACCGCGAACTGAAGTAAAAATCAACTAAAAATCACTAAAAACTAGTGCTATATCATAACACTAAGTAAAGGCAGCAGTACTATACAGGAACAAAATGAATACTTATTTCTCACTGAAAATAAATGTTTTTTCAGTCACGCTGAAGAGCAGTCTCCGAGGCATCTAACTAAGCAGGCGGAGAATGAAATCTAAGCATTATAGAATTATAGAATGCAGCAGTTGGTAAGAGCAGCAGGTTGAATGGTGATACGAGCCAACAGATGTTCCATCATTTGCATAAGTTCCATTCACCTCCCGGGGCAGTTCAACTCAGCAGACTCACTGCTAGAGTTGGTCATACTGAAAAATTCCTGGGGTTAGAACCCTTCGCTACAGTCCTCTGATACCATCCAGAATAGGAAGGGATTCCCTTGGGAGGTGCAGAGTATAACATCGCATTATACATAGATGACGTCCTGCTCTCTCTCTTCTCTGTCTGGACACATCCATCCCAGTAACCTGGTCTGTGCTGCAAATTGATTGGCACAATGCTGGATTTTCACTGAATCGCCACAAAACAGAGGTTTTACTTTTGTACTATTCCCTTTCCCCCCTCTTTGTGAAGGGACCTCCCCCTGAAATGGAATACTATCAGGCTTAAATACTTAGCAGTATGTATTCCAAGGGACTTGGGTAACCTAGAGCTCAAAAATTATAAGCCATTCAGTTAACCTAACACACAATATATTCAAATGGAGTCAGCTACGGTTATCTTTTTTATCAAGAATTTAGTCTATTAGCATGAACATACTCCCTTGTACTCTCCATCTTCTTCAGACCCTCCCAATGCATCTCTCATCCTGTTATTTTAACTCTTAGAACAAATTTATATCTTGTTTTATTGGGGGGGGGGGCACTGTTCTCAGATTCGCTACTCACTGCTTCAACTACCTTTTTCTGGGGGTGGCGTCAACCTACCAAACTTGCTCAACTGTACTAGAACTTCCCACCTCCGTACTGTTTATAACTGGCTTGCCCCCCAAAACATTCCCTTTTATGGAAACACATTGAATTGTCTTAAATGACATGTTTGATATTGGTCCACTTTTGTGTTCCAGCAGTTTGAACTCTCTCAACCTAGCAGAATTTACCAACTTTAAAGTCCAAAGTTAGAAAATTTGGTTTAAACTATCACAACAACCTAAGCTGGCACTAGGTTTTTTTTTTTTTTTTATTTCGGCAGAGTATTAGCTGCAGACAGCAAATTTTTGCCTGCTCACACAGATCATAGTTTACAGCATTGGAGACAGCTTGGTTTAACATATATATTCCAATTTCTCAATACGCAGAAAGCTCTCTCATTTGAGAGACTACAGCAGCAATACAGCCTCACCGATAGGATGCACTTCCAGTATCTCCAAGTTAGGACTTACCCATTACATAAAAATACTGTGTGAACTTGCTTGCCTGATCTGGCTCCTTTACTGTTGTCACTGTTTATGGGTGCAATTTGGGAAACTCCCTGTAATCACATGATGTGACATGTACAGGAGATTACAGGAATTATTAGGGGATTTAACTCAGACAATTCTAGATAAATGGAATTGAGAGTCAGGCTCTAATCTGACGAGTTCTTGGTTGAAGTATGTTCTACCAGCACTGAAAGTGACCTCTTCAACACACTGGAGGGAGTATGGCTGGTGATGCAATATCATTTTTTTTATAACCCTCACAGTTTTTGGCTAAATTTATTTCCACAGATTGCAGACAATGCTGGAGGGGTTGTGGGCAATCTCCAGCTGATCACTCACATATTTTCTGGAAACTCCCTGGCAAGATATAGCCAAGTAATCTGAAGTACTGTCTCGCTGGAATTAATATCCTCAGCTATGATCCTATTATCCGTTCCTCCCCCAAGAATCAGATTAGCCTCATGATCTTTGGTACTGTACATCTGTATCTCTGACTGGTTTGATGGGTTTGGTTGCTTATGTCACTCTGTAGCCACTATTTGTCCATGTACAATTATTTATAGTAAATGGACTTTGCTACAGATATCGAGAGTGTTGGTCTTCATTTTTGTGCATCTGTATCTCCTTGCAGCCAAGAAAAAATTACTCACCATAGTAATCTTGTTTCTTCCAAGGGCATCTTACTGTATTCTGACTTATGCAGTATGGTCTCACCATAGGACTGCCCCGGAGCTGAAATGGTTAATAGAACCTATGCAAATGATGGAATGCTAGGCTCGAGCTCTGTTTTCAAACCACTGTCCCTGGTAAACAGTTCTAAACCATCAGATTCTTTCGAAGCATGAACTAAGAACTATCCAACCATACTAATACTAACAATAGTCCCCCCTTAATAAATATTGATAAATTTAAAATTTACTCCCTTTTTTGAAAAATGTTTAATGTGACAGCCCTAAGACTCAAGTCACAGATGCCCAAAAGAAGAACATCACAAACACACACACAGGTTTGCAACATCTCTATTATAGCTGGAGTACAGTGACCATAGGTTTCTAGTAGGGGAGGAAGGGAGGAAGCTCAGAATACAGCAAGATTCCTTGGAAGAAACAAGATTTCTATGGTGAGTAATTTTTTCTTTAAGCCTCAGGAAATCTTACTGTATTCTGATTTATGCAGATTACCTAAGCAGTGAATTTGGAGGTGGGCCTATAACCTATTTAGGAAACAGGCTCTGTAGGACTGCTGTATCAAACTTGGCATCCCCTCTGGCCTGGACGTCCAAACAATAAGGCTTGGTAAATGTGTGGACTGTCTTCCAGGTAGCTGCCTTACAGATGTCCACTAGAGGAATGTCTCTAGCAGCTGCCAAAGACACTGCTGTACCCCTGGTCGAATGGGCCCCGAGGCCTGCAGGTGGCTGCTTACCCACCTTACTGTAGCAAAACTGAATGCAGGCTACAATCCATCATGCAATGGATCTTTCTGTGGCTGGTTTTCCTTTTCCTACATCTCCAAAGGTGAGGAAAAGCTGAGTTTGATCCTGCCTATGACCTTTTGTGTGGTCAAGGTAGTTGCTGATTGCCATTTTCACATCCAGGCTGTGAAGCCTGCATTCACCTGAGGTGGAATGGTCAGTAAAAAAGACTGGCAATGTAATAGACTGGTTGAGGTGGAACTCTGATATACCACCGTGGGCAGGAATTTTCTGTTAGTTCTAAGGACTGCTTTGTCTCTGTGGACAGCTATGTACCCAGGTTCTGTGGACAATGCCTGGAGCTCACTAATCCTTCTGGCAGAGGTAATGGCTACCAGGAATACTGTTTCCCAAGTCACATACTTGAGGTCTGCCGAAGACATGGGTTTGAAGGGGGGGTTGCATGAGCTGGGCAATGCAAATGTTCAGGTCCCACATGGGAGCTGGCTCCCTGTGTGGTGGATGCAAATGCAGCAACCCCTTAAATTTTTTTTTAAATACTGGGTTTGAAGCCAGGGAAGAGCTCTTACCCACAGACAAATAGGTTGAGACAGCCGCTGGATGCACTCTCAGGGTAGAGGCCCTTAAGCCAGTAGAATGTACAGTAGATGGGCAATATAATCCAGAACTATTGACAGGCTGGCCTGGGTATGGTCCATGCCCTTGCCGACACCAAATTAAAAACCTCTTCCATTGGGAAGAATATGTTCTCTTAGTGGATGACTTTCTGGATACTCTCAGGATCTCCATAACTCCTTCTGATAGGTGCAGATCTGCTTATTCTAAGTCCTCAAGAGCTAAACATTGAGCCTGAGGGATTGCAGGTTGGGATACATGATCCTGCCCTGTGAGGAGGTTATGCCTCCTGGGGAGACTGATTGGCTTGGTCACTGACAATGATAGAATCATGGAGTACAAAGGTTGTCTGGCCTAGTCTGGGGGAAAGAGAATCACTGTTGCTGGCTGAACTCTGAGTTTGTTCAGTACCCTTAACAGCAAAGGGAGGGAATGCATACAGGAATCTCCCTGTCCAATCCAGCAGAAGTGCATCCACAGGAATTGTACCCTTGATGGGGGGTCTGCAGCAATACTGTGGTAGTAGATGATTGCTTGGCGCTGCAAACGGGTCCACTTCTGGAGTGCCCATCTCCTGAAGATGGCCTCTAGGACCTGTTTGTTTAGTGACCACTCATGGTGGTTCTGGTTTATTCTGCTGAGGCGTCGCCAAGAAATTGTCCTTTCCTGGGAGGTGGATAGCTGAGAGGGAGATGTCCAGGAAATATGCCAATGCCCAAATTGTCATTGCCTCTGTGCAGAGGAGTTGACCTTGTGCCCCCTTGTTTGTTTCTATAGTACATGGTGGTTGTATAGTCTGTTCTGATTTGAACCCCCTTGCCCTCTACTTTACTGGCAAATGACTGGAGACCCAGAATAACTGCCTTGAGTTCTAACAGGTTGATATGCAGGAGGGATTCCTGCTTTGCCTATGTGCCATGTGCTGTGTGATCCCCCAGATGTGCTCCCCATCCTAGAGAGCTGCATTTGTAGTGAGTATCAGTGAAGGAGCCTGCTGCAGAAATGGCACTCCTTGCCTGAGATTACCCTACTCCTTTCACCACTGTAGGGCTTGGAGAAATGTGACTGTAACTGGAACTAACTTTGACAGTCTCCCTTTTTTGGATCCAGTGAGCTCTCAGATGGAACTGAATAAGTCTCATCTGGAACCTGGCCCCTGACACAGTTGCTGTGGATGCTGCCATATGGCCTAGCAATTGCAGGAAGTGTCTTGCTGGCCTTGGAGTATGAAGTTTGAAAGAACTGGATACCTGAATAAGGTTGTCTACTCTGTCCTGAGGGAGGAAAGCCTTTCCCTTTCTTGTATCCAGTTCTGTCCCCATGAATCTGAGCAGCTGAACTGGTTCCAGAACAGGCTTTTTACGGTTTACCAAGAACCCCAGGGAGTGTAGAGTAGAGTATCCTGTGTTAGTGACAATGCCTCCCTTAGTTGCTGGTGTGACTAGCCTACTATCAGCCAGTTGTCTAGGCAGGGGAACACTGACACCCCTTGCTGCCTTAGGTGTGCCACTACCACAGCTAGACATTTTATGAACACCCTTGGAGCAGATGTCAGTCCAAAAGGCATTGCCCTAAATTGGTAATGGCCTGATGGCAATCTGAACCTTAGGTACTTCCTGTGTGACCCCCTTATTGGGATATGGAAGTAGGAATGCTTTAGATCCAGGGATTCTAGCCAGTCTCCCTGTCTTAGGAGTGGTAGTAAAGTAGCCACAGTAACCATCTTGAATTTTGTTTTAGATGCCTGTTTAAGTGTCTGAGGTCCAGAATGGGTCGCCACTCCTCTGTTTTTATTGTGAGGAAGTACTCTGAGTACAGGTCCTTTCCCTTGTGGTCTGAGGGAACTAGCTCTACTGCCTTTTGCAACAGAAGGCTTGAAACTTCCTCTTCCAGTAGGGCTGTTTCTGATGGGAAAGAGGGTTTGAAGGCCCTTGACCTCAGCTTTGGTACTGCCTTGAAGCGGAGGACAAGCCCCTGGCCCACTACCTCCAGGACCCACTTGTCTGTGGTGATATTTTCCAACTCCTGGAGGTAGTGAGCCAGTCTGCCCCCTACTGGAATTGGGGAGATGACCCGAACAGTCACCTCAGGGTGTCTGTTTGGCCTGTGCTGCTGGCTGGACATTAGGGCTACAATGGCCACTGTCCATTCTGCCCCTGAAGTATCCTCTTTGCTGATACTGGGGAAAAGCTTGAGGCTGGAAAAAAGGCATGTAGGCAGTTCTGTCACTGCCACCCCTAGTTTGGTGTTTCTGGGGCGGGGGGGGGGATGGAAGCTCTTTCTTTTGTTGCTGCACTCTTATAGGCAGCCTTGTACTCATCCATTTTTTTCATATATGCCTCTGTTTGTTCCCCAAACAGAGACATAGGGTCACAGGGAAAATGCATGGCTTTAGTTTGAGTATCTTGTGTCAGACTGGTAGTTCTGAGCCAGGCAAACCTCCTAAGTGACACTGCAGATGCCATCTACCTGGATGTAGCGTCGTTGGAGTCCACTGCCATCCTAAACTGCATCTTAGTAGCTTCAATTCCTCTTTTTGCAGCCTCCTCCAGGTCAGCAGCCATGGGGGAAGGAGCTGCCTTGACAATCTGAAGCACAGTAGACCATAGGTTATTTTGGTATCTGGCTATAGAGGACATATAGGAGGCCTGTGTAATAGCCAGTGAGGATCCTAGATAAACTTTCTTTGCTATAGAGAGTCTACCTTCCTAGAATCTTTGTCTGGAGGGTGAGAGGTCAGAGCGATGCCAGCTTCGTCACATGCCGCAGCCTGTACTACACCTTCATGAGTGGGGTGCTCGAAAAGGAATTCAGCGCCAGTCCTAGCCACCCAGTACTTTTAGTCTGCCTCCTTATCTGTAGCAGGCACAGAAGTGGGTGTCTGCAACACTTTCATAGTCTGCTTTCTCAAGGACTTATGAAGTGGTAACAACAATCTTTCTGATGGTGGCACATCCATCATCTCTTTCAGGGCTAGAAATAATGGTCAGGCTGCTACATTTCCACTGGAAATGAGACCCTGGCACTTTACATTTCCTGGGTCACTGTCACATTTCCACATTAAAAAGTGTTTTACGTGTTATTGAGCCAAATCCTCATATGTCAGAAAACGGTGCCCAACATATAGGATTTATAACTGAAATAATGCGAAATAAAATGTGTTTAAAACACTGCCTTTGTACGTCCTTATTTATTGGAATCTCTGATTTACACCTTACTACTTTATTTTTCCTTTCTCACTTTATTTATTCCTGGTCTTGTCTAACTCATACGTATTACATGATGCCTTTTGTTCTTTTTTCACTGCTGCCTTGTTTTCTTTCAGTTTCTCTCTGCCTTTGTTTTTCATTTTGTGCATTTTTTCCTGGCTTTTCTGGACTCAGCCTTCTACCAAGCCCCCTTCCTCTGCCTCACTTTTTTTTTTTTTATTGAAAACTTTGGAGCACAAGTGCTCATGTACAAAGGTACAACATAAGCAGTTCCAGAGGAAATGCAGTTGAGTTAGCCTCAAAGCACATACAGTTTTGAAAAAAAAAAATCCATACAGATTGTTGCATAAAAGTTACGTATTATGTACAGAGACCCAAATAAAACTGCATTGGACTTTATTATTACTCATTTGCATTTTGGTCCTGCATGCTCCCTCATGTCTGACTTGCAGGTTTTTTTTCCTTAGCAGCCTTCTCTTTATTGCATGATCCACGCTCCACCTTCCTGCATCCTGCTCCACTATTATGGATCCGCATCACATCGACACGCCATTTCTCGGATTTAGCACAACAAACCTGCTTGCAGGCTCTCTTCCTTTCCCTTTCTCGCCCACCCGCCTGTCTCCGCATGACGCCAACAAGACATATCCCTGTCTGAGTGACTCCTCCCCTCAGCACTCCCTCCCGCGATTACGCACTGACTGCCAGCCATCATTATGGTTACTGCAGCCCCCGGCCCGCTTCACTGCATAACGCGCTTTCTGTTTTTTGAATTTTTTTTTTGTAACAGCCCTCCCACAACTCGGGCATGGCATGTGCAGGTGCTACAGAGGCTCACTACTGCCATTGCAGCCAAGTGGCCAAGCCAGCACACTGCAGCATGCATTTCCATATGGAAATGCTGGCATTAAAAATACATTTCCAGGGCTAGAAATGCCTTTCCACGGAAATCCGGAAAGGCTATATTTTGAGCCCTGTCTTTGTAATCCTCTTCCTCCTCACCTTCTACAGATTCTTGAGATGGGAGGTCAAGGGTTTGAGCAATCTGCTTCATTAAAGAGAAATAGGATGTAAAATCCTCTGTTCCCTTGTCAGGGGAATCTGGCCTGTGAGGATCAGGGGAAATGTCCGGATCAACGGGCTCTCCAAATATTTCATCATATTCATCCTCATCCTCTTCATATTCTTCTTCTTCAAAATGCTCCCCAACTTGATCTGTTAAACCGGGGGCTGTATTTGATCTGGGAGTTTGACCCATGATCGGTAGCGGTTGCTTGCCAACCGGAACCAAGGACTGTAAAGATTGAATTATCTTGACTGTGTTAGCGATTTCCTCAGCAGAAGGAAGCGTGGTTTTTCTCGGTTGCAGTTCCTGGTGCTTTTCCTTCTTTTTACCGCAATGGGCGGTTCAGCAGCCTTTTCAGAGGTTCGTTTCTTTGAGGAAGAGCTATCGCCCCTTTCAGAGGGCAGCTCCTCCGGTTCATTTGTTGATGAGGAACCGGTTGCTCAGCAGCTGGGTCAGCAGCCTTTTCAGCTATCCTTTCCTTCAATCTTTTAAATGTCTCTCAACAGTAGACTGAGGAAAATTACTGCAGACCTCACACTCTGTCTGTAGGTAGTCAAACCCCAGACAGAATAAACAAATTAAGTGTGGCTCAGCTTCGGCTAAAAGTTCCCCGCACTGAGTGCAGTGCTGGAAACCTGTGGGTCCTGTTCTCATTTTGGTTTTCTGTGACATAACCCAGAACAACAAGAGTGATTAAACTCCAAAGTCTATTTTTTTTTTCCCGGTTACACTAACCGAACAAGAAATCAGGAGTTATCCTGGCTGAAATTTAAATAAAAATAAACCGACTATGCCTGAGTCAGTACAATTTTAAACTAATAAAAGTAAAAAACTGAAAAGGAAGAATGTCGGTTTCCCCTCGGTTAGCGAACCGGAGAGAAAACCGAGTACCTACCCTTTCAGAACTGAAAATATGAACAATTTTTACCTGAAAACCAAGGACAGTGAAAAGAATACCAAAATAACCGAAACTACTAGGTAAATAACTGAGAAAAACAAAGTTTCTTCAAGCGATGAAGGAGAGCTTTCCGGAGACGTCTTACTGAGGCAAGCGGAGTAAAGAATCTGACAGTTTAGAACGGTTTACCAGGGACAGTGGTTTGAAAACCAAGCTCGAGCCTAGCATTCTATCATTTGCATTGGTTCTATTAACCATTTCAACTCCAGGGCGGTCCTATGGTGAGACCATACTGCATAAGTCAGAATACAGTAAGATTTCCTGGGGCTTAAAGAAAGTTATTACTTGACTCTGGATGCAGCCTGAACCACCTGATGTGTAAACTTGGTGGGCTATTGACTTTGAAATTGATGTCCTGGAATGCTTAACTGTGTCCCTCAATGACAGTCTACCCCAATTTCTTGCTAGACGATAACACAGGGTAACTTATATTATGATATAGATACTGATTTGTTCCTTAAAGATTTCCTGTTTATTGACTGTCTAGAATTCATTCAGAAAATCTGTTAAAGAACAACTCTGCACTTCAGCATGTTCTTGGATAAAATAAGATATTTCAGCTATTACAATTCACTAGAGAATACATTTATTTTTCATTTTCAATGTTCCTTTCCAAGATTTACAGCACATCTTGGTAGTCCATCTAAAAAGTCTGTATGAAAAACACTTGAAAACATTTGTCTCTTCCCATTAACTTAACAGTGCATTGTTTATGATACCATAGTGCTCACCATGACAACAGACTGTGATGTCACAAACAGCAGTTATATGGTTAGCAGATATATTTTGAAAGACTCCATGAAATACAGTAATTGCTGCATTATCTATAATATTTAGTAGACAACAGTGGTGAAAAGTAAAAAAATAAAGAACTAGAAAATTAAGTTAAAATTCAATTGATATAACTCTAGTGTTTTAACCTTTTTTGTAAGACTAGAGAGTTGCTCTTTAATATTAGCATTTATTGGAGTCTTTTGGCCCCATCTTAACTTACTGTACCATGTATGAAGGTCAGTGTGTGATGCAGATGTAGATCCTACATTTGATTATTCTGCGAGTGGTTTTCCACTGATCTATGTCATGTACAACTCTGCAGAACACCTTATTCTCTGCTTTAATAAACTTTCAATTAAAAAAAGCGGTTTACTATCACATGTACACTCCATTTTAGGAACGGTCTAGTCTATTATGGCAATGCTGTCTCATGTGTATAATGCTACTGTTTGCCTCTTACTTAACATGCCCCTCTATGATGGTAAGACATAGACTGCATTTTTACTTACCTTATAATAAAGTATGTTGTATTTGTAACAAGGTGACTCCTGTCATAGTGGACGCCCTTGGGATAAATTGAAACCCCTTCGCTAAGCAGTTTATGTTTTGTATAATGTCCAACATGCTGACTAGCTGGCTGGTTATAAAGTAAGGCTGAAGTGCTTATAAAGCTTTCTGTGCATATTAACTTAAAAATAAAACTAAGAGTACAGTTACAAAATGAGAGGGCAATTTTAATATAAGAACAAATGTTTTTTCTAAATGTTAGCAGCCCTCTTCTAAGATGTATTTTGCAGTAATATAACCCTGCAGGAAAATTTAAGAGAGCACAGAATGTTCTGACCTCGCGTCTTACCTTTAACAATGTTGTAAACAAGTTACACAATGTGCTCCAGGTGCCAAATAACTGTTCTCTGTGGTGCAACAGTGGTCTCTAGTGGCTAGTTTTATGTTACGTCTGCTGTTAATCAAAAGGCAGGGAAAATTGTTTTTCCAACTTCTAGTGAGCTTATAAAAAGCCCTACCTCAGTGCTGAGAGAGAGGAGAGAGAGAGAGAGAGAGAGAGAGAGACAAGTCAGTTGGATACTGACTGAGTAAGGTGAAAGACCTCCTGGTAGTGTGTGCTTTCACACTGTTTGATCCATGCTAGGTGGAAGAAAAGCCTTAGAAACAGTTGAAGCTAAGCAGTTGTCTGACCTACCATTTTGCTTTCTGTATATTTTACTTGATGAAAATAAAATAATAATAATAATAATAAATTTATTTAATATAGTGCCTTTCACAAATCAAGACACTGCACAGTCACATAAAAACAAAATACAATAAATACAGATAAAATCACAGAAGTTCGGGGTAAGCTTTACCCCACAAATAGGTCTTCAGTACCTGCTTAAAACACCCCACTGTCCTGCACTCACGTAGCTGATGGGGCAGAGAATTCCAGAGGGTAGGAGCAACAAACCCAAAGGCACGAGCACCAGATGACTTTAAACAAACCCTCGGAATCTCCAGCAACCCTCGTCAGCCGAGCGAAGTTGTCACAAAGGGGTGTAAGGAACCAGGAGCTCTTTCAGGTAATCAGGACCCTGTCCGTGTAGGGCTCTGTAAGTTAATAAACCTACCTTAAAGGTGATCCGCCACTGAATAGGCAGCCAGTGCAGATCGCGCAGTACTAGGGTAATATGGGTTCTTCTTGATACCCCAGTCAATAAACGTGCCGCAGCATTCTGCACTAGCTGCAAGCAGTGGATATCAACCCCAGGAAGCCCTAGATAAAGGGAGTTGCAGTAGTCAAGGCACGATGTCACAAAGGCATGGACCTAAACAAGCAGATCGCTGGATGGAACAAGGTGCTTGATCCTGGCAATGTTCCTAAGATGGTAAAAGGCCAGCCTGACGACTGCAGACACCTGATGTCGAAGGGTCAGACCATCGTCAAGCACCACTCCCAGGTCACGCACCCACTCAGAGGTAAGAATCTGGGCCCCCCCAGGACTAGACCAGAGGGGAGATCAGCCTTCAACCCCTCTGTCCTACAACCTGGATCCACAACCAAAACCTCAGTCTTTCCTGGGTTCAACTTTAAACCGCTGGAACTCATCCAATCTTGGATTTCTACAAGGCAACTGTTCAATACTGAGATACCACTAACCTGGTCGGGAGCAAAAGACAGGTAGAGCTGGGTATCATCAGCATAGAAGTGAAACCTCAGCCCATACCGTCTAACAATGTCTCCGAGGGGCAGCATATACACTGCAAATCACATGGGAGACAGCACCGAGCCCTGAGGTACACCGCAAGGCAGAGAGAAAGACTCAGAAGAAAATATTCTCGAGACAACTCTCCGAGATCTACTAGCGAGGAAAGATGTAAACCATCTGAGAACTGTCCCCGACAGCCCACAGATGAACCTCAAACACTCGAGCAGAACCCCACGATCCACAGTGTCAAAAGCTGATGACAAATCAAGGAATACCAAGATGGAATGGTTTCTCTGATCTCTCACCATCAGGAGATCATTGAGCACCCGAACCAGAGCAGTCTCAGTACTATGCCTCTTACGAAAACCCGATTGGAGAGGTTTGTATAAATTATGGATGGTTAAATGGTCTTCCAGTTGAGCTACCACACCGTTCTCAATAACCTTTCCCACAAGTGGAAGGTCAGAGATAGGTCTGTAGTTTGCTTAGGTTCTCTGGGTCTAAAGAAGCTTTCTTCAGGAGGGGTGTCACCACTGCCTTCTTCAGGGAGCTAGGAAACTCACCTGAGTCCAAACAGCACCAGACAATCCGAGCTAAGACCGGGCCAATGATGTCACTGCAACCCAGAATCAGGGAAGTAGGGCCCGGGTCTAAACTGCAGCAAGTGGGACACATCCCCTTGACAAGCCTCATAACATCAACGAACTCCGGCAGATCAAAGGTACTCCAGGAAACTCCGGGCTCTGTGACCAAGCGCCGACCAACAGCGCCCCATAGAATGAAGCTGACGCACTCCTGCCTGATGTCGGCCACCTTTATTCGCAGAAGAAACCAGGCGATCTCATCACACTCACTTTGTGAAAAAACTCGATGGAACTGCTGACAGGCTGGGTTGCACAGCCTGTCAACAGTTCGGAAGAGTTGAGCTGGTCGATTCTGTGCAACAGCGATTTCCCTGGACAGAAATTCTGCCTTCTTACGGGGAATTTCTGTTTGATAGAGTTTATACTGCTCTAACAAAAAAAGGTGGTCGGCATCCCAAGCAGTCCTCTGCCAGTGATGCTCTAACCTACGCCCCTGGCTCTGCAATGCCCTCAGAGCCCCATCAAACCATGGGACCCCGGGGCGAAGTAGAAGGGGGCGAATGCGAACAGGAGCAATTAAATCGCGAGCTGAAGAAATGGACCTATTATAGGCCGAGACTAATAGCTCAGGGTCTGTGCTGATCTCGCCAATCAACAAGAGGTCAATCACTGCCATTAGGTCTTCAGGGACCACATCCCGCAAAGGGCGGTAACTGACCATCTCCACAGGAGCCAACCTACCCGGGGGGGCCAAAAAATTGAACCCAACGGTGTAGTGATCGGACCAACCAACAGGCTCCACCACCAAGTCGGAGGCCTCAATCCCCAGGAGGAAGACTAAATCAAGAGAGTGACCACCTATATGAGTAACTGAGGAAACAACCTGTGTGAAGCCCAGTGATGTCAACACCTGGAGGAAGTGTTGTCCAAAGAGTGAGGATTCGTCGTCGACCCAAGCACTGAAGTCGCCCAGAACCATCAGTCTGGGCGACTCCAATGCCATGTCGGCGGCGAAGTCCGCTACTTCCAGCAGGAACAGCTTCTCATCACCTGGTGGATGGTAAATGAGAGCTATCCTGCACCCCACACCAGTTACCACAGTGCACTCAAATGAGCAGGCCTCCTCAACTGGTACACCAGTTAGGCCCAATTCGGTCTTGAAACAGACCGCAACCCCCCCCCGTGGTCCAATCTCGGGCGATGTATAACCGAGTACCCGGAAGGGATAGCTGCCTCCAAAATAGGGCTGCATTCCCATCTAACCAGGTCTCGATAATGCAAACCAGATCTGCTGTACCAACAAAACCTGAAATAAGAGCTGTCTTGTTGCAAACAGATCTGGCGTTGCATATCAGCACCCGAGTTGGAAGATGTTGGTGAGCCGTCCCAGCTACTTGCTCTCCCAAAGAAGAGGTGCCCTTGTGTATGCAACCATGTGTTTTATTTGCACCTGAGTTATGGTCTGCCTGAAACCATGTTATCCTAAACCCATGTCCAGTGACATATGGTGGCAGAGAAGTGGGATCTGACTGAATGTCCGAGGTAACAAGGGGGAGTTCAGTCAGCTGGTGCCAGACCTGGTACTGAGGATACACGGCAGAGGTGCATGGCACCAGGAGAGATGAGGAGAACAGCACCTGATGGAGATGGCAACCTGGGCGAGGCACCATGGATGGGACAAGATGGACCCGATGGCCAAATGGAGACCCTGATATGGCTTCTTCACTAGATGAGTGGGAGATGGCTGGAGGCTGATCGATGCCAGAGAGAGGTGGAGCACAGATGCCAGGAGCTACTTGAGAGGTCCCACTTGGAGGATGTCGAGGAAGAATTGGTGGAGCAGGATCCATGGGCTCTGGATGAGGAGGAGGAGGAGGACCCCCTGAAGGAGCAGTTGTGACTAACATTTGTGGAGATCCCGTTGTTGCCCATATTTCTGGGCTGTTATTTGGTGCAGGATGGCGAACGAGTAGAGAAGACCCCAGGTAAGACTTTGACTGGCAATGTATTACTGGGGCAGAAGACTTCAAGCAAGATGGAAGAAGCCATTTTGGCTGAAGGGACTTTTGTATGTTTTGAACCTCCTCCCATAAAAAATGATTGTTCTCCTGATGCTGACTGGGTAAAGTTGCAGATTGGGTATCCAGAAGTAACCCAGTTAAGGGAGTAAGTAAAAATCAAAGATGGGAGACAAGTTAATGGTGACGTGGGGGACAGGTTATGGTGGTATGAACTTAGGAAGGAAGTTCTATACCATATGAGGCCTAACCCCCGGACGAAGCAAGTGGATGCCCAGGCAGTGGTGCCCGTGGCATACAGGAAAAAGGTGATGGAGGATGCGCACTCCAGTCACTCGGGGCATCTGAGCCATAGGAAGGTTTTGGCTAGACTAACCCCATATTTCTGTTGGCCAGGCATGTATAGGCAGGTTGCAGCATACAACAAGACCTGTTAAGGGGCAAACAGGTAGAGGTACCTGGAAGGAGTGTGGGAGGAGTGACCCAAAGGGTAGAGGGCAAGAAATGGCACCCGTGGAAAAGGGGGAGACTTCCAAACAGAAGAGAAGGGCAAGGTGGTGGCCAATACCACTAGAAGCGTAGAAGATATGATATGAAAACCCAGAGATTAGGGACATGCTGCTAGGTATACAGCGTGATATGTTACTAGCCTACCTTTATATGTCTAAGTAGGGACGGAGCAAGGTGGTTCTTCCCCCGAAGGCAGTTCTACTGGGTGCTGGATTGTCCAGCTGTTTGAATGCATCTGGTCAGGGAAAGTCAGTAGATGGCATAAAACTGCCATTAGTGGTTTTTTCTCCTAAATGTATCTAATGCTTTGCAGTTTACTAATGTAGTAAACTTGCAAAATGTCTCATGGTATTTGTATAATGAGGGAAAAGATAACTGTGAAAGGAACCCTGAGACGGAGCTTCCAGTAAGGGTGGGCCGAAGCTCCACACCCTTCCAGGGTGTTAGCTGAAATCTGGACAAATATAGAACAGTTGCCCTCTTATTCGGGGCGGGGGGGGGATGTGTGACAGGGTGACCCAGTCATAGTGGACACCCCTGGGATAAATTGAAACCCCTTCCCTAAGCAGTTTATTTATTTATTGAAAAGTTTCACCAGGTAAGGTACACTAAACAACAAGTTGCTCATCTCCCAGTATGACCTGGGGGAACGGGTAATGGGAGTTACATAGTAATTATAAAATACATGCAATAACACAAAGCAGTTTTAACAAAAAAGTAATATAGCTATGGATTACAAGCGTAACAAAGCATGGGGTACAAGAGTACACACAATAACACAGAAGCAGTTTTCACAAAGGCAAAATAAAGCATGTCTTAACAAGCATAATGGCATGGATATTTACAAGGTAGGCAAGGATTCAGCCTAATTCAAAAACCTAGAGGGTAAGACAGAATAGTGGCCGAGGTATTCCAAAACTTGTCTTAAAGCAACAATACGAGAACTATAATACGAGGATTATAAGTAAAACAAGACAAAACAAATTTAAGGGAAGCTAATAATGTGGCACCAAGGATTTAAAGGCCAGGGCAAGTCCCACAGGCTGAGGAGAAAAGTTCCTGAGGGAGAGAGATTGATAGTGAATACTATCAAGGATAAGACTGAGGGAAAAAAGTCTAGTTGGGGCAGCGATGAGGGTATGAAGCAACTAACGGGGAGAAGGGCAGGGTGAGGGACTGGGAGGAGGAGAGCTAGGGGCAAGTGCAGTTTACAGAGAGGAAATTATAAAGTGCTTTGTTTAAAGAGCCTGGGGAGGAGGAGAAACGGATTTGTGTACGGAGAGCATTCCACGTGTAGGGAGCCGTAAGAGAAGGAGGATTGGCCAATTGAGGTGGATCTCCAGGGGACTGACAGAGTTCTGTTGTCATGGGATCTTAAAAGGCGGGGTGGGGGGGGAGAGTGAGGAAGAGAGATAAGGAGGGAGTGTGCCAAGCTAGAACTTTTGAGATAAAATTTGCAAAATGGTGCAGTCGTCTGTTGGCTAGGGAGGGGAAGGCTAAAGCACGATACAGGTGGCAGTGATGGGTCAGGGGAGCAGCATCCAGAGCAAACCGACAGAAGGAGTTGAAAAGTGTATCCAAGTTAGCCAAGGAGGTGGCAGGAGTAGAGCAGTAGACGATATCACAGTAATCAATGATAGGGAGGATCATTTTTTGGATCAGTTCACGCCTTGCCTGAGTCAGGAGGCAGGAACGGTTTCTGAATAAGGCGCTGAGTTTGGGTCAAAGTTTTTTTGTTATGGCATCTATATGGTCCGAGAAAGTGAGCTGTTGGTCCAGCCATACGCCCAGATACCTGAAGGATGTTGTGGCATCTAAAGTTGCTCCATCAAAAGTAGTGAAGACAGGGACAGATGGGAGCCTTGACAGTTTCTGTCTCATGCCAAAAGTCATGGTCACAGTTTTTTTTTACATTTAGGAAGAGCTGGTGAGAGTGAAACCAACTCTGGACACTGCTGAAGTCACTTTGAAGCCTTGAGGCAACATCCACGTGCAATGGCCCAGTGGAGAAAAGAACCATATCATCAGCATACATATGTATAGAAGATGAAGTACAGACAGATGGAAGACCATTTAGAAAAATGGAGAAGCGGATCAGGCCTAGTATGGACCCCTGGGGAACGCCAGTACGTATGGGTAAGGGAGGAGCGATGTAGTCGGATATTTTTACCGATTGAGAACAGCCATTTAGGTATGCATTGAACCATTTTATGGGGTGCTCAGACAACCCCGCAGCTGAGAGGGAGCAGAGTAGGAGGGAGTGGGAAACTGTGTTAAAAGCTTTAGCAAGATCATTAAAAATGGCATTAGTGATATGACCACAATCCATGCCTGTCAGGATCGTCTCAGTGATCCGGAGTAGTGAGGAGGTAGTAGAGTGGTGTTTTCGGAAACCAGATTGGTAATGGGTAAAGAAGTTGATGTCAGATAGGTATGAGGACAGCTGGGCTTGGACTAGTTTTTCCTGAAGTTTGGCTAACGTTTATGTTTTATGTTTAAAGTTTATGCTTTGTATAATGTCCAACATGCTGGTTGGCTGATTATAAATTAAGTGCTGAAGTGCTTATAAAGCTTTCTGTGCATATTAATCTAAAAACAAAACTAAGAGTACAGTTACAAAATGAGAGGGCAGTTTTAATACAAGAATAACAAAAGTCTGTCTGTTTTTTCTAAATGTTAGCAGCCCTCTACTAAGATGTATTTTGCAGCAGACAGCATGAGGTAATATGACCCTGCAGGAGAGTTTAAGACAGCACAGAATGTTCTGACCTCAGGTCTGACCTTTAACAATGTTGTAAATAAGTTATGTAATGTGCTCCAGGTGCCAAATAACTGTTCTCTGTGGTGCAACAGTGGCCCCCTTGTGGCTAGTTTTATGTTATGTCTGCTGTTAATCAAAAGGCAAGGGAAATTGTTTTTCCAACTTCTAGTGAGCTTATAAAAAGCCCGACCTCAGTGCTGAGAGAGGAGAGATAGAGAGGTCAGTTGGATACTGACTGAGGAGGGTGAAAGACCTCCTGGTAGTGTGTACATTCACACTGTTTGATTCATGCTAGGCTGAAGAAAAGCCTTAGAAACAGTTGAAGCTAAGCAATTGTCTGACTTACCATTTTGCTTTCTGTAAATTTTACTTGATGAAAATACAATGATAAATGCAACCATGCATTTTTATGCACCTTGACTTGTAGTCTGCCTAAAATTGTGTTATCCTAAACCCATGTCCAGTGAAAGTATTGATCAATTGTCTAAGATGTTTGTCATGGATTATATTTGTACAAAGCTTCTTATAAAATTACTAAATACAGTGCTCCCTCCTATATCTGCCCCACCCCCCTTATCCACCACCCTTGCTTAACGCCAGTGTGAGCTCCTGTCCCATTTTCCAGAAATACTATCTTCCCCTTTAAATGCCACCCTGTATTATCTGCAACCCTCTTTTATCTGCCACAATTTTAGAATGTAGGAAGGTTGGTAGATAAAAGAGGGAGCACTGTATATATTTTTTTTTTCTAAAAGCTACTGCATGTGCTAGCACCCTTGAGGCTGTCATGCACACCCACAGCCATGTGGAACTATTGTGGTGGCTTCCAGTGCAGCTTCTACAAGATCACTGCCAAGTTCACTTCCCACCATCTCACTTAGGACTTGCACTGTATTCCAAAGGGTTTTTTAGTAGTGTGCAGTTATATGTCATGTAACCAGCATGCCATAACTTTAATGTGGCTGAAGTATACACTCTCCTTGCCATATAATCCAGCTTTCTTGAATTGTTTTCTGGAGGCATGGATGCTAATGACACTTGATTTTTCACATGCAGCTGCCCGCACAACTCCCTTACAGAAATTCTACCTCTTACTTCTCTACTTGATATTTCTTTTCCACTTTTTTGTCAATACCAGGAGCTGAATTTGGATGCTCCAAAATCTTGTTAGTGGCTTTTTTGAGGGATTCATGCATGGATACTGTGAGCCTTTTAAATGCAGTCAGCCTCAGCATACTCCTACATTCTTCCTCTTCTATATACTCCTCAGTCTCAGAGGAGGGGATATCTAAAGTCTCGACCATATGCCTTACAAATGAGGAAAAGTCCACATTGACTGGGTGGTAAACCTAAGTAGTGCACAGAGGTTGTCTCCGGTTCTCTTGGTTCCCCTTCATCCTCTTCCACACCTCCTCCAGTTCAGGTTCAGAAAATTCCTGAGGCTGGGGAATGAGGCAGGAATAGTGACAAGATTTCCTATGGTTTGGAAGGTCTGGAAAAACTGCCACATTTTTGTGATGTCCTCTGCTGACGGCATAGCTATCTGTTCTACTGCTAGCTCCCGATTCCTTTATGGGAGAGATGCAATCAGACTCTTTTCTTTTAGGTTTTCCTTTGCTGGTGTTGATGGCACAAGAGTATTTGCTTTTTATGTTTGCTTGTGCATGTGTGCACAGTAAACATGTTGTTACTATGAACTGCATTTCAGAGGTATGTCACTGTTGCGTCCAATGCAGGTTATGCTGCATTGGGTTCATTAGTGACACACTAATGACTAGACAAGCTGAGTGTGACACTGGTCACTCTCTGATGGGTGGAAACCTCATGTAGTTGAAAGGACTGAAGTGCTCCTATGATACAGCACTTTGGTCTTTTCATTTGCATGAAACCAGCCAGCAACCAGCTAAAAAGCTTTACAAGGTTGTGCTGTCATGCTGCATCTCTTGTGTGTATGTGTTTTGGGCCCCTCTTCCCCATGGTTCTCACAGTGTGAGTGTGTGTGTTTGTTTGTGTTGACATCCTCCATCACATGCTATCTGACAAACAGGCAAGTAAATGCTGACCTGATTGGCAGTCCTTGCAAGTTATCAGCTGCTACATTTCCTGAGCATCAGTCCATGCTGCCTCGACATACAGCAGCAGGATGCAATTTGCATTAAGGCAGGTACATGTACTACTGCTGCTCACTCTATGCCTTCGTGCAGCTGTTTGTTTGGTTCCAGCTTAGATTTGCAGCGCAGCAGCTCCAGAGTAGGGGAAGAAAGAGAGGGGAGGCAACAGGGTGTTCAGAGCTGGGATGCAGGAATGTGAGGTGTCACTGCTACTGGGAATATACCACTCTGCTCTCTAGTTCACTTGCATGCTCCCTCCCTCCCTCTGCAAGTACTCCCACCCACCAAACCTTTTCTCCCTCTGCCTTCCTGTGTCCTGCCCACCCGCCTCAGTGTGCTGTAATGCAAAACGTTTCTAGGCTGCTCCCTGCGCGCAAGGTCCTCAGTGCAGCAGCTCCAGAGCATGGGGGGTGGGGAGAGAGAAAGAGAGAGGAGGTACCAGGGTGCTGGGAGCTGAGCTGCAGGACTGTCAAGTGCTGCCAGGCATATGTTGCTCCTCTCTCCCTTTCACTCACAGCAGCAGCTTCCTGATTTGCACACAATTTAAATTTCTGACCCATTTCCCTTTAAGACAAACCACATATTTCACTTGTAAACTGTGGTGGGAGTCAAACGTATATCCTTGCCTGCACTTCCTGAAAATAAAGTTATTTAATTGCCACTCTGTGCAGTGGACAAATGTTTTTGCTATAGACTTTAACACTGTGCTCCCAGGGGCAGCAGGATTTAAACTTTTTTTTTGGAAGCGGAACCAGGCTAACTGTACAGCCTAGTAAATTGTTATAATCAATTTTTTCCTGCAGGATAGGGTAGTGAAATAAAAGACTAATAGGGACTGTAGTGTGACAACATTGCTGTAATCTTGTAAAAATATGTTTTCGGCATGTACTGTAAAATTACATGTTTCACCTCAGTTTTTAGTGAAATAGTGTATGCATCTGTTTTTCAGTAATTACCCATAATTAATTTTACTTTCAGACCTATGGATTCTTTCAACAGTCATTATGTTACCAGAGGACTCAGCATAAATGCAACAAAACTGTATTGCAAGATTTGGATCCCTCTTTAGTAACATTTGCATTATTTTTTTTGTAGAAATACAGGGGGTGTTGGGATGTTTTGTGATCTGGTGGAGTGAGATAAGAATGCATGTGGATTGACAAAGCAGAAAATATAATTAGTGGAGGCCATTTTACTGTGAGCTCACCCATATCTTCTATGCCATTTATGTAACTTTAGAATAGTAATCCTAACAATCGGGTGTCTGTCAGTGGGAGTACCTGACTGAATAAATTACTTTTGGGGAATGGGACCAGATTCTCTGTGGTACCTAGTAAGTGCTACTCTTTTAAATAATCTGTGGGCTTTTATTAAACACGTACATCGTTTACTTTAGCAGTTTCATCTTTCGAGCGCAAATCTGTAAAAGTGATTGAGTTGTAAAAGTCCAACAGAAATTAAATTATAGTAATCTGGTCAGCAAACAGTAGCCATGTTGGCAAGGCCTCCGATAAATTTCCTTTTAATCTAGCAGCTAATATCGAAATGTGTCATACTTCAATTTCGCTTTGTGGTGAGATCAACCTGGTAAGAGGACGATGGTATTTCTATCATGTCAGAAGTGGTGTCTCCAGGGGGAGTGTCAGTTTAGAGTCCATCCTTTTTTAATGCACAAATTACCAAAATCAGAGACTTCATCTCCATGGACCCAGTTAAATATGTTTATAACATGGGCATCAGTAATGTAGACAATTGACTGGCCAGTGTAAATCATGTGACCATTCATTAATTCTTCATATTTTTACAGAAAGTGGATGTGGTAAAAAGTCGCTGAGGTTACCCTGAATGTAGTGGTCGGCCCTTATTCACGGGCAGTCTGAGCAGAAATTGCAAGTAGCCATACTGTCCAGAAGTTAGCGAGAGAACCTACCCACCCACCGACTCAATGGACATTGTCAGTCCTAGAAAAAATATTGGAATGTGACAATGGAGCCCTACGGAGCATAAAAAAGTACACAAGCACACTGTAGCAACAGACAGAAATGATAACATGTCACGTACAGCAGTATGTCCGCATCACCATATGGAACTGATCGTCCGTGTCGTATTAGCTGCAGGCACCATCACACAAGATGTGCAAAACTTCACCAAATTACTGATCCCCATAGTGTGTATAGCAAGGTGGTCATGAGGGAAAAAAAAACGTTATCGCTGTAGTACCGAAGTGGGAAACATCTTCGGTAAGTAACAGACAGCAGAGTTTTCAGAGCGGGGCGCAGTACTGTGGATGCTCACAGAATGACTGAAAGTAAACCACGTCAAGAGAGACGAATCGGGAAGCTACACGGCATGCAAGGCACAGAGCTGAACAGCAAACAGCACAATTAAGAAGCTGTCTTTAACACAAATGCGCCACAGAGAGATGAGAAAGTGCCATGCGATGAAAAGAAGCATAACAAGAATCATGATGGCACTGCATGTTAATGTTTCACTGCGTCTGCCGATCAATTAATCTGTGCAGCACAGGAAGACACATTATAACTGTGACAGCACCACAAGAAGTTTGTTTCTCTCTGTCTCCATCCATGTGTAGCGTGTATATGTAGTGTTTGTAAGAAATCCAGACTAGGAAAACAAGATCACTGTACCCCTTGATACTGAAATATTAGCCTCTTAACCAGAAACCTGAAGAAAAAGCACTATTTTTCAGTGGCAGAAAACACCTGAATGTGGTACCGCATCCAAAAGTAATGGAGGAACACTAAGTAGTCCGCATGTTTTTTCTCCTGTCAATCCACCATTTTTCCGACATTTCTCTCGATATGTGGCCCATGTTATAAGCTCAATAACCCACTCCAGGGTGTGCGTTTCTTGGGGATTAATTATACCCCGGGCACTGTGAGGACACTCGGCCTGTGGCCTCGTGCATCACAACACACCCAGGGTGTTGATTAATCCCCAATAAACGCAAACCCTGTCATGGATTACTGCTTACATAGAATGCCCCTTCCACCCTTGATGTTTCTAGATCTGTCCCTGCCTAGGGACAGATATTCTGTGACCTAAGAATGCAGTCTTCCCCCTTCAGAGTTCAACCCTACACTTCTCAAAACATTAATTGTATTTTTTCAGGAAGAGTGAATGCTGATTAATATCCTAAATATGTAACTTTAGGGGAAAGTCTCACTATGCACATTAAAGGCTACTACTGTTTATTATTATCATTTTTTTTTTTTGCAGTGTATTTACCCAGGATAGTCCAGCACGCAATATATCATTTTCAGTAGAGTCCTGCCTTAATACATCCTCAAACCTCTGGCATTTGCTCATAGACTAAAGAGAGGTGACTTTTTTATTTTCTTTCTGTCTGCCTCTGATTTAGTTCATTTTTCTCTCTTGTATTTGCTATCTCCCCCCCACCCCCCGAAAGAACAGTGGATAGTAGGTAGATGTTACTTAATTCCCTGCTCAGATGATAAAGGGTATGTGCCCGGTTTTATGTTGGTCTGCCATGTCAAAACAGTGTTTGGGCTCCAGTTAGGCAAACTTTCTTCCACAGAGCTGAGTCATTTAATGTACAAGAACTTTGCCCCTTCTTGGAGAAGCTCCACACTATGGAACTGATAAATTAACAAGAACTCTGCTCTGCCACTACAAGGGAAAGCATAATACCTGCTCAATGGGCAGTGCTAGAAATAATTTTTGGTAGACGGCTTTCCAAGGGACAGGCGCAATATTCATTTTGGCTGCCACAGAATTTGTACCTGTCCTGTTGATTTTTATTTACTAATTTTACATTTCTGATTCTAAATATGAGCTAATAACTACAGTGATAATCGCACAAAAGTTTACCAGTAGCATGGTATACAGAGTGTTGTGCAAACGCAGTACCCACTGAATAACGTATACTACTAAGACGCAATGACACTTGGTGCACAGTACTGGTATACTTTTGTGTGACTACCACTGTACTGTGCCCCCGGCTGGTACAGTGCCGTGAAAAGGGCTTAATAACTGATGGTTCCATTGTAAGGTGACCTAAAAATGACTACTAAACATTACCCACTGGTTGGTACATGGCCCCAAAAAGGACTTACCAAGTGTGCCCCCAGTTCACTTCCCTGAAAAGGTCTTTGAATTTACTTTCCCCTCCTGCTCAGTAGTAGCCTTGACAAGGGCCCCAATGTATTCCTTTCTGCTCTGCCCCAACAGACAGACCAGCTTACTCTGCTCTTACGTATTGCCTGGGCACTAAAACTCTCCCCCTACTTAGTAACACTGACAAGGGCTTTAAACCAGCCTCTCCATCTCCTATCTCTGGAGTTCTTCCTGCCCTGACTGAAAGTTTTAAGTGGCTGTCTCAGTACTTTAAGTTCCTCTCATAATCTCTAAATGCCAAGTCTCCCCCTCTTTCTGCCTTGATTGTTTGCCCTGAAAAGGGCTTTTATGTATGGTTTTCTATCCCTTACAATGGCTTTTAAATTAGTCTTACTCAGGCACCTCTTAGTAGGCAGCCCTGAAAAGGGTTTTTAATTTTCATCCTCAAAACTCTGCTGACTGTGAACAACAGCTAGTCCTGAGCTGCTATTGCAAATACAGCACACAGAGAAATTAGGTATGCAATGCAGAAAGCAAAAGGAAGACAGGCAAAGTACAGTTGCATAAGAACTTACCATAATAGTAGATCTTCGAGAGTATTTCTTGCAGCAGGTCCTAACACATGGGATATCAGCTGCAGGTGTCATTTCCTCTGGATGACTTCTCAGCAGTTGACCCTGGAACCTCCCCCTATCGTTACCACATGGTGTCTGTATGGTACATATAAAAGGGGAGGTCCCAGTTACTCCTCAGTTCTTTTCCATCCTAGCGACCAAATGAGAAACCATTTCTCAGGCCTCCAATGAGAACTGAGGAGGAAAATAAGGCAGTAGCTCATGGAGTCGTGAAAGGACACAGGAGCAAGGAACCCTTCTGAAGTAACAGCAAGGGGTAAGGTTGGTGGGGCTGAATGACCTGCTGCAAGAGATACTCTTATTTGAGACAATCTCTTGCAGCAGGTCATAACACATGGGAAGACTCCCATGCAGTTATGCTAAGGGAAGGAAGAAGTGAACTATCAGGACTTAGGACAGCAGGCCTTGTAAAACGGCCCGTCCAAAAGCAGTTAGCTTCTTGGAAGCGATGTCTAGACTGTAATGTTATGTGAATGAATGTACAATAGACCATGTGGTGGCTTCACAGATTTCTAAGGCAGCGACGTCCTGGAAGCATGCCATGGAGGTAGCCATGCCTCTGGCAGAATGGGGTTTTACTACCCCTGTGAGAGGTTTGTCGCGTTTTTTATAGATAAACGAAATGCTGTTGGCCAACCATGTGGACAAGCATGGCTTTGAAACCTGAATGCCCCGATTTCCAGGGGCAAAAGAAACAAAAAGTTGTTCAGTTTTTCACAACCGTGAGTTGCGGAGAAGATAAAGACTCAATGTTCTATGCACATCGAGAGTATGAATCAGAGATTCCCCTGGATTCGCAGGCTCCACATAGTCCACTGGTAAGTGGATAGCCTGATTTAAAGTAAATTCAGAAACAACCTTTGACAAAACGATGGGTTGGTGTGAAAAGTCACCCTATTGCTATGAAATTGCAGGTAGGGAGGTTTGACCATTAGTGCCCTTAACTCCGAAATACATCTACCCGACATAATGGCAGCTGAAAATGTAGTTTTCCAAGAAAGATAACGGAGCTTGCTAGATTCAGCGGGCTCAAAAGGACTCGGTCAATATTTCAAGCTCAAAATTCAAATCCCACACAGGGGCTGGATCCCGGATGGGGGGGTGAAGGTGCAGAATGCCTTAAAAAGGTTCTGATCAAATGTAACTGGGACAATGGTTTGTTGCCCACAAGTAAATGGAATGTGGCAATGGCCGAAAGGTGGACTTATACAGAGGAATATTTCAGGCCACCCTCTGACAAGGAGATCAAATAGTCTAAGATGCTCTGAGGGGAACACTGATAAGGGTCTAAGTCCTGCACAGACACCCAAATGGAGACACGCTTCCACTTCACAGAATACGAAGACCACATAGATGGTTTTCTGGCAGCCCGGAGAACTTCTGCCATCTTTGGGGACACGCTGAAGCACGAAAGGACTATGTTCTCAGGAGCTAGGTAGATCGAGGGAGAGAAGGTCCAGGTGTAGTGGGGAGTCCTCCTGGTCCATACCTTCCTCATCCTACATCAGGGAGCGAAGGAAGACTAAGGGAGGGATAGTGAGGCTTAATAAAGGGGAGACGGGGTGGGCAGAGGGTGACGTTGAAAAGGCAGAGATACTAAACAAATATTTTTGCTCAGTATTTACAAATGAAGAGGGTGAGGTACCTAAAACAAACAATAGAAACACTCTGGATACAGAAGTTGATACCAGCCCATTTACAGAAGAAAGGGTTCTGAAAGAACTCTTAAAATTGAAGGTGGACAAAGCAATGGGGCCTGATGGGATTCATCCCAGAATTCTAAAAGAACTAAGGGTAGAAGTAGTGACACCACCGACTACCCTCTTTAACAAATCATGGGAGGATGGGGTGGTACCTGAGGACCGGAGGAGGGCAGATGTGATTCCCCTTCACAAAAGTGGGAGCAGGGCAGAAGCAGGAAACTACAGACCTGTTAGTTTAACCTCAGTGATAGGGAAAATGATGGAATCACTTCTGAAGGAAAGAATTGTCGAGTACCTAGAGGCCAGTGGGGCACAGGACCCAAGGCAGCATGGATTCACAGCGGGAAGGTCATGCCAGACTGAATCTAATAGATTTCTTTGACTGGGTGACCAAAGTAGTAGATCAGGAGGGGTTGTGGACATGGCTCACCTAGACTTTAGCAAGGCATTTGACCCAGTCCCACACAAAAGATTAATATACAAGTTAGCCAGCCTGGGAGTGGGTCCCAAGATAATAGCCTGGGTAAAGAATTGGCTGGAGAATAGGACACAGAGGGTAATAGTAAATGGAGTCCACTCTGAAGAAAGGGGGGTTACTAGTGGGGTACCGCAGGGTTCAGTATTAGGACCGGTCCTCTTCAATGTCTTTATAAGCAACATTGCAGAGGGACTGGAAGGAAAAGTATGTCTCTTTGCAGATGAAACAAAGATCTGCAACAGAGTTGATGCTCAAGGTGGGGTGGAAAGGATGAGAAGGGAGATGGCAAGGTTAGAGAAATGGTCAAATGTATGGCAGCTTAGATTCAATGCTAAGAAGTGCAAGGTAATGCACCTGGGAAACAAAAACCCAAGGAAAGAGTACACAATGGGGGTGAGATACTAACAACAACAAAAATGGAAAGGGACCTGGGGGTAGTCATATCAGATGACTTAAAGATGGGCAAGCAATGTGAGAGGGCAGTAAGGAGGGCTGGGGGGATACTAGGATGCATAGGGAGAGGCATCACCAGTAGAAAACAGGAAGTTGTTATCCCTCTGTACAGACAGCTGGTGAGACCCCCATCTGGAGCACTGTGTGCAGTTCTGGAGACCCAATCTCCACAAGGACATAGACAAGATGGAAGCTGTCCAGAGGAGGGCAACTAAAATGTGCAGGGTCTGCACCTGAAGACATATGAAGAGAGACTAAAGGAGCTTAATATGTATAGCCTCAAGGAAAGGAAGGAGAGGGGGGGACATGATAGAAACTTTCAAGTACCTCAGGGGAATCAACAAAGTCCAAGAGGGTAGCATCTTTCAAAAAAAGAGGTGTGCAAGAACAAGGGGGCACAATTTGAAGATGGGGGCGGCTCAGAGGTAATGTAAGGAAGTATTTTTTCACAGAGAGGGTTGTGGATGCATGGAACGGCCTTCCGGAGGAGGTTGTGGAGTCAAAAACAGTGGTTGAATTCAAGCATGCATGGGACAGTCATAAGGCAATTCTAGGGGGTGGGGCAGAAAGAAGTAGGCTGCTGGTTAACTAGGATCTAAAGCAGATAAAAATCCAGCACCCGCAATAGCAACCATACAGGTAAGATTGGGGCCTAGAGGAGGTGATTTAAGTAATCCAGACGTCGTGGCGTTACATAACCAGGAAATGAACCGGTGGGTGCAACAGACCTCTGAAGGCGCAATGAGTGGTGGCACAGAGATGAATTTCGCCGAATTGGTTTTTCATGCACAGGAGGGGGACAGCACATTTTTCGTCTCTGGAGAAAGCCGGCGAAATAATAAACAATATATAATGGATATAGTATGTATTTTTAAGTATGTATAGCTTTAAGGATCATAGTGGTCTAATTACATATTGAAATGTACCTTATGGTCATTGGTGCATGAGAAACCACATGTTGGGGTTGTAAAGATATTTAAACATATGTGTTTACCATATGTCTTTTACTCTGAGGAAGCTTGGCAGTCGGCCAAGTGAAACGTCAGTTTTTATGTGCCTTAGTGTTGGTCTTTAATAAATATGTATTACTTCTACATTTTTGTATGGTTGCTATTGTGGGTGCTGGATTTTTATCTGCTTTTGCTCAATTTGGCTTCCACAGCACCGCTGCATTTCCTGGTGCTCCTTTGTCCTCACTTCGTGAGGCGCTTCTGTAGTGTCTTTAACTAGGATCTGCAGCTTATCCATTAGGTAGGGAAATGGACAGACTAGGTGGGCCAAGCGGTCCTTATTTGCCATTAAATTCTATGTTTCTATGTTTTCTCCAGGTCAACCAAATCCCACTCCTGCAGGAAAGGGCCATACATGTCCACATCCAGAGGATGAAAACCTGGGGAGACAGGGGAAGAGCTGGCCATCCTCTGGGCCAAAGAAGGCCTAGAGGGAGCAGAGACCCAAGCCAACCCTACACTAGGGGGAGTGGGGGGGCGGCGAGGGGTCTGTGTAAAGTCCAGGATAGTATTTACTAGAGCCTGGATATCAGTCATGGCCATCTGCCCAGCGGAAGTAACCGAATTAGCATGACTGAGTGAATAGGGACCACTGACGTTATTGAAGAAGGCAGTGGAACCATGCAAGCAGCCCTTGATGAGGGGTGTGTACAGGACCCCAAGATCGTCGATGAGGGCGCCAACATAGAGCCCTGTGAGGTAAGGTTGGTCATCGACAAGAGGATCGTCTATGGGCCAGAAGCCATCGTCGATGGACGTTGGCTAGAAACCTCAGAGGGGGAAGCAGAGATGGAAACTGCAAGTTCACCCCAGAACCCATCGTTGACAGGAGCATCAACGAGGGAAGAGAGGAGCCAACAATTGTCGATGGTATAGAAGACGATGTTACAGTGGCAACCTTCTCAATACTTACCTTTTTTGGTAGTGATCGGGGTACTCATCATCAATGAGGGCATGGGAGAACATGCTTCGTTTTGCTGGCATGTTTCTTACCAGAATCCTGTCCCATCATCGAGGAGAGCTCACACGCAGAGCAGTGAAACCCCGAGGAGGATGTAGAAGACTTCCTGTTTGGCTTGGAGCATTGCTACTGCTCCAGATGGGCAACCTTTTGCTCCATGAGGAACTCACAAAGCTGCTGAGGCCTTCGACATTTGGTGGCCTTGTTGAACCGCTTACAGAGGATACAATCCCGGGTGTCATGTTCAGGACAAAGGCACCGAACAGACGTCATGGAGGTCCTCTGTAGCAATTCTGTGACCACAGGTACACTTTCAGAATAAGGGATCTGAAGACTTCAGTAGATGGACCCATTTAGAATGAATGTTTGGTCAGTAGAACTCGTCGATGACTGGTAAGCAGAGCTTCGAAGAAGGACTTGTTTCATGCAGGTCACAGTTGAAAAGAACTGAGGAGTAGCTGTGGCCTCCCCCTTTTATACATGCCATATAGACACCACATGGTAACGTTAGGGGGAGGTCCCAGGGTCGACTGCTGAGAAGTCATCTGGAGGAAATTATGCCTGCAGCTGATATCCCACCTGTTATGACCTGCTGCAACAGATTGTCTCGAAGAAGATCTGCACATGCACAATGACAAGGAAGACATGTGCAGTCTAGTCTTACCACAGCACTGTTTTCATTTCTGCTGCTTGATGAAACCACTGACTGCACAGAACAGCCCATCACGAGATGTTGGGTTGAAGGGACAACTCTCAACATGACACCACAATGTTGGGATGTCCATAACCCAAACTTGCAGGTGGCAGCACTCCTTGGTCCTGGTGCCTGCTAATGCTTTTTTACTTGGTGTCTCTCCCAGACAGAGAAATGAAACCAGCTGTTCCTGGAGAAAACTGAGTGGCTGGGACAGGCAGACAGGTGATTATTTTGACCCCTGTCCATGGGCTGAAGAGAGAGTGTTGCTGTGCCTGCACTGTGCCTTACAAACAGGATGGCAGCAATGATGAGGCCCAGCTCCACTGAACTTAACATTCAAAACTCAACTCCTTTAGGATAAGTTTTATTGAAACGTGCCCGCCCTTTCTGATGATGGTACTTTAATTTCATCGGGCAGGCGGCCAGGGAAAAGGCATATGTGATGTGGGCCATCTTGTGATTTGCAACACTGCAGAGTGCCGACTGTATTTTTTTGTAATAAATAACAATGGAACCATCCCACTGGACCCCCTGACACCATGGCTATCACATTGGGTCGCTGGTGAGGAAAAACAAAAGTTTTGTCACACTGGGAGGGTGCACTGGTAGGTGGTATAGGTACTGGTGTTAAGGTTCTGGTTGCACTGCGTCAGTGGGTTTATGAAACAAAAGAAGATTTTTGACCAAGGCAACTGTCTTAGTTGCCTCAGTGGGAGTTACACCCCAGGCTCCTTGATCATCTCCTTACTGTTGTTGCCCATCTTCGGCTGTCCGACTTCAATTCCTACTAACATACTCTGGTCTCTCTTGACTCACTCACTTACCTGCAATCAGCTTGCTCCTGTCATAACTTTCTACACACAAGCCCTGACTTGCATTTCTCACCTGATCGTGGAAATCTGCATTGGTGCTCAGACAGGAGATGTAAAAAAAAAATCAAAAAGAAAATCACAGAAACAACCTGTGAGAGACAGAAAGTAACTTTCAGCAGACATACAGAAGTAGCACAGAAACACAATTCACTATCACCATTTCCATGTGTGGGACATGCATTAAGCACGTCAAACACAAGAAATCACTTTGTCTGTGCAACATTAACAGCATGCTTTTCCAGAAATTGACATTAAATAACTATATGAGTCAGAGAATCCCTAGTTTGTAGTCCCTAACTCACCTCATTCTGAGACCTCTACAGAAAGATAGTAATATACCAATGCCCTGCAATTGACTTAAAGAGCCCCTGACACGATCGGGCAGGCAAGTCATACACGTAGCTGCCTGCCCTGGAGCGTTTTCACACCAACGTTAATGTTTTCTGTGTTGTGGATTTTAAAATATTTTACTTGTAAACCCCGGCTTGTACCTTCCTGGTACGAGCAGAACGGCTGAGGAGTGCTGCAGCCCTGCCCCGAAAAGTAGCATAATTATGATGCAAGGTCTGGGATGGGGCCACAGGCGATATATATGGAGAATTCAGTGTAATCGGGGGATGGGGCTGCCTAAATGTACAAATGGTATCTTTGCTGGCATGTTTACATGCATTGGGCCAATACATATGAGCCTAATACATGTAAACACGCCAGCAAAGATACTATTTGTACATTTAGGCAGCCCCATCCCCCGATTACAATAAATTGCGATGTAGGAAGAAATAGGCTGTTGGTTAACTAGGATCTGCGGCCTATCCTTTAGGTAGGGAAATGGGCAGACTAGATGGGCCAAGCGGTCCTTATCTGCCGTCAAAGTCTATGTTTCTATGTTTCTAGTCTCCATATATCACTTGTGGCCCGTCCCAGACCTTGCATCATAAAATATCACAACTTTGGGCGCGATGCAGCACTCGGCTCAGCTCGACAACCGCCGGGAAGGTATGAGCCAGGGTTTAGAAGTAAAATATTTTAAAATCCACTGCAGAGAAAATATTAGTTGTAGTCTGTAAAAGCTCCACGGGCAGGCAGCTACATGTATGAGCTGCCTGCCCGATCATGTCAGGGGCTCTTTAAAGAGCAACTGTTTAGGATGTACATCTTTGCCTCTGCATTCATTCAGTTTGCTTTTATTTTTTACTTACTTTTTCATAATTTTATTTGTATTTTGCAAACTACTAGTAAAAAAAAATATCCAAGTGAATCCTTGTTTATTATAACGGCAGAAATGCTTTACTGGCAAGGCAGGCAAGGGTATTTCAATGGGAAACTGCACATCTGTTTTTAAATTTTATGGTGAAGTAAAACTTTCTACCACCAAAAGTATCCATTTCTTTTTTTGGGGGGGGACTAGAAAAATACATTCAGTTGCTCACTGAAATACACTGTGTTCTTAAGTAGCTGGCAGTCTCTGACATCGCAATACCAGAATTCTATTGAATTCGTTTTTACTAGTAGCATGAAAAGCAAAGGTGAAACCCCATCTGTTTCACTGCACTAGCAAATATTTTTATTATAAAAATAGAAAGTAATTGTAAACACTTCAAAATACGATAAACACGGCTGTTGCCAGGATTTTTGCATGGGGGGTTCTTTTAATGAGGGGTAGAGCCATGTTATGCACTCAGCACGTGAAAAATGTTTTGCAAAAAGCTGGGGGTCTGGGGGCCGCTAGGCCCCAGAAGCTCTGGGTTTTAGGTGCTCTGTGGTGCATTGTTCCAAAACAAAATAAATGTTGTACTGTCTTCTAAATTGTATGGTTGGGGTTATTTTCAAAGGATTATATCACTTTTCAGTATCCTGTTTAAAATTAAACATGAAACTGCTGAACAATTAACCCCCAATTCCACCCATCTCCTTTCACAAGACCGCAAACAACTGCACATTTACTTAATGACAATTTTTGAGCAGGCTTCTAAGGAGGATTTAAAGTTCTTGGGGGACCATTATCCAGTTGGCAGAGATGGGTTCCAGTCAGTGCATGTACACTGTATCACTGCACCCCATCGTTTCCATCATCATTACACCTCAACTGTCTCCCCTCTGTGCTTGTACACTGCATCTCTTCACCCTAACCTTCTTGACAGTGCTTGTACACTGTACCACTGCATCTCATTGTCTCCTCTGTGCTTTCACTGCATCTTTGCACCCCATCCTCCCCCCAAGTGTTTTACACTGTATCATTGCACCCCATTCTTCTCCTCAGTGCTTGCACACTTTATGATTGCATTCCTTCATTTGCTTCAGTGCTTAAACACTGAGTCACAGCACACTATCCTTCCCTGAATGTTGTAACACTGTATAACTGCACTGTATCCTTCCCTTCTGAGCTTGTACATTGTATCACAACACACCATCCTTCCCAGAATGCTATAACACTGTACAACTGCACTGTATCCTTCCCTTCTGAGCTTGTACATTGTATCACACACCCCATCTTCACCTCAGGGCTCTTACATTGCATTACTACACCTTATTTCCCTCAGTCCTTGCACACTACATCACTGCACCCCATCTTCCTCCTTCTTGCTTGCACACTTTATGACTACACTCCATCCTTCCCCCAGTACTTGTACCCAGCATTTCCCCTAGTGCTCACAGTCTAGATTGAAGTACCAAGCCCTTATCCTTCTCTCAAATTCTAGTGTGCTGTTGCCTAACTAATTCTGCCCCACAGCCTCAATGAGCTTTGTCATTGAACCTGCATCCATTCCTTATTGCCCATTTGCCTTTTCAGTGACATGTAGCCATTCCTTCAGTATCTGCACTTTATTACAGCACCCTTATGCTCCATCACTGACTTTTCACATGCTGCCTTGCTTTTAAACCAACACAAATATATGTCTCTGCTTACCGCAGTTCGTTTCTCTTATCTTTACAGCAATTAATGTCACTCTGAAGGACTCACACTCATTAGAAAGTAATAGCAAAGTGATTTGTTACAATCTTTTTGATGAACAATCTGCTCATGGCAAGTGTAAAATTCAGAGCTAGATACAAGAGTGTTCTGTTTATCAACATGCCTGGTGCTATGTAAAGGGGTGTACTGTTTGTTTCCCTACTGCTTTCTGCAAATACATGTCTACCATGACCCAGAGCTGCCACTGCTGTAAAATGGAGTCGAAGAACAATTTAGCATCTGTCTCTCTGCAACCTGAGTGGAAGATGGTCTGGGTGGGGAAATTTAAACCAGGGGCTCATTTCACTTATCAACCACACCAGATGTGAAGCCAGCTGTCTTAGACCAGAAAATAGTGCCTTCAGACTATCTGCACCTTCTGCTCCTCATACAAAACCAAGCTAGCAAAAGAGATCCCCTATAGAGAGTGTCTAATTCCATGTTCAGCACAAGCTTGCTGACAGGTGGCTAGCTAACACACAGTGACTGGTTTCTTACTTTGTTATGCTTGCCATTCACCAATAAAAATTACCATTTCTCTGTGCAACTGTCCCATTCCACTGTCTCATATTCATTACGTTGATAATTTAAAAGGTTCTAAAACTGGTTTTCTTTAATAATTTGTCTTACTTTAGTCTTTAACTCATTTTGTCAAATACATCAAAGTGACACCTGCTGGTTTCAGCATCACACCACAGTCAATGCTGCACTAGAACTGATCTGGCTATGGGCTTTCCTTTGAGCATCCCCTTTTTCCTTCCATTCTGTCTGCAGTAAGCCACAAACATAGCAGCCCATGTGACTGGCATTACCATACTCTTATTACTATAATTCCATCTTCAGTGACTGTGATGTGGGTAGGGGGTTGGGGGTTGGGGGAGGACTGTACACATGCTCCACATTCTCCACTTGTGAAGATTCAACAAGTACAGTAAGGAAGTGAGACAACTAGGTAAAAGGATGCCTTCCTTTTAACAAAAAGAATAGTTGGAGGCAAGGAGGGAGAGAGAGATGAATGATGAAGCTAAGCGTTGTATACTGCTGGGAGAAAGAAAGGATGTAGCAGAAATAGCTGCAAACTACACACCATCTTGCCTCATCTTGGAAATACAACATTAGATTTATTAAAGCGCATTGTAGTTTGTTTATGTCTTATGAACAGTTTGATGCATAAACGTTGGCAATACCTGTATATCTTGTCATGCTAATACAGCAGTTTTGAATTCAAGAAACAGACAGAGAGAGAGAGAGAGGGCACTCATTTGATGAATCAAGCGGTTAGATGGCTTTTTCCAGCCAATGGAGAATGGAGCCACAGTAATTTTACACCCATAACCAGTAATCCTTCCAATACAACCCCCTTCCCAACACACACTGGCATGTCTTAGAAATAACTCCTTCAGTGCAGTTAGGTAGTCTCACTAGGTAGGCTTTCTGTGCCATTCTTCAAGTAACAAGAAAAAACACTTCGGACCTTATTGTTACCACATTGCCGATTCCCCTTGGGGTGGGCGGACCAAACTAGCATCATTTCAGAGATACAGTAGGAAGAAGCTGCATGCAGTTACTACTGGGAGGAATCACATTCACATACCACATGATGATGATTTTCGTTTGGGGGAGGTGGCATTCACAAAATGTTGTGATTGTGGCCTGTGGGGTGGTCAGTTTCTCCACAGGGTTTACTGAGGTATTTAACTCAGTCACCAAAGGAAACTGCTCTCCTGTCATGTACAGGAGCTAGCCCTTTAAGCAGGACAGGTAAAGGGTCAAGGGTCAGGAACTGCTTGCAACATTATTGTGAGCCCTGCAAACCTGCCTGCTTATCCCATATCAAGCAACAACTTATTTGCTCTACTGGCTCCTATCCATGTCCTGGCAGGATGGCTTAAAATATGTCCCACCCACAAATACAGCACTGAGCCATCCAAGGTATGCGCACTAGTGAGTGAGTGTTATGGTAATATTGTGCCTTTCATTGGCGATGCAGGCCACCAGGAAGAATAGGGACACTCATTTTTAACTTAATCCCTGATGTGCTATTTTATAGGTATACACATTTGCACATCATGCCTGTGAGTAGTGATAGGAGCATGAAAGAGATTTAGCAGAATCCTGCCATGCAGTTTGAAGCCACAAAGAATGGTTAATATCCCAGAAATAGATCTGATCACCACATGGAAGACATTAGCCAGGATGTTCATATTTTAATTTACACAAATGCGTATAACTTTTAATGGGTAAGGGGTCCGTTCCTCCCCCGGGTCGGGAAAGGGAGTCTTTTTCCTCTTCACCCTCAGACTGCTCGGATTCCTCCGACGGTTGCTCCGAAAGGGATGACGAGCCACGCTCTCCGTCGAAGCCCAGGCCAAGGACTCCTCCGAAGTCTCCTCCGGAAGATCCTTCTTTTACGGAGTTGCTAAGGAAAATCCAGGAGGTTCACCAGTGGTACTCTTTGGAACCAGACCCTCAGCGTTTGAAACTTCTGCGGAAGTAGGGCTAGAGCCGACAGCTGTTTCCAGATGGTGGTGGTGACAAGGTCGGCGTGAGGCTTTATCCAGGGTGGCACCAAAGTAGGAGCTGTCACGGGACATGTGCCTAGATTACATACTACAAAATTTTTATACCTGAGGTTTGGTATAAAATTGTGGTACATACGTTTGAACAGGTTTTCTCGATAGCTGACACTTGCTCAATGAGATCTGGGGATACGCTGAAAAGAGAGGGAAGGTTACGGTACCAGTATGTGCACACAACTGTAGTGGCAGGTGAGGGTGAGGGGGGAGAGGATTTATGGGACACAGTCACGCAGAGTAAAGCACAATTTCAACCACAAAAAAAACAAAAAAAGGAGTTTCAAGGAATGGAGGGTCCGTTTGAACCTGATGAACCCCAGCTGGCAACGTCCCTGAAATAAGTCCATTGTTTATTTCTGAAGTAAACAATCAATGAACTGAATTACCTTAGAAGAGCGAGCTCACTTTACTCCCCACTTTGAATACAAAGTTGGTTGACTGATGACAGTTGAAACTTGACTTCAAACATGGTTTTGCTTCAGAAAATTGCAAAAATGTATTACACAACAGACCAACAGGGTCAACCTTATACATGCCCACTAGAACACCTTCTATGATTTCTTTTTCCTTTTATTACCTTCATCACCATTCCCTGTCATTTGTAAAGGCTTCCTTTTATCCATTACTTTAAATTGTTTCCTTTTCTTTCTCTTTGATACTACTGCTTACTTCCTTCTTACTGTTTCTAACCTCTTCCAACTGCACCTAACTTGTCCTCTCTTATATTTCACAGGTCTGAGTGGATATTAACATATATGTATCAGATAAGTAGTGATTTAAACTGCAGTAAGTAATTTTAACCTGTTACATAGATACATAGATACATAGACAGTGTCGGCAGATAAGGGCCTATGGCCCACCCAGTCTGCCCATTTGAGCTTGTAAGTTCAGTTTGTTTTCCTAGAAGTCTGTTGCCCCTTACCCCTGACCTCTAGAATTCCTTTATGTCTATCCCATGCATTCTTAAATCCCGTGATTGTTTCAGCCCCCACCACTTCCTCTGGCAGGGTGTTCCACTTGTCCACCACCCGTTCTGTGAAGAAATTCTTTCTCATGTTTCCTCTGAATCGTCCTCCCTCCTGTTTTATTTACTAACGAAGATTTTTTGTGTTGTCTTAAATAATCAGAAAAATACCCCAAGTGTAGGATGAGGACTGACCCCCTGAAGTCTCAGAGATGCCAGCTAAGAGGGGCTGGGGGTGTCAGACTGGGGCCGCAGAGACAGCTCAGGAGGATTAAAAAACCTATATGAAAAAAATAAATACAGAAAAGCAGGACCAAAAAATACAAATATGTAAAAGCAGGACACAACTGAAAATGAGACACAGTACTACATCCCAGCTGGCCAACCATGGGTAAATGCATTCTGAATCACTTCCCAAAAAAACACCAACCACCACAATGTGCAAGCAAAGATTCGGAATTGACAAATCAATCCTTCCTTCCTTCCTTTCCTTCTTTCCTTCTTTCTGCCACCCTTAGCATCAGGGCTTCCCCTATTGGACACCCTGTAGTCTTGCTCTGAGCTTGATGATAGCTTGTCAGCTTTCTCCGTCTCTTTGATCAGAGACTGCTGCTTTACTTTCACCTTAGATTTTGTTTGAGGAGAGGTACATGAAAATGCATGTTTTCCACCATCTGAAGTACTTCCCTCCATTTTCTTTTTAGACAAGCTGCTAAATGACTTGGTGGTAGACTGAGACTCTCTGAATTTTGTCTTTTCTTTTGCTTAAAACAGCTGTGGTTAGATCCCAAATGAACAAAACACAGACTGTGGTGGTCTGCCTTTGCGAAGATCTTGTGACAAGATTCACAATTTTTAAATCCTGTAGGCCCTACCCTTTTCTTAGGTCTTTCAGTCTTACCAGTTGACTGAAAACAGCCAAAAATATTGCCTGTCCCTTAGATAATAACATTCATAAACAATTAAATAAAAAACATTAAAAGAAGAGGATGTTTAATATTTGTTAAGCAAAAACCAGTTACCACATTTAAGCAAGAACCATGAAATTTACTATTCTCTAGTTCCAAGAAACTGATGGGAAACTGGAGAATACCGCTAAAATAACAGATAAAAATAACCTAACAAACACAAATATTAAGAACTAAATAGAAATAACAATAGGAGTTTTTAGAAATAAAAATAAAATACTTAGCAGATGGATTTGGAGAGGTCTCAGAGGCAACTGTTCTCTTCAGTGGAGAAAACAAATCTGTCATTACAACACTAGAGGGAGTACCAACACATAGCAACATCTGAATGGAGTTTTTATTTATTTATTTATTAAAATCTAGGAATTACAATACCTTTGAGCCATGGCTCTTTTACAAAGGTTCCACATCAGTAGAGTACAAACAATGTTAAAAACAAGACATGAAACATTTATGAAGAGTTTTGATTTAATAGCACCATTCTAAACTCCAAAAGCACTATCTCAAGAGTAGAGATGCTGCATTTTTTTTGTATGGCATCACCACTGGACTCATATTGTTAGAAGCTCATGTTTTTAGGGTTCCTCTCTCCTGAAGTGGTTGGTGACATTTCTTCATGAAGTTGGAGTCAGGGCTGCAGTAACGGAAATCTGGCAGCTCGGCTCAACCTCCCATTGGCAGACACTAGACTCTTCCCTCCAAAGACTAATTGCACAGACTTCACTCTAGTTTTCTACTACCCAGTTGAAAACTGGAGATTACTGGAATTGAACGCTGGTCCTCCACATGATAAGCTTGTGTTAACCATTAGGACATAAGGACCTTCTTGTCTTCCCCACTGGTCTTATAACACTTGTCTGCACCCATACTGAGCACCCAAAATCAAACTGACCAGATAGAAAAGGGATATAAAAAAAAATGCAAAACTATATACTACTGTACACACTGCTTTACAGAAACATGAACAAAAAGAGAGCTGAGCTACACAGCCAAACACACAAGGTGATATGTTTATTAGATATAGCAGTAGCACCTATCCGTGACAATGTTTCATGCCATAACCGAGTGCTTTCTCTCGGCACGATGGGCAACCCAACCATACTCTATAGTGCACTTCATTAAAGAGATATGTGCATTTCTTAAAGAGACGTATACAAACTGGCAAAATATGTATAACAATGTAAATAAATATTGCTCCACATTTAAAAGCATTTATAAACACCATTGTTTGATGGAATAGGTGACCCAGAAAAGTACATACACAAAAACTATGCATACATAAACACATAGTAGAAAGCGGGGCATGGGGTGGAAGAACAGGGGTAGGTAGGTGGAACAGGGTAAACTGGGGAAGGGGAAGAAAAGGACAGGGGAGGAATAATACAAAAGCAGTTAATGGGTTTTGTAATATGATTACAAACCATCTGTCTGAACAGTCAGATGCTGATGTCTTAACGACAGGCTTAGGTACCATGATTAAATTTGATCGCTTGATAGATCATACAAATATATACACGTACATACCGAGAGAGTCTTATGTAATATATAAATGCTGCACAGGTGATGCACGCTCTATCTAAACACCATAGTTCCTGAGAAAAGAATAATGCAATCTATGTCTTACAAAAACATCAGAATGTCGAATACACAACATATCTGACTATTCAGATTTACCCACAGTACCAATCCTGTTATTAAGAGATCAGCATCTGGCTGTTAGTTTGGACAGATGGTTTGCAACCATATTACAAAACCTCTATATTTTTTTTTTTGTTTGTTTTTTAAGTTGAAAACATATTTTCAAGAGAACACAACAGTTTACAACAGTTTACATCAGATACAGTTCAAACAAATGTCTGATCCTAATTAATAGGGCACATTTTACAGCAAATGTGCAAGTACATAAGATTATGACAAACTTAAATTTCTGCAAAAACACATGCAATTTGGTCATTACTACTACCAGTGAATTCAAGGAAGACACAACTGATTAATTCCCAGGGCATACGAGTCCTTTTCCTTCTTAGCACCTCACAGATGAAATAACCTCCCTCAGCAACTACTCTCCTGTGAGTCTCTCCCCCTATTCAAAAAGTACTTAAAAGAAATGTTCTTTCCTCCTCCAATCTGTACCTGTAATTAAGCCAATCCTTCTCGTATTAAGGGTCCTTACCCCTCGACCCCCTCCTCTGCTGAATCTCTCTACTATTCTCTCTCTCTGTCTCACTCACTCAACCCAGTCCATACTGTATATTTGTATATACCTATATTTATTTATTTTTTTATTTTAAAGTTTGTAAATACACTGCTTATATTAAAATAGTAGCATATTATGATTCCTTGGCCCAATGTTTAATCATCTTAATAAGTTACATGGAACAGACATACTTAGTATCACCCTGACTTCTATGTAACCATTTCTCTAAACTGCTCCCACTGGAAACGTATTTCCCTGGGTTGCTCCTGAAAAAGGGGACGTGTGTCCCAGCCAGCTTAGCTGGTCATCAAAATTCAAAATAAAATAAATACAAGCTTGTATAGTTAGGAAAATGGGGTTAAGCAGGTCCAGGGCCTTACTGCATATTATGACAGAATACAGAGGTCAGAAAGGGGCCCCACACTTGATCATACTTTCCATTGGATCTCACCGTAAAGTTGGACAATCTCTCATATGTGGCTACTTGGGTTAAGGATCTGAGCAGGTCAGTCAGAGAGGGACAGTCAGGAGTGCACCATCTTCTGAGAAGGAGCCTCTTGGCTACTGCTCCCACTACAGTGAGCCAGAGAGCCCCGGGATCTGTTCTGTGGGTAGTTTCGGGAGAGCACCCTAGATGAGTAAGGGGGCATCCATCCGGGTATGGGGTAGTACTTCTTGCACCATGTCTATGACCGGATTCCAGAAGTGCTGGATCTGTGGGCAAGACCACAGGATGCGATACAAGTGTGCTCCAGGGTGACCACACCTCCAACAGGTGTCAGCAGGTATTAACTCCAGCTGTAATAATCTGGCCAGTGTGAAATATCACATGTGCAGTGTTTTGCTCATTATTAAGTGGGTCCTGCTGTCTCGGCAGGCGTGATGAATCCTGAACCAGCAGTGAACCCATTGTTTGTCCGACATGTGTAACCCCATCTCCTGTTCCCACTGGGTCTTGGCCTGTATGGAGGGATCAGGGTAGGCGTCTCTCATGGCCTGATAGATTCTGCCAGCCCTCCCCTTATTGAGATGGAGTCAGGCCATGAATGGGGAGGGGGATCCACCGGAGGCACTGGCCCCCTGCTGATGGCAATCTTTTAACTGCATCCCTAATTTGCAGATACCTCCATAAGTGGTGTGAGGGGAGGGGATATCTCTCTGTGAGGGCTTGAAAGATATCCACTGACAAGAGTGCCTGGCAGCAGCAAATCCTTTACGTACCAGATGCCCTGGGGATCCCACTTTATCCAGTGGATGGGAGAGCCAGCTATGGTTACCAATGGGTTGCCCCAAAGTGGTTGATGTACCCACAGGGTTGGAGGGAGATTAAAAATTGAGTGCACTTTTTTCCAGGCCTTGATGGACAGCAAGATCGGGGGTTGGCATGGGTTTCCTGGTGGCTTAAAGCACTGTGGAGGGAGAGGGGGATCCAATTATCTGTGCCTCTAAGCCTGCCCATAGAGGTGCTACAATATCATTACAAGTGAACCATTTTAAAATTTGAGCTGTGAGAAATGCCAGATGGTATCCCTGAAACCAGGGTAGCCCCCAGCCCCCTACTCCAGTGCTGTCTGAGTTTCTGCCTACTAAAGCGGGGTGGGTGGGGTGTATCCTTCCCAGAGGTATCCCTGTATCACTGAGTCCAGCTTCTGGAACTATTTTTGTGGAATATTCATTGGGGTATGGGCCAGGAGGTATAGAAACTTAGGTGCAAGCATAAGCTTAATCAAATCTATTTCCCCAGCCAAAGATAGCTTAAGTGGTTTCCACCGACCCAATTCTCATCTGATGGTGGACAGCAAGGATCCAAAGTTACCCCTATTTTGCATCATGGGGTTGGGATGGATGGTCACTCCCAGATATTCGAGACCCTCAGGGTACCATTTTAGGCCTAAGGATGTGAAATCCTGACTTTGGCTCGCTTTATTGAGGGGGAGTACCTCAGTTTTGGTCTGACTGACCTTGAGGCCTGAGACCAAGACGAATCTGTTGAGGATCTGTAGGAACTCCTGCAAGACCCGGGGGTATATGTCGTGGTGACTAAAAGGTCATTGGCATACAGAAAGGTCTTGAAAGTCATGTCCCCCACCCAGATCTCCGGGATACCCTCTGCCTCTCTAATGGCAATAGCTAAGGGCTCTACAGCGAGGAAGAATAGTAGAGGTAACCAAGGGAAACCCTGCCAGGTGCCTCTCTGTAAATTAAATGGAGAGGATATCATCTTGTTTGTAAGAACTGAGGCCAAGGGGGAGCTGTACAGCAGTTGTACCCAAGCCCAAAAATTTGTCCCCACCCCCACCTTCTCTAATGTGAGCATCAGGTAGGACCATTCGACGCTGTTGAAGACTTTCTCAAAGTCTATCGCTAGAGCCACTTATGGGGGGAAGGAGTCTTGTCATGTGCATGATAGTGGCCAGTGTTCTGTGATGATCAGACTCCACCTGTCCTTTAACAAAGCCCACTTGGGCATGGTGTATCAAACCTGGAAGAAGTTCATCCAGACGCCCAGCTAGAATCTTTGCCGAAATTGCAGCATCGGCATTGATAAGGGATATAGGCCTGTATCTCCCAGGATCCAGAGGGTTCTTACCCTTTTTAGGGAGCACCGTTATCACAGCCTCTCTGAGTGTCAGCGGCAGGGACCCAGCAGCCAAGGAGTGAGTGAAATTCCTGAGTAAATTCTTCTCCAACTGGAGACCTTCAACTTGGTGAAAGTCGATAGGAAGCCCATCTTTGCCTGGTGATTTCTTGGGGTTCATGGCTTTGATGGCTGTGGATATTTCCTCCTCCATCAGGGGTGCATCTAACTTGGCCAACAGTGTGGCCCCTTGGTGAGGGATCGGGAGGCCCTCAAAAAGGTACCAATTTTATCCTTCGGGAGGCATACAGGGTCTCATAGATCTCGCCATGCTCTGGTTGGTTCCGGCCAATGAGTACAAGGGTACCTATTGTATCTTTCAGGACCTGGATGGTTCTGGCTGCCTGCCTACTTTTCAGCCGGTAGGCCAAATGTTTCCTGGTTTTCTCCCCCCCTCTCAATATGCATGATTAAACCTCCTTAGGTTGAACTCAGCCTGTCTAGTCAGATGGGCGTCCAGCTGTATTCTAGTACTGGTAAATTGTGCCAAGAGAGCCTTGGGTGGGTCCTTTTTAGCAAAACTTTTGTATTGGGTCTCCAGAGCTGCCAGGTCACATTCTAAAGTGGCTTGGACAGCCTGCCATTTTTTCCTTTGAGCCAAAACGAATGTTATGATTCTACCCCTGATTGTGGCTTTAAAGGCCTCCCAGAGGGTAGAATCAGAAACCTCCCCGTTGTCATTATTCATCCAGTATTCCTGGACCTCTGTTTTAGGCCACTCCTGAAACTGCAAGTCTTCTGATAGCAGGATATCCAGCCTCCAGGATGAGATCTTGGGTTCCAAGGTGTCCCAGTTCGGGCACAGTTCTAAAGGTGCGTGGTCAGAGGTTATGATAGACATTCACGAGTCTCAAGGGCCCCTGAGGTGTATGCATCTCTGCCATCAGCCATCTCCCCTCTTTATCAGACATACACCTGCCCACCTTCCAGCCCAAGTCTTTGTGAAGCAAAATAGATAACCCTCTTGAATGAGAGGGGGCAGTGCTATGTAACTCCTCCCCTACCCATCCCTGTCTCAATTTCAAAGCTTCTCCAGAGGAGAGTTTGGTTTCATGTAGGAACATTATCCGAGGGCTCATCTTCTTGAGTTACAGTAAAACTTTTTTTCTCTTAATAGGTGAATTGAGTCCTCTGAGGTTCCATGACACCATTCTAACCTCCATCGATACAATTATATAACATCATACACTTTATGCCCCAGTGTGCCCTCATGTTACCCCCCAGCAACCCCCACCCCCATCCACCCCATCCTGATTACTGAAGTGTCCAGCCCCATATCTGCTAGACGGCAAGTGCCCTTGAATGTCCATAATATAAAGAACACAGAAGAATGACAAATGGAAATTAAGTACTTACCATAATTATTGATCTTCTTGGACAGTCTCCATCACTCATTCACACTAGTGGGATAGCGCCGGAGGCGCTAGGACCTAGCGGGAGCCAAAAATTTTCTGAAGGGCTGGCGCGAGGTAGGACCACTTTTATGCGGCTGAGACTGACTCGGCGCCTGTATAGGCTATCTCAGCGTCGACCCTCCAACCGCCTCAGTACCTTTTCGACCAAGGAGGTGCAGCGTAACTAATGAGAATAACTCATTCTGAGTGTCTGGGCCTGAGAGGGCCCAGATGGCCTTTGTAAGAAAGGTCAAAGAACAATGTCTTCACAGTCCGAACCATAGGCCATGAAGACCAGGAAAGAAAAACGAGTGAACCCAGGGGATGGTGGGTGGGCATGTGAATGAGTGATGGAGACTGTCTAAGAAGATCAATAATTACGGTAAGTACGTAATTTCCATATCTTCCTGGACTAAGTCTCCACTACCTATCTGCCACTCAGTGGAGAGTACCAAGCTAAAATCAACAACCCTGAGTAGGGTGGTAGGAGATAGGGTTCACTCGGAAAGGGCAGCCAAGGACTGTCCTGTTAATAAAAAGAGCTGTCTTGTAAGAGCATCTATAACATAGTGCCTACAAGATAAACGCTTGAGTTGTAACTTGTCACCTTGCAGACAACTACAATGGGCAAAAATATAGTTCGCCAGGCAATGCGAACTACTCTAGGAGAGCGGCAAGAACCTGGCCTCACGATTGATCTAGGACCAAAATTAATAGTGTCAAAGACATGCACTAATCTAATGTAAAGGACCTCAGGAACTGCAAGAGCCGGAGGTAAAGTGTACAGGTTCAGGGTAGTATGACTGTATGTGAATATTTGCGAAGCTACCTTAGCAAGAATCTACTTGACCAATGGTCAAGAAAGAAGCATGTCATCTGTTAAGTTAAAGCAAACATGGAAGTAGGAATCTAAGTTCCGACTTGCTGAAGAGTCACTTCTGTTGCTGCAAGGCTCTGATCAGGAGAAGAAAGCCTGATTAAAAAACAAAAAGGGGACTAACAGACTGGTTAGATGCCTAGGTTTTGAAAATATCTCGGAATAAGAGAAATTCTCTAGAGAAAAGAGGTGAGCTATACCACCGCTGGATCGGACTGCCCCCTAGGGGTAGAAGAAATCAGGTACTCTTTACTGAGGTTTAGAGACGACCGCCTCAGGGTTGAGGTGGAACCTGATCAGATCCAAGTGTGGTATCAGGAAATTCCAACTAGGCCCTGTGCTGTGATAATTCTGACCCTCCCCTTTTTTTTTTTTTTTAAATATCATTAGTCCGAGCCGACAAGGTTGCTGGCTGCTATTTGGCAAGTATTGCCTGATACAGAAATGACAAGGATGTCATCCCTCTGAGGAGCAGAGGGAGCCTGAAGATCCATAACTGAACCCCTGACTGGACTAATAATAGCTAGATAGATGTTAACTACCTGTGGCGAAGCAGCCACCAGAGGGGCAGCATCAAAAACGGGCTGTATACCCCTATCAAAGGAGCGGGACAGTCTGTGCAGCTCCCAACCATAGAATTAAAATGTTCCAAAGAGTGTAATTGTCTTGACCACTGAAAAAGTCTAGACGCAGAGGTATATAGTCCACAGATCCAGTCTGAACACTATGGTGGACCCCATAAATGAGGAACTACTAAAAGAGCTTGCATCACAGACTCTGATGATAGAGAGGGCGTATCGTTCAGTATATAAAATGAGTCATCCGCTGTATCACTGACCAGAAGGACAGGGAGAGACTCATCCAGATGCCTTTCTACCACAGAAGGACCCCAAAAAGAGGTCTCGGTTAGAGCCACTAGAGACTCCGCCACCAGGAAGGGTGTCGAGGAGCTTGGCACCATGTAGGGGGCTGAGAAAGTGCTGAGCGGAATGAGAGATTCTGCTGACAGAAACAGAACAGAAGAGTCCCATCAGCGGAAAATCGCTGGATGAGGAGATCCAATGCAGACCGCCACCCACTAAAATGTGTGGAAATAATCCACAGAATAGGAATTCATTCCATGGAAACATCCCAACGTAAGTCCTGCGGAAGAGAGGTCTGCAAACACAGATCTTTCCCTAGTTCTGTCAGACAGCACCAACTGGCACCCCCGCGCACTAGCATCACTTGTGGCACAGGAGGGCACCAAGCAGTAACCATGCCAACCTGAGAGACACCAGAGGGCACCCACGGCAGAACCCGCAGGTATCCTTGGTACCAACGGCAGCAATGGCATGCAAGGGCACCCCCCGACACCCATGGCACCCATGGTACGATGGCACCCAAGAAACCCATGGCACCCATGCCCCCGCTGGTGCTCAGCGCAGTCCACGGCGCCACCCACAGGTGCACAGTGTCACCCGCGACACCCGTGGGTGCCCGGTGCCACCCGCGGCACCAGGCGGGTGCCCGTGGGCATCAGTGGCACCGTGAGACACCCACAGCACCGCTAGTGGCACCGACAATGAAGCACCCACGGTGCCAAGTGCGGCTCCGAGCACAGCGTGAGCCACAGAGTCTACCCACGGCACCGACTGCAGCACAGAGCATGGTGCCGACCACGGCACCGAGCCACGGCGCCGACTGCAGCACAGAATATGGAGCCGACCACGGCACCGAGCACGGCGCCGAGCAAGCCACGGTGCCGACTGCAGCACCCAGTATGGTGTCGACCACGGCACCGAGCGCAGCACCAGCCACGGCGCCGACTGCAAAGACCCAGCACGGGTGCCAAGCATGGCACCCCAGCCACAGCCGAAACCCCGCACCAACCCAACACCAGCGGTGCTGCCTATGGCACCCATGCCAAACCAGAGGCACGGCACCAGACCTGCGGTGCCACCAAGGTGTCGGGCACAATGCCAGGAAAAACACCATGGAAAGCCAATGGAAAAGAAGAGAAAGGTGGTGCCCGTGCCGGCCCCTGCATAGGAAAAGGAAGAGGGGGGTAGGCACGAGGGGCTGACAGGATGGCGAAGGCACCAAGAGGGTACCACGCTCATTCAGATCCAATTGACCCGGCTCCGGTCCAACGGCTCCGAGGCCCGGAGGCTCCGAAACCAGGAACACAACCAGGAAAAAAAGGAGTCAAACACCCTGCTCCACAGGAGCGGCCCAGAGGTGAAACTGCTCACCGGAACTCCAACGAGGACAGAGATGGAGTCCGGAGTCGAGAATGCAGCCGTTAGGAGCTGGGCCAAGGGGAAACCCATGAAAGTCGGTTCAGGCCTATTGCCCCTACCAATGAACAATCCACGTGCAGACATACCAACGGGCAACCTCGAGTGGCACCGATTCTTTTTCCCCAAACGAAGAAGAAGAGCTGAGGCGCCGAGCTGATCCCGCACCGCCAGATTCGTGCTGCCGTGGACTGTCCTCCCCGCCGAGCACAGGACTGTCCGTAGTCAGACCCCTCCCCGTACTTAAGGATGGCGGACCGGCACAGCCCTCTGCCATAACAACTTTCGAAGTCTTCCTATCACACCGCTACCATCTATGACGAATTCGTGGATGGCAGGAAAGAATTTCTTCATAATCTTCTTATTCGTAAAATTAAAAATTACTACTAAATAGTTAAATTAAAATGTTTAAATTAAACACTAAAAGATGCTGTTGTATAGACGAAAACTTTGACTCCGGCAGACGAGCGACGTCGACATCCAAATGCACTTGACGGCGGGAGAAAAGGAACTGAGGCGGCTGGAGGGTCGACGCCGAGATAGCCTATACAGGCGCAAGTCAGTCTCATGGTGCCGCGCGTGCGTGGTCCTACCTCAGCGCCTGCCCTTCAGAAAATTTTTGGCTCCCGCTTGATCCTAGCGCCTCCGGCGCTATCCCACTAGTGTGAATGAGTGATGGAGACTTAGTCCAGGAAGATTAGAAGAATGACAATATATAAATGTACTGTACATAATCACCCCATTCCTTACCATGTAGACCAGCAGACACCATGCTCATTGGCTAACTATAGCCCAGATTAGGTGTCGGTCACTGAGGGGGGGTTCTTAACTTTGTGTCCGCTAAGTGGCAGCTTCCCATATCTCTCCACCCTACCATGCTATTGCTCTACCCCCCCCCCCACAACTGCATCAACAAGTCCTGGTCGAAGAGCCAGGAGGAGAAAATCGGCTTCAGCGTGCTGGGGTAACTGTACAGAAGGTCTGTGGTACTCCCATTGGAGGTGTCATGATGTATCCTGGCAACCACTGAATGGGGCATCTCCACATGGGAGCAGAGATGCTCAACCAGTCTAAGGTGCAGAAATGGCATACCCCCGTAGGCAAAGGACCACAGTACCAGTTGAACACACAGGCCCCACTCCAGGCCATGCTACTTAAAACTATATCGCGCTCTGTGTGGGCCGATATTGGCCTCAGCTAACTCTCCAGACTAAACTTGAACACCAAATACAGAGCAGAAAAAAGGAAACAAAACATTTTTTAAACCAGTGTACCCAACAGGGGTATCATGCCTTTTAGAACTGGAACTTGAAGCAGACCTGCCATAACCCAAGATGGCAGCACCCATAGTTAGACAAATCCCACTCCCAGGTGTGGGGATAGTTAAGCTAACATCCATCTTTGCCACAATCAAAAGTCCCCATTACCCCATACCTGCAATGATCACCTCCCAACACATAAACTTATCAGGCAGGGGCAATGACCTCTGCTACAGTTATTTCATTCTCCTGCAAACACAGAAACATAGACTTTGACGGCAGATAAGGACCGCTTGGCCCATCTAGTCTGCCCATTTCCCTACCTACAGGATAGGCCGCAGATCCTAGTTAACCAACAGTCTATTTCTTCCTACCCCCCACAAGAATTGCCTTATGTCTGTCCCATGCATTCTTGAATCCTCCCACAGTTTTAGACCCCACAACCTCCTCAGGAAGGCTGTTCCATGCATCCACTACCCTCTCTGTGAAATAATACTTCCTCACATTGCCCCTGAACCGCCCCCCCCCCCATCTTTAAATTGTGTCCCCTTGTTCTTGCACGTCTAAGATGCTACCCTCCTGGACTTTGTTGATTCCACTGAGGTACTTAAAAGTTTCTATCATGTCCCCCCTCTCCCTTCTTTCCTCAAGGGTATACATATTAAGCTCCTTTAGTCTCTCCTCATACGGCTTCTCTTGCAGACCCTGCACCATTTTAGTTGCCCTCCTCTGGACTGCCTCTATCCTGTCTATGTCCTTGCAGAGATGGGGTCTCCAGAACTGGACGCAGTACTCCAGATGCGGTCTCACCAACTGTCTGTACAGAGGGATAACAACTTCCTGTTTTCTGCTGCTGATGCCTCTCTCTATGCATCCCAGTATACCCCCCGCCCTTCCTACTGCCTTCTCACATTGCTTGCTAACCTTAAGGTCATCTGATATGATTACCCCAGGGTCCCTTTCCTTTTCTGTTATTTTTACTACCTCCCCCTCAATTGTGTATTCTTCCCCTGGGTTCTTGTTTCCCAGGTGCATTATTTTGCACTGAATCCTAGCTGCCATACTTCTGACCATTCCTCCAACCTTGCCAAGTCCCTTCTCATCCTTTCCACGCCTCCTAGTGTATCAACCCTGTTGCAGATCTTTGTGTCATCTGCAAAGAGGCATACTTTTCCTTCCAGTCCCTCTGCAATGCCACTTACGAAGACATTAAAAAGGACTGGACCCAATACTGAACCCTGCGGTACTCCACTAGTAACCCTCCTTTCTTCACTGTGTACTTCATTTACTATTACCTGTTGTTCAACCAGTGTTTTACCCAGGCTACCACCCTAGGACCCACTCCCAGGCTGGCTAATTTAGTTATTAATCTTTTGTGCGGAACTGTGTCAAATGCCTTGCTAAAGTCTTTTTAGGCCATGTCCACAGCCCCTCCCTGGTCTACTACTTTGGTCACCCAGTCAAAGAAATCTATTAGATTTGTCTGACATGACCTTCCCGCTGTGAACCCATGCTGCCTTGGGTCCTGTGCCCCACTGGCCTCTAGGTACACAACTATTCTTTCCTTCAGAAGTGACTATCACTTTCCCTACCACAGAGGTCAAACTGACAAGTCTGTAGTTTCCTGCCTCTGTCTTGGTCCCACTTTTGTGAAGGGGAATCACATCCGCCTTCCTCCAGTCCTTGGGTACCACACCATCCTCCCATGATTTATTAAAGAGAGTAGCCAGTGGTTTCACTAGTTCCCCCCTTAATTCTTTTAGAATTCCGGGGTGAATTCCATCAGGCCCCATTGCTTTGTCTACCTTCAGTTTTAAGAGTTCTTGCAGAACCCTTTCTTCTGTGAAAGGACTGGGATCGACCCCCCTATCAAGAGTGCTTCTGTTAATTGGATTAGGCACTTCCCCCTCCTCTTTGTGAATACTGAGCAGAAATATTCGTTCAGTATCCCTGCTTTTTCACTGTCCCCCTCTGCCCACCCACCGTTCATTCTATTCAGCCTCACTATCCCTCCCTTTGTCTTTCTACGCTCGCTGATGTACCTATAAAAGGCTAGTTACATGTCGTCTGGGAGGGGAGAAGACCCCGAGCAGTCCTGTGTGGTACAATCCGCTGGTGGGTTGGACCCTCTTATTACTCTCCTCATCCCCTATAGCCGCCTCGGCCCAGGATGTTGGAGGGGCCAAAGTCGGAACCCCTCTGCCTGCAGGATCCAGCTCAGCATTCGGGAGCATTGCTTCTGAGAAGCCCTCATCTGATAAGTCCCTGAGGGCACAAAAACGATTAGAGCCGGGTGAGTAATCCAGGGTCTCTGAGGACTCACCAGAGTCCTGGCTACAACTCCGAGACCGGAGCCTAGGAGATTTGTCCAAATGCAATCCTTTGGGGAGTATCTTTCACCGATTGCAGCATTGTGATTTAGGGGCAGGGACCCATGCCCCTCCTGACTTATGGCGCTGATTGGGAACAGATGACACCTTAGGGGTCGGGGCCAGCACATAGGCCTCCTGTGCTGTGCAGTCCATGTGGTTCGAGCATTTAGGTGAGCGGGCCCATTTGGAGGGATTGTCTAGCTTGCCCCAGTTGAGATTGGGGGCATATGATGCCAGAAAGCTCTCCGCCACTTTTGGAGATTCCAGTAGATTGGGGGTCCTATTGATCAGGACCCACAGCATGGACAGATAACAGAGAGAGTATTCAAGGCCCAATTCAGCACAGGCTCTGCGAGCAAGTGTGAAGGCCAGTCTGTGGGCCTACAGTTCCTGGGAGAAATCAGTGTAAACAAATATTTTCCTCCTTCCATTTCAGTGAGCCCCTGGCTCTGGCCCCCATCAGGATGGTCTCTCAATCGGGGAAGTGGAGGAAGCGCGCCAGGATCGGGTGCGGTCTGCTCCCTGCCGCAGGTCTCAGGGCTAAGGATCTATGATCCCAGTTGATTTCCAGAGGACTGGTCCCTTGCCAGCCCAAAATTCTGGGGAACTCTTGCGGAAGAAAGGCAATACAATCTTGGCCCTCGCAGCCCTCCGTAAAGCTGACCAGCCGGAGATTATTTTGGCGGCTTCGGTTTTCCAAGTCTTCCGTTCGGTTCCATAATAAGTGCAGGGTTTTATACTGGTCATGGAGCTTAGTGTCCATGCAGTGGATTGGGTCTTTGTGATCTGCTAGACACTGCTCCGTGACACTGGGCCGCTGGGATGTCCACAATGTCCGAGGCAATGCTCTGATCTGCAAGTTCTAATTTGTTCATTTTTGTGAGCAGCTCTGTAAACATGCCTCTGATTTCCATCAGGTTGATATCACTAGTCTGGGCAGCCGCTACTGCCATGGTGAGGATCTGACTTTACCCTTAGGCCTGACCTCATGGAGACAAGAAGAAGCTTGATCTCCGCTGTTGCAGGAGCTACAGAAGCGAGAGTTACCTTCCCGGAATCAGTAAGTTAAACTGAGTATAGTAATGTGGTTGGTGGAAACTGAGGGACAGATTTAAATTGTACAATACCGGATAGTTGTCAAGGCAGAGGGAGCTCTAGGAATCAAGGGGCCATTTCCTTCAGGCTCTAAGCCATGCCCCCTTTTGACTACGTTTTTATCTTATTCTTCCCCTCTCTTTTTCGTTCCCTCCCTCTTCCCCAGTTTACTCCATTCTACCTATCCACCCCTGTTCATTCCACCCCCGTGCCAACCCTTTCCTACTATGTGTTTATGTTATGTATAGTTTTTATGGAAGTACTTTTATGAGTCACTTATTCCATCAAATAATGGTATTTATAAATGCTTTTAAATTTGGAACTATAGTTATACTTTTGTACATATTTTGACAATGTGCACGTCTCTTCAAGAAAAGTACAGTTACGTAAGAACTTACCATAACAGTAGATGTTTGAGAGGCGCTCTTGCAGTAGGTATTCACATATATAATTGAGTCCCAAGCAGTCTGGAACAAAGAAAAGCACTCAGGAGGAGGACAGTTTTCCATAGCATGGAACCTCAGGCTGAACAGATCTTATGAAAGGAGACCTTGAAGCACAGACCACCCGAAGCCTGCTCTAGAGCGAGAGGCAATGTCCAAACTGTAGTGTTTTGTATAGGTATGGACAGAAGTACAAGTTGCGGCTGCACAGATGTCTGCCACTGACACGTTCTTGAAACAAGCCGCAGAGGCAGCTACTCCTCTTGTAGAGTGACCTCTGACTTGACCCAGCAGAATCTTGTTGTACTTGTCTTAACAGAAAGTAATACAATGAGCCAACCATTTTGATAGGCATTGCCTAGAAACAGCATTGTCTTCTCTTTTGTGAGCAAGAGAGACAAAAAGCTCATCAGTTTTCCTGAGATCCTTAATCCGTGTGGTGTAGTATCTCAGTATTCTGTGAACATCCAGAGTATGCAAGAGGTACTCCCCTTGATTGAAGTGTTGCGTAAAGAAAGCGGGTAGTTCAATGGATTGATTCAGCATAGATTCAGCCACCACGTTAGGGAGAAACTTAGGGTTGGTGCGTAGAGCCATATGTTCCTTGTGGAAAATCAAGTATGGGATTTTGCACATCGAGGCCTGAAGCTCGGAAATGCGCCAAGCAGAAGTAATGGCCACTAGGAAGAGTGTCTTCCAAGAAAGGAACTTTAAATCTGCTGTAGCTGCTGGCTCAAAGGGAGGTAGGGTAAGCTTCTCCAGGATAAAATTCCAGTTCCAAGGAGGGGCAGGAATGTAGATGGGGGGTCTCAAATGGAGAACCCCTCTGAGGAAAGTCTTAGAGACTTCCAACTGCACAAAAGTCCAATCTCTGAAGGGAATATGGTAGGCTGAGATAGCTGCCATATGGCCTTTCAACGAGGAATGGCCGAGACCCAGATCGAAGAGGTGACGCATGTAGTCCAGGACTTTATTGTCTGAGCATGAGAAAGGTTTGAAGTCTTTCAAAGTGGCCCAAATAGAGAACTGTTTCCATTTCATGGCTTAGGAGGACCTGGTGGAAGGCTTTCTGGCCTATCAAGATGTCCACAACGAGCGGAGAAACTCAGAAGTTGGCTTTGTTACGTCTGCAGGAGCCACACATGTAAGTGAAGGTATTTGAGACCTGGATGAACAAGGGTCCCCTGATCCTGGGTCAAAAATTGTTGCAACAGAAGAAGAGGAAGTGGAGGTTCCTCTGAAAACTGTTGCAGAAGAGAGAACCAAACTTGCCTGGGCCAGAAGGGAGCAATGAGAATCATTCGAGCTCCCTCCGATCCGAGTTTGTTCAGGACCCTCGGAATTAAGGGAATAGGAGGGAAGGCATAAACTAATCTGTCCCTCCAAGCGAGAGACAGAACGTCCCGCCAAATAATGTCTCGCCCTGGAGCGAGCGAGCAGAAGGCAGGAAGTTTTGCATTTTGGGAGAAGCGAAGAGGTCTATCTGAGGTATTCCCCATCGCTGAAAGATGTCGTTTATGACTTCTTGATCCAATTCCCTTTCGTTTCACCTGGCTGAGGACCAACTGAGTTGGTCCGCCAGTCTGTTTTCCACTCCCAGAACGTGAATCGTAGTCAAGTGAAGATGATCCTGGGTTGCCCAAAGCCAGACTCTCATTGCTTTCCGGCACAGAGGATAGGAACATGTTCCTCCCTGCTTGTTGAGATACCAGACTACGCACATGTTGTCTGATTGTATGAGGAGATGACCGGGAAGGATAATGGAGTGTAGAGCCTGAAGGGCATAAAGGACTGCCCTCAGTTTGAGAACATTTATGTGCAGGTTTTGTTCGAACTTGGACCAGCTGCCCCGAGTCCTGTGAGACCCGAGATGGGCTTCCCAGCCTTCTCCTGATGCATCTGTCATCAACGTCTGGGGGGTTCATACTGAAGTGAACTCCCAGGCATAGGTTCTCCTGCACTATCCACCATTGTAAGTCCCTGATCATGGGATCAGAAACTAGCACCTCTTGGCCTAGACTGGCCAGGGTCTGGTCCCACTGTGACCGAAGCATCCATTGAGAGATTCTCATATGGAGCAGAGTGCGTGGGACTGTTGGAATGGCAGCCGCCAATAGCCTGAGAAAGCGAAGGACTGACCTGGCTCCAACCCTCCTGCGACTGGACAGAAGACGGACCCGAGTCTGAAGGGCATCCACCCTGTCCAGAGGCAAAAAGGCTTTGCCAATGGTTGTGTCCAGAATCGCCCCTATAAATTGGAGGCGTTGGCAAGGGACCAAATGGGACTTTGCCCGGTTGATGGCGATACCCAGGCTAGTGAAAACCTGCAGGGTAAGGGAAAGGGAATGCAGGAGTTCCTCCCTGGATGGGGCTGCCAGGAGCCAATCGTCCAGGTACAGGAATACCTGAACTCCCTGGGTACGCAGGTGGGCCGTTACCACAGACAGACATTTGATAAAAACTTGGGGGACAGAGGAAAGACCAAATGGGAGGCCGTGAATTGGTAGTGGTCCCCCTGAAAGCAAAAACAAAGGAATTTGCAGTGGGAAGGGCAAATGGGGATATGCAGGTAGGCATCCTGCATGTCCAGAGTGCATAGCCACTGCCCCTTCCGAAGAAGTGGTACAAGGCTCTGCAAAGAGAGCATTCTGAAGCGTTTGTACTCCACAAACACGTTCAGGGAGCTGAGGTCTAGGATAGGCCTCACATGTCCCGTCTTCTTTGGAACTAGGAAGGAATGGGAATAGTAACCTGTCCCCCAAAGATGGTAGGGGACTGTTTCTATTGCCGCCTTTGAGAGAAGGGAGGTGATTTCCTCTTGGACTAGAAGAAGATGTTGCAGAGAGTAAGATGACTGGGGGGTGATCTTCGGGGTGGTTTCTGAAGAAACTCTACTCAGTGTTCTGCTGATATCAACTGGAGCACCCAAGCGTCTGACATTATCCTCTCCCAACCTGGCAAATGGAAGGAGAATCTCCCCCCTACCAGTTCCTCCGGATCCTCCAGGGGCAGTGGGAGAGGGAGGGAGGGAGTCAGGAGGTGTGGGGAAGCGCAACAGCCGAGGCTCCAGCAGCTTTTTTGCTGGGGGGAGTCTTGGTTGCTGAAGGGGCCTGATGTTTGTTGGCCCGTTTGCCCTGTGGTTTTTGTTTTTGTCAGTTTTGCTTATGAAAAGGACGCTGCTGCCCTTGAGGGGGCCTGTACATAGAGCTGACAGACTTGAGTGCAGTGCCCTTCTCTTGCAGTTCAGTAATGATAGAAACACAGAAACATAGAATTTGATGGCAGATAAGGAACGCTTGGCCCACCTAGTCTGCCCATTTCCCCACCTAACGGATAAGCCGCAGATCCTAGTTAACCAACAGCCTACTTCCTCCTACCCCCCACTAGAATTACCTTATGTCTGCCCCATGTATTCTTGAATTCCCCCACTGTTTTGATTCTACAACCTCCTCAGGAAGGCTGTTCCATGTATCCACAACCCTCTCTATGAAGAAATACTTCCTCACATCACCTCTGAGCCGTCACCCCTCTATCTTCAAATTGTGCCCCCTTGTTTTTACACATCTCTTTTTCTGAAAGATGCTACCCTCTTGGACTTTGTTGATTCCCTTGAGGTATTTGAAAGTTTCTATCATGACCCCCCTCTCCCTCCTTTCCTCAAGGCTATACATCTTTAGTTCCTTTAGTCTTTCTTCATATGTCTTCTGATGCAGACCCTGTACCATTTTGGTTGCCCTCCTCTGGACAACCTCCACCCTGTCTATGTCTTTGCGGAGATTGGGTCTCCAGAACTGTACACAGTACTCCAGATGTGGTCTTACCAACTGTCTGTACAGAGGGCCAACAACTTCCTGTTTTCTACTGGTGATGCCTCTCCTTATGCATCCCAGTATCCCACCAGCCCTCCTTACTGCCTTTTCACATTGCTGGCCCACCTTTAGGTCATCTGATATGACTACCCCCAGGTCCCTTTCCATTTTTGTTGTGTCAGTATCTCACCCCCCATTGTGTACTCTTCCCCTGGGTTTTTGTTTCCCAGGTACATTACTTTGCACTTCTTTGCATTGAATCTAAGCTGCCATACATTTGACCATTCCTCCAACCTTGCCAAGTCCCCTTTCATCCTTTTCACCCCATCTTGTGTATCAACCCTGTTGCAGATCTTTGTGTCATCTGCAAAGAGACATACTTTTCCTTCCAGTCCCTCTGCAATATCACTTATAAAGACATTAAAAAGGACCGGCCCCAGTACTGAACCCTGCGGTACTCCACTAGTAACCCTCCTTTCCACTGTGTGCTCCATTTACTATTACCTGTTGTTCAACCAGTGTTTTACCCAGGCTACCATCCTAGGACCCACTCCCAGGCTGGCTAATTTATTTATTAATCTTTTGTGCAGAACTGTGTCAAATGCCTTGCTAAAGTCTAGGTAGGCCATGTCCACAGCCCCTCCCTGGTCTACTGCTTGGTCACCCAGTCAAAGAAATCTATTAGATTTGTCTGACATGACCTTCCCGCTGTGAATCCATGCTGCCTTGGGTCCTGTGCCCCACTGGCCTCTAGGTACTCAACAGTTCTTTCCTTCAGAAATGATTCCATCATTTTCCCTACCACTCAGGTCAAACTGACAGGTCTGTAGTTTCCTGTCTCTGTCTTGCTCCCACTTTTGTGAAGGGGAATCACATCCGCCCTCCTCCAGTCCTCAGCTACCACCCCATCCTCCCATCATTTATTAAAAAGGGTAGTCAGTGGTACTAGTTCTTCCCTTAGTTCTTTTAAAATTCTGGGGTGAATCCCATCAGGCCCCATTGCTTTATCCACCTTGAGTTTTAGAGTTCTTTCAGAACTCTTTCCTCTGAGAAAGGACTAATATCAACTCCCCTATCCAGAGTGCTTCTATTGACTGGATTAGGTATTTCCTCCTGCTTTTCCATTGTGAATACTGAGCAGAGGTATTCGTTCAGTATCCCTGTCTTTTCACTATCGCTCTCTGCCCAACCACCTTCCTCTTTGTTCAGCCTCAGTATCCCTGCCTTAGTCTTTCTTTGCTCCCTAATGTACCTACAAAAGGTTGTATCCCCCTTCTTAACCGCATAGGCTATCTTTTCCTCGGTTTGGGCCTTTGCTATTCTGACTGCCTTACCCACTTCCTTCTGCTTTAACTGGTACAGTTCTCTGTCCTGCTCTTTCTGTGTTTCCTTATACTTCCTGAATGCTATCTTTTTTTCCCTTACCTTCCCCGCCACTTCTTTTGAGAACCATAGTGTTTTTTTCCTTTGCTTTGATTTGTTTATTTGCTTCACACAAGACTTGGTTGCCTCTGTGATGGCGGTTTTGATTTCCTCTGTTGCTTCACCCCATCTTCTTGCCTGTTTGCTAGTGCTTTTCTGAGGCACTCTCCCATTTTGACAAAATCAGCCCTCCTGAAGTCCAGTACCTTCACTTTTGTGTGGCTTGACTCCACAGCTAAGTTTATCGTGAACCACACTGTTTGGTGGTTGCTTGTTTCCAGATGGCTACCCACTTCAAGATCAGAGATCCTCTCTCCATCCCCATTTGAGAGTACCAGGTCTAGGACTGCTCTCTCCCGAGTGGGTTCCAAAACTAGTGGTCTGAGGCATGCCCCTGTAGGGCATCGAGAATGGCCCTGCTCTTGTATGTGGCTGTAGCAAAGGTGCTCCAGTCAACATCTGGCATATTCAGGTCCCCCATTAGCAATATCTCCCCTTTCTCTGCCATCCCAAGGATGCCTTCTATTATTTCCTTGTCCATTTCCTCCCCCTGAGATGGGGGTCTGTATACAACCCCTGTGCGGATTGTGGAGCCATTTCCAGTCTCCAGGGTGACCCACAGTGCCTCCTCTCCTCCCTGTTTACCCTTTAGTTCTGTTGCTTTGATCCCTTCCCTTACATAGAGAGCTCCTCCTCCTCCTCTTCTTCCCTCCCTGTCCCTCCTGTAGATTGTGTACCCTGGTATGTTGACATCCCAGTCATGGTTCTCTGTCTACCATGTTTCTGTGACTGCCACAATATCCAGGCATCCCTCTGCCATCAAGACTACCATTTCAGGGAGCTGTTTACCTAGACTACGGGCATTGGTACTCATTACCCTCCATTTTTTTATGGCTTTATTTCTTTTTTGCCCCACCCCTGTCCCTACTGCCTTTGTGTTTTTCTCCATTTACCCCTGCCCTTCTCCCTATCGACTGCTCTATTTTGGTGTTTACGTCACTAATTACCCTGATTTTTGGGGGGGACTAGGATTTCCCTTCTCCTCTTCAGTGCCTCCCCCCTTGGCTAGTTTAAATGCTTGCTACTGAAGCATTTAAACCTATCACCTAGGATCCTGGTTTCCTCCAGGATAGATGCAGACCATCGGCGCCTGTATAGGCCTGCATCCCTTCAGGTGGAGCCCCAGTCCCCAATGAAGCCAAATCTCTGAGCTCTGCACCAGCTTTTCAACCAGTCATTGAATCCCATGGTGTGGAGTGCCCTAGCCTCATCCATGCCATAGACAGGTAGCACTTCTGAGAAAGTTACCGTGTGTGCTACTTGTCTAAGGCCCCTTCCCAACTTCACAAACTCCTGTTGTACTGCTCTGATCCCATTCTCAGCCAGGTCATTCGTCCCTAGGTGGATAATGACATCCAGCTCACTCCCCCTTGCCACTGCTCCCACGATCCTGAGGATTCGTTTCCTGTCCCTCCACAAGCCTTGGCTGGGCAGGCACCTTACCTCCTTTCCTCCCTCTGGTTCACAGCCCCCAACAATGAGTCCCCACCAGGTCATTTCCTTCCCTGTAGGGTCCTGGGCCACCCTCCTGTGGGTCTCCATTGTGGAGGTTCCCAGCATCCTCCTTGGTGTCCACTGCAGGTGCTTCCATAGAGGAACCATGCTTTGCCAGAGTGGCGAATGAATTGTGGAGAGGCACAACTGGAGGGATGCCCCTCTGTTCCACCACCCTCACCCTCCCTGAGTCCACCATGGTCCAATCACTCCTCTTTCTTGGCAACCTCTGAGGTAGTGGTGGTGGCCTGGGTGGTCCCTGGGTGGGGGAGCAGGTTTCCCGAATCCTTGCCAAGTCAGCATGGAGACGAGCAATCTCCTCCCTCAGACCAGAGAGGTGCCTGCAAATAGGACAGCAACGCAGTTTCCAGAATGTCTCCTGGAAGACTGCTGCTCCACAGCCAGTGCATTGCACCACTCCCCACATGTCTGTGTCTCTTCCAGTTACAGATGCTTTTTTGTTTTTTGTTCTTGTTTTAGTGTGTGCAAGCTTGTAAGTGTTTCTATCCCCTATTCAGTGTGCTGTGCCTTTAAGGATATGAACAGGTGTATGTTGTTAGCAGTTTTGAGAAAGTGATGTCAAAGCCCCTGCTATAAAGGAAGTTATGTGCTTGGGGTGGGTGGGGAGAGGGGAAGGGTGGGTGGAATAAACCTATGCTGTCCAGAAACAATCACCTACAACTCTTACCCTCCACCGGGAGTGCCTTCCTTCCTTTCAGACACCTATTTCACAAAGGCTAAGTAACAGGTCTAGTCACAACTGACTGCAAATATCTTCCAGCTACAGTTCCTCCCTGGCAAATTAAAGTTAAAACTAAGAAAAGTCCACCCCAAAAACAGAATCAATACTAGTTACTTACACAGGTCCAAAAAGTAATAATAATTCAGTTCAGTATAGTCTAGAAAATAACCTCCTTGATTCAAGGAAGATGTGGCTGCTTTCTCACTCTCCCTGTCTTCAATGTGAGAAGGAGACTGCAACACCTCTGAGACAAAAAACAACAACTTTTCAGCAAAAAATAAATAAATAAAATAGGGGCAAACAGTAATTTTACTTAGCCTAATGACAAAAAGTCACAAAAATTTAAACACCACCTGTAATAATTTCACAGAAGACATACCCTGTAAGAAACACTTTGCTACACAGAAAGATAAAGCAGTAACAGAAGATATACCTTGCAAAAGACAATTTGAATCAGAAGATTACAGCAGTAATCTGTTAGCACACACCTGTATCCACACCTTGTAATAATGCAGCAGAAGGTATACCCAGCAACAGCAATTTGAAGAGAAAAATAAAGCAATAAAATGTTAGCAACAAACAGTAACAATCCCTGTGAGTACAAAATAAAAACAACACACAGTTAATCTGCCTAGCCAAAAGTCTTAATCCTTTCCCTTACTCTGGTAAGGTTCTTAGTTCTGTCCTTTCAAGCAAGCTAGAAGAAAAGAGCTCAGGTGAAGCTAGGTGCCTTGGCCAGCAAACCTAGCCTTCCACCTCCTTGACATCACCCCCGAAGAGCACCGAACCCCTGAAGGGGGCATCCTGGATAGCGGATTGTACTCATTTATTACTTATTACATTTTGTTAACCGGGTAAGCCAGCTGGACCCCAGAAGTCACTTTTTCATGGAGCGACCCAGAGTTAATTACATACAAAAAGCAGTGCAGGTACAGTCCGAGTGTACATAGTGGTTACATAGAGCGATGCAGGTGCAATCCAAGAATACAAAGTGGTTACAATAGAGCAGTGCAGGTACAATCAAAGTATACATAGCAGTACAAAGCATACAGAATAATTAGACAATGTACAATGATCATTGGAGAAGTGGTAACTTTTAACATGACAACAGTGGTAGCAGTTAGACCTAGGGTAGGCAGAGCTGTTGCTTCTGTGCCCCATTCAGTGTAGGATGGCAGGAGACCGGTTACATTGGAAATGATGGGTTATCAAAAGCGAGAACGACTACTTACAGAAAATGGAACACAAGCTCAGGGGTGGCAATTAGGTGCCAGTTAGATTAGACATTCCCTGGACATCCTACAGGGAGCATGTTTAGGCTAGTCTACTGGACAGGTGCAGGAGCTAAGTTTCCAGTGGTGATTGCGTAGCCCCGCCTGAAAGATCATTAGTGATCAGGGACCAAACCTGACACACGGAGCCAGGCATGATGCCATAGGCCTATGGGGAAAGCCGAGCTCCTTCCAGCTGTGTCCACAGCGTCGTAAGTGGCACAAAGCATGTGCCGACTGGCCAAACGAGTAGAACGGACAAGATCCACCACTTCCTGCTTTGTCTAAGACTCAGGAAGGGAGTCCAATTTGGATTCTACCTGACTAAGGATGGTCTTTTGGTAATCCCCGATATGTGCCACATAATTCAGGGCCCTAATACCCAGGGTAGAAGAGGAATAGATCTTCTTCCCGTATTGCTCCAGAAAACGGGATTCCTTATCAAGCGGAGATGAGCCGAGATGTTTGGGATTTGCAGAGCGGCAGTGGGCGGCGCTAACGAAGACCGAGTCCACCTTGGGGTGTAAGTTAAGGAAATCTACACCCTCAGGAGCCTGATATAGCCTGTCCACCTTCCATGGATGGGGGCCTAACGCAGAAGGTTGTTTCCAAATGGTGGAAACAAGATCTGTGTGAGGCTCTATCCAGGGGTGGAATCAGCACAGAAGCGGTCTCGGGCAGATCCAGATGAGCAGTGAGTTACTTACGTTGCGGGTCTGGCTCCAGTGATTGCCACTGATGGACTTCCTGGATTTTTCACAGTAACTCCAGAAAGGAGAGATCCTCCGGGAGGCGATAACGTGATGCAGCCACCGTGGTAGTACCTCTCCTCAACCACTCCCACTCGTCTCTCTCATAAAACCCCCAAATAACATTACTTACGGGCCGGTAAAGTGTGGTAGTCCATTCAGAAAAAGGAGCTAATGATCCAAATCTCTCGGGTGCAATTTTGCTAGCAGTAGCGACTTCATGGAGGCAGAAATGCGTCTCACACTTCCTCACCACACGGCGCCAAGCATGCCAGAAATCGAGTAAGAAAACAAAGTCTCAGCCCCACTCTTCTTCCTCGCAGGCTGTGGGGCGCCAGCAGCAAACCCTCCTGACTAACTACTAAGGGAGGAATTCCGGCCATTTAAAGAACTGTATTCCTTGGCCACGGATTTCAGAAATTTGTCAGGGGCCCTAGAGGAACTCACTAGATGCACCAGTGACAATGAAGCCAGGCTAATTTCAGCAGAGAAAAAGCTTGCAACATTCGACACAACCATGGCAGCTACAAGATACAGAATTGCCAAGTTAGAGGCGAAGGTTGAAGACCTAGAAGGTAGGAGCCGATGGAATAATCTGATCTTGAGCAGGCTCTCTGAGAAGGCAGATGATGAGAATCCTGTTCCATTTAAGCAAAAACTTCTCACCAAATTGGCTGGCCCATCACCCTTTGGAACTGGGTACATGACTGAACGAGCCCATAGGGCTCTGCGGCCCATGCCCCCTCCAGGTGCTACCCCTCATACATTCATTTTCAAGTTTTTAAACTATCAGGGGAGGCAACATGTATTGAGCAAGGTGAAAGACCTAAAAGAAGTGCTCTGGGAGGGGAATATACTCCGTGTGGCCCAAGATCTGCCCTTGTCAGTCAGGCAGAAAAGAACTACCTACCACGCAGAGGTTACTAAACTGATTGCGGCCAACATCAGATTCCGAATGGGCTACCAGGCCCGATTTCAAGTCCTGATAGCAGGATTATGGCAGTCTTTTGAGGACCTGAAAACGGCTGAAGAATCCCTGAAGGGATCCTTCCCTGCCTTGTTTAAAGATCGCTGAGGTCTGTTTCGTGTCATGGGAAAGAGAAGCTCTCTCGGAGGACTGATAGCCACATTTTGCTTTTACTAGTTGTTTTTTTTCATTACCTGTGGCGCAAGCGGCTAATGGAAACTGGTTGTGAAGCTGTGCCCGGCTCAGCAATATTATATTGGTGGAACATCCTCTCCCCTTTTCGAACTGGAACATTGTTATACGTAATACAACCCTGGGGACAATACACTCTCAATGTGCTACAGGGACAGTCTGTGACTAAGTATGCCGTTAGGCACCCTTCAGCTGTGTGTATTATCTTGAAAAACAATCTTCCTGGAAGAATGCTCACCCTGGTCTCGGCTGGGGTCTGATTAGAGTTTAAGTGTTTGATACAGCTCTCATTCTGGTAGTTTTGGAGAGATCTCCATCTACCTTTTGTTTTGTTAAGAAAACCCCAATGTGTACAGATCTACTTTACCTGGCTCGTTTTGTAAGCCCAGAGGAGTCTCAAAATTGAAAGCTTTGTGACCATTTTGTTTTTCCTTAGCACACCAGGGGACTCTCATGTTGTTTCATCAGGATATTGGACAAATATGTTTCAGAGGATGTGAATCACATTCCGCCATTTATGTTATTACATTTTCTCTTTGGTTGTTAAAGGGTTTTGTGGGGGACAAGGCCTCCATGTAACCGTGGATCGTGTACTACAATGTGCAGTGGGTGGGAGGAGGGTCTACCACTAGAGTGGATGTTTTGGGACATAGGAATCCATTGGTCACTACTGGGGTACATGTTTTGGGAATTGTGGAAGGAGGGAGGGGTGGTGGGTGGGGAGACCGGCTTGGCAGGGGAGTGTTTTTTCTGTGGATGAGTTATAATTACAACGTTTTTGACACATTTAGATTATAATGGGGTGTATTGTTGAATGTTACTAGGTTTTTAATGTGGAATGTCTGTGGAGCGAGGAATAAGAACAAAAGATATAAGATTTTTAAGCATGTGAAATTATTGCAAGGCAACGTCATATTCCTGCAAGAGACCCATTTGTTAGAGGTTGAAGGAAACCTTTTTCGAAGACAGTTTGTAGGACAAGTTTTTCATGCTGGGAACAGCACTCAATCCCAGGGGGTGGCCATTTTAATAGCTCGGGGCATACCATTTCTTAATGAACAAGTCTTTGGAGACCCTGAAGGACAGTATATCTTGGTGAAAGGCTTGCTAGACAGGCGGACCTTAATCCTGGGCAGTATTTATGGTCCTAATGCTGATACGCTACAATTTTGCACGGATCTTCTTAAGGTACTGGCTCCTTTCACCTCTATACCGATAATATTAGGGGGTGACCGGAACCTTCCCATCACACCTGACCTAGACAAATCAGATGCAAAACGGAAAGGCCTCTTTCCGGCTCAAAGAGCCCTCAGAGAACTGACAGACCATCTGGGTCTCTATGACCCATGGCGACTCCTCCATCCCCGCCTAAAGGAATTCACTTTCAGGTCTGCGGTTCATGGAACCAGTTCACGGATTGACTACTTTCTGTTGAATCCTTCATTGTTGAGGGGCTTCACTGATTCTGCAATTGACCCTGGGATGATGTCTGACCATTCTGTAGTGGCCTGTTCCATGTCACTTCAGGCAGACTCCCCCAAAGAATCATTGTGGAAACTCAACAACCAATTGCTTAAAGATGAGAATATAGTAAACCAGATACTTCAAGAAATGAAAGAATACACCAATATGAACCTTAACTCCACATGGCGACCTGATTTTGAATGGGCTGCCTTAAAATGTGTACTTTGTGGGGTGTTAATCAAACTAGCCTCTTAGCGAAAAAGGCAAAGAGTCTAGGAGGCCATGTCCCTATTGTCTAAGATCCGGAGTTTAGAAGTTTCTTTATCCCCCAACACAACGGAGGCACAGAACTCCACCTTAATAGGACTGCGGGATAAATATTCCCGCCTTTTGCATGAGTCGACGGAATACGCCATACTTAAGACAGGCACGAAATACACTGATCAAGGGGAAAAGGCGGGGCACCTCCTTGCCTTAAGGCTTAAAAAGACTGAACAATTCAGGTTGGTTTGAGCTATCCAGTCCCAAGTTAGTGGAACCCTGCAACTGTCTCCTAAGAATACAACGGAGGAGTTTGCGGAGTTTTATGGAAAACTATACTGCCCCATGCCCAATCCTCTGGTAAGCGAAGCAGTTCAGGAATATCTAGATGCCATCCCCCTTCCCTCCCTTACCCAGGAGCAGCATAACTCTTTGATTACTCCTATTTTGGAATCTGAGATACAAGCTGCCATTTCCTCCCTGGTCTCTGATAAGGCCCCTGGGCCTGATGGCTTTTCCTCCAATTTTTATAAGGTTCTTTCTCCCCATCCGATTTCTTGGCTGAAACATTTATTTGAGTGGATCCTGGACTCCAAATTTCTGGATCGTTCTCTGCTCGAGGCTTTAATTATTGTAATACCCAAACCTGGTAAAGATCCGGAAAACGTTAGTAGCTACAGACCCATCTCTTTACTAAACTGTGATGTTAAAATATTGGCTAAAGTCCTTGCTACTAGATTAAAGCAGGTATTACCCCAAATAATCCACCCAGATCAGGTTGGGTTTATGGACGGCACACAGTCAGCTGACCACTTTCACAAACTCAGGCATATTTTCTCTGCATCTAGGGATTCCGAAATTCCAGCCGGACTACTTTCCCTGGATGCAGAGAAAGCGTTTGAGAGAGTTAACTGGAATTTTCTATTCTTAACTATGAAACTATTTGGTTTCCCACAGACATTTATCCACTGGATCTCTTCCCTCTACCAACATCCTCAAGCCCGTATTTACTGCAATGGTGTATTGTCTAACCTATTCACTTTATCTTCTGGCACCAGAACCAGGGAACTATAGACCGGTGAGCCTCACATCCATCGTGGGTAAGCTAATGGAGACTATCCCGAAGGAGAGGCTGGTGGCCCTCCTAGAGGCCAAAGAACTACAGGACAGCAGAGAGCATGGCTTCATATAGGGTAGATCCTGCCAAACCAACCCGGTGGAGTTCTATGACTGGGTAACTAGGCAACTGGACAGGGGCCATGCAGTGGATGTCCTGTATCTGGACTTCAGTAAGGCATTCGACTTGGTGCCGCATGGAAGGCTGGGAAGTAAGTTAGAAGGCACAAGGGCAGGTGCAAAGCTAGTGAGATGAGTAGGGAACTGGCTTCAGGGAAGGCAACAGAGGGTGGTGGTGGGTGGGGAGCACTCACACCCAAGGGTAGTGACGAACGGTGTTCCACAGGGCTCAGTTTTGGGACCAATATTGTTTGGGATATTCATTGCAGACATATCACTGGACATCAAGAGCAAGATCAGTCTGTTTGCTGATGATACCAAGGTAGGAGCGGTGGTGGACAACCTAGGGGGCTAGCGCGTTGCAGGATGATCTGGCAAAGCTTGAAACCTGATCAGACACCTGGCAACTGGGGTTTAATGCCAAAAAGTGCAAGGTGCTATATTTTGGGATGAAGAACCCAAGGAGGAGTTATCAGCTGGGGGGTAGTGCAGCTAACCCAGACAGAGGAGGGGAAGGATCTGGGGGTGCTCATTACAGGGTCAATGAACAACTTGGCACGATGTAGGAAGGCAGCTACAAAGGCCAACAAAATGCTGGGTTGCGTTGCAAGGGGTATATCCAAAAGGAGGGAGGAGGTGATTCTGCCACTGTATAGGTCATTGGTTAGACCACACCTGGAGTACTATGTGCAGTACTGGCATCCGTATCTGAAGAGGGACAATAAGTTACTGGAGGGGGTGCAGCGCAGGGCGACAAAGATGATCAAGGGGCTGGGGGACTTATATGAGAGGAGGCTGAGGGAATTGAACATGTACTCGCTGGAGGAGAGGAGGGACGGGAGGACATGATTGAAACCTTTAAGTACATGAAAGGAATAAAATAGACGGGTACAGAGGGGCTGTTCAAAGTAAGGGAGGGGAGGGACACCAGGGGCCATGATATGAGACTGGAGGGAGGAAGGTTCAGGAGGGAGATAGAGAAACTTTTTTTTTTTTTTTTTTTACAGAGAGGGTAGTAGCTGGGTGGAATGCATTACCTGCAGAAGTGGTATCCAGTAGAACAGTGGACTGCTTCAAAAGGAGATGGGACAGCTGCAGAATAAGGGGTGCTAGCTGCACATTTGAGCAGACTTGATATACCTCTAGGCCTTTATCTGCTGGCAAATTTCGTATGTTCGTAAAGGTGTCCTCTTTCACCCTTGCTGTTTAACATATACCTAGAGCCCCTTCTGACCAAAATAAGAGAACACAATGACATCAGAGGAATCAAAATAAATACTCAAGAATTCAAGTTGTCAGCCTATGCCGACGACATCCTCCTTCACCTTCCACACCCTGGGCAGACGTTTCCCTTAGTCTTCTCCCTACTATCAGAATATGGAGCAGTCTCCAATTACAGGGTCAACCTAGAGAAGACCATAGTTTTTCCACTCAATCACAGGCTTACCAAAGGGGTAATGGAACCCTTGGGAGTGCAGTGGAGCCCCCAAAGTCTTAAATACCTAGGACTATTTTTGGCTAGATCGGAGACTGCGATAAAGAAATTAAATCTAGATCCCCTCCTCCTCAACATTCAACTAGATTTGCAAAGATGGCAATCCCTTCCAGTCTCACTCTGGGGGAGAATGAATATCATTAAAATGAACGTCTTACCCAGACTATTTTACCCTCTATGTATGCTGAACTCATGGATCCCGGTGAGTTGGTTTAAGAAAGTACATGCTATTATTTCCACTTTTATTTGGCTTGGGAAAAGGCCCAGAGGTGCTTACAAAAAGCTGGCAGACTCCACATCTCGCAGAGGTCTGAAACTCCCTTACTTCAATTTGTACTTCTGGTCCAGACAGGCTTCTAAATATCTGAGATGGCTCACCCCTCAAGAGGACCTTGCTTCTCATCTTTATGTTCCGGAGTGGCTGACACTGGAAAGACAACTGCTAAAAGATGCAAAACTTTCCCCAGAAGTCATATTACATGTGGCTGCTAAGGCCCTCCCTACCCACCTGATTAACTCCCCAACTGCCACCTCACTGAAGAAAACATGCACAATTGTGCACCTTCCTGGGCTATAAACACACCAGGGACCCAAGACAGTCCATGATTGGAAACCCTAATCTGAGACTGGGAGGATAGTCTATTCCCCCAGAGTGGCTACCCCACTTAGGAGACTTTGAAGTCTCAGACTTCTTCTCAAATGGGAGGTGTCTGGACTTGAGCAGAATTTTGGATAAACTTCAACAGGGTAGACCCTGGATTTTCAAGGTTCTCCAATTGCATCACCTGTTAGTCCACTCAATGTGGAACTTTGTCATAGGTCCTGAAATGAAAGACTGTTTCCAGGCAATGACACCCCTCAGCGGCAAACCCCATGCTATTTCTAAGTTATATGTTCTCCTCAGGGAAAGAGCCTTGGATCCTCACAACAATATCCCCAAACACTTGGGTAGACTACAACGCGGACACTGTTAACAGATGGGAATCTATCTGGAAGGCTACCTTTACTTACATTCCACAAGACAAATTGAAACTTTTTTTTTTTTTTTTTTTCAGTCTTTGGTAACCAGGTAAGGCCACTAGGCACAAATGCCTGTTTTCAGGGGCAACCTGAGAGCACTGGGCAGTTAAGTGACTTGCTCTGAGTCGCACACTATGCAAGTGGAGGTTGTGAGAATCAAACTCGGGTCTACTCTGCTGGATGTACCAAGCTTGTTTACACCTCATTCCTCTAACCTCTAGGCTATACTGCCAGCCCAAACCTAATTCCATATATTCAATGATATGTACTGGACTCCCATCAAGCTCCAGAAAATGAGCAGATCTCCCGATGCTTTATGTAACAGGTGTTGGAAGAAAGAGGGCTCCCTCAAGCAGGTTTTTTGGAACTGCCTGAGGACTAAGCAACTATGGGACCAGATTACGCACAGAGCAGACCATTTATTGGGTCTCAATGAATTGTTCACTCCTGAGATATTCCTGTTGGAGGACTTCTCCCAAATACCAGTGTGGATCAGAAGGTATTATATCGCACTCCTATCCCTAACAGTAAAGAAACTTGTCCTTCGCCATTGGTTGGATGGACAGCCCATATCATACCTTGAGTGGTTGACAGAGCTTCTCTTTAGTCTTAGGGTTGTATAAATGAGAGCCGATCTTTGGGGTTCATTATCTTGGTATAAAAGGATATGGGCTAGCTTTCACATGCTTTATTTGATCCAGGCAGAGAGTGTTAATAGTAATAATAATGGTCAAGAGGGATAAGGTTCAAGGTTTATCTTATAAATCCTTTTACCTTACCCGCTAGTAGCGACTTACGTTTAGGCTAGAGTTCAATTCAAACTTAACACGATACCGAAATTTATTTATATTATATTATATTATATTCTGTACACTTTGATTGTTATTCTGGTTTTATTTTACCATGGTCTGCCAAGCCGGGAGGGAGACAGGGGTAGGGTTAGGGAAGGGGGCCTGACACGGGCTGCAGTTTATCAGTTTATTCTTGTTCACATAATGTGTCTGTGTTATGGCCTTTGTTGGTTAAAATACAATAAACTTAAAATTTCGGGGGGGGAAAAAAAAGGATTCTCCAGAGGGGACTTCAGAGGGTCCTTGGCCTAGGGCGATCTGGAGTATGTAGCTCGTCTTCAGGATCAGAGTGACCCATCTCTGAGCCCGAGTCAGACGTATCCGATGATGATGATGAGGAAGACTCCTCCTTATGAGGGGGAAGTACGGCCCCTTTAGGGAGTTCCCTAAGGCATGTATCCTCCCCTCCTCGGGCACCAGCGGGTTCTCCTTTGGTGTCGGGAAAGGGGATGGAGTCTCCTGTCTCCGACGCAGGGGATCCTGTGCAGGGTCTGGTGTTGGCAGAAGACTCTCGACCTCCCTAGTGAGCCGAGCCTTGGCCTCAGCCCACCAGGAGGCCAGTGTTTCCTTCAGATCCGCCGGCGGCTGCGGAGTGGGCGGCGGAGGTGGAGGAGGAGGGGGATATGGATATTGAGGATATCCATAGAAGGAGTATCCATAACCTGACAGAGGGTAGCCCGGCATCGGGTTTTGGGGCATCGGGTACTGTGGCGTCAGATACTGTGGCGCCGGATAATGCAGAGTCGGGTACTGTAGCACCAGATATTGCGGTGTTGGATACCCGGGTGTCAGAGGAACGGATGGAGCAGAGGGACCTGGCAGAGGCCCAGCTGGCGGGCCAGGCAGAGGTAATGCTGGCCCCGCTGGCATCGGGCCCGCTGTGTGTACGCCTTCGACAGGGTCCGAAGAACCTGACAGTAAGGGGTGGCCAGATGGTGTTGGGTATGCCGGCGTCGTGACTGGTGTCTGAGGGTCAGTCATCAGGGTATCAGGATCCGAAGGAGGGTTCCCTGATGGCAGCATCTCAGTATCCCCGTGACGACCAGAGGAGGAGGATTAAAATCCCCGGGGATCAGCTGAGGAGACACGAGGACCTCAGAAGGCAACATACCATGTTGCGGAGAACCTGGGGCATCGGACTGATCTTTAGGGTCCGGCGCAGGCTTCTTGGCCAGGCGTCTGACTTATCGGCCGAATCCGGGCGGGCGTCAGAGGAGCCACGTCCGACTTATGATTCCCTGCCTGAGGAAGGGGGTAAGCGGTTTAGTAGCCTTGTCCAGGTGGGTGTCGGTGGGACCGACGTCCAACTTGCTGGACCCGCTCTGACCCGAAGGCTGCGTGGTAGAAGCGGTCCTTCCTGGGAGCGGAGGCCTCCTTTGCCTGGAGGCTCCCGAAGGGTCCAAGCCAGAAGGGAGGGGTGACACCTTCTTGGCCACCACCAAGACGGCCGACGTGGAGCGATCTCCCAGAGGGGATGTTACCGTGAGTGCCGTGACTCCGTCTGGAGTCACGGCTGCCATGGAAGCTGTTTCCCACTCCCGGTGCTTCTCCTTGTCACGCTTCTTCTTGTGACCTTCGGAGGAAATGGACGCCTGCCTTAGTTTCTTTTAGCTCTTTTTCCATGGAAGCCATTCTTTTCTTTAGAGTATGGGCTTCCAGGGACTGCTACCTTCTTTTGCGGATAGGGGAGTTAAATTTCTGGCAGTGCTGGCACTTTTCCACGGGGTGGTCTGGGCCCAGACAGAAGAGGCACAAGGAGTGGCCGTCCTTGTGTGGAAGTTAGGAACCACACGAGTCGCACTTAGTTTTATGCGATTCAGAGTACGTTGAGGACGACATACACAGCTAATCGTTGAGCAAAAACTCGAAAAAACAGAAAAATTAGGTCAAAAAGTTTGAAAACTAAAGGACAGACGAAAGACTGACAAGCGTTGATTCTACCACAAGGAACTCTAACAAGCGGAGAGCAGGAAAGCAGTGGAAGGCAGTCGTTGGGGGTCGCTCCTTTATACTGACGTTGTATGACACCGGTCACCTGATATGGAGGAGGTCCCCTGCCAGAGACTGCTGGCTAGAAATGTTTCCATGGGGTCCTAATGCCTGGCGGGTCAGTCCTATATGTGAATACCTACTTCAAGAGCCCTCTCGAAGTAAGATAGTAAATATCTCTTTAGTGGAATGCACTATAAAGTATGGTTGGGTGGCCCATCATGCTTTGAGAAAGTGCTCAGTTTTGGCGCAAAATGTTGGTGTGTGGGTAGGGTGTGTGCTATTTTTTTTTTTTTTATAAACTTATTACCTTAACTTTAGACCAAGAATTTTTGTCCCTCCTTGCGAGTTTGGCTGTGTAGCCCAGCTCTTTTTTTTTGTTCTGGTTGGTTATCCTTACTGTGGCTCAGCTGCGGTATATGAAACGGTATATGAAACAGGTAGGGAAAACAGGCAGACTAGACAGACCAAGTGGTCCTTATCTGCCATCAAATTCTATGTTTTTATGTTTCTCTTTCTGGTTGCCGTCTCTTGCTTTTCATTAACATTTTTATGGTTGGCATGGGAAGAAGCACACAACTTTTTAAATCTGCAGGTAGAATGTCTAAGGCAAGGGCAACTGACCTGATTTCAGACAGCAGCACTCCACTACATATACATCCACAAATGGAAGCCCCAAATTTTGTGGAATCCCTATTCTTTAAAGAAGGGGATACAAACCCCTTGCTGACCACTAATATGACATCACAAGACCCAACAGCAACCACAGTACTTACTGCATGCAGGAGATGAAGTCCTGTACAATATAAAAGAAGCCTTCATTTTGCTGGACAGGGTAGTAGCCCTCAAGACTAGAAGGCTTTACTGGCATAGCATCCCCATAAGTTTGTATTTATGTGTGAACAGCATGTCCCGTAGCTTACAGCTTATCAAACCGCTGGCATTTGGAGCAGAACATGACCGTTTAACCGTCTGGCAGTTGCATCTTTTGGAATCCTCTTCAGGACTGATTAAGTTGATATTGAAAGATGCAGCCAAGGTAGAGGAAGATGTTAAAAAGCTACTGTTAGAAAAAGAGATACAGCCACAGGAGTTCTCTTCCCATAGTGATTACAGCTGCTATAGGGAAGAGTGAGAAAGTACAGTAATAGTATATGATGCCTGTATAAAAAGAACTAAGGAAAGAAAATTCAAAAGACAGTGGGCAGATTATGCAGAAGGCTGCATTTTTAATTGGTCAAAAAGTCCAAAACCCAGACCAATCTCTAAAAAAAAAAGAAAAACAAAAACAAAAAAAAAAAACACAAGCCCTACAAGGGACTCATATACAAGTGGCTCAGAATCTGATAGAGCATCTACCAGCACAAATAAATTTTTAGAACTTAGCCAGAAGGATCTGCCACCTCCAAATCAACGGCAGCCTTATAAGAATTCCAAGCCCAAAGGAGCCAACAATCAACCCTGCTACAACAACTACCTCAATGACCTCTATGGCAGAACCCAAGAGTGGCACAGTTCACAGCAGAAAGACAAGGTGAGGAAAAAGGGGTAGGAAGAGATAGCTACTATACCGAAGGCTACAGAAAACAGAGGAGAGACCAATATGAACATCAGCCAAGGGCAAACTATGGCAAAGAACAAGAACAACCACAGAGGAGGCCAGAAAGACAGGAGATAGCAGAATCTCTGGTAATTAATATTTCCGGTTATGAACTTGCACAAGCAAAAAGCAGTGTTCTAGAAAAGGGTTTGTCATTTGTGCCTACAAACAAAATGTGAGAATTTGATTTGACAGTAGATTTACATAAGCGCACCGGAAATTTTAATTTAAAACTACACTGCCATAAACATAACCAAGTTGTGCCAAATGCTGTACAGGACAAAAGTCGAGGAAAACAACATAATAACACACAGACTACATCGAATCTTTCGATCCATAGAGGGGACCTGAGGAAGAAATCAACCTTTCTGCCACCTGTCAATGCAGTTGTTGGCGTATCTGAACAACTTTGGGAATGGGAGATAAAAACCACGTTGAGAGATATCCCAGAGCCATGCTTTCTTAACTGTACACATGAAGAAAAGATGGCCATACAAAATTTACAAATAAACAAAGTGTTATTAAAACCACAGATAAGGGCAGATCCTTGGTATTCATGGGCTTAGTTGAGTGTGAGACTGAAATTCTTAAATAGTTGTCCAACAGTGATTTTTATAGGCCCCTCTTGCGTGATCTGACATTGAAGTTAAAACACAAAACCGATGTGTATTTAGCATACTACGAAGCCAGCAGATTAGGCCCTATGGTCTATCAAGTCTCTTGATGGTCAGTGCTTTCTCAGGGCACAGTTAGTAGCCCCCCCCCCCACACAAGGTCCCCCATTTCCCAGCGGTGCTCCGGGATGCCCCCATACCTATCCAGCCTTTCTTGAACCCCTCCATAGTAGCAGCCACCAACTCCCTGGGCAGCACATTCAGGGCTCCACCACCCTCTCAGTGAAGTAGTGCTTCCTTGCCCCCCCAGTCTGCCCGTCCAGCTTCATTGAGTATCCTGGTGGCCTCCACCTCCCTCAGCTGAAAGACCCCCTCAAGGCTTACCCTATTCATTCCCTTGAGATACTTGAAGATCGTTATCATATCCTCCCATTTCTTCTCTCCTCCAGTGAGTACAGACTGAACTCCCAGAGTCTCTCCTCACAGAACCTTTAGCCAAGCCCCAGTACCATCCTGGTCGCTCTCCTCTGCACTCTCTCCAGTAACTCAATGTCCCTCTTTAAGTAGGGAAACCAAAACTGCACACAGCATTCAAGGTGTGGTCTAACCAGGCAATTGTACAGCAGAAGGAGCACCTCTAGACTCCTTGAGGGTATCCCCGTGGCTATGCACTCCAGCATTTTATTTGCTTGGGCCGCAGCCCTTCTACACTGCTCTGAGTTATTCATTTTGGCATCCACCACAACCCTGAGGTCTTTCTCCCTCCTAGAAACCTGCAGTGCCTACCCCCCAAAAAAGATACATACACGAGTTAGATTATTGGTCCCCAGGTGCAGAACCCTGCATTTCCCAGCATTAAACTTTAGCTTCCAGGCTTGTGACCATCTCCCCAAAGTCTTCAGGTCCTCCTGGAGATCCAGCTTTCATTCCTCCACATTCACCACTGCCCACAGCTTCAAGTCACCCGCAAAGAGGCTCATCCCGCTCCTGATACCACTTCTGATGTCTGAGATGTAGGCGGTAAAAAAGCATGGGCTCAGTACCGACCCCTGTAGGACCCCGCTAGTGACTATCCTGGAGGATGAGACCTCCCCCCCACCCTCACCCTCTGTACATGCCCCACTAGCCAGTTTCCTATCCACCTGACCATCTGCCCCCCCAACCCCATATTCTCCAGCTTCCCCAGTAGCCCAGGATGCGACACCGAGTCACATGCCCTGCTGAAGTCCAGAAAGAGGACATCCAGTGACCTGCACTTGATCCAGCGCACTCATCGCCCCTTCACAGAACTCCAGATTGGTCTGACACGATCTGCCCTTAACAAAGCTGTGCTGCCGATCGTCTAGGTGATCCCACGCCTTCAGAACCCCCTCTAGCCTCTCCTTCAGAAATGACCTCCATCACTTTGCCCATTACGGACGTCAGGCTAACCGGCCTATAGTTACCCAGCTCCTCTCACGAGTCACCCTTGTGTATAGATATGTTATGGGCCATCCTCCAGTCCTGAGACACCAAGCCCGACTGCAGGGAGAAGTTAAAAAGGTCCGCCAGGGGTGCAGCCAGGGTATCTGCCAGCTCCTTAAGCACCCCAGGATGGATCCCATCTGGGCCTGGTGCTTTATCCTCTCTTAGGGCCTTGAGGGCTTCCCACACCCTCCCTCTGGGTATTTCAACATTCATTTTCCCCACTTCATCTGCCGGTCCCCCTCTCCTAGTTGTGCCGCCCCCCCATCCTCTTTGGTAAAGAGGGAGGCAAAAAAAGTAATTTAGTCCCTCTGCCTTCTCCCCCTCCACCCACCCACTCCCTACCCTAAGCCCACTAATCTGACCCTTCCCTTTTCTTCTTTCCTCTGATGTACCTGAAGAACCCTTTTCCCCCCATCTAATGCCCTGTGTCAGTCTCAGCTCCGACCCCACCTTGGTCGACCTCACCACTCTGGTGATCCTCCTTGCTGCCTTATCATACTCCCCCTTGGAAATAGCTCCCGAAGAACGTTTATATTGGCTATCAGCAGCCTTTTTTTCCCCTCACTGCATCCTGGACCTATCTTGTCCACCAGCTCAGCCTCCTAGCTTTGCCCCACTTGCATCTTTCCCTTGTGCAGGCCTTGGTAGCCTCCAGGAGCCCTCCCCCCCCCTTTTTTTTTTAAATAATTTCCCACTGGGCCTCTGTGCCCATGCTTGGCCTGATCCCCTCCAGGTAGCCCCTAAGGATCCACTCCATCCCCTCAAATCAGCCACTGTCGTTCTTGTGTGTTCTACCCCACCTCCTAGTTCTAGGGAAAAGCAAACTGTGGAATGGTCGCTTCCCGCCAGTGGGTCCCCAACAACTAGATCCCCGATAAGCTCTCTGTCTGACAGGACCACATCCAGGACACACCCCTCCATCGTCGGCTTAGTCACCAGCTGGCAAGGAACGCATCTTGGGAAGATGTCCAACAGGAGCTGCTCCCTTCTCGATGAGGACGCCATAGTTCCCCAGTCTGCTCCTGGCATATTCAGGTCTCCCAGCTGCACAGTAAACCTCTGCCCAACCACAGTGGTCCCTAAGGTTAGCCACCAGGTCTTCCTCCTGTTCCTCCTCCTGCCCGGGTGGTCTATATACTACCCCTATCTTCACCCGTTTTCCCCCTGGAGCCTGCAGGGTGATTCAAAGAGCCTCTACCTGATCCACCGCTTCCTTCACCTTACTTATCCCTATGCTATCCCTAATGATGAAAGCTACCCCCCCTTCCCTCCACCCTATCTCTTCTGCATGTGGTGTACCCTAGGAGGTTTGGTCCTAATCATGTCTGGAAGTGGCCCAAGTCACTGTGACTGCCACCACATCCACGCCCTCTTCCACCACCAGTGCCTGAAGCTCTGACATCTCGTTTCCCATGCTTCTGGCATTTATTAAGACCACCCCCAAACTTGCCTCCTTGCCCCTGCCCTGAGGTCACCCTGCCCTTAGCATACATGGACCACCTCGTGCACTATCGGGTGCTCCTACCCTGTGCCCTCCCTCCCGCCTGTGGGAGAAGGCCAGGGCCATTTTTCAGGCCTCCCTCTGCTGACTCACACTGCCTATCCGTTCTCTTTTACCCATACCCTGGCACCCTTCTCCTGTCCTCTATCCAGGCCCCCTGTTTCTTATTCCTCCTAACCTCATGCCAGTCCCCCTGGCCCTTACTTTGCTCAGGGTCACCCCAACCCCATGGGTGTTTCCTCCTTCCTCTAGGGTCCACTCCCACACCCTCCGTTTTGGTAGCATGGTCCCCTGCACTCATGCCATCCTTCTCCTGTCTGTTTCCCCCCAAATGGGGTGCCTTATCTGAGTCCACTACCTTTTCACCATTTTCCCCTCTACTGCCCATACCTCAACCCACCCACCCCTGAGAGCCACCCTCCTTTACACCTCCCTACCCCCCCAACTCCACCTTAGTCTCATGACCTCTTCCCTGAGATATGCCAACCGCTGGCACACCATACAACCTCCCATCCTCCACACCAGGACTAGCATTATGGCCAACCCGCACCCTATGCACCCCACTACCCTTCCAAAGATACCAGCCCTTGTGCTCTGTGGACCCTCCCCCCATCCCTCTCCCATTCAGCTTTCCCATCCCCAACTGTCCTAACAGTGGCTGAGCTCATCTGAACCCCCACCTATGCCAGCTGGGCTGGCTACCAAACAAAGACTGCCCTTACAGACATGGTATTTACATGAAGTATTTGTAAATAATGTTTTTCTAAGCAAGTACAGTATGTGCCACAATATATGGTTTACCTAAAGTCCACAAAAATTTGTGGGATCTGCCTACGCAACCCATTGTGGCTAGTATAGGTTCTCTGACTGAACCACTAGCCCAATTTGTGGACAAACATATTAAAAGCATAGTTTGTCATGCCGTTAGTTACATCAGACAACCTGTACACATTTTGGAGGTACTGGATAACCTAGCTGTGGAGGAACACTGGTGCTTGTTGTCACCTGATGTCACATTCTTGTACACCAATATCCCCCACCAAACAGACCTCGAAACCCTTAGGGAATCCCTGTATGTACAAACCACTTTTGGCCCCCTCATATATTGAGTTCTTACTGACACCAACAGAAAATGTCCTAACCTGTAATGCCTTTGTATTTCTGAAGCAGTTCTATTTACATGTAAAAGGAACTGCCACGGGCATGTCATTTGCTCCTAACTAGGCAAACATCTATTTGGCAAATTGGGAAAACAGGTTTGTACCATCAGTAGAACATCACCCATTTCACTCTAAAATAGACTTCTTCAGATGATATACTGACAGTCTCCCAATATTGTGGGAGGGTTTAAAAATTAGTTTTAAGGCCAGCCTGCCGGCGCAGTTTAAAGAAGTACCGCTGAGCAGCAGGCGATCCAGGTTTGGGAACAGACTCGGGATGCTCAAGGGCTGTCTGGGGGTGGGGGGGTGGACTGAGTGGCCATTACATGCTGTCCATCCCAGAAGGGGGAGGGGAGTAGAGTGACTCTAGTTCGGTGCTCCCAGGTGACTACGGGATGCGCCATTACCGGAGGACCAGCAAGTGTTGCTCCTAGATGGCATGTCAGATGCATGACGCAGTTGTGTTTCATCATCCGACTGACATGTCCCCTATCAAAAATAAATAAATAAAAAACACCATGCAAAAAAATCTGTGCCCCGAAGAGCCCCACGATGCTCCCATTCTGTGGTGGATCCGGGTCCGGCCACATCCGTTTTTGGGCACCTCCAGTGTTCAGCAGGGGTGCTGGGGGCTCCACCCTGGGGATAATCCAGGGGGCACTGCGAGCAGGTGTTCCCGGAGTCTGCCGTAGATAGGAGGCAGTGGAGTTGGCAGCTGGAGACTTAAAGCATAGCGAGCAAAAAAAAAAAAGTTTTATGAATTTGTACAGTACTTTGAATCTACTAATGAAATTGTAAAGCTCACTGCGACAATGATCAGCAAGCAATAAACTTTTTGGATTTGCATTTTTATAAAGATGCAAGGATTTGCATATTAATAAGGATGCAAGGGGGGTATAGACTTGATGACTTGCTTATTCTGAAAGGAAATGGACAGAACATGCTATTTTAAAACTTGACAGCTGTCACAAACAAGAACACTGCTTGTATTTCTAAAGCCACAGAAAGAGTGAAAAAGACTGACAGGTAGTTTGAGGAGGGGGAGACTACCATAATAATAATAATACGAATGTTGCGAATAGTCAGAGAACAATTAATTTTGTCACTACATTTACCCCCCAGACACATTTGCTTAAAAACATCATTCAGAGGCATTGGAATGTTTTGCAAGTAGAACTGAAATTAAACGAGTGGACAAAGGAACCTCCACGAATGGTACTCAGAAGGAGCCTGAACTTATCAGACATGGTGGTATACAGATTACACACCAGACCTGGTAATAGCAATCCAGATACTCCCCATCTCCCAGGAACTGTAGCTTCAATAAATTAATACATGTGGGTGACACTTTCAAAAATCGAATGAATGACAAGACCTATGAGGTTCACAACTTTATAAATTGCAACAACAAGGCCATTGTTCACATGGCAACATGCACTTGTGGGAGATTTTATGTAGGAAAGACGAGCCAAAATTTTAAGACACATATCAGTGAACATATCAGAAGCATCGACAAGCAGAAAAACTGAAATGCACTGGCGGTGCCTATTCTGAAGAATGGAAGAGGACATTATTTTACCTTCCAGGAACTGGAAAAGGTGCCCCAGGATCTTGTGATGAAACAAGAAAGTTACTGGCAATATGAACGTCAGGCTATGCATGAGTCAGGACTGAACAAAATGTTCCAGTTAGCCCCTTTCCTAAAATGAATATCCTGGGATTCCTGTTCTGCATGTAATATTTTCTATGTGTACAGCTACATGCCTCTTAAATACTGAATAAAAAGAGAGGACTGTTAGAATTAATAATTCTAGAATAGTAAGATAAGTTGTAGTGTATTAGACATTCTGGGGCCAGTCAAAAGTGCGCAAAGGAGAAATGATTGCACTGTGGATCGTTTGCGCTTGCTCCACAGCCTGCTATATTCAGAAGCATAGTGCTGGCGCTATGCCCTCTGAATATAGGGTGGATTGAGAGCCATGCAAATGACAGGCGAGTGCATCATGCACTGCAGCGGCACAGTGCTGCATAAAGCACAATGGATAGCATGGCCCACAAAGGGGGCACAAAGTGACACAGCCCTGTCAAGAGTATCAGGTACAGAGCTGCACACTAGGGGTGGGTGAGGAGGGTACCAATGGTAGAAATACAACACAGTTGCCTCAGTAACAAAACAAACTTTAATAGCATCAAAAGACAATAGGCCATAAAAACAGGACAGGTAAAAGGGGCAAGTAAACAGGGGGTGGGGAGGAAACACGAGGTGAAAATAGTCCAGCTGGGGTAGAAAATACTGATGGCGCTGGTGGTGGAGGTGGTGATGCTGGATGTGGTGCTCGATTCTGGCACCAGGCTGCCACCAGCCCTCAGTTTGCCTCAGCTATGTCTACTAGATGCCCAAGGATCAGACGCTGCTGCCGTACCAACCAGTGCAGCAGGTCTTCCCTCCCCTCAAATGTCTCCGGCTGATGATGGCCAGGACTCCTCTGGACACCTATGGACAGAAAGACAGTGAGCACAGCCAACTCAGTACACAAGACAGGGTAGGCAGGTGTTACCTATTGTATGCAGCCATGGTATACCCAGTCAGCACATGTGCCACCATGCCACACAGGCAATGAGGGGTGTCTGACATCTACAATGAATCAGATGTGGCATATCAGGAAGAGCACTGTGGACCCATACACTGAAGGGGTGCACATGCAACGGCTGCACCATGCAGCACCAAAGCAGGCCCGACCATGGCATGGACACATACCATCAGTGGGCATGGCAGAGGTATGCCTGCAGCACATGCATCAACAGCACTATGCCAGAGTCTGATGAGCAGTGTCATGCCCTGAGTGGCAATGAGGGGCACCCACACACCCCATGGTTGCTGACCAGTCATTCAGTGCCCTGGCCTATCCTGGCATGCAGGACACAGACAAACAAGGCACAGGCACATGCATGGTGCACACAACACAGCTGCACATGGCTGGGACCACAACCATGGTGCATGTGACTGCAGTGAGGGTATACATGGCAGAGCGCAGAACACACTGTGCACCAATCACCACAACACTGGTGTACATTGCGCTGGCGTGGCAAACGTCTCTGTGGTTGCTGGCGTACCCTACACAGAATGTGACCAGAGTCGGAATGGGCCACGAGGATAACCAGAAATGTCCAGGTGGGCCGCCCTCTGGTGGGAACCTGGCCACCCTACATATCCCAAAACTCACTGCATGTATCAGCTGTACACTCCCTGACTGTGGCAGATGGTCCACTGTAGGTACCATTATGGTGCCACCACAGCACCATGGTGGCACAGGGACGCTGACCAATTATATGACTGTGTCACCCTGGGCCCCCTTTACCCCAGTCAGACGATGGTGTCCCCCACTACAGGTCCTGTGCAAGTCATTACTTGCACAGCCCTGTCGCCTCCAACTGTATGACTGGCCTGCCCGTATACAGTGGAGTCAACATATCCTAGTTGGCAATGTGTCAGGTAGCCACCACCGCAGCTATGGCCCGATGCAGCCACAGATGGTTCCCTATGTGCACCCCCCCCAATGGCCCCACTGTCTGCCACTCCATGCTAGCACTGCAGGCAATGCATGTGGCACTGGATATGCCGGCAGGACATGGGGACTACCACAGCAGCCGTCCGAGGCATATGACTGGTCACGGTGGTGTAAAGACCCCACACTAACTGATGCATTATGAAGGGTAGTGAGACAGATGCAAACGACACAGAAGTTCCAATGCAAACGCAAATTGCATTGTATTTAGTCAGATAAAAAAAAGAATAAATGAAAATAATAAACTTACAGAAAAAAAAAATAATAAGATGTTAGTCTTTTCCGAAACAAGAGGGATCACAGGATTCAAGGCTTAGCTTCATACAATTCCAATTCCAAATGTGTGAAGGCATTCATGCACTTCCAGCTGTTTCCTCTACACAGGTCAGTACTCCATGGACCAATGCATCTGCCTGACAACTCAAGAGGAAGGGTTTTTATACCTGCCTCTAAGAGACATCAGAATCGTGTGATCTTCCCCCTTTGGTTAAAAACAAAATGACTGTAGCCTGACATTTTTCCCATAACACAAGATTATTTACAACAAAGGCATTATACAGATTTGGATATTTACATTATATGCTTAAAATATCCCTTCAGTTCCTTTAAATTAGAGAATGCATATGAAATTGGGTTATGCCCCTCCTACCCCACATGACATCACACTGAGCTAAGAGTGTATATAAGAGCTGACCATTTGGGCTCTCAGCCCCTATAGAAGATGTCCAGGGAACAAGGTTTGCTTTTCTGACTATTTTATATGTGAAAAAATTGAGAGGCAAAGAAAAACAGAACACAGTCCTCCCGGACTCATTCAGTGATCACTCCTTGCTTGCTGAACAGCACCCAAAATACTTCTACCTTTCTGCCCTGCTGCTATGGTAAGCACCATGTCAGCCCGCCCTCTCCTACTATGCCTCCCCCTTTTACTTACCCTGGTACCTATAACCCAGCTACCAGGCAGCCCATCCAGTATGCCGGCCCTAGCATCTATTCCCCCGGACATAAGATCCCACCCTACAATGACCATGTGCCCCTACCCACAGCACCCATCCCTAGGTTACCTCCCTTCCGCTTATCCTGGCGCCCACTGGCGACTAATCACCCCTGCCCTCCCGACTGTGCTGACCCTACCCATCCCTTCCTCCCTGATGGCCTCCCCACACCCCGAATACCCACCGAAAGATCACTAAACTCCACCCCCAAGCTAGAGCCTTGATCCTCCTACTACACCTCACAGGCAATATATATCCCAACCCAGGCCCCACCCAGACCAGCCCCACAACTGGGACCGCTGGTCTCTGTATAGCCTCCATGAATATATGCAGCATACTCAAAAAATTTGATTCCCTCCAATGCTGGGTCATGCTGCATAAACCAGATGTCATAGCTCTGGTAGAAACCTGGCTGTCAAAATCCACTCCCGACCACTTTGTCTCACTACCTGGATACATCCTATACCGAGAGGATCGTGTTGGCAAACGTGGCGGAGGCTGTGCTATCTATACCAGGGACTTACTTACTGGGCTAGCACTCCCTGCTCCGGTTCTTGTAAACGGGGCTCAGGCCCTCACCCTTAAACCTTACACCTGACCCCACCAGGGGCCCCCTATAGCTCACTACGGCATACATTCCACCAAAGCACCAAACTCCAGCGATGTTATCCTTAACCGATTATCTCGCTACCCTCCAACACAAGGTTGATCACATTCTTGTGGGGGACCTAAACGTGAACTGGCTCAGTGCCTCCTCTTCCACCACCCGAGATACCTTTGCAGCTATGGATCTGACGCAACTCATTTCCCAACCCACAAGAGTAAACGCCAAGAGAGGTACCAGTACCCTTCTAGGTGTAATCATCACAAACCGCCCCAAAAAAATTCAAGATATCCAGGTCCTCCTGGACTCACTTAGTGATCACTCCCCAATCCTATTCCGCTGGTCGACCCCCACCCCCCTACTTAAAACCCAACCCACACTCTGCAGGCGCCTCAGACCTGGTGGGCTAAAAAGTCTCAAACGACTTCTTGCCCAGATTAACTGGTCACCCATACAGCATGCTCCTGACATAGACACAGCTCTCACCTTCTTTTCCCAGACTTTCAACAAAGCCTGTGACCTCTACGCACCCCTTACCAGAACACATACCAAAAACCTCAGTGCGCCCTGGGTTACCCCTGCCTTACGTCAACTGCTCAAGCACAGGGATAACTTATGGCACCTTGCCACTGAAATAGGCCGGGTAGCTGACAGACAGGCTTATAATGCAGCGCGGAACAAGTGCACCTGGACTATCCGTAAAGCAAAGGCCGACCATTACCATGCCACGCTCACCTCTTCCTGGGGGTGTGCGCAAACCTTCTGGGACAATGTTAAACAATTGAATGGGAGTGCCCGCACCCCCCCCCAGCCCAGATCACCATGGATGGGACTACCTTGACTGACCCGGCCTGCATAGCCAAATTCCTAAACACTACCTTCATGGACCTCAGCTCGGTCCTCCCCAGTAATTTCTTTGACCCTCTCCCCTCCCGGACGGCCCCTGTCATCCAACGCCCTTGTTTCCATCTACGCAGGGTAACCGACCAGGAAGCCAGACCGCACCTGCTCAAAGCTTTAAAGAGCAACAGTCCCGGCAGCGACTCCCTGGACCAGGTACTTGCTCCGCTCACCACCCTACTCAACAAATCCCTCTGCCTGGGGCAATTCCCAACTGCATGGAAAACGGCCATAGTTACGCCCATCCACAAAGGCGGTGACAGGTCTAATGCAGGGAACTACAGACCTATCTCCATCCTCCCACCCCTCTCCAAAGCCCTTGAAAAGCTAGTGGCCTCTCAAATCACTGAGTACCTCACCAAGTACAACATCCTCTGTCCAGAACAGCACGGTTTCCAGGCAGGGCACAATACTGGAATGGCTCTAATTGAGTTTTCAAATTTCATACACTCCTCCCTGGATGCTGGTGCAGTGTTTGTAGATCTCTTAAAGGCTTTCGACACGGTCTCCCACCCCCTCCTACTGGAAGCCCTCTCCCATAGTGGCCTATCTACTGGGCCGATCTCTTGGTGCACAAGCTACCTATCTGACCACCTCCAACGTGTCAAAATCAACGGGACACTTTCTACAACCTGTCCCATCCGCTCAGGTGTCCCCCAGGGCTCCATCCTGGGACCGCTACTCTTCTCAATCTATCTAAACACCCAACCCAGTGCATGCACTGGTAGAATTCTGTTATATGCAGATGATGCCGTCCTCTTTGCCACCCACCGTAACCCAAGCCCTTCAGGACTCCCTACAACTCGCCTTCAATGATGCAGAAACCTGGTTCAAAGAGCACCGACTTGTCATCAATCTCAAAAAAAACAAATCGATGTTCTTTGCTCACCCTCAAAACAAAGCCGGTAACTTCCCACTACACATCCTCCCCAGCTCTAAGCAACCCCTTGAACTAGTCCACTCGTACAAGTACCTTGGGATCAGCTTCAACACTACCCTCTCCTTCCACACCCATATTAAGGCACTTGCCTCTGCTACTAATGTGTGGCTAGGTATCCTCTACCACCATAAAAACTGTCTCCCCCCGTTGCCCTCTGACTAGCAGTTACATCCTCGATACTGTCCCTGGTGGACTACAGCCTACCTGTTTACGGTGCAGCTGACTCAACTGCCCTCAACAAAATCCGCGTTGTCCTGAATAAGGCATGTAGGCTTATTGCAGGGGCCCCCAGGCTCACTCATACATGTCAGCTATATGACTTGGCAAGGCTGCTAAATCTGGACGAACTACTTCAATACCAAACCAGCCTCATTACGAAAAAAAAAAACCCTTCTCAGGCTATCCCCCCCGGGCTGACAGCCTCCATCCGCCAAGCCAAACCCTTGATTAAAACCTGAACCTCCTGCAAAATCACCCTTCTGATCCCTAGAACCGGGACAAGCCATGGACAGAGATCTTTCTGTTGTAGAGCCCCAGCCTGGTTTAACGTGCTCCCACCAGCCATCTCTGACACCACTACTATCTCCACCTTCAAAACCGCACTGCGGATCCAGCTATTTAATGCACGTTAACTGCACCTGTCACTAGTCGTGACTTAGTCCACCACATACTGACAATGCTCGCATGAGCGGCACCACTGTAACTAGAATGGTTCCTTCACTCTACAAATATCTGTAAATATACATGGCTGTCAATTTAATTGGTTGTCATTTTATTACAACTTGAAATTCTGTGATGTAACAGTGAGCCTGTAATATAATGTATTTGTCCTCAATGTGATGCAACAACGAGCCTGTAATGCAATGTATTTGTCCTCAATGTGACGAGGTACCTTTGGAAATGAGCCTCTGGCTCAAAGGTTGTAAACTGATGCTCAAATAAATAAAATAATTGATTATGTGTTTTTCTAGTGAGAACAGCATAATGCTAGAGATGCTGGAGAGAAGGGAAAAAGAGGGCGCACTCCTCTTTTCACTTCACCCTGCATCTCTGCAACATTTTCTGAAGAAGTATATGAACATTAACTAGTGTTCCCTAGAGAGACAAACTCTGGTCAGAGCCACAATGGCTGCTAATATACTAACTTTGTAAGGATGTTTCATAGCCTTAAACATAAAGATGAATTGCTGTAGTCATGTCTGTGTGTAAATATAATGTTTGCTAAAGGTAGATCATTTACCTGGTTGAGCCTGTGTTTCCCATGTGTTTAAAATGTGAGTGGTGAGTACATGTTATACTATATTTGGCAGGAGATGGAGCTCCGCACCAAGGCCTTCGAATACTGGTAGAAGGAATGGTGCAGGAAGGAGAGGTGTGTTGACACTGGGGACTGTGGGCCAACCTGGAAGGATAAGAACCTATACTGAGGTAATGACCGGTTTTCATCCAGGAGGTAAATCACAGTCCTCAGTGGACGATTCAAATGTTACTTCTATGGACAATTAAAATAGCTTTGGGGGGGGGGGTGACAGAAGAAATATGGGAGGCAGAAAGTTGGCCACCACAAGCTGAGATAGAGAGTACGGAAATCTCAAGGGGATGGAGTCTCACCAGGATGCAAGTTATTCAAGGAAGCAAGGGGTTAGCAAAGGAAGAAGGGAGAAAAGAGCAGTCAAATGAGAAAGGTGTGGAATGGGGAACAGTTGAAAAAAGGAGAAAGCAGCAAGAAGAGAGGTGAGGGCTGTCAAAATGGTGCAATGTCTGCATCAGAAGCCCTATGAGGAGAGACTGAAAGAGTTCAATATGTACACCCTGAAAGAGGGAGGAGAGTAGGGCTATTATGGAGACCCTCAAAATACCTCTTGGGTGTTAATAAGGTACAGGAAGGAGATATGTTTCAAAGAAAAAGATGCTGTAGAACAAGGGGTCTTGATATGAAGCTGGAAGAAGGTGGATGTGAGAAAGTACTTCTTCACAGAAAGCATGGTGGATTCCTGGAACAGTCTTTCATGGGAGGTAACGGGAGGTGAAACCAATGGTGGGTTTCAAAAATGCCTGAGACAGGCACAAAGGAATCCTAGGAGGAACGAGTTGGGTGGAAGAGACAGTGCTGTAGGACAAGTTGGTTCTCCAGCAAAAGTGATCATAATTAAAAATGGGCAGACTTGATAGACCCAGCGGTCATTATATGCCATCACTTTCTATGCTTATGTAACACCCCCTTTTGGGAGATTACTAGTTCTATTTGTCCGTCCTGGGGTTTTTGTGGCCTAATTCAGCCCAGTAGAAAAAGAGTTAGTTCTTCTCAGCACTCGGGTGGAGCTTCCTACAGGTCGGGAGGTCACCATAGGTTCGTGGGGAGATGATGTCCCTCAATATAGGCAGGAGGGGGGAGTTCCAGTCAGAGACGTGAGAGGCAAGGGAGTGAGAGTGATTCAGGATTGGGAAGGGTCAATTGCCCGCTTCGGCCCCCGAACAGTGGCACTTGTGGGGGACACAGAGGAAGAAGTCTGAGCCAGTAGCCACAAGTCACATAGTATCTTGGAGGGCAGCGAAAGTCGAGAGGAGAGCCAGCAGCCACAAGTCGCAGAGTGCCCTGATTAGTGTAGGGATCCTGTGGACAAGAATGTGGCAGGGAGCGTAGTGTCCAGACAGTGAGCTGATTTGGAGCACCATGGGGCATGTCCCCCTTCTCAATTCAAGGACAGCTGCTGCCAGTCTTGGGAAACGATGCAGGGGTCATGAGGGAAAACGCAAATCCCCAAGCTATGAGGACTGCATGTCCCGAGGGGGACCCGCTGAGTCAGTACGGAGAGAGAGTGAGGGATGGGGATTATTGAGAGTTTGGGTGCCTGTGAAGAATAATGGTCTGTTAGGCACTTTGAACTGTTCTTTGATGTGTGCTGCCTTAAAGCTTTTGTTACCATAATGGTCCCGAGTTAATGCTGCCCTAAAGACTGTGCGACCTCATCGGTCCAGGAAAAAACTGACGTTATGGCCATGCTGCCCATGTGAAAGCTGAATGTGTTTCCCACTAATCAACTGATGCTCCCCAGAGCTATATGTGAATATGTTGAATGAATATGGGATCCCAGTTGTTTCTTCAAGTTCCGTGTGGATATTCCGTTATTGAAAGGAACTGTTTAATATGCATTAACCTGTTGTTTTCATCTAGTACCAGCGAGGAAAAAGAGACTCTGCGTGTGACATCTGGGCCTGGCTAACCTGGGCAATGGAAGTGTTTCTGCCGCTGTGTGCCCCCTTCCCATGGATATATTCTAACCATACCCCTAGACATGGGTAGGGAGGGCAATATTTCTATGTATGACAGATTATGCGATTCAAATGGATAAGGCACACTGCTGTTCCAGTTTTGCACTCACGGTGTTGATTTACAGAGCAAGTTTAGATACAAATGCGTGTTGTGGTTGTTGGGGGAAGGGTAAGGAGATGCAAGCTTCAGAATCAAACAAAAAAAACAAATCAAATTAAATAGCTGGGTGAGCCATATAACACTATGCACTCCATCAAGCACAGCAGTGATGAACATTACATACATATTCTACAGGTTACAGTCAGTGATTTCAGAAATACATATTTTTTTATCCAAACCATCAACCTCCATTCAGTGCACATAGTAAGCTTTACTTGTTTTTTTTAACCAGGTATAGCACACTAAGCTGAAAGCTTTTTTACAGGAGCAACCTGGGAGCACAAGGAGGTTAAGTGACTTGCTCAGGGTCACACAGTATGCAAGTGGAAGCTGTGGGATTCAAACCCAGGTCTGGTCTGCTGGATGTCACCAGATTTGCAGCTCAGAGCCTTAGACCACTGCACTATACTGCCTCCTAATTTTTGCCTCCTGCTATTTGTAAAACGCCGAGAAATAATTTAAAAGTTTAAGTTGACAAAAAGTCAAGTAAGGTATTGCATTTGTCACTTCACTTTTCAGCATTTTCCAGTATACATCTGGTTCCAGAGGATAAGAGAGAAGAGTAATGGTGGAGCATGGTTGCCCATCTGCTGTTCCTTATATAGAGTGCCTCACGCACACACGCACTCACTCACTCACACTTCGGAGACAGAGAGACAAATGTGTAATTTAGAAGTGTGGGGTCTTCATGAACTACGATTTACCAACCCAGCCCACACAGGCTGGGGGGGAAGAGAGGTCTGGAGGCCGCACAGACTTCCAGAAGCTATCAGGTTGTAGATGCATTCTGGTGCATTTTGAGGGTCATTTTGACACTATTTAACCACTTTTAAAGCCACCTTTGACTTGCTACAACCAACAACCAACAAATATCACTTTCAAAATAACTACTTTTTATTTCTTAAAAAAACTGTCAAAACTAAATAAAGAATCCCACTCCAGCCACCCTTCAAACACCCAATTATATACACCACTTCTCTTCAGTATAGCCAGCTATCACTGCAGCAGGCATTGCACTTGTTACCTTGCAACCTGAACAGCAGACTCTGCCCCTCCAACAGTGCACCACACAGTCAGACATTTAAGGCAGCGAGCAGGGCACACAAAACACCAGCCTAGATGTGCATGTCTCTGTCACATAGCAGACACTTAACAGACCATCCATGCCAGAGAATGGAACTGATACACAGGGCCCACTGGAGGGACTCTCAAGGCTCAACACTGTAACAGGATGTATACCAGTTCATGAATGCTTAATCTTTATCTGCATGCACCCTGAACTGAGACAGTTGGAGCAGGGAGGGTAAGGGTCAGATGGGACAGCAGCAGGAAATACAGGGCGTATACAGTGACATTGCAGCGCACAGACTTGATATGCAGCAAGGGTTCAGCAACCTGCGTGAAACCTCAGACAACAGCATGACCATAACTGTCACTGTTTCCCATTCATACCCAGTACATAGCAGCCAACCCCCAAATCCCCATATGTCAAACACTAGAACCACAATACCATCAAGCACTCAACCACAGCCCACACATGAGCCAACCTGTAGGGCTGCACAGCCAACTGCAACAGGTGACTTAATGCCAAGGATGTTCTGTGTAATGTAGACAGCCCAGTCATATAGCGAGGGCAGGGGCAATGCTGGTGGTAGACTCATCTCATCCTAAACACCCACTCAGAAGTCTTCTTAAATGCCAAAGCCAAAAAACAATTACCTAATGCATCATCTGAATGCAGCACAGGCTTTAATGCTGAAGAACTGCCATCCACCATCAGATGCATGTGGAAATTACTTCAGGGGTTCCATGCTTGCTCACAGCTGGGATGGGAGACTGGCAGCAAGGGGCAAGCTGGGGAGATCACTCAGGTCACTGGATGCAGCCCAGCCCAGCCCCTCACTATCAGATAAGACCATCCAATACAAACAAAATTATTAATACAAAACAGCACACTTAACCTCACTGCTCCTTTCATGATAAAGCCAGGCTGGTTATCAAGTCATATTGTTTTGTTGGCACCGACCGTCTAAATCACTTGGTCCCAGCCAAGTCCCGACTCCCAACATGTGAGAATGAATCCCTCACAGGCTCACATGGCACGACTAATCAGCTGCTCCCCACTCACACTCCACACAGTACAAGCAGCACCTCCAGTCATAGAAACATAGAAGTTGACAGCAGATAAGGATCGCGAGGCCCATCCAGTCTGACCATTTCTTTTTCTACCTTATAAATGTGCCATCGTCCTTTGCTGTCAGTGGCCTATCTATTTATATTCATCTGTATTGCTCCCTTATGCCTATCCCATGCCTGTTTGAAGCCCTGCACTGTATTCATAGCCACCACTTCCTGAGGTAGGCCGTTCCATGCATTCACCACCCTTTGTGAAAAAGAACTTCCTCACATTACCCCTTAATCGGCCTCCCTCTAATCTCATGCTGTGTCCTCTTGTCCTCCAAGTTTTCTTATATTGAAACATGTTAGACTCTTTCACCTTGTTAATGCCCTTAAGGCGTTTGAATGTTTCGATCATATCACCTCTCTCCCTCCTTTGCTCTTGGGTATACATATTGAGCTCTGTTAATCTGTTCTCATATGTCTTCTGATGCAGTCCCTGCCCCATTTTGGTTGCCCTTCTCTGGACTGCCTCAATTTGGTTAATGTCCTTGTGAAGGTGTGGCCTCCAGAACTGCATGCAGTACTCCAGATGGGGCCTAACCAGTGTCTTGTAAAGTGGGATTATTACCTCCCTCTTACGACTTGTGATACCCCTACTAATACACCCTAACATCCCCCTAGCCTTACCTACTGCTTTAGAGGTCTGCTTGGATGATTTCAGATAATCGGTGATGATGCCCAAGTCTCTTTCTTCCTTTGTGACTGCCAGCAACTCCCCTCCCAGTCTATAGGTGGCTTCAGGGTTTCTCTTCCCTATGTGCATGATCTTGTACTTCTTTGCACTAAATCCCAGTTGACACTCTTCCTAGCATTTTGTTAGTTTATCCAGATCTCTTCTCATTCTGCCCACCCCATCTGGATCATCTACTCTGTTGCAGATCTTGGTGTCATCTGCAAACAGACAAGCCTTACCCTCTAGTCCATCTGCAATGTCACTGATGAAGATATTGACGAGGACTGGCCCCAGGACTGATCCTTGAGGTACCCCACTTGTGACTTGCATCTCTTCTGACTGCATACCATTTACCACCACTCTGTTTTCTGCCCGTCAACCAGTTTGCCACCCAGCTGACCAACTTCTGACCCAACCGAGCCTACCCAGCTTGTTTATCAATCTTCTATTTGGAATAGTGTCAAAAGCTTTGCTGAAGTCAAGGTAGGCGACATCAACTGCTCCCCCTTGGTCCACCACTCTGGTTACCCAGTCAAAGAAATCTAGGAGATTAGTTTGACAGGACCTTCCTTTTGTAAACCCATGCTGTCTTGGATCCTGTGCCCCTATGGATTCCAGGTGTTGCACTATCCTTTCCTTAAGGAGTGCCTCCATAATCTTGCCCACTACGGAGATAAGACTCACTGGTCTGTAGTTCCCTGCCTCCTCCCTGCTACCACTCTTGTGGAGCGGGATCACATGAGCCCTTCTCCAGTCTTCTGGGACCTCTCCTGTGCTCAGAGACTCACTAAACAGTTCTGCTAATGGCTCTACTAGTTCCACCCTTAGCTCCTTTAGTACCTTGGGATGTATGCCATCAGGTCCTATTGCCTTGTCCACCCTGAGCTTAGCAAGCTCTTGTAGGACCCTTTCTTTTGTGAAGGGAGTAGTGCTCACCTCCCGGCCCCCTGTGTCCATGGTACTGAGCTGTGGGACCTGCCCTACCTTCTCTTCAGTAAATACTGAGCAAAAGTATCTATTTAGGATAGATGCTTTTACAGGGTCCTCCTCCTCTCCTTTGAGCTTAGCAATATCCCCTCTGGACTTTCTCCTTTCACTAATGTATCTATAGAAAGTCTTGTCACCTTCTTTTACTGTTTGTGTTAGTGTTTCCTCAGTTTGGGACTTTGCCTGCCTTACTGCCTTCCCTGCTTCCCTTAGGGCAATTTGGTATGCCTCTCTATCTTCATCCCGCTGTGTTCCCTTATATTTCCTGAAGGTCAGCCTTTTGGCTCTGACCTTTTCTGCTACTGTATTTGAGAACCAAAGTGGTTTCCTTCTTCTTTTGCACTTCCTTTTCTGTCTAACACAATGAGATGTTGCTTCAAGTATTGCATCCTTAATGCTTGCCCACTTTGCCTGTACCCCCTCACCTGTGTTTCTTTTTGCCAGGACTAGCTTAACTCTGTTGGCCATCTTGTCAAAGTCAGCTCCTCTGAAGTCCCATATTTTTGCCTTGGAATGGGATGAGAGTTGTAGTGGCCAAATTGAACCATATCATGTGATGGTCACTGGCCCCCAGGTGACCTTCTACCTGGAGATCTGTGATCCCTTCCCTGTTAGTTAGTACTAGATCTAGGATAGCTCTGTCTCTTGTGGGTTGTTGTACCAGTTGTTTAAGGCCCTCCCCCTGCAGGGAATCCACCATGTGTCTAGTTCTGGCAGATGTTCCTGCTGGTATTGACCACTCTGTATCCGGCATGTTAAAGTCTCCCATTATCAGAACCTCCCCTTTAGCTGTCATGTTTTGTATATCTTCTAAAAGTAATGTGTCTATGTCCTCCCCCTGCTCTGGGGGCCTGTAGACAACCCCATTTCTTATGGCTGTCCCATTTCCTGTTTCCAGGGTGACCCACAGTTCTTCTGGCTCCTTATGTGTATTCTGAATTTCTGTAGCTTTGATATTTTCATTGACATGCAGTGCCACTCCATCCCCCCTTTTTTGCACCTCGGTCTCTTCTGAACAGTACATAGCCAGGTACTGAAGTCTCCCAAGTGTGGTTACTGGTAAACCACATCACACTAATTTCTACTATGTCCAGTTTATCCTCTGACATTATTGCCTGCAGGTCTGAGATCTTATTTCCCAGGCTATGAGCATTTGTGTACATGATTTTCCATTGGCCAGATTTTGGTGTGTTAGTTGTTGGGTGAGGTCTGGCATTTCCCCTGTGTGCTGTATGGAGAGAAGGACCTTTTTTCTTACCTGGTGATGCAAATGAACTACAAACATGCTGAATCCCTTTTGACCACTAGCTGGGGGGTGTTCTTCCCATTTGACGTATGGGGTGCTGCACCCCTCTCCCCAATTGCTAGTTTAAATATTCTGCAAAGATGTCAAACTTCTGCCCTAATGCACTGACTCCCTCCTTAGTCAGATGCAGTCCATCAAATTTAAAGAATTTTCACTCCCAAAACTGTTGCCAGTTCCCTACAAATCTGTGTCCTTTTTCCTGGCACCAGCCCTTGAGACACAAGTTTAGCTCCCCTATCTCCCCTTCTCTGACCTTCCATCCATCTGCCCCCCTCTCCCAGACTGGCAGGATCTCAGAAAAGGAGATGCTGGATGAAATGGATGATAGTTTGTCACCCAGCCTGGTCAGGTGTTCCTTGGTCTCCACAACTGACCGGCTGGCGAGATCATTCGTTCCTATGTGTACCAGGACGTCAATGTTTTCTCCTGCTTCCTAAACAATTGTAGCAATGCGGTCAGTGTCTCTCCACGCTGATGTACCTGGGAGACATCTGACCATTACCCCTGGCTGGAGACAGGCATCAACGCCCCGAATCACGGAGTCTCCTATGATCAGAAGTTTTTTGGATTTCCTTTTTGTTTTTTTTGTTTTGGTTCCTGATTTGGGCGAGTTTTGTTGTGCTAGCTCCTGTGCTGTAGTGTCCTGCTCTGCAGTGTCCTCTGCCCCTTTGTTTGATTTTGGAGATAGAAGCAGATACCTGTTTGTAGTGTTTATATGGTTTTGGAGGTAATATGTTTGAGAGCACCAGTGATGGGGTACCAGATTTGCCCTCTAACCACCTGCCAACCTCCCAGACCAACTACCCTCTGCGGTCGAGTTTCTTCTGTTGGATGTTGGGGAAATGGCAGCTGGTTCTTATAATGTATTTCCTCTTGAATATGAAATTTGAGGCGCGCAATCTCTGCCCATGCTGCCTGGAGCTGAGCCCCAAGATCTCCAATGGCCCAGCATGTAGGACAGTGTCCTAAATCCTGTAAGACTGTCCTTCTGAAAAGTGTTCCACAGTACCTGCAATTAATGATATCCATTCCAGATAAGTTGCTGGGTTTATAACCTGGTCAGAGTAATTAGAAGGAAGAAAATGCAAGTAATGTTTTGATTTTGTGTTTTGTTTTCGTATAACTTGTTATAACAAGTTAAATTACCAGTGCCCCTGTAAATGAGCTCACCTTGTGGATGCCCCACTGATCCGCCCCTTTCTGCTTTGCCACAGGAAATGTCATGACTGTGGTACCCTATAAAAGGAGTGTAGTGTGGGGTGGTTGGGGATGGGGTGGGTGGCTGGGCCCTTCCCTGCGAGAAAAGAAAAACCACGGATGAAAGAACAAGGAGGTAAGAGCAGAAACAATCAGTCAACAACAAATGCAGTAACCCTAAGCTTATCCTAATGTTAGATAAAACTGTAAAACCTGTAAAGCACCACCTGTAATAATTTCAGAAGATATACCCTGTAAGAAACACTTTGCTACAGAGAAAAATAAAGCAGTAACAGAAGATATACCTTGCAAAAGACAATTTGAATCAGAAGATTACAGCAGTAATCTGTTAGCACACACCTGTAGGCACACCTTGTAATAATGCAGAAGAAGGTATACCAACAACAATTTGAATCAGAGAAAAATAAAGCAATGAAATGTTAGCAACAAACAGTAGCAATCCCTGTGAGTACAAAATAAAAATAACAACACACAGTAAATCTGCGTAGCCAAAAGAAGTCTTAATCCTTTCCCTTGCTCAGGTTGTCTGCTCTGTCCTTTCAAACAATCTAGAAGGAAAGAGCTGAGGTGAAGCTAGGTGCTTTGGCCAGCAAACCAAGTCTTCACCCAGGCACAGCTAGCCACTCACTGGGTTAGAGGATTTCTGCAGGACATTCCCTATATTGCAGATCTATCTTTCACATGAACAAAAAGTACCAACTTCAAGATGAGAACAAAGCTATCACTGGCAGGTTATTAAGTTACTAATCCTTCATGGAGAAGACATTTAAAAATGCACTACTGCTTTGCCACATTAAATAAGTGAATTAAATAAAAAAGTCCACTATTCTGCTCTATCATTGAAAAATATATTGTAAAAGCTGGACCTCACTGAATATGAGAAATTGTCTCTCACTTGGGCTATTCTGAGTAAATGCATTATTAAAATGGGTAAAAGGAGGACCCCACTGAAATGAAAAAAAAAAAAAAAAGGGCATGCATCTTTGCTGTACTATCCTGGGTAAATACAGTGTAAAAACTTAGTCAAACAGAACCTCACTACAAACAAGATATCACAACTCAGTCCTCATTCAGTAGTAGAAAGCTGCACAAGGTTGGGGTGCAGGGACAAATCAACATAAGTTCAGCACAGAATCCTGCACTCACCACCACCACCATGTAGAAAAGAATGGTACTCACACATCATCTCCATTAAAGTGCAATCCTTATTGACGTGTCGGTGCAGGACAAACCACATCACATGCCTTGATGCATTTCAGACCAAAAATCCTTTTTTTAAAAAGACATATCTTTTGAAAAAGGATTTTTGGTCCAAAACACGTCAAGGCATGTGGTGTGTCCTGCACTGGCACCTCAATAAAGAATGCACTTTAACAGAGCTGTTGTGAGCAATATTCTTTTTTACATGGTGGTGGCGAGTGCAGGATTCTGTACTGAACTTATATTACAACTCAGCTGGGCTATCGTGTGTAAATATATTGCACAACGGTAAAAGCAGGACCCTACAGTAGATCCTAATGAAAATCAGATGTTGCCTGTAAGCTGACCTCTCCTGGAAAAATACACTGTAAAAGCATCCAGATCACCCATCTTGTAGCTTCTGGTATATTCTTGGTGGACTAGGGGTCCCTCCAATGAGGGCATCTGGCCCCCTCCCAACTCACCCTCTCAGACATCTCACCAGCCCTGGTCACATAATGTAACTACAGCAATTGTGATAACTGGCACAGCTCTCTGCTCACCACTTCAACTGGTTTCCATCGGACAGTCTGAGCAATCGCAAGTATACAAACACATGCTTCTGCTGTGCTCATGATCATTTACTGACAATAAGACAGTGGCAGGCCAAGGTGTTGAGCAGAGGGCTGTGCAGGTCATTGTCATTATTTCTGTACTTCAGCTTGTGTGACTTGAGTGGAAAGTGGCGGGGTTGTGGGAAGGAGGGTCCTTAGTAGGTGGGTTGACAGAGGATCAGATGTCCTTATGGGTGGGGAGACCACTAGACTAACAGGAATATTCAAGACAGCTACAAGACGGTCGATTGAGGGTGCAGGAACCTTAGTAGGGGTGTGCAGCCAGTCCTTATTTAAATCAGAGCCCCCTCACCCCCCACTCCAGAACTCAGATAAATAAGGACTCGGCTGCAGGAGTCAGCTTTCAAGTCCTTATTTATTTATTTTACAATTTTGTTTTGGCCAAGCAATACACATTGAGCTGAAACTCATTTCCAGGTCATCCTAGGAGCTCTATGAAGTTAAGTGACTTGCTCAACTCAGGGTCACACAGTATACCAATGGTGGCTATGGGATACAAACCCATGTCTCCAGGTTTCTCCAGGAGTCCTTTAATGAGAGCATAAAAACTGAAGGCATGAACTCCTTTACATAACATCCCTCCTAGGTTTTAAATTTCACACACACCACCACCGTATTTTTTTTTTTTATATAAGGAACAGCTTTTGAAAGACTTCATTATAACCCAGTCCCTACAAGGCCAGGACTTTGATGCTTATCCATACCAAAAATCTCAAAACTTATTTCAGTAAACACTTACTTTGTTTCCGAGTTGTAGCGTGTGTTATTCATCATTGTGTTGTCTGTATATCCATGGCACTCCCACTTCTTCACCATAGGGTTATGTACGCCTTACAGGCTGCTGATGTACATGTGACCTAGGGTCAAATTACAAACCCTCCTCCAAGCCCCTTCTGTAGCCTTCTACTATCCAGTTTAACTTGTGCATCTGATAGAGGCTGCAACACTGTCCCAAGCTCCAGTACAACAACGAAGGAAAAGATAATTACCAGAAATAAGCTGCATGGCACAGACTGTATGAACTAGTATGCGGAAAGCATGCAATGTCAATGAATGTTTTGGTTAAAAAAAAAAAATTAAAGAAATTACTTAGCAGAGAAATAGAGCAGAGGATCATATTATGTTATATTGATATGTACTGTGTCACTTAGCATGGTGTTCTTCAAAAATAATGGACATTAATACAAAGATTGTAGCATTTCAGGGAATAAGCATGAGCCAGTTGTGTTTTAAATGGACCACCAGCAGGACTCCTCCCTCATGAGCGAGGATATCCGGCTCTGACCTCTATGCAGTCCCTGATCCAGCATCTGCATAAGAGGGAGGCACAGCACTCAATAAAATGTGTAAATGAAGTCCCCCTTAATGGCAGACTGAAGGGGACCCAGCCCATCGTCTCCTTCATGTAGCGAGACGATGGTGCATAGTGCCTCTGCCCCATTTGGCTGTGTGTAGCTTTAAAAATCTGGCGAGAAGCCTTAAAAGGAATAAAAAAAAAAAAATACCCCCCCCCCAAAAAAAAAAATCTGGTCTGATTACTGGCGCTGACTCACGCTCCAGAATTACTGTTAAAAATAGAAAGTTGATCTGTTCTCAGGCAGAAGCGTTGTTTCGACTGCAGGGGCCATGTGACAGACAAAGGACAATAAACAAACATGGAGACTGGCTTGTTTTCTCCCCTGCTCCTTGTTCTCGGCCATCGTTCCCCTAAGGAAGCTGTGCATGCTCCGTAAGGCTTCCACGCATGTGCGGTACGAAATAGCCCCATCGCACATGTGCAATGCCCAGCAGCATAATTTTACAGAGGGGAAAGGAGCACAGACACACAAAAAGTGCTCTCGCGGTAGCGATCTACATCGCGACCAAACTTGCAGGGCTGAGGAAAGGGAACAGCAGAGCAGCTGAGCTCACAGTCACTAATTAAAGGGGGCCACAGACATTAAGCAAGTGCGGATGCCTGCTTCACAGGCACCCAGGCAAAACCCACAAGGCAAATGAGCCACTTAAAGGGACAGCACATATAAGCATACAGCTGCAGGGGAAAGCCACTAGGCAAATAAGCCACTTAAAGGGCAGTTCTCTCCTCCCGGGGGGCACAGTCCACTACAGCTCCTCTCTACCTTCCCTGATTAAGATAACAAAGTACATAATAAAGCAGTTTAACAAAAAAAAAAAAAAAAGCAGGGGGAACTTTACAAGAATTTCAACACTAACAGACCCTTCACTTGCTGTCTGACAGATGTCAGCAGGAAGGGAATGCCAGTCATGTGAGGTGCCTCTATTGCCCCAACAGAAGGGCCCATTGTGCCCCGCTTGCGAACTGAACAACCAGGATAATTCAATGGATGCTCACCAGCCCAGCAAGATGGGCACTAGTAACCCTTGGCACATATACCCGACGATGGTGGCACTCCAAAAGGCTACAGCTGCCATAATGGAGGGCCAGCAAAACTTCATGCTCCAAGTGTTGGAGCAGATGTCCAGCTTCACTAATCCAAAGCCACTCCCAGGGACATAGTCTACAGAAGATCCCCCAAATCATACGGGGAGACCAAGGGGCCTATCCCCCACAAGAGAGACAGGGGAAGACCATGACAACCCCATGGACGGGCTCGACAAGGATGAGGCCGAGGATGCTAATTCCCACCATGACAGCGATCAGGACTCGGAGCATGACTCAGATTCAGAAGGGGCTACAGGAACACTAGCTCCTGAAGCCCCGTCAATTGCCTCAAGGCTATTCGCATCAGAGAACATGATAGATTTGGTTCTCACAATACACAACACATTGGGGTTCAAACAACCGCCACAACCACCGGATAGCAAGCTGGACCCAATGCTCCAGCCACTTCCCAAGATCGAACACTTCTTCCCAGTATGTCCAACAATACAAGACATTATCATAAAGGAGTGGGAGGCATCAGACCTGGCAAGATTGCCGGAGAAGAGATCTCTGGACAAGCTATACCTCTTGCAGGAGGATAGCCTGAGGACATGGCTGCACAGCGCCAAAGATTGATCCAAAGATAGCAGAACTCGACAAGAGGACAGTTCTTCCAGCAGAGGGTACAGCTGCACTAAAGGATCCAGTGGACAAAAAAAAGAGGAGAGGATCTACTAAAGAAAATGCACGAAATGACCGGTCAATCGGTCAGAACAGCCACAACCGCAATATATGCAGCAAGATTAGGTGGTTGGACGAGATTGCCAAGGCCCTCACGCCCAAGTCACAAGAGGCTGTACTACTAGAACAGGCTCTACAAGTGGCCAGATATATCAGGGACATGTCTGTGGATGTGCTCAGGATGAGCACCAGGACAGCGGCCATGGCAAATAAAGCAAGAAGAAATTTGTGGCAGAAACTGTGGAATGCAGACAATGAATCAAAGACTAGACTACTTAAGCTACCCTTTAAGGGTGATAGAGTTTTTGGCGATGGCCTTCAAAAATTCCTGAGACGCAGAAACCGAGGGGTAGACACAGAGGGCAATAAGGACATGGGGTACCTACCCTCCAACAGAGGGAGAATTCCGTCCTTTCAGGCCCACTCAGACAGAAGGCATCACAACTCCTTTCATGACAGAAAGAGAGTGACCCAGAACAGGTACAAATACCAAAACAAAGGGCACACCTCCTACAAAGGAAGGGGGACCACCTTTAGAGGGATATTTTCTACCCAGAGAGGCAGGTCTACCAGGAGATCCAGTCAATGACTACACCAGGACACCACAACCGCAAGACACCCTAATCCAGCTACCCAAAGTACATACCCCACCAATAGGGGGGAGGTTTCAACAGTTCAGTCAAACATGGGGAGGAACAACCTCAGACAGATGGGTAAACAAAGTGGTGACCCAAGGGCGCACACCACACAAAAACAGGTTAGTAGTATCACCAGTGTCAAAGAAAAGATGCCAAACAAGAAAAATTCCGAACATTTTGGAAATGTTGCTCTCAACAAATGCCATACAAAGAGTACCACAGGACGAGCTTGGCAAGGGAATATACTCAATCTTCTTCCTGGTTCCAAAGAAAACAGGGGACTTCCCACCAGTCCTAGATCTCAAATATGTAAACAAATTCATAACCACAAAAAGAGTCTAAATGGAGACCATAAAATCAACAATCAGGTCAATCGGGGGAAGATTTCCTTACTTCCATAGACCTCAAGGACGCTTACCGCCACATCCCCATGCGTCCGGCACACAGAAAGTACCTCAGATTCCAAATCCTGGGGCAACATTACCAATACAAGACACTCCCATTCGGTCTAGCATCAGCTCCGAGAGTGTTCACAAAGGTTTCAGTGGTCCTAGCGGCAAAACTCAGAGCAGAGGGAGTACACATCATTCCCTACCTCGACGACCGGCTCATCAGGACAAGATCCTACCAAGAATCACAGAAAGCAACCTCAAGAACGGAACAGGTGCTCGAGGAGCACGGCTGGGTGATAAATACAGAGAAGAGTTGCCTAACCCTGTATCAATGCATAGAGCACCCAGGGGCAAGAATAGACACCCAAGCAGGCCTAGTGAAGCCAACACAAATGCGAATGGACAACATCACAACACTGACAAATCAGTTGCTAAGCACCAATGCGCCAAACATGGCCCGGGTCTCCCAACTACTGGGATGCATGTCCTCGTGCACAGACCTCATCCCCTAGGCGAGATGGAACATGAGACCCCTGCAAATGTTACTACTGCAGTATGGGTCTTCATCACAAGAGAACATACAACAAAAAAATAGAGATGACAGACAGAGTCAGGACAGCACTGCAGTGGTGGACAAACCCTCAACATTTGTCCAAGGGACAGCCCCTGGAGATATCACACGAGGCCACCATCAAAACAGATGCCAGCCTTTGGGGATGGGGGGCATCCATGGGCTACACATCAGCCCAGGGTCAATGGTCAATCAGAGAGACAAAAATGTCAATCAATGTGCTGGAAATGAGAGCAGTATACAATGCACTGATAGCCTTCCGGACACAAATTACACAGAAGTCCGTACTGCTACGGTGGGACAACAGAGCGACAGTGGCATATATTACCAAACAAGTGGGCACCAACAGTTTTGCTCTCCAATGGGAAACAAATTTCATTATGACATGGACACAACAGAATCTCAGACACATCACAGCCATCCACCTGGCAGGCAAGCTGAACAAGACAGCAGATTGGCTAAGTCGCGAACAGATAAACCCCGGGGAGTGGCAGTTTCACCCACAAGTATTTCAAGCAATACAGAAAAAATGGGGCACAGTAACCATGGATCTTATGGTGACCAGCAAGAATTCTCATTCTCACAAGTTCTACTCCCAGTTCAAGGAACCACTATCGATGGGGGTGGATGCACTGTCAATTCTGTGGACCCATGATTACGCATATGTGTTTCCCCCACTACCTCTGATAACACAGGTGTTATCAAAGATCCAGCAGTCACGGAGAATCACAATACTCATAACTCCCTGCTGGCCGAGGAGGTCATGGTTCTCAACAGTCACAGCCATGGCCATGGACAGAATGACCTTGCCAATGCACCCAGACATACTGATTCAAGAAACAGTCACTCATACCAATCTGGACAACCTCAGACTCACAGCCTGGCTCCCGAAAGGAAGAGACTGCTAAAAGCGGGTTACCATGAGACAGTTATAGAAATCATGATACAATCACGTCGAAGTTCCACCACTTCGACCTATTCCAGATAATGGTCAATATTTACATCGTGGTGCAGTTTGAGGAACATGCGCCCCCAATCGCCTTCAGTATCAGACATACTGATGTATTTAAAACAGGGCCTGGACAAAGGGCTAGCAGCTGCAACACTGAGAGTACAGGTATCAGCAATAAGCGCAGCAACTGGGCCCACAGAAGGGATCTGTCCAGGATCACACCCAGACTTATCCATTTCCTCAAGGCAGCAGGCAACCTGCGTCCCAGAATCAAGATGACCGTACCCCCATGGGACCTCACTTTGGTACTAAACGCTTTAACAGAGACTCCGTTCGAACCAATCTCAAACATTGAATTGTACTGGTTAGGCCTAAAAACAGCACTACTAGTGACAGTGTGCTCTGCCAGCAGAGTCGGGGAGTTGACAGCTCTGTCCTGCAAAGAGCTATTCACTACATTCACGGAACAAGGAGCCATACTAAGTAAGGTCCCTTCCTTCATCCCGAAAGTCAACACCACATTCCATACAGATCAGATCATTGAGCTCCTGACAATTTTTGAGGAGCCAGCAAATGAGCGGTCCAGAGCCCTTCACAAACTGGATGTCAAAAGAACACTCCAAGCATACATAGAATGGACAGCACCACTCAGACACTCAGGAAGATTATTCATCATATCGTCAGGACACAGAAAGGGTTTTCCAGCGGCAAAGAGCACTATCACTACCTGGATAAAGAAAGCCATAACTGAAGCATACAAGGCAACACACAAGGTACCGTCCATGGGAATAAAGGCACACTCAACCAGGGCAGTAGCGACATCCTGGGCCAAGAGAAATACAGTTACAATGTAGGAAATATGTGCAGCCGCAACCTGGTCCACACACACTTTAACCAGTCATTACAGACTGGACACAGAACGTCCGAAGAACAATACCTTTGGACACAAAGTGCTGTTAACAGCCACCTGAGGCAGCTTCCCACCACCCTAATTAAGAGGTACTGCTTTTTACAGACCCTAAGGTGAGGAAGTGGGAGTGCCATGGATACACAGACAACACAATGGTAGTTTACTCACCTGGTAAAGGTGACTGTGTTACTGTATATCCATGGCACTCCGGCCCACCTGGGGGAGCAGAGTACAGACAACACATGCTTATGAATAACATAATGACTCGCATGCTTACAATACAGTACGTAGAGAAATACAGAACTGTAAACCAGTCAAGCGAATAAAGATAGATGATTGGAACTCATGGTAGCCTAATAGACTGTCTGTGCAGGGAGAATAACACATTTCTTTCACAGCTCTGGAAGTATCAAAACTGAATAGTAGAAGGTTACAGAAGAGGCTTGGAGCAGGGTTCGTAATTTGACCCTAGGTCACGTGCATCAGCAGGCTATCAGGCGTACATAACCCTATGTTGAAGAAGTAGGAGTGCCATGGATATACAGTAACACAATCACCTTTACCAGGTGAGTAAACTACCATTCTCTGACTTGACTAGTCAAACCAATCCATGCATATCAAAGAGGGAAGATATCCATCAGAGTTAGGCACCAATAAAACTGTCACTTTATAATCAATCAATCAAGCAGTATTTCAAAATAAATGCCTTAAATAGCACCTTGCTTGGTGCATCAGAAAACAAATAGGAGGCTCCCTTACGTGCAGAGGAGTTCCTCTGTACCACTTTTAAAATGATCAACTTTGCCCCCCAACGAAGGGAAGGGATCATATTTTGCTCCCTAAGGGGCTAGCCGCACGATCCCTTCCACTTCCTGATCACCTACGCCATCCCCGTGCTTCCTCGTTTTGTGATGTCACTATAGGACTACTGCGGGGACAGTGTCTATGCAAGTCTATTAAGCCTAATTTTAAAAATTATTTTCAGTATGTAAATCAGACTTTTAGTATAAATGGAAGACTGTTTTAAAGTAAAAGGCTCTTGTTATTTTAATACAGTCTTCCATTTGTACCAGAAGTCCGATTTAAATACTGAAAATAACTTTTTTATAATTAGGCTCAATAGACTTACATTGACGCCGTCCATGCGCTGGTCCTATAGTGCCATTACAAGACGAGGAAGCATGGGGACGGCATAGGTGATCAGGAAGTGGACGGGATCGAGCAGCTAAACCCTTTGGGGGCAAAATACTATCCTTCCCTTCCGTGTGGGGCAAAGCCAATCCTTTTAAAAGTGCTATGGAGGAACTCCTCTGCAGGTAAGGGAGCCTCCTATTTGTTTAAATCCAGGGCTGCAAATACTGGGGAAAGGTGCTCTTTAAAAATGCAAATAAAGTAAAGTCATCCACATTTTTTTCAACAGGATTGTCAGTACAAAAACTGGAAAGAGGGTTATATGATCTTTACTTGCTTTGGTAGGGAAACTAACTTAGCAAACAACAGATTTACTTAAAAAAAAAAAAAATGAAAGTCTGTTTTCACTTAATTGGAGAATCATGACAATCTCTGTCTGCCTGTCACAGCCCAGTGACCCCACTGCCAAAAGCTGAAACAAATCATGTGCTATAAAAACGGGTTACTCACCTGTAACAGTAGTTCTAGGAATGGTATATGTTGTTCATCCACACTTATTGGCATGTCCATTTCCACTTTAAATCCAACCGGAAGTCTTCAAGCTGGCTCCTCCCAACCACCCGGGTGGAATATACCTCGATTCTGCCCCATGATGCCAGATCTTAGCCCGCTGGAAGTCGGGTTGCGTGCATCCGCAGCAGGGGAGGTTGGGTGGGTCCGTGTGGATGAACAACATATTCCACTCCTAGAACTACTGTTACAGGTGAGTAACCTGTTTTTCTAGGATCGTGGATATGTTGTTCATCCACACTTATTGGCAGACTCCTAGCAGTTCTCCGGGAGGAGGGAGGCAAGGCCCCCCCCCAACAAATACTTACTTGGGAAATAAAGATTGGAGAACTGGAGGCCCCAAAACCAGCATCCTGCCGTGACTCAAGGTCGATGTGTTAATGGGTGATGAAGGTGTTTGCCGACTTCCAGGTAGCAGCCCGGCAGATTTCCTGGATAGAGATGTCCCTGGAAGCAGCCACCGATGCAGCGGTATGGCAGGTAGAATGAGCTCTTATCCCTCTGGGAGGCTGCTTTCCCACCAATTCATAGCACAGACCTATGCATGATGTAATCCACCTTGCAATGGTCTGTTTAGCTGCAGATCTGCCAGAAGCAGCTTCGCCGTAGGGGACAAACAGCTGGCGAACCTCTCCCCGAATTTCTGCCGTCCCCTCCTTATAGCAGGAGAGCACATCTCAGGTACAAAGTACGGAGCCTGTATTCGACCTCCGAGGTGTAATTAGGGTAGTATACCGGCAGAGTCAGCATCTGGTTAAGGTGAAACTCTGACACCACCTTCAGAAGGAATTTCGGGTGGGGGCGTAGGACAATCTTGTCCCTGTAAAACAGCAGATAAGGGGAGTCCACCAAAAGCACCCGGAGCTCACCTGTCCTTCTGGCAGACGTGATAGCCACCAGGAAGGCCGTCTTCCACAACAAGTGTGACAGCTCACACTTGTGCAATGGTTCGAATGGCTTGCCCATGAGCTTTGCCAACACCAGCAGTAGATCCCACGGACGTGAAGGTTCACGCACCGGAGGGGATATATAATCCAGGCCTTTGAAAATCGCCGAAGACTGTCTCCTGCGCCAATGTCCATTTGACGGCCCGTGCCAGTAGTAGAATGGCTGCCAGAGTGCACCTAAGAGTCGATGACCGTAGACCCCCTTTGGGGAGAGACCAAAGGTAGTCAAGAATGTTAGCCACTGAACAGGACAAAAAGTCCAGGCCCTTGCACTGACACCAAATGGAAAACCTTTTCCATTTGAAGGCACAACATTTCCTGGTCAATTCCTTTTTGGATGCCTCCACCACGGTATAGACATCTTCAGAAAGACCCAAAGCCTGGAACTCTAGCCGCTCACATACCAGGCCATGAGGTACAGGGATTGAAGGTCCGGATAGAATACCTTCCCCCAATTGAGTGATAACAGGTCCGGGCGTGTGCCAAGCCATTCTGGGTGCCTGCAGCAGAGGCTGAGGAGAACTGGATACCAGAAGTGGCACGGCCAGTCTGCTGCTACCAGGATCACCTTCGCCTTGTCTCTCCTGACCCTGAGAAGCACCTTGTGGATCAAGGGAAATAGAGGAAGCGTAGAGGGAGCCTGGGGCCCACGGCCTCGAGAAGGCATCCCCCTGCAGCGAGCCCTGCTGAGGGGGGCAGGCATGAAACAGCCTCACCTTGGTGTTCTCCCTGGAGGCAAACAGGTCCACCATCGGTTTGCCCCAATGGGAGAACAGGCTGACAGCTACATCTGGATGGAGAGACCACTTGTGGGATGTCTGGCCTAAGCGGCTGAGAGCATCCGTCAGGTGGTTTGAGGCTCCTGCCATATGGATGGCTAGGAGATCTGCGTCCCACCGGCTCACGAGGGTCCAGATGTGGAGCACCTCCTTGCACAGCAAATGGGAGTGCGTGCCACCCTGTTTGTTGAGGTAGTACATGGTCGTAGTATTGTCCGTCTGGACTTGAACCACTTGACCCTGGAGCTGAGGAGCGAAAGCTGAAAGTATCAGTCTGACTGCTCTGAGCTCCAACAGGTTGATGTGGCATCAGGACTCCTCGGGGGTCCAGAGCCCATGGACCCTTTCATCCCCCATGTGGGCTCCCCAGCCCATGAGAGAGAGAGAGGCATTGGTCGTGAGGACGACCGTCGGCTTGGGGCGGACAAACGGGATCCCTTCCTGTAACCGGTTTGGGGCGGTCCACCATTGGAGGGCGGGCGTCCCACATCTTCTGGATTACAGTGACCAGCTGGTCGAAATGAACGAGGCATTGAGTCCACTGGACGGCCAGCTCCCATTGGAGGGGCCACATGTGCAACCGGGCCCAACAGACCACTGAGGTGCATGCCGCCATATAACCCAGAAGGCGCAAAAAGTCCCGGGCAGGGCACAAGTGTCCAACTAGAAATGATTGGGCAAATGAGGAACGAGCCTCCACCCTGTCCACCAGAAGCAGAACTCTGGCTTGACAAGAGTCTAGCTCTGCCCTGATGAAGCCCATCACCTGAGGTGGCATGAGTTCTGACTTGGCCTCGTTGATCAGGAGGCCGAGTTGGAAGCAGGTCTGTAGGGCCAGGTCCCTGGACCTCTCCATCTCCTGTTGGGTGGATCCTGCTAGGAGCCAATCGTTGAGGTAAGGATAAATCCTGACCCCCCCTCAAACGCCTGAGATGGGCCGCCACCACTGCAATGCATTTAGTGAAGACCTGAGGGGCCGATGACAGGCCGAACGGCATGGCTCGGAACTCTTACAGGGTCCTTTCAACCCTGAAGTGGAGGAACCGCTGATGGGACAGACGGATTGGGATGTGAAAGAACGCATCCTGTAGATCCAGTGAACAGAACCACATGTTTCGCTCCAAGGGTGGCATGACCTGGGACTGGGACTGAAAGGTGCATGACCTGAGATATTGATTCTGGTCATGCAGATCTAGAATGGGGCGCCAGCCCCCCGTCCGCTTGGGCACCAGGAAGTACCTGGAGACAATGCCTGGGTCTGCTGGAGGATCCGCCACTGGAACTACTGCCTCCTTGAGGAGGAGCTGAGTGATGTTATCTCAGAGCTGACTGGGTCTGAGCAGATACTCGTTCCTCCTGAGGGGCGCAGGCTCAGCTTGGAGGGTACTGCTCGAATTCCAGAGGCAGTCCCTGACCGACCACTTCCAGAAACCACCTGTCCATGGTGATAACAGATAATGGACCAGGCGGAAAGAAAGTGACAGAGCCTGCCCCCCACAGGAGGACCCAGAGCTGGCGTGACAGAAGTGGGGTTGGCAGCCCCTGCCCCATCACTGAGCAGGTTTAGAGGAGGAGGATCCAGGACATGAACCTCTGCCTCCTTTACGGGCCTGCTGGGGACCCTGCTTGGGCCAAGGGCGCCAAGCTTGAGCCTGCTGCTGTTGCTGGTGCTGCTGTCCACCTTGAAAAGGAGGACTGCTGAGTTGCAGGGGCAGAATGCCGAAAAGGATTTTTTCTTTTTTCCTCTGCTGGTTCTTGCCCTAAGAACTCTTGGCAGAGGTAGTGTCCAAGGTGACACTGGGCTGCTCAATGCGCTGAAGGTGACCGGCCACTCCCTAGCCAAACAAAATCGGTCCCAAGGAAAGGCCCATCAGCTAATTTATGCTGGGTACCCACCAGGAAAGAGGAGAGCCTCAGCCAAGCCCTGCAACGAGAGGCAACTGCGGCAGCCATCGAATGGGCACAAGAATCCCCAAGGTCCAGGGCTGTCTGGAGCTGCTGTCTGGCAACAGCTCGGCCCTGATCCCCGACCTGCTTGACCGTGGTCTGCATGTCCATGGGGAGATGTGGGAGGACTTCGTCCAGTGACCCCAGAAGGGCGTGAGAGAAGTGTGGCATGATGACGACCAAACTTGCCTGACGAATGCCCAAGGAGGAAGTCGCATAGACCTTCCTGGCTGAATGGTCCAAATGTTTGGACTCTTTATCAGGAGGTCGGTCAGTGTCGGCAGAATTGCCAGTATGCCTGAACACAGAGGCAGTCACCAGGCTCTCGGCTGAAGGGTGCTCTGTGAACCCCACGAGGGGACCCCATGGGTATGACATACTTGCGGGCCATGCGGGCAGGTGGTGCTGGACAAGAGGCAGGTCATCGCCAAAGTTCTAGGACCAGCCCAACAATGGCCTCGGCCACAGGAAAGGCCTCCGTCAGTGTATCCCCTCTCTTAAGAATATCCGTAAGCGGGTACTCCGCTTTTTTTCTGGATTGGCTCCAGGGGCATCCCTGTAGATGCAGAGATGAGGCGGAGGATCTCTTGAAAGAATGAGGGACCTTCCTCCATCTCTAAGCCAGCGGTCGATTCATCATCCCCTGGATGTGAATGTAGACCAGTGATGTCTGAATCCGAGGAATCCGGATACAACGGCCTACTGTCCATGTCATCTTCGACTCACCTGGGCTGTCTGGGGTGACCGTGACCAACAATCACCGGGGAAGCCCGGTGTCCAGTCTATAGTCTTTGGAGGGAGCCAGCCCCTCCCACAGGCTGCCTGGGTGCTGGTTCCACCACAATAGGTGGAGAGACCGTTTGGGGCCAAACAGGGGGGGTCTTGCCAGCTCCGCGGGCTGGGGAACCGATTTGGTCAGCTCCGAAGGAGCTGGCTTCAGCCTGGGAGGCGAAAGCCAAATAATGGGCAGGGTGGAAGCTGTGGTAGACTTGTGCCTGGACAGAATTAGCTGCTGCCACATGAGGTCCTCGTAGCACCGACGGAGTTTCTGCCGCAGCCTCTCCTCATCAGCGGATGACCGATGGAGTCGCCTCTTTTCAGAGTGCTTATGGCTCTTCCTCAGCCTGTTGGTCAAGGGGGTCCTAGACCTCGATCAAGATTGGGCAGGCCGACTTGGTCGGTTGGGAGACACCGGCGGGGCCGGTGACTTCCCGGAGTCCGGGACCAGTTCCTTGAAGTGGGGACTCCAGCAGGCTGGGTCTCCTCGTCAGGGAAAACAAGGACCGGAGTCCTCTCTAAGGAGTCGGTGACCGGAGTTGGCGATAAAGGGTCAAGAGGGTCGAGGACGATTTCCACGTCGTCGACCAAACACTCGGTCGGCTGGCTCAACAGGAAGTCCGAAAAGCCTGTGGCTGAGGAAGCGATCTCGACCGAAGTCGAGACCACATGCTCCTGGGACTGAGGCCTCTCCCGGTCCCAGGACAGCCTTCATCGAGACGAAGATGCACTTGGATCCTTCTCCCATTTACGGGGTCGAGAGGAGTGCGAGCCTGCAGGCACCTCTCCCTTGGTAGGGAGAGACTGGCACAACTCTTTGAAGGAACCCGAGAAGGTGAAGCCCAGGCTGAGCGGAGCGAAAAAGCTTCGAGAAGACTCCGCGGCACGAGCCGCTTGCTCCTCAAATGCTTGCATGCGTTCCAACTGCACGGCGGATCCCACAGCCACGGAAACTGCCCACTGGGCCTCCTTGGATTTCACCAGCGGGTTCTTCTTCTCTGGCCTCCCCAGTTTCAGGTGTGCAAGACAGTCGTCGAGAACGTTGGGATGAAAGGCCAAACAGATACTGCACGACAAGGTGTCATAGCCAACACCGAGGCAGTACACGCACACGGTGTGGGGATCGGTACACGACATCTTCTGGCTGCATGGGCACTGATGAAATCCAGGGGAAGATTTACCTTCCATGATCGAAGCTGCAAACTTGTGATCGTTAATGCGAACAATGCAAAATTTCGGCAAAACCGAAATGGTTTGAGAGCCAGGGCCTACGAAATGCGAGAGCATGAGGGAGGCAACCTGAATCTTCTAGCAGAAAGGAAGATCTGGCATCATGGGATGGAGCTGAGGTATATACCACCCGGGTGGGTGGGAGGAGCTAGCTTGAAGACTTCCGGTTGGATTTAAAGTGGAAAGAGACATGCCAATAAGTGTGGATGAACAACATATCCACGATCCTAGAAACACAGTTCCTTTACACCTCTGATTCAAAGACTTAAGTTGCTGATTTAACAGTGCTGCCTGGAGAACTACTTACAAAAAAAAAAAAAATACGCCCTTGCCAACATGGCACTGTTTAGATAAAAATATGTAAAAAGAGGGTTTAGGTGTCCTTTAAGACTAAAAGAAGCTACTGTATCTGTGCTGTTTAAAGTGAGCATATCCACTGATTGTAATTTGATGTGGCATAAGAATGCTACATTTGGGAAAGGACCCCTCCCCCCGCGCAGCGATTTCAGGTAGTGGAAGGATTGCGATTGAACTCAAACACTGTTCTTTGGAAGGAGCCTGAAGTGCCCTTTTTCAAAAATAACACCAGACTGTCTGCAGGGCTCCACCCACACAGCCATAAAAAGGAGACAAGAAAACATTTTATAACTTTGGCAAAGTTTCACTTAAAAAAAAATGTTGCCGCCTAACAGTTCCGGCAGCAGGGCTCCCAATCACAAGCTGGGAACGGGCGTTCAGCATAGATCAGAATATAAACTACAACAGTTTCTTTTATAAGCTCCCAAATGCCTAGAGAGGGCAAATGGTGGGGAGAAATAACTAAAAGAAAACAAATTAGCTTTCTCAGCCTTTTTCTATTCTGCTACATTGCACGACCATGCAGCGGTAATTTCTTTCATTGCACAGGGTACAAGCCATGAAACACTTCAGGCACTCTTTGGACCCCGTCCAAGAATACAGAGTCACCCTTATTCTATGAAATTATACAGCTCCAAATTCATTCAAAACAGCAGATGGCTCATTTCAGCAGGATAACTTTGTTAAGGCATCTGAACCCCGATAAATAGAATACATTCCCCATGATATAAAAAAAACAACTTTCAATAAAATGACTTGACATCAAGTAGCTCAAGCAGTTTATATTTAACAACAAAAACATAACATGTGTTTTACAATTTTATGCATTTTCTGTCTCAAATCTAAATCTATTGAGGCTGTATTTCTTTTCTAAGACAGCTGCATACAGGACCGAGGGAGGGAAAGAAAAGGATATAAGAAATTAAAGAAAAGAACAGGAAAGAATGTACTTCAGGTAACTAGCCTGGCAGTGAAAATAGCATAGTAAAAGTAGATAGTCGAAAACAAAGAAGTGCTGTTTAACAGACTGGGGTGGGGAGGAAGAGGAATGTAGAAAGGTCCCATAACTGCAGGGTGGGTCTACCCTACCACATGCCTGCCACCTACTGAAAGTCAGCATACACAGTCCCAGCCACAGGGAAGCACAGGCCCAACCACCTGGAAGGGGGCACACTCGGGGCTGTGTGCACTGTCATCATGTCCCGTGGAATCTGTCTAGCAGCAAATGGTACTCACATCCGCATGGTGAGGGGCCATGGTATAGCATGGTAGACAGACACAGGGCAGCATGTCGCTGGCATGTACGTGCACTACAGTAGATGGTGCACACCATGACAGTGTGGTGGCACTGCTGGTCCACCACTGCATGTGCATGGTGAATGTCCACCACCAGAACCCAGAGATGATGCCCCCACAGGGATGTATCCAGCATGGCGGCTCACACAGAGACACCCATTACCTAACACAGACACAGGCGGCATAGTGTAGGTATGTGACAGACAGGTCAGTACTCTGTCGGGCTAGGGATGTAATGGATGCATACCCCCCTCCATGCCCAGGGTCGCCCTCACCCACAGAGCCGGTTTAAGCAGGTGAACAGAGGTGGTGCATATCCCCACACACCCACAGCAGCGTTACCCTGTGCCTTGTACCCCCCCAGGCCTGGCACACCACTGACACCAGCAACAGCCACCCACTGTGCCATGTCCCAGAGCCACCCCCACCCCCAGCTGCAACAGAAACATAGACTTTGACGGCCGATAAGGACCGCTTAGCCCACCCAGTCTGCCCATTTCCCCATCTATTGGATAATAATAATAATAATAATATACTTTATAACGTGCCCTTCTAAAAATTAAGGCACCTTGACAATAAGATACAAAGGAATAAAACAGGATGCAGTAAAAACAATAAATACAGGGTATCATAAAATTCAGAATAAAATACCATCATATAGAGTAGGCTTGATGCCACAAATGGGTCTTTAGGGCCAGTTTAAATCTCTCCATGGTTGCGCACTCCCGAAGCTGACAGGGTAGAAATTTCCAAAGCGCTGGGGCCGTGTACATAAATGCCCCGGGCCCCAAAGATTTTAAAGAAACCCTTGGAATTTCTAGCAACCCCTCGTCAGCTGAGCGGAGCAATCGGCTGGGGCAATATGGCACCAGAAGCTCTTTCAGGCAGTCCGGGCCCAGTCTGTGTAGGGCTTTACAAGTCAGAAGTCTGACTTTAAAGGTGATCTGCCACTGTAGTGGCAGCCAGTGCAGTTTACGCAGCACCGGAGAGATGCGACAAATCCGGGGAGAACCCATCAATAACTAGGCTGCAGCATTCTGCACTAGCTGCAAGCAGCGGATATCAACCCCAGGTAGCCCTAAATAAAGGGAGTTACAATAATCAAGGTGCAAGGTCACAAACGTGTGAACCTAGGTAGGCAGATCACCGGATGGAACTAGGTGCTTAACCCTGGAGATGTTCCTCAGATGATAAAAGGAAGATTTGATGACTGCCGACAGCTGTGATTGCAGTGTCAGCCCGTTGTCAAAAATCACCCACAGGTTTCCCACCCGTTCAGAGGTAAGAAGCTGGGAGCCTCCAAGAAAAAATCCCGAAGGTAAACCTGCTCCCAACCCCTCTATCTGCTGACCCGGGTCCACAATCATCACCTCAGTCTTCTCAGAGTTCAACCTCAGCCAGCTCAAATTCATCCAATCCTGGATTTCAGCAAGGCAGTTGTTAAATACTGAGAGCTCTATCCTGGTCTGGTGCAAAAAAGATAGGCAGAGCTGGGTATCATCAGCATAGCAGTGAAATCACAGACCATACATTCTTACAATGTCTCCGAGAGGTAGCATGTATACTGCGAACAACATGGGGGACAACACCGAACCCTGAGGTACCCCATATGACAGAGAGACTGGGTCAGAGGAGTAAATCCCTGACACCACCCTCTGAGTTCTGCCAGTGAGGAAAGATCTAAACTACCTGAGGACTGTACTAGACAGACCACAGATAAACCTCAGGCATTCAAGAAGAACTTCATAGTCCACAGTGGCAAACACTGATGAGAGATCTAGAAGAACCAAGATGGAGCGGCTCTTCTGATCTCTCACCATCAAGAGATCATTGAGCACCCGAACCAGCGCAGTCTCGGTACTATGCCTCTTTCGAAAACTGGACTGGAGGGGTTCATAAATGTTGTGGATGGTCAAATGGTTCTCCAGTTGTAGGGTCACTACTTTCTCAAATCAACTTCCCCACAAAGGGAAGGTTAGAGATCGGTCTGTAGTTGGCAGGACAGTCTGGGTCCAGAGAAGCTTTCTTCAGGAGGGGTGTTACCACTGCCTCCTTCAGGGAGCTGGGAAACTCACCCATCTCAAGGGAGCACTAGATTATCCGTGCTAGGACCGGGCCTATGGTATCACAACAGCCCATAATCAGGGCAGTTGGGCCCCGATCCAAACTACAGCACGTAGGGCACATACCCTGGACAATCCACAAGACATCGATGAACTCCGGCCGATCAAAGGAACTCCAGGAGAACTGAGGGACAGTGATCGGGTGCCGATCCAGAGCATCTCCCATAGGGTGTGCTGATGTCAGCCACCTTAGCCGCAAACAATCGAGCAAGCTCTTCACATTCCACTTGTGAAAAGGCTCTTTGAACCTGCAGGCAGGCAGGCTGGGTTGCACAGTCTGTCTACAGTTTGAAAGAGATGAGCCAGTCGGTTGTGAGCAGCCGCAGTCTCCCCGGACAGGAACTCTGCCTTCTTACAGGTGATTGCAGATTGATAGACTTGATAGTATTCCATCAATCTAAGGTGGTTGGCATCTAGGGTGGATTTCCACCAGCAACGCTCTAATCTTCGTCCTTGTTGCTGCATCTCCCTCAAGGTCCCATCAAACCAGGGGGAGAGGACGAACACGGACTGGAGCAATGACATCTGGAGCCATAGAGATGGCCTTGTTATAGGCCAAAACCAAGGCATCTGGGTCATTGCTTGCTCCGGGAAGCACCGATACATCAAGTGCCGCCACCAGGCCTTCAGAGCTTACATGTCGCAAAGGGCAGTACAAGACCATCTCCACAGAGGTAGGCTTACAAAGGGGGGTGCAAAAACTGAACCCCATGATGTAATGATCAGACCATCTGACAGGTTCCACCCCCAAATCGATGGCTCTGATCCCCAGGAAGAGACCAGGTCAAGAGAGTGACCATGTTTATGAGTGGCAGAAGCAACAACTTATGTAAGGCCCAAAGATGTCATCAATTGGAGGAAGTGTTGTTCAAATTGTGAGAGTTTGTCACTGACCCAGGCGCTGAAGTCACCCAGGACCATCAGCCTGGGCGACTCACACGCCATGTCGATCACAAAGTCTGCTACTTCCTGGAGGAAACGCTGCTCATCCCCTGGTGGACGGTAGATGAGAGCGATCCTACAACCTACACCTGCCACTACAGTACACTCGAATGACCCAGCCTCATCAACTGGTATATTTGTGATGCCCAGTTCGGTCTTGAAACAGACCGTGACCCCCGCCCCCCCCCGCAATCCAATGTCAAGTGGTATAACACTGAGTACCTGGCTGGAATAGCGGCCTCTAATGTAGGGCCTGCATTCTCATCCAGCCAGGTCTCGGTGATGCACGCCAAATCCACCGACCCAACAAGATCTGCAATAAGTGCAGTCTTATTTTTGATGGATCTGGCGTTGCATAACACCGCTCAAAATGAATGGGCTTCCGGGGCTGCCTGCCCACCCATATTGGTGGTGCCCATTGGTATGGAAACTAGACATGGCGGACCACACTCCCTATTCCATTTCGCCCCAGGGCATCTTCTGGGTTTTACTACCCCAATGTGATGGCCATGCTCATGCAACCTCCACTGTTTGCACCCCCCCTCCCCTCCCCCCCGTGAACAATGTCCAGCGCTCTACAGCGCTGGAAAGTTGAACACTGCAATTGGGATAAAAGGGCGGAGGGCACGAAGGGTGGAGGACGAATAACGCATGACCGTGAGGGCAGGCCTCCTACACATTCTAATAAGCCCAAACAAAAACAAACACACCAAGCCCACGTAAAAAACAAAGAAACCCAAACTAATTAACTAATCTAAACTCAGAAATAAATATAAATAAAAAAATAAATAAAAATGCTGCCTCAACTCTCACTTGAGGAATAAGAAAAACAAAACAACCCCGAATCAATTAACCACCCTTAAACTAAAAACTTAAAATCAAGCAATACATACAACTTTAAATACACCCTGATGACACCAAATACACTAAAACCTGATCATTTAAAATAAAATACAGACAAAAATGGCATAGTCAAAGGATCAGAGAAGTGGTTTACAGGATGTAGAAGACCAGACATACAATAGATAATAAATTCTTTGATGCCATAACTCAAACTAAAGTCCATAAATGTAAAATGAAACAACAAAAATAAAGTTGCATCTTCAGCCCCAAGCATTCTTTCGAAACCAGGAGGCCAAATGATATACAGGGACTCTCACTCCCAGCGGAATGAATATAAATATGTCCAGTACTTATCCAACCCCACAAGCACTCTCACTGCTGATTGGGGGGAGGGGGGGGTTGGTGAAGAAAGCGGGCACTCTCACTGCCAGTGGATGACAAAACAAATAATAAATAAATAGCTTGATCATGTTTTGTGGAAAATCAGAAAAGTCTTCTTCTTTGGTACCACAATTAAGCCAGGGCAGGGTCCCAAAAATACCAACCCAGGGGCTGAAATTGCAGAGCCATGGCACCACTGCGGATCTCCGCAGGGCCAACCCACCAGTAGGCCCCCCGATAAACCTAGAGGACCCCCGGCCCAACCCGCCAGCTACCCGACAGGGTCAAGGCCGCAGTCCTCCGTGTAGCTGCGTGCCCCACAACCAGGCACTCCTGAAGGGTTGGGACTGACTGCTCCCCGCACCAGGTTACACTGCACCTCTTAATGTTCCAACTCGCTTTTCAGGACTGAGGCTGTACTCAGTCCAACTTCCCCATACAGAAAACAGCCAGAGTCCGGGAAAATCTTCGCTGCAGGTAACAGCCAAACAGTTCCCTCAGCTCGCCTCCTCATCACAAGACCTCCTTCCTTCACAGGTCACAGTTCAGCTTCCTTGTCGGCCGGATATCAAGCAAAAGGCAGGCTGACCACAGGAAGAACAGGCACCACCAAGATAAGCTGCAGATCCTAGTTAACTCACAGCTGCCTACTTCCTCTTACCCCCCCAACCAGAATTACTTTATGTCTGTCCCATGCATTCCTGAATTCCCCCACCGATTTTGCCCCCAAGACCTCCTCAGAAAGGCTGTTCCATGCATCCACCACCTTCTCCATGAAAAAATATGTCCTCACATTGCCCCCGAGCCATCCTCCCTCTATTTTCAAATTATGCCCCCTTGTTCTTGCACCTCTCTTTTTCTGAAAGATGCTACCCTCTAGGACTTTGTTGATTCCCTTGAGGTACTTAAATGTTTCTATCATGTCCCACCACTCCCTCCTTTCCCCTAGAGTATAAATATTAAGCTCCTTTAGTCTCTCTTTGTATGGCTTCTGGCGCAGACCCTGCACCATTTTAGTTGCCCTCCTCTGGACTGCCTCCATCCTGTCTATGTCCTTGCGGGGATGGGGTCTCCAGAACTGCACGCAGTATTCCAGGTGGGGTCTCATCAAATGTCTGTACAGAGGGATAAAAAATTCTTATTTTCTACTGGTGATGCCTCTCCCTACGCATACCCAATATATCCCGATGCATCCCAGTATCCCCCATCCCTCCTTATTGCCTTCTCACATTGCTTACCTACCTTTAAGTCATCTGATAGGACTACCCCCAGGTCCCTTTCCATTTGTGTTGTTGTTAGTACCTCCCCCAACACTGTGTACTCTTCCCCTTGGTTTTTGTTTCCCAGGCGCGTTACTTTGCACTTCTTTGCACTGAATCTAAGTTGCCATACTTTTGACCATTCCTCCAACCTTTAGTCCCTTCTCATCCTTTCCACCCCCACCCCCCCTTGTGCATCAACCCTATTGCAGATCTTTGTGTTGTCTGCACAGAGGCATACTTTCCCTTCCAGTCCCTCAGCAATGTCACCTGTAAAGACATTAAAGAGGACCGGTCCCAGTACTGAACCCTGCCATACCCCAATAGTAACCCCTCTTTTTTCGGAGTGGACTCCATTTACTATTACCCACTGTGTCCTGTTGTCCAGCCAATATTTTACCCAGGCTACAACCCTGGGACCCACTCCCAGGCTGGCTAACTTGTTTATTAATCTTTTGTGTGGGACTGTGTCAAATGCCTTGCTAAGGTCAAGCAATCAATCAAAATCTTTATTTATCCAGGTGGGCACCACTGAACAGGGCTCATTTGCAAGATGGACCTGGTCATACAAAAATTATAGTATAGTAACATGTGTAACCCCTAGATGGCGCTATCCCAGGGGCTACTACCCCTGCCTGATTTGCCACTAACAGGTTGAGGGGCCTGGATCCAATGGCGGGTGCCTCCACCCAGAGGTCAGGGTTTGCAATAGTTAAACTAACTTGGTCACAGCCCTCTGGGACACTGCAACCCCCCTTTCTTCCCACTAGTGGCCCACACAATATATCAGAATTACCTTCACAGTATACACTTACCCCCAGGTCTGGTTCCGCACTGGGACCTCCTGTGAAATGAGATACAGTGCAACAATCACAGTACAGTACTTTAACATAGACAAATACCTCAGGCAGTATAACTTTGCTGAAACAAGCAGCTCTGATTTATTGAGGATATAACAAGGACAGGGGAAATCAGGTTAATTAGCTTATCACTCTAATAATCTACCTATGGCTCTGTGCACAGGCCTGACCCTATCAGTTACTGTCCCTGGGTACAAAGCCCTAGTGGCTAGTCCAAACCGTGGCAGCTGGTAGGGGCCCTTTCACACAGAGAAAGGAGAATTAAACAGTCAGCAGTACAGTAATTCCATTTGGATTTAATGTGGCAATTCAACAGGAGCGACCCTGAATTAGTACTCACGACCTCCAAATAAGATAGGGTCCTTCAATGTCAGCAGGGCTCACTTGAGGTACACAAACCTCTTCACACATTTATATAAAGAAAGCACTATACCAGGCAGGCTGCATCTGTATCCCGATCGCAATTACTGCACAATACCGGGAGAACACACGCAGATTCAGTTCCTGACAGACCGAGTGCAATTTTCAGCAATTCCTCCAGTCTTCTACAGGGTGAGCCTGGTTTCTACTCTTCAGAGATCCTTTGATTCTTTTCACAGGACAGATTCAGTCCTAACAAGCTGTTACACAAGCTGCAGACCGGAACTCTGGGCCTTACACACGTTTTTACTAAAACTGCACTGAAAAGCACAGGGCTCCTTCCTTCTTCACTGCCAAAGCTCAACTGAAACTCCAACCCGACAAAACGGGCACTTCCTTTGAGTTCCTCCCAGTTCTTGACTGGATTGGCTGTCACTCACAATAGACTGCTGCTGTTGGTCCAAAAGGCACTGAAGTCTAAACTACATCTCCCAGAGTCACTGCCCATACAATCCTCGTGGCTGGCTCAGATTATGAGTCCAAGTTCTGATTCGTCCAAGGCACCATTTTAGAGCTAGCTTACCCCACACTGATTGGTCCAGTTCAGCAGTTCAAAACTAGAATGGGGAACTAGCAGACACAGTTCTGACTGCAAAGAAAGCAGGTTAGACAAACTGTAATTTCATTATTACTCTAAATAATTTCTGGCAAACAGTTACATCTTTCAGATAGGTTCCCTTTGCACTCCTAGTGACTGCAAAAATGAAGTGAATTGGCAGCAGCTCGAGTGGTACTCAGAGAAGCACACAGTCCCCCCATACAAACTAATTATGTCTGCAAGCAGACAGCTCTTAAAGAGACAGTACCAGAGGTTCTAAAAACACTCACTGATAAATGGCTTAAACGCCAAACACCATTCAGGCTTGGAGCATTCAAGCAAGCTCCTGGAAGTCTTTTGGGAACCCCCATTTGCAGGGGGGTTACACATGGTAAAACATAATGCAATATTATACAAAGAAGAAAAATATACACATGTACATCAACATTTGAGTGAGAGGGCCTTTACAACAGATAGGCTCATAACTGGGTATAGCTGGAATGTTCACTTAAAAGGAGAGAGAAAGAAAGACAAGAAGAGGGATACCAGCTAAGGAAGAAATGACGGGGTTGGAAAAGTTAATTGGCATACTTCAGGGAAGGGGGTGGAACTTGGCCATGGCTAAAGAGAGGCAGAGAAGCTGGTATTTTGGTAGGGAGAGAGAGAGGCAGGGGCAGAGGCAGGGCGGGAGGCAGGATGGGCAGGAGGGAAACTGGAAAATAGGTGAGCTAGCGATGTGGGAAACATTTGCTGGATTCCTTCACGGAGCGGTCATAGAGCGACTTGAAAATATTCAGGCTAACAGGACAGCTCAGCTTCAAGTTTTTTTTGCATATTGTTCCACAAGGAAGGCAACGAGAAACTTATAGCAGCTCTGCCGAAACCAGATTTGACCTTAGGTAATTGAAGGCAATTAGGGAATAGCTTCTTAGAGCATAGGCACCTATCACACTCAGGGGAATACAATCAATCAGAGAAGTATAGGGGGAGCTTGTTGGTAACTGCTCTTATAGCCCATACAGCGGCATTTCTATTTCTCCTATAATGAAGGGAAGTCCAGCCCACCGCAGTGTACAAGGAGCAATGGTGTGTGGAAACTGGAAGGCCCGTTATGAACCTGATTGCTCTGTGGTATAGGGTGTCCAACTTAGCCAGGGCAGAGGCAGTACAATGGCTAAAGAGAAGGTCCGCATAATCTATTAATGAAAGGAACATAGCTTGAATCAACCGCTGTTTGGCATCCCTAGTAAGGAAGTGGTTAATTCTGCAGAATTTCCTAGTCTTTGTCTTAGTTTCTTCTGTAGTTCTTCGAGATGTTCAGAGAAGGAGAGTTTGTGATTGAGTGTTACACCCAGATATTTGAATTTTGGCACATACTCTAGATTTTCTCCAAGTACTGTGGCAATCTGAGGGATAGCCCCAAAGCAAGTGAGGTTCGCCGCATAGGAGGAAGGGGAAAAGAGCATCACTTTTGTTTTTTTCGCATTAAGCAGAAGCTTTTTGCTTATGAGCTGGTATTGCAATAGGTTCAATTCAGCTTGGAGATCTTCACAAGCTGCTGCTGGCGTAGGATGACTCAAACAAAGTACTGTGTCATTAGCGAACAAGTGGATATTGTCCTTACTGATGTTGTCATCGATGTTGTTAATGTAAACCGCAAACAACAGGGGACTAAGGATAGACCCCTGAGGCACACCTGTCTGTAGGGGTTTAAGTGGCAAAAGATCACCTTCAGCTTTAACCTGCTGTTTCCAATCTGCGAGGTAGTCGGCAAACCAGCACATAGAGTTAGGATCCAGACCTAGGTTACATAGGGAGGAAAGAAGCAGGCTATGGTCGACTGTGTCGAAGGTCTTACTTAGATCCAAAAAAATGGCACAGACAAAATTCCTATTGTCAAGGTCAAGGAGCCAATCATTAGTCACTTTTGCTAGGGCAGTTATGGTGCTGTGCTTTGCTCTAGGCAGGCCATGTCCACAGCCCCTCCCTGGTCTACTACTTTGGTCACCCAGTCAAAGAAATCGATCAAATTCATCTGACATGACCGTTCTGCTATGAATCCATGCTGCTTTGGGTCCTGTGCCCCACTGGACTCAAGGTACTCAGCAATTCTTTCCTTCAGAAGTGATTCCATCATTTTCCCTACCACTGAGGTCAAACTAACAGGTCTGTAGATTCCTGCCTCTATTTTGCACCCACTTTTGAGAAGAGGAATCACATCCACCCTCCTCCAGTCCTCAGGTATCACACCATCCTCCCATGATTTGTTAAAAAGGGTAGTCAGTGGTGTCACTAATTCTCCCCTTAGTTCTGTAGCTGACGTCCATTATACTACACAGATGGTGCAGTGTCTGTGACCCTCTGGACAACATGTGCAAAGATGTCAAGGCATACCCCGCCAGTGTCAGATATAGCTATGAGTACAATGTGAAGGGCCAGGACCAACACTCATGATAGGGCCATGGCCACCACAGCACCACCTGTACGTGTATGCATTTAACCCCGAGGTGCCACACACAATGCAGGGTATTCACCTGGATGCTGCTCCTCTGCAGCACAGTCATGGGCACCATCATGGCCTGGCAACCTCTCCTGGGCCTCTCTCTGATGCTGCTAGTTCCATGTCTGCTAGTCCCCATCCTGGGTAGGCTGGGCATTGAGATCCACAGGGGAGGTAAAGGGAGGTGTGACCAGTCCCTTGCAGTGGTACACAGTGCTCCGTTCTGTACACACTACTCAGTATAACTGCCCATATGCCTGTAATATGCCCCAGCCACAACATGTTCCTGCCATGGCAGGACAGGCCAGGCAGGGCAAAAGGCACCTGTGGCACCACACACGTGCATGCTGAAACATGCACATTCAGTATGGCAACCCACCGTGTGGGGAGGGGACAACCACAGTGTACAGTGCCTGTGACAGGGAGAGCCTGCCCCTGTTGAGGAATAACCTTTTCTTAAATCTGTTCCAACAGTTCTCATATTTGCTAGTCTAATCCATCCTTTAAAATGTTTAGTCCATAAGGTTGGCCACCTATGGGCACCCCCTCCCCTTTCTTGACTATGCTATAGCGTCCTCTTTTTCCTTTTCCCTCTCAGGTCCTCGTACAGGGAGGTTATTGTGGTGACCTCCGAGATTATGTAAAACAACAGGCTGTGTTCCTCATTGTTGGATTTAGTATGCAATACCACTATGTCATAAAATACCTTGATGTGTATGCCTTGTGTGTATGAAACCTGTAAATGTTGAAAATACCATGGCACTAGGTATTTTTGAAAAAGGTTAAATGTTACTTAGGTGACTGTGTCATAGATTTAAGTTACCAGGGTAGAGATATCAGAAAACTCCCGTTGTATTAAAATGCATATCAATTACAGGTTGTTTGAGACGCCCTTTGGCACCAAGCATTCCTGCTTTAAGGTGTGTTGAACCTGAAGTTCTATATCTGGTCCAAGTGTTATCCCACAACCCCTCCACAGACTTGGTGTCGGAAGTGGGATAACTTGCTGGAAACGTCTGGACTGGGTTAGGGGCACGTTATGCGGTGGATATCGCCCAGACATCCCAGGTGGACCGATGCACCAGGAGTTGCCAGAGGAGAACCCGGAGAAAAAAGTCCATGAAGTTCTGACCAGAACCATGGCTGACAGACTGGGAGAGAAGATGCTGCTGCTGCCTGGACTGAACCTGGGAGCTCAGAGGAAGGCCAAGCCTGAAGACGACGAAGAGATCCAAGGGGACAAGAAGAATCGAGGGAACTCCCTCCTCTTGAAGATACTCCACTTGAGGACGTAGGGGAGTTGTTGAAATGGCTCTGCATAAAACAGGTGCAGATAGAAAGAGAGAGAGATATTGAGCGGAGAGATAGAGACATTGAGCGGAGAAGGCAAGACGCCAAATGGGCGGATACCATGAGGGTCTTGCATGCCATCAATGCAGGGCAAACAGAAGGAGCCAGTAACCCAAAAGACATTAAACTGTCTAAACTTTCAGACAGTGATGACATTGAAGCCTACCTCACAACATTAGAGAGAGATTGCTCGAACATGCGCATGGCCAAGGGAACAGTGGGTTGTTCGACTGGCACCACACCTGACAGGTAGTGCCCAGTTGGTTTATAGCCAAATGGACTCCTGAGAGGCAGAGGACTATGACTGTATGAAGCAGGAGATTCTCTGGCACTACGACAAACACTAAAACCTATCGTAAGAGGTTTAGGTTTCTTAAAATGCAGTCTTTTGATCCGCCCCGCCCCCCGAGACCTATGCCTGTCTCAAGGAACTCTGCTACAAATGGTTGCAGCCAGATAACAAGGGCAAGGACTAACTTCTGGAGGTGGTAATTATTGAACAGGTTATTAAAGATTTACTCCAGGATGTACAACTTTGGGTTTGGGAGCATAAGCCTTATTCCATGGATAAAACTATCATGTTGGCGGAAGACTTCCTGGCAGCCCGACCATCCAGACCCGGTGCTTTCCAAGGGACACCAGCAGCTGCAACCACCAGCAATTCAGTAAGGAAACCTTTTACATATAAACTGTCAAATCCAGCCCCAGTAAAACAAGACTGGAGAGCACAGAGAGGGGGGCAAATTCCTGTAGCAAAGATTGTATGTTATGGGTGCCAAAAGAAGGGACATTATGTAAGAAACTATTCTAATATAAAGAAAGGGACAGCTCATGTAGCCTTAGCAAACTGGGGTTACTTTATGGCTACTGTGCAGATTGGATCACAGCAGATGATGGGACTGATTGATTCAGGGAGGAGACAGACTCTTGTGCGAGCAGAGCTGGTGATTGGGAATAATAAAGGGCCGGATACAGCAGTCATCTGTGTGCACAGTGATATCCATTGTTACCCTACAGCCACCATACAAATGACCGTTAAAGAAAAGACATATGAGGTGGAAGTGGGGTTGGTACCTCACCTACCCATGCCAGCTGTTATCGGACATGACCACCCAGACTTTGCTTCATTTATACATTGTCATGCGGCCCATGACTCTGCTGTAGTTACCGTAACCACCAGAGCTCAAATGAAGCAGGGACATTTACCATCTGTGTTCTCATTTGATGATGATATTTTTGAGGATCCTGGCAAGGACCACAAAACTAAGGTGGAGAACAGGAAGCTAAAGGACTGGACTGATACTCATGCTGCTGTACAGCCGGACTTGACACACTTTAAAATGCGATATGCAGCATGAGCAAAAAGCAAACCCTTCACTTAACCCTTTTTTTTTTCCACAGGTGGGGAAGGGAGTGGAAAAAGGTGCCCCTCAGTTTGCTGTAAAACAGGGAATACTGTACAGAGAATACACTAACCCCAGAACTGGAGCAGTAGTAGTCCAACTAATGGTTCCAGAAAAATTCCGCTCCCAAATCATGTATCTGGCGCATGACATCCCTCTAGCAGGCCATGCAGGCAGAGACAGCACCCTGAATAGGATATTATCCTGATTTTATTGGCCCTCTATACATGAGAACATAGTTGAGTATTGTAAAACATGTGCCGAGTGTCAAAAGGTAGCTCAGGCAAGAAAAAGGGATAGAGTACTACTACAACCCATCCCCATTGCGACCAACCCCTTTGACAGGATAGCCATGGATGTAGTGGGCCCAAGAGCTCCAAGAGTAACAGATCTGTACTGGTCATATGTGATTTCGCTACCGAGAAGCTATCCCCATGAGAACTGTCACCACCCAGAGGATAGCAGAGGAGCCAGCAAAGGTATTTAGTCGCATGGGAATCCCCCAGGAAATACTAACTGATCAGGGGAGTAATTTTAATGCACACCTGCTAAAAGAATTGTGCCGCCTGCTGGGCGTGGTAGCAGTGCATACTTCGCCATACAATCCACAGACTGACGGGCCTCATAGAGAGGTTTAATCAGACAGTAAAGAGAATGTTGAGGAAGTATGTAAAAGAAGAGGGTAGAGATTGGGATAGGTACCTCCCCTATTTACTTTTTATTTACAGAGAAATCCCTCAAGCATCCACTGGTTTCTCTCCTTTTTCATTATTGCATGGGAAGAATCCGAGGGGGCCACTCATGGATGTGGTTAAAGAACACTGGAAGAAGGGAAGGAGGTGGGACATCTTAATGTCATACAGTACATGACTCAGTTATGCAAATGCCTGGTGAGGTATATCACCTTGGCACACCAGAGCTTAGAACATAAGCAAGACTTGCAGAAAGAAAGATACGACCTGGATTTGAAGACAGACATTTAAGTCAGGGGACAAAGTACTGTTACTTCTTCCCTCCACAGAGAACAAACAACTCATGAAATGGCAGGTCCTCTTCATCATACTGAGGCAAACAGGAGCTGTGAATTATGAGCTTAGCATGCCAGGAAAGTGACCCCCTAGAAAATGTACCATGTGAACCTCTTTAGGAAATGGCGTGAGAAGCCTAACACCTCCCTTTATATCCATCCTGAAGTTAGGGAGTCAGAGCTTGAGGTTGCCTATAAAAGGCTACAGCAGTCAGGACAGTTGTGGGAGATCCAGATAAACCCTGAATTGGAGCCTCAGCAATATAAATATTTGCAGGGGGTACTACAAGAATCTGAGCCCATATTCACAAACTTCCCGAGGAGGGCCAAAGGAATTGTGTACACTATAACTGCCACGCAAGACAAGCCCATACACCAAAAACCCTACAGATTACCCATGAAGGTGAGGGATGAGGTGATTCAGGAAGTAAAAAAAATGGAGCAGTTAGGCATAATTGTGCCCTCAAAGAGTGTATGGTCTTCACCCATGGTCATAGTGGACAAGAAAGAGGGTGGGATAAGTCTATGCCTACATTTTAGAAAGCTTAACAATTAGTTACTATTCGATGGCTATCCAATGCCCCGAATAAATGACATCATTGACAGGCTAGGCAATGCACAATATATCTCCACCCTTGACCTTACTAAGGGATATTGACAAATCCCCTTGTCAACTGATTCACAAGATAAAAACACATTTAGTACCCCAATCGGTTTATACCAGTTTGTCACAATGCCATTCAGACTACATGGGGCCCCAGTCACTTTTCAGAGTTTTATGGATCAAATACTAAGACCACACACTGACTACTGTGTGGCTTATTTAGACAATGTGGTCATATTCACCCCTGACTGGGAAACCCATATTACACACTAGTCCCAGGTATTGTAAGCAATAAAGGAGGCAGGAGTGCCCATTAATCCTAAGTGTGCCCTAGGGAAGACAGAAACAAGATGCCTAGGGTTCATTTTAGGCAACAGACAAGTGAAGCCAGAGGTAGAAAAGGTGACAGCAGTAGCAAACAGCCCAATACCTACCACAAAAATGCATGTGAGATCTTTCCGAGGCCTGGCTGGTTATTACTGGAGATTTATTCCTAATTTCTCAGCCACTGCCAGTCCTCTGACAGCTCTCACTAAAAAGAGGTGCCCGGATAAAGTCCAGTGGACCCATTTGTGATGAGGCTTTTTGGACTAACAAGGCCATTCTTTGTACAGCTCCTGAATTGAAAAGCCCTGACTTCAACCAAGTGTTTGAGGTTCAAACCGATGCATCAGAGAATGGTACTGGGGCAGTCTTATCTCAGAAAATAGATGAGAAAGAACATCTGATCATGTGTATCAGCAGGAAGTTACGTGAGAGGGACAGAAGATATGCTACCATAAAGAAAGAATGCTTAGCTCTGAAGTGGGCTATTCAGTCCCTGAAATATAACTTGTGGGGGGCTGAATTTAAGATTGTAACTGATAACCCCCTTTGCTGGTTGCACCAAATGAGAGAAAAAAAATCCCTATATAATGCAGTGGTACTTGGCTCTTCAGCCCTATCGATTTACTGTGTCCCACAGGGCAGGGACAAAACATGTAAATGCTGATTTCATGTCTAGATATCATGCAGGAATTGATGTCAATTAAATATGATGGACCATCCCTAAAAGGAGATAGTGCAGGGAAGGTACCATTAGTCTCTGTTGAGAAATGTGTTAGCGCCTCAGGGTAAAGAATGATGATATCCACTATGTTTATGATGGAATGTTTATCGTTAATAGGGACCCTGAGACGGAGCTTCTGAAGATGGATGGGTGGAAGCTCCATCCCTTCCTGGGACAGGAAGGTAGTAAGCAGTCTGAAATAACTGCTTCCCTCTTAAGGTGGGGGATATGCGACAGAGAGATCCTGCCACTCTTGAGGACCAACCTTTTCTTAAATCTGTTGCAACAGTTCTATTTGTTAGCCTAACCTATCCTTTACAATTTCTAATCCATAAGGTTGGCCACCTATGGGCGCCCCCTCCCCTTTCTCGACTATGCTATAGTGTCCTCTTTAATTTTTCCTTTTCCCTCAGGTCCTTGTACAGAGAGGTTATTGTGGTGACCTCCGAGCTGATGTAAAACAACAGGCTGTGTTCCTCATTGTTGGATTTAGATTGTTTGAGAGGCCCTTTGGCACCATGCAGTCCTGCTTTAAGCTGAACCAGCCTAAAATGTCATGGTAATTTGTATATACATCCCATGATGCTTTGTATTATGGGGGTATGTGTGATGTTGTGTTTCTCTGAAACTTGGCTTTATTGCCAATGCCCTTTGGGGTAACCCTTGCTTCAGTGCTTCTACACTGAGTGTTTTTTTATTTTTTTTATTATCTGGCCTCCCTATCCCCCAAATACACAGGACCAACACAGGGGATAGTTTATTTCCTCAGGAAAGATAGATCAGTAGGTTAGTAGGTGCTGACCAAGTGGAGAGGAAAGCTGCATAGTCTGATGCTGCAAACTGATGTATTGAAGAAGGGATATGCCATTGCTTAAGGTTATCCCGTGTTTTAAATAAACATCACACAGAGATCGTGCGTTGAACCTGAAGTTCTGTGTCTGGTCCATCTGTTATCCCACAACCCCTCCATAGCGCTGCCCTGTGTAGTACCTGCAACCTGCCAGCTCCCCCCGGTGCCTGTACTACCGACAATACATGCCAGCCTCTGTCCAGGCATCGCAGGCATGGGTATGCATGGTGCACTGGTAACATACGACAGGAGCAGGCACAGCATGCTGCACAACAGCCGGGGGGAGGGCCTAGATAATGTAGGTGTGTGTCTGTACAGTGTCCAGTACATGTCCAAACCCTGCACAGTAGTGTCACATTCCATGCAGTACCGGCACATGCAAGCCAAGTACACTGTGTACAACACTGCCACATCCCACTGGGTACAGCTCCCTGTACGGCCACACATACAACACACGTGACTGTAGTCCATACATGGCGACAGGCACTGACCTGTCAGTTTCGCCGTAGACAGCAAACCATCCCTGTCATCCATGCAATGCCATTATACATAGGCCTGTAAGGCCTGTGACACTGCTGTCATGGCATTGTGTTGGCCCCCATCATGCGGACATGGCTGGTGCACCTCTCTGGCATTCACAGCAGGCCTGGTCTTGCACAGGACCTAGGGATGTCCTGCTGGTAGGGTGCTTAGCCAGCTGTATACGTCCGGCAGGCCTTGCAGTGGGGCATATCACACTGCACACAGGGGAACACTGAGGGCACACAGATGGTGGGCACAGTACCTTGGTGGGGTCTATCTCAAAACACATACTACCATATCACAGGTCAGCACACAAGCCAGTATACATACCTGCAAAACAACCAGCTGCACAAACCTGGCCGGAGCATGGCGCTCCTGGCAACCACAGCCCACAGTTGGTGCAGGCAGCATGTCTCCCTCCACTGCAGGTTACTGAACCTAAACCTGCACTGGTTCCCGATGTGGGCGACTCCTGTCTTTGCACATCAGGCGCCGCCCCACCAAGGTCCAGACTTCACAATGCGGCATGTCTGCCCATGCCACCTCCCCCAAGCAGTTGTACCTCCCTGTCCACCACTAGACTGACCAGGTTAGCAAGCTGTGACCCTGTGGTCACAATGTACTACCCTCTGGGTCGGCTTCCAGACATGGCTGTTATTTCTCTGTGATCCACAGGCTGAAGCCACGCTTCTTCCTGTACTGGGCCTGTGTTGCAATTGCACAGCATGTTATGGTGGTCACGCAGCACTACAATGCACTGCACAATATGCACATCCCGGGGCAAAGCTGAATGCTGCATGCAGCCAGCACGGGGTGGCACGTGTGTGGGGATGTGCATGCGCCTTGCTGCACACCACACTTGCGCAGTGGTGCAGTGTGAATGGCTTATTCAGTATGATGATGTCATAGACAGGACATGTCATAATGTCTGTGCAACAGCTGTAGGACATGCAAGCAGATGTGGTGCAAACGCCTTGCATTGTGCAAACCCGGTGCAAACCCGGTTAGCGCACTGGGCAAACCTGCAACATTCAGTCAGGGTATGCAAATGAGGTCATTAGACAGTCTGTGGGAAACAACCACATTAGCATGTCATTACAGGCTGTTCTGCATATAGTAGTATGCCTGATTGCGCATGGCCCATATAAGGGAGCACACTGCACCACCGAGACACCTCGGTGGAACTGCAGGTGAATGGAGATAACTGTCTTATGGAATAGCCTAAAAAGGTGGTGGTGGCAGTAGTAGTAGCCGTCTGAATTTGTGGCGCCCTTCCCTAGAGGCTCAGGGTGCCATTACCAAAATAATAAAATACATCAAAATATATATATATATATATATATATATATATAAAAATACTGAATACTCTAACTCTATTCAATACAGTTAAAACATACATAAATATTTTAAATATTTATAGCTGAAATACTCATTTAATCCCCAAATGCTTGTGTAAACAGAAAAGTTTTTGGACCCCATTTAAAGGCATCCACCAAGGGGGACTCCCTCAAAGTCCTAGGCAAAGAATTCCATAGAACTGGGGCTGCCTCCTCAAATGCCTGGTCCCCAGACAATTTTAATCTTGCCCTCGGGACTACCAGAAGGCCTTCCTCGGTGGAGCAGAAATGGCAACTAGCTACATGAGGATGCAGGAGTTCTGACAGATAACCCAGGCTAAGCCCAGGTACGTGTGTGCAGAGGAATGTGTGTATGATTTGGCCGCAGCATGGCTCCCAGATGCATGTGGCATGTAGAGTGCTCCCAGACTGTCTTGCTGGTTTTCCTTGCAACTCCAGGGCGATGTTCATGTGTTGTCCTGTAGAGTACATTACTTCCTATGCAAGCTGACTTGCTCCATTGTCCTGAATAACCAGTGCAAGTCCATGGGAAGAAAGTCCCTGTAGACAGCGCCAATGCCCAGTAACATACACAGGTATCTCTGCAGATCAGGGGGCCTGGCATGTACTAGGCAGAGCTACCAGTTTAACAGGGCGCTGTGTGCTAACAAGGACCTGGAGCCATGTACAGGGCACCTCTTCCCATAACCGTGCAATGGTTTTATGAGACAACAGAGCCTGCATGCTGCTATGGGCCATTCTGTATAGTACAGGGTAACACGGGACCTGTAATATGGTGCCACAGTGATTCAGGAACAATGTCACTGCGTCTCCACGGTGGGGTACACAGTGTTCCAGAACCTTCCATGCTGTACTCTGGTGGACATCGTACGCAGTTTACCTGTGTATCCACTATGTCACCAGGGACACATTGTACATTTACATGTCTCCCTTTACCTGTACAATACAGAATGACCTTTACAGTTGGGGGCCCTACTACATAGGCATTGCTGCAGTAGGGGACCAATCACATTGCTGTTTTTTGGTAGTTTGTGTACTGTGGGGGTGGTGGCCATCGATGATAAGTCTACATTGGGCTGGATGATGGCAGTGGTAGGCCTGTAAGTCATGTGCTGGGGATGTGCTTGGAAGGAGGTCCTGCGAATCCCGCCAAATGTAACACCTGTGTGTACACTGTGTGCAGCAATCCCACGGACATATGGCGGTGCTGTCCAATGGTGTCCACATCCAGTTGTGGACGTGCCACCATGTCTGGGGGAGGATCCCCGTTCATGGAACACACTACCAGTGAGTCGTCCCCACACACAAATGCATTTGTGTTGGCATCCCAGGGATATGTGGCCCATTGCTCCTATCCACCCCATCTGTTTGTACCCATCACAATGGCCAAGTGCGCACATGGATAGCCCGGTGTTTACAGACCTAGGGTCGTGAGAGAGCAGACACTGCCAGGATGCCTACGTGGTTGGGGTGGGGGGGTACACCACTGTCCTGTTCAGCTGTGTGCCACTGCCCGTACTCCCCAGTCACCTGTCTTGCACTCCCTTGTCCAGCAGGTACCGTGGAGGATACTGACAGGCTTCGAGCCTATCACTTCAGTGTACATGAGTTGCATACACTGGCACAGGCCTACAAGGTCAGGGAGGAGGTCATGTCCCAGTGCAAAAGCACAGATGCTTGGTACAGCGGGTCTGGGATGAGATCACAGAGGAACTAATGCCGTTGAAAGATGCTATAGGCCTGTGGAATCAGAAAGTGCTTCAGGGATCTGAAGAGGCACACAAAGGAGGTCACAGCAACAGAATGCAGGGATGCCACAGGCAGGGGCCCTTGGGCATCAGCAGCCACACGTTCACTGGATCCTGTGGAGGAGGACACAGCATCCATTCTACAGCCCGTGGAAGTGATGGGAGTGCTGGGTGGCAGGTAGGAAAGCCAAGAGGGACTTGCCCAGCCATGCATGCATGTGACTGCCAGTGCGACATCCCGTAGCCAACGTTTGTATGTGTAGGTGTCTAAAGGTATGGGTGCACGCATAAGCCAGGGCGAGGTAGCACACTGGGTGTGGGCAACACTACTGTGTCCCTGTCACCCAGTGAGTGGCCATCTGTGGGCATTCCCACAACAGTGCCCAGTGTAGTGCTGCCTGTTTGCCCTCTGGTGTAGGGATGAGTGCTTCTTGGGGTGGGGAAGTGTGTCCAGTGCTGGTGGAGTGTGCGTCCACTGGTGCTGTGTGTTGTGTTCCCTGGTGTTGGTGTGTGTACATTTATGTGGAGGTGCAAGAACATTGGTGATGGGCTGTGTGAATGCCAGTGCTGTGCTGTGTTCCCCATGGTGGGGCGTGTGCGCTCGAGGTGAATGGGTGTGCCAGCACCTGCAGGATAAGGGCAATACACTGTACTCATGTAGTCAGATGGCACTGTATGCCGGCATTTATGCAGTTTTGGCCTGCACACCGCTCTGTCCTATGTAGTATTATATACCCCCCGTCTCCCTACAGCACAGCGCATGGGTTTAGAAATAAGAGGACAATGCTGCAGGACCATCCTGACGTGCGTCTTTCCCCGACGCCCCCCATACGTGCCACTTGGAGGACGGCAGAGAGGAGATGGTGGAAGAGGAAACATAGAAACGTAGAATTTGATGGCAGATAAGGACCGCTTGGCCCACCCAGTCTGCCCATTTCCCTACCTAATGGATAAGCTGCAGATCCTAGTTAACCAGCAGCCTACTTCTTTCTGCCCCCAACCCCTAGAATTGCCTTATAACTGTCCCATGCATGCTTGAATTCAACCACTGTTTTTGACTCCACAGTCTCCTCCGGAAGGCCGTTCCATGCATCCACAACCCTCTCTGTGAAAAAATGCTTCCTTAAATTATCTCTGAGCCGCCCCTCTATCTTCAAATTGTGCCCCTTGTTCTTGCACACCTCTTGTTTTGAAAGATGCTACCTTTTGGACTTTGTTGATTCCTTGAGGTACTTGAAAGTTTCTATCATGTCCCTCTCCTCCTTTCCTCGAGGCTATACATATTAAGCTCCTTAGTCTCTCTTCATATGTCTTCCGGTGCAGACCCTGCACCATTTTAGTTGCCCTCCTCTGGACAGCTTCCATCCTGTCTATGTCTTTTTGGATTGGGTCTCCAGAACTGCGCAGTACTCCAGATGGGGTCTGACCAGCTGTCTGTACAGAGGATAATAACTTCCTGTTTTCTATTGGTGATGCCTCCCTATGCATCCCAGTATCCCCCAGCCCTCCTTGCTGCCCTCTCACATTGCTTGCCCACCTTTAGGTCATCTGATATGACTACCCCAGGTCCCTTTCCATTTTTGTTGTTGTTAGTATCTCACCCCCATTGTGTACTCTTCCCTGGGTTTTGGTTCCCAGGTGCATTACCTGCACTTCTTAGCATTGAATCTAAGCTGCCATACATTTGACCATTCCTCTAACCTTGCCAAGTCCCTTCTCATCCTTTCCACCCACCTTGTGCATCAACTCTGTTGCAGAACTTTGTGTCATCTGCAAAGAGACATATTTTCTCTTCCAGTCCCTCTGCAATGTCGCTTATAAAGACATTGAAGAGACCGTCCTAATACTGAACCTCATGTACCCCACTAGTAACCCCCTTTCTTCAGAGTGGACTCCATTTACTATTACTCTCTGTGTCCTATTCTCCAGCCAATTCTTTACCCAGGCTGTCATCTTGGGACCCAAACCCAGGCTGGCTAACTTGTATATTAATCTTTTGTGTGGGACTGTGTCAAATGCCTTGCTAAAGTCTAGGTAGGCCATGTCCACAGCCCCTCCCTGATCTACTACTTTGGTCACCCAGTCAAAGAAATCTGTCAGATTCGTCTGGCATGACCTTCCCGCTGTGAATCCATGCTGCCTTGGGTCCTGTGCCCCTCTGGCCTCTAGATACTCAACAATTCTTTCCTTCAGAAGTGATTCCATCATTTTCCCTACCACTGAGGTTAAACTAACAGGTCTGTAGTTTCCTGCTTTTGCCTTGCTCCCACTTTTGTGAAGGGGAATCACATCTGCCCTCCTCCAGTCCTCGGGTACCACCCCATCCTCCCATGATTTGTTAAAGAGGGTAGTCAGTGGTGTCACTAGTTCTACCCTTAGTTCTTTTAGAATTCTGGGATGAATCCCATCAGGCCCCATTGCTTGTCCACCTTCAGTTTTAAGAGTTCTTTCAGAACCCTTTCTTCTGTAAATGGGCTGGTATCAACTTCTGTATCCAGAGTGTTTCTACTGTTTGTTTTAGGTACCTCCCCCTCTTCCTTTGTAAATACTGAGCAAAAATATTTGTTTAGTATCTCTGCCTTTTCACAGTCACCCTCTGCCCACCCTCCCTCCCCTTTATTAAGCCTCACTATCCCTCCTTTGGTCTTCTTCCTTCGCTCCTGATGTACCTATAAAGGTTTTATCCCCTTCTTAACCGAGTTGGCTATCTTTTCCTCGGTTTGGGCCTTTGCTGTTCTGACTGCCTTCCCAGCTTCCTTTTGCTTAACTAGATACAGTTCTCTGTCCTGCTCCTTCTGTGATTCCTTGTACTTCCTGAATGCTTTCTTTTTCTTGAACCTTCACTGCCACTTCCTTTGAGAACCATAGTGGTTTCTTACATCGCTTTCGTTTTGTTTTGCTTCACACAAAGGCTTGTTACCTCTGTGATGGCAGTTTTATTATTCCCCATTGTTCTTCCACCCTCCTTCCTGCCCATTTGCTAGTGCATTCCTTAGGCACTCACCCATTCTGGCAAAGTCAGCCCTCCTGAAGTCCAGTACTTTTGCCTTTGTATGACTTGACTCTATTGCTGTGTTTATTGTGAACTATACTGTTCGATGGTCGCTAGTTCCCAGATGGCTACCCACTTCTACATCTGTGATCCTCCTTCATCTCCATTTGAGAGAACCAGGTCAAGATTGCTCCCTCTCGAGTGGGCTCCAATACTAGTTGTCTAAGGCATGCCCCTGTAGGGCATCTAGAATAACCCCACTCTTGAGTGGCTGCTGCAACTGCACTCCAGTTAACATCTGGCATATTCAGATCACCCATCAGCAATATCTCCCCTTTTTCTGCCATTCTAAGTATACTTTCTATCATTTCCTTGTCCATTTCCTCCCCCTGAGAAGGGGGTCTGTATACTCCCCCTGAGCGGATTGTGGTTCCATTGCCGGTCTCCAAATTTACCCACAGTGCTTCTTCTCCTCCCTGTTTTCCCTTTTGTTCTGTTGCTTTGATTCCTTCCCTTATGTAAAGAGCTACTCCTCCTCCTCTTTTACCCTCCCTGTCCCTCCTGTAGATAGTGTATCCTGGTATGTTTACGTCCCAGTCATGGTTTTGTGTGTACCATGTTTCTGTGACTGCCATGATATCCAGATGTTCCTCCTCCATCAAGGCCACTAATTCAGGAAGCTTGTTACTCAGACTATGGGCATTGGTACTCATTGCTCTCCATTTTTTTGATGGCTTTACCTTCTGTTGCAGCATCCCCCACTGACCTTTCTACCTCGGTCATTTTCTCATTTAGTACCCTGTTTTGTAGGGAGAGGCTGGGATTTTCCTGCTGCTTATCAGTGCCTCTCCCCTTGACTAGTTTAAAAGCTTGCCAATGAAGCATTTAAACCGATTGCTCAAAAGACTTGTTCCCTTCCTGGACAGATGCAGACCATCCTGCCAGTATAGGCTGGTGTCCCTCCAGGTGGAACCCCAGTCCCCAATGAAGCCAAACCCCTGTTCTCCACACCATTTTTTCAACCATTCATTAAACTGCATGGTGCAAAGTACCCTCGCCTCACTCATGCCATTGACAGGCAGCACCTCTGAGAAGGATACTGTGTGTGCTACTTGTCTTAGGCCCCTCCCCAATTCTACAAAGTCCTTCTGCACTGCTCTAATCTCATGTTGAGCCAAGTCATTTGTCCCTAGGTGGACAATGACATCCAGCTCAGACTCCCATACAGCTGTTCTCGTGATCCTGAGGATGCACTTCCTCTCCCTCCAAGCCATGGCACCAGGCAGGCACCTTACTTCAGTTTTCCCTGCTCCCCCCAGTTCTATCCCCCTAATAACTGAGTCCCCCACCAGGAGCTGCTTCCTTTCCTTGTGGTGTCCTCTGCCTCCTTCCTGTGGGCCTCCCTTGTGATAGTTGTCCTTAGCCTCCTTAGTCTCCTCTGCGGGTGCATCCATAGGGGAGCTATGCTCCCCCAGAATGGTGTATGGATTGTGGAGTGGAACAACTGACTGGTGTGCCTCTGTTCTACCATCCTCGCCCTTCCTGAGCCCACTGTGGTCCAACTGCTGTGCTTTCTTCGCAACCTCTGAGGTAGTGGTGGTGGCTCTGGTGCTCCCTGGATGGGGGAGGTTCCCTTCCTACCGTCCAGTGTGGCCTGGGGGAAGGTTCCCTTACTACTGTCCAGTGTGGCCTGAAGACGGGCAACTTCCTCCCTCAGGACAGAGAATTGTCTGCAAATAGGGCAGCATCTCAGCCTCCAGAAAGACTCCCGGAAGACTGCTGCCCCACAGCCATTACACTGCACTACTCCCCACATGTTTTACTTTTTTTTTGTGTGTGTGTGTGTGTGTGTGTGATTGGTTTGTTATATAGAAATATATATTATACAATGTGTATGCTTATATTGTCAGTGCAGTGTGCTAGAGAGGATATGACAGTGATATGCACCTTGCACTCTTGAGGAAATGATGTCAGAACCCCAGGTATAAAGGAACTATTTCCAGGGGTGGGTGGGGTGAGGGGTGGGAAGGGGTTGGGCCTAAACTGTGCCCTCACAAAACAATCAGCTAAGAGCTCTGACCCACCGCTGCGATGAGTGCCTTCCTGTCAGCAAGATACCCTACACAACAATTTGACAGAGAAAATACCCTGCTAATCAAACAGAGAAAAATCCAGACATCCAAGTCAGACACAGGTAAACCTCCCCAGCCCCAAAACAGCCTGGTGGTTTGTGCTCTGAAAGCAGTCAGCCCCAAAATAAGTCAGCTGTGCTTTAAACTCTTCCTGCACTGAAAATCTTAAGAATTGTAACAAAGACTGTCTTTTCCTGATAATTCTAAGTTCCTTATTTCACCTTTCAGTTAGAAGTAGCCTCCACCTGCAGAATATCTGCTACAAACCAAAGACAATTGTAAGGTTCACCTCCCTCTGTTGTGATGACAAAACCTACCTGGAGAGTTTGGAGCAAGCGGGGCCCGTCCCAGACCAGGAGAGGCTGTCCTCCACTGTCAGTCCCCATAGCTGGGGCCCAGCTAATTTCTCCACACAGCCCAGCCATCACAGGGATGCAGCCCACCACTGTGCCACTATAGGACCTCATGCACACAATAGTGAGTGCCCCACCACACCCAGCCTATACCGCATGGCCACCCATTGTTGTGCTTCCCCATAACTATGTGAAGAAACATTTTTGGCACTAACCACCATTAAAAGCAGTCCCCACTAGAATCTGCCTGATATGTTTCACAATAAACATTGAAAAAGCAGCCAGTCCAGTGGTGCAGAGGGCTGAGGCGTTATGCACCTTACCTCTTTACATGCCAGCGACCAGAGTTCGGGAATGAGTTTGGATCGCTGGGGGTCAGCCGGGGGCTGGAGAGGATGACGCGGACACCTGGCAGTTCTCCTCTCCTGGAGTGGAAGATGAGGCCTTTCGAGCACTTAGCTGCCACTGAGTGGAGGCTTGGTGGTAGCACCATGCAGACGGGCGGGGGGGGGGCTGGCACTAGGCCAGGGAAGGGTGGAATAGGTCACAAGTTCCAGACTGCATGAGCGTCACCATGCGCATGTGTTACTGTGTTGCTGAGGCCTTGGGGTATAAGGGGAGAAAAGTCAGTGGGAAAATGGTAGAACCAGGGCATTAATGAACCCTGCCCCACCACCGGAACAGAGGATAGGAGGAGGAGGTGGATGAGGTAGGTGGCCAGTCATCAGCACCCAGCGACAGGGCTAATAGCCCACCCAGTTACAGCCATAGGAGAATAAAAACCTTTACTGAAAAAAATAAAAAAAATAAAAAAATTTGAAAAGGCATTTTAACGTGAAACACATCAAGCAGATTCTAGTGGAGACCGCTTTTAACTCTGCATCACTGACACTTCAATAAAAGCTCTTCTGTTTGGGACTGTGACAGCTGTGAGGGAGCCAGCTGGGCTCTCCTCCCATGGATTTTTCCTGTGTGCCAGTGATTTGGGAGTGTACCTTAGTGCCCTTTCCTCTGGTGGAGGAATAGCCTGTGGTGATGGGCCATGTAGTGTGAACGGAACAGTGGCAGTGGCTTTCAAATACCAGCCACATTCCATTCTTGTCAGCTCTTCTGTTTGGGACTGTGACACCTGTGAGAAGTCAGTCAGACTCTCCTCCTGTGGATTTCTCCTGTGTGCCAGTGATGTGGGACTGTGCCATAGTGCCCTTTCCTCCAGTGGAGGCAGAGCCTGTGGTGGTGGTGGTAGTGGGGAAGTGTGAACAGAGCAGTGGCAGCGGCGTTCAAATACCAGCCGCATTCCATTCTTGTCTGCTCTTCTGTTTTGAGCCAGTCCTGTGGATTTCTCCTGTGTGCCAGTGATTGGGAACTGTGTCTTAATGCCCTTTCCTCTGGTGGTGGGTGAGGTATTCTGAGATCTATTTAAAGGCCTCCACTGCGATCCTTTCGCTAAAGGGCCGCAACTTAAGGGCATCATACTGTGGGTGTCAGCATGGGGTGGCAGTCGGCTAGAGACTCCGCGCCCGCAGTAAGCCACTAGGTGTCTGCAGCTACAGTTTGTTCTTGGGTCTGTTTTACTGTTAAGTGCACTGTATTACTTGTTAGATAATTTGTGCATTCAACTTTCAATGTATTTTAGCTATGTTCCTGCTATGTATCACATGCTATTGTGTTTCAATGTTTTTGTTTTCTTTTTAAAAACAGCAGTTTACTTGCAACTTTCAGTAGTGTTATTTGGCTGTTCCTGTTCTGAACTGTTGTGGTTTATCCTACTACAGTTGAGTGCTTTGTGTTTAATTTCCACGTTCTATTTATCAGACTTGCTATATCCCCACTGCCTTCCTACTTGGGCCTGATAACCTTGTACGACACTTGCATTCTTGTTACTGTTCTCATTTCTCTGATTTCTGTTTGCCTCCATTTAATCTTCAGTATGCTGCTTATTTCTTGTCTTTCTCCCTATCTTCACCCTTCCACAACCTGTGTTTTCTTCCTCTATTTACTCTCACTTTCTCCCCTATCCACTTTACCCACTCTCCCCTTCTCCTCTAATCCATCTCTCCCCCACTCCCCCTGGTGACCGTTGTGTCAACTTGTTCCTGCTCCTTGGCTTCACCTTGAAAATCTTTGGTGCCTTCTATCCCTAGTCTCCTCTTATTCTTCCTCATTCTCATCCCCCTTCCCAAGCAAAATAGCAATGCCTTTTTTTTTTTAATCTGCTTTTTTCAGTCCCTCTGGGGAGCTAGCATGCAGGCTCTGGCCCCCCACCTGAGCTTAATTTTATCTTTTGAGGAATGGTGTAATTAGGTTCAGTGTACAGGGCCTGTAACTCTGAAATCCTCCTGGCAGAGGTAATGGCCACCAGGAAGACAGACTTCCAGGTCACAGACTTGATATGTGCAGTAGCCATAGGCTCAAAAGTTAGTTGCATGAGCCTGGCCATGCAGAGATTCAGGCTCCAAGGAGGAACCAGCTCCCTGACTGGAGGCTGGAGGTGCAAGAGGCCTTTGAAAAACTGTTTGAATATGGTGTGGGAAAAAAATGACTTTCTTCCCCAAGGAAAGATGGTCCGAAACTGCAGCCAGGCGTTGCTTGAAGGAAGAGAGTTTCAAGCCTGACGCCTGCAGATGTACCAGGTAATCCAGCAGCTGAGGGTCTGAAGCTGTAAAACAAGTGACCCTTTTGCTCTTGCACCAGAGGAAGAACCGTTTCCACTTGGCTGCATAAGTCTTTTTTGTGTTAGGTGTTTTAGCTATTCTCAGGATCTTAAGGACCTGCTCCAACTACTGAAAGGATGGAAACTAAAACCAGGCCTTGAGGTGAAGAGACTGTATGTCTGGATAATGCACTCCTGTCTTCGGAAGGGTCAGCAGAGAGCGAGCTGTTGGCAGGCGAATGGGCCTGCTGCAGTATAGTGAGAGAAGGAGAGGGTACCAGGCTTGCCTCGGCCAATCTGGAGCCACCAGAATCATTGATGCAGGCTGTTGTCAGAGTTTCAGCAATACCCCCGAGTATCAGGGGAAAGGGAGGGAATGAATACAGGAACCTCCCTGACCAGTCCAAGATCAAGGCATCCAGGGAAACGTTCCCGGGACTGGGTGCCTGCAACAGTACTGAGGAAGCTGGAAGTTGAGGGGAGAGGCAAACAGATCCACTTCTGACATGCCCCACCGCCTGAACACTGTGGCTAGTACTTGCTTGTTCAGAGTCCATTCACTCTGGCCTTGACTGATGCGACAGAGCATCTGCCAAAGGTATTGTGCTTGCCTGGGAGGTGAATAGCTGAAAAGGCAGACTCCCAGAAAGAAGGCGAGAGACCAGATTTTCAGAGCCTCTGAACAGAGTATTCCTGATCTGGTACCACCCTGCTTGTTTATGTAAAACATTGCAGTGTTTTGTCTGTTCGAATTTGTACAGTCTGTCCTTTTATGGCAGGAGCAAATGCTTTGAGAGCCAGAAAGATTGCTCGGACTTCCAGAAGGTTTATGTGTAACTATGACTCTTGGAGAGTCCAGGTGCCACTTACTGAGGCACTGTCCAGATGAGCCGCCCACCGCAGGAGGGAGGCGTCTGTGCTGATCACCTTGGTGGGAAGTGGAGCTTGGAAGAGTATCCCTACTGCCAGGTTTCAGGGTTCTTCCACCAAAGCAGAGCCTAAAGGAACTGCTCTGCCACAGGTATCAGCTTTGAAAAACTGTTGCTTCTTTGAGACCAGCGAGCTCTGAGATAGGCTTGCAGGTGTCACATCCTGTACCTGACTCCTGAGGCCACTGCAGTCATTGAAGCCGTATGTCCTAAGAGCCTGAGGAAATGTCTGGCTGGTCTCAGCTGTCCCTGGATGAAAGAATCTGCCACTGAAAGGAAACTCTGAATTCTCTCCTGTAGGAGGAAATTATATCCTTTCTGGGTGTCCAGCTGAGTTCCTATAAAGGTGAGGCACTGGGTGGGTTCCAGGTGAGACTTCTTTAGATTTAACAGGAATCCCAGAGACTCCACAGTGTGCTCTGTAAGGGAAAGGGACTCCTTGACCTGACAAGGAGACTTTGCCTCTATGAGTCAATCGTCTAAACAGGGATGGATAGAGACACCCAGCTTCCTGAGGTGTGCTGCTACCACTGCCAGGCACTTGGTAATGACTCTTAGGGCCGAGGACAGGCCAAAGGGCACTGCAGCGAACTGATAGTGGCCTGAAGGGAGTTTGAATCTGAGAAACTTCCTGTGAGACCTCCTTATGGGTATATGGAAGTAAACATCCTTTAGCGCCAGGGAGGCTAGCCAGTCTCCCTGCTGTAAGGACTATATGACTAGTGACAGAGGGACCATCTTGAATTTGGGTTTTAATAGATGTTTGTTTAAATATCTGAGATCCAAGATAGGTCGCCACTCCCAAGTTTTCTTTTGTTTCAGAAGGTACCTGGAGTAGAGGCCCTTGCCCTTTTCGTGGGCCGGAACCCTCTCCACTGCTCGTAGACCTAGTAGGGGTTTTTTTTTTTTTTTACCTCCAACTCCACCAGTAGCACCTGTGTTGGGGTTAGAGGCTTTGACACCTGGGTACACCTGAAGTCTGGCATCTGCTTGAACTGTAGTGGCAGACCCTTTTCACTATCTCCAGAACTCACTTGCCCGAGGTAATGAGGGACCAGTTCTGAACATAGTGGGAGAGTCTGCCTCCTACTGGTAGAGGGGAGACTACCTGGACACTCACATCAGGGCTTAGACTGCGAGGCTGCTGGCTGGGTAGAGCTGGCCCTTCTTTGGCCCCTTCTGCCCCTCCCTCTGAAAGCACCCCTGTACTGAGAGAACACAGACTGGGGATAGGGAATATAAGGCCTGGGAAAATAACCTCTGCCCCTATTGCCCCTTGGGTGGAATTTCTGTGGGGCAGGGGGGCTTAGGTTTAGAGGAGTGACTCTGTCAAGAGGCCTTGTACTCGTCGACCTTTTACATGCAGTCAGTTGTTCTGGAATCAAACAATATGTTTTGATCACAGGAAAGTCCATGGCCTTAAGACTGGGTGTCTGGGGTCATACTGGTAGTTCTAAGCCAGGCAAAGCACCTCAGAGAGATGGCATGGGCCATGGCTCTGAAGGCAGCATCATTGTTGTCATCTGCCACGTGGAATTGGTATTTCGTAGCTTCCAGGGCAGTTTTTGCTGTATCCACCAGCTTCCTGTGCCACTGTATCAGACCCACTGCGGGTAATGGCCAGGACAGAATTCCACAGTGCTTTCTGATATTTGGCAGTGAAAGCCATGTAGGAATAAAGTCTGACCAGCAGAGAACCTGTGGTGTACATTTTCTTTGCTATGAAATCCATTTTTCTGGAGTCCTTGTCCGGGGCCAAGGAGGACAAGGAACCCCCAGCTTTCTCACAAGTTGCCTGCTGCTGTACTATACTCTCATGGCTGGCATGTACAGACAGGAACCCAGTATCGTTTTTAGACAATTGGTATTTTTTCTCAGCCTGCTTGTCAACCCCTGCCACAGAAGTGGGAGTTTGAAGCAGTTTTATGGTATTTTTTCTGAAAGCATTGTTGATGGGCATGACTAGTCTTTTAGTGGGTAGGAGACCTTTCATCTCCCTATAATCTTTATCTTTGTCCTGGATTGACTCCTGAGTAGGGAGGTCCAGGGTGTCTAGCATATTTTGGACAAACGTAAGCATAGAGGAGGGATCCTCCTGATCAGCATAGGAAGCTCCAAAATTAGGGTCAGGGGACACATCAGGTTCTAGGCCCTCCAAATTCATGTCAGGGGCATCATAAAAATATTCTTCATCTGCACCACCCTCGCAGTCTCCAGGAGAGAGAATTGTGGAAGAGTGCTTACCAGGCCCAGTAAACACAGACGCCATCTTTTGTAGGGTCTGAAAGCTGTGCCATGCTTTTGCCATGTCTTGCACAGATGGGAATTCTTGCGCAGACTGTGGCTGCATATGCTTTGTTTTTTCTTTATGTTTTAAGCTGCCTGTTGTCTCACTATTGGCTGTCCCAGGAGGAACAGGAGAGTTTTTGTCTTTATAGACTATCTTTTTAGCCACTTCATCAGCAGCTTGATCTTGCTTCCTTTTTTGTACAGACACTTCCATCAGCGCCTTTATTATTTTAAAATGTTGAGGAATTTCATCAGCTCCTTTGGAAGCTTTATTTTTGGCTGGGACTTGGAGGCTTCATCAGCACCCCTGCTTGAATTCTTATTGTTATTAATTTTAGATGGCCCCTCATCAGTAGCCTTTGATTTTTCCTCAGCCATAATTTTTTTTTCTTTAGGTCTCTTTGCTCTGTTTCTCACCAAATTTGTGCAAAGAGAACCAGTAGATCTGGACCTAAACACCTGAGGCAGATGTTTTTGAAAAGTTGCTAAGCCAAATCCTGTGACAGATGAGACACTTTTTAAAATCCTGTGGGTCCAGATTTCTTTTTAGTTCTGGGAATCTCTGACATGCCAATCCACAGAGAACCCAGCAATAATATACAAAATACGCAGTTGCAGTAAAAATATATGCAAATGCGTGGGAAAGAAACAAACTGCTAAAAAACTAAAATTACACTCATCACACTAAAAAATTAAGTTTGTGAGGAAAACTGTACCAAGATAAGCAGAAAAAGGCTGTCAACAAGGAAAGTTGAGAGACAACTCTAGGGTTGTTCAGTCAGCGGAGAACAAATTCTAAAGCCCTTCACCCTGCTCCCTCTCAGCACACCCCCCTCCTTTTTTTGATTGGCTGATGCCCAAGCTCATTATGCTAATTATCTTAAAGGCATACTTCCGGGGCAGTTGCACCTAGCCAGCTAACTGCTATAGTTACCGATGCTAAAGGACTCCTGGGGTAAGAAAGTGAGTATTCCACTTCCTGCCTACCGAGAAACTGTATTAAAATTATCCTTCCTATATTTGACTATGGTGACTTAGTCTACATAGTAGTGCCCCTAAATCTTCCAGTGCCAGACTAGACCCCCTGTTTCATTATTTCTGTCATTTTGCTTTAGCTTGCTCATCTCACACTCATCACTGCTCTCTTTACTCATCCCTTTCTCTCCCCTCTCTTGATTCTAGGCACCTTTTTCATTGTGCCCCTTTTTTTATCCAAATTCTGGTTCGACACCTTTCTCTCTTATGTCACATCCCTCTTATCCCCTCCTCCTTTTTCCTCCTACCCTGTTTGCAACACTACTTCCCATTCTCTCTCTCTTCCTTCTTGAAAATCTACCATTGGTCAATATGCTTTTTTTCTGCTTTCCTAAACTTTGGTCCTCTCTTCCCCTTTCCATTCATTCTGCTTCTTCTCCTTCCTCCCTAAAGTCTCTTCTTTATGATTTTTGTTATCCTTTCTGCAACTACAACACTTTCCTCTTTTACTCCCTAATCATATGCTACTGGTTGTCCTATTCCTACTACCCATATCTAGTTTTTGCCCTGTTCATACTGTTTCGCTTTTCCCCCCTTTCTTTACATATATAGATTACTATATTTCTTTTTTCTAATTTGCATTTGATTATTAAATTTGGTATATATTTATTATTCTCCCTGAAATTCTATATCATAGTATTTGTATTGTAAACTGTATTTGATTTCATATATTTTTAATTATTTATATTGTTAGCTATCTCCTTCTCCCCTTTCCCCAGGACACATCTGGAAACAAGCTGTTATAAGTTCAGTATGTATTTCCGGGTTAAACTTATAAATAAAGAAATAAAGAGAGAAAGAAAGTAAAAGGAATTTCAGCACATATTCAAGTTGCCCACGTACCGTTTGAGGTGGTGAGTGCCACACATTTTTCTTCACATATTCACTGACCGTTTTCGATGGCACCTATATCCCTGTGCTTAATCTTTGTGTTTGTAGCCTCTCCATGATACCTCCAGCCACATTTCTGTGGCCCTGACATCTCATGCCCATCGCACCAGGCTGGCCATAGCCAGCCTGCAGCACTCACCACGGGCCACTGTACCTACTGCAGTGCAGACCTGGCTCATACAACAGCTGCAGGTGCAGCCCAACCCTGTCTCACTTAAAAGTCCTCGGCGACATCGGGACGCTGCCAAGAACCAGCAGCTGCTGCAGTCTGCCACAGAGGTACAGAGTGCTGCGCAGCAGAAGCTAACATGCCTCTGCCAAATGCTGCATGAGGACATACAGCATGCCGAGCAGCGGGTGAAGTCATGGCATGTGGAGCTCATGGTGGTCGCATGGGACCCAAGTGCTGCTATGTGGAAGGCTGCAGCCATGGTGGCAGGCACTGCAAGGGCCAGCCATAGCCTTGGCCTGTCCAGTGTGAGTAATGCCACCCCATTACAGACACCATGGCATATGCCGATACAGCGCAATGCCAGGATGAGAACACCCAGTACACCCAGGACTCCTAGGTCACCGAGGACATTGCACATACCGGGTCGCGACCTACCCATCCCCAGGGGCAGTACCCTGTGGGGCTGCAGTGGGGGGTGAGTTATACTGTTGCCTCACTCATTCCCACTACTGTGGCTGAGTCCCCCCCCCCCAACCATACAGGAGACTGCGCAGGCAGACTGTCTGTACCTGGGGTGGTGGTTGTGGGCAGATGTAGAGAGACAAGGCCATTCCCCACCAACACTGTTTCCCAACCACCCCTACTATAACTCTGTGACACTGCCATCTGCCCTTGTGATGTGGCCCAGGCTGTCAGAACCCCAGCATGGATGGCCTGCAGTAATAGATGTAGTAGTAGATTTTAATTATCTAAGGCACCCTTACAGCAGAAAAACATAATAAAATCATAAAAATCAGATAATGCATTTGAACAACACAAATTATACATCTAATAAACGGTTAAACCCGTCTATGATAATATTGCCTCAATTCTTAGCCAGAAGCAGTAATTAACTTTATTTACTCTGTTAATCCCCAAAGGATTGTTGAAATAAGAATGTTTTCAGTCCTCTTTTTAAAGATCTCAACAGAAGGGGCCTCCCTCAGGTACCATGGCAGCAAGTTCCAGAGGTTCGGTGCTGCTGCCTCTAAAGACCGATCCCCCAACCATGTCAATCTTACCCTGGGCACCTCGAGGAGGCCCTCATCTGCTGACTGAAGAGAGCAACCGGGGCTGTAGTGATGCAGCAGCTCTGCCAGGTAATCCAGACCCAGCCACTGTAGGGCCTTATATGTCAATAAACCTATTTTAAAGCAGCAGTACTAGATGAAAAAAAAATCTGATCTTTTGCAACAGTTTGTTTCCTGTGCTCTGCTAAGCACTTACCTGGTAATCTTTCTTGTTTTTGTTGTACTATCACCCTGCAATTTGCTCCATTTTTCTTTATTTTTTTTTTACATTTCTCCCACCCGCTATGTTGAATTGGAATCCTCTGCTGCCAATGGCACATGCGCATGACTTGCAGCACTACACAGGGACAGTGGGAACGTGCAGCACAGGGTCCAATGGAAGTAAACAAAAGACATGATACAACATAAGGTGGGAGTTTGTCTACTAATTAGGCAGCAGCCATATTTACTGTGGATCCACAACAATGGAAATAAATTTTAAATATCTAATAAACTAAAGATCGCTAGAAAAAAATATTTACAGAAATGGAAACCTGAACTATGGCTGCATGCTTCTACTAAAAAACAGAATTTTGATAATCACTTTCTGATTATCTAGTACTGCTGCTTTAACGGAAATACATCAGTGCACCGGCAGCCAATGTAGTCCGCGCAGCACTGGTGAAATATGACACGATCTCAGAAGACTCATCAATAGTGGAGCCGCCATGTTCTGCAGCAGCTGCAGGCACTGCAGCGCACCCTCCTTGACCCTGAGGTAGAGCACATTACAGTAGTCGAGTCTCAAGGTGACAAATGCGTGCATCAGTGTGGCTAGATCTTCAGGAGGGACAAGAGATTTCATCCGTGCAACATTCCGGAGATGGTAAAATCCATTTCAGTCAACTGCCGACACCTGGGCATCCAGTGTCAGTTCACTGTCCAGAATGAAGCCCAGATTTTTCACCTTGATGGAGGCCTCCAGTTTGGACAACCTGATATACAGTCCCAAATTCTCCCCAGAGGACTCTGCTCCCCCCCCTTCGACCCGGGTCCACCACCAACACTTCAATGTTTCCTGGGTTGAGTCCCAGCCAATTCAACGACATCCAAGACCGGATCTCAGCCAAGCACTTGGTTCAGATCATTGGCCCGCATCTGTTCTTCCCGGTGCGAAAGACAGGTACAGCTGGGTGTTATCAGTATAGCAATGATACCCAAGCTCATGCCACCTACTGATCTCACCCAGGGGTAGCATATTTTATTTTATATTTGTTTTTTGTTAACCGGGTAGGTGAGCTAGCCATAGAATGACTATTTTCAGTCACGACCCAGGAGGATTACAACATGAGAAAGAAAACACAACAACATTACAAGTACTGTATAGGCAAGATCGGAGAAATACATGAAAAGCAAATTACAAATAAAAGCAAATTACAAATTGGCTGAGAAAGTATACATGGTGAAGTCAAGAGAACATGTAGGGCAGAGTAAGCATATGAAACCATGAAACCAGTTATATAACATATAGGGAGAGCTGGGCAACAGTTACAGTAACCTATTGAGTACATAGTAAGTGCAGAGTTTAAGTAAATAAAGTTTTTTTTACATTGAAGTGAGGCAGGAAAAACAATCATTCTTATGAGGCAGATTGTGGAGGCAACACTGCTGTCCAGTGAGAAAAGGATAATGCATAAACACTGGACGGAGCAATTAGGGAACGGAGTGGTGGGAAGGGAGGTAGAAGCAACTAATCGTATTGGAGGGAGGAGTAGGAGGAAGAACAAAGACAGGTTATACACTTTGAATAACATGGGACAGAGGACAGAACCTTGGGGTACTCCACAGGACAGGGCCATTGGGTCCGAGGAATAATTTCCCAATACCACTCTCTGAGTCTTGCCCTGGAGGAAGGACTCAAACAAGCTGATGACCTTGACGGTGAATCCTATGCACTCCCTCAATCTGTCCAGCAACAACCCATGATACATAAAGTTGAACGCTGATGAGAGGTCGAGGGGGATGAGAATAGATCATTCTGCCCCATCCCTTGCCCAGAGCAGATCATTCATCACCTGTACTAATACATTCTACATGTTGTGCATAGCCTTAAATCCGGACTGGTGAGGTTCATAAATCCGGAAATCCGTAAGGTGCATCTCAAGCTGTTCCGCAACCATCTTCTCATTAATCTTCCCCAAAAAGGTAAGATTCGAATCAGGTCAGTAATTTGCTAGGATGTCTGGGTCCACAGAGGGTTTTTTTTCAACAGGGGCCTCACCAGAGCTGTTTTAACAGACTCCAGAAAAACCCCTGTTGCTAAGGAACACCTAACAATCTCGTCAAAAACCAGGCCCAGAGCTCCAACACAATCAACAAGTAATCGTGTCAGGCCCAGGTCTAGGCTGCAGCATGTTGGTCTCAAGACTGAGATCACCCCACAGACCTCCTCTGCGATCAAAGGACAGAACTCTCCCCAGGAAGGCTGAGCGCAGATGCCACCCCAAGGTCCATGCCTTTTGGGTTGTAACATTCCGCCTGGAGAAACCCCCACCCTAATGAAGGACACCCTATCTGAGAGGAATCGAGTGAACTCCTTGCACCTTTGCTCAAAATGATCTAGCAGGTTCCAGACAGGATGGCTGTAAAAGACTGTTCACAACATGAAAGAGCGGTGCCGGTCAGTTCTTGCCAGCTGCAATCGACCTAGACATAAAAGCTGCCGTTTTGCAGGCTATTGCATTCTGATACTCATCACAATGAGCCACCAGAACCAGTTTGTCCTCCTGGGTCCTGGTCTTTTTCCAACACTGCTCCAACCTCTGCCCCCTGGTCTTTAACTCTCTCAGCTTGCCATCAAACCAAGGCAAGCCAAGACGCGACACCAGTGGACGTACATGGACCAGCGCCAGAAGGTCCAGGGCAGCTACAACAGCCCTATTATAGGCCGCCACAGCCTCCTCTGGTCCCTCCACGCATGCCTCCCACAAAGACAAAATGTCCTGCTCTGCCAACAGTCCCTCTGGTTGTAACCCCTTTAAAGGGCAGAAATGTACCATTTCCACAGGGGTAGGGATATTGGGGGCGGGGGGGCTCTGAAGCTGAACCTGATGGTGTAATGATCCGACCAAACGACCTGATCAATCTCGAGATGATCAATCTCGAGCCCCAGGGAAACACCAGGTCAAGTGCATGTCCTGAGCAGTGGGTCCCACTTGTTGCCACAAGAGATAAGCCCAGAGGCTCCATGTTGGAATGGAAGTCCCTGGCATACAGCAAACCTCTGTCATCCACCCAGGTGTTGAAGTCACCCAGAATAAGCCACCTGGGCGATTTCAACACCCTCTCAGCGATGAATGTCGCAATCTCCTGTAGGAAATCCCCGTGCTGTCCAGGTGGACGATAGACAAGAAGAATCCTGAGGCCAACCCCGGAACCCCCCCCCCATGCACTTAAATGACTGGGTGCACCACCAGGCCCAACTCAGACCTAAAACAAATGCCCCCAAGCAATCCTTCCTCGGCAGTGTACCATGGAGAAACCCGCCAGGACAGCTGCCTCCAAAACAGGACCAGAATAATCCCCCCTCAGCCAGGTCTCCACGATACACATCAGTCAACAGAAGCCACAAGATCCACTATTATGGCGGTCATATTCACCATTGACCTGGTGTTACATAACACTGCCCAAAGAGAATGAAAGGTGGAGGCCGATCCTTCAGCTACCTGCCCACTTGCTCTGGTAGGTTCCCTGGGAAGAGAGACAAGGCATGGAGGACCCTGCTCCATCCATCTCCTAATACCAGGGCATCTCCTGGTCCCCACAACCCAATCTGCCTCTTTCCATTAAATACCCCTTTAAACCCTTTCCATCTTCCGCCCTTCCTCCCAATTCCCAGCAATGCTGGTAACACTGTGGTCAGCAGGGATGGGTCATGGAAGGGATGGGGAATAAGAGAGTCCATGGGATTGTACAAAGAAACACATCCTACGAACAAAACTACAAACCTACTACTAAACTACTTATACTATTACATACAATTAAAATACCCTTCCAATAACAATAAAATTACTCCAAACAACTCCCCCCACCGGTATCCCAACTATAACACACATAATACTGCAAAAATTACCCACCCCTCCAGTCTTTCCCAATCGCACAACCTACAGAGTACCCCTTCCCACACCCACTCTTAAAATTCAAAAGTCTAAAACTTAAAACTCAACAGTGAGGGAGTCCAGTGTCCAAGGAGCAGTGTTCAGAGTCCAAAGCAGTTGTTATAACCACTCATAATTGTCTCTTCAATTTGGGTGAACCCCTCCACTCTCACTTGAGGTGTCCTTAACCCGAATCCACAATCCAACCAACAGACAATTTAGAGCCCAAACTGGAGCCACAAATGGCCACTTACTCACAGACAGTTGGCAGACCGCACTCATCAGCTCAGGGGTGTCTCACCCCCCAAACTGTGCTCCTCACAAGGCACACTCCTGGAACAGAATGCACGGTCAGCCCTCTCACGTCCTGTGCTTACCTCCAGATAACAAACCTCGGGTTATGCAGGAATGCTTAGTCAACACTTTCAGGCACTTCGCCCATCCTCCAGCGATGGTCTTTGCTCCATTGAAATACCGCTGCAGGTCAGAGGCATTTAAGTCCTGACACTTTCTCTCTAACCCTGGCAGTACACAAGGCGTGCTATCCTGAGTAACCCTCTTCTCCTCTGGCCATTCCCGGCTTCAGGTGCAACACCTGGTTGTCCAACCACCTCTGCTGTTCTCTCCTCCTCCTCCTCCAACCTCCGACCTCCGGCTAGAGCCTCTGCAGAGCAGCATCACCACTATCTCAGAAACTGAACTACGGCTGGTATATTGTATCCCAACTATAACACACACAATACTGCAAAAACTACCCACCCCCTCCCCACGCTCCCTCCAGTTTTTCCCCAATCACACAACCCACAGAGTGGGAGTCCAGTGTCCAAGGAGCAGTGTCCAGCATCCAAAGCAGTTGTTATAACCACTCATAACTGTCTTCATCCGCTGGACTCTCTTATTCATTCCTCTTTCCCTCCTGTCCTACTCTTCCCTCCCTATGTTCCAATCGAATCTGTTTGCCTATCTCTCAGCTTCTGTATCCTGCTCTTGCTTTCGTTAATGACATATCCCTCCTGCCCTACTTTCCTTCTTATCCCCTTCTGACCCTCTCCCCCTGCTCTCTGTGCTCCATATTCTTTTACTTCCTGCTCACTACCTGCCCCTTCCCTCTGAACCCATCCTTTTTCTCAGCTCTGTAACAGTTTCTATTGCAGTAGCATTGTAAATATGTTGTATTGAAATGTGTTCTTATCATGCCTTGTCATCTTGCTGTATATATTCCAATGCTGTATGTTTTATAATCTGCCTTCTTGTGTTTTGACTTCTCAGCTCTGTAGCGGTTAGTTTCCATTGTTAGCACTGTAAATATGTTCAGCTGAAATGAGTTTGTATCATGCCTTGTCATAGTGCTGTATATTCTAGGATTTGTCTTCTTGTATCTGCTCTGTCTCTGTACAATGTATCTCGACCCTGAAAAAGGGACTGTAATTAATTGTCTCAGTGGACTTACCCGGTCACCAAAACTCAAATAAATAACTATTGTCCAGCAAGTGGAACTCTGGCAAGTTTTTCTTCTTACTACACCTCGGACACCAGAATCCTCACTAAAAATAAAATGGACTCCTACTGCTGCCTCACTCGCCAACCCTTACTAGTACTCTCCCACCTTCACCTCGTCGCTAACTACTTAATTAATGATAACAATATAAAACAATACAAAATAGTAGAAAATAATACAGATGACTTAAAAACAGCTTAAAAAGCCACTAAACGGACTCCCTCCTTAAGCTCACAATATGCAGCCCAGCGTAGCCACCATCTTTTTTCTCATCTAAGTATTAGCCTGTAGTACTGTCCCTGCCCTGCCTGGCTGACAGGCATCTGTACAGATCCCTGTTGCCCCTTCACATGACCTGTGTTTGCGGGTACCCCATGTGTCACCCCCATGCCTGGTGGGCCTGTTATGCCTTGCACCCCCCTACCTGGATGGCATTTATTTTTGTTGGCATCCCTTAGGACAGGACCATCTGCCAACATGGAAGTTTGTGTATTATCTATCTGCAACCCCACCTTGCACAGTAGAACCGCATCTGTGTTACGCCCATCATGTTACCCCTTGCCTAACACACAGTTTCTGTGTGACAATACACTGCTTAACCATCTTACAGTCTCCTGTGTGGTCTGTACTTACCCACCATGTCTGCAGATATGTGTATGATTCGGGCTCAGTACTCCTGGGCTCTCCTGGAGTCCTGGCTATTCTGGGACCACGCCTGTTGAGTTTCACCAGTATCCCCTCGTCCTCTGGCTCCATATCTGATGCAGGTTGTTCCTCTGTGGCTAGCATGCATATCCCATAGTTGAGTGCCATGTTGTGTAGTATACAACAGGCAAGGAGTATGACACAGACCTTCTGATGGGTATACTGTAGGGCACCACTAAAATGGTCAAGGCACCGGAACCACATCTTGAGCATTCCAAACACATGCTCAATGATGTTACGTGTGGCATTGTGTGCCACACTGTACCCGTCCTCTGCACCGGATGCTGGGTGGAGGACAGGTGTAAGGAGCCAGGGACACGGGATAGGCACTGTCCTCTATGTAGGAAAAAAGCATAGGTTACTGTCACATAGGAACACTGACACACAGACAATGACAGCAGGGTGAGACCACTGGTCCATGTGGTCTGCCCATACTCTTAAGAAAACCAGGACCTATTGGCCTTACAGGGTTGTGACCCATCATGTACTATATGGGGCTGCAGGGAGTGGGGCTGTGGTGCATACTCACTGATGAGGTGGCTACTAGGGATATCACCACCTTCAAAAGTTCAACACAGAATGGAATTTTGCCATATGAAGGCATCGTAGACAATGCCAGGGTGTCGTGCCAGGACACTGATGATGCATCTTGTTGCATCACACACCAACTGGCAATTGATGGAGTGGTACCCCTTCCTACTGAGATAGGCCTCCACTCTATCATTGATGGATGCCAGGATGGCAACATGGGTGCAGTCAATGGTACTGAGTACAGATGGCAGTAGTTCACATAGCTGCCTAAGCATGGGCCTGTTGAGCCTGTACCAGCCCATGAGCTGGTCGTCACTGAGAACTTCATATGTTACTTGTGGACGGTACTGTCTGTGTGGAGCATAGCACCTCCGCAGTCTACGTATGGGCATCTGACCCCTCCTCCTCCTGTATGGCCTGCTGCAGCATGTACACTATGTGTGCTCCCCTGAGCGCCATCATGCACTGTGGCCTGCAGTGTCTCTGTCCAGCTCTGGAGTCTGCCCTGATTTAAGTTGGAATTTCTACAGGTGGTAATTGGGCGGCAAAGCGGCCTGCACTAACCCTTTTGCGCAGCATTAACATACTGAATATCGCGTATCACTGATATGATTAGTCCCACCTCCACCTTTGCACGATGCATAATTTTCTTTGCGAGTGTGCACAAATGCCTTTAGTGCATCCTGCGCACTCCTTTGAATATAAGAATCTGGCACAATCCACATGCAAAGCGGGTGTAACCACTTTGCGCTCAGCTAAAGTTTTGAACATCTAGCCCTTGGTGTTTTTATAAGACGTAGATCACGTTATGCTTTTTTCAAGAGCTATGGTGTTTAGATACAGCATACATTATCTGTGCTGCACTTATATATTATATGAGACTGTCACTCGGTATGCACGTGTACATGTTTATATGATCTATTAAGTGATCAAATTTAGTCATAGACCTTAATCCTGTCATTAAAAGATTAGCATCTGGCTGTTACAATTTACTTTAGACAGATGGTTTGTAACCAAAGTAGAAAACCTATGACTGTGCTAGCTTATTCCTCTCCCCCGGTTTGTAAGCATATTAGAAAACGTATGCCTATGTTAGCTTATTACTCTCCCCTCCTTTTATTTCCCCCTTCCCCTCCCTTCCTCAATTTACCCTGTTCCTTCCACCCCCCATGCCCCACCCATTCCTATCACGTCTTTACGTATGCATAGTTTTTGTGTATGTACTTTTCTGGGTCACCTACTCCATCAAACTGGTGTTTATAAATGGTTTTAAATCTTGAACAATATTTATTTACACTTTTGTGCATATTTTGCTAATGTGCACAGATCTCTTTAAGAAACGCACATCTCTCTTTAGTGAAATGCACTACAAATACAGTATGGTTGGGTGGCCTATCACGCCTTTAGAAAGAGGTCAGTTTTGGCACAAAACATTGGCTTGTGGGTAGGGAGAGTGCCATATATTTTTAATGTCCCTCTCAGTGCTACTCATAACCAACCTTATCCACTTAAGTCAAATGTCCCTGGATCATTAAGCATACCATAAAATAAGCAAAACTCGAGTGAAATGTCATTCTCCTCCACTGCCTCTATAGGCTGGAACACTATCCCTATCTCAGTCTGTCAGTGTCCATCCAATCATGCCTTTAAAAAAGCATACCACACCTTCTTAAGCCAGGCATCTGTATGTTCCTGCCCTTAGGCTGCTACAGATTGGTCTCCATATCTATCTTTGCACCATACCTTACAAGTTGTTGTTACATATCCCTGAACTCTGTTCTGTATGTTAAATGCTGAACACAGTACCTTATTGTGTAAAATGACCCTGTGACTTCGAGTCTTGTTTGTTACTTTCAATAGTATTTGTTGCCAGCACTTTGTTCTTATCTATTATTTCAATGTTTGCGGAATAGCGATGAGGTATTAGTGCTTGCGTAACTTGTAGTACTTTTTGTGGCTTTACTCTATTCCTACTCTTGAGTAGTAGTAGTAGTCATGTAAGTAGGAAGTTGTAGGGAATAGAAGGCCAAAAAAGATACCTCCCCCAACTCATGGAGAATGTGAACACTAGCACTCAGAGGAGGAAAACACCCCAGGTGGAGGAAACCTCTGAGGACCTATGGCTATTGGTCTGCCTTTCCTCTGGACATACTAAGAGGAGATGGACTTAGGTTCTAGCAACTGAGAGCTAATCTTTTTGAGGAAGGTGAGCTGCTTGGAGAGATGATGCTCCATCCTCGAATCCATGGATGATGTATTTTGGAAGGATGATACTGAGGTTGAAGAAGCAGGTCTTTTCTAAAGGAGCATCAGAATCCTGAAAGTGAAGCAGGTCCAGCCGAAGAAGGGTGAATGTAGTCCAGGTTTCCAAGGTGATGATGGAGGATTGTTCAAAGGAATTGTAAGGACAAATGACCAGGAAGAGCGTGATTTGATTAATATGCTACCAGGCTGTGAATGGCGGGAAATGCAATGGTTACGAAGTCATAGGTGGACAATCAGACTTGTAGAAGGTTTCACATTCACAATAGAGTCTGAAGGTGAGGATTTAAGATGTGAGCGATAAGCTGAAATGTAAACTTCAATGAGGTGAATGAAGGAGTCAAACAGAGTCTTTGCATGCCTGGTAGAAGTAGTGACCTAAGTGATATTTAGACCAATGAGGGAAGACTGGTATATGCAGTCTAGAGGGTAACTGAAGGTATAGAGAATAGTGGAAGTTCGGTACGAGGAATTAGATAGCCGATTCGGGTATGGATGTCATAACTGTACTTGAATAGGCTCTTGCTTGTCCAAGGGTTGAAGCAGATATGGATATTTCTGTGACGTAATTGCCCGTGATATGCGCATAGGTGCCCACGACTGTTTAGCTTTACAGGTGATCCAATGTCTAAATACTTGTGGGAAGCCCGGAAGAGAGTATATGAGAGAGTCTACAGTTCAAGTTCAAGTTTACTGCAGGGAGACTCCACTGAGCAAGCTCATTCACAAGGAGGTCCTGAAGGTACTACACATACAGTGACACATTATACAGTACAACACTTTGATAACCAATTAAACAGAGTGTACACAATGCTCTAATCAGGTAATTCATAGCGAGATATGAAAAAATTACTCACCTTAGTAATGTTGTTTCTTCTAATGCAGTCTTGCTGTATTCTGACTATTGCAGTTAGGTCCTGCCTTTCAACTACCCCGGAGAACAAAGAGTTAACTTTCCATGGCCAGAATGGAACGTTCAGCGCGAGCTCGGTTGAAGCCCCTGTCTGCTGTTGTTTAAACTCCAACCGTCAGATCTTTATGAGCAAAACTCACTAGAAGTTCTGTGTGGAAACTGTAAAACTCACACTAGCCAACTGGCAACTAAATTTATTAAAAAGTGTTTTTTTGGTTTCAAAGCAAAGCAAAGACTCAAGTCAGGAAACCCAAAAAACAAAACACAACACACACCCAAAGTAAAGAAGGGTGAAAAAGAGGGGCACCCCTGGGGTGCTAACACTGCTCCTGCCCACCTACATCCCAAAAACCAAGTTCTGAGAGGGGAGGTGGGGGAGGTCAGAATACAGCAAGACACCACTAGAAGAAACAACATTACTAAGGTGAGTAATTTTTTCTTCAAACATCATGAAGTCTTGCTGCATTCTGACTATTGCAGACTACCAAGCAGTACCTCCATGGAGGAGGGACAGAACCTATTTTGGGAATAAGCTCTGAAGTACTGCTGTGCCAAACCGAGCATCACTCCTAGCCTTGATATCCAGAGAGTAATGCTTGGTGAATGTATGGACTGTTTTCCAGGTGGCTGCTTGACAAATTTCCAAGACAGGAATATCCCTGGCAGCAGCCAGGGAAGCAGCTGTACCTCTAGTAGAGTGAGCCCTCAGGCCTGAGGGTGGGGTTCTACCCAGTTTTTCATAGCAGAATTGTATACAAGAGACAATCCACCTGGCAACAGACCTCTTAGTGGCAGGTTTGCCCTTACCGACCTCTCCATATGTGAGGAACAACTGGAGGGACTCAAACCTGCGACCCTTGGTGTGCTCTATGTAGTAGCTGAGGGCCCTTTTAACATCCAAGCTGTGCAGCCTCCTCTTTCCAGAGGAGGAATGGTCAGTGAAGAAAACAGGGAGAGACATAGACTGATTAAGGTGGAAATCTGAAACCACTTTAGGCAAAAACTTCCTGTTAGTTCTTAGGACCACTTTATCTCTGTGGAAAGAGATGAAATCAGGCTCCACTGACAGGGCTTGCAATTCACTGATACGCCTGGCAGAGGTAATGGCTACCAAAAACACAGTTTTCCAAGTCAAGTACTTAAGCTCTGCAGAGGACAAAGGCTCAAAGGGAGGTTACATAAGCTGAGCAATGCAAACATTAAGGTCCCAAGCATGAGCAGGGTCCCTAAAGGGAGATTGGTGTGCAGCAATCCCTTGAACTTACAAAACACAGGATGAGCTGACAGAGGATAGGGCTTGCCTACTGACAAGAAGGCAGAAATAGCTGCCAAATGCACTTTAAGTGTAGCTGGCCTAAGTCCTAAGCCATTAAGATGGACCATATAGTCCAGAACTGTAGGCAACCCAGCAGATTCTGGAGAAATGTGCTTATTAGAGCACCACATAGTGAACCTTTTCCATTTGGAGTTGTAAGTCTTTCTGGTGGAAGGCTTTCGAGAGGCCTTAAGGATATCCAGAACCCCTTGAGAAAGGTGCAGATCAGCAAACTCTAACTCTTCAAGAGCCATGCCTTGAGATTGAGAGACTTGAGGTTCGGATACCAAATCCTCCCCTGAGAGGATGTCAACAGGTTGTAATTCCTGGGAAGAGACAGGGGAAGGTGGACTGCTAAGGACAGCAACAGAGGGTACCAGTGCTGTCTGGCCCAGTCTGGAGCAATCAGAATCACTTTGCATGGTTGTGACCTGATCTTGACTAACACTTTGAACAGGAGAGGGAAGAGGGAAAGCATACAGAAATTTCCCTTTCCAATCCAGAATCAGAGCATCCAGGGGGACTGAGCCCAAGACTGGGGGTCTACAACAAAAGAGAGGAAGGTGGTGATTGTCTGGGGCTGCAAAAAGATCTCTCTGTGGAGTGCCCCATCTCGAGAAAATCACTTTCAAAACTAGGGGATCTAGGGTCCATTCGTGGTGGCCCTGGGATATCCTGCTGAGAGCATCTGCTAGGACATTGTCCTTCCCTGGGAGGTGAACTGCTATCAGAGAGGTTTACAGGGAATAGGCCAGGGACCACAACTTCATTGCTTCTGTGCACAAGGCCGTAGATCGAGTGCCTCCTTGCTTGGTGATGTACCACATTGTGGTGGTATTGTCTGTTCTGATCTGGACCACCTTGTTCTGTACAGATTTGGAAAAGGCTTGCAGTGCTAGAAACACTGCTCTGAGTTCCAAGAGATTGATGTGAAGCAGAGATTCTTGAAGTGACCACAGCCCTTGGGTGGTAAGATCCCCCAGGTGGGCTCCCCAGCCCAGCAGGGAGGCATCTGTGGTGAGTATCACTGAATGAGACTGAGTGACAAAAGGAACTCCTTGCCTCAAATTGTCCTGATCCTGCCACCATTGCAAAACCTGGATCAGGGTTCGAGTCACTGGGACTAGCTTGGTAAGGGAATCCTGTCTTTGGGACCAGAATGCTCTTAAGTGGAACTGAATGTCCCTCATCTGAAATCTTGCTCCCTGGACCACTGCTGTAGAGGCTGCCATGTGACCCAGAAGCTGCAGGAAATGCCTTGCTGGTCGAGACACCTGAACGATGAATGAAGCGGCCAGTTCCATAAGGGTCCTTACCCTGTCCAGGGGAAGGAAGGCTCTTGCCCTTATTGTATCCAGCTCCACCCCTATGAAGGTGAGGAGCTGTACTGGCTCGAGAACTGACTTTGGAAGGTTGAGGAGGAATCCTAAGGAAGTGAGCACTTGCTGAGTTATTTGCAGATGTGACATGACTTGGTCTGGAGACTGACCCACTATGAGCCAGTCGTCCAAATATGGAAAGATGGAGATCTTTTTTCTCCTTAGGAAAGCAACCATGACTGCTAGGCACTTTGTGAACACCCTTGGGGCTGATGTTAGGCCAAAGGGCATTGCTCTGAATTGATAGTGGCCTGAGGGCAACTCGAACCTGAGGTACTTTCTGTGGGAGCACCTGATGGGAATGTGAAAATAGGGATCTTTGAGGTCCAGGGAGGCTAGCCAGTCCCCTGGCCTTAGAGAGGGCAGAATTATTCCCAGAGTCACCATTTTGAACTTTGGTTTTAAAAGGTGCTTGTTCAGATATCTTAGATCCAGGATGGGCCGCCATTCTCCTGTTTTTGGGGGTTAGGAAGTACCTGGAGTACAATCCTTGCCCTTGTGTAGGTAGAACCTCTCTATGGCTCTGAGAGCCAGGAGGGAAGAAACCCTGCCTCTAGGGCAAGGGTCTCTGATGGATTTGCAGGTGGAAAGGATCTGGTTCTCATCTTGGGAAATGTTTTGAAGCTGAGAACCAGTCCCTGGCTTACTACATCCAGGACCCACTTGTCTGATGTCAGAGACTTCCAGTCCTGGACAAAGTAAGCCAGCCTGCCCCCTACAGGTATTGGAGAATTGGCCCGGGCAGACCCATCAGGGTGTCTGCTTGGCATGGGGCTTTAGGCTGAGGGGTGGAAGCAGGCCTGCTCATGCCCCGCCTGCCTCTCCTCTGAAGAACCCCTGAGCATAGGTAGAAGAGGAGGCCTGGCTGGTAAAGGTTTTGAAAGGCCTGCCCTGCCCTGGACTGCTGCCTTTGAGGAGTGGCTTGCCTTCTTCGGCCTGAGCACCTTGTAGGTGGTCCTGTACTGCCCATCTTTTTCATGTAGTTCTCTGTCTGCTCCCCAAACAGAGAATTACCAATGACAGGGAAATCCATGGCCTTAGCCTGGGTATCCTGTGATAGGCTAGTACATCTGAGCCAAGCCATCCTCCAAGGGCCACAGATGTAGCCATGACTCTAGATGAAACATCATTGGAGTCCACAGCAGCATGAAATTGCACCTTGGATGCCTCATCCCATCTGCAGCCACCTGCTCCAGCTCCTTGGCAAGCTGGTCAGGGGCCTGTTTAGCCAGAGCCATAACACTGTCCCATCTGGACTTCTGGTATCTAGCTGTGTAGGCCATATAGTTAGCCTGCCTGAGTCCCAAAGATGCTGCCATGTACTGCTTCTTTGCCATGGCATCAATCCTCCTGGAGCCCTTATCGCGGGGGTGTGATGCCAAGGGAATATTTGTCTCATCACAGGCAGCAGCCTGCACTACCCCAACATGGCTGCATTGCTGAGAAAGGAACTCCGTGTCCGAGCCTGAAAGGGTGTACCTCTTGTCCATTCGTCTGTCCACAGGAGGTATGGAGTTAGGAGTCTTTAGAATTTTAATTGTCTGTTTCCGAAAAGATTTATGGAGGGGAATAGACAGTCTCCTGGACTCTGGGATGTCCATCATTTCAACAAAATCAGGTTCCTCCTGATCCTCTACTGCTTCTTCCATTGGAAGCTGGAGGGTTTCAGCCACTTTTTTGTAAAACACAAAGTGGGACGAGGACTCAGAAAGCCTAGGAGGAGAAACGCCTGAAGGTCTGTCTGGGGAGATGTCCGGGTCAATAGACACATCCAGACTTTCATAATCACCATCATCATCATCCTCATACTCTCCCTCCTCCTCCGGTTCATAAAATTCTTCTGAAGTGTAATCCGGAACCGGGGGAACCGACCAAACTGAGCCCCTGCCAGATGGTGCTGGTTCGGCCGGAACCAAAGTTAGCGATTGCTCTATCCTTATTGCTTTGGCTATCTCATCAGCGGTCGGAGTATGAATTTCTGGATCTGAACCGGATGATTTTTCTCTCTTCTCTTCCTTTTAACCAGAACTGACTCCTCAGAATCGGCTCTCCTTTTGCCCGAAGAAGTTTCGCCCTGGTCAGAGGGCACTCCTTCTGGTTCGGTCAGAACCAAACCGGCTGGCCATGCAGCTCGGCAGACTTCTCGGCCTCCCTTTCCCTCAGTCTACCTACTCTCTTATCCAGGGTAGCTTTGGGAAAATTCTTACAAATTTGGCAGTCTGAATTGAGGTGGTCAAACCCCAGACAATAAACACCGGTGGTGTGGGGATCAGCCTTAGCAAAGGCTTCCCTACACACACACTGCAGTGTTGAAACCCAGTGGGCACGGTTTTTTTCTTGGGTTTCTCAGACATGGGCAATCCTATCCAAAACTTACCCTTTTTTCGGCAATCTGCCAGGCAAGACTTCCCTATCGGTTCCTGACCGTGTTACGGGTCTTGGAAAAAAATGTAATTAAATCAGTTTTTTTTTTTTTAGAACCGATACGGACCGGTTACCACACTCTAAGTAAATTCACAAACTTTTTTAAGACTAAACTGATCGGTTCAGCCAAACTGATCCGAAATTTACAAGTTCCACACAGAAACTAAATGTAAATCCTATCTAGTACTCATGGTACCACAGACAGAGACTTAAACTGACAGATTCGGTAGCAGAAATTCGGTAGAAACCGAGTGAAAGACGACACTTTAACCGACTTTTTTGAACCGAGCAAAGGAGAAATCTCCGGAGCGACTGTTCAGTGAGGCGCAGTAAAGAATCTGATGGTTGGAGTTTAAACAACAGCAGACAGGGGCTTCAACCAAACTCGTGCTGAACATTCCATGCTGGCCATGGAAAGTTAACTCTTTGTTCTCCGGGCCAGTTGAAAGGCAGGACCTAACTGCAATAGTCAGAATACAGCAAGACTTCATGTTGTTTGAAAACGTTACAGTTATATGTGCAGATTCGGGACAAACAATATCAGGTGAGGTTAAACACTGTCGCTGTAAGATGCAATAGATAATCAAAAAGTGGTGAAGTACTAGAAGAAGGAAGCAATAGTAATGGTGAGCAGGGTCGGGGGAAGGGAAGGTTAGCAAAGGGTAAAGTAGGTTGTGGGATAAAGGTCTCAGTATGGCAGTATAGGCTAAGGTGGCAGTGGAGTCGAGAGTAGTGTAGAATGCCTGGGGTGCCTAGTGCTATAGTTGATTATAAATCCGATGGGAGGCAAGACTCGGATAGTGAATCTGCCCATCGGTGCGGGTGTTTTGAACTAAGAATCGATGGAAGCCTGTTCTCGGTGGACAACTTCACTGGAGGGAGTAACGGAGATAAATCATGAAGGATGAACTAGAGGTACCATTGGATGGGCAGCAGGCATGACTGATAGTAATACGATGAAGGAATTTAGATGATTGTAGAAAGTATGGTGATGTCCAGGAGCTAGAGAACAGTGGTTTGGCTAGAATGTCGTTAGTAAGGCAGCTAGGCATGGGAGATCCAATGATGAAAGTTCTGGGAAGGTAGCTGTGAAGATCTTAGGACAGCCAGTGGCTATTGAGAAAATAAGAGTCAAGTAACATGATCAGAGTCAGTGCTGGTAGGAGAAGCTGCAGAAAGGTAAAACGGACAATGTCAATACTGCTATGAGGTATCTTGCGGTTCCAGTTATCTGTAGCAATGATGATGGTTACAGAGTCAGTGCATGATGGAAGGAATTAGGTTATTTTCCATGTACAACGCTATCCTGTGAGACGTGGTAGTTAAGGAAGCCATAGTGCTTGAATGGACAGGATGCGTAAGGAGTATCCAGTAGAGTTGGATGATCTAGCTATAGTCCGGTCGAATGGGATTCTGGGACTGATCCTGGGGACATGGTTGGGCAGTACAGACAACTCTATGGTGTCGTAAGACTATGAGGCATGTTGTCCAAGGGACGTTTGCTAGAAGTAGTTTTCTTCAAGTGAAATGAACAAGTGCTCGCTCGAGTAGTGGATGGGCAGTGTTAGGATGGCCAAGATAGGAGTATGAAAATGGATAAACTGGATGAGTAGTTGACTGGGTAGGAATAATGTCCAGTGATAGGTATGAAATGCCCAACAGAGCCATAGCATATGGAAAGGAGCCCAGAGACGCCGAGACGGCGACGGAAAGGCAGCCATCCAAGAATGGAGGGGATGTCTGGAGTGGATCACAATGGATTGGAGAAAGGAATCCAGAAAGAAGATGGCAGAGGCAAAGCCGTACTGACATCACAGGTGCGGAAAGGAACATGACCAGGGTCAGCTCCTCGGCAAACTGAATTGAATGCTGGATGGCTGCAGCGAGGCACAAAAGAACGATCCATGGAAAACCAAGAAGCGAAGCCAGATACCAAGAGCAATGAAGTTGAGATACAGGAGTTCCACGTCTGAAGAAGATGGCGAATGACAGGTGCAGAGGACAGAAGGTGCTGCAGCGAAGAAGGATGAGGTTTCCACTTCTGAAAGAGAAGGTGAACTCGCACATTAGTTGGAAGGAGCGACCCGCAGCAAGGAGGTCCATGAGGCAGTCAAACTGGATTGTGATAGAGTCTGAACAAGCTGGCACAGTCCAAATCGGGAGAGAAAGGAGGCCAAGGTGGGTAGCATACAGTAGGTCCATGGAAGTGAAGGATGGAGACTGGTGAGGAAAGATGTAAGGCAATTGGGGCATAGGGGTCCAGTTTATGGAGGGAAGTGTCAAGCGGGTAGCAGGTAGAGAATGCATATGGATGAAACAGTCTTTTGCAGACACGGGCTTTTAACTCAGGTATTCTAGGTGAGATGACCTGGACACGAAACTCGAGATAATGTATGATGGTGAAGGCAAAAGGGTAAATGGTTCTGTTCCTGGAGATAAGAAGCAATTAATGGTCTGGTAGAGAATGCATAAGGCTGAAACAGTTGCTTGCAGATACGAGCTTCCATCTCTGGCAGTCGGGGTGAGATGATCTTCAATCTATACCACCAGGCAGAGATAGGAGGTTGGAGACATATGGGGTAAAGATGTCACTTTCCAGAAGGGAAGAGACAACTGGGTGTCAAGTGGAGAATGTATTGAACCAGTAGAGTCACCTAAACAGGCTACCATCCCTGGTAGTCTGTACGAGATTACCTTCATTCGATGCAGTCAGGAGGTTGGAGGTGGAAGGCAAATGGGGTAAAGAGGTCCCGTTCCTGAAGGGAAGTGGCAACCTGTATCAGGCAGAGGATGCAGAAGGTGGAAACAGTCAAATGAAGACTCAGGCTCCCAGCCATGGTGGTCAGTGTGATATGACCTTGACACGAGGCCACAGGCAAGGTAGACTGGAGAAAGCAAGTAGGACAAGGTCCCATTCATGAAGGGAAGTGGCATCTGGGTATCAGGCAGAGAATGCGTAATGCTGAAGCAGTGGAACGTAGACTCAGACACCCATCCCTGACGGTTACAGCGAGATGATCATAACTTGAGGCAGCTGGGCATAGGTAGATGATGAAGGCACGTGGTGTGAAGAGGTCCCATTCCCGAAGGGAAGTGGCAACCGGTATTAGATAAAGAAAGCATGGTATGACACAGTAGATTGCAGACATGGCTCCCATCCCTGGTAGTCGGGACGAGCTAACCTTCACTCGATGCCACCAGGCAGAGTTAGGGATGGAGGATGTCAGGTTGGTAAGTAGTAGGAGGTAGTGATTGTAATGGAATCCCATCCCCAGTAGACAGGGGAAGCCTACCTTCACTCAGCGCCTCAGAAGGTGAGAGCTGGGGAATGAGTCTGGAGTACTGCTGGTATGGGCTAGCAGAAAGGCAGAATGCTGCTGTAGAAAGACAGCATAGGAGGAAACTGCATTACAGACAGACATGAATGAATTTAAGTAGGTATGGTAAGACTGACGTAGGAAGAGGGAATTGTGGCACACAAACAGGTGTGGTAAGTAGAAAGGAGGGACTGGCTTTGGAAGCAGTAACAATGGAGTGTAGAGGGGGACCACAAAGTAAACGGATGCACTCACCAGGGAGAAGTACTGTTGTGAGGGTAGGTGACTGAGGTCGTAGGTAGCAGAGGTGGTAAAGTGGGAGCAACTCAGGTTCAGTGGATTGAGAGCATCCCCTTCCTCCACTTCCCCAAATATCCCGAGCCAAGCACTGTAGTGCAAACGGTCCTGCAAAGGGACAGTTAGCACTGGCATTCGGCCAAGTATTAGGAAAATCATTGAAATCAGAAATAATACAGTGTGAACACAAGTGCTGCAAGTGATTAGTTTCAGTAGTACTTAACGCTACAGAGTTTACTGCATGCTAGAGGTAGTAGATGGCAATATACGAACCCAATGTGACTGTCAATGGTTATGAAGGAAGGAGGCCGGTGATGATAACCTGATGGTTGCTTGATCTCTCAGGTCCATGAGCCAGAGGGAAGCACCTGGGGAGAACGAATGCTGAGCTGCCGTGTAAATTAAGTTTTGTGAACACTGGGGTTCTCTTAGCAGCATGTGCTGTCAGGGAGAATAATGAGCAGAAGGTAACAGAAAATGTTTCGTTCATTTGTCACTTTCCGTAGTTGGTTATCTGTCCATCTAGCTATGGATCTATTGCTGAAGACAGACTGACAGATAAATGTGCTTAGTATCTGTCCGGCACTGCTTACATTTCAGATGCATGAGGCACACATGATGGACTTTTAATGGGAGAACCACTACCCCATGGACAGAGAAAGCATGGTATGGCACAGTAGATTGCAGACAGAGCACGTCATTAGTTGCCAAGGAAATGTTTCAGTAAACTCCGCTGGGCAAGAACCCCACCAGTATCAGTATTTTCTGAGAAGGACAGCAGTGTAGGGGAGCAGATGGCGTTCTGCAGAGTCGTCGAGGAGGAGACAGGGACAACCTGCAGGGGACATACAGGAAGTGGGCATTCTTCGGGAGGGGTGCTGGAGGCAAGTCCCAGGAAAATGGAAGGAAGGAAGGAGATGGGGACGCTCATAAATGCCAAGCACGAGAGGGTGACTGAATATGGACGGAAGTAGGCATGCTTCGGGAGAAACAGAGAAACACAGAAGTTGGCAGATAATGACCGCAAGGCCCATCCAGTCTGCCCATTTTTTCTACCTTGAGTATGTGCCATAGGCCTGTACTCTGTCAATGGCCTATCTATTCATACTCATCTGTATTGCTCCCTTATGCTTATCATAAACATGCTTGTCTGAAGCCCTGCACTGTATTCATATCCACCACTTCCTGAGGTAGGCCGTTCCATACATCCACCACACTTTCTATGAAAAAGAACTTCCTCATATTACCCCTTAATCGCATCCCTCTAATCTCATGCTGTGTCCTCTTGTCCCATTGTTCTTATATTGAAACATGTTAGACTTTCACCTTATTAATGCCCTTAAGATGTCTGAATGTTTCGATCATATCACCTCTCTTCCTCCTTTGCTCCAGGGTATACATATGAAGCTCCATTAGTCTGTTCTCATATGTTTTCTGATGCAGTCCCTGCACCATTTTGGTTGCCCTTCTCTGGACTGCCTCCATTTTGTTAATGTCCTTGTGCAGGTGTGGCCTCCAGCACTGCATGCAGTACTCCAGATGGGGCCTAACCAACGTCTTGTAAAGAGGGATTATTACCTCCCTCTTATGATTTGCGATACCCCTACTAATACACTCCAACATCGCTCTAGCCGTACCTACTGCTTTAGTGGTCTGCTTGGATGATTTCAGGTCATCTGTGATGATGATGCCCAAGTCTCTCTCTTCCACTGTGATTGCCAGCAACTCCTCGCCCAACCTATAGGTGGCTTCAGGGTTTCTCTTCCCTATGTGCATGATCTTGCACTTCTCTGCGTTAAACCCTAGTTGCCACTCTTCCGACCATTTTGCCAGTTTAACCAGATGTCTTCTCATTTTGCCCACCCCATCTGGATCATCTACTCTGTTGCAGATCTTGGTGTCATCTGCAAACAGACAAACTTTACCCTTCAGTCCATCTGAAATGTCACTGATGAAGATATTGAAGAAGACTGGCCCCAGAACTGATCCCTGAGGTACCCCACTTGTGACTTGCATCTCTTCTGACTACATATCATTTACAACCACTCTGTTTTCTGCCCGCCAACCAGTTTGCCACCCAGTTGAAAAAACTTCTGACCCACCCCGAGCCTACCCAGCTTATTAATCAATCAATCTTCTATGTGGAACAGTATCAGAAGCTTTGCTGAAGTCAAGGTAGGTGACATTAACTGCACCCCCTCGGTCCACCACTCTGGTTACCCAGTCAAAGAAATCTACGAGATTAGTTTGACAGGGCCTTCCTGTTGTAAATCCATGTTGTCTTGGATCCTGTGCTCCTATGGATTCCAGGTGTTGAACTATCCTTTCCTTAGAGTGCCTCCAAAATCTTGTCCACTATGGAGGTAAGACTGATTGGTCTGTAGTCCACTGCCTCCTCCCTGCTGCCACTCTTGTGAAGCAGGATCACATGGGCCTTTCTCCAGTCTTCTGGGACCTCTCCTGTGCTCAGAGACTCTCTAAACAGTTCTGATAATGGCTCTGCTAGTTCCACCATTAGCTCAAGTCAAGCAATCAATTCAATTTATTTGTTCAGCATAAAGCCTTTACAAAATAGTGTTAAACAGATAAAAACAAAACATGTAAGTACATTCATTGGAACATACAAAATTTCCATCTTTATAAATAGAAATAGTTGGTGTGGAAACATCAACTTAATACAATCCTATAACTTTATACATTTTAAGAAGCGTGCAGGTCTTGTCAGCACCTAAAAACTTCATAGTTACCTCCCTAGGTGAACCCTTGGAAGTCGTACCTAAATTTAAATATCTAGGTATGTGGATAGACAACAAGCTTTCCTTCAACGACCACATCGAGGATTTATCAAAGAGGTTTAAAGCACGCTTGGGTTTCTTCTTTAGAAATAGGACCCTCTTTTCTCTCGCGACCCATATGAGACTTGTCAAGCAACATTCCTTCCTTGGTGACTATGGAGACATTATCTTTATCTCCTCCCAACCTTGAGCCTCATCTAAACTGGACGCATTCATCACCATGCTCTTCGCTTCATTACTAACTCTGTACAGGACCCACCACTGTGATCTTTATGCAGCAGTTGGTGGACCTTCTGCCACCAGACGCCTCCTGCATGCTGGCATTTGGACCTCAAATTACTACTCCACAAACTGCCTGTCTATTTAATGTCTCATACACATCTAGCATAGCTACTCCCTAAGGAAATCCGACCTTATCCTACTAGATGTTCCCAGGACACGTACCACAGTTGGCCAAAGAGCTGTCTCATACGCCCTTCTAAACATCTGGAACCAACTACAAGCCATGCTGAAGCTAACCAGCATCGTATTAACTAACTCCTACAAAACACTGGCTATCTCTAAATTAAAGGACATATGTAGGTGCTACTAGGCCCCCAACGCCAAGTCAACTTCCTAGGTACCAACTGGCCCTCTACTTATTAAGCTGAAATGTGTTGCATAATTTAGGGCAAGGTTAAAGCTGGAATGTACTGCATATATAGCATAAGGACTTCTATTGTGTATACCTCTTGTATTATATTTTTTTTTTGTTGTTCTACATTTTATATCTCCTGTCTATGTAATTGTGAACTGTATGTGTATGTGCCTCAGGACCTCCTTGTGAATGAGCTTGCTCAACGGAGTCTTTCCTGCAATAAACTTGAACATGTGTATCATTAGATGTAAACAATTTCATTAATATCTGATCAGTGGGGAGTCCAAGGTCACTTAATATGGGTCCTAACCAGAAAGATCTATATTTCTGGTATAATGGACATATCAAGGTGACACGTTTCATGTCGTCCACCATATTTGAATTGCACACGCATTTATCATTTCCACTCCCCTCCTTTTCCATGCAAAATGGACACAGAATCAAAAAGTTCCATTCTAAATCTGGTTATAGTTCTTCTAAGATCTGGACAAGCCAATACCAATCAGTATGGCTCTATGGTATGCGATAGTTTCAGCTTTTTAAGCCACATGAAGTTTTTATGATTGAATCTGTTCCGTGTCCTTACTGTTAAAAACATTCCTAACGCTCTCCTTCACCTGAAACTTTATGGCATCAAAAGGAAGGGAATAAATTTGATATAGCAGGTTGCCCAACCCCAATGGATATAAGCATGTTGCTATACAATCTATACTTGGGAATTTATAGCCTAGGGACGTATATTCTTTCTCTTCCTCTAGACACATTCTCGGGATTCTATGATCTGGACAGAAGAACAATTTAAGTAGAAACAAAAATTCTCCTTTTCACAATATAGGCTTCAATAGGAAGCTGACCCAATTCTGCTCTTGCTACTGAGGCCGGCACAGACTGTGGTATTTTAAGAATATACCTAAAACATTTGTTTAATTGTACTTCAAGTTGCTTGGGGGCTACCGTTACCCATATTTCCGAGGCATAAAAGCAAACTTGAGCACACCTTGGCCTCCATAGATCCATTTCCCATCTGGACTGAGAATCTCTTAAAGGCATTGAAGACAGTAGTTGCATTATGTTTTACATAATCTAGGTGGATATTCCAGCGAGTAGACTGAGAAAAGTTCACACCTAAATATGAATACATCTTTACTGTCTCAATTTTAGATTTATTAATAAAGAGTGTAGGTGTTGTCCTTTGCTTGGTGCCGAAAATCATCATTTGGGTTTTACTAGTATTATAACTAGTTTATAATGTATGGTAGAACGCTGTTATAGGTAGAAATCTACCTTTTTATAACAACGTTTTACCATTGATGTGACATCATGATATTGTTAACCTATCGATGGTATGTCACATCGATGGGTTAACAACCGAGAACTCCATCACTTTTCCTACCACAGAGGTCAAACTGACAGGTCTGTAGTTTCCTGCCTCTGTCTTGCTCCAATTTTTGTGAAGGGGAAATCACATCTGCCTTCCTACAGTCCTCAGGTACCACACCATCCTCCCATGATTTGTTAAAAAGGGTAGTCAGTGGTATCACTAGTTCTCCCCTTAATTATTTTAGAATTCTGGGGTGAATTCTGCCAGACCCCATTGCTTTGTCCACCTTCAGTTTTAGGAGTTCTTTCAGAACCCTTTCTTCTGTGAAGGGACTGGGATCGACCCCCCTATCCAGAGTGCTTCTGTTAATTGGATTAGGCACCTCCCCCTCCTCCTCTTTTGTGAATACTGAGCAGAAGTATTCATTCAGTATCCCTGCTTATTCACTGTCCCTCTCTGCCCACCCACCATCCTTTCTATTCAGCCTCACTATTCCTCCATTTGTCTTTCTACACTCCCTGATGTACCTATAAAAGGTTTTATACCCTTTCTTAACCGAATTGGCCATCTTTTCCTCAGTTTGGGCCTTTGCTATTCTGACTTCCTTCCCTGCTTCCTTCTGCCTTAACTGGTACAGTTCTCTGTCCTGCTCCTTCTGTGTTTCCCTATACTTCCTAAATGCTGTCTTTTTCTCCCTAACCTTCCCGGCCACCTCTTTTGAGAACCATAGTGGCTTTTTCTTTCATTATTTGCTTCACACAAAGGCGAGTTGCCTCTGTGATGACAGTTCTGATGTTTCCCATTGTTGTTCCACCCTCCTTCTAGCCTGTTTGCTAGTGCTTTTCTAGAGCACCTCTCCTATCTTACCAATGTCAGCCCTCCTGAAGTCCAGTACCCTCACTTTTGTATGGCTTGACTCTGTAGCTGAGTTTATCGTGAACCACACTGTTTGGTGGTCACTTGTTCCCAGATGGCTACCCACTTCTAGATCTGAGATCCTCTCTGTCCCCATTTAAGCAGTACAAGGTCTAAGATTGCTCCCTCATGAGTGGGTTCCAAAACTAGCTGTCTGAGGCATGCCACCTGTAGGGCATCGAGAATGGCCCTGCTCTTGGATATGGCTGCACCAAAGGTGCTCCAGTTAACATCTGGCATATTCAGGTTCCCCCATCAACAGTATCTCCAATTTCTCTGCTATCCTAAGGCTGCTTCTATCATATCCTTGTCGATTCTCTCTCCCCGACATGGGGGAATGTATACAACCCCTGTGCGGATTGTGGCACCATTTACAGTCTCTAAGGTGACCCACAGTGCCTCCTCTCCTTCCTGTTTACTTTTTTGTTCCGTTGCTTTTATCCCTTCTCTTACATAGAGAGCTACTCCTCCCCCTCCTCTACCCTCCCTGTCTCTCCTGTAGGTTGTGTACCCTGGTATGTTAACATCCCAGTCATGGTTCTCTGTGTACCATGTTTCTGTGGCTGCTACGATATTCAGGCATCCCTCTTCCATCAAGGTCACAAGTTCAGGGAGCTTGTTGCCCAGAATACGGGCATTGGTACTCATTAAACTCCATTTCTTGATGGCCTTACCCCTTTTTGCCCCATCCCTGTCCTTATTGCCTTTGCCATTTTCTCCATTTACCCCGCTTCTCCCTATCGACATCTCTAGCTTGGTGTTTACACTCATTTACTACCCTGATTTTTTTTTTGGGGCCACTCTGCCCTTTCCTGTGCCTCCCTCGGGCTAGTTTAAATGCTTGCCAATGAAGCATTTAAACCAATCACCTAGGATCCTGGTTCCCCTCCTGGACAGATGCAGATCTTCACACCAGTATATGCCTGCATCACTCCAGGTGGACCCCCAGTCCCCAATGAAGCCAAATCCCTGAGCTCTGCACCAGTTTTTCAACCACTGATTGAATCCCATGGTGTGGAACACCTTAGCCTCATCCATGCCATAGACAGGCAACACTTCCGAGAAGGTTACCGTGTGTGCTACTTGTCTAAGGCCCCTCCCCAACTCCACAAACTCTTCCTGCACTGCTCAGATTCCTTACTCAGCCAGGTCATTTGTCCCTAGGTGGACAATGACATCCAGCTCCCTCCCCCGTGCAGCTGCTCCAGCGATCCTTTTTGATTTGATTCTCAAATTACAATTGAGCGAAGTCTGTAAGAGAGCAAAAAGCGTGCGCTCACGTTCATCTATACTTTTATGGGTCATTCTTGCATCGAAGTCCCCATAACTATAAATGAATACATTATATATTTGTTAGTGATTTCATCTAGAAAATCTGCAAACCTTATCATAAAGTCCCAAATCCTTACTGGAGTATGGTGGGATATAGACATTAAGCAATAGGATCTTACAATCATCTCTCAAAACCAAGATAGGAAAAACAGTGTTTAAGTTACATGGTATCTGTGTCATTTTGAAGTTTAACACTATTTTAACGTAAATTGCTAAACGCGCCTTATAGCGACTATGTTTACGCGGGCGGGAGGCTGGTTTAAAGTAGCCAGCAAACCCCCGGATGAGTGGAGTTATTTGTTGTCCACACCATGTCTCCTGGAGACATAATAAATCATATGTCTCCAGGAATGTCCTACATTCCAGGTCAGCTAGTTTAAGTGTTAGTCCCTCTATATTCCAGGAAAGGACCAGTAATGAGGAATCCTCCCCTTGGTTGATTAACAATGGGTGAGGCAGTATTTATCAATTTTGTGGTAAATCTTGCAAGGGTACAAAAGTATTCCTAGTCTCAATCTCAGGTTGGTAATTTCTCTCCCCATGCGGCTCACTCCAGGCCGTAGGATGTACCATATAGAGGCCTAGCATGTCTAAGATAGAAATTTTCTCCTGGATTGCCTTAACAAATCTAGAATTCGTAAAGGTAATATCCAATTGTGGGGTATTCGAATCAGGATTATGGATTTTAAGCCATTCTATGCTACTACTTTATATTTGGAAATCCAAGATTTGGCTAAAAAAAGCAGCCAACTCATGCTTAGCCTTACCTACTGTGCTCTTAGGTGGCATCTTCCAGCCAAACAAAGTCAGTGTTTTGTTTTCCCAGGCTTGAAGTCTTGAACTTTCATAGTCAGATATGACCTCCAATATTTTATTTGTGTCCAATTGGGGAGGGTTCTGCATATGAGAAGCATAGGGTGACTGATCCACTGATATTGGGACCTCATAAGGGGGAAGCATATGGATTCCTTTCATTCTTAAGTCCATTTCCTTTTGCCAAAGTGATTCAGCCAGTTCCAAACTACCACAATAAACCAAAACACAATGATAATAATCTGGGTTTAGAGATCGAAAAACTTTAAACTCTTCCACAGGACAAGATATACGTAATAATTTAGCCATCCAGTCAGTTAGCTTATCCGGGGTTTCCTGAAATATCTGTCTGATACCATGAAGCTCAATTAGGTATTCAGATGTGTTGTTATGAGTCCCCTCTGAGATCTTAGGACTAAATTCCATGGGACCTATAGGGATCTTGTACTCCCCACCATTAACCCGGTTCTGTTGTGATACCAATGAAATACTGGAATAATTTTGCATCATCTCATTCAATATTGTTTCCTGCCTGTCCAGATTCCTACTATCTGCCTCCTGTACAGATCTTTTAGTAATCTGTCCAACTTCACTCACCTCAGCAAATTTGCTTTATTATCATGACCACTATCATGTTCTCTTTTCTGTAAATTCTGTTCAGATTTTTCCTGAATTTTTTTTTTTTTTTTTTTTTTTACAGGAAGTTCCTTTTCAGTGCACTTCTTTCTCCTTTTTTTTGTTTTAGTTTAGGTGTCTGCTTAATTTTAGCTTTATTTTGAAGCTGTCCACCTGTGTTTTCCTAGCGTTCTGGAGAATCTATTGCTCTTGAAAAGGGAAGTGAGAGATTTACCTGCAGGGCCTTGTTTTCTTTGGATACTACCTCTTTTGGGATAGTATTCAATGTAGGACTTAATTCAGGATTGTTATTATATAGGCCACTTTGTATTTGTCCTAATAGTGTTTTGTTGTAAAAAAACTTCAGCTCTAAGACTTGCTATTTCTTCCTTGATAACCCATAAATTCTCAAGAAACATGATATTAGCATAGTATGGGTTGTTGATGATCTCTAGAGCCTGCTTAGACAGCGGGGAGGAGGATATAAAAATGAACTTATTTTCAAAAAACTCTGAATTATAAATGATCTCCATCTCACATGAGACATGCCACACATTTTTAAGAAAGGTGGGCATGTCCAAAGTCTCTGGAGAAAATATCAGAAACTGTGAGACTGGAGTACTTAAATTTTCCAATGAGTAGTCTACTACAGAGGCCTCCTGTCCGGAATTTTGGCTGACCACTAAATTCTTAAGAGCCTTTGTTGTTTGATTTAAATCTATGATAACCATACTTAAGATTATCTCTGGTAGGTGTCAAGTGAGTCTGGGTCTTATTAATATTTAGAAAGGCTTCCTCTTCTTCTAAAGAAAGTAGAATTGAAATAATAGCTGTATCAGCATATCTTGTATATTCCAAAGACTCAAGAGTGTAGTTCAGGTGTTATTAGGATACTACTTCCACCGATGGCTTCAATATCATGGAGTTCAGGGGAAGATGTATACCCTAGAGCAAAGGAGGGAGAGAGGTGATATGATCGAAACATTCAAACATTTTAAGGGCATTAAAAAGGTATGTTTCAATATAAGAAAAACAGCAGGACAAGAGGACACAGCATGAGAATAGAGTGAGGCCGATTAAGGGGTAATGAGAGGAAGTTCTTTTTCACAGGAAGGGTGGTGGATGCATGAAATGGCCTACCTCAGGAAGTGGTGGCTATGAATACAGTGCAGGGCTTCAAACAGGCATGGGATAGGCATAAGGGAGCAATACAGAGGAGTATGAATAGACAGGCCACTGACAGCAAAGGATGATGGCACATTTATAAAGCAGAAAAAGAAATGGGCAGACTGGATGGGCCTTGCGGTCCTTATCTGCCGTCAACTTCTATGTTTCTATGCAAGATGATTTTGCTATTTGAAATGATATATTAGGGGAAAATCCTAGTTTATTTCTTTAACTTGGTTTACTGAATGCAGGGAAGAAAGCGTATTAATCATAGGTGCAGACTGTTTAATAAAATCAGTCATCTTCATTTGATTTAATTTTTTTACTTCTGGTTTTATTACTATTCGAATTGATTTCTCCTAAACAGATTAGGGAAGGGGTTATTCCTTGTACTTCTTAAACCGACAGGTTCTCCTGGGTTATTTGGTCTCTACTACTTTGACTTTTCCCATTCTTATTCCTTTTAAGCCCCAGCTTTAAAATCGCTTCGGGGTAACTAGCTTACCACTACGTGTATAAACCATCATCTATGTCAGAAACAGCACAATTCTTGTATTAGATGTCTCTAAATGCTAAGACCTTTTTTAGATAGATAGTAGCAGTAACCTGGGCTATTAACCGTTAAGAGTTTGTAACTCAGCTTCAGAACAATATCAAAAATCAGGATATAGTTATACTCACAAAGACTTCAGATAACATTGGAAGTAAACTTTAGGGAAAAAAAAGTTATTTCACGTTTTAAATCAAAAGTTAAAGTCCTGCAGACCAAGTTAATCAGTTATTAAAACAAGCTGTAAACTTTAAGGCTTCAAGAATGGCAAAAGAGCGTCTCTCATCTAGAACTTTAGCAGATATTGCCAAGAAGTAAAAGTCTTCTCCAGACTTTATATTGGTGCGTTCGTACAGGAGCAGGAGCTTATTTAATTGATCTCTATTTGGAGAATCCAAAGTGTGATGTGCAGGAATTATAAATAAGAAGACAGGATTGATGTCCACTGAAATTCAAATACAATAAAAATCACCTAAACAGAACTGGCCTTTTTTTTAAAAAGGCACTAAAAAAAAAAAAAAAAAATACTGTTCAAATTTCTAAAAACAGAAGGACAAATATAACTCTAAATCAAGCTATAAAAACAAAAGCTATAGAGCAATAACAATAACACTTTAATCAACTAGTGAGACCAGGTATCGTACTTATTTAGATCGAAACACAGATAGAGGGGTTTTGATGTTGAAGAAACCTTTGATGCGGCTGAATAGACCAAATTATAGGCAATTTGCCAGACAAGGTTACAGCATATGAATGGCTATTCTCCTGGGCAATAATCTGATGCCTAATGGTTGCTCACAGATCGTAAGGTATCAGCAGAAAGTGCAAGATAAACTGACTATTTGGTTAGCTCAGTTCACAGCTCAGTTAGCTCAGATGTAAAAAATCGATGGCCCTAAAATCAAGCCAAAAATCTAGGGCTATGTTATACAGCATATTAGATGAAAGAAATGAGCGGCTCAGTTGCTACTGCGCTTTGGTTCTAAACAACGCTACGCATGCTCAGTTGATAAACTGGCAGTTGGACCACATTAATTACAGATATATGTTCATCTATAGCAGTCAGGGCTCGTAATTACTCTGACTCTAGCTTTGGGCTGAACTCAATTTGATCATTCAACTACATAAACGATCAAACACTGGCCTGTTAATTGTTTAGCTATCCAAGCATCCACTTACTTGCTGTGCAACAGCGAACACCTGGCTAATTTCCGGACGATGATTATAGGTATATGATCTAACCGCTGCAACACCTCAATCTGGTTCCTGCCTAATGTTTTGTTTGGTTTCTAACTGATTAGTGATCTAGGGGAACACTAAATTATTGGATAATAATTATTGCTCCTCGCATCGTTTGTCAGGAATACTGAAGGTAGTACAAGGGAGATTTTAGTCAATTACTAATCAAGGACTATCAAAGTACCACCCAAAAAATAAAAACAAAGAATAAACCGATCCACAGAGCAAATAACTAATAAAACTAGTAAAACAGGTAAGTTTTTATAAAACAGAACCAAGCACAAAAATTACAGACCAACAGCTTGCACAGTGAATATCAATGCGTTAAGCTGACTCCTAAAATAACTAGGCAGAAACTGCCAAGGTTATCCTAAATTGCGATGTTCAATGTCCAAAGTTGGGCTAGCATTTTCTCAGTAAAAATCTCCTTGTGAAGATCACCAAATGTTCCAGAAATACCACATCCGTTCTCAAAAAGTTCCTTCTAAATCTGGTTATAGTTCTTCTAAGATCTGGACAAGCCAATACCAATAAGTATGGCTCTATGGTATGAGATAGTTTCAGCTTTTTAAGCCACATGAAGTTTTTATAAAAGACTGAATCTGTTCCATGTCCTTACTGTTAAACATTCCTAACTCTCTCCTTCACCTGAAACTTTATGGCATCAAAAGGAAGGGAATGAATTTGATATAGCAGGTGGCCCAACCCCAATGTTACCAAACCTCTATCTACATCAAAGTTTTCCACTAAAAGATCCAGACAGAACTTCAATCCTATTGCATACTTCAAGGATCTAAAAAACTCTTTGCTATGGCAGAGTTTCTACCTGGCTAAGTCAGTGAGCGATGCCTATGACATTCTCCATGAAATCATATCCAGCGCCCTAAACAGCCATGCTCCCCTGGTTAAAGCACAAATAAAAGCCAGAACCTGTCACTGGTTCTCACGAGATCTGAAGGCTGCCTTAGTCAAAAGAGATTACCTCTGGAAAAAGGCTCGTAAATCTCATGCCGACGCAGATTGGTGTCTCTTCAGGGCATCTAGAAAGCATCCTGTACTAAGTTGGTCAGAGAGGCCAAAGCCAACTTTTATCAAACTGAGCTACTCTCTGCATCAAACTGCCTACCAAGTTCTGGTCCACCATAAAAGAGCTATCTGGCCACTCTCCAGGAAGTGCGCTTCCTTCCAAAATTACCACTGATAATATTATCATTAACGATAAATTAGAGATACTGCAGGCTTTTAACAATCATTTTGCCACTGCTGGCCTGGCGTTTGATAATGCACCTGTAAGTAGCCTTCTTCCTCTGACCAACACCTAGCCTCCAGAACCAAGTAGCAATAACATGGACTTCTCCTTTTCACCTACCACCATAAAAGAAGTTGAAGATCTTCTTCTATGACTAGATACTAAAAAAAGTGCTGGGGCCAACTCCTTCGACCCATATTTCTTGAAAATAGCATACCATATATCTGCTACACCTATAACACACCTATTCAATCTGTCCCTAGCACAAGGCTCCATCCCCAAGGTATGGAAAACTGTTCACGTCATTCCCCTGTTTAAAGCAGGGGACCCCTGTGACTTAAATAACTACAGACCAATCTCCTTTCTTCCCATACTTTCAAAACTTCTGGAAAAAACTGTGGATATGCAGCTGAGATCTTTCTTAGACAATGCTAGACTACTCAACCCTATGCAGTCTGGCTTTAGAGCCAAGCATAGTATAATTACAGAGCTAGAAAAAGTTACTAATGATTGGCAATGGGACCTAGACAACAAAAAATTTGTTTGTGCCGTGTTTCTGGACCTCAGTAAGGCTTTTGACACTGTTGACCACTGCCTGCTCCTCTCCACCTTAAAAACTATAGGTATTGGCTCAACCGCACTGGGATGGTTTCAAGACTACCTTTCTGACAGACAGCAACAAATTAAGGCTGATGGAGAGCCTTCTCCACTTAAACCGATAAAAAGAGGTGTCCCCCAGGGCTCCATACTGGGCCCATTACTGTTTGCCATTTATATCAACAGCTTGGACGTAGGCATCAAGGATGCCAGTATTCACTTGTTTGCTGATGACACAGTGCTCTACTTAAGCCGGGAATCTCCTGAAGCTGCCTGCACTGAGTTACAAGCTGACTTTAATATTCTGAAGTACCAGCTCCTTAGCAAAAAGTTACTACTAAATGCAAAAAAAAAACAAGGCCATTCTGTTCTCACCATCAGGCCCAGGGGCCTACTCTGCTGTCGCTAGTCCATTACCATCAATCTCTACTTTATTAGGAGAAAATCTTGAATTTGTGACTAAATTCAAATACCTTAGTATTTGGCTGAACAACAAACTCTCTTTGTGGAACACACAGAAGAACTGCTGAAAAACTGAGGCAGAGACTTGGTCTTTTTCAGAATTAAATGCATCTTGACCACAGACGCTAAAAGACAGCTTGTCCAATCTCGTTCCTTTCATTAATTAATTACGTAACTTCATTTATGGCCATTGCCCTGCCTCATATCTTGCAAAACTGGATGTATTACATCACAGAGCACTGAGATTTATAACTGGCCTCCCGTACTCCACACATCACTGCTCTTTATACGCAGCCATAGGGTGGCCCTCCCTTCAATACAGGCGATATAGAAATACAGCCCTATGGATGCTCAGAGCCCTTACCAACAATCTCCCACAATACGCTGTTGACCGTCTCCCCCTTAGTCCTATTAGGAACTATGCCTTAAGAAGTCACTCGCAGATTTCTTTGAATGTCCCAAGGGCCACACACTAGCTTTGGAAGGGCCGCCATAAGCTATGCCTCCACTCTCTGGAATAGGATACAAAATCATTGAGACTTAGCTCACCTGTCAGTCCTGCCTTCTTTAAGACCCTCTATGATAAAACGTTTGCTGAAATATGTAATTGCTTCTATCGCTCCTAGCAGCTTGACTATTGTTCCTCTCTTCGTCAACACTAGTCCCAGCTGCTTATCCAAATCAGCCCTTGCCACTACTACTCCTCCCCCCCTCCTCTGCCCCACTTGCCCTTAGCAGCCTCTGCATCCCTCTTATTCACCCCTCTTCTGCCGCATTAACCTAAGCCTTACACACTGTTATGCGCACCTCCATAGCTAAGGAATTTCCATCCAGGCCTGTAACGTGTTTCTGCTGGACAGGAATATAAATAATCTTTCTTTTTTCTTCTATGGTTTGTATAGGACATCCACACACATCCTGCTCCAGTGGGAACTGTATATATACATTACTTTTGGGTTGTGTTTTGTATATCTTTCTTGTACATGTGACTTGGAATGTAAATACTCTGCTCCTATCAGTATTGTAAACATGTTGTTCCTTTTGTATTATGTATATTTATATGTAACTGCACAATTTTCCCTGCCAAGAGCAGGTCCACCTTGTAAATGAGCTTGCTCAACGGTGATCACCTGGATAAATAAAGATTTGATTGATTGATTGAAGCATGTTGCTATACAATCTATACTTGGGAATTTATAGCCTAGGGACGTATATTCCATCTCTTCCTCTAGACACATTCTTGGGATTCTATGATCTGGACAGAGGAACAATTTCAGTAGAAACAAAATTCTCCTTTCCACAATATAGGCTTCAATAGGAAGCTGATCCAATTCTGCTCTTGCTACTGAGGCCGGCACAGACTGTGGTATTTTAAGAATATACCTAAAATATTTGTTTAATTGTGCTTCAAGTTGCTTGGGGGCTACCATTGCCCATATTTCTGAGGCATAAAGTAAACTTGAGTACACACTGGCCTCCATGGCCCTCAAGAGGCCTCTCACAGATCCATTTCCCATCTGGGCTGAGAATCTCTTAAAGGCATTGAAGGCAGTAGTTGCATTATGTTTTACATAATCTAGGTGGATATTCCAGCGAGTAGATCGAGATAAGTTCACACCTAAACATGAATACATCTTTACTGTCTCAATTTTAGATTAATAAAGAGTGTAGGTGTTCTCCTTTGCCTGGTGCCGAAAATCATCATTTGGGTTTTACTAGTATTAATAACTAGTTTATTACTACAAAGTGTAGAAAATAAAGTTACTTTCCGCTGCAAACCCAGAAATAACGTTGATAAAAGTACAAGATTGACAGCAAAGGCCAACAATGAAATGTTCTTATTTCTAATAGCAGAGGAATGAAAATCAGGATGTTCCATCTGGGTTACAATTGTATTAATATATAGATTAAATAGTAAAGGGGCCAAAAGACAACCCTGTCTGACACCAATGTTAGTTTAGATCTTGGGAGTAAGAGCTCCCTTATGATTAATTTTAACCTTTTGCCAGGTGTCTTTGTGTAGCCTAATTAACGTATCCAAGAGGACAAGGTCCATTTCACAGGACTGTAGCTTCTCCCATAGAAGGGTGCGACTAACTAGGTCAAAGGCAGACTTTAGATCCACAAAACAATATAGGCATGATTTCTTTACCTTAATGTATTTCCAGATCATGTGTTAGAGTATAACATGTTGATGTTTTAATCTGTGGGGTCTTTTTATTTTTTTTTTTTTAAAACTTTTTATTTATTATTTTTTTATGTAGCACATACAGTACAGTTTTCCAACATTTGATATCAGGATGGAAATTTTATACCAGGAGGACGCCACTCCTCTTAATATCACAATATTTTCAACAAATGTATTAAGATACAACCTTTGGGGGTAAAACATCTTATATACTGACATAATTCCCCTAGATTAAGGCTGCTTTACAAGCCCATGAGAAGCATTAGGATAATTCTAGTGGGGTCAAAATCCAATGTCCATCTTGACTATCCTGCCCAGGAGTCATACAATGATTATCCTATATGCAAAGCCTTGAGATGTGCACAATAATGTGCAAGCCTTATGTAGATAAGGTATTACATAGTCTAATCTAAGTTGGCTTTAAACTTCAGTCTACCAAACGAGATATATGTTAACTGCTCTAAAATATTCCAGCTGTAGGAGATGTATAAAGATAAAGCAGATCTAAGCATTGAGGCTACCCTAGCCTGGCCCATTTTTAAACTCAAATAACAGTTGTCATGTAAAGACAGTTACAAAAGGTCGTTCAGTGAAAAAACTATGTTCATTAAAAAACTGTAGAAGGAACCATAACATAAAGACATCTGCTCTGAACTATAGAGGCAAAAATAGAGCCCATTCTCTGTCCATAGGCCATTCAATAAACCCAACCTAATGGATGCAGACTACAGCCTGCAGCTAAATAGGGCACATTAGAGTTTTTCAGCCCGACACTTCAAGCCCCATACACAGTACCTTCTAATCTGGTCACGAGATGAGAAAAAGAAAAAAAGGAGTTAAAGCATTAATAGTCACAGTCTGTCCAGATCATCCTCAGATTCTGAGTCCTCCTCTTGCAAAGGGTTCTGTCTCGTCGGGGCCTTCTTCTGGCACCACCGCATGGCATCTGCTGGATCGCTGAAAATGAAAATGCGGCCTTGATGCACTATCCGGAGTCTAGCTGGAAACACCAGACTGTGTGGGATCCTCGATTCTCGTAGAAGTGCTCTGATGCCGTCAAACTTCTTGCGCTTCTGTCTAGTAGCATATCCTAGGTCAGGAAATAAACGAATTTGCTGGCCATCACAAAGAAGGGTTTTCTTTAGCCTTGCTTCAGCTAGGATACGATCCCTGGAGCCTGGCCCATCAGTTACTATTAGAATGGCTCTAGGCATCTCTGGGTTTTCCACACGGCCTCTTGGGCTTATTCTGTATGCCTTCTGGAAACGGCACACTGTATTCTCAATTTCTTGGCCAAGTTGTTCGACCAGCCAGTTTTGCAAAAAAAAGCATAAGATGGTCTCCTTCACAGCCCTCCGGTAGACCAATCAGGCGTATATTTTGTGATCGTGCCTGATTTTCCAAAGTTTCCAGCCTCATTTTCAACCGGTTATTTTCTTTTACCATGACTGCAACTGTTCCCAAGGCTGAGTCAGCTTTTTTTGCAGATTCAACTGAAGTCAATGTAACTGCTTCAATAGATGTTTCAACTGTAGTTACCCTGTTAGTAAGGGTGTCAAACTTGTTTGATAATCCAGCTACTGAGGCAATAAGCCGATTCAACTTGATCCCCACTGTTTGCAATGTCTCTATAGGAGGATCTTCTGTACTCTGATCCTCCGGTTCCTGAAATCGGGCCTGGGCCATTCTAGGAGTCGCAGAGCTTGCAGCGTTTTTGGATTTAGTACCTTCTTCTGTGCCCTTATCTCTTTTAGGGTTGCCCATCTCTGTTCAGCAAGACTTCACACCCTACAGAGTAGTTTGAAATTTACAGTTTTCAGGGGAATATCGTAATTATATTCAGTTTTTGCCAACGGTTAAACAGAGCCTTATCAAAAAGCCGCCATTTTCTAGGGCTCAGCAGCGCCACCCCTTGATCTGTGGGGTCTAAAGCCAATTCAATCATAATGCCTGATTTCTCAGCCCACGCCTGGAGTCTGTCCAGTAGGATACGACAAAATACTTTTTGCAAGGTATCAATAAGACTTATAGGTCTATACATTGAGGGGTCCATCGGGCTACATATATATATATATGTGTGTGTGTATATATATATACATACATACATACACACACACACACATATACACACACACACACATATATATATCTCATGTAATGCTACCTTTCCAACTCAATGGAACTTCCAAACCCTGTAGTACCTTAAAAAAAAAAACATGCAACAATGGAATCCACCATTCAAAACTGTATTTATATACTAGCTCTGCCACTATATGATCTGGGCCAGAGGCCTCATCTTTTAATCATGATAAGGCAATAAATATTTATTCGGTTATATAAACTGGCCTAGGATAATACTGGAGTAGTTCATATTTTTCTCCAGATTCTTCATTAGGAGAATAGAACAAGGACTCGAAATAGGCTGTCCATGTGTCAGGTGTAACATAAGCCTCTATACCAACAATAGACTGTTGATATCCTTGACTCACAAGGAGCCAGAACTTTTTGCTGTCCCTTTCATGAACTGACTGTCTCAAGTTTTCCCAATTTTTCATCTGAAATTTACTTCTTTCATTCTAGAGGACCACTTTGTAATTTTTCCTAGCATTGTTTAATTGTCTAGTATTACTTTTATTTGGATTCTGTTTAACTAAGCGAACCAGTTTATTTAACTGTTTTTTTTCTCATTTTTACAGATATTGTTAAACCAAGATCTTGCCCCAGTTGGTCTAGTTGTTTAGTATAGAAAAGGTTTTAGATAATTTAATATTAAGGTTAGGAGAGTATTTTGTTCAAGTTTACTATCTGGCTCTATGATAATGGATCTCCAATCTTTAAGTTTATCAGTCTCCAGTATTTCTATCAGTGATGCACTTAACATCGGTGTCCATTTTTACCTGCGAGTATTCCTAATTTCATAACCCAGTGCAAGAGCAGCATCTATAGGGGAATTACTAGGCCTGGAGACCATATCATATTCCAAAAATAATGGTGAATGAGTAGACTCTGGGCATTCAAGAATTTTAAATGATTTAATTTTCTCTGCAGCCTTTAAATTGGTCCAAAGCAAGTCTATAGTAGATGAGCCCAAAGGGCTAGTAAACGTATAGGCTCCTTCTAAATCGCCCGCAACTCTCTCATTCATTGGGCAAAGATTCATGTCAGACATAACCTGAATTAGGGCCCTTCCTTGTTTATTTGATTTCTTATCCTTTAAATGAAACATAGAAACAAAGACTGATGACAAATAAGGATCACTTGGCCCACCTAGTCTGCCCATTTCCATTCCTACAGGATAAGCTGCAGATCCTAGTTAACCAACAGCCTACTTCTTCCTACCCCCCACTAGAATAACCTTATGTCTGTCCCATGCATTCTTGAATTCCCCGACTGTTTTTGACTCCACGACCTCCTCAGTAAGGCTGTTCCATGCGTCCACCACCCTCTCTGCAAAAAAATACTTCCTCACATTGCCCCTGAGCTGTCCCCCCTCTATCTTCAAATTGTGTCCCCTTGTTCTTGCACATCTCTTTTTCTGAAAGATGCTACCCTCTTGGACTTTGTTGATTCCCTTGAGGTACTTAAATGTTTCTATTATGTCCCCCCTCTCCCTCCTTTCCTCAAGGGTATACATATTAAGTTCCTTTAGTCTCTCCTCAAATGGCTTCTCTTGCAGACCCTGCACCATTTTAGTTTCCCTCCTCTGGACTGCCTCCATCCTGTCTATGTCATTGCGGAGATGGGGTCTCCAGAACTGGACGTAGTATTCCAGATGGGGTCTCACCAACTCTCTGTACAGAGATAACAACTTCCTGTTTTCAGCTGGTGATGCCTCTCCCTATACATCCCAGTATCCCCCAGCCCTCCCTACTGCCTTCTCACATTGCTTGCTAACCTTAAGGTCATTTGATATGATTACCCCTCCCCATGTCCATGGTGCTGAGCTGTGGGCCCTGCCCTACTTCTTGTCAGTAAATACTGAGCAGAAGTATCTATTTAGGATAGATGCTTTTCCTTGGTCCTCCTCCACACACTCCCCCTTATCCCCTTTGATCTTAGCAATACCTGTTCTGGATTTTCTCCTTTCACTAATGTATCTATAGAAAGTCTTACCCCCTTTTTTTTACTGTTCATGCTAGTGTTTCCTCGGTTTCGGCCTTTGCCTGCCTTACTGCCTTCCCTGCTTCCCTTAGGGAAGTTTGGTATGCCTCCCTATCTTCTTCCCGCTGCGTTCCCCTATATTTCCTGAAGGCCAGCTTTTTGGCTCTGACCTTTTCTGCTACAGTTTTTGAGAACCAAAGTGGTTTCCTCCTTCTTTTGCTCTTTCTTTTCTCTCTAACACAGTGGGGTGTTGCTTCAAGTACCGCATCCTTAATGCTTGCCCACTTTGTCTGTACCCCCTCACCTGTAGTTCTTCTTGCCAAGGTTAGTTTAACTCTGTTGGCCATCTTATTAAAGTCAGCTGCTCTGAAGTCCCATATTTTTGTCTTGGAATGGGACGATCTAGTTCTAGTGGCCAAATTCAACCATGCCATGTGATGGTCACTGGCCCCAGGTGACCTTCTACCTGGAGATCTGTGATCCTTTCCCCGTTAGTCAGTACGAGATCTAGGATAGCCCTGTCTCTTGTGGGATATTGTACCAGTTGTTTGAGGCCCTCCCCCTGCAGGGCGCTGGAGGTAAATCCCAGGACAATGGAAGGGAGGAGCTGGGGATGCTCATAAGAACCAAACATGAGAGGGTGACTGCATAAGAGCGGAGAAGCCCAAAAGGAAAACACAGAAGGGGAGAACTCAGGAACCAGTGAGTTACAGAGACAAGGGGAGGAAGGGAGTGGGGAAATATAGCAGAGCCACCAAGAAGACCAGCCAGGACACGGGAGAAAAAAGGCAGGTAAAGAAACCAAACAGGAGAAAATGCAACAATGAGAGGGAAAGGGGAGACGGACAAGGGATGGAGGAACAAACCAGACAGAGCAGCAATAGGGCACAGGAGACTAGAGGCACAGCCACAGGAGCCACGCAGGGAGCTCAGGACAAAAACACGCCCTAAGTGAGGAGGTGCGTGAGTGGTGGGCTTTAAGTAGAGTTTGCGGGAGGAGCTATTCTCCACATTGAACCTCGGGCTTAAGCCCTCCAAGTACTAACCCCTGTGTGTTTATTGAACATTTGTTAAACCATATACCTTACTGCTGACCTCCTCTGTTGTATTCTACCAGGTTGTGCCTGGAAATAGGCAACTGTCATTGTCTAGTGCACCCACCTGGTAAATAAAAACTAAATAAATAAACTTGTTACCTTAATTTTATACGAATATTTTTCTGTCCATGTGTTTGGCTGTGCAGTCCGACTCTTGTTTACTTCTGGTTGCTTATCCTCACTGTGGCTCGGCTTCTCTTCCTGGTTGCCATCTCTATGCTTTGGCATTCACAGAAGCATAGAATTTGTCATCAGAAAAGAATCACTTGGCCCTCAGAGTCTGCCCAGATGTTCCCTGCCTAATCTGTCTCTGCAGACTCCAACTGTTCTCTAGCGAGCCTCACTCCTCCATGCCTATTTACTAATATACCCCTATGTCTATCCCACGCTTGCTTAAACCCCCCCCCTCCACTGTTTTTGCCTCAAACACTTCTCTCTGGCAGTGAGTGACAGGTGTCTTATCACTCGTTCAGTGAAGTAGTACTTTCTCACATCCCTATGAGCCCCCCCCAAGCATCATAGCATGCCCCTGGTCTAGGTTGACTTTCTCCTTTGAAAAGAAACTCCCCCGCCACACCCCGTTTACCCCTGGAAGGTACCTGTAAGTTTTTATCATGTCCTTCTTACTGTCCCCTCTTCCAGGGGGTATACATTAAGATCCCTCCATCTTTCCTAGTAAGGCTTCTTGTGCAGCCTCTGCACCAATTTAGTTGCCCTCATCAACTTCAGAGGATGCCAGGGAGAAGGAACAGCTGGACTGAGTGGGCTCAGGAATGGTGGAAGTGGTGGATCAAAGGCACATCCCTCAACTGGTACCTCTACACAATTCCTACGCTACTCTTCTGAAGCAGGACTGCCAGGAAAAGGCACCCATGGTAGAGGCCAGGGAGGATGTGGGGGTTCTCCATAGTGGAGACCCCAAGAAGGGTGGAAGAAACTTCTGGTGGGGACTTGACTGAGGTGGATGGATTTGGGAATAAGAAAGGGAGGCTTTGGGGGAGGTTAAGTGCAGGGAGGCGAGAGGGAGGTTAGGTGCCTATGTGGAACCACAACCCACAGGGATGGGAGGCGGATCCTAAGGATTGCTACAGCAGCAGGACTGGAGTCAGAGCTGGATGTCATTGTCCACCTGGGGACCAATGACGTGGCTACGGACAGGGCTAGGATATTGCAGCTGGAAAGGGGTCTTAGACAGGTAGCACGCTCAGGGGCTTTTGCTGAGGTGCTGCCTATGACAGTGGGGCAGGAGAGGGATCTCAGCACCAGGGGCTTCAACTCATGGCTGAAGGAATGGTGCAGAGAGGAGGGGTTGTGCTACACTGGGGACCCATGTGGGAGAATAAAGGTCTATACAGCGTTGATGGCCTGCATCCATCCGGGAGGGGAACCATAGTCCTCAGTGGAAGGTTTAAATGTTACTCTGAGGAACATACAAACTAGCTGAGGGGGTGAAGAATAGATCAGAAAAGCAGAAACTGTCCCCCAAAAGAAGCAGAGTAGGGAGAACCGGAGAGGAGTGGAATCCCCTGAGAAGCAAATTAATACAGGAAGTAGGGTGGAAGAAATGAAGGGGGATGGGTGTGGGTGCATTCAAAAGACAGGGGAAAAGGACAGAAAGCAAAAAGGAAAAAAGGGTGGGGGTAGCAAACGGAGTGGTAACAAAACCTGGAAAGCCATGTATGTGAATGCTAGAAGTCTGGGAAACAAGATTACAGACCTACAGGCCACAATGGCAGAGGACCACCTGGATACTGTGGCCATTACCAAGTCTTGGTGCACTGAAAACCATGACTGGGACATGGTCATACCAGGCTATACTCTGTTCAGGAAGGACAGGGTGGGAAGGAAAGAAGGGGGTGTGGTACTTTATGTGAGAGAGGGACTTACAGTGAGAGATATAAGGACTATGGGGGAGCAGAGGTATTGTGGGTCAGCCTAGAGATGGAGAATGGAACCTCTGTTCACAATGGTGTGATCTACAGACCTCCAGCACAAGGGAAGGAGTTAGATAAGGTACTACTGGAAGATGGCAGAAAAGAGAGAGGTACTGTTAGTGGGTGACAGTCCCACACAAAAGATTAATAAACAAGTTAGCCAGCCTGGGAGTGGGTCCTACGGTGGTAACCTGGGTAAAAAAAAAAATTGGCTGGACAACTGGACGTAAAGGGTAATAGTAAACAGAGTCCACTCCGAAGAAAGGGGGGTTACAAGCAGGGTACCACAGCATTCAGTACTACGACCAGTCCTCTTTAATGTCTTTATAGGTGACATTGCGGGGCTTGAAGGAAAAGTATGCCTCTTTGCAGATGACACAAAGATCTGCAACAGGGTTGATACACAAGGGGGGGTGAGAGGATGAGAAGGGACTTGGCAAGGCTGGAGGAATGGTCAAAAGTAATGCAACTTTGATTCAATGCAAAGAAGTGCAAAGTAATGTACCTTGGAAACAAAAACCCAGGGGAAGAGTATACAATGGGGGGGTGGGGAGAAGAGAGAGAGGGTTGGTACCAACAACAAAAATGGAACAGGTCTTAGGGTTAGTCATATCAGATGACCTAAATGTAGGCAAGCAATGTGAGAAGGCAGTAAGGAGGGCTAGGGGGATACTGGGATGCATAGAAAGAGGCATCACCAATAGAAAACAGGAAGTTGTTATCCCTCTTTACAGACAGTTGGTGATACCCCATCTGGAGTACTGCGTGCAGTTCTGGAGACCCCATCTCCATAAGCACATAGACAGAATGGAGGCAGTCTAGAGAAGGACAACAAAAATGGTGCAGGGTCTGCACCAGAAGCCATATGAAGAGAGACTAAAGGAGCTTAATATGTGTACCCTAGAGGAAAGGGGGGGGGCATGATAGAAACACTCAAGTACCTCAAGGGAATCAAAAAAGTCCAAGAGGGCATCATCTTTCAGATTAAAGAGATGTACAAAAACAAGGGGGCACAATTTGAAGATACAGGGGGGATGGCTCACAGGCAACGTGAGGAAATATTTTTTCACAGAGAGGGTGGTGGATGCATGGAACGGCCTTCCAGAGGAGGTAGTGGGGTCAAAAACAGTGGGGGAATTCAAGAATGCACGGGACAGGCCTAAGGCAATTCTAGGTGTTGGGGGGTAGGAGGAAATAGGCTGTTGGTTGACTAAGATCCGCAGCTTGTTCAAAAAGTAGGGAAATGGGAAAACTGGGTGGGCCAAGCAGTCCTTATCTGCCGTCAAAGTCTATGTTTCTATGACTTCAGTCTGCTGAATATAGATTGGAACCTCCCAGCTATGGCTTCAGCTAGAAGAAAAAAAAAATACTTACCATAGTAATATATTTTTTCTTCCAAAGGATCTCCCAGTAGGATTATACATATGCAGCGTGATGCAAATTCCACATCAATGACTTCAAGTTCACCTCCACCAACGTGGTTTTTACTGACAGGAACAAGGAAACCTGTTTTTTTTTTTTTACCTCCTCCGTGCTCAAGGTCAGGAAGGTCAAACACAGTAACTGTGGGTACAGTGCCCCTTCAGAGACAGACTACAAACAAGAGTCCAGCAGAAATGGTAGAATTACCCTTTTAAATAAAACAAGCACTCACTGATGATATAAAAATTAAAGCTTTACTAAAAGACTATGAATATTTACAACAGGATGAATTTACAAAGGGTTGTACATTTACTAAGAAAAAAAATAAAACCAGGTTGAACAGACGGATAATGTACAGCAGAATTCTGAGCTATTCTCACCTAAAACCTATGTCTTTACCTGCTGCTATCTGAAGAAAATACTTCTCCCTAAGCTGTCTTTCTTACCAAACTTCTAGCTGCATGGCTCTGGATTTCAGCTGTACAAGGTCCAAGAGAAAGAGCCTTCTTACAGCACCATAATATATTTCTTACTCCTGTCGGGAGGTGGTCTCACTCAGTTTGAGTGACAGTTTCATGTTGTCTCAGCCCTCTTTGAGTGTGAGTGTGAGTGTGTGTGTGTGTGTGTGTGTGTGTGTGTGTGTGTGTGTGTGTGTGTCTCCTCACACTTAAGCACCTCCTTGCTAACAATATGACATGCACCTGGGTCCTCCGTCTAACATGGGAACATCTCCAGGAAGGACTCCCCACTGGGTTTATTGCCTCCCTCTCCCTAGCTTTCCTGTTAAATTTCTCATTAGAACATCAGATCCTCTCTCCTGGCTGACATAAGCCGTCATATACTACTTGATCATGTGATCTGGAAGCCATCTTGTACCTGAAGCAGATGCACATTTAGAGAATAAATGAATCAAAAGCATACATGGTTCTGGGTCCCCATTCCCGTCACATCTCCCCCCTCAAGAAATGAAGGTGTCTCTTTTGGGCAACCCCCAAGAAACACTGCCATTCATGTAGGGCTTGAGGACTGCCTAAAGGAATATGCCATGCACTTAACCCTGCCTTGACAGTCCATCAGCACTGGTATTCTGTGCCCCACTTTGGTGCTGAATGATCATATATGACTGTAGTACAAAACTCCAGCCAATAACTTTGTGTTTTGCCCACTAGTCCTATGGAGCCATGTCAAAGGGTTATGATCTGTGACCACAATGAACTCCCTCCCGTACAGATATGGCTGCAGCTTCTGAAGGGGCCCACACTATCCCTGACATTCCCTCTCCACTGTGGCACATGACACTTCCCTGAGCAGAAGCTCAGGTACACTATAGTGTGCTCCTCCCCCTGCAGCCTAACCTGGCTCAGGACGGCACCCAGCCCATTGTCCGAGGCATCCACGTGTACTACAAACTTTGTCATAATTGGGGCTAGCAAGCACGGGTGACCCACATAATGTCTCCTTCAACCGTTGGAAGGCAGACTCGCAGTCCTCTGTCCAGAGAACTTTTACAGGCATGCTCTTTCTCGTCAGGTCTGTCAGATGCTTGGCCACATTACTGTAGTGAGGTACAAACTTCCTGTAGTACCCAGCTGTTCCCAGAAATGCCCTTATTTATTTATTTGTGTCAGGGGGTGGGCCAGGCCTGGATGGCATCAACTTTCACTGGCTCTGGACTGATGCGTCCACTGCCCACCCAGTGCCCAACGTAGGACACTTGGGCCATGCCTACTTGGCATTTTCAGCCTCAACTGTCAGCCTTCAGTCTGCAGAACACCTCTCTGATGTGATCCTCCCATGTCTGGCTGTAAACAGTGATGTCATCCATGTAAGCCAGTGAATTCACCTGCCCCAGCCAGGATGCGATCCACAAGCCTCTGGAAGGCCATGGGTGCATTCTTCATCCCAAATGGTATTACTCGGAATTTGAATAAGCCATATGGGTAACTAAAGCAGACCTCTCCCTGGCTGTGGGGTTTAACGGCACCTGCCAGTAGCCCTCCGTCAGGTCTATCGTGATCAGAATCCGGGCTCCCCCCAGCCATTTCAAGGTCTCATCCGTCCTGGGCATGGGGTAGGCATCAGACTCCATACAGCTATTGAGCCTCCGGCAGTAGACATAGAAGAAAAAATTACTCACCTTAGTAATTATGTTTCTTCAAATGGAGTATTGCTGTATTCTGACTATTGCAGTTAGCTCCAGCACTTTAACTACCCCGGAGAGAGAAGGGTTAAAATTCTACGCAAGGCATCGAACGTTGAACTCGAGCTCGGTTGAAAACTGTCTGCAATCCTTTGAAACCCAACCATCAGATTCTTACGAGCTAAAACTCACTGACTTTAATAATGTGGAAATTGTAAAATTTCTACTAGCCAACTGGCAACAAAGGTTTTAGATTCCTAAAAGACTCAAGTCAGGAAACCCAAAAACCAAAAAAAAAAAGGCAATAAAGCATAAAACATGTTTAAATAATCAACACAAAGCACCCAAAACAACAGAAAGTGGGCTAAAAACACCCCTGGGGTGCAACGCTGCACCTGTCCACCCACTTCCCAAAAACAGGTTCTGAGAGGGGAGGCAGGGAAGGAGGTCAGAATACAGCAAGACTCCATTAGAAGAAACATAATTACTAAGATGAGTAATTTTTTTCTTCAAACAACATGAAGTCTTGCTGTATTCTGACTACTGCAGACTACCAAGCAGTACCTCCAAGGAGACGGGACAGAACCTACTTTGGGAATAGGCTGTTAAGTACTGCTGTGTCAAACCGAGCATCACTCCTAGCCTGGATATCCAGAGAGTAATGCTTGGTGAAGGTATGAACTGTTTTCCAGGTGGCTGCTTGGCAAATTTCTAACAAAGGAATATCCCTGGCCACAGCCAGAGATGCAGCTGTACCTCTAGTGGAATGAGCCCTCAGGCCTGAGGGTGAAATTTTTCCCAGTTTCTCATAGCAGAATTGGATACAGGACACAATCCACCTGGCAAAAGATAGATAGATAAAAACCTTTATTTTTTTGACAGGAAAATAACTTTTAGGACCAAAAGAGGCCCTGTTTATCAAAGTTGTCCTATTTTGAAATACAGTTTCAACAAATACAAGACATCATGTAATAAAGTATATTACAGGAACAATCTTACATATATAACAGACATAATTTCACAACTTACATACAAACACAGAAGTACACAATATACCAAAAAAATCTAAAAAAGATTATTATGTCAAGAGATAAATATAGACATTACAAGATGGGCTGATGGATATATATTTAGATACACAATTAAGTGCAAGGAATTTTTCATTTCAAGGATTTCCAATCTAGAACAATTTACAAAAAGAAAAAGGGGAGGGGGAAAAGAAAAAAATAATAATTTCATCCTCAAATGCTACCTAATACCCCATATACAACACACACAGAAACAACAAAAAGAAAATTTGGGAGAAACAATCTAGAGTCCAATACAAGAGAACAGATGATAGTGTTTTAATTAACACCATAGCAAACACATCTGTTCCTCCAGATGGAGTCCAGAGAGTACTTAAAATTACTTGAGCTATCAATAGTCCTAATTTCTGGATCTATCTCATCCCATATTTTTGGTAAGTAGAAACGTCTTTCCATTCTACTATAAATGTTAATTTCCAGAGGAACTTTTTGACATCTATGTTTCAATTGCCTCAGATTATACCTATAAAAAAACAGAAACATTAAGAGAGTTCACATCATGCTTAACATTCTCCCCATACTCCATAAAGGCTTTATACCCTACATGTTTTTTCCGGCGAGTTGCAAGGGAGTCCCAACCAAGATCTTGAAGTAGAATGCAATGATGAGTGGAAAAAGGACATTTCACCACGTATCTTGCTATTCTATAATGTGTTTTGTCCAAACAATTTAATAATGATTTAGAAGAAAATTGATACATTAGACTACCATATTCCAATGTTGGTAATAGTAGTTGTACAGCCACTCTATTTCTTGATTCTCTTGAAAGAATCAATGTTTTCCTTCTTAACACACCCAATCTAGAGTTAACCTTTTTAGTTATGTTTGTTATATGTGTAGAAAAAGTAAGAGAGCTATACATATAAACTCCAAAATACTTATATGCTTGAACCTGCTCTAACACTTGACCTTTTAATGAATAAATGTTTAATGTTTGATTATGAGACAATTTACCTTTTGAATGAAAAAGCATTACCCGAGTTTTCTTTGTGTGAGAAATAGTTCTCTTGGTGGCAGGTTTGCCCTTACCTATTTCCCCATAAGTGAGGAACAACTGGATGGAGTCAAACCTGTGACCCTTTGTACGTTCTATGTAGTAACTAAGGGCTCTGTTAACATCTAAACTGTGCAACCTCCGCTCTCCTGAGGAAGTATGATCAGTGAAGAACACAGGAAGAGACATAGACTGGTTTAAATGGAAATCAGAAACCACTTTGGGTAAGAACCTTCTACTGGTTCTAAGGACCACCTTATCCCTATGGAATTAAATGAAGTCAGGTTCAACTGACAGAGCTTGCAGTTCACTGATACGCCTGGCAGAGGTAACAGCAACCAAGAACACAGTTTTCCAAGTCAAGTACTTGAGCTCTGCTGAGGACATAAGCTCAAAAGGGGATTGCATAAGCTGAGCAATGCAAACATTCAAATCCCAGACAGAAGCCGGATCCCTAAAGGGGGGATTGGTATGAAGCAATCCTTTGAAAAATGTAGAGAATACAGGGTGAGATGACAGAGAGGAAGGCTTTCCCACTAACAGAAAAGCAGAAACAGCTGACAAATGTACTTTGAGAGTAGCTGGTCTGAGGCCTAAGCCATTAAGGTGAACCATATAATCCAGAACTGGAGACAATCTAGCAGTGTCTGGGGATATAGGCTTCTTGGAACACCAAATGCTGAATCTTTTCCATTTGGAGTTGCACGTTTTTCTGGTGGCAGACTTTTGAGAGGCTTTGAGAATATCCAGAACCCCTTGGGACAAATGCAAATCTGCATATTCCAACTCCTCAAGAGCCATGCCTTGAGACTGAGAGACCGAAGATTGGGGTACCAAATCCTCCCCTGAGAGGAGGTTAACAGGTTGTAATTCCTGGGAAGAGACAGGGGAAGACAGACTACTAGGGACAGCAACAGGGGGTACCAAGGCTCCCTGGCCCAGTCTGGAGCAATCAGGATCACTTTGCAAGGTTGTGACCTCACCCTGACCAGAACCTTGAACAGCAGAGGAAAGGGAGGGAAGGCATACATAAATTTCTCTTCCCAGTTCAAAATCAGAGCATCCAGAGGGACTGAGCCCAAGACTGGGGGTCTGCAACAAAAAACAGAGGAAGTTGGTGATTGTCTGGAGCTGCAAAGAGATCCATCTCTGGAGTGCCCTACCTTGAAAAATCACTTTCAACACCACAGGGTCCAGGGACCATTCGTGATGGCCTTGGGAGATCCTGCTCAATGCATCTGCTAGCACACTGTCCTTCACTGGAAGGTGGACTGCTGTCAGAGAGGTCAGCAGAGAATAAGCTAGGGACCACAACTTCATGGCTTTCATGCACAAAGCCATGGACCAAGTGCCTCCCTGCTTGTTGATGTACCACATGGTGGTGGTTTTGTCTGTCCTGACCTGAACCACCTTGTTCTGCACCGACTGTGAGAAAGCTTGCAGGGCCAGAAAGACCGCCCTGAGTTCCAAGAGATTGATATGAAGAAGGGATTCCTGAGGGGACCACAGTCCCTGGGCTGTGAGAGCCCCCAGATGGGCTCCCCACCCCAATAGGGAAGCATCAGTGGTAAGGACCACAGAATGAGTCTGAGTGACAAATGGAACTCCCTGCCTCAGATTGTCCAGATCCTGCTACCATTGAAGGGCCTGGATAAGAGTCTGGGTAACCGGGACTAGTTTGGTAAGAGGGTCTTTCCTTTGGGACCAAAAAGGCCTCAGATGGAACTGAATGTCCCTCGTCTGAAACCTGGCCCCTTGGACCACTTCTGTGGAAGCTGTCATGTGGCCCAAAAGCTGAAGAAAATGTCTTGCTGGTCGAAAGACCAGAGGGAGGAAGGAATAGGCCAGCTGTGAAATGGTTGTTGTCCTTTCCAGAGGAAGGAAAGCTCTTGCCTTGACTGTATCCAGCTCTGCTCCTATAAAAGTGAGAAGCTGTACAGGCTCGAGAACTGACTTGGGAAGATTGAGAAGGAACCCCAGGGAAGTAAGAACTTGTTGGGTCACCTGCAGATCTGACTTGACTTGGTCTGGGGACTGGCCCACAATGAGCCAATCATCCAGATATGGAAAGATTGAAATCCTTTTTCTTCTTAAAAAGGCTACCACTACTGCTAGGCACTTCGTGAACACCCTTGGGGTGGAAGTTAAGCCAAAGGGCATTGCTCTGAACTGGTGATGGCCCGAGGGCAATTTGAACCCAAGGTACTTTCTATGGGAGCACCTGATGGGAATGTGAAAAAAGGCATCCTTGAGGTCCAGGGAGGCTAGCCAGTCTCCTGGCCTTAGAGAGGGAAGAATTGTTCCCAGAGTCACCATTTTGAATTTTGGCTTTAAAAGATGTTTGTTCAGGTATCTAAAGTCTAGGATGGATCGCCACTCCCGTCTTTTTTGGGGTAAGGAAGTACCTGGAGTACAGACCTTTGCCCCTGTATGGGGGTAGGAACTCTCTCTATGGCTCTTAAGGCCAGTAGCGACGAAACCTCTGCCTCTAGAGCAAGGGTTTCTGATATATTTGCAGGTGGGAAGGATCTGGGTCTCATTTTCAGAAAATTTTTGAAACCGAGAACCAGTCCCTGGCCTACTACCTCCAGGACCCACTTGTCTGAGGTAACAGACATCCAGTCCTGGACAAAAGTAAGCCAGCATGCCTCCTACTGGAATGGGGGAGTCGACCCGGGCTGACACATCAGGGTGTCTGCTTGGCAGGAGCCTTAGGCTGAGCAGTGGATGCAGCCCTGCTCATCCCCCTTCTGCCTCTCCATCTAAAGGACCACCTCTGAGAAAAGGGAGAAGAGGCCTGCGCTTGGTAGAAAGGCCTGCCCCTAGCTTGCTGCCTTTGAGGAGTTGCCTGCCTCTCCTTGGCCTGGGCACTCCTATAAGTGGTCCTGTACTCATCCATTTTCTTCATGTAATTCTCTGTCTGCTCCCCAAACAGAGAATTATCCACCACAGGGAAATCCACGGCTCTAGCCTGGGTGTTCTGTGAAAGGCTAGTACATCTGATCCAAGCCATCCTCTGAAGAGCCACAGATGTAGCCATGACTCTTGACACATCATTGGAGTCCACAGCAGCATGAAATTGCACCTTTGATGCCTCAATCCCATCAGCAACCACCTCCTCCAGCTCCTTGGCTAGCTGGGGGGAAGCCTGCTTAGCCAGTGCCAGTACAGTGTCCCACCTGGACGTCTGATACCTGGCTGTATAGGCCATATAGTTAGCCTGCCTGAGTCCCAAAGAGGATGCCATGTACTGTTTCTTTGCCATGGCATCTATCTTCCTGGAGTCTTTGTCTGGGGGGTGTGAAGCCAAGAGAATATTTGCCTTGTCACAGGCTACAGCCTGCACTACCCCAACATGCCTGCATTGCTGGTAGAAAAACTCTGCATCCGAGCCTGATAAGGTGTACGTCCTGTCCATTCTTCTGTCAACAGGAGGTACAGAGTTAGGAGACCTTAGAATTTTGTGTGTCTGCGTCCCAAAGGACTTATGCAGGGGAATAGACAGCCTCTTAGACTCTAGGATGTCCATCATCTCAAGAAAATCAGGCTCCTCCACAGGAAGCTGGAGGTTTTCAGTAAAACAGATAGTGAGGAGTGGACACACCAGAAGGCCTGTCTGGGGAGAAGTCATCCTCCTCCCCCTCCCCCTCCTCACCACCATCACCACCACCACCACCCTCTTCAAAATCCCCCTCCTCTTCAAACGCAGGTTCGTAAAAGTCTTCAGGGGAATAATCCTGAACTGGGGGAACCAACTGGACAGAGCCCCTGCCAGAAGATCTGTCGGAACCAGACGAAGCGATTCAACAATCCGAATCGCCCTGGCTATCTCTTCGACAGTTGGAACCTGAAAGTCTGGATCCGAACCGGCTGATTTACCTTTGCGTTTTCTTTTTGTAGGAACCGATCCCTCAGGATCAGCTCCCTTCCTGCCTGAAGTAGTACTGCCCTGGTCAGAGGGCACTCCTTCTGGTTCGTTGGGAACTGAACCGGGCTGACCTTCCGGGTCAGCGGATTTCTTGGCCTCCCTATCGCTTAGTCTACCTAACCTTTTTTCCAGGGTAGACTTGGGGAAATTCTTGCAGATTTAGCAGTCTGAATAGAGGTGGTCAAACCCGAGATAGTAAACACAGGTGGAATGGGGATCGGCCTTAGCAAAGACTTCCCCACACACACTGCAGTGTTGAAATCCAGTGGGCCCGGTTTTTTTCTTGGGTTTCTCAGACATGGCCAACCTAACAAACTTACCCTTTATTCGGCAAACGCCAGCAAGACTCCCCTATCGGTTTCTCACTGTGTTATGGGTGTTGGAAAAAACTGTTCAAATCAAGTTTTTTTTTTTTTAAACCAGATATAGATCGGTAACCACACACTAAAATTTTTCACAAAAAGGTATACTACAGGATCGGTTCAGCCGAACAGACCAAAATACAGGTTTTTTTACAATTTCCACAAATGACACTACCCAAGTACTTACAGTACCACAGACGGAGTCCTGACCCGACAAAGCAGAACTAATTGCGGAATAATTTCGACAACTTTAACTGACTTTTTGAACCGAGCAATGAAGAAAATCTCCAGAGCAACTGTTCAGTGACACAGAGTAAAGAATCTGATGGTTGGGTTTCAAAGGACTACAGACAGAGTTTTCAACCGAGCTCGAGCTCAACGTTCTATGCCTTGCATAGAATTTTAACCCTTCTCTCTCCGGGGCAGTTCAAGTGCTGGAGCTAACTGCAATAGTCAGAATACAGCAAGACTTCATGTTGTTTGAATCGTATGGTACCATTCTTCTTGGGCATCAGGACCACAGGCAAAGCCCAAGGGCTACTGGACTCCTCGATCACTCCAAGGGCCAGCAACTCCCCGATTTCTTCCAGCACGGTCTTCTTAACCCCTTCAGGTAGGGGGAATGACTCAGCAGAACTTGGGTCCCAGTGTCCATGTGGTGTTCAGCCATTGTGGTGTGCCCAAGATTTCCCACGAACATGTCCTCAAATTCTCACAGCACTCCCCTCATCTCCTCAGCCAGGGCCAGTGACAGTTGCCCTGACAGGGTGAGGTTATTCAGCAAGGATCCCTCCCGGGCTTTCCCAAGGAGGTCCACCAGGTAATCAGCCTTGTTCCCCTCCTCTGGCACGCTGCACACGGTGAGGATCATTTCCTCTGTTATAGCAGGGCTTCATCATGTTCACATGACATGCCCGCTGCCTGTGTTTTCGGTCAGGCAGCCCTACTATACAGTTAACATCACTCAGCTTCCTGCTTATGGAGAATGGGCCCTCCTATGCTGCCTGCAGTTTACTGTGTCAGACTGGGACGAGTACCATCACTCACTGCTGACTACGTACTCCCGGGCTCTGGCCCTACAGTCGTACCAGGCTTTCTGTTGCTGTTGTGCAGTGGCTGTGCTTCTGGGCAAGCCCAATGCGCTCCTTAAGCCTGACCCTAAAATTTAGGACGTACTCCACAATTGACTCCTCTTGGGTGGCATGATTACCTTCCCATTCATCCCCGACTAAATCTAGAGGCCCCCTCACCCTGTGACCAAAAGGAGCTTGAAGGGTAAGATCCATGTGGACTCTTGTGGGACTTCCCTGTATGCAAACAGGAGGTGGGGCAAATAGTTGTCCCACTCCTTTTTGTGTTGGTCAGCAAATGCCCCGAGCATAGTTTTAAGGTTCCCATTGAACGGCTCAACCAGGCCATTTGTCTCCCGCTTATAGGGTGAAGCACAGAGCTGTTTCACCTTGCACTTCTCCAACAAACCTTTTATTAAGGATGACATGAAATTTGCCTCCTGGTCTGACAAATCTCCTGGGGAAACCCTACTCAGCTGAAGATTCCCAGGAGCTCATCAGCCACCTTTTCTGCCTCAATGGAGGACATGGTCACTGCCTCGGGGTACCTGGTTGTATCATCTACAACAACCAGTATGTATCGTTTGGGGTACTCAGGGGCCCCACTATGTCCATGGCTACCCTCTTATAGGGTTCATCAATAACAGGCAGAGGCAGCAAAGCTGCCTTAGCCTCTTCCCCGACCTTTCCAACCTGTTGGCACTGTGAACATGTCCAACAGTAATTTGCCACGTCTGTGTACATGCTTGGCCAAAAGAAATTGTTGGCAAGCCACTTTTGTGCAGTTAATACCCAGGTGGCTTGAAAAAGGCATATCAGGGGCTAAGGCCAGAAGCTTAGTCCTCCTTGCAAGTGAGCCTTGCTCAATGGTGCCCACCTGGATAAATAAAGATTTTGATTGATTGATTGCTTTCGGTAGTCTTGGGGGACTACCAGCTGCTGGAGTACCTCTCCCTCTAGCCCTCTCTGTGGTATATACTCCCTGTACAACATCCCATTTTTCCCCAATAAACTGACTTTTTACTCCCTTGAGAGGCCTTAGCACTATCTGCTAGCTCTCTCAGTTTTTGGAGGGTAGAATCAGCTTGCTGTGCCCTGCCCAGCTCTTCCCATCTGACCCTCCCAGTTCCCCTTCAGAAGGAAAGCTGCCCCTGGTGGCAACCTCCTCCGCTTATAGCTGGGGCACAGGGCTGCTACTCCTAGCTAGCCCCTCACCCACACTAGCTACTTCCTCAGCTGCTGAGGGATGGGTCTGTACAGGCTGTGTCGCCCCTCCTAGCCCTCAGAAGCTTGCCCTTTTGCCTGGCTATGGATAGTAACACATACTAGGTTATCCCTGTGGTCAAAATTATTCCCCAAGAGCACATCTACAGAGAGATCAGGTACAACTCCCACCTCCTGTACCCCATGGCCACTCTCCCAGCTCAGGAAGACCAGAGCCACTGGTACTTTGACCACTGGACCCGTGACTCTCCACATCTTTGAGAACTGCCCTGGCAGAATCTGCTCTGCCTGGATCAGATCCTGCTTCACCATGGAGACGAAGGCACCAGTGTCCCTCAACCCCCATGTTACTGTTCCATTGACTAGAATTGGGTGCATATACTTGCTGGAGTTCGGTGGTGCTAGTGTGTGAGCAGTTTAGCAACTGTAGTGTACTGTCTTGGTCACCCTCCCCCCCGGCTTTTGCCCTTTATTCCTGTTTTTAGGGCAGTCATAGGATAGATGCCCCACTTTCTGGCAAATCCAGCATTCCTTTGCCCCCGGCTCCTTGTTCCCCTTAGAACCGCTGGGTTCAGTTTTGGGCCTGGGTGCAGGCTGGTTTCCTTTAGGATGCGCTCTCTGGGTCCCCTTAAAACAATGTGCTGCCCCACGTCCATAGTTCTTACACTGCGAATGTGGTCTGCCGGCCATATACAAATCAGTACTTTCTGCTGTCTCCTTTGCAGAGTTGCATGCCCAGTCTAGTAGCCAAGAGCACAGGTTATCAGGTACAATTTTAAGAAACTGTTCCCTTACAATTAAATCTTTAATTTGCTTTACAATCCTTGCCTTAGCCCCATCTACCTAATTGTCTAAATAAGCACACATTTGGATATGCAGTTCTACATAGCTGTCTCCTGGGCCTTTTCTTAACTCTCTAAATTTCCATCTGTAAGCCTCAAGAGTCAGTTCAAAACGTTTTAATAATATTCTTTTAACTTTATCATAGTCCATGCAATCATTATCGTCCATTTGAGCAAATGCATGCAAAGTGCAGCCAGTAAGCAGTGGGGTCAGATGGGTCATCCACAAACCCTCTCAAATGATTTTAAAAACAAATCCAGATCATCCCCTTCCCGGTATTGCAGGAACATTTTATAATTAATTGTGGCTTTGTGGGTTGAACCCCCTTCGCCATTAAGTATGGCTTGCCACGCTGTTTGCTGGTGAAGTTTCTCCATTTCAATCTCAGTCTTGTGCTGTCGTTCTTTTGCTCTGCTCATACCTTCTCTTGCTCTGCTTGTTCCTTCTCTCTTTCCTCTCACATAAAGATCTCACTTTGGCGAATCTTCTCCCTTTCCTCTCACATAAGGATCTCATGCTGGTGAATCTTTTCTCTTTCCTCTACCTCCAGCCTTATTTTCTCCCTTTCAGTCTCCAGCCTTGCCCTCTGCAGGTCGGCATCCTGCAGCACAAGCTCTGCCTTCAGGATCTCAAGCTGAGGCTGAATGGGCTGCACAGCTCCCCCAGCTTGTGCCACAAGCTGCCCCCCCCCCCTTGCTCAGCTGCTGTGACCTCAGTCTCGCTACCTTGGTCATTGTTATCAGCAGCCGCCTGCTGACCAGGTATTGGGCCAGGACTACCTGAGACGGTCTGCCCCTCCTGCAGCTGGTCATGCGCTAAAAGGGCTTCCATAAGTGCACTCTCTCATGCCCTAATAGACAATCCCCCTCTCTGCGCACAGCTGACGGAGCTGCTATACATGATATCTGACATAGCCCGAGGAGCTCATATTCTCTAGCTACATTGCACTAAGCTGTTTAGAAATAAAAAATAAACTGTAGTAAACAATGCAACCTTTCAAAGACCTGTTTTGTGACCATTAATGTAGATTTCTGCTGGCACTCAGTCACCAGTGTGCTGACTCCCCCTCCCCCCGAGTTCCTGCCTCACAGGAAAGCATGCCGTCTGCTGCTTTGCACTGGACGGCTACCAGTTGCAATACTGATTCCACCACTCTGCCAACCAATGTGACACAAATTCCACACCAGGGACTTCAAGTTCACTGTCACCACTATGATTTTTACCAACAGGAACGAGGAAACCTGTTTTTTTTACCTTCTCCTTGCTCAAAGTCAGGAAGGTCAAAACTCAATTACTGTGGGTCAAGTGCCCCTTCAGAGACAGACTGCAAGCAGAGTCCAGCAGAAATAGAATTACCCTTTTAAATAAAACAAGTAGTCACCGATTCTATAAAAATAGAAGCTTTACTAAAAGACTGAGTATTTAGAACAGGATGTATTTACAGGAAACAAAAAGGATGCACATTTACTTAGAAGAAGAAAATAAAACCAGGTTGAACAGACAGACAGTGTACAGTAGAATTCTGAGCTATTCTCACCTAATATTTATGTCTTTACTTGCTGCTATCTGAAGAAAATACTTTTCCATAAGCTGTCTTTATTACCAGACTTCTAGCTGCAGTGCTATGGATTTCAGATGTACCAGGTCCAAGAGAAAGAGCCTTCTTACAGCATCACAATATATTTCTTACTCCTGTGGGGAGGGTTCTCACTCACTTTGAGTGACAGTTGTCTCCACCCTCTCTGAGAGAGAGAGAGAGAGAGAGTGTGTGTGCGCGTGTGTGCGCGTGCATGTGTGTGTCACAGTGGGATGTTCTGCCATAAAGGATCCCTACAAGTCTGTTGCAACAGCATTTCTCTTTCCTTTTGCAGGCTGGCCACCTGCACAAATCTCTCCTTCTACAGTCTCTGTTTTTCCAAGGTCCCCTCCGGTATGAACATGCCTCACTTGTCACCCCGTTTTGATGCATCAGCCTAGTTAAAGAAATAAAGGTATACACCACCTCTGTGTGCTCTGGAGCACTATACTGTGAAATAAAGCTTATGAACATTGCTGTAATAAAAAAGAAAGCACTGTATTGCCCCGGGTCGACCCTGAAAAAGGGACTGCAATTGTCTCAGTGGTCTTACCCTGTCACTAAAATTCAAATAAATAAATAAATAAAGTTAGTTTGTGGCAGGACATGTGCGTTTTTTTCTCCTTGCTTTGCGATTCTCCACACGACTGCACTACCCTCCTCATATCCAGAGATCCAGTAATGTTGCTGAAAACCTTGGAAAAAGCCCTAGTCTCTGCTTTATAAAAGTATATTTGTAGAGACTTTATTGTGTTTGACCCATTTTTGGTAGCCAAGGAGCTATGTGGTGCAGTAAAGAACAGAGCGGGGTTGTTTGGCCCGACCACTTGTTCCACAAAACCATGCTCCCAAAATGTTTGCTATGCTAAAATAACAAAAGAAAAGAAAAAGACAGGCAATTTAATCCATCTCTGGGACCACATTCCCCGAGATAGTACACAGTGCTCATGATTACCTGAAAATAAAACGCTGAACAATACATACAAAATGCCTACACAAACAATGGGTAGTTGCTCTGTATATGATAGAAATACTGTTGTGGGTAAAATAAAACCCTGTGGAGAAAAAGTATTTTATATAACTGCATGAAAAGAAAGAATGTAGCTAAATCAGTGTTGCCTTGTACTGCAGGTTGCTGCTGTTGCTAAGGTCTCTCCTAGTACCCTCCAGTGTCTGTATAGGAACTGGCAGGCCCTGTCATCTGCCTTATTATACACTTGGCAGCCTTCCAGGAGGAGCCAGAGTCTAGCACCTGTAGAATCTTTCTATATATTGTGGATATTTTTAGAATGTACATACCCCAAATAGTTTGTGCTAGAAAATAAATGTAATTATAGGTATATAAATGTAAAAATAATGCTGTTTGATAGAGAAATCATGTTCTGCCCAAAAAGGGGTAGAGCTAGATGTGATCACCTGGTTAGTAGCAGGTATAAAAGCAGTCCAACCTGGTGAACAGATTCAGATTCACTGGAGGGTCAGTGGTGTACTGACCTCAATTAGAGTAAGGTTTGCTGACATTTCAAACCTGTCATATTGGGCTTGGGATAGCCATCCAGCCTGAAGAGTGCTAGAAGATTGAAACAGTGCTGTTAAGCAGTTTATATTTATTTTTTTTATTTTGACAATCAATCAATCTTTATTTTACCAGGCGGAACACCGTTGAGCAAGCTCATTTCCAAGGTGGTCCTGGTCGGTCATACAGAATAGTCAAAAGATAAATAATACCTTTACAATATAGATACTCCTATTGCAGAGCAGCACAAATGTAGCAACATATAATGTATACAATACTATATCATAAAAAGGATAATCAAGCAGGATGTATAATATTCACACATGTAATGTCAGTAATAACCATGATGTTTCTATACCGTGGCAAACTGAAGAGCAGTAAAGGCACAGGAAAACCTAGCAAAGGGCGGAAAGTACAAAAAAGGAAAGGATAGACAGAGAGCAAATAAGGTGGAATAGGTTGATCACAGAAGGTCAGAAGCAGGCAGAGCACATCAGGTGAAACACTTACAATGCTCGGAGAAGGATCTTGCATAAAAATGTTTAAATTCAGGGACCTTTATGGGGTTTGCTAATTTTAGAGTTTTTTGAAGATCGTTCTTTAGCTTTGTCCTATCCCAGCTATGGAACAATCTGCCAAAATGGGTTTTTACCTTGGGTATCACTAAGTTAGATGTAAGAATGACGTCTCAGGGCATAGTTACCCAAAACACATAGGGGCAAGCAGTCAGAAATATACTGTGGCAGCATCTTAGCAACTGCTCTGTATATCCAAAGGGCACCGTTCCTTTGTCTCCTGAATGTGAGAGATGGCCAGCCCACTACAGAGTACAGGGCGCAGTGGTAAGTAGAATAGGCTGCCCCAGAAACGAAGCGTAAGGCCCTGTGGTAAAGAACATCAAGCTTAGCTAAGGCTGTCCCTTGAACGCGACTGTAGATGAAGTCAGCATAATCCAATAGTGATAGAAAACTAGCCTGAACCAACCTCCTCTTGGCCTCTTGGGTAAGGAGGTGCTTGGTTCTATAGACTAAGCAGAGTCTCTGTTTCAGCTTTTATGCGAGTTCCTCTACAAGATCCATGAAGCGAACAAGCTCGCTTGCATTTTCTATTTTGTATATAATAAACCTATGCTTGGTGTATTTTATTTGCAACCTGAAACGTTGTTTGTGTCCATCTATTCCCACCAACCTCACACTTGGTTTTAGAAGTGGGATAATGCTGAAGTGGAGAGAGGGTCACTTCAGTGCATATCGGCTGATAACCAGGTGGACACTTGTTCATGCAAGCGAGACCAAAAGACCCAAATGAATCCAGAGGTGTCTTCATCAGGGCCACGGAAGACAAGCTTGGTGAAAAGTTGCTTCCTGGCCTGGAGGATGTTTGGAGGAAGACAACTGAAGCAGAACTGGATGCCAGTATCCATGAAATGGGTGAGGACATTTCTGATGAACCTCCAGAAAACACCAATGAACTTTTAAGGTGGCTCTGTGTGAAGCAACTGGAAATGGACAAACAGAGGGAAATAGACCACCAAAGGAATGAAGAAAGGTGGTCAGATACCCTAAGGACCATTCGAGCTCTGGGAACTGCCCAGATGCCAAGAACACAAGATGCACCTAAGGACATTAAAAAAAAATATCACAAAATTAAGTGAGTCTGATGCCATAGAGGTGTATTTTGCTACCTTTGAGAGGGTGGCATGGGCTGTAGCTGGCAAGGGACAATGGGTGATCTGGCTGATGCCATATCTGACTGGGAAAGCTCAACTGGCCTGCAGCTACATAGACAGTTGCCGGGCTGAGAATTATGATGCAGTTCACCAAAAGATCCTCAGGAGGTATAACATCAGCTCAGAGACTTCTCGTCAGAGATTTAGAACTTGGAAATTCCTGTCCACAGATCCTCCCAGGGAAGCTTACGTGCGCCTACAGGAACTTTGTCATAAGTGGCTTCAACGTGATTTGAAGACCAAGGAACAGATGTTAGAGACCATCATCTTGGAGCAGTTTGGGAAAATCCTTCCCCAAGACGTACAAATGTGGGTCGAGAACATCGTTCTGAGACTTCCAAAAAAGGCCGTTACATTGGTAGAGGACTACCTCAATGCAAGACCAAATCGGCAAAAGGGACATTCAGGACTTACCACCAGCACCAAGAAATACCTCCTCTTCTCAAGCTACATGGGGTTATAAGAACTTTCAAACAGGAAAGACATTCTCCAGATATTATCTGTTGAGAATGTCAGGGCAAGGGACACATAGCCAGATACTGCCCTAAAAGAAAGACAGAGTCTGCACACCTAACATTGGCAAACTGGGGACACTATACTGTATCTATCTGTTAAGATTGTGGAACAAGAGGTAACTGGGTTAGTAGACTCTGGAAGCTGGCAAACACTGGTCCGGACTAACTTAACAAAGGCCCAAAAACCAGGATAATCTGCATCCATGGGAATAGTCACCATTACATTACAGCCATGGTGAACTTGCAGATTCAGGAGACTGGCCAGAAAAGAAGAGTAGGAGTAGAACTAGTACCCCACCTACCAGTACCAGTCATTACTGGGCATGATCCCCCGGACTTTGAGACATTCCTGGCAAACTCCACTAATGTGAGTGCAGTAACCATCCAGGCCCAAGCCAAGAAAGAGGGACAGTTACCACAATTATTTCCTTTTGAAGAGTATGTTTTTGGGACCCAAGGAAAAAAATGAAAATCTAAGTCCAAGAGACTGGCAAAACAACAGTGGACTAAAAAATAATGTGGCCTCTGAAACTGAACTGCTAGAGATTTAAGAATTGTGATCTAGGGAGTGAACAACAAAGTAATGTGACACAAACTTTTTTTTTTTTTTTTTTTACACATAAGTGAATCAAAACCAAGAACAAAAAGTGCCTAAATATGTCATGAAGGGGGGGTTTGTTATATAGACAACATATGAATCCTACTACTGGGGAGGTGGTGGAACAGTTTAGTCCCTGAAAAGCATAGGACGCAACTGTTACATTAGGATATGATATTCCCCTTGCAAGCAACTTAGGGAGGGACGGCACCCTGAGCAGACTTTTCAACAGGTTTTACTGGCCTGGTATTCATGAAAAGGTAGCAGAATACTGTTGAAGTTGTGAGGAGTGCCAGGAAGTGGCCACTGTTGGGGAAAAAGGAGAAGGTTCCCCTATAGCCCCTTCCTTTGATTACCACACACTTCGATCATATCCATGGACGTTGTGGGGCTCCTGCCAAAAAGAGCTCTAGAGGGAACAGGTTTGTTTTGGTCATCTGTGATTATACCACCAAGTATGCAGAGGCCATCCCTCTGCATATCACTACAGCCAAAAAAATAGTTGAGAAATTAGCTAAGTTTTTTAGTACGGTTGGCATACCTAGGGAGATTTTAACTGATCAGGGTAGCAACTTTTGCTCAAAACTTCTGAAAGAGTTATATCAGACCCTAGGGATAGTGGCTATATGTACCTCCCCCATGCCACCCCCAAACAGATGGTTCGGTTGAGCACTTCAATCAAACCATGAAAAAGATGCTGAGGAAGTTTGTACAGGATGAAAGGAAGGCCTTGGATCAGTATCTACCCTTTTTGATGTTTGCATACCAGAAGATACCATAGGCATCCACGGGGTTCTCGCCTTTTGAGCTCTTGTACGGCAGGAACCCTCGAGGCCCTTTAGATGTCATGAAGGAATATTGGAAGGACGGGAAAAACACAGGCCCTACAGATATCCTGGATTACATGACTCAGTTAAGGCAGAAGCTGATTAAGCATACAATGGTTGCCTATCAACAGAATGCAGAAAAATAGGTTGCCCAAAAAGTGCATTATGACCAGGGAGTAGGGAACAAATCCTTTAAATCAAGGATAAGGTATCGTTACTACTCCCGTCCACAGAAAACGAGTTAACCATGAAGTGGCAAGGCTCATATACTGTTAACAAACAGGACCTGTCAATTATGAAATCAATCTGCCAGATAGGAGACATAAGAGAAGGATATACCATGCTAACCTATTGAATCTATGGCGTGAGAGACCAGTCCCTGTGATGTATGTGTACCCTGACCAACCTGATAGTAAGCTAGAAGTAGCCTATCAGAGATTGGAAAGGCATGGGGAGATGAAAGATTTGACCATCAACCCTGCCTTAGATTGTCAGCAACAACAGGAGCTAGAAAGAGTGTTGGTGCAGTTTCAGCAAACCTTTACCAGTATACCAGGGAAGGCATGTGGTATAGAACACCATATAGAGGTCACCCAAAACACCCCAATCAGGCAAAAACCCTACAGACTACCCAAGAAGGTACGAGGAAGGTTGGACAAGAAGTAAGGAAAAACGGAACAACTTGGGGTGATTGAACCATCCAATAGTGAATGGGCCTTTCCTATTGTAGAGGTAGAAAAAAAATTAAAAAGGGTATCAGACTATGTCTAGATTTTAGAAAGTTGAATGCTATATCAAAATTTGATGGATATCCAATGCCTTGCATTGACGATATCATGGACAGACTGGGGAATGCGCAGTACATCACCACCTTGGACCTTACAAAAGGCTACTGGCAAATTCCCTTAGATAAAGCATCCTGGGACAAAACTGCCTTTAGCACCAAGTAAGGAAAACGGTCCGGCTCCCCATACGACACACAGGGGAAATGCCAGATCTCGCCCAACTAACACACCAAAATCTGGCCAATGGAAAATCATGTACACTAATGCTCGCAGTCTGAGAAACAAGATCCCAGACCTGCAGGCAATAATGACAGAGGCTAAACTGGACATAGTAGCCATTAGCGAGACATGGTTTACCAGTAACCACACTTGGGAGACTTTAGTACCCGGCTATGTACTGTTCAGAAGAGACTGAGGTGCAAAAAGGGGGGAGGAGTGGCCCTTTATGTCAATGAAAATATCAAAGTTACAGAAATTCAGAATACACACAAGGAGCCAGAAGAACTGTGGGTCATCCTGGAAACAGGATATGGGACAGCCATACGAACTGGGGTTTTGTACAGGCCTCCAGACCAGGGGGGAGGACATAGACACATTACTGTTAGATATACAAAACATGACAGCTAAAGGGAATGTTCTGATAATAGGAGACTTCAACATGCCAGATACAGATTGGTCAAAACCAGCAGGAACATCTGCCAGAACTAGACACATGGTGGATTCTCTGCAGGGGAAGGGCCTCAAACAACTGGTACAACAACCCACAAGAGACAATGCTATCCTAGATCAAGTACTGACTAACAGGGAAAGGATCACAGATCTCCAGGTAGAAGGTCACCTGGGGGCCAGTGACCATCACATGGTATGGTTCAATTTGGCCACTATAACTAAATCACCTCATTCCAAAGCAAAAATATGGGACTTCAGAGGAGCTGACTTTGATAAGATGGCCAACAGAGTTAAGCTAGCCCTGACAAAAAGAAATACAGGTGAGGGGGTACAGGCAAAGTGGGCAAGCATTAAGGATGCAATACATGAAGCAACATCCCACTGTGTTAGAGAAAAGGAAGTGCAAAAGAAGAACGAAACCACTTTGGTGCTCAAAAACCGTAGCAGAAAGTTCAGAGCCAAAAGGCTGGCCTTCAGGAAATATAAGGAAATGCAGCAGGATGAAGATAGGGAGGCATACCAAACTTCCCTAAGGGAAGCAGGGAAGGCAGTAAGGCAGGTAAAGGCCCAAACAGAGGAAACACTAGCACAGACAGTAAAAGAAGGTGACAAGACTTTCTATAGATACATTAGTGAAAGGAGAAAATCCAGAGTGGGTATTGCTTAGATCAAAGGGGATACGGGGGGCGTGTGAGGAGGAGGATCATGTAAAAGCATCTATCCTAAATAGATACTTCTGCTCAGTATTTACTGAAGAGAAGGTAGGGCAGGGCTCACAGCTCAGCATCATGGACACATGGGGGAAGGAGGGAGGTGTGCACTAGTCCCTTCACAAAAGAAAGGGTCCTACAAGAGCCCGATAAGCTCAGGGTGGACAAGGCAATGGGACCTGATGGCATACATCCCAGGGTACTAAGGGAGCTAAGGGTGGAACTAGCAGAGTTATTATCAGAACTGTTTAGTGAGTCTCTGAGCACAGGAGAGGTACCAGAAGACTGGAGAAGGGCTCATGTGATCCCACTCCACAAGAATGGTAGCAGAGAGGAGGCAGGGAACTACAGACCTGTCAGTCTTACCTCAGTAGTGGGCAAGATTATGGAGGCACTCCTTAAGGAAAGGATAGTGCAACACCAGGAATCCATAGGAGCACAGGATCCAAGACAGCATGGGTTTACAAAAGGAAAGTCCTGTCAAACTAATCTCATAGATTTCTTTGACTGGATAACCAGAGTGGTGGACCAATGGGGAGCAGTTGATGTCGCCTACCTTGACTTCAGCAAAGCTTTCGATACTGTTCCACATAGAAGATTGATTAATAAGCTGGGTAGGCTTGGGGTGGGTCAGAAATTGGTCAACTGGGTGGCAAACTGGTTGACGGGCAGAAAACAGAGAGTGATGGTAAACGGTATACAGTCAGAAGAGATGCAAGTCACAAGTGGGGTACCTCTGGGATCAGTCCTGGGGACAGTCCTCTTCAATATCTTCATCAGTGACATTGCAGATGAACTGGAGGGTAAGATTTGTCTGTTTGCAGATGACACCAAGATCTGTAACAGGGTAGATGATCCAGATGGGTTGTGCAGAATGAGAAGAGATCTGGATAAACTAGCAAAATGGTCTGAAGAGTGGCAACTGGGGTTTAACGCAAAAAAAGTGCAAGATCATGCACATAGGGAAGAGAAACCCTGAAGCCACTTATAGGCTGGGAGGTGAGTTGCTGGCAGTCACAAGGGAAGAAACAGACTTGGGCATCATCAGCACCGATGACCTGAAATCATCCAAGCAGACCACTAAAGCAGTAGGTAAGGCTAGGGGGATGTTGGGGTGTATTAGTAGGGGTATCACAAGTCAGAAGAGGGAGGTAATAATCCCTCTTTACAAGACACTGGTTAGGCCCCATCTGGAGTACTGCTTGCAGTATTGGAGGCCACACCTTCACAAGGATATTAACCAAATTGAGGCAGCCCAGAGAAGAGCAACCAAAATGGTGCAGGGACTGCATCAGAAAACATATGAGGACAGATTAACGGAGCTCAATATGTATACCCTAGAGCAAAGGAGGGAGAGAGGTGATATGACTGAAACATTCAAACACCTTAAGGGCATTGACAAGGTGAAAGAGTCTAACATGTTTCAATACAAGAAAAATAGCAGGACAAGAGGACACAGCATGAGATTAGAGGGAGGCCGATTAAGGGGCAATGTGAGGAAGTTCTTTTTCACAGAAAGGGTGGTGGATGCATGGAACGGCCTACCTCAGGAAGTAGTGGATATGAATACAGTGCAGGGCTTCAAACAGGCACGGGATAGGCATAAGGGAGCAATACAGATGAGTATGAATAGATAGGCCATTGACAGAGCAAAGGCCGATGGCACATTCATAAGGCAGAAAAAGAAATGGGCAGACTGGATGGGCCTTGCAGTCCTTATCTGCTGTCAACTTCTATGTTTCTATGTTTCTACCATGTATAGAAATTGCATATATTTGTATTCCGTCTGTCAATGTACTTGCATTTGAATTATATGCCCTCCATTACATGTACTTTTACTGTAGCCGAATCTGATATGTCAGTTGTGTGATACTTGTATACTATCTACCAATGTATTTGTGACTGTGCAAACTGTTTATGTACAGCTACTCCAGGTCTATCCTGCAAATGAGTTTTACTCAATGGTGTTCCGCCTGGTAAAATAAAGATTTTGTTTGACTGATTGATTGAAACATTTTGGACTGTCTTCATATGGTAAAATTTTTAACTCTAGGTATAAGCTTTGTTGTTTTTCTTTGCATGCTTTTAATAATTTTTTATGTCTTTGCCAAGATAAGGAGCCCAAAAGGAAACTGCATAGTTAGTACAGTGCAGCCCACATATATCGGATCCGTTTACCCCGGAATTTCGTTTTTACTGGATCATTCACCGTTGCCAAGCCATTCGCATGTAATGCACTGCAATCCCATTTGCTTATAGTGAACTAAGCAGCCCATAGTTAGCGGTCGTCCTTCCCATGCATGTAGACCATTAGCGCCAATTATCGTCCATTCACACCTTTGGTTTACTTGCGGTTTTGCAGCTCACACCAATTAGAAGTTCTTTGTTCGTTGCTCTGTGGTGACTACATTCCTTCATGGAGCTTAATTGTATGCAAGTTGCACTTAATAAGCCAGCATTTGTTGCCAAAGATCATATGGTGCTCAGCAGATCTGTGAGCTCACACAAGCACTCACAATGGCCCCTAAGCAAACTGCACTTTCCCTTGCTTGTAAGGTTGAAATCCTTATATAGGATGACTCCATGCCTGGACGTACTCTTCGGGAGCTTTCCTTGCATTTTGGAATGGCAAAATCTACCCTCTCTGACCTACAGAGGGACAGGGAGAAAGTGCTTGGATTGTGGCATACAAACCAGAATCCTGAGAGGAAACACTAAAGAACAGGAAAGGACACTGAGATCGAAGAAGCTTTGCTTTGCTGGTTCACGAGTGCTCGAGGTATGGAAGCCATGATTAGCGGCCCCCTTCTAATTGAGAAAGCAAGTCAAACTGCCACAGCTCTTGGCAAAACTGACTTTGTGCCTTCAATGGGATGGTTACACAAGTGGAAGGTTAGGATCAACATTGGGTATCGCTGTAATCACGGCGAGAAGCAAAACACCGATTTTGCAGGTGCTAAGCAGAGGGTAGCTGAAGTGCTTCCTGGCTTGCTAGCTGGCTATGACCCCTCTAACATCTACAACTGTGATGAAACAGGCTTCTTCTTCAGATGCATTGGTTCTGGGACCCTAACTTGTAAAAATGAACTGCCTGTGGGTTCAAAAAAGGCAAAGGAGCGCTTAAGTGTTTTGTGTTGCTATGTCTGACTGGGACTGACAAAACCGATCTGCTTGTGATCGGTAAGTCAGCCCAGCCAAGGTGCTTTAGGGATGTAAGACATCTACCGGTCCTCTACCACTCCAACAGTTCTGCCTGGATGACTGGCTTAATTTTCACTGAGTGGCTAAGGCTGTGGGACAGAAAACTTAGGGGGAGGAAAATTCTGTTGCTGCTAGACAACTTCTCTGGTCATCCCCTGTAGAAAACCTAAGGAACATCAAACTTATGTTTCTTCCAGCAAACACGACTTACCTCATACAGCCCCTTGATCGGGGAATCATTTATGCCTTTAAAAGGCACTACATTCGGGCTATGAGGAGTCGTGTTCTTGAAATGTTAGACACAGCATTGAATAACTTGTCTGCATAAAAAAATATAACATCTTTGATGCAGTGCACATGATGAAGACCACTTGGGATGCAGTGACCCCAGAGACTATCAAGCGCTGCTTTGACAAAGGTGGGTTTGTTACCCCTTCATAACCTACTGATGAAAATATCGATGAAGAGGTTAGTGACAGTGAGGAACCACCCGCTGAACTCACTGTTGATCACTTTAAAGAACTCTGCCATCTCGGCGATAACCCAGAAATTCCTACAGAACAAGGGGACATTGCAGCTGCAGTTTCAACCATGTCTATCGAATCAGCAGCAGAAGGCGAAGATGAAGGGGAGGAAAGTGAGCGAACTGAAGAACCGGCAGTTACAACCAAGGATGTATGGGATGCTTCGATTACCCTTCAGAGAGCGATGGAACAATGAGCGGACTTGCCCCCCGATTGGAACCTCATCTAGAGAATGGAGAGAGAATGGGCACTGTACACTCGTACCCGATCACATCAAGCCACAATAACAGATTATCTCCACATGAATAAATAACTGCAATCCCACCCACTCTGTGAAAAGCACCAAACACAGCCACCATGTTACTGTGTCACTGAAGCATATAAAAAGCACATCAAAAACACTAACAAACCAAAAAATAAATGAAAACGAAAAAAAAAAAATGGTTCCAAACTGCAAGAAGGATACGTCGGAACTCGGTTATACTGCATAAAATCCCTATGCACGGATGGGTCCGATAAAAGCGAGCTGCACTGTATGTGGGCGAACAAAAGGTTTATAAAGTGGCAGAATACAATGTTCATTCCTTGTAACAAATGACCTTTTGATTGCTGCTATAATACGGTTACCCACTTCAGTGACTTTTAACAGGCCAGGTCCACTGACCTCTTCTGCTCAGTTTCCCTGGTAACCCAGTCAAAGAGCTTCTAAGCTGCTCTTACTGCCATACCATAAACCAAAGTTTCAAAAACCAGCATTGTGGTTTATGGGCTTACAAGAGACACCCTGATCACTGTGGCCCTTTTGACCAGTTAACCTGGGGGGGGGGGTGATCATTTTTAGATGCCCATGAGCCACTTGCTTTCACGTGTGTGTTTGTGTGTGCGCACGTGCGTGTGCGTTTTACATAAAACCAAGGATTTTATAAAATGGGGACACCTAGTAAGTTTTTTTTCCACAGAGCAGGGGGTAAATGGGCGGAATAGTCTATCAAGCATTGCGGTCAATGCTGGGATTATAGAGGTGTTCAAAACACAATGGGACACCTTTAAAAGATTTAGATTGGAAAGAAATACATTGCAGGGCTTCATAACTGACTTCATGAATGTACAGTCTTTTCTGTTGCTTATCTTTCCATCTACCATTAAGCAAATATGACATACATTCTGTTATTTTTATGACTAAAGAACCATTAAAATTGTAACTGAAAGTTACCTCTTTCTTCTTTTTCGGTGGTGGAATAGAGAACTTTTATTTCCAAGGCCTTCAACAAAGTTAGAGTTACTGCCCTTAGGAACACCATATCTGGTCCACTTTGACTACCATCTTGCGTAAGCATCTCTAAGCCTCCAAAATGAATGGCCTTTTCACTGATGGGTATCTGATGCAGCCACTCCAGTGTGGCACTGTGTAAGACAGTGTTAGCCATTATGAACATATCACCACTCAGACATGAATCCGGCTTGGGTAAAGAAGGCATAGGTTCGTTAATCAAGTCTTCACCAGCTTTACAAAGGAGACACTTTTTCAACAGGAGAACAAGCTTCTTCTTAACTACATAATGTGAAGAGGAGGTCAGAAGTTGCAATGCACAAGTGACATGCTGGTATACAAGCCTCTGACACAAAAAATCTGATCTGAGGTGGATTCTGGATGCCACTAGTACTTCAAGCAGGTCAATGAAGGAAACCAGCTTGCTTGTAATGCTATATGCATTCCTACTTCCTGAAGCAATGGCTTGTGTATCATCACTTGTGCCGAGCGGCAATATAAAGGTGTAAAAGCCTTCAAATACAAGGTCTAATTGAGCAAAAAGCTTCAGCAGAATACCTGCAGAAAAGGAAAGAGGTTAAGGAATAAAAGTTAAATATGTAGATCTACTGTAAGTTCCTCATTGCAAAAAATATAAAAAAGTATAGAAATGTAAAGTTAGGGTAAAAAGGCTCAGTGGACATTTTCTAACTTTGTACGCTTTGTGCTTGAACCCTAAATGATACATTAACATAGTTTTTTGCAATTAATTTCCTCAATTGTTTTGGTATGAAACATTAAATTTCCTTACTTTTTGAAAAAGATATACTGTATAAAGAACATGATACTTCACAGTTCTTCTCCCCGTTTATAGTGTGAACTGCAACTAGTCACACAGTGCCCAAGCCTAGATCATGCTTTTGTGAAGCACCTGACCAGTCGTACACTGCCAAGGCCTACTACTGCGTGCTTTCCAGGAAACACATGAGCACAATTTAATCAGTTATTTTCTCCAATTTCAGACCACATAATGTCATGAAAGCAGACACTGTGCATCACAAAACACTGGTTCTAAATAACGAAAACAGCACACAAGCAAACCCGTTTTCATGACATGCAACAGTTTCTTTTCCTTGATATGTAAAAAAAAAAAAATACTTTAAAAAAAGGTAGAAGTGACACCCTTACACCACACTCTTTCGACCACACAAGTTACACAACTGGGCTCCCAGCTGCATAGTTGAGCTCACAGATATTTGTTATCAAATAGTGAGCAATAACAGGGGATGAAAAATCCCCAAGTCAGACGTCCAGGACGTTTCTGTGCAGCAGCAGGACTTAAATTTTACAATGCTGTAAAGTCCGATGGACTTTCCTTGTTTCCTGTTGCTGCACATGCGCACAGTGTGATGCGCGGTTAGGTGCAGCTCTTCGGCACCCCCCCACCCCGAAGCGCGCTTACCTTAACAGAAATCATCAGGAACATGCCCAGGGGCAGGAAACATGTGCCTCAGTCCAGCCAGAGATCCAGAATGCAGGGTGTCACAACAAGTCTCGCAGAGTGATGGCGCCTAAGCGAGATCAGCCACAGGGAGGTCACATTTATTTAGTTTTTGTTGACCGGGTAAGTGCACTAGACAAATCCTGCCTATTTTCAGGCACGACCCAGGGGAGGGGGATACAGATGAATTCCAACTGACCCTGAACCAGACCAAGCTGTTAGTGGTATTTTTAGTGAATGAGGGAAATTTGGCCAGGACACCGGGGAAATTCCCCTTCTCTTTTCGATAAGTGCCATGGGATCTTTTACATCCACCTGAACTACCACCAATCCAGGCAGATGCCACCTCGGTTTAACGTCTCATCCGAAAGACGGCACCTCAGAAGTGCAGCACCCCTTTCATGCTGCACTACAGTGTCAGTACTGGGATATTAACCCAAGTGCCAGATGTGGGAACTGAACCCACATGAGTGACGAGTCTGTAAATCAGGTGGCCTGTGGCTGATCTGCACCTGTGTAGGACAGAATTTAGTGCATCATCACTCAGGATGTGACTCTTCACCAGAGCAGACGTGCTGTGCTGCCGCTCATGTGCATCTTCTGAAATTTGAGGCGGCTGTTGAAATGAGATTTATTCCGTCTCCCTCTGGCTAAACAACTTGGGGGCCATGCATTTTTGAATATTTTGGTAGGGATTTTCAGGGTAGCCCAATTGAAAAGGGTGGAGTGCAAAAGATCAGGGGACTGATTTCTGACCGAGTTGAACCTAGGGCTAAATATTGCCCGCTAAAACCAGGGAATTTATTGAGAACCACCAGAGTTGCAGCTGCCTGAAATAAATCACTAGGGGCTGCAGAAAATAAAAATAGTGTACCAAAATGGGAAGTTACTAGACTAGTTACACTCCAGCCGAGTTTTAAGCTGGTTATAGACTAGGCAGGCTGCAGAAAAAAAAAATGTTATTAAGTTACTGAGTCCTTGATGTTTGTTACTAGTTAAGCATCAATTGTAGTTTCTGCAAGCAGCATCATGTACTATCTGTGTTCTGTCTGTGCTGCTGGGGGTTAATTAATCTCACAATCAAGTTAATTGCACAGCAAAAATGGTGCTTGAGTGAATTCCATACAAGCCTGAAAATGCTGTGCGAGACAGATTATTTTAAATAAAAATATACTGGACTGATGAAACAGTGTGCCTGATGTTCTAAGTAATTATAGGTCACTGTGAGCAACGTTAAGTGTCTGTGCCAGACAAAGTGACTTTTGACAGTCATTAATTATAATCTACAGTCACTATTTTGTTGAGACAGAAGTCAGTACAGTCACCAAGTATTTTTCTGTGCTGAAGCAAAGCCTACGTCAGAGAGTGACAGTCCTATTTTGCTCAGACAGAAGTCAGTACAGTCATAAGTATTTTTCTGGGCTAAAGCAAAGCCTGTGTCAGTCTGACCATCCTATGAGACTGAGAAGTCGGTACAGTCACCAAGTATTTTTCTGGGCTGAAGCAAAGCCTCATCTCTATTTTGACAGACCACCAGTCAGAGTACAATCATTTCTGAAGCAGTCAGTGTGCCACTAAAATCACGAAGTTTGCAGAAGCACACCACTTTTCCATTGTGTGATATAAAAATTATTTCAAGTGTCACCCCTTGGTCATCTCACGTCATTGTCACTCATTCAGTCAGTGTCTGTGTTGTGTCTGTCTGCCCTGACTTGCTAACTTATTAAACCAGTATTATTACTGGGCCAGATAAGTGCCTCAGTCATGTTTATTTCCATCCTTGCTCATTAAAATGTTTTCTAACTAGTCTTAATCTTACCCAGAGCAGTCTCTCACAGCAAAAATTAGCTCATTAAAATGTGGTTTCTCAAAATCTGGTGCAGCAAGTAGTAGTACTACAACATCCAGTTCTGCTAAATGTAAAAGTTCTGACTATGGCCTTACCAAGGATCAAAGATATGACAGAGAAAAAAGGGTCAGAAATTTCCATCCTGAATGGAAAAAAAAAAAAAAGATTTTCCATTGCTGGATTACAATGAAGAAAAATCTGTTATGCACTGCATATATTAAGGCCTATCCCCAAATCAGTAATCCTAACTCAGCTATGGTTAAAGGTTCAGGAGAGCTTAAGTTAGACCCCATAAAGAGGCATGATTTGACAAGGGAACACATCAGCTGCACAAAACATTACTTAAAGTATACCGCTCCAGTACCACCCATTCGTCTGTCAGAAACTGCTCTGGCTCAATCCTTTCAAAAAAAAAAAAAAAAAAAGGACACATGACAACAAAAGAACTTGACAAATACAAAATTTTATTTAACACTGCATGCTCTGTGGCAAAGAACGGGAAACCTTTTTCTGATTTTGAAATCATTTGTGAGATCCAGCGTAAAAATGGTTTAAATGTTGGCAACTACATGAATATAGCAGGTTGCCATTTGTTTGAGCAAAGGGGACCTCCTGGATGGCTCTTTTGTCTAGCAAGGCCCGTATTTCTGCCCGTAGGAGAGCTGCGTGGGAGGATGAGCAGTGGAAGGGGACTGGTTGATTGTCTGGTGGGATCTGGTTAAACTCTAGGAAGTATCCTCTCTCCAGTATCTGGAGGACCCATTGATCTGATGTGATTACTGGAACTTTCAGATTGGTAAAGGGAGAATCTCCCTCCTACTACCTCCCACTGCACTTCCTCCGGAGGAGGGGGGTTGGTAGGGAGCCATACCATTGTGGAGGGGGTAGGCAGGGGAGGTCTAGGCACCTTGGGATTTTTGGGGCCCTGGGCACCCGAAGGGACGGGGGGCCTCTCCTTTTAAAACCTCCCTTGTGCTGTGTCTGGCGTCTTCCCTGCTGTCTCTGGTTCTTTCAAAAGGGACGGCGCCAGGTGGCTTGTGGCTCTGACCTGTACATCCTGTGCACCTCAGATACTGCTTTGCCAGAATCTTGAAGTCTAGTTATGAGTTTCTCAGTCTCCTGGCTGAATAGGACTGGTCCTTGAAAGGGAGCATCCAAATGGCATCTTGTAAATCCTGGCAGGAACCAGAAACTCTCAGCCAGGCATGCCTCCTTATGCAAATACCAGTGGTTGCTGCCCTTGCTGCCGTGTCTGCGGAGTCGTAAGAGCTCCTTAGCACGTGCTTGTCCACATCCAGACTGGACTGGATGACAGTAAGGAGTTCTAACTTATCCTCAGAGTCTGGCTGGGCCTTGGCCAGATCCATCACCTTTGCCCACAGAGATTTCTGATATGTGACCATGTGGGCAAGAGAGTTTAACAACCTGACTGTGCAGGTAGCAGATGAGTATACCTTATGGCCCATCTAGCCCAGCTTTTTGGACTTTGGGTCTGGGGGCTGGGCACTAGTGTCATGGTTGCTGTGCCCTGCAGTGAGCAGCCTTCAGTACCACTGAGTCAGCCTTTGGATACTCGCCTAAGAAAGGCTCCCCTTTTAGGCGTTTTATAGAGCCTGTCCACTCTCTTTGGTACTGCGGTTGTGGTAGCTGGATGTTTCCAGGTTGATCTGGTGACATATTGGAATGGTTCTACCAATGGGGGAATGACCAAGGGTTTAGAGTCAGTAACCCCCAGATATTTTGCCAAACGGCATCTCTCAGGGTCCAGCTCTTCTGTGTCCCACTGATACAGAGCTTGGATGTGCCTCATGATGCCCACGAAGGATGCGTCATCCGGAGGTGACCTTGGTGAGTACCTTCTTGGATCTGGAGAAGAAACAGGCAATTCATCCTCTGAGGAGGAGTATTCGGAGGAAGAGTCACCGGCGTCCTCCCGAGGTCGATGGCAAGCGAACAATGGGTACCTTTTTCAGGCACTCGACCCAGGCGTCCGCCTGTCTTCAACAGACGGTGGATGCTCTGTCAGCAGGGAATGTCACTGAGGCGACTGATCCTTGGGTGGTGGCCAAACCGGAGATGGGTCCCTGGGTTTTGGCAGTAGATCCCCTTTTATGGTGTTCCACCAGGCACTGAAGAGTGCTCCCACCTCAGCTAAAGGAACAACTGGGGGCGCAGGCATCTGGTTTGGGACGCTGGAGGGGCCAGGCGTCGGACTCTGCGGACCTTCAGGTGCCGGCGTCTGGTCCTGGGGTATCAGGCCTGACGGGTTCTTGTCTAGCGGAGCTGAACAGCCTTGCAGCCTGGCATCTGGAGGAAGTGGTTGGGTGCCCTGTGCCACTGTAGCTTTGTGTTTCAGAGCCTTGGTCACCAGGGTGGATGGCTGGTCCTCCGGGGCCGACGGCCGCTCTTTGGCCGGAGGCGGCTGATCCACCTCTGATGCAGAGTCGAGTCGCCGGTAGTCTGCCTTCCTTCGGAGGCTGATGTCACCCTTTCTTTAGGTGGAGGAGGTGTCCTGTACCCGACGACCTCCTGGTGTCTGGTGTCTGGTGGAATCATCCGACTTTTTATGCCTCTTGGGTGATGGGTTCTGAGTGTTTGCCCGTAGCAGACTCCTGTCCCTCTTGGATCGATCCATGTGAGGATTTGTGGGGTCGGTGGGCCAAGGGAACTTGTGCAGACAAATGCCCCTAGGATGAAGACCCTCTACCTTTCGATTGTAATGAGGTGCTAGTCTTCTTCTGAGTAACCCCCGAAACTGCCGTGGTACCTGGGGGAATGGACTCTGACCTCCCGGCGGAGGTGGAGGCAGTAGAAGTCCTGTGAGGGGACTTTAGGCGGGATTCCGACTTGGCTCTCCTTCTCCTGGTGATGGTGTTTCCCTCCTGATCTTTTCTTCTTGTGGGGGGGGGGGGAATACTCCCTAGCTGAGGAGGATGAATTATGTCCCAACAGGGTCTTCTGCACGGCAGCCACTTGTTGCTCCAGCAGACAGGCCTTGAGCATTTTTTTAGGCAGTGAATGCAGGTATTACTATTAAACTTTTGGCAGTGCGGGCAGCAGTCAGGCTGGTGGTCTGGGCCTAGGCAGATCAGGCAGGCAGAGTGGCCTTCCCTCACTGAGATCTGCTTCCTCACACGTGCACTTCGACTTTCGCCGCTGAGAGGTCGATGAAGACATGAACTTTCTTGACGAAAACATAGAGGAAAAAATTAACTACGAATAAACTGTGCAAGGCGCAAGATGGTGGTCGACTGCAACAATGGCGTCCATGGATCAGATGTCAGCGGGTCGATGGCAGTAAAAGAATGGAGGTGGTGCTGGGGGACTGCCCTCTTTATACCACATCTGACGTCGGGGTGAAGCGGATGTCGGGGGCAGTCCGCCGCCACAGACTGCTAGCTAGAAGAGTTTTCCGCGTGGTCCTAATGCCTGGCGGCCTTAGTCCTAATGGTATTACCTGCTGCAAGAGCTCCCCCTCGAAGTGAGGTCTAAGGTGCTTGGGCTTCTTAGTACGGTCATGTGGCGCATTAATCACCATTGAATCTGCCTTAGGGTGGCCCCCTTAAAAGGGTTTGCCAGCCGGGGCGTGGTAAAGACAGTCCACCTTCTTAGGCAGAGGAGGGGTGGTAGATGGGTGATTCCAAGTTGCCTTAGTGACATCCTCATAGGAGTCAGAGGGGGGTACCACCACAGGGAGGGCACCTCGCTGCCAGAGATAATGGGCAAGCGGTGTCTCTTCAAGACCTGCTACTTCATCTCCCAGCCTATAATGGACTCGATGTGGTGCATGACATCTATGAAGGTTGAATCTTCGGTGGGGGGGGGGCTTTTCCTTGGTATGGTCATCCCCATCTCAGGATTCCCTAGGTGAGGAGGAAGAAGACCCTGAAGAATCGTATTTATCCTCAGAAGACTCACAATCTGGAACCGACGCTGGAGGCCGGTGCTTGTCCCTGCCAGAGCCTGAGCTGACCTCACGTTGAGCTATGGAGGACCCCGACATACGGAGGTCACTTGACCCAGCCCAGTCTGGGCTCTGGAGATGGCGGTCCTGGGGAGTACGGAAGGGAGATGCTGGAGGTGGCCACTGAGGGGTAGGGGTCTGCCACTGGATAATGGACCACCACGCTGAGAAGAGGGTGTTTTAATCCACCAGGGGTGGTACGTAGTACACTGGTAGGAAAGGATAAGAGGGTACCAGGGAACGGTACAACGGAGGAGCCGGCATAGAGTACCCAGGCTTGGAGCCATCCAGCAACAGCATAGGTCACAGCAGGGGCAATGATGAGGTTGGCTCCATAGACTTGGGCTGCAGCAGCACTGGCAACGACCCATCAGGCGTTGGCTTGGAGTGTCCAGGGCAAGGATCTGCTGGCGCCTGCTAAGCCAGAGAAGCAGGCACCTGAGAGGATAGAGACCCCTTAGGCACAGGCAGAGGAGACGCCAGAGAGGAGGAGATGGTGATAGCCTGCTACTGGCACTGCCTGAAAGGACAGAAGTCAGTCCCAGTAGTGGGAACTACAAAGGCAGCGCTGTGGCCGGGGCTGGGCGACGGTTATGGAACCAGTGCCCGAGGAACCAACACTGGCCATGCCACCTGGCTAAAAGACCATGGAAAATAAGGGCTTGAGTGTCAGAAGCCGAGGAGTAGGAGATGAAGTCCCTTGCCCTGAATTGCCACTGCCTGAGATAGCAATAAAGGGCAGGCGGAAGAGTCACAGGGAGCCCAGAGGAATAAAGGGCTGAAGGAGCCAACCCCGCATGGGGGGATGACTCCATTGTGGTCGATTGTTTGTGGGGCGACTACGAATGGGAAGCTGACCAGACCCAGTCTCAGTGTTTTTCTCGGTGCTTCCTGGATTTCTCCTTGTGAGAAGATGAAGAAGCCCTGGAGGACTGTGCCAGGAAGTCCGCAGAGTTCCTAGCCTGCAGCTCCTTCTCCATTGTGACCAACTTCTGTTTTAAAAAGGTGGCTCTCCAGAGTTTATTTGATGACATCTCCGACTGGCCTGGTTGAATTTTTGGCAAAGTTGACAGGCTTCGGTGTCATGGCTGGGGGTCTAGGTAGAGGAGACACGCAGAGTGGTCATCCTTTTCAGGGATCTGGTTGTTGCAGGCACACTTAGAGAAGCGGTCAGAAGACGAGGCTGGTGGTGAAGACAAACTCGTCATGGAAAACACCCCCAAAAAATATCAGTGTTTCGAACTTGGAACAAAAAAAATAAAAAAAAGTGTGACCAGCGCGGGAAATGGCGGTCAACTGTAGCTGCAGCATCCACTAATGTCTGATGTGTGTGGGTTGACAGCAGGAAAAGAACTGAAATAGGTGTGGGGGACCACCCACATTTATAAACTAGGGTGACATCCGCTGACTGATGGCAGTGGGCGGTCCCTCATTGTAGACTGCTAGCAAAAGCCTTCCTCGAAGAAAGATCTTATTTATTCTTCACATTTTTGCCCATCTAGACATTTTAAACCACTGAACCGACCACCGAATTCAGAGGATCCAGAGATCCTGGATTTGAGAACATACATGGCAAACTGCAAGTTAATATGCTGTGTAAAGATAGGAGAGTTACTCCTGATCAAAACTTATGGGTTTAACATAGATGTGCTTTCTTAACCCTAGTTATAATTTTCCTACCGTGCCCAATAATATACGGTGTGGGAGAGGTTTCTTGCACTCTAAACTTGTATTCTGTGCAAGAGAACAGCAAATCTGCGCAGTTTTGTTTGCCCAAATTATGCTACACGATACCCTTATACATGTATATGTGTGTAAATGCTACTATTACTGTATCCTGCCTATCCCCATTCCCCCAGGGCACATCTGGAATCAAGTGGTGAACTGCTCAGTATGCCTTCCTGGTAAAACTCTTAAATAAATAAATAAATAAATAAATAAGACATTTTCCACAGCACATGAAAAAACTTATTATAAATCTGTTGAGCTGGCTATAGTTATTATAACTTTTCTGTTCCATTTTTTATTAAAAAAGGCACATGAAACTTTGGTGTTACTCCCCTGCTTCTGAAGTACATCACTTCACTTTAACATTCCCTTCACTAGACAGCAACTTGAAGCAGGATGCCTGCAGTTCAGATTTCCAACTAAAATCACTTGCAGTAAGTGATTTATAAATGACATTAGCAACAAAGGTTTTGAGGGCTTCTTAATGGTACCATCATTGTTGCACTGCTACTGCTTCTCCCTGTTGGAGGGTAACGGGCTGCAATGCCCTACTTGGGTCAGGATGACTGTAGTTACGAACTGGGGTTAAGGTTTAAAGTTCAGTTCAAATAAGTGTAATATTTCTGGCCATTTTCCAAATACACAACTCAAGTTTTAACATGTAAGAACTAAAAATCCAAGAGTGCCATGTCAGCATGTAAACTGCAAATAAAATAGAGAGGATTGTGTATGATCGCTCATACACAACAAGGATATTTTTCACTTGAGAGGTTTCCATGGTAATTGGAGACTGAGAGCGCAGATCGAGAGGTCTCGTTACCGTGGAAACCTCGAGAGTTGGAAAAATATCTTTGGAGTGTATGAGCGATCATACACAATCTTTTATAGTGTATGGTCACTCATACAATGGGGTGTCCTTACTTTGATGTTTTATTTGCTCCTTTTCACCTCCTGGGACTGTTTCACCGCCACAGCCGTTCTCAGAGGATCGCAGGTCACTCGACCGCACATGCACGCCCACCTTCCAAGCTGTTATGCTGCACTAGCTACGTAGCTAGTGCAGCATAACAAACTACCCGATGTAGCTAGTGCAGCATAACGTTTTGAAACAGATGGATTTCCATCTGTAACAATGTTCCACCATACATTATAAAAGGGTTACATTTAATGTATGCTGAAAATGGAAAATGAAGTTAGAGGTGGCATTTTAAGCTTCAGTTATTCTCTATGACCTCTATGCACCAAGCATGGTACAGTGACAAAGGTAAAAGAATGCATAAATTCCCTCATGTAACCTGCAAGAAACAGAAAAGTATCTCAGTCCCAGAAGTCTAGTAGATGCCAAATAGGAGCCACCCTAAGTCCCCCTTCCGCAACTGGAAGGGGCTACATATTACCCGTCAATCGGAAAGAGGAAAGGACCTGCAAAGGAAGTCCTATCCATATCAACTGTGCCTCCTCTATAGTGCTGTGCTACAACCTGAACCGTACCCAACTGTAGTGGGCCAGAGCTCCACATAAGTTTCTTTTGTCAGGGCACCCCAATCCCATATAAATGAGGTCGTTGGAGAAAATCACAACTTCCATTGGCTCCCTTATTCCACCTGTAACAAGAAGTACTTCCACGAGGCCTCTGCATCCTGCAAGTCTGCACCCCACTAGTGTGGCACATTTCAGAGCCAGGAGTGCTGCCATTGTCAAACTTCAGACTGTGCCCCGCCCTACTCCTTGCTAGCTCTGGTTTGTGAATATGAGGGAGGGAGGGGGGAGCAGTGATGGGGAAGGATTTTTGTTGTAATTTTTCCTACTGCAAGGGGATATGGCAGTCCTGGCTGCAGGCTGCCATAAAGGCCGTTGCCTGGCTAAACATTTACTGGCAGCCCCTCTCCTCGCAGATCTCAGTACGCCTGTATGGGGCACTTTAGGACTGTAAGTGCAACTAGAAAGCTACACTGTGCAGAGCTCTATGAGCCAGGGATTAAATAGGGCCCTTGGACATCATCAGACCTGAATCATCCCACTTGACAGAAAAGCCACAAAAAGCACTAGCCAGTTTGAAGGTTTAATGAATGTAGCTTTTATTATGAAAAAAAAAAGCCAACGATTATTCCAAATCCAGTGGGTGAAAGTCTCACTCCAGCATCTGTTCAAGGTAAAACATACCTGACTGGCGAAGATAATGATCCTTTAGAACACCCTTGATGACAGCCGTAATAGACCACAGGCATTCTGCTGTTTGATTGCTACCAGGGCACTCAGCCAGGATCTTCAAACACATTTTTAGCCAGGTGTTATTCAGCATATCCTAACAAGAAAAAGGAAGTTTGATGCTATATTAAAAGACCCAGTGTTTTCAATACCAACATTACCTGATCAAGTTGATGACTTGCACTGTATTATAGATAATCCATCTGTGCTGCATAGGAGACTGCAGAAAGAACTAGAGAACTTTGGGGTGGGAGAAAGGCAGACAAGGTGGATAAGGGACTGGTTAGCAGGGAGGAAGCAGAGAATGGTAGTGACCAGGATTAAAATCATAGACCAGGGAAGTTGTGAGTGACATACCATAAGGGTCAGTCCTTGGAACTGTTCTGTTCAACATGTTCATCAGTGGCATAGGGGAAGATATCCAGGGCAAGATGCAGCTCTTTGCGGATGACACAAAATGCTGTGGCAGGGCAGACAATGAGTAGGGTGTAGGAGAAATAATAAAGGACCATTGAAAAACTAGAAAGGTGGTCCAAGTTTGGGCAATTGAGGTTTAGTGTGAAGAAGTGCAAAGTGATGCACACTGGAAAGAGGAACCCACACTTTGTACAGACTTGGTCAGTAAGCATAACAAAGACAGCAGAGGAGGGGGATCCTGGGTTGATCATTAGCAACAGTCTCACAGCCTCAAGTCAAAGCAGCAAGTCACACAGGCTGATGGGGTGTATAGGCAGGGGGTTTTGACAGGAGAGGAGAGAGGATACTGCCCTTGTACATGTCCCTGGTGAGGCCCTGTCTGGAGTTCTGTGCACAGCTCTGAACCCCACAACTGAAGAAGGCAGGGACCAGCAAGAGAGAGTGCAAGGAAGAGTCATGAAGATGTACCAGGGGCAGCAGGTCAGGACATACAAGACAAGTCTGACAGACTCAAAATGTACTCATGACAGGTGGGGGGCCGGAATATAACGGATGTGCAAATTCTTAAGAATAAAGCTGACTGCGAAGACCTGTTCACTAGCAATGAGAGGGCAGTGATGAGGGAGCATGGGTGCAGGCTGGTTGGTGGGAGGTTTAAGAAGGATGCAAGGAAGTTCTTAACTGACAGGGTGGTGGACCAGTGAAATCGGCTGCTGAAAAGAGATTGTCAAGGTGAGGACTGTAAAGGAGTTCAAGGTCCGGTGGGACAGAGAGGAGTAGGGTGGGTACAAGGGGCAAGGGGAAGGGCAACTAGGAGGAATAGAGGAGTCAATTAACTCTATGGACCCTGCTCGGCAGCAGGATGGAAGGGACGTAGGTACATATTATGGATAGACTAACTGGACTGCTGGTCATTTTCTGCCGTCACTAAGTTTCTCTATAAGTCCAATTCAACCAATCAGTGCTGAGAATTTGCTGCATATGAGGACCTCATAACTATGAAAGCCTAACATGCTGCATCTAAAATAAGAAAAGTTCTACTTTTGAAAACTGAAAACCATGCAGGAGGGAACAGTGTTCGTTTGCTGGATAGTTAAATGTTTTTTTACATAAGTCAGACAGTTTAATAAGTTTTAATAAGTTTACAGTGATGGTTGTGATGTGATGTCTTTATGGGTATCAGTGTGTGTCCCCTTGCATTCTTAGGGTGCCAGAACTGCTAACATTCAGTTTGCAGTTCTCTAGCCTTACAAATGCACACACAGGCACTCTAATAACCATAAGAGACATTCTGATTGTCCCAATAAACTTACATTATAAGCTGGTACTTTCAGCAACAATACCTACGTACAGTAGAGGACACACACAGCCCCACCAAACGAAACTGTAGGTTTCTTTGTACTTGCCTATCTGCACCACAGCAAGTGGTGCAGAGCAGCTCATCTGCCCCCCGCAAATCAATGTGGACAGGACTGGAGCTCGGCAGAGGCACTCCAATGTGGCCACTACTATTCGCTGTTGTTGTGAGCAGCGGAAATATCACAAGTGATTTTCAGCCATGTAGAGCCACTCCCCACAACCTGCAGCTGTTGTGGGGTGGGGAAAGAGTGCACAGAAAGAGAGTTGGAGTAGCTGTTATTTTTTTCTATCTTTTTCTCTCATGGTTCCCTGGTTGGCTGTACATCCCGACCAACCTCCCGGCTTGCACCCATATATCAGGCCAACTTCCCTCAATTCCGCCATGGATTGCCCTCCTGTGGCAGGGTGGTGAGGAGCCCCTCCCCAAGCTCAACTTACCTTGAAAGATCCAAACAGAGGAAGCACCATTCGGGGTCGGGCCATGGAGGTTGGAAGCTCATGCTGCCCGACCAGGAGCCAATTTCCTTTTTCCTGTATTCCCCAGAGGCGGAGTGTGCAAGGATGCCAGCAATGGCACTGCACACCCTCCTGCATGCGCACCCCGTCAAGTGTCTGCTCTGCCTCTACACCTCTTGGTGTGTGTCAGTGTGCTAGCCCCCAGCCCCCGCTAGGGGTCAGGCATTCACAGACATCTGAAAACTCCTCCTCCCCGGAGAAGGAGAGCTGTCCCTAGGATGCTTGATCCCTCTCCTCCCCTGCCAACCCCTGGCGGCCTGTGCTCGCTCCTGAACACTGGTCGCTGGTGTACCGTGAGGTGTTGCATCCAGCGCCTCAGCCCTCAGCGCCACCAGGCCGGCCTATTATTTATTATTAAAAGGCACCCGCAGTGTGGGCCTGTAGGTGGAGGGATGGAGCACACAGAAGGAAAAAGTGGGAGGGAGTGTTTTTATATTTATAACATATACAATAATGGATGGGGACACATGTGTTACATGAATTTAAATGGTCGCCCGAGATGTGGGATGCTACCTAAATCCCGAAGGCAAAGTCCGAGGGATGTTGTAGTAGTAGTAGTAGCAGTAATAGTAAAACAACTGTATTTATACAGGCAAGTATTTGACATGCAAATATTACACCATAGGGCCGAGCAAGCCCCGTTTTCAAGGCATTCCTATATTTAACATTGTAAATTACAACAAATAAATTATGGCACAGGGACAGAGACTAAAATTCAAGTACAGTATACAAATTAGTAATTTACATAACAGTCAACATAAATCCCAAGGAATTTGATTCAAAAACAATATAAGTACAATAAACCTTTAGTAACAGAGACATTCGTGCAGTTTTGAACATATTGTTTAAATATATCTACAAAGTCAGGTCCCTCCACTGGCTTGGAAAGTTATTCCAGGCAAATCGCTGCTCGACATTTAAAAGTCAATTCCCTAAATTTATTTCTAGCTTTAGGAATCTTCATGCGCAAGTTTTTGTCCCTCAATGAAAATTTATGGTTTGTCCACTCAATTGAGCTAACTGATCCAGTAGGCTCACCAAAGTTTAGACTTTTGAACAAAAGGATAGCCCATGCATTATCTCTTTTTTGTTGAAGTGAACTCCAAGTTAAATCACGATCGAGTGTACAGTGGTGAATGTTAAAGCCACTTCTTAGCACAAATCTGGCTATTTTGTGATAAGTCACATCTAGCCTACGTAATTTTTTTCTACTATTATTAAATATATGACTATCATAGTCTAGAAGGGGAACCAGTAGCTGATTAGCCACTGTCATACGATCTTTCCTAGTCAGGCAATGGGGCGCCTGTCTAATGGCTCCCAACTTTCTCCCCACCTTGTTTACCAGGGAGTCAATGTGAAGCTCAAAGTTTAAATGATAGTCTAATTCCACTCCCAGGTACTTTTAACTCTGTACCTGGTATAGGATCTGGCTATCATTTGCCCCAACTTCTAGAGTTTGAGGTAAATTTACATTGTTCCCCCTATTTGTACAAAATAACATGCTCCGAGTCTTTTTTAAATTCATAAGCAACACCTTAGATGCGAACCACTGTTCCAAACAATCAAAGTCAGTCTGGAGTTTAGACTCAACATCTTGGGAATTTATTCCCCCTGTGACTATTACTGTGTCGTCAGCATATAATGTTATGTGTGTATTATGTACAAAACTAGGGAGGCTATTCACGTACACCAAAAACATCAAAGGGCCCAGTACAGAGCCTTGGGGTACGCCCCTGGTTATTAGGACCAGATCAGAATTTATGTTTACTATGGACATCACTTGGGATCGATTTTCTAAAATATGATCTGAACCAAACCAGGGGTTCATTCTTTACTCCTATCGCTTCTAGGCAGGTCAAGAGTCTTCTATGTTCTACCATATCAAAAGCTTAGGACAGGTCCACGAAGACCGTGCCATGAAATGACCTTCTCCAAAAGTGGTAACCAATTGGTCATAAAAAAGTCCGTGAGTGTGGTCTCCATGGACCATCCCTTCCTAAACCTATATTGAGCAGGTGTTATTCTTTTATATTTTTCCAGGTATCCCATAAGTTGGGAATTAACTAAATATTCCATCAGTTTTGAAATGATTGATAACAGGGCAATAGGCCTGTAATTTGTGGGATTAGAGGAGTCTCCCCTTTAAAAATGGGAATGACCTTAGCCCTTTTCCACTTGCTAGGGATTATCCCCAGAGTTAAACTCATATTAAACAAGTGTGCAAGGGGTTTAGAAATCTCTACAGCTGTGTCCTTCAGAAAATTGATTTCTATATTGTCCATACCGCTTGCTTTGTTATTTTTAAGTTTATTTATTTCTGCAAGTACCTCCCTTGATTTAATAAATTTAAATCTAAAATCTGGAATGCTAATATTACTACTTTGATCCTCCATGGGGTTTCTGTTCTGAGTCAAGATTATACTGTCCTATCTAAATCAGGAAGATTTATTAAATAATGATTTAAAATTTCCACAGCTCTTTCCTGGGTAACTAATTCTCCATTTTCTCTTAGGATTATGATTTTCTGGCCCTGTTCAGGGTTAACTAAGCTCTTGATTAACTTCCAATAGTGCTTTGGCTCCTTGGTGTTCTCTGTCTTCTGTCTATAATAAAGCCCTTTTATTTTCCTAATCTCCTGTTTAACTAGATTTCTTACTTTTTTAAACTTATCCCGAAGATCTTGATCTGATTTTTTGTTAGCTTTTTTCCATTGCCTATCTTTTTCCTTTAATAGTGTTTTTATGGAGGCAATCATCCACGGGAGGTGCTACGATTTTATTTTCCTGAAAAGAAGCACATTCATTACAGGCCCCTAGGAAGGATTGTGAAAAGTCGTCTACTGCCAAGTCTATATCTTGTATAAGGGCAATTCTATACAGGCATAAAGCTCTAACTTTGTTTAAGAGTACTTGAGGATTGTATTTTTTATAGCATCTCTTTGTAATGTAGGAAGAGCTTTTTAGAGGGTTTGTGCCTGCAGTTACTTTTACTTCACACATGATAATGTTGTGGTTTGCTAAATTTGGAGGGTTTACCCCTTTGTCCACCACTTCCATGCCTGAAGTTACAAAAATTAAATCAAGTATATTTCCTGCGCTTAATAATTTCCCTTTCCTAGCTGGAGAAGTTATTATTTGATCCACATGTAATGGCTGGATACATTCTCTTTTTCCCCGTTGTTCTCCCCAGGCTGTGTTAAAATCTCTGATCAAGACTAATTTTTAATCTTGTACATATTTTTTAATTTCTTGAAAAAGGTTCAAACAAGGCAACCTTCACCTTTGGGGAGATATAGCCCCTATAACTAGTTTTAAATTCTGTACTTGAACTAGTATACATTCCATCCCCCCTTGGGTACCAGAATATAACAATTTAATTGGGCCTAAGGTGCCCTTTATGTAGACTAAAATCCCACCCCCACGAGTTTCTATTTTGTCTGTAATTGTGAAACTTTTTTAATTCAATTTCTTTTGAATCTACTGCTTTTGTTAGCCAAGTCTCAGTTAATACAATCACAGCATAAAAAAAACACTTGTACCCAGGATTTAAACAAGTCCATTTTCTTTACAAGACTCCATGCATTATCATGTACTATTTTTATTGTTTGATCCCCTGGGCCTGGGTTTAGCTCTATATCCCCACAAAGAATTAATGAGAGCCACAAAATCTTATGATTTAGTTTTACATGGCTTGCTAAAATGAGTTACATTTTAAAGCCTCTCTAATTTTTGAGAACAAGTTTCTTCTTTTTGTGTAGGTCCAATTTTACATTCCCAATTGGTGCTAAAATCCCAACCAATTGTGTTCTCAATGAGAGTGGATTTGAATCCACTGGAGCAAAAAAATGTGAGTATACACACCAATAGGCCCAAAAGACCGAACAATTTCATTTTTATAATTTTCTACTAGTGCTAGATTAATAAAACAGGTCTATGTGCTTTATAATACATCTTAAGTAAAAAATTCCCAATAAATGAGTAGCTAAAAACAAAGCAAGTACTTTTAACTAAGATGCCCAGGTTGTTCACCCCACTACCAATAGTCTGTTCAATCCTGAATAAAACAGATTTAACTGACCAGCAGCAATTTTATCGAACAGTGTCAGAGTGTAATGCTCCGGTAAGATCGCAGTGCTACCAAGCTCTACTTAGGCTAAACACTCACAACAAGAAGACAAAACACTTAAAAGAACTCACCAGAGCACACTCTCTCTCTCTCAACCAAGTTTTCTCTAGGGAGTGGCACAGCCACTCACGCTCAGATGAGTGGCGCAGGATTTTAAGAACAGAAGCCCCACCATCGGTCTCCACTCACTGGCTGCAAGCTCCCTCGAGCCCCCTACACGTCAGTAGTAGCTGTAAAATGTTAGGAAGTTTGTTTCAGCGTTTTAGGCAGCAAATTAATAGAATGGTGAAGTTCCTCTCGAGAGAGCTGCTGACCTTCTGAAATATCAGCCGGTATCTGGATGGAAAGCTGTTGCTCTGTTCAGCTGGCAGCATAGGCTTTTAAGAACACAAGCCCCACCTCCAGTCTCCACTCACTGGCTGTTGGCTCCCTTGAGCCCCCTATACACCAGTGGTAGCTGCAAAATGTGAGGAAGTCCATTTCAGTGTTTTAGCCAGCAAATTAATAGAATGGTAAAGTTCTTCTCTCTTGAGAGCTGCTGACATTCTGAAGCAGGAGCCAGTATCTGGATGGAAAAAGCATCCCACACCCAGTGCAATGATTAAATTCAAGTAGGACATACTTTCCCAACTTTTATTTTTTTTTTTATAATTGCTGGCCAGCAATTTTTTCTGATTCAAGTCTGTCTCTCTCCCCCCACCGGCCCCTACAGGTTTTTTTTTTTTTGCAGACCTGCTTTTATGCTTTATTTAATTCAGGTTGTGCTTTCTTGCAAAATAGTTTAAAGTTTAGATCGTGATTGTGATCACTGCTTACCCTAGTCAGCCAAGTTGGAGCCCTTCCCCAGTGGCAGTTCTCGTCTTCTGCTGATGCCAAATGGCAGGATCAACCAGATCAATTTTGTTTTTGTCTTAAATTGTTAAAGTGATGGACCGCGGAACTGCTTAAAAAAGAAACAAAAAAAACAACCATGAGCTTTCAGTCTGGCTGCTCCTCGCTGCTCAGTAGGAGCCTATGTTTGAAAACACCATTAGTCCACGAATGGGACATGAACAGCCAATGAGGGAGCTGCTGTTTCTGACTGACTGGGTGCATGCTCACCGTAACGGATTCAGCCCATAGAAAACTACTGACAAGTCAATATAATATTAATAATAATAATTAAAAATGACATACCAGAAATTGCAGGGGTCAGAGGGAGGACAGGGGAAGGAATTGTGATACCCCTGTTGCGCTCCATGTGGACGCGCAGTAAATGGCTTCAGCACTGCACTACACACATGGGAGCTGTACAACTGCAGGAATGCAGCAAACATGTAAACACACCCTATATGCTACATGAAGGTGGCTGAATTACCCATTTAGCAAGAAGAGGTGGCCCATCAGATTAAGGACAAAATGCTATGGCAGAGTTGAGTCAAGCAGCCTGTAATGTATCAGAACTGTGGCCAAATGGAAGGCTTCTGCTTCCAGTGCCATCAACCTACTTACCTGTACAAGTACTGAACTCAATAACACTGAATACAGTATACACAGGGAACAGGGAGTCCACAGGTTTTACTTAAGACCACGCCTATAAAATACTTCTGTATGGCCCACATCAGAGGCTGATTTCCCTCCTTAGGTTCTGTCTTCCTTTATAAATTATAAAATTCTTATGGCTAGAAATATGATCTACCCTTTAAAAGTGATTAGAAATTCATAGGCAATGTACTTTTACTTCAAATCGAGACACAGCTTTGGATATGTGGGACTGAACTATTTTCTTAGTGACCTAAAGCCTAAAGGACATTCTGCTTTAAAAGTTCAAGAACAAACTTATAAATCCTGTGGGAGAAATTAAGCCTTTGTTTTCTATTTGGACAAAGAAAAGCCAACAGAATTCGAATTGCCAGGGGCGGCGAGGGCGACCAGCTGAATCGGGTCCCTCCCCAGCTACCGCATTTCCCAAACGGACTGTACCTCAGGGTTGAGGCACCGGCCAGCTGATCCTTGCCAGGCGGACCTCCCTGAAGCTGAAAGCAACGCAGACTCGTCGGAGCTTCCGAAGAACCCAGGGACCTGTAAAGAACAATGGAGAGCTGGAAGGCTTGTTTGCTCCACACCGATGCCTTTGTTTAATTTGGCGCCTTTGACTTTGTCGAATAGGCACAAGCGCCTATTGGCTAGAGGAAGCCGTGACGCTGGGCAGCCCCACAGAAAAAGGCTACATCCTCGCTGAGCGGCTAATCCTCCAACAGAATTCAAATCACCAGGGGCGGCGAGGGCGACCTGCTGAATCGGCCCCCCCCCCCACCGCATTTCCCAAATGGACTGTATCTCGGGGTTGAGGCGCCAGCCAGCTGATCCTTGCTGGGCAGACCTCCCCTGAAGCTGAAAGCAATGCAGAGTCGCAGAAGTTGAAATTTCCCGCTCACTCACCCCATTCCCTCCTCCCATTAAATGTGCAGTTGCCCCGCCCACTGCTCCTAAGTAGCCAATAGAGTGGGCTGGGGCCAGTATACTAGGCAGAGTTTCACTTGACTCATTCGCCTAAACCTGCTCCTCCTTACTGACATTTCACTGCCAAGCTAGTGCCATACGAGCCAGTACATTCTGCTCGCCAGTGTGTGGATCTTGCTCTTGAACTTGTTTGTTAGGCTCACAAACAGACAATAATCTGACTTATCATAACTGTGCTGCATTAATCTGATGCTAGCCTAATTAACGAAATGCATGAATCAGTGTATCCCTATATGATCTAATGACTAGTGTTAACTCAGGCACAGTGTGGGCTGTTTTAGCTGGCCATTGTTGTTAGGAAGCTAATGGGTAGGAAAATAATCTGTGTAAACCTGCTTATTACTTGAGTGGTAAAACCATCTTGTCCTGAACCTCGCTTTGCCCCCCTCCTCTGCTCTTTGCTTGGTGACTGTCCCGAAACTGAATACGACCTAACTGTTCTATTGCCAGGCAAAGGCATGAAACCACAGTGTCTGCACCCTGATGCAAGGATGCCTAGCTAGCGCTCAATGTGGGTTGGCAAGCTGAGTTCCTGTAAACCAAACAGAGGTCTTCTCCTCGCTACCACCTATATTCTATCTGTACGTTGGGTGGACTGGCTCGCTAGCCTACATGACCCTAACACCCAAGGCCCTCAGGTACCTGCTGCACACCCCACCAGCCACTACTACTCCCCATCCCCCGCATGCACCATCTCCCTCCTAGTTGCCTACGAATTCACAAGAAGTGGGATTTGCTACAGATCACTTCTCCATACCAGGAGTATACCCAGCAAAGTGAGGCTCCCATCTCTCACCCTAACCCTTCGTCTCCTGCTTACAGCTCTGCTGCTACTTGCACGTGATATCCAACTGAACCCGGGCCCTGGAATTGCAAATATCTCAATATCCTCCCCACAAGACCAGACCTGGCTGCCATTGAAGGGGATGCAGATCGCTCATATGAATATATGTAGCCTTCAGCCAAAGATACACGAAGTTCAAGCGTGGCTTGACCTATATAAACCAGACGTGCTAGCAGTTTCGGAGACTTGGCTAAAAACCCCATTTCCTCGAGCACAAAGTAGCTGCCTCAGGATATGTCCACTACAGAAAAGACAGAATAGTGAAAAGGGGGGGGCAGGGTGCTCATCTATGTGAAGGACACCCTAATCTCCTCCCAGATCAGCATGCTGCATAGCACGTCCCCTGAGATTGAATCGATCTTTATACGGTTCACCCTAGGCGGTGACAAGCACCTTACCACTGAGTGTGTATACAGCCCCCCTTAAAATGCTCTCCAATCTCTGGAGACACTCACGAAAGCCCTAGCCACAGAGGTCGCGTCCGAACTCTTCCTACTGGGGGATTTTAACCTGAACTGGGCCCAGGAGGCCAAGTCATCTATTAATGGCCTGCTGCATGAGGTAAATCTTGCCCAGATTATTACTGAACCCACCAGAATGAATCATAGAACGAGAGGGCACTCAACCATCAGCTGGGCTCTGGTGTCAAACCCAAAGAATATTCAATTGGCAGGCACTATGGCCGATGCCCCGAGCAACCACTCGCCCATCTTCTGTGTCTGGAAGAACAGGGCTGACAGGATTCAACCTAGAATCCTCACAACGAGGGACTACTCTAAATTATCACCTGAGCAATATAATAACTTTCTTAGTAACATTGACTGGAGTCCACTACGACGCCTCCCTACCCTGGACGGGGCAGTCGCCTTCTTCCTGAAATCCCTCAAGAGGGCCGAAGATCTCTTTGCCCCGATGAAGACCCATCGTGTTAAAGGCAGTTACTACAAGTGGATCACTCCCCCTCTAAAGGCCCTGATGATCCGCCACGACAAAGCCTGGAAAAAGTTAAAGAGCTCTACACTACTAGCTGACCTTGAGACCTACAGAGCTCTTAGAAACCAAAGTAAGCATGCTATCAAACTAGCAAAAAGGGCATACATCAATCACCTCCAGAAAACTAACCTAGGTAACCCGAGGTTATTCTGGTCTCGCATCAACGAGCTGATAAAGGGAAACAGAAAGGTAGCCCCAGGCTCTATAGCGGCTAATGGGCAGTTACTGAATGATGGGACCCTCATTGCTGAGGCCCTTAATCGCCATTTCACGAACCTTGATGATTACAAGGCTGGGCTCCCAGTGTCCAAAAATGAGTCCCACATTCTGGAACCTCCTAACCTAGACCGCCCATCTTTTCATCTGAGGTTAGCTAAGGTTAAAGAAGTCTTCACCCTTCTACAGTCCTTGAAAACAAGAGGATCAGGTGGGCCTGATGGTATCCAAGCTAGACTACTCAAGGACAGTGCCCCAGCACTCGCAAGGCCTCTGACCTGGCTCATGAACAGGTCCCTTCTAGAAGGGACTGTCCCAGAGCTGTGGAAACAGGCTCATGTTGTCCCTATTCACAAAGGTGGGCATGCGGAACCGATTGACAACTACAGGCCGATCTCCCTGCTTTGTACCCTTGCAAAAATTCAGGAAAACTGGTATACAGCCAACTCCATGAATACTTAGAGGCACACCTGCTTCTTTCCCCAGCTCAACATGGTTTCAGAGCTAAGCATGGGACAGACACTGACCTAAGTTCTCAGCAGATGTGCTTAGGAAACTTGACTCAGGGTCCAACACAGGTGCGGTTTTCATAGACCTTTCCAAGGCCTTCGACTTGGTCGACCACCGACTCCTACTTCAAAAATTGTGTAACATAGGCCTGGATACTCATGCCCATAGATGGTTTGAAAGCCACCTTACTGGTCGCTCTCAGAGGGTCAAGTGGAAGGACAAAATCTCTGATCCACTGCCCCTTAAGGAGGGGGTACCACAAGGGTCCATACTTGGTCCCCTCCTGTTCTCCTCGTTTATAAATGATCTGCACAACCACTGCGGGAACAGTAATGTTACCAGTACTCTGATGACGCCGTGATTTACAGATCCTCTGACAACCTGGATGACCTTGGTCCATCCCTCCAAGAGGGCATTCTCACTATGGAGGACTGGCTTACTAAGAATAAAATGGTCCTTAATACTACCAAAACCAAGGCTATGTTCGGACCCAGATCCCTTGGCCAAAACAGAACACAACTCCTACAACTCACTTCCAGGTCGAGTAACAAACATGAAGTGGTTGCCTCCACAAAATACCTTGGCCTTACTTTGGACCAAGGTTTCACCCTAAAACAACATGTTGACCAAGTCACCAAAGTCATCCATGGTAAACTTGGTACACTCTATCGTCTTAAGGATCAGCTGATCCCTGAAGCCAGGACCGCCATTGCCTTGTGTGTCTTACTCCCACCACTCACCTATGCTGCCCCGGTACTTCAGGGAGTGGCCAAGCTGGAGTTCAGTAAGTTACAGGTCTTGTACAACAAGGTGGTCCGCTTCGCCACTCAGTCCCACGCTAGGAGCCACCATTATGATTCACTAGCACTACTCAGCTGGCCATCATTCGAAGCCCATCTCAGGTACCCAGTGCTCTGCCTAGCACATAAGCTAATTAGCTCTGCACCTCCACCAAGCCTCGCAGGGCTCATAACTGCCAAGTGAAATCCTCGCAATCTACAGACCTCAGGCCAAACTCTTCTCGAAGTTCCTAGGGTAAGGACCAAGGCAGGGGACATGTCCTTTTCCCACACTGCCCCTTCCCTATAGAACAACCTTCCTCCTGAGATTCGGGAAGCTCCATCACCAGTGTGCTTCCGGACAAGACTCAAGGCACATATGCTTGCCACGAGTCAATGCCAATGCTACGTTAACCGACACTTCCACACTACCCGTCGGCCTGAGCACTTACATCACTACCACCTGAGATGGCAGCACTAACTCCATTGTCTCTCCTCCCAAAATATTCTACTCTGGTAATTGTGACCCAGTTAAGGCTCTGGCTCTTCTATATTTTTCACTACAATAATCGATGTAACGTGCTATGCAATATATCACTGCTATGTATAATTTTTATATATATATATATATATATATATATATATATATATATATATATATATTTATATTTATTTATACAACATATGTTTGGGAATAAATTCATGGATAAAAGTAGTATCTGAGACAGGTCGTGGAGATATCACTATGGCCATGAAGATATCATTGATATCTCCATGTTCCTATACGTCATAGTGATATCTCCACATTCCTATACATCATTGAATTGAAAGTGAAAGTCTGTCACTTTACATTGCCCCGTCGCTTCTGTTTAAAACCTGTCCCCCCCAAACCACACACACACACACACACACACACACACACACACCTACCTCTATTTGGTTGATCCTGCCAATTATTTTTATCTAAAAATTTAATTTAAGCACTTATCTGGTTCATCCTGCCACCGTGATAGTCAGTCGAGCAGGTAGCTGATGGACTGGTAACTGTACAGCAGAATTTTGTCTGCTATGGGACATGGGGTTACAACAGAGACTCCTTTGCTCCCAGTTGCTTCAGCACTGGATCCTGCTTCTGGGACTGTACCCACTCACAGTATTGCCCTAGGACAAGAGCAGTCGGCTGCTTCCCAGGTGGGAGGACGAGGGCTGTGGGTTTGGGAGCTGATATTTTGCAAAATCCTGTTGGAGCCAGGGTTTCCAAGCCTGTATTATGGATGGCTGATTTATTTAAACCTACTCTTAAGGAACCTGCTCCTCGACGTAATGCAGTTAGACTGCTTTATAAAGGGGGATTGTTGGACCCTCCTGATAGGGTGTATATTGGGAGGCATCTGTTGAAGGATTCTTTGAAATTTTATGCATCTGAAGTCTTTGCTTTGATTCACACTGATGGCAATAATTATGACATTAGCTTTAAAACTGTGGAAGCTTCAGATAGATTCTGGGTTAAATATAATTCACTGAAGGATACTCCACTTTGGACTCCTTTTTTGGCTGTTCTGCTCACTAAACCAGCTGTACGCACTATCACAGTTTTGTTCCGGAATGAAGGAGTGGAGTTGGCTGATACTTTGTTTTGGTTGAAAAAACGCTGTGGAGTGTTGGAACACCTGGTTCCTATTATGGATTCTGAATAATTCTGGACCTGTGGTTGGAAAATAAAGTGTAAATTGTTTATGACTAATTCTGGTATTGCCCCTTTACCAAGCAGTTTTTTTCTGGGTAAGGACAGGGGTTCTCTGTTTTACCCGGGGCAACCTAAATCCTGTCATAGGTGTGGATCTAGATTACATCTTAGTAATGCCTGTGACTCCTTAAGGTGTACTCATTGCTTAGAAACTGGTCATTTCACTGCAACCTGTATTAATTTGTTTGCTTAATCTCTGTGATGAAAGGCCATTCTTATGTTAAGTGTCCGTGGGCCTCCCATAATTCTGTGGATGACCATTCCCATGAAGCTCTTATTACACAGGCCCAAAAAAAGATCTGTGGTAAGGCCTCTCAGAAAAGAATGTGGGACCTTTTAAAAACCCCTTGTCCCAGGATCAGTTCCTCAACTGGAGTCCGAGTTACAGGCTGGCAGCACACTGTTCTTGTTTCGGGCATTACTTCCGATAGTACGGTACCATTGGCACAAGGGGTCCCGATGATGGGAGATGTCACTGAACCGGTAGACCTTCTGGAGCACCACTCTGTAGCTCTTGTAGAACCTGGCTCCCAGTCAGAGGTTATGCTTGTGGATGCAGAACTTGACCCTGTGGTTCCTCCCCTTGATACCGAAGTTCCTGTTTCAGATACCAGTACTATGCCCCCCCCCCCCGTGTTGGATATTGATTAGACTTTTCAGACTGTCTCTTATAAGAAAAGACAGAGGGAAAAGAATGGGATTCCGGTCCTAAAGGAAAGAGCGGAAAGTTGTGGTTAAGAAAAACTTTTACAGTCTAATAAATTTGATGTATTCGTTGACAACGAGTCAGGGAGTGCTGAAGAGGAGGATGAGAATTCTGCATGAGTCCTCATCTGTTGTCTCTTCCATGGGTGCTTCTTCAGGAATGGAGGATGGTTGTCCTGGGAAGCTTAAATGGAAAACCCGTTCGCAATAATGATCGACTTGTGACTTTTCTTTTTCTGTCTTTTCCTTTGCCTTATGGGTGCCTTCGTATCTTGTCTTTAAATGTTAATAGCATGAAGAGTGGGTTGCAAGAGATTTAATCTTAACTGAGTTACAGCCTTTTGGTCTGATTTGGTCCTTTTGCAGGATACTAGAATTAAGACATTTAAAGAGATACCACAATGATGTTCTTCTTGGATGTTGGGAGCCACATTTTGGTCCTTAGGGCCTGACAAATGTGATGGTTTGGGTATTTGTTTGCCAATCCTGATTTAAAGTTTCTCAATTGGTTGATTTAGAACCTGGTAGGGCAATGATTTTAGATATCTCTTATAAAACACGGAGATTACGTGTTATTAATGTATATGCAACACAGAGTAAGGCATCTAAGGTGGATCTTTTAGGAAGATTCAACCATTACTTTAGTACACCACGAATGGTCATTTGGGGTGGGGATTTCAACTGTGGTATTCAAAGGGGTGATAGGAGTCTACAGATGGACAAATTATTCTGTGACTCTAATGCTATACATGATATTGCTACTACTGCTCACTTGGTGGATTCTTACCAATTGTTTCATGCCACTGGTGGCTTTACTTTAGTAAAGGCTTATTACGAACTAGAATAGATTATATTTGGGTTTCTAAATCAGTACATGTTACTCATTCAGGTATTATTGACCTGGCTTTTTCTGACTATTCTGCTGTATATTTTGAATGCCATTGGGGTGAGAGCCTTTCTTATGACAAGCCCACTTGGAAATTGAATGTCTCTTTGTTAGACCAGGCACGTATCATTGTGGCTTGCAAGTCTTTATGGACTGCTCGGCTTTCAGTGCAATGTATGTATGACTCTTTGGTTGATTGTTGGAGGGACACAAAGTTGGAAATGAAAGCTTTTTTTCAGAAAACTGTGGGGTTACAACATAGAACTAATTACTTTTATTATTTACAGTGTAGGAAACACTACCATAGATTAATTTCTCTTGCTGATTCTACTGGTCAAGATTTTAGCTCACAGATTCAGCAGGCTAAAGCTGCTATGTATCAGTTTCAATATGATAGGATTAAAACTCTTAAGCATGAATTAAGGTTTGGCACGACAGGCAAAAAACAGATGTTCAGTCCTTTTAAAGATAATCAGGTTAACTGTCAAAAGAAATGTATGGAGGAGCTAATGGACGCAGATGGGACGATGTGTCATGATAAGGTTTCTATTCTGCGTATTGTATCTACATATATTAATGATACTTTTGGATTTCCACCTCAGATGTGTCATATGGACTCTTATGTGGCAGAGTTGGAACCACAAGCTGTTTTGCTGGATCAGGTACAACAGCTTGTGGCTTCTATTACCATAGATGAAGTTAGGGCTGTTATTAAAGCTGCCAAAACTAACAGTACTCGTGGACCAGATGGGCTTCCAGCAGAGTTTTACCAAATTTTTTGTGATATTTTGGCCCCGGTATTAGGTGATTTATTTAATATTCTCTTACGCTCTCCTGAACTACCAGAATGGTTAGTGGAAGCGGAGCTGATTCTCTTGTATAGAAAGGATGATAGAAGGACACTACTCAACTGGAGGCCTATCTGTTTGCTGAATTCTGACATTAAGTTTTTGAGTAAAATTTTGTCTAACAGATTGTCTCATTATGCTCGTACTCTTATTAGTACTGTACAGGGTTGTGGTGTTCCCCACCGAGGGATACATGATAATCTGATTTTGCTTAGGGAATTGTTTTATAGAGGTCAGAAGCAGAGTATCTCTGGTTTAGTACTTAGCTTAGATCAATGTAAGGCCTTTGATTCTATTTCACAGGACTATTTATTTTTAGTCTTGGGCTGCTATGGGATATCTGTTTAATTTATTTCTTAGCTCCTGAAACTTTATTATAATATAGTGTATGGAAGAATGTTATTATGGATAGAAATCCATAAAAAGAATGGAATTGTTATGCTGCACTAGCTATGTCACTACTGCAGCATAACAACTTGGAATGCTGCCACACAGTTGCTTTCCTCCATCCAGTTAAGCTGGAAGTTGCTGTTATTTTAAACTTGAACTTACAGAAACATCTACAGCACAATGTCAGTTAAAAAAAAAAAGAAAATGTTAACATTTCTATTCTCTGTTGTCTTCTCCAGCTGGTTTTGTGTGATTTTCTGTGCTGTGACTGCCCATACACTATAAAAGATTGTGTATGAGCAGTCATACACAAACAAGGAAATTCTTGGATCTTGAGGTTTCCTTGGTAACAGAGTACCTCTCGAGCTGCGCTCTCGAGGTCATCTGTTACCAAGGAAACCTCTCAATACAAGAATATCCTTGTTATGTATGACTGCTCATACACAATCCTCTATGCTACAGTAGTGCCAAAAGTAAATGGTTGGAAAGGGGTTAGGATTGGTTTGAAACGGGGTGTGAAACAAGGCTGTCCATTGAGTTCCTTGTTGTATGTTTTTGGTATAGATCCCCTTTTACGGCAAATTCTTAATGATTCTAGGATAATAGGAATACCTCTGGTACATTCCCTTCCCCCGTTGAAAATACTCGCTTATGCTGATGATATAGTTCTTTTGGTACAAGAACGTACTAGTGAAGAAGTTATATCACAACAGCTTACTGATTTTTCCAATGCTTCTGGTTCAAGTATTAATATGGACAAATGTTTTGGATATTAGTTTATGTATGATGCTCCTAGGATAGTTACGTATGCAGGTGTCTCAGTATCAATGGATCCAGTTACTGTTTTAGGTCTGCAGTCTGGTGCTGTCAATCCGGCAGTTGTTAACTGGGAAAAAAATTGCCAACAGCAGAAGGGTTATTGGCCGTTGGATTCATAGGCCTTTGTCCAAGCATAAAGGATATTGTTGTTGAAAACTTTGATTGTACCTCTTTTTCTCTATGTTAGTTATATTTATCCCCTGCGAAGGTTTTGTATACTAAATTGTATAGTTTGTTTTTAGTGCTTTATGGGGTAGGGTTAAATCCTGTAAAGAAAATATTACTTATCGGAGTATAAAAATGGGGGTTGAATATGCTCCATCCTATAGCATTTTATTTTAGTAATTTTCTTTATTGCAATATTTTGGGACTCAATTGACCTCATAGTAAGAGTTGGATTAATTTATTGACTGAATGGATTAGGCCCGGTTTGAGAGCTTGGGAAAACAAAAATACTAGATTGTTTTCTAGGTTAGAAGTTGTCCCTCAAGTTGTTAAGGAAATGTTTCAGCAACTTATTCTTTGGAAAGTTGATTATAGTATTATGACACTGACTAGGTGGATAGAAGTTTATGATGCTATTGTTCAGGCTCAATGCTTGGAACCTCTTATATTGCCATATTGTACTGAGCATAATAGTCAGGGACAGTTTTGCAATTATTAAATGCTAGATTACCTGTGTTTGTTTAGGATTTAATGTGGTTGACTTTGCATGGCAAACTGAATGTTAAAACAATAATAAGCATAAGGCAGATCAGGAAAGATATTGTTTACGTCGTTCTTGTACCAAATTCTAGAAACTCAGGAACACTTATTTTTGGACTGTAGTTATGCACAACAGTTTGGAGTTTCCTAGCTGATCACTGGAAGATACCTCAGTTTGGTTCTCTTACTTATCAGGAGTTAATTTATGTTCCAGGAACTTCAAGTTGGCAATCTTTTTCAACATCGATGTTGCAGGTTTTATTTGCTGTTTTGAAATACTATCTCTGGCAATCTAGGTGTAAATGGGTAGTACAACAGCACTATATCCCATATGATGCATAGTTGTTATTAATTACTGGAGTGATTAAACAGGTATATAAGACAGATTCGAGACGGTTTCTGATTCACCAGTTGACCTGTCTATGGCGGGCATGTGATGGTATCTTACAGAATGCTTCATTATGACTTCATCATTTTCTGACTTCTCACTCAGGATAGGTGCTTTTGTTTGGTTTTCTGTATTGCTTTGAGGATGTTCTTTAGTTACCTTGGTCATGACAGTACTGCTTATGCTATTTAGTGCTTACCTGTTTATACAGTTCTAGTTGTTTTGCATTATACTTCCCTTTCCCCCACAAAATTCCCCAACACTTTTCGATAAGTGCCATGGGATCTTTAACATCCACCTGAACTACAACAAATCCAGGCAGATGGGACCTCAGTTTAATGTCTCATCTGAAAGACAGCACCTCAGAAGTGCAGCACTCCTCTCATGCTGCACTACAGTGTCAGTACTGGGATATTAACCCTAGTGCCAGATGTGGGAACTGAACCCACAGCCCTCTGATCTTCTGGCTTCAGAGGCGAGGTGCTACGCATCTGAGCCACTGACACTGAAAAGTAATCATTTAGCACTTCTGCCTTATCTCACCCTGCTTCCACCCAACCCCCTCCTTCCTAATCCTTACTATGTAGTCCTTACAGTTCCTTTTCTCCCTGATGTACCTAAAGAAGTCCTCCTACCCCTTCTTAATGCCTTGTTCCATCCTGAACTCTGTAGATGCCTTGGCTCTCCTTACTGCCCTTGTCACCTCCTTCAGTTCCTTAAGGTACTCCTCCCTGTCCACCCCTTCCCTGTTTTCATATAACTCCTAAAGGCAGCTGTTTTCCTCCATACCTTTTTCAATGACCTCCTTGCTCACCCAGCTTGGTTTCTTAGCCCTAGCCTTCTTGCTCTGGGACTTGCTGCAGGTTCTGGTTGCCTCCACTATCCCCAGCTTTATGAGCTCCCACCTCTGGTTAGTGCCCATACTAGGTTGAATTCTGGGCAGGTACTCTTTTACCACTTTCCCCATCCTTCCAAAACTGGCCCTCCTGAAGTCTGGCACTCTTGTGCCAGACTCCACTCCTTCCTTGCCCATATCCAATGTGAACCATACTGAGTGGTGGTCACTCCCTGACAGCAGTTCTTCTGACCTCATTTCCTTCACAAACTCTCCATTTGCCAGCACAAGGTCAAGGGTATTCCCTAACCTGGTCGATTCACTGACCATTTGCATCAGGAAGCTGTCCTGAAAGGCATCCAGCAGTACCTGCTCCCTTCTATTCCTGGTTGTTGGGATACTCCAGTATACTCATGGCATGTTGAAGTCCCCTATAATTGCCACAATACCCTTCTCACAGATCCTTCCGACCTGTCCCACTAGTTCTCTGTCTAACTCCTCCGTCTGAAAAGGTGGCCTGTAAACTACTCCCACAGTTTACTGACATGTGTCATGGATCATTTGGTGTCATTCAGGGAACCATGTTACATGGGCTGGGGGGTGCCATCTTCAGTCATCTGTGAAGGATATCAACAACTCCCTCCACATGCCTGCACTGCATATTGTGCAGGATGAGGTATATGCTGTTATAATTTATGGTGCATTGCCAAACAAAATAGGTATAACAGAAATTAAATCCTTCTTGTGTTACACATGCAGTTGACCCCTCAAACCACATTGTGTGAATCCTTGTCCATGAACACTTTTTTGGGAAGCCAGGTACCATCTTCTTATGTATTTATGGGGAATGGGAGAGGAGAAATTATGGACAAAGTGAAGGCAAAACTATTTACCAGGAAAGGCACACTGAGACAAAGTGTTTTTCCATGTATGACCTGGTAGCACAAAGAAGTTAAATGACTTGCTCATTGCCACATAGTATGCAAGTGGGGGCAGTGGAATTTAAACCCAGGTCTCCAAGTTTGCCACTCATGCCTGAAACCACTGTACTACATTGACAAATGGCATTGACACAAGTATCCATCTTGTCACCACTTTATCACCATGATTGTCTTTGTGGTGACATGTTGGCTGCAAGAATATTACACAGCACACCAGAGCTGGCTTACCTCAAATCAAAACTGTGGAATCAACAGCTTGTAGCATAAGACTTGGTCTTACGAATGGGCTTATTCAATTTTAAAACAACCAACCTACGCCTATTACTGTCAAAGTAATGCATCCAATTGTGTTGGCCAGATACCCCTTTTGAACAATTTATGGAATGTCCTTGGGTGGGGTGGGGGTGGGGGTGGGGCTTCTCTGTCCTGGCATAATCCAGGTTTGTGTTTGCAAACTGGGCTTTGCAAATGCCATCTGTTCACAATGCCAAGTTGGCCACAGGCAAACCAGTGTTGTGCCGGGGTAAAGCTTGGTGAATCATGCCTCAGGTGGTGAACGTATGTGGTTACATGCATTGAGAGCAACAACCCTGTGGCACATTGGCAGAAGACCAGTGAATCTCTGGTCACCATTGCGTAGAAACACTTTGTTTAAAGGGATAATCAATAGACTTCTGTGAGGAACATCAGTATTGACAGTTTATGAAGTAAAAATATGCGTTTCAGTTTCATGTACCCGTTTGTCCATTGGAAGTTTTCATCCTGTCTACGGAAATGCCCCAGTTGATAAACTAGTAATTTGAGGCTTTCTTCATACAGGAAAAAGTCAGAAAGCTTCATTGTGTGACATGCAGTAAAGAACACCATCGGCACTACTACATTTGTACGGCAATGTGGGGACTCCATGCAGCAATAGCACTCAAGAGCAGTGTTCATAATTGTGCAATTATTGCATAAGCACCTCTCTCTGTTTTCCAAACGTGGATTGGGCAGTTGGAATCCTTCCACATCACCATCACTGTCACTGTCAACACTGCTGCCACCACTGTCAACTGTACTGCATTGCAGCATCTCATACTTATTGTACATTGGCTCAAATTGGTATGGCGCATTGTTTCTACACCCTTGAGACGTATGAACTTGATTGCCTAGGTCAAACACAACACATCAATAATTATTAAAAACAAAGGTCAGTAGTATTAGAGATTTAAAAAGCTAAAACTAGGCAATATTGAAGTGCTTACTTTTTGCTGCTATACAGTGCCAGAGGAACATGTTTGTCTCTGTATGTGCAAGACAGGTTCCATTGTTCTGCTCCATAACATGTGACGTCAGAACTTTGAAAAGGTACAGAGGCGCACAGAAGTCCACAGTTTATTATTATGTTTTTTTATGCTTGAAAACCCACAAACAGAAAGCACAACTGGCCATATTTGGATAGAGAACAAATGTAGGATGAAGGAGTAAAGGTTGCATCGGATGCATAAGGATTTCACATGTCTTATTTTTCTCTAGAACCTGCAATAATTAATTGTTTTATGGCAGAAAAATAAAATCAAAGGCAAAAAGTTTGCTTTGTGTGAGTAAATAATAACTGTGACTTAGAGCTACAGTAATGCACTGTTCCTAGTCATGTTTGTAGTGCACCACAACAATGTATTACTATATCTCAACATTGTAACAGCGTAATCCAAGTTGCTACCTTGTGTTACTTGTTGAATGGCAATGGTGCTATAGAAAGTACCATCTTCAAGTGGCTCACGGTTTGTTTGTTTTTTATGTTAGTCTTTGCTAACCGGTTAAGGCCCACTAGGCACAAGTGCCTGTTTTCAAGGATGACCTGGGAGCACTGAGCGGTTAAGTGACTTGCTCAGAGTAACACAGTATGCAAGTGGAGGCTGTGAGAATAAAACTCAGGTCTGGTCTGCTGGATGTACCAAGCACATTCACAGCTCATTACTCTAACCTCTAGGCTATACTGCCAGCCCAGTTACTTTGTATGTATTTGAGGTACTACTACTACTGTGGCATTCCATATTGATGGGGTTTTGATAATGCAGTATCTGTTCTCACAACATCAGTTTCTACCAGACACCTCTAATAGTTTGCCAGAATTACTTGAAATTGATGATTCCGGTCACATCTCTATCTCACACCTGATGCTGGTGATACCCTTGGCTATGCACCCCAACCTCTTTTTTTTTATACTTCACCTCCCACCACCAACACCCCAAAGTGGAACCCAACTCCCCTGTCTGCTTCCAGCTATCTGAGGTCTCACCCATGGAGCCTTGTCTTACTGCCCAGATGAGGAGGCGGTGGGAGTGCAGCCTCCCCTACAACCTCCCTCCAAAGTAAATCAAGTCTTCATCGGGGACCACCTACTGCAATCTGGCTGGCTGGGGGTGGACACAGTATTGGGCCATTGCATTGGTGTTGCTCCTGGTGGCATATTTTAGTGAGTACTCCACCCCGTGCAATGTAACATGTGACACCATGGAGTATGCCGGTGTCCATCAGGTTTCCACCAGAGGCCAAGAACCCCACAAAACTCCGGAGGAGCTGAGCAGTCCATTGGACGTTCATATTTGCTCCCCTCTGTTGGCACCCATGTTTGCTCCTGAACCTGGGTCTCCAGCAGCGAAGCCCACATCAAAGCACTGTGCCATTGGTCAGGCAGAACACCATTATCTTATTGGACCTCACCTATGCCTCAGTACTCTGCTTTAACACCTTCAGGTCATCCAACCTAGTAACCACCATACCCCTTTCTTCCTCTGTGACTGTCAGCAACACCTATTCCCATCCAGTAGCTTTTCACATACTTTATATGTCCCATGTGCATAATTGTACAGTTTTTTTTGTAAATGAAACTTCAGTTAGCTGTCCGGTGGTACAGAGGGTTGAGGTGCTAGTTCCATACTTGAACCACACGGTGACCTGGGTTCAGGAGCGGACTCAGGCGCCTGGGGGTCGAGAAAGGGGAAGGAGAGGATCGAGCATCTGAAGGACTGTTTTCCTCTCCTGGAGTGGGCTAGAGAGATGCCTCACTCTGTAGCGGCCCCCGGTGGAGACCAGAAGCACTACAGAGGTGGCACAAATTGGGGAATCTAAGGAAAACATAAGACAATGGTGCCTCCAACTGCTGAATGATGGCTGCCCAGGCCAGCACTTCACAGTAATCCGAGATGCCAACCCCACCTCAGCAGCACCCAGGGCCAACACCATTGGCCACCAGGCCCTTTCTCCTCAGAAGGGGCGGACCCACCTGATGAAAAGGATACATCTGGTTACCATGAGGTGGCTGCAATTTGGGGTCGGGGGTAGGCGATGGAGCCTTGGAGGAAGAGTCCTTGGCAATGGCCCAAAAGAGTGGCAGGAGGAGGCACGGGGGAGATAAATAGCGCAAAACAACAATTGCCAGTCCCCAGATCATTTATCAAGCTCAAATGTCCTCTATGCCTGACCAACACCTGTGATCTATACACACCGATTGTCTCATCCAGGAGCACTGCATTCAGTTCCATCTATGCCTCTGGGCCCTGAGGGCCATCCTCATCGTAATGCCTCCCAGTGCCCACTCATTACTTAGCCTAACAGAACAAACACAGCTTACCAGAAGGTTGCATTACAACTGCTTCAAAGTCCAGTTGTACCATAGGTCCCAAGGGCAGTGACATTTTACCTGTTGTGCCTCAACATGGATCAATTTACTCACACCTGACCTGCAATCTCATATGAAGTTAGGCCTCTTCAAATACAAACTATGCTCCTACTTGGCTATTCAGATGACTTGTCGCTGCCTCTGCAGTCACACATAATGCTGTAAGCCTCAGCCCTTGCTGTGCCCCAACGTCTGAAACCTGCCCTTGATATTATTATTGCACTTGATTCCCCTACATATGCCGTTTCGCTCCCACCAGTGCTTCTCCCTTCATCCCCCTTGTCCCTCATCCCTCCTCTGTGATCCACCATTTTCCTCCTCTCCACACCCACATTCACTACCCGTGACTATCCTTTCCTCCCCACCACTTACACACTTCAACTGCCACTTGACTGATTTTCCCCTCATATTCTCCAACTCCTTCCCAAAGTCTCCCACCCCACACTCTACCCTACACATTCAAACCACTTCCACACACCTCCTCCACCCATCCGAGACTATCACCTCCTCACTGCCCCACTCTTCTACTACTGCTCAAGACTCCAACCTTCCCCTCCCCGCCTTCCTCTATGACAAAGGAATTCTTTGATGTCCTTAGTTTCCAACTCATTTCTTCCCTGTCTGTCTCCTCTATTTCCTTACCCAAGCCTAGGTGAAGCTCCTTCTTGTAGAAATCACCTACTGGGTATTCCACTCCCTAACCTCATAAAATTATCACATTGTAATTATGATGCTGTAAACAAAATATGTTTGGTCTGCTCTGTGTCTCTCACTCACCGCCTGTTACTCAGTGTGTTTGTATTGTACAAACTGTAAAGTTCAGATTTACTGGTTACTCTTTTTGTCCTTTGTACTCATATGACATGGACCTGATGATATTGATCGAAGGATCCTTAAGCAGTTCACCTTTTGTCTTGCCGAACCAGTCACAAGGCTTATCAATCTCTCAATCAGCATCAGCCTCTGTCCCCTCAGTCTGGAAAGCCACTAGAACTATGCCAGTGATTAAGAAAAGGTGATCCTGAAATCCTGTCAAACTACCATCTTATTTCTCTCCAGCCTACGCTCAGTAAGCTGCTTGAAAAAGTTGTGCATCGACAGGTCTTGCAGTACCTGCTCCACACTAACCTTCAATCCCCTTTACAACATGGCTTTAGGGCTGGGCATAGTACAACTACTGCTCTAACCCAATTCACCAGTGATGTAAAATGCAATATGGATAAAGGCCTACTCACTAGTGCAGTGTTCATCGATCTCTCTAAAGCATTTGATAAGGTAAATCACCCTCTACTCATGGACAAACTGCATTCACTTGGATCTTCTGAATCCACCCTATTGTGGTTCACTAGCTATCTTGAAAATTGCTCACTAACTGTCTCCTTCAGTAGGGTACTCTCTGCCCCAGCCCCAGTCATCACTGCCATCACTCAGGGTTCAATTCTCGGGCCCCTACTCTTTTCTCTTTTTATCAATGATATTCCCTACCCCGCCCCTCTCTGCAATACTATCTTGTACGCGGACAACCTAGTACTTTACTCTGCCTCTAAGTCCATTACCAACCTAAACCAACAATTATCTCCTGCCGTTCAGTGCATCCAATCCTGGTTCTCCTCCAACTACCTAATCTTATATCTATCAAAGACCCAGGTCATGCTATTTGGATCCTCTAGACTGGTTCTGACCGTGGACCCTCAGTTTATGGTCCATGGCTGTGATGGATCTCCTGTCTCCAACACTTTATCTTTCAAATACCTTGGGGTAATGCTTGACCCGGCTCTTGATTTTGCTGCACATGTCAATGCGGTCTGTGTCACTCTGTTAACTCTAAGATAGGTGCTGCATATAGAGTACACCACTCACTAACTCTTGCCACTAGAACTGCTGTGGCTAGAGGTGTGTTACTTCCTCAACTGCTTTATGATCTCACAGTCTTCTCTCATGCCAATGCTGTGGTTCTCCATAAATGGGACATTACGTACAACAACATCTGTAGATTCGCCTTATCTGCCCCATGTCTGACCCACCACTGCTGACTTTACTTGGCCTTAAACTGGCTGCCTCCTAAAACACTTAGATCTTATGCACTTGGTTGTTTTATTCACTCTTTAACTCAAACACCTTACCCTGCTGCTCTGGGTGCCATGATTACCCTGTCTCTTAGTCTCGTGCCCTCAGGTCCTCTGCCTTCCCCTTGCTTGCTGTTCCCCCCTGCTCCTCTAAAATGGGTGAGCAGGCCTTCTCATGTTTTGCCCCTCAGTTCTGGAACTCTCTTCCCCCTCTTGTCCAGAACTCCTCATCTCACCTAGCTTTTAAACACGCTCTTTTTTCCCACCTTAATGTCCCTGGCTACTGTGACTGCACTTAAGGTTCTGTGGGGCATCTGCTTGCCTCCATCTGCTCCCTTGCCCCTTTCTGTTTTACTACCGTGTACGTGTGCCTGATGTCAAAGCACTGGGGGACTATTGACTTGTGTATTGAATTTATTTCTACAACAATTTGTTTTGACTGCTCTAACCTGCTGTATTATTTGCTGTTAATCCTATGCCTGTTTTTAATGCAGTTTGAATAGTTAGCTGTGACTGTTCATCTCAGCTTATATACCTCATTGTTGTTATTGTTGTCTTTTCCACACTACTGTAACTGTACTCTCCTGGGTTGTGCCTGAAAACAGGCAGGTTTCTTGCCTTGTGCACTTACCCAGTCATCAAAAGTAAATAAATAAACCTTTGTAAATGAGCTCACAGCTCAAAGGTTGTAATCCTAGACTCATAAATAACAAATAAATTATTAAAGCTTCACATAGTTTGGCATGTGCCACAGCTGCAGTAATGATTCAATTAGTGTAATAGAGTTCTCTCAAGAGATCCTTTTATAGTCCGGTCTTATCCTGCTCATTTTAGATTAACCATTCCACCTGCATGCATTGCCTCTGTGTACCTAAACTGTGAAGTTTAACAGATTACAAGCACTGTAAACCTTTGCCTTGATCAGCTGAATCGTGTTTCAGGCCATCAGATCTAGGGATAGTGAACAAACCACTTGGTTTCCATACTCATTAGTAATAACCCACGACAAGGGGTGGGTTTATAGTCATTTAATGCATGCCTGGGGTTTGTTATGATGCACGAGGTCACGGGCAGAGTGTACTGAGAGCAACCAGGCATGCATCAAAAGCCTGGAAATCTACAACTTACATAAAAACATAGAAGCTGCCGGCAGATAAGGACCACAAGACCCATCCAGTCTGCCCATTTATTTTTCTACCTTATAAATGTGCCATCAGCCTTTGCTCTGTCAATGGCATATCTGTTCATACTCCTCTTTATTTCTCCCTTATGCCTATCCCATGCCTGTTTGAAGCCCTGCACTGTATTCATAGCCACCACTTCCTGAGGTAGGCCATTCCATGCATCCACCACCCTTTCTGTGAAAAAGAACTTCCTCACATTACCCCTTAATCGACCTCCCTCTAATCTCATGCTGTGTCCTCTTGTCCTGCTATTTTTCTTACATTGAAACATGTTAGACTCTGTCATTAGGGTATACATATTGAGCTCCATTAATCTGTCCTTATGTTTTCTGATGCAGTCCCTGACCCATTTTAGTTGCCCTTCTCTGGACTGCCTCAATTTGGTTAATTTCCTTGTGAAGGTGTGGCCTACAGTACTGCACACAGTACTCCAGATGGGGCCTAACCAGTGTCTTGTAAAGACGGATTATTACTTCCCTCTTCTGACTTGTGATACCCCTACTAATACACCCCAATATCCCCCTAGCCTTACCTACTGCTTTAGTGGTCTATTTGGATGATTTCAGGTAATCGGTGATGATGATGCCCAAGTCTCTCTTTCTTCCATTGTGACTGCCAGCAACTCCTCTCCCAGCTTATAGATGGCTTCAGGGTTTCTCTTCCCTATGTGCATGATCTTGCACTTCTTTGTAATAAACCCCAGTTGCCACTCTTCTCACCATTTGTCGTTGGTTATTGCACTTATAACAGTTTGTAAAAAATAAATAAAAAATAATAATAATAATACAAAACAAAGGATGCACAACAAGGACAAGCAATCAGAGTATATACTGCCACCTTGAGAAGTTGTCAAAACATGTTAGTGCATAACTCAGGTTATGTTATGAACACAGACATGTCCAAAGTCTAGTCTGAGGATAAGATGACAATTCCAGGCCATAACATACCATGCAACCTCTGCAAACACGCTGTCTTCAATTGCCCTCCCCCTGCCACCAAGCTTGTGACTGTCTCCAAGTGGTACGTTCACATTGTGCCCCCCCAGTGACTTAGCTTCCAGTACTTTCACCAATGACTGCAACACCCTTTTCTCACTTTACACTGAGAGACACTGACCCACTACCACTGTGCCTCCCATTGTGTGTGTGTGTGTCTCTCTCTCTCTGTCTCTGTCTCTCTCTCTCTCTCTCTCTCACACACCCCCAAAAGAGTCTGCCAGTACAGCGTACCTCCTCTACTCAGTTTTGCCATTTCCTTGCTGAAGTGCATCTCCCTTAGCATCTTGACACTGGAATGCAGAGAGAAAATAATACTATTTTAACATGGGTAAAGAGCAGGAAGCAATACAATTGTCACAATAACCTTGGGTGACCTTTACATGCACAGTCCCTGTGATGGTCCCTCAAGCAATATCCATGGGCAGTGTAGCACTCATTACGTAGTGGTAAAATATTTAGTGAGAGAAAGCCATGTAAAACAAGCGAGAGAGTGACTGCTGCACTGTCACTGGGGATCAGGGTGAAGCAAGTGGCAAGTCAAAGCATGCTGTTGCAATTGCATTGTTTTCAGTCCACTTTCCTAACCCATGAGAATGGCAAGAAAGGCAGTGGCAGTAAATGCCTGGTAGTGTGAGAGTACCACAACAAGTGCGAGACAGGGACCCAAAACAGAAGCAGAAGCAGCGAACACAAAAAACATGTCTGCATCGGTTAAAAAGTTCAAGTTCAAGTTTATTACAGGAAAGACTCCGCTGAGCAAGCTCATTCACAAGAAGGTCCTGAGGCACATACACATACAGTTCACAATTACATAGACAGGAGATATAAAATGTAGAACAACAAAGAAAAAATATGTAATACAAGAGGTATACACAATAGAAGTCCTTATGCTATATATGCAGTACATTCCAGCTTTAACCTTGCCCTAAATTATGCAGCACATTTCAGCTTAATAAGTAGAGGGCCAGTTGGTACCTAGGAAGTTGACTTGGTGTTTGGGGCCTAGTAGCACCTACATATGTCTTTTAATTTAGAGATAGCTAGTGTTTTGTAGGAGTTAATTGATACAATGCTGGTTAGCTTCAGCATGGCTTGTAGTTGGTTCCAAATGTTTGGGAGTGCTATGAGACAGCTCTTTGGCCAACTGTGGTATGTCCTAGGAACATCAGTGGGATAAGATTAGATTTCCTTAGGGAGTAGCGCTGCTCAGAGATGTGTATGAGAGACGTTAAATAGGCAGGCAGTTTGTGGAGTAGTAATTTGAGGGTCCAAATGCCAGCATGCAGGAGGCGTCTGGTGGCAAGAGAGGTCCATCCAACTGCTGCATAAAGATCACAGTGGTGGGTCCTGTATGCAGAGTTAGTAATGAAGCGAAGAGCTTGGTGATAGAGTACGTTCCATTTAGATAGGCTTAAGGTAGGGGAGGAGATAAAGATAATGTCTCCGTAGTCAAGCAAGGGAAGGAATGTTGCTTGGACAAGTCTTTTGTGGGTCGTGAGAGAAAAGAGGGTCCTATTTCTAAAGAAGAATCCCAAGCATGCTTTAAGCCTCTTTGATAGATCCTCGATGTGGTCATTGAAGGAAAGCTTGTTGTCTATCCACATCCCTAGATACTTAAATTTAAGTACGACTTCAAGGGTTCACCTAGGAGGTAACTATGATGTTTTTAGGTGGGGTAGGTAGGGCACCAGACAAAGCAAGTCTCGAGAAAATCATTGTCTTGGTTTTTGGCATTTAAGAAAGCTTGGCATTGATAAGGTTGCTTTCTGACTGGATAAAGTCAGCTTGGGTGTTTCCCTGACTTCAGTTATGGACCAGACCTGATCGTACAAAACCGTAACGTCCATGAAAGAAATGTATGCTAGAGTTCTTTATGTGGAGTCAAGGTTGTTGATGTACAGGGAAAAAATGATTGGTCCTAGGATGGAGCCTTGAGGGACTCCTCTGGCAAATGGAAGGGGGGCAGATAGTAGGCCATCAACTTTGACTTTTTGTATCCTTCCTGTGAGATAACTGTTAAACCACTGTAAGGTAAGAAAAAATTACTCACCTTAGTAATGTTGTTTCTTCTAATGGAGTCTTGCTATATTATGACAGTAGCAGTTTGTCCCACCACTAGAACTGCTCCGGAGGTGAAATGGTTAATACCATTCCAAAATAGAACTTTGAGCATGAGCTCTAAGAGGCAGCTCTATCTGTGTAATTTCAAACCTGAACTGTCAGATCTTTACGAGCAAAAACTCACTAAGGTCTGTGTGGAAGCTGTAACCTATACTAGCCACATGGCTACCTAAATATTAACAACCATTGCTGGTCCCAAAACCCAAGACTCAAGTCAGGGGACCAGAACTACTAACACAATTCTAACAACATGAGAATAAAGCAACAGTATAATAAAACACACACACCCCAAACTCCCAAAAGGGGAGAAATGCTGAAAGGGAATAAAATAGTGCCCACACTAAGTTGCCCGCACCCCACCCAAGTAGAAGTTCTGAGAGGGCAGGCTGGGGGGGAGGTCATAATATAGCAAGACTCCATTAGAAGAAACAACATTACTAAGGTGAGTAATTTTTTCTTCAAACAAAATGAAGTCTTGCTATATTATGACATTAGCAGACTACACAGCAGTACCTCCATGGAGGAGGGGCAGAACCTACTTAGGAATAGGCTCTGAAGATCAGCTGTGCCAAACGAGCATCTCTCCTGGCCTGGACATCCAGGGAGTAATGCTTGGTAAAGTGTGTACCATTTTCCAAGTAGCAGCCTGGCATATCTCTAATATTGGATGTCTCTGGCAGCAGCTAGAGACGCAGCTGTACCCCTGGTAGAATGAGCCCTCAAGCCAGAGGGGGGATCTCTGCCCAGTTTCTGATAACAAAATTGGATACAAGAGACAATCCACCTGGCAATTGATCTCTTAGTGGCAGGTTTGCCTTTCCCAACTTCACCATAGGTAAGGAAAAGTTGGAGGGATTCGAACCTGTGACCTTTGGTATGCTCTATATAGTAACTAAGAGCTCTCTTAACATCCAGGCTGTGCAACCTCCTCTCACCAGAAGAGGAGTGATCAGTGAAAAATACTGGAAGGGAGATAGATTGGTTAAGATAGAAATCTGAAACCACCTTAGGTAAAAACTTCCTATTAGTCCTAAGGACTACCTTATCCCTGTGGAAAGAAATAAAGTCATTTTCCACTGACAAGGCTTGCAACTCACTTATGCGTCTAGCAAGTGATAGCCCCAGAAAACAGTTTTCCAAGTTAGATACTTAAGCTCTGCAGAAAACAGAGGTTCAAAAGGGGTTGCATTAACTGGGCAATACAAACATTAAGGTCCCAGGCAGATGCCGGTTCCCAAAGGGTGGATTAGTATGAGTAATCCCTTAAAAACTTGGAAAACACAGGGTGAGTGGAAAGAGGGGATGACTTTCCTGCTGACACAAAAGCAGATACAGCTGCCAAATGGACTCTCAGGGTAGCTGGTCTGAGACCCAAGGAATTAAGATGGACCATGTAATCCAATACAATGGGCAAATCAGCAGATTCTGGAAATATTTTTCCCAGCACACCAAATGGAAAACCTTTTCCATTTAAAACTATAAGTAGCCCTAGTGGAAGGCTTTCTGGAAGCCTTTAGGATTTCAAGAACACCTTGAGAGAGGTGTAAATCAGCAAACTCTAACTCCTCAAGAGCCAGGCCATGAGGTTGAGGGATTTGAGGTCTGGATACCAAACCCTTCCTGGGCACAAGTTAACAGGTTGTGAATCCTGGGAGGCAAAGGGAAGATGGATTGTCAGTGACAGAAGGAGGGGTACCAGGGCTGCCTGGCCCAATCCGGGCAATCAGAATCACCCTGCAAGGCTGAGATCTGATTTTGACTAATACTTTGAATAGGAGAGGAAGGAGGGAAAGCATAAAGAAACTTCCCTCCCAATCCAGAAGAAGAGCATCCAGGGGACTGAGCCCAACACTGGAGGCCTGCAACAGAACAGAGGAAGTTTGTGATTGTCTGGGGCTGCAAAAGATCTATCTGAGGGTGCCCCATCTGGCAAAAGACTATCCCCAGCACTTGAGGATCCAGGGACCATTTGTGATGGCCCTGGGAAATCCTGCTGAGAGCATCCGCTAGGACATTGTCCTTCCCTGGAAGATGAACTGCTATGAGGGAAGTGTTCAGGGAATAGGCCAGAGACCACAACTTCATTGCCTCGGTGCACAAGGCCGAAGACCAAGTGCCCCTGTTTGTTGATGTACCACATTGTTGTGGTGTTGTCTGTTCTGACTTATATCACCTTGTTGTGGACAGATGCAGAAAATTCTTGAAGAGCTAAAAAGACAGCTCTGAGTTCCAGCAAATTGATGTGGAGCAGAGATTCCTGGGGGGACCACACTCCCTGAGTGGAAAGGTCGCCCATGTGGGCTCCCCAACCCAGAAGGGAAGCATCTGTAGTGAGAGTCAAATTGTGAGCAGGGGGAATGAAGGGGACCCCCAATCTTAAATTGCTCTGATCCTGCCACCACTGGAGGGCCTGGATCAAGGTTCGAGTCACTGGGACCAACTTGGAAAGGGGGTCTCTTCTCTGAGACCAATAGGTTCTCAAGTGAAACTGAATGCCTCTCATCTGAAATCTTGCTCCCTGCACAACAGCTGTGGATGCAGCCATGTGTCCCAGGAGCTGTAGAAAGTGTCTTCCTGGTTGAGATGTGCAGGTGAAGGAGGAGGCCAGAGTCACTAGAATCTGTCACCCTTTCTAAGGGAAGAAAAGCTCTGGCTAGCTTTGTGTCCAACTCTGCCCCTATAAAGGTGAGTACCTGGACTGGTTCCAGAACCAACTTTGTAGATTTAGCAGAAAGCCCAGGAGGTGAGAAGCTGCTGGGTAACTTGCAGGTGAGATTTTACCTGTTCTGGGGACTGGCCTACAATGAGCCAATCGTCTAGATAGGAAAAACAGCAATCCTTTGCCTCCTTAAGTGAGCCACTGCCACTGCTAGACACTTTGTGAATACCCTTGGGGCAGAGGTAAGGCCGAAGGGCATTGCTCTGAACTGGTAATGACCTGAGGGTAGTTCGAATCTGAGGTACTTTCGATGGGAGCTTCTGATTAGGACGTGGAAATAGGCATCCTTGAGGTCCAGGGAGGCTAACCAGTCCCCTGGCCTTAGGGAGGGTAAAATCATTGCCAGAGTTACCATTTTGAACTTTGGTTTAAAAGATGCTTGTTCAGATATCTGAGGTCTAATATTCTCCTGTCTTTTTTGGGGTAAGGAAGTATCTGGAATACAGACCCCTGCCCTGGTGCAGGGAGGAACCCTTTCCACTGCTCTGAGAGCCAACAGGGTTGAGACCTCTGCTTCCAGAGCAAAGGTCTCTGAAGCACTTGCAGGTAGAAAAAGTCTGGTTCTCAACTTGGGAAACTTTTTGAAGCTGAGAACCAGACCGTGGCTTACTACTTCCAGAACCCACTTGTCTGAGGTTAAAGTGCTCCAGTTCTGACTGAAGTAAGCCAGCCTGCCCTCACCGTAAAGGAGACCGGCCCTGGGCACCCCATCAGGGTGCCTGCTTAGAAGCTTTAGGCTGAGGGGTGGGAGCTGGCCTGCCCACCCCTCGTCTGCCTCTGCCTCTGAAGAAGCCCCTCTGAGCATAGGCAGAGGAGGCCTGAGTCTGGTAAAAAGGCCTGTGAAAAGGCCTACCCCTACCCCTGGGGGTATGCCTCTGAGGAGTGGCTTGCTGCTCCTTAGCTTGGGCACTCTTGTAAGTAGTCCTATATTCATCCATCTTTTTCATGTAATTCTCTGTCTGCTCCCCAAACAGAGAATTTCCCACCACAGAAAATCCATAGCCTTAGTCTGGGTATCCTGTGACAGACTAGTACACCTGAGCCAGGCCAACCTCACGAAAGCTACAGATGTGGCCATGACCTAGAGAAAACATCATTAACATCCACAGCAGCATGAAACTGTACCTTAGAAGCCTCAATGCCATCAGCAGCCACCTGTTCTAGTTCGCTCAGCCAGCTGGCCATGGGCTTGCTTGGCTAATTCATAACAGTATCCCATCTAGATTTCTGATACCTAGCTACATAAGCCATATAATTTGCTTGCCTGAGTCCCAGAGAGGCTGCCATATACTGTTTTTTGCCATGGCATCAATCTTCCTGGAATCCTTGTCAGGAGGATGTGAAGCCAGAGGGATATTAGCTTTATCACAGGCTGCAGCCTGAACTACCTAACATGACTGCATTGCTGAGAAAGGAATTCTGTATCAGGACCTGACAATGTGTACCTTCTGTCCATCTTTTTATCTACAGGAGGCACAGAATTAGGAGCTTTTAAAATTTTATTGTTTGCTTCTAAAAGACTTATAGAAAGGAATAGACAATCTCCTAGACTCTGGAATATCCATCATTTCTACAAAATTAGTCTCCTCTTGCTCATCCACAGCTTCTTCAAGGAAGCTGGAGGGTTTCAACAACTTTTGTAAAACATAAAATGAGATGGGGACTCAGATAGCATAGGGGAGATTCTAGAGGTCTATCTGGGAAATGTCTGGTTCAATGGGCACACCCAGACCTTCCCAGCCACATTCATACTGTTCATAATCATCCTCCCTCCTCCTGTTCATAAAATTCCTCAACATCATATTCCTGAACCACTGGAACCGGACGAACCGACCTTTTGCCAGATAGTGGCGGTTCGGACAGAACCTGAGACAGTGACTGGACAATTTGTATGGCTTTTGTACTCTCTGCAGCAGTTGGAGAAGGGGTTTTGGACTCCAAACCTGCTGACTTTCTTGTTTTCTTTACTAGAATTGGTTCCTCAGAACCAGCTTTTCTTTGGCCCGAGGAAGTCTCGCCCTGGTCAGAGGGCACTCCCTCTGGTTCGGTAGGCACCGAACCGGGCTGGCCATCTGGGTCAGCGGACTTTTTGGCCTCTCGTTCCCTGAGCCTGCCCAATCTCTTTTCCAGGGTGGCTGCAGGGAAATTCTTACATATCTGGCAGTCTGACTGGAGGTGGTGAAACCCCAGACAATAGACACATGTGGTGTGTGGGTCAGCCTTGGCAAAGACTTCCCCACAGACATCAGTGTTGAAACCAGTGGGCCCGGTTTTTCTTTTGGGTTTCTCAGACATAATGCCAGCCTAACCAGAAAAACTTGCCCTTTAAACGGCAGTGCCAGGCAAGACACCCTTATCGGTTCCTAACCGTGTCACGGGTATTGGAAAAAATCGTAATAAAATCCATTTTTTTTAGAACCGATAAGAACTGGGAACCGCACTCTAAAATGTTAAACTTTAAAGTTAATAAGTTTTAAACCCAGCTGATCGGTTCAAAACCGAACCGATAAACTTACAAGTTCCACACAGACAAAACCTTTAATTTACTTACGATTACCACAGACAGAGCTTGAACCGAATGGTTTTGCGGTTAAAATAAAACTATTCTCGGTTGAATCGAACCGAGAAAACACTGTTTAAACCGAGAAATGAACCGAGCAGTAGGAGAAATCTCCGGAGCGACTGTTCACTGAGGCGGAGTAAAGAATCTGACAGTTCAGGTTTGAAATTACACAGATAGAGCTGCTTCTTAGAAAATGGGTTAGAAAATTCCCGGTCTCTGATTGGCTGATACCCCTGGCAAGGTGGGCATTTATCAGACAACAGAGACCAGGAAATATCAAGTCCCACTGCCAACTGCCCCATCACCACTTATATCCTTGTGCCACGTTCCATTTCAAACAAAACCAGCCACCATTTTTTTCTCCACTTAACGAGAGACCTGAGGCCCCACCGGCACCACCCTTCTTAGTGATGTGGCAACCCCCCAAGCTAACATTTTACTTTTCCCCTACACACTGAAGTGTTTCGCTTAATTCCAATGTTCAAACACTTACATAAAGTCCAACCTCTGTCTTGCCACCTGCCTTCCCTACTGACAGATACTGGCAGCGGGTCTCCATCTGTGGAGACCAGTGTAACAAAGCACCGCTAGTCACCTGGTAAGTGACTAGCATTTCAGAGAAAGGTCCCACCTTTTTTAAAATCTCGAAACTGGATTCCCGGATGAACTGAGCCGTTTCCATTAGCAGGTACAGTAGGCAATTGCTAGATGAACGAGTACCAGGGAGGGAGAGGCAAGGGAGTAAAATAATTTGCCCTCGCAGTTTTCATTGAGACAAAGAAAATGAGGAGAAAACAGCTTGACTGCAAACTGACAGCAGCAACAGAAAAAGTGTTACTCCGGTAGCACAACTGTGTCTGAGAGCATCGGTACTTTCGTTTTCCGTACCGCAGATGAATGTCAATATGTGGTATGAAAAGAAAAGTACTGCTTCTCTCACACACAGTAGCGGTTACGGAGCTAGTGCTTGCTGTCTCTCTCTCTCTCTGTGTCTCAACGGAGTTTGGGATTTTACTACCAAGCCGAAGGCAAGCAAGCAACAAAGCAAGCGGCTCCTACCTGACGTTCATTATCATCTGGTGTGCAAATTAAATTTAATAAAAAAAAATAAATACACACTATCTCACTTGCATTGCGCTACCTAGTTTTATTGCTGTCTGCAGAGACACTGGGATAGTGGTGCATTCTGTTGTCAGGGCCAGGTTCAGACGTGCAGCGTAGGCCAACAGGTAAAGGGGGGACGCTAATGAGCAGTTAACAAGACGGACGTGATCTCCTTGAGCTCCTGCTCTTACAGTTTTATCTTCGAGAATTAAGTAAGTCTGAAAGATGATTGTGTGTATATATGTGTGTGTGTGTGTGTGTGACCATGGCAACCACCTCCAAAAATGCAAGCGGAGGAACTATTTTGTGACAAATCATACTTGAAATTAAATTTTTATTAACATTTTCTTATTAAGCGTATTTTTGACGAGTGCCCATTTTCTAAAGCGCAATAATACCCTCAGGTGGCGGTATTGTGCTATACCGGACCTTCCAGGGCTATAAGGCCCTCTGCCTGCGGCGTCGAGCTCATTACGCCACTGGGCGGTCCGATAGCACAACACCCCTGTTCGGGTATTATTGCTTACTAGAGCTTGTGCTCAAATTCTATTTTGGAATGGTATTAACCATTTCCACCTCGGAGCAGTTCTAATGGTGGGACAAACTGCTACTGTCATAATATAGCAAGACTTCATGTTGTTTGAAGTGGAGTGGCACCTATGTAGGCAAGACAGGTGATTAGGAGGTGATGGTCTACAGTGTCGAAGGCCTTACTAAGGTCTAGAAAGACTGCACCAGTAACCTTCTTGGTGTCCAGAGCAAGGATCCAGTCATTAGAGACTTTAGCAAAGGCTGAGATGGTACTGTGCTTCGACCTGAAGCCAGATTGGGCTGGGTTTAGGAGTGAGTGCGCTTCAAGGTGATTTTTTGGTTGGTTGTATATAAGTTTTTCCAGCACTTTGGAGAGAACGGGCAAGATAGAGATAGGACGGTAGTTGTTTAAGTCACAAGGATCTCCTGATTTGAAGAGAGGAAGAACATGGGCAGATTTCCAGCAGGATGGAACAGTGGCTGTGGTAATAGAGAGGTTGAAGATGTGAAGGATGGGGGCTGTGAGATGGGCATAGCCTCACCGCAAGAAAAAGTATGGTATGTTATGGACTTGAGCTGTCTGAAAACATCATAACACTATTTGTAACATTTCTGTGTGGCAGAATACATTCCAGATGTATTATCTTTGCAGCATTTATTTGAAAAAAAACAAAACATTTTAATAGTAAATGAGCCTACTGGCTCCTGTGCTGAGCTGTAAAGAAAAACAATGCTTCTGAAATATTACAGTTTTCCTGTCACGTTACTGTGAGATGGTGCGGGGAGGGTGGTTAAAGATAGAGACAGAGCCTCACTGCGCTACTCCCATCACTATCGAAGGAGTTGAGAATGCAAGCAGATATTTTTTTTTCTGCCCTGTCCACCACTCATAATTAGTTCATCATAACAAACAGCATGATCGAGAGGTAGAGAGCCAAAAAAGTGTTCCCTGGATGAGCAGCAGCTGTCTCTGCTCTTGGGGGGCAGGGGGTTGGACAGAGAACAGTACACAAACCAAGTGGAGACCATGTATTTTCCAATTTTCAAAACACTTAGAAAAGGTAATACTGGTACCACATATTCCACAATACCCAGACCAGGAGTAGCAGAAGATCCACTAGACAGTAAACTCATGTTTCCTTTTGGAATTTTGATGTCAGACACGAATTACACCCCCCTCCCCTGACTAACCTTTGTCCTCCTGTATTGATGTTTGCACTTGTAGGCAAACAAATGTAACTGACCACAAGAAAAGTCTGTTGTATCCACTAACCTCCCCACACACACACACACACACACACACACACACACACACACACACACACTCACATCTATAGCCTTCTCGGGCAGAGCCTTTGTCTTAATTATCCAGGTTTGTGGCAAATGTTGGGTCCTACAGTCACGCACTTACCGCCCTAGCCCCCAAGAAAACTGAATGGCCCCATTCATAAAATAAAAAATAATTACTAGTGTAGCCAGTGTCACAGATAGTCATATGCAGCTGCTTGCTAATCTATACACACACACACTTATTTTTTCTTTTTTACCATTTCTCACTAGTAGGAACTACAACTCACAAGCAAACACAATAGTCAGTTCAGGCAGCTGCTCAGACTCTCTCCTCTGTCTTCTCCCGCCACCAGGCCATGGCTCCTGGGCTCAGCTTCCTCTACATTCCAACCTTACCTCGCTAGTGACAGTGCTATTCTCTCAGCTCACTTGTACCCTCTCTCAGCCTCTGTGGGAGAATGGACTTCACTAGCTGCTCTGCTGGCCTAGGAACACCTTGCTTCTTCTCCCTATGGCTCCTCCGTTCTCCATGTCCACCATCCTTTTCATGCCACCCCAGCCTGATGATAACCCAGTCCCCGGACCCACACACGACCTGCCACCAGGCAGCTCACAATATGGACTATACCCCGAACCACAAAAGACTCATTCCAGTTATTCACTCGGGCCAGCACACACTGGTACATCTGGTGGTGGTCGCAGAAAGACAGTTACTCATGCAACCTCGGGGGCAGTTTCAAAGCATTCAAAAACCAATAACTTTGCACTTCCATGGAGAGAACCCGGTGGCTGTGCCCACGTGGTCACATGCACCCAAAGGGTGCCAATTTCAAATATCAGTGCCATTAAAAACCCACCATTGGCAATGAAGGTTGGTCATGAATTGGGGGGGGGGATCATGCCCATCGCTGCAGCTCAGACAAACGGTGCGCACCCACAGGTGAAAACTCATTCAGAGAGAAAAAAAAGAAGGAGAGAACTTTTTTTAAGTTTAATTGCTGTGGCTGGGATCATGTCAAAATATTGATGGGTCCCATACAAACCAGCGCCTATGTTGTGTGCTCAAACTCCTGCCCATGCCACTGTCAAACCCCTAGTCTAACACCTGCTCCCTCTCAAGCACATACACGTGGTCGGTGGTAACCTCTCACACTCAAAATTGTCGCTGTCTCCTCATCTCTACCCACTGCTTACTACACCTGCCAATGCTGAGATAATGTCCTCGGAGCCAGGGTAGTGTTTACACAAGGGAACTTGCTGACTACTGCAAAGGTTGAGCTGCTTACAGATTTCTAGCCAGCAATTGTACACTCCAAGATGAGCAAAGCATCAACTGCATACAGGGCAGAATTTGTGGGTTTGACACTCATTACCCTGACTCCGAATTCCCGTCACTATCAAATTACCGACGATCATGTTCGTGACTATCTAAATCACGTTTCTTGACTGTGTTGCTTTTAGGCTCTTTGTCTATTATTTGCCTCCCATGTTTGACTTGCCGTCTTTAACTTTCCCATAGCTCCAGTTACCAACTGTACTATCCAGATCCCTCAGGACAACAATGACTTGTGCACAGCTACCAACCAGACCAGCTTTGCAGACTGTACTGCTAAAAAATGTTTGACTCACAGTCTTTTGCTTTCCCTTTCCAGCTAAAGTTTGAAAGTAAACAGACCGCAACTCCCGCTCCAGCTAAAGTTTAACATTTAGCTTGCCCATGGTTCCAATTACCATCTGTACTATTATGCTAGAAAATGTACTACTCTACTTCGAACTGCAAATGCTGAACATTTTCTCGAATGAAAGTCAACAGACCGCAATTCCATTTCCAGCAAAAGTTTGACTCTACATCCCCTTTCTCACATTACCGACTAATTTGCTGCCATTTTTGACTTGATGTCTTTAACTTTAGCTCCAGTTAGCTCCAATTTCCATCTGTACTGTCTGGCTAAAAAATGTACTACTGCAAACTGCAAATGAAATGCTAAACATTTTCTGTAATAAAAGTACCGTCTGTACTATGTGGCTAATAGAGCATGACAGCTTGATACAGCAGCCTACATGTTTCCAGAAAATGTTTAGCATTTGCAGTGGTACATTTTTATAGCCAGATAGTGCAGATGGTAATTTTTAGCCAGGTAGTACAGATGGTAATTAGAGCTAAAGCTAAAGACGTCAAGTCAAATACGGGAGCAAAATAGTCGGTAATGTAAGAAATGGGATTTAGGTAGTCTGGAACATGACTCTTGGTATTTTGACAGTGACGGGAATTTGGAGTCAAATGGCAATGTGCATCACCATTTTTTGCCGAGGGCAGAATAAACAAAATTTTACAGTGGCTAGTGAATACCAAGTGAGAACTAGATGCTGTTTTCTTCGAATAAAAACAATTTGTTAAGTAAATGTTAATGACAATTGGGAGTAAGGCAATGGGTTTTTTAGTGTTTATCAGGATTATCCAAACTCCACAACTCACCTTTACGATCTGTAGCTGGAATGGTGACCGGATGGCTTGCTCACTGCTGTGTGGATGACGAGTCAATTGTCTGTTCCTCACTCTGTGGGGAACAGGTTATGGCAAAGTACTGGTTAATGAATAGACAGTGTGACACCGGGGACAAATGCTGCAACACTTCTGATTCTAGGTTGACACTGGGTACAGAGTTAGCCATTTTATGCCACATCTCACACTGGGAGAAATTGGACTCGGCCAATAGGGGACAAAAGAAATCTCAAACCAATCAGGAACATCACATTACAGCCAATCGGAGAAGTTGAGGCACTTCTTGCTGAAGCCAACCCTGTAGCCAAGGAGACTGAATCAAACACTGAAGATGCAGGCTTGATTGCAATGTACACAGTGGAAAGGTACTGGCGACTGGACGTCATATTCTCAGGCAAAAGTGAGAGCGTGAGACTAGGGAAGAGTAAACTACGGTCTGAGATGGTGACCCACAGAATGGGGCATGGACTGGCAAAATAGATGCGAGAGAAAGGTAAAAGTCCATGTTGACTACAGAGGGCTTTATAAGTTACTGGAGATTATCCATGCTATTTTTGTGACATTGCAGAGGCATCCTAGCTTAGCGGTGGGTGGAGTTTTCCTTTAACTAAATCAAATGTTTTTCACAAATCAAGAAAAAATGCACCTACCATACCTCCTCTGTCCAAGGTTCTGTGGAGAGTATTTGTGAACTCCAAAGTAGCCATCAGGGTACTATAATTTTCCTGAAATCATGCTGATTTGGTGTTAATAAGTTCCTAGAATCAAGATATGCTTTTACTTGATCAAATACTATACCCTCCAGTACATTAGACAAAGGGACAAGCAGTGAGATAGGTTGATAATTTTTCAGAAGAGCATGATCACCAGATTTATATATTGGCACAACAGACACCTGCTTCCATAGTTGTGGAATCTTCAACATAAGATACGGAATAATTTAACAAAATGTTCACTGGCAAAACCATCAAATCCAAAACTAAGCCAAACAGATGTAGATCAGTCATATCAGCTCCCATATGTGATCTACATTTCATTCCCTTATGATATCCTAGGGTTTGCTCAAGTGTCAATGTTTAAACTCAGATTTAAAAACAAACCATCATTACTTTCTTGTTTACCAAGATCCAGTGGTGGTGGTGCTAATAAAGGGGCTAATTTGGAAATGACAGTAAATGCTTGGCTTAATTCAGTAGCAATACCCATTTTATTTGTTATGTTACCATCACCAGTGGTGAGTACTGGAATGTATATGGTGTCTGTCTTACCTAGTAACTTATTCAAAGTTGTCCAGTTCTCCTGTTGCTTACTAGAACAGGGAAACTGGTGCTGTGGAAAAAAAAATATCAGATTTAGTCTGTCTAACCAATTGTTTTACATATGTTTCTTAATTGTTTGTACCTAAGTAGAGAACTGAAGAGCGTGATTTCAAATAAGCATGCCAAGGAGCATCTCTTTCTTGCATCTTAGCTATTTAGTCAAGTGTAATCCATTCCTGACATTGGTTCTTAACCCTAAGCTTAGAAAATGGAGCAAACACATCACAAACCCTGTTAAATTCAGCACTTACAAAATCCAACATAAGATCACCATTAATAATGAAGTGCAAATAAGGTCAATCAATAGATGTGATAGGATTGCAAAAACCAACCAAATCCGATTTTTTAAAGACCAGGAATTAATATAAACTGGTGGAACATTTGGCTTTAGGGCATGCTAGGAATAGAAAATGGGACAGTGATCACTTGAACAATCAGCCAGAGGGAATGTTTGTACTGTTCTGTCTAATCCAGAAGTCTATACCCAATTAATTAAGGTTTCAGAATCATACTTATGATTGAACATAGTTGGTGAATTAATAACCTGATGCAAATTTAAGTTAGCTATCTGGTCCCTAACTTTAGCATTAGATTTCTCAAACCAGTCAATATTAGCATTCCCTAACAGAATGATTTCCTTAGCCATTTATTTATTTATTTATTTAACTTTTGTTAACCAGGTAAGTACACTAGACAAAACAATTTGCCTATTTTCAGGTACGACCCGGGAGAGTACAGGAAATTACATACTTACACACTTGGGACAACATGGTACATAATTAGGAAAAGATTACACGTCATGAGACAACAAGGTACAAGTTAGAAAAAACAAACTCGCATGTCACATGTGAACATCATAATGTAGAATACACAAAGTACAAGGCATATGAGGCACATTTAGTTAGAATAGGTACAGCAGACTAAGCGGGGTGTGCCAGTTTTGGAGCAGTACAAGGTAAGGATTGGTAGCAGCAAGTACAAAACTATCATCTTAAGGGCCAGCTGTTATGCATGAGTGCTAAGTGCTAACATATGTCATGGGGGGTTTTGGCACCTGCAGGCCAATGAGAGTTTGAGATGGTTCCATAGGGAGGAACGCAGGCTGCCCTGAGAGGGGGCAACACGGACCTGGGCAGGGAAGGTGTTCCAAAGTTTGGGGGCACATGCTGCAAAATCCCTTTCACCCATTTGAGTCCAAGTCACAGGTACCTTGAAATAGATGCTTTATAATCTGAAATTGAAGATAAACCTTCCTGTGAATGAGCTAGTGGAAAAGAAAAAGTAACCAAATGCAATTGTTTTACCCCACCAAATAAATTATTAGAGGAAGGAAATCAGTTGCCAAATTAGTGCTAATAAAATCATATCTACCAACAGAAAAAGAAGCTTAGCATACACCAAAACCCCTCTCCCACATTTTGCCTGCTGGTCCCACCGATATAGGTTAAAACCGTCCAGGCAAACAGCAGAGTCAGGTATGTTACTGGATAACCAAGACTCTAAAACAGTAATTACATCAAAATTATTGCCACTTACCCAGGCCCAAAACTCATCAATCTTAGGCAAATACTCCTTAAATTAATATGGACAAAGTAAACAGTATGTTGAACCATTAGGCTGCCGACAGAATTAGAACGTATAGGAATTCTGGATTGATATATCAGTCTACGGTACAGCAAGGGTTAATATATCTGTCTGAGGAGCATTCAAGCCTTGGTCAGTAGCAATTGGACCTGGACTGGGTTGTACATTACCAGCCAATAATAACAACAACAAAACCAAAATACACTTCTGAACTGACACATTCATTCTTAAAATATCTCTCTTCATCAGTAGGGTTCCCCTCTGACTAGCCTATTTGGTAAAATGTGTCTATGCAAACACTCCAATATTAAGTTTACAATATGCACCCACAATTGCCTCCCACCAGTACAATCCAACTGAAACAGACAAGTTTGCTGAAAACATTCAGAATGAATAATTTATGGAGAAGAATAAATTAGTAAAGGTCTGCACATAAACAGTAATATTAACAAAACAATCATTAAAACAGACATGATTAGAAATACTATAAAACAATAATCAAAAAGAATGCTGTGCTCAAGCCCCACTGCCTCCACAAACTCCACAAATTCAGATTGCACTTGTCCTGCACTTTGCCTGCAGTTTGGCTACCACTTCAGATGCTGCCTTGTCTGGCTAGGTGTAGATTTAAACTCCCAAACCCCACCCCACTGGTTGGACTTCCAATCAGGGAGGAAGAGTCAGGTCAGCAGTTGAAGCAGGAGGGCAGGACACAGGTGACCCACACTACCAAAGGAATGTGGGGGCAGGGAGATACAATGCACTCAGTTCATTCATAAAAACTAGACTTCTCAAAAGTCACAATAAGCCCTCAGTACAAAGCATTACAGAAGGGTCAAAACAAAGCAGTCATTCTGTTCACACATAAGAAGCAGCAGCAAAGAACATAGATGAACGCAGTTACCAAAGATATGATGACACAGCTCACAGTTCATTCAGGTGCTGATGTCAGTGTCCTCATAGTCACCCTTGCTCATCAGATGGACAGCTGAAATTAAATCCTGAGCTGCTCTGTAGGGGATCGAACCTTGGAATGGGACAGTGCTCAGAACTGGTTCACATGGATTTTTGTGGAGTCTACCACCCTCCACAAACTCCAGTAGCACTTATCTTGGACTTTACCCACAGTTTGGTTACCACTTCAGATGCCGCTACATCTGGCCAACAGATTTAACCCCCCCAAACCCCAGCCTGTTGGCAGCCACTACTAATCAGTGGAGGAAGAGGCAGGGTAGTAGCAAAAGTGGGAGGGCAGGACACAGGTGAATGCCACTATTGAAAGGCATGTGGGGCCGGGGAAATACTGTGCATTCAGTTCACTCATAAAAACTATACAAACAGGAGAGAAAGAAGTAAGTACCTCAGCTGGGCCTTGAACCCAGGTCCCCTAGAATACAATTCCAGTAGCGCTAACCAGGTGCGCACCAAGGCAACTGGAACCTGGGCTGTCCCAGAGCGCACATTACTCTTCCTCCAATGCACAGCCTGGTGCTGCACAAATAATTGCTTCATTTTCAGTCACATGGTGGCGGTGCAGGGTTTTAAATAATTGATTAGCAGTTTTTTTCTTGTAACAATGCTAACTGTATAGAAAGTATTTATATAGGTTTTATAGAAGTGTTATGTCTGTTAAACACAGTGAGGCAAGTGCTATGCATTTTCACAATGTATTAGCACTTTTATGAGTAAAACGTTAATCAATTTTTGGAGTTAAATAAATCCCTGTGGTGTGCATATTTTATGGAACACATACAAACAGAGGAGAGAAAGAAGTAAGAGCCTCAGCTGGGACTTGAATCCAGGCTGCCTGGAATACCATTCCTGTCATGCTAACCAGCTGCACCACTAAGGCAACTGCAACCTGGGCCGTCCCAGAGCACACATTACTCTTTCTTCAGTGCACAGTCTGGTGCTGCACACATTACTTCATTTTCAATCACATGGGTGCAGTGAACATATTTTATGAAACAATACAAACAGAGGAGAGAAAGAAGTGAGTGCCTCAACCTGGGACTTGAACACAAGCCACCTGGAATACCATTCCGGATGAGCTAACCAGTTCTGCCACCAAGGCAACTGGAATCTGGGTCATCCTAAAACACATATTACTCTTTCTCCAATGCACAACCTGGTGCTGCACAAATAATTACTTCTAGTCCCAGTTGATGCACTTACTTCTTTCTTTCCTCTGTTTGTATGTGTTCCACAAAATATGCACACCACACCCATGTGATTGAAAATAAAGTAATTATCTGTGTAGCACCAGGTTGTGCACTGGAGAAAGAGTAACCCAGTGGGGGTGGTGGGGATGTTGTGGGGGGGGCAGCCGTGACTCTCTGAGTGTGTACTTATTACAGTATGAGCTCCTAGGGGAGCTCAGTCAGTGGCTGGCTCCGGTGGTGCGGGTGGGTATGGTAGTCACTGACTGGGTATGGGTCACGGGGTGGTCTTGCACTGTCAGTGGGGTGGCCACTAGACTACAAGTGAATTACAGTTTGTGTACTGTACATAGTGTACAGTACATGGATGACAAGTGCAGTGGGATTGAGGCAGGGGATTTGGGGCACCCACATTGGGGAGGTCCTCTGGCCCTATGGGGCTATGTCATCTCTTTCTGGGGGATTGGGGCATGGGGGGCACTTGCGCTCTGCTGGACAGTGGTTGCAGCTTGCGATGAACTCACCAGGTATGCCCTCTGTTCAGCGTACCTGGCTAGACATTACAAGTTGCAGCACTTTGCCATGGGGACCCTGCCATGTCTAGAATCGGGTGCAGAGTCCTTGCCGCAACTGAGTTTAGCGCAAATTACCTTTGGCGGCAACTTGCACCATTCTTCTAGAATTGGTTCCCGTATCTTTAAATTCAAGACCTAGCTCCATCATCAAATAGGGGTCCTGAATGATATCAAATAGAAAGAGGAGATCCCCTCTTAGGCAACGTGTAGTCAGTGTCATTAGATTTAAGCTGTTAAGTCTGTTTTCATATGATACATTGTAGAGTCCATGTACTGTATATGTTTGATGTATTTTCTTTGGGCTTTTTCTAAAAGGTTACAATTGGATTTTTTATAAGGACATGAGAGCTGGGAAGTGTGTTCGAGATGAGGCCTCATGTAAGCTCTATACAGCGGCATCATGACTTTCTGGTCTGTAGATTTAATATTCCGTTTTATCAACCAGATCACTCTATTTGTTTTTTTAACAGCTTCTTCTATCTGTATGGAGTGACCTAAGTCATTTGAGATAATAATACTGAGATGTTTTTCATCAGTAGTTATGTTCAGAGAAGTGCTGCAGAGGATAGATGTGGCTTTCGGATTAGAGCAGCAGTGCAAGGTAAAAGGTACCTTGTTTTTTTGGTCCATGTTGCCATTCTGTATCCCCGATTCACTGCTCTACATTTTTTTTCTACCAGAATGCCAGTTTTCCCCTTTTAAAAATGTATTTTTATTTGTCTGCTTTGTTTACTTCTCTATTGTGATTAGCAGCCATTTTCTGTGTCGCAAACACCAGCACGATGCATTCTGAGTAGCGTGGCGTCACCCCATATCCCTCCTCTTCCATTTGCATTGTGCAGTGTGGCTTCACAAAATGGCACCATCGAGCAAACTTCATAAAACGGATACACCACCAAACAATGAAAACAAGGGAGGATGACATAAAATGAGCATACCGAAAATGCAGAGGATATGTTATACTGGTTGACACCACTAAGGATGTGGCGGCATGCAGTTTAGTGAGCAGGAGTGAGAGCATGCAAGCCAGGGGAAAACTGAAGTAAACAGAGGACGCAGAAAGGAGTTTTGGAGAAAAACATAGCCGAATATGGCACCTGCCATATTTCTTGTAGCACCACAAGAATGCTAAATTTTTATTTATTTTATTAATTGTACAGATCACAGAATATTTAATGCACATATTCTTAAATCAGAATTATGACTGAATCATACCAGCATAAAAGTAGAATTTTGATAACCACTTCCTGGTTATCCAGTACTGCTGCTTTAAGTGGACCAAGGTGCATGACTTTGCATTTATTTGTATTTCATTTAATGCCCCAAGTATTAACCCAGGTAGTTATTTTATCTAAGTCTCTTTGGATAGTATTAGCTTGTTCCATATTGGCACATGGTCCGACAATTTTTACATCATCAGCATATTTTACTGTAGCTGAGATGCAAGTGCTGGTCATATCTGAAAAAGACAGGGACTCAGGACAGAGCCCCATGGGACCCCACTAGATACTTGACCTTGAGCTGGGGGATGTCTTCCCTTGCAGGTAATTGTAAAGAACAGGTAGAACTGGCGTGGATGTGGACGATGATCCTCTTCTCCCCATAGAGGGACTTGTCTTCACCCTCCTTGATGGGTAGGCAGGCCGTTGTCTTCACCCCACAGAGGGACTTGTCTTCACCCACTTTGCAGGTAGGCCAGCAGTTAGGCAGGCAGAACCTCAGAGCTCAGGTCTCCTGGCAGAAATCACAGTCTCTTGTAACAAGATGGTGAGACAGTGGATTTGTCACCTCACCCAAGCACAAAGAAATACTTTTTTCAGTAGTCTCTGCAATCTTGGTTGCCAAAATATAGCAGTTCAGTCAAGATGAGGTAAATGCCCCTTGTCTGGGATTTACTATGCAGTTGGCAACAGACTTTAAAGTTCTTAGGTCATTTTGGCACAAACTAAATGGTTTTAGGCTGTGACAGCAGCAGGGGCTGTCAAAAATCAGTTGTTTCTCTTCATAAACTTGCACAGAAAAGACCCAGAGTCAAACTGTCAACCCCAGAATGTTAGTTTGAATCACAACACCTCACTGGTCCACAGGAGTCTTGAGCTCCATGCCCTGATTGGCTGTACTGCAGCTACCAATACCAATTTGTCTAGTGGTGACTTGTTCTGATGAAAGAATTGTTTTAGAATTATTTGTATAGGTAACATTCTAAGATTTAAACAGGATTGTCTTGCAAACTGGGTCACCTGACCTAAATGACATGTTTTCCTGTATAAAAATGAAGTTTTTACCACTACTACTACCAATAGGGTTCCACGCTGTCTTCAGGCCGACCATGTCCAATATGGCAACCCCTATACAGTTCTGTTCATCTAAGTCCATTATAAATAAAAGTAAAACATGTTGGCAGCATCTGCCTGCATGGGGAGGACACTTCTGGTCCCATCTGGTAGTTGTTAGGGCCAGGGGGCAATTCAGGAGAACAGGAGCCCCATCGGAAGCTCCATTTTATGAGCTCCCCAGCAGGAGCAGTCTCTGGAAAAATGGCATTCTTACCACAGTGCATCATGGGACTTGTAGCCCCTGGGCACCATGTTGTCCCTGTACTCCCCAACCCACTGGAGGCTTGGATTGGGTTGGGGAGCCTTGTAAAGTTTTTATTTTATATTTTATTTTGTTCTCCCAGACCCCACTGGTGTCTGATGAGGCTGGAGAGATGCTTTATGAAGCGGTGCTTCTGCTGCATTCCTCTTCGGGTGTATGGAGGTGCTACAACTGTCTGGAGCACTCCCCAGCCCTGGCAGCAGTACAGGAATGAGCCAGGGGAGTGAGGAGGCAAATGGCTCACTGGCTGCAAAGGATTGAGTGCAGGAGGCACCGCAACTAAGTCAATCTGCTCCCCGACCTGTCAGCAGTCCAGGAGCAGGCTGGGGGAGCAAGGAAGTAAGTGGCTACAGGAGGCATTGGGACACTGAAGGGGCCCCAGGTAAGCTTCTGACTTGGGAGTGGGTTACACTTCATTGTCTGATTGGAAAATGGAAATTATGAAAGCTCTGAAACTGGAAAAACATTTCACACATTTAGAGCTTCTCAAGGGAAGTATTCTTACACATAGAGTTTTTGAATTTAGGTTTCTTATCTTGTTTCATTCCTTTAAAATCTGGGCTGCATGGTGAACTTCTTTAAAAAAAACTCTCCAGATGTTTTTACTTTTTAGCATTTTATCTCCAAGGGTACTGCTACCTCTTGGCTGTTTGCAACTAAAGCAGACAGAAACCAAACAAGATAAGAAACCTAATTCACTAATACTATGCAGAAGAACACTCCCCTGAAACATCCTTAAATGGGTTAAATGTTGAAGCTTAGTGGATCAAATAAATAAAGTAGAAGTCAATAAAAAATGCATGCTTTGTTGACAAAGTTGAGCCCCCCCCCAACTTTCTGCAATATTGAGTTATACAGGAGCAGGCTCCCACCCTAGTTAACCTCAAAGGATACAAACCATTTCCTGCAGCACTCTGGAACTCTTACACCCTCATTATATGTATAACAGGTATTCTCTACATGTAAACTGCCTTCTTTTTATTCCTATGTAGGAACAGTATTAATGCAGGCACACATATGACGTTGATTATTTAACCTCAGCAAAAGGGTCATTACAAAACAATATGGCGTCGGCACAGTTATTTCTGTGATTTCAGCTGTATGTCATCACAAATCCATCCTCTTGCTAACTTGACTTTCTTAGTATGCCACCTGGCTATTAATTAAGTATCATATGTTGGACTTATTTTACCAGGACGATGTGCTGACAGGCTTTTGATTTACATTCTTTGAGCAGTTTGCCCATAAAAAACTGCTTTGTACAAGTGCAGTGACTGTAAAAAATAAGCTTAACTAAACATCCTTCTTTCACTTTCAGTCATTTTGCTGTTTTGATTTGTGACAGAGGTTAACACAAAGAATGAGGCTACAGTGCCATTAGGTTAAACTCTTTTATCCCCATCTAATTAAACTGAATGCCTCCTGGATGATTCACACCCAGTCTTATAGCACCTGCTGCTTTTACGTGGAGATGTTTATTAAGATGCCTGTCCTGTCTCAAGTCATCAGTCACTGAAGCCCTTCTAGTTTTTCCTATATGTTAACTTGTAGCTTAGCCAGGGCAGTAGTACTCAAGATCATTATCCTATATAGGATGTGGAATAATTATGGTTTTTTTTGTTTTTTTTTGCATTATTTACGAGAATCACATTTATTATAGTGTGTTTTTAAAAAGTTGTTGGAATCAGTCCCTGTTTTGTGGGCCTGTAAGAGGTGATGGGAGGGGGAGGGCACCAGCATTCAGCTGTACTCAGCCTTGATTCTGAAAAAAAACTGCTTCATATGCCATCCTGTTTTTTCCCTTTTTTCTACTTTAATTTTGAATTGAGTGTGTTCATATCATAAACTTACTTTTCCTCTTGGAGTCGTTTATCATAGACTTCTCAGCTGACTTGCTATGTATCATGGAGACCTGGCTGGGGGATGACCCTGGACCAGTGGTAGAAGTGTCCATTCCATCAGATTATTCTATGATACATTGTCCTAGGGAGAAGTGCAGGAGCAGCAGGGTGATCATCTGCTCTAGATTTGCATTGGGATAGACAGCATACCCTATGGGTATGACCAAGTTGTTTGAATCCATGGCTGTGAAGGGTGCTCCAGGTACAGGTTGCAGGATTATTCTCGTCCACTGACCTTCAGGGCATGCAAATGATTTCCCACAGGAATGGGAGGGTTTCATGCCTGACCTGCTGGTGGACTCACCCAGACTGCTTGTTCTGGGTGATTTCTGTGTCTGTGTCAATGATTAAGCCTCTCTATTTGGAATGCAGTTCCTGCAGTTGATGACATCACTAGGCCTAGTACAGGCAGTTGCCTCCAGCATGGCCTTGCCTTGGACATGATCTTCTTGTTGGGTCATCACATTAGTGATGTCAAGGTTGATCCAGTCATTTGGTCAGATCATAATGCCATACATTTTCTCTGCAGGGTCCCCCGGTTAAGGACCTCCCCAGTGGAGATGGTCTGATACCGTCCAGTTCAGAATTTGGAGCTGGAGAGGTTCTGGACAATTCTGAACACCTCTAGCATAGTGATGGCTTGTGCCAGCAGATTGGAGAAAGACGTGGAGAGCTATGTTGCAAACACACTCAGCAGGCCAGGCCCTCTGCTCCCACAGTGTCAACCTCCGAGCACAGTAATGTGAACAGGTAACAGAACAGGGTAACCCTCCTGGCTGCTTGTGGGTCCAAATCACCTTTAGTCTCAAGTTCTGGGGGGATTCAAACTGTGAACCTTATGCTAGCGTACCCAAATGTACAGGCTCAGATAATCTTCTCTTTGGGGGGTTGCAAGATATCTTTCACCTAAGGGCACCTAACCAGATATCCAAAATGAACCCTTAAAACTCTATAAAAGACCTTAGGTGTATTCTTACCTTTTCCCAGTTTAGGTAACACCATCAAGCTCCTGAACAGTTTTGTCAGTCTTAATCCTCTATACGTCACATGCAAAAGAAAGAACTTGGAAGACCCAGGCAGTATCTTTTAAATGAAAGGTTTCCTTAAAAATGGATAAGAATATGAAAAATGTAAACATAGAACAATATATAAAATAGCATACAATCACTTAAAAGAAAAGAAAAGAAAACTACAGACAAACTCCTACCAACATACAATTAGACTTTTCTATCTACTGTATTACCTCTATAGTGCTTGTAGTTAGATATTGTTTCTTAAGAGCCCAAAAAGACATGTCACAAAGATCAGGCACAAGTCTTAGTTAAACTGTGTCTCTCTCCCACCCCTTTTGTGTGTCATCTAGCTCCTCCTTGTTGAATACAAAAAAATATACAAATAAGGATGCCCTATCAGGAGGTATATTAAATACTGTGACTTCAGAAAAAACTAATTTCCCAAATTATGACAGTCTTAATTAACATTTTCTCTGATCTTGAGCAGTTCCTGTTCCCAAGGCATCAAAAGATTTTTATAACTTTAGTACCATGGTGGGAACATGTTTTTCCTCTAAGACTTCATAAAAGTTTACAGAGTCCTATATCCTGGTAGCTGGATCAGTTCTAATTAAGTCAGAAACAGGAGACCCTTAATTAAATCCCTTTAGTCTTTTAATTACCTCCTGGTTTCAGGTTAATATATCCTGTAGCTTTCTGAAACCTGGGGGGGGGGGGAGACCCATGGCACAGCTGCCTTATGGAGATAGTCACTCACTACATTTTTATATTACAAATATCATAGAACAATCATAACCAGCTGACCAAGCGTCACAAGCTATACCATGATTCTTGATTCCTTGGCACCATTCCATTTTCATTCCTTGATTTCCCATCGCAGGCCACCATGGGTTGATGATGATTAGTGGTGGTTGAAGATAAAGGGATGGAGGTTGAAACATTCTTCATGGAGATCAATGTCTGAGGAGAACAGAAACATAGAATATAGAAACTTAGAATCTGTCAGCAGATAAGGACCATACAGCCCACCTAGTCTGCCAATTTCCCCTACTCACTGCAGCAGCCCCAGATCCTATTTGATCTGCAGCTCTCCTGTTCTGCACATCTCCAGGGTACCCTTATGTATATCCCATGCACTCTTGAACCCCTGTATTGTTTTTGCACCAACCACTTCTGCTGTTAGGCTGTTCCACAGCTCCACCACCTCTCAGTAAAAAAAGTACTTCCTAACTTTACCCCTGAGCCTTCCACCCTTCAGCCTCATATCATGCCCCCTTGTTCGTGTACAGAATTTTCTCTGAAATATGCTTTCCACTGGTACCCTGTTTATTCCCCTAAGGTACTTGAAAGTCTATCATATCTCCCCTTTCCCTTCTTTCCTCCAGTGAATAGATATTAAGGTCCTTACGTCTTTCCTCGTAGGGCTTCTGGTGCAGTCCATGTACCATCTTCGTTGCCCTTCTCTGGACTACCTCTATTTTGTCAATGTCCTTCTGGAGAGGTGGTCTCCAGAACTGGACACAGTACTCCAACTAAGGCCTCACTAGTGATCTGTTCAGTGGCATCACCACCTCTTTCCTCCTGCTTGTTATGCCCCTCCCTATGCACCCCAATATTCTGTTTGTTCTCCCCACCACTTTTTACACTGTTTGGTCACCTTCATGTCATCAAATATGATAACCCCCAGGTTTCTCTCCTGACTTGTGGTGGCCAGAATTTCCCCACCCATCCTGTACTCCTCCCTTGGATTCCTGTGACCCAGGTGTATGATCTTGCACTATTTAACATTGAAACTCAACTGCCAGACACCCGACCACTCCTCTAATAGGCTTAGGTCCTTTCTCATTTTTTTCCACCCCCTCTGGTGTGTCCTCTGTTGCAGATCTTGGTGTCATCAGCAAAGAGGCACACCTTCCCTCCAGACACTATGCAATATTTCTAATGAAGACATTGAATAGGACTGGCCCCAGCACTGACCTCTGTGGCACCCTGCTGGTCACCTCCTCTCCTCAGATTTTGTGGCCTTTACCGCCACACCTCTGAGTCCTGTCCCTTTGCCAGTTCCCAATCCACTTTTACCACTGTAGGACCCAGTGCCAGGCTCTCCAATTTATTTAGCAATCTCCTGTGTGGGACTGTGTCGAAGGCCTTGCTGAAATCCAGGTAGGCTCATTCACTGCCCTCCCTGATCTATCACTGTGGTCACCAAGTCAAAGATATCTATAAGATTAATCTGTCAGGGCCTTCCCACTGAGAATTCATGCTGCCTTGGATCCTGTGCCCTGCTATCCTCCAGAAACTTCACAATCCTCTCCATAAGTAAGGACTCCATTAGTTTCCCCACTACTAAGGTCAGGCTTACAGGCCTGTAATTGCCTGCCTCCTCTCTGCTTCCACTCTTGTGGAGAGGAATCACATCTTCCCTCCTCCAGTCCTCAGGTACCTCTCCTGTCTCTAGTGAAGCATTGAAAAGTGCAGCCAGTGGTTCTGCCAGCACTTCCCTGACTTCCTTTAGTACTCTGGGGCGGATCCCATCTGGCCCCATTGCCTTATCTGCTTTTATTTTCCAGAGTTCTTCTAGGATGATTTCTACCGTAAATGGACTGGTGTCTACCTCCCCCCCCCAAATACCTCTCTTACTGAGTCTCGGTCCCACACCTTCCCCTTTCCTGGTGAATACTAAGAAAAAGTACTTGTTCAGTATCTCAGCCTTTTCTAGGTCATCCTCCACCCTTTCTTCTTCTCCTTCCTTCTTCAGCCTACCGATCCCATTTCTGTTTTTTTCTCTCTAATGTATCTGAAGAAGGTCTTGTCACCTTTCTTAATAGTCTGGGCTATACCTTCCTCTGTCTGTGCTTTAGCCTTCTAATTATTTTCCCAGATTCCTCTGCTTCTCCAGATATTGTTCTCGTCCTCATCTTTTGTGTTTCCTTGTATCTTCTGAAGGCTCTTTCTTTTCCCTTACTTTTCAGCCACTAACTTCACAAACCATAATGGCCTTTTCTTTTTACTCTTGTTATGCATTTTGAAATAGTGACCTGTTACTTCTGTTATGACTCGCTTGAGTCTAGACCACTGTTTTCCACATCTCCCCCTGTATCATTCATTGCTAGGCCTAGGGCTCTTTTGAAATTTCTGCCAATCTCCTTAAAGTTAGCCTTCCTAAAATCTCGGACCTTTATCCTTGTATGGCTTGCCTCCCTCACAGTGGTTACCTTAAGCCACACTGTCCTGTGGTCACTGGTACCAAGGGGACTGCCCACCTCCACATCTGTGATTCTGTCCCCATTGGTCAGGACCAAATCCAGTATAGCCTTTTCATGAGTTGGTTCTGCAACAAGCTGTCTTAAGTTTGCCCCATTCAGGGCAGTCATGAAGTCATTGCCCCTTGTTGTACTCGCAGTCTGAGTACTCCAATCTACCTCAGGCAGGTTGAGGTCACCCATTAGTAGCAGTTCTCCTTTGGCTGCCATTTTATGGATGGTTTCCACAAGAGCTTAATTTGATTCCTCTCCCAGTGCTGAAGGCATGTAAATCACTATAGTTTGAATGACTGTCCTTTTTTCCACCTCCAGAGTGACCCACTGTACCTCTGCTCCTTCTTGTGACCCTTGAGCCTCTGTTGCTTTAATCCCCTTCCATACATAGCAACCCCCTTCCCTTCTCCCTTCCATATCCTTCCTAAAAAGTATGTATCCTGGTATGGCTGTATCCCAGTCATTGTTCCCTGTGTACCATGTTTATGTAATAGCTACTATGTCCAGGTTTGCATCTTCCATTAATGCCATTAGATCTGGGATTTGGTTCCCCAGACTGCTGGCATTTGTGCACATAACTTTCCAGCTTGTACGCCCCTCCTTTTCCATTTATATTATATATATATATATATATATATATATATATATATATATATTAATGCTAAGAACTCACTAAGTCACTATGAAAGTAATCTGTGGCAGTAACTCCGAAAAGTTAAAATTCCAACATGGGTGATTACTACTGAAAAAACCCACAACCGCCTCAATTCTTCCACTCTGTAGACGGATTGTTAAACCTGTCTGTCTGTCTATCTGCAGTCAAGAAGAGCCTTTCTTCATAAAAATTCAAGGAATTCAATCTTTTTTCTAGATAAGGTATCCTTCATTTGGACCTGGATCTCATCGGGTGGTCTGTCATAGACTAGCAATGTCCACTTAATGTTGGGTAAAGACACTCCTTATTGATGGGAGGAGTTTGAGCCAGTTCTGGTGAAAGATGTCTTCCAGGTTGTCTCGAGAGTCTGCTCAGCTTACTGTGTACTGGATACAAGACCCACTAGACTTCTTGTGGAGTGCTGTGAAGTGTGTCCAGAAATCATGGAGACTGTCAGGTGTTTGATGAAGAACAAAGAAGGAAGAAGAAGAGGAAGAAGAAGAAGAAGAAGTTATTGTTATATAGCAGTTTTCATACAACAATGTATCCCAAAGTGCTTTACAAGCATTGCTAGACTGGTAGTAAAGTGACTGAATGTGTAGTGGTGGCCATATCGCACATCAGCACCCACACACAGCCTGGACACTTGCCTGAACCATTTTTATGGGAAGGGGAATATTGGCCAAGACACTGGGAATGTCTCCTACTCTTTGTGAAGAATGCCTTGGGTTCTTTTACTTCCACCTGGACACTCACCAGGACAGCACCAGGATGGGTAGAAGGGACATCGGTTTAATGTCTCAGCCAAAGGACGGGCACACCCCAACAGTGCAGCACCACCCTAATACTGCACTTGGGTGCCAACATTTTTAGGCACGAGTCCAATCTCAGTGTGGGAAGAGAACCCATGACCTTGTGGTCCAGAGGCAGATGTGCTACCAACTGAGCCACACTGAAGGAGAGTGTCTATCTCACTGTAATTAAACATTGAAACTGCATTGCACTGGAGCCTAGGAGAAGCTGGGCTGGGTGGATCTGGGGGAATAGGTACATGTATGGGAAGCAGGAGAGTTGTAAACTGCAATACTTGTGGGGCAGCAGTTTATCTTGGGATGATGTGGAGTAAAGGGGACTGTCCAGTGTACAACAGCCTGGAGCAGCTAAGGGCTGAAATAAGGCTGCTCAAATGGGAGCTGGTGAGGATGGTGTGGGAAGTCAGAGGAGCAGAGCAGTGGAGGGAAAGGCAGATGGGTGGTGCCCAGGGGAGAGAGGGCATCAGGCATGGGATGGGAGTGGGGAGGACCACTCAATATATACTGTAGGAGTATCTCTTCTTCAGAGAACCAGGGAGTCCAGGATGGAGGAATGGCAAGTAGTAAAGGAAGGGGTGGGAATGCAAGGCTAGTACAGGGGTGGAACTTGAAGGGGTGCCTTTATTGAATAGATTTGCACTTCTGTCTGGAAGGAGAGAGGGGGCAGGAGGTGAGGCTGGATATTGGGCTGCCAGGGCTGAGAGGAGTACAGGGGAGGGAGGGAGGGAAAGGAACTATTCAGGGTGGCAGGGAAGATGAGGCAGGCAAAATGGAGTGGAGAATGGGGGAGAGAGCGAGAGAGAGAAAAGAAAGGAAGAGGGGAGGGAAAGTGGAAGCAGATACAGATAGTCAGAAGGGGAGGGGCAGATTGGAAGATGGAAAAACAGTTAAGGAGATAAATAGTGGATGCAGAGATAAGTTCACCAGGATGCAGGGGGAGCGGTTAGGCAAGGGAGCAGCTAGTACTGAAGATAAGGAAGGAAGGAGAGACAGGGAGCATGGGTGCAGGGAATGGAAGGGTGGCAATCATAGGGGACTCCATAGTTAGGGGTATTCACTGGAGAAGGAAAAGGGACCCAAATGCAAGCAGGAGAGTGGTTTGTATTAGGGCTGGGAGACCTCGGTGAAGTTCTGACCCTTATTAAATAAGAACTGGAACATGCTGAAGTTCTGATTTATTCTGATTAGTTCTGATTAGTTAGACCAATATTTGAAAAAGAATGCATAAAATGGCTAAAGTCACTACATTTGACACAGAGGCCCAAAGGAAATAATTTAATGGAGTATTTGTATAAAAATTAAAGTAAAACTGCTAAATAAAAAGCAATCAGTTAGTACTAGCCCTTCATGGCTGGCCTATAATGGTGGAATATCCTACTTGGGTCTGTAATATGAGTGTGTAGGGGAGATGGAGAGGAGAGAGAGAGAGAGAGAGAGAGACAGACAGACAGATGCAAATAGATGGCACAAGTCAAAGATTTATTTTGCCACCATGCTGCCCTTGCCCTGTACACACAACCACACTGAAACCAGGAAAATAAATTTTATTTGGGATGTCTTTGACTGTTACATTTACCGTGGGCCCCCCTGCAGTCTCTCTCTCTCTCTCCCTCCCCTCTGGATGTTACAAGTCAAAGATTTATTTTGCCACCCTTCTGCCCTTGCCCTGTACACACACAGCTGCACTGAAGCCAGGAAAAAAATATTATTTTGGATTTCTGGGACTGTTACATTTATCATAGGCCACCCTGCAGTCTCTCTCTCTCTCTCATCTGGACGTCATAGTCAAAGATTTATTTGTCCACTCTGCTGCTCTTGCCCTGTACACACAGCTGCACTGAAACAAGGAAAAAAAATATTTATGATGTCTTTAACTGTTACGTTTATCATGGGCCACCCTGCTGTCTCTCTCTCCCCTCTCTGGATGTCACAGTCAAAGATTTATTTTGCCACCCTGCTGCCCTTGCCCTGTACACACAGCCACACTGCAGACAGGAAAACATTTTATTTGGCATTTCTGGGACTGTTACATTTATTGTGGCCACCCTGCAGTCTCTCTCTCTCTCTCTCTCTCTCTCCCTCTAGATGTCACAGTCAATTAATTATTTTGCCACCCTACTGCCCTTGCCCTGTACACACAGCCACTCTGAAGCCAGGGAAAAAAAAAATTTATTTGGGATTTCTGGGACTGTTACATTTATTGTAACAGTCAGTGTCAATGGCTCAACAAGTAGCACACTCACCTCTGAGGCTGGGAGATCAGAAGGCTGTGGTTTCTATCCCCACACTAGGCATTTGGGTTAAATCCCAATGCTGACACTGTAGTGCAACATGAGAGGGGTGCACTCCTGAGATGCCATCTTTTGGATGATACATTAAACTGAGGTCCCATCTGCCTGTTCTGGTGGTAGTTCAGGTGGATGTTAAAGATCCCATGGCACTTCTCCAAAAGTGTAGGGGAATTTTTTATTGAAATCATAAGAAAACTCTCAGCAAAAAATTATACAAATCAATAGTACATCATTCCAGACCATAAGAGGAAAAAATTAAAAAAACGAAAACATAATGAAGTAACAATGTAGACAATGACCCCAAATCTAAAGAAAACATTACAACCAGCCCCCCCGCCCTACAAAAAGAGTAGGAGAAGTTGTATTTAAATCATAATAGACAGATAAATACAAAGCAGTATTACATCAGACAAACTTTTAAAAAGAAAAAACAAACACATAAACAAAAGATGCCATCATACCATAACCACAAGCTGAACCAACCCCCCCACTAAAAGAATAGGGTGGTTAGTTGTGTAAACCATAAAAGACCAATAAATACAAAACAGTAGTACCCATTCAAACTCATAATATAAAAATCAAAACAAAATATTCCACCATACAATAACCCTGAGCTTAACCTTCCACTTTTTTATTAATTTTTTTATTATTACATCATACCATAAACCCAAACCGAAGAAAATATGCTAGGACCAAAGACTCCTCCTCCCATGAAACACTGAAACCATAAAAAGCGAATATATAGAGAACAGTATTACCTCATACTAGCTCAAAATGAAGAAAACAAAAAGAAAAAAAATGGACAGAAACATATCATCATAAAATACCTGAAACAAAATCTTGGCCCCTCCATCACTATAAAATAAGGTTATGTAGAATACCCATACCGAAAGCCAAGGGATCACCTCCCCCCTAACCTAAACATAAAAAACCAAGTCCCCCACAAGTGGCCTATCAAAGGGACCAAAATATCTCCAAATCAAAAAAACCCGAAAGTCAAAAAGCATCAATGTGTGCCCAATTACGGGTCCAAATCTGAGGGCAAAATGTAATCGTTCAGATTGCTTAAGTACCACAAGTCTGCAAGCATCAAGTGGAAAAGTTCTAATGTTGAAATATCCATTTGTTGAAGCACCAGGCGACAGCGACCAATCCATATCCAATATAAAAATGTACCATTAACATACGAAATGTACTATGAGCAATAGGTGGAGCCGGTTGAGGAATAATACCACAAAACAAGGACAACGGATCTGGAGGTATTTGTATTGGTAAGAGATTTGCAACCTGGATTAATTTCCAAAACTGAATAATATATGGACAGAAAAAATATAAATGCGTCTTTGTTTTAATCATAGATCCACAAGTTACTCTCGGACAATAACGATCCTGCAGTTGCTTGTGCTTATGATTACCTTTCACATTCACCTTCCCATGAATTGCTAACCATACAGTATCCCACATCTTGGCTGGAATTCTCTCATCCATAATATAACTAGAAATTGATTTTGATCCACCATCAAAATCCAGAAAAGGGTATTCTGAAAACATTCCAACAAAACCTTCTCATATAAAAGCTTCCTGTGCATAGACAAAACCATATTATATTTGATCTTCCATTTTTATATTATCCCAAACCCCGTCCCAAACACAATCAAGATGAAGCTGTCATTTATTTTATGTAAGAAGGAGTCATTTTGCCACTCCAATAATATTCCACGAAATTAACCATACCCCACTGTATCCACAGACTCAAACTCAATTTCATCAATGGAAGCAAGTTACTATAAATAAATAACAAGGATAAAACAAAAGTGGGTTTACCAGATGCACCCTTCCCTACAGACTTAAGTACAATACATTCCGCTTAATAGGGTTTAAATGGCTTCCTCAAAAGCACAAGAAGAAACATGCCAAAACTTTAGTTTCTAAATTTTTAGGAACAGGAAAAACTATACTGACATATAAAAAAAGAGGAATCAAAAACAAATGAATTATATAAATTCTACTTTTTTTAGACATTTTCCAAACATTCCAATTGGCCACTTTATCCATACCTAACTTCAAAACAACATTCCTATTATAACTCGCCATATCCTCCCCGCCCCCCAAAATAAATACCTAATATCTTACACGGCTAAGTGAGAATTGGAAAACCTGCCACTTTGGGCAGTAATGGAAAAAAGCCTTGCACAGCTAAGCATCTCGATTTTTCAGTAATTAAACTAGCTCCAATGGATTTCCCTAACACATTCAATAAGTCATATGCCAGTTGTAAAGAGACATCATCTTGAGCCAATAAGCAAATATCATCAGCATATGCAATACATTTGATGTCTTGCATAAACTCAATCCCCAACCCCTTAAGTCGGGGAGACCATTGTAACACTCGCAAAATGGGATCAATATAAAACACATACAAGATGGGGCTCAAGGGACACCCTTGTCGTACCCCTCTCTGAATCCCACATTTCCTCCCCATCCATCCATTTTCAAAGGGTCTGACATAGGCTAATAAATAACATAGCTGTAACCATTGGATGAAAGATTCAGTAACACCATATGCTACCAAGCATTGCCACAAAAAGGAATTGGAAACACCATCAAAAGCTTTCACCTGATCTAAACTTAAAATAAACCCCCCATCCAATAAGGTACATTTCTGTTTTCCCCCTGTAGCCAAAATTTCCCTGATAAGAAACAATACATCACTAATACATCTATCAGTGACTCCACAAAACTAGCATGTACTAATTAAATCATTCATTACAGAAAGCAGTCTATTTGCCAACAATTTAGTGAGAATTTTAAAATCAACATTCAACAAAGATATTGGGTGCCAGTTTTTAATTTCGGAAGGGTCCCCTGATTTATATAAAAAAATTAACAATCCCTCAACATAGCTGTCAGCAAACAATAATCTTTTAACAAGTAATTATAAAGTTCCACAAATTCCTCTGGCATAACCTCCCACAAAAATTTAAAGAGCTCACCCAGAAGGCCATCAGAACCAGGGGAAACATTAAGTTTTAACCCCAAAAACACATGGCAAAGCTCAGTAATAGTAAATGGGGCAAGTAAAGCTTCAGCTTGCATATGAGAAACCTATGGAAGATCCGCTGCATCAATACGGAATAAACTTAGATTCTAGCACTGCCTCCCCAAAAGTACTTTCCACATGATGTTCCAAAACCTGCATTATCCCCAAATTATCTGTCACAGACATTCCCCTCATCAGTTTTTAAAGCCACAAACATTTTCTTCTCCCTTCGAAGTTGGCTATCTGAAAAGGGATTTGTTTGTTCCGCCTTCCCCTGGGTTCCAAAAGATTGCTCTTTTTGTAAAGAACGCAATCTGTCATACTGATAAGTTGACATTTCCAGTTTCAAATCACTTATTTCCTGGCTATTGTCAATACCATCAGCATGTTGCAGTGAAAGCAATACCTGGAGCTGATCCCTAAGGGCCAAATACGTCTGCTGTGAATGTACTCCTTTACACCTGCCTGAAAACGAAAAAATAATAATGCCTACTTTCAGATCTTCCCACCATTTAACGGTATCACCATCATATAAATACAATGCAGACCATTTATCAGAGATAAAGGAAATAAACTCTTGTTTTATCACTAAATCAGCTAAGAGATAAATTCAACCTCCAGTATCCCGTCCTACAGCTCTCAAAGGAAGGAGTGCTATCTGAATCCCAATCAACAAGTGGTCCGAGGACTCAATCAGTAAAGTAACCACATCAGCAACCTCCAATGTTTGCTTCAAAAATATAAAATTGATTCAGGAAGATAATTTCCCGTTATAATATGTTGGAATTTCTTTACGACTCCCAATTACGTGGGCATCCCTTAAACCTGCCTGTTTTATCATTTTGAGCAGAAAGGTTTTATCACAATATTTTTTTTTTGTCTGGAGATGTATACTGGAAGTTAACATTAAAGTCTTCACCAAAAATATCTGTCTGCTAGTGGTAGAAAGGCTGAACTTTAGTAAACAATTCTACCGAAGAGCTTTCATCTGCGCCCATAAATATTGATTACTAGAAAAATTAAAAGAATCCACTTCTATATCCAAAAGTAAGACTCTACCAGGATCTATGTCAACCAACTGCTTAACTTTCATGGCCTGGGAGAAAAACAAAATCCCAACCCCACAGCATGTTTCTGACCCCAAAGACCAAAAAGAAGGTCCCCACACCCATTCCTTTGAAGCCAATTGAATTTCAGACACTGTATGAAGTCTGGTATCCTGTATCAAACAAACATCATATTTCAATTGTTGTAACACAGCAAATGTTGTGATACATTCTATAGAAGACTTAATACTGTTAACATTTAGACTGGCAAACCGGAATCTAAACAGCTCAGGGAGGGGGTTTATTCAGTTTAGTACTTGATCTAGTTCATCTCTTGGAGGGCTCTTGAACAAGGGGGCAAATTCGACGAGCATGTTCTTCATCTTCCACCTCCTGAGATAAGGTTGAACCTTCTTCCATTAGGTGGTCCTCCTCCACCCTGTCACCCCAGAAAGTAAATACTGCAAATTGATTAGATAGGGGCAAAGGCAATAAATTTGAAACAGAAATAGGAGCCACCACCTGTGAAGAGGATGGACAGGGAGAAGTGGTGAGCTAAAGGTGCTGATCATCCTGATGCAGAATGCCACCATCTACAAGGTTATCAGTAGGCTCATCCAGAATCTGTATGGGGGGTTCCAGGAACTACACTGTCCCAAGGTTGCAAGGGTACAGTGGGTTCCTGGGACAGTTCTTTAGGAGGAGTTTCAGCATCCTGAACCACCTCAGAACCCCTTGAAGGAGAATGTCTGACAGGAATCTGAGCAGAGTAATCACCAGGAGTCACTAAAGATCATCTCAAATTGTCACTAGACCTGGACAGCTCTCCCGAACCCCTCCCATGACCCCTGCCCCTTCGGCGAGGGAGAGTAGCTACGAGGTACTCCGGATCCTGCGGACGAAAGGACCGCTGAGCCTGGGAAAGAATGCCATCCTGATCTGAAACATCTTCAGAATTGTGAGCAGCCCAAGGGCAGTCATGAAACGTGTGGTCATCCTCACCACAGAGACTACAAACAGGAGGGGTTGTGCAGTGGGCCGCAGGATGACCTAACAGGCCACACTGAAAACAGTGCACCGTGTCACAATCAGTGTTAAGATGGGATAGAGATCCACACTGATAGCAGCTTTTCAGTTGTCCTGCATAAAACAGGATGCCTCTATCCTGGCCAAAATATAAAGAGCTGGGCAAGTGCTGTATACCATGATCTGTCTGGCATAACTGTATCCTAAAGGTCCAGCCACCTGTCCAAAACCACTGTCATCCATGATGTGATTAGGATGACCAATGATTATACAGCGTTTCAAGCCAAAAGACAATATCTTTAACATCCACCCTTCATTACTGAAACAATATAGTTACAGTTTTAACTGTGGGTTTAGTAATAGGTATAGCTATGAAATCTGTCAAAACAGCCAAGTCTTTGACCACATAAATGAGTCTCCAGAATTTATCCAGCAATGTCATAGTGCAAAAACAAATGTCATAAACATGTTCCCAGGCGAATGAATAAAGGCGTAAACCTCTGTCGGAGTAAACCCCAAGGAATCTTTCAACAACTCTTTACCAACCCAAAGTCTATCAGGTGTTATAGGAGCCAGTCCTCTATACCATAGATGGACCAAAACCATCTTTTAGCAGCTGTGGGGGTTATGAAAAGACCAGCAAAGGTTTTCGTGAGGCTGTGCCTCAAACCCTGATTAGGGATGTCTCTGCTCCCGAGAAACTCCTTCCACCTCCCCTTGTCCCATACTCTGAAGTGCCGTGACTGCGCTTTTATACCTGTATCCACAGGGATATCAACTGAAAGTTCAGCAGATGCCAAACAAGGGTCAGAAGTGGCCTTTTCCACCATGTTCAAGGCCTTTGGGAAACCGTGTCATGCAACAATTCCATGAACAGCCTCCATCTCAGATAGCACAGCTGCAGATGAATGGGAATGGGTCTTAGCAGATAGAGAGGACTTACTTCCTATACCGGAGGAAACTGGTAGAGTGGTCTGTTTCAGTATTGCAGCATCAGGAGAACCAGGTAATGGAATCGCAGGGTCAGGTATCCACCGACCAGACTCAAAAATCCAACCTACATGCTGCAACACGTCTCCAGGTATCCAATAAGACGGGATACCACTAAAGTACAAATCATCATCTTAAGATGTCTGAGTTGCAGAACCATCCCCCAAATCAGGCAAAGGGTCTTGAAGACAATCTGGTCCAGCACCTCCTGGCAACCGTTTACTCGTTGCCTGCATAGGGCTAGCTAAGGACCTCTTACGTTTTTTCTTCTCATCAAGCTTCGTCTTCCCCTGAAGAAATTCTTGCTCAGCCACTGACAACATGTCCAGCAATTGCTGCCATTTGCTGTCCAACTGTAATTGCAGCAAAGCCTCGTCAGCTACAAAGGTTTCCTCCAGGGCTGTGTCTGAAATGCCTAATTCAGTAGTTTGATCTGCCGAAGGCCCCATAACGGCCGCAGGAGTCACCAAATCTGCAGAAACCTGGCTCAACATCTCAGAAACTCCAGCAACAGGACCTTCTCCTTCCACCACCTCCTGCATAGTGAGGTCCTAATCCCTGCAGACAGACGGACAGCGCACCTGTCTACAGAGTAGGGGAATATTTTATTCAAACTTAGGAGAAAACATAGACATACAAATGACACTAATTACAAAACTGTAATACAAAGACAAGGGAAACATAACCAGATATTCTGTCATACCTAAAAATGCCACATTCCAAATTTAGAACTGCTAACATCCTCCCCTTCCTCAAAGGATTAGGAAATGGTGTACTTTTAAGGTGAAAGGAAAACCTTGTCAATTCACAGAAAAACATAAATCAAAATCAACAAAGTGTGGTTTCCTAAATATTTGAAAGGGACAAAGCAAATCCTCCTATTTAAACAGAATCTCGCCCTCCCCGAACACTCTGTAGTCAAAGCTTGAAAGAAACACACAGTGGTACTCAACACAAAAAACCAACAAAATAGGGATGTAAAAATGTTTTCCCACTAACAAAATGTGAAATGTATGACAGCCCCAAAGACTAATCCTGGAAGTACTAACCTAATACTTTAAGGAATGCCTTGATTCTCCACCTATACTTGAAATGTAGAAAATCATAACATCGTCAACCTGTGTCTAACCAGGACATATTTCTCCACCAGAGCTTGTAAAGATCAGGAAGCACCCTGTGTCGTTCCATATCCTGCCATTTTGCTATAGCTTTTTGTAGCAATAATAAAATTTGTTCACTAGAAATTAATTGCTTTCCAAGGGTCCAACCACACGTAGCCTGCCACAATTGATAACCAATAAAACCCATCACAAGTCTTATTGTGACAGAGTCAAACTTGGCCCATGCTCCTGGAAGCAGTCCATCTGTCCAAATCTGAGTAGATTGCCTTCTAATGGATTTAATGGCCATTTTTATGGAACAATTCTCAAACGATTCAGTATATGGGCAGTCCAATAAAAATGAGTAAAAGTCTCTATCAGTCCTATACAGTCATTCCCCTTGAACAGATATGTTCTGTAAGGTCTTTATGTTTAAGTTACCCTAACACCTAATTTTTGGTGTGTGCACAAGCCAGACAAAATCCCTCATATGAGGCGGTAGGCGCTACTAGTTAAAAAGGACTGAATGGAAAGTTGATGAGCATCGGGTAGTACCGAATACCAGGGAGAAACATAAAAAAAGTTCCATTATACAATTGTAAAACAATTTCCTAGAAGAGACACAGAGAAAGTTTTTCACAATTTTCTAGTCTTTCAATTTATGTATAACCCCTTGAAAGTGTGATGGTAAATGAACCACCGAGACTGGCAAGGAAGAGAAACAGATAGTTCCCAATTAACCAATAGGAGCTCAAGAATGTCGCTCACCCAGGGGGTCCAAACTGTAGAGGACTGATTCAAAAGAGGTATCATGTTAAAATGAATGAAAGTCACATAATAAAACACATTGGGTTTAACATCCCCAAGCCTCTATCTTGTATCGGTAGTATGTAATGCCACGCTTCATTGGGTTAAGTCTACTCTACTTCCCCACAAACATTGGAAAAAACACTATACACATTACCTACAGGGCAATCAGAGGAGGAAAGATAGCTGCTAAAAATAAGAACTGTGACAATAAAATATTTTAATTAAATAGATGCTTAGCTTGATCGTATGCCATTTGTTTCACTTTGCAACCTTTTCTCTAGCTTCACCCAAAAGTTGTTCCAATTATATCTTAAGGGTTCACCCTCCAAAATAAACACCCAGAATCTTTCTATATGTGTTATTCACAGGAATCCCCCAGATTTGCGCGACATCATTTGCATCATACCCTAAGGGTATGATATCACTTTTCTTAGTGTTTATTTGTGACCCAGAATTAACCGAGAAATCATGCAGAATAGCATGGGCTTCCACCGCTGAAGATTTATCAGCCAAAAAAATCCCCAAATCATCTGCAAAAGCAAGAGCTACAATCCGTCTATCTTCACCCTACTGAAAGGCCAATAATCGAGTCCGAGCCATACAGAGCATGCAGTAAAGGATCCAGAGATAAAATATACAACAGGGGGTTAAAAGGGCACCCTGTCGCACTCCTCTGTGTTCTGGAATTTTTACCCAGCCAACCATTCACACTGAATGAGAGTGATCTCTATACAACACGCCTGTAACCATGCCATAAAGGCCGAAGGAAATCCATAAGCCAATGCCTCCCATAAATACGCATACTCCACCCGATCAAAAGCTTGTGCCTGATCTAAACATACCAAATGCCAAAACAATTCTTGTGAAGCTCCTTTATGCAAAATCTCTTTTATGAGAATGAGAGCATCGTGGATTCATCTAGTAGGCACACTACTAAATTGAGATGGATGCACGATCTCCCCCACTACATTTGCCACTGGATTACTTAGGATTTTCATCAATATTTTATAATCCGAATTGAGTAGTGATATCGGTCTCTAATTCTTCAAATCACCCCTACACCCTCCCTTAAAAATCAAAATCAAGAGTCCCTCCAACATACTTCTAGGAAGCTGTTGATGCTGCAAACAATCATTAAAGCAAATACATAATTCTGGACCCAAAATCTCCCATATATCTTTATAAAGCTCATATGGAGACCATCTGATCCCAGGGATGTCCCAGATTTGAGGACCAAATTACCTCCTTTAATTCTCCCTGTGTTATCGGGCTACTAAAGACTCCCCTAATTCAGGTGAAAGCTGTTAGGCTATAGGCATCTCAGGGCCATTTTTCTGCAGTTTCGGTCTCGTTTTGGCCTGTTTGCCCTTTTTCCCAGAGACCAAGGTAAAATCTCCCAAATCCACTGGTGATTCTAAGGGATTTTTAGGAGGGGGGACAATTCCATCCAATTCGACTGCCTGTGCTGCCAAATGCAAAGGGATATCTGGGAGTGGTGTCAGAACTTCTGGATATTGATCAGGGGCTAATGCCGGGATCGGCTGAACAGCAACAGGAGTGGGTGACCCAGAGTTCATAGGTGGGTGCCCTCCAAGGGGTACCTAATTCTGTTTTACTACCAAACAGATATAGTGATCTTGGACCCCAAAATCCGCATCCTCAGTATTTTTTGCCGCTGAAGGGCAGTCTTCAAATGAATGGCCCAGTTCATTGCAAAGGTTGCATTTGGGCTGCTGAAAACAATGTGACCCAATTCCCCACAGTGCGAACATTTTAACACATCGCAAGAAGAGCTGATGTACTTTGAGGATCCACATTTGAAGCAAACCCTGGGCTGACCAGGGTAAAAAAGAAAACCCTTGTCCCTGCCAATAAAGAAGCAATTTGGGAGGTGCACTAAATCTAAATCGGTGTGAGGCAATTTGATACGGAATTTCCACCCCCCCATTCCAGAAACCCTCAGAGTCCATAATAGGTATAGGATTCCCCTATATAGCACAATGCTTCTCCAGCCAGTGTACTGATGTCCACTATTTCACCCCTCATTTCTAAAGAGGATTGTAATAACCTGAAAGGGTTGTTTAGTCAGAGGCAACACTATAAAGTCAGACCATAGTGGATTTTGTCTTTAAATCAATATACCAACACCAAAAAGTTTCTAATAGGGCAGGCGTATGAAAACTAACATCGAAGGCATATTCTCCCTGCACATGGATCAGGGTATAAAATTCAGACAGGGAGAATCCCATACTTCGTTTAAGCAAAATCTTCCCCACATAGAATCTATTAGGGGGATTTTTGCGGGGGCCTACATAACGTAGGCAAATCGCATTCCTTCTTCTGGCCAGTTCTACTGGACGATGGAAATGGCTCACATACCGTTGGTTTAGCCGTTCCCTAGAAGTAACCTGTCACAGGGCGGATCATCAGACTGTTCCCCCACTTGAATCAGTAATGCTTTAGCAAAGTCTCCGGCTGGGCCCTCACGGGGCTGACTTATCACCCACAGGCAAACCCCAGTGACCAGCATCCCTCAGAAGAAATATCAGATTTGGTACTTATCTGAGCTGAAGATTGGGAATCCAATAAATTCCAAACCAGATTGGGCCTCCATCGGCCTTCTGAATTTGGAATCCAGCCCTTGTTAAGAGGGCTTTTGTCTGGAGAGCAGGAACTTGCATTCCGTGCTCCAGTCTCACCAAGGCGGCGTAATCATTTAAGGAATGGGTTGAAGCCACTCTTTCTTCAGTTGTGAGGAGTTTTGGTAATCCTTCCAAAATGGCAGAACCAGGTGAGGTTACATGCACTTGCGTTTTCTGTCTTCTGCTAGACGCCTCCTCTCAGATGATAGTTGCTCGCTAATGAGGAGCAATTCTTCCACTAGGCACTGCTGTTTCTGCTCCAAACTGAGTTGATCAGTAAGCTCTGATGACCCAGGACCACTAGCATGGATGTTTTGCTGGCCACCCATCGAGTGCAACCCAGCCGCCTCCATAGCGGGTCCCTCTGCTTGCAGGCATACTTCTTCCTGTGATCCATTCTGGGCTACTTGTGCCCTATCCATCTGCACACCTCCAAGGTCTGTAGCAGAATGAGACATTTCTGTACACAACTATCCCCCTACAGGACAGTAGGGGAAGTTCCCCGGTGCCCTGGCCAAATTTCCCACATTCACTAAAAAAATACCACCAACAGCTTACTCTGGTTCAAGAATAGTTGCCATTCATCTGTATCCCCCTCTCCCAGGTCATGTCTGAAAATAGGCAGAATTTGTCTAGTGCACTTACCCGGTCAACAAAAACTAAAATAAAACAAAAAAATAATGGGCCACCCTGCAGTGTCTCTCTCTCTCTCTCTCTCTCTCTCAAAGGTTTTGCCAGCCTGCCCTTTTTCAGTATACACAGCTATACTGTCTGAGGCCAAGACAAGAAAAACCTTAATTTGGGATTTTCTGTAACTGTAATTCTGCCCCCAGTACTCTGAATCTGGAATGGCACAAGTCAGATTTTGCCCATCTGACCTTTTTGTATACACAGCTACTGTCTGAGGCCAAGAAAAAAACTTTAATTTGGGATTTTCTGTAACTATAATGGGCCCCCAGTACTCAAGTCTCTCCCTCTCTCTCCACTAGTCTCCCTCTCCACTCTCAGATTTTGCCAACCTGCTCTTGCTCACACAGTCACCAGCCCAGCATTGCCATTTTGCATACCCCCACCCTACATCACTATTCCCCAGTCCCTCTCCAATCTGACTCCCAATGCTTCCTCCTGAGTCCCGACCCCAATCGCCTTCACCATCCCCCACAATCATTTTTCTTCCCGTCCCTAGCTTCTTCTTTGTCCCTTCACTTCCCTCCGGCTTTAGAAACTCTTTCTTGTCTTATGGTTATATACCATGAGTGTGTCATGTGGCCTTCTGTTGTCTGATTGAATGCCACCGCTGCTTGTATGTGCTGACAGTATCCCATGGCAACATAAAACAAAATCAGGAAACGGCATCCTCGGACTCGGAACCTGACTTCTACTGCGTAAGTCCATATTTATCCGGTCCGTGGATTGCGGTTCGATCCGAGGTCCTGATCTCTCATGGAACAGCCTGTCCAGACCTAGTTTGTATGCCAGGGATCACAGTGAGGAAGGTTTGACCAAGAATAAAGGAAATAGTAAGGGAGGTTGGAGGAAAACCTAATTTAGTTCATGTGGGAACCAATGACTTAGCTGGGGAGGAGGCTGAGGTAATGCAAATTAGGTTCAGGGAGTTAGGGAAGATCTGCAGGGAAGAAACAAGTGTGCTTGCCTTCTCAGAGGTGATACCAGTACCAAGGGCCAGCACAGCCAGGAAAAGATGAATAGAGGATTTTAATGATGGGCCAAGGAAATGGTGCAGGGCAGAGATGTTCATCTGTGTTGGGGACTTGGGGGAGACCTTATCAAAGCACTCTTTTTCACCAGACAGGCTACACCTCATTAGGGAGGGTTTGAGGATATTCAGGGACAAATTTGGGGACTACATAACCACTACACTTAATTTAAACTACTAAGGGGTGGGGCAGTGGGCCTGCAGACCCAAAGACTCTGAGAGTAGGAGATCAATAACCCCCCTCCACAGTGATGGAAGAGGTCTGGAGGGAGGAGGTGGAAGGGGTGAGAAAATAACAAAGGATGGAGGGGGTGAGGAACACATAACAAGGGTAGATGGTAGTCTCACAGGGGGAGAAATGTGAAGAGAAGAATAGAGGGAAGGGAAGGAAGGTTAGATTCTAGGTGGAAGATGGTGTCGGTGAACGTGCAGAGTCTTGGAAACAAGATAGATGACCTGCAGATGCTATTAGCAGACAGGAGGGTGGACATAGTGGCAGTAATTGAGACTTTGACAACACCACACCATGACTGTGACCTTGCAATCCTTGGTTATAAACTATACAGGAGGGACAGGGTAGTCAGGAAGGGGCCGGGGCAGTAGTTTACATCAGGAAGGAAATAACTTGTACAAGGGAGGAGTCAGAGGAAAGGAAGGTGGAGGCATTATGGGTTCAGTTACAGTCCAATAGAGGGAGAAAGCTGAGGTTGAGGGTGGTTTACAGACCACCCAGCTAGGATGAGGAGAGGGACTGGGAACTGAGCTGACAAATATTGGAAGCTGCGGAGAAAGGAGAGGAGGTAACTGTGGGGGACTTCAACCTGTCCAAGTTGGAATGGAGCATACCATCCACAATATGTGCTAGGAGTCAGGTGAGCCAACAAGAGCAGAGGCAATTCTTGATCTGGTGCTTACAAATGGGGAGCATGTACAGGAAATAACTATCAGAAAGCCCCTGGGTGGGAATGACCACTACACAGTGTGGTTCCAGTTGGATATGGGCAAAGAAAGCATCCCAAACGAAGACCAAAATCTTGGATTTAAGGAGGGTGGACTTCAGGAAGATGGGCTAAGTGCTCAGGAGTCACCTGGCAGGCATCAAAGCAGATATGGGGTGAACCAAAGGTGGTTCATCATTAAGGAAGGAATACTGGATGCCACAGAAGGAATGCATTCGGCTTAGGAGAAGAACACAAGGGCCAATGTGCCCAGCTGGTTCAGTTCTGGGTTTGCCCAGGCAGTAAGGGAAGAGAGGTTAGCCCATAGAAAATTCAGGAAGATCAGAGAGAGGTGGATAGGAAAATTACCTAAGGTTGACTAGTGAAGCAAGTAAGAAAGTCCGGAGAGCTAAGGCACAGAAGGAGCTGCAGATAGCAGAAGGAATTAAGAAGGGGGAGAAGGCCTTCTTTCACGTATATAAGTGAGAAAAGGGACAAGAAGGATGGGATTGTTAGGTTTAAGAAAGGGAGGAGTGGATGGAGGATAATGGGAGAAAAGCAGATACTAAATGAATAATTCTGTTCCATCTTCACCAGGGAGAATTACGGACTAGTGCCTTCAAGATGGAGAAGAGGAGCTGGGGAGAGGAACACAGATGTAGTGATAGAAGAGGATAGAATGAGGGAGAGGCTGCTAGTATGGAAGGTGGACAAATCACCAGGCCCAGACAGAGTACATCCAAGAGTACTAAGGGATCTAACTAAGAAGCTGATAGAGCCACTGGCAGGCCTATTTAATAGTTCACTGGAGTAAGGCATGGTACTGCATCACTGGAGAACAGCACATGTGGTGCCCCTCCACAAAAGTGGTCCCAAGGATGAGCCAGAGAATTACAGACCAGTCAGACTGACCTCAATCATGTGCAAGCTCATGGAGACCATACTTTAGGAAAGGTTGGTAGAATATCTAGAGGAGCATGGTCTCTAGGATGCAAAGCAGCAAAGGTTAATGGGGGGGGATCATGTCAAACTAATCTGACTGACTTCTTTGACTGGGTCTCTAAAACAGTAGACAGGAGACAAGTGGTAGACATCGTCTGTCTGGATTTCAGCAAGGTCTTTGACTCTATGCCCCACAAAAGGTTGATCAGGAAGTTGGCAGACCTCAGGTTGGGGATAAGATGGCCAGATGGGTGGGGTCCCACAGGGCTTGGTGCTGCAGCAGTGTTATTCAGTGTCTTCATTAATGACACTAGGGATGGCATTACGGACAAAATGTGCCTATTCACAGATGACACCAAACTCTGTGGGAGAGTGGACACAGCTGAAGGGATTCAGAATCTACAGGATAATCTGAAAAAGCTGGGGAGGTGGTCCGGGATCTGGCAACTTGGCGTCAATGTCAAGAAATGCAAAGTTATGCACACTGGAGCCAAGAATCCCAGGACAGAGTACTACCTACTGTATTGAGCATTAACTAATTATGACTTATGTATGAGACTGCCTGGGTTTGGAAAAGAGAGAACTAGCATACTATATGAGATCTCACACATTGCAACTCAGAGGGGAGTCAATGCCACTCAAATAAAATATCCAATTGATATAACCAGAGAATTATTACATTCCGGAACTCATTACTTCAGGAAGTGGTGGGAAGTAAAGACATACTGGAATTTAAGAGGAAACTGGATGAGTTTTGTATGTTCAATAACATCAGACCTATAGATTTTAAACTTGGCAAGCTAAATGGACATTTGTCATTAAATGGTCTGTATTTACCTATGAGGTTTACCTGGGTGGAGTTCAGGTATATGCATCAGAGGAGAAGGACCTGGGAGTGATGATCACTAGTGACATGAAGCACTCCATGCAGTGCAAGAAAGAAGCAGCAAGGGCAAAGAAGATGCTGGGATGCATAGCTAGGGGATCAGTAGTAGAGAGAGGAGGTTATACTGCCCTTTGTACAGGTCACTGATGAGGCCACATCTAGAGTATGGAGTTCAGTACTGATGCCCACACCCCAGAAAGGACATTAACTTGTTGGAGGAGGTCCAGAGGAGGGCTACAAAATGATAGCAGGTCAGCAGGGTAGGGCATACGAGGAGAGGTTAAAGGCACTAAACAAGTACTCCCTGGAGGATGGTGGGGAGACAGAGAGGGAATGACTGGGACCTCCAAGTACTTGACAGGGATATCTAAGGTAGATAAGGAGGGCTCTTTGCTGAGTGGCAATCATTACATGAGGGGGCACAGTCATAAGCTGGGGGTGAGGAGGGAGGTCAGGAAGCACTTCTTCATGGAGAGGGTGGTGGGCACTTGGAATGCACTGCCAGAAGAGGTGGTCTTGTTGAAGACAGCGGGCAGCTTCAAGAGAGGCTGGAATAGGCATAGGGGGAAGGTAGGGATCACGGGAAGGGAGAACATGAGGAGTGGGGGGCAGGGACAGTAGCTAAAGCTGTGGACCCTGAAAAATGAGCAGATTAGATAGACCAAATGGCCTTCCTCTGCTGGCTTCTTTGTATGTTCGTATGCATTGAAAAAGGCCATGGTGAAGTCCTCCTGCAGAAACCATCTTTGGAGCCTGCTGTTCTTGAGAACTACAGGTCTGTTTTTAACTTTCCCTTTTTGGGGAAGGTAATCAAAAAGGTGGTGGCAGCACAGCTGAAGTCATCTGGAACAGTATGACATCTACAAGCTACTCCAGTCTGATTTCTGGCCTCATTACAGTATTGAGAACACACGCATCAAGGTGAACCATGATCTCCTCCGGGAGAGGGATAGAGGTCAGCACTCCAGTTTTGTCCTGCTTGGTTTTCCTCATCATTTGACATGGTGGACCATGGGGTGTTGGTTCTGCTGGGGCACTTTGTCGGACTCTCAGGGATGGTGTTGCTGTAATCTGAGTCCTACTTATCCAGCAGAGAGCAACAGGTGTTGTTGGGGTCTTGCATCTCAGATAGTGTTGCCTTCTGTTATGGAGTGCCTCAAGGTTCGATCTGGGCTCCCATTTTGTTTGCTGTGGACAAGCTACCACTGGGGAGATTATTCCATGGTATGGGCTGGGTTTTCACATTACCAAGAAGTGTTGTGGGTCATTGCAGTAGTTTTATGCTGGTATTGCAATAAATATTGCAGATTTATTCACATCTCAGCTTCACTTTTTTTTTTTGTTTTTTGCTCCTGAGTGCATCTCCTTCCAGTATTATGCTGACCATACTAGCTGTACCTGTCCTGTGCCCCCGGTCGCAGGGCTGAGAAAGTACTTCAGGAAAATTCAAGATTGGATGGCCGTTCAGCTCACAATCTGAGTTCTGGATGGATAGGCTACTGGTGGAACCAGGTCAGTCTGGGTTTGCAGTGAATTATGTTGGTGTCAGTTTGCCATCTCTAACTGGCATCATGCTAGAAGCCATGGATAGAGTGAGAAATCTGGGGTCATTGTGTTTTCTAAGCTGACACTAGAACACCAGGTGTCATCATTTGTCTGTGGTGGCTTTTCTGACCTTGAAACATCACCTGATTAAACCCTTCTTGTGCCAACTGACATGGTGGCCCTGGTGCATGCCTTCATCAGTTCTAGACTGAATTACTAAAACCCTGTCCACCTAGGGTTCTCCTCGAGGCTGGTGCATCACCTACAGCTGGTGCATAAGCGGCAGCCTGACTGATTGCTGGGACATCCTTGTTTGAGCATGTCACACTAGTGCTCCATGAATTTCAATGGCTGCCAGTTTGGTGGAGCAAGAGTTTCAAGGAGAGTTTTTTAACATACAAGGCCCTGCACAATCTGGGCCCGGGTTACCTGAAATATCTCCTGGTCGCATATGTTTTCAACTGTTCTCTCCGTTCTGCAGAGGTGGGTCTCCACTTTGCTATTATGTCCTGGCCTAAAACTTCAGGGGACCTTATGTTTGGGGTCACAGCTCTGCTATTGTGGAACACACTTCTCCCAGAGGTTAGCGGAACTGGGCAGTTTTAAATGACAGCTCAAAATCTATTTGTTCATTAGTTGTTATGGGTTTGGTGGATGACTTTTATCATTTAATTGATTTATGTTTTGACGTTTTATTCTGTTTTATGTCTATAAGGTACCCAGAGCCCTGGATTGGGCAATCAGAAAATAAAATTGCCTTGCCTCTTATAACACTGGATTCTGTATGGTGTTTATGGTTGTGAATAGTGTGTTGTTTCTGCTCTTGACAAAATTATGTAAACAATTATAAATTTGGTGTGGTGGTCACACTATCTACCATCTGGAAGGTGCAGACATATGGGTAGATATAGGTTTCAGCCATGGCTGGAAAAAGGCCAGGTGTATCATAGAAGGGAGGGACAGGGGTCTCTGAAAGCATAAGCATGGACGCCTGGCATTTTCATAACCCTGATAGCCTGGGTTAACTAATAACTCTTTGTTTAAAGTGATTTTCCAGTTTCCTACAAAACACTGACAGTTGGCATCTTCTGGACTTTCATCTCATAACATCAGAAAATGTTGGATTTCGTCACACTCCATTCTTATTTATAAAGATACATGCAGAAAATTGGTCTTTTTTTTTCTCAGAGTTTTTCTGTGCCTGTTGCTTTTCCTGCCTTGAAGTTAGAATCCTCTGCTGTGACATCACATGCTGCCATGGAAATATATTCTGTTGCTACAAGCAGAGTACTGTGACGTCAAAGCAGGAAAAGCAGTTGGAGCAGATGAAGTCTAAAGCCTGTTTTCATGTACAGTGGTTTCAGTAATGCAAAACTAGATATCCATAAATTCAAGTTCAATGTTTGTGGAATAGCAATGAGGAGAGATGAGGTATATATGCTTGTGTAACTTTGTGGTACTTTTTGTGGCTTTACTCTATTCCCACCCTTGAGTAGTGGTAGGTAGGTAGTAATGTAGGAATAGAAGGCCCAAAAAGAAACCTCCTCAGACTCATGAAGAGTATGACCCCTGGCATTCAGGAGTGGAAAACCCTCAGATGAAGGAAACCTCTGAGGACCCATGACTGGAGGTTTGCCCATCTTATGGGCATACTAAATGGAGAAAGATCTAGGTTCTAGTAACCATAGCTAATTCGAGGTTGGAGAGTTGCTTGGAGAGACGATAATCCATCTTCGATCCATGGATGATGCCAATCACATGATGATCCTAAGGTTGAAGAGGAGATCCATTCTGAATGAGCGATAGGATCCTGAGTATAAAGTAAATCCAAGTGAAGAAGGATGAAGGAAGTTCAAGTATCCGAGATGATGAATGTTGCTTGTCCAACTGAACAATAATAGACAGAGTGGATAGATAAGGTACTAAATTGGGAATGGTGGAACTACAATGGAAGAGGAAGTCATTGGTCAATGATCGAACTTGTGAGAGGCTCGAATGTAAGGGTATGGTCTGGAGGCTAGGAATTCTGTATTGAACAAGCAGTCTGTAAAGAAACATCCATAGAGTATATTTGTAGAAGAGTCTTTGAGTGCCATGTAGATGATCCTGAAGATGAAGAGTGCATCTTTCTGCAGGGATGGTAAAGTCTTATGTGTAAAGCGGATCCAGTTAAAGAAGGGCTAATGTAGACCATATTTCCGAAGCGACAAGGATGGATGTCCAGGGAATCGTATGGAGTTTATGAAACGGGAGAGCAAGATGAGATTGGTATAAGACCAGATGGTACTCTGTAATAATTATGATAAGTAGTAAAGTTATGAGTAAATGGTCAAATTCGTATAAGGGTCGATATTCGAGGTAGTCTGAAGGTAAAGAATCAATTAGTGAGAGAAAGTCACTAGGTAAGCATCTCAGAATAAATGAGTAGAGGAGACTGAATGCCTGATGAGAGTCATGCCATAAGTGATTAGTAAGGCCTAGAAGATAATTTGCGGAGCCATCAGGTGGTAACCTAGTGTATATGAGGAATGATTGGAAATGCGGTATAAGGAAGTGCTGACTTCTTGGTCATGATGTGTATGACTTTATGCTTAGTCCTTTGCTGGTATGCTGCCTGAAATACATATGGGTATTCCTGTGGTGTGATCATTTAGGAGATGCACCGTGATGGAGTAGGTGGGTAAGTTTACAATTAATCCTGATGCTGAAGTATGTGAGAGAAGCTTGAGGTGGATGAGAGGAAGAGTCTGTAGGCTGGATTGGTAGTGAGATCGATGAATGCAGGATGCCAAATGATTTAGTGCTACAGTCTATAAATACTGATTGGGATGCAAGGCTGAGTTGGTGAAGTTGACTTGGCTTCACGGATTGCTAGACAGAATTCAGGAGAGCCGGTTCCTGATAAAGGTCATTACTGTGAAGATTAATGAAGGTACTTTGAGAATAAGAGACTGAATGGGACGCTGAAATAACTGTTAACCTGGTGGAATGTACTAGGTGAATGGGTGTGGATAATAGTATAAGGAATAACGATGTCTGGGAGTGCAATCGAAGGTATGGATGGCATAGAGTCAGGAATTAGCTAGACAATGGAGATCCCATGATGAATATTCTGGACACTATCTGTGCAATTCCTAAAACTAGCAATGACTATTGGGAAGTAGGAGTCGAATAACTTGGTCATCAGAGTCATTGTTGAAATAAGAGGCTGCATGAGGTAATTGGATGAAGTCCATAGTCAATTGAGTTATCGTGCAATTCCCGGGATCTATAGAAAGTGATGCTGATTATGAAGTCTGAAAAGAACAGATAGATTTGAGTCCTTTCCATGTATGAGAATAGCCAATGAGACGAGGCATCTGAGGAGTCCTGGTGATTGGACAGACAGAGATAAGAAGGTATCCAATAGAGACGGAGATCTTCCTATTGTCCAGGTGAATGAGATTCCATGAATGATTGCAAAGCACTGAATGGGCAGTGTGAGACATCTATGATAACATAAGAGTATATGGAGCGCATGAACCAGAGAATGTTTGTTGGCAGTAATATTACTCAACAGTAATGAATACATGATCGAATGAGAAGTGGAAGGGTACTTTTAGAAGAGCAGGAGTAGAAGTAGGGGATGAATTATATGGAAGCTGATGGCTTGGTAGGAGTACTGGTTGGAAATGAGGTACAAGGCCCAAAAAGAGCCACAGCAAACAGTACAAAGCCCTGAACCAATGAGGTGAAGAGGAAAGGCAGCCAGTCAAATGTGAAGGAAGTACAGAGTGGATCCTGAGCAACTGAAGGAATGAGCAGAAAAGCTATGGCCAGGCGAGCCGGATGACATCCAGAGCAGGAAGGAGCAGGATGACGCCAGTTCCAAGGTGAACAGCAGCAAAGTGCAGGACAGGTGAAGCAAGGTGTCGGGTGATGATCCACGGAAGGACAAGGAGCCAAACTAAGCACTATGAGCAACAGGAGTCCCACATCTGATGAAGGCTGGAAGTGACCCGAGAAACTGATGGAAGGTGCTGGAGTGATGAAGGACAAGGTTTCATATCTGCAAAAGAAAATAAGTTTGTACGGCAGCTGAATGGGGAACCTACAGCAAGGAATTCCATGAGGCAGTCAACCTGGAGTGAGAGGAGCTGAACAAGCCAGCAGGATCCATATGATGAGGGTGATCGATGAGGTCCTGGTTCCTCAGTTGAAGTCACAGGCAGAGCTGAGAGGCAGAATGGATGAAAATGCCCTGGACCTGAAGGGAAGCAGTGATCTGCAGTAGGGAAAGAAGCAGACAGCAGGCACAGCATTGTGAGCTATGGCCATGGACCAGGCAAAGTAGACTAAGCATTGCTTGAATGGAGAGGCTGGAAGAACAACTGCGGTGAGGAGAAGTGGAGACCACTCAGCAGGAAGGGGTCCAAGTCAAGGAAGGTTGTGACATTGGGCAGCAGGTGAAAAAAACATAGGTGAAGCAGCAGAATGGAATAATGTGGTCCAACAGAGCCGGTCGAGGAAGATGATCCAGGCTGGATTCAGCTAGAGAATGTGAATGATGAGAGAACTTGGTTGGAGAAGTCCTGTGCCAGAATGAAATTGGCAATCCGCATCAGTGTAGATGCAATCAGTGAAGATGGTCTATATGAAAGTCAGGCTCCCAGCCAAGGAAGTTATCTAGGCTACAGATGAAATAAGGTGTAGAAGCAAGATGAGCAAGTCCTGTTCCTGAAGGGAGCAGTAGCCAGGCATCAGGCTAAGAACATTGAAGATGAAGCAGTAGACTGGAGACTCAAGCAACTGTCAGGGACAGTAGATGAATGGTGTTGACTGGAAGCAGCAAAAGTGAATGAGGGTACACAGAGAGTGAAGGGAAGTGGCAAATGGCATAGTTAGAGAAGGCATGTTATAAGTCTGTAGATTGGAGACATGACTCCCATCCCCAGGAGTCATGGCGAGCTAACCTGCACTCAATGCTGCTAAGCAGAGCTAGGAATGGAGGATGTCGAGTTGGTAAATAGAAGATAGTTCTGTTCCTGAAGGGAAGCAGCAACTAGTATGAGATGGAGAAGGTATGATAACAGTTTGTATTTATGGTAGACATGACTCCCATCCCTGGTTGTCGGGGCAAGTGAACCTTCACTTGATGCAGTCCAGCAGAGTTAGGGATGGAGCATGTCAGACTGACAGTAGTAGGATGTAATGATTGAAAACAAACTCCAATCCCCAGTAGACAGGGGAAGCCCACCTTTGCTCGTCACATGAGAAAGTGCGAGTTAGGGATGGAAGTTGAAATAACTGCTGGTATGGGCTGGTTGAGGTGCGACACTGCTGCAGATTGAGGGGAAGTAGTAAACATACTGTAGTAGGTATAGTACATAAACATAGGATGTAATGCAAACAGTAGGTATTGCAATGGTGAGTAGCAAGAGTGAGAGACATGTATCGTGGAGGGTAAGGTAGACACAATTAGCAGTAGGGTAGAGGAAGGAGCTCTGAAGCAAACAGGAGGTTAGAAACTGGAAAATAGGGAAGAAATGATGTGAAGGAGGAATGAGGAGGGCTCCATACTATAGAGGAATTCATAACCAGGGTACAGACCCAGAAACCAGGTGACAGGAGCCTAATCCCAAATGTCCTGCTGAATTCTGAGGACAGGGCTGAAGAGGTAAAGTGGAATAATGTGAGGGCCACGGCTAGAGCTCTGCTTCCTGTAGCTGGCAGCTAAGGACTGAGGATAGCTGAACTGATGGCATGCATCAGGGAACATCAGAGGGGTCGTACCTTCCTGCAAATGCACTAAGGTGCACTAAAATACCACCAACAGCACAATGTGGTCCAAAAGCTAGCCGCCAGGCAGTATAGCTCGAGGTTAAGAGTATGGATTGTTTACTTCCTTGGGTGAGAGAACTGAGAAGCAACTGCACCTATGAACATTTCATAAATCATGAGGAAAATGTTTTTGTTTTAAGAAAGGAACTTGAGTATAATAATCTAAATGTTTTAAGTTTCAGAAAATTAGAGAAACCTCCTTGTGGGAAATGGACTAGGCCGGCTGAATTCAAAACTTATGAATACCTCTTTGGGGTATAAAAGGAACTGGAATGTTTAAAATTAAGCCATGCTGAGTGGCTAAGAAGAATGTTATGATTTATAATGCATTACATGAGCTGCAGTTGTGCATCATGACTCTCACTTTAGTGCAATGTTTGTGGGTGCACCCACCTGGACAACGAAAACCAAACATACAAAATAAATGAACAAATAATATGGCCGAGCCCTCAGTGTCCCTCAGTATGATCCCGAAGAAGGTAGTGTAATGTAGAGCTGAGGGCAAACAATTAGCATAACGGGGAGCAGTAGGTGATGCTGTTGGTGCAGACAAAAGGCATGGAAAGGTGGGCTGCCCGATGGCGAGAGTGAAGGTGAGGAGCCAAGCAGGAGGGCTGAGCTGTGAAAGGAGAGATATGGACGGTATGCTGAAGAGGTAGGATGGCCTTGTAGGACTGTAATGTACTTACTGGTGAGGCAGATGGCAGTAGGGTCTGCAGCTCCATGGAAATAATCAGGCAAGCATGGAGTTCAAAAATATATGGTGTGAGTTTTGGGATGATTGGTGTGCTCTGCAGGCAACTGCTGTGCGAGATGAACTGAAGCGGGAAGGGAGAGAAAATGCTGGAGAGAAGTGGACAGGTAAGGAAAGGAGTGGGAATGTGGCAGGTGTGTCAGGGAGTTAGAAAGGCCAAAAAGGAAATGGGGAAAAGGGGAAAAGGAGGGGATCCACCACAGATGCAAAGATGGTAAACAAAGCAGAGAAAGGCAGAGCTCCAGGAGATGAACCAGGACACAGAACAGGGAGGCACAGAACGGAGGAGGGAGGGAGGAACAGGAGAGGGAAACATGGAAACAAAGGCAGCAGGATCACGGAGAAGCACAGCCAAGCAAGCCACACAGGCAGCTAACAAAAACACCTCAAGCAAGGGAGGTGTGTCAGTGGAGGGCTTATGTAGAGGTCATGGGAGAAGCTATTCCCACACTGAACCTCAGGCAAGCCCTCCCATTCTAGGAAAATTTTGTAATCGAGACCTGCTGATGTCACCTTTGAACTGTTTGCTGGAAATCAAAAATCACTTTAGCTGCAGCAAGTCATGAATGTTGCTCCTAGACTTGTCTTGGATACTTTCTCTTATGATCACATTACTCCAGTTCTTCAAATGTATACTGGTTACCCATTAAATTGAGATGTGACTTTAAGAAAAATTACTCACCTTAGTAATGTTGTTTCTTCTAATGGAGTCTTGCTATATTATGACAAATTGCAGTTTGTCCCACCACTAGAACTGCTCCGGAGGTGAAATAGTTAACTCCATTCCATGAATGGAACTTTGAGCACGAGCTCTAAGATAGAAGCTGTGTCTGTGTAGTTTCAAACCTGAACTGTCAGATCTTCACGAGCAAAAACTCACTAAGGTTTGTGTGGAAGCTGTAACCTACACTAGCCAACTGGCTACCTAAATAATAACACCCATTGCTGGTCCCAACACCAAAGACTCAAGTCAGGGGACCAGAATTAATAATATAATTTAACAATATGAGAAATAAAACGAGAGAATAATAAAACACCACACCCCAAACCCCAAAAAGGGGTGAACGCCTAAAAGGGCATAAAATATTGCCCACACTAGGTTGCCCACACCATACCCAAGTAGAAGTTCTGAGAGGGCAGGCTGGGAGGAGAACATAATATAGCAAGACTCCATTAGAAGAAACAACATTACTAAGGTGAGTAATTTTTCTTCAAACAACATGAAGCCTTGCTATATTATGACAAATTGCAGACTACACAGCAGTACCTCCATGGAGGAGGGACAGAACCACTTAGGAATAGGCTCTGAAGCACAGCTGTGCCAAACCGAGCATCTCTCCTAGCCTGGACATCCAGGGAGTAATGCTTGATGAAAGTGTACCGCTTTCCAAGTAGCAGCCTGGCATATCTCCAATATAGGGATATCTCTGGCAGCAGCTAGAGACGCGGCTGTACCTCTAGTAGAATGAGCCCTCAAGCCAGAGAGGGGATCTCTGCCCAGTTTCTGATAACAAAATTGGATACAAGAGACAATCCACCTGGCAACTGATCTCTTAGTGGCAGGTTTCCCTTTCCCAACCTCACCATAAGTGAGGAAAAGTTGGAGGGATTCGAACCTGTGACCCTTGGTATGTTCTATATAGTAACTAAGGGCCTCTTAACATCCAAACTGTGCAATCTCCTCTCACCAGAAGAGGAGTGTTCAGTGAAGAATACTGGAAGGGAGATAGATTGGTTAAGATGGAAATCTGAAACCACCTTAGGCAAAAACTTCCTGTTAGTCCTGAGGGCTACGTTATCCCTGTGGAAAGAAATAAAGTCAGTTTCTACTGACAAGGCTGGCAACTCACTTATGCGTCTAGCAGAAGTGATAGCCACTAGGAAAACAGTTTTCCAAGTTAGATACTTCAGCTCTGCAGAAAACAGAGGTTCAAAAGGGGGTTGCATTAACTGGGCAATGCAAACATTAAGGTCCCAGGCAGGGGCCGGATCCCGAAAAGGTGGATTAGTATGGAGTAATCCCTTAAAAAACTTGGAAAACACAGGGTGAGCGGAAAGAGAGGATGACTTTCCTGCTGAAACAAAAGCAGAGACAGCTGCCAAATGAACTCTCAGGGTAGCTGGTCTGAGGCCCAAGGAATTAAGATGGACCATGTAATCTAACACAATGGGCAACTCAGCAGATTCTGGGGAAATATGCTTCCTAGAACACCAAATGGAAAACCTTTCCATTTAGAATTATAAGTAGCTCCTAGTGGAAGGCTTCCTAGAAGCCTTTAGAATTTCAAGAACACCCTGAGAGAGGTAAGTCAGCATTCTAACTCCTCAAGAGCCAGGCCTTGAGGTTGAGGGATTTGAGGTTCGATACCAAACTCTCCCTGGGCACAGGATAATAGGTTGTGATTCCTGGGGAGACACAGGGAAGATTGACTGTCAGGGACAGAAGGAGTGGTACCAGGGCTGCCTGGCCTAACTGGGGCAATCAGAATCACCCTGCAAGGCTGGGATCTGATTTTGACTAACACTTTGAATAGGAGAGGAAGGGGGAAAAGCATAAAGAAACTTCCTTCCCAATCCAGGAGGAGGGCGTCCAGGGGACTGAGCCCAACACTGGAGGCCTGCAACAGAACAGTGGAAGTTGGTGATTGTCTGGGGCTGCAAAAGATCTATCTGAGGGTGTCCCATCTGGCAAAGACTATCCCCAGTACTTGAGGATCCAGGGACCATTCGTGATGGCCCTGAGAAATCCTGCTGAGAGCATCTGCTAGGACATTGTCCTTTCCTGGAAGGTAAACTGCTATGAGGGAAGTGTTCAGGGAATAGGCCAGAGACCACAACTTCATTGCCTCGGTGCACAAGGCCGAAGACTGAGTGCCCCCCTGCTTGTTGATGTACCACATTGTTGTGGTGTTGTCTGTTCTGACTTGTACCACTTTGTTCTGAACAGATGCAGAAAACACTTGAAGTGCTAAAAAGACAGCTCTGAGTTCCAGCAAATTGATGTGGAGCAGAGATTCCTGGGGGGACCACACTCCCTGAGTGGAGAGGCCGCCCATGTGGGCTCCCCACCCCAGGAGGGAAGCATCTGTAGTGAGAGTCAAAGTGTGAGCAGGGGGAATGAAGGGGACCCCCAATCTTAAATTGCTCTGATCCTGCCACCACTGGAGGGCCTAGATCAAGGTTCGAGTCACTGGGACCAACTTGGAAAGCGGGTCTCTTCTCTGAGACCAATAGGCTCTCAAGTGAAACTGAATGTCTCTCATCTGAAATCTTGCTCCCTGCACTACAGCTGTGGATGCAGCCATGTGCCCCAGGAGCTGCAAAAAGTGTCTTGCTGGTCGAGAGACCTGCAGAGTGAAGGAGGAGGCCAGAGCCACCAAGTTCCTTACCCTTTCTAAGGGAAGAAAAGCTCTGGCCCAGTTTGTGTCCAATTCTGCACCTATAAAGGTGAGTACCTGGACTGGTTCCAGAACCGACTTTGGTAGATTTAGCAGGAAGCCCAGGAGGTGAGAAGCTGCTGGGTGACTTGCAGGTGAGATTTTACCTGTTCTGGGACTGGCCTACAATGAGCCAGTCATCTAGATAGGGAAAAACAGCAATCCTTTGCCTCCTTAAGTGAGCCACTGCTACTGCCAGACATTTTGTGAATACCCTGGGGCAGAGGTCAGGTCAAGGGCATTGCTTTGAACTGGTAATGACCTGAGGGCAGTTCGAATCTGAGGTACTTCGTGGGAGCTTCTGATTAGGACGTGAAAATAGGCATCCTTGAGGTCCAGGGAAGCTAGCCAGTCCCCTGGCCTTAGAGAAGGTAAAATCATTGCCAGAGTTACCATTCTGAACTTTGGTTTCAAAAGATGCTTGTTCAGATATCTGAGGTCTAAGATGGGCCGCCATTCTCCTGTCTTTTTTGGGGTAAGGAAGTATCTGGAATACAGACCCTTGCCCTGGTGTAGGGGAGGAACCCTTTCTACTGCTCTGAGAGCTAACAGGGTTGAGACCTCTGCTTCTAGAGCAAGGGTCTCTAAAGAACTTGCAGGTAGAAAAGCCTGGCTCTCATCTTGGGGAACTTTTAGCTGAGAACCAGACCCTGGCTTACTACTTCCAGAACCCACTTGTCTGAGGTTAAAGACACCCAGTTCTGACTGAAGTAAGCCAACCTGCCCCTACTGGTAAAGGAGAATCGGCCCTGGGCACCCCATCAGGGTGCCTGCTTGCAGGTGCTTTTGGGCTGAGGGGTGGGAGCAGGCCTGCCCCACACCCATCTGCCTCTGCCTCTGAAGAACCCCTCTGAGCATAAGCAGAGGAGGCCTGAGTTTGTAAAAGGCCTGTGGAAAGGCTCACCCTACCCCTGGGGTGTGCTCTGGGGAGTGGCTTTGCTGCCCTTAGCTTGGGCACTTTTGTAAGTAGTCCTATATTCATCCATCTTTTCATATATTCTCTGTCTGCCTCCCAAACAGAGAATTTCCCACCACAGGAAAATCCATAGCCTTAGTCTGGGTATCCTGTGAGGCTAGTACACCTGAGCCAGACCAACCTCTGACTACAGATGTGGCCATGACTCTAGAGAAGCATCATTAACATCCACAGCAGCATGAAACTGCACCTTAGAAGCCTCCCAATGCCATCGGCAGCCACCTGTTCCAGCTCACAGCAGTTGGCCATGGCTTGTTTGGCTTAATTCCATAACAGTATCCCATCTAGATTTCTGATACCTTGCTACATAAGCCATATAATTTGCTTGCCTGAGTCCCAAGGACGCTGCCATGTACTGTTTTTGCCATGGCATCAATCTTCCTGGAATCCTTGTCAGGAGGATGTGAAGCCAGGGAATATTAGCTTTATCACAGGCTGCAGCCTGAACTACCCTAACATGACTGCATTGCTGAGAAAGGAATTCTGTATCAGGACCTGACAATGTGTACCTTCTGTCCATCTTTTATCTACAGGAGGCACAGAATTAGGAGTTTTAAGATTTTTATTGTTTGTTTCCTAAAAGACTTATGCAAAGGAATAGACAATCTCCTAGACTCTGGAATATCCATCATTTCTACAAAATCAGGCTCCTCTTGCTCATCCACAGCTTCTTCCAAAGGAAGCTGGAGGGTTTCAGCAACTTTTTTGTAAAACATAAAATGAGAGGGGGACTCAGAAAGCATAGGGGGAGATTCTAAAGGTCTGTCTGGGGAAATGTCCGGTTCAATGGGCACACCCAGACCCTCCCAGCCACATTCATACTGTTCATAATCATCCTCCCCCTCCTCTGGTTCATAAAACTCCTCAACATCATATTCTTGAACCGATGGAACTGGATGAACCGACCTTTTACCAGATAGTGGTGGTTCGGACGGGACCGGAGACAGTGACTGGACAATTTGAATAGCTCTTGCTATCTCTGCAGCAGTTGGAGAAGGGATTTTGGACTCCAAACCTGCTGACTTCCTTGTTCTCTTTACTGGAACTGGTTCCCCCGAACCAGCTTTTCTTTTGCCCGAGGAAGTCTCGCCCTGGTCAGAGGGCACTCCCTCCGATTCGGTTGGCACCGAACCGGGCTGGCCATCCGGGTCAGCGGACTTTTTGGCCTCTCGTTCCCTGAGCCTGCCCAATCTCTTTTCCAGGGTGGCTGCAGGGAAATTCTTACAAATCTGGCAGTCTGACTGGAGGTGGTCAAACCCCAGACAATAAACACATGTGGTGTGTGGGTCAGCCTTGGCAAAGACTTCCCCACAGACATCACAGTGTTGAAACCCAGTGGGCCCGGTTTTTCTTTTGGGTTTCTCAGACATAATGCCAGCCTAACCAGAAACACTTGCCCTTTGAACGGCAGTGCCAGGTAAGACACCCTTATCGGTTCCTAACCGTGTCACGGGTATTGGAAAAAAACGTAATAAAATCCGTTTTTTTTAGAACCGATAAGAACCGGGAACCGCACTCTAAAATGACAAGCTTTAAAATTTTTATGGTTTTAACCCAGCTGATCGGTTCAAAACCGAACCGATAAACTTACAAGTTCCACACAGAAAATTCAAATTTAAATTACTTACGATACCACAGACAGAGCTTGAACCGAACGGTTTTTCGGTTAAAATAAAACTATTCTCAGTTGAATCGGACCGAGAAAACACTGTTTAAACCGAGAAATGAACCGAGCAGTAGGAGAAATCTCCGGAGCGACTGTTCAGTGAGGCGGAGTAAAGAATCTGACAGTTCAGGTTTGAAACTACACAGACAGAGCTTCTATCTTAGAGCTCGGCTCAAAGTTCCATTCATGGAATGGAGTTAACTATTTCACCCGGAGCAGTTCTAGTGGTGGGACAAACTGCAATTTGTCATAATATAGCAAGACTTCATGTTGTTTGAAAATAATTTTTACTTACAAGAGCTGGCCCTCAGTATTTACAGATCACATCTCCGACTGCTGTACCTCTAGATTGTTAATATCACAAATTCTGCTCTTCTCAGTGTACCAAAATTCAATCTGAAAACAGTGGTGGGACATGTTACTTCTGCTTGAGTTTAAATGGTGCAATGGATTGCTCCCTCCTACTTATCTGAACTAGTGCATCACCACCACCACCTCCATAGATACATAGATACATAGACAGTGTCGGCAGATAAGGGCCTATGGCCCACCTAGTCTGCCCATTTGAGCTTGTAAGTTCAGTTTGTTTTCCTAGAAGTCTATTTCCCTTACCCTGACCTCTAGAATTCCTTTATGTCTATCCATGCATTCTTAAATCCGTGATTGTTTCAGCCCCCACCACTTCCTCTGGCAGGGTGTTCCACTTGTCCACCACCCGTTCTGTGAAGAAATTCTTTCTCATGTTTCCTCTGAATCGTCCTCCTCCAACTTCATCCCATGCCTCTAGTCCTGAAACATCTTTTTCGCTAAAAATAGTGTTTTCCTGCACCCTGTTCCTCCCTGTAAGATACTTGTATGTCTCTATCATATCCCCTCTCCCTCCTCTCCTCCAGGAGTACATGTTCAGTTCCTTCAACCTGTCTTCATAGGACTTGTGATGCAACCCATGCACCATCTTTGTTGCCTCCTCTGAACCTTCTCTACCCTGTCTATGTCCTTACATAGGTATGGTCTCCAGAACTGTACACTGTACTCAGGTGGGGCCTCACTAGTGTCTTGTATAGCGGAATTATGACCTCCTTTCCTGCTGGTGATGCCCTGCCTATACATCCCAGCATCCTATTTGCTTTACCTGATGTCTTGTCACACTGTTTCTCACCTGAGGTCATCAGAGATGACAACCCAAGATCCCTTTCCTGCTTGGTGCATGCTATATCCTCACCCCCAACTGATATATTGTGCTAGGGTTTTGTGCCCCATATGCATTATCTTGCACTTCTTTGCATTGAACCTCAACTGCCAAACCCTTGACCATTCTTCAAGTTTCTGCAGGTCCCTTCTCATTCTGTCTACACCTCTGGTGTGTCTACTCTGTTACAGAGCTTTGTGTCATCAGCGAACAGTGAAATTCTGCCTTCTATATCCTGTGCAATGTCACTGATGAAGATGTTGAATAGGACCCGGTCCCAGCACTGATCCCTGTGGTACCCCACTGGTCACTCTTCCTCTGTGGAGTGACAGCCATTTACCACCACCCTCTGTGTCCTGCCACCCAGCCAGTTACCTACCCACCACACTTCTGTCCTGCCCACACCCATATTCCCCAGTTTGTGTAATAGTCTTCTATGTGGCACAGTGTCAAAGGCCTTGCTGAAGTCCAGATAGGCCATGTCCACTGAACTCCCTGATCCACCTCCCAGTACCCAGTCAAAATTCAATGAGGGTGGTCTGACATGACCTCCCCCTGGTGAAACCATGCTGCCTTGGGTCCTGTAGTCCATTGACAACCAGATGTTCCACCAATCTCTCCTTCAGGAGTGCTTCCATGATCTTTCCCACTACCGAGGTGAGGCTGACTGGTCTGTAGTTCCCTGCTTCCTCTTTGTTCCCAGTTTTGTATAAGGGGACTACATCTGCTGTCCTCCAGTCTTTGGGTACCTCCCCTGTTTCCAGTGATTGGCTAAACAGGATAGCCAGAGGTTCAGCCACCACCTCTTAGTTCTTTATGACTCTGGGTGCACCCTATCTGGCCCCATTGCTTTATCAGCTCTTATTACTTCCAGTTCCTTCAGGACCCTTTCTCGTGTAAAGGGACTTGTGTCCATTTCTGCACCATTCTCACCCTTGTACTCCTTCAGACCCATTACCCCCTCTTCCTTAGTAAAGACTGAGCAGAAATACCTGTTCAATATGTCAGCTTTACTGTTGTCATCCTCCACTGCTCCCATCCTCCCCTTCAGTCTCACTATCCCTCCCTTTGTCCTTCTTTTTTCACTTATGTACCTGTAAAAGGTTTTGTCCCCTTTAACCACTGATTTTGCAATGTGTTCTTCTGTCTGAGCTTTGGCTTCCCTTACTGACTTCCCTGCCTCCCTTTGTTTCTCCTGGTACTTCTCCCTATCCCCTTCTGCCTGTGTCTTTTGTATTGCCTGAATGCAATCTTTTTGGCTTTCACTTTCTTTGCTACCTCTTTGGAAAACCATAATGGTCTCCTCTTTCTTTTCCTCTTGCTAACCTGCTTAATGCATAATTCTGTTGTTCTTATAATCCCCATTTTAAATACTGCCCACTGTTCCTCAATCCCTGATTCCTGTCTCATTCCCCTTAATGCCTCTTTCAAGCATCTCCCCATTTTCCCAAAGTCTGCCCCCTAAAATCCAGGATACGTGTTTTTGTGTGGTTTGGTTCTGCTCTTTCTGTGATTTCAAACCACAATGACTGGTGGTCACTGTTACCCAGGTGCTCCCCACTGTTACCCCATCACACTGTCCCTGCTTGTGAGCACAAGGTCCAGTATTGCCTTCTGCCGAGTTGGTTCCATGACCAGTTGTTGAGGAAGGCACCTGAAGGGAGTCCAGGATAAATCTGCTCCTAGTTGATGCTGCTGCTGGGATGCTCCAGTCCACGTCTGGTATATTGAAGTCTCCAACCAGTACTATCATCTTTGTCTGCCATCCTTTGATGGCTAGCATCAGCTCCCTATCTGTTTCTTCCTCCTGGGCTGGTGGTCTATAGACCACACCTGTGCAGATGGCTGGCCCCATTTTCCTTTCCAGCTTAACCCACAGTATCTCTCCCCATTTTGTTCCTCCTGGATCTGTGTGGCCCTTATGTCATTTTTCACATACAGTGCCACTCCTCCCTTCCTGCCTGCTCTGTCTCTTCTGAATGTGTTGTAGCCAGGCATTGCCATCTCCAGTCATGGTTATCATTACACCAGGTTTCAGTGATGGCCACAATGTCCAGGTCTGACTGTACCATGACAGCCTCCAGATCTTCCATCTTGTTGCTAAGGCTCCTGGCATTTGCACACATGGCTTTCCATGATTTGACCTCCTCTAGACTGCTTCACTGTTCTACTCCAGCCCCTTCCTTGGTTGTCATTTATCCCTGGTTCTTCTTGCTGTCTGCCCTTCTGCTGAATTTTGCCCCTTTCTGCTTATCCACCTTTGGACACTAATCTCCAACTTTTGCACACTGCTTTGCAGAGATAGCCACTCCTCTGGTTCACTGGTTCCATTACTAGCTGTGGGGGTGAGCAAGTAGGTACCATCCTTGCTGGCCTGCCACCCTTTGCTAGTTTAAATGCTTGTCAATGTAGCATTTAAACTTATCATTGAGTGCTTGATTCCCTCCAGGATGGATGCAGGCCGCCAGGCTTGAACAAACCTCCATCCCTCCAGATGGGTCCCCAGTCACCAATGAATCCAAACCCTTCCTCACAGCACCTGTTCTTCAACCATGAGTTAAAGTTCCTGGTGCATGCACTCCCATGTTCCTCCTTGCTCTCTCACAGGTAGTACTTCAGAAAGTGACAGAAGTAGCTACTTGCTTGAGACCCCTCCCAGTTTCCTAAACTCTTCCTGAACTTCCTTTGGCTCCCCATTTGCCAAGTCATTAGTACCTAGGTGGATAATGACATCCAGCTCACCCTCCTGTCTTGCCTTCCCAGTGATCCCCAGTATCTTCCTTCCATCCCTCCATGTCGTGGCACCTGGTGGGCACCTCACCTCCCTGTCCTCCTCCTCCTGTGTTCCTAGCTGGACCCTCTTATGATGGAGTCCCACCAGGATTCGCTTCCCTCCTCTGGGATCCACTGCTTTCCCACTGAGGTCACCTCCTTGCCTAACCTCCACATCCTTTCCTTCCACTTCCTGGGTACTCTATTTGTTGTCCTCATTTGCCAGTGTGGCATATGAATTTTGAGAGGAATAGGATCTGGGATGTGCCTCTGCCTGACTGCTCTAACCTCCCTGAGCCCACTGTCATCCAAGTGCTCCTCGTTCTCAGCATCCTTTGAAGCAGCTGCATTGGACTGGGTGGTTCTGGACAGGGGTGATGGTACTCCTGACCCAGTTTACTTCGCTCTGAGTCTGGTTACCTCATCCCGCAGTCCCGAGAGATGCATGCAGATAGGCAGCACCTCAGTGTCCAGAAGGTCTGCCTGAATATGGCTGCCCACAGCCACTGCATTGCACCACTCCCCACATTATACTGCAATTACACTACTTATCTGCTACTGAAGCTCTCTTAGTTCTCTTTTATTTATTTACAGTACTAAAATCCTGTAACTGATCCTCAGATATATATTTTTTAAGGAAAAGAAACCAATAAATAAATAAATGAGTCAAAACACTTGTCGTGGTTGAGGGTGGTCTTCTTCCTTATGCCCTCCTACTTCACACCTCTTACCATACCCCTGTGTTTAGCTCCTGTCAATCAGATTTATCAGGGCATATAATTAAGAGTTGGGGAAGGGGTGGAGGAAGATAAAATTTGCAGCAATTAAAGACAGCACAGAATTACACCACCACTATTTTTAAATTTTCAACAGCCAAAAACAATTATAAGTAAAGACAACACAGAAAGAAAGTATAGTGTCACTACAAGCCTACAATCTAAGTTTAAAAGAAAAATACCAGTTACCAGTTACTCTGAAGCACTGAATTGAATATGTTTCCTTCCTTCACCTTCTGGCTTCTTCTGAGAAGATGAACTTTTTGCTGCTTTAACTGTGACTAAACCCCACCTCCAGTTATCACGTAGCTGAGGTCAGAGGCCAGACAATTAACACCCTTCACCCAGCTACAGGACAGTCAGACAAGCCAAGATAAAATTTGCAGCAATTAAAGACAGCACAGAATTACACCACCACTATTTTTTAAATATTTTCAACAGCCCAAAAACAATTATAAGTAAAGACAACACAGAAAGAAAGTATAGTGTCACTACAAGCCTACAATCTAAGTTTAAAAGAAAATACCAGTTACTCTGAAGCACTGAATTGAATATGTTTCCTTCCTTCACCTCCCAGCTCATCGATTTTGTTTCTGTGACGTGCACCTCTGCGATGTTTTAGTTTAGTTTAGTTTATTAGTCTAGGAATTAATACCTTTGAGCCAGGGCTCTTCTACAAAGGTTCCACGTCACAAAGAACATTTAACAAAGCACGATACACATTACAGGTAAAACCAGACAGGAAAGTTACATCATAAATTTGCTATTAACAGTTTAAGGCAGTAACGTTTTTAAGTTTCATAGAAAAACAAGCTATAACAGGTTCAAGCGAGTAGACAATTTCGAGGTTAAGGAAACTTCCAGGAGAGGGTGATCATTAGGCCAAAGGAGGCTAGAGAGGAGGAAAGGTGGTGAGCGGGAGAGTAAGTGAGAGGACAGGAAAAAGGGGAGTGAGTTTGGGTGGGAGACAGGAAGTAGTAGAGATACCAGAGGTTCATTAGTCAGGAGGAAGAGGCCTCAGATGTGAGGATGGACATGAGGAGTAGTAGTCTTTATCTAGCGCAATCACAGTTGCTAGTGGGGGTGAGGTGGGAATAGAGCATGGATTTGAAAGCTTCAAGTGAGGTTGAGGATAGAGTAGGTGGACTAAGCGCATTAAACCATGTCGGGGCCCTGTATGCGAAAGATCTTTGTCCCTGTGCAGTCCAGCATCTCGGAACCAGAAAAGGTTGGCATTCAGATCTGGTGGAGGGTCGTGAGCCAGGATTCAGTCGGAGTAGGTTTTGAATACATAATGGAGTCAGTCCCAAGATAGATTTTTTTGCCATTGTGCAGGTGAGATAAATAAGATGATTTGATAGGTTCAACCAGCCTGATTCATAGTACAGATCACACATGTGAGTCAGTCTTTGAGCCCCGTGAGGAGCCGCAGGCCTTATTTAGAGTGATTGAGATACGCCTTTAGAGCAGTGGAGTAGCTGAGCCATAAATAATAAGGCCATAGTCAATGACTGAGATTATGGAACTCTGTATAGCTATTCTCAATGCCGCTTGATTTAGAAATTGATGGTTACAGAATAGTATTCCAAGGCATTGGTTCACTGTTTTGCAGTGTTGTCAATGTGGGTTGCAAGGTGAGCCCTTGGTCAAAAGTGATGCCAAGGTATTTGAAAGTATTTACTTGGTCCAGTGTAATTCGTAGAGGTTTGTATGGTGAGTGGAGTATGCCTATTTTTGTTTTGGTGATTGGAGAAGAGCATGGCTTTTATTTTATTGTGGTTTAGCACAAGTTTACTATCCAGGAACCACCTTTCAACACTAGAGAAAGCAAGTTGCAGGCTTTTTCGTAGGGAGTTTGGATCCTTGTGGGAAGAGAGAATTACAGCATCATCAGCGTGTAAGATTATTTTCTCCTGGCAGATATCTGGGAGGGAGTTAAGGAACAGGCTAAAGAGGAGCAGTCCAAGAATTAATCCCTGTGGTACACTCGAGAGAACTGGTTTGAAGTCGGAGAGTTCATTAGAGATTTTTACAGCCTGTGACCGATTGGACAGGTAACTTTTTACCCAAGCACAAGGACCTTCAGCCAGACCTAGGCTAGAAAGTAGGGAGGTAAGTAGGCCATGATGGACTGTGTTGAAAGCTTTTGTAAGATCGATAAAGACTGCACCTGTTTGGCACCCTTTGTCCAGGGCTGAGTGGACTTCTCCAGAGAAATCAAGTAAGGCTGTTGTTGTACTATGTCCTTTCCTAAAGCCATGCTGTTGATTACAGAGTAGATTGTATTTGTCCAGGTAATCAGAGGTTGGTCTGCCACTATTCGCTCAAGTGCTTTGGAGAGGAGGAGTATTGATATTGGTCGATAGTTTCCTGTTGAGGTTTTTCCCCTTGTGCACTGGCGTAACTATGGCAGATTTCCATTTGTTGGGAAATTGACTTTGGCAAAGTGACAGATTAAGAATTTTGCAAGTGTGAATTACTTCATCCAGGGTGAGAGACAGGATTTTTAGATCTAGCGTGTCACTTCTTGTTCTGGATTTGGAGCAGGCCTTCTTATGTACTTGTGTGCTTGTAGCACTTTGATTTTCTTGAAGTAAAATTGTGGTTTGTCATGAGGGGTGTTTTGTGATACTAGACTAGGCACAGGTAAGTCCGAGAAGAAATCTGGGGGGAGGACCCCACTAAGGTCTATGAATGTCTTATTAAGCGCATCTGCAATAGACTTTGGGTCAAGAGTGGTGGATCCATCAACTTTCGTAATGGTAGGTGACGATTTTGATTGTTTACCCATTATGTTTTGGATGTTGTCCCAAAAAGCTCTTCCATCACCCCAGGTGGATTCAAGGACATTTTGAAATAGGCTCTTCATTTGCCTAATTTGTGAGGTACATCTATTTCATGCCTGCTTGTATTTTAGGGTATCATGAGGTGAACCTGTGTCTCTGGCAACTGCCCAGAGGTGGTCCCGAACCTGAGCTGCAAGTAGTTTGGCAGTAATCCATGGATTTGATAGTGCTTTGATTTTACGTTTTTTTACTGGGGCGTATAAGTCGCATGCAGAGTTGAAAGATTTAATGAAGTATTCTAGTGTGGTATTAATATCAGTTGATTCAAGGATTGGTGTCCAGTCCTGTTGTAGGAGATGGGTTTTCAACTTGATAAGATTCCCATAAGGCAATACTCTGCTTGTTATAACTTTAGGGGGTGGCTTGAGAAATTATTAGACCAGGTACAGGACACTGGGGAGTGGTCACTGAGGGAGTCAGGGAGGACTTTAATGTTTTTTATCCGGTCAGGGTGATTTGTGAGAACCCAGTCAATAAGGGTGCTTGTACCAGTTTTGTAATTTTTCGGGTGGGGAGGTTACCATCTGAGTCAGGTTTGCTGCTAGGATGTCATCTTTGTAAGAGCCAGTGTCAGAGGCGAGCCAGTTTATGTTGAAATCCCGGAGGAGGAGCTCATTTTCAGAGGGCTGCAGACTAACAAAATCAAGTACAGACTTAATACTGGCATGGTGGTCTTTTGGAGGGATATAGACTGCGGCCACTGTGAGAACTTTGTTTTGTGCACCAAGAAGCAGTTTGATAGGGAGGAGTTGCATCTGCGTGTTTGTGGGGGTGAAGCTGCTGCGTTGACAGGAGAGGTTGTCCTTTATGTAGATAGCACAGCCCCACCTTTCTTGCTTGCCCGGTCAAGTCTGAAAGATTGTAGCCTTCAAGCGAGACCGCATGATCCGGGTGCTGGGAGATAGCCAGGTTTCCACAATGGCTAGTATATCAGGGTTTTTGTCCAGCAGAGTTTGAAGAGATGCTAATTTGGGAAGGAGGCTGCAGATATTTAGAGTGATAATGGAGACCACTACCAACTTTCCCTGTTTTTGTCGGCTTCAGTGCAACAGGACCAGGGTTTGGGTATATCCCACCAGATATTAAAAGTAGGAGGAGCAGGAGTTTCAGCGATGCCACTCATAGTTCATAATAGGTTGGAGTGAGTTTCTGCTTGTACTTTAAGATGCTTGGATTGTCTTCTGAGTCCCAGTAGAGGGTGATCGTTAGTGAGTTATAATGATGTGGCAGTTTCCAATTAGGAAATATGGCTCTTGCACCCAGGTATTAATTGGGTGATGTTTGTTTAAGACTTCAGAGTAAAAGCCATGGTACAATGTTTGGGTAGTAGTATAGAAAGGTGAGAGTAGGTGGAGGATAGGGTAGGCGGAGGGGAGTTGGCATAAATGGAAAAGGAGGTGAGGTGAGCAGGAACAGGTGGTGGGGACTAAGCCAAAGCATTTTAGCGAGGCAGGAGAGCCGAGAAGTAGTGTGGGCCTGAGCAGTCGGAGGTGGCGAGCAATAGGAGGGTGGTGGGGTATGGATTTTGTGGGCTAAGGTGGATAGCTAAGCACTATGGCTAAGCACAGAGAAATATGAAAAAAAAAGACTGGGAGGGTTTGGTACAGAGGGTTTAAGAGAAGTACTATAGTACTGTTGAGATCCAGGATCACATAATATGTTAAAGTTCCTGAAAGGTGATAAACTGTGGCCTGGGCATATGCAATGTAAAATCCTTTTGTCTATATGTTTCCTTTGTTCTTCAAAATCCTCAGAGATAAGTACAATACCTTGGGAGTAGGTCAGACAGTAGGCATATGCAATGTGAAATCCTTTTGTCTGTATGTTTCCTTTGATCTTCAAAGTCCTCAGAGACAAGTACAATACCTTTGGAAAAGGTCAGACAAAATGTTGATTCAGTCACAAAATGTGTTAAAATTCCTTTGTTCTTTAAAGTCCACAAGTGCAGTTGCTTTAAGAGTGGTCAGATGAGAATGTTGAAAATGTTGATTCAGTTGCAGGACCCAGCATCACCATGTTTGTAAGACTAGTTGTAAGGCATATGCTTCCTTGGGGAGGCTTCAAGAAAGTTGATTTAAAATTAAAAAGCTGATACCTGATGATGGCGATTTGCAGAAATTCAGTCCAGAAGACTTTCATCAATGTTGTGTGCAAGAATGGCACAGGTATTCCCAGTAGAAAAATATGTAAATGAACAAAAACTAACCTACAGACACAGACAAGCACAAACAGCCACCCACACAGCCCCAGGAGGAGGAGCTTAGTGATGTTCCCACTAATAGAGTATGTACATATTTTGTGAATGAGAGAAATTTGGCCAGGACACCATGGAAATCCCCCTACTCTTTTTTAGGAGTGCCATAGGATCTTTAACATCCACCTGAAGAGGCAGACAGAAAAGAGAGGAGAACACCCCCCCCCCATGCTGCATTACAGTATCAGTATTGGGATTTAAAGAGCCAGTGGAGCTAAACCAGGCAGACAGGAAAATAATATAACATTTAAGAATTAGTCAGTTATAAAATGTTATTTCTTATGTACCTTTCTTTTAGCTTTTGCCCATCAGAGATTCTTCTATGTCATAATGTTGTGGTGGATGCGTGGAACAGCTCTTAGCATAGGAGCTGACATATCTAGTTCTACTGCCCCCCACTACATCACCAGCATTGTAATTTTGCTGAAGTGAAATCACAAGTGAATGACCTGGCAGTCACTGAATTGCTGTTCCTAAGTAGCAGTGATGTCACGGTTAGTGAGGTCACGATGCTGGTGATGTAGTGGGGGCAGTATAGCTAGCTATGTTAGCTGCCACACAGAATCCTGTTCCACACATCACACATATTAACATCAGATAAACAATCTTCTAATTAAACAAAGGGAAAAGATAAAGTACCTCAAATATAAAAGGTAATGGTTGACTGATTTTAAAATCTAATATTAGTTTTAGGCAGTATACAAACTCTTTAAGGCAAGGCAAGGCGACATTTATTTAAAAACGCCCAATCCCAGAGGCTCTGGGTGCATTACAAACGAATGAACACATCTTCAGAAATAGAATCATTAGATACAAAATAATTAAAAACACAAAACTAGTAATGCGACATGTAAACATTTTTGAACAAATCAGATCAATAAATTAACCATTCAATCCAGAAATGCCTGAGCAAATAGGAGGGCCTTAAGGTGGGCCTTGAATACCTTTAAAGTAGGGGCTCCCTTAACCCCAAGGAGCAGTGAATTCCAAAGGACAGGAGCGTGTAGTAGATGTGCGATAAATGACAGACACCAGGCGGTAATATTTAGTGCATAAAAAACACAATAAATGTGTTTATCAATTTATTTGCAAAAACTTTGCCAAAACAAAACAAAAAAAGTATATATTTACAGAAAGAAAATTGTGGGTGTTAGTCCATCACACTATTTCAACATATCAGGAAATACTTATTTTTGAGACTCCTGTCTTTCTTCTGTATATTCAATATCCAATACTTAATTCCCAACAATACAGTGTGTAAGCTCCCATACTAGCTCCTTCTCCCTCAGTGGTCAGAAGATACTGACCCACACACACTTCTTAGTCCCCTGGTGGCAGGTTTTATAGCAAACCTTAGGGTGACATCACAATCAGGGGAATCTCCCACTTAACATAAAATATATCTTTATGTGGTCCTATCTAAGGCAGTCTTGGATCGTTCTTGTACAATTGGAAAAACAAGCATTTATGTTATATTCCTTCTGTGAATATATCATAAAATATCAGTTTTAGATCGTGTAAACCTTAATTAGGGGGTTTCTACCTCATTTGGAGCATAGCTCTTCCCACTTGCTGTGACCTCATCTCTCCTGATTTTTACAAAAGCAGTCACTTCAGGGGCTTTCAGTCCTATAGTAGGAATCTCCCCATAATGGCAAGAATTCAGGTAACAACAAAAGAAAAACATTTATTTGTTCATTTTCACATGTTTATATACAGGAATACTCAGCCTGGACAGGGGAATGACAAATGAGTGTCGCGCTCCCTATTTGCCTTCCCCTGCCAGCCCAGGAGACCTGATACTGAAGCACAGGTTATTTATTTTGGCCTTGGTTTTGACAGCTTCCAGTCACTCGCTTTCTGGGTTGTCTAAACAACTAATATTTGCAGCACTTCCTTTTCTTTTTAAGCTCACAAGAGCTTTTCATCAATACCGCAACAAGGGGTTTTCTTTTTATTTACTCTGCCCAACATCGGGCTTGCAGCACAGCATTTCTGTGCTTCTTAAAGGGGCACCAGTTGCAATAGCGCATAGCGCTTCACTTTTGACACTGAGGCACTTATTTCCAGCACTGAACCTTAACATAAAAAAACTGGGGACACCTTAGGAGCACAACCATTACTCAAATACAGAGCTCCTTACGGAAAATGGATAAACTTTCATTGTGCAACCATAAGGGTTTTATTGGATTATTTAAAGGGACAGTAAAGTTGGTAGAGATATGCCAGGTTGGGCACCCTGACACGAAATTTAGTTAAGTAAGGAGGAAGAAAAAGATGAGAGAAAAGAATATTTGAGGGGGGTACACATTTTTACTTCAGGATTAAATATTCATAATGGGGCACCCTGTTACATTCCTACCCATTAAAGAAGGCAACACAGTATGATGTTGGCTGAACCCTTCACTCTTAGAAAGGTTGGAACTTCCGCCCATCCTCACCAGAAGTTCTCCTCAGGGACCCTTAATAAGCATAACAGTTTTTTGACATATAACTAACATTTATACATTCAATAAACTGATCCTACTGTTCATTTCCCTGAGGTATGTGCCTTTTTTAAAATACATCATTCATTATTACAAGTCACATCATGTTTTTCGGTCATAACATGTTTGGCTCCAAACCAGGATTAAAAATCGGCATTTTGATGTTGGGACCCAGTTCTATGTTTTATCGAAAATTTATAGGGCTGAAGGGACAGATACCAGCACATGATGTGCATATTCTCATCCTTCATGAGGTGTAGCCAACATAGCGGGTACTGGTCAGTTACAATAGTGAATTCATGCCCCCCTAAATAATATTTGAGAGCCTCTATAGCCCATTTTATGGCCAGGCACTCCTTCTCTACTGTCGAATCCTTTCTTTCTCACTCATGCAATTTCCTACTAATGAATAGAATTGGGTGCTCACCTTTGTGATCATTCTGGGCTAACACTGCCCCAATGCCTATGTCAGAGGCATCGGTTTGGACCGCAAATGGTTTTCTAAAGTCTGGATTTAGGAGTACTGGTGCAGAACATAAAGCTGTCTTTATATTCCGAAAAGCTGTTTCACAATCAACAGTCCACTTCACTTTATTTGGATACCTGTTTTTAGTTAGTTCTGTAAGTGGTGTTGCAATGGTGGAAAAGCCAGGAATGAACCTTCGATAGTAACTGGCTAGCCCTAAAAAAGATCTAACATGGCGTTTGGTAGTGGGATTAGGACTATTGTCCACGGCTTCCACTTTGTCTATTTCTGACTTTACATTTCCCTGCCCAATTATAAACCCCAAATATCTAGTCTCAGTTTTAGCAATAGCACATTTGGATGGATTTATTGTAAGTCCTGCATCCTTAATGCTTTGAATGACAGTGCTAAGATGAATTAAGTGGGTATTCCAGTCTGGGCTATAGATGACTATGTCATCCAAGTAAGCAGCGTTGTATTGATTATGGGGTCTTAAAATACGGTCCATGTATCTCTGAAAAGTGGCTGGAGCCCTGTGCAAACCGAATGGCATGGTTGTAAATTGGTATATACCAATAGGGGGACTGAATGCTGTTAACTCTTGGGCCTGTGGTGCTAAGGATATCTGCCAGTACCCTTTTGTCAAATCTAGGTTGCTGATATATCATGCAGAGCCTATCTGATCTAGCAGGTCATCAATTCTTGGCATGGGGTAGCCATCAAACTCATTAATTTCATTGATTTTCCAAAAATCCAAACATATCCGAACACCACCCTCTTTTTTATTTATCACTACTAAAGGTGAGGACCAAGCGCTATGTGAAGGAACAATCACCTTTGCTTGTTCCATTTTCCTTACTTCATCCACTACCTCTTTTCAGATTTTCTCTGGTAAAACATAGGGCCTCTGGTGAATTGGTTTATTTTGTGTCAGTTTAATCTCATGCACCACCCCTAATGCCTTCCCTGGTGTTTTAGTAAATGTTTCTTTAAAAAACTACAAGACTTGGTCAACCTCTTGTCTTTGATCAGGCTTTAATTCCAGATTAACCTGAATTTCCTTCTCCCCTTTTTGTGTCTCTAATCTATCTTAAGCCACCTCTATCTCTGATAGGCTTTGTTCAGGTTGAATGTAGAGGGACGGGTTTGGCTTATCTATCCATTTCCTTAACAGATTGGCATGTTATACCCTTTTTACTGGTCTCCATCCAGGCATTTCAATCTCATAATTCACAATACCAGTCTGTCGAAGTACCACTTAAGACCCTTGCCATCTCATTAGAAGCTTATTTTCTGTACTAGGCAACAACTGTAACACTTTTCCCCCGGGTTCAAAATGTTTGTATTTCAATCCTTTATCACACAATTCTTTTTGACCCTGCTGTTTCTGCTCAACATTCATGTGAGCCATCGTTACATATTTCACAAGCCTTTCCCATAAGTCAGTCATGCACTTTACAATGTTTGTAAATCCCACACTTTCGCCTTCCTTCCAGTGTTCTTTAATTACATTTAATGGTCCCTAGAGTTGCAACCATATAGTAAGGTAAAGGGTGAAAATCCAGTTGTTGCTTGGGGTACTTCCCTGTAGGCAAACAATAGGTAAGAGAGAAATCTGTCCCAGTCTCGACCTTCCTCTTGTATGTACTTTTGCAACATCTTCTTAAGTGTTTTATTGAATCTTTCTACTAACCCATCAGTCTGAGGGTGACACTGGGAGGTACATACTGCAGAGACAGCCAACAAATGGTACAATTCTTGCAGCATCACAGATGTAAAGTTACTGCCTCTGTTGGTTAGAATCACTTGTGGTATTCCCATTCGACTGAAGATTTTAGCTAATTCTTCAGCTATTCTAGGGGCAGTAACCTTTCTCATTGGTATTGCTTCAGGGTACTGAGTGGTGTAGTCACACACAACCAGTATGAATTGATTTCCCTTAGAACTCTTTGTTAGGGGCCCTACCACGTCCATAGCTACTCTCTCTCTAAAGGAGTTGTTACATAACGGATGGGCTGCAGGGGTACTTGATCTTTCTTCCCTCCTGGAGCCAACAGTTGGCATTTTGCACAAGCTCTACAATATGCTGCTACCTCTTGATGAATCCTCGTCCAACAAAACCTGGAGCGTATCAGTTGTAATGTTCTATCCCTCCCCTCATGACCAGCCATAGGTATATCATGAGCCAATCATATTACCTGCTTCCTATACTGTTTAGGTACCATTAACTGCTCTGTCTCACAGTTTGTAACCAGATCAACAGTTATTCTACACAGTATATTACGCTTTAATATAAAATGAGAATGTCCATTCTTTTCTTCTTGATTTACTTGTGCAAATAGAGGTTTTAAAGTATCATCTGCCAACTGTTCCAGTCTGATGTCACCTTTTAACAACCCTGGAGCTAGTTCCACATTCTTTTCTGGATGTGAATCCTGCCAAACTTTCTTTTCCTTCCTTTTAACTTGTTTGGATTTTCTTTCCTTTCCTTGTCCTTCAAAATAATCCTCTTCAAAAGAAAAGACAGGTTCCAACTGTAATTTTGCTTGGGCCCTGGTAACCACATTAACAGGTTCCACGAGTGATTGATGATTCTTCATTAAGGCATCAAAACAAGGGAAATCCTGGCCCATTAAAACAAGTACAGCTAGATGGGGTACTAATCCAACTAACAAGGTATGGATTTGGTTGTTAACAGTCAATGCCAACTTTGCAGTGTGATACTGATGGACATCCCCATGTATACAGTGAACAGTTGTATCATTCTGGCTTAAGTTTATTTCAGGGGCCAGATCGGCTCTCATCAGGGTTTGTCTACTTCCGGAGTCTTATAATCCCAGAGTTTGTTGGTTTCCTACTCCCACAGAAGTAACACATCCCAAGTTCACTAGGGCCAAATATGCTGTATCATTTCTTTTATTAGGGCAATTTCTGACTATGTGTCCCTTCCTGAGACATCCATGGCAAATAATGTCTGCATATGAGACCCTGCCGCCTCTATCTCATCTACCATAAGTTGATTGCCTTTGATTATTGGGAAAAAAAGTTCTTACTGGAGCTGTAGATGGTCCTGGGTTACCTTGGTCTGGTGGGATGAGCTGCCAAGTAGTCCTCTGCCAGTTTAATGGTTTCCTCCATTGTCACTGGCTTGTGCTCCTTAACCCATAACTGTACATCCAGTGGTAAAACCTGAATGAACTGTTCAGTTGATTATTAGCTCCATAATCTGAGCAATAGTCTTCGTCGTTGGTTGTAGCCATTTACCACAATAATCTCTGAGATGACCATATGTTTCCCTGGGGGTGTCATAGTGGGCCATTTTCTGAGAATGAAAATGCTGGTGATAGGTCTCAGTACTGATATTATAACGTCTCAATATCTCTTCTTTTACTCTATCATAATCATTAGCATCAGTCCCACTCAGTTGGCTATTTACTAACTGGGCTCTCCCGGATAAGTAGGGTACTAATCTTATTACCCACTGATCATGAGGCCATACACAGGTTTGGGCTATCTTCTCGAAGGTAGTAAGGTATGCCTCAATGTCATCACTCTCTGACAATTTAGTTAGCTTTATGTCTCTGGGCCCAGTTCTATCTGCCTGACCTTGATTCATGTCCTGTATGGCTTTCAGGGTATCCTTCCATTTCATGTCCTGCCAACTTCTTTCTTCTGCCTGGATGTGTTGATCCTCATCCCTCTGTCATCTGTCCTCTTCTTGTTGTCGCTCCATCTCGATCTGCCTCATACAGAGCCACTTCAGCAACTCACTCAGATCATTCAGGGTGGGGGTCATTTGTCTCTCTTTTGGCTTCTGTGCATCTTCTCCCTCTTCAATATCCTTGCCTTCTGGTTTCTTCATTTTTGGTCTGGCTCCTGTACCTAATGCAGGTAACAATTTCATCCCAGTTCTCTCAGTTACCGATCGTGTCAGGTGCTATGCACCGAGGTCTGTCTGATCCCCTTCTATCATCTGTCAGATATATCATAACAATACCCTCCCTGGTAGCACCTCCTGGGCAGTCTCAATGTACCAGGTCTATCCCACTTCTGACACCAGTGTAGAAGGTGTGAGATAAATGACTGACACCAGACTGTAATATTTAGTGCATAAAAAACACAATAAATGTGTTTATCAATTTATTTGCAAAAACTTTGCAAAAACAAAACAAAAAAAATATATATTTACAGAAAGAAAATTGTGGTTGTTCGTCCATCACACCATTCAACACATCAGGAAATACTTCTTTTTGAGACTCCTATCTTTCTTCTGTATATTCACTATCCAATACTTAATTCCCAGCAATAGAGTGTGTAAGCTCTCACTCTAACTCCTTCTCCCTCAGTGATCAGAAGATACTGACCCACACACACTTCTTAGTCCCCTGGTGGCAGGTTTTATAGCAATCCTTAGGGTGACATCACAATCAGGGGAATCTCCCACTTAACATAAAATATACCTTTATGTGGTCCTATCTAAAGCTATCTTGGATCATTCTTGTACAATAGGAAAAACAAGCATTTATGTTATATTCCTTCTGTGAATACATCCTGAAATATCAGTTTTAGATCATGTAAACCTTAATTAGGGGGTTTCTACCTCATTTGGAGCATAGCTCTTCCCACTTGCTGTGACCTCATGTCTCCTGATTTTTACAAAAGCAATCACTTCAGGGGCTTTCAGTCCTATAGTAAGAATCTCCCCATAATGGCAAGAATTCAAGTAACAACAAAAGAAAAAACATTTATTTGTTCATTTTCACATGTTTTATATACAGGAATACCCAGCCTGGACAGGGGAATGACAAATGAGTGACGCGCTCCCTATTTGCTTTCCCCTGCCAGTCCAGGAGACCTGATACTTAAGCACAGGTTATTTATTTTGGTCTTGGTTTTGACAGCTCCCAGTCACTCTCTTTCTGGGCTGTCTAAACAACTAATATTTGCAGCACTTCCTTTTCTTTTTAAGCTCACAAGAGCTTTTCATCAATACCACAACAAGCGGTTTTCTTTTTATTTACTTCACCTGACATCGGGATTGCAGTACAGCATTTCTGTGCTTCTTAAAGGGGAACCAGTTACAATAGTGCATAGCGCTTCACTTTTGACACTGAGGCACCTATTTCCAGTGCTGAACCTTAACATAAACAAACTGGGGACACCTTAGGAGCACAACCATTACTCGAACACAGAGCTCCTTGCAGAAAAAGGATGAACTTTCATTGTGCAACCATAAGGGTTTTTTGGATTATTTAAAGGGACAGTAAAGTTTGTAGAGATATGCCAGGTTGGCCACCCTGACACAAAATTTAGTAAAGCAAGGAGGAAGAAAAAGATGAGAGAAAAGTAGGAAAAGAAGATTTAAGGGGGGGTACAAATTTTTACTTCAGAACTAAATATTCATAATAGGGGCACCCTGTTACAGAGCGGTGACACTAAAAGCCCTGTCACCAGCAGATCTCAATCTCATCCTTGGAATTGCTAGTGGGCCTCCACAAGAGGAACAGAGGGTGTGGACAGAAAGAGCAGGTACAACAAGGTCAGACAGATAACCAGGGCTCTGACCATGTAAGGCCTTATAGATGAGAAGACCCACCCTAAAGAGGATCCTCCACCTAATCAGCAGCCAGTGCAGCTCACTCAACACCAGTGTAATATGGCAAAATTTGGCTGCCCAGTAGGTAACCGGGCAGCTGTGTTCTGCACTAGCTGCTGTCTGTGGAGAGATCCTCCCATGACCCCGAGGTAGAACGCATTACTGTAGTCAAGCCTTGATGTAACTAAGGTATGTATCAAAGTGGGGAGGTCCAGAGGAGGAACAAGGGGCTTTATCCTGGTGACATTTCTGAGATGGAAAAAACAGGAGTGGACAGTGGAAGATATTTGCACCTCCATAGTCAAACTCCTATCCAGAATGACATCAAGATTTCGCACCCTAGAGGAGGTTTTCAATTAAACAGATCCCAGAACAAGTCCAGTCTCTGATTCAGAGGCCATCCTATCATTCACTCTGTTTGAGTCCACCACATGCCTAGTGTGGGGATAGATCTCAGAGGCCAGTGTGCATGCTGTTTTTGCATCTTTCATGTGTTAGTTTTTATACAAATTCTCTCAGACATTTTTCTGACCACCTGATGGAATCCTGAATGAGTTACATAAATGTTATTATTTTCTTCAAGGCCCTGACCCTGCAACTAAACACACACACAGTACATCGTATTATAAAATGAGAAAAAAAAAACAATATTCTGTTTCCAGTGCTTGCCTCCAATCTGTCCTGCAGAATGGAATGTCAGGCAGCTAACGATCCGCATTCTACTGTCTGTAATCTGACACTGAGTCTGACTTTCGTTTTCAAAAAAAAACAAGAGGAAATGAGTCCCCTAAGTTGCTGAAAAAAATAGAACAAATCTGTTAGACTGAGCTGGACAGATGATAGAAAGCAGTTTAAAAAGTTTTTTTTGTTAATATCCTGAGAAGTTCTGAGGTACAATAGAGTTGCACCTCCCTCCCCCCTTCAGCAACAAATAGCAGAAATCAGAGGGGGAGTGCACTACTTTGTAGCTGTGGAGGAATACATACAAATGACTAAAATGGAAGTTCCAAGAAAAGCCATGTTTAGAGCTACAGATGACAGAAGGGCTGTAGGCTCCACCCACAGCCCTAAAATGGGCCTGTGTTGACATTGAGCATTTTAAAAGTAAACTGAAGTCTCAACTTTGTTGATTAAGTAAGCAATAACATACTCCAGGGTGTGTGGTTTTTGGAGATTAATCAACACTCCAGGTGAGTTGTGAGGCATGAGGCCGCAGGCCGAGTGTCCTCACAGCACCCAAGGTGTTGATTCATCCCCAATAACCACACACCCTAGAGAAGGTTATTGCACTTATAACATAGGGTGACAGCACAGGTAACAAAATCATGAGGAAACCATGATTAAGTTATTAAACCAGAAGAACTATTTTACGTGTTCTGCCACCAGCAGAACTACTGTGGTGCTGACAGTGCTGAACAGACCACATATCCACTGGTGACAGTGCTCAGTTTTGTGAACACACCACAAGGATTGCAATCAGACAGCAAGCAGCAGGGAGTGCAAAACTACACTTCTGTGCTGCAGCTGCCACCAGCAATCTCTCTCCACACATAACATCTCCCAAAAAGAGATAGAGATAGAGAGAGAGCTAGAGAGAAGGAACATTGTTGGAGATGGAATCCATGTTCTCTCTCTCTCTCACAATTTGGCACTCCCTCAATCTTGTGTCTCGATCTCCCTCACCCTGTGTCTGTCACCTGATGTTGGTGCACAATTACTCACGGATATTCCCGCAGGCCAAGGATATTTCTCTTTCTATCTGCCACTCATTCCCAGTGCCAGTAAGTGGCTGGTCCCATTCTTTCTCGTCACCTGAAACCAGAGTGCACATGGAATGATTCATGGACATCGTCACACGCTGTGGTGGGGGTAAGGATGTTGCTGACCAGTAAGCACAGTGTCTGTTTCTCATAGTGGGGTGCATGAGCTGATCTACAGGGTGGGTGACTTGTGCAGGGCATGGAGATACTGAGCAGGACTGTCCTGCTATTCGAGAGAGGAGCTTTCAGCAAAGCAAGATCTTAGGACACACAGAGTGCTGGAGACAGCGGGGGAGATGGGCCATTGGGAGTGATCTCCTCTGGTACAGATACAGAGATACAAAACACACAGCACATTGCAGCACTGGTACTGTATGTGTGCATCTCTCACTCAGTCACCGGACCACATTGCCACTATGAATTGGGAAGGGGGGCACAGAGAGAACAATGCACTGAATACAGAACCGCTGCCAGAGGACACAGACTGCATGGTATATGGGAACGCTGCTAGACAGGACAGCGGGGCAGACAGACCACGGGTAGCAATCGGCTCTGGTGCACAGAGAGAGACATACAGACATGGAGCACATTGCAGCACTGGTACTGTACCTGTGCATCTTTACCTATCTCTCTCTCTCTTTCTCTCTCTTTGTCACTCAGTCATCAGATCACATTGCCACTACCAACTGTGGGGGAGGGGTGCCATACAGAGATGATACTGCACTGTATATGGGACTGCTGCTGGAGGACACAATAACACTGAGCAGTGAGGCCTGCCCAGTGGCACTGAGGGTTGAGGCGCTGGATGCCACACCTAGCGCTACACCGGTGACCCGAGTTCGGGAATGGACTCGGGTTGCTGGGGGTCGGTGGGTGGAGGAAGGGAGGACTGAGTGTCCCAACAGATGCTCTCCTCCCTCTGGGGTGGGATACCAGGGGTGCTTCTAGCACCCGATGCCCCTGAAGCTGGTGGATGCACAGGCTTACGGGGCAACGGCGGCTTTACTGGAGTCAAGGAGGAGGGACGCTGTTACGTGCATGGCTGTCAGTGTGCATCAGCACGTCGGCAAGCATGGAAATATGTTCTAAGTGCAGGCATCCCAGGGGAATGGGAAAAAAACAGGGGAACACCCCTGGCCCTATGAGTGGATGAAACTGGGGATGGGATGCCATGGGGATTGCCCTGTCAGACGGAGTAGGAGGAGGTACGAGGCCTCCTCTGAAAGCCGTGGAAGCCAGGAAAATAACAAAAAAAACCCCAAAACACTGAGCAGTGGGGGCTGCACTGTACCGTCAGTTCCCAGAGGTCTGCGGGGCGGTGGGTGGGTAGGAGGAGACTGCACTGCAAACCAGAATGCTGCTGGAGGATAGAGGTTAATTATAAGGTGCTCAACACTGGCTATGACAGTGCTCAGAGAGACTGCTGCTAGAGGACACAGTGAAAGCGAAGACTGTACCTTTTCTGTGATATACTCCAGTAGCACTGTCTCCGCTACTCCCCGATCGCAAAGGGTGCAATGTGCTACACACTACATGATAGGCTTCAGCTCTCACTCTGTTAGCAAGGATAGTAATGGCTGCCACAGACACTGGAGCTTTTGGCAGAATAATGAGATCTGGTCAGCTCAGTGATCACTCAGGGCAGACGCTTCACAACTTGCTGTGTGTTTATCTGTACCAATCAGGTACCTGTCTTTGTCTACCCCAAGCTATATTTCAGTGTCTTGAAATACTGAAAGGGGATATATAAGCTGTATTGATTTTTATTACCAGTGATTTGTGCTAACGTTGAAAAGGGAAAAAAAAACATGCTTTTTTTTTTGCACAGTTCTAATGAACATGCATGTCTGGCTGACATGCATTCTGAGTGTCTTGCCTGTGTGCTGTGCGGGGTCAACTGCGAACCTGCTGTGTCTCCTTTTCTCTTGCATGCCCTTGATGTGACAACGCATCTGATTTTTTTGGGGGGAAACTCTCTTCAGTTCGGAGCAGAACAGCTACTCATGTGGTCTGGGAGGGGGTGGAGTGGTATTGGAACAGGGGGGCTGATAGATGCAGTCTGGTAGCACCATGCCTAGTACATCCAGTCTCTGTCCCTGAATGCTAGCCTCAGCCTGCCATGTTCAGCAGTGTTCTTCCTCCCCCACCCATGCACTGGCTTACAGTGGTAGTTTGGATGTATCTGACCATCGCCATTTTCACTACAACTAGCAGCGAGGGAGACGACCAATGATGGATGTCAAGGCAGGCTCCACTGGAATAGCAGGGAACAGATTTGCCCTTGGTACAGAGTCAATCTACCCTTGCTGCAGAGCAGGTGGGCAGTTAGGACTGGTGGGTGGCTGTGACTGTTGTGGCCAGCTCATGCAGATTTAGGTGGTCTGTGTGCAGTTGCATTGCCTCATCGCCTGTCTGCCATGAGTCCATTTTGTCACGTTTGAGCAGGCCTGTCCTAACCAATGGTGTAGAATGAATTAAGAGAGGAACAGAGAGAGAGAGAACGATTTGAGGTTTTATGAGTGGGCAGACTCTAGTAGTAACAGAAAATTAATAACTGCCAATAGCAGAAAAAGGTGAAGCCTGGAAATTGAAATGCTTGCGACAATAAGTCTTTATTTTAGGTCCACACAGCAACATAGAATGGAAGAACAGACAATAGCTACAGTAGATGCCCCACATGTCTATTGTTCCTGTCAATGTTGCTGTTTGGACCTTGAATTAAGACTTATTTTTGCAAGCAGTTCAGTTTCCATGGTTTACTTTTATCTGCTTTTGGCAATTATTAATTTTTTGTTACCACTGACTAGTTTTGTTAAACTTCTTCTTGGCTTGGGTTGTGCATGCCTTTGTGCCCTGTTGTCCATAATGGTTGGTTTTGTCGGTAGGATGTAGAGCTGGGGTTGCTGTGGGTTGTCATTGCAGGGATCTTGGGGCAAGCTGAGCAAATGATCTGGTGTGGGAAGAAGACTAGAGCTGTTATGACTTGGGTAATTCTGTGACTATCAATAGAGACAGAGAGAGAGGGAGAGAGAGAGGGAGAGAGGGAGAGAGAGAGAGAGAGAATGAATGCATGCACGGGCTGTTAGGGCATGATGGCCTAGTAGGGTGAAATTACATGAAACACTTTTAAAATGCAGCTTTTTGGTACTATTTTGGGGGATTACTTTCAGACTTCAAAAGTTGAGTTTTGACTCACATTTTTGGCACTGGCAGATGCAACTGGGCCCTTGTTTTTGGACCCCTACCACTGTCACTGCTCATTAGAAAATGAAGAGAGTAAAATGGCAATTCTGAATGGCTGAAAGCAACAACCAGCTGGTCTGGTGTGAGGCAACAGAGACTGGGAAATAATGAGCCCCAGTCTCTGTTTGCCTCATTTCATTCTTACTTTGTTCTAAGATTACTGTGCCCATAGAATGTTTAAAAAGCAAATACTACCATTTTTTTCTTCTCACTTAGTGAGTGAGAATCCCCCCTGACTCAAAGTTTCACCTCCCCGGGCACAACAAAACCCATATAAAAATGCATGATGAAAGCCATAGTAAAGCCTGTAGTAAATAATTTGTTAAGGAACTGGTTCTTCTGCTTGCAATGGTCCACTTGTTCACATATCCCTACTGCCAATGCTAGCTGCTCATTCCTCACCACCAACAAGTTAGCAAATAATACAAGCACACTGAAAACAGTGCTGAAGACAGTGTACACAAAGGGGAATTTGTATATATATAAACATTTTTTCCTTAGGTAAACAATCGAAGTACGGTACTCCAGCACCCCCCGCATACTTCTTGGTCTAACGGTTGTGTGCTCATCATCTTATCACATAACATCTTACCAAGATGACGGACTGTCTCCTCTTACCTTCCCAGTCATCAGTCTCTTACCTGACCACATCCACTCAAAGAAATCAAACTGGCACACAGCGATAAATGGATAAACTAAAAAAGAAATCAAAAATAGTAGTTGGAGTCCATACCAACTGCACTGCATCTCTGATCCCAGGACATGCACAGATGCACACAGTTATTGTGGTCTTCTATAAAGAAAAAAAACATGCAAATGGTAAAATGAAAAGAAAATGGTAAAAAGGGGCACAAGTGGGGGGGATAGTTGAAGATGCAAGGAAGGGGGAAGGGTGTTGAAATGGCAGTTGTAAAAAAGCATTGAATGCCTAAATAAATAATTAGCAGTAAAACTAAACCATCACAAAATGGGTAACCATGACAACCTGTTCCATACTCACAACTATAGGGGCTCCAGTAGGACAAATGTCCTTAGCTCAAAAAAAAAAAAAACCCCACAATAGGCTAGTACAGGTGGAGGAACTATTTTATTACAAAATACATTAAAGACATAAGAATTTTAACATGTAAACATAAAAATATTTTTTTTCAAACATGTATAATACAGTGTCCCATTCTCTAAGTGCAATAATACCCTCCAGGGTGGGTGGTATCGTGCTATACCGGACCTTCCAGGGGCTATAAGGCCCTCTGCCTGAGACATCAGGCCTCATTACACCCCTGGGTGGTCTGGTATAGCACAATACCACCCACCCTTCTGGGCATTATTGCTTACTTACTGTTATAATTATTTGACTTGAGGGGCTTCATTTTGTGGAATGCGCTACCTATTGCAATCCAGCAAACTGGTTCCATTGATTCGTTCAAGTATTTGCTACAAACACATTTTTTTTCCTCCTTGTCTTTGAAACACTATGAACTCACTGTGATCTGTTTTCATATTGTATGTGTGATGGGCGCTGCACTGGTAGACCTCTGGGTTCTTCACTCGGAGTGGTAAAGGGAACTGTCTCACTACCAGCAGCGCCAGAGACACCCTCAGCAGGTGGGATAGCGAGGGGTCGCTTGAGGTCCGAATGGGGTTGGGCTGGTGGAATCACCCAACAAGGAGAGGCAGAAGTCATACACAGAGACTGGATGAAGCAAAGATGTTTATTAGACAAAAGGGGAAGGAGGACATGGTCGTACAGGAACATACCCACCACAAAAACAGTAGGGAGTATGGACAGCATTATGGATATCTAAACAGTAACAACTAAACACTAAAATGTCTAAACTCTAGGTTATTATTCTCTATGGGTGCACAATGGCCTATGGCCACTATACTCCTAAAATTCCTTAGCAGTATCCTGTAAGAGCAACTTGTACATAGACGGAAATCAGGTGTTCTTCACTACCCACAATACAATATTTTTTTTTACAATGACCATCCAATTCTCACAAAGTCCAAATGTCTGTCGTCTTCGTGCACAGCGTCTTTCTTCGTTGGTAGCTACAAGGGAAATAAAACAGAACTGTGGAACCCTAATCTCAATTCCCAGCAAGGACCTAGATAAGGCCACTGGGGTGGTGAGAGGTTTGGTAAACAGACCATATATCTCCTGCAAAAGCCCACTCTCTCCAAGGCTGCCGGAATGTAGAACCAAAGCAACTGGTTCCTGAAATAACACACACTGAAGCAAGAGGTTCCTCGGCCAAAACCCACTTCTAGGGTTGCCAAGGGTGAAGAACTGCGTGGCGATGAATCCAATGGAGGACTACCACCATCCGACTGATGCTGCAGCACTCCAAGGGCCAGCTGGACTCAGAAAGGACTCTGACAGGACCGGGAACCATAAGAATCTGAAGAGATGATGGTTGACTCCACAATCCTAGGATCAGGAACTAACACAAAACAAAGAAACGGCGGACGCGTCCCGGACTGGGCTTCGATGGACTCGACTTTCGGCGAACGACCAGGATGGGGCGCAGAACAGGCAAATAGAACAGTCTCAAATGAACCCCTGTTTCTATAGGTAGGGTATTCTGGGATAGGATCCCTTACTGTGCATTGTGGCTAGGGCCTCCCTTTAGTACCATTAGGCTGGCTTGCCCTATTCCGCTAGGCTGGGGCCTCCCTTTAGTACCACTAGGCTGGCTTGCCCTATTCCGCTAGGCCGGGGCCTCCCTATAGTACCACTAGGCTGGCTTGCCCTATTCCGCTAGGCCGGGGCCTCCCTTTAGTACCACTAGGCTGGCTTGCCCTATTCTGCTAGGCCAGGGCCTCCCTTTAGTACCACTAGGCTGGCTTGCCCTATTCCACTAGGCCGGGGCCTCCCTATAGACCAGGCTTTACCTCGGGCCTAATGTCCTACCTTTACCTTGGGCCTGAAGCCCTACGTTAGCTTGGGCCTGGTGCCCCACCTTAGATTGGGCCTGGTGCCCCACTTTACAATGGGCCTGGTGCCCCTCGAAATACTGGGCCTGGTGCCCCACTTTGTAATGGGCCTGGTGCCCCTCATTACCTTGGGCCTGATGCCCCTCTAAACTTTAGGCCTGATGCCACACTTTACCATAGGCCTAATGCCTTGCTTTATATTTGGGCCGTAATTGCCCTTTTAAATATGTTTCCCCTTTAAATTCTTTCAGCTCACTGAGAGCTGCTGTCACTTATCTAGGCAACTTCTGCCTTAGTCCCGCCCCTTAATAAATATTCATAGGCCTTCAAAATGGCCTTAATACACTGGCCCCTCCCCATGGGCATCGCTAGCCCCGCCTCCCTGTTGAATATTAAAATCGCGGGTCCTAATGACCCGATGCTCCCTGCAGCACTCAGCCGCCTTTCCTAAGTGCCTACTGCACTTTTCAAACAAAACTGCAACCCTTGAAGTACAGTGGCGGTCAGCACGACGTGTGCTGCCGCCGACTCACCGCTCTGCGGTCTCCTGGGTTCTTGTCTGCTCTGGGAGGCAGGACGGGAGGTGAGCTGCAATGGGAGGGGAAAAATGGCAGGCATAGAGAGGGACAGCTCTGGGGGGCCTCTGACGGTCAAAGGAGATGCAGCTTGCTTGCTGCCGGTGTGGGACCGAATGAAAACTTGTAAAGTACCTCGGGGGCTTAAACAATTACACCGGAGGGCAAAACAAATAACCGGAGGGCTTTTAAGCCCTAGAAACATGGGGAAAATGGGCATTTTTCTTTGTGGTGCCCCGATGGCACCACCGACCACAAAACTGGACAAAGCAGGGAGTCTGGACGTCTTCACTAGCTGGAGCACGAGCAGGCACACAGAACAGTCTTCGGGGTACAGCTTCAACCCACCAGGTAAGCCTTCCTGGTTCCCCTTAACTTTCTGTGTCCTCTCTTCTCCACGGCTAGCAGGAACTACCAAGAAAAACTGTTTTTTGGTTTTAAAAACAAATCTTTAGGTTCCAGAGTGTTTGGACTGGAATGCTGTGCATGAGCAGCTCAGCACAGCATTCCATCCAAGTCATTGTTGCAGCTTGCACAGAAATCTACTTTTGACCAGGATTTAAGTGCACAAGGCACTTTTCTACTGTTTATAGTGTTCCCTGTACCAGGAGGTTGAGTCTCTATTTCTAGGGCCCCTTTGTACAGTACCCTGCTGCCCACACCTCTGCAGGCACCCTGTGCACCTGTGGACTCTTAATTTATTTATTTTTATTTTATTTTTCTGGAATGACCAACTTTGGGGCATTACAGATTCAGGCCCGCCTAATAATACATATCCCCATGTATTCCCTTTACACTTTATAAAACTTTTCTTGAACATTACTTCTATAGGTTTCTTAGAGTATATCTTATCATTCAACATAAACTTCTATGTATGTTAATTAAAACATTTTTAAAACATCTATAACTTTTCAGAAAACTTTTTTATTTAAGTGACCATGTCTGTGGATTACTTTTAACAGGACTTTCCTGAAAGGAAGGTGATACTTGATAAGCTTCTGTTATGTATCTTTTCGGGGGAACACCAAAACTGGACCTCTGTGACCTACATATCTGGGGAACCATGTTATCATCAGAAATACACTCTATCTCCTGGAAATCTACAGGCCTATGATTTACTGTAGGCTTAGTAACTGGACAGTAGGACAGGTTCATATGGGATGTGTGAACCCAGGGATCAGCACACCACTGCCTTGAGGACCCTATGTCAATGGGTCCATCCATGGTACGCTCCTGCCTCTCTTTTGGCACTGAGTTAGTATTTTCTTCCACAGTTCCTTGAAGTATACAGGGTGTGAGCTGGCTTTGATGTACCAACTTTTCAACTCCCTTCCTATTTTCTGCCTGGATCTGGTACACTTTGAAGTCAGGATACGGAATAGCTTCAATGATGTAAGGCTCAGGTTCCCATTCCTCAAGTGGATCGTTGCCTTGATTGGCTTTCTTCACCATGACACGTTCTCCCACAGACAATGAAAGCCTTTTTGGTGTAACATTGTCCAGCTTCTTTGGTCCCCAAGGGTTAACACATTCTTCCGGTTCAGTCCTCATCTCAGGTTCTGTTTGTCCGATAACCATTTTACTCTTGGACTGTACTCCAGGGGCAAGACAATCCGACTTTCTCTGGGCATCATTCTGCTGGAGATACTCGGCTTCAGGTGATACCTTACATGGCTGCATTTTTTTACGCTTCCGATCCTCAACTATACATTGGAGCTTTTCAATTTCTTTGCGGAGCTCTTTCATCTCTCTATTATTCTGGAGGAGCCGTGCGGTTTGTTCTTTGGCCTCCTTTTCTTGCCGCTGGAGAGTTTCTCTGAGGAATTTGCATTCTTGCACCAGTTCCATCTTATTGTGTAAAACTTCCTCAGCTTGCTGTTCTGGTTGGCTTCTCAGGTTGACTCTTACTGTTGCATTGCTGTGATCGATTCTTTCGATTTCTCTCCGGGTGTCTTCATATAGCTGGCACCTTGTCCATTCGGTCTCTGGTCTGTCAGTTCTCCTAAGGCCTCGCTGTTGTTCGTGTTCATCAACATCACATCTTCTGTAGATGGGTCTCTTCTGGCCATCAAACATATCCATCGGGCATCTTCGTCTTCTTTTCGGTTGTCTTGTAAAGAGCTCTCTCTTCCAGCAATCTTTAAAGTCCCGCACCTCTTGGCAGACTTCTGTCACTTTGTGGATAAGAGCCGCAATCTGCTCCATCCATTCCTGGTTTGGGTTCCTTTTCACTTTCTGGTGAAGCTCTTGGGGTTGAGACCACTGGGTGTAGGCCTTGTTGGAGTCCGGAAAATGGTTCTGACAACTCCCCATCGGTGCTCCCTCATATTTGGACCTTGGGTGATGTAGCCTTTCTGAACATGCCTCTGGCTGCCATGGATCCTCCCGTACCAAGCGTTCAATGGGGTATTCAGGTCATGCCGCACTCTGGGGCATTATCTTGTATTGGTGGGCTGCCACTTCCTCTCCCATTCTTCTGGATCCCCACATCCTTATGGCCTTTTCATTAAAATCCTGGAATCGAATTGGGATCTTGCCAATGTAGCAAACAGAGCTCTCTTTTGAGGGACTCACTATTCACTCCTCTACGAACTTTTCTATCAAGGTTCCATCAGTGTCCTGAACCTCCCTCGGGTCAGTCTTCTCAATGGCTCTCAGTGCCTCCTGCAGACTTAAGGCATACACCCGTAGCGTTTCTTGGGGCTGTTGAGTGCGTGACAAGAACTGCAACTTCAGGTCATAGTTAGCATATCAAATGTGTACTGCAAGCGACAAAAGATCTGGTCAGCAGTGGCTCTTTCCCTTTCTGACCAGGACTGGACCTCACGATGGGCAACTCCTCTCAACTGCCCTATCAATATCTCAATCTTTCGGTCTTCCGGAATCTGATACAGCTGGAACACAGACTGCATCCTGGAGCAAAACTCTTCCAACGTACTGGAGTTTTCACTATCCTGTTCCCCAGTATACAGTGGAAGCCAGGGTACTCCTAAGTACTACGGCATGGATAAAGGTGACCCGGGTACCTGACCTGGACCTTCTCCAACTCCTCCACACAGTCTGCTACTGCCTTCCATTCCAAACAACATCTTGCTCTGTGTCTTCTCTGGCTTTGGACTCCTCGGAACATTTTCTATATCCTGCTGACTACGCCAATAATTTTGTGATGGTCGCTGCACTGGTAGACCTCTGAGTTCTTCACTCAGAGTGGTAAAGGGAACTGTCTCACTACCAGCAGTGCCAGTGACACCCTCAGTAGGTGGGATGGCGAGGGGCCGCTTGAGGTTTGAATGGGGTTGGGCTGGTGGAATCACCTGACAAGGAGAGGCAGGAGACGTACACAGAGACTGGATGAAGCAAAGACGTTTATTAGACAAATAGGGAAGGAGGACATGGTCGTACAGGAACATACCCACCACAAAAACAGTAGGGAGTATGGACAGCATTATGGATATCTAAACAGTAACAACTAAACTCTAAAATGTCTAAACTCTAGGTTATTATTCTCTATAGGTGCACCATGGCCTATTGCCACTATACTCCTAAAATTCCTTAGCAGTATCCTGTAAGAGCAACTAGTACATAGACGGAAATCAGGTGTTCTTCACTACCCACAATACAATATTTGGTTTTACAATGAGTATCCAATTCTCACAAAGTCCAAATGTCTGTCATCTTCATGCGCACCATCTTTCTTCATTGGTAGCTACAAGGGAAATAAAACAGAACTGTGGAACCCTAATCTCAATTCCCAGCAAGGACCTAGATAAGGCCACTGGGGTGGTGAGAGGTTTGGTAAACAGATCATATATCTTCGGCAAAAGCCCACGCTATCCAAGGCTGCCAGAATGTAGAACCAAAGCAACTGGTTCCTGAAATAACACACACTGAAGCAAGAGGTTCCTCGGCCAAAACCCACTTCTAGGGTTGCCAAGGGTGAAGAAAGACTAAGATCTGCTTGGCGATGAATCCAATGGAGGACTACCACCATCCGACTGATGCTGCAGCACTCCAAGGGCCAGCTGGACTCGGAAAGAACTCTGACAGGACCAGGAACCATAAGAATCTGAAGAGATGATGGCTGACTCTGCAATCCTAGGAACAGGAACTAACACAAAACAAAGAAACGGTGGATGGCGTCCCGGACTGGGATTCGACGGACTCGACTTTCGGCGAACGACCAGGATGGGGCGCAGAACTGGTTCTCCAAGATGAACTCTCTCTCTCTTCTGTAGAGGGTGACCAACTTCGGGACATCTGGAGCAGGAACCATATGGAACGATACTGGCACGGCTGTCGTGATGCGTTTCGGTGGACGTATTTTCAAGCTGTGAAAACAAGAAAACGACGGGTACGACTTGTATGACTGATGACGAACTCTACTTCGGCGGACGACACAAACGGACGGGATGAGTTGATGGATGATCTTCCTGGATTGAAGAATGCTGGAAGGATGTCTTCTTCTGAGTAGAGACTGATTCTGAGCACATGGTATTACAGACCACACTATGAGACTGCAGTATGGTAGAAGATTGAGACTGTCTTCATACAGTAGTAAACGTATAACTGAAGAATGCCCAAAGAACTGTGGAATAGTACAATAATTTGCTGGGGAGGGCAAATTATAACTTCAGGGGTAATTGTTACTGATAAGGGCCAATGTCCAGGTGCTTAGAACAATGGTTCAGGTACTTTGACCAATAGTTCAGGTACTTCAGACAATAGTTCAGGTACTTAGGGCAATAGTTCAGGTACTTAGGACAATAGTTCAGGTACCTTGGACAATAGTTCAGGTACTTAGGGCAATAGTTCAGGTACTTAGGACAATAGTTCAGGTACTTAGGACAATAGTTCAGGTACTTACGGCAATAGTTCAGCATAAGCAGTACAGTAATCACAGTAATTTCACAGTATAGGCAAATAGAACAGTCTCAAATGAACCCCTGTTTCTATAGGTAGGGTATTCTGCGATAGGATTCTTACTGTACATTGTGGCTAGGGCCTCCCTTTAGTAGCACTAGGCTGGCTTGCCCTATTCCGCTAGGCCGGGGCCTCCCTATAGTACCACTAGGCTGGCTTGCCCTATTCCGCTAGGCCGGGGCCTCCCTTTAGTACCACTAGGCTGGCTTGCCCTATTCCGCTAGGCTGGGGCCTCCCTGTAGTACCACTAGGCTGACTTGTGCTATTCCACTAGGCCGGGGCCTCCCTTTAGTACCACTAGGCTGGCTTGCCCTATTCCGCTAGGCCGGGGCTTCCCTATAGGCCAGGCTTTACCTCGGGCCTGAAGCCCAACGTTAGCTTGGGCCTGGTGCCCCACCTTAGATTTGGCCTGGTGCCCCACTTTACAATGGGCCTGGTGCCCCTCGAAATACTGGGGGTGCCCCACTTTGTAATGGGTCTGGTGCCCCTCATTACCTTGGGCCTGATGCCCCTCTAAACTTTGGACCTGATGCCACACTTTACCATGGGCCTAATGCCCTGCTTTATATTTGGGCCGGAATTGCCCTTTTAAATATGTTGCCCCTTTAAATTCTTTCAGCTCACTGAGAGCTGCTGTCACTTATCTAGGCAAATCCTGCCTTAGTCCCGCCCCTTAATAAATATTCATAGGCCTTCAAAATGGCCTCAATACGCTGGCCCCTCCCCATGGGCGTCGCTAGCCCCACCTCCCTGTTGAATATTAAAATCGCGGGTCCTAATGACCCGATGCTCTCTGCAGCACTCGGCTGCCTTTCCTAAGCACCTACTGCACTTTTCAAACAAAACTGCAACCCCTGAAGTACACTGGCGGTCAGCTCAACGTGTGCTGCCACCGACTCACCGCTCTGCAGTCTCCTGGGTTCTTGTCTGCTCTGGGAGGCAGGAGGTGAGCTGCAGTGGGAGGGAAAAAATTGCAGGCATAGAGAGGGACAGCTCCGGGGGGCTGCCGACGGCCAAAGGAGATGCAGCTTGCTTCTGCCGGCGTGAGACCGAATGAAAACTTGTAAAATACCTCGGGGGCTTAAACAATTACACCGGAGGGCAAAACAAATAACCGGAGGGCTTTTAAGCCCTAGAAACAGGGGGAAAATGAGCGTTTTTCTTCGTGGTGCCCCTATGGCACCACCGACCACAAAACTGGACAAAGCAGGGAGTCTGGACGTCTTCACTAGCTGGAGCTCGAGCAGACACACAGAACAGTCCTCGGGGAACAGCTTCAACCCACCAGGTAAGCCTTCCTGGCTCCCCTTAACTTTCTGTGTCCTCTCTTCGCCACAGCTAGCAGGTACTACCAAGAAAAACTGTTTTTATTGTTTTAAAAACAAACCTTTCAAACACCATGAAGTCTTGCTATATTATGACTATATGCAGTCAGCCACTGCAGCTGAACTGCCCCGGAGAGGAAAGAGTTAACTCCAGAGAGTCTGGAGTTCCACAGCACGAGGGCACTATACCAAAGCTCTATCTGGCCAGTTTCAAATGAAACTGTCAGATTCTTTACTCCGCTTCACTGAACAGTCGCTCCAGAGATCAGCTCCTTCACATCGGTCATTTCTCGGTTCAAGCGAGTATTTTCAGTTCATTTGAACCGCCAAAAAGTATTTATTTTACCGCATTTCGGTTAAAAGCTCTATCTGGTAAACCGTAAGTAGAAAATTTAAAGTCTGTGTGGAAATTCAATTATCGGTTCGGTTTTGAACCGATCGGTTTGCTTAAATTAACGCTTTAAAGTGTTGGTTGGCTTTTAGAGTGTGTTCCCGGTTCTTATCGGTTCTAAAAAAACTTGCTTTTAAAATAGGTTTTTCAAATACCGTGACACGGTTAGGAACCGATAAGGGTGTCTGCCTGGCACTGCCATCAAAGGGCAAGTTTTTGGTTAGGCTGGCATTATGTCTGAGAAACCCAAAAGAAAACCGGGCCCACTGGGTTTCAACACTGTGATGTCTGTGGGGAAGCCTTTGCCAAGGCTGACCCACACACCACATGTGTTTATTGTCTGGGGGCTGACCACCTCCTGTCAGACTGTCAGGTGTGTAAAATTTCCCTGCAGCCACCCTGGAAAGAGATTGGGCGGCTCAGGGAACGAGAGGCTAAGAAGTCCGCTGACCTGATGGCCAGCCCAGTCTAGTACCCACTGGACCAGAGGGAGTGCCTCTGACCAGGGCGAGACTTCCTCAGGCAAAGGAAGGCTGGTCTCAGGGAACCAGTCTCAGTGAAAAGACAAAGAAATCAGTAGGTTTGGAGTCCAAAATTGTCTCTCCAACTGCTGCAGAAATAGCTAAAGCCATACAGATTGTCCAGTCACTGTCTCAGGGTCCTGTCGAACCACCTACAGTTGGTAAAAGGCTGGTTCGTTCAGTGCCAGTGGTCCAGGATATGATGTTGAGGAATTTTATGAACCACAGGAGAGGGAGGACGAATTTGATCATTACATGTGTGGCTGGGAGGGTCTGGAGCGTGCCATTGAACGGACATTTCTCAGACAGACCTTTAGAATCTCCTCCTATTCTGTCTGAGTCCCTTCTCATTTTATGTTTTACAAAAGGTTGCAGAAACCCTCCAGCTTCCTTTAGAGGAAGCTGTGGATGAGCAAGAGGAGCCTGATTATGTAGAAATGATGGATATACCAGAGTCTAGGAGGTTGTCTATTCCTTTGCATAAGTCATTTGGAAGCAAACAACAAAGATTTTAAAAATCCTCATTCTGTCCCTCCTGTAGATAAAAAATGGACAGAAGATATACCTTGTCAGGCTCTGATACAGACTTCCTCACTGAGCAGTGTAGTCATGTAGGTGTGGTACAAGCTGCAGCCTGTGACAAGACTAATATTCCTCTGGCCTCAATCCTCCTGATAAGGATTCCAGGAAGATTGATGCCATGGGAAAAAACAGTATATGGCAGCTTCTTTGGGACTCAGGCAGGCAAATTATATGGCTTATGTGGCTAGATATCAGAAATCTAGGTGGGACACAGTATTGCAGTTAGCCAAGCAGGCCCATGGCCAGCTGGCTAGTGAGATTGGAACAGGTGGCTGCTGATGGCATTGAAGCCTCTAAAGTTCAATTTCATACTGCTGTTGATGTTAATGATGTTTCCTCTAGGGTCATGGCCACTTCTGTAGCTTTCCGTGGGTTGGCATGGCTCAGATGCACTAATCTGTCCCAAGATACTCAGTCAAAGGCTATGGATTTTCCTGTTGTGGGTAATTCTCTGTTTGGGAACAAAGAAAACTATATGAAAAAGATGGATGAATACAGAACTACCTACAAAAGTGCCCAGGCTAAGGAGGCATGCCACTCCACAGAGGCACGCTCCCAGAAGGTAGGGCAGGCCTTTCCACAGGCCTTTTTACCAATTTCAGGCCTCCTCTGCATTTGCACAGAGGGGTTTCTTTAGAGGCAGAGGTAGATGGGGCACAAGTAAACCGTCCCCCTCCCCTCAGCCTAAGGCTACTGCCAAGCAGGCACCCTGATGGGGTGCCCAGGGCCGATTCTCCTGTACCAGTGGGGGCAGGTTGGTTTATTTCAGCCAGAACTGGGTGTCCCTAACTTCGGACAGGTGGGTTCTGGAGGTAATAGGCCAGGGTCTGGTTCTCAGCTTCAAACAGTTTCAAAGATGAGAGCCAGACATTTTCCACCTGCAAATCCTTCAGAAGCCCTTGCTTTGGAAGCAGAGGTTTCTTCTCTTTTGGACTGCAAAGCAGTAGAAAGGGTCCCTCCTTGCCATCAGGGCAAGGGGCTGTACTCAAGATACTTTCTTACCCCCAAAAAGACAGGAGAATGGCGGCCCATTTTAGATTTAAGGTACCTGAACAAGCATCTTTTGAAACCAAAGTTCAAAATGTTAACTCTGACAATGATTTTGCCCTCCCTGAGGCCAGGGGACTGGTTAGCTTCCCTGGACCTCAAGGATGCCTATTTTCATGTTCTGATCAGGCCTTCTCACCGAAAGTAACTCAGGTTGAACTACCCTCAGGCCACTACCAGTTCAGGCAATGCCCTTGACCCTTACCTCTCGCCAAGGGTATTCTAAGAAATGTCTAGCTAGTAGTGGCTCATTTAGAGAAAAGGGATTGCTGTGTTTCCCTACCTGGATGACTGGCTCATAGTGGGTCAGTCCGATCAGGTAAAATCCCACTTGCAAGTCACCCAGCAGCTTCTCACTTCCTGAGTTCCTGCTGAATTTACAAAGTCAGTTCTCGAACCAGTTCAGGTACTAACTTTGATAGGTGCAGAACTGAACACAGAGTTAGCCAGGGCATTTCTCCCCTCGGAAAGGGTAGACAGACTCATTGCCCTGGCATCCTCCTTTACTCTGCGGGTCTCTCGACCAGCAAGGCATTTTCTGCAACTCCTAGGGCACATGGCTGCTTCCACAGCTGTAGTGCAAGGAGCAAGATTCCAGATGAGGGACATTCAGTTCCATTTGAGGGTCTATTGGTCTCAAAGGAGGGACCCCCTTTCCAAATTGGTTCCAGTGACCAAACCCTGATCCTGGCCTTACACTGGTGGCAGGATCCAAAGCAATCTAAAGCAAGGGTTCCTTTCATTCCCGTTTCCCTCCCTCACCCTCACCACGGATGCTTCCCTGTTAGGGTGGGAGCTCACTAAGCGACCTGTCCACTCAGGGAGTGTGGTCTCCCAGGAATCTCTGCTCCACATCAATCTTTTGGAACTCAGAGCTGTCTTTTAGCTCTTCAGGCATTTTCAGCTTCTGTCCAGAACAAAGTAGTTCAAGTCAGGACAGACAACACCACAACAATGTGGTACATCAACAAGCAAGGGGCACTGGTCATCAGCCTTGTGCACGAAGCAATAAGTTGTGGTCTCTGCACTCCTGAACACCTCCCTGATAGCAGTTCACCTTCCAGGAAGGACAATGTCCTGATGGATGCCCTCAGCAAGATTTCTCAGGGCCATCACGAATGGGCTCCTGAATCCTCAGGTGCTGGGGTCAGTCTTGCCAGATGGGGCACCCTCAGATTGATCTTTTCGCAGCCCCAGACAACCCCAACTTCCTCTGTTTTTGCAGGCCTCCAGTGCTGGGATCAGTCCCCTGGACGCCTTTCAGTTGGATTGGAAAGGGAAGTTCCTGTATGCCTTTCCCCCCTTTCCCTTTCTTTTCAGGGTACTAGTAAAAATCAGATCTCAGCCCTGCAAGGTAATTCTGATTGCTCCAGATTGGGCCAGACAGCCCTGGTACCCACTGCTTCTGTCCTTGACAGTCCACCCTGCCCTGAGCTTGCCCAGAGTCCACGACTTACTGGCCTGTGCACAGGGAAGAGTGTGGTATCCGGACCTCAAATCCCTCCATCTCAAGGCATGGCTCTTGAGGAGTTAGAATTTGCTGACTTACACCTTTCTCAAGCGTTTTGATATTTTAAAGGCTTCAAGGAAGCCTTCCACTAGAGCCACTTACAATTCTAAGTGGAAAAGGTTTTCCATCTGGTGCTCTGAGAAGCAGATTATCCCAGAATCTGCTGATCTGCCCATTTTACTGGACTATTTGGTCCATTTAAATTCCTTAGGCCTTAGGCCAGCTACCTTAAAGGTTCATCTGGCAGCTGTCTCTGCTTTTCTGTCAGCAGGAAGCCTGCTTCCTTTTCTTCTCACCCTGTGCTTTCCAAGTTTTTAAAGGGTTACTTCACACTAACCTTTCTTTTGAACAACAGCTCCGCTTGGGACCTGAATGTTTGCATTGCTCAGTTAATGCAACCCCCCTTTGAGCCTCTGTCCTCAGCAGAGCTCAAGTTTCTGACTTGGAAAACTGTTTTCCTAGTGGCTATCACTTCTGCCAGATGCATAAGTGAACTACAGGCCCTCTCAGTGGAAGAAGATTTTATCTCTTTCCACAGAGATAAGGTAGTCCTCAGGACTAACAGAAAGTTTTTGCCTAAAGTGGTTTCAGATTTCCACCTGAACCAATCCATCTCTCTTCCAGTATTTTTCACTGAGCATTCTTCCTCAGGTGAGAGGAGTCTGCACAGCTTGGACGTCAAAAGAGCCTTAAGCTACTATTTGGAACACACCAAGGGTCACAGGTTCGAATCCCTCCAACTCTTCCTTACCTATGGCGAGGTTGGCAAAGGGAAACCTGCCACTAAGAGGACAATTGCAAGGTGGATTGTCTCTTGTATCCAATTTTGTTATCAAAAACTAGGTAGAGAACCCCCCTCAGGACTGAGGGCTCACTCCAGCAGGGGTACAGCTGCATCTCTAGCGGCTGCTAGAGATATTCCCATTCTGGAAATCTGTCAAGCTGCTACTTGGAAAACAGTTCACATTTTTACCAAGCATTATTCCCTGGATATTCAGTCCAGGAGAGATGCTCGTTTTGGCACAGCTGTGCTTCAGAGCCTATTTCCTAAGTAGGTTCTGACCCTCCTCCATGGAGGTACTGCTGTGTAATCTGCATATAGTCATAATATAGCAAGACTTCATGGTGTTTGAAGAAAAAATTACTCACCTTAGTAATTGCTTTTCTTCTCATGGAGTCTTACTATATTACATCCACCTCCCTCGCCCCTCTCAGAACTTCTACTTGGGTAGGTGGCAAATTAGTGCAAGCACTGTGTCATGCCATTTTAGTTCTTCCCTTCACCCCCTTTATTTAGGGTTGGGGAATTAGGTATTTCTGTTTTAAGTAATATGTTAGCCCCCTTCCTGGACTTGAGTCTTGGGGGAAGGGGGGTCTAATAGTGCTTGTTAGGGAGAAACTAATAATACTATTATTCATTGTTGTTATTATTATTATTGCTGTTTATATTGTTGTTTATATTGTTGTTATTCCTACTAGTAGGTAGCCACTTGGCTAGTGTAGAGCTTTCCACACAGACTTGTTGCTTAGTGTTAGCTTAGTAAAGATCTGACAATTTCATTTGAAACTGGCCAGATAGAGCTTTGGTATAGCGCCCTCACGCTGTGGAACTCCAGACTCTCTGGAGTTAACTCTTTCCTCTCCGGGGCAGTTCAGCTGCAGTGGCTGACTGCATATAGTCATAATATAGCAAGACTCCATGAGAAGAAAAGCAATTACTAAGGTGAGTAATTTTTTCTTAGGTTCTAGAGTGTTTGGACTGGAATGCTGTGCATGAGCAGCTCAGCACAGCATTCCATCCAAGCCATTGTTGTTGCAGCTTGTACAGAAATCTACTTTTTGACCAGGATTTAAGTGCACTAGACACTTTTCTACTGCTTACAGTGTTTCCCTGTACCAGGAGGTTGAGTCTCTATTTCTAGGGGCCCCTTTTTACAGTACCCTGCTGCCCACACCTCTGCAGGCACCCTGTGCACCTGTGGACTCTTAATTTATTTATTTTTATTTTATTTTTCTGGAATTACCAACTTTGGGGCATCACATATGTTTAATATTTTAGTATGTACTGTATTTTCTTAATTGCTGTTGTTATTGCCATTTATATTTCTCACTTTTGTGTAGTGCTTCAAGCCTGTTGGGAGAGGTGTTTTGTAAATAAATAAGCATTAAGCCACCCGAAAGGAGGCTTTTCCTAGGGAATTAATGCATGGTTGGGGGGGCGGAGCATGAGGACACAGGCTGAGTGCCACAACCACCTAATCATGCATTAATTCCCTAGAAGAAGCCTCCTTTTGAGTGGTGTAATGTGCTTGTAACATGGCAAGTGCAATCCAAACATTGCTTTCAGTTAAATAACTATGGTAGAGAAAGAGAAAATCACAATATTGGTTTAGAAAACAGTTTATTGTGCTCCATGCTAAACATTTTATAGGCTACATAGATGTGTAACTGTGTGTGTGCACGTTGAATATTCTATATTCATTAACGTGGTGAGTGTAGTTTTTATACAGTTTGCAGCATTCTGCTTTCTGCAATAACGGAAAGGTAAAACAAATTTATCTCCATTGATAAAAACACTGTTCTGTTAACTCTTCGGCTTTGTTTTTTCTTTCCATTCAGTACTGCATTACGGGTAAAGTATGAAGATTAAAACAAATAGTATAAGGATGAACCCCACTCAAGCCAAGTTTTTTAAGCAAAAATAAAATGCTCCTTTATTTTTCAAATCACACTAGTTCAGTGGGGCAACAGCTTCATGGCACACGACTCTTCATCAGGCCCAACAGTGTTGTATTCTTTTTTTTAGCTCTTCAGTCACTTTTTATAATTGTATTCAGATGTTCTGTATTTAAGGGGTGCTTCACAGCTTGTTAAACCCATTCTGTTGCATATTTTATCTACTGTCTCCATAAGTCCTCATTGTTTACTCCCTCACTCTTATATATTTTCCACTCTGTGCTAAAACACACTTCAATATATTAAAAAGGGCAAATTCTAGGTAAGCAATAATACCCGACAGGGTGGGCGATATTGGGCAATACCAGACTGCCCAGGGATGTAATGAGGCCCGATGCCATAGGCGGTGGGCCTTATAGCCCCTGGAAGGTCCGATATTGCCCAATACCGCCCACCCTGGAGGCGATTATTGCACTTAGAAAATGGCAAACTGTGTCATTTAAATGGGATTTAAAAAAATTAAAAATAAAAATTGAAAATATACAGTAACAAGGAGTTTTATGTCTCTTTGTTGTAAAGTAGTCCCTTTATTTTTGCTGTTGTATCTCCTGCTGCACCTCCCCATCAGAGAGTCATTCCTTTGAATGTATCCCCTCCTCCACCACCGCGAACAGCAGCTCAGGCATAAGATTTGGGTTCTTCTATAGTTTCCCTACCCATCAGTTTCTTATTATGGTTGTTTTGGGGGGATATAGTTTCTGGTGTTCTTGCTGGACTTTCTGACTCGGGAGTAGGGGGTGTTACTATACGATGGGCGACCGCTGCGACCCTGGGTAAAAACAGGAAGTGCACTGGGGGAGTGATGATGTGGAACGAGAGCTGTTCAGTTACACAGAAGAGCAGTTTTTTAATTTGCTGCATAAAATATGTGCTGTTACTGCATTAGTGTTTCCATTTTTGGTGGTGGATCATATTGGCAGATGACTGGTCAATGTGGATTTTCGGGGGTCGATGTGGACTTACAGCGTGAAGCCAATGACGAGGAGATATGAGGTAACTGAATTTTTTTTGTATGTTTGGGTTTTTATGAGGGGGTGTTGGCTAGCTGCCAGTTCATCCGGTAAGTGGCATACAAAAAATGGCGGGTGGTCAGTTCGACAATTCGAGGTGCCCAATAATAGCTCAAGTTATGGGAAACCCCAAAGTGGTACTTGTTTTTTAGCGGGGTTTATCGAGTAATACCCACCCACTGAAGTTACCCTCCCAACCAATCAGAACATCAGCATTTATTTAGCCATCTTCTAACAGCAAACAGCCATCTCTTGAGGACTAGGGTGCACTCCCTATAAAAAGTGACTGAAGAGCTAAAAAGAATGCAACCCTGTTGGGCCTGATGAAGTGGAGTGTGCCATGAAACCATTGCCCCACTGGATTAGTGTGATTTGAAAAATAAAGGAGTGTTTTTTTTTGCTTGAAAAACTTGGTTTAAGTGGAGTTCATCCCTATACTATTTGTTTTGCTATTGGACTGATTTATTTTGGATGACCCAACTTCAGAACTTCATATAAATTTTGGCAACCTGTACCACCACTATTGGAATTAAAGTACGAAGATTTGCATATCTCTGTAAATCATAACACACAGATATGCAAATCTTCATAACTTACTCATAATGCAGTACTGCATGGGAAGAAAAAAAAGAGGTGACGAGTTAATACAACAGTGCTTTTATGAAAGGGCATACTGTATGTAAAGATGTTCTTTATATTTTTTGTGTCTGGTTCACTGAGCGCACACTGTGGGTAAGTGCTCGATTGCCCTGCACTATGTACTTCACTGATTGCTGCAGTCTCTGAGGTCCGCAGGGTGGGTAGGTGGAAAGAAACAAAGTGGACAGCAAACAACAGAGAGGGAACAGCAAACAATAGATCCAGCAGTTCTGCTGACCAGACACTAAGTCTTCCATATGGGTGCATCTCTCCCTCCCCATCCGACTCGCAGTAAGCGCACTTTCGATCTGAACAATGGATTAGTAGCAATTTTACAGTGTTGGACAAAGGTATTACAGGAGCAAGTGGGCATTACTAGGGGAATTAATGCATGGTTGCTTCTTGGTCAGCTATTGCTGTTTCTCAAATGAAAAGTACTTATTTAACTGTTATAGTTATTGCCATGTTACAAAGTGGATTGGATTAATCAGAGTATATCAGCAGTGCACAGCTAAACATGATCAGAGTCCATGGAGACTGGCAATAGGATGTCCGACAGGCTCCCAATGTACATCGCCCCTCTCATGTGTATGCCTGAACTGCTCAGCTAATGGGGCAGGTTGTGGGAAGATTCTTCAGTCCCTTTAGACTTTTGCCTGGTTTCTGGAGACATCTATGGTCACAGGTGTTCTCCTTCCTCCAGTGCTGGCCTTAAATTTTGGGGGGCCTCCAGCAAGTTTAGTAATGGGGGGGGGGATTTGTGTGTACCTTACTGAGTACTCATATCATTATGAGGCCTTTTTAGTAATGTCTGCCATCCTGCTGTTGCCCCTTATGTGCTGTTTCAGAAGGGCACTGTGAGTGAAATAATGAAATAAATACAATTAAAAAAATAAACATACAATTTCAAAGGTTGATAACTTGCGCAGTTTCTGTCTGGAGCCCACGTTGAGTAAAGGGTATCTAGCAGCTGCTGGGACTGAGGATGCCTAAGGCCTACTCTGACCTTCTCCTTTATAGGTTTTCCCTGCCAGATTTCCTTTTCCCTAGAGAACTACTTTAGCAACAGCATTTTAGCCTGGTTTTTGTCTGCTCATATGGCAGGCAGGGGTCCACAATAACATTTTTGCCTACACAATGATGATGTCAATGCTGGTATATTGTAAATGTGTTGCAAATTCCTTCCTTGTTTATCTTATTGTATTAACTGCATACTGCTGTATGTCCTTCTCCCCTCACCTGGGCTGCACCTGGAAACGAGCCTTGACTCTGTGTGCCTTTCCCAGTTATCAATTTTTAAATAAATAAATAATTTTTGGGAGGTCTAAAACTGGTCCAGAGTCTGCTACTTGTGCCTGCATGTCCTACAGGATGACCATGGAGCAGTGTTGACATTAGCTGTCCAGATGCCCACATATCTGTCCACTGTCTCGGGGATATGGTTCAGAGTGGGGGGGGGTGAGGAAAATCATAGTGATAAATGGTTGTGTGGCTCACAGCCCAAAAGCTCAGTTTGGCCTAAGGTAAACAAAAAGTCTTAAAAAGCAGCAGTGACGTATGTGTTTGAGTCAATCTGCTGGTCTAGGTTCCTACTAAACAGAAAAGGTTGTCAAGATGCAGCCCTTTGTGTTCAACATGTCATTTGGATAAATATACAAGCGATGGCAAATGAACTGGTCTCTATAATTGCCATATCAAAGGGAGGAAAAGTATGCTGCAATCAGGTCATTTGATAGGGGAAAAAACTCTTAAATAAGCAAAACTTTCAGTTGCTTGGCACCAAGGAAGAATGCCCTTCACTTCTGCAAAGAACTGGTTTATAGAAAAAATTCCACTAGTGTATTAGAAAACTGTCTAAAAGGTCACTTGCGGTTCTGATTTTAGTACTTGTTTTGTCAAAGTAAAAATGCTGACCATTCTGGTAGTAATGAACAGTTATGGGAACTTATTCTGCTACCACCTCCTTTTGACAAGATCTTTTCTTGTACTTTGTGTGGAGAACCATGGGCTCTTGTGTGAAGTTTTTCCTTAATAAAACATATTGTATTTACTATTTTACCCAAATGCACACACCTTATGGCCGTCACTGAGGTGAGAGTAATCTTAGGAACTTATTTTTGTTAGAGTCAGTGTGGTTTGGTTGGTACTGTAGCACTCTCTCTCCCCTCTGGGTGAGATGTTCACAGGTGATTCCACATCAGAGAATGAACTCTCACCTAATGTTCACATTGCAGTGGGTACAGAACTGGAGAGGTGATGGTTCATTATAGGTTTGTTTGTTTGTTGAATTTTGTTGACCCGGTAAGCCCACTGGGCCTAGAAGTCCCTTTTTCAGGGGCGACTGGGGCGGGGGGGGGATGCAGATGGTAAGCAACTGAAATTGAAGCTGCCATCCTTCAGGTGAGAAAATTAAACTGAGATCCCATCTGCCTATTTCAGGTGGTCGTACATGTGGAAGATGAAGAGTAGCCGACGTCTTGGATACAATTGTGAAAAATATAACATTTACCGGTAGTCACAAAGCAATTTGAAGTTCACATTTGACACTTGTGTAGAGCACAAGGACTGTTATCACAACTTTCAGAGTTTGTCTGAAAAATGAATAGATTAGTTCTTACCATTTACAACGTGCTATACATCGTAGTACGTAATTAGCTGGTGGGTTTTACTCGGGGAAACATTTGGCATTAAGCAAGTCATTAAGCTTATATGCTTGTTAAGCTATTACTCTGTAAAAGTGTACCTTAACTTCTGGGTTGCATTTAGCAAAGTGTTACCTGGCAGTCAGTTAGGAGGCAGAATAATGCATTTGTTCATTTTTCATAATGTGTAGAGATCTCTGCGGCTCTGCATACTGGACTATGGAACACTGCCGAACTATGCTCCTGAGGCCTTCACTTCCACTGAAATTACTGATCTCAAGAATACAACCTGCTCTGCTTCCAAAGTTCAACCATCTATTGCTACCAGCATATGTACCCTTCCCAGAAGTATGGTGAGCTCTGCTATGGAAGGATCAAGCTATAGAGCCCAGCATCCGGCCCACATGCCAATCCCAAGTCCTGCAGTTATCAGGGCAGAGTTAGGAGGATTGGACCAATGGGCCCTTTAGCCTGCATCTCCCTGCCAGACTCAGGATTTCATGTTTGCCTCTCATGCCAGCTGGGAATTGTCCCCACATAGGAAGGTTTCATGTTTTCCACCTGTGGCGGCTAAGAGTTGTGCCAGCTGAACATGTTTCATTATTGATACCCATAGCAGCTAGAAGCTGTCACCTGTTTAATTTCCAGGTAGATAAATGGATACAGCATGTAGCTGGAGAGTCAAGAGGACCTCCTCAGTGGGAGAAGGTGAGGCTGGTGCCTGTATACAGTACTGGAGGATCCAGAGGATGCAGTTAAAAGATGGAACAGGATCAGGATTGCCTCTGGCCTGCAGGCAAGGTAGAGAGGTTAATGCCAGTGATGAAGACCCAGAGATTGGGAAGAGGCTGAGGGAATGTTCTTGGGTTCCTGATTGTGAAGAGCCAGTTAGATGAGTTAGAGGCAGTATGGCCTACAGGTCAGGGGACCAAGCTGCGAACCTGAAGACTGAACAGGCTTGGGTTTGAATTCCACAGCTGCCCTTGCATACTGTGTGACCCTGAGCAAGTCACTTAATCTCTCTATGCTCTTGGTCACATCTGGAAATTAGTTTTGGCTCAGTTTGACTTTCCCAGCCACAAATTCTAAAATAAATAAATAAAGTTAAAATAAGAGCAAGAGAAAGAAGCAAGAGACTGTAGGACAAACTGCAGAAGGGAAAAGACAGAGCAGATCGCTGCACTCTAGAGATGTGCAAGCTATAAAATCACCAGATGAGGCAACGACATTAGTTTGGACAGCTGCTTATAATCAGAAAAAGTGCTCCACATAATTATAAGCAGTTTTTACTGTGTTATGTAATGTACTTATTATTGTCTCTCATTATCTCTCCCCTCCCTCAAATCTCTCTACTTAATTCACTGTACCCCCTCATGTGCCTTTCGATAGCACTCCAGGCAGTTTGTTCCCTTACCTTCCTCCTCCACTACTACTACTACAGATGCAATAAGGTAGTAGCGTTTGGTAGTACTTGCTACTTGCTTAGTTACCCACGCCCTTTATCTGTCCCTCTCCCACGGTATCATGGTTTGGGTTACTTGGGTCCCTTGTTGGATTAATTGGGTCCCTTGTCAGATTACTCGAGTCCCTTGGGTTACTCAGAACCATAGTTAGGGTTACTCAGGTCCCTGTTAGGGCTACTCAGGTCCTTGGTTGGGTAATTGTGTGTCCCTGTTTGGATTACTCAGGTCCCTTGTTGGGTAATTGGGTCCCTTGTTGGGTTACACCCCTTGTTGGCTTACTCAGGTCCTTTGTTGGCTTACTCAGGTTCCTTGTTGGGTCATTCATGTCCCTTGTTGGCCTCCTCAGGATCCTGGTTGGGTTAGTAAGGTCCCTGGTTTGGGTTAGTAAGGTCCCCCGGTTGGGTTATTCTGGACCCTGGATGGATTACATGGGACCCTAAACCAGTCCAAACAGAAGTGTGCTCAGGCAGTGTTAAAGCCCAGTGCTGAACGGGAGCTGCTGACTCCCAAAAATGAATACTCGGTCCAAGCATTGCTTGACACTCATGTGATTGTACTGCTGTACCAATAAATCCCCAAAGGGCTTGAGTATAAATCCAAAAATGTGTTGCATTTGATAAATGAACAGCAGCACACCCCTGTGGGTGTTTTCTGGCTAGTGGTTGTCCACCTACCTGTATGCCTATGTTGTGCTGCATTTAATTTATCAAATGAAACATGTGTTTTGATGTATACTCCAGTCTTTTGGGGATTTACTGGCACAGCAGTACACTCACCTGAGTGTCTGGCAATTCTTGGACTGGGTTACATGGAAGCCTGGTTGGGTTACTCATTTTCTTGGTTTGTGTTACTAGGATCCCTGAACTGGGTTGCTCATTACCCTGGTTGAGTTGCTCAGGTCCTTAGCTGAGTTACTCTTGTTAGGTTATTAAGAGTTAATTGGGATGCTGGTTTCGGTTCCATGGGACCCTGGTTTGGGTTACAGGGACCCTGGTTAGGTGACTTGGGTCCCTGGTTGGGTTACTAGGGACACCAGTTTAGGTTGCACAGGACTCTGGTTGGGTTTCTCAGGACCCTGGTTGGGTTACTTGGGTCCCTGGTTGAGTTTTCTTGGTCCTTGTTTGGGTTACTCGGGTCCTTGGTTGGGTTACTCAGGACACTGATTGGGTTATTTCTTATTCTTATTTCCCTTGTGACATCCTATATTTTCTGATTTTGTGATGTTTTACTCTGTGTGATGGTTAGAGCATCCCACAGCCCTCAGTGGGCCTCTTTCTCACTGTCTCTGGCCTTTGCCACTGAGACTGTCTGGATTAGCATTGCCAGTGTCAAGGTCCCCTCTTCAGCAAGAACGTTGACCCTGGTACTCTGGTGACCCTTTTCCACCAACTCCTACCCATTAGACTCCCCATAGTGAGTGTCTCTGCTCTGGGTAGGACACCATTTGCTCTCTGTCAGATACTTTTATATTGCACTCCTTCATCCAGATATCCTTACCTTGGAGATGCAATCACAAACAACCACTTACTCCAGTCATTAGAAAAATAACTTGTTTATTACTATACTCTGGTCATCCAAACACAGCAGTAATAGTCAGGTATTTACATTATTTACATAGTCAAGCAATATTGCACATACAGGATTACAAAAGAAAGATTGCATATTTGTGCAGGTAAACACTTCTATCTTCCCTACTAGTTACATGCATGGCGGCAGTCCTGGAGAGAGGCACCTATCTGTAGGTGGGATTAATCCAGGCATGGACATGGAGAGCAAGTGAGAAATAATAAAGGGGGTCTTCTAGAGGCCACTAAAGTCTGCACTAGGGTCATCCACAAGAATGCTAGGGCTAGAAAACCCAGCTGGTGGACCAGGGAGGTGTAGGAGGTGGTGAGAGAAAAAAAGACTGGCCTTCTGAAGATTCAAGAGGTCAGGAAGGGATGTGGACAGGGAAGAGTACCAGAGGCTCTCCAGGCAGCCTGGTAGGGTGGTGAGAGCAGCCAAGGTGGATAAGCAACTGTGGTTGGCACAGAGGATCAAACAGGGGAGAGTTATTTCGGGTATATCAGGAAGGGGAGGAAAGATATGGGGAGAAGATTGATAAGTTAAAACACGGGGACAAAGGAAGCGGTGGAGCAAGCGGAAGTACTCAATGAGTACTTCTGCTTGGTCTTTATGAAGGAGGGGAAGGAATCATCCCCAGAGGGGGTAGGTGAAATGCGGGAGGGTTGGGGGAGTTACTCACAGATGGGGAGATACCATTGGGGAGGATGTGAGAGACTCTAAAGTCCCTGAGGTGTGATAAGTCATTTGGTCAGGATGGGATTCACCCCAGGGTATTGAGGGAACTGCTGGATGTCCTGACTGCACCACTGATGGAATTATTCAACTCCTCCCTTCAAACTGGATGGGCCCCCCACAACTGGAGAGAGGCACATGTCATGCCACTCCATAAGTGTGGTCCATGGGAAAAGCCGGGAAACTACAGACCAGTTAGCCTGACATCCATGGTGGAGAAGCTGCTGGAAACCATCTTAAAGGAATGGATGGTGGAATTCCTAGAGGCCCATGGATGAACAACAACACGAATTCATCCAGGGAAGATTGTGTCAGATGAACCTTGTTGAATTCTACGACTGGGTCACAAGGTCTCTGGATCAGGGGAAGCTGGTGGATGTCCTGTACCCGGACTTTGCTAAGGCTTTTGACTCAGTACCACATCATAGACTGTTGTAGAAGCTGAAGAGCTTGGGGTTGAGGGAGAAGATACTAGGGTGGATTGGGAATTGGTTAACAGATAGGTATCAAAGGGTGGTGGTTGGGGGTGAGGTTCTTGTCTCCCAGAAGGGTCGTAAGTGGGATTCCCCAGGGATTGATGTTGGGGCAGGTCCTATTTAATGAATTCATCTCAGACATCGGGGTTGGAGTTAGGAGCAGGCTAAATCTATTTGTGGATGACTCCAAACTGGGAGTAGCAGTAGTTAAGGAGGAGAGAAGAAGGATGCTGCAAAATGACTTGGAAACACTTGAAAGGTGGTCACATACTTGGCAGCTGAGGTTCAATACCAAGAAGTGCAGTGTACTCCACTTGGGGGCCAGGAACCCCGGGTATGATTTGGATTATGATTTGGAGTTAGTTGTTCCAGTTATTGGGGAGTTACCAAAAAACATTGTTCAGGATGACACAGATGAAGAAATCAGGTCCACACCAAATGGTTTAATTGCTTTACAAGAGATTTGTCCAGTAAATAAGGAAGAAATACAGGCGTGTAAAGTTAAAAATGATTACCTTGTACTGTCCACTATGGTTAATGAAACAGAACAATTTAGAGAGGTCCATACGATTGATGCTGAAAATGTTTCTGAGGCAATAGAAGATGAGGTAGAAATAGAAAATAAAAATTTACCCTTCCCAGATTTTAAAGAATAAGTTGAGCAAGCTATGCAAAATTGTAACTGTGAAACAGAAGTAGAAAAAGAAAAGGTCTGTGAATTGTTCCTTCAGTGTAAGGACATGTTTGCAAAAGATGCTTATGACTGTTGGGTAACTGACCTCCATGTTACCAGGGTACCTACCGACCCTAGTAAAGGTCCAGTTTATGTATGCCAGTACAGAATACCACTAGCATCTTATGAACGTATACAAGAGATACTGGATATCTTAATGGAGCGAGGAATTATAAGTCAGTTAAACTCTATTTATAATTCCATTTGGCCTGTACTAAAACCTACAACAAAGTGGAGACTCACTGTTGACTATAAGAAGTTAAACCAACCTGTGTCTTTATCTCACTAGCCCATGACATATTTGGACCAAAGTTCAAGGTACCAAATATTTCACTAGCCTAGACATAGCAAATGGATTCTGGACATTAAGAGTAGACCCAAAAGATCAATATAAAATGGCTTTTACCTTTGGAAGAAAACAGTACACATGGAATAGATGTCCTTTTGGGTATTTAAATTTACCAGCAGATTTCAATATCTTTCTGCACAAGGCCATGCCTGATGCTGAAAGCAGAGGAAATCTGGTTTATGTGGATGATGTACTAATCAAAAGCAACACTTTTGAGGAACACCTAGCTGAGGTCACCTATGTGTTAAACCAGCTGAAAGCCACTGGTGCCAAGTTGTCCTTACCAAACAGGCAATGGTTCAGAGATGGGGTAAACTATCTTGGACATGAAGTTGGTCCTGATGGGCTACATCATCAGCATACCAAAGTTGAAGCAGTCCAAAAAATTGGTCCACACAAAACTTTAAGAGTTATGCAGTTTCCTAGGGATCTGTAACTACTCAAGACAGTTTATCCAGGACTATGCAGAAATTGCCTTTCCTCTCACCAGGCTACTGAAAAAGTCAGAACCCTGGGTATATGTGTGGGGGGGGAAGAGAAAGCCATGCAAACTTTAAAAGATAGTCTGAGTCAAGCACCATGTCTTGCTTACCCACAAATGGATAAGGATTTTATCTAGAGGTAGGACATACTAGTAGCAGCATCAGTGCAGTGTTATATCAGAAACATGATTCAAACAAATGCATTATTGCTTATGCAAGTAAAACCTTGAGTGATGTTGAGAAAATGTTCTCAGATTGTGAAAAGGCATTGTTTTCCACCGTATGGGCAGTACAATGGTTCAAAACTTACATTTGTGGTAAACAAGTTGTTTTAGAGACTTGTCACCAACCCTTACCCTTCTGGGGAGCCAGAAGCTTAAGGATGGTAATGTGTCTAGCAGCAGAATTGTGGCCTGGACCTCAGCACTCCAGAGCCTACCCTTAGAGGTTAGGTATGCAAAAAAACAAAAGAAATACAGTAGCTCAAGGCTTAGCAGACCTGGAGACACATGATTGTACTGTAGATGAGCTTCTGGTACAAGACTCTGACCTATCTTCTAAGTTGGATATGGTGTACAAACATAACAGGCACCCCCACTGATGAAAATGTGTGTGAAAATTTGCCTAGAGCCTATGTTGATGGTTGTTCATTCCAGCAAGGTGAAGACTGATGTTCTGGTTTAGGAGTGGTATAGCAGGATAGTGTACCAGGTACTCCTATCATGTACAAGCTCGGCCCTAAGTCTAACCAATATGCAGAATTGGCAGCTACCTATATAGTGGTACAGACTGCAATACAACATAAGTTACAAGACATTGTAATTTGTACTGGCTTTGATTATGTTAGGCAGGACTTCCTTACACATTTACCAGGGTGGAAGGTGAATGGTATGATCAATTCAAGAGGTAGTAAGGTGATGCACGCAGACCTTATCCTAGCCACAGATCAGTTGGTTCAAGAACATAAGTTGGTTGCTTATTGGAAAAAAGTAAAAGGACACTCCAAAATTCAGGGACCAGACAAAACAGGAAATGACCTAACAGATGCTCTAAGTTTTCTAACTTCTTACGCTTTGAGTGGAGAAGAATGGAACTTTGTCCCTCCTGTTCAAGCTAAGGTGGTTGTGGTTACCCACAGACAAAAGCAACAGGAACAGGAAAATAAGGTTCTACACTTGTATAGTGAGAAACCTGACTTTGATTTATTGAAAATGCAACAAGAGGATGAAGTGGTAGGAAAATGTTATCGTTTCATTAAGGATCCCACTGAAAACATGATTTCTGACAATGACCTACAGGATAGCTGGGACCTGAGAGCCATGTATAACCAGAAGGATAAATTCCAATTAAGGAGTGATCTCTTGGTAAGAATTGGTAAACACCCACACAAGGTCCAATGGGTGGTTCATTTAGGCCACAGGGGAATTATGTTACAACATGCCCATGATGAACCATCAGGAGCACATAGGTGGGATAGGAGAACTTATGAAACCTTAAAAGAGATAGCCTACTGGACCTACATGTATGATGATGTTGCAGGGTATGCAAAAGGGAGTATAACCTGTTGCAAGTTTCAACTAGCTACTCCCAGACATAGAGCACCACTACAGTCAAAAGGAATTGCTATGCCTTGGTCAGACATCCAGATTGACTGGATCAGTCCTGTTACCAGATCTTTAAGGGATAACCAATACCTTTTGACAGTTATTTGACTGTTCACAAAATGGGTTGAATGTATACCTGCTCCAAATAACACTGCTGAAACCACTGCTTTCTTATTAATAAACCATGTGTTTAGTCGATGGGGATTACCATTAAGAGTAGACTCTGATAGACGTCCTCATTTCACAGGAGAGGTAATAGAGAATGTATAGAAAATTATATGAATACAGAGGAAACTACATGTGTCCCACCATCCACTATCATACAGACAGGTGGAATGCGCTAATCAAACAATTGTGTATATACTGAAAAAAATGTATCAGTTCTTCAGAAAAAGATTGGGATGTAAAGTTACCACTAGTATTAATGGCCATACGGGCTACTCCTAATAAGTCTACAGGTGTTCCTCCTATTGAAATGATGACAGGAAGACAGATGGTGTTACCTTTACATCTCCTGTATACCACAGGAAATGTAAAGTCAGCATGTGCCACTACAGCACATGAATATGTAACCCATTTAAAACAGCATTTGTGAGAAACCTTTGCATTTGCTCAGAAGAACTTAAAGAAAAGTGTTGAGGCTTCTAAGTCACATTATGACAGGAAAACTAGTCTAAAAGAGTATCAAATTGGTGATAAAGTGTTTTACTTTAACTACAGTAGAGATAAAGACAGGGTCAAAATGTTTCTTCCAAGTTGGCAAGGACCCTTTGTGATCACTGACAAAATCTCACCTGTAGCATTCCAAATTGAACTAAAGCAGAAAAACACTGGAGAGGTAGTACCTAAATGGGTTCATATTAATCAGTTGAGGCAATATTGTGAATGCAATAAAACATGAAAAAATGTTCTGAATGAATCTATGAGTGATGATCAGGAATCAGAGTCTAGTTAAAATGTTAATTGTCATATTGACCTTTAAAACTGATGAGCAAAGAGAATTTGTTGTGTGTGAAATGTTCAAAACAATGTCAAAGATTGTTGTTTTAAAAGTGTACATAGTTGTAATCATGTTTAATCATGTTAGTTCATGTAGTACTGTACATATTCCTATGCAAAAGGTATGTCTCCAATGATGTCATCTAGTGATGTCACATCTATAATGTCACATCTGATGATGCCACATGTGATGATGTCACATGTGATGATGTAATGTGCTGATGATGTCATAAGTTACCACATGATAATGCAACTTTGTGTTTTATGTTTCATATTCCCTGCAATGCTTAAACTATATACCGATATATAGTAGGATTATAGTTTTGAATTACAAAATGCATTTTTGGGGTGCATTTTTAATTCAAAAGGGGGGAATGTAGGAACAGAACTAATTTGATTAAAACATATTATTATTATAATATTATTATATTCTTAATTGTTATTCTATATCCTTATATTGGCTTAATTATTAAGTACTGTAAATGTTTCTGGTCAAATTAATATATAAATGAACTCTAAAACAAGGACAATTCTGCTTACAGCTTGAATACTGAAATGGAGGAATGATGACATGAAACAAAAGTGAATACAGCATACATGGTCAACTTGAGAAAAACATTTTTTTCAGGGATAGTCTGTTTAAATTGGGAGCCCCTTTGGCTCCTCTTCCAAAGAGTAGCAGAAGAGCTTGAAGATGAGACTAAGAGATTATTGTCATGGAAACTTCACATAATTTATGGCCTTATTTTTCTGTACCAGCCAGACCAGATACCAGAAGTTAACAGAGACTGAAATAGACTGGCTTTAAGAAATAAAGACTTCTATTTATAGAAAATATACAAAAACTCTTATAAATTTCAGAATGATACAGGTTATTGGAAATGCACGAACCTGCCCAGTGATTAAGTTTTAAACCTATCAGCAAAGTGTAGTGTGAGCTATTTACAAAACTCTGTAGCCCCAGAACTGTTCAAAATATATTGACAAATTTAGTGCCTAAAGTAAGCTGACATTGCCACCTTTTCAATGGAATGAGTCTTGGGTGTTTATCTAACAAGCAACATTTAGTCACGTGGTTTGTAAGCCTTCTGGATAAACTCCACAGCAACATGAATTTATGGATCATTAACTACAGACAAAGGGAATCACCATCTTAAAGAAGTTTCTAATGATAGCAGGTATGCCAAACTAACATAATTTTGAACAGGAAAAAATGTACTTCTGAAATCTGTAAATACTTTTTAGATATCTATAAAGGAAAACGTTTTATAATGTTTTTATAAATTATAGATTTTATATTAGAATTGACACCATCATGTTTGGTCTCAAATGAATCCTCTCTTTTAGCTGCATCTGAAAATGTAGGTTTTACATTGGTAACAAGGTGCACATAGGTGCAAGAAAGAAAAATTGTTTTATATCAAAAATAGTTTTTGAAGATGAGGTCATATTGATGAAAAAATGGTTTAGGAGGGGCTAACAATAACACCCTCAAAAAGTACTCAGACCAGTCATAATTTGATGGTGATATTGCCCAGCAAGAGGGACATAAATGGGATGTTGGCAAAGCCAGCCCAGAACTATGTGATCCTTTAGTGTGTGAGGACCTGTGTTGGCTGCCCTGACAGTTTTGGATGAGCTTGGGACTTGTACTAGGCCAAAAGCCTAAAGCCATGCCTGCCTGGAACCAGAACTTGGACTGAGCCATGGCCACCACCAAGGGGGTGTTTAATCAGCTTGAAAGCCTGCACAACTCTGCAACAAAGTCCAGTTGCTAAAACTGCCTGTTACAGGAAGGACTCTCTTCCCAATATTGGATGAAGCAAGGCCTATGTTTTGCATACTGAGAATTTGGACTAAAGTAATGTTTTGGAATTTCTGTTCAAAGCCTGAACAAGAGACTGACTTTGGAATTTACCAGCCAGCAAGCCTGCAGTGCTGTTAAATAGCACTGAGTCCAGAGCTGCAGGTTCAAGAGCAGAAATGAACTGAAACAGAAAAGAGTCACAGAGTCCAGTTACCAAAACAACATTGCTGTCCACAGGGAAAGATCTTTCTACGGACAGTGCTGCAGGACTGCCAACATCTTGCTGTCGGATTTTTTCCACTAAATCCTGAAGTGACTTTTAATGATTTGTGATGTCAAGTAAGAAGGATCCAGCCTGCATTGCTTCATTGATGTCAGAAGACTCTATAGTTCCAGGTTCAAGGGGGGAAAGACAGAAGACTACAGCTAAACTACTAAGAACTTTCATCATGAAAAATCAGAAGTTCTCACCAAGATTTTGAAAGTTAAAAAGTAGAAGACCACACCTATAGATAACAAAAACATAAGTATTCCTTTAATTATTCCACTTTTAGTACCTTTATTTGACTATCTGGAGTGGTAACCTAGTGAATTTTAGCTCCAAAACCTTGGGTATATAGTTAAGTTAGAATTTAGATATAAAGAAGTACCTTCTTGCATGCTAAAGTTTAAAACAATTCTTATACAAAGATATAACCTGAGACACTATTGTAATGAGTTGCAAGTTCTTATAGTAAAAAGGTCATGATATTTATAAGTATGCTGAAGAAATAGTACAAACTGTCATTTGTTATGCTGAATATTGCTTATTAAGTTGCATCGCTTATTTGCTGAAATTTGTTTTATTTGATTTCCTTGATTTTCTAAAACATGTTTTGTTTACATTACAGTTTATGTTTACATTATTTTTATTATGCTTGATATCTATGCTAATTATGAATATTTAGGACTTGTACAAATGTGAATAAAATAGATATTTATCTCTTATATAATCTAGAGTGTGGCAACAGTGTTTTTCACCATCATTTTTGAATCTGGAGAGCATAGGATAATATCATGTTTGACTTTTTATTATTTTTGGTAATTTATGAAAATCATTTTTGAGTAAGACCCGAGATGAATCTAAGTGCATTATTATAAAAAGTGGTATTATAAGCCTTTGTTCTGACATGACTACAGTCACAGAGGGGTTAAGCTGGTGGTCTCCAGAGAAGAAAAGGATCTCAAGGTGGCAATAGATGCCAAAGTGAATAATTCTGAGCAGTGTAGGAGGGCAGCTGTGAAAGGCGAATAGGATGCTGGGGTGCATAGCCAGAGGGATAACATCAAGGAGGAGAGAGGTCCTACTGCCCCTGCACAGCTGCCTGGTTTGGCCACACCTGGAGTACTGTGTGCAGTTTTGGCACTCATACTTGAGGAGGGATGTTGTCCTTCTTGAGAGGGTCCAGAGGAGGGCGTCAAGGATGATTCATGGCCTGAAGGACCTGTTCTATGAGGAGAGACTATGGGATTTGAACATGTACTCTCTAGAGGAGAGGAGAGGAGAGGTGGGGGGGATATGATAGAGATCTTTAAATATTTGATGGGGATTAACTGGGTCAGCTCTGATGGACTGCTCCAGTTAACAAAGGATGGAGCCATGAGGAGGCATTGCCTGAGACTGGGGGGGAGGTTTAAGGGGGGAGACAAGGCGTCACTATTTCACTGAGGGTGGGGGTACCCTGGAACTCATTGCCATCGAAGTTGGTAGGGGATGGAGACAGTGGGAGGCTTCAAGAGAGGGTGGGATAGACACAAGGGTGTAGTCCAAGGGGGGAGCAGGGTATGTAAAGGGTCTGCAGGGGTTCACAAAGGGGAAGGGGACAGCTGCAGTGAGTGAACTGTAGGCTGTTACAGTACTTGCACAGACTCAATAGATCACTGGGCCTAATCTGCTGGCAATTCAGTATGTTAGTATGTACAAGGTCTTCTTACCTTACTGTCCACACTTCTCTTTGTTACCTTAAAGGGAACAGTCCACACTAAGAGCCTCTCACCCAGGCATGGGGCCGGTCTCAATTTGCACTTTGTGTGCAAAAACATTTTGTTTTTTACTCACCTGTTTACTGCAATATCATAGATTGTATCAGACTGATTCTGCAGACTTTCAAGTTAACATTTGCTGTAACTGCAAATCCCAGAATCCCCTGCAACTGACATCAGAGCAGGGTTGCAGCAATGGGAGATTCAACAGCCTGCAGTGCATGTAAGAGGCCCTATCCAGCGTAAGCAGTCAAACCTGGAAGTGAGTTTGCCACCTATGAGAAAAATGTGAAAAACATGATATTTAAACACAATTTAGTTTATATGTTATAGAATCTCTATTTCTGTTTCCTTTATTCTTCATTCCTAGGTTGATTTACAAGGAAACAGGATTAGTATTTCCTATAGTTGTTCTGCTCCTGCTACTAATACTTTACTGAAGTCATAAGCCTCAAGCCACAAAGGATTGAAGCAGTGATATTTGTTAGTCAACAAAAAATGTCATCATATAAGTTTTTCTTAGCACAAATGTATTTCTGTCACCCTTAGATTCATCTTCAGTGTTCTGCTAATTTTCTTAGATCTTTTTAAACACTTTTTGTAGCTAGTTTTTTAAATAATGACTCAAGTCATTAAAAATGGCCACCGTTCACAATTTTTGAAATGAGGTTACCTGTTGAATGTACACACAATATTAATACTGTGGCTGTATTAGGATGGTGCCACCATATATTTCTGATGGTAAACAGCACAACACTGTACCAAGATATTCAAGTTTTTTTCATGGTAGGCATTGGATGGGTGCGGAGATTTGTTTTTTTTTAATGTCAGGTTTATTTAAAAATGTGACATTTCAAGCAGTAAATACATACATATGCATGCACATACTGTATTTAGTACAGTAAGATTAGAAAGTACAGAATCCAATCTTGGTACAATATTAAACAGTATAAATAAATAAACACAGCAACTAGGCACCATAGGGAAACATCTAAATATGATTGGACCAATGATATATCACATAAGGCCAGTCTGTTTAAAAGTGTTATTCAGAAAGAAAGAAAGAATTGTTTGGGTAGATATTGTGGGGCTATGTGCAAATAATCCATTCTGAGGGTCCCTCAGAACAAATGCAGAACTCTGGGGGGAGAGAACTTTAATCGAAGCAGGCCAAGTGGAGAAGTTTTATCCTGTGGAAATAAGATAGTTTAAGTAAGTTACCCCTCTCGATTTTGGTGGGGGACACCATGAATAATTAACAGTAAGTAGTAAACAGGCGAGAGAGATGATGCTGACAGGATCCCATAAAGAGGGAAAGAAAATACATGTCAGTTAGTTTTCTTCTTCTCCCTTGGAGATCCCATCTATCTCTGCGAGTGTCTGATATCTATGCCAGGGCACCCAGAGATCCAGAAATTGCTTCCAACAAAAGTCTAGATCAGTCAGGAAGGATGTGCGCCATACTCTTGATCTCTGTTGCTTTGGCACACCACTGGTTATGGGTAGAGGAGTCTGTGAGGAGCCAACAAATGGTAAAACATTTTAAGGCTGCTATACAGAGCATTTGACCTAATTTCTGGGAGGATCTCACACCTTGGACAAGGGTTGAGAAAGGTGTTAGGCACCTGTCTTTCCAGGACACGACATGTGGCTTTATTTTTTTTCCAGAATTCCAATATAACTGGGCAAGCCCAGAAAATGTGGTGATGAATTCCCACACCCCAGATTGTCTCCAGTATGCATCAGTGTAGCTACTTCCAAAGTGCTTTGTGATAGATGGGGGGTCTGAAAAAGTGGACCAGTATCCTTCAGTTGAATTCTTTCCAGGTGGGTGAGGAGGTTACTTTTCAACCTCTAGTTTGTCTTCTATCCCATTGCTTATTAAGAATTGGGTCCCCACTCTCTTGTTTCCATTTGTTGGATATGTTAGAGAGGAGACTGCCCTGCTTTCAAGGACACTATCTGATATAATTCAATGATGTGGTGCATTCTGACCCTTAATATTACCCCCCAGAAGAAAAACTGCTCCAGGTAAGTCTGTTCTCTAGTGAGATTTGCAGTATTACCCAGCTGCTTGATCAAGTGGCATCCTATGTTTAGGGATGGAAAAGAGGAGCAGGTATGAGTCAAGAGAAGTTGGGCAACATTAGTTAACCCCTGAGCAGGGCCCTGATTTTTCTTCGGCACATCGGAGCAAAGTTCTGTGGCAGGGTTCTCATTTGCCATAAAACTTCTGCGGCACTCAACACCAATTTCTGTGGCAATTCTGCGGCACACTTTTACCCTTGATTTTTTTTCCTTTTTTTTTTTTGCCATATCTGACACAATGCGCGCTCATAACACAGTCATTTTATGGGCGTTTGTCACCAAATTTTCAACATAACCAGTTTAAGACCACTGCTCATGAACAGTGTCACTGTGATTTTATTAAATCTGTCTGGAACTTTGATTTCACACACAGACCATGCCATTGTGCGCTACATGTGAGAAAACACTTTTCGGGTGAGATGTGAAAAATTACAGTTGTACTCTTCATAAGGAGGTGTGGTAAAATGGCAATACTGAAAATGTGGAGTAAAAAAATATTAAAAATGCTCGAAGTTATGAGCGTGCATAGGAACTGCGCCAATGCGCGCTCGTAAAACAATCGTTTTGAGAATTTTACCAAATTTTCAACATGGGGTTTGGGAGCCTACCTCATGAACTGTGACACTGTCATTTGTTAATTATTCTGGAAAGGTGGTTCCGCTGGTGACTGCAGAACCACCTTTTGGGACCGATTAATGAAATAACAGTGTCACAGTTCATGAGTGAAATAAAACCATGTTGAAAATTGGTGAAAAAATTCCCAGAAATGGCTGAGATATACACTAAAGTTGAAAAAATCAGTTTATGCCATTATACAGCTTACGGCACTTCTTCAGTTCATGATCAACTTTGAAGAGTGCAGATGTGTTCGGTCCACTGAAGATCATGCGCTGTGCTCGGGAGGTAAGTATGGGTTGAGGTGGGGTGTGGGGAGGTAGTGCAGCAGAGGGTGGGTGCGGGTTGGGAAGGGGCAAAGAATCAACGAGGGAGTTTTTGTTTCAGGTTTTTGTTTGTGTTTACACACAACAGGGACTTTGCCACACTGGGGTAAGCTCCCAGCATGGCACCAAGGCAGCTGGGGGCAGTGAAACCCGATGGGGAGTTAGGAACCCCCATTGGCAAATGAAGTTTTTACCATGCTGGGGTGGGTGGGCTCCAGCGTGGCACCAGGCGCAACAGGGGGGACAATGAAGCCTGGGCAAGTTGGGCACCCCATCGACAAATGAAGCTTTGCCATGCTGGGATGGGCTCCCAGTATGGCATACAAACATTTGAGAAGGGGCAGTAAAGCCGTTGGGGGACTGGACACCCCCATCGGCAAAGGACGTTTGTTCTGCAGGCGGCCGCAAATTCTGCGGGTCACTGCAAATTCCACCAATATTTACGCAGTTTGCCACACCTGCGGAATTGCCGAAAACTCAGGGCCCCTGAGCTTTCCAATAAGCATAGCCTAGGTCTAATTTTGGAAGGATAAAGTCCCCCTGATGTCTTATCAATGTCAGTAGGCCAAGCACATTGGGAGTGGCAATCTTCAGGCGGAGTTTAACTAGAATAGAAATGGTCTGCCTTGTCCAGGAGCTATGCATAGATTTACTGATCCCTGGGGGTAGATATGTGGTTGGTAGTGTCTATAGCGGGGCCATCAACAGCTGTGCCTCTTCAATAGAATACTACCCTGAGTCCCAGCTTTGCTTGGCCCATGAGCCAAGGGGAGCCTCGCCTGTGCAGTCAAGTAGTATGTACAAAACAGGGGAGATCTAACCCCCTATCCCCTGGTAAACAAAGGATACTCTTCTGAGTTGTGATCTTTTGCCTGCCCACATGAATTGTTGAATGTCCTTAAGAAATGTGTTCCAGAAAGCTACTGGAAAGGCAATGGGAAGGGCATAAAAACAATTCTGGGAAATAAGTTAATTTTGGCTGCCTGAATGTGGCTGGACAAAGATAAGGGCAGTAAAGTCTATCTAGAAAAGTCAGAGCTCAGTGTCTCATGAAATCTTTGGTAATGTTATTTATTTATTTATTTGCTTTTGTTAACTGGGTAAGCACACTAGACAGCCAAGTGCCTATTTTCAGTGCGACCCGGGAGGGTTACAAGGTAGATGCATACAAGAACAGTAAAGGAGTCAAATTAAACATACAGAAAATAACAGGCATAACTGGGATTGAATAGGTAGTGAACAGCATTAGAGACAATTAGGCACATGATAAATACAGAATGGTACATACAGGATGGATTAGGTAGCGAACAGCAAAATACATAACAGGTTCGATCAGTGCAATCAAGACTAAAAATAAATGCCAGCAGGGGGAGGGTGCACTAGGCAGGTACACTGGAGAAAAAAAACAAGAGGGAAGAGACTAGAGGGCCAGTTGAACTAATAGGGCAGGAGGACAGGGAGTGGGCCCAGTGCAAGGTATGTTCAAAAAAAGGTGTGAGGTGTCGTCAACTGAGACATGCAACCCCAGATATCGAAAGGTGTTATGTTTCACCCACAGAAAGGGAAACCCAGTGTGAAAATCATGGGGAGGTGCCTCACTTAATACCATAGCCACTGACTTCTCATACTTTATTTTGTAGCCAGCCATCTTACCAAGGTCTGTCAAGGTCACCATCTGGTGGGGAAGAGATGCCACAGGTTCATCCCAAAAGAACAGGGAGTCATCAGCATATGGTGCCAATTTTTACTTGACCCCCCCACCACCATTAGCCCTGTGATGTTTAAATTGGCTATAACGGCTATCACCAGGGGCCCCAAGCTAAGTATGAATAAGAGGGGAAGCAGGTACCCCTGTCTAGTGCCTCTTTCCAAGGGGAAGCATTTAGACAGATACCCAATGATCTTTACAGAGGCTTCAGGGCTGCTATACAGAGATGTCACTGTTCTCACAACCCCTAGGCCTACAGTAAATTTGGCTAATGTCCTGAGAAGAAACCCCTTACCCACTCTAGGCCTTTTCAGTGTCCATACTTATGGACAGCTGGAAGGCCTCGTATTTTTCAGGGAGGTGATGACATTCAGAAGTCTTCAGATGTTATCTTGGAGGAATCTACCTTTTATAAACCTTGTCTGATTATAATGGACGTGTTCACAATGCAGCCCTGAAGCATATCTGCCCAAATCCCTATGAATGTCTTTGAATCTACGTTTAATAAGGATATCGGGTGTTATGAGATACATGCTGTGGGGTCCTTATCAGGTTTCATGAGCACTGAAATCTGGGCATGTTGCCAAGGTGATGGAATATGTCTGCCTTCCCCTAGAATTTGGTTATAAACCTTGACTATGGTGGGGGTTAAGAGGGAGACAAATGATTTATAATATTCCACTGGAAACCTGTTAAGGCCTGGAGACTTGGATCCTGTAAGGAATTTAATTTTGTCAGTAATTTCACGTAGGTAAACAGGAGCATCCAACATTTCTTGGTCCTCCTCACTCACTTGGGGTATTGAGAGGCCATCTAATTAGTCAACAATTGGTTGTTCATGATCAGGGCCTCTCTCATATTGTACATATGTATATAAAAGGTTTTAAACATATCAAGTATTTTCCTTGGGTGAGTAGTGTGGGTATACCCCCCCCGTTGATTAAAGCAGAGGGCTGCTCTACTAACCTCTTGCTGATGCATCTGGCTGGCTAGAAGGCATCTTGCTTGGTTTCCCTGCTTGTAAAATCTTTGCTTTGCATAATGAAGGTTGCCTTTGATCCAATTTTCTAGTAACATGCCAACGCCAATCTTTTCGGTCACAGCATTTTATTTTTTTGACCTGTTGATACAGGGCTATTTTGTGCTCAAATTCTAGATCGGCAATGGCTGTTACAAAGACAGTCGCTTAGCTATGCATTCCTTCTCACCTTTTGATTCACATGCTATGATTAAGGCTTTAAGAAAATCACAGGAAAAATAACCGTATTTCACGGCACCTGCACTGTGAAATATGCCACTTTTCACGGTCAGCATGAATGTACAAAAGGTAATATACAGTAAGATGCAACTTTCGTGTAAGGGATTTCATATTTCGCTAAACAGTTTAATACAGCTTGTGAGACTGTTTTAAAGTTAGTAGCCTCCAACATAATGCATTTGACGAGAAATGTCTCAAGCTTGGCAACAGGGGTAGAGTGCACCTTGCTATTATGAAGAGATGGCACAGCAATAATATTTAAAATGTAGCGCTCCTCAACATCTGTTGTCTCATCACAGACAATGGAGACAGGCACTGCTTCCTGCATTTTACTCTTTATTTCAGCCACATGGAAAGCAAACACTTTTGGCAAGTATTCAGCTTGTAACCATTGTGAGGAGGGGATAACACCAATTGACTTTAGATTTTCTTATAAATAGCAGTGAAGCACTGTATTATCGAGGGCATGTAGTGGGATATTTGCAGATGTAAATGCTTCTACAAGATTAAATGATGAAAGCTTTCTAGTCTCTTGGTGTGCTGCTTTAGTGGTAAACAATTCTTGAACAGTTACCCGCTTTTCGATTACCCCTTCAGATTTTGCCTCAAGCATTCTCTTCTTTGCAAGGTGTGTTGATGACTCCAAGTGGCAGTCACAAGAAGCTTTGCATTTATGGTCCACCGGGATATTGCAACTAGTACAAAATAAAATATCCCTGATATGTGGAAAGTCCTCTTCTCGTACTGCTGACATCTCTGCTTTGGATATACATTCCCAACTTTTGCCATTTTACTTGCTGTCAATGACTTGGGTGAAACATACATCGTACTTTTAAAAGGTTCACAGCTTTCTCCTCGGATCCCCTGCACTAACTGACACCAGCAAATGCTAACTCTTTTTAACATCCATGGCAGTATAATTAAGGTCACTAACAAGCTACAATTGAAGTCTATTGTTACCTTGAATGCCATTTTTTAAATCTGCAGTCAAGGTCGCAAAAGGCTTCAATTTAGACAATGCTGAGATGTCATTGAAGACTGGTGATGATAGTCTGTTGGTTAACAGCTAATTAATTTGCACGGGATGCACGGTATGATACGAGACGATCATATTATTACAACAGGTACTGACTTTAGGTAAAAAAAATATTTTTCTCATAAATTATTAAACTCTCGTCGATGCACGGCAAAACAAAGAAATATGTCAATTTCACGGTAACGCCTGTAAATGACTACGGTCATGAAATCCGTGCATGGCATGAATTCTTATAGCCTTAGCTATGATCTCACTATGTATCATTGCCTTTAGAACATTCAAATGGATCAATGGAGAGGTGTCCCCCTCTGGGTTATCGACAAGGAACTCTCACACTTTTTTGTCTACCAGGTCCTTAAAGGCTCAGGAGTTTATGAGGCTGATATTAAGTCTCCAAGTCATTTGTTTAGGAATCAGATCCATGGAGAGTCCAAGGGACACCGGGGCATGGTCTGAGGCTGAGACATTATTAATTTGGCAGTGCTGGACCCTATGAAGCCACGGTGCGGCCAGCAGAAAATAATATATTCAAGAATATGTATTGTGCTGAGAAGAGAAAAATTAGTGATCTCTTATATGGGGATTAATAAATCACCATGCCTCCACAAGTCCAAATTCTTTTATCCTGTGTGAGCAGTTACCCTATCCGGGAATGTTGCAACCCTGATGCCTCTGACCTGTCCATGGACGGATTAATTACAGAATTAAAATCTCCCCCAATTACAATCAGCCTCTGAGGGTCCATCACTGATTCACCCATAACCTTTTTAAGGAAGGGCAGTCACCAGATAATGCCAACGGTTTCGTGCCTCTTACACTTTGTCATTGGCGTTATGTGGGGAGGTCTGTGTTCTATTGTTTAGTGCATTTTAAGCATTTTTTTGGTAACAATAAAATATGTGCATTATCCAAGTGTCTTAATTTCACTTTGTGAGCTGGCAAGTGGACAAGTTTGTTGCATGGACTTCCTGCAGGAATGCCACAGTGACCTCCCACCAGCTCTTGCAGGACCTTTGTTCCATTAACAAGACTGTTAATGCCCTTAACATTATATGTCAATATATGTAGGCTGGCCATGTTGAGTAAATAACTAAAAAAGATATGTAAATATCATAGGGGTGTATGTCCCCTGTTCCCCTGAACACTGGAAATAACAGCAACAGATATAAACCTTGAAAATGATGAACAGATTCAAGCCAGGTAACCTGCATCATCAAGGTGATCCACCGATGCCACAACCATTGCCCAAGTAGAGAATGGCCAAGGTGTGGTCCCTCAAGGCCATTTCTGGGTGCGGCATTAGCACATGATGACTAGAGAAAGGAGGTGACCTAGTGTTCATTACAGTGGTAACAAAGCAAATACCTGTAACCCCTCTGTTACCCGGGGTTACTAGAATCCCAGTAAGACCTAGTGGTAGGCAGGGAAGGCAGCTTGTGAAACTCCAGTTAAATGGGTTTCACACTGCCTCACTCTGTCCTCAGTCACAACTGAGACTGGAGAGATGACATCATTATATAGAATTGTTACAGCTGCATGAGCCACATTTGGAACCTTCAGCTCAGAGAGTTCTTAGAACTTTGGGATTCAAAGAGAGTCAGTTTAGTTTTGTCCTTGAGCAAGAAGGAAGCATCAGACTGTAGTTTGAGTTTTGCCTCCACACAGAAAGAAGTTTTTCTGTGTTCCATCATTATAAAGTGGTGGAGACCGTCCCTCGTCTCAGTGTGCCCCTTCTCCGGGGGTAGGAAAGGTCTCATGGGTTCCAGGGCAACCCCTCTACCCACCAAGGAAAGAAGCTGCCTGATTTTTTGTTGGCTGTTCTACAATACAGCAAAGGTTAAAGGACTTCGCCTGTGGGGCCCTGCAACGATTGGGTGAGTGTTTGGCTCCAGTGTAAGGGGCAAACAACTGTTTTTCAGTGAGGAAATGTTATTGGGACTGCTGTTTGGGAGGACTATATACACTAGGATGAACAAATGGAGCAGTCAGTTTAAAGTTTAAATGGATTTAGAGTTCGCAGTAGAGGGGTGGTCAGTTCATCCACCATGCAACTACATGTTACAGTCCTAAAGTTTCTGTGTTCCAGAGAAATGGCTGGGTATGGGCTGTGGGAGCTGGAGGTGGATAAATCCCCATCTTTAGTAACCAGATCCACCTCTACAGTTTCTTCTGTTTGTTTTTTTGCTGCCTCCATGCGCTTGGCCAGTGATGGGGTGGGTACCCAGATGGGTCGCAACAAGAAAATCTCTAGGAGTCGATGACTTCAGGTGGTGTGGGGAGCTACAAGATGGGAAACTTACTCCTTGTTAGATGGGAGTACTCCTTGTTTGATGGGAGTTTTGATTTGGAAGTACGAAAACAAAATCCCTCTAGGAGTCGCAGACTTCAAGTGGTGTGGGGAGCCACAGCTTGGGAGCCTCCTTGTTTGATAGAATGTCTTGCCAAGTAAAGTTTGGGTTCATTCCTCAAGTGGACCGTCAGTTGAGTGGCCAGCAGGGGAGCTGGGCCAGTCGGGCTGTGTATCCAATGCGCATGCAAAGTCTGGGCTGAGTGCCTGGTGGGTCCAAAGCCAGACATCTGTTGTATTGTGTTCATTCCTCAAATGGACCGCTGTGTTTAACTTCTAATCTGCATTACAGTTACATAGCCCTTTGGGGGACCATACTGAGCTTTGTTTATGTTCAGTGAGTTAATAAATAAAGCCACACTGAAAAATCCCAATTCTGGTTCTAGACATTACAGTTATTGCTTCCTGTAGTTGGATTTACTTGGGTGCCCCTGTGCAGAGTAGTCAAACCTAGGTCTCTTGTGCCAGGTAACCTCATCCTTCCCTGAACCCGTAGATACCATATGTATATCCATGTTACAAAAATGGACATATAGGTGCTACATACCCAACCATGAAACTTGGTAGTTGAGAGGTGAGAAAAGATGAGGAACACCAGTATCTCCTCATGTCTCAGCTATATAAACAGCTTGCAATTCAAGTGGCATGTAGTGAGATAACAGACCTGCAGGGCGAGGGTCACAGACCTGCATGGCAAGCTAACTCAGTATCTGTTTGTTGCCCAGAGTCCCCACATTAAGCTCCAGAGATCCAGCAAGTAGACCAGAAGGCACCCCAGGTGTGCACGCACACCATGTACCCACCCCGGGGTCCCCCATCCGGTGCCCCCACACCGGCATTCAGACCATCAGTTAGGCGACCTTCTCTTGAAATCATCTATTCCTATTGAAAAGCATGATCCACTGGCAAATTACCCTCAGGCTGCAACTCCTCAGCTTATAAAGATCTCAAGACATTGAAGAGAAGAAACCATCCAGTGAGGACACCCCCAACAAATGCATCCCAGCAGCAGCATCAACTAGGAGCAGATTTATCCTGGACTCCCTTCAGGGTGCCTTCCTCAAGCAACTGGTCATGGAACCAACTCGGCAGAAGGCAATACTGGACCTTGTGCTCACAAACAGGGACAGTGTGATGGGGGTAACAGTGGGGGAGCACCTGGGAAACAGTGACCACCAGTCATTGTGGTTTGAAATCACAGAAAGAGCAGAACAAACCACACAAAAACACGTATCCTGGATTTTAGGGGGCAGACTTTGGGAAAATGGGGAGATACTTGAAAGAGGCATTAAGGGAATGGGACAGGAATCAGGGTTGAGGAACAGTGGGCAGTATTTAAAATGGGGATTACAAGAACAACAGAATTATGTATTAAGCAGGTTAGCAAGAGGAAAAGGAAGAGGAGACCATTATGGTTTCCAAAGAGGTAGCAAAGAAAGTGAAAGCCAAAAGATTGCATTCAGGCAATACAAAAAGACACAGGCAGAAGGGATAGGGAGAAGTACCAGGAGAAGCAAGGGAGGCAGGGAGGTCAGTAAGGGAAGCCAAAGCTCAGACAGAAGAACGCATTGCAAAATCAGTGGGTAGAGGGGACAAAACCTTTTACAGGTACATAAGTGAAAAAAGAAAGACAAAGGGAGGGATAGTGAGACTGAAGGGGGAGGACAGGGGGCTGCGTGGAGGATGACAACAGTAAAGCTGACATACTGAACAGGTATTTCTGCTCAGTCTTTACTGAGGAACAGGAGGTAATGGGTCTGAAGGAGTACAAGGGGTGAGAATGGTGCAGAAATGGATACAAGTCCCTTTACACGAGAAAGGATCCTGAAGGAACTGGAAGTAATAAGAGTTGATAAAGCAATGGGGCCAGATGGGGTGCACCCAGGGTCCTTAAAGAACTAAGAGGGTGGCTGAACCTCTGGCTATCCTGTTTAGCCGATCACTGGAAACGGGGAAGTACCCAAAGACTGGAGGACAGCAGATGTAGTCCCCTTATACAAAGTGGGAACAAAGAGAAGCAGGGAACTACAGACCAGTCAGCCTCACCCGGTAGTGGGGATGATCATGGAAGCACTACTGAAGGAGAGATTGGTGGAACATCTGGTTGTCAATGGACTACAGGACCCAAGGCAGCATGGTTTCACCAGGGGAGGTCATGTCAGACCAACCTCATTGAATTTTTGACTGGGTGACTAGGGAGGTGGATCAGGGAGGGCAGTGGACATGGCCTATCTGGACTTCAGCAAGGCCTTTGACACTGTGCCACATAGAGACTATTACACAAACTGGGAATATGGGTGTGGGCAGGACAGTAGTGTGGTGGGTAGGTAACTGGCTGGGTGGCAGGACACAGAGGGTGGTGGTAAATGGCTGTCACTCCACAGAGGAAGAGTGACCAGTGGGATACCACAGGGATCAGTGCTGGGACCGGTCCTATTCAACATCTTCATCAGTGACATGGCCAGGACCTAGAAGGCAGAATTTCACTGTTCGCTGATGACACAAAGCTCTGTAACAGAGTAGACACACAGAGGTGTAGACAGAATGAGAAGCGACCTGCAGAAACTTGAAGAATGGTCAGGGTTTGGCAGTTGAAATTCAATGCAAAGAAGTGCAAGATAATGCATATGGGGCACAAAAACCCTGGCACAATATATCAGTTGGGGGTGAGGATATAGCATGCACCAAGCAGGAAAGGGATCTTGGGGTTATCATCTCTGATGACCTCAAGGTAGGAAACAGTGTGACAAGGCAGCAGGTAAAGCAAATAGGATGCTGGGATGTATAGGCAGGGGCATTACCAGCAGGAAAGGAGGTCATAATTCCGCTATACAAGACACTAGTGAGGCCCCACCTGGAGTACAGTGTACAGTTCTGGAGACCATACCTACGTAAGGACATAGACAGGGTAGAGAAGGTTCGAGGAGGGCAACAAAGATGGTGCATGGATTGCAACACAAGTCCTATGAAGACAGGTTGAAGGAACTGAACATGTACTCCTGGAGGAGAGGAGGGAGAGGGATATGATAGAGACATACAAGTATCTTACAGGGAGGAACAGGGTGCAGGAAACACTATTTTAAGTGAAAAGATGTTCCAGGACTAGAGGGCATGGGATGAAGTTGGAGGGAGGGAGGACGATTCAGAGGAAACATGAGGAAGAATTTCTTCACAGAACGGGTGGTGGACAAGTGGAACACCCTGCCAGAGGAAGTGGTGGGGGCTGAAACAATCACGGGATTTAAGAATGCATGGGATAGACATAAAGGAATTCTGGAGGTCAGGGGTAAGGTGCAACAGACTTCTAGGAAAACAAACTGAACTTACAAGCTCAAATGGGCAGACTGGGTGGGCCATAGGCCCTTATCTGCCGACACTGTCTATGTATCTATGTATGTATCTATGTATATTAAATACGCAATAAATATATGGAGCTCAGCATTAGGGAGTCACATCATTTGGTATAATAAGCAGGCTAGCCTATAAAGCAGTGTACACTTCCCTGCTTCCTGCCAATGGTATTCTGTGATGAGGGCATCCACTGTTGAGTGCTTTCAAAAAGGGCAACTCAATAAAGGTGCCTGTCCACAGGGCTACTGAACAGGAAGGGCGAATATAGCGACAGGATATCGCTATATGTACACATGCGTGGGTGGGGGGGAGCGAGCATGCTATGCGCCGGGTGGAAGGGGAGGCTGAATTTGTGAGGTGCAACATGGCAGTGGGCTGCCAAGCTGGCCATGTGGTGTGGTGGGTTGGTGGCAGGCTAGGGTTGGGAGGGTGCCGGGTTCGATTCTGGGTGCATTGGGTTTTCTTGCGCCGGTCCGGTATTTCACTCTTTTTTTTCACCCCTCTGACATGCACCCCCCTGGAGTTGAGAATCTTTTAGTAAGTTATGTTTTCTGCACCCTTTTGTTCTGCTCTGCGAGTGTGCATTGCCAAAATTGATTTCCGGCAATGAACACTGGCCCTAACGGCGATTGCCTTTCCGCAATCGCCATTATGACATGGAACCCCTGCCACCACAGTGTGCTTTGACACATAAAGGTTGTGATTGACCCTTCCACCATTTGAGGCAGGGCACCCTCACCTCAAATAGCCACTTGGGATACCATCAGAGAAAAATGTGCATGTAGCGCCTAGCAGCAGTTTAGAGGGTCCTCCATGAGGGGCCTCCATTTCAGGATACAAAGTGAGCAGGAAAGATGTATTCTCCAGATGGGGAAGGCAATGGAGCCCCCCAATGGACGGACTCAGCATAAATTTAAAGCAGTTTGCAAAGAAGGGGGGGGGGACCCTGCCACTGGGCCATTTAGTCTGGTATCAAACCTTAATGCCTGACATGGAGCAGGAGTGCCCCGTTGGGTAGAGGGCACCCCAGGAGTCTATCCCATATGTGGAGCCCCAGCCTGTCATCTGCCCTCTGAGAAACCAATCCCCCCATTAGAGTAAGGTTGCCCCCCCACTTAGTCTACAACCCCTACACCTATCGTCTCCCGGGTAGCACCTGGGGAATTTAGAAGATGGTTCATCTCAGCAAATCAGTTAGGAAAGCTACTATAAAGGACCGGGGCAAACCTTGAGGTCTTTAGGGATCAGTTCCATGGCATAGTGGACATAGATTAGGCCTAATTCTTCCTCGAATGGGAGGGCTAGGAGCTCCTTCAAAAAGCTAGTCATAAATTTGAGAGGGTCAGATTTTCTTTTTTAAACAAACTCTGGTATATGAACTGCAACAGCATAGCAGGGATGAGTCCCAAAGTGATGAAAGAAAATAGTGACAGTTTCCTCTATGGTGTCAGCCTTCAGCAAGGGTTGAGATGGTCTCAGCCTGCTAGGCAGCATGTGCAGACATTAAAGTAGGAGAGACGCTGATCTGTTTGTCTTGGATAGTAACCATACTTTAACAAGTTGTTTGTCTTTAGTCAGTTTAATATGAGGAGATTTCTGCATTTTGCAAGCCTGGCATACTAAGTCCTGGGTGGCCATAGTCTTCAAAAGGTCTGGGAGATTAATTTCAAGTGAGGTTAGGTAGTTGGAAGCCTCTTATATGTAGGTGTTGCAACATTTGCCAAGCCTGGCATACTAAGTCCTGGGTGGCCATAGTCTTCAAAAGATCTGGAAGACTAATTCAAAGTGAGGTTAGGTTGTTGGAAGCCTCTGATATGTAGGTGTTGCACTTAGAACCCTCTGTATGGATTACTTTTAATTAAGCTGGTATTTGATGTTGACTTTATGTCCCTTTGTCTAGGCTCCTTCTTCACCATCAAGAGCTTGCACATTGTGTCTCAGTTTGGAGGGCAAAGTTGTGCTCTAGAAATAAATGCAATCCCCAAAAATTAATTATTTTTTTGGCCACACCAGTTAGAGGATTTTCTCCTTCACACAAAAATCTAGGAATGACATTACAAAGGAGTGGGGGTGAGCCTTGGGGTCTTCAGGGATAGGTCCCAAGGCACATAGAAACATAGACTTTGATGGCAGATAAGGACTGCTTGGCCCACCTAGTCTTCCCATTTCCCTACCTATTGGATAAGCTACAGATCCTAGTTAACAAACAGCCTACTTCTTCTTACCCCCCACCAGAATTGTCTTATGTCTGTCCCATGCATTCTTGAATTCCCCACTGTTTTTGACCCATAACATCCTCAGGAAGGCCGTTCCATGTGTCCACCACCCTCTTTGTGAAAAAACACTTCCTCACATTGCACCTGAGCCATCCCCTATCTTCAAATTGTGTCCCCTTGTTTTTACACATCTCTTTTTCTGAATACGCTACCCTCTTGGACTTTGTTGATTCCCTTGAGGTACTGAAAGTTTCTGTCATGTCCCCCCTCTTCCTCCTTTCTTCAAGGGTATACACAGTAGAGGCACAGTAGGTATGGATAGAGCCTAGTTCTTTCTCTGGTGGGAGGGTAACAGCTCCTTCAAAAAACTAGTCATAAATTTGAGGGGGGTCTACAGTCGGTTTTTTTGGGAGATCGTGGAGTCTGATATTGTTCCTTCGGCAATTTTCTAGTTCCTCCATGCGTTGCTCCAGGGTTAATTCACATTGGTGATGGGAGAGGAGGGCTGAGTTGCTGACAACTGGGTAGGGGAATTCAAGAATGCATGCAATAATAAGAGCAATCTCACAATAGGGAAGAAAGAGTAAGCCACAGATCAATTAGGGTCTGTGGTAATACATTAGGTAGGGAAAAGGGGCAGACAATGTGGGCCACACAGTCCTTATCTGCCATCACCTTCTATGTATCTATGTATCCACTGTAGTGGAGTAGTCAGAAAGGCCAGCTCCCAATGCAGAGGTGCGTTGTTCAATAATGTGGAAGTCCGGTCTCTCACCCACCACCTTGCCCTCCAGCCATTTTAATGAGTCATTAATAGTTTTGAGAGTCCTGCAAAGCTTTTTTGAAGTTAGGGTATAATTTCCATTTCCACCGAATCGCTAGGGTAGGGTGTTGCGGCCTAATGGTGGGTCATTGTGCGGCTGCAGCTGCTTTCTGGAGGATTCATAAGGGTTGGCTTGGTGGTCAAGTTAGCTGAAGAAGTTTTCAGTCATTGTCTTGTCAACATGATGAAATCGGTGAGTGTTCATTTTTGGCTTAATCTGGTGCTAGATATGCTGAAGATGGGCTTAGATCAAATATGCTGGGATGGAATTTAGGAGTTAGGCAGCCACCTACCCGCCAACATCACCAGAAGTCTGCCAAGTGGATTTTTTTTTAAACTTCAAAATTCCATATCTTAGTTTATTAATGAAAGAAAATAATAAAAATGGGTATATTGATGTTTTGCCTATTGCCAGAAAAACATCATTGCTGAAAAAAACTGTATGGTGATTAACAAATACTCCTCATCAAATGTGTAAGATGGGCCTCTGCATTTCCTGATTGTTCTAAATGTAACCTGATTAAGGGATCCTTAATGCATACAGTATGTTCTGGGAATGCCCTCTGGTGCAAGGCTTATGGGATGAAATTAGGGAGTATCTTAAGGGGTTACTGGATTTTGTAAATCGTATTAGTAAGGAGACCTGCATTACTGGGCATTTCAGTGAATTTCAAAAATGACCCTTGAACAGAAATTTTCTGTTACTAATTGGGGTCTCTGTTAGAAATGTTATCCTATGGGCCTGGCTGTCTGATAGTTTACCATCCCTTCTAGACTGGAAACATTGCCTTTTGGAGATTCTGTGCTCAGAAAAGCTAGCCCTTTGTATGGGTGAACAGGGTAAGAATTTTTATAATAGTGGGGCACACTGTACAGATTTGTAAATGGGAATGGAATGCCCCCTTCAGATCGGCAGCAAATATCACAATGTTCATCCACCTGATTCCTTCTGCTTTACTTTTTCCTCCTTTACTGTGGATAATGTCTACACTATTCTGTTTGCCATGCTTTCTGTACTCTTCTATCTTCTTTCCTCCCTTTCTATCTTCCTTGACTATTTAGATTTAACACATTTAGCTGCTTACATAGATATATAGATACATAGACAGTGTCAGCAGATAAGGGCCTATGGCCCACCCAGTCTGCCCATTTGAGCTCGTAAGTTCGGTTTATGTTTTCCTAGAAGTCTGTTGCCCCTTACCCCTGACCTCAGAATTCCTTTGTCTATCCCATGCATTCTTAAATCCCGTGATTGTTTCAGCCCCCACCACTTCCTCTGGCAGGGTGTTCCACTTGTCCACCACCTGTTCTGTGAAGAAATTCTTCCTCACGTTTCCTCTGAATCGTCCTCCTTCCAACTTCATCCCATGCCCTCCAGTCCTGGAACATCTTTTTCGCTTAAAAATAGTGTATTCCTGCACCCTGTTCCTCCCTGTAAGATACTTACTAACGTACTAACATACTATTTGCCAGCAGATTAGGCCTTACAGTCTATCGAGTCTGCTCGAACCTTAGATCCTTAGTTGGATGCCGAGGCCCTCCCACCCCTTGTGCTCCAGAAACCCCTATCATCCATCCCCATCCCCCTGGGACAGGCCATCATCTGATACATCCACTTTCTGTGTCTGTCCCACCCTCTTTTGAAGCCCTCCACTGTGGATCTCTGAACCAGCTCGCCAGGCAGTGCATTCCAAGGGTCCACCACCCTCTCAGAGAAAAACCTCCTCCTCTTCCCCCCACCCTTCCACGTTCCAACTTCAAACCATGCCCTCTGGTGATACCTCCCTGCTTTAGTCTAAAGATCCCTCCATGTTTACCCTATTTATTCCCTTGAGGTGCCGAAGACCTCAATCATGTCCCCGTCTCTCTCCTCTCCTCCAATGAAAACAGGCAGAGCTCCTCAAGTCTGTCCTCATCGTCAAATCCCTAGCCCTCATCATCTTAGTTGCCTCCTCTGTACCCTCTCCAGGAGCTGTATGTCCCTCTTCAAGTGTGGTCTCCAGTACTGTACACAGTACTCAAGGTGTGGTCTAACCAGTCCATTGTACAGCGGCAGAATCACTTCCTTGTTCCTAAGGTGATCCCCTTACGATGCATCCCAGCATCCTGTTTGCCTTGCTAGCCGCTCTCCTGCACTGCTCAGAGTTATTCATACATGCATCCACCATGACCCTAGGTCTTTTTCCCTATTGAGGCCTCCAGCGCCTCCCCTCCCAGGGTGTACCTGTGTTTAGGGTTTCCCCGACCAAGATGCAACACCTTGCACTTAGTGATATTGAAATTTAATTTCCATGTGTGAGCCCAGCTTTCCAGGGTGTCCAGGTCCCCTTGCAGGGCCAACCTCCCCTCTTCTCCCTCAACTACTGCTCCCATCTTGGAGTCATCCATGAAGAGACTCATTTCACACCCTATACCCTCCCTGATGTCCGATATGTATGCATTAAACAGGATTGGACCCAGGACCGACCCTCTGGTGCCCACTACCAACCCTCTAGGGTTCGAGCTCCCCACAGACCACTACTCTCTGGGTGCGTCCAGCTAGTCAGTTTTCAATCCATCTGACCATCAAAGGGCCCACTCCTAACCCCATCAGTTTCTCTACCAGACCATTGTGGGGGACAGAGTCAAACGCCTTGCTGAAGTCCAAGAATAATACATCCACAGGCTTTCCCCTGTCCAGTTATGATGTTACCCATTCGTAGAACTCCACAAGATTGGTTTGACATGATCTACTTGGCACAAAACCATGTTGCCAACTATCCAGACCTTTCACCTCCTCCAAGTACACCCCCAATCGTTCCTTTAGTATACTCTCCATTAATTTTCCCACCACTGAGGTCAAACTGATGGGTCTATAGTTACCTGGTACTTCCATCGACTTGTATGTCTCTATCATATCCCCTCTCTCCCTCCTCTCCTCCAGGGAGTACATGTTCAGTTCCTTCAACCTGTCCTCATAGGACTTGTGATGCAATCCATGCACCATCTTTGTTGCCCTCCTCTGAACCTTCTCTACCCTGTCTATGTCCTTACGTAGGTAAGGTCTCCAGAACTGTACACTGTACTCCAGGTGGGGCCTCACTAGTGTCTTGTATAGTGGAATTATGACCTCCCTTTTCCTGCTGGTGATGCCTCTGCCTATGCATCCCAGCATCCTATTTGCTTTACCTGCTGCCTTGTCACACTGTTTCCCTACCTTGAGGTCATCGGAGATGAAAACCCCAAGATCCCTTTTCTGCTTGGTGCATGCTATATCCTCACCCCCCCAACTGATATATTGTGCCAGGATTTTTGTGCCCCATATGCATTATCTTGTACTTCTTTGCATTGAATTTAAACTGCCAAATCCCTGACAATTCTTCAAGTTTCTGCAGGTCCCTTCTCATTCTGTCTACACCTTCTGGTGTGTCTACTCTGTTACAGAGCTTTGTGTCATCAGCGAACCGTGAAATGCTGTCTTCTAGGTCCTGCACAATGTCACTGATGAAGATGTTGAATAGAACCAGTCCCAGCACTGATCCCTGTGGTACCCCACTGGTCACTCTTCCCTCTGTGGAGTGACAGCCATTTACCACCACCCTCTGTGTCCTGCTGCCCAGCCAGTTACCTACCCACCACACTACTGTCCTGCCCACACCCATATTCCCCAGTTTGTGTAATAGTCTTCTATGTGGCACAGTGTCAAAGGCCTTGCTGAAGTCCAGATAGGCCATGCCCACTGCCCTCCCCTGATCCACCTCCCTAGTCACCCAGTCAAAAAATTCAACGAGGTTGGTCTGACATGACCTCCCCCTGGTGAAACCATGCTGCCTTGGGTCCTGTAGTCCATTGGCAACCATATGTTCCACCAATCTCTCCTTCAGTAGTGCTTCCATTATCTTCCCCACTACCGAGGTGAGGCTGACTGGTCTGTAGTTCCCCACTTCCTCTTTGTTCCCACTTTTGTATAAGGGGACTACATCTGCTGTCCTCCAGTCTTTGGGTACCTCCCCTGTTTGCAGTGATCGGCTAAATAGGATAGCCAGAGGTTCAGCCACCACCTCTCTTAGTTCTTTAAGGACCCTTGGGTGCACCCCATCTGGCCCCATTGCTTTATCAACTCTTATTACTTCCAGTTCCTTCAGGACCCTTTCTCATGTAAAGGGACTTGTGTCCATTTCTGCAGCCTTGTACTCCCTTCAGACCCATTACCCTCCTCTTCCTCAGTAAAGACTGAGCAGAAATACCTGTTCAATATGTCAGCTTTAGTGTTGTCATCCTCCACATGGCCTCCATCCTCCCCCTTCAGTCTCACTATCCCTCCCTTTGCCTTTCTTTTTTCACTTCGGTACCTGTAAAGGTTTTTGTCCCCTCTACCCACTGATTTTGCATGTGTTCTTCTGTCTGAGCTTTGGCTTCCTTACTGACCTCCTGCCTCCTTTGCTTCTCCTGGTACTTCTCCCTATCCCCTTCTGCCTGTGTCTTTTGTATTGCCTGAATGCAATCTTTTGGCTTCACTTTCTTTGCTACCTCTTTAGAAAACCATAATGGTCTCCTCTTCCTTTTCCCTTGCTAACCTGCTTAATGCATAATTCTGTTGTTCTTGTAATCCCATTTTAAATACTGCCCACTGTTCCTCAACCCCTGATTCCTGTCCCATTCCCTTATTGCCTCTTTCAAGTATCTCCCCATTTTCCCAATGTCTGCCCCTAAAATCCAGGATACGTGTTTTTGTGTGGTTTGGTTCTGCTCTTTCTGTAATTTCAAACCACAATGACTGGTGGTCACTGTTTCCCAGGTGCTCCCCCACTGTTGCCCCCATCACACTGTCCCTGTTTGTGAGCACAAGGTCCAGTATTGTCTTCTGCCGAGTTGGTTCCATGACCAGTTGCTTGAGGAAGGCACCTTGAAGGGAGTCCAGGATAAATCTGCTCCTAGTTGATGCTGCTGCTGGGATGCTCCAGTCCACGTCTGGAATATTGATGTATGATGTCTATTAATATCTGATATATGTACTTGATCTGTACCTTATATTACAAGCTTAAGGGGAAAAAAAGAGGTAGTTATTTACCCTTGAACATTTTATTTGTAGTTAAATATACCTCCATAACTTATATTTAGCTTTTCTTCTTAGCATGCAGTTAATAGGTTTAGTTATATTATTGTACCAGTTACAATTAAGTACATTATTCATGTCTAGAAATGTATTTGTGTCATTGAAACTATTTCTTTTTTTTTTAACTTTCAATCTTTATTTTAGTTTATAAAGTGGTACAACATCCACACTACATTTAACAAAACATATATCAGATATTAATAGACTTCATACATACAGACAAATACTCTATAGCATACAATGCGCCTGAGATACATACATTTCATATTTATTAGCATGGTATGAAAGTGGGGTAACTCTTAGAAATACAGGTATAAATATGGGTATAATGCGGCAAGGGGGGTCCTGGATCTTGGACTTACAACAGGGTGGAGATATGAGGTTTCATAATGTCTCATATCATGTAAATTCATTAAAGTAGAGATCTTCAGTATTTCTCCCTACTCGGTTCCCAAGAATCACCCCTTTATTTTTCCCCTGAGACTTACCCCAAGTCCTCTTTCATGGAATAAAATCCTGTCTTATCTGGGAGATATATAATTCCCATCTCCTACAAAAGATCTCAAATTGCTCCTGTTGTTTATTGAGCATAGCTATAATCCTTTCCATCTTATATATGTCTATCATTATGTCCTGCCACATTATCAACATAGAGGGATTAGTAGTCAACCAGAGACTCGTAATTGATTTTTTTGCTGCCAAAATGGCAATGGCCATAAATTTCCTATTCATAGGGACCCTACACTCTGGGGGGTAGTCTGCGGCAAAGAACAACAGGGGATTCAATGTTAGGGAAGGTGAAATTATCTGCCTTAATGCACCTTGCAAGCCTGTCAGGTATGGCTGTAGTTTCTGACAGTTCCAGAAAACATGTGCATGGGAGGCTTGTGAGTATCCACACTGCCTCCAGCATTCAGCTCCCCTCCCAGTTAAGTATTTCTGCTGCTGTGCAGGGGGCCTAAAAAACCTAATGGTCGATTTCCAGGAAAACAACTTCCACGTTTTGGAGTGAAGACCCCATTGAATTGTTTTCATGTGTTTCTGCCATACATTTAAAGGTATTTGCATTCCCAAATCTTTAACCCACGCCTGATGGATGGATTCTAAAAAGTCCTCCCCTATCTCCCTTACCGCTTCATACAAGATCGAGATCAAGTGGTGGTGGTGGTGGGGTTGGGCAAAGATCCTTTTTCCACCACTCCTACCAGTACCCCCAACAACAGAGGGGGAGGTGTGTCAAATTGTAGTCTGCCTATCGTAACATTAAGGAAGTCTCTGACTTGAAAGTATCTGAATCTCTCCTTGTAGGAGATTCCATATTGTTGGACTAATTCTGTTAAAGTGAGTATTATTCCCTGGGGAGCAAACTGGTATGTTAGACGTAATCCTAGTTTCTCCCATCTACGATATCCCCTGTCCAGCCCTGCTGTCACAAAGGAGGCCAGATTAGGCAATGGGTACAACAGATGTCTCCACTTAGCAAAGCCCCTGGTTGCCAAGGATCTCTGCCAACACTGTATGCTAGTACATGTTTATGGGTTTGTCATTTCCCTTGGTTCTACTTTTTGGGGGAAAGACAATAACACCTCATTTAAATTACTCAAGTCTGCTTCAGTTTTTTCCAGACTCTTCCACTTGGCCAAATAGTCACTGTGTAGCCAATATAGGACTGTCCTAAATTGAGCAGCCACATGGTACAATCTTAAATTGGGAAGTGCCAGCCCTTCCCACTCCCTAGGTAACTGCAGGCTAGAAAGCCGCACCCTTGGTTTTCTGTGTGGCCCAGATATGTTTAGATATTTTCCTATCTATAGTTCTGTACCAATCTTCTGGGATGTGCACAGGAATTGTTTGTGCTAAGTACAAAAATGTTGGTAGGACAACCATCCTTACTGCCTCAATCCTCTGGATTAGGGTCAGCGGAAGGGTCCCCCATCTCTCCAGGTCTGAAGTTATCTTGGCTAAAAGTGGTAAATAATTTAGATCAAACAGATCTACATGTTGGGTGCTTATCTAAATCCCCAAGTACCTTAGGTGCCTCAGGTTCCAGCGGAATGGAAATCTCTCTTGGGTTTGCAGTGATGGATCACAGTTTACACCAAGAACCTCTGTCTTCACCAGGTTTACCCTATATCCTGCTATCTTACCAAAGGTGTCCGGGATGTCCCACAAAGGGGATAAGGAGTGCTCTGGATCCCTCATATAAATCAATAAATAATTGTCGTAAAGAGCCAATTTATGGATCTTCTCCTCCACCTCCCCCCCCTCCGTATCCACTCATCCTGCAACAGGACCTGTGCCAATGGCTCCAAATATAGGGCAAATAACAGAGAGGACAGAGGGCACCCCTGTCTGGTGCTCCTCTTCAGTGGTATCGGGGCAGAAATCACTCTGTTCACCTTCACATATGCCCTTGGATCCTTATAGAGCAACAAGATCACCCTGAAAAAAAGATCTCATAGTATACCCATCCTCCCCAGTGCCGCCCACAGGAATGGCCATGCTACCCAGTCAAACACCTTCTCGGCATCCAAGCTCATGAGAAGAAAAGGGGCATCTGACCGGGTGACATGGTGCATCAAATGCACGGTTCTCTTCATATTGTCTTGTGTCTGTCTCCCTGGCACGAAACCTTTCTGATCCAAATCTATAAGTAGGGGAAGCATGACCTCCATCCTCCTAGCTAGAATTGAAGTAAATAACTTATAGTCAATATTAAGGACCGAAATGGGTCTGTAAGATGAGCAGGCCATGCTATCTTTTCCAGGTTTCAAAATGCTTGAGATATAAGCATAACGCCAAGTGTCTGGGGTCCTCTCTCCCCCTGGACCTCACAACAAGCACTCAGCAATGTAGGAAGTAACCCCTGCTTAAACATCTTATAAAATTCCCCAGTATAGCCATCTGGGCCAGGGCTTTTGAGAGATTTTAAGTTGCTAATTGCTCCCCCTAACTCTACTTCTGTGATTGGATGGATTAATGCTGCCTACTGTTCTTCAGTAAGTTTCTGTAGTTTAAGCCCTACCAAAAAGGTGTCCACTGCTTCCATATCTATCTCCTGTTCTGGAGTATATAATTTCTCATAAAACTTCTGGAAGGCCTGGTTAATTTGTGATGGTGATTCGACCATGTTGCCACTTGCTGGATTCCTAATCTGGGTTATGGTGAGCTGTACCTGTTGCTGTCTCAGCCTATGGGCTAAAAAGAGGGTCAACCTTGGTCTCCCATTGTAGTATCTCTGTCGCAGGGACTGTAATATGTGCTCCGTGAGTACGTACAGAATCTGCTGAATCTGTTCCCTTGTGACCTGCAGGAGGGGTAGAGCTTCCCCATCCCCTGCTGCAAGTTGAGCCTGGAGTTCCTTAAGTTGTTGATATAGTCTATCTAGATGTGCCTGTTGTTGCCTCCTGTAGTGGGAGGCATATTTTATAATATCCCCCTTCAACACTGTTTTGAGGGTGTCCCAAAGGGCACCCTCTGAGATACCCGGGGTGCGGTTTTCATGGAGAATCTGTGTGATCCTCTGTGAGATCTTTTCCCTAAAGTCCTTTAAGGTCAGCAGAAAGTTATTAAACCTCCTCAGGGTCTCTCTTCTCTCCCCCTCCCAATCCAGTTTAAGAATTAACAGTGAAAGTGTCAGATAATACAGGTGGGGACTGTATGCAATCTGTAACCTTATAAATATGCTCTCTGGTAGTATGAAAATAATCTGTCCTTGTGTACACTCTATGGGGGGCTGAGTAATGTGTAATTTCGCATTTACTCGGGTTCAAGACCCTCCAGGTGTCCACCCATTGCACTTCTGAGAGATAAACCTGTGCTGCCCTCTGTGTTGCATTTCGTCTGGCAGGTCTCGGATTCGAAGTGTCCAGATGGAAGGAAATCTGATTATGGTCCCCTCCCAACACTAAAACCCCTTTATGGAATTCAGTAACCCTCCAGAATAGGGCCCTCACCACATCGGCTCCTGAAGCCGGTGAGATATATATGGATGCTAGGGTGATCTCCTGTCCCTCCAACCATCCAACAGCAATGGCCAGTTGGCCCTCTGGGTCCACATATGAGGCTGTCAGAGTGAACGGTATGGTTTTAGGAACCAGAACAACCATTCCAGGTCTTTTTCCCCCTTTGTATGCAGATGCCACTACCGTCCCAATGCCAAATTTAGTCAATTTAAAATGCTCATCCTTGCTTAGGTGGGTTTCCTGTAGAAATACGAATGTGGGTTTACGTTTTTTAATTGAAGCAATGACTTTGTACCTTTTAATTGGATTATTTAATCCATTAACATTATGGGAACAAATAACCACTGGTGACTTACTACCCATCTTTGCACAGCCTTCATGTACAACTGAGGGAGGGCCACTCTGACCATTGTCCAGTTCCTTGCCCTTATGGAATTTTCCAGGACCTTTGCCCCAAGCCCCTATCCTTATATAGATCTCTTGCCTTGCCCTAACGCTTTCAAGATGTGATCTCTCAGCTTCTCATGTTTGTCATCAGTAAGCAGTTTCCACATATTCAAGTCAGGTGCATTAAATATACAAAAACAGATAAAGAGTAGACAGACCCAAAACAGTGAACTGTAACTATGTACAAGTTTACTTCCAAAATAGGAGAGTTGCAGTGTATGCCCTCTACTTAATGAGGGCCGCTCCCTGATAAGAGGGGCAGTCCTCGGGGGAGGATTAATGGCCAAAATCTCCACCAGGCCTCCCGGGTCCCGATGGAGTTTGCACCTTAGGGTGCATCAGCCACCTATAAGGAGGAGAAAAGCGATGGTCTGCCTCCCTTCCCCTGCTGTAGGAATTTACAAACAAACAGCTGCTTCTCCACCCCTACTCCCCTTCCTTATTATAGGGGGACAAATGAGAGGAAACCAAAAACAATTACCCCTCCGATGCCTCTCCTACCTATGTAAATTATTATCACCAGGGACAATGCAGTAACTTCACATTAATATGATCCCCAGAGCCCTAGGTCCCAAAGATAGATCTATAATATCACATACAGAGCACAAGTACTTTAAACGTATTTGTAACAACTGTGAAGCTCCCCACCCACACGGGATCCGGTGGGGAGGGTAGCATCAACAGAAAAAGAAAGAAAGAAAGAAGAAAAATTGTATTAAGAAAATCTCCTGAAACAGACTGTTCATGCTCAGTTTGAGTAGTTAGTTAATCGAGGTAAAAAGTCTCCATTTTCAAATAATATTGCCCTTCTGCTTCTGGTATAAAGGCACATGTCCACATTTCCATCAGTTGTGTAGTCCAAATTTTACAAACCCCGTCTCAACCTTTGTAACAGCCGCATGAGCATAACAGTATTCTTGTTGAGCTGCATGCTGCACTTAAGTTTACAAATTAAACCCCAGTAACATATAGCTCAAGTATAAGGGAAATAAAATGCCAGCCTAGGAGATATTCCCCATTGGCTCCTCAGTCTCTCAGCTGCCCTGCCAAGAAACCAACTTCAAGCTCACTCAGAAAAGTCTAGGCTTACTGTTCAAGTATCTGGTGCCTGCGACTCCATGGCTGTGTCCCTGCCGCCTTTCCCTGAGCTTCTGCAATGCCCTCTTCACATCTTGTAGTGTGCGGAGTCCTTCTGCTTGTGCCCTTCTTGTCCCACGGTGTCCCGAGCCTCTCTGCCACTGTGACCTCTGGGGGTGGGAGTTCTGGTCTGCTAGACGGTCTGGCTGGAAATTCCATCCCTTGGATTTTAGTTACCACTGAGCCTCCTCTGAATTGTTATAGACTTTTACCCCAGAATCCCCAAAAATCCAAAGTTTCGCTGGGTATGGGGTTTGGAATTGGACCCAATGTTCTCGCAGCACCTTGAGGATGGTTGAGTAGGCTGCTCATTTTGGACAATCTCGGCAGGCTAATCGTGATCAAACAGTAGTCTGGCTGTGTTGTATTGAACAGTTTTGTTTGCCCAAGTTGTATGGAGAATATATTCTTTATCACTAAAGCTAGCGAGTTTAAAAGCAATTGATCTAGGTCTGGCTGCCAGGTCCTTTGGTTTTTGTATCAAGGATTGATGTGCCCTCTCAGTTTGGAACTGAAAAGTCGGGGGGAGATCCAGGACATCCTGAAGGAGGTCCTCTACAAATTCTTCCATCTTCCCTGTTTCAGCTCCTTTGGGGAGACCATAGATCTGAAGGTTATCTCTTCTAGAGCGAGCCTCTAGATCCAAGAATTTTTCCTGCATTGCTTCTTGTTGGTCTATGAGGAAGTTGACCACTGAGTGAAATTGCTAGATCTCCTCTCTAATCTCTACTCGTGTCTCCGATGCCTCCAGTTTCCCCTCTACTGTTTGTATTCGGGCTTGAAGAACCTGAAACTCTATTTTATTCTCAGCCTGGAGTGCTTTAATTTCTGCCAACAGTGTCTCGAATCAAGATTGTGATAATCTTTCACTCTCCTGGTCGGTGTCTGGGTCCCAGGCCACGCTGCTAGCTGGAGAGGTGCTCCGGCTGGCTGGCTCTCTCTATGCGGGGATCTAATGTCATCCTTCTTTCCCCGGTGTCTCCTGGAATGATATTTGGCAGATCCTTTACCCCTAGGAATGTCAGATGCCATTCTTTAAGGTTTGGGTGCAATTATATGCTGTTCTAGAAGTATTTTAGGGTGCAGGAGTAAGAGAGCTCCAAAATCAGGCAGCCATCAGGTGGATGACATCACTGGAAGTCCAACCCTGTTTATTAAACATTTATTAAACTGTTGCTATTTTTTCTCTTTTTAAAGTATGTATATGACTGTGTTTTGTCAGTTAGATGTTACTGTAATAAATTAGAACATGAAAAGAATCAAACAAACAAATACTGCTGACTTAAAGAGCAGGAGTCGATGAACTGTAGAAGACAAGGATCCATGTAAATGAACCTAGCCAATAAAGAATACAAGGAACATCACTATAGAAACTCAATAAAATGTTATGTTTTTCAAAGTTTTTCTAAGAGTAAAAGTCACTATAATCATTTAAAGAATTGTTTTATTTGCAAATACAACTTGCAGATTACTGCTAGGGATATGACTATGATGCCACAGAGAACAGCAGATTTGGATCAACTGTAGGGGATGCACAGCCCGTTTTGCTGTAAATGAACCTAGTAATAAGGAACAGGAATGTAGAGAATCTAGGCCATATTCCAGCATGGCTGTCAGAGTTTGGGGCTCTCCACCTGGGGTATTGCAAATTGCGGCCACGCCTCAGTTAAAATCTCAGAAACTGAACTTACATTTGATGCCTTGAACAGCCATGATGAACCTACATAAAAAGTTGCAAAACTGGGACATGCTTGCAAGAAATCTGTGATCACACAATGACAGCTGCACACTGAGTGTTTCTCTGATAAAGGCCTCAGCTCATCCAGGCAGTTTTACTCAGATGATGAAGATCAACACAATAATGATCTCTATTATAACCTGCCGGAAAAAAAAGACCCTGAACAGAAATATAAGACATTGAAAAAGACAATGTTTGCAGAAAAAGACCATTGGTCCATCCAACCTGCCCTGTTGTAGCCCATATCACCCTGAAACTTATTGTCTAAACTGTGCTTTCACATTCTCCTCCCCTCCCTTGCCTCTGAATTATCTCCCCCCCCCACCAAGTAACTACCAACCCCTTAAAGGTGTCCCAACTGTGCTTGAAACCATTTATGTTTTTTGCACTCACCACCTCTGTGGTGGGTTGTTCCATGGATCAACCACTTTCTATAAAAATAAAACTTTCTTTCACTCTTCCTGAATCCCACCCCAGTTTCTACTCACGTCCCTATGTTTTTGACTTACATTCATGTTGAATAGTTTCACACCTTGTTTATTCCTTTCAGGAACTTGAAAGTCTCTATTATATCTCCCCTCTCCCTTCCAGTGAGCACATATTCAAAGTACTCCGCCAATCCTTGTTGGACCTCCCCTGCTAGCCCTGAACAATTTTGGTTACCCTTTGCTGCATGGTCTTATGCCTATCTTTGTCTTACTTGAAGTGGGGATTCCAGAACTGGGCATAGTACTTGAGATGGGGTCTCACCAGTGATCTACAGAGTGGTAGAATTACCTCTCTCCTTCTGCACTCAGAACTTCTCCCAATATACCCCAACATTTAGATTCCCTTATTGTAGGCCTTGCTGCATTACCTGTATTGTTTTAGGGAGTCACATATGATGACTCCCAGGTTCTTTTTGTCAGATGTAGTGCTAGATTTAACCCCACCTATCCAATATTTCATCTTGGGGTACTTAGTCCCTATGTGCATCAACTTGCACTTTTTTGCTTTGATTTTCAGCTGCCAAACTTTGGACTACCTGTCTAACCTTTGCACTTCCCTCTGCATCTCCCTTACCTCCTCTTTCCAATCACATGGGTGCGGTGTGCATATTTATGGAATTGTACCAAGGCAACTGGAACCTGTGCCATCCTGGGGCACACATTACTCTTTCTCCAATACACAGCCTGGTGCTGCACAAATAATTACCACATTTTCTTTTTTTTTTAAATTGAAAGTTTATTCATTTTCCAAAACAGACAACTTACATCAGATATACACAGACAGGATACAAGAGTGTATTCCCACCTCCCTCTCCCCACCTCTCACTCCCTCCATCCCAACCCACCCCTTTCATCCCACCCTGGTGCCATTGATTTATAAAGATATACAGAGTGAATAATCTAACCATAGTTAATAGGAGTCATATCCAAGGTTTTACAGAGAATAAAGAACATGCAACATTTTCCATCTCTTTTTGTAGGACCCCATACGATTTGAGAGACTAGTCATCATTTTCTCAATGCAAAGGTTGTGAAGGAGCTCTTGGACCCATTCCAAATATGAGAGCTGGGAGGAGTCTCTCCAGTGCCGAAGTACTACTTTCTTGACTGACACAGTTATAATAGAGATATGATAGTGTCTATTTATCAATAGAAAGCCTGTAAAGTCCCCTAGAAGACATATCTCAGGGGTAAAATAGTCATGTAAACCTAGAAGGGGATCTGTTTTTGTTTTGATGAGGTCCCACAAAGGAGAGACTTTTGAGCATTCCCAGAACATGTGGATTAGAGTACCAGTTCCTGTATTACACCTGTTACATATTGGGGTCTCTGTTCTACCAATTGTATATAATTTATATGGAGTCATATACATATAATTTAATATCTGCAGCTGCATCAGTCTTAGCCTGTCCTGCGTGATGAATTTATGGCAGTTCTCCCAGGTTTTAGGCCATCTAGAAGCGGAGTGGGGAATAGAGGTTGACCCAATAACTAGAGATTCCATCTACTTCTGGAAACACCATGAGGTATAGAGTGGCATATATAGAGGAGACAGCATGTGGGGCAAGTGCTAGGCCTCTACAGGCAGGGACCCAAATACCTATGGTGTCAGATATGGAACTGGTACTAAAGTAGTTGACTAGCATGTGTTGGATCTGATAAACCTTAAACACCCATCGTTGTACTAGCTCAAACTTACATAGTATCTCAGGTGTATGCAGCCAGCCATTACCCAGAGTATGGAAGTCTTTTGCAGTACGTTGTTGTAGTTGTGGGATCCAGTTGGGAGGGACCATCTTCCCACCCAACATAAAGTTGGGGTTTTGAGAAATAGGTTGAGCTAGGTCTAATGTATTTGCATTTTTTTTGACTGTGCATTTATGCACCCTACTTACCTCCCTTCTCCACTCTCTCAGACATCCCCTACTGTAGGCCCCCCATTTCCACTCAAATCTTCCCCTAGAGCACCTGGTTCCACACCATGTTACCCTCGGTATACCAACCGGAAGAGAGGACACCTATGCCACTCTCCCTCAAACCAACATACTTTGTACTTTGGAATCAGTGCAGCAGAGTCTGTCCCGATGAGCCCGGAGACCTCTCAGTGAGGTGTCATCACCTAAGAGAAGCTGAGTTGTTTTCTGTGTTCTTTACAGACATCGGCATGCAATGAGGGCCTATGAGCTAGGAGGCACGCTGAGACGTGCCTCCCGCTCTGCCCCTCTGCTGACATCTTGCCCAATGCCCTTACTGCTTCTCCGCCTACCTCACCTTCCACCTGGGCTCCCCCAGATGGCAGTATTGCAGCGGGAGCCTGCAGTTAACCCCCCTGGAGAAGGAGAGCAGCCGTTGGGTGCTCTATCCTTCTTCTCCCTGGCCGACCCCTGGTGGCCTGTGCTCATTCCCAAACCCGGGTCGCCAGCATGGTGCGAGGTAAGGCATCCAGTGCCTCAGCCCTCAGCTCCACCAGGCCGGCTATGTATTTGCATATTTCAAGGTGGCACAAAGTTGTGAATGTGAGCCGACTGACTGTCCTATTACTGTATGTCAGAGGTCACGGGGTAATCTTCCTACCTTGATGTACAGCAAGGCTTCAGGTGCTATTCCGGCTGCAGTTATCATCTTGTTTTCTACCCTGAGCCATGTCGGGGTATAGCCCGACAATTTCAGAGTCCTTGCCAGAGCAGCCCACAGGAGATATTTACTCAGTTGACTAGCCCTGTGATATATACCCAAATGTGGTAGCTTCAAACCTCCCAGAGCCTTTGGAGCTGCAAGTTTATGGAAGGCCGCCCCGGGGGCTTCCCTTTCCATAGAAATTTGGTAAGACAGGTATGGACAGATTTAAACCATGATTTAGGGATCCATTGATTCAAGAGGTTGAGAGGATAAAAAAGATGTGGGAGAACATTTATTTTAATTATGTTTATTCGCCCCCATAGGGTTAGGGGGATATTCTGCCACCATTTTAGATCCTGTTGTATAATTTTGAGCAAGGTGTCTAGGTTCAATTTACACATTTGGATTTCACTTTTACAGAGTTGCAAGCCTAAATATTTAAGGGCTTTGGGCATCCAAGTGAGGCCCAGATCTGTCACATCCTGTTTAAGTACCTTATTATTAAGGGGAAAAACAGAAGTTTTATCCATATTAAGTTTATAATTGGAGAATGAACTACATTCTTCAATTATTTGTAGTAGGCCCAATAAGGAAGGTTTAATGTGTGCAATATGCAGGAGAATATCAGCTGCATATGCTGCAACTTTCTCCTCGAAAGATCCGAGTTTAATGCATTTTACCCTTTGAGATATCTGTATAGAAACTATAAGGGGTTCTAGATACAAATTAAATAATAGGGGGGAGAGAAGACAACCCTGTCTGGTCCATGCCGCTAGAGGGAAACTAGGGGAGAGTACTCCATTACAGAAAATGCGGGCAGTGGGACCAGTATATAGCACTTGAAGCCAGGAGATAAACCTGGGAGGAAGTCCATATCTGTGAAGGGATCCAAACAAAAATTGCCAGTCAACTCTGTCAAAACCCTTCTCCGCATCCAGGGAGATCAAAACCATTGCTTGAGGGGCATCTCTGGATGCAGAGAAAACATGAGACAGACAACGTAAATAATCTGCTGAGGACCGTCCTCTCATGAAACCAACTTGATCATGGCCTATGAGAGACAGAAGCAATCGGTCGATAAGTTCAGCTAATAGTTTGGAGAGAATTTTGACATCACAGTTGAGTAATGAGATGGGTAGATAACTTGGAACACAAGATGAATTCCTCCCAGGCTTCGGTAGAACTACAATGGTGGCTTCCAGCAGTCTGGGATCCAACCCTTCAGCATTCAGCATACTATGAAAGACTGCCAGGAGCCAGGGGACTAGTTGCTTTGCAAAGTTCTTATAGAAATTAGGTGAGTATCCATCAGGTCCTTGGACTTCATCTGAAGGGAGGTTTTTAATGACCCTAACAATGTCGTCCTCTGTAAAAGGTAATAACAATCCCTCAGCCTGTGCTGCAGTGAGAGTGGGAAAAGGGAGACGCTCCAGATAGTGATCCACTGCAGTCTGGGGGGGGGGTTCAGTTGTGCATTTGGCTAAATAGGTTTCTATAATACTGCTCAAATTCATTGGAAATTTCTTTAGCTTGAACCAGTAAGGGACCTTGGGGTTCTTGCTGTATTGCTGTATTGCTGTAACGAACCTTGAGGATTCTTGCTGTTTGAGCCTGAGGGCCAGCAAGTGTCCAGTCTTCCCACCCTGCTCGGTATATTTGGCTTTAGTTTTTAGGATTGACCATTCTACCTTTTCTCTTAACAGCTCAGAGTATTTATCCTGTAACTTGATAAGGATTTCCTTTTCTGACTCTGTGGTCTGATTAGATAAGTATTTCTCCTTGTCTCTAATTTGGTCCAGAAGCAATTTAGTCTCCTGTTCCTCCTGTTTTTTTCTTTGCTACCAATAATTTAATAAATTCTCCCCAAATAAAACACTTAAGGGCCCCCCATTCCATAGATGGTGACTGTGTCGTGTCCCAATTGTCTGCTTTAAACTGGTCTATGGAAGTGGTAATACTATCTTTGACCTGTTTATCTTTTAAGAGTTGGTTATTTAGTCTCTGCATTTTGTCTGTTCCCTTGCTGAGTGTCAGGAAGAGCAGGCAAGATACCACTGAGTGGTTGGAGCCTACACCAGGCTCTAATCTACTATCCATCAGACCACTCAGGAGTGATTTACTCATCAGAAAGTAATCAATTCTAGAAGCTGATCCGTGAACCAGAGATCAGAAGGTGAACTCCTTGTCTGCTGGGTGCAGAACCCTCCATGGGTTGTAAAGTCCCATGTGATCAAGTAAGTCCCTCACTGCTCTCTGTGCAGGAGAGAGGCCCACCCCCGTGATCCCGTGGATCTGTCTAAGAAGGGATCAAATGGAAGCTTCCAATCACCCCTAAAACAATTGGTAAATCCAAGAAGGGTGTTAATAAGGACAGTAGTTCCGTAAAAAAGGAGGGAGAATCAGAGTTGGGACCATAAATGCTACCTAGAACTATCTCTAGGGAGTGTGTTCTACCCTTAATCAAAACATATCTACTGTATTTGTCACGTATATATTGTGTACAAGTAAAAGGAAATGCTCTGGTTAGCAAAATTGCCACACCCTTATTATTCCAGCTAGCTCCAGCTGCAAAGGCGTGCCCCGCCTGCTGTCTCCTCAACATGTTGCCCTCTAGTTCTAAAAGGTGGGTTTCCTGTAGCATGATCACATCACTATGTAGGACCCCTAAATGCTTAAGTAACTTCATGTGTTTAAGGGGGTCCGGGCTCCCTTTGCATTCCATGAACAAAACTTAAATGATGACACTGCTGTGGAAATCCATCACTGCATTGCTCAAAGGCTAATATCCAGCCTAAAAACCATTCCAAATTTCCCTCTTGGCATTTCTTAATCCCTCCCTATATATCCCAAGTAGAAAGATCCTGCACCCCCCCCCGGTCCACCCCCTGAAACATCCCATTATTCCCACAGGCCAAAAGTGGCCATGTATCCGGTGACAAATCATAATATAAAACCTTGAAAAACACCCAGTCTCTGAAGTCAATTAAAGGGATGGAACTTCATGAACTAAACCCCCCCAATGTGTTGGCCCATGGTGATCAGCTTTCCATTACTCCTCCCTCCCTACACCCACCTGGCTACTATAAATAAAACACAATATCCTAAATCATCCAATTTCAATGATTTGAATGATATCTCCCTAAGCAAAGTATTGAAAACAAGCGAGGTCCGTCAGGCTCCCACCACAACTGCAGTCCAGTCATGGCAGAGTACCCGTGGTCCCTAATAGGAAAAGAGAACTCCCCAGTGTAATGGAAGTAGATAACTGATCCCGAAAAACATTTAAAATTTAGATTGACTCATCAAACTGAAAACAGATTTAGCTGACATAACAGCTTCTATAGCGTGAGAAGCAATTAGTTAATTTCATACCTAATGATGCGGGGGGTGCTAGATACCCTCCCAGGTTATAGTAAGGAACAGTAGGAGCTATTGACTTCATAGCCCAGGAGTTAACTGCAAATTAACAGTGCCCATTGAGGCAGGTTACAGCATGCAGGGACTGTTAAAGCGGAAAGTATCATAAATACAGCGGGGTTACCGATTCAAAGTCAGAGTACAATACCAGGTAGAATCCACAACTAAGGAGGAAAGTCTCGGTGAAAAGTCCGAAACATCTGGCAACACATTTATAAGTCCAAAACAGAACGGTACAGAAAGCAAAACAAAATGGTTATATTAAATGCACGCTGAAAATAGGAAATAGAGTTAAAAATCTACGTTTCGACCTTAGGTCTTCTTCAGGAAGTATCTAAAAGAGAAAAAAAACAAGTTAGTGTAGAGGAGAGGTAAAATGAGAGAGATATATATGTGGAGAAAGAAGAAGAGGGAGGCTAAGGGAGAAGAAGTGATAAATGGTAAGATTAAGAGAGAATCTGTGAAACAAAAAGGTGATGATGGGAAAGATAAAACATAATGGGAGAGAAAGAATGGTACAGGTCCATCTTGTGAGGAGATGAGAAGTAAACAAGTAAGCTTTTTATTGCAGAAACGGTGTCCTCAATACAGTAAAGGCCCAAATGCTATGTTCTCATAGATATGGTGTGGAAGCAAACCAAAGAATAAGCATATGTCCCAGCAGCACAATAAAGATGTCAGACAATGGGAATAACTTGGTAGTAGGGAGGGTAGATGCTCAAAGGACTGTTCACACAGATCCTCATACTTTAAATGACCGAAGGAAAACGCCAGCGATCCTCCAGGCTCCATCAGCAGTCAGTTAACAAAGTTGGTCTCTTGTTCTTGAGAAACTCCATCTCAGAATCAACTTCTTCAAATGATGGCCAGGATCAATCTAGGAGCACCTGAAATCTTGCAGGATAAGCCATCTGAAATTTGATTCCTGATGCAATACATTTGGAGACTATTGGATGAAACAGGGCTTTGCGTTGGCGCGTGGTAGCAGGCAGATCTTGCGTGACCTGTATTTTCTTTCCTTCTCACAGAACATCTTGAATTTCTCTCAGCTTTGTCAGGATATATTGTTTTTCCTGGAAATTTAGAAAGCAAAAGATCAGAGGTCGGGGCTGAGCATTAGGTGAGGGCATGGGGTGTAATGCCTGATGGGCTCTCTCTAAGATGTAGGAAACTTCAAAGGGAGAGGGCCCAGCCAATTTAACCAGCAACTTTTGCACAAATAGGATAGTATCAGTTCCTTCCTCCTTCTCAGGAAGCCCAATGATAACAACGTTATTCTGTCGACTTCTACCCTTCAAATCTTGTATTTTTGCTTCCAGTTTTTTAAGGTGCTGGTGGTTTACTGTAATGAGAGAGTCCATCTTGTCTGCCCGCTTTTCCACTGAGATTATTTGGGCCTCATTATCTGAGGCATGCCTGGTAACTTCTTCTAAGGTGTCCGAGATACATTTCACTTCAGTGGCAATCGAATGGACCTCCTCTTTGAAGGGCTGAAACTCGAGGAGGAATCGCTCTAAAGTTAGAGGAGACGATTCTGAAGCAGGCAGTAAGGAGGTGGTTGTTGCATGCATGCGGCCTGTATTGGGGGGGCTGCACCCTGGGCTTCTTCTGTGCTTTCTCTGGGGTGACAGGCGGCATCTGCTGAGGTGCTGCCTGTCGCATCTCCACTTCCATTCCAGTCAAGAATAGGTCTCCAGCAGGAAGAAAGAGTTCAATTATCTGCCATCCAATAAAGCCCCGAGCAAATCATGCTGAAAATAGTAGAAAAATATAAAAGAAACGAGCTGGGTTAGTGGAGCACGGGCAGAGCACATCTTAATCGGTTGGCTGCATCACGTGAACCCCATAATTACTACATTTTCAATCACATGGGTGCGGTGTGCAGATTTATGGACACATACAAAGAAAGGAGAGAAAGAAGTAAGTGCCTCAGCAGGCTGCCCATTGTGCATTGGAGAATGAGTAATGTGTGCTCCAGGATAGCCCAGGTTCCAGTTGCCTTGGTGGCACAGCTGGTTAGCACGATCAGAACGGTATTCCGGGTGGCTTGGGTTCAAGTCCCAGCTGTGGCACTTACCTCTTTCTTTCCTTTTTGTATGTGTTCCATAAATAAGCACATTGCATCTATGTGATTCAAAATGTAGTAATTATTTGTGCAGCACCAGGTTGTGCATTGGAGAAAGAGTAATGTGTGCTTCTTGATGGCCCAGGTTTCAGTTGCATTGGTGGCACAGCTGGTTAGTACAACCGGAATGGCATTCCAGGTGGCCTGGGCTCAAGTTCCAGCTGAGGTACTTACTTCTTTCTCTTCTTTGTTTGTATGTGTCCTTTACCTCCTCCTCACCGTCTACCCTGCCACAGTGCTTAGTGACATCTGTGAAAAGATGCATCCTGTCACATATTTCTACTCTTAGGTCACTGATAAACACCTGGAAAAAGGACTGATCCCTAGTGAACTCCATCTGTGACCTCTCTCTCCCCAATTTTACCCCATTTACCACCACCCTCAGCTGTCTACACTTAACCAACTACCCACCCATCTAGCTAAGTCCTTTGCTGTATCCAGATCCTCTAACGTCTTTAGCTACCTTCTGTGTGGCACTGAGTTGAGTGCCTTGCAAAAGTCAAAACAGAGTAAACCCATTGCCTGTCCTTTATTCACTGCTCTAGTTATCTAGTTAAAACATCATATAGGTTGCTCTGACAAGACCTGCCCAATAGACAACCACGCTGCTTTCTTTCCTGGAGCCTGTTACTCTCCATGTAGTCTACTAGATCCTCCTTGATTAGTGCCTCCATCAGTTTGCTCATAATGGAGGTAAGGCTAATTGGTCTATAGTTACCCGGTTGCTCCTTATCCCTTTCCTTGTGGAGTGGAACCATGCCTGCCACTCTGCAATCTTTTGGCACTACCCCTGACTGTAGTGAGCTATTGAATAAATCTGCCAGTGGTTCAGCCAATTCCAATGCCAGTTCCCTGAGCACTCTTAGGTGCATCCTATCTGACCCTGGAGGCTTATCTATTTTCAAGATTAAAAGCCGCTTTCTGACATTTTTTCCTGCAAATACCCCCTGCCCATTGCAGGGATCCACCTTTCAGCAGCCTTTATGCCTGTTTCTGACAAAGGCCTGCCTTTCTGTACTGTGAAATACTGAGCAGAAACAGTCATTAAGCATGGATACCTTCTGCCCATCCTCCTCTATTACCCTGCCTCCCCTCCATTAGCCTAACAATTCCTCCTCCATGTTTTTTTTTTTTTGTGGAACAGCTGGGCCTAACACAGACTGTTGCCACTTGAACCCACCAGTATGGCCATGCCTTGGACCTGGTCTTCACATCAGGTCTTGACATAAGTGAAGTCAAGGTTGATCTGGTCATTTGGTTGGATCATCATGCTATGGCATTCCTCCAAAGGGTCCCTCATTTTATTCCCCCTTTCTAGTGAAAATGGCCCATTACCACCCTAAGAAAAATCTTGAGCCTCGCAAACTCTTGGCTGTTCTGAATCTATCAGGTATGATGTAAGCTTGTGCAATTTTGGTTGATGGGACAGTGGAGAGCTATAATATGGCTCTTACTGCTGCCCTTGCCTCCATAGCAATCTACCATGTTCATCCCTTAACTTCCTGCAGCAGCTCCCCATGGTACTGTGTGGAGCTGAGGTGGTTAAGACTAAGGTTCAGAGGTTGGAACATTCCTGACAGAGGTCCCATTTGGTGAACAGCTTAGCACTGAAAGCTCACTACAGTAGGCAACCACCCTGAAAAAGACAGTGTTCCAGTCAAGGGTGATTGCTGTGGGGAAAAATTGACCAGCTCAACTTTCTGCACTGTGAACTGGTTGATTACCCCCTCCCCCCATCTGCAATCTAGAAAAGTCTTTACTGGTGAGAACTTCAATGAGTTTAATCTTTTTTCTTCTTTTGAAGGTGTTCACTAGTCAAGCTGGGATCTTCTCAAGTGACTTGCCATGGGCTGGCAATACTAATCCTGTGTTGGTCCCTCTAGGCTCCTCTTTGGACCCTCGTTATTGAGACTAAGTTGGTAGTATTTGCTTTTATAGAGGTGAGGATATAGCTTCTTCTAGTGCTCTATTCCCTGTAATACTTTAGCAATCCATCAAACTTTATTGCTGGTTGAGCAAGGTACTCTAAAATGGAGGATAAAGTAAACCTATGTGAGTCCTGCAATATGTTTGTAAAAGGGGAGGGCATTTCAAACTTTGTTTGTGAAAAATGCAGTCTTATTAAGGATATCTAGGGGTAATAATAAAAAATGATTTAACTTCTAACACACATTGTGATAAGGTCATAAAAACGGTAAACAATATACTTAATTGTATACTGAGACACATAGGTAGTAGGAGAAGTGAGGTACTGATGCCACCGTATAGCACACTGGTGAGGTCCCTGTTGGAGTATTGTTCCCAGGTGTGGGTCCCCCTATAGGAAAAAGAATATAGACAGACTGGAGGGAATCCAGAGAAGGGCAGCAAGATCCATTGAAGGATTGAAACACCTGAAGTATGAGGACAGATTGACAGCCCTTGATCTATATACTCTTAAATATAGGAGACTCAGAGGTGACATGTGTTTGCTTTACCGAGCCTTCACAAATGATAGGTCGTGGGAGGACCTCAGACTAGAATTGAAAGATCAGACTTACAACACCAGAGCACACAGTTTACAATTAAAAGCAGGCAGGTGGGATGTACTAAAAAGAAAAAAACAGATATACACAAAGAGTGATCCATCTGTGGCATTCACGATCACCAATTGTGGTAGGTAGTAGCACTATGACAACTTTAAAAAAAGAATTGGATAGACACTTCAAATCTAAGGGTAATTTTCCTATGTAGGCAAGCATAATGAACGGAAGTCTACATAAGCTTCATATTATCTATGATACCCATGATGTGTCTGATGAAATTAACATGTTAAAAAAGTGGTTAGAAGTCCAGAATTGTTTATTGTTTGTTTAATTTAATTGTTTAATTAGTACTTCGGAAAGACCTTTGAGTGTGTGCTCTTTTACAAATGTTCCACGTCAAGGTGGACAATAAGACAGTACACATATTCAGTGGTTACAGAGGCCTGATCATTAGGCATTAAAAAGTGATTACATGACAATTAGACAAATAGGAGAAAAAAACTGAGCAGTTGCAATTGAATACTAAGCTATTTCTAAATGGTTGCCCTAGGTAGCACACCCCTGGAAACCTCCAAATCCGTTGATAGACTCTGGCAGAGTAACTGCATAGGGTTTAATGCTATCCCAGATGGCGAGAGGCTGGGTGACAGTGAAACAAGGGGGACTGGGTTTAAACCAACTGCAGAGAGCAAGAGGAGGGGGAATAGTGAAACGGGGGAGTGGGCTGTGATGGGGGAGAGCAGCTCTAGAGGACTTTGTCGAGTGTGTGTGTGTGTGTGTGTGTGTGTGTGTTGGGGGGGTTGGGAGGGGCAGTACCAAGTGTGTTTAAAGAGGACTGATAGCTTACTTAAGCCCTTGGCTAGGCTGGAATGGAGGCAGGGTTCTCTAGGTAGCCCTGCTGGGTGTTACCTTGGGGGTAGGCCTGTCTATCAAGTGGGGCCTGAGAAGCAGGTGCATTTTGAGTTAGATATTAGGTGCTCTTTGAGGCCTACTTTGAATTGAGACAGGCTGTTGTTTGTTTGTAATTTCATTGGGAGTTCATTTATCCAGAGGGGGGCCCGATAGGAGAAAGCACGCTGCCCTAGTGAGGTTCAGCGGAATGGTATGGACAGTGCTCCATTCTTCCTCCGTCTGGTGATGTGTGTTGAGACAGAAGTCTTGAGTAGGTTTCTTATACAGGGTGGGGTTTTTCTAAGGAGTGTCTTCTTTCCCAGGGGCAAGTTTGGTATTTGATCCTGTCTTTTAGGTTAAGCCAGTTTGTACGCCCATACAGGGTGCAAGTATGAGTATAGTGATCTACACACAGGGTGAGGTGGCATGCCTTATTGAGTGCAGTTTGGACCCTTTTGAGCACTGTGTCAGTAGCAGCTCCATAGACCACCTGCCCGTAGTCTATCGTGGACAGTATGGAGCTGGAGACTGAGATTCGGAGTGCTTCCGGGGTGAGGGATTTCTTATGCCTATAGAGAACCCTGATCTTTGTGTTTACCACTCTGACAAGGGAGTCGACATGGTGCGTATAAGTGAGAGAGTCATCAATAATAAAATAATAATAGTAAAATTTATTTAATTAAGCGCCTTTCAAAATCTCAAGGTGCTGCACAGCATATACAAACACAAAAACATATTCAGATACTTTCAATATAAAATCAAACACAAACACGTGTTCAAGTACATTCAATATAAAATCAGAATAAAATAGGATACGCTTTTTCCCATAAAAAAGTCTTTAGTGCCTGCTTAAAACTCCCCACCGTCCTGCACTCCCGGAGCTGCTGACTTCAAGGTACTTGAACAAGTGCACCTGCTCAATCTGCTCACCAGCCTTGTTGGTGATTACAAGGGGAGCATGCTTTTGTTTGTTGTAGGGGCTGGATTGTAGCATGGCCTTGGTTTTCTTGTAATTTAGTAGCAGCTTTTGCCTACTGAACCAGTCCTCGAGTTTATTGAAAGAGTTCTGTAGTTCTGTTTGTAGGGCAACCTGAGAGGTGCTGCTGCTCAGCAGCACGGCATCGTTTGTATACAGAATAAGTTTGGTGTCACAGGCTGTGGGTAGGTCATTTACAAAGAGGCTGAAAAGCAGGGGCGCCCTAGAATTGATCCTTGAGGGACTCCTAGGAGTACATCTCTGGAGCTGGATAACATCTGCCCGATTTTGACTCGCTGGCTCCTGTGTGTTAGGTAGTCATTAAACCAATTCACGGCATTTGGTGCCACACCCAATCTTTGGAGCTGGAGTACTAGTAGAAGGTGGTTGACGGTGTTGAAGGCTTTGGTGAGGTCAATGAAGATGGACCCCCACCAATTTGCCTTCATCCAGCGCCTTGTGCACATAGTCAGTGTATTCCAGCAGTGCTGTGGTGGTACTGTGTTTTTGCCTGAAGCCATGTTGGTTTGGGCAGAGCAGATTGTACTTACTGAGGTATTCTGTAGTTGACTGGCCACGATTTTTTCCAAAGCTTTGGATAGTGGGGAGAGGATAGATATTGGCCTGTAGTTTGACACCAGTGCCTTGTCACCATTCTTATGTACTGGAGTTACCAGGGCTTGCTTCCATACCTCTGGAAACTGAGCTAGGGCCAATGATTTATTAAATAGCATTATTATGGGCATGATAAGAACATTAAGGGTGAGAGAGAGTAACTTCATGTCTAGCCTGTCACTCCCCAATCTGGTTTTGCCTAGGACTTTTCTGACCATCGTTAGGGCCTCCTTCACCGTCACCTTCTTAAAGTAGAATGCTGGGTGGTTAGTCAGGAGCAGGTTGGCGGAACCTTGGTCCTCCACAGACAGAAGGTAGTCTGGAGGCAGCACTGAGGACAGGTCTGTAAAGGCCTGGTTAAAGGCATCAGCAATGCCTAGCGGATCTGAGGAGGATGAGTTATTAATGTTAAACATCTTAGGGTGCTGCTTTTGATCTTTACCAAGGATGTTCTTGATGTTGTCTCAAAACCTCTTTCCATCTCCCCATGTGTTGTTTAGCTGGATCTTATGGAAATTGGCTTTTGCGAGCCTGATAAGTTTGGTACACTGATTTCTAGCCGTTTTGTAGCACTGTAGGTCATGCTAGCTGCTTGAGTTTAAGGCTTTTTCCCAGAGGCAGTCCCTCTCCTTTAGGAGGGAGAGGAGCTTGCCATCAATCCAGCCGTTAACCTCCCACTGAATTTTCTGTTTTGTGCGTGGTGCATATATATCACAGATGGAATTGAAGCCCTCAGTGAAAAAACTAAGGACCTGGTCCAGCGTAGGTGCCTTGTTGATGGGGGACCAGTTGTAGGCAGACAGGGCCAATTTGAGGGCTCCAAGTTTGCCTTTCCTCAGAACCCTGCTCTCGATGAGGCAGGGTGGGCTTTTGGCAAGTTTAGTGGTCCATATAAAGGAGATTGGGGAGTGGTCACTCAGCACATCCAGGAGAACCCTGACTTTGGAGAATTGAGTTGGTGAGCTAGCTAAGACACAGTCAATGAGGGTGCTGGTACCAGCCTTATAGTTCTGCCTGGTGGGGTGAGTTACGAGTTGCATGAGATTGTGGAAGGTGATTAGGTCTCTGGAGGGTGTCACCTCCTTACATAACCAGTTAATATTAAAGTCACGTCAAGATGAGTTCTGAGCCCTTTCTGAGTGCACTAATTTCTTCCATAACAAGAGGAAGGCCTTCCTTGGCTTTCTTGGGGGGCAGGTAGGTTGTGGCGATGGTAAGGGTCTTGCCTTTTATAAGACATTTACAAGCTGGAAAAGGTTATAGACAACACAGTATCAATGCTACAGTATACAAGAAAGGCGGACCTAGAAATAGGTAGAGTCTCAGATTGTGAAAGTGGTTCGGGAGCAGGCAATAGTGGAGAACACCAGACCTACCCTGGACCTATAACGTAACTGTAGTTTGAGAATAACAGATTGCAATGAAATATTTGTAACTAGACGTGCTTAAGTCACATAAGATGTCACGCTTCAGTGTGCGTATTAGTCTAAGAGGAATAAATCTGATCAGCATCGGTGAAGTTTAACAGGAATAAACACAGCATGGGCTTGTGCTTTTTTAAAATTTTGTACTAGTCTATTTGAGTTGGGCTTTGCACCCTTTTCTTTCATTTATTTTTTAAAAAGGGGGGTGTGGGGTGTGAAGCTCCCCAACTAAAATAAACAAATACAAAAAATAACCAAAATGTAGTTCTTAGGGAGTAGCGTAACTTGAACACTACACTAATAGCTTAGGTCCAGGGTAGGTCTGGTATGTTTCACTATCGCCCGGGAGCAGGGGACAAAAGAAAAAAGAGCATAAATGGGGATTCAGACAATGATACTGAGACAAGGGTAGAGGAATGGTGTGTAATACAGGGCAATAAAAAACACAGGAGACAAACAATAAGGGAAGTTCTACTGAATTACAAAACAGACATGCTGCACTTGAAGAAACTGAAGAGGCAGTGATAGCACAGAGTACAAGCACCAAAAATATAGATTTGATGGATCAGACAGTAATAGCCACATCAGATGGTAGAACTGTTAAGAAGTTAACTGGTGTTTTCAGATCAAGAACACCTATTAGAGAGATTACTGGGGGCGTGGGTTCAAAGAAATATAGTGGTACTGGAGGATTTGATACTGAAATATACAGACTCAGTGATCTGTAAAGGAAGAAAGGAACATACCATGTTGTGCTCTCTATCTGTGGGAAAAATCCAGGACATTAGGGATAACTTGGATGGACTACTGAAGGGTACAACAAACTCTGCTAGGGGACTGCATATTGAAACAAATGACATTGGTAGGAGAAGGGAGCTGGCTATCCAAAAGGATTTTGAAGAGGTGGAGATGGCATTAAAAAGCAAAGGATGTGGTGTGATTGTCTCTGAAATTCTCCTAATACCTAGGGTGAGTAGGGTTAAAACAAGAAATATTACCCAGTTTAATGGTTGGTTATGGAGGTGGTGCTCAATGGAGGGATTTATGTTTCTGAGAATTTGGGAGAGGTTTAGCGATCCAAGATTATATGGAAGGGATGATCTACATCTGAACAGACAAGGCTCACTGAATGACACAGTACACTAATGGGAACTGATTAACACTTAACTGACAACTCGTAGAGTGAGCTGGAATGTTGTTAAGTGAGGTTAAGTGGTTGCTACAGGCTGCCAGGTGGGTGGTATAGGCGGCAGACAAGGTTTGTTTTAAATATAAATTTTAACATTGATACAATAGGGGCGGTATTTAACAAACTGAAAATGTACAGGTTAAATGGCAGTCCGGCTTAAGCATGGACTCTTAAGTGGAGTATACTGTACTCAGAACCAGAGTAAACAACAGCATAGAGAGAGATTTAAACTTAATAGAGCTGGGAAAGGGGGAGGGACTCTGTTAAATAAGAGGATGGAGGTCTTATACACTAAACTACATATGGGATCAAAAGGACAAAGCTGGAAATTCTTGCTTGTCAATGCTAGCAGTGTGGTTAAGAAAAAGGAAGAGCATGAACACATATTGATTAAGGAAGACATCCAAATATGTGCCATTACTGAAACCTGGTGGCACAATGAGGATATGTGGTAGAGGAATATGTGAGCATTAAGCCACAATGAAGGTGGTATCTAATGAGGAATTAATGCATGGTTGGGGGTTGTGCCGAGTGCCTACAATGACCCAATCATGCATTAATTCGATAAACTCCACTTTAAGATTGCTTAATGCTTTTGTAACATGGTATGTTTCAGATGATTTTCAAATTTTTGCCTGTTTCTGCTATGTTGAAACATGAGTGACACAATTTTTGTATACTGCACTTTCCTGAACACTTTCATTTCAACAGTTACATCTGTTTATATGCTGATGTTGGCAGCACAACAGCACATATTTGTAAAGATTTATTGCACTTATGCATTTTTCTACCACTGTTTCGAATTTGTACACCGCTATTCTTGCCATAGCCTGTCTAGGAGGTCCATGATGCTACAGTTTCAGCATTGTGAGATATGCTGTGGCTGCTCATTTGCATATTGCTGACTCCCGCGGTTTGTCACTGTCACGTTGTCAACAAATCTTCTTTTACTTGGTCGGATCACCACGGCACGGTAGCCTGCCACTGCTGCTCTCTATTTGCTACTGCTACTGGTGGGTTTCTCAGGATAGTTTCATAATTTAACTGTGCCATGCACACTAAATGACTGGAAGTTAAATGGGAATATAACTTTCAGTCTGCTCCCCTCCATTGATCTTCTGCTATCTGCAACTGCTTCTTTGCTCATTTCTCCTGTGTGCATTTCTTACTATGCTGCTCATTTTCGTTGTGTGGCATGCTCTGGTATTTCAGTTTGGGGACGGCATTATTGTAAAATGAATGCCATCTCCAAACTATGACATGTGATGCTTTCTGTCCAATGAGGGGTACTGTTTTACTGTTAACCAGGGTTATACACTTTTCAGTAAAGAGAGGACTAACAGAAGTGGGGGAGGAGTGGAGGTATATGTGTCAGATTTCATAACCATGGAGTTGATAGACAGGGATGATGATGATAATATAGAACATATCTGGCTAAAGATTGTCCCCAAATTTGGAAAGAAAATTATGTTGGGCCTAGTTTATAGACCACCATCGTAAGACATGGAGATAGACAAAGAGATACATGATTTTCTGGCTAACCTAAATTCAGATAATATAATTATTTTATTGGGTGATTTCAACATGCCCAGGATAAATTGGGAAATAAGTAGTGATGCACGGCTATCCGACCGGGTGAACTGATCTGGGTCAGATATCATGTTTTTTAACAGTATCTGACCCAATCGGATATTGATGTTATGCTGAAATTGGATCGGTCGGTTTACGTTGTTTGTTCCCATCCTGCGGTGAGAAGAGCAGCTACTTACTATGCTCCTGATCCTTTTTTTTTTCTGTAGCACTGGTATGGGTGCCCAAGACTTACAAATTTGCTAGTAAGCTAGCAATCAGGCATGATGTGCTGTGCACTGAGGGTCAGATTTGAGGACTGTATGGTAACACTGGGGGGTGTGGGTAGAGTTTTATTTAATAGCCCTCTCCTTTTGCAGCCTATCACCTCCCCAATGTTGTCAATGAGGCATTTTCACATGGAGCTTGGCATTCAGAGGGACTAGGTTGGGTTTATCTTGTCTGTTCCCATCCCGCGGCAAGAAGAGCAACTGCCGTGGTCCATTGCACCCGAGAGAGAAAGAAAGAAAGAAATGTCCCGGTCCATTGCTCACTATTTCTCTCTCTGTCCCTCAAACGTTGCACACAGAAGAACCACTACTGTTACCTGTTTTTCTCTCTCTTAGCCATGTGACCCTGTGTCCAGCTCTGTGTCTCACACTTTCTGCTGCCAGAGCTTTTGTTGTGTGTGTGGGTGACGTGCTTTCAAATTAAATGTAGCCCCATGCAACAGAGAGCCGAGCATCAGTGTGCAATCATTGGTCCCCCATGTTGTAACATAGCCACAGCCTGCCCTATATTGCCTCTTTAGTGGTTGTTCTTTATTCTTGATTTTTTTGTGGTGAAACCTACTTGAAATCTGACCTACCTCAATGTGGTCGATATCTGAACTGATGTGAAACCGATCCGGGCAGATTTGAAATAAAAAATATCCGGATCCAATATCTGGTACAAAAGTAATGTCTGTGCATCTCTAAAAATAAGGGAAGGAAGGACGAATACAGAAAGGAATTTTTGGATATCCTGAATAAGCTTAGTTTTGAACAGTATGTAACACCAGGTACTAGAGGAGATAATGTATTTGCTCTAGTACTAAGTAACACAGGCAACCAGATATCAAACTGAAGAACAAGAGAACCATTAGGAAGTAGTGACCATGTGATGGTAATGCTTGAGGTGATAGAGACAAAACTTGTAGAGTAAATGGAAGGACCAAAATTAAATGTTTTGGAAAATCAGACTTTCAAGGGATGAGGAATGAATTAAGAAACTGGGACTGGATGGCAGGTTTTAATAACATGAATCATAATGAAATGTGAGACATATTAATAGAGAAATTAGATAATTAAATTGATAAATATGTACAGTAGAAGCTGCTTAATCAGGATAGCCTGGTAGCATCCCTTTCATCCCTGTTAAGCAGCCATCCCAGTTATGAGAAGTGAAAATGTTCAGAGTTTTACAGTTGACTGTTTTTATATGCATCTAACTACAGACCATGTGTAAGTTCTGCCCCTAAAATTATTGTGGGAGGAATAATGAGTGGTAAGAAAATGCCTGGTACTGTACTTGTACTGTACTAAAGTACAACAAAGCAAAATAAAGTTTGTTCTTAGTGCGCCTTTCTGTGCCTGTGTCTTATCTGCCACAATATAAGTTCGGAGTCGGGGGAGGTCAGGTATTAGGACTTCAACACCAAGAGAAACTACCACACTTAAGTGTAGTCCCTGTTGCACTTTCTCCTACCTCACTGTTACATGGTCAACATCACTTAAAAAAAAAAAAAATGGCACGCTCCCTCCTTTTTCTTCTCCTATGAGCAGGGGTGATCAGAGGTTGGTTTATTCATGCTATGACAACTGGGATTTATGTCAGGAAACAACAGTGATAAATAAAAAATATCGCCTCTATCTGCTCAATGTTTCCACAATGTCCAGTATTAGGTTTTAGTGGAAAAAGGACTGGGGCACAGATAAAAACACAGTAGAGGCTAGTTGCAGGAGAGGGAGGCAGGTGAGAACAGACTAACAGTGGTGAAAAGAAATTCACACCTTTTGATATGTGTGAAAGGGATTAGTGAGTGATTAGTGTGGGACTGTCAGAGACTTTGAGAGGTTACTGAGGGACAAGGCTTGTCATATCATCCCAATTAGACAGGAGGGGCATCCTAGTTAAGCAGCAATACCTCCCATAGGACAACATTGCCATTTAATTGGTGCCCGGTAGGACATTTCAATAAAGGCGACGCCTCGATTATCTGTGTCCCGATGAACAGGCTTCTACTGTACTAGAAAAAATGAAGTACAGTAACATTGGAAGGATACCACCATGGTTAAATAAAAAGGCTAGGAGACAAATAAGACAGAAAAGAAAAGCATATACAAGGGCCAAAAAGAGTAACTCCATGGAAGCCTGGGAGGGGTATAAGGCAATAGTTAAGGGTTATAAAAAAAGCATTAGAAAGGCGAAGTGGGAGTATGAATTGAGACTGGCAATCAAAGTAAAAGATTATAAGTCATTTTACAATCACATAAATTACAAGTGAGGTGGAAATGCAGAAGTAGGACCACTTGAGCATAAGAAGGGAGATCTGGTTACTGATGAAAAATGTATAGTCCAGATGTTGAATGATTATTTTTGTTCAGTGTTCGATGAAAAGATAGCTAGTGCAACATCAGCTCACCTAAATGGTGACGGGTGGTCAATAAATCTAGAGGAAAATAACATCAAAATAAGTTTACAACAGTTAAATCAGAACAAGACTCCAGGTCCAGATGGAATGCATCTTAGGGTATTAGGGAACTGGCCAAGGAACCAGCAGGGCCAGTTACCAAGATATTTCAATCATCCTTGGATAATGGTTCCATGATAGATAGAGGAAGGCCACTGTCATTCCTATAAATTAAAAATGGAGTAAGAAAGAAAGTAAAAATTGTCGACCAGTGAGTCTAACATTGGTGCCTGGGAAAGTACTGGAAAAGAAATAGAAGAGTTTATTCATAAGGCTGGCATGGCTGATAAAACCCAACATGGATTTACAAAAGGGAGATTATGTCAGACACATTTAATAGAGTTCTTTGACAAGGTCAGTAAGGCTTAGGATGAAGGATACCCTGTGGATGTGGTATTTTTGGATTATAGGCCTTTGACACAGTGTCACATAATGAATTGATCGAAGTTTTAAAGAATTTAGGAATAAACACCAAAATAGTGACTTGGATTCAATCCTGGCTAACTAATAGGAAACAAGTGAATCTGCATGGCATCACCTCTGAGTGAGCTAGTGTTACTAGTGGGGTCCCGCAGAGATCTGTCCTGGGACCATGTTTATTCAATATATATGTGACATCAATGAACTGTGAAGAGGAAGTGTGGCTCTCAAAATTTGCGGATGATACCAAGATTGGTTCAGTTGTACAGAATTCTATGGAAGTTGAAAATATGCAAAGAGAATTAACTAAATTAGAACAATGGGTTTTGAAATATAAACTGAATTTCATTGTGGAGAAATGATCAGTAGTACATTTAGGTAAAACCAATAAGAAAGCTAAATATGTATTAAAAGGCCAGATTTTGAGAGGAACAATAGTGAAAAGGCTTAGGAGTGATTGTAACTAAAGATTTCTCATTTAAAAAACACTCACTTGATTGCAAAAAGGTTAAATGGAATTTTGGGTTGTATCAGAAGGCCCATCAAGAGCCTCCAACCTTGATGTCTGCAACACTGTCCCTGTTAATGAGTACCAGGTCCAGTATTGCTCCATCACAAGTGGGGTTGTTGACTATCTGCCAGAGGAAAGCCCTCTGCAGAGAGTTCATGATGCCCCTACCTCTAGAGGAACTTGCTGCTGGGAGGCTCCACTCTACATCCAGCAGGTTGAAATCCTCCGCCAGCAGCACCTCCCCCTTTTCTGCCCTCCTGGCAATGGCTTCCACCAGTACCTTTTCTAATTCCTCCCGCTATACTGGAGGATTGTAGATCACTCCAGTCCGAATAGTGGCTCCATTCCCCATCTCCAGGGTGACCCACAGTACCTCTGCAGATCCCAGTATTCTCTGCATCTCTGTCACTTTTATGCTTTCCCTCACATAAAGCACCACACCTCTCCTTTGCCTCCCACTCTATCCTTCGCGAACAGAGTATAGCCTGGCATGGCCATGTCCCAGGCATGGTTTTCAGTGCATCATGACTTGGTAATAGCTTCTGTATCCAGGTTGGCCTCTGCTGTGATGGCCTCTAGGTCTGGAATTGTATTTCCTAGACTTCTAGCATTTGCACACATGACCTTCCAGATTCTGTTTCCACTGCTTGTTATCCCCTTTTTCCTTTTTGCACTCCCTCTCTTTTTAATGCTCCTGGTCCCTTCCACCTTTGTCTCTATCATCCTGTTTCCTTTATTAATTTGCACCCTGGTGGATTCCTCTTCCCTCAGGTTATCCTTGCTATCTACTTCAGGCTGTTGGGGGGGCTGTTTCTGCCTCCCCAGTTCCATCCACTCTCAATATTTTTTGTTAGTTTGTGTCCTGTTGTTTAGCAGGACACAAACTAAATTTAACTTTAACTAAATCAGAACAATGGGCTATGAAATATAAACCAGATTTCAATGTGTATGTCTTCCTGGTTAGACCACACCTGGACTACTGTGCTCAGTTCTGGTCACCTAGCACAAAAACTGAGATTAAAATCTTGCATGGGGTCCGGTGAAGGGTCTCAAAAATTTAAGCTATGGGGAAAGGCTAGATACTTTGGGATTGCACTCTCTGGAAAAGTTACAAGGGGATCTATGCCTAGTATATGGAGCTTTAGTTTGTGTCCTGCTATTTGCGTAAAAAAAAAAATATTATTAGCACACTTTAATTATATTGTAGAGTACAGTGACTTGTGTTATTTAGGTGGCAGAACTACCAGGTCTTACAGTACTTTATTTAATAAACAAGGGACTCATTCTTCTTAAAGCAGTTACTCTGCAAAAAAACTTCATCGTATAGGTTTTCTTTTTAGCAGAAAAGTATTTCTGACATCCTTAAACTTTTTCTCAGTGTATTTTCAGCTTTCTCAGATATTGTTAAAATAGATATTATTGTTAGTTTGGTCATTGATGACTCACATCATTAAAGATGACTGCCACTCTCAGTTCTTAAAAATCTCTTCAGTTGAGGTTACTTGCTGAATGTACATGCTAGATTCATACTGTGGCTGTATTAGAATGATGTTACCACATGTGTCTGTTAGTAAACAGCACAATAGTAGACAAAAGATTTTACTTTTTTAAAGCAGGCATAGCACGGAGTGGGAACTTTTAAAAACTTTAAAATTCCATATCTTGGTTCATGGATGAAAGAAAATGAAAGGAGAAATTAGTATATCTTTTTTTTTTGTTACAGAAGAACATAATTGCTGAAAAAACTGATGTGGTAATTAACAAATACTGCTGCTTTAAGTGCCTTGATTAGGAACATCCCAGATTTTGAATGCCAGACGCTGGCCTGTACAAGGGCCCACATGGTCATGACTGGGTTCCTGTTGGACACTTAGTGGATCAATTTGATGTGCATTACAATTTATTGTGAAGTATTCCTGGATTGGGGAAACAGGGATAGCGACTGTAGATGTGAAAAGTAACTAGCGTGTCTACTTGACCCCCCCCCCCCCGAGTTATAAAAATGGTGACAATGCTGTACCACTGTAAGGCAGGCATAGTCAGGGATATCTCTGCACTGCTGACAATTGCTGGCAAGCCCAGTATCTCATTAAGGCAGTAAGACAAATTACAATGTGTTCATTTTGAACAATTTACTTTGCAGACTTTGAATAATTTGCAATTTCATTTTGCATTATAGCAATCATAGCCAGATTTCTTCACTGGACTGAATAAAAACATGGAAGCATAGGAATTTGTGGGAGAAAAGGACTGCTTGGTTTGCCCAGATGATCACATAAGCAAATTTAATCACACACAAGACAGAATGTGACTTTTTATAAGGGTTTCTTAAATTCTAGTTAATTTGATCCCTTATATTTTGTATTTGTGCAGGCCCCACATCAGAATGTCTTCTTACCTCACAAAGCACCTCATACCTAATGTTCATTTGGTCTTCCCCTTTTCCCTTCTGCTACTCCCCCCCCACGTTAACTTTGTGGCCCCATGCGACGTATTGCACCAAGGTTGTCAAGTGCCTGAAAATGAATGCAGCCAGGAGATCTGCCCTGCTGGATGCCATCTTCACAAGCTCAAGTTTTGTGCTGCCACTCAGAGTCACAAATTTGATGCCATACATGGGGGCTGCACCATCTCGAATCAGGTTGTCGACAGTAGTGGTTGCAGGTGAAGAACCTGTATCAGTTTCAGAGGTAGCAGGGGCACTAAAAGTTACAACACTATTGAGAACGGGGTGGCAGTACACAAGAGTGCCATGGGCTTATCTCCAGGGGGAGGGGTGGTCGGGACAGGTGGGCCAAGCCGAATGTGGGCATCTGGTGTGTCACTCTCTGTCTGGCGAGCAAACATAGCATCTTCACTATCTGAGAACAACAGCTATATGTCTCAACCAGATAAACAAGGCCTCAGTTATGGTCTCTTTAATTAATACTGTAGAGCTCCAGCAAAATATCCTGCTTCATATCCATCTTTTGCTCATACTTCAAGTGTTGTGCACAGACCTCCTTTACCTCCTGCCATAGTTGCCGCATGTCCTCACAGAGCATGTTGACTGTCCTCCACAGTCAGTGCACCAGGATCTGACTCCTTAAACTTCTCACACTCTTTGCAGTTGGTGGCTGGGATTGTGCTTCAGGTGGTCAATGACAATCAATCGCAGCACTGCTTGGGGAGGAGCAGGTTGGTGAGCTTGCTGAGCTAGCAGGCTCTGTGGTTGGTAAATCTGTCTCAGTCTCTCATTCCTGTATGTTATGTAGTTCATTGAGGTATGACTCATCAGTCTTCATCAACGTGCACTAAAAAACAAAATCAGTACACCAAAAGAGTTTTTAGTAACACTTGTGTGTTTCTGCCCTCACCAAACCACCCCATTTGAATGGTTGAATTTTGTGCCAAATTTGTGTATAACACTAAGGCAGGTCTACAGAAAACTCTGCCCACCATTATTTGCTACCAGTCTGGGGACTAGCTGAGTAATATTTCTTTGCAAAAAACTTTGTTGATGCACTAGTTAGGGTAATGTAATGCCACAAAAGTAGGGAAATGTGGCATTAGGGTTTCCAAACCTAATCCCCCCCCCCAAGCAGCAAAAGGAAAAAGACTAGGGTTTTGGGTCTCCAGAGCTTGGAAAATCAGTGGGGGATCTTCCTTGGGGAGGTCAACCCTAATGCCCCCTCCCCCAGCCCATATCCTCTAGTTCAAAGCACAAGGTACAGCTCCAAGCCAGTGTTTCATAGTGATACACTCGTCAAAGGTAGAGAAGTACGTCTTACCACAAATAGCCAAAACAGTTTGTTGCAGTTTTCTTCATGCAGGGCCCTGTGGTCCCTAACTCCACATTTGCCTACTTTTGTGGCATTAAGTTGCTCTAACTGGTGCATTAACAAAGTTTCTTGCAAAGAATTATTACTCAGTTAGTCCCCAAACTGGTGCCAAATAATGGTAGGCAGAGGTTTCTGTAGGTGCGCCTTAGTGTAGTACACACATCTGGCACAAAATTCAACCATCCAAATGGAATGGTACACACCTACAGAAATCTCTGCCCGCCACCGGAGAGCAAGTCTACACTTCAGCATGCACTTTCATAAATAAGCTGTCTCAGCTGTTACAGTTTAATAGAAAATACATTTTTTTCTTCATTTTCAGTGTTTCTTTCCATGATTTGCAGCATATCTTGTTAGTCCATCTAATAAGTCTGCATTACATATACTCTTGACTATGTCATAACAATGGCATAACAAAATGGAATGTTCAGTCTGTGTAATATTCTGTACTGTGAATTCAACACAAACTGGTGCCCATACACTATAAAACCTAATGGATGGTCTTTGGGTAACAACCATACCACAATGACTTCTCGAGGTTGCCATGACAACAGTAAACCTCTCGAGCTTCACTCTCGACATGTACAGTGTCATGACAACCTCTCAAAGTGATTATATATAGGATAAAGTATGGGGAGAAGCGTGTTATGAGAATTTAACACACACCCAAGTTGTTGGATGGCACATAAACCCCGAGGGCGAAGCCCGAGTGGTTTATGAATGCCATCAACAACGAAGGTGTGTGTTAAATTCGAGTTTGACACACTTCTCCCCATATTTTATTTTATATAATTGAAGGGCTCCGTTTTTTCTATGGTGAGACTTATTAATTTAATTATAACCTATGTGCAGTAGGAGAGGCTACAAGATTGAGCAGTACCATGAAGAGTGCTGTATATGGACCCACTGACTGGCTGTGTGCTGTTCCCCCACCCTGCCAGAGAGAGAGAGAGAGAAGAACCAAAACCTTCCATTCACAATTACTGCATTTTCCATTTTCTCTTGAGTTTTCCACTGAAAATGAGCAGCACACCTGCTTGCACCAAGAGAGAGAGACCGATAGCAAGAGAGACACCAAAACATGTAATTCAGCATTCAGTCAGTTTACCAGTGAGCCTAGAAGCACAAGACTGTGTTTGGGATGGAGGTAATGCCGAGAAGTAAGTGTTTTTCTCATCAGTACTGTTTGCGAAAACAGGGACAGTTGGAAGCTCGCGCTCTATTTATTTACTTGTCTCGAGCGCATTGGTATGGAAAGGGAGCACGTGAATGCCATAACACCTACTCAGGTGTTACGGTATTTAACACATGGTTTTGTCTATGGCAAAAAACGGAGACCGTTAATTATAGCATGGTTATTACCAGAAGACCATCTATTATCCTGTATATAGAAAACATCTGCCTCTCCCCTGTTAACCTCACAGTGCCTTTGTTTATAACATCATAGTGCTCACCATGACAACAGACTGTGATGTCACAGACAGCAATTGAGTGGTTAGCAGGGGAGAGTCAGATACATTTTAAAAGACTCAGTGAAATAATTGCTGCAGTATCTACAATATTTAGTAGACCAACAACAAGGGCAAGTAAAGAAAAATAACAGATAACTAGAAAACAATAACACTAAAACATAATCAGTGTAAATTTACTGTTTTTAAGCTTTTATTATAATAAAGAGTGGCTCCTTAAGCAGTTTTGTAGGTGCCCTTTCAAAAGTAACCCTACCCCACCCCCACCCTGAAAAACTATTGGACTAAACTGCACCATTTTGATTATAAATAAAAACTATTAGCTGGCGGTGCTGGAATAGCACCAAATCCGATCCAACCAAATTTTGCCACATAGTCAGGAAACTCCGAAATCCAATTCAAAATACAGTCTAAGGATGGATCAAATTTTGAAACATGGATATTCAGATCTGATCCTGCTATCCACAATAGTCTGGTATTCCCTGCTATCCAGTGGCTCCCCCTTCCCCACCTTCACCTATCCCTTGAAGAGTAAATAAAAATAAAACTAGAAAATACGGTGCCTCCAGACTCCCTGGTGTCCAGTGGAACCCCTTCTCACTCCATCCTGGCTGGCATCCAAATAAATGCACCCCCTGCCCATCCCCCCATAGCAACTGGCACAGCCCTCCACTTACCATCTAGTCTGGCAACCAACTTACCCATTTGCAAATAGCACAATTGCGCATGCTGCAGTGCTGCTTATTGATTGATTGATTCATTCATTCATTTTCACTCATTCATTTCATGATGAGTTTTCATGTAATTCAATGAATGAGCAGCACTGTGGCATATGTAATTGTGCTGTTTGAGATATGGGTTACAGCTGGCACATAATCAATAGGCAATATTCATTGGTGGTAGCTGTTGGGGTGGGTACAATATTATTTGAAGCACAGTAAACCATCAATTGCCATTACAGAACTGGAAAAGAACACTTTGTTTTAGTGTCACACACATACCCAGCCCCTGAGACATATCTTAAAACGCTGCCTCCAAGCGGCAGTCTCTGTTTATGCTTATGTTGTTGGTGCACAGATGAGTAAGGGACAATATTAGAGCCACTATTTCCTATTTTCCAGAACTATCAAATCCATTTTAGAAATTCTCAGAAACCATCTCTTCAGTCAGGAATTGTGCCTCCCCAAAAGGCACAGGAGTGGACTCTGTTAGTTGTCTCAAGAGTATCTGGTATAGACTGAGCTGACCCATGCGGGAAGATTAAAGGGTCTGAAAAACAGGACTCAAGGATTTGACTATATAGTAATTTCCAAGTTAAAGTTTTAAAGTGTTCTGGTGTTAATTTCCATACCTTCACTTTTTTTAAGGCTGAATTCATATATTTGGGAAGCTGTTCTCTCTTTAGTCTAGTGTGGAAAGCCCACTTATTTGCCTCCCCAAGTGGCAATATTGGAGTTAACCATTCTTTTGCCCAGACTGCCCAGTAAGCAGCATCACATGAGAACAAGGATGAGAAAACAGCTGACAAAAAAAGTGAAAAGAAGAAGACTAAGGGGTTCACCATTGCTAAGCCCCCTTTTTGTTCCGGGAGATATCTAAATTGTCTTTGGATAGGATTGTGCCTACTCCTCCATAAAGCTTAAAAAATGTACTATATGTTTTTGTTTCTAATTCTGGCAGAGGAAGGAATACATAACAAAGGTTTCAGGAAATTGATGAAATCAGGGTTTTAATTAAGTATACTGTCTTTAGCTTAGAAATCTGAAGGCTTGCATAATGCTACTTTTCTTTTGCTCTCCTTAATCTTGTCCTCCCTGTTCAGCACATCCATATCAAAGTCACCAAGCTTAATGCCCAGAATTGTTACATCTGATTCTACTGGGATATCATATAAACATTGGAGTCTGAGATCTTTGGACTGGTTCATTTCAGGCTTAACCTAGATGGTTACATGCACAATGATAAAAAGGCAACACAATATATGAGCACAAAGAGGTATAACAAACATTACATCGATTGTGTTCTAGCTTCTCCTCCTCCTCCTTCATCTCCAACCTCACTGGTCAGTTGAGTAAAGGGCCCTCTAGGTCTGTAGGTAGAAAACTGAGTTGAGCTGCACAGTAATAATTTTTAAAGTTGGGCAGGGCACAGCCCCCTTTCCTGGCTGGCATTTGCAGAATGCTACCCTTAGTTTTTGCCACTTTATCAGGCCAAAAGAATGTATTGATTGTGTTGTTAGTTTTGGAGAAGAGAGGATCTGGTAAATTCTTTATGAGACATTGAAATAGATACAGGTATTTAGGCAGTGTACACATTTTCACAACATTTACATGTCCTATTAGTGATAGGTGCAAGGGTCCCCATCGGTCACAGTCCTCCCATAAGCTTACTAGTAGCGTGGGAAGTTTAATTTGTTTTGCAGGTTTTATTTATTTTATTTATATATATATATATATATATATATATATATATATATATATATATTTATATATATAACCCACTCTTAGGTGTGCAGTGTGCTCTGATATCATGCGCCTTGGTGTAAGTCAACCACCCAAAGGCGATGCGTATATCGAAGCAGCCACACACCGTGGGATGATTAACTATCTTATAAATGGCAAAATTATTTTGAGGGGTAAAAAGCTTAGGTGTGCGGTCATGCTCTGATATCGATGGTCATGTGATGTGTTTTATACAGTCAGAACTTTGGATTTGGATATGGATTCTTTATCCATTTTATAAATGTGTATATATATATATGCATAAATATATATCTTTGGCTCCAAACCACTGCCTACTTCTCACATTGCGTCCCCACACTGGCCCCCATCCCTGTCTGCTGTTCTCCCCATCAGGTCAAGCAAGGATCCACATGGAACACAATCTTAGGACTGAAAGGACCATCACTTGTGGCAGCTGACGTATGTAGGGTTTTCTGTTTTTTCTCCTTCTTCCCTAGCATCACCTTGTTAAGGCAGGCACAGTCTTTGTCAAATTTGATGACAGCAGTGTGCTTTGGGCCAACATGACCCTTCACAAGGGAGCTAGCTCCCCAACTCACCACAAGGGAACATTGCTGTGCTGGAAGCTGGCCGTCTCCCTCCCCAGCTGGCTCACATTCTCCTCAGGAGCACTCCTCAGTCTGGCTGCCCAATCCCAGCAGACCCTGGCTCACTACCAAACCTGCGTCGCTGGCATGGAAGGGTGATATGATTACACTGAGCCATTGGGCAGCCCCCAGGTTTCGTAGGGATTTTAACCCCTAAATATTTAATAGCACTGATAGCTGCAATCCCACTGGATTGGATACAATTTTATTTCTGTTCTTTAACCCAATGGGCAGGATTTCACTTTTGGACCAATTAGTTTTTTGCTTGGAGTGCCATAGACAATATTAGAGAATGTACTGTACTGCTAGCAGCCTTTTCACAGGGATTTGGAGGTACAAAAACAGGCAATCCACAAACAGAGCTGCTTTGTGGAACCTTCCTCCTAAATTGCAGCCTTCTGTATCAGGATTACTGCATAGACAGGCTGCTAATGGCACCAAGGCTAATACATAGAGAAGAGGGGATAAAGGGCTCACCTGCCTGGTCCCCCCTGGCCGTCCAAATGGTGGAGTCAAGCTCCCATTTACCTGTATTTGTGCTGTGGGGTAGAGTATCCTCACCCATTGCACCAGTTGTTGTCCCACCCCAAACTTTTTCAGTGTTTCAAACATATACCCCATTCCACCTGGTGGAAAACTTTTCTGCATCCTGAGCAAGAATTGCCACTGAATGCTTGCCAGAATTTTCAAATCATTTATAAATAATGTTCAGAGTACACCTTATGTTTTGCCTCCCTTGTCCCTCCTTGACGAACCCTGCTTGGTCAGGGTGTATGCCAGTGGGCAGTACTGTTTCTAATCTAGCAGCAATAATTCTTGCTGCAATCTTTTAGTCTGATGTTGACAAAGAGATTGGGCAATATGAAGTGCACTGCATGAGATACTTACCTGGTTTTGGAAGTACAGTAATTACAGCAGACTGGGTGGAAGGGGGCAGCCTTCCATTCATAAGCTCTCACTGGCCATTTCGTATAGGAGTTCCTGAAGATTGCCCATAAAAGCTTTTATGAAATCAATAGGTATCCCATCAGGGCCTGCCCCCCCCCCATAAGGACTGGACTGCCCAAAGGGCCTCCTGTCTGTGTAATGGTACATCTAGCGCTTTGACCTGCAATACAATCAGGAGTATGATTGACACTTTTTGAAAGACGGCTTGATACTGTTCCTCTGATGGGGCTGTCTCAGTGGTGTACAGGTCCTCATAGAATTTATTTAAGGCTCCCGTACTCCCAAACTATCAGATACCATCACAACCACAGGATGCCTGATCTAAATGATAATTTTTTTCTCCTGCTTTCCTTTTAAGTTGCCAAACTAACATCCTGCCCCCATGGTCACCATCAACTTATTGTTCTGCCCTTGAAAGGAGAATCACCCTTTCAATAACTGCACCAGCCAAAGTGTTATACTTCCATTTTCTCTTTTGAAGTATATGATAAACATCTGGTGATGTGTTGAGCATATGGACCTGCTCCAACTATGTAATCTTGTTTTCCAGATTCTCCGATTCTACCTTTTCCCCTTATTTTTACATTTGGCATAGGCAATGATCTGACCTCGTACATAGAGAATACTGGATGTGCAACTATGCACAACCAGTGTGTTCTGCCACAGAGGGTTTCTGATTCCCCTCTGACCTTGAGAGCGAAGCTCGAGAGGTCTGTGGGACTCAGAACTCCAAGGTGGCAGAACGCACTGGTTATGCATAAAGTTGCTCATCCTGTATTTTTTATAGTGTATAGTATTATGTGAAATGTGTGGATTGTGTTTTTTTATCTTTCACAGTGAAACTGGCTTGTGCAGTCTCTAGAGGTTCTAGAATGCTGTTCTACCACAGAAGGATACAACAACATTCCATGATCTTTGAAATCTGGTACAACAGCATTTTGAAAAGGATGTATTTCTATATAGAACAAAGCTCTACTACACACTATATATGCTTTTAGTGCTTCTCACTTGATAGAGTGGGATGTGTCCTCTTTTTACAGCTGCTGGGTGGAGCCCTAGAGATGTTTTGTTCATTCTAGGAGAGAGAAAGGGGACTGTGGAAGCACATGACTGGATTCATCAGCCACGTGCTTCACACAGTGCTGTGGCATGATTCCACTGATGTGCCATCAGTGTGCCCTTCCTCTCCGTGGCTGCACAACTCCTGTAACCCCCCCCCTTTGTGGGGGCACTATTTTGTTTCACCGTCACTTCCATAGTTGCGTGTGGAATAAATGACCCACTGTGCCCAAGATGGCCGCTGAGACCTTCGTGCAAAGATGGAATTCTTGTGCATGCACACCTCTGTCAGAGCAGCCATCATGGGCCCAGTGGGCTACTTCTCACACATGCACAGTGATTATTGGTCCCTGTGCATGTATGACACTTGCACTACAATGGCGGCAGTTGCGGTGGGAGTTCTGAGTACACTTTTACTCGGACTCACTGCTCTGCAGCAGCTGTAGTGGCTCTGACCAGGGTTTGTTTATTATGCTTTAGGTATTCTTGTATTGCAGAGGCTATGAGTTTTTTATATTCAGGGTCCTGCAGCAGTAGAGGGTCTAGCTCCATGGCCTCCTGGGGAGGAACTTATCCCACATATTTCAGTACTGGTACTTAGGGGTGAGTGATCAGATTCCAGTGCAGGATGGTACTTAGTTGGCCCAACTGAGGGGAGAAGGTCACCAGATAGTGAGATGAAGTCAGAGTGAGTATATGACTTGTGACAATGCAAACAAAAGCTGCATTCCCTTCCTGTCAAGGACACAGTTCACATCTCCTCCCCATATCTGGGGCCTGGTGTACTGCACTATTTCTAATGTGAGGCACTGGAAAAAAGAGCTGTCCTCAATAGGGCAGCTCCTTCTCTGCAGTCTCTGTTCAGGAAGTGTACCATGCCCTACTTTCGTTCAACCCCCGCAGATCCAGCCTTCATGACCTCGACTTCCAGCTTCTCCATATCTCTGCCCCCACTATCTGTTTTCCTCTTACTAACTTGCTAAACCTCTCTTTCAATCTCTGCTCTGTCCCCCAAGCATGAACATTTGCCAAAGTGATTCCTTTTCAAAAAGGGGGCGACCCTTCCACTCCTGATAAGTATCAATCCATATCCCTTCTTCCCTTCCTGGCCAAACTGCAGGAATCCCTAGTATTCTCCCATCTTACAGACTTCCTAAACTCCTCAGATTTCCTCTCTCCCTCCCAGTCTGGATTCAGGACAAATCACTCAACTATCACTTTCCTCCTTCGTGTTACCAACACTATCCTCACTACCATGGATCATGGTCACATAACTGCTGCCATATTCATTGACCTAGCTAAAGTGTTCAATTCTGTGTCATACCCTCTTCTTCTTAACAAACTCAGCTCCACCAGTCGCTTATCCATGGTTGTCGAATGGTTCAGGTCATACTTCATGGGTTGCACATAATCTGTCCTGGCTGGAGATGCCCTATTCTCCCCCCTACACATTCAAACTGGCGTTCCTCAAGGCTCCATCCTTGGCCCAGCTCTCTTCTCTATCTTCCTAAATGACCTGCCTTCTGTCTGCTCCTCCTCCAGTATCCATATATATGCTGATGACACCATCCTCTATGCATCAGTACCCTCCACCTCAGAGATGGATTCTCAGCTGCAGTCTGACTTCCTGTGTGTCCTAAGTTGGTTTTAGGACAACCAACCCAAGGCAAACGCCAAGAAAACCATGTCAATGACCTTTGGGACGGCTCAGAAATTGGGCAAACTCTCCTCCCCCCCTCCTTCTTTACCCTTGACAGTACCATCCTTGGTGTAGTCTCCTGTTTTGAATACCTCGGCATCTGGTTGGATAGTTGGCTTGATTTTTTGGCACACATTGACCACATACACTCCAAGCTCCATCCCAAGCTTGGAGCCATGTATAGAAACAAAGATCCCTTCCCCCGACTTTCCACACAGAACTTCTCACAAAAATGATCTTACCTTTGTGCAGATGTAGTTTTTGGATCCTCCCCTGCGACTTCACTAGCCAGGCTGGACACTCTATATAATTCCTTTTGTCGCTTTGTTTTAAATGCCACCCCCCCACGGAATCACCATTGCTCCCTCTACTCTTCCCTCCCTACATTTGCACCATCAGCACCATGCCACCATCCTCATCTCCAAATTCTGGCTTAGACCCCTTCCCTCCTACCTCACCTCTCCCTCCACCTCCCCTCCCCTCCCTCTCTCCCTCTTCCCCATGTTCCTACCCTCTTTGTTCCTCTGATAACTGTACCTTTTCTCTTCCCCATCCTACATCCTGTTCAGGGCAGGCAGCCTTATCCTATCACTTACCCTCTCTCTGGAATTCTCTCCCAAACTCCCATAGACTATCTCCCTCCCTGTACTGCTTAAAATGTACCCTCTCCCAATCCACCCCTCCTCTATGCTCCTGTCCTTCCTCCTCCTTGTAATCTGCTTCTCCTAATCTCAACTCCCATGTTTGATCCCTAACCTAGTCTTTTTTGATTGTATCTTTATTATTGCACTCTCATTGCGCTTTATGCTCTTATCTTTGCACTCCATGGGCCGGATATTCAAACTGCACCAGGCTGTGGCGCAAGCTTGGCGCAGCTCAACTTGGCTGTGCAGGGGTGTGGCCTGGGTGATATTCAGTGGAGCTGCACCATGACTCAGCAGCTTTGAATATCGCACCCTGGCCACCCCCAGTGTGCATGGCACAGTGGCCAGAGCGGAGCATGAAGATGCGCTAGTGCAAGTACCAGTGCACCATGCACAGCACCCGCGATATTCAAAAGTTGACATGCAAATGGGGCCATAATTTATGCAAGGCACACATGGGGCCATTTGCATGTCATTATGGCCCCATTTGCATGCAGGTGCGCTGATCCCCAACGACTTGCACCTGGCGCCCTTCCAGGCAGCAGCCCTCGGGGACCGACACCCCCTGCAGCCCGATCACGGGCATCTGTAAAAATGAAAAACCCCATCCAATATCCCTGGTGGTCCAGTGGACCACTATGTAACCGATCATGGGCATATGTGTATAAAGAAGAGAGAAGTTCCTATATCCCTGGTGGTCCAGTGGACCGCTATGTGGCTGATCACGGGCATTTGTAAAGAAAACAAAAGGTCCAATATCCCTGGTGGTCTAGGGGACCCCCCTCCCCACCTGCCCACTGAGCCCCACTGCCCCACTCCCCGCCCGGTTAGCCAGTGGGTGGCAGCACCCAACCCACCTGCCGCCCCGCCGCCTGCCGCCTGACACCTCAGCTGGGCTGCATGCCCATTGGTTCACAGTGTGAGCCAATGGATGTAGTCTTCATTATACATACATTCCATATATGTGAATGATTCATTCACATATCTGAATATGTATGTAGGGCTGCACGCCCATTGGCTCACGCTATGAACCAATGGGCATGCAGCCTCACGAGGTGTCAGGTCGGGGCTGTAGGCTGGTGGTGCTGCCTGCTGGCTGACCGGGGAGTGGAGTGGTGTGGCTCCGTGGGCAGGTGGGGAGGGGGGTACATTAGACCACCAGGGATATTGGACCTTTTGTTTTCTTTACAAATGCCCGCGATCAGGCACATAGCGGTCCACTGGACCACCAGGGATATAGGATGGGATTTTTCTATATTTGGACAGATGCCTGCGATTGGGCACATAGCAGTCCACTGAACCACCAGGGATATAGGAACTTCTCTCTTCTTTATACACATATGCCCGCGATCGGGCAGCTAGCGGTCCACTGGACCACCAGGGATATAGGACATATTTCTATTTTTACACAGATGCCCGTGATCGGGCATGGGGGAGTGCCGTCAGGTGCGTCGGGAACTCGGGTGGCCACCCACAGGTGGCAGCTGCCGTGTTGCACCCTGCAATGTGGCAGCTCACCTAACCTGTGGGTGGCCATCAGTTGTTCCTTTTTTTTTGGCTTAACTTTGTGCTGGCACAGGTAGGGGTTGCGCATGCATGGCTCTGCACATCCGGGTTCAATATCGGGCTGTGCAGGTTATGCGTAGGGCACGCCCCACCTGTCTTGCATACACATTACTGATGTGCTCTTGCGCCGGGATTTGTGCCGCACTTTTCCTTTGAATATCACACCAGGGCAAGATTGTGGGTTGTGCATGGAGCAACACTGTTACACCATGCGCAACCCTTTTGAATATCCAGCCCCATGTCTTTACTACATAGTCTTAAATGTCTGTTTGACATAATTATACTGTTATCTGTTTCCTGAATTGTATTACTTTAATCAAAAACTCTGTGTACCTTATTTCTTCATTACATAATGTTCTATTTATGTATGCCATATTTTATTTATTTATTTATTTATTACACACAAGACCCTTTAGGCTGGGCCTATTTTCAAAGGGTCTAGAGTCATGCAAAGTAGTGAAGCAGAACTATGTTACACATTTACAAAAGAGCTGAATGGGTTATAGCAAAATTCAGTACAATAGAAAAGGAAGAAATTGGTTACATTGACATATTTAAATTGTTATTCTATTTAGTTTGTATTACCCCTTTCCCTCTCCCCCGGGTCACACCTGGAAATGAGCCTTGGCTCAGTGTACCTCACCCAGTCACCAACCTTTAAATAAATGAATAACATTGGGTCCATAGGCAACCCCAAAGCTAGTTCTATTTTTATAGGCACAGGATTTGAATGACATAAGGAACTTCCTGTTTGGGAGCAGGAAGTGAGTGATCACAGAACTACCAAAGACCCACCATCCTAGAAGGGCAAGAGTAGCTCTCTGGCCCCCTCTAGCTGCTGGAGGTCTGCCTCTGAGCAAGTAAGTGGTCTACTGAGAAATATAGGATATTCTTGTCTCAGAACAGGACTATCAGGGGCTTAAAGGGCACACAGGCAGAAAGTAAGGAGAGAGAGAAAAAAAAACAGAGGAAAGAGTAAGGATTGAAAACAGTTAAGGGGCCAGAAATAAGATATGATTTGAGTGGTGCAGTGCAGTGGCTGTGGAGCAGCAGTCTTCCGGGAGACGTTCTGGAGGATGCAGTGTTGTCCCATCTGCAGGCAACTCTCTGGGCTGAGGGAGGAGGTTGCTCATCTCCAGACTGAGTTGACCAGGATTTGTGGGACCTCCTCTTCCATCCAGGGACCACCAGTGCCACTGCCATTGCCTCAGAGGTTGCCAAGAAAGAGGAGCGGTTGGACCACAGTGGGCTCAGGGAGGGTGAGGGTGGTGGAACAGAGGCGCATCCCTCCAGTTGTACCTCTGCACAATTCCTATGCCATTCTGGCAAAGTGTGGTTCCTCTATGGAGGCACCCACAGTGGAGACCAAGGAAGATGCTGGGAACCTCCACAAAGGAGACCCACAGGAGGGTGGCAGGGAAGGAAACAACTCCTGGTAGGGGACTCCATTGTTAGGAAGGTAGAACTGGGGAGGAAGGGAGAGGAGGTAAGGTGTCTGCCTGGGCCATGGCTTGAGGGACAGGGAGCGAATCCTCAGGATTGCCGGAGCAGCTGCACAGGGGAGGGAGCTGGATGTCATTGTCCACCTAGGGACAAATGACCTGGCTAAGAAAGGGATTAGAGAAGTGCAGGAAGAGTTTGTGGAATTGGGAAGGGGCCTTAGTCAAGTAGCATGCACGGTAACCTTCTCGCAGGTGCTGCCCATCTATGGCATAGGAGAGGCTAGGGTGTTCTGCACCATGAGATTCAATCAGTGGTTGAAAAACTGGTGAGGAGCACAGGGATTTGGCTTCTTTGGGGACTGGGGGTCCACCTGGAGTGATGCAAGCCTATACTGGCATGATGGGCTGCATCTGTCTGGGAGGGGAACCAGGATCCTAGGTGATAGGTTTAAATGCTTCATTGGCAAGCTTTTAAACTAGCCAAGGGGGGAGGCACTGGAAAGGAGCAGAGAATTCCTAGCCCCCAAAATAATCACGGTAGTAAATGCAGCAAACACCAACATAGAGGTGTCGATAGGAAGAAGGGCAGGGATAAATGGAGAAAGTGACAAAGGCAAGAAGGACAGGGATGGGGCAAAAGGGAGTAAGGCCATCAGGAAATGGAGGGTAATGAGTACCAATGCCCGTAGTCTGGGCAACAAGCTCCCTGAGCTGGTGGCCTTGATGGAAGAGGGATGCCTGGATATCGTAGCAGTCACAGAAACATGGTACCATGACTGGGATGTTAACATACCAGGGTACATTACCTACAGAAGAGACAGATAGGGGAGAAGAGGGGGAGGAGTAGCTCTCTATGTAAAGGAAGGGATAAAAGCAACTGAACAAAATAGTAAACAGGGAGGAGAGGAGGCACTGTGGGTCACCTTGGAGACTGGAAAGGGCACCACAATCCACACAGGGGTTGTGTACACACCCCCATGTCAGAGGGAGGGAATGGACAAGGATATGATAGAAGGCATTCTTAGAATGGCAGAGAAAGGGGAGATACTATTGATGGGAGATCTGAATATGCCAGATGTTAACTGGAGCACATTTTCTGCAGCCACATCCAAGAGCAGGGCCATTCTTGATGCCCTACAGGTGGCAGGCATTAGACAGATAGTTTGGAACCCCACTCATGAAGGAGCAATCTTAGACCTCGTACTCAAATGGGGGCAGTGAGAGGATCTCAGATCTAGAAGTGGGTTGCCATCTGGGGACAAGTGACCATCAAACAGTGTGGTTCATGTTAAACTCAGCTACAGAGTCAAGCCATACAAAAGTGAGGGTACTGGACTTTAGGAGAGCTGACTTTGGCAAGATGGAGAGTGCCTCAGAAAAGCACTAGCAAACAGGCTAGAAGGAGGTGTGGAGCAACAATGGGGAATCATCAAAACTGCCATCACAGAGGCAACAAGCCTTTGTGTGAAGCAAATAAACAAATCAAAATGAAAGAAAAAGCCACTATGGTTCTCAAAAGAGGTGGCTGTGAAAGTCAGGAAGAAAAAGATAGCATTCTGGAAGTATAAGGAAACACAGAAGGAGCAGGACAGAGAGCTGTACCAGTTAAGGCAGAAGGAAGCAGGGAGGGAAGTCAGAATAGCAAAGGCCCAAACTGAGGAAAAGATAGCCAACTCAGTTAAGAAGGGGGATAAAACCTTTTATAGGTACATCAGCGAGCGTAGAAAGACAAAGGGAGGGATAGTGAGGCTGAATAGAATGAACGGTGGGTGGGCAGAGGGGGACAGTGAAAAAGCAGGGATACTGAATGAATATTTCTGCTCAGTATTCACAAAAGAGGAGGGGGAGTGCCTAATCCAATTAACAGAAGCACTCTTGATAAGGGGGTCGATCCCAGTCCTTTCACAGAAGAAAGGGTTCTGCAAGAACTCCTAAAACTGAAGGTGGACAAAGCAATGGGTCCTGATGGAATTCACCCCAGAATTCTAAATGAATTAAGGAGGAACTAGTGAAACCACTGGCTACTCTTTTTAATAAATCATGGGAGGATGGTGTGGTACCCGAGGACTGGAGGAAGGCGGATGTGATTCCCCTTCACAAAAGTGGGACCAAGACAGAGGCAGGTAACTACAGACCTGTCAGTCTGACCTCTGTGGTAGGGAAAGTGATGGAGTCACTTCTGAAGGAAAGAATAGTTGAGTACCTAGAGGCCAGTGGAGCACAGGACCCAAGGCAGCATGGATTCACAGTGGGAAGGTCATGTCAGACGAATCCAATAGATTTCTTTGACTGGGTGACCAAATAGTAGACCAGGGAGGGGCTGTGGACATGGCCTACCTAGACTTTAGCAAGGCATTTGACACAGTCCCACACAAAAGATTAATAGTCAAATTAACCAGCCTGGGAGTGGGTCCCAGGGTGGTAGCCTGGGTAAAACATAGGCTGCACAACAGAACACAGAAGGTAATTGTAAATGGAGTCCACTCTGAAGAAAGAGGGGTTACTAGTGGGGTACCGCAGGGTTCAGTATTGGGTCTAGTCCTTTTTAATGTCTTCATCAGTGACATTGCAGAGGGACTGGAAGGAAAAGTATGCCTTTTTGCAGATGACACAAAGATCTGCAACAGGGTTGATACACAAGGAGGTGTAGAAAGGATAAAAAGGGACTTGGCAAGGTTGGAGGAATGGTCAGAAGTATGGCAGCTAGGATTCAATGCAAAGAAGTGCAAAATAATGCACCTGGGAAACAAGAACCCAGGGGAAGAATACACAATGGGTGGGGAGGTAGTAACAACAACAAAAAAGGAAAGGGACCTGGGGGTAATCATATCAGATGACCTTAAGGTTAGCAAGCAATGTGAGAAGGCAGTAGGAGGGCTGGGGGTATACTGGGATGTATAGGGAGAGGCATCAGCAGCAGAAAACAGGAAGTTGTTATCCCTCTGTACAGACAGTTGGTGAGACCCCATCTGGAGTACCGTGTCCAGTTCTGGAGACCCCATCTCCGCAAGGACATAGACAGGATAGAGGTAGTCCAGAGGAGGGCAACTAAAATGGTGCAGGATCTGCAAGAGAAGCCATATGATGAGAGTCTATAGGAGCTTAATATGTATACCCTTGAGGAAAGAAGGGAGAGGGGGGACATGATAGAAACTTTTAAGTACCTCAGTGGAATCAACAAAGTCCAAGAGGGTAGCATCTTTCAGAAAAAGAGACTGGCAAGAACAAGGGGCACAATTTAAAGATAGAAGGAGGGCGGTTCAGGGCAATGTGAGGAAGTATTATTTCACAGAGAGGGTAGTGGATGCATGGAACAGCCTTCCTGAGGAGGTTGTGGGTCTAAAACTGTGGGAGAATTCAAGAATGCATGGGACAGACATAAGGCAATTCTTGTGGGGGTAGGAAGAAATAGGCTGTTGGTTAACTAGGATCTACGGCCTATCCTGTAGGTAGGGAAATGGGCAGACTAGATGGGCCAAGCGGTCCTTATCTGCCGTCAAAGTCTATGTTTCTATGTTTCTATACTGGTAAAACAGTTAAGAAGGATTTGTGCTTGAATGCACCTACCCTATGTGTTGACTGAGGATTTTGTAATAGTTCCTGGAAAGCCTGGCCTTAGCCGTATGGCCACCCCTTTGGCTCTAGAATTAAAGCAAGAAATGAGCTAGCAGGTGGCCTCACATTCTGCACACGTACGGCTGGCCTCCCCAATAAACTTATGGGTCTCATGCTTAAGCGATATGTCAGTTTTTCATTTTTTAACTCTACTTAATACACACTTGTGCTTAATCACATATTTAAGGCTGTTCATATTCCAAATTGTGACATTGAAAGAACTAGCCACATTGTTGTGTACAGATACTACCCATGGTTACACACCTCATCCTACTTTTACACCTGTGTACTGAGTTTAGCCACCTTATACAACATTCATGAACAACTATGCTAAATGCATGCCTGGCAGTTTTATCCCCTTCCTCCTAGTCCTTCCCTTGTCACAAGACACTAAGAATAACCAAAAACACTAACAATTGAATTGCTCTCTGTGCCCCCTGGCCCTGATTAACCCCTCACCAACCCCATCCAATCAACCACCCTACCCATGTACTGAGAGCAACAAACAGAAGTAACCAAGTGAACAGTTTTATCTTTCCCTCCGTGGAACCTCCCCAAATAAGATCCCTGTTACCCCCAGTACATTCGTCGGATGTGCAGTATATGACTGTTTGAGCAATCACAACCTGTCCTTCCAATAATGTAACACTCTTGTCTGCCCCTAAGGGCTGTGCAGGAAGATATCATGTGAACAGATCTAAGGACATTTAAACATCTTGCTGACCATTAACTTCATAAAATTGCTAAACAGAATTCAATGCTTATAAGCTGAAATCAAATTGGCTGTATTTTAATTGCCCCTTATCCACAGTTCCCTTTCCCTATGACCAAAGTACTGCCCATCCATAGTAATAGATTGCACATAACAGCTTGACGTTGGCCCCCCCATTACAAGATAATGATCCCAGTCCCTCCCCTCCTCCTCACTGCTGCAAGCATTGGAAGGTTGCACTCACAGGTCCTTGGCTAGGTTCCCATCCAACTGCTGGAGATCGACCACCTCTTCAGTACTCACCCTTGGTCTGTGCAGAGTCACGCTGTACCTACCAAGGTGGTCTATAGGTATATATACGAGTTCGAGGGACTAGCCCATAATGAACTCACCATCCCTAACCTGGATGGAATTCATATTTTTTATTACCCATAAAAATGTCAAGATTTTTTTTGAATAACTGGAAGGAAGTGCTGTATACTACTTCAAGAGGCAGTGAATTCCAAGTCTGGATTATTCTCTGGTTAAAAAATTGATATCGACTAGTAGACCTATTTGTGACTGATTTTAATTGTAGTATATGGGATCTGGTGTTATTTCTTTTCTTATACCATTCTAAGCATATTGTTTCAGCCAGAGAATTATCCCTGGAAGCTTTATAGATTAGGCATAAATCCCCTCTTAAAGAATGATATTCCAAGGAATAAAGTTCCAATTTTTGTAATCTACTGTTATATGATAAAGTTTTACAATTATTCACTTGTCTGGTAAATCTTCTCAGTATTTTTTCAACTAGTATCTTATCCTTTACCAAGGTTGGAGCGGAAAAAGAGGCACAAAAGTCTAGATTTGATCTTAATACACTGCAATAAATAGGAAGTAAGACTTCCGGTTCTCTAGATTTAATATTTTTAAATAGGCAAGTTATTAATCTATGACATTTTTGGGAAGTTTTTTGAACATGTTCAGAAAATTTTAAATTATTAGTGATTAAAATGCCCAGGTCTTTTTCAGAAGTTACTTTGTTCAGTAAAAGGTTGTTCAAATAATAGTTAGCACATCTGTTGTTAAATCCAAAATGCATAACTTTACATTTGGAAATATTAAAATTAAGTTTATGTTTCACAGCCCAGTTGAATAAATCATTTAGGTTTTCTTGTAACATAGAAATAGATGTACAATCATTAACAATACACCCCAACTTAGTGTCATCAGCGTATTTATTGACCCAAACCCCGATCTTGGTTTTCATACCTGAGATGAGAATATTGGACAAAGTAGGGCCAAGGACCTACCGCTGAGGCACACCACTAGTCACCTTGCTCCAGGTTGAAGTATAACCCTAATATTTACCTGTTGTCGCCTCATCGGTTAACCATGCAGAGATCCAACTGACAATATTTTTATGCAAACCAATATTCACCAAGCTTTCTATTAGGATCTTATGAGAAACTGAGTCAAACGCCTTTTCATAATCGAGAAAAACAACATCCACAGGGAACCCTGCATCCAGGGCGGCACTAATAGGTTCAAAGAAATTAATCAGGTTGCTCTGTCAAGATCTACCAGCAACAAAACTGTACTGTGTAATGTCCTCTAGGCCATTCCTTGTGATGTGCATGTTAATTCTATACATTATAAGTTTTTCCAAAATTTTTCCTATGCAGGACGTTAAACTAATCGGTCTATATTGTTCCACCCTCTGTTTTGTTCCTCCCTTGTGAATAGGTGTGACCCAGGCTTCTTTCCAGTCATCTATTACTATACCAGTGTAGAGTGATTTATTGAATAGTAGTGTTAGGGACCAGCTACTTCATAAGAAATTTCTTTTAAAACTGGGAAGGAAAACCATCAGTACCTGCAGATAAAGAAGACTTAAAGGAGTTTATAGCAGAATATACTTCTGGAATTGTAATTACCTCCAGACTATCCTGAATTTTGGGGATTTTAGAATCAATAATTTCATTAACTTTATAAATACTAGTAAAGTATCTATTGAATTACATAGCCATGCTCAGTTCATCAGATATTAATTTATTATTTATTAATAGTGGACCACTTTCGAAGAGTTCTTTCTCATAGAGCCAATATAATTAAAGAACTGCTTTTTATTATCTTTATTGGTAGTAGCTAGTCTGAGCTCCATTTCTTTTTTTGCTTTTCTAATTGCTTGTTTAGTTTTATTTGCTTTTATTTTGAACCTGTTCCAGTTAATTACAGTTTTGTGCTTTTTGTATTTCTTAAAGGCTTTTTTTTATCTTATTAGTTTTTTAATTTTGGATGAAAACCATATAGGAAGTCTTTTATGATTGAAGTATTTTCAGCGTACAGGTACCCATTTGTTGACACAGTAACTCAATTTTTCCTTAATACGGTGCCATATTTGTTTTACTTGTAACTCTTTCAGTTCCTTTTCCCAATTCCATTCCATTAGATATGTTTTTATTTCCTTGTAATTAGCTTTAGAATAGTTTCTCATTTTGGTAATACCTTTAACATTCATTGCATAATAATTAATTGCCCATAATACCATGCAATGATCTCTATCTCCTACAGGGGCAACAATTGTTGGGGATTCTGTCTGTTCATAAATGTTAGTGAGTATTAGCTCCAAAATGTTAGCTTTTCTAGTTGGATTAAGTACAAGTTGTTCCAGGCCCATGGAAATAACTAAGTCAAGAAATTTAGCTTCCTGTTGACTAGAGCCCATAAGTGTGTCCCAGCTGATTCCTGGATAATTAAAGTCACCCATTAATATAATATGATCAAGAGGATTGATTTTCTGAATATAGTCCAGAAATAAATTATTACATTCCTTATCTAGAGAGGGTGGGTGATAACAAATACCCAGGGTAATAGGTTATTGTTCTAATAATAATTTAACCCACACACATTCTATACAATCAGGGTTTGGGATGTCATTGTATGTTTCATAACAATTTATTCCTTCTCTAATATAGACTGCAACACCCCCAGTATGCCCATGATGTTTAGCGAATAAAGTGTAACCAGGGATATTTTGCCCCCAAAATTCTTGAGTAAACCAAGTCTCAGTTACCCCACATATGTCAATTTTCCTAGTTATTAAAGTTAGACTGAGTTCATCAATCTTATTGTTTAGGCTTCTTGCATTTAATAATAGGATGTTTAGTTTGGAATGTTGTATATTAAGATTTTGTTTTATATTTTTACTTTTTTTATAGGAGAGTGTTCTGTTCGTTTTTCCTGAACTGGTTAGAAGTGTTATCTCAGAATCAATTGAACAAGCCTTCCCTCCCCCCTTTATAAGTTTAAAAAAGGATGTAATCTCTTCATTAATCGAGTTTCCTAGTAGTGTAGATCCTTTTTTATTCAAGTGCAGGCCATCTCTTAAATAGAATTGCCAATTATTATTGAACTGTTCCCAATGCGTTAAGCATTTTAAGCTTTGTTTTAAACACCATGCCCTTAACCAGTTGTTAATTTTTTTGATCTTTGCTTCCATGTAACTATCAGCCCTAGGTGCCGGAAGTAGTTCAGAAAATACTATGTGTGCCCCTTTTTCAGTTAAGATATTAGTAAGTCCTACAAAGGCTTCTTTGATCTCTTGTAGACTTTGTTTGTGTATATTGTTTATTCCTGCATGAATTATTACCAAAGGATCTTTACTATTTTGAAGAATTTTTGTGGTCATTTTAGTAATGTCCTGGAGTGTAGCTCCACGGAAACAAGACACAGTACGTGTGGCTTTATTTACCTCACAAATTTGTCTATCAAGTTTGAAATCATAGAATCTCCCAGTATAAAGATTTCTTGAGGGTGAACTGAGGCAAGGTTTTCATTTAAATTAGGTGTTTCCATCTCAACACACTCTATGACTTCACTAGGAGATGGTAAAATGTGAACTTCCATCAGATTGTTATTAGTATTAGTTGTCCCATAAGTAGTTCCCAGAGGATTACCATTACATAGGTTCTTAGCTAAGGATCCACAATTATTCTCAGTGGGGGCTATTACAAGTGTATTGTTAGCAGAACTATTGCTGGTATCTTCAATTAAGTTTATTAGTGGATCAAAGTTGTTTGCAAGTAGGCGAGTAAAACATTGAAATTCTTCCTTTTTAGCGGTTTAAGGTATTGTGCAGTACACCATTCTTCTTCGTTTTCTACTATGTCTATTTCCTGCCTACATCTTTTACGTGAGGGATGTACCTGATACATCTTTAGTTATAGTAGTCCAAGCTGTTCCCTGACAATCAGTGTTTGGTGTATCAGGTATCTGAAGTCTTTTTCTGTTTCAGTCTGGCTAAGTTCAGGGCCCTTAACCTGTTGTCAAATAGAGTAATCTCCTCTTCAAGTTCTTGGTTCTTAATACACTTGGGACATATAAAGTCGCTAGCAGATGCAATGTTATTATCTAATAGGTACATATTACATTTAGTGCATAAAATTGCCAGGCGACCATCCTTATTTTTAATAAAGGCTCCATGATTTTGAATTATTGTAGGAAAAAGGAACAAGTTTACTTTACCACAATGTGGATTAAATCGTTCCTCAGGAGTTTCTAATTGATCACCAAAGACGCCAAACACGCGCCGATGCGCGTGTCTTTGCTCGCATCTTTGCACGCGCTCGACGCGCGCTCGCCCTGCTCGCCACAGGGCTGGTTTAAATAGCCCTGTCTGACCCGGAAGTAGTAACCAGGGTCACCAGTCTAGCCCCAAGCTAGTTGTAAAAAAGTGTAATTTAGCGATTTATTATAGCAGCCTTTTTAAATACAGGCGAGTTTCTGGTGAGGTTCTAGCTGGATTTACCAGCTTACAAAGCCTGTCTGGCTCCCACAACAAATCAGGTTCACAGCCCACTCAAGTTTAGTAGCCCTGGAGAAGCCCTCACAGGCTACCACTCCTCCACCTAGCAAGTGCAAGCTAGGGCTCCAGTGTCTCACGTTTATGTGAGTATTTCAGTTAAAAGCAGTATATCTTTCACAATAGTTTAAAAAGTGCAACAAGGTATATTGATACAGAAGGCACAGCAAGCAGCAAAGCCACTAATGAAATTGCTTGCTGCAGGGCTGGTTTAAATAGCCCTGTCTGACCCGGAAGTAGTAACCAGGGTCACCAGTCTAGCCCCAAGCTAGTTGTAAAAAAGTTTAATTTAGCGATTTATTATCGCAGCCTTTTTAAGTACAGGTGAGTTTCTGGTGAGGTTCTAGCTGGATTTACCAGCTTACAAAGCCTGTCTGGCTCCCACAACAAATCAGGTTCACAGCCCTCTCAAGTTTAGTAGCCCTGGAGAAACCCTCACAGGGTACCACTCCTCTACCTAGCAAGTGCAAGCTAGGGCTCCAGTGTCTCACATTTATGCAAGTATTTCAGTTAAAAGCAGTATATCTTTCACAATAGTTTAAAAAGTGCAGCAAGGTATATTGATACAGAAGGCACAGCAAGCAGCAAAGCCAACTATCCCAACTGATGATGCACTGCTGGCCTAGTATTTGTGCCACCCCATTGCTCAGTGCTGGCCTCACCTAGTACCCGCATTCTGGCTGGGGGGGACAGAGAGAGAGAGAGCGAGACAGAGAGAAGGAGCAGTTGAACAGGCATCACACTAGGTGAACTCTGTACCTGTGCACAAACCAATGTTATTCATTCCTCCTGTCCATCACTCTAGCTGGATCTCCCCCAATAGACCTTAGAATAAGCTCTAATCATAACTGGCTAACCCATTATATGCTTGTTATAACCCTTTGTGCTATTATAGTGTATGGGGGACCGCTGTTTCGTATGGAAATCAGTGGAATCCTACTGTTGTTGTAGCATCATTTTGACATCAAGAGGTTGTTGTACCCTCTTGAGTACATCACTATGATGGTACAACAATATTGAATGGTGGTGCATGCTGCTGCTTTTGCCTGTGACTGCCGTGCTGCTGTTCAAACAGCATGGATTGGCTCTGAACCTGACTTATCTGCACAGTACCAGGAAAGCCATCCCAAAGAGGAGACAGAGAGACAGAGAGACAGAGAGACACTGTGGACCCAGGATTTAAGAACGATAACCATAAGTAGGTTCATTCTCAATTTATTTATTTTAAACAAAAATTGTGTCTGTGTAAGTGGGGGACGGAGTGGTGCTCAGTCATGGGGGTGAGGAAAACATGTAACCTCAATACTGCTTTGAACAGTTGTTCAGAAATGCTCCATTGGTGTTTAACTGTTGCCCATACGCTAAAAGACAATGGATGGGCAACAGTAAACAACAATGCTGAGTTCACTTCTTGAGGCTTGCATGACAACTGTAAACCTCTCAAACTTTGCTCTCGATGTCTACTTGGTTGTCATTACAACCTCTCAAAGTGAACACAGCATTGTTGTTCACTGTTGCCCATCCATTATTCTCTACATAATGACTACAAAGAGAGAGAGAACTTCAGACAAAGGTTTACATTTAGTCCTTGAAAAAGTTTGCTCTGTATTTTGTTGATGGTTGCTGCTGGGAGCTGGAGTTGCAAAATCCAAATAAGAGCAGCAGATTACCTCCTTGGCAGATTCTCCACATGCCTCTATGAATATGTGGAAGGCACTTCAGTTCATAGGGACTAGCTTGAATGTCCATTGCTGCTCGACATTCCTGCAGTTTCTGCTGCTCCAGACTCTGCTATCCCTTGCAGAACAGTACTCTATTGACCACATTCACCAATACTGAGTGGTGGGGGGTGGCATAGATGAAGGAAAGGGTGTCGAGCAGGCAAAACACATCTTAATTACAGGGCCATTTTTACCAGGCTGTGTGGTGTGCAAGAATCTGTGCCAGAGTGACTACCACCCTCCCTCCACTCCTGCATGCTGCCACAAGCACAAGTGGCTTGAGATAATGTTTTAGGTAGTTCAGATTTGGACATTGTCATTGTGCTATGCTTCTAACAGTTAACAAGTGCCTGCACTAGCCATGTCAAGCGGGGTTCAATGGTGCACTGTGCGTCATTGCACCAAGCTGCAAAGAGTTTATGAACCGACCCACCAGTCATGTGCTACAGCAGAAATTCTACAAGTCAGGGAGACTCAGCAGCATGTCTGGGGGAAAAAAAGAACACAGTTTTTAAGTTATTGTGCTGGTGCTGTGGTTCACTGGCTCAAATGCCTAGCCACAGGCCAAATAGCTGCCTCCCCTCTATTAACAAAATAGTCTGCCTCTTCTACAGATTTGAAGATTTGCTGTGGATATCCAGGTTTTTGGATGCAGAGTCAGAAGGAGTACTAGTGAGTGAACTGCCACCCCTCTAAGGAAAATGTTTGCTTTCGGGTCTGAGAATTTCTGATGCTGTTTTTGAAGATGCTGGCTGTAGGTGGGGAAGACAGACACCTTAACCCTGTCAATTGCAATTGGTACTTTGGTTCAACCCACACATAGTATCACTTCTTGGTCCTGGTACTGGTGAAACTTAACAAGACAGTTCCTGGGCTTCTCTCCCATCTTTCAGCTCCTCCCTGATGTGTGATGGGCTCTCTCAGTTTTCAGGGTTTGCTTAGATTCTCCCAGCACCAGATGATCTAACATCCACTTGGCAACAAGCTTATTAGGATCATCCTCTTCAAGACCCTCTGGGAGCCCAATGATTTCCTGACATTTTCCCTCCTCACTCTGTTCCCCTGAATGTCAACCTTAGCTGCAAGGGCCTGGACCATTTCAGTTAGTTACTTGCACACCTGCTGCCAGTTGACTGTCTAATCCTCCACCAAGCAGACACGTTCTTCAACCTCAGTGACCCTGGTCCCATGTGCTGCAGGTGTTTCGGTCAGGGTCCCAAGAACACCTTGCAGGTGGGTTATCTGTGCAGACATATTTACAAAGTCAGAAACTCAACAAAGAACCATGTTTCATGCCAACAGTCCGTGGTGCAACTGATTAGGGGATGTGCTGTTCCCCTTCACAAAACTGAACAGTAGTAATAGCACACTCAGCAAGGCAGATTTGGATTCCAAGTGTTAAGCTGCAAAAAAATATTTTATTGAGCCAAATAGCACTTATGACAGACAATACCAAAGTTAAGGCTAGAACCCCAGGGCTTTGACCAGGGGTCTTCCTCAGGGGGTTAACATCTAGCCATTACGCCCCTGCTTAAATACTCACAAGGCTACTGACATCAAAGCTGACATCATTGTTCCAGGTGAAAATATCTTGCATTAGAAAACAGTACTGGTTTCATTAAGCTGGGCAAATCTTACACTTATCCATAACTGGCAAACAGAAGAAGATATAATCCAATGCGAATGTACCTTAATGTTGAACTCCCACATACCAATTAACAAACTTTTTTTAAATTATCTTTTTTATCCATTTTTGCTCCCCATTTTCCACCTGCCACCCTCACGTCCTTGGGTGAGTGTGCATGTGTGGAGGCAAGCACATGCCATGCACTGCGGGATGCCCCACCCTGCTGGTTGCCCATCTACATGCCTACACCATCATGGGACCTCCGCCCAGTGGCGGCGGGACTGCAGTAAGGCAACCCCCCTCCCCGGGAGAGAAGAGTTGCTGCTAGGCAGCTCAATCCTGCTCCTCCCCATGCCAGCTCCCTGATGACCATAAGTCATTCCTGAACCCAGGTTTCTGGCATGGCACGAGGTAAGGCAGAGATGCCTCAGCCCTCTGCGCCACACAGCTGGCTGATCAATTAACAGACTTAACATACAAGTAACAGTACATACTGTACATATATATATATAAACGACATGTACATATCTACAAGAACAATTTATTTTGCTTCAATATGCAATTTCAGTTATTTGTCCTCTTGTCTTATGTTTTCAAACCCACTTATATTGAAAAACTAAGAAAATAGAAAAAATAAAGTTCATAGAACAAGCTTAGAAAAGATAGAAGAAACTGGTACCACTGTTGTCCCTTGAAAGAAACTGTCCCAAGGCATCCAAAACAGTAATTTCCCTGCCTCCAAGGGCCTCTTCAGAACTACTGAATCTAATTCTGTGCTGTCTTGATCTAAAAAGGGGAAGGAAAGGCAGTGAGTAATATTATTCAACTGAGAATACAGAATCACATAGACATTTGAAATCACAGAAAATGCTTTAACTCCCTCTCTTCATTTAAACTATTAGGTTTTAGAGCATTCAAAGAGAAAATCCAGTATGTCTCCCTTTGCAGAAGCCTCTGCAACCTATTACCTCCCCACCTGCTGACTTTTATGCATTCTAAGGCCATAAAACTGAGGTATTCAGGATTAGCCTCATGCACTTCCTGAAAATGGGTACTTACTGCTGTGTTACACCTGTGATTTCCACCCCCCCCCCTTTAGATCAAGAAAGCACAGTATTAGATTCCAGAGTTTCTGAACAGTCCATTAGAGGCAGGGAAATTACTGTTTTGGAATCCTGGGGACAGTTTATTTCAAGGGCTGACAGTGGTAAAAGTTTCTTCTATCTTTTCTAACCTTGTTCTATGCACTTTATTTTTTCCTATTTTCTTAGACTGTTTTTCAATATAAACAGGTTTGAAATCATAACACGAGGACAAATAACTAAAACTGCACATTCATGCAAATGAAATTTTTCTTGGAGATTTGTTCATGTACAGGAGTTTTGGTATGTGGGAGTTCAACATTAAGGTTACATTCACACTGGATTATATGTTCACCTGCTTGGGAGTTCAACATTAAGTTACATTCACACTGGATTATATGTTCACCTGTCTGGGAGTTCAACAGTAAATTACATACACACTGGATTATATATTCACCTGTTTGCCTGTTATTGATGAGCATAATATTTGCCCTGCTTAATGAAACCAGCACTGTTTGCTAATGCAATGTATTGTGACCTGGAACAATGAAGTCATCTATGATGTCAGCAGCCTTGTTAGTATTTAAGCAAGGGCATAATGGCTAGAAGTTAACCCCTTGAGGAAGACCCCTGGTCGAAGCACTGGGGTTCTAGCCTTAGCCCTGGTATTGTCTGTCATAAATGCCGAGTGCTATTTGGCTCAGTAAAATATTTTTTTGCAACTTAATGCTTGGAATCCAAGTTTCCCTTGCTGAGTGCACTGTTTACTACTGTTCTATTTGGACATTTCACAAACACTGCCTTAATTTCAGTTCTAAGATAATTAATTGAGGGTGTCACCGTGTTGTTTTGTGTGTCCCTGCCATGAGTGAAAGTTTCTTGGCTGCTGGTGTTCTTGCCTTCTGGCTGGAGCAGGCCCTTATTTCAGGGTGTTGACTGCTATTGTTAGCTGATCCAGTGCCTGGAAGCTCAGTTGGGTTTGCCTTTTTGGTTCTTCACATTTCTCATATTGCAAGCAGTCAGATTCTGTTAGTTAGGATATTTGTAGTAGTCAGATGTTCCCAATATTTGACAAATTGTTTCTGCTCTGAAGGGAGCCTAGCTTCTAGACATTTGTCATCTGTCATGCCAGGCCATGCCTCTCTGTCTGCAGTATTGACTCAACTTAGGGTCTTTCAGACATCCAGTTCCTTTACTAACACCTCAGCCCAGGTGTGAGTTGCTGCCCATAACATTATAAAATAGAAAACTGGTCTGTTGGGGCATGCCTTGTTGCGCTCTACCCTTAAAGGGGCCCCTATGTATGATGTTTCCCTGCATCAGACTATTCTGAAACGGGAAAAGAGAGGTCTCTCGCATCATGTCTAGCTCCTAGAGGGTGGGCATTAAAACCTCTTTCAGAAATTACAGAGGGAATGAGGTCTGTCTGCTGAGGACATGGTCACCTACTTGAGGGTTAGGCAGATGTTAGATGTTGAGCTTGGGATGGAAGGGACATATGGGAAACTACCACAAGTTGGTTGTCACCATTTAAGGGAGAGCTATGTGCACCCCAACTGATAACTAAGCCCCCATCAGTGTACTATTAAATCCTGCAGGGAGTATAATGCCACTTTTCAACATAACCAAGAAGAAATAGAAGGTGGACCTAGACATGACTATATCTGATGACATCTGGAAAAGGGCCTCATCCAACATGGTGGGCTGCTCAAGCTGCAATAAGCTGACACAAATTCAGCTAAACTTTATGTTATTACACTTACTACACCCTGGTCATGTTACATGCAAATTACCCAGAAAAATGCCCCAAGTGTGGAGCCCATGAGGGCGACATCATACATACATAGATACATAGACAGTGTCAGCAGATAAGGGCCTATGGCCCACCCAGTCTGCCCATTTAAGTTTCTAAGTTCAGTTTATGTTTTCCAAGAAGTCTGTTGTCCCTTACCCCTGACCTCCAGAATTCCTTTATGTCTATCCCATGCATTCTTAAATCCTGTGATTGTTTCAGCCCCCACCACTTCCTCTGGCAGGGTGTTCCACTTGTCCACCACCCGTTCTGTGAAGAAATTCTTCCTCACATTTCCTCTGAATCGTCCTCCCTCCAACTTCATCCCATGCCCTCTAGTCCTGGAAGATCTTTTTCGCTTAAAAATAGTGCATTCCTGCACCCTGATCCTCCCTGTAAGATACTTGTATGTCTCTATCATATCCCCTCTCTCCCTCCTCTCCTCCAGGGAGTACATGTTCAGTGCCTTCAACCTGTCCTCATAGGACTTGTGATGCAATCCATGCACCATCTTTGTTGCCCTCCTCTGAACCTTCTCTACCCTGTCTATGTCCTTATGTAAGTAAGGTCTCCAGAAGTGCACAGTGTACTCCAGGTGTGGCCTCACTAGTGTCTTGTATAGTGAAATTATGACCTCTCTTTTCCTGTTGGTGATGCCCCTGCCTATGCATCCCAGCATCCTATTTGCTTTACCTGCTGCCTTGTCACACTGTTTCCCTGCCTTGAGGTCATCAGAGATGATTACCCCAAGATCCCTTTCCTGCTTGGTGCATGCTATATCCTCACCCCCAACTGATATATTGTGCCAGGTTTTTGTGCCCCATATGCATTATCTTGCACTTCCTTGCATTGAATTTCAACTGCCAAACCCCTGACCATTCTTCAAGTTTCTGCAGGTCCTTCTCATTCTGTCTACACCCTCTGGTGTATCTACTCTGTTACAGAGCTTTGTGTCATCAGCGAACAGTGAAATTCTGCCTTCTAGGTCCTACGCAATGTCACTGATGAAGATATTGAATAGTACCGGTCCCAACATTGATCCCTGTGGTACCCCACTGGTCACTCTTCCCTCTGTGGAGTGACAGCCATTTACCACCACCCTCTGTGTCCTGCTGCCCAGCAAGTTACCTACCCACCAAACTACTGTCCTGCCCACACCCATATTCCCCAGTTTGTGCAATAGTCTTCTGTGTGGCACAGTGTCAAAGGCCTTGCTGAAGTCCAGATAGGCCATGTCCACTGCCCTCCCCTGATCCACCTCCCTAGTCACCCAGTCAAAAAATTCAATGAGGTTGGTCTGCCATGATCTCCCCCTGGTGAAACCATGCTGCCTTGGGTCCTGTAGTCCATTGACAACCAGATGGTCCACCAATGTCTCCTTCAGTAGTGCTTCCATGATCTTCCCCACTACACATGATCCTCACCTGTCCGAAAATCATGCTCTTTTTATGTGAGTTCCATAGAATCATGAAGCAGGTTCTGAATTTAAAGGTACCCAGATCCCCCTTACAACTCCTGCTAGGCACTGACCCTGTGCTGGATTACCTGGGCCTAAAGGGCTACTCTGGTCCATAGCACTAATTAATGCTAGGAAGGTGATAGCCCAGAGGTGGATATCAGTAGACCCCTGACAATCAGTATGTGGGCAAATAATATAAAATTATGCCTCAGACTGGAAAGAATGCAATTAAGTGCAAATGGTAAGATACATGAATTTCTTAAAATATGGGAACCTATACGAGAAACTATTAATCAGGGGTTTGACTGGCCTAAGTTTCAGGCCTAGAATACTTGTTTAACCAGTCCAATTCAAGGTATGAAGTGGCAGCACTTAATGTTATTTAGTCTATGATGATGCTAGTGTCTGACTCTTTTTAGAAGTAAGAACTAAATGTTCAGTGCTTGCCTTGAGCTGCTGTATACTGCTTAAAGGAGTAGTACGGTCAAATGTTGCAAAAACATGTTGTGCAGAGTTTTCATTTGTGTGTATAATCCTAGTGTGTCCTTCCTTTTGTTGTTAGGATTTTTTTCTAAATTTACCTACTAGTTTATGGCCCCTGCTGATCTCCATCTTGGCAAGTTTATTGCTCTTCCTTTTTTCTACAATGCCTCCTGTCCCACATAACAATAATGCATCTGGGACCGCTGATTCAGCAAGTACTAGAGATAGGAGCCTGATTTTTGGCCTCCACTATTTATTTAGTTAGTTTTGGTTGATCAGATAAGTGCACTAGACAAATTCTGCCTGTTTTCAGGCACGACCCGAGGAAGGGGGAAACAGATGAATGCCAACTGATCTTGAACGAGATTAAGCTGTTGGTGGTATTTTTAATGAATGGGGCGAAATTTGGCCAGGGCACTGGGGAAATTCCCCTACTCTTTTCGAGAAGTGCCATGGGATCTTTAACATTCACATGTGAACTACCACCAGAACAGGCAGATGGGACTATATAGCTCTAATTCAAAATCTTTGTTTTCTGTGTGTGTGTATATGTTTCAGGTCTAGCCAGCAGGAGTAAAAGTTTTGCTTTTAAAACTACACAACAGCCATAAAAAACACACAAATCTCCCCAGATCACCAATGCTATGATTAGTAAAGACTCTAGCTGTTTTCCTACAGAAAAACCCACTTAGTTAGCCCTCAAGTATTTGCTAAACTGTAAATGTAGCCATTAGTGTTCACTGAATAGGGAATGTTTCTTAATATCAAAGTTCTGCTGTCGTACAACCGACTCTAAGCCAGTGCTTGCTGAATCTATGGTCCCGGATACATCACTATCAAATGAGAAAGGAGCCATTGTTGTAGGAACAAGAAGAGTAACAAAAAATCATGCGAAGATGGAGATCCCCAGGGGCCATAAAACTACCATAAAACTAGCAGGCTAATTTAGAAAAAACTCCTAATAGTAAAGAAAGGGAAGGACACACTAGGTCTGCACACACAAACCAAAACAGTCTGCACAACATATGTTTTTTTGCAAATTCTGACTGTAGTACTCCTTTTTTCCAAGACATACCTCACTGCTTTAATTGTGTTTATACGTGAACTGCCGCTAATCTGTGTACTGTACCTTGTTCAATACAATGTGTTTAAAAAACTTACATAGCAGTTACACAAAGGTCATAGAAATACAGTGATATAAATGTAAGCATGACTATACAATTTAATACAAGTCAGAGCACTGCGACTCATGGGCAGGAGCAGCTTACCACTTTAAGAAGATATTTACTGTACCTGCTATGGAACAAAGCAATGCTGGGGCAGAGATGAACATTACAGGGTATAGATTTCCATAACCATGGGGCTGTATAGGCAAACAATGATTCACCTATCCTCATACTATATTTAGGAACAGACAGTAGGGCATTTTTACCAGACCTCAGAGGGTATGCATTATGAGAAAGTTTAAGGAGTGAGGCTAGGGATAAGTGTAGACAATTATGCGGGGGTGCTAATAATGATGCTTCCAAGCTTGTAGTTTGATAAGGAGTATGGAGGAAGCCAAGCAAGCCTGTCATAGAAGGAGCAATGATGGGTGAGTCGGTGTGATGGCAATACAAAGTGACAAATATTGTTGTAAGTGACTTCCTACCTAAAAAGAGTAGACTTGGAAGTAGCCAATAAAACAGAGGTGCCATAGACAAGTCTGAGAAGTAGCATCCCTTGAGCAATGACCACACAAGCTTGGGGAGTAAGGTTATGGCCTGCTTTATAAGAGACATGCAGCATGGAATTAAGTGATACAAACTTCCATCACATGAACTGAATAATCAAGTGAGGGGTGGAGGGTGACTCCGAGATAGATAAAAGTAGTGACAGAAGGGACTGAAGTACCATCATGGTAAACAGTGGATAAGTGGGATGGGCAGCCTTACTCTAGAGAATGCTTCAAACAGCATGGATTGTGTTTTGGTAATTTCCCTTACAGAAATATAAGGGTGCTGCGTACATGCACAATGCACAATGCATGCCATATGCTTAATTGTGCAATGTTTGCATGCAGTTAACATAAACAAAGTGAACCTAAGTGAACTAGATCTAAAAAGCAGATCAGGTTCGCATACTGCAAACTTGACATGTGTGCAGCAGGTAAGCTGGTGCAAACATCTTCTAAAAATCACATCAGGTTTGCATGTTGCATGCTTGACATGAGTGCAGCAGCTAAGTTGGTGCAAATCTCATCTGAAAAAACACATCAGTTTATATTTCTTATACTACTGCTAGTAACTGGAACCATTAAAATATCATTTCCACTGATTTGCCATTAAAATTAGGCAAACTCATTAATTCTGACCATTAAAACATTTTGCAAGATAATTTAATGGCTTTTGATTTTTGTCATTAAATTGCCATTAATTTGTAAAATATTGTTTACTTACTGCATTAAATGCCTAAGATATAGTCAGCCAACATCCCCCATTCCAGATGTGTGAAGAGGGGTCTCTGCGCTGTGAAGTCTGATCTTTTTGTTTCGGGCTTTGCAAATCCCGTTATGCATAGTTTAATGCTATATATGTGTTTTTCCATGACTGTTATGGCTCACTTACTTTCCCTTTGTTATTCTGTATGGAGCATATACACTATGGCCATGCTCAGCACTCTTTGTGCTCAGCAGGGCCTTGGAAACATGCACTATACCTCACTTTTTGTCACTGAAATGAGGGACATGGACACTCAAAATGAGGGACAATGGGGGACACTAACTTTCACAATGATCGGTACACATCCTGAAACATGGAGATACAGTACCTCAGAACACAATGGAAACCATTGTTTTTACTTGTACACATATTCGCACCTGAGAATAAATTTCTACCATAAAGCAGGGGTGCCATTTAGGTAGGGCAGATGGGGGCAGTTGCCCTCCCCCCTTATTTGTGCCTAGGTTGTTCTTATGGTGTGGCAATAATAGCATTAAATTTGGATTTAATCATTTGCACAATAAGTGCCCCCCTGACCTTTGTGCACTCATGCTGTGGGTGCACTCCTGACTCGCTGTGTCTGTATTGTGTTCACTCTCTCCACCTGTTAGTGAGGGCACCATCACACATGACATGGAGGAGCTCCAACCAAGTAAGAATAGTGTGAATGTGACACTGTCTTTCCCGCCACAGAGTAGAAAGGCCAGCTCAGAGGAGTCAGTGAGCAATGAGCTCTCGTTAGCAGTGTTGTAGTAACATATTTTTGTTGGTCTTCTCTTAGTGAGTTTCTGTCTCCCTTGGTGGCTGAAGGGGCAGGGGGTGAGCTAGAAGGTAGCTCAATGACTAGGCTACCTACCTACACTATTAGGCTTGCCTTGCAATAAAAACAGCATGGGCCCCCTGTGGCAGCAAGCTAGGCTTAGCAGCAGCGGTGGCAACAGTGATGTGGGTGGCCTTCACAGGCCTTGTCAGTGCAGTGTGGCAGCAGCCAAGCAAGAAGCAAGCAACATAAGTTGGGTGGGTTTGGTTGGTGAGGTGACTTGGTTGTAGACCATGGTGGGGACCTGAGATGGCCAGTTCCAGCATCCAGCTTCTGGGAGAAGGATGGAGGAGGAGTGGACTGAAACCTGGTCTGCTGGCACACTGAGCCAGGCCGCAGGTTCCATTCAGATGGTCAGGTAAGTAAAAGTAAATATTTTTTATAGGGGGATTGGAGAAGGAGGAAGGACTGAAAGAATTGAGCTTTTTACGTTTCTGCACCTTTGGGCAGCTTCACAACCCACATGGGAAGAGTACTGAATGGAGTGGGGTCAGGGAGAGAGATTGGGGCAAATTTTTTTTTTGGGGGGGGCAGCAGAACTTCAGCCAGGAAAAAAAATGGTTAGTAACTGGGTGGGTTTAAGCCCAAATCTGATGCACTGCTCTGGGGTATAGACAGATAGATCTTATACATTTTAATTTTTCTTGATTTGCATACCACTTTTCAATCACAACAAATAAGTTTTACCTTTTAGAGATGTTGCAGACATTCCTTCTAGGGGCTAGCTGGCAACCTGGCCTCCACTGGTTGTTGTATCTTCCCCTGTTGAAATCTAAAATGGCACCTCTCCCATAAAGTCTAAATTTACAGGACATCCTCTGTGTGAGCAGCATGTTTTCCATGAGGGATGGATGAGGGACAGAGCAGTTTTCAGGGGTAAAATGAGGGCTGTCTCTTGCAATCAGGGATAGTTCAGTGGTATGGTATGCACAGATTATTGGAGCCCTACTATTTATTTATTATTTAAAATTTTGGTAACCAGGAAAGGCATACAGAGCAGAGCTCATTTCCAGGTGCGACCCGGGGACAAAGGGTACAAATACAATAAAGGGGTGATGCATACATAACAGAATACAAAATAAGGCAATGTACAATTCAAATAAATATATACATTTGAAATAGGCAACAACAATAGGAAATAATTTAAGTATAACTGTAATATAACTATAATAAGGTGCTTGGTAGAAGTTTTTAGTTGAGCGGGACAGCAAAGGACGAACATGAGGGCACGAAACTATGCAGGGGGCAGAAAAATAGTGAGGAAGAGAGGAATAGAGATGTGAAAAGGAAAAAAGAAAGAATCAGAGCAGGGAGCAGTCACAGGATATTAAAGGGGGGAGCCTAAGAAGGTGTTTTAGTAATGGGAAGGTGGGGGTGAGACGGGTGTGGGAGGGGAGGTTGTTCCAAAGGGAAGGAAGGAAGTCTGTAAGAGAAGGCATGTTTCTCCATAGATGTATGCACTCTTGGGAGGGTGAAGGAGTGGGTGCAATTTGTACGTGAATTGTAGGGGGAAGGGGTGGCCAAATTAAGGAGAAAGGAGAGGAGAGGAGAGGTAAGAGGGAACAGTCCCAAACCAGTAATTAGAGATGAGGGAGGAGCAGTGGGACAAGTGTCTTTGTGAGAGGGACTGGAGGGATAGGGAAGAGTAGAGGTCACAGTGGTGTGTTAGATGTGGGAGATTTGAGGCAAAATGACAGAAAGCATTGAAAAGGACATCAAGTTTGGAGAGGGAGGAGATGGGACTGCACTGAAGACAACATCAGCATAGTCAAAGGTAGGGAGTATCCATTTTATCAGCAGGTCACATCTGACAGGGAGGGAGAAACAAGTCTTGTGATGGTAAAGGAGCCCCAGTTTAGGGCATATGTTGGAGTGAATGGCACAGATATGAGAAGTGATGTCAAGTGAGGGATCAAACCATACACCTAGGTATTTGTAGGTCAGGACATTATCAAGAGGAGTGCAGGATGAGGTTGAAAAAACAGGAAGGGAGGGAAGCTTAGCCAGTTTCTGCTTGGAGCCAAGGGTCATGGCTGCAGTTTTTTTTGTGTTCATTTTTAAGCAGTTGTCTTTTAACCAGTTGGTTATAGCAGTGAAATCTTGTTGAAGGGGGGTTTGGATGGCTTGGATGGATGGGCATGACAGGAAGAGGATGGTGTCGTCTGCATACATGTGGATCTTAGCATGGGAACAGACAGAAGAGAAGTCATTAATAAACAAAGAGAAAAGAACAGGACCAAGGACTGATCCGTGAGGGATACCTGCAAGGATAGGGAGGGAGGGAGATAAGTCGTTACTTATATCTACTGACTGGGACCGACCGGATAGGTAGGAACCAAACCAGGAGATGGTGACAGATGAAAGGCTGATGTCATTAAGTTTATTTACTAGCAAAGGATGTGACACTGAGTCAAAAGCCTTGGCCAGATCAATAAAAATAGCCAATGTGATTGGTGCTTGGTCCATCACAGTGTATATGGCATTGGTGAATTCGAGTAGGGAGGTGGCAGTTGAATGAAGTTTCCTGAATCCTGATTGTACCGGGGAGAGAGTGCATGAAGCAGAGAGGAAGTCATTTAGACATAAAAGGACTAGAGTTTCTTGTACCTTTGCAAGTGTGGGGAGGAGGGATACAGGGCGGTAATTGCCAGGAACAGTAGGATCCCCACTTTTATGTAAGGGGAGCACCATAGCAGACTTCCAGTCTAAGGGAACAGTGGTGGAGGAAAGAGAGAGATTGAGGAGGTACATGAGAGGAGTCAAAATAGATGGAATGGAGATTTTGAGGAGACTGGGATGTAGGCTATTGTGGTGGGATTTAGCTGGGTTTAAGGATAATAAGGCACTAAGTACTTCAGAAGGGGAAATCGGAGGCAGCTGACAAACTGAGAACTCGTTGAGGGCAGGATGGGGAAGGTAGGAAAAGAAAGGGGGGTCTTGGGGAGGGCACAAGTCATGAAGAAATTATTTAGGGCATCAGCCACCGAGAAAGGGTCAGATACTAGGGAATCTGACACAGAAAGGGTTGGTGTAGGGGGTTCAGAGGTGGGGAGCAGGAGCGATTGGCAGTCCTTCCAAAGGGAGGACAAAGAGGTGTTAGATGTATGACTATGGTCAGGCTTATGCCCTCCCCCAGTGAAGCTGATCTCCACAATCACGTGCTCAGACATGTTATGACATAGGGCAAGGAAGAGTGCAGGGGCGCACCCCGCTGAAATGAACAGGGATATTATTTTATTACTATTTTATACATTATGATGGCATGTTGTAGATTAATGAAGGCCACTGCTTGACTAACAAGGGCCTTGTTAGTAGAACAGTGGCCTTAATTAATCTCCAACTTATCATCTTAATATATAAAATTGCAATAAAAAAATTACTCGATTCATTTCAAAGGGGCAAGCCCCTGCACTCTGTCCCATGGACATCATCTGCCTCTGGCTCCCTAGTACTCAGGTAGGAGACTCTCAACTTATACCTAAACTTGGTGGGTTATCTGTAACAGTGTGGCCACACCCACTGCAGTGAGTGTGTATGGGTGAGAGGGGAACTGGCCTTGTGGGTGGGTGCCGAGTTATTGCTATTTTTGTGTTTGCCCCCTTGAAGTCTTTTTGCATGGAAGCATTCAAAACTATGGAGAGAAAATAGTAGGAGTACAGGCCTGACAAAAGTGATTAAGTAGTTATGAACAGACGAAGAATGCCAGCAGATACAGGCCTGATGTTCTATCTAGTCTGCTCGATTGTGCAGCTAGCAGGCTGTTGCACTGCAGCTGCTCCCCCCTCCTACCTGCATATCCAATTTCATGCCCTTACTAGCTGTTACCCCCCAGTGCCTCATTGTTGACCTTGCCTCTGACTTTGTCCCATACCCTCTTAAAACTGCCCACTGTCTTCAAGGATAGAAGCAGCAGGACAGAGAACTGTATCAGTTAAAGCAAAAGGAAGCTGGGAAGGCAGTCAGAACAGCAAAGGCCCAAACCGAGGAAAAGATAGCCAACTCAGTTAAGAAGGGGGATAAAACCTTTTATAGGTACATCAGGGAGCGAAGGAAGACCAAGGGAGGGATAGTGAGGCTTAATAAAGGGGGAGGTGACAGAGGAGACTGTGAAAAGGCAGAGATATTAACAAATATTTTTACTCAGTATTTGCAAAGGAAGGGGGTACCTAGAACGAACAGTAGAAACACACTGGATACAGAAGTTGATACCAGCCCATTTACAGAAGAAAGGGTTCTGAAAGAACTCTTAAAACTGAAGGTGGACAAAGCAATGGGGCCTGATGGGATTCATCCCAGAATTCTAAAAGAACTAAGGGTAGAATTAGTGACACCACTGACTACCCTGTTTAACAAATCATGGGAGGATGGGGTGGTACCCGAGGACTGGAGGAGGGCAGATGTGATTCCCCTTCACAAAAGTGGGAGCAAGGCAGAAGCAGGAAACTACAGACCTGTTAGTTTAACCTCAGTGGTAGGAAATGATGGAATCACTTTGAAGAAAAGAATTGTTGAGTATCTAGAGGCCAGAGGGGCACAGGACCCAAGGCAGCATGGATTCACAGCAGGAAGGTCATGTCAGACAAATCTGATAGATTTCTTTGACTGGGTGACCAAAGTAGTAGATTAGGGAGGGGCTGTGGACATGGCCTACCTAGACTTTAGCAAGGCATTTGACACAGTCCCACACAAAAGATTAATATACAAGTTAGCTAGCCTGGGAGTGGGTCCCAAGATGACAGCCTGGGTAGAAAAGTGGCTGGAAAATAGGACACAGAGAGTAATAGTAAATAGAGTCCACTCTGATGAAAGAGAGTTTACTAGTGGGGAACCGCAGGGTTCAATATTAGGACCAGTCCTCTTCAGTGTCTTTATAAGCGACATTGCAGAGGGACTGGAAGGAAAAGTATGTCTCTTTGCAGATGACACAAAGATCTGCAACAGAGTTGATGCACAAGGTGGGGTGGAAAGGATGAAAAGGACTTGGCAAGGTTAGAGGAATGGTCAAATGATGGCAGCTTAGATTCAATGCTAAGAAGTGCAAGGTAATGCACCTGGGAAACAAAAAGCCAGGGAAGAGTACACAATGGGGGTGAGATACTAACAACAACAAAATGGAAAGGGACCTGGGCAGTCATATCAGATGACCTAAAGGTGGGCAAGCAATGTGAGAGGGCAGCAAGGAGGGCTGGGGGATATTGGGATGCATAGGGAGAGCATCACCAGTAGAAAACAGGAAGTTATTATCCCCTGTACAGACAGCTGGTCAGACCCCATCTGGAGTACTGCATGCAGTTCTGGAGACCCAGTCTTCCAAAGACATAGACAGGATGGAAGCTGTCCAGAGGAGGGCACTCAAATGGTGCAGGGTCTGCACTGGAAGACATATGAAGAGAGACTAAAGGAGCTTAATATATAGCCTCGAGGAAAGGAGGGAGAGGGGACATGATAGAAACTTTCAAGTACCTCAAGGGAATCAACAAAGTCCAAGAGGCAGCATCTTTCAAAAAAAGAGGTGTGCAAGAACAAGGCACAATTTGAAGATAGAGGGGGTAGCTCAGGAGGTAATTTAAGGAAGTATTTTTTCACAGAGAGGGCTGTGGATGCATGGAACGGCCTTCCGGAGGAGGTCGTGGAGTCAAAAACAGTGGTGGAATTCAAGCATGCATGGGACAGTCATAAGGCAATTCTAGGGGATGGGGGTAGGAAGAAGCAGGCTGCTGGTTAACTAGGATCTGCAGCTTATCCAGTAGGCAGGGAAATGGGCAGACTGGGTGGGTCAAGTGGTCCTTATCTGCCATCAAATTCTATGTTTCTATGTTTCTATGATACCACCTCTTCAGGCAGTGCGTTCCACCCTGTCACCACTCTCTTTGTGAAATAGTGCTTTCTCATTTCCCTTCTGAATCTACCACCCTCTAACCTTAGGGGTCTATGCATGAATGTGTGGAGTGCCTACAAGCTGGGTATCCATGGCACATAGCCACCCCTCACCTATTGCATCCCTGCCTGGGATGCACTGAAAAGTGTGCATCCCTATGCACCCGATACCCAGCCACACAGAGAGCAAGCCGGGCTGGGTGGAGGTGTGCTGGGGGTGTGTCAGCACTATGGGCCATGCACTAAGATGTGGAGTGCTGTGCACTGAAGGCATAGGAGGGTGTCAGTTACACCAGGGGGACCCTGCCATAACCAGTGTATGCACCCTGCCCCGTGCACACTGGACACCGGCACGTCCCCTGTGGCAGTCGGGCATCCCCCCCACATACAGCATGGCCAACTTCAACCCCATACCTCCAATGCAGACATCGCCCCACACACAGTGATGCCCTGGCTCCATACCCCCGATGCAGAAGCCTCTCCCCAGCACAGTGCAGCACAACCGCGTCCATGCAGCCCACCTCCCCACTTATGGCTGCCAATGTCCCCAGAGTGGCACAGCAAAGCCCCCACCTGCCCCACACATCGCAGCACCCATTCCCAGTCTACACATACCTCTGGCCTCGCACAAGAGGGCACCGGACCCAGGTTGTATTAGATATCCCCCACACATGCACAGAGATGCTCATTGTACCCTGAACCCCAATCCAACCCCCAGTCACAGCTGCGGTGGCCAATGGTCCTCCACCTGCCCCATATCCTGAATTCCTCACCCCAGCATTGGTGGTCAGTAGATCCCCCCATCCCCTATACCTTCACGTCAGTGCCTCAGCTAGGAATGGCCAGCAACACAGCCCTCCACATCACATTTCCCACGCCAGTCTAAATGATGCTGGAGGCACCCCTATAAATAGGCAGTGCACTCCCAGCATCAGTCAGATGGCCAGCAGCCAATGAGGTGTATGATGACTGTGCCTCGGCGTTCTAGCCATTGGCACCAATGTGAAGGTATGAAGATAAGTGGTGTTGGTGCTGCTGAGGCGGAGAGATCCACTGGCCACCACTGCTGGGGTGGGGCATTTGGGTTCAGGGCCAGGGTTGGGTGAGTAGGGTGTGCAGTACTGGGCATTGTACCAGGCATGGACACCCTGCTGTGGAGGGGGGAGTACACTGCAGATGGGGATGGAGATGTGATGGTGGGGGAGGGTTCTCGTACTGCACTGGGATCAGGGCTGATGTGTGTTGGTGGGGTACTTGCAATGCAGTACCAGGGTTGGGGTTGCCTTGTGTTGCAGCGGGGGAGGGTTACTGACAGGATCAGGGACAGGGAGGCACTGTGTTGGGGTGGAGGATGCCTCTGGACAGTTGGGGTTGGGGCTGCAGTGTGTTGGGTGGCGGATCTCCAGCAGGAGCTGTGATGCCCATGGGGCTCGACCAGGGGAACTGTGGTGAACACAGCTGCATGGGTCTGGGTGTCTGCTGGTGCTATTCATGCACCCAGACCCACGTCCTGCTGTGCAAGTGATCCACTCGGGACTCAGGATGGGTATCCAGTTGGATGCCCATCTAGGTCCTCTACTCTGCCCTAACTATCCTGCATGGATCTATGTACTGGCGGGGGGGGGCACAGACAGTTCCTGACCCACTCCACCATTTTCTCTCTGCTCTCTGGTATCTCAACTTGCTAATCAGTCTCCCATGTGGCACCAAATCAAAGGTCTTGCTGAAGTCTAGATACAAGACATCCACTGCTTAGCCCCTGTCAAGAGTCCTAGTCACCCAGTCATAAAAGTTCACCAGGTTGGTCTGATAAGATCTTCCACAGACAAACCCATGCTGTCTGTTGTCCTGGAGATCATTCACCCCCAGAAATGTTACTAGCCTTTCCTTAAGGATAGTCTCTATTAGCTTCCCCACAATAGATGTAAGGCTGACTGGTCTATAGTTGCCAGGTTTATTCTTAGGACCACTCATTTATTTATTTATTTATTTATTAGCTTTTGGTAACCAGGTAAGTGCGCTAGGCAACAATCCTGCCTATTTTCAGGCATGACCTGGGAGAGTACAAGACAAAGTACAGATATTCACAGTAGTACAAATTAATAAATAAGAACAACATAAGATTACAAACAATATAGTACAGGTAGGAATACATGCTAGGATAGATCAAAAGATAGTAATACAGGATAACATAAGAGGCAAGGTAGTCTAGTGGAAGTGCTTGCACACTAACTGTCCTAGTCCCTACAAGTAAGTACATGACAAGAATACTTTGAAAAAGCAAAAATATAACAATAACAATGGGTCAAACCCCTACCAGGAGGCATAGTGGAGTTAGGTGTAGGTGCAATTGTAGTTACCCAGGGTGTAGAGGTGAGAGAACAGCGAGCTTTTAAAGACACGATGGGAGGCAGAATTTTTAACATGGAGGGGGAGTGAGTTCCAGAACTTAGAAGCAAAATTGGAGAATGCCTGTTCACCCATTTTTATAGCACAAGGTCTAAGAGAGGGCATTGGGACTGAGGAGGACCTGAGGGTGCGGGATTGGGAAACTGGAACAAGCAAGTCAGCCAGTAAGTCTGGGAGAGGTGGTCTAGTTAGGGAGTTGATAAGACACCCAAGGGAGTAGGCCCAGAGATCCCTGGGTGACTGGGTGACAGCCAGTTTAAGCCGGAGTAAAGGAGGCAGTGATGAGTAAGGCGAGAGGCAGATAAGGTGAATCTGTAGAATTATTGTAGGAAGTGTCCCATTTGCAGAGCACACTCGTATTGGCAGGGTAAAGAACTGGGAGAGCATATAGGAGCTGAGGGAGAAGCACGCCTCTAGCTACAGATAGTCTGGCAGATGGTGTGAGGGAGTGGCACACTCGGTAGGCACCGCCTATTTTTGTGTTGACAGCACGACAAACCACGTTGACATGGGCTGAAAAATCGAGAGAAGGATCAAGTGTAACCCCCAGGTATTTGAAGGAGGATGTGTTAGTGACCAAAATTCCATCCCTGCAGTGAACCAGGAGTTTAGGAGCTGTGGAGAGCAGTTTTTTTGAGGAGCCAAAAAGCATGGCCCATGTTTTATCTATGTTTAGAATTTGATGGCTGTTCGAGAGCCATAATTGAAGGGACTGAAAGTCGAGTGAGAGTCTGAGGTTGATGTCATCGATTGATTTAGATGTGGAATAAAGAACCAGGTCATCGGTGTACATGAGTATGCTACTGTGGCGAGAAAGGTTGGGAATATCATTAAGGAATAGGGAGAAGAGGAGAGGACAGAGAATGGACCCCTGTGGAACACCAAGGGTGACAGGTTTGGGAGAGGATAGAGCCTTATGGAAAGCTACAGCCTGAGTGCGGTTGTCCAGGTAACTGCGGAACCAGGATAGAGTGGAATCAGAGGCACCAAAGGTTTGAAGCTTCATCAGCAGAAGTGGGTGATGAACCATGTCAAATGCTTTAGACAGGTCAATGAAAACAGCTCCTGTGAGTAGGCCCTTATCCATATTACTTTTGACATCGGAGGTAAGCTGGGTCAGAGCAGTGGTGGTACTGTGCCCAGCCCTAAAGCCATGTTGGCAGGGGGATTGAAGATTGAACTTGGTAAGGTATTCCGAGAGCTGACACTGGACTACTTTCTCGAGAAGCTTGCTGAGAGTGGGGAGAAGAGAGATGGGATGGTAGTTGGACATAAGTTTGTCATCTCCGTTTTTGAATATAGGGATAGTTCTGGCTGTTTTCCAGGCAAGGGGGACTGAGGAAGTATGGATTGAAAGGTTGAAAAGCCTGGTGACAGGCTTGGCAAGCCAGGTCACAAACTGTCTGAGTATCCCTGGATGGATTCCATCAGAGCCCGGGCCCCCGCGAGCTGGTAGGGTTTTGAGAAGTTTTTGTACTTCTTGGTAGGTGGTCGGAGCCAGCGCCATGGTGGAAGGAGTGGGGGTTGTGGAAGAAGCATCAAGCTAGTCATCATGGATCCTGGCGGGTGCTGTAGAAGGTAGCAAGGAAAAGAGGGAGTTAAAAGCATTGGCAATAGTTAGTGAATTGTTACAGTGTGTACCCTGTATATACATGTCTGTAGGTGTCTGTGGCTTATCATTACCAAGAATTTCCTTGATTTGGGCCCAGTACCTTTTAGGGTTGGAGGCAGAGGACATAAGGAGATTCCTATAGTAAGAACTTTTAGCCAGGCGTAATTCCTTTTTGCAGTTGTTCCGTGAGGTTCTATAGGCTTCAAAGTCAATACGTAGATGAGAGACCTTCCACGCAGACCACAGTTTATCCCTACATTTCAGTAGTTGAAGCAGGGGATGCATGAGCCATTTGGTAACCTTCCCTTTCACCCTTCTTGTGGAGGGGCACCACGTGCACCACCCTCCAGTCAAGGGGGATGCACCAAGTTCCCAGTGAGATACTGAATAAGTCTGCTAGTGGCTCTGCCAGGACCTCTGCCAACTCCTTCACCACCCTGGGGTGTATGTCATCTGCTTCTGTGGGCAAGTGTATGAATGGGGGGTGGGAAGAGCCATATGTGTTTCTGATGGTATGTGTGCTATGGTTCAGCTGTGCAGCTAAGATTAGGGAGAAGAGAAAACTAAAAAGTATATCAGAGGCTATAAGCATGCCATATGTGTGCAGATGTGTGCAAATTTGTATTGAAGTAGAAGCGAGCCGTATGTATGCAGGCAGTATAGTTTAGTGGTTAAGGGCACTGAACTACCCTTTAGCACTTTACACAGTTTGGGAATAAAACTAGATTTAGTGGATTACTACAGTGTGATGGACTTCTATTTTGGGTTTCCATGAGTGTGGTGATACTTGGTGGTTTGGTAGAAGGGCAATATGACCTGGAGGGGCCACCCAATCAAAATATTCCCCGACTTTTCACAGGATGTATCGGCCTGCAGGAAGGTCTATACCCCTGCCTGAAAAACCCTCATGAAGCTGGGGGTTCCATATAGATTCGGGTACCTGGCCACCTTGCCAGTCAACAACAGTGGAGTCACCCAGCATTTCAAGGCCCTTGAAGTGGTAGAGACATACATTTTGAAGCACTAGCCCAAAACAAACTAGCCTAAACTCAAACCACAGGGCTGGCAGGGGAAGAGGAGTACCCAGGCCCAACCCATGGACATGATGCAGGCTCCTGAGGCCCTGAACTACCAATACTTGTGATACAGTGCTCTGCTCAGAGCTCCACCAGCAAATGATGATCCCTAGTACCCTTCTCCAAAGAAAAGACAAAACCACAAACAAAAGCCTGACAAGCTACAGGAGGACCAATCTCCACAAACAAGAAGCAGAAGCCTCAGTGGAGGCAGAGAAAGCCCGGCCTCATCTGACACCTACTCACCTCAACTAGGGGTGAATAGATTTGCCCACTTGCTTCAGGTACTACAGAACGCAGATGACCCAGTTCCACAGCAGTAGCCAACACAGACACCATTGCCTGAACCAGTGACCCAGCCTAAATCCTGGGCTGAGGCAGTGAGTCTCATAGCAGCAACCAGAGGCTTCCCATCTGATGAATCCTCCAGCATATAAGATCTCAAAACTGGCATGGACAGTCGGACACAGGCCCAAGCGATGACTCTCCAAGCAAGAACGATCAGGTGCATGTGCCTGCAACTGAAATTTGAAGACAGGGCCTTTATAACCCCGTAATTGACAGAGACTAGCTACATCAGGAAACCTACCAGGGCTGTGGGGTAATCAAGTCACAACTGCCCTTAAAGGGGCAACTCTCTACTATCCTTTTCACCATATTAAATAACTTCTCTTTTTTGATCCTACAGTTATGGATGCTTTAAGAATCTTGTTAGACTCCTTGCCATAGGTCATGCACTTTGTACAACCTTTTTTTAATGCTGGGGTAGTTTTTATTGGGTACTGTTTTTTAGGTTCTCAAGCTAGCTCCATGTGTTTTTACTGTGGCTGTATCTGGGATGCTGCCTACCCTCATGGAGACCCAGCCACAACCAGTCCTGGGACATATGTGCATTGCCTCAATCATCATGCTACAAGGCTCCCTCAGTGTTGAATAGCAGCTGTAAGCTAACAAGTGGAATGGGTTCTGAGCATACTCCTGGGATAGCACTGGCTGAAGCTGAATAACAATGGTAGCAGGAGTGATACCAGGCAGGCATCCTGCAGGTAAAATTTCAGTAACCGGAACCAGTAAGTTGTGCATTACTTTCTGCTTCCTCTTCTTTTCTGTGCACTGCACTTCATTCTAATGTAATATCTTACATGGGCTAAATAGCACAGAAATAGAAACAGGCATTTTGCCTAGGTATTGGTACAACTAGATGTAGTAGGATACTCCATGGGGTACAAAACCACAGAGGAACAGACAGCCCAAACTCCTTCCCCCCTCCGTACTGGATTTTTCAGAAGCATGATTGTCACAGAGCTTCCCAGGGAGCAGAATACTACTTCAGCCTATTACTCTTACAAGACTCAATCCCCAGGGTGGGCTGTTATCTCTTTTAGTCAGGGAGGGTATGAAGAGGTCTGGATGGGCGTCGCTTTGATACAGAAAGCCTAGTGTGGGATCAGAGCCCCAAGAGCTTTCTCTCTTAGCATGGGTTCACATGTTTCAGTGCCAGTGTAGTTGTGCCCCCTATACATCCATCAGCACTGAACCTACTGAATCTAATCGAATCTTGTATGCCTGCACCTGGGCCTGCTAAATGTTAGGTCCAGGCTGGACAGTAGAAGCTGTCTGCATGTGCGCTACTCCTCTCAGCCCTCACATTCAATAGGTGGGAATGGATGGGAGACAAACCTCACTAGTTTTCTGGACCGTTGCACTTGGGCTTGACAGGTATGCAAATCAGAAGGCAGAAAACATGAGGATGGGAGGGGTGGGTAAGGAAGGATAGGAATGGGGAGGGGGACATGGGTCAAAGGATGTTTCATCCGAATCATAAAGGGTTACATTGCATGGTATAGAAGGTTCAGGGTCAGGGGTCTGAAACAAAGGGATGGCTTACAGTGTGATAAAATCATGAGTGCATCCTATCTAACAACTCTTATGGCATCGGGCACCCAGTCTGCAGCATCTATCATGTTTGGCTATTATAGACCAGCCTAATAGCTGACATCACAGCAGTCAGCTGGAATGTACATAAGCGTAACACATCTGTGAAATGTAAAAAGCTGCTAACACACTTGAAAAAGCTACATACACAAGTAGCCCTCCTGCAGGAAACTTCCCTGATGGAGGAAGAAGCACTCAAAAGGGAATTGGTGGGGTTGAAACCCACAGTGCAGCCCTGGTGAAGAAAGGGAGAGAGTCTATTCTGGTTCATAAAAATCTTCCTTGGTCTGTTAACCCGCACAGCAAAAGACATGAAATGCAGGTGAGTCATAACCAAAATGGAGACACCACAGGGCCCGTTAGTACTAGCCAGTGTTTATGGTTTGAACGTAGATGGCCCAAAATTCTTCCACTGCCTCAGCCATAAACAGCTTATTCACACCATCCCCCATGCCCCTGTTGCTAGGAGGGGATTTTAATTGGCTATGGAGGCCTGCCTTGACTGCAGCCCTATAACCTGGGAATCTCACACTAGAGCCCAGATTGCCTTGGGTGAATTGATCAAGGAGCACAGTCTTGAAGAAATTTGGAGAGTGCACCATCCCAGTATGAGCGATTACATTTGTTTCTCTGCAGTGCACTCCACTTTTGGCCACATTGATATGGGTTGTCTCTCCCCACATCAGGTACACCACAATGGAAGTAAAGATACATCCGATCATTATCTCAGATTTTGCCCCTTTGGCACTTTCCTTGGTGTGGGGCCCACAGACTCCTCGCACAAGGTCCTGGAGACTAGATCTACTGCTGCTATGGGACACCTCCTGTAGGAAATGGGTAAAAGCTGAAACAATAACCTATCTAGTGATTAACAATAATGGAGAGGCCTCCAAGGGTATGTTATGGGAGGCCTACAAGGCCATCATGAGGAAAAGATTTTTAGCTCTGAAGAATATAGGAAGAGAGGAAGGCAGAAATCTGCAAACTGGAAAAAGCTTCAGGAGTTAGAACAGAAGTATAAGCAAATAAAATAATTAAATTGCACAAACGTCTTACTAGGAAGGCTGAACTCTCCTTACTCTGGTTAGAGCATGCATATTGGGAGGGTGGAGAAAAATCTAGCAAACTCTTAGCATACCATACTAAGAAAAGACAGGCAGAGAAGCATATCCTAGACCTTGAAGAGCTACTGACGCCTCAAAGAAAACTTTGAAAAACTTAATATTTAGGTAAAATTCTGCTTGTATTCCATATATATTCTAGATTTCTCCTCCCCATTATTTATTACTGAGAAAATGTGCATGAATACATGATTTTATCCCTTGCAGTTAATTTAAAGTTATTCTGACTCTATAGCTTATGCCCTACTTCAGGTCATAATGCTCTGTTGTGACATCATAATCTATTGCCATGAGAGTAACTGTGATGTCACAAGGAGTGCATTATGACCTCAGGTAGGGAGACAACAACTGAAATAGATGAACTCTTCAGGAGCAAAAATCCCGTTTTCATGCCGATTACCTTAGCTATAAATAATGGGGAGGAGAATAAAGAACTAATCTGAAATACAAGCTGAACTTTATCTAAATCTAGTACAGGAGTCATCCAATGCAACCCCCAAAGCATTAGTTCCATTATGTAATCTTTCTATGAAAAACCTATGTGCCTCCCCAACCCCTCCGAAGGCTGAAGCTATCACAAGTTTCCTGAATATGTTCCCCTTACCCAAAATTACCCAAATCAAGTGGAAGCATTAGATTCCTCTGCCATGTATCAGGAAGTAAAAAAAGCCAATCAGACCCTTAACACAGGCAAGGGACCAGGGGAAGATGGCTCCCTGGTGGACTACTGTCACCTAGTGTGCGAGGAAGTTAGACCAGCATTGGTAGACATGTACCAGGAGGCCTTAGTCTCAGGTTATGTGCTCCCCACCCTAAGGCAGGTTATCATTTCACCAAAAAATATACTCCTTAGAGGTGTCCTCCAAGGATCCATACTTGGTCCACTTCTCTTTGCCATTTTTATTAATCAAATTGACAGTGGCCTAAAGTCATCTAGTATCCATCTCTTCGTTGATGATACAGTGCTATACATTGACAGATCAACTCTGGAACAAGCCATTTTGGACCTCCAGAATGACTTTGACATTCTCCCAAAAAATCTACTCAACTTGAAACTCCTGCTCAATGCCAAAAAAACTAAGGCCATGATTTTCTCTTCACTGGCCCCTCATCTCAAAAAAACCCAACCCAGATAAGGTTCCTCACAGAAGCACCCTTTTGGGAGAAGCCCTGGAGTTCGTGGAACAATTCAAATACCTGAGGGTCTGGAATGACTACAAATTATCCTTCACTGATCACATTGAAGAACTCACTAAGAAACTACGTCAAAGGCTCAGTATTGTCTTCAAAATCAAGCAGTCACTAACCCAGGAGGCTAGTAAACTCCTAGTCCAAGCTACCATCTTGCTTCTCCTAGACTATGCAGATTTCCTATATGACCATAGTACTAGCACAGCTCTCGCCAAGCTTGATACCCTGTACCACAGAGCTCTTAGGTTCATTTTGGATGCCCCTTATGACACGTATCACTGTATACTCTATTCTTCCATAGGCTGGAGCTCCCTTAGCTTTAGGAGGCAAAAGAATGCTATTCTATGGACATGTAAGGCAATCACTCATTAATTACCTCAGTACCCCACATGCTGCCTAACTCCCTGCATCCCTAGTGCCTATTCTCCCATATGCCTCACTACCTTAGGTCCATATATCTGTATCTATGCAATTGTATTTAAATTGCCCTACCTCCTGTTGAACTTATTGCTATGTTTTGGTACAAGTATCTTGTCACATGTGATTGTTATATGTTATTATGTTGTTTTTATTACTATGTAATTGTTATGTACATGCACTCCACCTGTTATGTCTTAACCCTGTTGGCAATTGTTTTGCCCCAGGTCCATCTTGTAAATGAGCTTGTCTCAATGATGTTCCACCTGGATTGATTGATTGATAATGGTACTTACAAAAAAAAGAGAAGTGACACCTTAGTACTAGGGAGCAACAGACCCATCTCTCTCATTAAAACAGACGCCATAATCCTGGTCAAGGTACTGGCAACAAGTCTTGTACCAGTACTGCAGGACTGATTCACTTGTCACAAGCAGGGTTTGTAAAAGGCCACCACAGCACAGATCACCTACATTCCCTTGTCAGTTTGGTCCATGCAACCTAGAGGATGCCCACTCCAGCGGTGGCACTGGCTGTGGATTTTGAGAAAGCATTGATTCGGTGAAGTGAAGGATTCCTCCTGGGCACCATAGAAAAGATGATGGTAGACCCATTGTTTCTTAGATGGGTTGGACCAGTGTGGACATGTTAGGACTGAGACAAATTGTTAGTGAACCGACAACGTGTACAAAAGACATGAGGCAGGGATTCATTCTGGACTTCGTGTTTATTTCTTCAGAATTAACAGTAAGTAAAATTGAAACAATACCTTTAAATTTTAGGAGATCATTTTCCAACTAAATTTAATTTACAGATCCATGAAATTCTTAATATAGAACCTTTGACATACTGGGCTACTGATTTAAAGAGATTCAATGTAGAAGCTTTTAGGAATCCTTTATGTGATAATAGATGGGGGACACTAATGCTGATTCCTGAATTAGATCTAGCAGTTCAAGATTTTTATTATTACATTAACTAATATGATAAATAAGTATGCTCCTAGGAATCAAAAAACACATATTTCAAAACAACTACCTTGGATCACCGACAAAATCAAAAAATTTATCAGAATTAAACATTGCCTCTGGAAAAAAGCCAGAAAAATGGGGGAAATGTAGGACTGGAATACATTTAAGATATGAAGAAACAAACATACTAAAATAATAAAAAAGGCAAAAAGTAGATATTACAGAACAAATATTGAAAAAGCTAGGGACTCCAGTCAATTTTGGCAATAGATAAATAGACTTCAGAATCTTGGAGTCTCTAGGGCTCCGATAAATTTGGTTAAAGATAATGTCATAATAACTGAAAAACAAAAAGTAGTTAATATATTGAATTATTATTTCACAGATTTGCCAGATCTGGATAAAACTAATAATGAAATTTTAAATCTATAGGGAGGCAGTATAGCGCAGTGGTCTAAGGCTCTGAGTTGCAAATCTGGTGACATCCAGCAGACCAGACCTGGGTTTGAATCCCACAGCTTCCACTTGCATACTGTGTGACTCTGAGCAAGTCACTTAACCTCCTTGTGCTCCCAGGTCGCTCCCGTAAAAAAGCTTTCAGCTTAGTGTGCTATACCTGGTTAAACAACTAAATAAAAAAAAAAAATCTAGGAACATCACTTCAGGAGATTCTAGAGGGTATGCATATGGTAGGTACAAGACCTCACTTCTGCTTTAGAATTATTGCTATAAAAGAGGTGGAAAAAGAGTTGCAGTGTTTGCAAACAAACAAAGTGGGTGGACTGGTTGGGGTAGAAGCGAGATTCTTGAAATTGGAAGCAGACATACTTGCACCGGTCGTGACATATTTGTTTAATTGGAGCCTCTGTTCCTCAATTTTCCCTGAAGCTTGGAAGCAGGGGAAAATGACTCCAATTTTCAAGGGGGGAGACTCCAATGCACCTACAAATTATCGACCTATAACCTTTCTTCCACTGTTATTAAAAGTCCTAGAAAAGATGGTACATAGACAGTTGAATCAATATTTAGAACAACATAATAATTGACAAACAGTCTGCATGGACTCAGGGTGGGGAGGTCCATGGACACAGCCCTGGTGGATTTCACCAGGTTAGTGACTATATCCATGAACAAGGGGGAGAACACGGGACTGTGTTCATGGACCTTAGCAAGGCTTTTGACCTGGTAAGCCATGGAACCATGCTACAGAGACTGTATGAAATAGGGGTACATAAGGAACCCCTAGAATGGTTTAGGTCTTATTTATCAATTAGGAAACAATGTGTATCACAAGGGGATAATTCATCAATTCTAAGAATAGTATTGAGAGGCATCCCTCAGGGATCAATATTGGGTCCCTTGCTTTTTAACATTTATGTTACTAAAATACCAGATGTGACAAGGCACAGTGAGATCAGGTTGTACACTGATAACACTGTGTTGGTGGCATCAGCTAGCAGCCTGGCCTCACTGAACCAAAAATTACAAGAAGATCTTACAAGGTTGGAATTATGGTTTGAGACCTCGGGTCACTTGATGAACAGAAAGAAGACACACGGTATGGTCTTTTCATCCAGTAGAGGTAAACAAAAAATGCAATATCTAGATATAAAATTTAATAATGGACAGAAAACTGAGAATACATGTTACAAATATTTTAGGAGGGAGATGAGGAGGCACTACTTCACAGAGAGAGTGGTGACAGGTTGGAACTCATTGCCGGAGGAGTTAATCACTCAAAGGACAGTGAATAGCTTTAAGCAGTGCTGGGATAGAGTCAAGGGTAGGGTTAGTACAGACAAGAACACAAAGGGGGGGAAGGACCAGAAAAGAGGAGGAAGAGTGGGGTTTGGGTGGGGGTGGGGCAGCTGTAGTGATATGAAACTAAGAGCTGCACAATCGGGCAAACTTGATAGACCTGTGGGCCTTTTTCTGCTGGTAATTTCATATATTCATATGTTCGTATTTAGGAATACAAGTGGACAATTAATTAACTTATAAGGAGCATACTGATTCAATGACAAATAAAACAAATCAAAGGTTGGGAGCACTAAAGAGAATTTCAAATTGCTTCACAGATAAAACTAGAAAGTAAAGTATAACACAGCTACTTCTTCAGATAAGAATATGGCTGTAAGGTATATAAAAATGCTAGCAAAAACGTACTATGTAAAGTAGACCAGGCCTACTACAGACTTGCCAGGTTTGCAAGCCACAGTTCCTTTGATACACACCACTGACTAATTTATCAAAAACTGGATTGCTTGGACCAGAGGAAAAAAGAATGTCTAATTGGCTGTCATGGGGTTTTAAATTATTAAAGACTGAAATTGCACATCCCTTGAAAAACCTAGTGAGCTTTGTGTCATCTAGTAGAAATAAGTATAATTTGGGAACATCTGAAATAAGTCTGATATGGCCCAGAGTCTGTAATAGGTGTGGAGAAGCCATGATACAAACATATTTGGCTAAGTCATGGAATGGGTTAAAGTCTGAAATAAAAGCTAAAAACTCTATAAATGAGTTTCAAAATGCACTCAGAAAGCCTCTGCAAACCCCTTGTAACTGCTACACATGATGTAACTCTATTTTGTTTCCAATGTAAATTGTGACATATATGTTGTGTGTTTTTTCCTTTTAATATTTTAACTATTTTTAAGTTTGTTTGTAACTTGTACGGGGCATTTTTTGAAAATAGGGCTTAGTCCCTAAATGTGTGTACCTGGATAAAAATAAAGTGTTTTATCATCATCAGTATACCATTCCCCCATGGCTAGTGTCCTCATGAATAGTCTATGCTCAAACCCATTCCCTTTACAAAAAGGCATTAGGTAGGGATGTTGCCTCCACCCCCTCCCATTTATTATGGCGATTGAACTGCTGATGATTGCCATATGGAATCATCTATGTTTAACAGGAAATACAGACGGAGCGGGGAATATGGAACACTCCTATTTGCAGATATCCTGCTTATCCTTCAAGCTGATGGTGCAACCTTCCTAGAACCCCTACTGAGGCTTATGGACCATTTTACATGTATATCAGGTCTTTTAGTCAATCAGAGCAGGCTGAAGTACTCCCTCTCCATAAATGCTGCATTGCTCAACCTTTCCAAGAAAACAGTCTAAAATGGGCAGTGGAAGGACTTACATCCCTGGGTGTCCAGGTCCACTGATCATTATGTAAAATGGTAACCCTTAACCTGGCCCCATTGCTGGATGGGACCAGGATAAAGGTAGGCAGCTGGAAGCACTTGACACCCTCTCCCTTGTGGGTAGGCTGAAGGCCTTTAAGATGATGCTGGCTCCCAAATTTAACCATCTGCTATCCCACCTGCTCATCAAAATTACTAATACTTAATTCACCAAAGAGGAGAAGATGGTGGGGAACTATTTGTGGGAGAGGAAGCCTACAGCAGACTGAAACTGTGGAGCTACTGGATCTGCGGGGGGGACTTCTCTGGTCACAAGGCTGCCATATAGCATACATCACCTCACAAATCATGCACTGGTTTGAGCCAGCCTCCTCAGAGATCCCACCGTGGCTTGGTACTGAGCAAGAGGCAGCCAAGGTACAAATGAATGCCTCCTTAACATACAACAGGTTACCACCAGATCTTAGGGACCATCCATCTGTAGTTGCACCTAGTGAGGCCTGGTATAAACTACATAAATGCATGGTCACTGCTTTCATTCCTCTTCAATCTGCACCATTATGGGGAAACAAAACCTGCTGCAAAAGGGGCTCTTCCCAATCTGGAGAACTTGGTCACAGAGAGGAATTATCCAGGGGAAGGATCTTATGATTATGGACGGCTGCCACACAGAATTATTCTACAAATACCAAAAGCAGTTTAACCTTCCCCAACAAGACTTTTGGAGGTATTTCAGAAACATAGAAAGTGATGGCAGAAGGAGACCAATGTTCCATCTAGTCTGCCCAAAATTTCAAAGTTAAACTACCGATCTTGGGATCTAGCTCCCCACCCAGCTTTTGATCATTCCTGACCCATTGGTTACTATCTGAGCTCTTGCCATATCCCACTCCCTCTTAAAGTCTACCACGGCCCATGCACCTACCACCTCAGCTGGCAGGCTATTCCATGGGTCCATGCTCTTTCGGTAAAATAGTACTTCCTCAGACCCATACTGAAGCTCCCTCCCTGTAGCTTCCACTCTTGCCCTCTAGTAGTTGAGCCATCTACGCTATTAGATAATTCTGAGTGGGGAACATTATTGATGCCTCTCAAGAATCTGAATGTCTTGATTATGTCCCCCCTCTCCCTCCTAGTCTCTAGTGAGTACATGCTAGTGTTTTCAGGCGTTCCTAGTATGAGAGTCCTTGGAGACCCTGTACCATCTTGGTTGCCCTTCTCTGCATTGTCTCCAGCTTATCTCTGTCATTCCCAAGGTGTGGTCTCTGGAACTGAACACAGCACTCCAGGTGAGGCCTCCTTAAGGACCTATACCGTGGGAGGATCACCTGCTTGTTCCTACTGTCAATTCCTTTCCCTATACACCCCAGCATTGTGCTTGCCTTGCTGTAAGCTTTACTGCATTGGCTCGACTGCTTCAGAGTGTCATTTATAGTCAGGTCTTTCTTCTCCTGTGAGGTGCTGAGTTGGACCCCATTGACTCCCCCACTGATCTCCAAGTTTGGAGACTCCTGGAACCTAAAGTCCTGGCTGCCCTAAAACCAGCCAGCCAGCCAAGACTCTGCATCCTTCAAAGCCACCACTAATAAGCTCACTAAAGGTAGAACCAGCTTTATCTATAGACACCTTAGAGATGCATTACCTGAACAATCAAGAGCATCTAGGCAAGCTTGGGAGATAGAAGCCAGTACACAAATACCTGAGGAGGCTTGGTCTCACACTCTCTTCTGTGCACACAGAATTTGCCTTGATGGACGCAGCAATCTAATCCAGAAAAAGCTTCTTCTTATATGGTACAGAACTCCAGCAGCACTAAAAAACTTGGGAAATGACAAGTGTTGGCACTGTCAGCAGTCTGAGGAACATTTGACATCTATACTATGGGATTGTCCCACGTTAAAGGACTATTGGGTGGTATAAAGCAAATCTGTAGTTTGATAGCAGGCCCCCAAGTCCCATTAGATTTTATAGTATTTCTCCTATGTATCCCATCAACAAACTTCCCAAGCATTTGCTTATACTGCAATGGATGGTGGCAGTCATCGTGTCTGCGAAGAGGTTCCTACTTTGCAACTGGAGGTCCACAGAGGTGCCCAGCACAATAGAGTGGCTCCATGCAGTGGAACAGTTAGCAGCACTGCAATGACTGTCCCATGGAAATGCCGGCATCCTGAGGACCTACCATAACATCTGGAAGCCTTATCTGGAATCTGCATACCATCACAACACCAGACAATTTAATTCCCCAGTCTCGGCCAGAGTTAGGCCTAACTTATACCCTATACCTACACCCCCTGTATGCATCCCAGATATCCAATGTCATAGCCTTTGTAACCTGATGACCCTAGAATTTTAATTTATAAGTACATCTAACACTTATGACCCATTGTTTAATTGGAAGGCTATAGCCTGTAGTTCAGGTGGGGTGCAACTTGCCACACACCCCTTTTGGCCTATTTAAGGGCTGCTCTCCTCACTCCACACACAAGCATTTTTCCTTGCAGCTGGAGGCTCTGTTGGTCTGTCTTCTCTCCTAGGGCTTTGCCCCCCCTTTGCATCCTTGGACTCTGACTGGTTTGTGCTGGACTTCTGTTTTTCTGTTCTGCTTTTGGTTTGTATCACTGGTCTCTGGCTGCTCCGTGCTTCTATGTGTGCTTGTTCCCTTCCTGCTCCTGTCCATGTGTATGCCTTATTTGTTTATTTGGGGCTTTCTAGTTTTCTAGTGCCCTATCTATTCATTGCTACTTGTGCTTTAGGTTATACTCTGTGTTTTCTTGCCTCAAGCTGCCTTGTACTTGTACCCCTAGGTTCCATTTCTCACCTACTATTGCAACCCTCTGTTCACTGGATTGTTCTCTGTATGCTTTAGCTCAACTTGCTTTCTGCCTAACAAGCGTCAGTCCCTGCTATTGTCATTGTCTGTTTCAGCTCACACTGCGATCTGCTGCCTTGCTCCCTTTAATTGATTACACCTGTTTATGGCTTTGCTGCCTAGCTAACAATTTCTTCCTGTTTACTGCTTCACAATAACCTCAGCAACATATCCATGGAACTCAGTCCTGCTTCCTGAACTTATACCAAGCATATATTGCTGCTGTTTTCAGTGCAATGCCTCTTCCTACAGTTTCTATGTTCATTCAGATTGGTACCTCTACAAGCTATAGTTAATTGCTGCTGGATGCTGCTCAATTACTTTTGCAGCCCTGCTGCATTACTCCTCACTTCTATGTTTGTGTTACTTAGGCTCAATTATTGCTACTCCCACCTTTACCAAACTTCACTTATACGAAATCCCCAGCAGTTTGTTTCTGATGATAACCTAAGCCTGCTTTCATGGCTGGCATGTATTTAACTTATTTCATTAGCTGCTTGGTGTTGTGGTGTCATGTTTGTAGCTTCTTTGTTTTTCCTACAGCGGGAGACTGAGGAGTCACATCAGGCATCATGGTGCCAGGTAGCAGGAGCAGCTTTTAACTAGTTATATGTTTTATTGGTCACTGGCTTGCCCGGCCTTCTACTGCTTCTCCACACAGCCTTTATGGCATTCCACCTCCAGTTATTCCAGGCAACTCTCTACCTTAGGGCAGCTGGCTCCACCCAGCCTTCTACCATCCTTTCCCTGCTATTCTGTACCCGATTTACACAGTCATCCCAGCCTTCCAGTCCCTTGCTGTCCTCCCAGCCTTCCTGTCCCATGCACTACCAGTATTGCTCATATATCAGCTGTCATGGCACTAACGCAATCAGCTTACAAGTCCATTCATTTCAGGTCCTCTCCTCTTTAAATACTGGCATCCCCTTCCAAGTCTGAGAGCATATCATGTTTACTTGCTTCAAACTGCACCTCCTACCGTACTGGTTTTGCAGTCTTCTCCTACCTAACCGGCCTCACAGCCCCCTCCTCTCCAACTATCGGCCCCAGGCTTCGCTCGACCTCTCCGTTCTCTTACTCATAATATACTATCCAATTCACTCCCAATTTGGCTCTCTAATGGACTTGGTCGGCATACATTCCTGTGGTTGACAACTGCTATTTGCCTTACTTAGACCCACGAGAGGGTCCATATTGCTCAGTCTGACCTATGTACAGATCTCATCCAGTCAAGACCCATGAGAGGGTCAACAGTGTTCAGTCTGACCTATGTACAGGTCTCCCCATGTCTGCTATCATCCATTATGACCCATGCACAGGTCCCATGCTCCTTATCATGTGCAGGTCTCATGCTCATTACAACTCACTTTTCCACATTTTGGAGATGTGCTGACAATATCTATTACTCCAGGACTCAGGGCTATCCCTGTGGCTGACAGTCTCTCTTTCTCTGCACCCTGGAGTCTGCTTCTTGAGCACGTGAAGCTTGGGGCGGGGTCCTTCTCACCTGGCCCATAGATGGGAAGGTCCTCACTCCAGGTGGACCTTCAGTCATCAACTGTACCAATGGCACCTCTCAATGTGGCATTTAAGACTTCAGTGGGGACAGGAAGGGCCCCTTTAGCGACCCAAGTGGGTTTGGAGGCACCCTTTTATGTTATTCTCCCTCCGACTGCCTCTGGTTCACCAGGTTTGTTCATAGATTGGGGAAAACTGGCAGGACGTCCTGTACAAATGAGAGTGCTATAGATCCCAAATAAAAGTAAACACACAGTCCGTGGTGAAGAAAACAGCTTTATTGCTGCATTAACTTACAGATACAGGTACTGGGAAGAACCCAACAGCCTCGGCGCTTCGCTCCAATGAGCTTTGTCGGGAGGCTAACTGTTGGTGTCACAAATGGTAATTTATATTGCAATCAATTAGCTATCAATTAAGTTAGTAATAAGATTACATTTGCTTCCATCTACTTGGTGTACTGCTTGATTATGATTACATAATTACCATCACTTTTCCACTCAGTATCACAAGCTTATTCTAAGTAAGGAATTAAAGCAGTATACTGATTAAAATAAACTAAACAGAAAAAGACAAAATGTAAAGTTTAAATGAATAATAAAAAAGAAAATATCAAAAGTGTAATACATTTTGTATATATTATACATAGTGGAAATTAATCAGGAACAGAGTATCTGGCAATAAATGATAATGTGGCTTCAAGACACGTTTAGAATTATGTACTTTCTTGGCTAAACAACCTTCTATCAATTTATGCTGTCTTAAAGTTTGAACTTAGATATAACACAAATATATATAAAAACAAAATTAGCCCAGGGTGAAGCTGTAAATGCCTGATAAAGTTCCTGCAAGTGAACACAACACTCCTGTTCACTTCAAAACCCAGATTCTTCTTTTGAAATCAATGGTACTCGGACTAGTTTCTGGTAAGCTGTTTATTAACTTCAAACAATTTACTTTTGGGATCGCATCTCAATTGGGAAAAAAAAATGTAAAAAGCAGTTCTCATTTGTATATCCAAACCTCAGTCAGAATTTCGATATGCTCGCTATTATGGTCCCAGTCGCTGTGGACAAATGCCAATTTCAAACAAAAAACAAAGCGTTTTCCACAGTGCTCACAGTGTTTTCGAGTGCTAGGACAAAGGTGAGGCACACCTATAAATCAAGAAAACTGGCAGGGTGTCCTGCACAAATGAGAGTACTATAGATCTGAAATGAAAGTAAACACACAGTTCGTGGCGAAGAAAACAGCTTTATTGCTGCATTAACTTATAGATACAGGTACTGGGAAGAACCCAAGAGCTCAACAACAACCCAATGTCATTTAAATGAGGAAGTTCCTGAAAGTCTCTTCCATTCATCTGTGAAGCTAATTTTGTTTGTTCTTACAATTGTTTGCTTGAATTTTGTTTAATTTATTGATAATATGAACTAAAAGAGGATGATGAAAGAAACTCCACTATTTTTATTAATGGGACTTGGAGTTAAACAAACTTATGTCAGTTGTTTATTTATCCTTGGGCTAAATAGTTCTTTATGCCTATTTCATCCCTGGGCTAATTTTGTTTTTATATATATGTGTGTTATATCTAAGTTCAAACTTTATGACAGCATGAATTGATAGAAGGTTGTTTAGCCAAGAAGGTACATCATTCTAAATGTGTCTTGAAGCCACATTATCATTTATTGCCAGGTACTCTGTTCCTGACTCATTTCCACTATGTACAGTATAATATATACAAAATGTATTACATTTTTGATATTTTCTTTTTTATTATTCATTTATTTAAACTTTACATTTTGTCTTTTTCTGTTTAGTTTATTTTAATCAGTATACTGCTTTAATTCCTTACTTAGAATAAGCTTGTGATACTGAGTGGAAAAGTGATGGTAATTATGTAATCATAATCAAGCAGTACACCAAGTACATGGAAGCAAATGTAATCTTATTACTTAATTAATTGATAGCTAATTGATTACAATATAAATTACAATTTGTGACACCAACAGTTAGCCTCCTGACGAAGCTCATTGGAGCGAAGCGCCAAGGCTGTTGAGTTCTTCCCAGTACCTGTATTTGTAAGTTAATGCAGCAATAAAGCTGTTTTCTTCACCACAAACTGTGTGTTTACTTTCATTTGGAATCTATAGCACTCTCATTTGTGCAGGACGACCTGCCAGTTTTCTTGATTTATAGGTGTGCTTCACCTTTGTTCTCGCACTTGAAAACGCTGTGAGCGCTGTGGAAAACTCTTTGTTTTTTGTTTGTTCATAGATTGGTGGGCCAGCTGAGTGCCTCAGTGGTCATTACTCTCCTCCTCCTGTCTTGGTCGACTCTTGTTGCAGAGTGCGCTCGCAGCCCTCCATGGCATTCCTGTTAGAAGGATAGAGTGAGAATGTTCCCCAAAATTGCAATTCCCTTGAATTGGTCTACTAAATTGCAGTAGCAGAGCTGTCACTAACCAAAACTGTCCCAAAGCCTGGAGGGAAGGTGACCTAGGCCTTGGATCCCCAGAGGTTTTGTCCTCAAAGGGTTTTTTTCCTCTCCTCTGTGCCAATAGTCATAATACTAGATCGGCATCCTTGTAGTCCTTAGGTCTCACTTAAGTAGGTTTCTGCTGTTGGATGGAGTCAGGTGGATGTCCCATAATTGTCCCATGTTCCCCTTTGGCTGTTCTCTCCCTTTCTCTCCTTAGGAAGCCAAGCCTCAATGCCTTAAAATCAGACCTCTGAGTGGGTCACTATTCACCTGTCACTTTCTGCCTACTTTATTCAAACAATACAACCAACTGACCCATGCTACCAAGTGAACCTATGCTACCACCCAACCTATATACTAGGTCTTCACTGACCCATGCTACCAACTGAACCCATACTACCAACCCACCTATGTACAGGTTCTCAACCCTGATACATGTTCATTACCTTGTATGCTTTGCTTGACACTCTTTCTGGGCTTCTTTCTAAGGTACCTTTAGCCAAGGGAATCACGCCTGCCACACCCCAAGGAGTGGAAGGTTCCTTGCCTTCGTACCCCTACAGGTTGGTATATCCCATTGATTGAGAGGCAAACAGCCAAAGTTTATATATGTTACACAAGCATGAAACCAGTTGCACAAGCACGCTAAATTGGAAGGCTATAGCCTGTAGTTCAGGGAGGTGGTGCAACTGGCCACATACCCCTTTTGGCCTATTTAAAGGCTGTTCTCCTCACTCCACACACAAGCATTTTTCCTTGTCCCTCCATCCACCCCTTCTCCTCCAGTGGCACACCTCTCTCTGCCATGGGCTTCTTCCTAAGGTACCTTTAGCCAAGGGAATCACTCCCGTGGCACCTCAAGGGATGGAAGGTTCCTTGCCTTCGTACCCTACAGGGTGGTATATCCCACAAATAGACAAACAGCCAAAGTTTATCTACCTTACACAAGCATGAAACTAGTTGTACAGGCACACTGAACTATTATTAATTGCTGTTGTAACTCATATGCTGCTCTAACAAGTCTAGTTGTGTTTGATGTTTTGTGTGCCATACACAAGCACCAGGGTAGCAACCTCTGTATTAGCATCTATGATTCCCTAGTGACTCCCTAAGTTCTGCTTTTTTCTGTTATTTTGGTGTAGTTGTTGACAAATTCCAATAAAAAGATTAACTGAATAATAACTTCAGTTATGCACAGAAGCCCTAATCGGGCGTTTTTACAGCACAGGGTAGAATAATGACCTTTTGTGTCATTTTACTGTAAAGGAAAACACCTGTTAGGCAAACACACCCACCTCCCAACAGAAAAAAAAACAGATATAGGGTTTTGCATGAAAACATTTTTTAAGACCTTTTAGCTCCTATATTCCACTTGTGTAAATCCGTCGGTTTGTAAACAATGGCTGCACTGCACAGCTCCATTTTGAGCATGGAGTGCTGGCCGGAATGTCTCACTTGTATGCATTCAGGTCAGATCAGCCATACTCAAAATAGCAGCATGCAGGGCGGCCATTGTTTACAAACTGGAGGATTTACACAATCTGAATACAGGAGTTAAAAGGTGCTAAAAATTGGTGAAACTCCAAATTGGGGGTTTATCCATTGGGGAGTGAATGTGTTTGCCTAACAGGTGTTTTCCTTTAAGAACAGTACTGCAAGTATTCATACTGCACTAGGCACTTTAGGACCTTGTTATGATGCATCATATCCTTTCGATTCCTTAGTCACAACATGCTTATTCATCCTGATAAAGATACTTTAATTTTCTAATAGTTTGTAAAATTATATCCTAGATCACTACTGGTATGTTATTCAGTGCATCCTATTTTCTGCTATGTATTTGCTTAAAAATCTCAGTACATTCTGTAATAGAAAAAAATTAATTCCACCAGACAAGACTACTTGCTTAATACACATACAGTAGCTTTTTTTTCCAGCATCATAACAAGAATGGATGAAACCCATAGACACTCCTCTCACCCCTTGACGTAGCCTCATAGAGATGAAACTGGTTGAGGTTGTTTTTCTGGTGGAATTAACTTTTTACTTTTAACAACTTCAGTACTGCTCTTTGAGGTTGGTACTAGTGCGCACCAAGTATAAAGTGACAATATATAGAGAATAATGCATATGCAGGTGTGTGTTATGTTTTTTTACACACCCGAGGTGTGTGATAATCCATAAACCTTGAGAGCAAAGCTGAAGAAGTTTGTGAGATTATCACATAACAAGGGTGTTTAAAAAAAAACCCAACAATAACACACACCCTGTATATGTATTATTTTTTATAATTACTGGTGCATGGTGTACTTTACATAAAAAAAGACACATTCAAAATTATTGTGTTAATATTTGCTGCTCTTTTTTTGTGATGCAGTCTCGAGTGGGTGCAATTGCAATTCACCACATGCCATTGTTAAAACAATTCATTTAACAGTTCTGTTTTAAACTGTCAAAAAAAACACTTTTTCTATCTCGGTTTGCCTGTGCCTCATTCTACTGATTCCGGGTAACTTGGTTGTCCAGGGAATTGGGGTGAAAGTTCACTGAAAGTGGAACTGAAATGGCTTTCCATTTCTTGTTTTTCTTTTTCTAGGAATACAAACTGCTTTGTAACAGATGTTCACCGTGTGGTGCAAAAGGTCAGTTTATGAAGTTACACATTTGAATGGAAAGCCATCTCGAGCACATTTGTTTTTATGGCTTATTCAGTGACTAAGAGACACTGTGGAGCGCACATCATCAAAAGACACGATGACGTCCTACTGGGTTATTATGGCTTTTGAAATCTTACCAGACTGAGTTGATATAGGGGCTCATCAGTAATTATAGAAATATACTGTAATAACTGGCCAGCAATTTTTTCCATAGGCTTAGCCAGTTATAATTTGCCATAATAACCAACGGTTTATAATGGTAAACACGTGCACGTCAGTCAGATACAAACAATTCCTGGTTGGCTCTCCACTTTTAATGGGTGGGCTAAACACTGTGAAAAACATGGCGGCTCCTCATCGTGCTTACCAAGGAGCCACCACACCGGGAGTCATTGTCTTGTCATTTATTAAAAAAACAATGTATCTAGTTGATCCTGCTGTCCACAACCTGCACCACAGAACAATTCCCCAGAAGTGGCTCCAAAGCTCTTCTCTACCAAGAAATGGCTCCGATGCACTTTGCCACCTAGGAACAGCTTTGAAGCACTTCTCAGAGGTAAGCGCCACCCCAGCAGTCTGAATCTCCAAAGTAATCAAAGTAAAAATAAATGGCTGTTAAAAAAAAAAAAAAGACTCCTCACAAAGAAACTCTCTTTTCTCACTAAGAGTGTGTGTGTGTCTGTGTCTGTGTCTGTAACAGTCAGCAGCACAATCCCTTAGGCAAAAAATTGTTGACCAGCAATTATAAATAATAAAAGAGGGAAAGTGTGCTTAAATTAGAAATTAATGGTTGCCCTCAGTGTGGGATGCTTTAATAAACCCCTCGGGCTCTGCCTTTGGGGTTTATGTAGCATCCCACACCTCGGGCAACCATTAATTTCTCATTAAGCACACTTCCCCATCTATTATTGTATATATATTGGTGGACATGACTCATACTCCATAGGGACTAGTGGTGTGTTGCAATACTTCTATGAATATTCTTTTCAACTTGACCCATTGCCATTTTAAAATATAGATTTAAACTTCTAGAAAGGGTTTCCTACACTTTCACACAATAGTTTCAGAAATTAAACTGAGGTTATGGGACATCAGATGTGAGGTAGCAAGGTGGACAGAAACTGACTGGAGCGTAAGAAACCCATGGTCGTTGATGGTTTTGGTACAGTATGCTTCTGATTTTTTGCTAGAAGTGTGTGCTCTTGTCTGGTCCATTTTCTACAGTATGGTAAGACCCATTGATATAGACAATTTTGAGATGAACAGCAAAAGTCAAGATGGCATTAGAACATGCTGTCCCACTGATACAGTGGTAGGGTTACCAATCACAATGCAGTGATCTGGGTTCAGGAATGAACTCGAGTCACTGGTGGCTGGTCAATAGGTGGAGGAGGATTGCACATCCCAAAGGACTGACACTTTCCTCCTCTGTTGAGGGAGGGTTGCTGCGTCTGCTGTAAATACTGCTCCCTGGGCAACCAGAGGTGGTAGTGCAATGGCAATACTGCAGAGGGGTAGGTGAGAACACTGGCTGGTGTCCACACTGCCATGTTCTGCTTTTGCATGCACTTGGATTCCCTAGTATGCCAACTTCCTCAGAAGCTGGGAGTACAAACAAGAAAAAACACTAATGTAATGCAGGAGAATGAGGGACAGTCAGACTGTGGCCCTACCAACCAACCTCCCTACCCCAGAGGTCCACCTACAGGAGGGCCAACACCTTGCCTGGTGTGGCTAGCCAGGTAGGACCCTCCTTGGGAAGTAAGCCGGGGGTTGGAAAGAGGTAAGCACTGGAGCAGGTAAAGTACTTGGCTGGGTGGTAGCCACCTCAAGGTGGCAGCACCAGAGTGAAGGGGTATAAACAATAAATTATATAAAAAAGTGGAGGTTAGAACTAGAGCTCAGTAAACCTCTGAAGAGGTAAGCAGTTCTGTATGAGACTGTAAAAATGCAGTTTGTACTGGCATTTTGCAACTGTGGGTGTGAACATTGGCTCAGATCTATAAGTTTGCATTGCTTAAGCTGGTTAATAAGATTCAAGCCTATGCAAACCTTGGGAAGAGCTACACCACAAAAGTTTGCATTTGTTAAAAATAAATAGAACACCTGCTTGAGAGGTTTGATTATTTAACTCTTTATTTCAGCTATAATTAGAGCCAGTAGTCTGGGGTTCTAGGGCTGTGACAGTGGAGCAGAATTTTTCCTAGCCTGCTAGCGCTAGTACAAACTGCAGTATACTTTCCCATCTGTTGCAGACTCTACTGCTAGAAAGCACATGGTACATAGCACTAGAACCCTGTCTGCATGCACAAAACAGGGAAATCCCTCATATTATTAAAAGGGACCATTAAAGTCTTGTAACCTCATTGGTTCAAAACACATCACATGACCATTGATTTTTTTTTTTTAATCGCAAACCAAGCCTGATTTAAAAATTTTTAGTTACAAACATAAGTCCATTTTACAAGAGGGATAATAAATTCCAGGGTGTGCATTTGTAAGGGAATTATGCACTTCTTGGGTGGTTGCGGTATTTGATTTTGCCTCGACTAACAGCCACCTAAGGCATGCACTAGTCCCTTACAGCTGCAAACCCTGTCATGTGTTATCCCTACATTACATGAGATGTTAAGAACTGAACAGCTGCAAAAGACACTAAACTAACTGAAATGCAGATTGACTCTCAGATAGTCATGTAGCCAAAGGCAAACAGTGCAAACAAAATATGTACATACCTCAGAGACAATCCCTCACTCTGGGGCAACTGACACTCTTCAAATGATAGGGGAGGTTCTGTCAATCAATGTTCCACACCTGTAAATTTATTCTGTACTGATATGTGCAGGTAAACCTAGAGGCTGTAGAATAACACAAATCTAAAACTCAACATTCTGTTATTAGCATTGCATCTGCAGAACAAAGAGAAGCAACAAGAGAGAACACAGTGAAAGCAAATGAGTCTAACTGCAACTTGCTGCATACAGCCTGGGACCATTTGCTTTTGTGCTCTGGTCCAGTTTAGGGCACTAAACTTGGTTTGTGATTCAAAGTAGATTAATTTTTTTATTTTCTATAATTTTATATTTTTGACTTTCTGTTAGTTGCAGAGGGGGTCATTCATTGTATTTTTTTTTCTTTTTCATCTCTTTTATGTGTTTTTATAAATGTAGCAGTGCAGACTAGAAAACTAATGATCGGCATAGCTGTTGAACTCCAGCAAGTCTTCAGAATGAGACTTCATCTTAGAATTGGACAAGGTTATTGCTATACAGAATGTAAAATGCTGCCACTGGAATTCAGGCAGAATCAAGGGGAAAGATGTCCAGAAGGATCTTCTCCAAGGCCTTCATTGTTCCAAGGCCTGTCAGGGAGTGACAGTAAAAGAAATTAGACAAGCTAATTTTTGCTAAGATTCTGTTGAAAAAGGGAAGGTTCTCTTTTTCTTTTTCTGGTGCATCAGAGGGCATTTTGGGGCCAGAAATGCCTGCATGCTCAGGATATGCTGCAGTTGTGCAAAAGAAGGAGAGTGTACTGGTCATGCCAAGGGACAGGGCAGTCTGGGGAATCCAAACTAAAGGATAGGTGTTCAAGAGTATGCAGCTAGTGGAGAGGGTCACCAATGACAGGAGTTAGATGCATGGACTCACTAAGAAAAGCACAGTGAAGCTAAGTCGTACAATACTAGTAGACCCCCAGTTGCAGCAAGGAAGTATAACTGGACAACAGTTCCAGTCTGAATGCAGGTTATATAAGAATCACACCTAGCAAAATTGACTAGCCTGGGAGCTTGATGTACTTGTAAGTCTAGGATGAAAGGTACTCAGAGAGATGTAGTGAGGAAAGGAGATGACTGGGGCCATTGTGTCAAAGGGCCACTATTTGGGTATTTATCATGGAATGTATTCAATAAGTTTTTTTCAAGGTTATATGTAAGCAATAAGACATGCCAAGGTGTGGATAGTAGTGAGATTACCACACACCCAGGGGTGTAATGAGTGCCCTATTGCCCCTGGAAGTGTGGTGATCACAATACTACCCACACCCTGAAGTGTCTTATTGCTTATATAAAATGGTTCAGTAATGAGATTTAAAAAAAATTTGTAATACTTTTAAAAACATGGCAGCATTAATTTTAAAGCTTAAAAACATGATAAAGTAGTTCCTTTGCCTATTAGTGCCAACAGGGTCCTGATTGCCTTACACTGCAACCCCAGATTTGTTTTCATAATTTATGTGTTTTTTGTTACATGTGCATGAAAACAGAAACCAGGAGCATAAACCTCACCAGATTATCGAATTCTAGACACACTCCAAGAGTTACTGGTTCTGGATGAGAACACTAGTAATTTTTGTAATTTCATCCCTGCAGATGAAGGCATGCTGCCGGCTCAGTATCACGGTCAGTATCACGGACACTCCAGTCCAACTTGCAATTGCAGGTTTTGTTGATCTGAGCCAACACATGACAGCTCTGTGATGCTGGTGCGTTTAAAGAAGCATTTTGTTCAGGTTGGGACTGGCTGGCAGGAAGTCTTGCCAGCTGAAGACACTTCTGGTAGTGAGAGCAGGTGGGTGAAATCTTGTCTATGTGTCTGGTGAGTGGCAGGAATGGGGAGTTAGAGAGTGATCCTGATGGTGAACGTAGAGGAGCAGTGCAAGCAGTTGGACTGGGTGGGTGGAGCTGGCAGGTGGGAGAGAGAGTGAGCACCGAGCGGGACTACATCACGCAGGTGAAATTTTTTTTTTGTGTGGCTGATCATGAATGTCAGGGAAAGTAGTCTCGATGGTGAACAGTGCAGAGAGGTGCAAACAGTCAGAGCTGGTTGCTGAAGATGTCAGGTGGGAGATTGAGTGAGTGCCAAGCAGGATTACATATAAGTACCACAAACAACCCTACAGTATTTTGATACTCTTATTCAAAAATAAAGACAAACGCCTTGGCTTCCATTCAGTGCTTTTATCTACTGCACACTCCTCAGCTGCTAACATACATAAAGCAACTGTGTACTGCCATGAAGCAAGAGGTGCACACCACACTATCAACATGCTGCAAACTAACCAAGTACTGCAATAATAACTAGGTCCACTAGGTGGTTCTGTTGACTGATACTGATTACATTACATCCCTCCTTTACTTTAGATAAAAAAAATTACATCTTTCCTTTGTACCTATAACTGATACTTTCTAAAACCAAAGGTATTACGAATAACTCAAATATTATTACCACTGTCACATGTGGCTAAATTTCATCTCGCTAATGCTAGCTTTGTCAATGAGTTATTAATAATAATAATTATACATCACAGCTGCAAATGTAACTATGAGTACCAATAAAAGAAAAAATGTGATCTTTTTTTTATTTTTTTTTGTAAAACATATTTCTCTTTATTTATAGTGTTTAAGGTACATAGTCTTTAGGATAGGCAGGTGGCTGTGTATTATGTCTGGCTGGGTACCTCTGGGGTGGTGGGTTGGTGGTTGGTCATACAGGCTCTGTGTCATCCTCTTCCTCCAGGTTTGAGGCAGCATCATTGGGAGGCTGGAGTTTCTTGAAAAATGAAGAGTTACTGTTCACTGAGTGTCCATCTCTTGCAGCTGTGACCACTGAACCTTTCACTTGCATGACTACATAAGGCTTGGTGTTGTGTGGGGGTAGACAGTTTGTTAGTCTTTGGCTGCCAATACAGCACAGTATTGTCAGGTGCAATTGTAGTAGGTGTTGCATAGCGACGTCTGTCTGAGTAGGCCTTCATTTTGACTTTGGCAGCATGTTCTCTGTGTCTTAAGTCACTATCAGGCACTGTGTCTCTTGCAATCACAGCAGTGGGAATTTTAGTTGAACAGCAGTTCTGCAGGGGATTTATCTATGGTGCTATGTGGTGTGGAATGGTAGTCTCTGAGAAACTTGCATAGTTCCTGTTTCCATAATACACCTTGCATCCCAACTACTTCCAGGAATTTTCCTACAGTCCACATGAATCTCTCTGTAGCAGCATTCGTTTGTTGCCAGAGAGGGGTAGTTTTCCTGTGCTAATATCCCAAGTACATTGCAAAGTTGCTAAACTGATCACTGTTGAATTGTTTGCCATTGTCCATCTTCACAATTTTGGGAATGCCAAACAGAGCAAAAGCATTGTTCAGCACTGGTATGACAGCATTGGCTGAAGTGGATATAATGATCTCTACAAAAGGGTATCTAGAGTACTCATCTACGATGACCAGGAGATATTCTCCAGTGGGTAAAGGTCTGTAAAACTCTTCACAGACATTCTGCCAGCCTACTTCTCGTAGTTCAGACTTCTGCAATGGCTCAAGTTGCACGGCAGGCATTGTGGCCTGACATGCTAGGCAGTTTCTGACTGTGGTTTCAGCCCTCTGGTATATGTTTGGGAACCATACTTTTTCACAAAGAAATCTGTTTTTCTTCACTGTCCCTTGGTGTTCTTCATGAGCCAGTGATAACAGCTTGTGCCAAACTGTACAGGCTATGATTATTCTGGATCCTCATGGTATATCATTGCTTGGTGACACAGTGAATTTATTGCAAACTCAATACAGCTTTAGTTCGTCTGCATGGGGTGTATTACAGTTAATGGTGTACCATTTCCCATTTTGTATTAGTGCTTTAACTGTTCAGAAGACTGGATGCTTCAGTGTCTCTTGCTGTATTTCTTCCAGAGTCATTGCTTTAGGTGTGGTGTACTGCACTACAAAATTGACATATCCTTCTGCTGCTTTTGCTGCTCTTGAGCTTTCAGGTGTCTTTGCTGGAATTGGATGGCGTGACACATATTCAGCTGGATTGTCTTTTCCCTTTTTGTTCTGGACCTTGAAGTTATAAGGCTGTAGCCATAGACCCCATCATTCGATACGTGCAGGCGGTTTAGATCTCGAGTTATTCCATATCAGCTCTAGAGGTTTGTGGTCAGTGACCAGTTTTAATGAATTGCCATAGATATAAAGGTGAAAACATTCACAACTCCATACTATAGCTAGAGCTTCACACTCAGTCTGAGAATAATGCCTTTCAACCTTGCTGAGAAACCTGCTGGCAAATACTATGAGGTTTTGCTTTGAATGGTCTTTTTTGTAGGAGGATGGCACCTAGTCTTACCGGGCTAGCATCAACAATTATCTCTGTTTCTCTGGCTGGGTTAAAATATGCCATAGTTGTTTCACTTATAAGGCTTCTTTGAATGTCCCTAGTGCTGAGTCTTGTTCCTCGCCCCAACACCATTTCATGTCCTTTCTTGTTAGCTCTCTCAGTGGTGCTGTCACTGTTGCAAAGTTTGGAATGAAGCGAGAACAAGTAGCCATTTGAGATGGCTTCGAATTTCACCAGTGTCTTTTGGATTGCTGGCACTCTGAATGGCTTCCACTTTCTTTGGGCAGCTGATACTCCACCGGCTGAAAATATGAAGCTATAGAATTCTAGTCTGGTTTTATTAAACTCACATTTAGGGCGATTTAGAGTGAGACCATTTTCCCTTAATCTCTGGAAAATTCTGTAAAGTTTCTATCATATTACACAGAAACATAGAATTTGATGGCAGATAAGGACCACTTGGCCCATCTGGTCTGCCCATTTCTCTACTTATTGGATATGCTGCAGATCCTAGTTAACCAGCAGCGTACTTCCTCATACCCCCCACTATAATTGTCTTATGTTGGTCCCATGCATTTTTGAATTCCCCCACTGTTTTTGATCCCATGACCTCCTCAGAAAGGCTGATCCATGCATCCACCACCCTCTCTGTGAAAAAATAATTCATCATGTTGCCCCCGAGCCGTCCCCTCTATCTTCAAATTATGTCCCCTTCGATCTTGCGCATCTCTTTTTCTGAAATATGCTACACTCTTGGACATTGTTGAATCCATTGAGGTACTTGAAAGTTTCTATCATGTCCCCCCTCCCTCCTTTCCTCAAGGGTATACATATTAAGCTATTTTAGACTGTCTTCATATGGCTTCTGGTGTAGACCCTGCACTACTTTGGTTGCCCTCCTCTGGACTGCCTCCATCCTGTCTATGTCCTTGTGGAGATGGGGTCTTCCAGAACTGCATGTAATACTTCAGATGGGGTCTCATCAACTGTCTGTTCAGTGGGAAAACAACGTCCTGCTTTCTAATGGTGATGCCTTCCCTATGCATCCCAGAATTCCCCTAGCCCTCCTTATTGCCTTCTCCATTGCTTGCTTATCTTAAGGTTGTCAGATATGAGTATCCCCAGGTCCCTTCCCATTTTTGTTGTTGCTAGCACCTCCCCCCCACTGTGTACTTTTCCCCTGGGTTTTTGTTTCCCATGTGCATTACTTTTCACTTCTTTGCATTGAAACTAAGCTGCCATACTCTTGACCATTGCTCCAACCTTGCCAAGTCCCTTCTCATCCTTTTCACCCCTCCTTGTGTATCAACCCTGTTGCAGATCTTTGTGTCGTCTGCAAAGAGGTGTACTTTTCCTTCTAGCCCCTCTGCAATGTCACCTATAAACACATTGTCACCTATGTTCTAATTGATTCGTCCCGTGCACAATGATGTCATCACTTAGGTTTTTTATGCCATTAATGCTTTGCAATGTTTGACTTATAACATTCTTAAATACTTCTGCAGCCGATGATATCCCAAAATTTAGTCACTTGTACCTTCTGAGCCCCATGTGGGTAGAAAAAACAGTAATATACCTGTACCTGCTATCTAGATGCAGCTCCGGTTGATGGTATCCAGCTTTAAGGTCTAACATTGAAAATACTGTTGCTCCATTTAACTATTGGATTACATCATCCATGTTTGGGGTAATGTGATGCTCACATAAAATGGCTGTGTTAGCCTGTCACATATTGACAAAAATGTTCACTTTTTTGGGGTCTTTAGGTTCCGGTGGCATCATTATCGGTGAGATCCAGAGTATTCAGTCACCTCTTCAATTATGTCTTCTGTCTCAAGGAGCTTGACTTCTGCTTCAATTTTCTTTTGCATGTGGAAAGGAACTCTGCAGTGTGGCTGACTCGTAGCTTTTACTTCAGGATTGATGTGAAGGTGCACTCGGAGGTTTTTAAGCTTGCCAGTGCCTTGAAAGGGGTCAGGATAAAGGTTCACAAGCTGATCTGCCACAGTGCGTGTGTCTGTTAGGGGTGGTATTGCATTAATTTTGATTAGCCTCAATTCTGAAGCTGTTTGGTAGCTTAGAAATGAACTACCATTTCTTCAGACAACATAAAATGTCCCATGTGTGATTTTTTATTTAAACTCTATGGAACTGGCAAATTTTCCTAGAACTGTAAGTGCTTCTGTAGAACCAAATGAGTATATCTTTGCATTGTTTGGCTGGAATTCTGGGTGTACCTTCAGCATGTTGTATACTGTTTCACCTATAATGTTCGCTGTAGACCCAGAATCAATCAGTGCAGTCATCTTGATACCATGGATTTGTAACTGCGCGTGTGGTTGATTAATTTGCTTATGGCTGTTGACTACAATCACATAGGCCTCATCACTGCTAGCTGAGTCTGGTTTAGCTTCTTGAGCTTGTGGTGTGAGCTGATTGACCCTGCATCGTAAGTTGTACCTTTTATTTTTGTAACATGTAGACTTCTAATGTCCTGCTTGCCGCAGCTTTGAGCAGCATTTTCTGGTAAAGTGGTTTGGCTTGCCACACGCTCTGCAGTCTTTGCCTTTCACTGGACATTCATCATAATGCAGATATTAACACCACAGTTTCTGAACTGAGAGTTTGTGGCCTGCTTTTGTGGTGTGCTAGTGGGAACCAGCTTGGAATTTTGTCTGTGGCTGATTTTATAACAGTGGCATCTTCACTGGTCATCCCTTTCTCAGTGCCTGAAGCCTGCATGTCAGAAGTTTCAAGCATGCTGCCATAGTCATGGAGCTTGGTTAAGGACAGTTCCAGCTCTCTTAATGGTCTGTGACCCAGACTAGAGGAACTGAAGTTTTGTATAATCTGTGCTACATACATAGATACATAGACAGTGTCGGCAGATGAGGGCCTATGGCCCACCCAGTCTGCCCATTTGAGCTTGTAAGTTCAGTTTGTTTTCCTAGAAGTCTGTTGCACCTTACCCCTGACCTCCAGAATTCCTTTATGTCTATCCCATGCATTCTTAAATCCGTGATTGTTTCAGCCTCACCACCACTTCCTCTCTGGCAGTGTGTTCCACTTGTCCACCACCCTTTCTGTGAAGAAATTCTTTCTCATGTTTCCTCTGAATCGTCCTCCCTCCAACTTCATCCCATGCCCTCTAGTCCTGGAACATCTTTTTCGCTTAAAATAGTGTTTTCCTGCACCCTGTTCCTCCCTGTAAGATACTTGTATGTCTCTATCATATCCCCTCTCTCCCTCCTCTCCTCCAGGGAGTACATGTTCAGTTCCTTCAACCTGTCTTCATAGGACTTGTGATGCAATCCATGCACCATCTTTGTTGCCCTCCTCTGAACCTTCTCTACCCTGTCTATGTCCTTACGTAGGTATTTAATTATTTCTCTACATCATCAAACTCACAGTTCTTGGTTAACATGCATAGTCTGATATATGTCTAGATTCTCACTAAGTTGTTGTGAAGCTTTCTGAAACACATGTATTTCATACTGCACATTCTTTTCAGGAGAAAAATAGTTGGTGAACTTTTGTTTCACATAGACATACATAGAATGTGATGGCAGATGGGGACCAGTTGATCCATCTAGTTTGCCCAAAAAAGGTATTTTACCCCCACCATGGGGCCCACTTCTGGAATAAATAATTAATCGTGCCTGTTCTGGGCTAGACTGAACTCCCTAACCGTCTTTGCCCCCACCACCCACCGAGGCAGGCTGTTCAATGGGTCCACCACCCTATCTGTGAAGAAGTATTTATGTACATTGCTCCTGAATTTGCCCCCCTTAAGTCCATGACATGACCCCTAGTTCTGCTTTCATTGTTAACTTGGAACAGATTTTATACTTGTACTTTATTAATCTCCTTGAGGTAATGAAGATTTTAGTCATATCCCCCGAATTTCTGCACTGCTTGAGGGAGTATAGATTGAACTCCTTTAACCTTGTTTCATAAGATTCCTTGTGCAAGCCATACACCATCTTGGTTGCCCTTCTTTGTACTGTCTCCAGTCTGTCGATGTCTTTTTTCAGGTGCAGCCTCCAGAATTGGACGCAGTACTCAAGGTGGGGCCTAACCGAGGACCTGTAAAGTGGCAAGATCATCTCTTGTCTTCTGTTGGTGATGCCCCTAGCCACACATCCCAGGATGCTGCTAGCATTTAAAGCAGCTTTCTCACATAGTTTACTCACTTTTATGTTATCCAATATAATCACACCAAAGTCCCACTTCTGTTTTGTAGCCGTTAGTTCCCCCAACATCTGCGTATTTGTTGGTGCTTGCCGACAACGAGTCGTACATATCATGCACTCTCTCCCAGCAAAATGTAAAAGAAGGGCTTTTAGTCTCCCATCCCCAGTAATATTCATTATAGTAGTGTAATTTTTAAATTGTTGGGCCATTTTGATACACCGTGGTCCTATGGAGCTTGATTTAGCATCTAAATCAAAAGTTGGAAAACTGGAGTGACTGGGCAGAGCCATTATACAACTTTCAGAGGTACTCACAGCTATTCTCAGCTCCTTCTCTTCCTTCTTGTTCAGTTGTTTGGAAGTCTGATCCAAAGACAGGGTTTCTCTGTCTTGGTTCTGAATCCTTGTTGCCAGTGTAGTGCCTCTCTGGTTGGCAGGGACATGTTTTTAGCTATGGGTCGTGCTCTCACCATACCATGGCTAGAAACAAGTCTCGGCCAATCAGGACAGAAGGATTCCCTAACCCATTTTATATGCCTGTTTTAGTGTGATATATTCCATTTCTGTACTCCTGCTTTGGTTGTGTCCACTAATGCTTGTTTGCCTTGTCTGTTCTCTAGCTCAGTAGACTGCTGATTTTAAACCAGTTATAAAATGGATATGGAATTTACTGTGTCCTAATTGGTAGAGCCCCATCAAATTATTTTTATTTTTTATCATTTTTATTTTTTTGGAATTTCATGTTATTTCTTTTTATTCATTGTAAATTTAGTTGTATTTCTTGTTATCACATTTACAGTAATAAAATGCCTAAAAATGACCTTACACACACTAAAAATCACATTCCTAGTATACTGCACTATATTAAGCAGCATTACGCAATGGTCTTGAAAGGTTTCAAGAATCAGACAGTTCCACTTCTGCTTCCATACGGACCATCTGCATGGTAACAGTGGTGCCTAAACAACAACTGCTGCAAGCATTTATAAGGGATACATAACAGGGACCTGTGGAATATATGATTTATTTTCACAAGAGCTGTTTGACCTTAGGTAACCTCATGAGTGGCATAAGCCACGAGTGATGTGCCCAAGGTCAAACAGCTTGAATGAAAATAAATCATGTATTCCACAAGGTCCATGTTACGTATTTCATTTATGGCAAGGCAAGGCAAGGCAAATTTTATTTAAAAGACACCCATCCTGGAGGCTCTGGGTGCCGAACATTTAAAAGAAAATACATATTATACATTCTAAATAAAAACATAACAATATCACAGATATAGCACAATATATAAATTGGGATCCTTTAGGATCGTGCAGGGAGTTTTGTTTTAAACTGTTTATTTAATTTGTAATGTAAACTTACATGTGCTTTTTGTGGTTTTCCCAGTGTAGCTCTGCTTAGCATAGTGGTTGCTAAGCAGTTGCTATGGATGGTCCAACTTTACATTATGGACAGTGCATAATGAAAAAGTTTGATGCACAATTCTTTTGCATTTTTTGGGGGGCATTTGTTCGTCAAAAAAGTGAATACAAATTGAATTCTCTGCAAGTTTTTTGCTGATTATGAAATATCTAAAAGGTATCTATAAATGAAGCACCACTCATTTTGTAGATTTTTTTTGCTAACCAACTTTTGTGCTCAAAGTACAATGCTATCAATTTTCATTTTAAAGTTATTTGTATTTGTTTTGTCGAAAAAGTGCAAAAAAACTCATAATTTTCTGCTGTCTTTTGCTAATTATAAAAAAACTAAAAGGTATCTATGCATGAAGCACCACTGATTCTATAAATATTTTTGTGCTGGACAACTTTCATGCTTACAATACCATGCTATCATTTTTTGTTTTAAAGTTATTTGCATTTATTTGTCTAAAATATGAAAAACAAATGTAATTTTCTGTTGTTTGTTTGCTAATTATAAAAAAATCTTCGATATCTAAAAATGAAGTACTACTCATTTTGTAGATATTTTTGTGCCAAACAACTGCTCGTAGTATCATGCAATCATTTTTCATTTTAAAATTATTCACATTTGAATATGATTAGTACTTTTACTAAGGCAGAACATTCTAAATTGCAACTGTGTACATAAATGAGTGATGACATAGTAACTATATACATAAATTTCATTTATGTACACAGTAGCTCAAATATCAGGATTTATGTAATAGATATTTTGTCCACACCTATTGCATAAAATTCATTTTTGCCAATAAAAAGGTAAATTTTAACTTTTTTATGCATTTGTTTATCTGGAATGTTTCTGTTTACTTCTTTTTATACTTTGATTTTCTTGTTATTACTTATTTAAGAAAAACACAGGGCTCTACTAATTGGTCAGGAGCCACCCCAGCCATGCATTTATAGAGCAACAACCCAGTGTCTGTTACTTTTATGGCAGTCAAGACCCAGCTCATCCCACATATGTATGCCTCCCAGAAACATCTGGAAAAAAGTTTGGCAGTCATGTTAGTAAAGTAAAAAAACAAACTTGCACTCACTCATTAGTTAACATTTTGTAATAAGATCCTATCCCCACACCACACCAAAAAACACATACCACAAATAAAAATATCATTTCTAAATAATAACTAACCCATTTTAACTTTGTCTTCATATTTTTTTTCTTTTTAGACCTGTAATCCTCATCGCTGGTGTCTGGACTCCAGTCAACTGTACTTTCCTTGGCAGGCAGGTATTTCAACTCTCGACAGTAGCTTGTCATAAAAAAAAAAAATAAAACATACACCCTTGTCCCAAACATAACAACCTTTTTTGTTTTCTTTCCACAAATTCATTGCTGCATTGCAAATACAATCGCCAATCATCTCTATGAAACTAAATGTTATACCCCTCAACATCTCCCAAAGGCAACAGCATAACAGTGTAAATATCCCACATGACACAAACCAAGCCAAAGTCACCATTTTTATGATCAAAGAGGAGCAGATGGTCAGGCAGCTCTCACAAAACACATGTGTTCCTTTACTGACTTTCAGCTCCAGTTCTCGCTTCACTATGTGCTAGATGAGAGGGCAGCTCTCACATAACAGACATGCTTTACTACTGACTTTCAGTTCCAGTTCTTCCTGCACTAAGTGCTAGAGGAGTGGATGGCTTCCACAAAGCTAACATGCTTCACCACCAGCTTTAGCTTCCAGTTCTTCCTGCACAAAGAGATGCTCTCCACCACCTGCTTTGGCTCCTGTACTCCCTGCACTACAAACTGATAGTGACCTTACACACCTAAGTTGACAACACTTCAGAATTTAAAAGGTTAGTTTAAGTTGGCCCAGTGGTGCTGAGGGCAGAGGTGCTGGACACCTTACCTTGTGTTGCACCAACGACCCTTGTTTAGGAATGGACATGGGTCACTGGGGGTTGGCAGGGAGGAGGAAGACTGAGCATCCCCAGGACTGCTCTCCTTCTCCAGGGAGGGGCGTCAGTAGGGCCCAGCGATTGTCTGCCCCCTAGCAGAGGCTGGGAGGTGGCACATCAGCTCTAAAAAATGTGGGAAGGGGACTGAGGCAGATGCTTAGTGAGGGTACCCATGGGAGCTTGCACACTGACACCGCTGGTGCCATTGCACACTGCAGCATCTCAATGGAAGAACTGGAAAAACAAGAAGAAGTGGGAGTCCTCTGCAAAGATGATGATAGTCCCCCACTGCAAAAGGCCCAGGAAGGCAACACCCCAAATGATCATCTGGTCCGGTGGGCTGAGTCGCTCCCAACCCCCTGCCATGAAGGATAAGTCATAGGCTTCAGGGAAGGGGGCCTCATATCTGGTGTCTGTGTGGGGGGGATGTCAGAGGGGCAGCAGAGGACTCTGAGGGGGAGAAAAATAGTAAGGAAAAAAAAAGGTTAGTTTAAATAGTACAGAAATCTCATCTATTTATTTATTTATTGTAATGTTTCACCAGAAAAGGTACACTGAGCAAAAAGATGCTCATCTCATGGTGCGACCTGGGGGTTACAGAGGAGAGCAACTGAATACATTGGTACATTGAAATTAAATTACACATCATGGGGAGGTGGTTACAACAAGTACACAGTACGGTGCACAACAGGAACTAGAAATTAGCTTTTTGCTATCAGAGTAAGGAGTTTCCTCTTGCTATAAGAGTAAGGAGGCAACTGACTGAGTCAGCTAGAACATTTTTGCTCGAACATTTCTAACTGGGGGTAAGTAGACAGATACAGTATTATAAGTGTAAGGGTCAGCAAGGTAAATTGGGACCTTCAGTCAGGGTATAAAAAAAGCAGTAGTTACCAGTGTGGTAGTCTGAGTTGGGGAGAAGGCAGCTGACAATCATCCTTGCCATTAGCTGGGTGAGGATAGCTGTGAATTATGGGGCATGGCTTAGGCAGATGTGAAGCAGTTGTCTGTATTTAGACATCCCTAGCCTTCTTACAAGAGCACTATAAAAAGTCTCCCTCCTAACATATCCGAGCACTTGAGTGGAACAGGAGTGACATCCTAGGTGTCAGCAGGTGATGGCAAGCATGCAGGGAGCTCTGCAGGTTCACTAAGGTAAGGTAAGGTACCTGTTTACTTATTGCTGCCTGAGTAAGAGAGTACTGAAGGAAGGTAACGGGGCAAAGGAAGGGAGGAAACAGGCTGTAGAAGCAGTAACTACCTGTTGAGTGGCAAAAGAGGATACACCCTATCTTGGGTGAGGTTACAAAGAGGTTAAAATAAAGTAAAAAAGGGAAAACTAGAAACACCCTATCTAGAGCAGAGGTACAAAGGGGTTAAGTAAAATAAGCAAGGGGAAAACTAGAAACGCCCTATCTAGAGTAACAGTACAAAGTGATAAATTAAAGCAAGAACACTGTCTAGAGTAAAGGTAAAAAGTAAATTCCAGTAAAAAAGTAAAGAGTTGATGGAATGGGAATTTTGGGAGTGGTGCAGTGCAGCAGATGTAGAGCTGCAGTTTTCGGAGACATTCTGGAGACTGATGTGCTGCCCCATCTGCATACACCTCTCTGGGCTGAAGGATGAGGTCACTGGACTCTTGGCCAAGTTGACTAGGATTCAGGGGACTTCTTCCTCCACAAAGGCCACTAATTCTGCCACTGATGCTCCGGAGGATACCTAGGAGAATGAGGGCTGGCTGGACTGTGGTGGGCTCTGGGAGGTTGGGGTGGTGTGTTGGGGCACATTTCTCAGCCTGTGCCACTACAGAACTAATTTGCTGCTCTGGCAAGGCAGGACTGCTGGGATGAGGCACCCATAGTAGTGGTCAGAGAGGATGTGGGGGTCCTTTGGAGGGGAGGACTCAAGGTGGGAAGTAGAGGCCCCCAGCACAGGAGGTAGCAACTTCTGGTGGGGGACTCGATTGTTGGGGGGGGTATATTTGGAAACAGAAAGGGAGGGAAAGAGGAAGGTGAGGTGCCTTCCTGGTGCCTCAGCTTGGAGGGTTGGAAAGTGGATCCTATGGATCGCTAGAACAACTGGGCAGGAAGGGGAGCTGGATGTCCTTGTCCACCTGGGGACTAATGACTGGACTAGGGATGGGTCTGGGATTGTGCAGCGGGATTGTAGTGAGCTAAGGAGGGATCTTAGGCAGGTAGTGCACCCAGTGGCTTTTGCTGAGGTGCTGCCTGTCTATGACTGGGGGGGAGGATAGGGTTCTCCACACCAGGAGCTTCAACTCATATTTGAAGGAATGGTGCAGAGAAGAGGGGTTCAGCTACATTTGGGACTGGAGATCAACCTGAAGGGATCTGGGCCTATACAGGGGTGTTGGTCTGCATTCATCTGGAAGGGGAACCACAGTCCTCTGTGGACAGTTTAAATGTTAACATTTAAATTAGCTGAGGGGTGTGGCAGCAGAAAAAAGGAAGGCATAAACTTCCCCCCCACCCACAGACTGTTTCAAGTTTCAAGTTTCAAGTTTATTGCAGGAAAACTCCATTGAGCAAGCTCATTCACAAGGAGGTCCTGTGACATAAACACTTAAAGTACAAACACAGATAGGTAATAACAGTATATACATGAAATGCACATTACATGATACAGGCTGGATATACATACAAGGGTACCACATAGGGTGACCGCAGGTGGTACACAGTGATATGAGACAGGGAAGCGACTTACAGGTTGCATACTGATAAATGAAACATGATGACTGGTGTGCAATACATATACAGTATTTTGGCAGCTAGAACAAACAACAGTCTACAACTGATAAGGGGGAGGAGATTTGATAGAGTAGCAGTGGGCGTAAGCAAAGATAAAGCCAGGGGTAGAAGGGAAGGAAAGCAGTTAATATGACAAATCAATTATACCTTACCAGTGGATAAATATGGCACACATGGGGAAGGAAGAGACTTAATGACAGTTACAGGTGTCTTTTATTTTGGCTGAACTTAGCGATTTGTAGAAGTTTATTGAAACTGTGCTAGTTAGTTTCAGTACGGTTTGTAATTGGTTCCAAATGGAGAGAGGAGCATGTCTATGCTTACGTTTACCAAAGGAAGTCGTCCTTGATATGTCAAGCATAATAAAGTCAGATTTTCTTAGCGAGTATGCACTATATGAGATACTAATAAGGGAAGAGATGAGCTTGCAATTTCTGCAGGAGCAGTTTAAGAGTCCATAGCCCAGCATGGAGCAGGCGTCTAGTAGTAGGCATGTCCAACCAACAGTTGCATATAAGTCACAGTGGTGAACAGTAAGGAGGTTGGTAATGAACTGTAATGCGGTGATAAGGATGTCAGTTTACTTAGATTTGCAAGATGGTGGAGGAATAGATTACATCACCATAGTCGAGTAGGGGGAGAAAAGTGGCCTGTACAAGCTTGTTTCGAGTTTCATGGGGGAAAAGGGGCCTATTTCTGTGGAAGAAACCTAACCTTGCTTTTAACCTTCTAGAGACATCTACGATGTGGTCACTGAAAGATAATTTATTGTCGATCCAGATACCTAGATATTTAAATTTGGTTACAACTTCCAGAGACTTGTTTAGCGTGGTGACAATGAAGTCTTGGGCAAGGGTATTGGGGGGACCTGTGACAGCACTGCGGGAGAATATCATCGCTTTAGTCTTCTTAGCATTGAGCAGAAGCTTTGCCTTTATTAAATTATGCTCAAGTTGATCAAGACTGAAACAGTGAGGAGGGAGGATCTGAGGGGAGAAACCCCCTCAGGGTGCAAAACAAAGAAAAAAACAGTATGGTAGAAAACAAAGGGGATGGAAAGAAGAACTGTAAAAAGAGAGGGGAAAAGGAGGCAGGACAGGAAGGAACGGGGGTATCAGGCAGAGTGGGAACAAAGTGTGGAAGGCCATGAGTGCAAATGCAAGATGTCTAGGAAATAAAATTCTGGACCTAGAGACCATCATGGTCGAGGCAGACCTGGATATTGTGGTCATTATTGGGTCATGGTGCACAGGAAACCATGAGTGGGACATGGCCATCCCAGGCTACACTCAGTTCAAGAAAGATAGGTTGGAAAGGAAGGGGTGGTGGTGGTGCTGTATGTAAGGGAGGGTATCAAGGTACTAGAGACACAGGGGCTCCAGCAGGAAATGGAGGAGTTGGAGGTACTGTGGGTCCCTCTGGAGACAGGAACTGGAGCCACTATTCTGACTGGCATGATCTACAGACCCCCAGCACAAGGTGGGGGGACTGGATAGGGCACTGGTGGAAGCCATTAGCACAATGGCAGAAAAAAGGGGAGGTGCAGCTGGTGGGGGACTTCAGTCTGCCAGATATAGACTAGAGCCTCACAGCTGCAGCTTCAGCTAGAAGCAGGGACATCCTAGACTCCATGTAGGGGGCATTTCTGAGGCAGCTAGTCTGGGAACCCACTTGTGATGGGGCAGTACTGGACCTGGTCCTCACAAACAGGGACTGTATTGCAGATGTCAATGTGGAAGGCCACCTGGGGACAAGTGATCACTGTACAGTGTGGTTCAACATAAGGATGGCAGTGGAAACTTCAATTGTGCTTACACAACTGGATGAGATGAATGCTTGTGTGACTTTGATACATTCTGGCTGTTTGCCTTTCTATCTGTGGGTTACACCACCCTGTAGGGGTATGATGCAAGGAACCCTAAAGGAGGGTTGCACCCCCATAGACGCCATGGGAATTATTCCCTTGGCTAAAGGTAGCTTAGGAAGAAGCCCACAGGAAAGAGAGATGAGCCACTGGAAGAGGAGGAGGGGTGGATGGTTGGGCAATGAGAAACGATTCCTGGAACATCCCAGGAGGAGTGGCCTTTTAAGGCCTGATGGGAGGAGTAACATTGTTGCTCTGCCCATTGAACTTCAGGCTTGAAGCCTTCCCATTCAATTGTGCTTACACAACTGGATGAGATGAATGCTTGTGTGACTTTGATACATTGTGGCTGTTCACCTCTCTATCTATGGGATATACCACCCTGTAGGGGTATGATGCAAGGAACTCTAGAGGAGGGTTCCCCCATAGGTGACACAGAAATTATTCTCTTGGCTAAAAGTAGCTTAGAAAGATGCCCCCCAAAAATACCCAAAAGGGTGTCGAGCATCAAAGAGGAGAGAAATAGAAGATGTCTAGACCTGAAATTAATGAGAGAGACATAGATAGGAAGGACAGGAGAAGAATGAGAGAAGGGAACGATGAACCAAAGAAAATCTAATAATATGCAGAAGGGCGGACTTCCTAAGGAGAAAGGGAACAGCCGGGGCCACCATCCAACTCGGTCCAACAGTGGAACCTAATTACGGAACCTATGAAAGCACTAACCCTGTCTAATATTATGACCATTGGCATAGAGAAGAAGTAAAACCCCCTTTGAGGAGGAAACCGCTGGGGATCCAAGACCTAGGTTGCCTTCCCTCCAGGTTGATGGACAGATTGAATAGTGACAGCTCAGCTACAGCAATTAAAAGTCGAGAGCAAGGAAGGAGGAAAAGTCCAATTTAGAGGAAGCTCTCACTCTGATCTTCTAAATGGATAGCTGTTAAGGGATGCAACAATGTCTCTGCAACTAGAAGCTTGAAAGCAAGAGATGATGTACAATGATGGAACTGATCCTTGAAGGCCTGAATGGTTCAAGGTGAGGAATGAAATGAATGATGTACAATTATGAAAAGAGGCCTAGAAGGCTGGTATGGCTGAGATGAAATAGGATGAACGATGATGGAATGAAGCCATTGAAGCTGGTACAGTTAAGGAAATGAATGATGCACAATGATAGATAGAACCCACCAGCCCCCAAACAAAGGGGCAATAGACACGATGGCATGTCTCTCAGTGGAGAGCAGGACAAGTCAAGGTAGCATGGACCTGAGCGGATTATGCTTCAGTAGTTGATGTAAAGGAGTAGACCCACATATAGGTCGGATGACCGTGGAATACCAGATGTGGTCATGAGAAGACTGATAGTGATAACCACAGGAATGCAGCAGTTTGATGAAGTAGCATAAGACCTGGTGAGTGGTATGTATGATTAATTGATGATGCTTGATTAAACAATGTGAATAAATAGACCCTGAGGATGGACTAAGCAAAGGAAAACCAGACTTAGGCACAGGGACACCAGACAGACTAGGGTAAGAGGAGGATATGAATAAGGAAGGTGATGGTAGGATAGAACCCCCACCCAAAAGAAAGCAAAGGCCAGAGAAGGAGCAGAATGGGGGGCACAGATTGAGGAAGGAAAAGAAACAAGGGCAGAGGGAACATTAGGAGAAAGGCAAGGAGAGCCAAATACGGAAGGCGAGTGTCGATAGGGGAATGAAGAAGGGCACGAGATGAGGAAGGAGAAGAGGCAAGGGTTGAAGGAGCAGGGGGAGGTGAGGCCACAGCACAGCAGTGCTGAGAGTCAGGACTGTGCCAGGATGGAGGTACAGGAGGCAGGAATACAGGAGAAGAAGGGTGGAGGTCTTGCACAGAGCAGCCCAGGAGATGAGGAGAGACCCCAAAGAGGGCAAGCAGCAGATTGGAGATGCCCTGAGAATCACCGAGATACAACATGAGGGTTTCACAGTAGGAGGGACAGGCAGAAGGCCTTGGCCTGCTGGCATGCCTGGATAAGTCTATGTGTCACATCCATGGGCAGCAGAAAGCAACTCCACACCACTCACAGCCATGTAGAATGCACATAAACAGGCCTGTCATTTGGGAGGGATGTGATTACTGCAGGATTCAGTGCTAAAATCATGAGACTACTGAGCAAAAAGGGTTCAGTGGAGGCTTTTTAATAATATTGCTGCCACTGCAGGAAAACAATCAGGATCCTGTCACAAAATTATAGGGCAGTAGTTGGTAGAGAGGGTCCTATCACATAAATGGGATATAAATTCCCTAAATGTTCAAGCAGCAGAGAGGTGAAGAGACAAATAAATAGACGAGAAAGACATTGTTCAGAAAGGAAGCTGGATGACAGACCTTCAGAATAACAGGCCTTCCAAAAGTTCAGTTTGTATGCCATTGTGATGCATCAGAAGTGCATGCGATAACAGGCTCATCATGAGGAACAAGGCCAAGGAACAAGTAAAAGTAATGGGAAGGCGGGAGTAAGGAACACGCCAGTGCAATGCAGGAGTGGGGAGCAAAGGGTTCAGTGGAAAGGACAAAAGCAGGAAGCGAGGTGTGTACTGGTTTAGGATAGCGAACGATAAGAAGGGTCAGTGCAGAGCTCAGAAGAAGAGGGGAGCAGATGGAGGTGCAGAATGAATGAGGAGCATGAAACAGCAGAAATGCAGAGAGCCAGTAAGCAATGTAGGAGGTGAGGAGCAAAGCAGGCAGCGGGAGGAGTGAGCAAAGGGCAAGGTGCTAATGGAGTGGTGGAACACAGAGCTCCGGCAGAGCCGAGCAAAATTAGCAGGCAAATTGGAAGGACAGGGAAGAGAATGAGTACAGGAGCAGGAATGGAAGGGAAAGGGAACGAGCAGCACAAAATGGCCGTAGCATGAGCTGTAGGAGGGGAGAAAGGGAGTGTGAGAGAGGGAATTGCAGAGCCAGCGGCTGTGAGAGGGGGCGATCCAGGAGACAGACAGCAGAGAATGGAGGAGAGCAGGCGGGCGGAGGAACTGCCAAAACTCGAAGAGGCAGGAAAACACAAGATAGGAAAGAGCAGCAGCGCCTCTGGCCACAGCAAGAAACGATTTCTGGAACAGCCCAGGAGGAATGGCCTTTTAAGGCCTGATGGGGCAGTGACGTTGTTGCTCTACCCATTGAACCTCAGGCTTAAAGCTTTCCCAAAACCACACAAGGGCAAGGGTCCTGGACTTTAGGAGGGCAGATTTTGAAAACAAAAATGGGTGAATGTCTCAGATGATCTAGCAGGGGAGGTCTGACCTGGGTGTGGTGGAGGAACAGTGGGCTAGGTTAAGATAAGACATTGTACTGTAATGTTATATAATGTAAAATGTATTTATACAAGGTGTCCTTCCTGTGCTCAGGGTGCCCTTACAATAATCACAACAATATTTAAAATACATAACACTTATAAAACGTGTATATCATACATCAAGTATCTAGGAATGCTTGATAAAACAGGAAGGTTTTAAGGAATTTTTTAAAGCTTTCTACAGTCAGGCTATCTCGTATCTGATGAGGTAGAGAATTCTACAGGGTAGGTGCCATAAAGGCAAAAGATCTTCTACCAGATGTTTTCAGGATTACCCTGGGAATCTCTAGCAATAGCTCAACAGAGGATTGGAATGAGTGAGAGGGACAGTAAGAAGGCAGGGAGTTCTTTCAGGTAGTGAGGTTCCAACTCATGTAGGGCCTTATAGGTCAGCAACGAAACCTTGAAGGTAATCCGCCACTGTATAGGTAGCCAGTGCAGATAATGCAGTACAGGTGTTATATGACTAGATCTAGGGACCCCAGTCAATAACCTGGCTGCCACATTCTGCACTAGCTGCAATCGGCGGATATCCACCCCCGGCAGCCCTAGATAGAGGGCACTGCAATAGTCAAAATGACTGGTAACTAAGGCGTGGACCAAGGTAGGAAGGTCTTCAGGCAGAACCAGGTGCTTCACCAGGGCTATATTCCTTAGATAAAAAAAGAAAAGAAGACTTGACTACGGCTGGCACCTGCACCCTCTGGGTCAAGCCCACATTAAATATAACACCTAGATTACGCAACTGGCTAGAGGCCATAAGCAGGGTCCCCCAGACATAAACCTGAGGGCTTCCCCACCCATGCCCCTAACATCCTAACCCCAGAATCCACCACCAATACCTCTGTCTTTCCTGGGTTCATCAGAAGCCAACTGGTACTCATCCAGTTCTGTATCTCCACTAGGCAGTTGTTAAACACTGTGATTGAATCAGACTCCTGTTTGGGTACAAAAGACATGTACAGCTGAGAATCATCAGCATAGCAATGAAAACTCAGCCTATACCATCTTATAATGTCCCCCAATGGAAGCATATACACTGCGAATAACATAGGGGACAACACCGAACCCTGTGGAACCCCACAGGGCAGGCAGTGAGGAGTCGAGGAATAAATCACCGACATCACTCTCTGAGACCTGCCCTCGAGGAATGATCAAAACCAACTGTTGTGCTGGCTGGGGTCTGTACATGAACCCCAGTTCAGTTTTATGAGTTCACTCTGTGTACATGGGTTGGCCTTTCTGCCTCACCATGCCCTGCTGGAGTGGGCATTCTCTCTATCAACTTTGATAGGCTAGGATAGAGTCTAGCAGGAAAGGTTATTATCATGGCTGGATGTTCATTGTGATTATTAAGGCCTTGAATCCACCCTAGATGAATTACATATCCATCTATCTGACGGGCCAGACAGTAGTGATATTGTCCCACTCACATTCAAACCCAGGTAATATTGGGGAACTGAAACATTATAAAATTAACATGACCTCCCGGGTGTAACTCCTAGAGTACAGGGACTTATTACCTACAGAGGCACAGATAATGTACAAAAAGGTAAATTAACACATGATTGTTGCTACATTCCTCATGCTGGTACTTTAAAAATTACAACAGATGGCTAGCAACACATTTTACAATGTGAAGACCCACACTGTAATATATTATTATTACATAAATACCTAGGTTAGTGTCATTATGACCCTTCCAGGGGAGACCAGTGTAGAATAATGGATTGGCTCAGGCATCATGGGAAAACAATGAACTGTCTAGTGGTTAAAATCTTTGATTACCTCGGACAGTCCCATTGCAATATACCAGAGATACATGCCCATGAGCATGAGGGTGATTACGGAGAATATGATGTATTTGCTCTAGGGGACAAAATAGTTCTGGCCCATCAGACAGATGGATATGTAATTCATGTAGGTTGGATTCAAGGCCTTAATAATCCCAATGAACATCCAGCCATGTGATAATAACCTCTCCTGCTAGACTCTATGCTAGCCTATCAAAGTTGATAGAGAGAATGTCCACTCCCGCAGGGCATGGTGAGGCTGAAAGGCCAACCCATATACATGGAGTGAACTCAGAAAGCTGAACTGGGGTTCAAGTATGGACCCCAGCCAGCACACTGTGGACTGCCCCCATCAGTCCACAAAAACACCCCAGGCATTCTAGCATCAACCCACGATCCACGGTGTCAAATGCTGCTGACAGATCAAGGAGAACCAAGATGGACTGGGATCTCTGATCTCTCTCGCCATCAGGGGATCATTTAGCACCTGGACAAGGGCTGTCTCAGTGCTATACTGTTTTCTGAAGCCCGACTGGAGAGGGTCATAGATATTGTGGCTGGTGAAATGATCCTCCAGCTGCAGAGTGATCACCTTCTCGATAACTGTCCCTACAAAGGGTACGTTCGAGACTGGCCTGTAGTTTGCTGGGCAGTCTGGATCAAGGGAGGGCTTTTTCAGAAGGGGGCAAACTACAGCCTCCCTTAAGGGATCCGGAAAGATCCCTCTCTCCAATGAAACCGACACTATCCCAGTAAGGACTGGGTCGATAACCTCTACACACCCCACTAGAAGGCGAGTAGGGCCTGGATCCAAACTACAGTAGTAGGTCGTAGAGTATGGACAAGCCTCACTATATCCATGACTGCTGGTTGGCTAAAGGTGAACCAAGCCAAATGGGCATCAGTACCACCCGACTGACCCATGCAAGGCCCATTGGAAGGACGTTGGCTGATCTCATCCCTGATGGTGGACACCTTATCAGTGAAGAATTGGTCAAACTCCTCACACTGTACTTGTGACAAGGCTCGACCAGTCTGAAGACAGGCTGGATTGCACAGTCTGTCCACAGTCCGGAAGAGCTGGACTGGCCTATTCCTCACTGTAGCAATTTTCCTGGACAGGAATTCTGCCTTCTTATGGGAGATTGCTGATTGGTAGATCTTATAATGATCCAACAATCTCAGTCTATCCACCTCCAGGCAAGTTTCCCTTCAGCATCTTTTCGATCTTCGCCCCCTTTCTTCAGCTCATGGATCTCACCAGTAAACCAGGGACCCCTTGAGCGCAGAGTAAGTGGGCAAATTTGAGTTGGAGCAATGACATCAAGGGGCCCCTACAAAGGCCCTATTATAGGCCAGCACCAGGGGCCCTGGGTCAGTGGTATTCATTGGTAATCGTGAGAAGTCCAGCTCCATCATTAGGCCTTCCAAGGTAACTCTTCTCAAAGGATGGATCTGTACTAACTCCTTAGGGGCAGGCCTCTTTCAGGCAGCTGCGAAACTGAATCTTAGGGCGTGATGATTGGACCAACCGATTGGCTCCACCTCCACATCAGAGACCTCCATTCCCAGATGGAATATCAAGTCCAACGAGTTTCCCCCCCTCATGGGTTGCAGAGGTAATAACCCATGTCAGGCTCAATGTAGCCATCAATTGGAGGAGGTTTTGTCCAAAAGGCGAGAGTTCATCGTCGACCCAGGCATTGAAGTCCCCCAGCATTAACCATCTGGAGGACTCCAATACCATCTCAGTGATGAAGTCCGCAACCTCCCTCAGGAACTCCCTCCCATCACCTGGTAGACGGTAAATGAGAAGGATCCTGTAGCCTGCACCTGCACCTACCATACACTCAAAGGAGTTGGTACATCCAGCTGGCACCTCTCTAAGATCCAGTTCCTGTCTAAAACAGACTGCAACCCCCCTACCTCTACGGTCCACTCTCAGGCGGCCAATCACCAAAAACCCAGCTGGAACCACAGACTTCAAAATGGAGCCTGCATTCTCATCAAGCCAGGTCTCGGTGATGCAAGCCAGGTCAGCAGAAACAATAAGATCTGCAACTACTACGGTCTTATTTCTGATAGACCTGGCATTGTTTAACACCACCCGAAAGGGCCGAGAGTTCAGTGATGACTCCACTTCCTGCCTGACTAAGTCAGAACCCTTGGGTATGGGCACAAGACAAGGAAGACCTCTTTCCTGCACCCATATCACCCCAGGGCATCTCCTGGTTCTCACTGTCTCTATCCGCCCACTCCTTTCCTATCCCCCCCAAGAGTTCCAGGATCTCTGACTCCTTGCACTCCTCCATCTCAAGATTGTGAAGGCAACAAACCTCTGCACAAAGGAAGTAAGTAAAGTAGGAGAAAAAAGAGGCCACTATGGTTCTCAAAGAATGTGGCCGAAATGGTAAAGGGTCAAAGGGTAGCATTCAGGATGTATAAAGAGACACAGAGGGATGAGGATAGTGAGGTGTACCAGAAGAAGCAAAGAGAAGCAGGGAAAGTGGTGAGGATCACAAAGGCTCAAGCTGAGGGAAACAAAAAAACAAGGGGTAACTAAAGGGGGCAAGACCTTTTTTAGGTACATATGTGAAAAGAGGAAGATGAGGGAAGGGATTGTGAGGTTAAGAAGGGCAGGGGGGGACTGTGCAGAGGGGCATCAGTAAGAAGCAGATATCCTGAACAAATATTTTGTTCAGTCTTCAGAGAGGATGGGGAAAGGGATGGGCCATATAGAAATACTGGAGGGAGGAAGGGAGGTAGACACAAAGTCCATTTACAGAGGAGAGAGTCCTGAAGAGACTTGCAAATCTGAAAGTGGACAAAGCTATGGGGCCAGACAGTACACCTAAAGGTATTGAGGGAGCTCAGGGAGGTACTGGCTGCACTCTGACAGCCCTATTTAATAACTCACTGGAAACAGGAGTGGTTCTGGAGGACTGGAGGAGGGCAGATGTAGTCCTTCTTCGTAAAAGCGGTAGCAGAGAAGAGGCTGGCAACTACAGGCCAGTTATTCTGACATCAGTGGTGGGGAAGTTAATGGAGCTGCTGCTCAAGGAAAAGATTGTGGAGTATCTTGAATCTAGTGGGTTACAGGACCTGACACAGCAAGTATTCATGGAAGGGGGGGGGTCATGTCAGACAAATCTGATAGATTTCTTTGACTGGGTGACCAGGGAACTAGATCACAGTGGATCAGTGGATGTGGCCTGCTTCGACTTTAGTAATCTAGATTTAGTATTTGCCGTATTGGTCCTTGCAAGAACAGATCCAGAAGCAAATAATTTGATACCTTTTAATGGACCAACATAGATGTAACAACAAGAACAAAGTGCTCTACCTTTCGGACCATCCAGTCCTTCTTCAGAAGCCTAATGGCCATGGTCAGAGTAGCTCAGTTGGCAGCACATCCACCTCTGTGCCAGAAGCTCGTAGATTCTAGACCCACACTGGGATTGGGCTCACACCTGAAATGCTGGCACTTGACTGCAGTACTGGGGGGGGTGCTGTAATGTCAGAGTGTGCCATCCTTTGGATGAGATGCTAAACTGGGGTCCCTTCTACTTCATCTCTGGTGCTGTCCTGGTGGGTGTCCAGGTGGAAGTAAAATAACCTACAGCACTTTTTCGCAAGAGTAGGGGAATTTTTATTGAAAAAAAGGGCTTCAAACAATAGAAATTACAAATACATACAGGTTGAACAAAAGAATTTTCCCAGCCCATGACATAAATTATAACAAGAAAACCATTAGTTCAAAGAAGCAAAATAATGAACAAAGAAATGCAACATTCCAAGGACATAACATGCAGTTAACTAATAAACACTTTATCCCAATGAACCCCAGAAAGCTTAACTTTCTCCAATGCATAAGTATCAATATCCTTTTGTTGTATCCATTTTAAGGCAAACTGAACATTCTTAAACAATTCAGTATGTGTTACCAGATGCTATTGAGTGACCCAGAAGCTCCTGACTTGCCAAATGTGAAACTTAAGGATCGCAAAGATCACATAAAAAGTGTCTTCATTATAGTGGCCTTACCCTGGAGGTAAAATACCAGACATGAGACCTGGATATGACAAGTGGCAAGCAATGCTTCCCCCCATTCTTGTGCTAGCAAAGCTCAAAAAGGCCTTATGTACGGGCATTCAATGAACAAATGTTCCTGAGTTTCCAAGGTTTGTTGACATTCCTGGGGCAGTATCTATGTACAAGCTGCTTATGCTTACTATTGAGTTTGACTCCCAGTTTTCCATAATTACTGATCCAAGCCACATCCCACACATACACAGGCAATCTAGGGCTTGTTAACTGCTTAAAAATAAATGGCAGCCTGTTCTGTGGGTAATGTGGGAATTACATGTTCTCTAACCATTCAGCTTGTAATATGGCACTATATAAGACCTTTCTTTCCATAATCTGTATCTGTTGTATCGTAATTCCCCATCTGATGATATGTTTCAATTGCTCCAAACTATAACCCGGAACAGCAGAAATGTTAGCTAGTATCCTGACCTTCTTATTCTTCCAAGCATCCAGGCAGGGGGTTAAACAAGTCAAGACTAGAAATGTCCAAAGTCTGTACCCAAGTTTCAGAGCATGTCCAAAATTATAGCAATTTGGCATCGCCAAAGCCCAGTTCTTCAAAGCCCAGCTTGACGATTGCCGTTCCACTCCAGCTGCCTTCTGGAAGACGCTCTACACACTGCTAGGCTCCCCTCTCACTGTGCCTCCCAAGCCTTCAGTCCCCTGATAGTGCTGGTGATGCTGCCTCCTCCTTAAACCACTGCTTCACCACCTGTGCCTTACCCCACGGGCACCCCCCCTCCCCTCTCTCTCCTCCCCGTACTCCTCTCCTCGTCCCACCCTCTGCCTCCAGCTGCACTCCCAGGTGGTCCCCACCACATACCACACACACTCTCCCCCACCTTCCCCTGCAAAATTTCCCCATTACCCCACTTGAGGTACTCTGTGCCTCAAATCTCTTAACTCTACCAAACAAAGCCCAGATGGAATCAACCCCAAACTCTTGAAAATCTCATCTCTGATCATTGTCCCAACTATCACCCATCTTTTTAACCTTTCTCTCACATCAGACTCCCTACCCAAAGCCTGAGAGCTAGCCAAAGTCATTCCTCCACACAAAGGGGGCAATCCCTCTAATCCTGGCTACTACAGACCTATCTCACTTCTCCCCTCCCTCTCCAAGATCCTTGAATCCCTCATCTCCAAAAGACTAAACTCCTACCTGTCCTCCAACATCTTGTCTCCTTACCAATCCTGCTTTTGACAACACCATTACACATCCTTATCCCTTCTCCATCTTACCAACCATATTCACACTGCTATGGACAGAGGCCACCTGACTTCAGCCATCTTCGTAGGCTTAGCCAAGGCATCGACTTCGTTGCCCGTAAACTCCTAATCAATGACCTTGCTTCAATTGGCCTCCCTCCTCCTGCCGTAGATTGGCTTAAGGCCTACCTCTCTGACAGGTTTCAGTTTGTGCAGCTGGGGAAAATCAAATCTCAACCTCCTCTCATCCTAGCCATAGTTCCACAAGGGTCAATCCTCAGTCCCACCCTTTTATTCATCTTCATAAATAATCTGCCATCTGTCTGCCCTACTTCACTTGTTCAAATGTATACTTATGACTCTGTGATATTCGCTTCAGGCCCCACTCAAGCTCAAGTTGACTCTACCCTCCAAGTCAACTTTTCGAGAGTATGCTGTGCTGGCTCGATGCAAAATCTCTCAAATGCAACACTAAACAAACAGTCACAATGGCATTTGGTTCTGCCCAGAAGCTGGCCAAACTGTTGTATCCCCCCCCCACCCTCTGAACCCTAGATGGGTCCAAAATCAAGGTAGTCAATAGCTATAAGTACTTGGGAATTTGACTTGACCCCAAACTCGACTTCTCCCTACACCTCAACTCAGTACATAATAAGCTTCGCACCAAGCTAGGCATATTGCATAAGCATAAACATTGCCTCTCCCTCCCTGTCAGAAAAGAAATTATAACTAAGCTTATCCTCCTTTCCTTTGACTACGCTGACGTGGTCTATAGTTCTGCCCTGCAGTCCTCCTTAGCCAAGCTTGACCCTCTATTCCATGCCATTTGTCATTTCGCCACTAATCTCCCTTACCGCATGCATCACTGCCACCTATACCACACGGTCTCCTCCTCACAGCCAATCATCGGCTCACACATTGCGCAGCCTTCATCACAAAATTTTGGTTCAATACTCTCCCCTCCTATCTCTCCTCCCATATAGCTCCTGCCCCCTGCTCCAGCTATGCATTGTGTTCTCGTGATCCATGTTCTTTCTCCTTAGCCACTCCACACTCTCTCATGGGGCAACAAGCCTTTTCCCACTGGCTCTCCACCCTGTAGAACTCATTACCTCTTGCTGTTAATGGTTTGCCAACTGTGGCAGCCATCAAAAAACTACTTCAGTTGTCTCTCCCCCCATGTCTCTGCCATTCCTCTCCTTAATTCCATGTCCCATCTACCTCCCCTCTACCTCACCCTTCTTCCCCAACCTCAGTCCCTGTACCAACGCCAGCTCTTATTTGCTTGAATGATACCAACACCCTTTCCCAATAGCACTATATATACTGTAGCCTGTGCCATTTATTGCTTCCTCATCCTATAATTTACTGCATACTATTTGCCTAGCATCAATAATCTGTTTTCTGTATCTTTTTACCTTGCTCACATTGCTGTATAGACTTTATGTTGTGTATATTTCTGTAATGCTGTGTACCACTGCTGTATCATTGTACCCTGTATCAATTATAGTGTTGTGTATAATTCCAGTACTTGCTGTTCTTTACTGATGTATTATTATACTATGTTCCCTTGCCCTTCCCTGGGTCACACCTGGAATCGAGTCTCAGCTCAGTGTGCCTTTCCTGGTTATCAAATTTTAAATAAAATAAATAAAAAATATACTACAAAAGAAATAAAGAAGGAGGCATAAGTATGGTTAATCCCGCTTCCTTCTTGGATTTTCCTATAGGTGAAATCCCATTTTATGGGGTTTAGCCTGTTTCCCCAAAACATATGCTGTATATAGTTGTTGCCAATGCCTGTTGTGGGGGAAACACATAGCTAATGTACAAAAACACTGAAATCAGAAGTGTTTTAATTAACAAAACTCACTTCTTCTTAAAGATTTGCTTCCCCTTCCACTGGGAAACTAATCTATTTGCTCTACCTACTCCAGACTTGCAGTTCCTTTAGTCCATATCATCTGGACCAAAATCAATTCCCAAAACTGCAATGTGGTCATTTGTCACATTAATGTTTGCAATAGATCCCCCCCGTCCCGAAGCAAGGGAGGTATCACCTAGTGGAACCCTTTTACTTTTCTCATAATTTTATAGTGGAGCCTGTCATGTTTGAAAAAGTATCTAATGTGCTTTCTAAAGGTTTAGTGCACACATCTGGTGCCAATGCCAAAACCACATCATTTGCATAGGCTAATATGGTAACTGGAGGTTCCCGGGGATTGGAGTAATGCCCTTAATATCACCATTTGATGCAATGATACACAGAAGGATATATTTTCCAAAAACATACAGTAGGGGGGCTTAAATGCCAGCCCTGCTGGATCTCCCTATGATCTTGGGTTTACTGCCCCAATCAACCATTTATGTTTGAAATTATGGATGCATTAATATACAGACACTGTATCCAAGATACAAATGTGCTAGGGGTACCATATGCTTGCAATACCAAAAACAAATAATTGTGTCCCATCTTGTTGAAGGCCTTCTCCTGGTCTACGCCCAAAACATAGCCCTGCACATCATTAGAATTCCCACTGGCAAATAATTCTCATAAGAGAATAATGTTATCATACTGACTCCTATTGGGGATCATACAAGTTTGGCAAGAGTTTATTAATTGGTCTGCATGTGTGTTTAGTCTATGCAATAGTATTTTACTCAATATTTTAAAATCAGTGTTCAAAAGGCTTAAAGGTCGCCAATTTGTCAGATTTTCTCGTAGCCCTTTTTTTACAGCAGTAATAATATTGCCTTATTCACAGAATTGGGAAGTGCAGAAGCATTCAAACTATAATTATACAATGATACTAATGCTGGAGCCAATTCATGTTAAAAGTTTTATAAAATTCAGACCCAATACCATCGGTTCCTGGTGCAGTATCGTTCTTCAAAGTATCTATCGCTCTTATACCTCCTCCTCAGTAATCTCCTGGGTTAAGAGCTGGGAATCTTGCAGGAAAACCTGGGGAAGCTAATTCTAGGGAATATCAATGGGTCCCACACTGTGTGTGGGGGAGTCCCAATGGTCCCTCTGACATACTGCTCTACTATGTGTAACATAGCAGGGGAGGTAACTTCCTGGCCATCAGCGGACACTAGTTTGGTCAGTATTCTATGGTCTACTTGGACCTTACATTCCTTGAAAGGGTCAAATGTGGCCTTCTTTGTGGTAGTCCCGATTTTACCCTATTGTACTGGATGTCTGACATCTGTTGTTTTACCACTTTTATCTGAGCACTATAATCCATCTTGTGAATTTCTGCATTTGAAATTAGTTTTTGTAATTCCTCACTTAAAAGCAAGTATTGAAAGTATTCACTCAGTGTTAAGTTCCTAGAATAATCTTGGAAAAGTGTCTGCTGAGACATTTTTGTGTCCTCCCACCAAGTTATTAAATCATCATACATGTCCAAAACAGACAATCTTGCCACCCATCCTTTCCTTGACTCCTTCTGCACTGCTGTCTTGAGCAGCAATGAACTATTTAATCTCCAAAGGTTATTCTTATATTGGGGAGATCAATCCCACTGCAATTGGACCTTAATTGACTTATAGTCTGAGAACTCCCAAATATTCATGTAGAGTCCTTGTAACTGTAAAGTGAGGGATTAAAAAAAATCTATGTAGGTACAAATAGGGCCCCTAAAATAGGTATGGCTGCTTGTCTGAAATCTGGATCAATACACATATGTCAACCCAGCAGTGGAGACAATGTTCTGTAGTGCCATGGAATCACAGAACATTTTCTCAGTTTGCAATCCCCTATCTTCCCAATGCATCCCACAATTAAAATCCCTCACTTATGCAATCATACGGGAAGTATGCAGGAAGGTCTGGTTCTTTTTAAAGAGTGCCACCCTTTGTGCCTGCGTCTGTGGAGCATAAACAGCAATCAGTTGAAAGCGTTCTTGAAAGTAGTTAATATCCATTAAAAGGGCATGACCTGGTTGCCAATGCTGTCACACATGTCTTCCCCAACGGACCAAAAAGTATGAACCCTTGGTCCAGACCTGAGAGGCATGGTGCAATTCTTGTGGTGTTTTAAGTCTGGTATCCTGTAGCCAGAAAATATCACTATCCTCCTGCAATGCATGAAGTGTCAGAACACATTTCCAATGACTCTTGATGCTATTTACATTTAGTGTAGTGCTAGTTGATGTGGCCATAATCTGCTAAGGGGGATACCTTGTGTCTGCATCTGCTATACTAAGAAGTCTTGGACTGCCTCCTTTGCCTAGTCATTTTTGCAATAGATGACCTGTCCTCCCATCAGAGGTTGTGTCAGGCAGTGAAGAGGCAGCAGAAGAAACCTTGGTGTCATCCTCCTCTGAATCTCCCTAGTTCTTGGTTTTCACTAAGGCTGCATATTTACTGCTACTGTGCCATGTGGCTTTAGTCTTGTCCTTCCCTTTTCTGTTGGCATGAGGAACTGTGGCTGGCAACTTCCCTTGCATATTCCATTTTTTGGGACCAATGACTGTAAATGGCGAGGACTGTGGGGCTGGGGGGGCATTGACTCTTCCCTAGGAAGATCTAGAATAGGTACTCGGCCATGTGAAGTAGAGGTGTCAATGCTTATGCTAGGGAGTTCATCTGTAATGTCTTCCTCAGCTTGAACCTCCAAATATGATCCTGCAACTAGCTGTTCCGCATTTTCCTCAGTTACAAGTGATGGAGATGGTTCCACAGTCTCTGCTCTAGGGGCTGCAAAGGTCTGCTCTGAAACTCATTTGGCCTGCATCTGCTGGGTTCGAGAGATTATACCTTCATGAAAGGGGCAATCCTCTTGATTGTGGGAGTCTCAAGGACATCTTCCATAATCATGGCCTGTCTTCTCACAGAGGTTACACTTAAAGAGGTTGACACAATTAACTGATAAATGACCATAGTCTAAACAATGATTGTATCTGGGGGTATCACATGCAGAGCTGAGCTGTTTTCTGGCCTCACATTTGTGGCAGGACTGAGGCTGCCCTACATAAAGCAAAATACCTCTAGCCTTCCCTAGAAAAAAACTGCTAGGAAGGCGGACAGTTCTGGTGTTTGCAGTGAATAGCTTAACCTTGATTTTCTATTCCCCATTATAAATTTACTCACTATCTAACATGGGGGAGGGCCTTTCCAGAATTTCACAGCGTTGCTTTAACCAAAATAAAATATCCTCCACATTCACCCCTTCATTATGGAACATTACTGTGATAGTCTTAACAGCTGGCTTAGTTAGGGGCACTGCCCAAAATGATATCCACAAGGGGTATTCCTGAGAACACGATACAGGGCTCAAAATCCATCCAAACCTATAATATTTTTAAAACTTTTATCATAGTTTGCATCCCCTATATGAATGACTGCAAAGATCTCAGATGAAAAAAACTTCAGTGACCCCTTAAGTAACATTTTGGCTACATATAGTCTGTCTGGTGCTTGCACAAGTCCCCCCCTGTAAATCAGATGAACAGCATTACACCTAGGGGCAGGTTCACCCATATCCTGAAATTTTTCCATCAAGCTGCATCGACAACTTTGTTGTCGACATGTGGCGCAGCGACATCCCCAATGCAGACAGGCAAAATTTCACCTGTCAGGCATTTTTTTTTCCAGGGGGCTTTGCCAGCCACCCCCCCCCTTTCTAAATATCTAACTCAGAGTCGGAGTTGAGTTGGAAGGGGGGCAATATTGGCAAAACCGCAAAATTTCGCAGTCAGGTCCATTATAGCGACAATTTGAATTCTGTCAAAATTGTCACTGTAATGAATTTCACTGTTATGAATTCATGGTTTCGACAGTATATGTTCTGAAATAAGACAGAGAGCTTGAACATCGGCTGCAGCCAAGCTCTCCTTGCAGCGTCCTTTAAAGTAGATGCAGCAGGTTCCAGTCTGATAGGGCCTTGTGAAATAGGTCCTTCTGTGCGGATCTCAATGTCTGGTAATGTTTGTTGTCCCTTAGGTTGGACACTAACAGCATCTAATTCCAAGACAGTAATCTCAGTGGTAGTAGCCAAGTCAGTGTTGTCTTCCATGAAGGAAGCATTAGTGTAGTGGCTAAATCAGTGACCGGTGCAGTAACGTTTTGCATGTGCTCCCCAGGCTCATTTTCTTCAAGTGCAAAATCCTGGGCATATTCTTGTATTTTAAGGTCTTTTGGATCAGGGATCCATTCTCCAGTGGCTGTTCTAACCCACTCTGCATTCTCAAGGGCTTGCTCTGATGATCAGCTTCCAGCCCTTGTTTCAGACACAAAACCATGCAAATCTTTTTTAGATAGTTGGAGGGGGTCTGAATTTACCAGTACATTGCCCCCAGAGTCAATATTAGGCATATGATGTTCTTCATCTAACTCACCCTGCGATATATCTGTGCTGGGCTTCTGAGCCACCTTGGAAGTCGATGCTGCTTGCTGGAACTTGCATGAAGAACTTGCAATGGGGAGCCACTTTAGGCCAAGCTGCTTCTTGCTTGCTTGTTTGTGCCATTCCAAATGGCACCCCCATATGTCCGAGATTGCTAGTGCTCAATTCAGCTGCTGGTCTAGAGGGAAGAGTGGAGAGCACATCAGGATTCTGTATAGAAGTTGATGCAGCAGGTGTCGAGCTGTTAGCGGCTGCAGCCATAGTTTGCTTTGATGCTGCTGCATAACAGGGTGTCAGCTGAGCTGACTTGTCAATGTCAGCACTGCAAATCACCACCGATCCTGACGAAGCACACAAATTCTTTAGTTGTGCCTCCAATAATTGTTTCTGCTGCCGGAATTGAGTCTCGGCAGCTGAGAACTGTAGCAGAATCAGTCCCCTCTGTTTGTCCGTTGACGTATCTTCCAACTCAGGACCTGGATTTTCCTTCTCCCTGACATCAAGAACAATCTCCTGTGATGCAGCAATTTCCTTTACAGGTACAGTTACTGCTTCTTCTTGCTCACTTTCTGCAGTCAACAGGTACATTACAGCAAAAATATTATCGACGGCCTCTTGGGTGTTCAGGGCCAGGGAGGAGACCAACTCTCCAGCCTCACCGACGTCCATCATCTCCTCAGGCTCCACAGAAGTCCTCATCTTGGCCTGGAGCTCACAGGTTCTCCCTACTGCAAGAGTAGGGGTGTTTTTTAATTCATAATTATGTGTATATACATACAGAAAAGGTCAAAAACATTGTTTTTACATGGCATAGCAATCTTTTTTTTGTGTAGTTATTTATGCTCCTCTGCTCCAATGGCCCTTGCATTCTGGGGAACCCCCAGCCCCATCACCCTGGTGTCCACCATCTGGTGCTTGCTCCCAGGGCTTACCTTCCCTGGCAGGGTTGCGGGTCGCCGGGGGGGACCCTCCCCTACCGAGACTGGATCAGTGTTTTGTGCCATGGCTGGCCAGGTCTGGGGCCTGCGAGCTCCCTGTCATCCACTGGGAGCTGTTTCCTGGTTTACTTGTGCCCCCACAGTCACGCAATGACACCTGCGATGGATCACGCATGCTCCCGTGCATATCCCCGTCAAGCATCTGCTGTACACACAACCCCATGCCGTAGTGGCTACGTGGCGCTGAACCCCAGCCTCCACCAGGGATCAGGTGCGCACCATCTGCCAAACTCCACCCCCTCCCCAGAGATGGAGAGCAGTCCATTGGATGCTCGATCCATCTCCATCCCTGCCAACCCCCAGCGGCCCATGCTCGGTCCCGAATATGAGTTGCCGCCGTAACGTGAGGTAAGGTGCCAGTGCCTCAGCCCTCAGTGCCAGTGGGCTGGCTATAGCACAGCAATCTTGATAAAAGATTACATATACAATTTTGCAAATTTTCCTATAAGGAGAAAATTCAAGCCCTAACTTCAAAAACGAAAGTTGATACCTTAAATCAGTCATAGTTACTCTTAAAGAAAAGAAAAATAAAAAAGGTTTACTTATGTGAAACATTCCAAAAATATACTTCTTTTCTGGATAATTATCTCATACTTCCCTTTTTTTTGAAAAAGGAAAACTTATTAAACATAAAAATGTGAAGAACAAAGGAAATAACTTATTATATCCATTTAATATTTCCCATCTTTCTAAGTGCAGGGTTCGAGAAATTTGGCACTGTTCCCTTTGCTTTACAATCTGTTTTCTGAAATAGATTGCAAAACTTGGGTTGGAGTCCAAATGATTTGTTGCAAAGTTAACATACAGCTTGCTTGCTAGCCCATATTTAATACAGGTCAAAACCAGCCTAAGTGTGCTTTTATTGAAATGGGTAGATATGTTAGGAAAAATACCTAAGTATTAAAGCATCAGAAGAGATGAGTTCTTCAGGGAAGTGAAGCCGAGTGTGAGTTAATATATCCCAAAAAGGCTTGTGCAAAGGGACATTGGAAGAAAAGGTGGTCCATTGTTTCAGGTTGCACAAAGCATGTGATTTTAGGGCAGAAACTTCCTGTCCTGTCTTTATGTTTTAAATTGTCCTTAACTTGAAGTTTACCATGAGCATATAGAAACATAGAATTTGATGGCAGATAAGGACCGCTTGGCCCACCCGGTCTGCCCATTTCCCTACCTAACGGATAAGCTGCAGATCCTAGTTAACCAGCAGTCTACTTCTTTCTACCCCCACCCCCTAGAATTGCCTTATGGCTGTCTCATGCATGCTTGAATTCCACCACTGTTTTTGACTCCACAACCTCCTCTGGAAGGCCGTTCCATGCATCCACAACCCTCTCTGTGAAAATACTCACTTACATTACCTCTGAGCGGCCCCCCCCCGTCTATCTTCAAATTGTGCCCCCTTGTTCTTGCACACCTCTTTTTTTGAAAGATGCTACCCTCTTGGACTTTGTTGATTCCCTTGAGGTACTTGAAAGTTTCTATCATGTCCTCCGTCTCCCTCCTTTCCTCGAGGCTATACCTATTAAGCTCCTTTAGTCTCTCTTCATATGTCTTCCGGTGCAGACCCTGCACCATTTTAGTTGCCCTTCTCTGGACAGCTTCCATCTTGTCTACGTCCTTGCAGAGATTGGGTCTCCTGAATTGCACACAGTACTCCAGATGGGGTCTCACCAGCTGTCTGTACAGAGGGATAACAACTTCCTGTTTTCTACTGGTGATGGCTCTTCCTATGTATCCCAGTATCCCCCCAGCCCTCCTTACTGCCCTCTCACATTGCTTGCCCACCTTTAAGTCATCTGATATGACTACCCCATGTCCCTTTCCATTTTTTGTTGTTGTTAGTATCTCACCCCCCATTGTGTACTCTTCCCCTGGGTTTTTGTTTCCCATGTGCATTACCTTGCACTTCTTAGCATTAAATCTAAGCTGCCACACATTTGACCATTCCTCTAACCTTGCCAAGTCCCTTCTCATCCTTTCCACCCACCTTGTGCATCAACTCTGTTGCAGATCTTTGTGTCATCTGCAAAGAGACATACTTTTCTTCAGTCCCTCTGCAGCATTAAACACAAAGACATTGAAGAGGACCGGTCCTATACTACTGAACCCTGCGGCGCCCACTAGTAACCCCCTTTCTTCAGAGTGGACTCCATTTACTATTACTCTCTGTGTCCTATTCTCCAGCCAATTCTTTACCCAGGCTATCATCTTGGGACCCACTCCCAGGCTGGCTAACTTGTATATTAATCTTTTGTGTGGGACTGAGTCAAATGCCTTGCTAAAGTCTAGGTAGGCCATGTCCACAGCCCCTTCCTGATCTACTACTTTGGTCACCCAGTCAAAGAAATCTAGCCATATAATGTCCCATAGATGTGGGGGTATAGTTTTATCCGTGAGCATTTCTGGTTTTTGTTTCAGATCAGTCTTAGAGCAATCTGAGTAAGTTGGAAATGCTAAGAAGTACATGTTTTGTATCATACTGTAAAATTGTTTCCTAGAGTCAGTCTCCCTCCAGCGTGCCATCCCTCAGTCTCCACTCATAATTCTGTTAAGGCCACCCTACTGGTGCTCAGAGCCAGAACCTCCCTAGCCCAAAGGTCTTTTTGCTACAGAGCCGCCTCCTGGTTCAGCTTCCTTCCAGTCAACATCACCTACATTCCCAAAATTGGTCCACTCAAGACCGCCCTTTGGAACCACATGTTTGACGCTCGCTGCTGTAAATGTAACTAACTCTGACCTTCCTGGTCTCTCCCTGTGGGGCCCACCTATCAAGCTACTCCAGATTTCGACAATGTCCTCTGGACAGCGTAAACCTGCACCCCCCTCCACCTCCTGACTCTCCTCTCCCTACCATGATCACCAACCCCACAGGTCACTTGTCTTACATCCCACTCTCAGCTGACATCAATCATCTTAACATCCAAAGCCTTGGCTCACTTGCAGTCTCAGCAGCTCTGACATTGTATGTCACTGTTTACTACTCATACTACAAACTATGACTGGGGTGTCTCCCCTTGAAACACATGTGTAATCATTATACCTACTATTGTATGAACTACATACCTCTGTCTGTACCCTGAACTATGTAACACTGTTTGTCCTCTCTGTGACAAGGTGCCTTTGTAAACGAGTCTCTGACTCAAAGGTTGAAAATCAGATATGTACAAATAAATAAATAAATAAATACATACATGCATAAATAGAGTTGGACCTAAAACTAGTGTATTGGACTTTCCACAGTTTTAGCTTACTAATACAGTCTACTAGATATTTTGGAAGATTTCCTATTCTAGTTTGTTTTGGAATAAGCCCAGTTCTCTGCCTTAATTGTAATATAGGGGAGATATAGTCTGCCACCCATAGGTGCCACATAAAAAAGGGCCCAGTAATGAGGGGAAAAATGTTAGAATATAAAAAGATACTGTGAAAAAATGTGATGGGGTTGGCATTTTTAAATCTCCAGATGCAATATCTTGATATGGGTTACCTCTTTTTATTGGATTACAGCGACTGCCCTTTATACATTGAAAGAAACAACTGAGACATCTTGTTTCTAGAATCTTGGGTGGGGGGAAACACAGCTCATAAATAAGAACATTGGGATTAAAGTGTATTAACCATAAAGATAAGTTTCTTTTTGCACATTCTTCATCTATTCCACTGTACTACCCTATCTAAAGCTGTGTTTATTGTATAGTGCCAGTTGTAATATGCTGAATCTGCATGTCCATAATGCATTCCTAAAATTTTGCATTCTGTTTGTATCAATGGGATACCTAAGATTTCAGTTTAGGAAGTTGAATCTGGCCCTATAGGTATGCATTTACTTTTTGTTAGATTGATTTGAGACCCTGAAACTTTAGCAAAGTTCTTAGATAAAGGCGCAAGTCATGACCCAGACTGTAAATCTGCTAGGACTATACATATATTGTCTGCATATGCTAACATCCTTATCTTCGTATCCTGACTGGAAACTAAGAGGCCTTGTATGTCTGGGCTTGAGCTAATTTTCCCAAGAAGATTTAGTGCGAGTAGATATAGAATAGGGCTCAGGGGACAGCCTTGACTGACTCCTCTGCTAATTTTGCAAGTGTGGCCTACCCAGCCATTTACATATGGGGGAACCTCTGCATGTTTGTAGAAGAGTTTGATCCATCTTATGAAGGGCTGTAGAAAACCATAGCTCTCTAAACAGGCCCAAAGGTACTGATGTGAGACTTAGTTTGATCTGTGTTCAACAAATAACCTGAAAGCTCCTCATTATTGCCTCTTTCTAGAAGTTCTCTGATTAAAATTAAAACGTCTGAAATTTTCCTTTCAGGAAGTGAACAAGATTATGTAGGATGTATAATTGCTGGGAGGACTGCGGTTAATCTGTTACTGAGCAATTCTGCAAGAATTTTAAAATCAGAATTTAAAAGTGAAATAAGTCTCCAGTTTTTTAGATATTCTGTATCTCCAGATTTGTGTAACAAAAAATGAAAGACCAGAATAAATGTTTATTTCTTCTTTTTTACCAAGAGAGACACACTAAGCTGAAAGCTTGTTTACAGGTGTGACCTGGGAGCACAAAGAAGTTAAGTGACTTGCTCCGGGTCACACAGTATGTAAGTGGGGGCTGTGGGATTCAAACCCAGGTCTCCAGGTTGGCAGCTCAGAGACTTAAACCCACTGCACTATACTGCCTCTACATATCCCTTGAAAGCTAGTTCTGTGACAGGATGTAGTTATATACTGCTGCAAATTCTGGTAACATATGCTGGCTAGTGTTTTATAAAAAATTGTGGGACAGTCCGTCTGGACCTGGTGCCATGCCCACTGTTAATTGGAATATTATTGTCAATCAATCAATCAATCAAATCTTTATTTATCCAGGCGCACACCATTGAGCAAGCTCATTTGCAAGGTGGACCTGCATCGCACAAGTCTTAAACAAAATATATATAGTCATACATATATACAGGCATTGAGACAGTCGTAAAAATACAATATCAAAAGTAAATAACAGTAGGATCAGGGAAAAAGGAGAGACACAGTGTATAAATCGTGTATAAGTACAGAAAGTACTGGAACAGTATTGGGACAGGTATAGCTATATGAGCTGGCTGCGCTGCTGGCACCTCTCTGAGTGAGCTGTATATGCACGTCTTAGGAGGCGTTGGCAACCTGGACTCTGAAGATACAATGATGGCAGATTGGGCAACTGTGGAGAATGCAGCATGGGGCGGTAGATGCTATTGTGTCTTCATAGAAGTGGCATCTGGGACATTGAGCACTGAAGAGGCTTCTGGTCCGATGACCGCTGGTGGTATGACATTGCCTACTTGGGGTAAAGTGAGCTATGGGCACCGTTCTCAAGGAGCAGCATACAGACGATCGAATCAGTGATATAGGCACTGTAGGTGTATGCGATGTCCTGGCCGGGGAGCTAGGGCCTTTACAGTACTGGAAGAGCATAATCATATTTATTAGTTCTCGGGGGCAGCCTCGGGGACATCGACCAGACGTCTACCATGGGTATTCTGAGGGGCAGTTAGGCATAGTGAGAAGGGGGGTAGTGGCAGGAGGAGGACATGAGGAATGGGGTGGGTGGAGTGAAAAGCCAATTTGGGTGTACACGGCAAAAAGTGCTCATGCTGTGATGGGTATATGGTTTTACTGCGACTCAGGGTGACTTGAATCCGGACTTGTGGTCTTGAGCACCGTCTTCTGGGGCACCGCTGCCCAGTGACTGTGGAAAGAGCAGTAATAAGGCAGAGAGTTCTTGAAGGGTGATGAAGTCTTAGATGATAGGTGCTGGAAGCAGTGGCATATCTCTCTGATTGCTTTTGTATACAAGTTTTTAAATACTGTGACGCTTACTGGAGAACTTACAGTAGTTTCAATGTTTTCTGCATTTTGTTCCAAAGAGTTGGCAGCAAGAAGCTTATGGCCACTCTCCCAAGGTGCGTGCAGACCTTGGAAATCTCAAGAGAGAGATTAGGGAGCAGCTTCTTAGGGCATAGGTTCGGAGCTCGCTTAGGGGCAGAAGGTCTGAAATACAGTGTGGTAGTTTGCAAATAATAGCTTTTAATGTCCATATTGTGGCGTTTCTTCTTCATCTATATTGTGGGGAGGACCACCCCACTGCAGTGTATGAGAAACAATGGTGGGTGGAAGAGGGGAGGCCAGTGATGAAGCGCAATGCTCTGTGGTATAAGACATCCAGCTTGTATAGGTATGAGGCATTATAGTGACTATAGATGAAGTCGGCATAGTCTAGTAAGGAGATGAAAGTGGTCTGAACGAGCTGTTTTTCTGCTTCAGGAGTCAGAAGGTTGTTTCTTCGGTAGAAGAGTCCCAGCCTCTGTTTTAGTTTTTTCATCATGTCCTCCAGGTGTTCCCCAAAGGAGAGTTTGTGATCAAGCCAAACTCCCAAGTATTTAAATTTGGGAACGAACTCCAGATTTTCCCCAAGTAATGTGGTGATGGGGGGTAAAGTGCCACTAGTCGGGATAGACTGTAGGTTGCCTGGGGAAAGGATCATTGCCTTGTTTTTTTTAGCATTAAGGAGTAACTTCTTGTTGAGTAGCTGATACTGAAGGATGTCAAAGTCGTGTTGTAGGTCTGCACAAGCAGCTTCAGGTGTTGGCCGGCTTAGGTATAGTACTGTGTCATCCACGAACAGGTGGATATTAGCTTTTCTTATGCCAAGATCTATGCTGTGCTCAGTTCTTGGGGTGTGATAGGCTGTATAAGAGATAAACTGTCTATATGTGAGATTTATGGTAACTGGCAAGATTTAGTCCTGTGTTGACTGGGATTCTGGGTGAGCTGTTCAAACATGTTAGCTATATAATGTTCTATTTCCCTGAGAATGTTTGTGTTCCCTGTTACCTTTCCTGAGTCTTTTTGTATGGAAGAAATATTTTTCTTTTTGGTTCTGGTTATACAGCTTTCGTATGGGTTTGCTTTGTACTGATTTTCCTGTGTATTGTATCTTTGTTTGAATTCCAAGGATTTATTTCCATCATATTGATAGGTTGCTAACTGTTGCTTAATTGTCTTTATTTGTTGGGAGCAGTCATTGGTGGACTCACTATGTAGAGAAAACAATTTGTACAATTGAAACATAGAAACATAGACTTTGACAGCAGATATGGACCACTTGACCCACCCAGTCTGTCCGTTTCCCTACCTATTGGATAAGCTGCAGATCCTAGTTAACCCACAGCCTACTTCTTCTTAACCTGCACTAGAATTGCCTTATGTCTGTCCCATACATTCTTGAATTCCTCCACTGTTTTTGAGCCCATTGGCACCTCAGGAAGGCTGTTCCATGTGTCCACCACCATCTCCATGAAAAAATACTTCCTCATGTTGCCCCTGAGCCGTCCCACCTCTACCTTCAAATTGTGCCCCCTTGTTCTTGCACATCTTTTTTTCTGAAAGATGCCACCCTCTTGGACTTTGTTGATTCTCTTGAGGTACTTGAATGCTTCTATCATGTTCCCCCTCTTCCTCCCTTCCTTGAGGGTATACATATTAAGCTCTAGTCTGTCTTCATATGGCTTCTCGTGCAGACCCTGCACCATTTTGGTTGCCCTCCTCAGAACTGTCTCCATCCTGTCTATTTCCTTGCAGAGATAGGGTCTCCACAACTGCATGAAGTACTCCAGATGGGGTCTCACCAACTGTCTGTACAGAGGGATAACAACCTCCTGTTTTTTGCTGGTGATGCCTCTCCCTATGCATCGCAGTATCCCCCAGCCCTCCTTACTGCCTTCTCTCATTGATTGCTTACTTTTTAGGTCATCTGATATAACTACCCCCAGGTCCCTTTCCATTTTTGTTGTTGTTATTACCTCCCCCCCAATGTGTACTCTTCCCCTGGGTTTTTGTTTCCAAGGTGCATTAATTTGCACTTCTTTACATTGAATATAAGCTGCCATACTTATGACCATTCCTCCAACCTTGCCAAGTCCCTTCTCATCCTTTCCACCCCCTCCTTGTATATCAACCCTGTTGCTGATCTTTGTGTCATCTGCAAAATTGCTGACAGAGCGCTTGATACTTTGAATGTTTATGTTGCCCAATAAGTTTCCCTGTGGTTTTTAGGAAGTTTACAAAATCTGTCTTACTGTGTTCCCACCATTCTAAAGGTGAGTCATACAGACAATAAATTGACTTTCTGGCTTCTAAAATGTCTAAAATTCCCTGCCATATGTCAGGGTCTTCCAACAGTGTGGCATTTAGTCTCCAGTATGCCTCTTCGTTAGTTTCTTCTGGTGTGCGTGATATCTTTATTTCTCTTAGACCATGGTCAGAAGTAGCAACAGGGATAGTTGCTGAATGTTGTACTGGAAGGTATGGCGATATGAACCAATAGTCAATTTTGGTTCTTGTGGTGCCTCTGAAAAAAAGTGTATTGGGTTTGGGTGTGGTATTTGTGGAACAGATCCATAAGATTTGCTTGAAATAATAATTGGTTTAGGTAAACTGGGTCACTAAACATCTTAGATGTTTCTAATCCTCTGTCAGTCCTGAATCTACCACAATTAAAATCCCCTCCTAAAAAACAATGTTTGCTGTGTGTAGATAGGGTTGAATATGCTGCAGAAGTTGCACTCTGCTTGTCTTGTCTTGTGGGGCATAAACATTAATAAATCTTATGGTCTGTCCCGTAATGGTAGTATCAACTAAAAAGGCCCTCCCTTGGAGCATGTCTAAGACTCTGGTGGTTTGCAGGAGTTGATTGTTTTATACAGATTCCTAATCTGCTGCAGATGTCTTCCCCTATAGACCAATATGTTTCCCCCCATAGCCATTCTACACTTGCTTTCTGAATTTCTTGCATTGTGGCCAGACGGGTATCTTGAAGGAAAAACACATCATAATGTTTATTTGCAAAATATTCAAAAGTAGCTCTTCCTTTCCTTTCTGATGTTATACTGTTAGTGTTAAGTGAAGCTAGAAACAGGTCCGTGCCCATATGTTACAGAAAAAGGGGGGGGGGTTATGTTCAAGTTTTTTTTTTCATATGTAAGCTGTACCTTGTCCCAGTTCATTTTGGTTTTCTTTTCTGAGCAGTGTGAAGTGGTGTGCTTTGATGTTCTTCTTCTTCCAAGCTTTTTTCTAAGGGTACAGAAGTTTCTGAGGGAGCATCTGAGTCTGCCTCCATTTTCGTGTCCTCCCCATTGAAGAGTGGATTATGTATTCTGTACTTCAATGAGGATACTGATATCTGGGGTAATGTCTCCTTTTTTTCCCTTTCCCCTTTCCAGTTATTTGGAAAACCTGGTGTGAAGCAGGGGTTGGGGGGAGGCATGGTTGCCTGTACCTCTGGTTGTACCATTGGCTCTGTGGTACTTGGAGTGGCCTGTCTCTCCCTTTGCTCCTGCATAATATGAGATGAAGGAGTCTCTCTTGGTTGGCCTGTATTGAATGTAGTAGTGGATGTGTGAGGTGCTGATCTTGGGTCCCTTCCTGTTTCTTGTCTAGTGGCTTTGTTTATATAAAAGTCCTGTTCTGTGAAATCTGCATAAGCAATGTTATGAGCTGTCCATGGGCAGGAGAGGTATGAGTGTCCTCCCTCATCACATAAGTGACATAGGGGTGTAGCTGTGCAGTGAGCTCCTGTGTGTCCAGCTGAACCACGGTACACACGTTTAAAGACTTCACAATAATTGCTAATATGCCTATGAGACCCACACTTGTAATGTGACCTCAGCTGGCCTTGATGAAAATAAAATCCCTTTGTCTCTCCCCAAATAAAAACTATTGGGAGATGCTTAATTCCTGGGCCGTCCTGTCTTAGCTTAACCCTAAGTTTCCACCCGCCTGTCCAAAAACCCTCCCCATCAACAATGGAGTCTGGTACCCCCTGAACATCACACTTTTTTCCCCAGCCAAAAGAGAATATCAGAGATGTTAACGTCTTCATTCCTGAATAAAACAGTGATGAGCTTAAAAGTTGGTTTAGTTAGGGGAATAGCTTGGAAGGGGGACCAAAGGGGTAAGCTTTTGTTTGTAGCATACAAAGTCCAGAATCTATCTAAGACTGTCATGGAGCAAAAACTAATGTCAGAAGTCACTTCCCCCAGAGCAGGAATGAGGGCATATACTTCAGTGGGCATAAAGCCCATGTCCTGCTTTAAAAGCTGTTTACCAATAAAAGGGGTCCAGGGTAGTTCCAGGCTGCCCATGTAGCACAACCATACTGCATGCTTTCTTTTAGCCTGCTCCAGGCTGGCATATGTAATCCCAGGGGTAGTATGGTCTTCTGGCTTTGTAGGTTCAGTATGAGCAGAGTTACTATCAGATGGTGCTAATGCTGGGTTGGGTAGTGCCACCTCTGTTAAAGCTTCGAAGAAGTCTTCAGTGTTACTCTCAATTGGAGAAAAGGAAATACCTGCCGACATCTGTGCGTCTGATGTTTGCAGCTGTTCATTGGAGGCTTCAGGTTCTCGACCTCGTAAGTCTTGACTGTTCATTTCTCTCATATTGATTTGTTGCTCTTCTGTTGATGGGTACTGCAGTTGTTGTGTTGATCCCAGTAAGGGGATGTTTGGGTCAGGAATCCAGCTACCTGAGTCTGTTTTAGTTCACCCTGCATTTTGCAGGGCAACATTAGCAGATCATTCCAGTATGGTGTTACTACTTGCGGTGCCAGGATGTGCAGATGCAGTCGGAGCTGCATCCGGGCCCTCCAATGCCCCAAAAAACAAATAATTTGGAAGATTTACCAACTCGTGTTTCTAGAGAATTATTCGTCAGGCACTTTCATTTTTTTTCTTCAGCCAGATGACTTTTTTCTTTTAGGTATGCCTGCTCTATTGCTGAAATTTGCACTAGCAAAGCCTCCTTCTGTTTAACCATAGTTTTAGAAAAAAGTACCTCTTCTTCATCACTTTCAACAGCCTCCGTTGTGTCCATTGGAATGTCTGTTTTATTAGTAATAGGTTTCTGGTTTTGTTCCATATTTGTTTGTTTTTCAGATGTATTTTGGATGTTTTGCTGGCTACTTTCAGCAGAGTGCATTCCAGCCGTCCCAGTCGGTATCTGATCCTCATCTGACTCCTCCATGGAAACTGCCTGCGGTTCCCCCTACCATCAGAGTAGGGGAATTTCCCGGGTGTCACATGAAACTAGCTCAAGCAATTGTCCAAGACAGTGTGTGGGTGCTGATGTACAAAATGTTTGCCACTACACATTCAGTCACTTCTCTACCAGTCTAGCATTGCTTGTAAAGCATTTTGGGATACAATGTGCATGAAAACACTATATAAATGCTGATTCTTCTTTTTTTTTTTGTTAACTTTCTTTATGCATCCTATGGCCTTGGGCATCCTTCCAGGGCACTCACTCTGCAGAGGCCTCTACTCCCTGCCTGAACCCTCAGCTGCCAGCTTCCTCTCCCAAACACCCAGGCAGATCCAGCCCCCCCAGATCACTCCCAAGGGTGGGACCATCCTCCCTTGATGGCCTTTCTGGAATTAGAGGGGCCTACCTTGGATGTTGGGTCGGCAATGGAGTCCACTGGTGTGCTGGGCCAGCGGTGGGATGTGGGCCTACCCCTGGAGTCCCTTTCATCTCTGCAGCACTGCAGAAAATATTTTCTATTGTGTTTCCCTTGGAGTGTGGGGTGCAATGACGCTTATGCACAGTTGCCCTGCTGTCATCTGCCACACTCCGCCCCTTATGCTGGCTGATGTGCCTGTAGTACCCCCGATCTCCATCGGGGGCTGGCAGGACACCGAGCGACCCTGGATCCCTCCCCAGGGAGATGAGAGCTGTCCTCAGGATGCTCCATCCTCCTCCTCCCCCCCTGCCGACCCCTGGCAACCCGAGTCCATCACTTAACCTGGGTCGCTGGCGTGGCGCGAGGTGTGGTGTTCTGCGCCTCAATCCTCAGCACCACCGGGCCAGCTGATTCTTCTTCTTCTTAATTATCCAAGTGTGTCTAATGGAATCTTTACTAAGACAGGAACCCTGGACAGGCAAGTATGTTTTATGCAAAGGATTATACATGGAACAGACATTAAAACAATCAAAATAAAATATGCACAGGAAAGGGCTAAGAGTTGCTTCCTCACAAAATAAAGAGCCACAGATAAACAAAGAAAAAAGTGCACATGTAATGAAACAGCCACTTGGCAAGAATGATTATTGCAAAGAGGTTTTATTCCTGGTAATGAAACTGTGTTCCATGGATACTGGACTTGACACCCCCAACATGTTGCAGTAATGGCCATTGATTCATCAAGGTTATATACAGTATGGCGTAAGTCCTCCCCTAACACATAAACCCACTTCTATGAATGCCAGGAATTTAAACTCTTTGAAAACAGAGCAGGATATTTCAGCAACAAAAGAAACTGTAGCAAGAATACCCAGTGGCTTTCCATGAAAATGGGTGTCTGTCAAACCAATTACTGTACATGCCTGTTTTTTGTATCCTCTAAAGCTGTGATGGTATCTGATAGCATGCAAAGCAAAGATCTTCACTGAGGATATCTCCTCCATAAAGCCCCACAAATTGGACTATAAACTAACACTGTCAGGACCTCGTGGCATAGGTAAAATGAACTGTTGACTTAACAGTTCAGTGTGTGTGGCTCTATGCAGGGGATTCTCCAGAAGATCTGATAGAAGATTAATAGGAAGTAACAAACACTGTCAGTGAATTTACAACAAAATCTGGTCAGAGCCAACAAGGCTGCATACTGCTATTTTATGTGGACTAGGAGCCATCCACAGGGAAACTGCTTTTATATAAAACCTCAAGCAGCTCAATATTTCTTTCAAACTGCCTGGTAGTAACAATAGTCCCCTGTGATTGCTGGCCCTGTTAAAGTTAACATGTTCTCTGGTGTCCACAGGTACATCCCACCCGCTGACTGCCGGGCCCATTAATAAAAAATAATTCCCTGATGTGCAGTGGCTCCATCATTCTCTGATCACCTGCTGTGTTAATAAATAATTCCCTTGCTGCAGTATAAGGTCAGTCTGGTCCAGTGGTATGGAGGGATGAGGCAATGTGTGCCTTGACTCCCGCTACATCAGTGACCCAAGTTTAGGGACATGTTCAGGTTCCTGAGGGTCAGAAAGAAGACTGAGTGTTAAATCAGATAACTGTCCTGTCCCTGGGTGGGAAGGCATGCTGACTCAACCTTTGCTTCCCCCAGGTGAAGTCAGTAATCCAATGGGAGTGGGAATGGGGAAATGGCTAGCACAGGCTACCCAGTGACCTCAGTCACACACTACCACCTGGATGACTGGCTCAGTTCTAGATGTGAGTGACTGGTTGGGGGGGGAGTATGGCTCTCCCCTTCCTGGCCCCTTCATGGGGGGGCAATCCATGGGGAACTTTAGACTCAGTGGTCTGGGACAGGGAAGTGGCAGACAGGGGAGGTGAGGACAGGGCTGACAGCCTGCATGAGTCAACTAGCAAGGCAAACATTTTTATGGAGGGGGTTAAATGCTGCAGTATTTATGATCATAACAATATACACAATCCTCCCATAATGGGGGTTACAGCAAAGCTACCAAGTATAGGTAATATGTGCAGGATTTCATACCAGGGTACTATGGAGCCAGAGGGAGGAGTCTTAAAGAGATGAGGTTTCTTAGACCTGTAAAATAAGGATCCATAATTCTTTGATAATTACTAGGAAGGATAAGAAAGGTTAGATATATTGTTATACTTATGTGATGGGGAATGAGTTCACATCCTGTGAGACTGTGAAAGTAAAGAGAAAAAGGTTAATATACAATAAATTCAGTAGTGGGAACAATAGAGAATATAGAGATACAAAAGGGGTACAGTATAGTGTAAAAGGTAAAAAAAATATTGCTTTCGATAGAAAGTTACAGAATTAAATGAAGTAACAGATACAGAGGCATGTTTAATTTAAGCAGTATACAAATATCATTAACTGTTTACCGATAGCGTCAAAAACAAAACACAAAAAGCAGAGTATGAAGTGTTCGTAACCAAGTTACTCATGTGTTTTCATCTTGACTTGCACATTGCTTTTAGTGTGTGGTGTATAATACTATAAGAGATCTGTATAAATCAGATGAACATTTGTATGTTTCAGACCCACCCCCTGAGGAAGGCCCATTGAAGGGTTGAAGCACTGGGGCTAGTGGGTGCACACCAGCATTTTGCCAGAAAACAAATCTTGCACTGACTCTGTGAGTGCTGAACTTTCTTTTCTTTTCTTATTACAAGCTGGCTGCTTTGCTAATGCACCACCTTTTCCAGTGCACACCACTCTACACTACTTACACTACAGCCACAGCACTGACCACTGACCATCACAGGACTGACCCTTCCAATCCTACAGTTACAGGACTGTACCCCTCTCTGAGGTTCACATGACTGAAACCTTCCACTGTACATCACGGCACTGGGCACCCACCCCTGACAGTCATAGAACAGATCCCTATTCCCAACGGTCACAGCACCACACCCCACCAGCAGTACAGCACTGCCCCATACCCCCTAAAGTCACATGGATGACACTCTCCACAGGCAGTTACAGCCGTAGTCCCCACCCCTAATAGTCACAACATTGTACCTCAGTCACTGAAGACCACCCCACACAATTGGGACTGACCCCTTCCCCCCGAACAGTCACTTAGTTTTGCACTGTATAATGTCTTTTAAATATAGGACATTGGTGCAAAACCCAGTTTGCTCAGGTAAACTAGGATCTGCACCTGGGCAAACATTTGAATATCAGGCCCCAGCTGTTATACTCCCCTTCACCATCAACAGGACTCCATACCAAACTGGATTACCATGGCTGATGAGAGCCTATGGAAGGGGAATGGGGATGATGAACCTTCCCCTCCTGCCTCCCCCCATGGAAGGAATCAGTGGCTGTTATGAAGGTCTGAATTTAGTCCCTGGGGTGGTGGAAGCTGTTGCTAGGTGGCTGGTGGTAATATGGCACTTCTTGGTGATGCAGGGCCTGCAGAAATTGGGGCACCATTCTGGCCTATCAGTTGTTATTTTCCCCTCATTTTTATGCCCAGCCATTTCTTCTAATACGGGGTGTAGTCTAGTCAGACCTCGACATATATGTCATCCCAAGTATCTCTGACCACTATACCACTGAATGGTAGCATGAAACCCACTAACAAGTTTATAAAAATGTTTAACTGACCTGAATGGACCAAGTTGACCTTCAAGCCACTGGCATTTTTTCACAAAGGGATGCACTGGCTAAAGTGGCTTACTGGCCCACACTCCATTCATGACAGAGAGACTGACTGAAAGCTGCCTTGCAGAAACACTGGCCTAAGTGTCTCAGTACAGAGCAGACCTCAACCAGATGGTCAAGCACCCGGCCCCCCTATTTTCAACACTGACAACACAAAATCCTCTCCCTCATAGCCCTAGCTACTCCAATTGTACATCCAGCACTCACTGCAGCCTCCCCATTACCTACCTCCCTGTAACCTTCAAATCTCCCATGCATCTGATGACCTCTTTAGGTAACTATTGGAGTTGCTACGGAAGTTGGAAGGCAAATCCTCCTTCCCCATGCTGCCAACAATTGGAGACTCAGGCTTACTCTTAAGTTCAGGTTGATCTCGTGGTGCAGTGCCTCTGGGCTATTGAGGCAGCCTGTAACTAACCCATTTAAACATTTTCAATTTACCTTTAAAAGAACTAAAGTAATGAGCAGTAATAGACCAATCTACATACCTGTAAGTATAGTTCTACTGTTGTCAATCCTTTCACATTCACACTGTGGCAAAGGGAGGTTTAGGCTTTGGGTGTGCCACCCACTGGTGCAACAGTTAAAATGGGAAAGAAAAGGAACCTGAAATGATAAAAAAAGCTTCTTAAGGGTAGATATGAATGTAGCAAGATCCTGAATGGAAGGCATATACCATCACGTGGATACAGGACTTAGGGTGAAGGGATGTAGGTGAGGCAATATGGGAGACTGTGATCTGGGTGGCTGGGACTTCAATACAGTGGAAATTGTGGGTGGACAGGAAAGTGGGGCCCCAACTGAGGTCCATCCCCTTAAGTGCAGGCTGGGGATGTTTTTATTTATTTGAGGGGGGTGCAGGGATGAAGCCCCCCTGAAATGGGACCAACATGCAGTTCGACCAACAAGGTGCAGAATGCAATTGCTGGGCATGTATCTTGCTGTTGCCTGTTTTCCTGTGCACTGATCGCCTTTGTCCAATTTGTTTTCACCCTATTGTGGATATCCCTATGTGAGGGGCAACAGCTCAGCACTATGGCATGCAGCACTTCATTCCCCCAACCCTGCTCTAAGCAGAGACCATGTGATAGACTGAGGTCATGGTGGTCACTGCTTCCCAGCTGCCAGCAGTTCTGTACTGGTTCATGGTACCCCATCTACCTCCAAACACATGGCTGTGGTTTAGCCAAATTCTTAGGTCACAACACGTCTGACACTGTGGTGTTACACAGAAGTGATGGAGAGGCCCCAGTACAATGTTCTATTGTCCTGATCAATCACCACCACCACCACCACCCAGAAAAATACAGACACTTGATCAGCTAGTCACTACATCAGTGCATGAATGCATCATGAAATATCAGTATCTCTGATGGTGACTACAGCTGCCAGGAGAGAGGAAGGCTGAAAATGCAGACGTCAGACATCCCCAGCAGCACAACACTACAAGGCAACTGGGAGGGTTGGTGAGCCCAGATTCTCAGGACTCCGTGTTTGGACCTAAAAAAAAGGTAAATGCCCAAAAAGTTCCACAGGTAGCCTAAGGTAAGTTTTTAAGTCATTCACCCTCTTCCCAATGCAATCATTTCTCACCCTTCACCACCATCTTTTTTTTGTTGTTGTTGTTAAATAGGTTTGGTTCCCTGGCACTGCATGCCAGAAGTCAAGAATACCTCTAAATCCACCTAAGCCCCCAAAGTTTTGTGACCGATATGTTAATGGTGGGTCCCTTCCCCCTCCTGACTTCTGATCTATAATTTTAGGGAGGGAGCAATAGTATGTAAATCCTTGCTACCTTAAGTCTTCACCCTCCCACAGTGCACCTGCTCCATTACAGTTCAAAGACCCTGTGCTCAGCGATTTGTGCCTGTGGTATATCCTGCCTTGAATTAAAGTATTCAGATTTTTGCAACTTGGCATTTTCTGTAGGTTACTACATCATGCTGTTCTGCATGTCTATTCTTCCTTTCTTTTGTGTACAGCTATCTCTCCTGTGGTCACCTGCTCCATTAAGGCATAGTAGTAGTAGCATGGAGCACCTGACAGGGGAGGGCAGAGCAGTCTGCATACTGTTGATGCTGTGAGGAAGACCACACCCTCCTTCCAGATTCTGCACATGCTTCTGTCACACTATAGCTTCTAGTACCTTAATGAAGTTAACAAGCTGTGAGACACAGCACTGAAGCTAACCAGAAGGTGATTTCCCTAAATCTGAACCAGGGGCTCATGACTGGAATATAACTGGAGTACAGAAGAGCCAGGGTTACTTGAAGATAGTTTATTCTTTTAAAACAGCTTTTTTCTCCATCTGGTTTTGTATGCCCAGTCCTCTGGCTTCAGGGCTAACCCCAATGGTGGAATTGATCCTGTCCACTATTAGCCCCACCTGTTGCTTCACAGTGGAGTGGCATAAATCCTGTTGTGGGTGCCGGGGGGGGGGGGTACTGTGAATGTGCATTCAAAAATTCAGCTACTGTAGTTTACGTATTTGAGTATCTAGGTGCTAGGCTACTTTTATGCACTCAAAAGAACAGCAATCTCGGCTTCACCACATGATCTGCTCAATGTAAAATGTTAAGTCTTAGGCATCACAATTCTATGTGCAACATCAGCTTTATTAGAAGCGAAACAATTTACAACCACTCACAGCTATGGACCTAGTAAGACACCTCGACCAGGTTTACAGGATGACTGCATCATCAGGAAGGTGATGAGGCAGTAGTCCTGCAAAACCAGTAGATGTGACGTGCCTTACATGGGTTATGGGCAGTTGTGAATTGTTCTGCACCATATAAAGTAGATTTTGCACATTGAGTTGTGGTACTTTTCCACACTGCTGATCACCAGGGGTGCATCTAGAATTTTTTCATGGGGGCAACAGCCTGCTAGGCTACTTTTATGCACTCAAAGGGACAGCACTCTTAGCTTCATTGTGCAAACTGCACAATGTAAAATATTAAGTCTTAGGCATCACAATTGTGTGTGCAAAATTTACTTTATAAGAAGCAAAACAATTTACAACCACCCACAGCTATGGTAAGACACCTCAACCAGTTTACAGGATGACTGCAACAACAGGAGGGTGATGAGGCAGTAGTCATGTGAAACCAGTAGAGGTGAGGTGTCTTACCTAAGTTATGGGCTGTTGTGAATTGTTGTGCACCACATCAAGCAGATTTTGTGCACAGATTTCTGGTACTTTTCTGCACCGCTAATCACCAGTGGTGTATCTAGACTGTTAACCAGGTGAGGTGGCTTACCTGAGTTGTGGACAGTTGTGTATTGTTCTGCATCATACAAAGCAGATTTTGTGCACAGAATTGTGGTACTTTTCTGCACTGCTGATCACCAGGGGCGCATCTAGATTTTTTTCAAGGGGGCAACTCTTCCCCAAAATGCAAAATATTACCATTTAAAGCTAAGATTAGGTTTAAACAGATTTTTGCTAGACTAGTGAGGTTGTGGGTGCTACCTAGATACATAGCTGGATCCACAGGTACTGACCACCCCTATGTATTTGCTTTCCAGTACCCACACCTCATTTTGCAGCCTGTTCCCTCAAGGTCTGTCCCACCCTACAGATCACTGCTGGAACCCTCAGTCTTTTTTCCTTCTAATTCCACCAACACATCATCTCCCCTCTGCATTCCCTGAAAAGTATATCATCCCTGAATCACCATCACCACCCCCAGCACTGTCCTACTACTATTTAAACAATTATTATTATTACTGCAAACTGTATTGAAAGGTATTTATTTCATACAGTTCTCTACTGTGAAAAGTTTTGAGAAAACAGAAAAATAAACTTGTTCTGAATCATGAAAGGAAAATATGCACTACTCTACTGTGAAAAGTTTTGAGAAAGCAGGGGATTACATTACTAAACATTTGAAAGACAAATACGTTTTGAATCATAAAAGGAAACTATGTCAATATGTATAAACAGTAATTTGTGAATTTACCTGGAGTTGTGTAAACAGACTACAAGCAGTTTAGCAGTTTATTCCTCAGTCTGCAGCTCATGACCGGAAATGTATCAACATCTGCCTTTGGCTTAGAATTCCCTGGGGTCCTAGTGCCAGTCAAATAATCAACTGACAGCAGAATAAACTTTGACACTTTTGATCATGTCCTGTGTTTTCAAAAACTCTACAGAACTATTTCTTCAGTGCCTCTGTGGGGGGCAGGAGGAGGTTGTGAGGTCTGGTGGAGGGAAAGGCAGTGGAAAACTAATTTTATGGCAATGACTAATCACTGAGTTATTATACACAATAGCTTTCCTGAGCCCCTCTTCTAATCTACTTCATAGCAAAAAGAAAGCATGGTTTTGCCACGAAGTCTTAAAAATGGTCTTGTCCTATTCCTACCATTCTTTGGTTTTCACTCTCAAAGGTGACAGCAGTCATCTACAGAAAGGCAACCAGGATACTGGGGTGTACCGGAAGGGGACTGCATAGCAGGATTAAGGAGGTATTACTACCTCTCTGATTTATAGATCACTGGTAAGGCCACACTTTGAGTACTGTGCAGTTTTAGAGTCTTTACTTGATGACAGACAGGGGCAGTCTTGAGATGGGGCAGCGTAGTGTAACAGACATTATTCATGGCCTGCAGGACAGATATCTGTGAGGATTGGCTTAGGATACTGAACATGTACTCATTGGAGACCAGAAGGGAGAGAGGCAATAGGCTAGAGACCTTCAAGTTCCTGAAAGAAATGAAGAAGGTAAATTGCGAGAAACGATTCAATGGTAATGGTGAATGTAGGACATGGGGACATGAGTTGGAGGACAATCCCGGAGGAAAGTGAAGAAGTTCTTTTTTTATAGAGAGAGTGGTTGAGCCATGGAGCAGCCTGCAGGCTGGGGTGATGGGGGCCAAACCCCATTAACAGCTTTAAACACAGCTAAGACAGAGTTAACGGCTTAATAATTACCCAAGGAGGTATCTGCAAGGCAGGGAACACAGAGGCAGGTAGCGTGGACATAAACCCCATATAGACACTAGGAGCTTGATTCTCAAAGACCACAGATTGACGCAAGGTGTCTGTGTCAAACATAAATGCGCAAGTGGCACCTTGCTTCAAAACATGAGCCCTGCACTATTCACAAAAGCAGCCTGTGGGCATGCGCCAAAGGGGAGTTGCACCAGCCGTACACCACATAATGGGATGCAGCATAGCACTAGGGGGCTTGTAGCAGATGCAGGCTACCATATCCCTGAAAGTGGGATTCACAGAACTCTCCCAGAGGGAGAATTTCTAAGTACCCTTAAACCAACCAGGGCTGGTCTAAAGGTACTTAGAAATGTCCTTCTGGGACAGTGTTGTACCTTGCAGCATTGTGCTGTGGTCCCCTCCTCCCAAGCCCAGATTCCTGAAGTCGTTGTAAAATATAGATGAATACCCCCTTTTCATGGTGATCTAGTGGCCCCCATCCCCGAGGATATTATTAAAAATAACTCCCTTGGTGAGAGTATCCCCCCTCCCCGATCCCTGATGTCCCCGATGATATTAATATTAAACACTCCCCTGATGACAGCATCCTTGATCTCACCCCTTTGTACAAATAGAGTAACATCCCCATTCCCTGGTGATCTAGTGGCCCCCCCAGTCCCTGAAGTCACCGTTGTAATACTATAGATGTATACCCCCTTTCCCTGGTGATCTAGCAGACCCCCCAACTCTGATCCCCGATGACACCCATTACACATATAGAGATGAATACCACCTTTGCCTGATGATCTAGTGACCCCCACAGCCCAGAAGGTAGTGCTCACCAACCCACTCCCTCACCATCCCAAAACAGAGCTGGTACTGCCACAGCCCTCCTCCCACCTCTGCAGTTGGCACCGACTGAACTGTCGCGGAGTGCTGTACTGTATAGATATGCGCACTTTGTGTACACTATACAGTACAACACTATCTTTAATTCAGTCAGCGCCAACTGCATAGATGAAGGAAGGCTGTACCAGTGCTGGCTCTGTTACAGAATGGGGGGGAGCAGGGTGGTGGGCACTACCTGCTTGGTGTGGGGGAGGGGAGTCACTAGATCACCAGGGAAAGGTGGTATAACAAGTAACAACCAAGACTACTTTAAAAAATCAGTAACATAGAAACACAGAATTTGTCATCAAAAAAGGACCACTTGGCCCATTTACTGCCTGCTGTTTTGGTGATATTAGCTCTTTAAATAACGTTTTCTTTTAAAAACTTTAAGTAACAGAAAGGATTCGTAATATAAAATATTTCCACTGCTGGCACTTTTATAGATAAAAGAGTGGTTTCACTCATGCTATTCAGTTTTGAAAACCACTGAACTTTGTTTTGTCATTCTCATACCTCAAGCCATTTCCATAAGAGTGCCAATGGGAGAAGTATTTATATATTATAAAATGGCAAGGAAAATCTAGAAATTTCATTTGTCAATAGATGTCACCTAACCATCATTAACTCTCTATAAAGGCACAGTCAGATGCTACTTCTCACTTTATGCCCCCTCAAAAAAACTACTTAAAGCCATTTTATAAATGTAATAAGCACTCTAGGATGTTGATTACAGGATTTTAATGCACTTCCAAAGGGTGTAAGAACACTTGGCCTTTGGCCTCGACACCCTGGTGTGGCTCATTACTTACTTACACAATGGCAAAAAAAAAATGGTGCATCCTCATTGGTCAGTGGATAACTTCAAAAGTGATGTTTTCCAGCAAAACATCACCGTGAATGTGAGCATAGATTAAAGGCTCCATCCTCTTTAAAAACAAAGATATGCTTTGACACTAAAAAATCAACTAAAAACTTTTACAATTACTTTTTTATTTAGTTTTCTATTTTGAATAAAAATTAGCCATTGTGTAACAGCAATAATGCATTCCTGTGTGTGTGTGTTATGGGGATAATGTCTCAAGTATTTGTGACACTTTGCCTGTGGCCTCGTGCCCAACCACCTGAAGTGTGACATTATCCCAGCTTACAAAATGGACTAAAATATCCGGTGATCTGATTGGTTAATAGCTGTCCAGACCGGTTCGATAATTGACCAATAACCACGTGGGTCCGGAAACTGCCTTGCAAGTCTTGGAACTACACTGCTTTGGAATTACAAAGTTTCAACTAACAACATGAGTGACATACCTGCCAGCCAATTTGACCTCTGGGGCAAACCTAGCTGTTTGGCATGAGAACTGATATACTAATGATGGAGATTTATTTATTCTTAATTTAAAGATTTATTTAGTCTTGTGTTTGTTATTTTGGTGCCATTTTATAAATGCATTAACACACTTCAGGGCTTGCGTTTAATGGGTAATTAATACTCTTCCCCCTACCCTGTGGTTAAAGGCACTTGGCTAATGCCTTGTGCCTCCAACCCATGTAGTTTGGAAGTATGCTCTTATTATCCAATAACCACATGCCCCATCAAGTGCTATTGCTTACATGACACACACCTCTGTTGTGCATTACTGCTTAAATTGGATTCTGTTTTTACCAAACGTCACAGCTTTGAAGAGTAATGGAATGGAGTGGACAAGAGACTTGCTCAGGGTTACACAGTGAGTGTATATAATGGGATTCAAACTGTGGATCTCGTGGCCCACAGTTCTGTGCTCTGCATACTGCTTTCTAGGGCCTTGTTTTCAAGTTGAGGCAGAAATCCAGACACACAGCACAGGCCCCAATATTTTTAACACATTAACCATGAGTTACCTAGCTGCAAACAAATAACCATGGGAACATCAAAGAGAGATCATACCTGTACTACTTGAATTAATGTACTGTAAATACTGATAAAAATGTATTTTTCCTTGACTCCTTGTACTGTGAATTCTCCCCTGTTCTCTTCCCAAGGACGCTCCTGGAAATGAGCTGTCCTAAGCTCAGTAGACCCTTCCTGGTGAAACATTTCTAAAAAAAGTAAATAAAGATCAGTGGTCAGGTCCATAGCTAGTAGTATAGAAAAGCCATTAACACGAGGAACTCTGTGCCCTAATCTTCTTAAAGAGAAGAACGCTGTGCTCCCTCACTCCCCCTCAACTTTATCTGTATATGCTGTGGTTCTGTGTGAACATAGGGGGCTTTGCAGAGAGAGAAAGCTGGTGATATGGTAGAATCTGGGGGCATCCAATCAGAGCACTTGGTTTCACCCAGAGTATGTCCCTTGATGCAGAGATAGAAGATGCAGCATCTCTTTGTAGTGGTATGATGGTAGCAGAGCTGCCACATTCATCTTTGTTGTAAAAATCTGGAACCCCTTCAATAAACTGATGACTTGTATTGAGAGAAAAAATTCAAAAATGTCTCGGAATGAGTAACCACTGTGGCGGCCACTCAAAAATCAACCACTTCTAATGTCATCTTTTATGGTGAATGTGCCTGTTTAAGCACAAGGTTCCATGTGGGAGTATATTATGCATCTTATACTAAGAGCTACGTACCCCCTTTTTGATTTTTAAATGCTCCACCTCCTCACAGATGCATCTGCATCTTTGCTTAGGGAGCACAATGTATGCACACGGTGTTCAAGAATGCAGGCGCAACCTATGATACACACTCAGAATATGTAAAGCTGTGCCTTATGGCTTTCTGGCTACATACGCTGTGAGCTTCACGCCATGTCACTTCGTGATTAGTGTTATTAGACAATACAGCATGACAGAGAGTGAGGTAATCACAGCCCAGGCACGCTATGAGGCACATGTCAAAATCAAGTGCTTCTACCCCCAGGGATGAAATTCTGTCAGGAAAGCTACACCCATGCAGTAGGCTTATTGCTATTACAAAACACTGTAACAATTTTAGGAAAAGGAGCTTTTTATACATTTGTTTATGAAGTGTAGCTTTGGGTGTATATGTGTGTCAGAGATTAAATACCTAGTACAGCCTTACAGATACGATTAGTTTTGAAAAGTAGCCAGGTGAAACTTCCTATTTTTAAAGCACACTTCAGCCGGCTAGCAGATTTTGTTCATGGCAGTGCTGAGAGTTCAGAGAGATGTATACATAGCTGGTTGGATTATGTGAAGGCTGAATGGTTGGTTTATTATTATAGCTCAAGGGAGTGCTCTCAGCCAATCAAACTGCTCTTTTTCCCAGCATATGAGGCACTAACACTATAAACAGTATCTCATGAGCAGGTGCCTTTGGCCTGATGCCTAACAACACACCAGGGGCTCGATATTCAAAAGGTTGTTTGGGCGCAGATCCTGCTTTTAGCGTCCAAACTGGGCTTTGTGTGGATTTCCTATATTCAAAAGCCCAGTTTGCGTACACAAGCAGGGTTTGCGCCTGGGAAAACTGTGGAGGCAGGCATAATGCAAATCGAGAGGCAGGGACCTGAATAGCAGTGCAGTCTGATTTTCAGAGTATTTGTACCATGCAAGGACATTTTGCACAGTCCCCTTGCATGATGCAAATACCGCCAGTGGACACCATGACTAACACATGCACAACCCAAGCGATTGGTGGTGGAAGGGCAGCGGTCCCCCCTAGTTGATTGCCATCCCTGTACTGTGAGAAACATGCCCTGGTGCTAGTGGTGCCAACCCTCCCTCTGATCTCAGCTCCTTAATGATAGAATGATGATCTGGTGTTAGTGGCACCCACCTTCCCTCTGATTCCAGCCCTGTAATGATAGAGTAATGCCCTGGTGCTAGTGGCGCTCATCCTCCCTCCGATCTCAGCCCCGACGTAACAGTATCCATAGTGGTGGTAGTGGTCCCTCTCAATTGCCAGCCCGGATTTACAACCAACTGCTCCCTGATGTCCAGTATTCTCCCCCTTTGGCACTGGGCCAGCCCCCACCACTCATCTTAGCAGTAGCCACCATGGTACTGCGGGAGCATACAGCGCTTGGCACAGCCCTCCGCACATCTCCTTGGCTGGGCCACCATATGTACATGCAGGAAGTATGCCTCTTCTTTATAGGACAGGTGTGTCACCCTGTCCTATAAATAAGTGACATGCTCCCTGCATGTACATATAGTGGCCCATCCGAGGAGGTGTGTGGCAGGCTGTGCCAGGTGCTGTATGCCCCTATGGCACCGCTGTGGCTACTGCTGAGGTGAGATGGGGGGTAGCCCAGTACTGAGGAGGAAGGGACCACTGGACACCAGACAGGGGTTAGTTGTAAATCTTGGCTGGCAGTCAGAGGGGAACTACTACCACCAGGGATATGTACTGTTATGTTGAGGTTGGGATCGGAGGGAGGGTGGGTGCCACTAGCACCAGCACATTGCTCTATCATTATGGGGCTGGGATCTGAGGGAGGGTGTGCACCATTAGCACCAAATATTTCTCTATCATTACAGAGCTGGGATTGGAGGGAAGGTGGGCACCACTAGCACCAGGGCATTACTTAATCACTATGGGGTTGGCGATTGGCCAGGAGGGGGGGCCACTAGCACCAGGGATTGCTTCACATCTGTGACTGAACAAGGGGAGGGGGCAGCAACATGCAAACATGCATGGCTACCCATGCAAACGAGACCACAATGAGCATGCAAATGGCCCCTTAGCACCTCGCATGCCCAAGGGGCTCATTTGCATAGGTCCATTTGAATATGGTAAATTGCACTCTGGCGCTATCCATTATGATACTGTACTTTGTCAAAGTGTTACCTGTATGTGGCTGGGGAGAGGATACAACATGTGCACACAGACTTTTAACAATTAATTGACGGGATTGTGCATGGAGGAAGACTTTGACTACACTGGGCATGGGGGCCAACCTGGGAGGATATGGGCCTCTATGGGGGAGATGGCCTGCATCTTTCTAGGAGGAGGACTACAGTCCTCAGTGAGAGGTTTAAATGCTACTTGGATGAACATTTAAACTAGTCAGGGGTGAAGATGCAAAACCAAGGGAGGCAACAGTTGCCCCTTGAGATGAGGAAGCAGCAGGGAGGTACAGTCCAAGGGGAGTAAACTCCCCCAGGGCTGGGGCACAAGAAGACAGGGGAGGGGACAAGGCAGAGGACAAGGGGTATAAATCAGGAAAGCAAGATGAAAGGAGTAAAGGATATAGGTAACAAAGAAGGTAACAAGGGAAAAGGAGGGTCAGGAGGAACTTCAGGGAACAGCACAGGCATGAGGGGGCCGCCAGGAAGGGAATAAGGTATGGAAAGCCATGTACACCAACTCAAGGAGTCTAGGAAATAAAAACCCAGACCTGGAGGCCATCATTGCAGAGGCTGGCCAGGATTTGGTGGTCAGAATGGAGTAATGGTGCACTGAGAGCCACAACTGGGACAGGGCCACACCAGGCTACTCTCTGTTCAGGAGAGATAAGAAAGAGAGGATGGGAGGAGGGGTTGTACTATAAGCGAGGGAAGGAACAAAGGCCATGGAAGTACAAGGGCACTCAGGAGGAAAAAGAAGGGCTGCAGGTGCTGTGGGTCATTCTGGAGACAGGTGGTGGGGGCTGCTATCCATACAGGGGTTGTATACAAACCTCCAGCACAGGAAGAGGAGTTGAATAAGACACTTAGGGAAGACATCATCAGTATGGCAAGTACGGAGGAGGTGCTGCTAGTTGGAGACTTTAATCTGCCAAATGCAGACTGCAATCTTCCAACTGCAGTTTCAGCAAGGAGCAAAGCCATCCTTGACTCCCTATGAGGGGCTTTCCTAAGACAGCTAGTCAAGGAACCCGTAGGGATGGGGCAGTGCTGCACATTTGTTACCAACAGGGCTGCACTGTAGACATCACGGAGGAAGTCCCCTTAGCACCAGTAATCACCATACATTGCGGTTTAACATTAAGACAGGAACAGAGGCAAACCACATGAGGATGAGGGTCCTGGACTTTAGCAGGGCGGACTTTAAAGAAATGGGAGACTGCCTCAGAAGCTGCCTTATAGAGGCAGATTGCCAGGGAGAGGTAGAGACACGAGGGAGGGCATAATTAAGGCAGCCAACCTCTGCATGAAGGAAGGGAGTAAAATTAAAAAGGAAAAGAGACTGCCATGTTCTCTTGGGACATGGCCAAGGTGGTGCAGGAAAAAAGGTGGCATTCAGGACATATAAGGAAGTGTAGATATAGGAACACAGAGAGGTATACCATTTAAAACAGAAGGAAGCAGGAAAGGCAGTGAGGGAAGAAAAGGTGTAGATAGGGGAAAGGATAGCCAAAGGGATAGCTAAAGAGGATAAGACTTTCTTCTGGTACAGAAATGAGAAGAGGAAAGCAAAGGGAGGGATAGTGAGAATAAGGAGGGCAGCAGGGGGAGACTGGGCAGAAGAGGATCAAGAAAAACAAGACTTTTCGAACAGGTACTTGTGCTAAGTCTTCACAGTGGCCCACCGGGGGCAGCAGGAACAAAAGTGTTAGGGAAGGAGGCGGACACAGTCAAATTTCAGAGGAAAGAGTCCTGAAGGGGCTGATAGCTCTGAAAGTGGACAATGCTATATAACCAGATGGAATACACCTAAGGGTACTAAAGGAACTCACGGTGGTGCTAGCTTCCCAACTGACAGGCTTATTCAACAGCTCACTTCAAACATGGTTCTGGAGGACTGGAGGAGAGCAGACGTGGTCCCACTCCATAACAGCAGCAACAGGTAGGAGGCTAGCAGTTATAGGCTGGTCAGTCTCACATCAGTTGTGCGCAATTAATGGAAACGCTGATAAAGGAAAGGTTGGTAGAGTATCTTGAATCCAATGGGCTATAAGACCAAAGGCAACATGGATTCTTTTGGGGGGGGGGGGAGATTTTATTTCACTGGTTGACAAGGAAAAAATTCTGTATGGCCAATTTGTCCCCGGACATAATGTTGCAGTCAGTACGTCATGGACATATTGTCACGGGGACAAATACATGCCAACTAAAATGGCACATGTAATATTTAGTTGCGGTAGAATGGTCACTGCACATTTAGACAGAGGGACAAATTGCCATTCCACCCCGACTTAGTCTCCACAAACAGGAAAAAATGGTTACCTGAGATTAATAGATTAGTAGTGGGCTTTATTCAAGATTTATTCAAGAAGCATGCCATGAATGGTGAAGCCCTGGATGGACGAAATCCATGCAAACTCATGAAGTTTTCCTGTTTCACATTCCAACCATCTTAAGCTACCCCCGCACTTTAAAATGGAACTAATGTACGAGTCAGTCAGTCATTTATAAAGTACAAATATGAGTCAGTCATTGAGTTATAAAGTACAAAATGCTGTTTATTTGTAATAAATATGAAAGTGGCATTTAAAAGCATTTAAAAAGCATTTCAACAATGAATTCTATTTATTTAAAATGATTCAGATGCTAAAGCTTCGCCCTCAGTCAGTACTAAATGCATTTAAAAAGCAGTTACAAAATAAATTCTATTTATTTAAAATAATCACAAGACCAAAGTGCAAATATTTTAAAACAAGTTACAAAGTAGCATTGGCAGTTGATTATAATCATGCCACATTCATTTCTATTACAGTGGCAATATCTTGTAAATACCGCTTTGTCTGCCTATTCAAAAAATCACTACAAATAGTTCTAAAAACTATATTCACTCTAACATCGTGCACTATACCTTTAATAACTTTCACAATCTGCAGCTAAGACCCCCTGGGCATCATCGCAACACGAGACCAGAAGGAAATGTCCAAAGGAAGGGTCATACTGAAGGGCCAGGATTAAGATAAACACAGAAACACCGATTGACAGTGACTGAATTGATTTTTAAACTAATTTTTCTGATGCGCATTCAATGTTGCAAGCGTGTGTGCTGATGCTGATAGAAAATGTCACAATGTGAGAGGTTGGGCGGTCACCGGTCTTTGGTCGCTGAAGCAACATTTAATCTGTGACTGTTTTACTGGTGACCACTTGTAATAATTATGTTTTGACTGATGCATTTCAGCAGTGGCTTTTAGTACAGCGATGTTCCATCTGTATGCTGGGAAAAATAAATCAGTGGAGGGCAGTGGATGTGGCCTATTTGGACTTTAGCAAGGCCTTTGACATTGTGCCACACAGGAGACTAATAAAGAAATTAAACAGTCTAAGGGTGGGATCCAGTGTGTTGAATTGGATGAGGAACTGGTTAATGGATAGACAACAAAGGGTGGTGGCTAATGGTATACACTATAATGAGGGGATATTGACTAGGAGGGCGCCGGAGGTCTCAGTACTGGAACCAGTCCTCTTCAATGTCTTCATAAGTGACACTGCATAAGAACTAGAAGGGAAGGTATGCCTTTTTGCCGATAACACCAAAATCTGTAATAGGGTGGACACTCAGGAGGGGGAGGACAGAATGTGTAGGAACCATAGGAAACTTGAGAAGTGGTCAAGAGCATGGCAGTTGCTGTTCAATGTCAAAAAGGGTAAACTCATGCACCTAGGGCATAGGAACCCAGGAGCTGAGTACAGGATGAGGTGAGTACTGATAGTCACTAAGCAGGAACCGGACCTAAGGGTTATCATATCTGATGACTTTAAAGTGGCAGCACAGTATGACTTTCTGAGTAGAACACAAAAAAGTTCCACCTGGTTCAACCCAGTAGAATCAGGTATTACCAGGTAGAACTGGGTTCTACCATTTATAATCAAGTTCTACCAAGTAAAACCAGGCTCTACCAAGTAGAACCAGGTTCTACCAAATAAAACTAGGCTCTACTAAGTAAAAAAACAGGTTCTATACTACATAACGAAAAAAAAAAAAAATTTACCTTGTTCTACTTAATTAAGAAATCCACAGAAGTATTGTGTTTTGTTTGGGAAAGTACATTTAGTACTAAGAATGGTACATGCAGTTAAGTATTGTAAAGCTTTGGTGTCTAGGATTCTGTCTCAGTGCTTAAAAGCCTTGCAAAACTCATCATTCTTAAAGTTAGAATCTTAGTACTACAGGTATATTCCCAAACACACAAAATAAAATATGTTGATTTTTTTTATAGTTAAGTAGGACCAGGTAGAATATTATTATATATTGTAGAACCACCTGGTTACACAGCAGATGCTGTAAAATAGTGCTGAAACAGATTTAGCAAGCAATAAAGGTCAGGGATGATACATGACTCATATATAATCCCTGACAACTTTAGCTTTTTAAATCTGGTTGCAGGTAGCCCAAAGGGATAATGCCTGAGCTATACCCTGTTACAATAATTTTAAATATTCCCCCACTGTTAGACCCAGGTATTAACAGAGTCCAGTTCAAAATGACTGGCACTCCTGGTACCTATAGCCTCAGCTGCTATAGTACCAAATAAGTAAACGGACAAAAGTTTAAAGTAGAAAATGAATTTAATCCACACAATTTGGTAAAGCAAAATGCCACACTGCCCCAGCACTTCTGCACCTTACTTTCCTCAGTGCCCCTCCCCCCCGAGGAAAGCAAGGTGCCGAAGTGCTGCGGCAGTGTGGCATTTTGCTGTACCACATTATGTGGATTACATTATTTTTCTACTTTTAACTTTTGTCTGTGTAGTTATTATTTAGTACTACAGCAGCTGAGGCTATAGGTACCAAGAGCGCCAGTCATGTTGAACTTTTCAGAATCCGAGGGTGGTCCCCTTTCTGACTGAGTGGCTCCTGCTTGAAGCTTGGCACAAGAAGTAACCCCCTAGTGAACTACTAATAGAGCCCAATGGCTGTGGCCATGGGTCATAAAGAAATGCAGGGATGTTAGGCATCTAGCATCAGTTTGGGGTGTTCTGTTATTCTGAGTAACTGTCAATATTAATAATATATTTACTGGGTAGTGTAAATAATCAATCGCTGGCACAACCTCACAAACTCTGTTATTTACACGTGTGAATAATGGAGTTGCATTAACCACCTTTCTAAAAATAACTTTTATTGCACCTGTACAACAATCTATCCTTGCACTGGCCATTGGCTCTCACTCCCTCAGAAAAACCGCCAGTGTGAGTGACAGCCTTCTCAGTTTTTTAGCCAAATGAAAGCTGGGCACAGTTCCCAGTCTGAATCTCATACAAAATCAGTAAGCCAGGGAAACAGCTTCACAACATTGATTTTGTTTTCTAAGAAACTGCAGCTTGTTTCCTCTGCCCTGCTGCTCATTTACTCTGCCCCACCTGACCTCGGTACTGCAATGCACCCTCATACTAAGCAACCCAGAAAAGAAAACCAAGAAACTCTTTTGCTGGATTTATTTAAAACTACCTTTATTTCTGCCTCACAGCGCTCACATTGAACTCGCTTCACATCACAGTTCCGCTCCTCGCTGCACCTCACTAAGTGGTGCCACCATGTTGGACAGAAATTTTTTCTCTTGCTGCATATTAGCCAATCAACTGAGACGTTGATACATCAGCACCGATGTTATGGTGCAGTTTCCATGACAATGCCCATAGCAACATCACAGGAACAAAAAGGACAGACACTTTCACTAAAAAAGGCAGTTTTTTCAAGCAACATAATAAAAAAATGCATGACTCAACGAACCAGCAAATATAAAAAATAAAACATGGGGAAGTCTTTAAAATCGGATTTCGCCCTTGGGGTTTATGGGGCATCACACACCTCGGGTGTGCATAAAATTCTTGTCAACCACACTTCCCCATGCATTATTCTGTATATATTACCCACCCTCGTTTTCTTCTTTCCCTCTAGTACACTCTGCTGCCCCATTCCCTATTCCTTCTATTGGTAACTATGTCAACATTACTTAATTTGTCCCACCCTCCCAAACACCCACCTCTTCCTCATCCTTACTCAGAATAATTGAAAAACCCATAACATCTGCAAATTGTCTTTATGATGCCAGGTGTGTGGTTTGGGATCTAACAATGGAAGGTGAATTGTATTTGTAAGAGGGAGTGTCCCAGGGGGTTTGGACTCAGAGTTGGGGGGGTAGCGTATGATCAGGGATTTTTTTTTATTGTCATGATGGTCAATTAGTGCAGTATGTGGGAACAGCATTTTTAAAAATCAATTTTTTTATTTTCATTTTACAGGTTATGATGAAAACAGTTTCTGTCTTGTGGATGGTTCTTTCAGATCAAAACACTGAATGTGTCATTGGGTGCAGCATTAAAATTGGGAATGCATTGTAAAGCTGACATTTTACAGCAAAACAATTTATTAAAATTAAATCCCCATCTGGAGTCGAACCAGAAGAACAGTTATTATTTATTTATTTATTTTATTAATGTTTTTGTTTGCTAACAGCCTAACAAATATTTATTGAGTGTGTATTTTGTTATAAAAGTCCAATAAAGACAAATGGATGAAGAGCTGTGTGACAATGTGTAGCCATTTCTGGTTGTTTTAGCTGAACCGCAGTGTGTAGAGGTCCTTCAATTTTCCGGTGCTAGCCAGATGGGGTCTCAGTGGCACATGAGAACCAGCAGTGGATGTTTGTTTCTGAAATTAATGGAAGTGAAGGAACAGAATGAGGACAAGACAGGAGGATCCACCAGTGGAGGACGGACAGGTGGAAAGGCTAGTGGCTACTAGTGGCAACAGAATCCCTCACCATCATCATCATCTGCAGCAGCATGGCATGCCATCCGGGTGCTGTCAGCCTGCATAAATTTTGGACAGTATATGTTTTTGAACTGCGGCCGGTTCATTTTAAGAAAAGTGAGCCTTTCTACATTCTTTGTGGAAAGATATGTTCTTTTGTCATTCACTATTGCCTCAGCAGCACTGAAAATTCTCTCGGAATATGTGCTTCGGATGGGCAACTGAGGTATTCAATTGCAATATCAGTTAAAGAAGGCCACATTGGCCGGCCCATCGGTGCAGCAGTTGGATTTCCACTTGCGACGCCAGCTACCGGGGTTCAGGAATGAGCTCGGTCACTGGAGGGGTCGTCTTGGGGGGAGGCACAGGCCCTATCACTGCTCGCTGTTCCAGGGGAGGGAAGGATTGCGACCTAGTGTCATAACGACCACTGGTGGAGGCCAGTGGTAGTGCAGCATGTCAGGGCCATTAGAGGTGGTGTGTGACAGACGTCAGCTCTTACCTTGGCGTCCGGACGTCACGCACCTTCAGGAAACCAGGAAAATCGCTCGCTGGCCTCCGAATGATGGCTCTCCATTCCTGAGGGCCTCCAGTGCCTTCCCCATGCCTCCTGCTCCCCAGCAGCATCCCCGGGCCCTAGAAAGTGTGTGCTGGGGCTATCCCTTCCCCTGGTGCCTTCCCCCTTGGAAGAGAGGGACCCGCCCGGTGAAGGGTTACACCGGGATATCTCGGGGGTCGGCTGCGATCTGGGGATCTGAGAAGGGCCGGGAAAGAACAGAAGGGGTCACAGGGAACTTGAAAGAGCCTGAAGGAGGGGAGGATCAGTGAGCACGGGGGGTGGAAAAATAGATTACTCAAAAAAAAAAAAAGAAGGCCACATTGATTTCTTCTGTTGCCAATACAGCAATGGTTCATCACCTGCGGTAAGATGTACAGACTCGTCCATATAATGTTTCACCATTTTTGCAGCAGGGACTTCTGGTACCACAATAGCCAGCTGAGCCTTTCAAGCTGTCTTTATCAGACCAAAGTCTGACAGCATGTCCCACAGTGGTTTGTCCTCTTGTGGTGTAGCAGCAGTTCTGGTTGCTGTTTGATGACAAAAAACATAATTAGTGGTGGTACCACCAGAAGCAGCGGCAACGGCAGATTGTGCTCCCTCCCTCTCCACCAGCTCTCATTCAGAATTTGAATGTTGCCACAAGGGCCGACACTTTCTCAATTAACAGTTTGCGATAGTATTGCAGGTCTTTAAAGTCATGTGGTTTGAATAATGTCTCAATTGTATCCTTAAACCGAAGATCAAGAAATGTGGCCAGAATGTAATGTTCTACTTTGCACATATTTACAATGCTCTTGTCAGCCAGGTAGGTTTTCAACATTTTTCCCACAAGGGATGCAGTACTGATGTCATCAGTGTCAAGGAACTGTGACTCGAGATGCTCCAGTCTCATTCTGATGAGTGAGATTAAGGGAAATATCTTGCTTAGCCCCAGCACCATCAGAGCTCACCACTCATGTAACCTCCTCAAATGGTTTAAGAATGCAAGTAAGATTCTCCATCAGATGCCACTGATTGGGGCTGATACTCACATCTCCTTTCCCAATGCCATGTTGGACTGCATATTGATGGATGGCTTTCTGTTACTCAAGCATTCTCTGCATCATATAGTAGTTGGAATTCCACCTGGCTGGAACTTCCTGGATCATCTGGTGGAGAGGGAGGGAGGCTGTTTTCTATTTGAATCTTCTGCAACAACTTTCTGGCTTTAACAGAATGGCTACAGTGGGTGCACACAGTGCGGGCAGCTCCAATCAAGTTCAGAACATTTTGGTCCTCACTGATAAAGTCTTTCACCACCAAGTTAACAGTGAGTTGAAAGCATGGTACATGTAAGCATTAAGCCACGATGAAGGTGGCATCTAATGAGGAATTAATGCATGGTTTGGAGGGTTGTGGCACAAGGCTGAAGGCCGAGTGCCTACAACGGCACAACCATGCATTCATTCTCCATTAGATACCACCTTCGGAGTGCCTTAATGCGCCTGTAACATGGTTTCTGTGCAGATGTGTTTACTTTACTTGTGCATGTTATGCTGTGAAATAAAGAATGCGGAGACATTCTGCACTGCTCCAATAAGTTTACTGCACTTTTGGAACTTACGTGACAGGTAAAGAAACATTTACTTATATTGTGATGTGGTGAAAACAAGTTTACATATACTGAAACACACACTTTTCTTAAACATGTTTCTTGGATTTTGGGACAAATACACATGGCTATTATTTTCACAACCACTGTTGGAGGTCTACAGTTCGAGAATCTATCGTTTCCATTACCTCTTGCTCTGAGTAATTTGCATACTGTGTCTCCTTTCCTTTATGTTGGCAGCATCTGTTTCATTCGCATGCTGTTTCCATTATGACCGTAGATTTAACCGATGGCGCATTTTTAATAATTTGGAGCCCCGGTGTTAGGTTTCTCACTATTGTAATGGAAATTAACTATGAAGGACTGAAGATTAAACAGTGGCACCATTTGCAGCTGAGGCACTCATATTGGGGTTTTGTGTTCCGGAACTCCTTCTTTCATGGTTGCATCAATGCCATCCGCGGTAGTAGCACTTCCCAGTCTGGGCTGGTTTATGCAGGTGAGTGGATGGGATAAACAGTGACTGCTTGTTGTAGTTCAGGTGCCGTTTTTTTCATGCAGTGCTTTTTTCCTGTGTGTGGATCTTCTTGGTACTCCACTTTGGGGAAGGCATTAGTGCTTACTTAATGCCGTCTCCAAGGTAGGTAATCCGATGCTTTTTTCCTCCAATGATTTCTGTTTATTTCAGTTCTCCTAGTTTTACCATGTTACAAGTGCAAAATTACCAAGCCTTACTGCTTTCACTATTAGAAGCACAGTCTGGTACTATAAATCCTGGTTGCAAGGACTTTGGAGTTAGTCACCCGGCAAACTTTTCTTCAAGGCCCTCCAGAAGATGTTCTGCTTTGTGATCTTTTCCAAAACCATAAATACATAATGTTGCCTGCCAACAGAGAAAGACCCTTGTGTTTTGCTGTTGCTGCTGTGCTGCTACTGCCACTACAAGATGATGATGAGGAGGGAGAAAAGTTTACCCAATGGCCAGTCACAGCCATATAGTCAGTCGTCTGGCCACTGGTCCACATATCTGTTGTGACATGGACCTTTTTGCCCACTAAACGTTTAAGAGCCTCAGATACACTGTTATGAATAGTGGTTGGCGAAGTGGGCTCAATCCGCTCTGCGAAAGCATTCATATAAACACAGAAGACAGACCAGTGCTCCCCAATGTGAGGAGTGCTGCGTTTATAATGAGGAGCGCATGGTGCATTGAAAACAGCGATTCGCTACTCCACCTCCACTGGTCACTACTCTTTCAATTTTAAGGCAAAGTACATTGGTGGCAGTTCACTTCACCTCACTTCGCTTTGTTTTTGAGCTCCGAAGGCTGATTTTGCAGTGATTCATGGGAGTTCAGGTCACATGGGCTCTATATTGATCTGCACAGCCTCAGTTCAGGGTAGTATGAGTAGGAAGGAGTAGGAGACAGTGTGCTCTGATAGCTGTCTGTAGGAATCTTTTAAAAGCTGTTCAAAAAGCATTTTTGCTTTTTCAGGGGGATCCAACTGTAGTTCATCGATTGCAGGCAACCCTCCTGTGCTCGCATCATTGAGCGTTTTTGTTTGTGTGTGGATTTTGAATGTAAATTTACAACATTGAGGGTGTGTGATGAAATACAGTGAAGTGTGCTGTGTGGGGGAGGGGCATATCTGTGTGTAGGTAGATTTAAGTTGGAGAACTAGTAATTTAATTGTGTTTTGGTTATATTTTTGTTATATAACTGACTGTGTTCCTGTACACATAGTGAAATTGTCAGTAATAGTACAAATTTTCTTGCTGTTTGTTGTGTGAATGTGGTGCAGCATTTCATAAGGTCTGGTTGTTTAAATTACAAATTTACATTGTGTGGCAGTACACTGAACTTTTGCATTTGCATCGCATTCCTCGATCAGCATTGTACACAAAGTGTTCTGTGTTGTGTGTGCAGTGTTGTGTGCATCAAATATAATACACCATTTAAAATTTGTGACACAGATTAGTGTAAGTGCAACTAAGCACAGCAGTGTGAACCTGCTATCCACTGTAGCTGCCTGATTTTGTGCTGCGATCATGTTCTCTGTTCTTAGTTTTACTGCTTGTACTGCCGTAAAATCAGCACTGTCTGTATTCAGTGCCCCCCAACCCCCACGTTGAAAAGGTATTTTTTACCAGACTGGATTGTTTTTGTGACCCTATCAGCATCACTGGTTACTGAAGTTGTTTTTTAATACAGTGACAGTGTCACAACACAGTAGTCTCTTATCTGTTGCGAAGCCACAGTTGTTTATTTTGCTTCTCATCCAGCCAGCGTCCCTCCAGTCAGAAAGTGAATGTATCAAAATTGGAATTTGGTAATAATATTTGTGGTTGATCCCCAAAAATTCCTGCAAAGAGACGTGCAAGAAAGCTGTTTCTGGCGGAAATGTTGGCAGTAAGAAGATCTGTGACGTGGTAGTATCGCGAACGAGAAATGCATTACTGATGTGAGGAAAGGTTTCTCCTGCAATGTTTTTACAGCCAATCAGTAGCTTCACTGATAGTTGGAGGATGATGTTTTCCTAACTGGTGGTGGTAGTGTTACTGGTGTTAGTGGTGGTGGCTAGTATTAGCATTATTCGTCAAGTTCCAATTCCGACCAGTGTACGCATCCAAATATATTGGTGTGAGCAGTGCAAGAGTGACAGTGTAGATGATGTCATACTTCCAGCAACATCCATTAACTGAAATAAACCCTGATGACATGTCAATGATAGCATACAATGTGATATTCCATCACCGCGGCACTTAATGTCATGCATTTTCCATGCAGTGATCCAGTGTGGTGAAAATATCAGGTAGTGGTGGTATAGTGCTGATGAATGATGATGCAGATGATGACGATGTTGCTGTTGTTGCAACATGCAGTCCACATGTTAGCATCAAGCAGAAGATGTGGATGTGTGTACAGTGACGCTGATGATATGATGATGATGTAATTGACCCCAGTTGGGAAACTGGAAAAATAAATTAAAGTAGCTGTCTGAATCTGCCAAGAACCCTGCAAAACTTATAATTTACGGCTTCAGGGATGATAATGATGATGACGATAATGATAATCAATATGATAGTAGTCGTGGTGGTCAGTTGCAGTCCAGGGTCTGGTGCCAGAAACATTACCCCCCACTTCAGTGCTAAAATAACAGACCCAAATAAGCCACATCATCATGGACATAAGAAAAGCAGTATATACACATATTTGGGATTGTTTTACTCAAGTGCAAATGATGATTCAGTTGCAATCTGCCGGTTTGCCAATGTGGAGTTGAGGTAAAAGGGGCCAACTTGGAACAGGAGGAAGCATCGATCTTAAGAATGCACTTGGCCTGCGGACCCACAAGCTGGCAGCCAATACCAGACTGGGCATTCACCGTAACACCGCAACCATAGCCAGCATGTGTCCTTCCACGACTCTTAAGCCTAGTAGGAATTAAACGTGTGCAGTAGTATGGTAATAAGGCAGAGGATTAATACAGGCATGATGAGGTTGGGGACATGACTTTGAAATGTTGTCAGTGCTGGTGAGAGTAATAGTTTTTGTGGTGGTGGTGAGCATGGTCCAGTGAAGTGGTACATCAACACCGGTTGGCAAATCTGGAAACATAACATCATTTCTGGCTTTGACATCATCACCTGCCTGCAGTCTTCAACGAAATGTCCACTCCACCCCTGCCAATGCGCATTCATCACAGAGCACAACCATTTGTGACCAACAACACACCCCATATAAAACGTTTAGTCAGCCTAACGTTACAGAGTGATTTTAGCATAAGCGAGAAAACCCCAATGCATACAGTGTCACAGCGAACAATGCTGCTATGCGGAAATGCTGAAATCGATGTTTCGCCTTCTCCACATTGTGGAAATTCTAGCTCGGCAAGGTTTGCTGCCAGTGACTCGTCCAAATGGAAAGTCCATCCAGGACATACTTTCTACCCGTGCTGTTCCCGAGTTGTTTCTCACTGTCTCAAAACTCAGTAAGACATCCCTTCAACATTCCTCCTCTCCATTCATCCATTTAGAATGGATATGTGGGCAAGTGGAAAACAGCGGAAGCTCATATCTCTGTATAACTGCACACTGGGCGAGGTGCCGGGGTTGTTTGTGACGCTGGTAAGTGTGGAATAATCAGTGCAGGAAGGTGGACCATCACCGGTAACAATCTTCCTGGAATCTCCCAGCATGCAACACCATTACGCATCATGTGACCTGTTCACACAGTGGTGAGAACATGTTGGACATGGTATTGACTGAAATTGACAGATGGCTAAACCCTCTGTCCCACAGAATCAGGTTCATAGCAAGTGACAATGGGTTAAATGTGGTGAAATGCATCACGAATGGTGTTTTTTTTCGTTTTCATGGCCCACTGTTTAAATCTTGTGGTTCAGGAGTTTCTGCAGCACCTGACATAAAGGAAATGCTGACCATTGCACAACGTATCTGCTCTCACTTTTCAAGATCTGGAAAGGCTCAATCTGGAAAGGCTCATGACCAACTGCAGCAGTTGCAGATACAAAACAGCCTGCCTCAGCACCGCTTGAAGCTGGAAGTTGTCACCCAATGGAACTCCACTTTATACATGGCAGAGAGGTTGTATGAACAATACAAAGCCATCTCAGAATATCTTGTTATGCACACTAGCCGTAACAGGTCCTGGGGCCTCCATGTTTATGATGACTGAACAGTGGCACCTCATGGACTCTGTGAACAACAATTTTGTGGCCTTTTGAACATGCCACAGGCAGTGATGGTGAGTCTGCCTCCGTTAGCCAATCAATTCCACTGCAGCGGGTGCTGAGGCAGACATTGGTGAATGTACAGCATAGCCCTTGATGTTGCCGAAGACGGTGGTAGCAGTATGTTGCTGCAACACATGCTGACAGTATTTGACCATAATTGTCACATTGTGAGTATTCAGCGAGCGATATCCATATGGCACAATGTCTGGACCCAAAATCACAAATGTGGAATTGCATCAGTACTGGAGGGAGGCCTGAACAGGTAAAAAATATCAGTGGTCAACTGGTTCGGCTTTGTTTCATGGGGCACAGAAGTCACATGCCAAGGTTTGCAAACCTCAGCAGCATAATCCAGCTGAAGCTGTAGCTGGAGGACCAGCAAGCATATCATGCAAGGTTAAGGGGACTGTAGTTCCTGGTGGTCTGTTGTCCAAAGTGGCTGGCATCAACCCGCTTTGGGAGGATTTGTCCCAAGTGGGTATTTGTGAAATCAATGATTCCGGGGAACAGGCTGATGCATCAACAATTGGACTTAGAGCGGCACAGAGAATGGTTGAGTCACATTTGTCTGAAAACAGGCATCTGATGATAAGTGAAGATCCTCTTTAGTACTGGAGTGGAAAGGCCAGTGAATGGCAAGAGCTGACTGCAGTGGCACTGAAGTACCTCACGCGGCTCACCCTCCAGTGTAAGTGTTGAGAGGGTATTCAGCTCAGCAGTGCAATAGTCAGGGACTGCCTGACAACCTGTCTCCTGAAAATGTGATTTACTAACATTCATTAAAATGAATGAGAGACATACCAAAAGCACAGACTGCAATCCTTGGTATTCATACCCCAGCATAGTCATGGTGGTCTTGCTGATGTGGAATGGAGCATCCTGGTGGCACTGGCGGTGACTGCCTGAAACGACCAACCACTGACGAGATGATGACACAATGGAGAAAGAATTCCAGTGGCCAAACTTTAGACATCGATGACTGTGAGGGCAGTTTTCTTTATGAGGATGATGATGTGGTAATGTTGGCAGGTTTCAACTGCAGTATTTAAAAGGCGGTGTGCCCCCCCACCCCAGACCACCATTACCAGGACTGATGTTATCCAAGTCTGCTGCCACCATGAGTCTGTTTGCCTCCCACGGACCACCACCACCACCACCGGCACTGATGTTATCCAAGTCTGTTGCCACCATGAGTCTGTCTGCCCTCCATGGACCACCATCACCATTGGGACTGATATTATCCAAGTCTGCTGCCACCATGAGTCTGTCTGCCCCCCATGGACCACCACCAACACTAGGACTGATGTTATCCAAGTCTGCCACCAAGAGTCTGTCTTCTCCCGACAGTCAGACCACCACCACCACCGGGACTGATGTTATCCAAGTCTGCTGCCACCATGAATCTGTCTGCCCTCCCACAGACCACCACCACCACCGGGACTGATGTTATGCAAGTCTGCCACCAAGAGTCTGTCTGCCCCCCACGGACCACCACCATTGGGACTGATGTTATGCAAGTCTGCCACCAAGGGTCTATCTCCCCCCACGGACCACCACCACCACGGAACTGATGAAGCACAAGTCTGCCACCAACAGTCTGTCTGCCCCCCACGGTCGGACCACCACCACCACCACCGGGACTGATGTTATCCAACTCTGCTGCCACCATGAGTCTGTCTGCCCCCCATGGACCACCACCACCACTGGGACTGATGTTATGCAAGTCTGCCACCATGAGTCTGTCTGCCCCCCATGGACCACCAGTCCACTAGTGCACCACCACCACCAGCTTCTTAATATTTAAACCATAAAGTGAGTATGTGCACTCATGTTTGCTTTGCTGCCTCACTTCCTTAAGTTGTCTGTTTTGTTTTCTGTAGCTTTTCAGAGCTGTAGTGGCAAAACACCTATAGGACACTTCTTTGTTTCTTTTACAAGAGAACAAAAACAGGCCCTTACTACACATTGTTGGGAAAGACGCTTGTAGCTATACCGTGCAGAGGAACCAATGTAATGTCCATGTGAAACCATTCTGGTAAGTATGAAGATTTTAATTTCATCCATTCCATTGCTTTGTAAAGACTGCTGCAAATATTGCACACAACAGGTTGTCTTAGTAGTTGACAAGATGTGTCTCTGAAATGTAACTTGACAATAGGGATTGAGATTTGAGAACCAGGGAGGGACACATAACAATGAAGTTGTAACTTTTAAGAAGTCATTTGTAACCCCTCACCCCTGCCTTTTTGCCAAAACAGCAGGTGGCATGCTGTTGGTGCTGGCAGCAATACCTGGTGGGGACCTGGGTTCGGGGAGGATGAGGTTACCTGGCACAAGAGGACCTAGGATTGGTTACTCTGCACAGGGGCACCCAAGTAAATCCGAACACAGGAAACAATAACTGTAATGTCCAGAACCAGGAATGGGATTTTTCAGTGTGGCTTTTATTCATAACTAGCTGAACACAACAAAGCATAGATGGACCCCCAAGAGGCTACGTTTACTGATAATGCAGATTAGAGACTACAAGGTGGTCCACTGGAAGAATTAACCAATTCTACTGTTTTCAGGCTCTGGACCCACCAGGCACAAAGCCCAGACTTGCATGCGCTTTGGATACACAGCCCGACTGGCCCGGCTCCACTGCCGGCCACTTGACTGGCGGTTCATTGGAAGAATGAACCCATTTTACTTGTTGTGGCTCCCCACACCACTTAGAGTCTGCGACCCCTAGAGGGATTTCCTTCTTACTTCCTCTGACTCCCATCTCACAAGAGAATTCTTCACCCATGTGCGCTCCACACCACTTAAGTCTGCGACTCTAGAGAGATTTCTCATTTACGACCCACGCCTAGGTACCTACCTCATCACTGGCCAAGCGCATGAGAGCAAGTAGCAATCACAGCAGAAATCCGTAGAGGTGGACCTGGTTACTAAAGATGGGGTGTTCCCACCTCCAGCTCCATTAGCCCATACCGGCATTTCTCTGGACAAACTGAAACTTCTGAAATGTAGATTAAGCGGTGGATGAACTGTCTCACCCTCTACAACATTACAGAATCCACACACAGTACTTTAACGTTGCCTTTACTCCATTTGTTTGTCCTAGTACTATAGGCCTCCCAAATAGTAGTTCAAATCCCAGATTTCTTTACATTTCCCAGGCTGAAGAACACATTTTTTGCCCCTCTCATATTAGAGCAAACACTTGCCCTTTCGTTGCAGGTGCCCCACAGGCAAAGTACAACTCTTTCCACTTTTCAGCAAAACTGAAACTGTAAAAAGGCAGCTTTCTTTCTTCAGCAGAAATTAGGGATTGCCCTGGAATCTACATGGGGAGTTACTTCCTTCCTCTTCCCCCGGAGAAAGAGGGGGCACTAGAGACCTGAACAGCGGTCTCCACCACTTGAAACTGGACACACACTCCTTCTCCCACAGGAGGTAAACAGGAACACTTCCTTCCTGCTTGAAAGCACACAGGAGACTGACTTTGAAAACTCCCAATGTTCTATCTCACTCCCTCTGCTGCAGATTCCAATGTGGCTTATGCAGCTGTGACAGTTCTATTGATGTCATCTCTCAGTCTCAGCTGAGACTGAGAACAGAGTGAGACAGTGTGAAACCCATTTAATTGAAGTTTCACAAGCTGCCTTCCCTGCCTACCACTACATCTTACTGGGATTCTAGTAACCCCGGGTAACAAGGGGTTACACATTCATTTCTTTTTTTAGGAAAATTTGCGATACTTTGTTGTTCTGTCAAAGTGGCCTTATCCAGAAATGTTCTTCAACATCAGGCACACCCCTCCCCCGACCCGAGCTTGGGCACACATGCAACACGCAGAAGTCATTTCATTCAATGACCATGACCATCATTAACAACCGGACTCCAGAAGGATGCTGATGAAATCTGTGAAGAAGTAAAAAAATAAGAAACCATTACAGACAAAACTGAAAATATGATTCCCCCCACCCCCAAAAAGAAATACTTACCTTCATGTGCTTGAGAGTTATCCGTTTCCATTTAAGTGCAAAAAATTCTCATTGAGCACTGGAATGTGCACAGCAACAATTTGGAGTCACCTATGTGATGCAGAACAATAGCATGAGTACATGTCCATGTCAAGTTCAACCCCCCTCATCATCACCAACAAAATACACAACCATATATCTATCTATATATATATATATATCAACTCACCAAGGCTACTACTAGTGTACGTCCAAAGGGCACCTTTCAATCCAGTTGAGATGATCATATTTCATTTTTGTGGAATCGTCTCGCACAATACATTGGACCAGCAACACAAACCTCGCAGTCATCATTTTATACTGGGGACAGGGTATGCGCTGAAACAGTCCCTTTTCACTTCGTTACCACTTGTCAATTTTCTGCACACAAGGAGGACGCATTGTGGGCCTGCAGAAAAAGTCTGGGGACTCTGTGCCACTTTTGTGTGTTCTGTGATTGTTGCTGTGAGCTCATAGTTATTATGTCATAGTGACATTTTTACAATTAAAGCAGCATTGCAAGAATGTCCTCACAGTTCTGAACTGTACTCTTTTATGCTACTTTAAATTGCCACAGCAACCACTACTTACGTGCGAGTTGTCAGTGACTTGAATGATACTATTCTTCTCACAATTTATGTCTGCTTCTCTTAATCCTACTTTTTTCATGTATGAAAACAAAATGAGCACATCTTTCAATATTGTTCCGACCAGCTTTGTATTTATTTGCAGCTGCTTTTCAATAACTATTGTTCCGTGGTGTCATATAAAACACTGACTGATGCTTAACTGTTAGTTAACAACAGAAGTTATATGACAACTACTTGATGTGATGGAGAAAGCAGAGGAAAACAATGACAAAGACCTGATCACACCTCACTGTCAACAGCACCAATTTAAAAGGAATGCCTTTCATTATTTCACACATGAAAAAGGTAGTACAGCACACCTCAACTACTGCAAATTATCATATCATTCCAGTCAGTCAGGATGTAAGTAAAGGAAGTTGTAACATAGCATTAAAAAATACAGGTCAGAGTTATCAACAGATTGTTGCGCTGCTGCTTTACAGACAGTCACCACGCTACATAGTTATGGTGATGCACACAAACTAATATGTGGGGGCATTGCTACCACTGGAATATTTCTTGCTCCACAGAGTGCAATATATGTCTGTGAAAACCACCCATAATTTCATTATAGTGAGTCACATGGTGGAGGAATTAACAATCTGAAAAGCAACGCACATTTGTGCCACACTTCCTCAGCAACGTTAAGACGTGATGGCAGGGGGAGCGCAGGTGCATGCTCCAGTATACTGAATGTCTAGCAGCTATCTCAAGCAATGTTTCCTAATGTTATAAATGTGGGATGTTTCCACTACCAAGGTTCTTCTTACTGGAAACATGGTCACACATTTCACAACAAACTGACCATTAACATAAAGAAACATTCGCAAACCTACACATTCCGGTATTCACTGTAAGGAGCACCATTTCATCGCCTCCCGCCGCCATGTCCCAATGCTCGAGAAGGGAGGCAGAATGTGGGCAGATTTTCAGAATGGGAATGCCTCTGTCACATGACTCACTGTAATGCATTTACGCATTGTTTTCAAAATGTATTGCACTCATGTGGTGCAAGAAAGATTCCCCTGGAAGGAAAATGTGTATGATTTAATAATAAAAATAAAAACACACAACAAAGAGTACAACACAGTAGTGGGTGGGGTCAGGGGTAGGGGTGGGTGTGGGGGCAGAAAAAATATCTGGACCTTACTATGGCTGTGGGATGCCGAGGTGGTCCAGCAGCAGGTGCAGCATTGAAAGTATTTGCTGCTGCTGTGCTTCCACTCTGGTAACCTGCTGCTCCAAGTTAATGAAATGCTTGTTGTTTTCCTCCAGCACTGCCCACACTGGGAGGAGGTCAGACTGGCTAACAGGGACTGTGCCAGGGTCCACTGCAGCACGTAATCCAGGTAGTGGGGCTGGTGATGGACAGGGTAGTGCTTGTGGCTGTGGTGGCGGTGGTGGCAGTGGTGGAGCACCTGATGTAGCCCTCCTCCTCCTGCTGTAGCGGTGACTGCTGCGAGGCACATCTCCCACCCCAGCAGCACCCTTGGCCACTGCCACAGAAGGGCCAGCAGATGGACACATGACCCCTTCTGTGGCAGCCTGCCACTCTGCCCTGTGGTGATTCATCATGTGGGTGCACTGGCCACTGGTCCGCAAATGTGTCCCGGGGGACCACGGCACACCAGCACACCACACACATGGCACTGCACCACTGTGCTGTCTCCCCCCACACAATTAAAAAACTCTCACACTGGGGAGCTGCAGGGGGGGGGACCAGACACAGTACGCACTTGGTGGACACGAGTCCCACCACCACAAACTATTGCCAGGGCCACCTCCTGTTGCTGTGGAGGTGGTGCTGCTGGAGCTCCAACAGCTTCTGCTAGTGGTGGTGGTGGAAAAGGTGGATGAGCAACAGCCACTGGTGGCATTGGTGCTGCTGCTGCTGCTTCCATGGGGGAAGCAACACTGGCCAGGAGTCTGGAGCGGTCCAACGTAACACGACCACCCCACTCCCCACGGGTCCACACTCCTCCCCTCCTAACACTCCCACGTGCCAGCGACTCGCCTTCCCCAACTCCAACCTGATCCTCCATCCTCCTGGGTCCACGGGATGACACACACACACACACACACACACACACACACACACACAGACAGTGGACACACATACACACTTATATACACACACACACACACACACACTCAGTCTCACACACTAAACAAAAACAAAACTTATACAAAAAAATTCACTAACCAAAAAAACACTAACACAATACAAACACTAAGTAAAATAGCTTTTAAAAAAGCTGTTTGAATTGGATTGGCAGTAACGACTCTAAGAGCCAAGCAAACTCCTCTCACAAAACAATGTCGCTTTCTTCCTGTACAAATGCAAAGGAGAAAGTGAAACTGCTTCTCTGACTCACTTCCTTCCTGCCTGACTAAAGCATGTGACATACAGTACTGCAGGCCATGTGATGTGCCTGTTTTTCTTCTCACTTTGTCTTACTTCGCGTTAAGGCATAATGAGAACGCGAAGTGGTAATGATAACGTGAAGTGAGCACTTTACAGGTCCACTTTGCGCTGTGCTCCGCGAACGCGAAGTGGTGACTTCGCGTCCACATCGCCGGCGGATTTATAATTCGCTGCATCTCTAGTTACAAACAGCATCATACAAGTCTGGGATGGCAACAATTGAGAAATGTCTGGCTGAGGACTTGATATTTGGGCACAGCAATTTCCATTAGTGCTTTAAAACCTGGATTAGACACAAAGGAGAATGGTAGCAAGTCGGTGGCAATCATCTCTGCAATTGCCTTTGGTAATAGCATTGCCTCAGGCCTATTCGGCTTATATTTCTGTGTCCACTCAAAACAGTCTCTCAGTGAAATTTGATGACTGCTACACTTGCTGATATCAGCAAATTTCTGGGTTGCTTCCCTTGACTTTTACCACCATGAGGACTGGATGCCATGGACATGGATTGGGTATGACTCCTGGCAGGCTGTTGTGGTGGGCTTAGAGGGGTAAAGAAACGTGAAATTGAAGATGTGCTTTGACTGGAAGTCAGACTTTCATCATCCTCCACCTCTGCATCAATGACATCATCACTGTGACCTTGGGAAACATCTATATCATCCTCCTCCTCCTCAGCAGAGTGCAACAGTGGAACAACTTGTGTGTGATCCTTTTGTGCTTTTTGACACTGATAAATGTGAGACTTGTTCATATGCCTTATCGTTGTTGATGTTTCCAGTTGAGTACCCACTTTTCTGTGACTTAATTTTGTTTGGCATAACTTGCAAACCACATGGCTGCGATGATTGATCTTGTGTGAAAAAATCCCACACAACGGATTTCACAGATTTTGTTGCACTGCTGCTTATGGGGAGGAAATGTTCATTACTACCACTCCCACCACAACCACATCCACTATCTCTTTGAGGTCTTTCCATGCCCATCTGCATGTCTTTTTGATGAACAGCCTCTCTGACAGGTTGAACTGCATCTCTTTTTTCCTCTCATGAAGCCTGTCCATCTTCTGTCCTCTATTGTTCCTCTGCATGTGTGGGTATCTGACTCTCCTTATGCCCCACTATCATTAATGTTTTTTTAACACCACCACCATCATCCTGCCGAGAACTTTTTTGTTCTTTTTCTGCCCTTTATTTCTCCACTTCATCCCACTCCCCAGAGCTACTGCTACTTGACATACTGACTGCTGCCTTATCTGCTACAAACAGGATCTGTTCCACTGATTTCCCCCTTGCTTTCATCTGTCTTCTCCTCCTCATCCACAACCATCACTCCCTTTACTAAGACTGGCTGCTGCTCTATGATGGCCCTTGTGCTCATCCTCTGAGTACCCCGATGGGTTACTCCTGCAATATCCTGAATTTTCTGTACTGTTGTCACTGTTGCTTGGATTGCCTGAGAAGTGCTGCTGGTTTTTTTGCCACTCATGGCAGCATCAAGTCAAGTACTTTAAGTCGTAAGACACGGGGATATTTTCTCCCTAACAGGTTAATACAGCACTGCTTGCTGCGTTGAGTCAAGTACTTTAAGTTGTAAGACACAGGGATATTTTCTCCCTAACAAGTGAATATAGCACTGCTAGCTGTGTCGAGTCAAGTACTTTAAGTTGTAAGACACAGGAATATTTTCTCCCTAACAGGTAAATACAGCACTGCTGGCTGCATTGATTCAAGCACTTTAAGCAGTAAGACACAAGGATATTTTCTCCCTAACAGGTAAATACAGTACTGCTGGCTGTGTCGAGTCAAGTACTTTAAGTAGTAAGACACAGGGATATTTTACAGGAAAATGATCCAAACCAAAATACCAAATGGGTCAAGCACTAGTAGGTGCAATTGTTATATATACTTGGGATTGGGAAGGAATTGAGAACACAGACAAAATTAGCAAAGTGTCTGTCTTACTTACAATTTATTTTATAGCAACAGAGAGAGAGAGAGAGAAGCTGATTTTTTTTGTTAAATGTAAACTGTTGGAAGCTATTTTTTTTATAAGCAGTTTAAACCTTAAAAAAATCAGATTCAGTCAGACCACACAGTCCAAAAACAAACACTTCCTTGACTTTAGCCATCTGCCTAGGTTCAGGTTGGTTGAACTTGTTCCAGAAGATGAAGATCTCTCCCTTCCAGAGAGAAAACACTAAAATTAAGTTTTTTTTATTAATTTGCCCAAAGAAAAAAGAAAAAGATGCTGCCTACTTGCCTAATGCCAAAAAAACTAAATTAATCTGACTGTAGCAAATGGCACCAACGAAGGAGCTGATTCAGTGTAATGAATCTGTAAAATGTTACCCCTCCCTCCCTCCACACACACACACACACTGCTATGCTTTACTGTACTGGTGCAAACCAAATAGAAAATTAGATCAATTTACAACAATATGGGGTTGGTTGACTTGTTAAACTAAACAGTCCACTTTTCAATTCACACAACACCACGAGTCGGACAAAACAAAACTGAGCTGTCCCAGAGACCCAGATTGACTGAAAGTCCCTGGAGGGACACGCAGCTCCCACACCTGTGTTGGATTTTTCTCTTCTCCCTCGACTCCCACTACAAACTCCAGTCCAATGTGCACTGCAGAATGGTTGATCTGAACCTGCAGTCCTAGGTATAAACCAGTGGGATCTCCTCTGCCAGCTGGCTTGTGAGGACATGGTTCCATAAGCAACAACTCAGTCTTGGTCAAATTTAAGCTTGGCCAGTTGCAGGCCATCCAGTCTAAGATCTTCTGCAGGCATTGTTTTAGCAATGAGATTGCTCCTTGCCTGTCAGGTGTAAAGGATCCAGATAGCTGAGTATCGTCCATGTAGCAGTGAACTGAAAACTCATGCCATACCACCTAATCAGCTTTTCTAGTGGTAGCATGTACACCATGAACACACATGGGAGACAGAACTGACCCCTGAGGATTACAGTAGGTGATCAATGCTATCGCTGTGATCATTAAGTATCCATCAGAACCCTCTAGGATCACTGCTTTTGGAACAGTCTGAAGAGTGGCAGAAACAAGAATGCAAAGTGTAAATTCCCCCCAACACCTGTTAAGTGGATTCACTCACAGACTCTGTTTTTTTTTTGCTGACATTTGTAACCTGTGGTGTAATTCTCCCCTCAATGATTGACAGCAGCTTCATGTGCCTAACTTGTTGATATCCCACTGAATGCCGACTGAAAGCAGCTTCCTGAGCCTAGCTCATTGATGCCCCCTGAATGCCTAGCCCATCCTTTTCTTTTTTACAGTTTGACCACTGTGTCTTATCTTAGGCTGCAGCCCATGAACCTAGCCCACCCCAATCAACGCTATGCAGGCCTTTGCTTTCCTAAATTCTGATGACATCCTGTATGCCACAAAGGGACTGATTAGTAAGTAACATGGTGTACTGCACATGCTGCATTTTGAAGGAGAAGACTGTTTATTTATGAACTGGGTACAAATGACAAATCAAATACAAATAAATATTATTATTTCTTACATATTTGCCATACATTACATCAATCACTGCAAGTGTGTCAATAAGAGATCAGTCATTTTTTCTGTTGTAACACATATCTAGATTCTGAGGCTCTGACACAAGCCTGTAAAGTTTCAAGCAAGTCTCTGCTTCTTTGCAAAAAAAAAAAAGCACTTGCAATGCAACCCCTCCCATTCTTTGGTGTCAGTGGAGCAGCAGCTCAGAAGAAAGCATAAGCTTTTCAATGCTTTCTATCTGTATTTTATTTTAAGCTTGCAGTGGCTTAAGACAGTCCTGACACACCACTCACACAGTGTGTAGTACTAGTATCCTTTATTTGTGTGTAGCAAATAATACATCTAAAATTATTTCATTTCCAAGAAAAAAAATCTATTTCTTTGTGCTACTCATCTCTCACTGTAAGACAGCTGTAGCGTGTCATGGGGGAGGTATAGACTGAATGCTTCCTTTACACAGATGACACACATCCTCCTTTCAGCAGCCAGAAAAATAGAGATCTAGATCACTTAGTTTAAAAGATGTATTTTTTACATTTCAAATGCTCCTTAAATAAAAATTGCTGACTGGAAATACCAAGAGAAGCAATGAATATGACATAGGAGGAGTGAAGTAAGCAAATACATAGCACTGCAAACACAAGACGTTTCCTTTAATGGCACTGTCCCCCTGGTAATAACTTAACAATTTTGCAAAATCTGATAGGGCCAGGCCCTTCCACTTATGAAAGTAGCTGGGCCATGGCCATACTGGTCTCCCTCGTTCCAGCACTTGTGTTTGCTTTCGACATGATGAAAAGAACTCAAACAATTTCAAGGGTGTTCTGGTGAGTCCCATGTATTCCTCAAGGCACTTCATCAGCCAATAGATTGGTTCCCTTTATCTCTTACCAGGGGCAGGTCATTGAACTCTTTGCCAAGTGCCCTTTATCTCTTGCCAGAGGTAGGTCATTGAACACTTTGCCAAGTGTGGTCTTGGGGCTATGGTGTGCCAGGAAACTCAGCTGAAATGGTTCATAGATGTATTTCTCGAGGTGAGTCTCCAGCTGTATCACAGTCTGAACCTGTATTGTAACATCAAACTAAACATAGCACATACCATGATTCATTCATTTCTATTTATTTAGTTTGTTGTTGATCAGCCGGGGTGTGTGGCTAATCAGTACTGCTAATTTCAACCTTGTCCCAGGGGACGGAGGTTTAGATGGAAAGCAAGTAGAGGTGGGTGAGAGTTGCAAATTCTACGAAAACTCTGAAATTTCTTGGAATTTTCCGAACTTCTGCTATTGGTGAAATCGGAATCTTCCAAACGTGTTTGGCAGATTTTCGCCCTGTTCTGCAGAATTTTTTGGCTGTACTGCGGAATAATACTCATGAACTGCAGAATAACAGTTCTGAGGAATTTTTTTTCCACAGTTTAATGAATTATTCTGCAATACATGTAATTATGCTGCAGTGAAAGGGAATCAGTATGTTTCCTGATGAATTTACTGTGACGGTTACTATGAGGATCCAGTATGTAAATTGCTGGGTTATATTTAGAAAATGTTTTCAGTAAGACAGAAAAAATGCTTTTTACATAGGGATGTGGAGGCATCCATTTTGTGGACAGAAGGGTGTTGTGATGATGTCACTGCCTCACCAGTGTTAACAGTGAGCAGTGCAGCAGGCGAGAACAGTTCAACTGTGCTGTCAGGGATTCTATTATAATCAGAGGAACACCCAGGATGTTATGTTTGGCAGAGTGCAAGAAAAGAATCTAGTGCATCTCTTCATGATAGAACAGGATCCTTGTCTATAGGAGCAGTTTGTTTTAACCTGCTTAATTGCATACTGTTAGAGCTGGTGAGGCAGAGACATCATCCCAGCACCCTTCCTGCAGGAGTGTAGCCAGAAATTTCCATTTTGTACACAGTCTCCAACAGTTACACCCCCCCCATTAAAAAATGTACACATCCTTTCCAAATGGCACCCCCTTCCAAACAAGTCAGACTGTTGTCAGATGATTCCTGTATTCTCTAAAGAGGTTATACATGTATGGGACACTCCTCAGTGGACTACACTAACCCAAATACTACAGATTAGAATGATGATATTAACAGAGTGGCTTATGGTTTGTGACAGGCACTCAACAAAACTGTACACAAATGTGTACAGTGAGTATGCCTCTCTATACCCTTGCCTTCCTGTACACAAAATGGATGCCTCCACATCACAATTTTAAATGCATTTTTCTGTCTTACTGAAACATTTTCTAAATAAAACCTAGCAATTTACATACTGGATCCTCATAGTAACCTTTACAATAATTTCATATGGAAACATACGGATTCCCTGTTAGTTATCAGTTCTGCAGACGTTTTTCTCCGCAGTTTAATAGAATAATCTGCAATTTATACATTTATTCTGCTGTTCTAAGTCAGATTTTCTGCGAAAGTTGCTAATTTATTTTCCACACTTTCACGGAAGCGAAATTCTGACTCTCGCGGAAATTCAGCCAGCGGAAGTTTTTTCCACACACCTCTAACAGTAAGTGAAGCTGAAGCAGGTAGTTGGTAGTATTTTTAATGAATGGGGAAATATGGCCAGGACACTGGGGAAATATGCTACTCTTCCCATAAACACAAACAACTGGAAGATAGTCTGTTCAAGGACTTCTTGCAATAATTTGCTGGAAACCCAAGGATACCTTTGTTTGAGTGCACATATATCTCTAATTTGTATACACAAGTAGTTAGGGAGTGGAGGAAGGAGCCCTTATATAATACATTAACTTAACAGGAACTAGTTTGGGGCCTTTTTTCAGATTCCTGAGCTAAGTACGACCCATGCACCCTGCAGGTTATATTCACAGTTCTGAAATATTAGATTTGGCAGTGCTGCACTTGGATGATGCAACAGAAGACATTGACATATCAGGAAATATTACATAATGTTATTTCCCTGGAAAAGTTAAGGGAGCAAGATGGAATGAGCTCTATTTGATCCAGCATCAGGGATCTTTGGAAACACTGTGTTTTTTTGTAGTATTCGGATAGACCATTACTGTCATTTTGAATCTTCCCAACAAGAATATGACTGCTTGTCTTTTGGTATAAAATATGACTAATCACATTGTGTTTGTTGCTCTCCTATAGGATATTATTTTCCATTTAGTTCAATATAATTGACTAGTTTTTGTTTATCTTGTTTTCATCTGTCCTTTTGTTTCTAAAATGTTTGTGTTTTCAGTTTTATTTAAAATTCTTATTAATCTCTACTCTCCATTTTGTACTGGATTTGGTTGATGTTTTGATCTCTGTATGGTTTTCTCCATATTATGCTTTTGTTTATATTTTATTTTACATAATAAAATACCCCCACTCTTCCCAGTAGGGGGAACCCGTGTCCAGCAGCCTGCTCACCAAGATGGAGGTGGAGATGCTGGAGACCTGATTTCTACCAAACCTGCTTTGCAGACCATTTCTATTATGGTACATAACGAAGAAGGTAGCTAAATAAATAATTTGGCTGCTGCAGTTCTGCCTACCCCAGAATTATTTCAACAGTGTGTGCATTCTGTATCCAGTATGGATACTGCGCGTGATAATGGTCAAGAATACTGTCCAGGCTAGGCAGCAGCCCCATACCTGCAATACTGATGGAACAGAGCTAATGGACACATCTCCTTTGTTGAATACTCAAGTTGGAGCAAACCAGGCTGAGACAGAGCTGGAAAGAGGGATGTCAATGAAGAAATGACATTTACTTATGTTGCTCACTGAAGAAGAGGAGCGTGTAACAAGGGAATATCCTGAGTCAAGACTGGGAGCTTCTAGACAGCTGTCTAATGACCCAAACCTGCTATCAAACCCAGGCCTGACATCTGCTAATAGGTCACCAGGTCAGCCAGCTCAGAAGAGGCATTGTGACTTTAGGAATACTCTGGGGCCTCAAAGAGGGAAAACTGGTGTCTATAAAACTGTGCGATCCAAATTGATCAGTTGAAAGGGCTCTTCGAGCTGCAGGGTGAGAGAAATCCCCTGATGATGGGTGTTGGCTTGTGGAGAAAGCTCTGATTGTGGCAGCAATAAGAAGGCTGGTAAGGCCACACACAAACTTTTCTCTGAGCAATGGGGTTTCAGGCTGCTCTGGGAACTTGCCACAGACACTGCCAGGATGGGTGTTAACCCATTCTAAACGCTCCAAAACTACAAGAGCAATACTTCCTTGCAATCTCAAACTTTTGAGCCTATTATTTTTGAAAGACTGTCTTTACTGCTAAGACTGGTGGGAGTGTGGATGGGATTGGAATGCATTTTGTTTCATATAATGATTCTACTGCAGGCACTTTGTTAAACCCTGTTATTAGAATGGAAAATGGAGTGGGTGTATGGGGTTCTACATGGGAGGGGCAGCAAGCTCAAATAGCAATGTTCGAAGGGAAGGTATTTCTGGTTCACCTTGCATGTGCTCTAAGACCACCAAAACAATTGTTGCAGACAATGCTGAGGCTGTATGAAAAAATACTGCTACAATCCTGAATGAGGGTATGTTAGAGTATGAAGATACTGGTGGTATGTTGAATAACATGATACAAGGAGGACACACAATGTCCAACCCTGATGTTCCTCAGGTATCTCAGACCTTCTCTAATCCATAGAAACATAGAATTTGCTGGCAGATAAGGACTGCTTGACCCACCTAGTCAGCCCATTTTTCCCTGCCCATACTATCACCGCAGATCCTACTTGATCTCTGGCCCATTCACTCCCCCTTCCCTTTCAATAAGATTCCCTTATGTCTATCCCATGTCCCATCAACAGCAACAGCAACCTGATAATGAACCTGAACAGGCAGACCCAAAGGTAACCATTCCTTTACTCACCCCTAGACCGGGTGTAGGCCTCCTGAATCTGGTGCCCTGGAGGGGAGGTCCTCAGGCACAGACTCTGTCCCAGGTCCAGCAGGGACCAGGTCCCTCAAGGAGTGTAGCTCCCAAAGCCTCAGCACTGCGAACCTTTGTAAACACTGATGGTCATAGACCATCTTCTGCCAGAACCAGGACAGCATGGGAAGGCTGCCCAGAGCATTCAGACAGGGGTGATGGGCCATTTAGAATGGCGGACCTGTTTCAGGCCACAGGAGAGCCAGTGCAGAGACACAGTGCTGTTCATTTAAGGTGTAGTATATAGGTGTTTCTGAGAAGCCTCCTGATAGAGTGTACATTGCGAGAACTTTGCTTAAAAATTCTATGGGTTTCTTTGCAACAGAAATCTACGCCAGGAAGTCTACTTCAGTTTTAAAACTACTGACTCTTTACACCAGTTTTGGGACAAAAACAAGAAAGTAAAGGATACCCCTCTGTGAGCTTCCTTCATAACTATTCCCCTCATGAAACCCACAGTAAGGACAATCACAATATTATTCCAAAATGAAGGGGTTCATTGTCAATGGTATTGCCTATTGTTTGCAGCAGAAATGTCCACAAGGAGGGGCCACATGTATAAGGAAAACTCTGGCCTCTAGAACTGCTGATTTTTTTATGTCTGATCAAATGCACATTAACTCATCCGATACTAAGGTCATTGAAACCTCTGACCATCTGGCTGTTATGGTAATCTGCAGCATTACTAAAAGTCCACCTCAGAGTCAGGCCATCTGGAGACTAAATAATTTGCTGCATGATTATACCATAGTACAAAATATAACATCTCTTTATCAGGCAAGACAAATCTGTGTTCTGTGCTTTTGATTCCACTTCTGAGTGGTGTGAAGATACAAAGCTGGAAATTAAGAAGAGGGCTGTCTCCTTAAGTAAATGGAAAAAAAAACAAATTGGCTACTTTAAATACGAAGGCATTAGGAAAAAATTACATAACTTAATTTCTCGGTGGACAACCGGTAAACAGATCAGTAGAGTAATGATCACTGAAATAAAAAAATTAGAGCTTTTCAATACGATCACAAGAAATCTTTGAACTGCAAGCCAGTACTCATGGTAAAATACTAGCTTTTAGATCCATTTAAAAGGTGTGAGGACAGGACTGGGCACCCTGTGGGACATCCAGGGGCACGCTATGTCAGACCCTATGGACATTTTGCACATAGTGGAGCACTGGACCAAGCACACATTTTGTTTTGAGGTACCTGACTCATCTGCGGCAGATTGTTACATATGAACATACAAAGAAGCCAATGGAACAAGGCCGTTTGGTCTATCAAGTCTGCTCGTGTTGCAGGGTCCACAGGTTGAGCTACTGTCCCTTCCCTCTCTCCCCACTCCTCCCATCTTCTCTACCCATGACCCTTACCCTCCCCTATACCTGTCCCAACCTCTCTTGAAGCTGCCCACTATCTTCAATGAGATTACCTCATCTGGCAGCGCATTCCAAGTGTCTACCACCCCTCTGTGAAGAAGTGCTTCCTGACCTCCCTCCTAAACCTCCCATCCTCAAGCTTAAGACTGTGCCCCCTCGTGTTATGGTTGCCACTCAGCTTAAAGAGACTCTCCTTATCAACCTTATTTATCCCTTTCAAATACTTGAAGGTCCCAATCATGTCCCCTCTCTCTCTCCCCTGTCTTCCAGGGAGTACATGTTCAGTGCCCTCAACCTCTCTTCGTATGCCTTACCTTGCTGACCAGCTATCATCTTTGTAGCCCTCCTCTGGACCTTCTCCAGCAGATTAATGTCCTTTTTGAGGTGTGGGCACCAGTACTGAACTCCATACTCTAGATGCGGCCACACCAGTGACCTGTACAAGGGCAGTATAAATTCCTCTTTCCTACTACTAATCCCCCTAGATATGCATCCCAGCATCTTGTTTGCTTTTGCTGCTGCTTTCTTGCACTGCATGCAGTGCTTTAGGTCACTAGTGATCATCACTCCCAGGTCCTTCTCCTCCGCCTCCTCCTCTGATGCAGATACTCAGACTCCACCCAGGTAGTACTCTGTCCTAGGATTCTTGGCTCCAATATGCATAACTTTGCATTTCTTGGCATTGAAGCCAAGCTGCCAGATCCTAGACCACCTCCCCAGCTTTTCCAGATCTTCCTGTAGGTCCTGTATCCCTTCAGCTGTGTCCACTCTCCCACAGAGCTTGGTGTCATCTGTGAATAGGCACATTTTGCCCTTAATGCCATCTCCAATGAAACTGATGAAGACATTGAACAACACCGGCCCCAGCACTGAGCCCTGCGGGACCCCACTGGTTACCTGTCTTGTGCCAGATAACTCACCCCCCATAACCACCCTCTGGCTTCTATCCTTCAGCCAGTTTTCCACCCATCTGGCCATCTTTTCCCCAACCCCAAGATCCACCAACTTCCTGATCAACCCTTTGTGGGGCACAGAGTCAAAGACCTTGCTGAAATCAAGATAGAGGATGTCTACCACTTGGTCCCTGTCTACTGTCTTAGTGACACAGTCAAAGAAGTCAATCAAATTTGTTTGACACGATCTCCCCCCCCCCATGAACCCATGCTGCCTCACATCCTGGAGTCCATGCTTCTCTAGATATTCCACTAACCTTTCCTTTAGTATGGTCCCCATGAGCTTGCCCAAAATGGACGTCAGAATGACTGGTCTGTAATTCCCTGGATCATCCTTAGGACCACTTTTGTGGAGCGGCACTACATGTGCTGTTCTCCAGTCCTGCGGTATTATGCCTGTCTCTAGTGAACTATTAAATAGGTCTTTTTTTGTTTTGCAGACATTTCAGTACCTGTTATCCCGGATCATTTAGTATATGCACTTACATGCCCTATTAAGTTGGAAGAGGTTTTTAATGCCATCAGAAACCTTAACAGGAAGACAGCACTGGGTCCTAATGGCCTGACATGTGAATTTTATAATGTCTTTCGTGAATTATTGTGCCCTGACCTTGTTACCCTTTACAATAGCATATGTAGCTCTGGGGTTTGACTCCTACTATGCTGCAGTCCTTCTTATTTGTATTTTTAAACAAATGTGACAAAATGGACCTAAGAAATTGGAGGCTATGCTGCCTTTGGAATACAAACCTGAAAATGTTATCAAAAATTTTGCATGCTTAGACCGGCCCAGTGACATGGAGTGCTGAGGCATCATGCCTTACCTCCTGGCATGCCAGTGAGCTGTGTTCACGGTGCGAGCAGGTCACCGGGGGTCGACCAGAGAGGGAGAGGGAGAGGACTGAACATCCAGGGGACAGCTCTCCTCTCCTGGGGAGGGTGGGGAACATGGACTGGCACTTGCCTGACACCTAGCGGAGGCTAGGTGTTGGCATGCCGAGTCCTGTATGTTGGGAGGCAGATGAGGAGCAGCCAACTGATGTGCAGCATGCGGACGTGAGTGCTGCATGCCACTGTCAGCATTGCACGCTCCCCTTCCTCAAGAAAAGTGGAAAAACAGGTCCTGGCCATGCAACATGAATACCGTCCCCTGCAGGCACCACCCCCGAGATGACACCTCCCTGGCTGGCTCAGTTCCTGGTGGGTTAAGTCACTCCCCACCAATGGGTAAGTCATGGGGGCATAAGGGAGGGGGTCTGATTCTTGGGGGGCAGCACTGGGAAGGGCGGAAGAAAGGAACAAGAGCTGGCCAGGACCACTGGGAGAAAAAGTATAACAAAAAAACAACTTTGCATGCTTTTTTTTAGTTTCTTTATTTTTGCCTTACCTCCTCAGCTGGGGTGGTCCCTATGGTCCCTCAGTCTGGTCCCCTGGAGGCTCCTGCACTGGGCACCGTGCCCGAGCTACAACCTCCTTCTGTCTCCCTCTCTAAGGCCACTTTGTGGACCCCAACATGGAAGACAAAGGGGTCAGGGCCAGATGGAGCTCCTGGAGTGTGTGTTGCAGTGCCACAGGGAGACCATCATGAGCACCAGAGGATTCAGCAGATTTTTTCCCCTTAGGTCCCCCCCCCTTGGCACAGGCATGCAGGGGCACCAAGGATCAGACATCTACCAGCTCCGACCATTCCACTGCTATGCGAACTGCACTACCCCCTGGCTTCTGCCGGGAGTCAGCACCTATGTGGTAGTCCCTCCCCACCCTGCCCATAGAAGGAGAGCAGTCCCAGGGATGCTCAATACTCCTCCCCCCATCCGACCCCTGATGACCCAAATCCGCATCCGAACCTGGGTCGCCGGCATGGCGCGAGGTGTGGCATCCAACACCTCAACCCTCAGTGCCACCGGGTGCAAAACTTTGCATGCTTGATTGCTGTCTGTTGCATCTCTGTAATTTCTCCTTTTCAGACCTGTTCCGTGCCACAAAGGTCGATCTGCGATAGCTTGTTCCTCATCAGAGAAATTTTCCACAGAGGTTATTCAAATCAGCTTTCCAGCTTCTTCCTGGCACTCAACCAGCAAAAGCTGTTTGATAAGCATAAAACATGATTTCCTTTTCTTGGTTTTGCAAAAGTATGAGGTCCCGGTGGTTTACATAAACTGAATAAAGGCTTGGTATAGTGGAACTACCATCATACCATGTATTAATGGGTGGATAGGTAAGGCAGTCAGAACTGCAGTAGGTGTGAAGCTGGGATGTCCTTTTAGCTCCCACTTTATGCTTTCACAATAGACCCTTTGTTTAGGAAAATTCATGGATATCAGGAAATCTTGAGTCTTAGTATAGGATTACTCACTAAAAATTCTAGCCTCTGCTGATGATGTCTGCATTTTTTTAGAAAATTCGCAGGACGGCGAACATGCCCTGCAGCTATTTCAGAATTGTACAACTGTTTCAGGTGCAAAGATAAATATTCACAAAAGTAATGGGATACAGCTTGGAGATGACCCAGTGAATCTAGCCTGTGACTCCACAGGGGGGTATTTCAGTAACTGACCAGTCAATAAAGGTTCTTGGTATCACATTTGGTAGGTTAGATACAGTTACAGAAAACTGAGAACGGTCTTTAGGAGTAGCTCAAAGGAAGGTGGACTTATGGAAGGGTAAGATAATTTCAAAGAAAAACTTTTTTTGGGGGGGTAAAGCTATTACTACATGTTTTTTTGTTTTTAAGCTATGTTTTTCCTCCCCCTACAGATGCAGAAGAGAGATTATATGGTATTTTTTTAGGCAATCTGGGGCAGCCAATTGAACCCAGTTAAAAGAGAAGCAACAAATTTGTCAGCCTCGCCACAGGGACTAGGTATTATTAATCCTTTGTTTTTTTTGTCAAAATAGTTCTTATAGCAAATCTTTGCAGGGTAACATCCTGAGTAGACAAATATTGGAAGCTTTTGGTTAACATATGGTTAGAGCCATATGTTTTAGCCTAGAAGGCAAATAAATTTAAGTTACCCAGATTAGAGAAGTCCCCTCAGCTACCCTCTTATGGGAGGTCCATTTTGTCAAAAATAAGGCAAAAATGAGGAAATGGAAGATAGTTTTGCTGCAGTGGCAGGCCAAAATAGAGAATACTGCATAACAGTATCAGAGACTTACCTTAACTTCCTGGAGGACACAAGTTGGTGGATGAAGGGTACTGTCCTAGAGATTCCTGTGCCAACATCTTTGAAACTCAGCAACACCTTTTAACTGAATGTCCATTTGCAACACAGTTTTGGGCCTTGGTGGATGTAGAATGGGGCAGCAATCTCTGGAGGTCAGTAACTTATCACTGCTTGAGATCTTTCTGGCAAGGCTCACTAGTCCTCTGGCTCTTCAACTGATTTTCTCAAGTATTGTGCCCTTCGCAGCAACTGTACCAAAGCCAATAGGCATGCCAAGTACTTTGCCTCCACCTTCCAGACCAACATTAACCACCCCTCCAAGTTCTAGAAAGTCATCCATGCCCTTTTCTCCCCTTCCCACCCAGTCCTCCACTCCAGTCCTCAATGTTTGTGATGTTACCGTTTCTGATCCCCTCTCTGTTGCCTCTGAATTCAACACATTTTTACCACATGTGCTCTCTCTTCTCTCCTCAATTCCTCCCTCCTCTCCCATCTAAGTCTCTCCTCGCCCCTAAAGCCCTCTGAGGACAAAGAATCCTGATGGCTCAGGCCCTACGCTCTCCATCTCTCTGCCCCTGCTAGTTGCTCTACCACCTCCCTCCTTTTAAACCTCTTCTTCTCCCTTTCCTCAGTCCCTGTCACATGGAAAAATGCTATTGTTGTACCCATTCCTGAAGGTGGCGACCTATCTTGTCCTGACAATTATCAATCTCACTGCCATCCTCCCTTGCTAAACCTCAGGAGCACCTAGTTCTTTCTCCACTCTCTCCCTTCCTTGATTCATCCTACTTCTTCACTCCCTTTCAGTCTGGTTTCTGTAAATCCCACTCCACTTCATCTTCACTTCTATGACTTACTGACTCCATTTTCTCAGGCAAGAATCAGGGTCTTACAACCTCCGCCATCTTTGTTGACTTGGTCAAAGCCTTCATCACTGTAGCCCACCACCTTCTCATTGACAAACTTATAGCAGTGGGGCTTTCTACATCTGCTATTAACTGATTCTGCTCCTACCTTGGTGGTAGGACTCAATTGGTTCAAATTTGTGATTCCTTATCCTCTCCACTCCCTATCACCACTGGAGTCCCCCAGGCTCAGTCCTTGGCCCAATACTCTTCTCTGTCTTCCTGAATGACCTCCCTGCTGCATGCATCTCTATGTCCATTCATGTGTATGCAGATGATACAGTTCTTGACGCCTCCGGTTCTCCCCCCCCCGATCTGATGGTCAAGCTTCAGCAGGACTTTGACAAAGTCCAGCTCTGGTTACATTTAAATCAGCTGTCCCTCAATCCCAAAAAGACATCTCCATGATCTTTGGCACTAGGCAGAAACTCTCAAGGCTTACTGACCTCCCCTCCTTACACATGCTAGATGAGACCATGATCAATGATGTTCCCACCTTTAAGTACCTTGGGGTCTGGCTTGATCATCACCTCAACTTTTCTGGACATGTGGATGCCATCCACGAAAAAACACACCCTAAACTAAGTGCATTATACAGGAACCGTGGTTACATCTCCCTGCTGGCTCGTACAGCCATTATCCTGCAAATGATTCTCCCTATTTTTGACTACAGAGACATTGTCTACTGCGCTGCTGCTAAGTCCACCCTGTCCAGACTGTATTTCCTCTACCACTCCTTCTGTTGCTTTGCTTTGGACTGCCCATTCCACCCTCACCATTGCTGCCTTTATACCTCCCTCCTCCTTCCCTCCCTTAAAGCTAGGTGCCTCTCTCATTGTATCTCTTTTATCACTAAATTCTGGCTGGGCTCTCTCCTCTCTTATCTCACCTCGATCCTCTCCTCCCTCCTTCTCATTACAACCTTTGTAACTCTGGTTTCCACTCCCTTGCACTCCCTACTAGGATCCACAGCTGGCCAGGCTGCCTTCTCCTACCACTTTCCCAAACTTTGGAAATCTCTCCCCCTCTCCATCCACTCTGCCTCTTTGATGCACTGTCTCTCCTCGCATCTCTTCAAATTCTCTTCTCAACCCTGCAGCTGCCCGATTTTGCTTCTATACCTCTCTCTCTCTTTCCTCTCCTTCCTCCTCTCCCTTGCCAGTCTTTTTCACTCTCCCTTCTCTAACTCCTCGCACTCTATCCTGCTGTCAGTTCCTTCCCCAGTTCCAACTAGGCACTTCTAATTAATCTACTGGTTGCTTAGTCTCTATCTGCCTGCATTACTGCATAATGTACTTAACTGCATCCTTCTGTTTTTCTTCATTATGCATTCTGCCCTTCTGTCTATGCCAATTGTATTCAATTTGTTTTTATGCCTCAATGTTACTTGTTATGTATGCAGGCCCAGATATTCAAAAGGGTTGCGCCATGCGCAACAGGGTTGCGCATGCACAAGTCCTACATTGCGCCATTCTGCGATATTCAGCAGGAGGCAGTTGCTCCACTGGCAACAGGTTGCGCAAAAGAGCAATGCAAATGAATGCATGCTCAACAGGAGGGAGGAACCATGCATAACCTCGCAACCTGATATTCAGTGGGTTGTGCAGAGTTATTCTATCACGCAACCAACCTGCGCCTGCACAACCTTGAGCAAAAAAAAAGGATCAAGTTGAGGGCCACCCACAGGTGAGCTGCTGTATTGCAGGGCGCAACACAGCAGCTGCCACCCCTGGCTGGCCCCCAACTCGGTCCCTGTGCCCCCCCACCAGCCCGATCGCGGGCAGTACAAGTACATGAACCCCCCACACACATCTCCCACAGCCCGATCGCGGGCGGTACAAACATGAACCCCCACACACATCTCACAGCCCGATGGGGCAGAACCTGTATGAACCCCAATTGCCCGATCGGGGCAGGAATGTAACCCTCCCCAACTTTCGAATAACTCCTTGGTGGTCCAGTGGACGTCAAAGCCGATCGCGGGCAGAATGTCACACAACACCCCCAAACATCTCCCTGGTGTCTAGTGTCCCCACCCACCCACCAAGCCCTCCACCCGCTCCCCCGCGGCGGGGGCGACAGCATCCAGGGCTTCGTGGGTGTGGGGGACACTGACACCAGGGAGATGTTTGGGGGTTGTGCTGTGACATTCTGCCCGCGATCGGGCTTCACGTCCACTGGACCACCAGGGAGTTATTCGGGTTGGGGGAGGGTTACATTCTGCCCGCGACCGGGCACTGGGGGTCACAGGTTCTGCCCGCGATCGGGCTGTGGGAGATGTGGTGTGGGGGCGACATGTACGTGTTCTGCCCGCTGATCGGGTTGTGGGGAGATGTGTGGGGGGTGTCATGTAACTGTGATGCCCGGGCGATCGTTGCATTAGGCGTCGGTCCCGACGGCTGCCGCCTGGCAGGGTGGCCAGGAGCAAGTCCCCGGGATCACGCGACTTACATGTAATGGTATGCAAATGGGGCCATAAATAGATGCAAATGGCCCCCTGCGCCTTGCATAAATTATGGCCCCATTTGCATGTCACCTTTGAAAATCGGAAATTTGCGCATGGCGCAATGGTACTAGCCACCGCAAGTTTAATGCTCAACTCTACAGCAACTTCGCGGTGGCGCAGGTTCACTGCGCCATCGCGTAAGTGCTGTGTTTCGGGGTGATATTCAAAGGGTTGCTCAACAGCGCAACTCCTTTGAATATCACCCCGGCCACACCCCTGCTCAACTATTTTGAGCAGCGCAGGGGCTTGCGCCTCAGACTGGTGCAGTTTGAATATCTGGGCCGCAGTGTTTATTATGTTATTTACCTGGACGCATCTGGAAATGAGTTGCTATCAGCGCAGTATGTCTTTCCTAGTGAAACTTTTAAAATAAATAAATAAAAGATAAATAACTTATGAAGAGCTTGTGCTTGGTATTTACAGTACAAAATGGGCTGTATTTTAGGAAACCACTCTTAGGGTGTGCTTTGCAATTGTAAAGTATTATCTGTGGCAGGGTAGATGCAGACTGACTATACAACGTACAGTATGTTATATATGTCGCAGGATGTTCACAGGATGATTAATAACTCTGTTTATCATATTTATGAATATGAATGCAAAAATCTAGAGCCTGGTTTCTGACTCATTGGCAGAATAATTTTCGATGGCTAAAATCCTGGGTCAGCTCCACACCATGTGGAATTAGCTTCTAATCTATTAGTTTCCTGTGGTTTCTTTATGTTGCTTCTGTGTGTTATCATTTGATTATTTTTTCTGAACTGTGTATCTGAGTTCAGCAATACCACCTTTTGTATTTTGTATATTCCATTTGGTTTGTTTACCTCATGTATAGATGTACTGTTTTCAGTTCTATACTTTTCTTTCAATTTATTGCACATAATGTTGTTTTTCATTGAGATTTCATTAATAAAAACTCCCTTATTCTTTCTGAGCAGTGCTATGGGATCTTTAATGTCCACCTGAACAACCACCAGAAGAGGCTGACAGGACCTCATTTTAATGTCTCGGTGGAGGGGTGGCACACCCTAACAGTACTACATCCACATGGTACTGCACCTAGGTGCCAGCATTTATGACATGACTCAACCAAATCCTGGTGCAGGACTAGAAACCATGACCTTCTAGCCCAGAGGCAGATGTGTTGAGCCATGCTGACACCAAACTGCAAGGAAAGTGAGTCCAACTGCAGTGAAAATGGATGGGACCCACTTTATTGTGCAGATGCTTTAACTGGTACAACAAAATAAAACAAGTATTGTATTGATGGGAACAGAAGGGTTAAGGCAAACTTGGCATAGCCAAGAGAAGAGTTTAAAGTATGGCTAGAGACTTCCAGTGATGAGGCGGTTGAGGTAGGTGCTTCTCTGTACTGCTCTGGTCTTAAACTACCTCATCTTACGTTTACCGGTTGCTAAACTTGTTCTTTGTGACTTTTTATTACTAGATTGATTAAAGACTTATTCTACCTTTTGTCTGTTGTACCTGAAAGTTTATAATGGAATGTGAAAATGAAGACTGCACCAATAAAACATACATCGCCTCCTACATCCGATTGAGCTGGTGGATCCAATTGTTTGAAGCAAACAAGGGAAATCTACAGCGGTAGCTGCTAGCACTTTGCTTTCTGAGGAGAAATTTATGGCGGAACTCACTCCCTTAAAAGATGCTATTAATGGCCCATCGGTGCAGTGGTTGGATTTCCGTCTGCGATGCCGGTGACCAGAGTTCGAGAACGGACTCGGGTCACCAGAGGGTCAGCCGGGGGAGAAGGATGGAGCGTCCGGGAACAGCTCTCCTTCTCCTGGGGGAGGGCAGGGGATGCGCACCAGCGTAGGCTAACTCCTGGCGGAGGCTGGGAGTGCAGCAGTACAGCCAGGGCTCAGTGTACAAGGGGGAGTGGCAGAAGTCGGCATATGCCTTGACGTCAGGACGTCACTCCCCACAGGAAAATGGGAAAGAACTGCCTGGTCTGCCGGATGATGGCTGCCGACTCCCTGCCGCCTCAGATGCCCCGACACCCCGAAATCCACTTCAGGAGCACCCGGAGACTGATTGTAGAATACGCTGGTATCCCTCTCCTGGCGCCTTCCCCCTCGGAGGAGAGGGACCCATCTGGCGAAGGATTCGCCAGGCCACCCCTGGGTTGGCTGTGATCTGAGTGAGTAGGAAGGCTGGGGGTCATGTGCAGCTGGAAGGAGGGCTATAGGGGCAAGGAAGGTGAAAAAAAAAAAAAGATGCTATTAAAGCTTTATTAGAGGTCTCAAAAGCCTTCAGAGGAATTATGGAAGGGGTTAATATGAGAATCAATGATGCAGAAAGTAGAATCTCTTTCTTAGAAGACTGGAAAGTGAGATTTGAACCTGAGACTCCTGCCCTACACCAAAAAATCATGAAGCTAGAGGTTAAGTTTAAAGACCTTGAGAGCAGCTCAGGAGAAACAAAATTGCAATTTATGGTCTCCCTGAGTTATCAAAAGGCTCGAACTCCATCCATTTTGCCCAGGACTTGTTAGAAAATATACCGGGGAGGTCTCTAAATGGACCAAATCTTGTAACAGAATGGGCACACAGGGCACTACATCCCATGCCCTCCCAAGGAGAATCTCCTAGACCATTTATCAAAAAGTTTCTAAACTACCTGGATTATATGCATGCGTTAAACAAAGCAAACAATTCAAATTCTGTAAGTTGTGATGGTAAAAAAATCAGAGTGTCACAAGCTCTCTCTCAAACAGTGGGACAGAGATACGAAAATGCCAGCAGAAACAGGCCTCACGGTCTATCGGGTCTGCTCGAGTGTGCAGCTAGCACCTTATAATGCTGCTGCCCCTTCTTTCCCCACCATCCTATTACTCCTTCCCCTTCCCCTATCCCAACCCCTCTTGAAGCTGTCTACCATCTTTTCAGGTCACTACCTCACCTGACAAGGAATTCATTCCACTTGTCCACCACTCTTTCTATGAAAAAATGTCTCCTCATCTCTCTCCTGAAGCTACCCCCCTCCAATCTCAGTTGGTGTTCTCTCGTGTCCCTCCCCTTTCTCCTCTGGAAAATCCTCTCTGTATTAGTCTTGTTTATTCCCTTCAGGTACTTAAAGGTCTCAATCATATCTCCCCCTGTCCCTCCTCTCTTCCAGAGAGTACATATTCAACTCCCCCAGCCTTTCCTTTTATTGCTTGCCCTCCAATCCCTGGATCATCTTTGTAGCTCTACGCTGTACCCCTTCCAACAAATTGATGTCCTTCTTCAGAAACGGATGCCAGTATTGCATGCAGTACTCTAGGTGGGATCTGACCATCGACTTATACAAGGGCAGGTTAACTTCCCTACTTATCTCTAGTTGTACACCCCAGCATTGTTTTGGGCTTTTGCCGTCGACCTTCTGCATTGAATAGAGTTGTTCATGCTCCCTGCTATGATCACCCCTAAGTCCTTCTCTTCTGTGGAGCAACCCAACTGAACCCTATTTAAGTGATAATCCCTCCCCTGGTTCTGGGCTCTGAAGTGCAGAACCTTGCACTTCTTGGCATCGAACCCCAGCTGCCATTTTTCTGCCCACTCCTGCAGCTTATTCAGGTCCTCCTGCAACCCCTTCCCCCCCTCTGTGTCATCTACTACAGCTCTCATCTTGGTATCATCTGCAAACAGACTGATTTTTCTCTGGATCCCATTCAAGATATCTGCAATGAAAATCCCAAACAGTACTGGTCCCAGCACAGATACTTGTGGTACCCCACTCATCACCGCTCTCGGTGATGAGAGTTCCCCACCTACCACCACCCTTTGCTGTCTCCCCCTCAGCCAGTTCCTGATCCAGGTCACCATTTTTGGTCCTGCCCCACATACTCCAACTCCCCCCCCAATCTCCCATGCAGCACTGAATCAAAGGCCTTACTGAAGTCCAAGTACAGGACGTCCACAGCATGGCCTTTGTCCAATTCCTGTGTCACCCAGTCATAGAACTCTACCAGGTTTATCTGGCACAATCTCCCATGACAAACCCATGCTGTTGGTTGTCCTGGATACTGTTTGCCTCCAAGAAGCTCACAAGCCTCTCCTTTAGGATGGTCTGTATGAGTTTGCCCACGATCGAGGTGAGGCTCACTGGCCTGTAATTCCCTGGTTCATCCTTTGGCCAACTTTTATGGATGGGCACCACACAGACCGTCCTCCAGTCCTGTGGCACACATCCTGTGTCCAGGGAGGTATTGAACAGGTCTGTCAGTGGCCCCACAAGGACATCTGCCTGCTCCCTCAGTACTCTAGGGTGAATGCCATCCGGCCCAGGTGCTTTGTCCACTCTTAATGTCCTCAATCCCTCCAGCATCCTGCCCTCTGTAATCTCTACATCTGTTGTCCTCTCTCCACCCTTACCCAACCCCCACCTGCCTGAGGTATTTTCCCCCCTTCTCCTGCATGAACACAGAGCAGAAGTACTCTTTCACTGCCTCTGCCTGCTCTACCCCCTTCTCCACCCACCCCCCATCTTTCTTGATCCTCACAAGCTGGTCTTTGCTTCTCCTTTTCTCACCCATGTAACAGAAGAAGTCTTTTTCTCCTCTTTTGACCCACTGTGCCAGTCTCAGCTCTCTAGATGCTTTGGCCCCCCCGACCGATCTGGTGACCTCCCTAGACTTTTCCCTGTATACATCTTTATCTTCTCCCCTTCCCATTTTCCTATACTTCCAAAATGCTACCCTCTTGGCTCTCACTCCTTCCCTGAGCTTCAGTGACAGCTAACTGGGTTTCTTTGCACTGTACTTCTTGTTTTTTTTTCTAGTACAGGTCTCTGTTGCCTCCACCAACCCTCCACTTATTATATTCCACTTCTGATCTGCTTCCATGTGTTGTTGGATGCTTGCCAGGTGCTTGCTCAGAATTTCCCCCATCATCCTAAAGTCTTCCCCCCAAACTCAACCACCCTTATACCCATGCCCACTGTGTCCCTCCCCATGTTTAGCGTGAACCACACCAAGTTGTGGTCACTTCCCACAAGCGGTTCCCCCACTTCTAGGTTCCTTACAGCTTCCTCATTATCCAGTACAAGGCCCAAAGTCCTTTCCAGCCATGTTGGCCCCTGTACCAGCTGAGTCAAGAAGCTGTCCTGAAAAGCTTCCAACAGGACCCCCTGTCTTGCACTCATTGTGGCAGGTGTGCTCCAATCCACCCCCGGTAGGTTGAAATCCCCCCCCACCACCGTGCTTCTCTTCCTGTTTACCCTTTGAATTTGATCTGTCAGTTCCCGGTCCAGGTCACAACCCTGTGATGGCAGCCAGTACACTACCCCATCCTTCCTCGCATCCTGGAACTGCATCCACAGAGCTTCTGTTGTCCCCTGCTCCCCTTCCTCCCTTATGCACTCAGTTGCCTCCCTCACATAGATCACCACCCCTTCCCCATTCCCCTTGTCCTTATCCCAATTCTGGTACTGGGTGGCCCATGTTTTTGTGATGGCCGCTATGTCCACCAATTCCACTGCCAAGAGAGCCTGTAACTCTGCAGTTCTGTACCTCAGACTTCTTACGTTCAGTGAGACCACCTTCCAGCATGCTGCCTCCCCAACCATACCATTCCTCTTCCCCCCCTTGGTCCTCTCTGTGCCCCCTCCTCACTGCTTTCACCTCTAACTAGGGGGCTGAGCACCCTATGCTTCCCTTTCTGGACATTGTTTCTAACAATGGTCCCCTCGCCACCTCCCCTTCCTAGTTTAAAGCCACCCTTGTTGAAATATACCCCTCCAATCCCTGTTTGAGTACACTCTTCCCCTCTTTGCTCAAAGATGAAGAGAATTTTCTCCAATTGTCAATAAATTGATCATTGTGGGCATTAGATTTAGAATGGCCTATCCTGCGAAATTGGTCATTTCAAAATATAATAAGAACTTCTCGTTCAACTCTCCAGACCAGGCTAGAAAGCAGCTCTCCATTACCTTTCCCCAACTTTTCAAACTGGGCTGAATAAGAACGTTAAGTAGTTCCCTCAACTGTCTTTGACTCCTCTTTTGGACATTTAGAGAAGGACTGATACCATGAAGATATTTTACTTTATATTAAATAGTTAAAACTCACACAGTTTATCTTATTATCGTCTGTTACAGGTAGAGATGGAAATATGAATGTCGGTAAACTATATTTATTACGTTCGATAATCTCTTATTAAGAAAATACATTATGCTGAGCTTTGGGGGTGTTTAAAAGAAAGAGTTCTAAAATGTGTTTGCCCAAAGATAATTTGGTCTCAATAGTTTATCAATATATATTGGTTTACCTTCGCTGTGCATTTGTTCAACACTAAGTGAGGATTTATGGTTGCTTTTTTTACTTTAGTTGATTAGAAGCTTACTGACAAAGAGGGCTGATAAATTTATAGTGCGCAACCATGCTAACCAACCAACTAACCAAGGGCTACAGGTAATGTTTACATTTCTAGTAAAGTTAGAATATCCCTATATTTTGGTTCTAAACACAGAGTTATTTAATCAAACGGAATCATGTTGTTGAGCATAACTGCTAACTTTTGAATTTTTATCTATTTTAATAGCTGTGGTTGGTCAGTACTTGTATTATTTAATATTCACCTATAAAAAATTAGCTCACTCTCGGGGGCAGATTATGCAAAATGTTCACGTACAAGGTTAACTCCATTGCTAAGAAGCACCAGTACATTATTATATCTTTGAGTACCAACTGATTTGTACCCAAGGGCGTTACTTGGTTGCACCTCTATTTATTTTTGTGATCATCTTTTCTTAGATATTTAGAGCATATTTGATACAAGGGCCGGCAATTTTATCCTACGCAATTGTAGAACCTGCTGGACTGAAGCAAGAAAGTTCGAAGTTCTTTAGGTATTCAAAGTGCTTTCAATAAGACTGAGTCGGGTTTAGATTTTGGTTTTAGTGTTAGGATGCTCCAACAGGGCTAAATGTATTTTTGCAGGGCCCAGCTCATTTAATTGTAAATTTTTACCAACTTTAAAATATATAACATTTTACATAGTTATAGGTAGGAAGAAGGAACGTAGACAGGTTGAGACTGATATCTATTTGTAATTTGCACTGTAGTTTAAGATGTCAGATATACAGTATCTTATTAGTCTGTCCTTTTACTTAATAAGTATATAAGGTCACCTCTCCCAGAGAAGATATTTAAACAGGGACACCCTGAGGTTGATCTTGTTCTTTTATTAAGTTCTGCAGATATCGCCTGATATAAGGGAGAAAATTATAATTTTCTAAGCTTTCCTATTGAGGTGTTTGGTGTGGACACCCCAATTGTACAGTTGCTTTGAGGTACAATTGTATTCCTTGTCTGTAGATGGGCGATTTCTGGATTTGGTGTTTCGCATTGGCAGTTTCTGTGTGGTGTGCCTATTGTTAGTGGCTTCTGAGGTGTCCCTCTGTCTTTGCTGCTTTTTGATTTAGACTACGGTAGCCCCTCTGCTTAATTTGGGTAATGTTTCATACGTTTAAAGGAATTTGATAAGACAACAGACTTTGGTTAATTTACAGTTTATTCAATAAGATGTTTAGGAGTGTTTTTCCTTTTACTTTAATAAAGTACATATTTCTTTATACAGGATTAGTCCTCAGATAAGACCGCAAGATTTTAATTCCCTCTCATCTTAGTTTTAAAGTCCAAACAGTTCAGAGATTTTTCTTTTGGGGAAAGTAATATGCTATATTAACAGGTAAAAACCAGTTATAGTCCTTGCATCTTGTAGATTTGAAAAAAAATTAATCTTAACATTGTGACTACAGTACATGTATTCTGTCTAATCACCCTCTTTTTCTAAGATTTAATTCATTTTTGTTAGTAAATGGAGAGGGAGTTTCGATTTCCTAGCTAGACTTCTCAATATTCTTTGTGTTATTTATTTAATGGTCCCTCTGCACCATAAGATATACTGCTTCTTCTTGTGGCAAAATCTTTCCTTTATTCCATGCAGAGGACAAAAAGAGGAAACTGTATTATTTTTGGTGTTTCCTCCCCCTTCTTAAAATTTGAAATTAAAGGCTTATATTGATTTATTCTGAAGCTAGATTTACTTGATTTTAGCATACCATTTAGGTGAAGATAGCAGTTCTTATTTGACCTCCTTAATTGGTAGTATGAGCTGGAGGTATAGAAGACAGGTGACTGTTTTTGTCACAGTACAGATGAGATATGGAGTTCGGTCCTTGGGACTGGGGGTAGAGTCAGTGTGTGTATACTTATTTTGTACTCTTGTTTACATTAAATGGTATTTTTGTTCTGGGTGTGGGAGGGAGGGATGCTGGGAATTTTGGATTAATATCTTTAGACGGAGTGTTTCACGTTAATCAGTTTTTGCAAGATGAATACTTTAAACATCAAAATAGCTTTGTGTAATGTAATGGGAGTGTGTTCCAAAGTTAAAAGGATACAGATTTTACAGTACATTAGTGCTTCTAGGTTTAATATAATCTTTATTCAGGAAACACACCTGCTTTCAGCTGAATCTGAACTTTTTAAAAGATTTAACTATAAAAAATATTTATGGAGCAGGGAAAATATACTTCTAAGAGTGGGGTTGCAATTTTAATTGATAACTCCCTGTACTTTCAACCTTTAAAAATGACCCCAGATTCTGAAGGGAGATTCATAATAATAGTGGGTAGACTTCATCAAACTAAACTCTTATTGGACTTGATTTATGGCCCTAATACTAATTCTGCATCCTTCTTAATGCAATCAACTGCAACTCTCTCATCATTTCCATCTTTCAATATGATTCTAGGTGAGGACTAGAATGTTCTGTTAGATCCTGTTTTGGATAAATCCACAGCAGCCAATCACTCAATTCAAGTGGATAACAAGGCCATGCAGGACCTACTTCATATGCTGTATGTAATCTAGCTGACCCTTGGAGAATGAATCATCCCTCAGAAAGAAAGTATTCTTTCTACTGTCCTGTACATTGATCCTTTTCAAGGATAGGTTACTTTTTGATCGCTAAATATCTACTAACCTCAGTTTGGGATTCTCATATCCTACCTAGAACTTTCTCTGATCATTCTCTAATATATATGCAATATAAAGTAACAAGTAACAACTCAATACAATAGATGTCCCATATGGAGACTTAATAACAATTTACTGAAACAGGACTACATTGTAAATTATATTCACAACTCCATTAAAACTTTCTGGGAGTTGAACTTCCATTCTTCAGATAAAATAGAAATGATATGGGTGACATGCAAGTGTTTTATAAGAGGAGAATTCATAAGATTTGCGGCCAAATCAAAGCGACAGAAACTTGAGAGGTTGACATATCTGACGTCTAAGACAGAACCATTAGATTCTCTTGCTCAAGCTTCCCTCTCTGAGAGGGATTATTGAGAGCTATAATTAATGAAGGAAGAGTTATTTTTATTAATTAAAGAGAAAGCAGAATTCCTCATTATAAGATCAAAGGCCAGATATGTAGATTTAGGTGAAAAAAACAAGTAGGTTATTAGCCAATAGATTAAAACAGAACAGTCTAAATAGGTAGAAGCCATTATTTCAGAAGATACAAACCAGGTAGCAACAGATCAGCAAGATATCTTAGCAGACATTTTTAAATACTATGCCCATCATTATGATCCTATCCAAAATCCTCCTGGCCCAGAGTATCTTAAGAAACATTTAAGTAACTTCCAATGCCCACAAATCAATGACTTGCAGGCCCATAATATGGTTACACCACTAAATGAGCAGGAGATAAAAGAAGCAATAGATTATTTTAAAATAAATAAATCTGGATCTGATGGTCTAACTGCGATCTTTTATCAAACTTTTAGAGATACACTAACTTCACTTTTAACATCTGTTTTCTCTTATATCTTGTCCAATGGCCTTACCGAAACTTCCCTTTTAGAAGCTATTATAATATTATTACCAAAACCCAATAAACTGAAAAACAGAATAACTAATTACCGTCCCATTTCACTTATAAATTATGACGTTAACATTTGAACACATATTTTAGCCCAAAGAATTAAAAATATTTGGCACCTGCTGATTTGTAAAGACCAGGTTGGTTTCATTTCTTATAGGCAAGCTTTGGACCACCTAAGGAAGCTCTCTCACACCTTTTCCGCATCCAGGAATTCCAGAACTCCTATGGCTCTGGTTTTCCTGGATGCAGAAAAGGCTTTTGATAGAGTTGACCATAACTTCCTTTTTGCAACCTTATCTAAATTTAGTTTCCCATCCTTTTTTGTGGATTGGCTGAGGATATTACATTCCCATCCAACAGTGAGAATTAGCTGTAACAAATTGCTTTCAGACCCTTTTAGGTTATTTTGTGGTACACGTCAGGGCTGCCCTCTCTCTCCAATTCTATTTAATTTTTATTTGGAAACTCTTTTGTACTTTTTAAATAATAATGTCAGTTAAAGGTATAGATGTAGGAAACCTACATCTAAAGCTACCAGCATTCACTGACGGCATTCTGTTACATGTTTCCAATCCAAGTCAATCTATCAGGGCTGCCCTACAGACCATTAAGGAATATAGTTCATTCTCTAACTACAAACTAAATATGGACAAGACAGAAGTGATGCCATTTAATAATGCCCTGTTCAGGGAGGAAATCAGGAATTTAGACCTCTCATGGAAGATATCTGGTATTAAATATCTAGGCATTTATTTATCAGCAGATATAACACAATGTATTAAACTCAACTTAGAGGACCTTTTTATTAAAATAAACCAAGATATGATTACATGGCTAACTTTACCAATCTCTTTTTGGGGTAGAGATAATATAATCAAAATAAGTATATTTCTCAGTTCTACCCATTAAATATGTTGACTGTATTTCTACCCCTAAAATGGTTTGATAGAATTCACTCTTCCATAAACACATTTTTGTGGTGGGGAAATCTCCTAGAATCCCACTGAAAAAATGAATACTTCAAAGGTCACAAGGTAGGATTAAACTCCCTAATTTCACTTTGTATTATATGTCATCTTATTTATTTATTTAATTTTTGTTGACCGGGTAAGTGCACTAGACAAATCCTGCCTATTTTCAGGCATGACCAGGGGAAGGGGGATACAGATGAATGCCAACTGACATTGAACCAGATGAAGCTGTTAGTGGTATTTTTAGTGAATGAGGGAAATTTGGCCAGAACACGGGAAATTCCCCTGCTCTTTTCGATAAGTGCCATGGGATCTTTAACATCCACCTGAACTACCACCAATCCAGGCAGATGGGACCTCGGTTTAACGTCTCATCTGAAAGACGGCACCTCAGAAGTGCAGCACCCCTCTCATGCTGCACTACAGTGTCAGTACTGGGATATTAACCCAAGTGCCAGATGTGGGAACTGAACCCAAAGCCCTCTGATCTCCCAGCCTCAGAGGCGAGTGTGCTACCTACTGAGCTGCTGACACTGCTAATAAATATTTAAAATGGAGTCAAACTCCCTCCCATTCCAATCTTTATAACCCCATTGGGCTTGATACAGAGTTCTTTCTCTTGAAAAGACATAAAACTCATCCTGAGGTAGCTCTCTATTCAAGCTTGAAAAAATATTCCTCTAACTTTGAGAAACTCAGCTACAGGCACCTCCTTAAAAGTGCATAATCAAATAAGTACATTCTTAGGCTTTAATATTTTTCAAGATACTAACCAACCTATTTTCTTTAATCCTAACTTTAATATCAATGGGAAGACTCTTACCCCATCATGGTTACCCTGTGGCCACAACCTCTCAGTCAGCTTCATGCTTCAAAAGGGCAATTTTTGGCCTTTTAATATAATTTGGCTGATCTAAATTTATCTAAGAAGTACTTGCATAATCCTTTTCTTATTAAAATAGCTTTGAAGTCTCATTTTGGTTCATTCCCATGGAAGTCAAACCCCATAGACATTTTGCATAGATTTAAACTAGCTAGTATCAAAACCCATCCTATTTCTAATATTTATTTAATTTTATTAATATCTAAATTTACAGACAACCCCATACAGAATTCTTTCTGGCAAAATGAAGTCAAGGATAATAAACTGAATTGGTCCAAGCTACGGCAAAACAGTTCTAATTTTATTCCCTTAGACAATTTAAGATTAATTCAGTTCATAACCTTGCACAATGCTTATCTGACACCCCAAAAGCTGTGCAAAATATGTTTTTATAAATGTTGATATTTACCCAATATGTAACTCTGAAGGGGCCTCTCTTCTGCATATTTATTTAATTTAGTTTTTGTTGACTGGGTAGGTACACTAGACATTGGGAATGCCTATTTTCAGGTACGACCTGGGAGGATTACAAAATAAGATTACAAGACAGGCAACAAGTGGATACAAAGTGCAGTAAATACAGTAGTGACAAAACATAGTTGTACCAATAAGAGAGCTAAATACAGCAGTTCAGCAGGTAGTACAGAGTAAGGCAAGTGCAAGTAGCTCCGGGGAGCCTTGAAGTACAATAACTAGAATAGGCATGATTAGGCAATGAGGAAAGTACACAGGTGAGGTGAGTTACATTTCCAAAAACACATATGCATTGTCCTTGTCCAGAAGTAGGAATCCTGTGGCATGAAATTAAGGAGAAAATAGTTAACAAACTTTTTAGTCAACAAATATTTGACTTCCAATCATACATTTTGAGTGGTTTTGATGAGGTGACCTTTCATTTAGGAAAGGCTGCTATATATATCAACCAAACAAATTATTCTTAAACACTGGGTGGACAATGCTCCCATTTCTTTTAAAGAATAGTTAAACAATATATGGGTTAATCTCCACCTTATACATTTGATCAACTCCTTTTATAATAAACAAAACCATATTTTCCATTAATGGGGGAAATTACAAGATTTACTTTCTAGACTGTTACATCTACTTTACTAAGGTTTATTCCTTCTCCTTTTATGTGAAGCACACACCCTATAATAATTTACAGTGTCTGGATGTATTACTTCAAAATGTTATATTTTGACTTCACTTCTAACTGATTTATAGTGTTAGGTTATGTGTCTTTATATCCATCATTGGCATTTACCCTCCATACAATTTAGGTGATCACTCCTCTATGTTATTCCGTTATTGGTAATAGAAGATGGATCTTTTTTTTTTAATTCTTTTTATGCAATGTATCACTTAATATTAACATCCAATTATATAGCTTATGTGTTTCTTTTCCCAGCAACTGGATTTGGGGGGGGGATTGTAAAGCACTTTAGTCCCTTTTTGTTGTGATAGTAATGTTATTCGATTGGATTGGATATTGTTATTAAGTACATTTGCTGTATTCTGTATTGCTGTTGTTTGTATTAGTTTCAAAAGTTCAATAAAGATAAGAAAGTTAAAAAAAGTATGGCTAAAAATTAGGCTTTACTGCAGAACAGCAGCGATAAAACAATACATAGAAAGATAGAAGTCAGCAGATAAGGGCCTCCTGGCCCAATGAGTCTGCTCTATTTTCCCTACCTACTGTGCCACTGCAGACCCTACATGATCTCCAGTCTTCCCCCCCCTTGCCTTATTTCTAACATCCCCTTATGTCTATCCCATGCCTGCTTGACTCCTGTTACTGTTTTAGCATCCACCACCTCAGTTGGCAGGCTGTTCTAGATTTTCCACTACCCATTCTGTGAAGAAGTATTTCCTCACATCTCCTTTGAGTCTCACCCTCTTCAACTTCATAGCGTGACCCCTTGTCCTTAAGCATCTTTTTCTATGTAAAATGCTACATTCATGTACCCTATTAATACCTTTGAGGGATTTGAGCGTTTCTATCATGTTCCCCCTTTCTTTTCTTTCCTCTAGTGAGTACATGTTTAATTCCTTGAATCATAGATACATAGACAGTGTCAGCAGATAAGGGCCTATGGCCCACCCAGTCTGCCCAGTTGGGCTTGTAAGTTCACTTTATGTTTTCCTAGAAGTCTGTTGCCCCTTACCCCTGACCTCCAGAATTCCTTTATGTCTATCCCATGCATTCTTTAATAGTGTAATAGTTTCTGCTCCCACCACTTCCTCTGGCAGAGTGTTCCACGTGTCCACCACCCGTTCTGTGAAGAAATTCTTCCTCATGTTTCCTCTGAATTGTCCTCCTTCCAACTTCATCCCATGCCCTCTAGTCCTGGAACATCTTTTTTGCTTAAAAATAGTGTATTCCTGCACCCTATTCCTCCCTGTAAGATACTTGTATATCTCTATCATATCCCCTCTTTCCCTCCTCTCCTCCAGGGAATACATATTCAAGTCCTTCAACTTGTCCTCAGAGGACTTGCGATGCAATCCATGTACCATCTTTGTTGCCCTCCTCTGGACCGTCTCTACCCTGTCTATGTCCTTACGTAGGTAAGGTCTCCAGAACTGTACACTGTACTCCAGGTGGGGCCTCACTAGTGTCTTGTATAGTACAATTATGACCTCCCTTTTCCTGCTGGTGATGCCCCTGCCTATGCATACTAGCATCCTATTTGCTTTACCTGCTGCCTTGTCGCACTGTTTCCCTACCTTGAGGTAATCAGAAATGATAACTCCAAGATCCCTTTCCTGCTTGGTGCATGCTATATCCTCAGCCCCCAACTGATATATTGTGCCAGTGTTTTTGTGCCCCATATGCATTATCATGCACTTCTTTGCATTGAATTTCAGTTGCCAAACCCCTGACCATTCTTCAAATTCTGCAGGTCCTTCTCATTCTGTCTACGCTCTGGTGTGTCTACTCTGTTACAGAGCTTTGTATCATCAGCGAATAGAAAATTCTGCCTTCTAGGTCCTGCACAATGTCACTGATGAAGATGTTGAATAGGACCAGTCCAGCACTGATCCCTGTGGTACCCCACTGGTCACTCTTTGCTCTGTGGAGTGACAGCCATTTACCACCACCCTCTGTGTCCTGCTGCTTAGCCAGTTACCTACCCACCACACTACTGTCCTACCCACACCCATATCCCCCAATTTGTGTAATAGTCTTCTGTGTGGCACAGTGTCAAAGGCCTTGTTGAAGTCCAGATAGACCATGTCCACTGTCCTCCCCTGATCCACCTCCCTAGTCACCCAGTCAAAAAATTTAATGAGGTTGGTCTGACATGACCTCCCCCTGGTGAAACCATGCTGCCTTGGGTCCTGTAGTCCATTGACAACCAGATGTTCCTCCAATCTCTCCTTCAGTAGTGCTTCCATGATCTTCCCCACTACCAAGGTGAGGCTGACTGGTCTGTAGTTTCCCACTTCCTCTTTGTTCCCACTTTTGTATAAGGGGACTACATCTGCTGCCCTCCAGTCTTTGGGCACCTCCCCTGTTTCCAGTGATTGGCTAAACAGGATTGCCAGAGGTTCAGCCACCACCTCTCTTAGTTCTTTAAGGACCCTGGGGTACACCCCATCTGGCCCCATTGTTTTATGAACTCTTATTACTTCCAGTTCCTTCAGGACCCTTTCTCATGTAAAGGGACTTGTGTCCATTTCTAGACCATTCCCACCCTTGTACTCCCTTCAGACCCATTACCCTCCTCTTCCTCCTAAAGACTGAGCAGAAATACCTGTTCAATATGTCAGCTTTACTATTGTCATCCTCCATGCGGCCCCATCCTTCCCCTTCAGTCTCACTATCCCTCCCTTTGCCTTTCTTTTTTCACTTCTGTACCTGTAAAAGGTTTTGTCCCCTCTACCCACTGATTTTGCAATGTGCTCTTCTGTCTGAGCTTTGGCTTTCCTTAATGACCTCCCTGCCTCCCTTTGCTTCTCCTGGTACTTCTCCCTATCCCTTTCTGCCTGTGTCCTTTTGAATTGTCTGAATGCAATCTTTTTGGCTTTTACTTTCTCCGCTACCTCCTTGGAAAACCATAATGGCCTCCTCTTCCTTTTCCCCTTGTTAACCTGCTTAATGCATAATTCTGTTGCTCTTGTAATCCCCATTTTAAATACTGCACACTGTTCCTCAACCCCTGATTCCTGCCCCATTCTCCTTAATGCCTCTTTCAAGCATTTGCCCATTTTCCCAAAGTCTGGCCCCCTAAAATCCAGGATACGTGTTTTTGTGTGGTTTGGTTCTGCTCCTTCTGTAATTTCAAACCACAATGATTGGTGGTCACTGTTCCCCAGGTGCTCCCCCACTGTTACCCCCATCACACTGTCCCTGTTTGTGAGTACAAGGTCGAATATTGCCTTCTGCCGAGTTGGTTCCATGACCAGTTGCTTGAGGAAGGCACCTTGAAGGGAGTCTAGGATAAATCTGCTTCTAGTCGATGCTGCTGCTGGGATACTCCAGTCCACATCTGGAATATTGAGGTCTCCAACCAGCACTACCTCACCCTTGTCTGCCATCCTTTGGATGGCTAGCATCAGCTCCCTATCTTTTTCTTCCTCCTGGGCTGGTGGTCTATAGACCACACCTGTGCGGATGGCTGGACCCATTTTTGTTTCCAGCTTAACCCACAGTATCTCTCCCCTATTTTTTCCTCACATATCTCTGTGGCCCTTATGTCATTTTTCACATTAAGTGCCATTCCTCCTCCCTTCCTACCTGCCCTGTCTCTTCTGAATATGTTGTAGCAAGGTATGGCCATCTCCCAGTCGTGGTTATCATTACACCAGGTTTCTGTGATGCCCACAATGTCTAGGTCCGTCTGCACCATGACAGCCTCCAGATCCTCCATCTTGTTGCTAAGGCTCCTGGCATTGGCACACATGGCTTTCCATGATTTGACCTCTCTAGACTGTTTAGCTATTCTACTCCTGCCCCTTCCCTGGTTGTCCTTTATCACTGGTTCTCCCTGCTGTCTGCCCTTCTGTTGAATTTTGCCCCTTTTCTTCCTATCCATCTCTTGGGTGCTTATCTCCATCTTTTGCACACTGCTTTGTAGAGAGATCCACTTCTCCATTTCACTGGTTCCACTGCTAGCTGTAGGGGGTGTGCAATTAGGTACCATCTTTGCTGGCCTGCCACCCCCCCTTGGCTAGTTTAAATGCTTGTCCATCTTTCCTCATAAGGCTTTTGATGCAGGTCCTGCATCATTTGGTTGCCCTCTTCTATTCCGCCTCCACCCTATCTATGTTCTTCTGGATATGGGGCCTCCAGAACTGGACACAGTGCTCGAGGTGGGGTCTCACCATTGATCTATACTTGGGTAACACTACCTCCCTCTTTCTGCTGATGAAACCCCCTCTCTATGCACCCGAACATCCTGGTAGCTTTCCTCACTGCCTTATCACACTGCTTCGCTACCTTCAGATCATCAGAAATGATCACCCCCAGGCTCCTTTCCTGGTATATGGTTCTCAATACTTCTCCACCCAATTGATATGTTGCTCCTGGGTTTCTGTGCCCCAAGTGCATGAGTTTGCACTTTTTTGCACTGAAACCCAGTTGCCAAACCCTTGACCAGTCTGCCAGTTTTTTCAGATCATCCTTCATTTTTTTCACCCCTCCCTCCTGATGTGTCCACCCAGTTGCAGGTTTTTGTGTCATCTGCAAACAGGCATACTTTCCCTACCAGCCCTTCTGCAATGTTGCAAAGACATTGAAGAGGACCAGGCCCAGTACTGACCCCTGTGGCACCCTGCTGGTCACCTGACCTTCTTCAGAGTAAACACCATTTACCACCACCCTCTGACTCCTGTTGCTTAGCCAACTTCTTACCCATTTTACTACTGTTGGACCCATTCCTAGACTGGCTAGCTTGCTCACCAGTCTTCTGTGTGGAACGGTGTTGAAGGCCTTGCTGAAATCTAGGTAGCCCACATTCACCGCTCTGCCCTGATCCACTTCCCTGGTTGACCCAGTTAAAGAACTCAATCAGGTTTGTCTGGCAACATCCCCGAAAACATGCTGTCTTGGATCCTGTAATCCACTGGTCACAAGGTATTCCCCAATCCTTTCCTTCAGCAGTGATTGCATTACTTTACCCATCACCAAAGTCAAGCTGACAGGTTTGTAATTTCCTGCCTCCTCCATATTGCCACTTTTGTGAAGTGGGACCATGCCTGCCTTCCTCCAGTCCCCAGAACTTCCCGCTGTATTTAGTGATAGGTTGACCAGGGCTGTTAGATGTGCAGCCAGCAGCTCCTTGAGCTTTCTCAGTATTCTAGGGTGTACCTTGTCAGGCCCCATTGCCTTCTCCACTTTTAGTTGTGCTAATTCCTTGAGGACTCTCTCCTCTGTAAAAAGACTTGTATTTTATTTATTTATTTATTAGAAAAGTCAGATTTACAACCTTTGAGTCATGGACTCATTTACAAATCCACCTCCTTCCCTTCCTTTAATGTTCTTGTCCCTTATCTGTGGCCTGTCACCTACCCCTTCCTATGTAAATACTGAATAAAAGTATTTGTTCAATATGTCTGTTGTTTTGTCCTTTTCCACACAAATCCAACTTTTCCCTTTTAGCCTTACTATCCCCCTTTGGTCTTCCTCTTTTCACTTATATACCTAAAGAATGTTTTATCCCGATTTTTACTGACTTGGAAATATTTTCCTCTGTTTCTGCCTTTGTGTTCCTAACTGCTTTTCTTGCCTCCATTTGTTTCTCCTTATAACTCTCCCTATCCTCCTCTTTCTGTGTCATCTTGTACCTTCTAAAGGCTAGCTGTTTTGCCATTACTTTCTCTGTTACTTCTTTAGAGAACCATAGCGGTCTCTTTTTTTCTCTTGCCCTTGTTAACCTGCCTGACACAGAGGTTCACTTCCTTCTCAATGCCCTCTTTTATTTTAGCCCACTGTTCCTCAACTCCACTCTGTTTCACTATCCCTGCTAGGGCGCCCCTGACACACTCTCCCATTTTTTTAAAGTCAGCCGTCCTGAAGTGCAGGACCCTAGTTTTAGTGTGGTTTGATTCTGGACCAGTTCTTTTGCTGAACCACACTGTAGGATGATCACTGGTTCCCAGTAGGCTACCCACCGTGACATCAGCAACACTGTCCCTGTTTGTCAGTATGAGGTCCAGTATTGCTCCCCCATGAGTAGGTTCCTTAACTAGTTGTCTGAGGAATGCCCCCTGCAGGGAATCCAGGATGTCCCTACTTCTGACTGTTGCTACGGCTGAGAGGCTCCAATCCACATCTGGTAGATTGAAGTCCCCCACCAGAAACACCTCCCCCTTGCTTGTCCACCTCTCCCCCTGTACTGGAGGCCTGTAGAGCACTCCTCTGAGAATAGCGGCCCCCTTCCATGTCTCCAGGGTGACCAACAGTACCTCTGCTCCTTCCTGCTCCTCCTGTATTTCTGTAGCTTTTATATTTTCCCTCACTTAAAGAGCCACTCCTCCCCCTTTTTTACCTACCCTGTCCCTTCTGAATAGAGTATAACCTGGTATGGCTACATCCCAGTCCTGGTTTTCATTGCATTAGGGATAATTGTGACTATGTCCAGGTCCGCTTCTGCCATAGTGGTCTCTAGATTTGTATTCTTATTACCCAGACTTTGAGCATTTGCACACATGGCTCTCCAGATTGTACTGCCACCCCCACCCATTTTTCCCATTTGCTCTCCCTTTTTCTCCCTTTCCTATTCTTCTTTCTATCTCCCTTTCCTTCTTCCCCCTGTATTCTTATGTTAATTGGTTCCTTTTTGGATTTCTCTCTCTCTGGAGTCTCACTACTGACCTTGTAAGCCTGTGGGAGGGGACAGTTTATGTCTTCCTACCTCATTCTGCCTCCCCCCTTGGCTAGTTTAAATGCTCGCTAATGTAGAATTTAAAGCATTCATTGAGGATCACATTTCCCCTCCTGGATGCAAGCAGGCTGTTTCCCTTGTACAGGCCTTTATCCCTCCAGGTGGGGCCCCAGTCCCCAATGAATCAGAATCCCTTCTCTCTTCATCATTCCTTCAACCATGTGTTGAAGTTCCTGGTGCAGAGAATCCTATTCTCACCCCTGTCATAGACAGGTAGCACCTCTGAGAAGGTCACAAATCATGCTAATTGTCTAAGACCCCTCCCCAATTCCCTGAACTCCTCCTAAACTATTGATGGCTCAACCCCAGCCAGGTCATTAGTCCCCAGATGGACAATGATGTCCAGCTCTCCCTCCCTTCCTGCTGTCCTAGCTATCCTTTGGATCCTCTTTCCATCCCTTCAACCCACGGCACCAGGAAGGCACCTAACCTCCCTCTCCTCATCCCTACTTGCCCCAAACTGCATCCCCCTCACTATGGAGTCCCCATCTGGATTTGCTTCCTCCTCTTCCTCCTCTGGGGTCCTCTGCCACCCCTTGGGGTCTCCACTATGGAGGACCCCCACACATCCACCCTGGTCACCACTTTGGGTGCCTCTGTGGGACATTCCCACCCAGCGAGTGTGGTGTAGGAGTTACATAGTGATATCAGCTGGGGGATATGTCTCTGCCCTTATCCTCCCAGAGCCCACAGTTGTCTAGCCACTCCTCCTTCTTGACATCCTTTGAGGTAGCGGTGGCAGACTAGGTGGTCCATAGGTAGGGGAGTAGGTCCTCCATACCCAAGCCAACTTGGTCTTAAGTCTGGCAACCTCCTCCCTCAACCCAGAGAGGTGCATGCAGGTAGGGAAGCAATGTAGCCTCCAGAAGGTCTCCCCCGAAGACTGCCACCCCACAGCCACTGCACCACTGCCATCATCCTATGCATCCTACTCTGTCTGTAATTTTAGCCCTTTGAATTTCTTTAAATTTCTTACTCTGTAAAGGGAGTTTCACCTGTCCCTAGGTTTCTTTGTCCTCACACCTCAAACCACACTGAACAGTTTCCAGCAGGCTGCCCACCTGTTACCTAAAAAGAATATCCAGTAAACTCCCACACTACCCCTTCCTCAACAACTCTTTCAAACAAGCCCCCTCACCCCACTCACTGTTACTTAAGGAGAATTTCTAGTTCCTCTCCTCAGCCACAGTTACATAGCAACACATTTCCAGCATGTACTCACTCCCACTGCTTCCCAGAATTACTTACCAGCCATTCTTCTCCATCACACTTACACAAAACTTTGTGGCAAGCCCCTTTACCCCCCCCCCACACGTTGTTTTTATCCCATCACCACACTTACAGTTTCACAGTGGAAATGTCAGCATGTCCCTCTCCCCACTCATTTTAAGTAGGATGACGACAATAGGTCGTCATCCTACTTAAAGGAAAAGTTCATGTTAGCCGTCATCAAAATAGCACTGCATTTCTTCCATTCAGCTATGTAAGCTATTAATAAAGGGTGTGACACCAGAATTTTGGTGCCATACTGCATTATGTACCACTAAGTCCTCCCTGATGTGGCTCACCATTCATTTATGCATTTCATTTGTGTACATTGCCTGCCTTGTTATGCACCTGTCTTGTCAGTCTACCTTCTGGGGAATCACTGCTGGTGCTATGCAAATATACTTCCCACCCACGAACTGACTTTCTAGAAGTTCTCATTATTGTTTCTACATTCCTCATGTGCCTCCAGACAACTCAATGATTTCTCCTTTCCCCAAGGGCAAGGCAACTGAGTAAAGCTCTGTCACATGTGACTAGCAGCACAGAGAAGACTTTGTTGGCATTTTTAAAGAGACAGCATTACAGTACCCATTCTGCTACACAAAGCTTTAATATTGTAAACTGTGGCACACCACAGCAATGCAATTACCCTTCTACAGGGAATAACATTTATTAAGGGATGTTAGACTGTATGTAATAAAAAGTCTATATAACATAACGTGTATTTATGTCAGTGCTTTTAAGACTGGCCATCCTGGCTGGGTAACCATTTTTCTTATTTGTTTATGACTTGTTTACCCAGAACAGCCTGACTGAGATACAGAGTCCCATTTTCAGTGAGCTCCCTGCTTCTATCCAATTTTACAGCTGCAAGGGCTGAAGCACAGGGAGGTTAAAGTGTTATTCTTATTCCAACTCTCCAGAATCCATGACAACCTATTGAAATATGATATTCAGACACAATAGATTCAGACATATATGCCTCCTCACTTTTATTGTTGAGAACATTTGAATGAAAACAGGATCTTTGTCCCCAGGCTTCATCTGGTCCTCCTGTCTCTCCCTCTGTTGAAGTCCTGATCCTCTGTAACATCACATTCTGTTGTTGTGGAAATTAATATAGTCTCACAAATAGAGAATTATAGCCTGACATGGGAAGGGGGGTGAGATGGATGTTTGGGACACAAAACCCTTGCCTTCATGCAGATGTACTCAGTGGTAAAGAACGAGGGTTGGGGGTTAAAGACAAAAGATTAATGGAATAGAAACTGAAAGGTATCTCACAATAATATTTTAAAACATTTTCCTGGGGGCTGGTTGGCTAGTGCAGTGTTAGAGTTATCACTTGCCTTCCAGATGATCCGGGTTCATGTCCCAAGCCCAGGACATCTGGGGCCAACTGGTGAGGCAGGGTTCAGGTGTCCTTTGGATGCCTCCTGCCTCAGTGAGGGAGGGAAGCTCCTTCCATTGCACGACTGCCCCATGGTGACCGGGGAGGAGTGTTGTGCGGGAAGGAACAAGTGATCCCTCTGGGGTGCCTTTACACTGACATATACCCACTTGCCTGGTGAGTGATGTGGAGGCATCACACACCCAGAGTGGGGCTGGCAGGGGATTACTGAAGGTAGGGCGGAGCTCACCAGCCCTTGTGATGGCCCTGATAGGCATTTCACCGGGGTTACCTCTCAGGACTGTGTCCTGGTCTGGCATAAGGGGAGGGCTTAGCAATGTAAAACTACTCTCAGCAGTGCTGGACAGATGAATGCCAAAGAAGGATCTCTTTGACTCTACCTGCACCTCCCTGGCTCCTCCTCATGGGCTCTGACCGTCGAGTGAAGTATTCTTCTCCTGGCTTAGGGGCACTGGGGAGTCCTGCTCATGGGGGATAAGCCATAGATTATGGCTGGGGTATCCAGGTGGTTGTGGAGCACAGGCTGGTGGCAGGCTGGATGACCAAAAGGATTCCTGTGGTGGATAGAAGGGCTTGGGTAGGTGGAAGGAGGTGCCGGTAGCTGGTGAGGTGAAAATGGGGGACAAAAACAGAACAATTCTGGATACTGGAAAAATACTTGAAGTGTATGACTGTGTGGAAAAAAAATTCACTTAGGGCAAAATTTTCAAAGCAGATACATCATGGATCCAACCACTTTATTTTCAGTAAGGACTTACAAAGCCCAAGTGTAAGAAATGTTGAGACTTTTTGCTGCACACCTAGCTACTGGGTGTTTTGCTGCTGAGATAAAGGATTTTGCAAGCTAACAATTGTATCCTGACACTCCTTTACGTCTGGTGAGTAGCTCTGTTTTTTTCCTACAGTCTTAGTGTTTGTTACTGGCAGCTCCACTGTGTCTCTGTGCAGCCTTTTTCTGTTTCCCTAGACCAGCAATTAGCTGGTCTACTCCTACCCGAAGAACGACTGATCACTGGAATTAGGCTTTTCCTGCACTAGTGTCAATAAGTGGCGCAAAGGGCTGCAAAGCCTGATTTGTGTCATTTACTGATGCAAAGTGCTGCAAATCATGGTACACTGTTATAAACCTTCCACAACCTTTGATAATAGCTATGAGCAGCTCAGGCACACACTCTCTGATGCAGGCACTGGCTGACCTTGCTCTTGCATCTACATCAGGAACTTTGAACCCCTGCCCCAAATTCCAGACACCAGCATCATTTAGCTTATGTGATGTTTGAATGTGTGATGGATAGGGCTTCTAAGTATCTCACACCTCTTTTAAGTCTAAATTATCCCAGACTAGTCCTGCATTCCTCAAAATAGCGTGCATTTCAACATTCCTAGTATTTCAGGTGGAAATGCTTCTACCTGTGCAAGACTATTTGGAATAAACTTTGTTTTAAATTATTTATTTATTTGATTTAGGTAATTGGGTAGGCCCACTGAGACAAGCTGTCCCTTTTTCAGGAGTGACCTGGAATTAATTACATGAAATAGAAAGAATAAATACAGAAATAATAACATACAGTGCATAAATACATGGCAAAATACAGTGCAAACAGTAGATGGCTAGATAGAGAGAGAGATAGATAGATAGATAGATAGATAGATAGATAGATAGATAGATAGATAGATAGATAGATATATACTTTATTTATATAACTCCCCTTCCCAGAGGCTTGGAGCACTTAACAATAATTAAAAACAATCCATACACATTTCCCAATACATAATGCAGAGTTCAATATAAAATCATTCTCTCTAACTTGACTAGACTAAGACAACAGTAAAACAGGTCAGTTCATGATATGACCTTCTACAATAGATATACATTCAAAAAGAAAACTTTGAGCAACAGTTCAGTAGTTAGATACATGGTAGAGATGTATGGGTTCTATAGAACATGAACATTATTCATAGACAAATACAACGAATCAGATTACCAGATTACATAGAATTTCATAGAAATTGCTGGCAGATAAGGACCACTTGGCCTACCTAGTCGGCCCATATTCCCTACCTACTGTAATACCGCAGACCCTACTTGGTCCCTGGCTTTATCACCCCCATTCCAAACTAATAAAATTCCCTTATGCCTATCCTATGCATTCTTGAAACCTGTTGCAGTTTTTTCTTTGACCACGTCTGCTGGGAGGCTGTTCCGGGCATCCACTACTCTTCCTGTGAACTAACATTTCCACTGAATCTACCCCCTTCCAGCTTCATAGTAGTGGTAGTAGTAATGTATTTTATTTATTTTGGGTGCCCTTTCCTGAAGGCTCAGGGCGCCCTTACAACAAATAGTAAAAAATACAGAAACAGCAATGGGAAACAATCATATTAAAACTTTTCATAATCCAATAAAAATCTAAAACAGATTGCTACATAAACTGTCAGATATGCCCAAACTAGACCTTATGTCCCAAAGGTCTGCTCAAATAGGAATGTTTTCAGATGTTTTTTAAAGGAGAAGATGGAAAATTTGATATCTTTTATTGGACCAACAAGTGTCTTGTACAATGCAAGCTTTTGGGGTCACACAGGTCCCTTCTTCAGGTTAATAGCTAAACTTGAGCAAAATAAGCAGTATTTATATCCACTGTGGAGCATTTTGTAAAAAAAATAGCTGGAAGTGAAGAAGAAAGTGGTTAAAGGGGACTAGAGATAAAAGTCTATATAAGTAACAAAGTAAAAAAAATGTGTGAGAACAGACAGGACCACAGATAAGAAAGATCTGAGATTCAAGGAATAGAAGGTAGACTGAAAGGGTAGAATAGACAGGAGATCCCTAAGAAATGCATGGAAGCTAAGAAATTAGAAGAAACAAAACAACAAAGGCCCAGATAAGCAGAGTGTGAGGTAGTATAAACAGTGACGTGTGAAAACAATCGGAGTGGACAGGACTGAGCTGAAGAGTTTGTAGGAGAGGCAGGGAGGAAGTAGGGAACAGGTAACAAAAACAGAGCAGGCAGGAACTCAGAAAAAATAACAAGAGAATTACAATTTACCATAGTGTGTCATAAATCCAGTGTCCTGATTCAGTTCACAAATGTTAGATTTAAATTTTTTTTATATATTTCAATTCCCATGTCCTTCTGTCCTGTTCCTATTTAGTACCCCCAATTTCTTCTCACACATTTTTTTTAATTTGATACTTATATAGACTTTTATGTCTAGTCCCCTTTTATCACTTTCTTACTTCACTTTCGGCTTTTTTTATAAAATGCTCCACAGTGGATATAAATACTGCTTATGTTGCTCAGTTTAGCTATTCATCTGAAGAAGGGACCTGTGTGGCCCTGAAAGCTTGTGTATAAGTCCATCTTTGTACAAGACACTTGTTGGTCCAATAAAAGGTATCAAATCTTCTGTCATCTCCTGTTTTCCAAAGACCAATATGGCTAGAATCTCTTTTTTACAGATTTTTTTAAAGAACTCTGTAGATGTTGTCTCCCAGAGGTACCTCAACAATGAATTCCAGAGGACCGGGGCTGCCTCTTCAAATGTCCGGTCCCTGGAAGATTTTAATCTAGCCCTGGCAATCTCCAGGAGGGTCTCATCCACTGATCTGAGGGAGTGAGACGGGGGTGTAGGGATACAGAAGCTCCTTCAGGTAACCCGGACACAACCCATGTAGGGCCTGGTAGGTCAAAAGACCTGCTTTAAAGGTGATGTGCTAGTCCATCAGCAGCCAATGCAATTCACACAGCACCAGTGTAATATGACTGAACCTTGAGTGTCCAGTCAACAACCGGTCTGTTGCATTCTGCAAAAGCTGCAGGTAGCCAGGTACCGCATCGCACTGCCTCTGGCCCCGAGGTAGAGTGCATTACAGTAGTCAAGCCTCAAGGTTACAAAAGCATATACCATCATGGCTAGGTCATCAAGGGGAATAAGGGACTTAATATGGGTGATATTCTGGAGATGGTAAAACCCAATCTGGACAATGGACTACAGCTGAGCATCAAGTGTCAGCTCACTGTCCAAAACAATGCCCAAATTCTTCACCTTTAGGGGGGCCTCCAGCTTGATTGGGCTAATAAACAGCCCCAACCTCTCCCCTGAGGCCTCCACTCCAACCCTTTGACCTGGCTCAACCACCAGCACCTCAGCCTTCCCTGGGTTCAGTCCCAGCCAATTTGACACTGTCCATGCCCGGATCTCAGCCAATCACTCATTTAGCATATTGACCACATCAGATCTTCCAGGTACAAAAGACAGGTAGAGCTGAGTTTCATCAGCATAGCAATAAAACTCAGCTCATACCACCTTATGACCTCACCCAGGGGCAGCATGTGCACTGAGGACAGCATGGGGGAAAGGACAGAGCCCACAAGGCTGGTCCACTGGGTCCAAGGATTAATTCCCCAGTATCACCCTCTGAGATCTGCCCCGGAGAAAGGACTCAAACCAGCTGATGTCCTTGCCAGTGAGTCCTACATACTCCCTAAGCCTGTCCAGTAATATCCCGTGATCCACAGTGTGAAATGCTGAGGAGAGATTGAGGAGAATGAGAATAATTCACTCTCTTCTATCCCTCACCCTGAGCAGGTCATTCAACACCCTAACCAGCAGGGTCTCCATGCTGTGCAAGGTGCTAAATCCAAACTGGAATGGTTCATAGATTTGGAAGCCCATGAGGTGACCCTCGAGCTGTTCCATGACCACCTTCTCGAGAACTTTCCAAAGAAAGTGGAGGTTGAAGATTGGACGGTAATTTGCCAAGACGTTGGGGTCTATAGATGTTTTTTTTCAGCAGGGGCTTAACCAGATCCTGATTAAGGGATTCTGGGAAAACCCCTGTTGGCAAAGAACTCCTAACAATCTCGGCAAAAACCTGACCAGGTCCTTGACACAGCCAACTAGTAGTCACTTCAGGCCTGGGACAAGGTCACAGAATGTTGGCTTAAGCTAAGAGATCACCCCACAGACCTCCACCGCCGTCACCAGCTGGAACTCCCCTCAGGGTGACCAAGAAGGTCACCACTGTTGGAGGATGGTATTCCACTTGGAGAAATCCCAGCCCTCATGGAGGACACTCTGTCTGAGAAGAACCAATCAAACTCCTCACATTTGTATAGCATGTCCCCTTGTTCTTGAGCATCTTTTTTTTCCTGAAAAATGCTTTCCTCCTGTATGCTATTAATACCTGTGAGGTATTTGATAGTCTCTATCATATCCTTTACCTCTCTCTCCTTTCCTCTAGGGTATACATATTGAGATCCTTCAGCCTCTCTTCATAGGGCTTTTGATGCAGGCCCATCACCATTTTAGTTGCTCTCCTCTGTACTGCCTTCATTCTATGTCCTTTTGGGGATGTGGTCTCCAGAATTGAGCACAGTACTCTGGGTGAGGTCTCACCAATGTTTTACACAGCAGTATAACTACCTCTCTCTTTTTGCTGTTTATACCCCTCCCCATGCACCCCAGCATCCCACTAGCTCTCCCCACTGCCTTGTCACACTGCTTGGCCACCTTTAGGTCATCAGAAATTATAACTCCCAGGTCCCTTTCCTGCTTGGTGGTTATCAGTACCATCCCTCCATCTTGTATTCTGCCCTTGGGTTTCTGTGCCCCAAGTGCATGACCTTGCACTTCTTTGCATTGAATCTTGGCTGCCACCCTTTTGACCACTCCTCAAGCTTCCTTAGATCACTATTAATTTGTCCCCCAACCCCCCCAGAGCATCTACTGTATTGTATATCTTTGTGTCATCTGTGAAAAGGCATACTTTCCCTTCTAGCCCCTCTGCAATGTCACTAATAAAGACATTAAAATGGACCAGACCCAGTAACGATCCTTGTGGTGCCCCGCTTATCACTCTCCCTTCCCCTATGTGAACTCCATTTACCACCAACCCTCTGTCTCCTGTCCTCCAACCAATTATTCACCCAGTTTACTACCTTTGGACCCACTCCCAGACTGTTTAGCTTATTTGCGATGGTGGAAGTGCTGGCAGAACCACTGGCGGATCTGTTCAGCACCTCTCTGGATACGGGATGTGTGCCTCAAAACTGGAGGATGGCCCATGTGGTGGCAATACACAAGAGTGGCCCAGGGGATGAACCATGCAATTATCAGCTATAAAAAAGAAGTTAGGATTATAAACTATAGAAGGCTTAGAGATTTAGATGAGCGAAGGTTCATTGAGGAATCACAATTACTTGATTGGTCATTTTTGTATAACATAATTGATATTAATGAAGCATATCAGAAATTCTGTCATTATTTTGTGTTCATTTGTGATAAAATAATACCTATTAGATCTATTAGGGTTAAGGGGAATAGCAATGTCTGGTTCATTTCTAACCTAATGAAATTGATAAGGGAAAGAAATCAAGCATGGAAAGTTTACAAAAGGACTAAACAACTGGATCATCAATTACTCCATAAAAAGCTTAGGAATAAGTGTCAATTAGCTACTCGTGCAGCAAAGAAGGATTATTTTAAGTGAAAATTTACAGAAGTTAAGGGGAATCCAAGTGCAACATGGAATACAATTAATCTGTTAATGGGTAAACGGAAGAGGAGTGAAAACTGTGTATTAGAGAAGAATGGTAGTATTATTATGGATCCTAAAACTGTGGCAGAAGCCTTTAATTTACACTTTACTAACTTGGGTAGGTATAGTTCTAATGTGGGTAGTATGGATAGTTTCTGGAGCCATTTGGATGCTCTCTTGCAACCAAGTGGTGATAGAATATATGGGGTTGATAATATTCCAAAATTTTATTTCTGTTTTTTACAAACTAAGGACGTGACTGAATTTGTGTCTAAAATAGATCCTAGGCCCTATAGGGGATCAGATGATCTCGATTACAGGATACTGAAAAGAGTTATTAATAGTGTTGCCGGACCTTTGACAAAATTGTTTAATCATTCTCTTTGTTATGGGACCTTCCCAGATGTTTGGAAGAGTGCAGTGGTAAAGCCAATTTATAAATCAGGGTCATGACTTGATCCAAATAACTATCGTCCAATTTCTATGCTGGCCCCCCCCTCTCTAAAATATTAGAGAAAATAGTTTCAGTTCAGTTGACAGAACATTTAATAAAATATAAACTTTGGTCAGATTCACAACATGGTTTCAGGACTAATCATAGCACAGAGACAGCTTTGGTGAGGTTCACTAGTCAAGTTGCTAGAGCACTAGATAATGGAGATGTTGCTCTAGTGACTTTTGTGGACCTCACCAGGCTTTCGATCTAGTGAATCATGAGGTACTCTTGAAACAGCTGTCTTCTGTAAAGTTGTCAGAAGGGGTTATTTCTTGGCTCAGTAATTACTTAGTTAATAGGAATCAGACGATATTAATTAATAGAACATTATCTAAACCTTCGATGTTGAAATGTGGAGTCCCTCAGGACTCCATATTAGGCCCTCTGCTTTTTTCTTTATTTATAAATTCCTTAGCTGTTAATTTAAAAAAAACTGAGTTACTGTATGCAGACGATGCAGTTTTGATTTGTTTTGGTTAAAATGTTTTGACTTTACAGAATACTTTACAACAAGATTTTAGTTTGCGTCATTATTGGTTTGATAAACATAAACTGGTGTTAAACTCAGCAAAAACCAAGACAATGATATTTTCTCATCCCAGGAGAGTGCAAAATCAATAATTAAAAATTATTGATAATTTGGGTAATGCAATTGAACAGGCTAGGCAGTTTAAATACTTGGGAATACTAGTTGGTTGTCACTTAGCATTTGATTCCCAAGTTACATAGGGTAGACAAAAGGTTGGGGTTTCTTTATCGAATCAAGGACAATCTTACGGTGGATGTTAAATTATTACTTACACATAGTTTACTATTATCTATGGTGGATTATGGGTCTGTAATATACTCATTAACCTCTGATAAGAGTTTTTTCTAGACTCCAAGTTACGTATCATTCTGTCCTATGTTTTGCCTCCGGTCAATCAAGATCAACCCATCATTGCTTACTTTATAAACAATTGGGTTGTATGTCCTTAAAGGGGCGATTTAATTTTAGGGCCTTGTTGTTTTTGCACAAGGTTTACTTAAGTATTTTGCTGCAAAGCATTCTTAGTTTATTCCCTAGGAATACAACTGGTTGCACAAGATTACAGAGTACTGAGGGCTTTTTGGTTCCATTCTGTCAAACAACTTTTGGCCAAAATTCATTGAATTTTACTACTGTTATGATGTATAATCAACTTCCTAATAATTTCACAGGACAAAAACAATTATCCATTTTCAAGTCTGAACATAGAAAAAATTTGTTGGAAAACTCAAATTGTGAATGTTATGTGTAATGCATATTTATAGCCTGTAAACCGTTTTAAATTTTGTATGTATGTCTTTTGTACAAACTGGTCATTTGTGAAAATGGGCTTGTCCCACAGACACACCAGTATAAAAATAAATAAATGAAATGAAATGAAATCAGCTGGTCAGTCTCACTTCCATAGTGGGCAAGCTTATGGAGATGATACTGAAGGAGAGGCTGGTGTCATTTCTAGAGGACAATTACCTTCAGGATGTGAGGCAGCATGGGTTCATATCAGGGAAGTCCTGTCAAACTAACATAATATAATAATATGACTGGATAATAAGAGAGCTGGATAGGGGCCATGCAGTGGATGTTCTCTACTTGTATTTAAGCAAGGCCTTCGATTCAGTACCTCATGGGCAGCTTGGGGGGAAGCTAACTGGTGTGGGAGTGGGGGTGAAGATGGCGAACTGGATTACAAACTGGTTGCATGGGAGTCTACAATGGGTGGTGGTGGTGGTGGAGGAATTCTCAACACCTAGACCAGTGATGAGTGGGGTGCCGCAGGGCTCGGTGCTGGGCCCAGTGCTATTTGGGCTCTTCATCTCAGACATTGTGCATGGAGTGATAAGCAGGGTAAGTCTGTTCTCAAATGATACCAAAATGGGTGCAGTAGTGGACGAGGAGGAGGAGGGATGGAAGCAACTGCAGAGGGACTTAACCAAACTGGAAAAGTGGTCAGAGAGGTGGCAGATGGGGTTCAATGTGAAGAAGTGTAAGGGTATGCACTTCAGGGCAAAGAACCCAAGGAGAGAATACTGGTTGGGGGGATGAAGTTGGGGATCACTGAGGAGGAGAAGGACCTAGGAATGATGGTAAAAGGGAGCATGAACAATTCTGCCCAATGCAGGAAAGTGGCAGTGAAGGTGAACAAGATGCTGGGGTATATAGTGAGGGGGTTCTCATCCAGGTGGAAGGAGGTCATCTTGCCCCTCTACAGGTCACTGGTCAGGCCGCACTTGGAGTACTGGGTACAGTTCTGGAGGCCATACCTGAGGTGGGATATCAAGCTATTGGAGGGAGTGCAGCAGAGGGCAACGAGGATGATACAGGGAATGGAGGTGAGATACCACGAGAACAGGCTGGGGGAACTGAATATGTACACCCTGGAGGAAAGGAGGGGGACATGATTGAAACTTTCAAGTATCTGAGGGGAATCAACAAAGATGGAGCCAGTGAGGTTTTCAGACTAAGGGAGGAAGGGACGCTCGAGGGCATGGACTAAGAATAGCGGGGTAAAGATTTAGGAGGGAGAAGAGGAGGCATTACTTCACAGGGAGAGTGGTGTCAAAGTGGAACGCCCTACCAGAGAGGGTGATATCATGCAAAACTGTGGGTAGCTTTAAAAGGGCATGGGATAGAGAACAGGGGAGAGTATGGGTGGGTGAGGCTGAGAACGGCTGTGGGTGGACAAAAGGGGAGGGGGGGGGAAGCTGTAACCTAGGGGCACTAGCTGCACACTCGAGCAGACGTTGATAGACCAGGAGGTCTGTTTCTACTGGCACATTCGTATGTTATGTGGAATGGTGTTGAAGGCCTTACTGAAATACAGGTAGGCCACATCCATGGCTTCACCCTAATCTATCTCCCTGGTCGCCTAGTCAAAGAAATCTATCAGATTTGTCTAACATAACCTCCCTGTTGTGAATCCATGTTGTCTCAGATCTTGTAAGCCCCTGGTTTCAAAATAATCCACAATCCTTTCTTTCAATAGTGATTCCATTAATTTCCCCACCACAGAAGTCATCCTCACTGGTCTGTAATTTTCAGCCTCATGTGCCAGCCATGTACACAAATGTGCCCAAAACAGCATGTATCTATGTTTGTGCCTTCAGTTTTAGAAACCCTGGCTACTCCCCTGCCTGCTACCACTTTTGTGAAGTTGGAATACAACAGCCCTCCTTCAGTCTTTTGGAACCACTCCCATCTCCACTGATTTGTTGAACAGGACAGTCAAGAGGTGCAGCTAGCACCTCCCTGAGCTCCTTTAGTATCCTGGGATGTATTGCATCTGGCCCCATTGCCTTGTCCACTTTCTTTTTTGTAATTAAAATTTTTATTAACATTTACACTAAGACATACCACAGAAACATAATCATGAAGGTTATTACACTGAAAGCGCAAATCATTGTTTCTACAATTTAGATTTTGAAGGCCTTGCACTTTCTGCAGGAATGTCAACTACATACAATGTAAACACCAAAACCCATAACCCATCCCTTCCCCTACCCCTACTGTGATATACAACAAATCAGGTACAAATAAAAAAAAGAGAGGTGTTTGCTTAAATGTCCACAGTTTCTTAACTTAACGGATTCCAGGTCATCAAAAAATGTTCTACAGAACTCCATAGGGATACAAAATACTCTCGTTTCCCCCGCATACATGCTATGTGTTTTTCAAGTTGTATAGCCAGGGTACATTCTCTATGCCACTCCACCAATGTTGGAGCCTTGTCCGATGCCCAATGTCTTAGAATTAGCAACTTCGTAACAGCTGATATAAGAGAGACACGTGCTCTCCAGACTTTGGGAGTGGTTACAGGGAAAGAAAGTAACAAACAAATCTCAGGTGTGTCCATTTTAAAGGAGCCAAGGATAGGGCCTAGCAAAGTGCACACAGCTCCCCAGAGACTTTGAATTTCTGGGCACAACCGTAGTAAATGATATAGAGTTCCTTCTTCCTTCTTACACTTCCCACAATAAGGTGAGCTGAGCGCGCCCCTTCTGAATAAGTGGGTAGGGGTCAGTTATAAGTGCTGCATAATATTGAAATGTATCAGTCTTAGCCTGTCTTGCTTAATATACCTATATGCTGTCCTCCAAAGTGCTTTCCAGACCTTCAAGGAGTCACTTATATTCAAGACCTTTACCCGATAATGACATATACCAGAAGGGAGCCTGTGATCCCATTCTTGGAGGAGCTTGTGAACCCTGGCAACTGCATGTGGTTGCTTCTCTGTCTTCCAGAGAGTATGGACGTTTGCACCCCCCGGATCAGCCAAGGAAACCAAGGTGAATACCTGGGTTAAAGCTTTACTAAGCTGTAGCCACTTAAAGAAATCCAAATCCGTAAGACCCACGGTCTCCTTCAGATCCTCAAATGCATACGGTCTACCCTGATTCCAAAAATCAGCCACAGTCAGATTGCTTATTTGGGGCCAGAAAGCTACAGGTATCGAAGTGCCTGCTATTTTAATTTGTGGATTGTCCACAATAGGTTGGGAACCGCATAGCCACCAGCGAACACCTAAATAGCGTTGTAATTGATGGTAAGCCCTGATTGACCACCCCATAGGGTTATTTTTGAGAGATTTGGGTAGAGCGGCCAAAGGGACAAACAACAATGCATATAAAGAACATTTGGCCATCTTCGCCAAACCCTGTTCAATATCCAGCCAAAGAGGTGAATAATCTACTTTACCCTGGTCCTTGTTCCAAAAGGCCAATTTACACATATGTTGGGCTAGGTAATACATAAACAGGAAGGGGGCAGCTAAACCACCATTAAATTTGGGAGCCGTTAGATTAAAGTATGAACGACGGGTTATTTTGCCCTGCCATAAAAAGGAATTAAATGTCTTCTGTACCTTAGAAAACCAATCCTTTGGAAGGTAGAATCCAAGCATGTCTAATGGATAAAGTATCCTTGGAAGAGCAATCATTTTTAGAAGATTCAACCTGCCCCATAAAGATAAGGAGACTGTGCTCCATCTTTTGAGATCTTCCGAGATCTCTTGCACCAAAGTTCCTAGATTGTGCCTTGTCCACTTTCTGATTTGCAAGTTCCTTCATGACTCTCACCACTGTAAATGGAGTTGTGTCCACTTCCATTCCCTCGATGTTCCTGCCCCTAATCCATGATCCCTCGCCTTCCCCTTCCACTGTGAACACCGAACAAAAGTATTTGTTCAGGATGTCTGCTTTTTCTTGGTCTCCTTCCAACACTGTCCCCATTCCCCCCTTAATCTTACTATTCCTCCCCTGATCTTTCTTCTTTCACTTAAAAAATGTATTTTCTCCTTTCTTGATTGCCTGCTCTATTTTCTTCTCTGTTTGTGCTTTTCTACACCTGACTGCTTTTCCTGCCTCCCTCTGCTTCTCCTTATACACCTATCTTCATCCCTATATGACTCCTTATACCTCCTGAATGCTAACTTCTTTACTCTTACCTTTCTAGCCACCTCTTTTGAGAAACAAAGGGGCCTCTTTTTCCTCTTACTTTTGCTAACTTGCCTGGTGCAGAGGTTTGTTGCCCTCACTATGGCCCCTTTTATTGTTGCCCACTGTTCTTCTACTCCACACAAACCCTCCCCCCTTCCAGAGCACCTCTGAGGCATCCCCCCATCTTTTTAAAGTTGGCCATTTTAAAGGCTAGGGCCCTTGCCTTTGTGTGAGTTGATTCCACCATAGTTCATGTATTGAACCACACCATGCGGTAATCACTGGTCCCCAGGTGACCATCTACTGTGACGTCTACAACTCTGTCCCCGTTGGTGAGTATAAGGTCCAATATTGCTCCCTCATGAGTAGGTTCTTCTACTAGTTGCTTGAGGAACACCTCCTGCAGGGAGTGCAAGATGTCTCTGCTCCTAGCTGAAGTTGCAGTTGGGATACTCCAATCTATATCGGGCAGACTGAAGTCCCCCACCAGCAGCATTTCCCCCTTATTTGCCATCTTTTGGATGTTTTTTATCAGAATTTTATTCCCCCCCCATGCTGGAGATCGGTAGATCACACCAATGCGAATAGCTGCTCCATTCTCCGTCTCCAGTGTGACCCATAGTTCCTCAGTCCCTCCCTGTATTCCCTGTAATTCTCTTGCTTTAATGCTATCTCTCATGTAAAGAACCACTCCTCCCCCTTTCTTACCCACTCTGTCTTTCCTCAACACAGTATAACCTGGTATGGGTATATCCCAGTCACGGTTCTCATTGCACCATGACTTGGTAACTGCGGCAATGTCTAGGTCAACCTATGCCATCATGGCCACCAGGTCTGGGACCTTATTACCCAGACTTCTAGCATTCATATACATGGCCTTCTGAATATTGTTGCTACCCCTCCTGCCAACTCCTCTTCTCCCTTTTGACCACTCACCTTATCTCCTCTGTCTACATACTCATCCCTCATTTCTACCATTTTGTTCTTCTTGTTACTGGGTATCCAAGGGGATTTCCCCTCCCTTAGGGTTCTCTCTATTGACTACTACATCTTTGGGGGGGCAGTTGATATCACCTTGTTTCCTTCTGCCATCCCCCTGGCTAGTTTAAATGCTCCCCAGTGAAACATTTAAACTGTTTATTGAGGACTGCGGTACCCCTCCCAGAGGAATGCAGACCATCTCCCTTGTACAGGCTCCTATCCCTCCATGTGTGACCCCAGTCCCCAATGTAGCCAAAAACCTCATCTCCACACCATTCCTTCAACCAGTAGTTAAAGCTCCTAGTACAGAGTATCCTAACTTCACCTCTGTCATAGACAGGCAACACCTCAGAAAAGGTCACTGAGCATGATATCCTGTCTAAGACCCAACAACAGATAAGTTAGCTAAAGCAGGCACAGCACAGGGTCTGTTAACAAATAGATACTCATTCACGGTGGGTTTGAAGGATGCAAAGGTCAGGCATTCCATGACCTTAGGGAGGAGATTGTTCCATGGGCCTTGGTATGGTAGTCGCAAAGGATCGCTGACCAGCAGCAGAGAGTGCCCTCGGCATGGCATCACATTTCTGTCTAGTGGATCAAAGGGACCTCCTAAGAGGTTTGAAGTCCATGATGTCAGCCTGATTATTTTTTTTTGGGGGGGGGTAAAGGAATTTGTGTGCACAGAAAGCACATAGAAATGAAGCCTCCCCTCGGGGGGGGGCAGTTTAGTGATGCTCCTGGCTGCAGACCCTAGCAGCAAAGTGCACTATTCGATAGTAGGAAAACTTCAGTTTGGAGAGTTCAGCTTCCTTGAGAGATGACAGAAAGGGTGCCCCATAGTTGATAGCAGGAAGAAAGACACTGTTGGTGATTGAGTGCTCTGCCTCTCTAGTAAAGTAGGGGTACAGCCTATACAGCAGGCCCAGTTTTTGGTCCAGAGTTTTCACCACTAATTGGATGTGAGACCTGAGGGAAAGTTCTTGATACAACTGGATTCCCAGTTACTTAATTGAAACCATTGTATCTATGCATGGCCCCGGCAGGGTAGTGATGCTGAGCAGATTTTGTGTATCATGATCTAGCCTACGGGTACCAAATAGCATGGCCTTCATTTTTTGGGCATTCAAAATAAGCAAGTTTGATTGAAACTAGAACACAAGTGAGACAAAGTCTGTCTGTAGGTCAGAATGAATCTGAGACAGATTAGAGTGCGGTCTGTACAGAACCGCATGATCAGCATATAACAGTATTTTTGTATTACCACAGAAACTAGGCAAATCATTTATAAACAATGAAAATAAAATAGGGCCCAGAATTGAGCTCTGGGGGACACCATCAGTGATTGCCCACAGGAAAGACTGGCTGCCCCCCCATTTAACAAGTTGCATGCACCTTGAGAGGTAATTGCGGAACAAACTACATGACAGGTGATCAAAGCCTAGGCCACTTCATTTGCGTGGCTGCACTCCAGTGCCCAAAAGAAACCCTGTCCAAACACAAGCTTTATGCTTCATGCTGCTACTTTATTGAAAATAAAATTAGGGTGAACAAGTGCTGCCAAACACACAATGGGACCACAAACCCCAGGGCTTTGCATTAAGGTTTCTACATTGCTTCTTTTGGGCACTGGAGTACATCAGTTCTAGAATTCTGTCAGTTTGCAGGGGTAGTCACTGCTCTAGTGTTAACTAAAGCACAGCTGCTGTAATGGAAATGTTTGCACTTAATTTGTGCATCAGAATGTCATGATTAACAAGGTTAAATGCCTTGGTTAGGTCCACGAAGATCACTCCTGTGGCCTGCTCAGCATCTGTAGCATTGAACAGGTCAGCTGTATAGCATACAAGGAAATATCAGTGCCATGCTGTTTTCCGAAGCCCTGTTGGATTTCAGTTAGAAATTAACATAACTTCAGATAGAACTGGATCTAATTATAGATCAGCCTTTCCTGTATCTTAGCAAGGCTGCACAACTGTGAAATAGGCTGATAGTGTTCAACCAGTTCTTTGGTCCCCCTGTATGCACTGGAACCACATGTGCAGTTTTCTACATACTAGGGTATGTCACTCCAGAAGAGGGACATAATGAAAAAGCTGTTATGAGCCTGGCAATATCTGGGGTACTTATTCTAAGAAAGCTGCATTCCAGGTTACCACGTTCAGTTGAGCTATCAACTCTTGTACCTTATAAAAGAGCTAATACCTCCTTCTTTGTGACCAATTTGAAGTGAAACTCAGGTTGGCAGAGTGGGAGAGCAGAAAAGTTGGGGGAACACTTGGAATGGATAATCTGGGCAGACTTGAAGTTATCCAGGTCCATGAAGAACTTGTTGAAGGCTTCAGTGGCTAGGGCAGGGCCACTAAGAGTTTTGCCAGCAGCAGTGATGTCACCTGAGGGGGGGCCCGATTTTCCCCTTGAGAAGGTAGTTGACTTGTGACCGGAACCTCTTGGGGTCATATAGCTTGTCAGACTGCAGGCTTCAGATATATTTCACCTTGACACTTCTGAGGCTCCCTTTGCAGGTGTTTCTCAGAGTATGATACTGCTGCCAGCCCCATACCTGCTATACCTGAGTAGAAACTCTGTACCTGCTCCAGGCATGGTCCCTTTGTTTCATTAGCTGATGCAGGGCAGGGGTAAGCCATTTGGAGCAAAACCCTTTGACACACCTCTGAAACAGGAGTGCATGGTAGTTAACCACACTCAGGAAGTTATTGGCAAGAAATTCTATTGCGACATTTACATAGAAACATAGAAACATAGAATTTTGTCGGCAGATAAGGACCGCTTGGCCCACCCAGTCTGCCCATTTCCCTACCTGATGGATAAGCTGCAGGTCCTAGTTAACCAGCAGCCTACTTCTTCCTACCCCCACCCCCTAGAATTGCCTTATGACTGTCCCATGCATGCTTGAATTCCACCACTGTTTTTGACTCCACAACCTCCTCTGGAAGGCGGTTCCATACATCCACAACCCTCTCTGTGAAAAAATACTTCCTTAAATTACCTCTGAGCCGCCTTCTATCTTCAAATTGTGCCCCTTGTTCTTGCACACCTTTTTTGAAAGATGCTACCCTCTTGGACTTTGTTGATTCTCTTGAGGTACTTGAAGTTTCTATCATGTCTCCCTCTCCTCCTTTCCTCGAGGCTATACATATTAAGCTCCTTAAGTCTCTCTTCATATGTCTTCCGTGCAGACCCTGCACCATTTTAGTTGCCCTCCTCTGGACAGCTTCCATCCTGTCTATGTCTTATGGAGATTGGTCTCCAGAACTGCACGCAGTACTCCAGATGGGGTCTCACTAGCTGTCTGTACAGAGGATAATAACTTCCTGTTTTCTACTGGTGATGCCTCTTCCTATGCATCCCAGTATCCCCAGCCCTCCTTGCTGCCCTCTCACATTGCTTGCCCATCTTTAGGTCATCTGATATGACTACCCCAGGTCCCTTTCCATTTTGTTGTTGTTAGTAGCTCACCCCCATTGTATACTCTTCCCTGGGTTTTGTTTCCCAGGTGCATTACCCTGCACTTAGCATTGAATCTAAGCTGCCATACATTTGACCATTCCTCTAACCTGCCAGTCCCTTCTCATCCTTTCCACTCCACCTTGTGCATCAACTCTGTTGCAGATCTTTGTGTCATCTGCAAAGAGACATACTTTCCTTCAGTCCCTCTGCAATGTAAACATAAAAAGACATTGAAGAGGACCAGTCTAATACTGAACCCTCATTGCCACTACTAACCCCCTTTTTTCAGAGTGGACTTCATTTACTATTACTCTCTGTGACCTATTCTCCAGCCAATTCTTTACCCAGGCTGTCATCTTGGGACCCACTCCCAGGCTGGCTAACTTGTATATTAATCTTTGTGTGGGACTGTGTCAAATGCCTTGCTAAAGTCTAGGTAGGCCATGTCCATAGCCTCCCTGATCAACTACTTTGGTCACCCAGTCAAAGAAATCTATCAGATTTGTCTGGCATGACCTTCCGCTGTGAATCCATGCTGCCTTGGGTCCTGTGCCCTCTGGCTCTAGATACTCAACAATTCTTTCCTTCAGAGTGATTCCATCATTTTCCTACCACTGAGGTTAAACTAACAGGTCTGTAGTTTCCTGCTTCTGCCTTGCTCCCACTTTTGTGAAGGAATCACATCTGCCCTCCTCCAGTCCTCGGGTACCACCCATCCTCCCATGATTTGTTAAGAGGGTAGTCAGTGGTGTCACTAGTTCTACCCTTAGTTCTTTTAGAATTCTGGGATGAATCCCATCAGGCCCCATTGCTTTGTCCACCTTCAGTTTTAAGAGTTCTTTCAGAACCCTTTCTTCTGTAAATGGGCTGGTATCAACTTGTATCCAGAGTGTTTCTACTGTTTGTTTTAGGTACCTCCCTCTTCCTTTGTAAATACTGAGCAAAAATATTTGTTTAGTATCTCTGCCCTTTCACAGTGACCCTCTGCCCACCCTCCTCCCTCCCTTTATTAAGCCTCACTATCCGCCCTTGGTCTTCCTTCATCCCTGATGTACCTATAAAGGTTTTATCCCCCTTCTTAACTGAGTTGGCTATCTTTTCCTCGGTTTGGGCCTTTGCTGTTCTGACTGCCTTCCCAGCTTCCTTTGCTTTAACTGATACAGTTCTCTGTCCTGTTCCTTCTGTGATTCCTTGTACTTCCTGAATGCTTTCTTTTTCTCTTGAACCTTCACTGCCACTTCCTTTGAGAACCATAGTGGTTTCTCACCGCGTTTTGTTTTGTTTATTTGCTTTACACAAAGGCTTGTTACCTCTGTGATGGCAGTTTTTATTATTCCCCATTGTTCTTCCACCCCTCCTTCCTGCCCATTTGCTAGTGCATTCCTTAGGCACTCACCCATTTTGACAAAGTCAGCCCTCCTAAAATCCAGTACCTTTGTCTTTGTATGGCTTGACTCTATTGCTGTGTTTATTGTGAACCATACTGTTCGATGGTCGCTAGTTCCCAGATGGCTACCCACTTCTACATCTGTGATCCTGTCTTCATCTCCATTTGAGAGAACCAGGTCTAAGATTGTTCCCTCTCGAGTGGGCTCCAATACTAGTTGTCTAAGGCATGCCCCCTGTAGGGCATCTAGAATAACCCCACTCTTAGAAGTGGCTGCTGCAACTGCACTCCAGTTAACATCTGGCATATTCAGATCACCCATCAGCAATATCCCCTTTTTCTGCCATACTAAGTATACTTTCTATCATTTCCTTGTCCATTTCTTCCCCCTGAGAAGGGGGTCTGTATACAACCCCTGTGCGGATTGTGGTGCCATTGCCGGTCTCCAAATTTACCCACAGTGCTTCTTCTCCTCCCTGTTTACCCTTTTGTTCTGTTGCTTTGATTCCTTTCCTTATGTAAAGAGCTACTCCTCCTCCTCCTCCTCCACATCTACTCAGGTTGTTAAATTGTACTGAGGCAAGGTCATTAAGGAAGGCATTACAAACACCTTACACTGACATCATCTCTATTAAAATATCTTACATTATGGCTGTTTGATGTTTCTAGAAACTGCTGTTTAAATCTATCTTTCTTTCTTTCTTTCTTTCTTTCTTTCTTTCTTTCTTTCTTTCTTTCTTTCTTTCTTTCTTTCTTTCCAGGAAAGACATAATTGAGCTGCTAACAGCTCATTTCAAGATGAGTCCTGGGGTCAGGGGATGTGGAAAATCATATACAGTAAGTGCAATATATAAAGGAGCATTATCAAACTAACAGACAAATCTTTAGGTGATAGAACTACTCTAACATATCAATGAACAGGTAATGAAGGAAGCAGATTTCCAGAGCAAAATAGTGGGGGGAGGGGTAGAGAATAATGGACAGGTGCAGGAGGGTGAAAAACAGTCATGAAGTAATGACTTTAAGGAGTAAGCAGAAGAGGCAGAGTGAATTGACAAGGGAAGGGAGGACCAGAGTTTAGGAAAGTGGTATCAATCAATCAATCAATCACTTTATTTAACCAGGCATAAACACCATTGAGCAAGCTCATTTTCAAAGTGGTCCTGGACATAGAACAATACAATACATACAATACAATAAAGTACATGGTCACAAATATGGAAGCTCAATAATGCGAAAAGCATTGTACAGGTGAGGCACAAAAGGCCAGTATCTACAGACCTGCCAAAGTTATGACAAAATGCAGTTTATAAGCAATAAATTTACAGGAGATGGAGGACAGCCATCAAACCTAGACTACCTCCTACTGTTGGCGGTAAGCGGGGAAATGGAAGGCAGGGGAAGGGTATGGTAAAGGGAAGAAGAAGAAGGTGTGAAGAGGGCCAGGATAAAAGAGAGTAGGCTATAGGTGCTGGATGTCCCCTATAGGATAGCTCTTAAGTGACGTTCTAATTGCAGAACTTGTGAAAGGGGTCGGTTGCTGTTGGCTCATCATTGTCTAAAACAGTTGCAATTTTCCCTCAAAAATGTGGCTAGCAACTCTTTGAATGTGAATAAGCCTGGAAGTGAGGACAATTTTAGTGAGTTTTGGTATGAAAAAGCAGATTGGTGAACAGTAGATTTTCTAGCAGGAATAGTGAGAGAAAGGGAAGTATTACTACATAGAGTGTAGCAGGAAGCTGAGGGAGAGGACAAGAAGGATGTAAGGTAGCAGGAAAGGGAACTAAACCAAAATTTAGCTAATAAAGGATGCACAATGGGAAAGGTACCTGGCCTCAAGAGAGAGGACAGAAAGGGCAGAGTAGAGTGAGCAGTGGTGGGTATGAAGGGAGCAACGGAAAACAATACAACTAAAAGAGTGGAAGAAGGGCGTCCAGTCTGGCAAGGGAGTATTTGGTACCTCCACTATAGACTATGTCACCATAATAAAAAGAGGGAGAATCATCTTTAAAACAATCCCACGGTGGACATGAAGCGGGATATTCACTTTGTTCCTGTACAATGCACCAAGCTTGGGGTGAAGCTTTTGGTGTATGGCATCGGTATGAACTGAGAAATCAAGATGACAGTCAAGCCAGACCCCAATGTACTTGAAAGAGGACGCATCCTCCAAAATAGCACCATCAAGTGTGTGAAATGAAGGGAGAAGGGCGAGTCTGGAGAGCCTCTGACAGGTGTCAAAAGTCATGGAGACCGTTTTTTTGGCATTGAGGGATAGTTGGTTAGACTGGAACCAGTGCTGGATGTTGTCAAAATCTAGCTGAAGCCATGATGTAAGTTCATGGGAAGAAGAGCCAGATGCAGAAATAAGCGTATCATCAGTTTACATGTGAATCGATGCAGAGGAACAGACAAAGGGGAGGTCATTCAAGAATATGGAAAAGAGAACAGGACCCAGGACAGACCCTTGAGGGACACCTGAGTAGATAGGGAGCGGTGATGAAATGGAGCTACCTATCCAGACAACTTGAGTCCTTCCCTCAAGGTAAGTTTCACCTAGGACCAGTACCAGAACCCAGATCAATACCAGACCTAGATGCCCATGTCAGGGTTCATATGATGTAATTATCTGACTAGTCAGTTTCTGTATATATAATAACACAAAACCAGGGCATATTTGCAAAACTCAAGCGGCTATTATCACTACAATTAACTACTAAACTTCAGAAACACAAAGTACATGAAAAAATGATGATTACAATTCTTATGAGAAATCTTCTTACAATATGTCATGGCAAACTTATCTTTTTTCTTATATAGCAAAAGCAATGAGCAAATATCTTTTATGTAAGTCTAACAGTCCTCTCCCAATAAAAATTCCTAACCTATGAAAACAGAAGTGACCTAACTGAATCATGCAATCTACCAAATTGACTATTGCTTAACAAATCTATATCCTAATGAACTTATAGCCTAATAAACCTACAGTATATCCTAACAAGTCTGAAATCTAATCTAAGTATGCATATGCAAAGCATTCCCCCAAGAGTGGTCTTATTTGGACCTGTGGTCCTTGCCACTAGTATTCTGCACGTTTGCCCCAGCTGACTATACTAGAGGTAAAAAGAGCTCAGCCTTACCACCCTGCTGGCCACGTCATGAGCTCTTAGCCAAAATAACACCCGCCAAGGACACTTAATTGCAGCTTCCCCGGAAAATATTCAGAGTGTCTCCATGAGGGACAAAAACTCTGGGCTCTTATAGTCTAGTTGGAAAGGATATGTCCAAAAGGCACCAGTCACATCAAGAAGAAGAAGAAGAATCAGCATTTATATAGCGCTTTTCATACACAGTATCCCAAAGTGCTTACAAGCATTGCTAGACTGGTAGTGAAGTGACTGAATGTGAAATGGCGGCCATATTGCACATCATCACCCACACACAGCCTGGATAATTGCATGAACCAGTTTATGGGAAGGGAAATGTTGGCCAGGATACTGGGAATGTTCCCTGCTCTTTACGAAGAGTGCTCTGGGTTCTTTTACTTCCACCCGGACACCCACCAGTACAACACCAGGATGGTCAGAAGGGACCTCGGTTTAACATCTCATCCGAAGGACGGCACACCCCAGCAGTACAGCACCCCCCAATACTGCACTCGGATGCCAGAGATTTTTAGGTGCAAGTCCAATCCCGGTGTGGGATGAGAACCCATGACCTTCTGGTCCAGAGGCGGATGTGCTACCAACTGAGCCACACTGACACCTAGAACTAAGAACTAAGGGAAGAACTAGTAACACCACTGAGTACCCTGACTACCCATTTTAAAAAATCATGGGAGGATGGTGTGGTACCTGAGGATTGGAGGAGGGTGGATGTGATTTCCCTTCACAAAAGTGGGAGCAAAACAGAGGCAGGAAACTACAGACCTGTCAGTTTGACCTCAGTGGTAGGGAAAATGATGGAATCACTTCTGAAGGAAAGAATTGTTGAGTACCTAGAGGCCAGTGGGGGACCCGAGGCAGCATGGATTCACAGCAGGAAGGTCATGTCAGACAAATCTGATTGATTTCTTTGACTGGGTGACCAAAGTAATAGACCAGGGAGGGGCTGTGGACATCGCCTACCTAGACTTTAGCAAAGGCATTTGACACAGTCCCGCACAAAAGATCAATAAACAAATTAGCCAGCCTGGGAGTGGGTCCCAGGGTGGTAACCTCAGTAAAACACTGGCTGGACAACAGGACACAGAGGGTAATAGTAAATGGAGTCCACAGTGAAGAAAGGGGGGTTACTAGTGGGTACCGAGGGTTCAATACTGGGCGGTCCTTTTAATGTCTTTATAAGTGACATTGCAGAGGGACTGGAAGGACAAGAAGTCTCTTTGCAGATGACACAAAGATCTGCAACAGGGTTAATATGCAAGGTGGGGTGGAAAGGATGAATAGGGACTTGGCAAGGTTGGAGGAATGGTCAAATGTATGGCAGCTTAGATTCAATTCAAAGAAGTGCACAGTAATGCACCTGGGAAACAAAACACAGGGGAAGAGTACACAATGGGGGGTGAGATACTGACAACAACAAAAATGGAAAGGGACCTGGGGGTAGTCATATCAGACAACCTAAAGGTGGGCCAGCAATATGAGAAGGCAGTAAGGAGGGCTTGGGGGGATACTGGGATGCATAGAGAGAGGCATCACCAGTAGAAAACAGGAAGTTGTTGTCCCTCTGTACAGAGAGTTGGTAAGACCACATCTGGAGTACTTTGTAGAGCTCTGGAGACCCCATCTCCGCAAAGACATAGACAAGGTGGAGCTGTCCAGAGGAGGGCAACCAAAATGGTGCAGGGTCTGCACCAGAAGACATATGAAGAAAGACTAAAGGAGCTGAAGATGTATAGCTTCAAGGAAGGGGGGGGCATGATAGAAACTTTCAAATGCCTCAAGAGAATCAACAAAGTCCAAGAGGGTAGCATCTTTCAGAAAAAGAGGTGTGCAAGAACAAGGGGGCACAATTTGAAGATAGAGGGGGGACAGCTCAGAGGTAATGTGAGGACGTATTTTTTCACAGAGTGGGTTGTAGATGCATGGAACAGGCTTTCTGAGGTTGTAGAGTCAAAAACAGTGGGGGAATTCAAGAATGCACAGGACAGACATAAGGCAATTCTAGTTGGGGGTGGGAGGAAGTAGGCTGTTGGTTAACTAGGATCTGCACCATATCTGTTAGGTAGGGAAATGGGCAGACTAGGGGGGCCAAGCGGTCCTTATCTGCCATCAGATTCTATGTTTCTATGTTTCTATGGTTGCCTGATCTGTTGTTATTTTCCTACCAATCAGAGTGATGCTATATCCTTTGCTCTGGTTCTACATAGCTGTGAAAGTGTGGTTAGCTAAGGACGAAGAGGTTCTACATAGCTGGGAAAGTTTGGTTAGGTAAGGGAAATTACATTTATTAGAGCTACTTAGTAAGCTTCCTTGTATCTATATACAAGGAGATGAGAGCACTGTGGTTAGCCAAGAGGCAAATATGTAGCAGAAATATTCAGCTAATTTTTTGATCTTATATGTATTTGTATGTACAATAATTTGGGGCCTTGTTATGCCATGTAGGCCTGTTTGTCCACTGACATTGCTTTGGCCTGAGTTTATCCAGGTCCTTGTTGGCTAACTCCAGCTGGACTATTCCAGGTCATTAGGAAATGGCTTTCCTTATATTATTCAAACTACCAGCTCCATATTACTTACTGCTAAGCCTAAATTACTGCAAGGTTTTAGTTTGGCTAGAATGCTGATGCCTGACCTGTCTGTACTCAGACTCAGGTCATGGGGAAGTATTATCCTGATCTCATAAGAATGAAACCAGCTGACTGCAGAGTCAGAAAGACCCACTGCTTTGAGTCTATCCAGAAGAAGGGGATGTGCCACTTTGTCAAAAGCTTTAACAAAATAAAAAAAAAATTGGATGTGATCAGACTCTGATCCATGCCTGTGAGGATGGAGTCAATGAGCCGAAGGAGGGAAGTGGAAGTATCATTTCATCACCACTCCCAATCTGTTCAGCTCAGTCTAACAAACACCACTGAGTGGGATATCCTAAAACTAAACTGAAAGGGGGTGAAGAAGGAGGAGGAGGAGGAGTCAAGGAAGGAAGAGAGCTGTGATAGTACAAGGTGTTCCTGTAACTTGGCTAGGGTAGGAAGGAAAGAGGTAGGACAGTAGTTACCAGGAGAAGAGGGATCACCACCTTTAGGGACAGGAATGACAGTAGCCTGCTTCCAGGCATCAGGAACAGTAGCAGAGGAAAAACAAAGGTTGAGTAGCAAGGTAACAGGCAGAGCAATGGCAGGAGCTGAGAGAAGTAGAAGTTTGGGATCAAGGCCATCCGGGCTACCACATTTGTGAGGATTAAGAGCAAAGCAAGTACTTAAGAGAAGCTGAGGTGGTGATAGAAGAAAAGGAAAAGCTTTAAAGGAGGAGACAGTAGAGAGAGGGAAGAAGGGGGGGAAGGAGGAGGAAGGGATGACAGAGAGGGCACAGGTAGTAAAGTAGTAGTTAAAGGAAGAGGCAACAATAGAAGGGTCAGTGATGAGGGGATCCTCAACTTTGAGAACAGGAGAGGGAGACTGAGTCAGAGGGGAAAACAGGGAATGAATAACTTTCCAGAACTTAGAGGGATGATTAATGTTTTTTTGGAGTGTGGATGCAAAATACTCAAGACTTGGCAAGTCTTATGGCTTTGGTATATGCATTATGAAGGTGACAATAGCTTGCCAAAGCAGCTGGGGAGTCAGTAATCTTAAAAGATTGCCCTGCCAAGGTCTTTAGTATGGAGGCAAGTCATAACCTCAGCCATAATCCAGGGAAGATGGCCACCCCGTACTCTGGTTTTTCTCAGGGGAGCATGACGATCCCATACAGCCATACATTTGGACTAAAAGTACTGCATAGCAAAATTTATATTACTGGTTGAAGAGATCGGGGACCAGTCAGATGCTTCTATGTCAGGTAGGAGAGAGGACAAGTCCTGTGATCTAAAGGACCTGAGATAAATAAATGTAGGGGGTGCCATAGGACAATGTATCTTGTGCACACAGTAAGCCATATTATGGTCACTGAGGGCATCAGGAAGGATTCTGGCAACCACAACACAGTGGGGATGAGATGAATGGACCTAGTCTAACAGAGAGTGATTTAAAATTGAGGTGAGTAGGGTCAGAGATCAATTGAGTCAATTGTAATAACTTTACATTTTGAACAATTTTGTGTGAATTGGGAGAGAGTCAATTTATATTAAAGTCACCAAGAATATAAAGCTCACCTCTGGAAGAGTTAGAACAGATAGATGAAAGGAGCTCAGCAACTGAAGCAGAGGAAATGCCAGGGCAACAATAAACACCAGCACTAAATATGGGGACAGAGAAAGGAAAGGAGAGTTTGAGTAGGAGCAGTTAATAGGAAGAGGGCAAGAGACAGCAAAAACAGTCACAAATTGGATGCTGGTGGATATGTAAACAGCAACACCACTGCCCCTCTTCATGTGATCTTGCCTAGCTACAGAGTAGCAAGGGATAATTACAGCAGAGTTCTGTACCTTAGAGAAGAGCCTAGATTCAGATATAACTAGGACATCTGGCCTGGTTAAGCATGAAAGACCATAGCTGATCAGTTTTTGGAAGAAGGCTATGGATGTTTAAATGGACAACTTTCAGTCCTTTGGGAAGTTGTGAGGATGAAGTAGTGAAGGGACCAGGATTAAGTTCAATGTCGCCTGCCAGCAAAAGTAGCAAGGTAACAAGGAGCTTTAAACAGCCAAAGTGCTGCCTAAAAGAGGGAGAGAGGAGTGAATATGAGGATTGAGAATGGGGGAGGAGGGAATAACAAGTGCCAGAGAGAGCTTCAAGGTGAAGCCAGAGGCAGGAATAATTTGACACCAAGGACTCCGGGGGAATGGAGGAGAGAGGGAAGGCAGGAAGAGGGGAGAGTAGGGGATAAGGAGGGGAAGTGGCTAAAACAAGGGGAGCAGGAGAAGGTAGAAGGTAGAAGATTGAGAAAAAGAGATGAAAGAAGAGAGAAGGGTAAGAAGTACCAGTGAAGTTAACAGCATAGTGGAGAAAAAGTGGCAAAACAATTTACACAAACAGCAATCAAGTAACAAGCATTTTTCAATGCCGAATGTTGGCTTGCTGACATTGGCATTGATAGTGCAGGAGTTAGAGAGATGCATAATAGGAATGGCAGTGAAGTATTGAACCAACGCCAACCCCCCCCACCGAAGAGAGTGAAAGGCATTGGGGGTGTGCCTTTCAGTCGTCAGCCATAATGCTGAAGTTATTCCATCTCACCCCACCCTGCAGACAGCAACAGGTGTCACGGTGTACCTTCAGGTCTTCGGCCCTTACGCTCACTCATTCCATAAGGAAATAAGCTGAGATCGGTGCAGTATAGGAGAATGGGGTGAATGTTAGGGCTGAAGACCCCAAAGCACACCTTGATGGCTGTCAGTGGCTGTAGGGTGGGGGTAGAATGCCGTGAGCATTACGGCTGATGAACCCAAGTCACACCCTCGATGCCTATTGGTCTCTGCAGGGTGGGAGTTACGGTTGGAAACCTTAACGCCCCAGTCGTTTGTTTGTATTTTCACTTCAGATTTTCACAATAGGCTTTTTGGGACCCTACCTCATGAACAGTGGCACTATCATTTTGTTACTCAATCCTGAAAGGTGATTTCGCACAGCAACACCACCATTCAGCGCCATAGGTGTGGAAGCACATTTTGGGCAGTATGTGAAAATGACAGCTGTACTGTTCATGAGGAGGTGTGAAAAAATGGCAATGTTGAAAATCTGGAGTGAAAATATGAAAAATTAGCCAAGTTACGAGCGTGCATAGAAACTGCACAACGCAAGCCCATAACATGGTAATTTTTGGGAATTCTGTCACCAAATTTTTAACATGGACTTTTTGGGACCTTCCCTCAGGAAAAGTGGCACTGTGATTTTGTTACTCTATCCCAAAAGTTGATTTCACATAGTGACTGTGCCATTCTGAGCCACAGGTGCAAAAACACATTTCAAGCAAGATGTGAAAAATGACAGCTGTACAGTTCATAAGGAGGTGTTAAAAATGTCAATGTTGAAAATGTGGAGTGAAAATATTAAAAATTGGTGAACTTACAAGCGTGTGTAGAAAATGTACAATGCACACCCGCAACACGGTCATGTTTTGGAATTTTTTCACCAAATTTTCAACATGGACTTTTTGGGACCCCACCTCATGAACAGTGGTACTGTTGTTTTATTAATCTATCCCAAAAAGTAATTTCATGCAGTGACCGCGAAATCACCTTTCGGGACCGAGAAACAAAACGACAGTGACATGTTTATGAGGTGGGGTCCCAAGAACTCCATGTTGAAAATTTTGGGCCCAAATTCCTAAAAACGACTGCGATATCAATCTAAGTGGAACCCCCCCCATTGAGTCCCATTATACCGCGTTTACCTGATTCCTCAGTTTGTAGTTCGGCTTTGAAGAGTGCAGACTCATCCCGGTCCACAGAAGATCACTGCTTCTAACCTCTGGAGGGTAAGTATAGGTGAGGGGGAGTTGTGGGGAGGTGGATGTGCAGAGGGAGGGAGGGTTGAGATGGGGGGGGACTGGGGAGACGATGCTGGACGGTTTTCTTTTTTACAGTTTAACAAACGAAAAAGACTCTGGGAGACTGTTTTCTCTATTTATAGGTTTAAAAAAAAACTTTGGGGCACACTGGGGTGGGCTCCAAGTGTGCTATATGAGTTTGGGGGAGGACATGATGCCAACGGGGATTGGGCACCCCTATCGGCAAGCTTGGGGGGAGGGGAAACATGATGCTGATGGAGATTTGGCACCGCTGTCAGCAAAGAAGTTGAGCTTGGGGTCATCTGACACTGGGAGTGGGCATCCCGGTGTCAGGAAAATAAAAAAAATGTATGGGCACACTGGGGTGGGCTCCCAGTGTGCCACAATTGCAGACATAGGGACTGGGCACCCCTGATATTGGCTTTGCGGGGATTGTGTGGCCAGCAGCAGGAGCCACCATTGTGGAAAGCCATGTAGGTGGCTGTTTTAGTTATTTATTTAAATGTTTCACCAGGAATGGCACACCAAGCAACTGCTTGTAACTTCAGCCATGCGCATTACTGTGCACTGTAATATGCATGACCAGAGTCTTGTCATCTGCTGCCGCAATGAGGAAACTACACCTCTTTGGAGCAGCAGATTTCTTTCAAGGTTTTGGTTTTCTTTGAAGTTTGCTGCCATCAGCAGCACGCTCACTGATTAGCAGCTGAGGGATGCACCCACTAAAGCATCCCCTGCATTGGCCACAACACTGACACACCTCTGAAATGTGCTACTACCACAAGATGTTGCTTGCACATGCACAAGTCAACATGAAAATGAGATAGACAGAAAGGTAGAAGGAAGAAATTAAACAGTAACAACTGAAACTGGAAAGGATGGCAAACAAAATGTGGGACCAGAAATAAAATAAATAAGAAAGTCTAAAACACAATTAAAATGGGGGCACACGAGGGGATAGAATAATACTATAAGAGACAATAAAAAAAACTGCATACTACATTTTATTAATTGATAAAAAAATTCAGGAATAGCTGGTCTGTCTGTGCTGCAGTAGTGTTACCACTTCTGATGCCAGTGACCTCGGTTCGGGATTGAACCTGGGTCTTCAGGGGCCGGCTTTGGGGAGGAGGATTGGGTGTCCCAGAGGATGCTCTCCTCCTCCAGGTGGGGTCGGGAGGGGGAGTCACATCCTGCAGTGCTACTGCCACCTGTAGGTATGTGGGTGGTAGAGCAGCTAAGGATATTGGGAGGGATGGACACTGCTGTGTGTCGACAGTGCATGCACCAGTGTGCTCACATTGAGGATCTTGGCCTCACATGCCAGCTTTCCTACAGGGCAGACAGTACACACAAAAAATGAAGGGGGAAACAAGATAAGGGTAAATCCTCCTCTGCCCACAGATACACGAAGGCTGGTTCATCTGGACAGTGGCACACCCACCAAGCCAAGGCGGAGGGAACAAAAAGTAAGTATAAAAAGGAATTTAAAAAGAAAGCCAACAATTGCCACTGCATCATGACATTTGAAAATCCAACCCTAAGGTTCTAAGTTGTACAAAAGATTTAATGAATCTGGTGAAAATTCTGACCTATACTTTTTTATGCTATTTTAGATTGACCCTTATCTCCTGACTTGTATGAGACCCTTCTTTCTCCATTTTGACTCTACTGTAGTACTTTTTTTCCACATTTGAAATAATATAAGGTGCGCTCCTTTTAATATGGCTCAGACCAGGTTTTCTTCACTATTCCCAGCTGTTTTTGAACGCATACTGTTCCATAAGGTCAGAGAGCACTGCATGCTAGTTCATGTTAGTCACAATAGACATGATTTTAAACCGATGTAGAAAAACAGCTGAGAATACTGATGAAAACCTGATCCAAGCCATAATAAAATGAGTGCTCCTTTTATTATTTCAGATGTAAAAAAGGTACTAAAGTGGACTCATATTGTGGAAAGAAGTATACCTTACAAGTCAGTAGATAAGGGGAAGTCTAGAATAGAATAAAAAAGTGTAAGTCAAAATTTTCACCACATTCATGCATTGCTGCTTTAATATGCCATAGAAACCATGCACTCGATTTTAGCTTATAGTAATCTTTTTTTAAGGAACCGATCACATAAGAGATGCAGCATAATAACAGCAGTGCTTATTTTTTTTTCCATGTGCAACCAGCGAACCAAAACATTTATATCAAGTAATCATTCCTTGAAATCTTAATAGCAGATCATTTTTGTCTGTGCAGACTGGCCTACAATTACGCTGATGGGCATTTTGCAGTGGGACTCTCCATTATTCACTTAGCCCTTCCTGCACAATAGCTGTCTTTTGTGCCTGCTGCTTAGTTCTCAGATACTTAGTCATGACATACGGGTCCTGCTTTCTTTTGGTAGGTGCCAGCAGAGAACATAATACAGGCAGAGACTCAACTACATAATTTAAGATTTATTTACATATTACCTTACACATACTTGGTAGTTTTCTAAGGGATACCACTGATAAAGTTTCGTGAAAGAATACATGTAGCTAGGATGACACTGCCCTTTGACAAAAATACAATATATGATTGTTTTGAGCTGCTACGATACCAATACATAAAGCAGCAGTAATAAAACATGTTGCTTTGTTTGTTTCCCCCACACAAGCCTTGATTGTTTAATATCTAGCAAACAGAACTGGGGTGTGGTTAAATATCAGACCTATTCACAGGATTCTGAAGGGAGATCTGCTTCTAAAGACGGAAAACTGATACATTGCAAAAAAAACACTTGGGGAGTTCATAAAAGTATTTTTTACATTCCTATTTGTATATTGTTTTCCCCTTTTTTGAAAAAGGAGGGGCATTATAACTTTTGGAATTTCCCCTCCCAACATCTTCTTAGAAACATAGAAATTGATAGCAGATAAGGACCGCTTGGCCCACCTAGCCTGCCCATTTTCCCCACCTACTGCAATACCACAGATCCTACTTGTTCTCCAGCTTTTACCCTCTCTTTCCTATTGCTAGGGTTCCCTTCTGCCTATGCCATGCAGTCTTGAATTGCCCTACCATTTTTGCCCCCACCACCTCCACCGAGAGGCTTTCCTGTTTGGTGGTCGTCAGTACCTCCACCCCCATCATGTACGCCTCCCCTTGGCTTCTGTGCCCCAAATGCATGATTTTACACTTCTTTGCATTGAGTCTTAGCTGCCACACTCTTGACCACTCCTCAATCCTGCTTAGGTCCCTCCTCATTTTTTCCACCCCCACTGGAGAGTCAACTCTGTTGCAGATCTTAGTGTCATCTGCAAAGAGGCATACCTTCCATTTCAGCCCCTCTACAATGTCACTTATGAAGACATTAAAGAGGACTGGCCCCAGAACTGATCCTTGTGGCACCCAACTGGTCACCCTCCTCTCCTCTCCTTGGAATGAACTCTGTTTACCACCACCCTCTGTGTTCTGTCCCTTAACCAATTTCTAACCCAGATTACTACCTTAGGACCCACTCTCAAGTTTATATTCATGGGGACCTTTGTCACATGATGAAGAAACCTAAGGACACTGGGGCCGTGTGATATCATCAGTGATCCTATAAGCCCACAACTGTAGATTTGTATGCATAGTTAATGTACATGAGACTCATGCCTCCCTTCAGACTTTGTGATATACATTCATGGAATGCCTTTTTTTTGTAGATTAGTCAGTTTTTAAGCAAGGCAAGTTGGGTTATGACTTGTACATTATTATGATTTGTCAGAGCATGAAAATGTGTAGTTAAAAAAAAAAAGAAACACCACACAAACCTAGTACCCTTTCCTGTAAATAAATATGCCCCTGACTGAGGTTTTGCCACATAATTTTGAAAAATTAATATTATAATGGAATATGCTTTTAAAAAAAAACTCAGCTTTCTTCAAAGTGATTTATCACAACATACAGTGAGACCATATCATTAAACACATTTGTTACACCCAGTTGTTATAATCTAAGTATCCCTGTAGGAGGGTGGTTCTTGCTTTGTACACTGTGCAAGTCAGTACTACTACTACCCTTCATTTACTGCTTTATATACATTTTTGCAGGTCCATATTTGCCCCTGAAATTAAGGAGTTAAGATGAGAAAACAAAGCCTCTTCTTAAATGCTTAGCACCCCTGGATGTTGGTTCAGTTGTTCTGTGGTATCAGAATCTGATAAGAATAAGAAATGGTATCTCTCCTATCAGCATCTATGCTGCTGTAAGCAACAGATCTTACATAACTTATTCATAACATTAGTATGTTATCCAATACTAAAACAACAACCAGGTTAAAAACAACAAACAGTGGTTATGTATATACTCTTCTCAATCCTTGTTCATATACAGTACTATGCTTTCTTACATTATCCTCCTTGATCTAGGACAAATATATGTTGAATCTATGCATTTCCTATGTGTAGATTAAGCGTCCTGTACCTAGACTTCTGTAAGGCCTTCAATTCAGTACCGCATGGGAGACTTGGAAGCAAGCTACAGGGTACAGGGATGGGAGCAAAACTGGTGGGGTGGGTGGAGAACTGGCTGAAAGGTAGGCAGCAGAGGGTGGTGGTAGGTGGGGAATACTCAGCCCTTAAGCCTGTGACAAGTGGTGTTCCACAGGGGTCGGTGTTGGGCTCAGTGCTATTTGTCATATTTAATGCAGACATCTCAGATGGCATCAGCAGCAAAAGCAGGCTATTTGTGGATGACACCAAGATGAGAGCAGTGGTGGACGACCGGGGGGGGGTTGGTGGGGGCTACAGGAGGATCTGGTAAGGCTGGAGGCATGGTCTGACAGATGGAAGCTGGGGTTCAATGCAAAACAAATGCAAGGTGCTGCACTTCAGAACAAAAAATCTGAGGAGAAGCTGTCATTGGGGGGGTGCAGCTGGAGGTAACAGAAGAAGAGAAGTATATGGGGGTGCTCATCACAGGAGCAATGAACAACTCTGCACAATGCAGAAACGCAGCAGCAATGGCTAACAAAATGATGGGGTGCATTGCAAGGGGCATTACCTTGAGAGGAAGGGAGGTTATTCTACCATTATACAGGTTGTTGGTTAGATCCCACCTGGAATATTGCATGCAGTACTGGCGCGTATACCTACAAAAGGACATTAGGCTGCTGGAGGGGATGCAGCGTAGGGCAATGAAGATGATTCAGGGCCTGGGGGAATTGCCATATGAGGTCAGACTAAGAGAGTTAAACATGTACACACTGACGAGAGGAGGGACGGGGGGACATGATTGAGACCTTCAAATACATGAAAGGGATAATCAGAACAGACACAGAGGGTCTACTCAGGAGGAGGGTGGGGAGAGACACTGAGGCCCATGACATGAGATTGGAGAGAGGTAGATTCAGGAAGGAAGTGATGAGGCATTTCTTTATGGAGAGGGTGGTGGCAAAGTGGGACACACTACGAGCTGAGGTGGTGACATGTAACTCAGTGGGATGCTTCGAGAAGGGTTGGGACAGGACAAAGGGAAGGGTACAGGGAGGTAAGGGGGGTGGGGCAGCTGCTGAATAGGGAATTAGCTGCAGTCTTGAGCAGCCTAGATAGACCATGATGGTCTTTTGCTGCTGGCAATTTTCATATGTTCGTAATAGTTTCCTTGCTTTTTTTTGGTGCCCCTGCTTTGTCCATGTTATTTGGTGTGTACCTATGATATCTGCTGTTGAGCCCTGCGAGGTGCTTTCTCCCATCCCTGAGTAACAATCATCAGAGGTCATCCGCTGCCCCCTCTCCCATGCCATTCTCATTATCTGTGTGCCACTGTGTCCATCCCTTCCATCTCTCTGTATCTTGCTCCTCTCCTACTCTGAGTCAGACAGTTAGAAATTCCATTTCTTGTACCTTCTCTATTCATTTACATCATTCTGGCTGCATTTGTGCTTCTGGTTGCAGCCAGTGTGCTGTGATGCATTTTAGAATTGTGCTAATAATATCAGTGAAACTTTCCACTTATCTCCCCTTCAGTGTTGTCACCTTTGGGTATCCCAACACCCATTCTGTGAATACTAGAGGGATCTGCTCTCCCACAATTTGCTGGGTTGCATCATGAATCCATTAACAATGCTTTTAACTTTTCACACCCCCTGAAAATGTGTGCAAAAAGTTTTAAAAGCATAATTCTAGTGCGCCGCAACTTCTGATTGAAAGAGGTGGCAACCTCTTTATCCTAGATAGCACTGCCGACATCTGCCATTAGTCAGCAGTGCTAATTAGCATAAAGAGAACACATGAAGCCTGATGATGTATGTGAGATGGCCACAGGCATGTTTTGCAATTAGCAGTTGTGGTATACTAGGATTATGCTTTTAAAAACATATTTACATGGTAAAGCCATTTCAATAATGTGGCATAACCTTAGTCAGGGACATTTGTATTGACAGGGGGCAGTGCTAGGTTTGTATGTTGTTTTCCTTTAAGACATTAGTGCTAGGCATGGATGATCTTTTTTCCCATTCTTTTGTGCTGGATTGTTGCTTCCTGTTCCACCCAAGTGTTTCTACACTGACTCAAGCTGAAGCTCTTCTGTGGTGCACCCTCATCCACATTGATTTTCTTAGGCTAAATATTGATCACTTGTCTTGCCGAAATGCCAGTGTCTTCAGAGACGATTGGAGCATTTTTTTCCAATTGCACTTTTAGGTAATTATCACATGAACTTCATGTGACAGAGTTGGGTAAAACCCTGTCCCCCCATTTTTTATGTTGAGAGAGTTAAAAGCAAGGATCTGTTTTGTCCTCTCCTGTTTCTGCCATTTGTCTGTCTCTTGCCTGTTTGACTGCACAATCACATTTTCTTGTGACACCTAGGAATTGACCATGATGATGGTTCACTAAAAATACCACCAACAACTTAATCTGGTTCAAGGTCAGCTGGCATTCATCTGTATCCCCTTCCCCCAGGTTGGACCTGAAAACAGGCAGCACTTGTCTAATGCAGTTACCTGGTCAACAAAAACTAAATAAATAAATAAATGACCCTACAATTTTCCCATTATCTCCCCTCCTTCACTTGCTGTTTCTAGTCTTTCTTTATTCCTTTTCTTCTCTGTGGTTAAAGAAAATACATGTGAATCTTTATGTGAAGCTGGGATCCCTTCTTTTGCAAATGTATATAATTATATTGTTGAAATGAATGCAGAAAACTGTTTGTGTTTATTAGAAAAGATATTGGTCTGGAACACAAACTTGTTTACAAAACTGCCAATAGGAGACCAGCCCTGGGGCAGAATGTTCTATTTTGTTGCACCTGCAGGCTGACCTCAGGAAAAAACTGACAAAGTTCATTTTGTGAGAAGCAGGAGACTGATTTACACCAACAGGATGCAGAATTTAAACTGTCAGGAAAAGTCATCTTATAAATAAGAGAAACATTTTTTTGTTTAGGGACAGAGGGAGATTTTAAAGAGAGACTCTCAGATGTAAGACTTGGTTTGAACTTTCTGTATGAAGAGCTATCCTGTACAGTTTTATTTTATTGTTGTTAATAATAAAATGCTACTTGTGAATTTTATAACTTTTCCTGGTTTACCTATGATTCCTGTCCTGTGCCTCTGTGTCACTTCAATGAGAATACATTGGTGTGCACTGAGATGACTCAGCACAGCTGAATAAATGTCTCTCTCTCATTTGTACATCAACTGGTGTGTGCTGACTACTCCTCTTACATTCAGTTCATTTATATGTCTTCTAGTCACACTTTCCCACTTTTGTGACATCTGTGTTGCTGTTATGGTGCCCCTGGCTAACAATTGTTTTAACTCTCTTCACCAGTGTTGCCACCTACCTGATTACAACATCAAATGGGCTGTTCCCTTCTTGTCCTACTTTAGGCCTTTTCCCACTCAATGTAAGGCCTCTCTACCTTGAAATCCACAGTTCATTCCAGGCACTCTATCACTCTGCTCCAGTAGCAGATGCAGAAATACTTGCAAAGTAGTTGCAGCAGTTATGGGGACATCATAGCCTTTATGGTGTGTCTCTATCTGAACTCCTAAACCACAATAAGTGATTACAGCCTGAAAAAGAAATTAAGAGACACCTAGCACTGTACATTAATAATATAAAAGGAGTATAGGAATGAATCCAAGGGGCTTTGAAGAAATACATGTAGGGAGCAGCACAAGATCTTTTGCCACATATGCTTTTAGTGAAACAGGGGAAAAGGATTTGTTCATAGAAAATTATGCAAATGTAGTAGCTGACATTGGAAACAATGAGGAGATAATTGAAACTCCATCTGAAAGTCTGGACATTAAAGGAGATTTTTTAGCTCTTGAGAGGGCGGTTCTGCAAGGACGTAGGCACCACTGGGGAAGAATAACGCTGGAGGCCTATTTAAAGGTAGGCCATTCCCCACTTGGCTTAAGAGTGACAAACAAACCAGGCTATGGATGGGACAGAGAAGTATTTATAAAGGACTGGCAAAATTCCTCACAAAGTGGTACGGATGCATTAATGCATACATTAATTAAGAGATTACAATGCACAGAAACAAGAAGTTACTGATGACATAAAAGCCAAAGAGGAATTGGTGGCTCAGTTCAGAGAACACCTAGAATTCGAAAGCTATGAGAGGAAACTAAAAGAGAACATCCAAAGGGAAGAGAAAAAATCAGAGATGTCAAATTAACCAAATTTGAAAGAGACAAAATGGGCTATTAAACCAATAGAGTTTGGGATTGGAATTAACGAAAAAAGCAATATTCTGGGAGAGGTAGAAGAAATAGAGCTGGCAATAATAGGAATAACACTGGTACCAAATTGATATTGAAATATAGGAATTCATCACCTAATTATAATACATTGGCTAGCGAATCAGAGGAGGATCCTTTTTTAGAAGAACGGACTCTGTCACTGGAACAGAGGAGAACAGTACAATTCCAGGACCACACAGAGACCCAGCGAGTGACACGCAGCAGAGATCAGAGACTCCCAAACAGTGTACCAGTAGGACAAGATGGGGTGGCAGGAAACACAAGAGGCAGGGGCAAAAAGCACAGACAGCCATAATGGAGGAGGACATCATACTCAATATTTCACACATCACTTTGAGGGACAGTGAGAAAAAGTTACTTCAGAAGGGACTATCTTTTATACCGACACAGGATTCAAAACCCTTTGACCTATACAGTGACTTTCACCATTTCAAGAGGAACTTGAACTTACGTGCACTTTATTCCAAAACTGATAAAGACCTGAACATCACATCACAGGGTCTTGTAGAGCCCTCGGATCCTCAGGAGGTAAGAAGGTTTCAACCTCAATCAACATATATGCCACCCTATAATGATGCAGTTTGTGTCTTTGAGAGGGCTTGTGAGGGACAATTTAAGAAACTTTTTGATACACATGACAGACCCACCTTTGTCAACATTTCCACAGCAGAAGCAGAAGCTTTAAAGAATCTTGAAAGTAATAAAGAAATAACAATGAAACCAGCTGACAAGGGTGGGTCTGTAGTGATCATGTCTACTAGTAAATATACAGCTGAAATACAAGGCAACTTGACAACATAGAATTCTATAGATTGTTAACCTCTGATCCTACTAGGGGCTTTAAAAAGGTCATAGATACTTTTTTGTTTGAATCAGAAGTGGAAGGTATAATAAGTCATGATGAAATGTTGTTAATGATGGTGAATCACCCCATTCAAGCCTCCATTTATGCACTTCCTGAAGTACATAAGAACTTACAAAACCCTCCCTGGTCATACCATAGTTGCGGGTATCGGCTCATTAGTCAAATCCTTATTGCAATATGTGGATGCCCACATCAAACAGTATGTGGTAACACTGCCCTCCTATATTCATGACACCACACAAATCTTGGAGGTTTTCGAAGATATGCAGATAGAACCTGAATGGTACCTGGTCTCGATGGATATTGTATCATTATATACAAATATCCCATGTGATGGAGGTTTGTCAGCCTTTGAGTACTGGCTCTTACAGGACAGTGACATAGATAATGGTAAATGAAATTTCCTGTTGGAATGCTCAGAACATGTGCTAACTAAAAATCATGTTTTGTTTCAAGATTCTCACTACTTGCAACTGAAGGGTACTGCTATGGGGGTGACTTTCGCCCCCAATTATGCTAATCTGTACTTTGGGATTTGGGAGAAAACAACCATCCATGATGCCAATGTCAATCCTTTTTACCATAGGATTGACATCTGGTGACACTTTATAGATGACATATTTAAGGTGTGGCATGGCATGCAGGATGAGTTGCAGGCCTTTGTTGCATACCTGGAGGATAACAACACGAACCTTAGATTTTCTGTGCAACGTGATCTGATCTTGGTTTCCTTTCTGGATGTAAGAATTACCAAGAGAGAGGATGGTACACTGAGCATGAACCTCTTTAGAAAGGAGACGGATCGAAACTCGTTGTTATTGGCCTCCAGCTGCCACCCACGCCATATGGTATCCAATATTCCCAAGGCCCAGCTGCTTTAGGGTACGCAGAAATTATAGTGATGACTCTGACTTTGTTGTAAATGGTTCTGTGATGGTCGCCAGGTTTACGAGCAGAGGCTATTCAGCTTCAGATGTGGACAAAGCATTCAAGAATGCATGCAATGTCAGTAGATCCAAGCTTCTTGAAACTAGGATAAAGGTACCATCCAGACCCAGAATTAATTTTGTTGCTACCTATACAAGGCAGACACAGGCTATTACACAGATCATTGAAGCTAACTGGAATATCTTGCAGAGTGAACCCCTTTTAGCAGAGGTGACAAAAGAAAAACCTAGGGTGGTCTACAAAAGAGGTACCAACCTGAGGGATAGATTGGTTCACAGTCACGCTGTAGAAAGTAGCCACAGACCTAACACTAGACCACCAATGCCATGTGGGATACACCAGTGTAAAAACTGTAAGTTTTGCAGCTCAGTTTTAAAGTGCACAACATTTATGAGCTGCAACAGTAGTCAGAACTATCAGATCAAACAGTTCATCACTTGCAGTACAGAAAATGTGATTTATATGGCCACTTGCCAATGTGGCTTCTTCTATGTAGGTAAGACATGCAGGCCCCTTAAAACTAGAATTGGTGAGCACTTAAGATCAGTGAAAAATAATGACACAAGAAGTGCACTGGCTAACCACTGTAGAGCGACCAAACAGAGAAATGTAAAACACATTTTTAAATTTTGTGGTCTAGAAGTGGTTAAACTAGATCCAAGGGGAGGCAATCTGGAAGACAAACTACTAGAGAAAGAGTCTTACTGGTTATTTACATGCAACCTCCAGGTCTCAATGATAAAATTGAACTACTGCCATGAATTAAAAGGAAGAAATGAAATTCTTATTCTATTCCATAGAACAATAGTTACATGACCAATAGTAGTCTGCACTCTCCTTTTTTCTTTCTCTTTTATTCTTTACCCTGCTTTTTCTTCCCTTTTTTATACTTATCTTTCCTTCCCCTTCTGCCTCTTTCCTTCTATTTTCTTTCCTTTCCTCTTCCCCCCTCTTCCCTTCCTACCTCTGTTTGTCTCCCCTTCTTCTTCTGTTTTCATGATGCTTCGACTTTCTTCATATAATGAATTCACTGAATATAGTAATATATTAACTTTATAACTGATATGCATTATTTTTTCTGTTTGTAGATGCACTTTCTAGTCATGGACTTTCAAGTCATGGAACCTTCTCTGGGTATAGACAGCCATGGACATGTGCCTCAGGAGTTGGTATAGCCATTGGCAGACTTGGAAATTGACAGTTTAGTATCCTGAATATATTTTAATGTGATTTATGATGCATGTTTGATAACAATGTTTATCCGTTCACAACTGTTGATAACACTATTTATATCCTGTTTACACTTTATGAAATCTTTTTCAGTCACAATTGATTATTTATTCACTAACTATTAACTTTACTATGATGTATTTATCACGTTTTATGCTGAGCACTGTTGCACTCTATACATGAATGTCTTTTGATGCACTGTCTCTTTAAATATGCTAAATATAATGGAGCCACTTTTGACTGAAACCCATCCCCCTGAAGACGTGCTAGTTCATGAAACTGGTCGGGGTTCACATGGAGCATTGTTCTTCGTTGCTGCATGGCAACTTTTAAATTATTTGAATAAAGCCTTTTTGTACAGCCATTTGAGGAGTGTGGGCTTCTTGTGAGTATCATTGTTTGTTTTTTGAATCCCGCACCCTCCTTGTGGTGGAACTTTTTTGCCCTTTTGAATTATCCAATAGCAGAAGCAGAAATACTTGCATTTGATACATGCCTCAGTTGTGGATAACAAAACAGCCAATACAATATATTTCCGGTACCTTTTAAAATTCTACACAGTCACAGATTTATTAGATATAAAATAATATTTACACAATGTATAAGATATACAGACTACTAATGGGAAATACATAACACACTAAGGAAACCAAAATAAAGGTTTTATATGAAAGAAAAATGCAAGTTAGAAAAAGGCTTAACTAAAGCCTAAATTCTCACCTCACGGATATTTCCTTGGAATTGGACTTTCCACTCAGGACATCACTTCCCTGATTGGATTTCACTCAAAACTTTGGGAGAAGTACTTCCTCTTTGTTGCAGACAGTAGTCACCTACTGCTGTCGCTGGGTACAACTTAAATCCCTGAGAGGAGAGAGAGAATTCCTCCTTTGCCTTTCCAGTGGTAGGAGTTATAAGCTCCCAAGATATTATGGAGCAGGGACATTGGCAACTTATTCGTTTATCTGTGACATTAGACCAGTCCCTCCTTTCACCACTAGTCAGTCTCAACTGGTTCAGGAGAGATCTGTCTCTGCAGAGCAATGGATTAATCTATTAACGTAGAAACAGATTTTGCCAGCAGGAAAGGACTTTTACGCCCATCCAGTCTGCCCCTTGTCCCTGCCTATTCAGTCTCCACTGACTCTAGATGGTCAGGTTCACCCATGCTGTAGTGACAACGAAGTTGCTGGTGTAAAGTACAGTGCCAGGACTTTGCCAACACCAGGCACTGCGCTCCGACTATCCGCTGTCTGGCAGTAGGAGCGACTGCAATTGCTTCACCCCCCTCCCCGCACCCCCACTTATTTATATAACAAACTCCGGGTCACTCCCCGGCAGTAAGAAGGATGAACAATGGATCAGCAACATTGCCTAATGCTAAAAAATCAAAGTCGCACAAGAAGTGTGTAACATTATTCCACCAGCAACATTGTGGTGGCAATAATCAGTCGGTGCATTAACAGGATATGAGATGGTCATAGGTGTCACTCTTTCCCCTCGTTCCTCTACCTAATATGTCCCTATGCCTGTCCCACACATGCTTAAAGCACCCCACAGTCTTTGCCCCCACTACCTCTTCTGGCAGGCTGTTCCAGTCATCCACCACTCTTTCCATGAAGAAGTATTTCTGCACTTCTCTCTGAAACCTTTCTGTTTTTAGCTTAATTACATGCCCCGTTGTTCTTGTTCTAGTGCCTTCCTTCCTCTGAAATATACCCTCCATTCACACCTTGTTCATTTCTGGAAGGTACTTGTAGGTTTCAGTCATGTCCCCTCTTGCTCGCCTCTCTTCCAGAGAGTACGTGTTGAGTTCCTGCACCCTTTCCTCATATGACTTCCAGTGCAACCCACATCACCATTTTGGTTGCCTCCTTCTGTACCGCCACCAACCTTTCAATGTTCTTATGCAGGTGCTCCCTCCAGAACTGGACACAGTGTACCAGGTGGGCCTCAGCAGTGAGCAATACAAAAGCAGCACCACCTCCCTTCTCCTGTTAGAAATCCCTCTCCCAATGCACCTCAGCATACTGCTAACCTTTCCCACTGCATTGCCACACTGCACAGCTACCTTGAGGTCATCAGATATGATGACCCCTAGGTCTCTTTCTTGTTTGGTGGCTGTAAGCCCCACTCCCCATCTTATACACAGCCCCTGGGTTCCATTGCCCTAAGTGTATAACCTTGCCCTTTTTGTCACTGAAACTCAGCTGCCACCCCCTAGACCATTCCTTTAGTTTCCTTAGATCACTTCGAATTCTCTCCACCCCTGCCTGAATTGCAACCTTGTTTCAGATTTTTGTATCATCCTCAAAGAGACACACCTTACCCTAAAGTTCCTTCACAGTGTCGCTTATGGAGACGCTGAAGAGGACTGGTCCCAGCACTGAATCCTATGGCATCCCCACTAGTCACTCTCCTATTGCCTGAGTGGCTATGGTTTACCAGCACCCTTTGCCTCCTATCCCTTATCCAGTTTGATAGCCAGCTTTTCACTTTCTCCCCATACCCCCAGGGCTGCTTAATTTCTTAACTAGCCTTCTGTGCAGCAGATTGTCGAAAGCCTTACTGAAGTCCAGGTAGGCCACGTCTACTGCTCTGCCTTGATCCACCTCCCTAGTGACCCAGTCAAAAAATGTATGAGACTAGTTTGACATGGCCTCCCTCCTGTGAAACCATGCTGCCAGTGGTCCTGTAGCCCTTTTGGTTCATGCTGCTCCATAAGCCTCTTCTTCAGTAGTGTCTCGATTAACTTCCCACCACTGATGTGAAACTGACTAGCATGTAGTTGCTAGCATCTTCACTACTACCACTTTTGTGCAGAGGGACCACAAAGGCCCTTCTACAGTCCTCTGGAAGTTCCCTCCTCTTTACTGAGGTGCTAAAAAGTGTTGCCAGAGGGGTAACCAGCACTGTGCTCAGTTCCTTTAGGATCCTTGGATGAATCCCGTCCAGCCGATTGTCTTATTCTCCTTTAAGGCTCCCAATCCCTTCCATAACCTCTCCACAGAGAATGGACTTGTGTCCATTCTCCCTGTCCCTGGTGTTTACCTGAAGCATGCTGGTCCATTCCTCCACCCTCTACTGTGAAGACAAAGCAGAAGTAATCTTTTAGTATTTCCACTTTCTCTTGATCTTCCTCTTTGCAGTCCCCCATGCCCTCCTAATTCTCACTATCCCATCCCTTGTGTTCTTCTTAATACCATGTACCAGAAGAAGGTCTTGTCTCCTTTTTTGACCTCCTTAGCTGTCCTCTTCTGTTATTGCTTTAGCTGCACTCACCCTTCTTCCTGACTCCTTTTGTTTTGCCAGGCATACTGTACCTCCCTGTCTTCATCCTTCTGGATCTATTTGTACTTTCTAAATGCTGTTTTCTTCTCTTTCACAGCCTTTGCCACCTCCTTAGAGAACCATAGTTGCCTCTTCCTCTTCTTTCTCTTGCTCACTTCCTTCAAACAGCATACTATGCCCTCCTTAATATTTCTCCATTGAGCCTCCACCCCCCCCCCGCCTTCCCCCACTTCAGGGCATTATCTGAGGCAGTTTCCCATTTTTTTTTAAATCTGCCCTTCTGAAGTCCAGGATCCTCATCTTAGTGTGTGTGTGTGTGTGTGTTTTTTTTCCTGTCCTATCGATATGCCAAACCACATAATACGGTGAGCACTTGTACCCAGGGGACTACCCACTGTGATGTCAGCAATGCTGTCTCTGTTTGTAAGTACCAACTCCAGCACTGCCCCATCCCTCATGGGTTCCAGGACCAGCTGCTTGAAAAATGCCCCTTATATGGAGTTGAGAATGGGCATGCCTTTTGATGCAGCTGTGGTAAGAATGTCCCAATCCACATCTGGCAGATTGAAGTTCCCAACTGGCAGCACCTCCCCATTCCATACCATCTTGATGATGGTTTATCCAAGTACCTTATCCAACTTCTCTCCCTGTGCTAGAGGTCTGTATACCACCCCCATGTGACTAATGATCCCAGACCTTGTCTCTAGGCTAGGCTGACCCATAGTACCTCCAGCTCCTCATTGTCCCCCTGTTGCCCCTGTATCTCAGTGGCTGTTATATTCTTCTCATATAAAATAACCCTTGCGCCTTTCCTCCCTGACCTGCCTTCTGGACATTTACATGTATACAGGGCAGTCTCTCCCTGGGTCAAGATACATTATCTAAGGTACTCTCTTGGTCTGAGCTAGCAAGAGGCAGAGTAGGAAGTCAGTTTTCCCTGGCAGCCCAGACCAACCAGCATTCCTGGTGTGATTTGCACAGTCAGACTTAAAAAGCTCCTGATGTCAATGTGACAACTTTGAGAAAATAGAATATTAATACACAATTTAGCCTGTATTTAATTTTTGTCTGTAATTTTTTACCCTTACATCTTTCTTACTAAGGACATTTGTATGTAAATAGAATTGCTGCCCTATCCGTTCTGGCTACTTGCTTACTCTTGACATCACAGTTCTGCGTATGACATCACAGTCTGTTGCTGTGGAAATAATTATAATATCATAAACAGAGGATTATGATATCAGGTGTAGGTAGGCACAAACAGCAGATAAAGTGTAAGGGACAATAATCCTCATTTGTGCCACTGTCATCGGTAATAAAGAAAAAAGGGAAAGAATTATAGAAAATATGTGAAATGTAAACTGAAATGTGTCTAAATCTCACATTTTTTTTCAAGTTTTTCTAATGGTGTCAGGGGCTGTGTAAGTGATCACTTTCAGAACTGCTCTGCTATCCACAGAAGGCCATCAAGACAGAACAATGACCTGTAGCCTTCCTGTAAAACAACATGTTCCCACACAGCAGATGTTTTACTAGTCAAAGGAAAAAAAAGACAGAAAAAAATGACATTCATTGACAGTCTGCATCACAATGGCACATAACGAAAGATTGCTAACTCCAGAACCATAAGTCATGGCACTGCCACACACACAATGAGACTGTAGTTGCAGACAAATAAAGTTCAACAAATTTTTATTCTCCCTAGTGGAGGAAACAAAACAGGACAAAATGGCAGTGCAGCTCCTAACGTTTCACAATATCAAGTGCAACAAAGCACTTGATAGTGTGAAACGTTAGGAGCTGCACTGCGATTTTGTCCTGTTTTATTTCCTCCACTGATGAGAACAAAAGCTTGTTGAACTTTATTTGTCTGCAACTGCAGACTTATTGTATGTGTGGGAGTGCCATGACTTTTGGTTCTGGAGCTCTATCTTTGTCATAGAGCACCCCAAATTGTCTGGTTGCGGCTCTGCTTGCTTTTTGTCAAAGTTTGCTAACTATTAAACAACAGTACTCACTATTCATTCGTGGTAGCATTATTTTCAAGTCAAAAGAGCAACTCTCGGGACTTGGGAGTCATCTGAGTCAATTTGTTATTTCAGCATATAGCATTGTAGCGCCATAAACATGAGGCCATCCTCTGAACCTGGATTGCTCGCTACCTTCAAGCATAATTTTGCAGCTGTCAAGGCTGGGGAGGGGCAATACTGAAGACCAGCCATTCTGCTTCTGCTGTGGCACAGTTGAGTGTATGAATTCACTTGACCACGTGTGGAGAGAGAGAGAGAGAGACAGACAGACAGACAAACAGAGAGGGAGAGAGAGAGATAGAGATACGTGATCACAATCGTGCTCTCTCTAGGGAGCAGTGAGAGCTCTGCCTGCCTCATGGACACACTGAGGACTGAAAGGATCTCATATTTCATACATGTCTAGTGGGCCCCCTCTTGCAACCATGCCAGGCAGAGAGGGGGGTGGGAATCCATTATTTCTAAAGTGTGTCACATCATAGGTACCTACTGGAGAACTGGTCACGCGTGTGACCATGTTTGTTTACAGCCCTCAGCCGATTGGGCTACAAATAGAGCTGCATGAGGCTCTTAGGGGAATGATGTCATTGTCCCAGGGACTCTGGGAGGGGCAGTTACTAATATTTGTGCTGTAAATTTCGACCAAAAAAATGCCTGGGATGGACTTGTCAGCCTGCCTTCAGTTGGAGTAGCTGAAGGAGAAAAGGGGAAGGGAGGAAAGGTGACAGACAGAAGGAAGGTAGTGGTGAATCTCAAATGAAGCTCATAGAGAGAGAAACTTTCAAGAGATCTGTGGAGAAGAAAGTGTGAAGGCACGAGTTCTCTGCTGAAGGACTTGAACACAGTCAATTACTGCAGCTGGAACTGATCAGTCTCATTTCCAGTACCTGGAGGGGAGCAACCTTGCCAAGAGATCCAGGTGTAACCCACTTGAAGGACAGTGTAGGCACCATGAAACTCCAGGCCACACAGTGGGAAGTATTTTTTGCAGGGAGCCTGCAACCTTCAGACTGTCCAGTGGTGATTGAGAGGGTACTGATGAAGTCACTGCAGTCTAGCCAATACTGAACAATGGGTTCAGCTGTACCAGGACCCCAGAGACAGTCAGCATCTGTGCTACAGCCGAAAAGGGGGACACCCCCTCAGCCCGTCCAGCGTATCCAGCCGTGAGCTCCAAGAGACTGGCATCATGAGTCAGGGCTCAGTCCATCAACAAATTTAATAATAAGTAAAAATAAGTCAGATAATAAGTAAGTAATAAGTAAAAATAAGTTTAATAGCTGGTTTAACTTGCAGTTTATTAATTAAGTTGCCTGTTTGTTGATAGTTTCTTCCACTACTTTATTGTTTAAGAACAGAACTTTGGGAAAGTTGTCTATGCTATTGTGAATTACAATTGAAAGAGTTTTAGTTACTCCATTTACAACATCTCGCGCTCAGGTTTACAATGGACCACCTCATTGTGCATGCTAGGACTGTTGTGGGAGCTTCCATAAGGACTGTGGGACATACTGGTGCACCGTTGGGGGTGGGTCAGGCACAGGACTTTAAGGGTATTATTAGATGGTTGCACTTTATTTGTGATCCCATGAAATAATACTCACTAATTCATGTGCCTTACCACATGTTCCCTTGTTCTTTTCCTTTACCACCCCCCGGTAAAACTGCCTAAAGGCTTGCATTATAATATTTTTTTCTGGTTATTATTACTATTTGTATGCTTTTTGAGCTTATGGAGTTTAATAAGACACAAAGGTATATTAAGTAAATATTTGGGGTACAGAGAGTGTCAGAACCCTTGTCTGGGCAGTAACATCCACATCTTCCCTATCTAAAGTTCCTAGTGGGAGGTACTTAGCGTTCCCATTTGGTAGGGTCCCTGCTAGGTGGAAGCATCACATCTATATCCCTAAGTGCTCCCATTGTCCACACCTATGACCCCAGGGCCAGTTGTCTCGAGGTCAATAGACTACAGGCACTCTGTAATTCATTAGGCTGTGTAAGACCTTGGGGACAGGGCCTACAGCCCTCCTTCACATTCCAGTAGTAACTCAATGTTTAAAATCATCTGCAGCTTTGCAAAACATGAATACAATATGCCAACCAGCTGGGGGGCAACTCATAAAATTAAATCCTGACTTGACCTCAGCTAGTTTCAATACATACTGTACATGTCTTTCCTGATGAAGAAAGAAACTGAATGAAAGAATAAAAAATTGTCTCAGATGACTACCAAATCCATGGCATTTTTCTTTCTACCTGTGCATGTATGCTACCATGAAGAAGCAATGAGTATTATATATACAATAATGGATGGGGACGTGTGCTTAATGAGAATTTAATGGTTGCCCGAGGTGTGGGATGCTACATAAATCCCGAGGGCGAAGCCCAAGGGGTTTATTAAAGCATCCCACATGGAGGGCAACCATTAAATTCTTATTGAGACACACTTGCCCATCTTTTATTTTTTATAATTGCTGGGCAGCAATTTTTTCCAGCATTGGTCTAGTGTCCCTGTGTCTCACTCAGTCTGACACACACACACACACTGATACACACACACACACACACACACACACACACACACTACCTGTCTGTCTCACCATCCCTCTGTATTTTATTTTTGGTACTTTTTCTTTTACAGTTGCTATTTTTTGTTTTCTTTTTTTATTTGATTTTGCTTTTACTTTTTGGCAGAGTTGTGTATTGAGATCGCAATCACGCTTACCTCACTGAGCGAGGTCGGAGCCGTTCTTAGTGGAAGTTGTCCACTGTGGCTTCCATATGGTAAGATCAACTAGATAAATTTTTTTAATATGTTGGACATGCGTGCTATTTTTTAAAACTGAAACAGAGACGAAGACTCATGCTCCGCCGGCATCTCACTTCGCGGGTAAGGAACTGCCATGTTTGCAAAAGTCTGAAAGCCCACCCAGGAGGAGATGAACAATCAGGGAGTGGTTAACTTGTGGGTTATAACAGCAAATTATAACTGGATCAGTCCACAGAAAAAATTGCTGACCAGTTACTATACAGTAATTACAAGACTTTCTGTATGTGCCCCTCATGTGGAAGTATTTTTCCCCAAAGTAATTTTTTATTGATTTTCCATTTACTCACAATACATATAAAAAATATGGCATGTATTCTTTACAGCAGGAAAAGTAAAAGAATGTAGCTAGATAAGCAATATATATCTTCTAGCTCTATATTATTATAACATCCTAATTAATGTTCTTGTTAGTTTATTCTAACTGTGCTTAGTTCTTCTAAGAAAAAAACAAATTACCTGATTATATGGCTTATTTATAGTCTTAGCTTAGGAGGAGAATGTCCCTTATTTGTTTCTACGTAGTATTCTGTTCATCAAATGATTCTGAATAATTAATCAGCAATGTTTCCATATTCAGTACATTCAACAAACTTGCTATCCATTTATTATACTCAGATTCTGATAATGTAGATGAATTCCAGTTCACTAAAATTAATCTTTCCATATTTATAGAGGTAAGAGCTAAAATTATTTTCTGTACTTCCAATATTTGTGTGAAAGTATAATCATTAGGAAGAAATATCCTCATATGGAAGTGTTACCGCTTGTGTTTTGTTTATCTTTAGACCCTTTGAAGTGTGTTTTACTAAGGATTGCTACAGCCACCAGGTCATTCGAGTGCTAATTTATAAGTAACCTTTTTGGGATAATGTCTCCTAATTTTGGGGTTCCACAAATACCAAAGCAGGAATAAGTCTCATTCTTTAGCTATGGCATATTCATAATCAATACTGACTTGGTCCCTCAGATTATCAACATTGTGCAATTAACTTTCTTCTGTAATTAACATGGTGTCACAGCTATCGGTAGTGTATTTAGCAGTGCCTGGAATTTCTTATTACAGTAACTAGTCCTGTTCTACAGAGGACCACTGTGACCATTTTTGATTTTCTTCACATTTCCTTGTCTCTTCTTGCATCTCTTGATGTTTAGATGTTTATTCTCATATTGGTATATTTTCTGTAACTTACTGTGTCCCCTTCCCCTAGGTTACACATGGAAATGAGCACCAGTTCAGAGTGCTTTGCCTGGCAAATATTTATTTTGCTTGTTCCATGTGCAGCACACTTTACTCAGTAGGAATTCTGAGCAATGCTGTCATTGATAGTTTTTCTTTGATTACAGTGTCTAATTTTCTGGATTCCGCTGTTCTGTCAGTTGATATTAGTGTGTCTCACTTCTTTGTTCTCTATAATCTGGTCAGGTTAATAATTCCATTGCTGTCATGATACGTAGATAGTATGGTGTGTTGGCACAGTTTCCAGGAGACTAGTCTAGCCAGAGTTGTGCATCATTCTGTATACAGGCCTTCTGACACAAACATGTCACATACAGCTACTATGTGGTTAACTGTGTTTTTAGACTTTTCCTATGCATTTAAAAAGAATCTGGTGGGAGGCCCACCTCCTTGAGCTCCCATTATCAGTCTTTTGTCCACTACCTCAGTTCCTCCTCTTTAGCCACTCACTTGTCAGTTTGCAGTCAGCATGGGGCTCTTGTAGTAAATGACATGGTCCAGTTGTTTCTTTTCTTTTTGTTGGTTCTTGAATTTGAATATTTTCTTCTGCAGCCTTCCGAATTCTGCTGGTGTTTTTTGCAAGTCTTCTGGTAGATTAGTATTCAAGTATGCTATTTTCTGGAAACTTGTCATAGTTTGATGATGGAAGTAGACTTGAGCCTGTTAGTCTCATGGTTTAGGTCTTTAAGGGTATGGGGTTCCCGTAATATTTGAAAAGCCTCCAAGCCCACAGTTATAGAGCTGTATGTATACTCAAGCACTATGAGAACCCTGCAGCCTTCAGACCTTGGAACTGACTGTTGTTTTATGACATAATTGGCATGCATGATGGAGTTCCTTTTATTTTTATATACAGTCAGCTATATATTTTGTTCTAGTTCACCCACTGCATTGCGACAGTAAAAAAGGACAACTGCAATTAGAATGTCACTGATAGTGAAGGGAATGCTCCAGCAATATACTGACACCAACGGGAGCAAAACACCACACTATGACAGCCATGCAGGAAATGCAAACACACACCAAACTGGACACATTACCTGTAAAATACACAGAAAAGATATATCTTTGTAGTAACAAGGTGTTTTATGGGGGGCTTTGCTCCCCCCACCCTCCTAGCAAGTAATATAACATAATCAGAGTTGCACATGCATTGGGAAGCAGTGCAACAAAGGGACATCAGGCAGTGTATGTCTATGCAGTTAGTTTATTTGGAGTAACATGCCCACCAAAGCTACACGGCTGAAAGATCATAACCATCGTGGGCGACAATGAAAACCACCTGCCCACCATGCAGAAACCCTGTAAAAACCTGCACAGAGAACAGTGCACATAAAAGCCTGCACCTGCAGAACATGCACTCCAGCAGACTCAGCTACGACCACCAGTAACAGTGTTCCAGCAGCCTAATCGGCAAGATCACAGGCGCTCTAATGCCAGAGACATAAATGCATCACCCCTCTAATGTCAAGTGAAATCAAGTCAAACTTTATTTAACCAGGCAAAATCACCCTTGAGCAAGCTCATTTACAAGATGGTCCTGGACAATTAGGACACACACAGTTACTAGCACTAACATGGTTGCAGAATACTTACATTGCATACAATAACAAAAAGAAAAATCCCGGATACATTATAACAAGAGGTTTCAGGGTTGCTAATACATACATTGCACAACTATCCACGAATAAAATAAAAGACTGTATATTCAAGGTTTCAACAGTGGAGGTACTTTAAAGAATAGCCATTGCATTGTTATAATAACAGAATGGGGTAGGTAAGAGTGTGATTATGAGTATGGACAGAACAGGCAGAGGGGAGACATGAACAGATACACAGAAAGTAGACATGAACAAGACAAAGTGCTAAGGGAGTACCTGAAGTGCCTAGTGTTTGGGAGCCACAGAGAGAGATGGGACATGGTCATCAGCGGCAAGCACACGAGACCCTCAGATTGTGAGCAAGCAGCCTCCTAAAAGTGTGAGGCCCCGGAAGAGAGGAAATCCTAAGTGTCTTTTGTATAGAATTTCAGAGGGTAGGCAGGGAAAAGTTAATAGCTGCTGTGCCATGTCATGTCCTTATCTTGGGTACCTTAAAGGAGACTAGAGAAGAACTCCTTAGGCCGTATACACCCTTGGTGCACTCAAAGAGCATTGTAATATAGGCTGGTAGCTTGTCGGATAGTGCCCTGTGTAGCCACATGAGAGCATTTTTTTGTCTTCTCAGGGTGAAGGAGGGCCAGTTTAATGCCTGATAGAGCAAGCAGTGATGGGTACTCAGTGGCATGTTTAGGATAAATCTCAGCGTGCGATGGTAGAGGGTGTTAAGTTTGCATAGCACCTTGTTGGGGCAATGGCTATAAAGGAAGTCTGTGTAGTTGAGCAACGGTAGGAAAGTTGTTTGGACAAGTCGCTTCCTGGCTTCAACTGTAAGTAGATGCCTTATCCGATAAAATATGCCTAGTCATTGCCTAAGCTTTTTTGATAACTCATTAAGGTGAGCCATGAAGTTGAGCCTGTCATCCAGCCAGACTCTCAGGTACTTGAACTTGTCCACAAGTTCCAAGGCTTCGCCAAGTAATGTATAAATCTGGAGACTTGGAGGTGGTCCTGTGTTGAGGGAGGCGTGGGATGAGATAATCATAGCTTTGGTCTTTTTGGCATTAAGCAGAAGCTTGAGTTTTATTAAATTGTGTTGGAGGATGTCAAAGTCTAACTGGAGATCCTTGTGGGCTATGTCTAGGGAGGGGTTAATGGTATATAGTACTGTATCATCAGCGAATAAATGGACAATACCTGTGTGAATGCGGAAGACTATATGATTTATATAGATTGCAAAGAGAATGGGGCCCAGGATGGAACCTTGTGGCACATCACTCGGCATGAGCTTTAGTGAGGACAACTCCCCTTGATCTTTAATTTGTTGCGTTCGGTTGGTGAGATAACATTCAAACCACTTTAGGGCAGTGTTATTTATACCGATACTACTATGGATGTTAAGTAAAAGCTGATGATTTACTGCATCGAAGGCCTTGTTAAGATCTAGAAAGAGGGCATAAATATATTGCTTAGTGTCCAGAGCAGTTTGCCAGTCATTGGACACTTTGGCAAGGGCAGATACAGTGCTGTGTTTGGGTCTAAAACCCGATTGTGCAGGATTTAGAATGTTTTCAGTATCAAGGTACTCCCTAAGTTGGGAGTTGACAATTTTTTCCAGGATCTTTGAGAGGATTGGGAGAAGGGAGCTAGGATGGTAATTGTTCAGGTCGCTATGGTCCCCAGACTTGAAGAGAGGAATGATGTGCGCTACTTTCCAAATTGTTGGTAACTCTCCTTGGACCAAGGAACTATTGAAGAGGTGAACGATTGGAGCTGTCAGGTGATAAGAGCCAAGTTTCAAGAAAAATGGTTCTAAAAAATCAGCACCAGCACTCTTTTTTGTGCCCAGGGACAGCAGGAGTTCCTCCACCTGTTTAAAGGTTACTGGCTGGAAGCGAAAGGAGGAATGCCTCGGGTTAATGGTAGTGCCTTGGCTAGGGCTGAGGTTGACATCACAGCGGACAATCACTTTACTGGCAGGTGAGACATCGAACGCAAGACCTGCCGTGGCAAAGTGACTATTAAGCTGGTCAAGGATGTCCACCCTGTCCATGCAAGAGGCATCACCTACCACAATCCTGGCAGGTAAGGGAGAGGCTGACGAGTGACCTTCTACCTCTCTAAGAATTTTCCAAAATTTGACAGAGCAATTTTAATTTTTTTCAAGAGCAGACTGGAAGTAGCGTGACTTTTCTGTTCTAACGATATTAGTGCAAGCGTTCCTGGCTACCTGAAAGGCCAGCCAGTCAGTGTCCAATTTCGTTTTTCTTGCCTTCTTCCATAATACATCCTTATCCCTGAGAGCTTTCTTAAGTGCAGGTGAAAACCAGTCGGGTGACCTCTTCCTAGATTTAATCTTCCTAACCGGGGCGGGATTGTCAATCACCTTCAAAACCAGGTTCTGGAAAATACTATAGGCTTCTGAGACTGAGGGTGCCAGATAAAACTCCTGCCAATTATTTTCCCTAGATCAGCCAAGAAGGCAGGTTGGCAGAGGTGTTTTAAACTTCATTTTAGTTTAAATGTGGAGGGAGGAGATCGGTGGGTGGAGCTTCTAATACAGGCAATAGCACAGTGGTCACTCAGGTCATTGTGGAAGACCCCTGCATGGGAAATATTGTGCGGCTTTTTAACAAGCGTAAGATCCAGAAATGAACTATGGTCAGGAGATTTCTTGTTAGGACGAGTATTCTCGGGGGTAATCTGGGTTAGCACATGTTCATCACAGAACTCTTTGATTTTAGTGGAGCAGACATCATTCCAGTTGAGATTAAAGTCCCCCATTACTAATGGTATACCTTTTGTTCCTTAGACCAGTCAGTAATTCCAAAACAGTAGAAAATCACAGGAAGGGTAAGCTAGTTGATGGTTTGCACTTTGCTGAGTATTGTCAAAGCAGTTTTCAGCACAGGCTTTAGTTGCTTGAGATATGCCTTGCTATCTCTTTTCTCATTTTGTTACGTTGGATTGTTGTTGCTTTGTTCTTTCACAGGTAGTATACTTCCTTATGTGCCAGTTCTTCTGTGCTGGAGCCCTCATCCATGTCACTATATTCATATAGAAACATGGAAACATAGAGTTTAATGACAGGAGACTGAAGGTCCATGTCTGCCCTTATACCACCTCACCTAGCTGACCTAGTGCTCTGGTGGACTATATCTCCTCCCCCACTACCCCACCTCTCAAGCCCTTGCTGCCCCCCTTGGGGGCTATTAGTCCTTTTGCCCTGTCCCAGCCATGTTAAAACCTGTTAAGGGTAGTTGCCCCCACCACTTCTGCTGGCAGTCTGTTCCACGGTTCCACCACTCTCTCAGTGAAACAGGACTTCCTCAAGTTTCTCCTGAATTTATGTCCCACCAACCTCCAGTCATGCCCCTTAGTTACAGCATCCCTATTTCTTAAAAATGAATCCTCACTGTTCACCTTGTTTATTCCCCTGTAAAACTTATATGTTTCAGACATGTCCCTTAGCTCCTGCTTGGCCTCCAGTGAATTCATGTTTAGGGCCTCCAGCTGTTCCCCATAGGACTTTCAAATGTGCCTGCACTCTCCAAGATACAAATCTCCAGAAGCTGCTGCTAAATCAAAAATAATGTAATTGACAAAATGCAATTAGATAGCTTCTGCCAGTGGCAAACATGCACCTCACCCCAGCGCTTCGCTGCTGATGTAAGATTTTGTCAGGGGGCGGGTTCTAGGAGACCGTCATAACATTTTATAGTACATTAATGATGACTCAGTGCCATACATATTACATTTGTTGCTTGGCAACTAGAACTTCAAAGTAAACTAAAGTTTTTTAAATAAAGTGCGGGTAGCAAATTCTTAGTCAGAGGTCTTGCTGAAGGTGAAGTAAAGCAGATCTAGTACCTGTCCCCTGTCTACTGTCTTGTTGACCCAATCAAAAAATAGTATTAGGTTGATCCGACACGTCACCCTGACAAATACCCATGCTACTTTTTATTCTGTAGTCCACTGTCCTCTAGCTAGGCCTCCAAATGCTCTTTAAGTACGGGCACTATCAGCTTAGATACAATGGAGGTTAAGACTGACAGACCTGCAGGTGCCTGGATCCTCCCTGCTCCCATTGTGGAGTGGAACTACATCAGTGGATCTCCAATCCATTGGCACCTTTTGTTGTGGGTTAACTTTTTCTTGTACTAGTACTGCAGGGAGTTTGGTGCATGTATTCCTAATGTCAATGTTTATGCAAACCATGGAGTACTAATCCGCATTCCATCAGCAGAATTTCACCATTCCACTTCAGATGGAATTCTGTGGAATTAAAATTTTCCAAAATTCTGCAGGATTCTGTTCTGCTGCAATTTGAAAAGTCTTCATAGCACTTTCATGTGTAATTGACACTCGGTAACAGTAAAGGAAAAAAAAATCTGCAGAAATTTGATTCAAAACTCTGCAGAGATTTTCAATTTAAAACCAAAATAACAGGAAAAAAAACATTAGTCACATTTTCAATAAGACAAAAATAACACCATTAATGAAAGCATTCTCTGGGTCTTGTTGTTAATGTATGACTTGTTTTTATTTGGTGGACTTCAGTATTAGGAGCAGCAATGATGTGTGTCATGCAGAATGTCTGAGTAGGTAAGAAAAGTCTCCAAAACTCATAAGAAAGCTTTGATCAGGCATTTAATACACTCTGAGGAAGCATTCTGAAGAGGGAGTTTGCATGATGGATGGCAACAGGAGTCAGTGGGTGGTGGTAAATGGCATCCACTCTGAAGAAGGCAAAGTGACCAGTGGGCTGACACAATGGTCAGTACTAGGCCTGGCCCTCTTCAGTGTCTTTATAAGTGACATTGCAGAACAGCTGGAAAGGAAAGTATGCCTGTTCATGGATGATGCAAAAATCTGCAACAGAGTAGATACACTGGGAGTGGGAGGGGTGGAAAGAATGAGGGACAATCTGAAAAAAACTAGAAGAATGGTCTCAGATTTGGCAGCTGGGTTTCAGCACAAAAAAGTGCAAAATCGTGCACTTGAGGTACAGAAACCCGGGGACAATGTACCAACTGGAAGGGGAGGTATTAGCAGTAATAAAACAAGAACGTGACCCGGGGATAATAATTTCTGATAACCTAAAGGTAGCTAAATAGTGTGACAAGGTAGTGGAGAAGGCTAATGGGATGCTAGGATGCATAGGCAGGGGTATCACCAGCAGAAAGAGGGAGGTAATTATACCCCTGTATAGATCACTGGTGAGACCCCACCTCGAGTGATGTGTCCAGTTCTGGAGGCCCCATCTTGGAAAGGACATAGAAAGGGTAGAGGTGGTATAAAGGAGGGCAACTAAAATGGTGCAGGGCCTGCATCAAAAGCCCTATGAAGAAAGGCTTAAGGAATTAAATATGTACTCCCTAGAGGAAAGGAGAAAAAGGGCGGATATGATAGAAACATTCAAATACCTTGCAGGTATAAACAAGGTACAGAAAGGTAGCATGTTCCAAAGAAAAAGTTGCTCGAGGACAAGGGGTCACAGTATGAAGCTGGAGGGGGGAGGCTCAGAGGAAATGTGAGGAAGTATTACTTCACAGAGAGGGTTGTGGACTCATGGAACAGCCTCCCAGTGGAGGTGGCGGGGGCTAAAACAGTTACAGGATTCAAGAATGCATGGGATAGACACAAGGGGATAATAGATGAAAAGCGGGGGGGGGGGGCAAAACCCAGAAACCGAATAGGGTCTACAATGGCACTGTAGATAGGCAAAATAATGCAGACTAGGTGGGCCAGGAGGTTCTTATCTGTCAACAACTTCTAATGTTTCTTTGTTTCTATGGATCCATAAATGGAAACAAGGAGAGAAGACATATCCAGATTGTTCGCTTACTGTGTATCTCTCCAAACCACATGCATTTGTTAGCATCCCATCAAGATGAATGGAGGGTCTTAATACTTTTGCTAGTGCTGTTAATCTGTGGCCAACAATGGCAGCCCTCTGCAGTACTCTATACTGAAATGAAATAAGGAAGTTACCTTTGCAGTGTAAAAGTCTAGAACTGTTGAATGGAAGCTTGAATTCTTTAGAATACAATAACACCCTTAATGGCATTTCAATGATGTTCATATCCTCAGAAAACATGGATTGTTTAGCAATCATTGAATTTTGAATCCCCTGCTCATTATATATAACTATGATTAATTAAAACTAATTATTTGCAAACTATCAGTGAAAACTAAAATGTGTTAGAATAGAAAATTCTACTGATCACAGAATCCTGCCTTTTGGATGAGATGTTAAACTGAGCTTGCACCTGCCTGTTCTAGTGGTTGTTCTTGTGGATGTTAAAGATCTCATTGCACTTCTTGAAAAGAGTAGAGCAATTTCCCTGGTGTCATGGCTAGATTTCCCCCTTTCATTAAAAACCACAAACAGCTCAACCTGGTTCAGTATCAACCCGTTTGCATCTGTATCCCTCTTCCCCCTTGGATGATACTAAAAACAGGAAGAATTTCCTAGCCCTATGTCCTTGGTCAACAAATTATATATAGTATCAACGTAGATGCCCCCATCAAAGAAGCACAAAAACACCAATTCGCGGATGATACGGTACTCTACGCTAGTAGCCCCACCCCTGATGTGGCATGCAAAGCCCTTCAAAATGAATTTAATCTGCTGCAACATCAGTTTATAGACCAGAAACTGCTCTTAAATGCAAAAAAAAAACAAAAAACAAAGCAATGTTCCTCTTGCCCCTTCACAATGCAATAAATCCTGCAATTGCTGGGACACTCCTACAGATCACTACCATTCTAGGTGAGCAGTTGGACTACGTACCAAAGTTCAAGTATCTGGGGGTCTGGTTAGACCATAGATTGACTTTCACAGATCAATTAGAAGAACTGGCAAAGAAATTTAGACAAAGACTTGGTCTGTTCTTTAGGATTAATAATCTCCTCACAAGAGACACTAAACTGAACCTGGTTCAAACTACCTTTCTTTCCCTATTGGATTACGCAGATTTTCTATATAGTCAGGGACCTGCAGTTACCCTAGCCAAACTCGATACGCTTTATCACAGAGCCATAAGATTTATCATGGGTCTTCCATACTCAACCCACCACTGTGCATTGTACACGGCAGTGGGATGGTCATCTCTTGCTTACAGATGACAAAAAAATGCTGTGGTTTGGACTTATAAAGCTATCGCAAATAAACTGCCCCAGTATATCTCTGTCTGTTTACCTTTTTGCACTCTGGGGAAGTATGTTCTGAGAACCACCTCATATATCTACTTTTATGTTAACAAAGCAAAATCTCACATTGGCAGAGCAGCCATTAGCGTTGTGCTCCCTCAACTGTGGAACAACCTGCAAAAAACTTTGAAATTAGCTCATCCCATCAGCTTAGCAGCTTTTAAATCTCAATATCTACATCATAATAAGGTATCCTGTGCCTGTCTACCCTAAATCATGACTCCTATAAATCCAAGTACACTCCAAATGCTACTGTTAAAAGACTGGTCACATCTATAAATCGACTCTTCCTTCTCCCCTTTTCTGCCCCCCACATCTGTCCCTTCCACATTCCTTTGACCCTGGCTCCAACTCTAAATTCTCCATACCGTATCACAATATACCTTCTTATATTAGGTTTTATTTATGCTCGGTGTATCTTCTGATATGTATATTTCTTTACTTATATGAAAAATTGTGCCTATCCAAAACTTGCTGTATCTTCTGTTCCAAACATATACTACTGTCAATGCTACCTGCTGATACTTTGTATATACTGTATTATTGTATCTTACTTTATTTTTATTATTATTATTTTTTTTGTGTGTTGCATTCCATGTATATTGTTCCTTGTTGACAAACCCAGGCCCACCTCGAAAATAAGCTTGCTCAACAGTGATTACCTGGTTAAATAAAGACTTTGACTGATTGATTGATTGATATGTATAGTGTTGCTCAGACAGTGTTTTTGTGGATCCTACTGCCCTCTGTCAGATGGTGATGATATCCTACCTGCTGTAGGATCTTACCAAAGACAGATGTCGGATCTGGGATCAGATAGCGCTGGATCCTAGGTCAGATCCAGGGATCCTAAATTGGATAGTTAGAATCTGAGCTGGATCTGTTGGTCAGATCCATGGATCTGTTGCTAGGATCCACAGGATCTACAACATTTATGGGTCTGTGCACTGGATCCAAGAGGGTCAGATCCGTGGTCTGATAGCATCGTTATCCTACCAGAGCAACTCTCTGGCCAAATAGGAGGTATCTATTGGTATCCTAGTTTCTAGGATACTATCTGAGCAACACTACAGATTTATATATATATATATATATATATATATATATATATATATATATTTATTTATGTATATGTAAATTTAAAATTAAATATCCACCTCAAATAAAAAGTACATTCATTGGGGTCCGATTTTCTAAACATGAAGTTTGACGCAAAGTGCCTGCACAAATGGGTATGACACAAGTGGCACCTTGGTAAACTTTCCGGCAATCCCAATTCTCGATTGCAGGCAGCATTGAAATCGGGATGCCTTCTGCCCAAGCCATCCTGCACCACCCTTGTGGCAAAAGTGCTCCTGCACAAGGGCTCAAGGGAGCTTGCACCATGGCAGGGCTGCACCACCTCTTTTTTGAATTTTGCAAGCCCCTCCATGGATGCAGCAGGGGGCTCTGCTTTGACCAGCCAGGAGGTGGTTTAAGGGCCCTGCACCACTGCATGACAATATGGCTATTGGGGGGACCTGCCAGGAGGGGACCAGAGCAAGATAAGCACATGGAGTGCCCTAGGGGGCATGGGAAAGAAGGTAGAAGACCAGCGTGGTGATGTTGCACTTAGCTGGGGTGCATGTTGCAATGCCAGGTACTGAATATGATGGTGGTCTGGGGAGGGTTGGCAGGAAGATAAACTGACCTGGCCCCAGGTGGGCATAGCCACAAAACCTGCCCAAGAGGTGCCACGAGCCATAAGCCTGCACACAGGAAGCATTGGCTGTAGGATGACAGCTGCCAGTGGTGGAGGGGAAACTTCTTTGGACACCACAGCAGTCCCCTGGCATCCAGTCCCCCCCCCATGTTGTGGAAGGCTGCTTCTTGCATACAGGCTTGTGGCTCATAGCATCTCTGGGGCAAGTACCATGGTTATGCCCACCTGGTGCCAGGCCAGTTTCCCCCCTTCTGACCCTCCCTGGACTGCCAGCTGATCAACTGCCAGTCATTGTAACATACACCCTGGCCAGGTACCACATCACCACACTGGTCTTCTACCAACTCCCCCATGCTCCCTAGGATACCCACCATGCTCCTTCTTGCCCAGCCCCCTCCTGCCATGCACAGTCACACACACCCCATGGTCCTTTTAATGCTGAGCCAGGAGGGGTGCTGGATTCCTGCATCAATTCCCGCAGGTGCGCTAAATGTTTAGTGCAAACTTGTGGTAGCAGCAACTCCTGGGTCTTTGGTGCAGGGACACCCTTTTATAAAATTGGATACAGGGTCTCTGATACACCAGAAGTTTGCCACAGTACTAAAGTGATGCAACTTGCATCACTCTAAGGGCCATTTTTAAATTAGGCTGATAGTATACAAGGTGCTGACTAGCGTCTTGTATACTCTGCCTCAAACATTGATACTGCCCTCTCCAGCTTCCTGCACATATTCACGACAATCTGGGACTCTCACGCCCCTCTGAAAAAGCTCAGGGTATGAAAACGCCACCGTCAATGGATCTCTGCCCCAATACTCAACAAACACAAAGCCTGAGATAAAACCTGGTCTGTTTTCAAATCCCACCCAAACCCGTTCAATAGGCAAGTCTACAACACCCTCCACAACCAATGCACCCAAGGCCATAAGACTAGGGAAAGTGGATTATTTCAAATAGCAACTGGCTCATGCTCACCCCTCCAAATTCTGGAATGTAGTTCACTCACTTCTCAAGCCACCTGCTCAATCCAGTTCCCCTGCCTTCATGCAAGATGGCCAGCCTATTACTGACCCCATGTGCATTGCTGAAACCCTTAACAAATTTTTAACATCTTGTGCTGTACCACTAGGGGCCCCCCTCAACTCCTTGCCCCCCAAACGCTCTGTCACAACAACTTCATATTTGCTCCTGTCTCTGAACATGAGGTCCTTGCAGCCCTCCGATCATTAAATACCAGTAACTCAAGCCCAGGCGGGATCCACCCTATGCTCCTGCAGATTTCAGCTCCAGCAATTAGCAAGCTGCTCACTAATCTACTCAACTGCTCCAACTACAAACAATCTTCTATCTTCCAACCAGTCTGGCTTTAGGAAACAGCACTCCACTATGTCCTCTCTCCTGTGTGTCACAAACCACGTTCACACTGCCTTTGACCAAGGCCTTCTCATGCTGCTGTGTTGTTGACCTGGCCAAGTCCTTTGACTCCATGTCACACCCTCTCCTTCTAACAAAACTAGCTACAGCTGGCCTAGCTCCTATTATCGTTCAGTAGTTCAACTCCTACTTTACCAACAGGTCACAGGCAGTCAAAATCATTGATGTCTCATCCTCCCTTCCCCATCCTAGCTGGCGTCCCACAGGGCTCTGTCCTTGGCCCCATCCTTTTCTCCCTCTTCATTAATGACCTTCCCTCCTCCTGCATTAAATCCAACATACACATGTATGTGGACAATACAATCCTTTTCACCTCTGGCTCATCTATTTGTGAAGTCCAAGCTATGCTCCAATGCAATTTCGATAATATATAGCATTGGTTCAACCAAAACCTACTAAAATTAAACACTAACAAAACTGTATCTGTTGTATTTATTTTATTTTATTTAGTTTTTGTTGACCAGGTAAGTGCACTAGACAAATTCTGCCTATTTTCAGGCACAACCCAGGGGAAGGGGGATACAGATGAATGCCAACTGACTTGGAACCAGTATAAGCTGTTGGTGGTATTTTTAGTGAATGGGGGGAAATTTAGCCAGGGCACTGGGGAAATTTCCCTACTCATCAGTAGGGGGGACACTTTGGCCATTGGAGGATGGCCGAGTCAGTTGCTGTGCGGATGAGTGAGGTGCAGGAGGGGCAGCAGGTTGTGGAGTCTCTCTCCTCCTCAGCACCTGAGTTGCTTGAGCCGGCTGGTTTTTTTTATGCTGCTTTCAGTTTTGCTGTGGATAATACTGTGGATGTAATATTGCCTGCTTCTGAAATGGTTCCTAACTGCTTACAAGATTCTTCTGACCTGTCTGTTGTGGTCTCCAGTGAAGGGAACGAAGTGCAACCCACTCTTGACCAGCTTCTACTTCTTAAAGAAGTTATTTGAGAAAAAAACAAGCACTTTTGGATCGCCTTCATTCTTCGAACTTGGACACTGTGGGGGGGTCTGCCTGTCACGCTAACCCAGCTGTACCAGTCATTGCTATGGACATGAGCACTGACACTGTGCATGCTGTACAGCCTATGGTTTTCTCCGTGGCTCGGAACCAGAGCTCTGCTACGATATTCTCTTTTTCTGCTTCTACTACTTCCCAGTCCCAGGATCATGCTCCTAAGAAAGGTACTCCTAGCAAGTTTTGTTAGCCTGACTCGCCTTTACCTGAGGGAGAATTGTGGACAGTGGAGAGCTCCCTTAAGGCGGCGGGCTGGGGCCGTTCTCCTGATTCTCCTCACTGGATTTCTGGTTTTGTCCGATTTGGATTCCTGGGGTGTCTCTGGTGCCATCTCCTAAACCACTGTTAGTAAGTACCTCAGTTATTCATGACTTTGACCCACCGAGGTCCCCTGTGCAGTCTGTTCCTTTGGCCCCGGCCTCCTGACCCAGTCTCTTCTCCCTTACATTTGACCCCTGAATTGGACCTGACTCAGCACCCTGTCCTTCCTGTAACTTCTGCTACTGACTCTCTGAACTTGTCTCAGGAGACTCCTGAAGACAGGTTGAGTGACATTTCGGACTTTTCTGACATCCCCAGGAATATCTCTGTGGAGATCTGGAATGGGCCTCTAACTTCTGCCTTATCTCTACCTCCTCCTGTACTGCCACCTAACCGAAAGACTTATGCTTCTTTCTTCCAACAAACTGTTTATCCTGCTAAATGCCATAATGCGGTTAGGCTTGTGTATAAGGGGGGGCCTTGACACTTTTCCAGATCATGTGAATGTTGGCAAAGAGATTTTAAAAGATGATTTGCAATTCTCTGTTTCTAAATTATATGCATTGATTCATGTGTTGAGGGGAAATGTTTTTGATGTCAGCTTTAAGCTGAGTAGTGGGCTGGATAAATTTTGGACTAGATATCATCAAAAGAAACAAACTCCTCTTTGGTCTCCTTTTGAGGTGATTCCATTGACAAGGCCTGCCTACAAGACTATCATGGTTTTGTTTCGCAATGAAGGGGTTAGCATCACTGACCTCTTGTTTTGGCTGAAGAAGCACTGTACAGTTACTAGCAAACCAGAAGCCATTTTTGATTCTGAAGGGATATGGACGAGGGGTTGGCGTATTAAAGTTATCCTCCGCTCAGATGAGGCAGGCTTTCAGCACTTACCCAATAGCTTTTTTTTGGGTAGGGATAGAGGGGTTCTCTTCTATCCTGGCCAGCCTCGTACTTGTTATAAATGTGGTCAGATGGTGCATATTAGTAGTGTTTGTGATCTTCAGAAATGTTCTCTTTGTCATGAAACAGGTCACTCCAGTTCTCACTGTAGTAACTTGGTTAGGTGTAACTTATGTGGTGCCTCTGGCCATGCTTATGCTTCCTGCCCTGAAGTGGCCCACAGACAATCTGCTTCAGCAGATTCTGAGGAACAACAGCTGTTAGTTACTAATGCTCAGAGGGAGTTTGCCAAATGACTTGTCCTAGACACGCCCCTTGTCCCTTTACCTCAGCGTCCACAGATCTCTCAGTCTGGTCCCTTGGGTCTCCCAGAATCAGAAGGTGTTCCACCCACTTCCAGCATCTCTCCTGACTCTGCTCTTCCTCCCCCCCCAAACCCCTTGTCCCACTCTCTTCTTCCCCTACCACACCAGTTGTTGCACCATTGTTAGTTGAGCCTCTTTCTTCGGAGCCCTTATCTGGCTCTTCCTTGACTGTTATGCCCCCTCCTCCCCGTGTCCCTGACCCTCTGGGAGGGAAGATGACCACCAGGAAGCACCTGTCTGGGTCTCCACCTTTGCCAAAGGTCTCCAAGACCATGCCTATTTCTATTTCTAACTGATATCAGGTGTTGGATGAAGATGTTGTCTCTGAGGCCGAGTCAGCTACTTCCTCTTTGGATTCCCATTCCCTGGATCTGCCAGATGCTGTTTTGCCCACATCTGTTCCTTCCTCTGCCTCTACTCCACAACCTAAATGGGGTACAGTTAAAAGGAAAAAAAAGAGTTGAACCCTTTAAAGCCCTTTTCTATCTCTTTCATTTCTTCACTGCTATTTCTCTCCTCTAATGTTAACAGTATTCAGCAGGTCAGAAAACGAGGGGCTGTTTTTCATCTCCTTGGATCTCGCCCCCCAGGCATTTTTCTTTTACAAGATATGAGACTCCATTCCCTTCCTGAGGTGGCCAGGGCCACCAGGGAGTGGGCCTCAGGCATCTCTTATTGGTCTCTAGGTACTGAGAGTTGCTCTGGTGTGGGTATTTTATTCCATCACTTCCAGCCGACAGTTTTGAGACTCTTAGACTTGATTCCTGGCTGAACCCTGTTATTGGATTTTCTTATCCAACGGGTCTCTTTCTGTGTTATTTCCCTTTATGCCCCCCAAACTATGGCAGAGTGCACTGCTATGTTTTATCTCATTAGCTTTTATCTCCAGCCCTGTAGCCCATAATGTCATATTAAGCTCCTTTAGTCTTTCTTCGTATGTCTTCTGGTGCAGACCCTGCACCATTTTGGTTGCCCTCCTCTGGAAAACCTCCACCCTGTCTATGTCTTTGCAGAGATGGGGTCTCCAGAACAGCACACAGTACTCCAGATGGGGTCTCACCAACTGCCTGTACAGAGGGATAACAACTTCCTGTTTTCTACTATTGATGCCTCTCCCTATGCATCCCAGTATCCCCCCAGCCTTCCTTACTGCCTTCTCACATTGCTTACCCACCTTTAGGTCATCTGATATAATTACCCCCAGGTCACTTTCAATTTTTACTGTTGTCAGTATCTCACCCCCCATTGTGTACTCTTCCCCTGGGTTTTTGTTTCCCAGGTGCATTACCTTGCACTTCTTTGCATTGAATCTGAGCTGCCATACATCTGACTATTCCTCCAACTTTGTCAAGTCACTTCTCATCCTTTCCACTCCATCTTGTGTATCAACCGTGTTGCAGATCTTTGTGTCGTCTGCAAAGAGACATACTTTTCCTTCCAGTTCCTCTGCAATGTCACTTATAAAGACATTAAAAAGGACCGGTCCTAGTACTGAACCCTGCGGTACCCCGCTAGTAACCCTCCTTTCTTCACTGTGGACTGCATTTACTACTACCATTTGAGTCCTATTGTCTAGCCAATTTTGTATCCAGGTTACCACCTTGGGACCCACTCCAAGGCTGGCTAACTTGTGTATTAATCTTTTGTGTGGGACTGTATCAAATGCCTTGCTAAAATCTAGGCAGGCCATGTCCACAGCCCCTCCCTGGTCTACTACTTTGGTCACCCAGTCAAAGAAATCTATTAGATTTGTCTGACATGACCTTCCCATCACGAATCCATGCTGCATTGGGTCCTGTGCCCCACTGGCCTCTAGGTACTCAACAATTCTTTCCTTCAAAAGTGATTCCATCATTTTCCCTACCACTGAGGTCAAACTAACAGGTCTGTAGTTTCCTGCCTCTGTCCTGCTCCCACTTTTGTGAAAGGAATCATCCGCCCTCCTCCAGTCCTCAGGTACCACCCCATCCTCCATGATTTGTTAAAGAGTAGTCAGCGATGTCACTAGTTCTACCCTTAGTTCCTTTAGAATTCTTGGGTGAATCCCATCAGGCCCCATTGCTTTGTCCACCTTCAATTTTATTAGTTCTTTCAGAACCCTTTCTTCTGTAAATGGACTGGTATTGACCCCCGTCTTCAGAGTGTTTCTCTTGTTTGGTTTAGGTGCCTCCCCTCCTCTTCCTTTGTGAATACTGAGCAGAAATATTTGTTCAGTATCCCTGCTTTTTCACTGTCACCCTCTACCCACATTCTCTCCCCTTTATTAAGCCTCAGTATCCCTCCTTTGGTCTTTCTTTGCTCCCTAATGTACCTATAAAAGGTCTTATCCCCCTTCTTAACAGAGTTGGCTATCCTTTCCTCAGTTTGGGCCTTTGCTATTCTGACTGCCTTCCCAGCCTCTTTCTGCTTTAACTGATAAAGTTCTCTGTCCTGCTTCTTCTGTGTTTCCTTATATTTCCTGAATGCTATCCTTTTCTCCTTAACTCCACTCTTCAGGCAGTTTTTTAAACAAACTAGCAAAGGTTGGGGCTCCAGAAGTTACTACCTTGAGAACAGAACTAGATTCAGTAGCCCCAGAGTGAATCAGCAGTCATAAGCAAGACCTTCATAGGAGATTGTGGAGAAATACCATCAATAGCAGAATTAGGTACCTCAGGAAGCCCCTCTCCAACCTTCTCAGGCTCACCAGCCAAACTTGGAGCACCTTTTTTTTTTATTGTTTAACCATGTGAGACACACTAAGCTGAAAGCTTGTTTACAGGTGCAACCTGGGAGCACAGGGAAGTTAAGTAACTTGCTTAGGGTCACACAGTATGCAAGTGGGGGCTGTGGGATTCAAACCCAGGTCTCTATATTTGCAGCTCAGAGCCTTAAACCACTTCGCTATACTAGCCTCCTTGCAGTGGAGGAGCAGGATCTACCATCAGAACACAGCTCTGCATAAGGCCCGAGATTGGGACAGTCTGGTCAGAGGCCCAAGACCCATCTTGCAGCTGTCACCAGCCGGCCCTTTCTAAGGCCCTCTCTGGAGACCAATTCACCCTATGTACTAAATCAGCCATAGGAACTGGAGGAATCAAACCCCATGTGGGTGTCTGGGCTATAGAATCCTCACAATGAATCATAGACATAATTTTAGTTGGACAAAGGCCCAAACCTTCAGGAGATGTACTAACCTCTCTTTTTCATTTCTTTTCATCTTCCATTGCAATTGTGGACAATCGCGAGCCAGGAGACTGCAATCCACCATAAGTAGGTACACTATCACCAGAAATATGCAGTGCATCTGCCGAAGAAGTAGACAGGCTTTGGGGGAACTCACCAGAAAGCCCCTCATCCATCGGTTTCTCTAGGATCACTTCAGAGGTCTGTCCAGGAGAAAGTACTGAGCCAAGATCCATCTGATCCAATAATGAAGCCTGAGAAACAGGAGCAATGTCAGTTGTTGCTGAAAAGCCTCTAGACAATAAAAGAGACTCTTGTGCTCCAATAATATCCATCAGTTGTCTTTTTTTCGATTCTAATTCCAGCAATAAATCATATACAGCATCCATTGCCATTTTAGAGAGATCTGGAAAGGATACACCATCAGTTTCTAAATGAACTATGCCTTGAGGCTCCATTGTAATAGTTCCTGAGGATACAGAGACAAGGAGGGGAACTAACCCTCCTGCTCCTTCCACAACTGGCTTCCAACTCAGAACTGCTGACTTCCACTTCCATCCAGACGTCCAGCAGCGCCCCCTACCACAGACTAGTGGAAGTTTTTATTAGGAAATCATACAAACCAAAGCAAGAAACCAAAAACAAAAATAAAGTACAATAAAGACAAAAAAAGATAATAAAGTGCAACAGTAATATTAAAGTAATTGGGATATCTGAGTCCATAATCCATGGTAGATTCCTCCAAAGTTGCAGCAAATGAGGTCGATCGAAAACTTTCAGTTCAGAAAAATATAACTTTTGCAATTCAAACAAAAGTTTGCCATACAATTTGGCACGAAATATTTGAATTTGTTGCAATGTAAAAAGACATCTGGAATTCCAAATGTACCTCTTAGTGAAGACAAATATAATATTCAAAGTGCTGCTGTCTCATTTCAGCCAGGAAAGAGGATAATCCTGGAGTAAGTAACCTGATGGAAAATGGGCAGTTTAGTCATAGTAAACAAAAAATCCCAAAAAGCTGAAATATAAGAACAAGAGAAATACAAATGATCAATGGTCTCCAGTTGAAAGATGCATAAAGGCCTGGAACAATTCCTCTCTGAGACCTGCTTATGTTTTTGGTTTGCTTTAACATTCAAACGTTCATGACAAGTCAGCCAGTGAAAATCCTTCAATTTGTCCGGTAGTCGCTTATCAAAAAAAGAACAGAGTAGGGTCGCCTGAGATGAAGGTGGACATTTAGAAAAAGGGTCATTATCCTGAAAATGAGTCTGAAGTATCAAGGAATAAAGTTATTTTTTAGAGTGAAGCTGCACAAAAGCAGGGGGTCACCCCCCACTGTTGAAATTTAACAAAAACGTCCCATAGATACAGCAGTGGGGTTTCAAGTTGTCTGTGCCATCTGAGCTGTCCACTCACCCAAGCCTCATGCCACTGTGAAATTGAATGCTGAAAACTGGCACCCAAAAACCCAGCGGAGGCCTGTAATAAGGGATGAAAATTAGCAAAAAGAAATTGACAGAAGAAAAAAAGAACAGAGTTAACCATATTTTGATCTGCTTTTTGTCAAGGGTAAATAAAGGACATTGCCACGGATGGGATTAAGCCTGCTGCCCCAAAAGGCCTAAAAAAAGACTATATACAGCGGCTTCCCTAGATTTAGGCACAGGGAAAAGAACACTAAGAAACAGAAAAAGTGGTAATAAAAAAAGTTTTAATCAGATAGACTTTCTTCCAAAAGGACATTTTCTGTTTAGACCGGGAAAGCCACATGGCTTTCCCCAGTTGAAGCTTGGTGTCCCAGTTGACAACATCCATATGTGGACTGCCAAAGGAGATCCCCAAGATACATAAGTCCGAAACAGTTATCGAGACTCCAGCCACTGTTGACTGAGAGGGGTCCGAGACCTCAAACAGTCTGCCTTTACTTTTAAGGACATTAAGTTGCATCCCTGACAAAACACTAAAATCATGATAGCGAACAATAGCTGCTTCTGCCAAAACAATATCCTTTGTTAAGATGACAAGATCATCAGCGTAAGCAAGAGTTGAATATGAGATCAGTTGACCAGGCAAGCGGAGCAGATGAATGGCTGGGGTAGAGTGAAAACAACACAAGAGTGGATCAATGGAGAAAACATATAACAACGGGCTGAGAGGAAAACCTTGTCATACACCCTTGTGAATGGGGACGTAAGGTTTGATCATAGCCATCTTATACAATAACTGCAACAACACTATGAGGGAACTAGGAATACAATATTGGGCTAAGGTATACCATAAAAAGGAGTGACTGACTTTGTCAAAGGCCTGTTTCTGGTCCAGAGAAAAAAGTACTCCTTCCAGCAGGGAGAGAGAGTGTGACAGGTAAATACCTCACACAAGAAAATGAAGAGGTCAGTGATAGACCTCCTGGAGACAGTACAAGATTGAGCTGGGGAAATAAGGTATGGAGCCACAGTGAGTAGTCTGTTATTCAAAATCTTAGCTAATATTTTAAAGTCTGTATTGAGGAGACTAAATCAGTCTCCAATTGGAGAGATCCGATTTATCCCATTTCTTAAATAAAAAAAATCAGCACTCTAGTAGCCATATCCAAAGGAAGCACTGAGTGCTGCAAGAGAAAGTTAAACACCATGGTCAGTTCTTCAGAAATTTCCTGACCCAATGTTGTAAACAATTCTGAAGGAAAACCATCCAGACCGGGGGATTTTTTGGGGGCTAAAGATGAGATAGCAGAGGAAAGCTCAGACACTGTAAAAGGAGCAGACAAAGCCCTAAGCAAGTCAGGGGGAGCCTGTGGAAGAGTAAGACCCTGAAAAAATTAAGCAAAGTCAGGGTCAGCATGGTTAGGTTGACCAAATAAAGAACCAACATAGTCAGTGACCACATGTAAAAGATCAGAGGGGGAAGAGTGGAGGAGATCCCCAGAATCTTGGAGCGTCAACATCAACCGATGGCCTAAATGCTTCTGAGTATGAAGCAAACGGCAAACTTCAGGGAGAGAACCGGTCATACAAAATTGCTGCTTTAAGCGTAAACCCTCACATTGAGTAGAGTGATAAGACATCATCTGAGATTTAATATGAGAAATTTGGTCTGAAAAGATATAAGTGGAATAAGAAAGGGAAAGAAAATGTTGCAGATGTTTGCGATCATTTAAGTACGCCATGTAAGTAGAAGAGCGAACAATTTTGGTTTGTCTCATAAGGAAAGCCCAGAGGTCAGATCTGGTCTCTAGCCACCAAACTAGGGGAGAGTCATGGAGGTCAAAGGTCATCTTCTTACAACGTAAAAAATAAACAACCTGCTGAAGAAAAGAGGGTTGTGACAGTAAGGAAGAATTGAATTTCCAATAACCAGGGCCAGTGGAGGCCGTCGAGCTACCTAAAAGTAGGGATAAAGAACAATGATCTGAATACTCCACAGGCTGAACTTCAGTACTAGCAAAGTGCAAAGATGCAGAAATAAACATAAAATCAATACGGGTTGATTAAATCCCTTTAGAAAAGGTACTTTCACGTTTCCCAGAGTGTGTAAAAAATGCATCCTTCAACCCGGCCAAACGTGTAATAGAACTTAAAGTAGACATATTCTCAAAATCTGTATCCATTGTTGTAAAGGTACCCTGTCAAGTTTACTGAGTCCACAATTAAAATCCCCCCCCCACCGAAATGACATTATGGGCTACAAGGTAATGCACCTGGGAAACAAAAACCCAGGGGAAGAGTACACAATGGGGGGTGAGATACTGACAACAGTAAAAATGGAAAGGGACCTGGGGGTAATTATATCAGATGACCTAAAGGTGGGTAAGCAATGTGAGAAGGCAGTAAGGAAGGCTGGGGGGATACTGGGATGCATAGGAGAGGCATCAATAGTAGAAAACAGGAAGTTGTTATCCTCTGTACAGGCAGTTGGTGAGACCCCATCTGGAGTACTGTGTGTTGCTCTGGAGACCCCATCTCACTAAAGACATAGACAGGGTGGAGGTTGTCCAGAGGAGGGCACTCAAATGGTGCAGGGTCTGCACCGGAAGACATACCGAAGAAAGACTAAAGGAGCTTAATATGTATACCCTTGAGGAAAGAAGGGAGAGAGGACATGACAGAAACTTTCAAGTACCTCAAGGGAACCAACAAAGTCCAAGAGGGTAGCATCTTTCAGAAAAAGAGATGTGCAAGAACAAGGGGGCACAATTTGAAGATAGAGGGGGGACGGCTCAGAGGTAATGTGAGGAAGTATTTTTTCATGGAGAGGGTTGTGGATGCATGGAACAGCCTCCCTGAGGAGGTTGTGGAGTCAAGAACAGTGGGGGAATTCAAGAATGCATGGCACAAACATAAGGCAGTCCTAGTGGGGGGTAGGAGGAAGTAAGCTGTTGGTTAACTAGGATCTGCAGCTTATCTGTTAGGTAAGAAAATGGGCAGACTAGGTGGGCCAAGCGGTCCTTATCTGCTGTCACATTCTATGTTTCTATGTTTCTATGAACTGGCAAAAAGATGACATGCAGTTCGTTTGCAGTTTTTGGGTTGATCTGAGGAACTCCCTGATAGTTTTTATATTGGGAAGTATTACTGAAACAATCTATGGTTTTCTTTCCAGCCCAGGTGTACACTTTGATCCACACCACTGGGGATAAGTCTTTTGATATTAGCTTCAGATCCCAGGATTTCCTGGACACCTTTTGGATATGCTAAGCCCAGCTGAAAACTAACCCCCCTGGCAGGATTTTCAGGCAATTCCTCTAACTAAACAGACATTCAAAGTTATCACTGTACTGTTTCGGAATGAAGGGGCTAATGTTACAGACATTATCTACTGGTTGGAGAAGAGATGCAAAATTTAGGGTGACCCAGAATCTATTATGGATGATGAGGGTTTTTGGAATGGGGGATGGTGTTTCAAGATTAACCTACCCCAAACGGATGTGGGACTCACACATTTACCAAACTGTTTTTTCTTCGGTCGGGAAAAGGGGTTTGCCTTTTACCCGGGCCAGCCTTGCCACTGATACAAATATGGCTCGGCTAGACACATTAGTGGTACTTGTGATGCAGTAAACTGCTCTGAGTGTGGAGTGATGGGTCATTCAGTTATGCATTGTTAGAGTCCCCCCACCTGCTCCTTGTGTGAGGAGGACCATTCCTTTTTGGTTTGTCCATGGGCTGCTCATAATACTTCTCATTCTGATTTTGCAGTTCAGGATTATTATCTTAATACTGCCAGCAGACCGTTTCACTTTCAGCTCCCCCAGTACAACTCTCTGGGGACCACCTGTAGTTTCTGTTCAGGTTTTGCCTGACTTGATGTCCCCTGTGGGTGTCTCTGAAACCACTGTTTTAGTTCCTCCTGGTTCTACCACTGCTGTAGTTGTTCAGGGGCTGGACCCAGTACCAGCTTTACCTCCTGGTGTGCCTGGTGTAATGCCTCCCCCTTTGCCTCCTGGAGATGGCTTTTTACTTCCCAAAAAAAAAAGGTGGAGTTTACATCATAGACAGTCAGTTAAGCTCCACACCCCTGTGCTGGAGGATGTTGTTCCTTTAAGTAACACATTTTCTGCACTACCTACTGATGAGGCTGATCCAGGGTCAGAGTCTGATTCTGTCTCATTACCTTCTTCATTGGTGACTGAAGGGACTTAGAGGGTGAGATGGTACAGGATACTCCAGCTGATACAGTGAAGAAAAAAACACATGGGGACGAGGGCCTGGCTGAAGTCTCACCCAAATGCGATGCCCCCTGACTGATTCTCTTTTTCCTGGCTCAGTCACTGTATGATTTTTCTTTTGCTTCTCTCAATGTTAATAACATAAAGTCTGAATGGAAGCAGACCATGGCATTTGCTTATTTTTCTACTCATTTGTTGACATTATTTTTTTTCAGGACACAAGATTGCACACTCTGGCAGAGATGGAGGATGCCAGTGTGGCATGGCTGTGGGGGAAGGTGTATTGGTCTCCAGGGCAAGATGTTTGTTCTGGAGTGGGTATTGCAGTTTCTAACCCAGCAGCTAAATTAATCCATCAGGTTGATGTGGACCCTGGAAGGGCTCTCTTGTTGGACCTTGATTTTGGGGTTTTGTCTCTAAGTTTGATTAAAATATATGCACACCAAATTAAAACTTCTAGGGTTTCTTTGCTCCAGAAGATCCGGCCCTACCTTTTTTCCACCAGGCATATTATATTTGCGGGGGATTTTAATTGTAGTTGCCATCTTACAGACAAGGGGGTCCACTCCACAAAAATTTTTAGTGATGCCTCTTATTTGGACTGCATAGTTACTCAGGCCTCCCTGGTTGATGCTTCTACTATTGGGGGGAGAGTGCCGCAGCAAACATATTTCCGAGGGTCCTTCAGCACCAGGATGGATTACATTTTTATTTTGGCTGCCTTGGCTGTTCAATGGCCCCTCACTACCCAGGTGATATCTTCAGACCATGCTTTGCTTAGTTTATAGGTCTCTAATTTTGTTCGTATGGGTAGAAGACCAGGGTATTGGAAGATGTATATGACCCTGATACAGAATGCAGCAATTTTTCAGTGTTTACAGGCAGTTTTGGTTGCCAGGAAATCAGTTTTTTTCTTGTATGATTCCCCTTTAGACTGGTGGTTTACTACTAAATCTGATGTACAGGTTTTTTTTCAAAAAATGGGACGGCTATCAGGGACGTTGAAGTCAGGCCAAAATGCTTAATATAGATCCTGTCTTCTTGAACTTTCTTCCCTGCATGAGGCCTCAGTGGGGTATTATTCTGAAGACATACAAATATTGACAGCCCAACTTGCCTCCCTACAATACAATAGATTGAAATCCCTGGAGGCTGAACAATGCTTTGGCACTCAAGGCAAATCGGCTTTTGTGAGCCCATTTGAATTTTGCCAGAGCAATCCCTATTGAAGCAGATCAGTAGTGTCAAGTTGCAGGATGGTTCTCTGGTCACTAACAAAAAGGATGTTCTTGCTGCAATAGATGTTTATGTGGCTGCTTCCTTCTGTACACCTTCTTCTCAGACCTTGGTCTCGGAAGTTTTATCATGGTTAACACAAGGTGCCCTCCCACGGCAGTCAGATGTGGATGGATTGTCTCTTGTCGCCCCTATTTCTCAGCGTGTTTCTTGCTGTTATTGCACAGCTAAAGTCCGGTTCCTCCCCAGGTATTGATGGCTTACCTTATAAAATATATAAATTGCTTACCCCAACTCTTTTACCAGAGTTGTTGGTGGTTTTCAATTGCCTTCTTACTGCCCCCTTTTTGCCTCCCCATATGTCTACCGGTCTTATGGTTTTGTTATATAAAATCTGGTGATATGGATCTCCTCTCCAATTGGAGACCTATCACTCTGTTGAATGCTGATTGTAAGATTTTTACGAAACTTTGAGCTTGAGATTGGCTCCGATTCTTACCCATATTATACATCCCTCACAGACATTACTGTCCCAGGGAGGTCCATAACGGATAATTTAATAATGATTCGGGAAGTTTTAGACAGTGGTCAGGAGGGTGAAGTTTTGGAATTTTTGATGTCTCTGGACCAGGCCAAGGCCTTTGATAGGGTTCCACATGATTTCCTTTGGCTTTGTTTGGCTGCTTATGGGTTTCCGATTGCTTTTATTCAGATTTTAAAAGCCTGTTATGCTCAGATGGAGACTGCTCCTTTGGCGAATGGCTGGATGGGGGTCAGGCATTTGGTAGCTTGGGGGGTCTGACAAGGGTGCCCCCTTAGTCCAGCCTTGTATATTTTATCCATTGATCCCCTTTTGCATCCATTAATTATTCCCAGTCTTTTCTTGGCTTTTCCTTTTCCAGTATGTCCTTTGAATTATGTACATCAGCTTATGCCAATGATTTGGTTTTATTTTTGGCTAATACTGACTCCTGTGCCATAGCCAAGCAGGAATTGTCTTCTTACGCCCTGGTATCCCATTCCAGTATCAATTTTCAGAAAAGAAAATGTTTGTTAGTTGGGGATATTTCTCCTCCAGGTACTGAGATTATAGGTGTTCCTATAGTCCGGTCTCCTTGTAAAATTTGGGGTTTCTTTTTTGGCCCTGGTGACTTGGCTATGTTTAATTGGGAGCACTGATTAGCTATTGCACAGGCCAAGGTATCTGCTTGGAACAAATGGAGAATGGTGAAGAGAAAACGCATTTATATGGTTAAGACTTTTTTATTATCTGTTTTTTTACATTTAAGTATGGCATATTCTCTCCCAGTCGCATTGGAAACAAAAGTATATAGTTGTTTTTTTTCTTGTATTTGGGGGAGCCGTTTAAATCCTATTGAGAGGGGGATTTTATATCTCCCAGTGGCTCAGGGGGGTCTAAACATGGTGCATCCTGTTTTGTTTTTCTTTTTAATGTTTGTTTCATATAGCCTTGGCCCTGTGCTTTTGCATGCATCTAAGGTGTGGGTACCCTGGGTTTTGGATCATTTTGGTCCTTTTTTACAGGCTTGGCAGGCTGATGGGGTTATTCCATGTCAAAAAGAATACTGGATTTACCCTCTTCTTATAGACCTTGTGTTAGTAAATTAAAATTGTGGGCACTTACTAAACATCAGGTTTTGACTGTCCCAAGGAGTATGCTGTATGCCCTGCTTTTGGACAAGTTTTTCCTTGATAAACCTCATTATGTATCGCGTTTGCCCCTTGAGATACGACAAATCTCTACTATGTTACTGTCCCCACGTACTCCAGTTCACATTTGAGATGTGAACTGGTTGTCCCTTCATTATTAACTCAATGTGAAAGGCAATCTTAAACACGAGCCTGTGGATGAGAGGTTTTGCCCACATTCAGACTGTATTGCCCAGACTGAGACTATCTCCCACTTATTTTTTGATTGCCCTTATATACAGAGGTTTTGGTGACTACTTCATAGGCGTTGGCCTGATTTTCCCTTTTTCCCCAAGACCCCTGATATTTTGTTATTGGGTATTCTCCCTTACCAGTGGACTAAGCATGACAAGACAACGTTATGATTGTTTCTGACCTTTTTTAAATATTATATTTGGATCACACATTGTCGTTTGTCTCTGCAACAGCAACCTACATCAGAAGTGCAGTTATTGGAGTTGATCTCTTCAAATATATCTAAATTAAAAGCCCAAGAATGTTGTACTGTGTCAGCCCAGGTCTTTGATAGATGATGGTTATCGATATCATGGCTGTGAAACCTGTGGCCTATTCTGATTGCTGATTTCTTTAGTAATATGGGGGGGAGGGTCCCCCCCTTTTTTTTCCATTTTGTTCCTAGCCTTTTGTATCCAGTAGGCATTATTGCTGTTTCAGCTTATGGTTTCTGTTTATTATGTCTGCTGTGAAACACATTATTGTAATTATGTATAATTTCTGTTCCTGGGGTCCAGATATGCAGTGTTATCTTTTGTGTTTCTGTTTTTTTTTTGTTTTTTTTTCCCTTTTTCCTTTTTTGATTTAGTCTGAGGGATTATTGCTTTGTTTATATGGTTTTTTAGATTCTGTATCTGTACTTCTCCTATTCTTTTGGTGGGGGGGGTAAGTTTTTCAATGTTGTACTAGTGCATATTTTTTCTTTACCATTTCTTATGATTTTGTTTGAAGTTATACATATTTGTTTGAATTCTTTTTGAGTTTTTAATAAAATATTTCCCTATCCTTTTAGGGATGTGTGTGTGTGTGGGGGGGGGGGGGTTGTCAGTGTTTTGATTTAATTTGGGTCCTATTCACTTATTTAATAGTGAACTAGAAAAGGTATGACTGTAATACTTGTTTGCTTTCTTTTATGATTTGTATAATTTTGTGTGAGTTAACACTGTTTTGTATTTCTTTGATTTTGAAGTTATAATAAAAAAAAAACCCTACTCTTTTAATGGGGAGGGGGAGGGGGTATGCTTACAGTGATTCTATTTATGTTTAGGGTTTAAAGTATGAAGTAATACTCTTTTGTGTTTTTCTCCTTTTTGTGATTTTTTATGAAGAAATACTGATTTGTTTGTATGTTCTTTTAAGTTATGAATAAAAAATTCCTCTACTCTTTTCAAGAAGTGCCGTGGGATCTTTTACATCTACCTGAACTACCACCAGAACAGGCAGATGGGACCTTTGTTTAATGTCTCATCCAAAAGACAGCACCTCAGGAGTGCAGCAGTCCCCCTCATGCTGCACTGCAGTGTCAGTATTGGGATATTAACCCAAGTGCCTGGTGTGGGGATAGAACCCACAACCTTTTTGATCTCCCAGCCTCAGAGGCAAGTGTGCTACCTGCTGAGCCACTGACACTGATTTGGCTCCCCCCATCACCTCCCCGGATGGAACCCCTCTCGACCAGGTCACTAAATACAAATACCTGGGTGTTTGGCTTGACCCCCACCTATCCTTCACATTTCACATAGATGCAACAGTTGCTAAACTATGCCCCAAACTTGGAGTGTTATACTGGCACAGAGACTCCCTCCTGCTCCTTGCTCGACATCAAATCGTGTCTAAAATGATTCTCCCCATTACTGACTGTGGACGTGGTCTACAGCCCTGCCCTTGCAACCTCCCTATCTAACCTGGATACCCTCCTAAACTCCTTCTGCCACTTCGCTACCAACTCACCCATTAGAACCCATCACTGTGATCTATACCCCCCACTAGGACTGACTCTGCTGTCCCAGATGTTATATCCACTCCTTCAACCTTAAATCTAAATTTTGGTTCAACATGCTACTCTCCTACTTCTTGGATATTCTCTCCCCTGCCTCTGACCTCGCTTATCAATTGAGACACAGAAAAGAACTATCATTTTGCTTACCCCACCCATCCTCCTCCTCCTCTGGCAAGGCTGCTTTCTGCTTCAGACTCCCCAGCTTGTGGAACTCACTAGCCCCCTCCATAAGGAACTCTTCCTCTTATCACACCAGCAAACAACAACTACACTCCCTTCCTCCTCCCCCCTGCCTCTGTCCCAGATGACTTTCAACCTCCTCTCTACTGTCTCTCAAGTCTGCTGCCTCCTAAGCACTTACCACACTCTGCTTCTCATTGTATGCAATTTATATTTTTGTATTTCTCCAATCACTTGACAGGAGATGACTTACTCATGTTTGACTTACACTGTTGTTATGAATTTATCGCTGTAACAAATGTTCAGCCATCTCAATAGTCGTTAATGTTCAGTTCTGCTGTATAAGTTGATGTTATTTATGTCTTGTAAATTAATTGTATGTACTCCCATACCCCCCTCCCCTGGGTTGCACCTGGAATCTAGCCTCAGCTCAGTGTGCCTTTCTTGGTTATCAATTGTTCAAATAAATAAAATAAAAATAAATGATGGTAGTTACATTTCCCCAGATATCTTTGCTTGGAATTTGTTTCCTCTGAATTGCACAAATGTAAATGAAAATTATGGTTGAAGTTTGTGTAGATAACTTACACATAAGTTCATAAAAAAGTGACAGCACAGGTAATATGATTTTGTGACATGATATACAAACCTATAGGGCACAGTGCATGAACACAAGAACACATAACTCATTTCATAATGCAGTTGGACAAGTTTAACACTTACATTTACAATACAGTTTTGCTTTCCCCTTCATTACAGACCTTCAGCTGTTAAATTAGCATCAAATAATAGAACATTCTCATATATTCTATTAAAAAGTGATGCACGCAACTTGCAAAAGATGTTATGGACAAACAAGAAGCAAGAGTCCCTAAACAGTCAGTTCAAGTTATGGGAAATAAACTGACATAATTATGATTGGCATAGCTTCAGTATATAAGGTAAACACTCTGATAAGATTTGCAAGAGAAACTTAGTAGAGAATGCAAACTACGGAAATCACATGAGAACTTCACAGTAAATATTCACATGCTCCAAGATACCAAAAGAAGTGCATATAAAAACATAACCACAGTAATTCATGGAAATAGATTAAATTAGGAGTGGCAGAGTTCCAGATTAGATAAACATTTTTACTGGCTCTGGTAATAAAGTTGTTATGAGAGTGCTTAGTCCTCCCCATATCCAGTGACCACAGTTTCTTATTGCTGTACATGTGTTGTATCTTGCTGGTTATTTGGCTGGATCAGCTTAGTTCATTCTGTGGTTTATTTTCTTTAAAAACATTTACTTGTAATATCTCATCTGTGTCCATGCTGTATGAGACAAGGAAAAAAATTCTAAGGCTCATTCATATGGCATATCACTAACAATGATTCTCACTGCTTTTTTTCTGAGTGGATTCAAGTAATTTCATATTACCATACCAGTCCCTAAAAGAGGGTACCATACCAGAAGCTGTACTCCAGGATTGATCTAATCAGGGTCTTACATATCAAAACTAGTTTATTTCTGCTAAAGTCTACTCTTTGTAGGGCATTCAGAAAACAAACTGTGTTATTCACCTTGTCCAGAATGAATTCAACATGGGCATTCCATATCAGATCATTAGAAAGGATAACACCTAGCAATTTGACATGATTAACATCTGTTGTGGTTTCTTCCCCCCCATATTTTGTTTGTGCTCCTTGGGGCCATGGCAAGGGAGGTTCCCTTCTGCCAGCTACCACCACTCCCTTCCACTGTTATATGCTTCCCCAGTCAGTGTTAGTGAGGGCAACTCCACAGCTTTCCCACTGTGGCAGAGTCAGGAGGGGGTGGTCTGACCCCCCGAAGCACATAATACAGTTTCTTCACTCCGAGCTTCCTGGTGACGCAACAGGTGGAGATGTGGCCAGTGGGCATCATATGCCCTTGCTGAACCCATCCTTTTCCTCCAGTTTTCTCCCCTTAACTTCTTGGGGTCCATGGTAGCATGGTTGTGCATGTCTGTGCAGGTGCACATGCACGATGGATCCAGTGGTCCCAGCTCTGCACACCCTTGCCTAGTGCCTGGTTACCATTTTGTGTAGCACTACCACCAAGCCTCCACTCAGTGACAACCATGTGCAAGGAAGACCAATCTCCCCTACCCAAGAGAGGAGAGCTGCCTGTGGGCTGCTCAATCCTACTCCTTTCCCTCCCCTCCTGGGCCAACCCCTGGCAACCTGGCATCATTTCCGAACATGGATCGCTGGCATGGGAGAGGTAAGGCACTAAGTGCCTCAGGCCCCTGCACCATTGGGCCAGCAACTTCTGTTGTGTTTTGTTTACATTTAGCTCCCAGGACCACTGTTTGTTTCCAACACCCTTCCTCTGAGTCTCATAACCTGTGTTTTCAAACTGTAAAGAGCACTCCCTGGTGTTTCAGCACCCCATGTCAAATGTTTAACCAGTAAGTAATGACTATCTAAGCTTTTAAAGAGATCCTGATGCTGTTGTGGCAACTTTGAAAAAAATTAATATTTAGACACAATTTAGATTACATTTAATATTTTTTTGTTGTAATCCTCACTCTTACTTCTTTATTACTAAGAACATTTGCATGTAAACAGGATCAATGTCCTATCTGTTCTGGATGCTTGCCTACACCTGACATCACAGTTCTGTTTATGACATCACAATCTGTTGTTGTGGAGATAAATATGATGTCATAAACACAAGATTATGATAGTGGGAGTAGGCAAGCAGAAAAAGAAGATAAAGTCTAAGGAACAGTAATCCTCTTTGATAATAAGGGACAGTAATCCTCTTTGATGCAAGTGTCCTTAGTAATAAAGAAAAAAAAAGAATTATAGAAAATATATGAAATATGAATTGAATTGTGTCGAAATCTCCCCTTTTTTCCCCCAAGTTTTTCTGATGGTGTCAGGGGCTCTTTAAAATTCACAAAATAGAGCATGGATTGCTGTGCTTGTTTTTAAGTTACATGGTAAGACTTGATGCTTCCTGCTGGAACAAATTGGTAAAGGGTCCGAGTAGTTTTAATAGTTGCAAAACATCATGGTGTTAGGTGTTAACATGAGTGTGAAAGAAAAATATGAAACAAGGACACAACACTTGTCACGATGTTTGCATTATTTTCCCTCCAATGCAAAAAATAAGGTGCAAATTATTGGTACTATGGCAACCTCTTGAACCAACACTCCAAAAAGTGTGGTGAATTTTGGATCTTATGCATAGAACCATACAAATGCCATGTCATTTTCATAAAACCTTTTTGATAGTTGTAGAATATGGTTATGAACATAACAAAAGAAAGAAATATTTATTTATTTATTTTATTTACTTAACAAATCAGAAAGACCTTTGAGCCAAGGACTCTTTTACAGAGGTTCCACGTCAAGTCACAAGAATAGCAAATTACAATGGTTTCAGTAAGTAGTACAACATGAGGAAAGTAATTACATAAACAAAAGAACAATATGGCAAGATAAGTATTGTGTCAAGTGCAGCCAGTAGCCTTGTCTGAAGAGGGGTGAAAGAGATTACGAGGAGACAAGTACAGGGGGTGAACTGGGGGGTGGAAGGAGCAAAATAAGAGCAAGGAGGGAGATACCACAATGAAGCTTAAGCAGGAAAGACCCATGGTGGCGGTGGGTAGAGGGAGAGAACAAGGTGAGGAAACAGAGTAGAGAGAGGGGAAGTGGGAGTGGAGGGGTAAAGGAAGGGGGGATGAGGTAGGATGAAAAGAGGGCAGGAATGGAAAAGGGAAAGGGATAAGGGAGGAAGTGCTGCGAGTGGAATGGTGCAGCAACAGGATAGGGCTATACCGGGGCAAATGGTAAAATGTAAGGGTTGCCATGCTGCTTTTGGCTGTAGCAGTATTCTGAATGGCAGTTTCAGAGGTGGTCGACTTAGGAGAAAAGTTACTAACAGAAAGAAAAGTGATAAAAATAAATCATGTCAGACAGTCCTCAAAACAATGCAAATGTACACACAGACTGACAAGGACTTTACCATAAAAGAAACAACGTAAACCCAGGACAGACAGATGTGTACAAAAAGTGCCTCGAAAGATACCAACGTCTACAACTGTGGAAGCTGATTTCCTCTTTGCCGTCCTATTCTGATTCTATTTAGATCCATAGCTGGACATAACATAATTGGGCAAATCATTAATCTTATGAGTGTGTGTCTGCATGCAGTAAAACTGCCCAGCTACTTTGCAACTGTTTATTGTTTTTAAAAACCAGCTTTATTTTATGTTACTAAACCTTGCTGTTCAAAGTGTCATATTCTGGAACCCTGGTACTGAACAGGAACCAGGAAGAGGGATTGTAGTTCCTGAAAGGTTCCCTATAGGACTACAATTCGTGCACCGACTATTTTTGGTAAATGAAACATTGCTGGGGCTTTTAGTGTGCTGTTAAGTCACGCTTATGTGGTGAATTTTAACTTTTAACACTGTTTCTGCAGTAAACTGCTGCACTGTTCCCTGTGACCTTCCAGATCACTTCCTGGGGTCAGGGAGACTTATTTAAACAAGCCCCGCAGTGAGCGCAAGCAGAAAGATGCAGTACTGCATGCAAAAGTGTGTCTGCATGCAGTAAAACTGCCCTGCTACTTTGCAACTGTGTTTGTTTTTAAAAACAAGCTTTATTTTATTTTACTAAACCTTGCTGTGTCAAAGCATCATATTCTGGAGCCCTGGTACTGAACAGGAACCAGGAAGAGGGATTGTAGTTCTTGAAAGGTTCCCTATAGGACTACAATTCGAGCACTGACTGTATTTTTTGTAAATAAAACATTGTTGGGACTTTTAGTGTGCTGTTAAGCCATGCTTATGTGGTGAGTTTAAACTTTAAACACTGTTTTAGCTGTAAATTGCTGCTCTGCTCCTCATGACCGTCTAGATTACTTTCTGGGGTCAGGGAGACTTATTTAAACAAGCCCTGCAGTGAGTGGGGCAAGCCCAGGTGGGGCAAGTGCACCTGGCATGCAAAGACACACATGTCTGCATGTGTTTTGCATGTTTCATGGGTGTAGCTGGTGTAGTGGAAATATTAAACAGAAGACCTTTGCCAAAAAGGCTTAGCTGTGTGCCCCTAGATTGCAAGCCAACTACACTTGAAAGTACAAGATCAGCAGAGTCCTATTTAATTCCATAAACATTATCCTGATAACCAAAATAATATAGACCTATCGGGCAACATGGGTAGTATAATTGCTACACAGGTTGACTTTGTTGGAATAAAATGCAACACATGCATGATGTACTCTTTCAGTACAACCCTCAGAACTGATACACAATTTAAATGTGTAAAGTGCCCACAAAATGATGAGTTAGTACAAGACCTTGCACTGCTTAATGATAGGCTGGTTGCCTTGGAGACTAGCCAGAATGTGACAGCTATGAGACTTCATAATGATATTCCCTCAGCATGTCCCCTTAATTCAGCAGAAACTGATACAAATGCTAAACCTAAGTTAACTAAACCCCCACATCCAGCATCTCTTACTACTAATCCTATTATAAATAATAGGACAAGAATAAGGAAAGTCACTGATTCTAATGACACAGAATAAACCTAGTATCAGATACAAAGTACTAAAATGGTTAAAATGGGAAGGAGGGCAGACTGCTACCAGATTCCAATACAAAAGCGATTTGATCCACTGATAGATCTGGAAGAAACTTATGAACCCCCGCCCCCTACTTGTACTACTTCTATGGTCCCAAGTAACACTAGCATCACAATCCCAATAGAAACTACAGCTTTAACTACAGTAGATCATTTGTATGTTTCTGATAATCTCATGGACTTTGACATCAGCACCAATGAGCAGCATAAACAAATATTTGTTCTAGGGGACTCAATGATAAAACAATTGGACAGAGACATTTTCAACCTCGATAAAACCAATAGAACACTGTCAAGCTTCAGAGGCGTTAAAGTCTCTGACATTACCAAAATGATAAGGCCAATCTTAGGCAGTGACAAGCGCTCTCTGGTTATAATACATGCAGGTGTGAATAACATCATGAGCCAAAATATCCAGACTATTAAAGAAGAAATTGTTGGTCTTACTAATGTACTTATAGAACTAGACAGTCAAGTGGTGTTTTCTGAAATACTCCCTGTTCCTAGAGCTTTCAAATTCCAAATGGACAAAATAAGAAATATAAATAATTGGCTAAGAATATGGTGCCACACACAGCAACCTGGGTGTATCACCCATTGGGAAGAATTTATAGATAAAAGAGAGTTAATATGCAGGGACAGCCTACACCACAGGAAAAGGGTTCAATATTATTTACACAGCATATTAACTATTTTATTGAAAAAAATAAACTTGTAAACGGGGGCCTCAGGCTTCATTTGCCAGATGTACTTGATAAATCTGAGACTCCATCTTTGTATACTCAAGGGACTCCTAACGTAATTACTAATAAAAAATATCAGTATGTCTCATATGGCAAGATCTGCACAATCTAATAAAACAAACAAATCAATACAGGGCAATGAGATCAGAATCCTACTTTTAAATGCTAGAAGTCTACATAATAAAATAGATGAACTCTCATATGTACTTCAAAAAGATAATGTAGATATCTGCGGAGTCACTGAAACCTGGTACTCCTGACTCCAAGTGGGGCACAGATATAGAATTTGAATTTGAATTTGATGGCAGATAAGGACTGCTTGGCCCACCCAGTCTGCCCATTTCCCTACCTACTGGATAAGCTGCAGATCCTAGTTAACCAGCAGCCTACTTCTTTTTACCACCACCCCCCAGAATTGCCTTATGACTGTCCCATGCATGCTTGAATTCCACCACTGATTTTGACTCCACAACCTCCTCCGGAAGGCCGTTCCATACATCCACAACCCTCTCTGAAAAATACTTCCTCACATTACCTCTGGGCCTCCCCGTCTTCAAATTGTGCCCTCTTGTTCTTGCACACCTCTTTTTGAAAGATGCTGCCTCTTGGACTTTGTTGATTCCCGTGAGGTGGTTGAAAGTTTCTATCATGTCCCCCCTCCTCCTTTTCCTCGAGGCTATACATATTAAGCTCCTTAAGTCTCTCTTCATATGTCTTCTGGTGCAGATCCTGCACCATTTTAGTTGCCCTCCCTGGACGGCTTCCATCCTGTCTATGTCTTTGCGGAGATTGGGTCTCCAGAACTGCACACAGTACTCCAGATGGGGTCTCACCAGCTGTCTGTACAGAGGGATAATAACTTCTTGTTTTCTACTGGTGATGCCTCTCCCTATGCATCCCAGTAACCCCCCAGCCCTCCTTGCTGCCCTCCCTCTCACATTGCTTGCCCACCTTTAGGTCATCTGATATGACTACCCCCAGGTCCCTTTCCATTTTTGTTGTTGTTAGTATCTCACCCCCCATTGTGTACTCTTCCCCCTGGGTTTTTGTTTCCCAGGTGCATTACCTTGCACTTTTTAGCATTGAATCTAAGCTGCCATACATTTGACCATTCCTCTAACCTTGCCAAGTCCCTCTCATCCTTTCCACCCCACCTCTGTGCATCATCTCTGTTGCAGATCTTAGTGTCATCTGCAAAGAGACATATTTTCCTTCCAGTCCTTCTGCAATGTTGCTTATAAAGACATTGAAGAGGACCGTCCTAACATTGAACCCTGTGGTACCCCACTAGTAACCCTCCTTTCTTCTGAGTGGACTCCATTTACTATTACTCTCTGTGTCCTATTCTCCAGCCAATTCTTTACCCAGGCTGTCATCTTGGGACCCACTCCCAGGCTGGCTAACTTGTATATTAATCTTTTGTGTGGGACTGTGTCAAATGCCTTGTTAAAGTCTAGGTAGGCCATGTCCACAGCCCCTCCCTGATCTACTACTTTGGTCACCCAGTCAAAGAAATCTATCAGATTTGTCTGGCATAACCTTCCCACTGTGAATCCATGCTGCCTAGGGTCCTGTGCCCCTCTGGCCTCTAGATACTCGACAATTCTTTCCTTCAGAAGTGATTCCATCATTTTCCCTATCACTGAGGTTAAACTAACAGGTCTGTAGTTTCCTGCTTCTGCCTTGCTCCCACTTTTGTGAAGGGGAATCACATCTGCCCTCCTCCAGTCCTCGGGTACCACCCCATCCTCCCATGATTTGTTAAAAAGGGTAGTCAGTGGTGTCACTAGTTCTACCCTTAGCTCTTTAGAATTCTGGGATGAATCCCATCAGGCCCCATTGCTTTGTCCACCTTCAGTTTTAAGAGTTCTTTCAGAACCCTTTCTTCTGTAAATGGGCTGGTATCAACTTCTGTATCCAGAGTGTTACTACTGTTTGTTTTATGTACCTCCACCTCTTCATTTGTAAATACTGAGCAAAAATATTTGTTTAGTATCTCTGCCTTTTCACAGTCTCCCTCTGCCCACCCTCCCTCCCCTTTATTAAGCCTCACTATCCCTCCCTTGGTCTTCCTTTGCTCCCTGATGTACCTATAAAAGGTTTTATCCCCTTCTTAACTGAGTTGGCTATCTTTTCCTCGGTTTGGGCCTTTGCTGTTCTGACTGCCTTCCCAGCCTCCTTTTGCTTTAACTGATGCAGTTCTCTGTCCTGCTCCTTCTGATTCCTTGTACTTCCTGAATGTTTACTTTTCTCTTGAACCTTCACTGCCACTTCTTTGAGAACCATAGTGGTTTCTTACATCATCTTGTTTTGTTTATTTGCTTCACAAAAGGCTCGTTACCTCTGTGATGGCAGTTTTATTATTCCCCATTGTTCTTCCACCCTCCTTCCTGCCTATTTGCTAGTGCATTCCTTAGGCACTCACCCATTTTGGCAAAGTCAGCCCTCCTAAAGTCCAGTACTTTTGTCTTTGCATGGCTTGACTCTATTGCTGTGTTTATTGTGAGCCACACTGTTCTATGGTTGCTAGTTCCCAGATGGCTACCCACTTCTACATCTGTGATCCTCTCTCCATCTCCATTTGAGAGAATCAAGTCTAATATTGCTCCCTCTTGAGTGGGCTCCAGTACTAGTTGTCTCAAGGCATGCCCCTGTAGGGCATCTAGAATAACTGCACTCTTCAAGTGGCAGCTGCAACTGCACTCCAGTTAACATCTGGCATATTCAGATCACCCATCAACAATATCTCCCTTTTTCTGCCATTCTAAGTATACTTTCTATCATTTCCTGTCCATTTCCTCCCCTGAGAAGGTGTCTGTAACCCTGTGCGTATTGTGGTGCCATTGCCTGTCTCCAAATTTACCCATAGTGCTTCTTCTCCTCCCTGTTTACCCTTTTGTTCTGTTGCTTTTATTCCTTCCCTATGTAAAGAACTACTCTCCTCCTCTTTTACCCTCCCTGTCCCTCCTGTAGACAGTGTATCCTGGTATGTTTATGTCCCAGTCATGGTTTGTGTGTACCATGTTTCTGTGACTGCCACGATATCCATATGTTCCTCCTCCATCAAGGCCACTAATTCAGGAAGCTTGTTACCCGGACTATGGGCATTAGTACTCATTGCTCTCCATTTTTTGATGGCTTTACCTTCTGTTGCAGCATCCCCCACTGACCGTTCTACCCCAGTCTTTTTCTCATTTAGTACCCTGTTTTGTAGGGAGAGGCTGGGATTTTCCTGCTGCTTGTCAGTGCCTCCCCCTTTGACTAGTTTAAAAGCTTGCCAATGAAGCATTGTCCTACTGTTTATTTGATTTTCAGTGATGATCTAATCAAACTATGAACAACATTCCTGGGAGGCAGTATAGTGCAGTGGTTTAAGGCTCTGAGCTGCAAATCTGGTGACATCCAGCAGACCAGCCCTGGGTTTGAATCCCACAGCTTCCACTTGCAGACTGTGTGACCCTGAGCAAGTCACTTAACTTCCCTGTGCTCCCAGGTCGCACCTGTAAAAAAGCTTTCAGCTTAGTGTGCTAGTCCTGGTTAAACACCTAACAAAAACAAACAAACAAACAAAAAAAAAAACATTCCATGTCAGGATACCTGCTGTACACATCTGTTCCTGTAGGGAATTTCACACCCCTCCCAGTAGCACACTGCAAATGCTGGCTTGCTTCACCTATGACCTGGCAGGGCAGGTGTCTCAATCTACAGGGAGGCAGTGCAGCATAAGTGGTTAACAATACTGAGCTGCAAACCTGGAGAACTGAGTTTGAATCCCACAGTCACCACCTGCATATTGTGTGACCACGAGCAAGTCACTTAACTTCCCTGTGCTCCGAGGATGCATCTGGAAATGAGCCTCAGCTGAATGTGTTTTCCCAGACTAAAATTGTAACAATAAATAAATACAGTCAACAACTTCAGATGTTCCCATCACTTTTCAGGAATGCCAAAGCTTAAATCCCTAGGCTACTGCCAGGATAACCAAGATCTCCAACAAAGCAAAAACAGATAAACCGAAAGGCAGAAGCAAATCTCAAAACAGGAAAAGCAGTGTGGCCTAGTGGCTAGAGCACTAAACTGCAAAACAGATCATAGTTTCGAATCCCACCACAGAATCTAACCCACTGTATGACTTAACTCTGCTTTTTCTCATCCACCAGTCTTCTCATGGACATATTGTTCATCCACCATTTGCCCAGGATTATGGTTACTGGTAGGTGGCCTGCCATGTCAGTACTCTGTGTGTGTGTGTGTGTGTGTGTTGGGGACTGTTACAATGGCAGACCAGTATTGTTACCTCTAGTTCCTTGTTTCTCCCAGAGGGTGCTGGCATGCAATGATGTGCACATATCTGTGCTGGCTGCTGCCTCTTTCCCCTTTGGTATCCATCTGGTGTGCTGTCATATGGCTTCCACGAGGTGATAGCCAAGCAGTGGGATGCAGCCCCTCCCCAAGAGAAGAGCTGCTTTAGGATGTTCACTCCTCACCCTCACCAGTTTGCAAGCGACAGAGTCCATTTGTGAACTCGGGTCACTGATGCAGCGGGCGATTATGCTACTGCTGCGCTACTGTAACAACATTCACCAAATAACCTAGAGCAAGTCACTTGATCGCTTTACACTCCAGTCCATTCAGCTGTGCTATCACGCCCCAGGCACTTCAGGGAGGGCATGGAGGTGAGAGGAGGATTGCAGTACACAGAGAGGTCTGGGAGGATGACAAGGCTACCCATCACAAGCATTAATTCAGTTTGTAACTATCCCTTCCCATCTCATAAGCAATAACGAGCGGTCTCCTTGTTTGTTGTTTTTTTGTTTTTAATTCTTTGCCAGGCAGGTCCCACTTGGCCCAAGGCTTGTTTTCAGGGGCAACCCCATGAGCACTAGGGACATTAAAGGGGAACTAAAGTAAAAGTTATCAAAACAAAAAATGTTGTGCAAGGTGCTTTGGTCTGTAGGTGTAGTTCCTGTGTATTCTTCCCTTTGTCTGCTCTGCTGCAAGTAGTTTCTGTTTGTTTTTTTTATAAATTTCCCTGTTAGTTTTATGGCCTCTGGGGATCTCCATGTTAGCAGTTTTAAAGGCTCTTCTATTTCGTACAAGACCTCCTGTCCTGCGTGACAGTGATGCATTCAGAATAATTTATTCTGAGAGTAATAACTTCTGCAGCAGCAGTCTCTTGTTAGGAGCCTGATATTCTGGCTTCAACTAAGTAACTCTTTCTAATCCAAATCTTCCATTTGTTACTCATGCGTCTAGGTCTAGCTAGCAGGAGTGAATATTTTGTTTTTAAATATTTCCATTTTATTAGACTGCAGACAACCATAAAACACACACACACAATCGCCCCAGGCCACTAATGCTATAATTAGTGAAGACTCTGTCTCCTTACAGGCCCACTCAATTATTCCTCCGGTGCCTGCCATCTGTAAATTTTGCCTTCATTAGCGCTCCCTGGACAAGGACAGTTACTTAAAATCACAGCTCTACTGCAGTAAACTTGGTAAAATAAAACAGCCCTTGTTGAATAAATGGTCCTGGACACATCACCATCATATGGGACAGATGGCACTGTAGGAAAGAGAACAGCCATAAAAAACAGGAACATGGAGCTCCCCAGGAACATAAAACTAGCAGGCAAATAAAAAAAATGCTCCTTACAGCAAACATATAGCTGGGTATACTAAATATGTGAAAAATAGAACACAAATAAGGCCGGGGGTATCACTCTTTGTATTCACCATACTATTGGATCCCATGAGATAATCAAAAATGACACTTTTATTGATACTGAACTTATTTGGGTTAAGATTAAATGTGCAGATGGCCCATTAACAATTGGCTTAACCTGTCATTTTCCTAATCTTGACTCAAAAAGTAATGATAACTTTATGACATCAATTGAGCAAATGGAAGTCCTTGACAACTACATTCTTATGGAAGACTTTAATCTTCCAAATATTAACTGGCCAACTCTTATAGGTAATGGTACCCTTGAAAATAATTTCATTAACATTACTTTGCAACTTGATTTAGAACAACTCATTAGGACACCGGCCAGGAAAACAATATACTAGACTTAATCTTTACAAATATTAAAGATATTGGTAATCACCCCAATGTATTGGATCCTTTATGAGACAGCGACCATAGTAAAATTCTATGGATTATAAAACACTTTAAATCCGAACAATCTGGTGTTACCAAAATTAGAAATTTCAGTAAAGCAAATTATGAGGAAATTATAAAGTACCTTAAACACTGGAATTGGCAAAATGAACTTAAGCATTTAGATGCAATTCATATGTGGCAAACCATACATGCACACATTGAATGGTGCATCAGGTTGTGGGTACCTGACTGTATAAAGTATAATGATAATAAACAAAGGGTTCCAATATGGTGGATAATAATATAAAAAAGCAGATTAAAAGACAGAAAAGGGCATATAACAAGTATTAAAAAATCCCTCCAAAAGCGACTGGAATAAATTTAAAGAAAAAGCAAATAAAACAAAAAAAATTTAATAAGAATAGCCAAACAAAAACTTGAACTTAACTTGGATACTATAACTAAAGATAACAAAAAATGATTTTTAATTACATCGGATCAATCAAGGGTAAATCTGGGAGAGTTGGCCCACTAATGAAGGATCACCACCTAATTTCTGACAAATATGAAATGGCTGAAGTGTTAGAACACTTATTTCTCTAGTGTTTTCAAATCAAAAAAGATGCTAGTGAGATTATAAGCGATAAATGTGGAGTCAAAAACAATGGTGGAATTCAAGCATGCATGGGACAGTCATAAGGCAATTCTAGGGGTTGGGAGTAGGAAGAAGTAGGCTGCTGGTTAACTAGGATCTGCAACTTATCCATCAGGTAGGGAAATGGGCAGACTGGGTGGGCCAAGCGGTCCTTATCTGCCGTCAAATTCTATGTTTCTATGTTTCTAAATGTGATATACTTATAATCTTTATTCAGATAGAAATTTTGGATGCCATCAAAAGAACAAAAACAGATGCATCACCCGGACCTGACAACATACCCCCTTGTTTTATTAAAAATCTTTCAGATGAACTGTCAGGCATTCTTACTTTATTATTTAATACCTCAATTGCTGAGGGTCTGGCAATACCAGAATGGAAAGTTGCAACAGTCATACCCATACATAAAGGTGGAAGCAGACAAAACACTGTTAATTATTGATCGATAAGTCTCAGCTCATGTGTTTGGAAGTTAATGGAGAGACGTCTCCAGCATAAAATCAATATGCATTTTTTTTTCAGTTGTTTAACCAGGAATAGCACACTAAGCTGAAAGCTTTCTTACAGGAGTGACCTGGAAGCACAGGGAAGTTAAGTGACTTGCTCAGGGTCACACAGTATGCAAGTGGAAGCTGTGGGATTCAAACCCAGGTCTGGTCTGCTGGATGCCATCAGATTTGCAGCTCAGAGCCTTAAACCACTGTATCATACTGCCTCACAAATTTAAAAGATGCGGGCTTACAGGATATAACACAACATGGATTTACGTAGGGAAGATCTTGTCAGAGCAACCTTATAAGTTTCTTTGAACCAGTAAGCAATGCCCTGGATCTAGGCTTCCCTGTTGATATCATATTCTTAGACTATGCCAAAACCTTTGATTCTATATCCCATAAAATCCTAATTAACTTACTTGCACAAATGAAAATGCACAGTAACATTATAAAATGGATTGAATCATGGCCACAAAATAGACCGCAGCAAGTTGTCATCAGAGGTTAGAAATCTATATGGTCTCCAGTCACCAGTGGAGTGCCCCAAGGCTCTGTTTTGAGTCCCATATTATTTAACATTTTTATTGCAACCATGCAGACCTCCCAGGTGGTATGGATTAATAAATATGCTGATGACAGCAAACTGGGATGTATTGTAAACAAATTCTTCAGCTAAACTATTACAGAGTAATCTTAACAATCTTGCAATATGGGCGGATGAATATAAAATGACATTTAACGTCAGTAAATGCAAAGTCATGCATCTGGGAAAAATAACCGCTTAGCTGACTATACTCTAAATGGTACACAGCTTTAAACAATCACAACTGAAGGAGATTTAGGGGTCATTATTTTAAGTGACCGAAAGTTTAGTATCCAAACCAACATAACAGTTAAAAAATGTTATGGTATAATTGCATGTATACTTAAAAATATCAAGTGTAGGAAATCAGAAGTAATTGTTCCATTATATACTGGCCTAATCAGATCCCAGACAGAATACTGTACCCCCTTCTATTCCCCTACAACTACTGGTGAGAAAACCTTAGTTGAAAGAGTTCAAAGGAAAGTTACTAAGAAAATAAGTAACTTGTCAAACTTAAAGTACACTGATACGTTAAAATCCTTAGGTTTGTATTCCTTGGACTATAGATCTCTTAGGGGAGAATTATGTTTAGCCTATAGAGCCATACTTGACTCCATCTTGCTTGAAACTATTTGCTTAATGAAACAAGAAACTTTAAATAATACCCTTTCACATAAACTTAAACTTTTTGTTAACCGTAATAAAACTGTTAAAAGAAATAAGTATATTACACAGAGACTGCCACCTGTATGGAAATCCCTCCCCCACCATGTAGTTTCAAGTGACAACATTATCCAATTCAAACTTAGATTAGACAAACATCTGGACGATAGGAAATTTTTCCACCACCATTAGGACATATGGTGGCGAGTTCTATATGGGCTTGCCCTAGGACTTGTAAGCAACCTATGAACCTATATCTATATGAATTTACTTGTGTAAGTAAACCTGGTTCAACTGGATCATGAAAAAGAGGTGGGCTGCTATAGTGTAATGGTACAGATTTAAAAGAGATGGAGAAGGCTGTATACTAGGCTGAGAGGACCAGTCAGAGCAGTGTTTTTGGAAAACTCTAGTTTCTCAACACCGCTGCCTCATCGAAATTAAACTGAGGAATTTTAGCCAGTTCTAGTCAACAAGGTTATGTTAATTCCAAAAACCTTACCTGAACAGCTTGTGCCTTCAGTTTTTTGTGGTGCTCCATTCCGCAGCTTTGTTCTCTTAATTGCAGGGCTTGGAGTCAGATGGTGGGAGAAGACTGCTCCATGGAGAGAGTAGCGAGAGGCACGTCGGAATGGCCGGACACCACATAAAGGAGCATTCAACGGATATACAACAACAAGAGAAGAGAGCTGAAGGAGGAAAAAGAACATGAAGAAGGACAGTAGTTTTTTATAGAACTGCAAAACAGTATAATATACAGCAGTTTGACACACTAATTGTTGTTGAACAGCGTTACCAGTAACACTAGCAACATCAAAATATATTGTTGACTTTCTATATTTTCTCTCTATTTCTGGACATGTAGATACAGTCATACAAGGTTAGAAAGCTAGAATTAATTTAAAATTTGATATTGGAATTACTAAATTGTTTCATTATTATTTAAAATTTGCCTGTTGGAGGCTAACGTGACCCACTAATATAAAAACCGCATGCGCTGGCATCCAAGATTCAGATGTGTCATTTTCTAACACAGATACAGACACACAGCTAAGCTAGAGGAGACTAAAGGGTTGACTAGCTGATAAGCTGCAACTTATACAGAATATTCTGACTAGCGGTATTATTAGTGGTCGAAGCCAGGAAAGAAGCCAAAGTTGGAGTAGTATATAATAGAGATCTATAATATGGATGTAAATACAACATGGCTTAATTTAATAGCACATTTGAGAGACCACTCTAGTACCTAGAGGAGTTACAATAGTGCAGGATTGATAGCAAATACAGAAATAATTACTTTTACTTTGTTTACAATACTGCTGTTCAGATTGAGATGGTCTGCATTTTTCTTATATTTATTTGTATTTTATTGGGGTATATTTTATTTTTTCTTAGCACTTCGCTGCAAGATTATGTGCAGTATTTTGGTACCATACAGTATATGAAAAGGAAAAAGATCAGCTTTTGTGGAAAATCACATTAGCCTTACCCCTTCCCAGTCAGAATAACGCTACCAGAATAGCGCATGTAAAAAGAGCGCTAGTCTGAATACTGCTGCCATGAACAGTGAGAGGAGACTGACAGCACTTGCAGTATGTGCTCCTCAGGTTGCTGTCTGTGGTGCTGCCACAGGACGAGGGCAGCAGAATTCTGGAGGCTGGTTGAGCTGCTCCCATGGTGTGGAGGGCTGAGGCATGGAGCAGCTTGGCTGGGTGGTAGTGGAGACCAGGGTTCTAATCCTGATCTCCCTAGATTTTGCCTTTATCAGGACTTAATTTTTATGTTTGCTTGTGCTTATGTGCAAGAAACATTATGTGGCAGCTTAGGAGAGTAGCGGGTTGTGGAGGTGTGGCACTATGGCAGCCAATGGAGGCACTGCATTTGGGGGCTTGGCACTGATGGACCAATGGAGGCACAGTGTGCTAATGATGCTGGCTTCCAAAAGTGCCACCAAGTTGTAATGTTTTCATCGCAGCAATCGGGGCCACCTCATCATTGCAGCATCAGTCATTCCGCTCAATGAGGGAGCGACCCATCATTGTAGGGCAGAATGTTGCGTACTGTAATATTATTTGTGAATGTAGTGGCAAGCCATTGCCATGTTCACAAACAATGTTACAGAGCCCCCACTGCCGAGGGGGTGCTCAATCCCCCTCGGCATCATGTGCCCCTCAAAACAGTGTTTGTTTGCTGATAGGGGCCAATTCCCGTTGGCTTCAGTCCCCCCTTCCCAGTTTAATTTGCCAATGGGAGAGCCCACTCCCGTTAGCATAATGTCCCCCAAAAGTTGGTTTGTGATAAGGGGTGCCCAATCGCTCACCTCTGCCCCATTATGTGCTGATGGGGTCCCGAATCATATTTAGCTATAGCACCCCCAAAAATACTCGGGTGGCATGCTGGGAGCCCACCCTGTGTGCCAAATGTCCCTGTTAAACAAAAAATGGTCCCATAATTTTTTTCCCTGTAAATCAGAAAATGGTCCATTGTCGAGTCCAGTGGCCCCGCCCCCAACCTGCACCCACCCTCTGCGCACCCTGCCTCCCCACACCTACCCCATACTTACCTCCAGAGCCCAGCAAGATGATCTTCAGTGGACCGGGAAAATGTCTGCACTCTTCAAAGCCGACTGCAAACTGAAGAAATGCCGGTAAGCTGTATAATGGTATAAATAGGTTGTTTTCAACTTTGGTACATATCTCAGGCATTTTTTGGGAATTTTGGCTCCAAATTTTCAATATGGAGTTATTGGGACCCCTCCTCATGAATTCAGCCACTGTCATTATATTATTCGGTCCCGAAAGGTGATTTCACGGTCACTGCACAGAATCACCTTTTGGGACTGATTAACAACATGACAGTGCCAGTGTTCATGAGGTGGGCTCTCAAAAAGTCTATGTAAATTTGGTGAAAAAATCAAGAAATGACTGTTTCACAATGATACATTGTGCAGTTATTACGCTAAAGCATGGTCGAAATTTGCAATATTTTCATCCGGATTTTCAATATTGCCATTTTTCACACCTCCTATGAACAGTACAGCTGTCATTTTTCACATCCTGGCTGAAATGTGTTTTTGCACTGCCAGCACAGAATAGCACAGTCGCTGTGGGAAATCAGTGTTTGGGACACATTAAGAAATCACAGTGACACTGTTCATGAGCAGAGGTCCTAAAATACTGATGTTGAAACTTTGGCGATGAACATCCATAAAATGACTGTGTTGCACACATGCGTTGTGTAGTTTCCATGTGTACTCGGAAGTGTGAGCATTTTTAATATCCCCACTACAGATTTTCAACATTGCCATCTCTTCACACCTCCCTATGGATGGTACAGCTGTCATTCTTCACATCCTGCCCAATCTGTGTTTTCGTACATGTGGCACAGAATGGCATGGTTGCTATTGGAACTCAAAATTCGGGACACATTGACAAAATCACACTGCCACTCTTCAGGAGAAAAGGTCCCAAATGCTTTCATGAGGTGCAGTCACAGAAAGACCATGTTGAAAATTTGTAGTGCAAATAAAAACAAATGATGGGGGGGTTAGGGTTTCTAACCATAATGTCCCACCCTGTACAGACTGACAGGCATTGGGGTGTGCCTCTAGATTGCCGACTGTACTGCTCATGCCATCCCATCTCCACCTCCCCAGCCACTGACAGGCATCGAGGTGTACCTTGGACTCTTTGGCCCCAGACTTCACCCCATCCTCCTATGCTGCACCCATTTCAGTGTGTGTCCTTATGGAATGGGGTGACTATAAAGCCAAACACTCCAAGGCACACCTCAACATGTGTCGGTGTCTGCAGAATAGGGTGAAGTGACATTGCATGACCTCATGGGCAATGATCCAAACACTTAGCCCAATGTCTGTCTGTCTCTACAGGATGGAGGTGGGAGTTGGCGTGAAGTTCAATACTTCACTGTCATTTCTACTCTGCATCTGTCTCATTCCTGCATTTCCAATGCTAATACCAGCAAGCAAACATTCAGCATTAACAAATGTTTGTTTTTACAAGGGTTCGTGGAAACAGTGGTCTCATAATTTCATAATTTTCTTCTTGCTCTGTGATCTTCTCCCCCAGAGTTAGGATCTATTAGTCTGGGGGATGTGGTGGACAGACATGTATGTGTGTGCAAAACATAAAGTGCTGCCATTTTGACCAGTGCAGTTCTTGACTGCACTGTTTTCAGGGTTGCTATTCTGACCTAGTGCTGCAGTACCTGAAGCAAGATTATAAAAAGAGGGAAGGAACTGCTAAATCGACTGATACAACCTATGGCGAGCAAGCTCTGGAGTTTGGACCTATCTCAACCAAAGAAATAAGGCAGATATCTGGGGAATTAATTTTAAGAACCATTGAATGACTGATATATACATTATTGTTATTTAACATTCTTTCTTTTAATTGTTTTTACAATACTAACATTCAGAAAACACTTGCTCATTGGGGAAGGGTCTTTCAATAACTGTATATGTGCACCCATACTAATTTATCTGATAACTGAGTTTTAAACTATTTTGGGGCAGTCTTCTTAGTATATTTGTGACAGAAAAGAAGAAATAACTTGAGTATACATTACTTTCTAGATCAAATTAAATTGTGGTAACTGATGAAAAGTGGCAAACGGAGAGGATAATATAACACCATTAACACAAGATATGAATTTGAAATTAAGAAATGCAAAAATAATTGAGAAAAATAAGATTAATGATGAAAAAGGGAAAAGAAAGATCACAGAATATGTGGCCAGGAATAGAAAAAGTAAAAGCCTCAATATTAGTCCAAGGACATTGTCACCGAAAGGAGATAGGAATAATGCAATAGAAGGAGTAAGTGAAGGTGAGACTTATGTATTGGAAGCAATTAAGGATTTTGAGTCACAGAAATTGATGGAAAAAATGACTAAGACAGGTGAACAGGATTTAAAAGAAATCATACTTGAACATGGAACTAGATTTAAAAAATAGGACTTTATTCAATGGACTATAGGCGTCTTCATGGTGATTTATGTTTAACATACAAAGCATTTCAGAATGATATAATTTTTGAAACTATAGGATTGGAAAAGAATAAAAATACTAAAACAACTAGATCTCATACATTAAAACTCAAAGGTACTAATAATAATACAATCAAAAGAAATAATTGGTACACACAAAGGATTGTTAATACTTGGAACAATTTACCATCAATTGTGGTTTTTAGTAAATCTATATCCTCATTTAAAAATAATTTAGACAATCATAATGGTGACTTAAAATATAGCTTCCACCCATAATAGGGTGGCGTGTTCATGAAAGGTAGAAATACCTACTGAACTCGTACTAATCTATGAACCTATGAACATAGTAATACAGATTCTAAGGACATAATAGGAACTAAATCAACAGATATGAGAAATAAAAATAAAAATGAATATTTAGAGGATTTTAAGCATTTTATAACACCTTACATAGCAAAGAACAAGGGACAAGATAAGGAAGAAAAACCTAAGGCCAAATTGGTCCTAAGTTTTCAAGAAATAACAGAAAATTCAGAAAACCCGATCTCATAGGAATCAGATTTAGATTTAATGAATACATATATAGGACAAACAAACATATTCATTAGCAAACAATTGCAACAAATTAAATCAGTACTTGTGGCAACAAACATGCCGATGGGGAAATCTGCTGCAAATTAGAGAATCAACAGGAAAAATTAACAATAGAAGAGCAACAGGAGAGACAAAGTCACAAATACACAGAGGCACAGGATATAAGATGAAGAACTAAAACAATTAAACAAATAACCAAAGAAGTGGCAGATAAAAAATATAAGGAAGTGAATGAGTTTATAGGTAAATATAAACATGACCAAGAAGCAGGGAAAGGACCAATGGATAAAGTATATATGCAAAGTAGTAAAGCAAATAATAATAATAAAAAAACACTAAGAGATAAAAAGGCAATACAGACAGCAGAAAAAAGCAGATACAAGTAAAGGAAAGATACATGAGAGAAGAAGAAAACAGAAAGGAAGAAGAGACAAGTTAGAGGAAAAACTATACAAGAAAAGAAGAAAAGTTACCAACAATTTTTCTAAAGGGAATACCTAAAGCTAGACAATATACTCCATTGTTGCTAAGAATAAAAGTAAATAACATCTTGAACGAAATACTGAGAAAAAATGTAACATGGGAGGCTATTACTTCAGTCTATAGATACAGAGTAGAACCAAATAAAGAACATATTTGCATAGTGACAAAAATGCAGAAATAAGAAAATAAATAATAAGTGTAGTTGAAGAAATGAATGACATAGGAATACAGATGGATGTTACATTAGAAAATGTAAAATGTACAAGAGGACCGAAAGATATCCAGGAAAATGAACATAAAGGAAAACAGCAAACTATAGTAAAATATCTTATAAAACCAATGACCATAGAACAGAGGGGTGGATAACAGGAAGAAAACAGAGGGGCCAGAGAATAAATCAGGAAGTAATTTGGAATACGAACATACGAAATTTGCCAGCAGATAAAGGCCTAGAGGTCTATCAAGTCTGCTCAAATGTGCAGCTAGCACCCCTTATTTTGCAGCTACCCTTCCCTTCCGCCTTTCTCCTTCATTGACCCTCCCCCTTGTCCTGTCCCATCCCCTTTAGAAGCAGTCCACTGTTCTACTGGATACCACTTCTGCAGGTAACACATTCCACCCAGCCACCCCCTCTCTGTAAAAAAGTGTCTCATCATCTCCCTCCTGAACCTTCCTCCCTCCAGTCTCATATCATGGCCCCTGGTGTCCCTCCCCTCCCTTACTTTGAACAGCCCCTCTGTACCTGTCTTGTTTATTCCTTTCATGTACTTAAAGGTTTCAATCATGTCCCCCCGTCCCTCCTCTCCTCCAGTGAGTACATGTTAAATTCCCTCAGCCTCCTCTCGTATGATAAGTCCTCCAGCCCCTTGATCATCTTTGTTGCCCAGCGTTGCACCCCCTCCAGTAACTTAATGTCCCTCTTCAGATACGGGTGCCAGTACTGCATGCAGTACTCCAGGTGCGGTCTAACTAATGACCTATACAGTGGCAGAATCACCTCTTCCCTCCTCGAGGATATACCCCTTGCAATACAACCCAGTATTTTGTTGGCCTTTGCAGCTGCCTTCCTACATTGTGCTGAGTTGTTCATTGACCATGTAATGAGCACCCCCAGATCCTTATCCTCTCTGTCTGGGCTAGCTGCACTCCCCCCTGCTGGTAACTCCTCCTTGGGTTCTTCACATCCCAAAATGCAGCACCTTGCACTTTTGGCATTAAACCACAGTTGCCATGTGTCTGACCAGGTTTCAAGCTTTGCCAGATCATCCTGCAACCCCTGCCATCCCCCTAGGTCATCCACCACTGCTTCTACCTTGGTATCATCAGCAAACAGACTGATTTTGCTCTTGATGTCCAATGATATGTCTGCAATGAATATCTCAAACAACACTGGTCCCAACACTGAGCCCTGTGGAACACTGCTCGTCACTACCCTCTGGTGTGAGAGTTCCCCACCGACCACCTCCCTCTGTTGCCTTCCCTGATGCCAGTTCCCTACCCATCTCACCAGCTTTGCACCTGCCCCTGTGCCTACTAACTTACTTCCCAGCCTTCCATGCGGCACCAAGTCGAATGCCTTACTGAAGTCCAGGTACAGGACATCCACTGCATAGCCCCTGTCCAGTTGCCTAGTTACCCAGTCATAGAACTCCACCAGGTTGGTTTCGCAGGATCTGCCCCATATGAAGCCATGCTGTCTACTGCCCTGTAGTCCTTTGGCCTCTAGGAGGGCCACCAGCCTTTCCTTCAGGATAGTCTCCATTAGCTTACCCATGATGGATGTGAGGCTCACTGGTCTGTAGTTTCCTGGTTCATCCTTGGGGCCACTCTTGTGGAGGGACACCACATGAACCATCCTCCAGTCCTGTGGTACACACCCTGAATGTAGTGAGGCATTAAATAGGTCTGCCAAAGGTCCTTCAAGGACCTCTGCCAGCTCTTTCAGCACCCTGGGGTGGATGCCATCTGGGCCTGGCACCTTATCCACCCTCAGTGCCTTCAAACCCTCCCAAAATCTGTCCTCCATGATTTCCCCATCTGTCACCCTTCCCCCCCTGTTTCTGACATTTATCCCCCCTTGGGTGTCACCCCCTCTTCTCTTTAGTAAATACTGAGCAGAAGTACTCATTTAGTGCTTCTACCTTATCGCACCCTGCTTCCACCCAACCCTCCTTCCTAATCCTTACTATGTGATCCTTACAGCTCCTTTTCTCCCTGATGTACCTAAAGAAGTCCTTCTCCCCCTTCTTAATGCCTTGTGCCATCCTGAGTTCCGTAGATTCCTTGGCTCCCCTTACTGCCCTTGTCACCTCCTTCAATTCCGTCAAGTACTCCTTCTTGTCCTCCCCCTCCCTGTTTTCTTGTACTTCCTAAAGGCAGCTCTTTTCCTCCTTACCTTTTCCATGATCTCCTTGCTCAACCTGCACAGTTTCTTAGCTCTAGCCTTCTTGCTCTGGGCCTTGCAGGTTTTGGTTGCCTCCACTATCCCCAGCTTTATGAGATCCCACTTCTGGATAGTGTCCATACTTGAATGAATTCTGGCCAGGTACACTTTTACCACTTCCCCTATCCTCCCAAAGTCAGCCCTCCTGAAGTCCAGCACACTTGTGCCAGATTCCACTCCTTCCTTGCCCATATCCAATGTGAGCCATACTGAGTGGTGGTCACTCCCTGACAGTGGTTCCTCCACTGTAAGTTCTCTCACAAAGTCCCCATTTGCCAGCACAAGCTCAAGGGTATTCCCTAACCTGGTTGGTTCACTGACCATTTGCAGCAGGAAGCTGTCCTGGAAGGCATCCAACAGTACCTGCTCCCTTCTGTTCCTGGTTGTTGGGGTACTCCAGTCCACTCCTGGCATGTTGAAGTCCCCCACAATCACCACATTACCCTTCTCGCAGGTCCTTCTGATCTCACCCACTAGTTCCCTGTCTAACTCCTCCGTCTGAGATGGCAGCCTGTACACCACTCCAATTCTAAGAATCCTGTTCTTGGAATCCTGGATTTGCATCCAAATTGACTCCGTACTACCCTCCTCCCCTTCCTCCCTTACACACTTCAGCCCTTCCTTCACATATAGTGCCACACCCCCTCCTTTCCAAATCACCCTGTCCCTACGAAATAACCTGTACCTTGGTACAGACAGGTCCCAGTCATTGTATTGGGTGGCCCATGTTTCTGTGATCGCTGCAATGTCCACCTCTCCCTCTGCCATGAGCACCTGTAACTCTGCAGTTTTCCTCCCAAGGCTCCTAGCATTAAGGGTAACCACCTTCCACCCTTTCCTCCCTCCCATCCTGCCCTCCTTTACTAGCATCACCAATAGTACTTATCATTTGTCCTTTGTCATTGTTATGGTGGGGTAAGCTCATATGGTTTCCCAACCTGTGGTCTCTGCATGTCTCTTGCCCAATTGCCACCCCTCGCTCCTAGTTTAAATTCCCTACTTCCTCTATGTACTCCTCCATCCTCTGTTTCAACACTTTCTTTCCCTCCTCACTCCAGTGTAGTCTGTCCTTGCATAGAGACTACTGTCCTCCCAGGTCCCTCCCCACCCCCAATAGCCCATACCCTTTAGCACAACACCAGGTTCTTAGTCATCCATTAAATTCCTCTATTCTCAGCTTTCTTGTTGTGCTTTCCTTGAGCACTGGAAGTATCTCTGAAAAAGTTACTGATCTTCCTGCCCCCTCACATAATTGTGCTAGTTCCTCAAACCTCCTCTGGACTATATTTACTGTCTTGTCAGCCAGGTCATTTGTCTCAAGATGTATAATTAAATTAGGCTTGTCCCTACCCCTTCTAGCATATTTCAGAACAGATTGTGCCACCCCTTCCACTGTCATTCCTGGCATGGCCTCCACCCAAATGTGACTATGCCTCTCCCCCCTTGCTACTCCACCTGACTCCTCTTAGTATTGAGTCCCCCAGCACTAAGATTCCACCACTCTTACTCCCTGCTTGCTTCCATTCATCTCCCCCTCTCATTTACGGCTCCTCTTCTTTCTCCTGCACATTATTTCCCCCTTTTTCCCCTGTTGCAGTTCTCCCAGCAGAACTTCCCTCCGCTCTGGTTTGGTCCAGGCATTTATCAATTACTCCTCTAATTTCATCATTTCCCTCCTCCACCTTCTTCCTCTCTAGCAATGCAAAACTATTTTCTGAAGACCTTTCACAAATGCCCACTCCCTCTCTCTTCATAGTAACCTGTTCTCTCCTTTCCACTCCATGACTTTTGCCACTTCTTCACCTCCCCTCACAAGTCCCTATCTCCTCCTTCCATTTGTCTTTTGTCTCCTGACCTGATTTCCCTGGCAATCGTTCTTCCTGGCCTGGGCCCCCTTGTCCCTGCTTCCCTTCTTCTGACCCTCTCCTCACCACTGTTGGCATAAATCACCCTCCTTCAACTCCCATTCTTCCTCCCTCCAGTAGTGGGCTAAACCCACCCCCAGTCTGCCTTGCCTGTCTTAGTTCCTCTTGCAGATCCTCAATCTCCTTTCTGAGTTTCTCTATGTGGTTGCACACTAAACATCCTCCCACACTCCAGGAAATTTTTAGAAAGATTGGTGCTCCGCAGTTGTTGCAGCCTACCACCCTACCCATTGCTGTTGTTGCCCACCAGTGACCCCCTACCCTTCCAGATGCAGGATACCAAACACTCCCCCAGTCTCCCCTCTCCCCCATCAGTGCAAAACATTCTTTTCTTAATTTCCTTACCCCCTTTGTTGTATACGTTTAGATAGATTGAGCAACTGCTTTTTATATTCCTAACCTTCCTATCCAAACTCAAAAGCAGATTTTAAGTAGCTATTGCACAACCTTATTCAAACTTCTACTCCTCCTTTCCACAATGCAATAGCGATAGCAGTGAATCAGAAATGGATAGTAGCATGATGGAAAATGAGGGAAATAGATTTAAATTGAAAGTATCAGTGCATAATAGATATGATACACTGATAGAAAACTCTATAGACTCAAATGTCTTTTGTAACATGATGTATAATAATAATTGAATGGAAACAAGGGACATCTAGCCACAAAATCAGTATCTGGTAAAAATAGCAAGCTGGAATATTGCAGGTTTAAGTGACAAATTACCAGATGGATCTCTACATAAATTTATGGAAAAATTAGATATAATACTATTACAAGAAACCTGGCTAAATAAATTGACAAATGCAAGTTTACAAGGTTTTCAGAAGTTTGAGAATCCAGCTATAGAAGGCAAATTGAAGGGTAGGAACAAAGGTGGCTTGATGATCCTTGTAAGTACAAGTAGAAATTGGAAAGTTAGGGAATGTAGAACATCAAATAATGGAAACTGGATGGTGACAGAAGTAATGTGCAATAAGGAAAATTGTTTTGTTATAATTAATGTGTACTTTCCACCTTACTTTACAAAGGAAGAATTTGACACACAAATAAAGTCAGTATCAGATTTTATGGATGAACATTGGACAAAAGAAAGCTATAATTATTTTCTTATTATGGGTGATTGGAAAGCCTGAATAGGAGATCTGAATGAGTTTATTAATTATGTAGATTTAGATGGATACATGAACATACCACTTCATATTTCTAGAGATACATAGGTTAATTCTAAAGGATTAACTGTTATGAAATTCATTTTAGAACAAAATGTATGTATTCTGAATGGAAGGTGTGGTAAGGATCACTCAGGTGGTATTACATTTCCAACAAAAAGAGGTGGATCAACAATAGACCTAGTAGCAATAGATAACTTATGGCATGGTAACGTTAGATCCCTAGAAATTTTACAGGAATCATTATCTGACCATTTCCCAGTACAAATAAATCTAGAGCTAAGAACTGGCAAAATGAAAGAATAAATAATAAGTTAAAGATAGAACATGAGACAGAAACAAGGAAACATATGCTTCTGGTAAAAAAAAAAGTCAGATGGGATCTGTTACAAAGGGAAAAAGTTGAGAAATTACAGAAGGACCAGATGGAATTGTATTAAATGATCAATTATTATACAGTGCTGATAATGAGCTATTGGAATAATATGGAAAGATAATAGAATATTTTATAACTAACATCAGACAGGATGCTAGATTGTTCTCTATTAGCACCCAGTTAGTGAGAAAAGCTGTATGGTATGACAGAGAATGTAACCATTTGAAGAGAACTATAAATAAGATAGCTTGGATGACATAGAAGTCCCACAACTTGGATTATTATAGGGCTTTAATTATTTGAGACAGGAATATAAGGCTTTAATAAAAAATAAAAATATAACAAATATCTTTTGACAGAATTACAGAATTCCATTAAAAAAAGATAACCAGGCATTTTAGAATATTATTTCCGATGCACATCGAACACTTTTTTAAATATAGAGGGTAATGTGTTAGCAAATGAATGGGAACACTTATATAAAGAGTTATATGCAGTTATATCAAAAGAAAGCAAAAGTATGATAACAAGTCTAAAAATATAGACAACAGAGAAAAAAAACTGAAAATAAAAAGATCTATGAGACAATAACAATTGGAATGACAAAAGATTATATAATGGAACACAGGAAGAATAAAGCGCCAGGAATAGATGGCATACCAGCTGAGCTATTCCAATATAATGTAGACTGTTGGGCTGAAATATTGAACAGAATATTTGTATACACAATAAAGACAGAAAATATACCAGAGCAAAATAGGAACAGATGATAGGATACTAAAATGGATCAACAATTGGTTAGAAAATAGGGAACAAATGGTTAGAGTTCTGGGCTCCTATTCAGGAACAGGGAGAGTTACAAGTGGGGTGCCTTAGGGCTTGGTCCTGGGACCAGTACTATTTTCTCTATACATAAGTGATCTCCAGCATGATATTAATAGTTGGGTAGTCAAATTTGCAGATGACATAAAGTTAGGGGGCTGTGTAAGTAATACAGAGGAAATTTAAAGATTGTAAGTAGACTAAAAGTAAATTGAGTATTGATCCATGATAAATAACATGCCATTCAGTGTGGATTAATGTTCAGTAATGCATATGGGAAAAAAATAATGCCTATGCTGAGTATAGACTCAACAGGAAAACTTTAAAAACAGTCCAAACTGAGAGAAATTGTGGAATTAAAATTGATAGTGAGTTAAATTTTAAACAACAATGTACAGAGGTAATACAAAAGGCAAACTTGACAATCAAGAACATAAAAAGGAGTTTTGTGAATAAAAGTAGAGAATGTATGCTATCATTATATCAGACATACGTTAGGCCACATACAGACTTTGGTTCTCTATTACAGAATCCATATACTAGAGGGGAAATTAATAGATTGGACCGGGTCCAGAGGAGATACATGAAATTGATTACTGCAATACAAAATTATTAGTTACACGAATAGACTAACAAGGTTGGGCCTATTTTCATTGGAACAGAGAAGAATGAGAGGGGATCTGCTGTTGTTGTTTAAGGTAATAAAGGCTGCAGAACTAATGGAGGAATTGAACACCACAGTTATGCAGAAGCCTGAATGGTTAAGGAGACACAGATGGCAGATTAAAACAGAGAAATAAACAAGAATAACAGATACAATTTTTATCTTAATAGGACAGGAAAGATATGGAATCAGTTGTCAAATCAAGTAGTATCAAGTACTTCATTGAATATTTTGAAGAGGGCAATAGATAGCCTTATTTTAAATAAGGGATGGACATGGACACACTGATGCGGGGAATGGAGGTTATGGGCATCTATCAGCCTTTTTCCATTCTATAATCAGTATAAGTACCAGAAGAATGGCATATAGCAGAAATAATACCTATTTATAAAAAAGGTAATAGACGAGATCCAACTAATTACGGGCCAATTGCCTTGCAGTGCATCTCCTCTAAGATATTTTGCTGGTATCTTTTTGATGAGTTAAATACATGGGTAAAAGACTGTAACATCTTAAGCATGAGACAATTTGATTTTAGAGAAACTTATTCCACCACAGACAGTATATATGTATTGGACCATTTAATTAGAAGAGCAAATGCAAACAACTAACAGCTGTACTTAGCATTTTTGGATATAGCCTCTGCATTTGATAAAGTTGACAGATGAAGTTGACAGGAAATCCTGCAAAAATGGTCAGTAGATAATAAGCTGTTAATGCTTATAAAGAAACTGCATACAGAGACAGAAATACAAATAAGATATAGTACTAAAGGAGATCTGACTAATACAACAAACACATTTAAAGTAGTAAAAGAAGGATGTTTGCTATCACCACTCATATTCAATCTGTATATTGATCAGATAAGTTATCATCTAGACACCTGTGATATGGATGCTTCAGTAGTAAAGGATAATAAAATAAATACATTAATGTATGCAGACGTTGCAATCTTGATTACTAAAACCCCAAAAGGGTTGCAATTAGCCTTAAATAAAATTCTAGAAACTCTGAAGATGTTAAAATTAAAATTAAATATTCAGAAAACTAAAATCTTGGTAATCAATAGATCAAAAATTTAAGTGTGAACTGGATGACAGAAAATGAAAAATTAGAAGAGGTCAATCAACATAATTATTTAGGAATTATAACTGATGCAAGAAAGGGTTGGAGAACACAAACAGAAACAACTAAAACAAGAGCAAGGCAAGTAGTGCTAGCAATAAACAAACTGTCAAAAGAATATATTAATAACTCTGCAAAAGCAATGCTAGACATATACTATATGAAAGTAAATTCTATGACGTTATATGGCAGTGAATTTGGGGACAGACCAAATGGATAAATCTCCTTGAACCTATACAAAATATATACATAAGGCTAATACTTGGACTTCCACAATTTATTCCAGCAGAAATGTTAAGAGTGGAAATAGGATTAAGTTCACTACAAACACAAGTTGAATGTAGATAGGCCAGTTATTTCCTAAGGGCATATAAATACAGAAATGAGTTAATCAAAAGTTGCTGGGAGGACAGCCTAGAACTTGGTGATCAAATTACTGAGTATAAACAATGGACGTGGATGAGAAATTTAGAACAGAAATTAAGGAACAGAGGAATGGAAACAACAATTAAAAATAGAAATATACAAGAATTAACTCTCTACTGTGAGGAAGCAAAAACATAAATTATTATGTATAAAGAAAAAGATATGGAGCACTTAAATACAAATAATTTTAAAGAATATACAAAGTTGAAAAACAAACACTGTAGGGAAGCTTATAGTAACAAATGTGATATTAGTTTACATGTCAGAGCAATAGCTAGACTTTGATTTAACATAAATTTTGGAATATATACAGTACATATAACATAAATTGGCCTAATTTTCAAAAAGGGGTAGACTGTAAGAGCGGATGCTCAGGGGAGATAACTACTAAGCATATTTTATTTGAATGTAGTCACCTACAACAAATTCGAAAGAGATGTTTGGGTAATATTTTGAAGAAATGCCACAATTTTATTGATCAAGATAAATCAGCATATTTATTGAATACTGGAAATGTGATGATATTGTATTGCGTATCTAGATATGTGATGCTGTATACAATGTTTTTAAGTATTGATAGACTCTTTGGAAATTACTGTATAGGATTATTTTGATGTGAAACCTATGTAATACACTGTAACTTAAAATTTGACTTTGACTTGTGTCAGTAAACAGCCATAAAAAAACATTTTCAGGTACATCAGAAAATGTAAATCTGAAACACCAGAGAGCATTTGAATTTCTAATTGTATTTTTTCAGTCCAGCTTCTAACATATCAAAACCCTTTTGTAGGTTGACGTCATTATTTTTGGGGTGATGTCCACAGCACAGTACGATGTAATTCAGTATATTACTTTGTTATCCTGGAACTCCACAGGCTACCAGTAATATAATGTTGCACTGACCCCTGGGAATGAGTCTCCCCCCCAATGTGTGGCCTGCCTTTAGCTCCAGTGGCACTGGATGTGGTGGGACAGTAAAGGGTGTTCTCTGCTCAACTAATCAGCATTTTTTTTCTCACCATGCTTTTCTCTAGGATTCAGTCATACTGTGATGCTCATAGTTAAGCATCTGTACGTGGGCAGTCAGTGCCAGTATCAGCAGCATCCCATCCCTCCCTCAGTCTGCTGACCATAGCCACACAGTGACACAGCCTTCGATAGATGGCAGTCGGAAGACAGGCCATGCAATCCATCCTCCCCAAAGGAGATCTGTTATTAGGAAACTTGTTGCTCCTTCTGTGTCTGACCCCTATGACACAGATTTGCTTCTGAATCCAGGTCACCAACATAGCAAGAGGTAGCACTATGCTGCGCTACTGGGCTGACTGTATATCACCATGTCAGCTGCTCTTATAGGACCCGATCATCAAAGATCATCCAGCTATTCCCCAAAACCTCATGTCTAGACGTGTATCTCACGCAGCTCTGGATGATCATGTGACTGGTGACATCTAAATACCTTGAACTCTCTGCTCCATGTGTGGACAGTACTACAGAGAAGGAAGTTGTGCTGAAAGGAATAAGTGGTCCCTCTGGAGTGACCTGACTTTGGTTCATATCCTTGCCTGGCCAGCGATGTGGAGGCATCACACACTCAGAGTGAGGCTGGTAGGAGAGTTTGAAAGTATGGTTGCACTCACCCACCCTTCCAATGGCCCTGACTGAGGTTCTAAGAGTTTGGTTTTCAGGACCATGCCTTGGGGAGAGATAAGGGAGCTTAGTGGAAAAAATACCCTAGCAGACCCAAAGCCACCCTGCTTCCCTTATGCCAAAGTAGGTCCCTACAAACTCCTTCTGTGTCTTCCTGTCACCTTTTCCTGGAACTTGGCCATATTTATTTATTTAAAATTTGGTAACTGGGAAAGACACACTGAGCCAATGCTCATTTCCAGGTGCAACCCTGTGGAAAGGGGATAAGGAAAGAAGTACGTACAGTACAAAACAATTATTTGAATCAAACAAAAAATAAGTACAAATACAGAGTGAAAATACACAATTGAGGTCAGCTAACTGCAGACCCAAACACAGTGACTACAATACTTTTGATCAGCACTAAGCAATTTAAAATGTATGAGACAAATTAAACACAAGAAGGGGAGAGTTCTTATTTCATTCTATCCCCCTTCCAGCTTAATTAAGGTAATGTCCACTCTCAATTTCTTTACAAACTAGCTTCTTTATTTAGCTCCAGCACTCCAAATGATCCCAGGAAGGCAGAGGTCACATCCTTCACAAATAAATAAAGCAGCTCCATGAGGCTAGCTAACTTTGTACAATTCATCCTGACTGGAACTTCAGAGCAGCATATCAAATACAGGCAGGACAACAGGTCTCCTTCGCTTTTCCCTACTTGGATGGTTCACCCAAGGACCTCCTTTCTCAGAAACACACAGGCTCCTTGCTCACTAGACTGGTAAGCCAAATCTTTTTCTCTACTCTATTCTGGATTGCACATAAAACTCTGGCACTGGTTGCTGCCCCAGCTCCAGTGCTAGAAAGAGTGCTGCCTCCCCCACCTGACCTCTGGACCTCACCTACATCACCAGGGGTGCCAGGATTTTTTTTCTGCAACCCAGGCCCTGCAACCCTTCATTCTCCCTCTACAATGATCCTGCTCATGAAGGTGCTCCCTCTCTCATAGCAACCTCTCTTTCTTTGCAGCTCAGCCTGTTCAACTGGTGCAGTGGCCCTTAAACCCAGCCCTGCTCCAGTACCTGTGCCCCTTGCTTCAAGTTGATCTGCTATGAGAGAGGCCCTGTCATCACCCAGGCCTCTTGGAGCAGCCTAAAACCCTTTTAGCAGTGCCACTCTCTTCTGCTTCAAGCTGACCCTTTTTTGGGGGGAGGGTACCCTTGTCCAGGCCCATGTCCCTACACATTACTCCTGGGCTTGCAGTAAGCTCCAACCAGTGGCCACCCTCCAAGGTCTGTTCTGTGACCTGTGACCCACCTGGTCCTTTAATGCTGGCACCTCGGGACCTGTCCCTCCAAACGGGCTGCAAATTTTGGGTGAAGGGCCAACTGCCCTCAGGCCACCCTGGGTACTGGAGAAAACCACTGCCACCTGCCTTTCCCCTGTGGGAACCCTGCCACCATCCCCACAGCCCAGGCAGCTTGAGCAACTACCTCATGGGGATATCTAAGGACTCCTTGCTTATCCTGGCCTCCTAACTGCCACCTGCACCTCCCTTTCCCCCAACGACGCAGGACCTGGCTAACCATCCCTCCCAATGGAGCTTCCTTCCTGGCTCCTCGACGCCACGTTGCTGTATGGGGCAACTCTATCTACCATTTCGGGGGGATCTCCCCCCTTCTGGCCCATCAGGACTGCCAAGCTCCCATGATTCTGCCTGCTGTGCCCCTCCAGCCCCAGGCCTACTGCCCGGACTGGAAAAGGCCCCGAAACTGCCTGTTCTTGCCTTATATACCTCTCTAAACCTACTCTGTGCTGACACCTTAAGGAATGCAGCAGGTACTAACTCCCAGATCACTAATACATTTCCTAGCTTGGTGGGGTAGGAGGGGGAAAAAAGGATGCCTACAATGGGAGCCTAAGTCCCTCTTTAGAGGGGACTTACACTCTTCCCCACCAGAAAATCATTCCCTCCTGGGAATGATGGCAAGAGTCTAGTGATGGTCTCCTCCCATCAAACTGAGTATGCATACTCCCACAGCCTTCTGGAAAGAAACTCACCATATCTGGCACAGTCACCCCCAACCAGCCTCTCTAACTCAACACACCCTATAACCTAAGACTTACCTGCGCCAGGAGATAATCTAAGTACTTAGAAAAACCTTCATTATTTCTTCAAACAGATAACCTTAATCATGATTCCATAATGACTGAACTTCAGTCTTAAACATTCAAACAGTAATGAGGTAGTTTCCTAACATTTTAGCTATACCCCAGTATACCTCCCACCTATTAAAACAAGTTACTCTGTGTACAGTCCCCAAGCTAGTCACTCACAGAGCCACTCACACATTCACCCATCAGTCTCCTTCGACTTTCATTCCAGCACTTTTTACCATAATTATAAAATGTTATTCATAGAAACAATTTTAAATGCCAAAGATTTCCCTTTTAGGAATAAGAGCTGTATACAGTCACCATAATTCTTCTCCATAGAGCAATTGTCCTGGCGCAGTTCATAAGTCTAAAATCCAGAGATCTAGGTTGCAGGCCCCCCACCAGGATGGAAATAATACACTAGGTCTGGCTTGGTTGTCACATCCCCAAAGGAATCCCGGTCCAAAAGGTAGTACTTGATCAGTGTCCTAGCTAAGTCCTGGACCAAGGCAAAATGTTTGAAAAAAGTCAGGCCAGATCAAGTCCCTGTGTGACACATTGACTGTGCCTGCTGGATTAACTGCTGAGATGGGGCATCTCCTGCACCAGGGCAATTGTTTAAGCGGTCCGTCTGTTCTTTAAAGATCCATTCTTCCCTCATCTCCTCAATGATGTCCCACAACCTCTCAGGCACATAAGGATAGTTCATATGGGGATACTCCACAAGCAGCCTCCTATGGGCCCACCTCTTTGCCTTGCTCCATTCTGGCAGGTCTCTCACACTGGTCCTTCTGGCTTGTCCCACTGGTAGCCATATCCCCAGTTGATACTTAAGGTTTAACAGGTCACTAGGATTCAACCAGTTCATCCAGGTCTGGATTGTCTTAGCCTGGACCGGGAGCTGTGGGGTGCTGTCCTCCAAGGTGATCGCAGGGCGATGGTGAGGCCTGGGAATTGCCCTAACCACTTGATAGTCCTGGAACTGAAAGGTGCTACTGATATATTTCTCCTCATCCAACTCTTCCAGCTCCCCTTGCTCAGCACTCTCCTTTGCTGCTGCTGGTGCAGGAATTGACTCGGGGCCAAACCTGCTGGGTTTTATTCTAAACTTGCCTCCCGAGGTAGGCTCTGACTTAGATGACAGGGCCTATGGGCTACTGTCAGACAGGGGCCATGGCAGAGCACCCCCCGGGCCCTGGAGGATCTCCTTCCGGTTGTCTGAGACCCCTGCCCCTCCATCTGCCATGGGGATAGTCAGTAGCCGGCGACGGAGAGTGCGGCAGATGGCTGTGCTCCCCATTACTGCCCTCCTTTGCTTCTCCCCTGCACCTTTCTCTTCTACGGCTGATGACATCTGGGGAATCACTCCTAATCTCTTAACCTCGGACATGAGTGCTTTCCCCTAGGGAGACTCTCTCAAAGACTCCTGAATCCCCACTGGCTTGTGACCACAGTACAAAAGGGCTCGCAGTGGAACTGAGAGGGAACATCCCCAAATTTGGAACTGGCGGCATGCCTGTACAACTCTGGAATACAGGCAGTCTGGTAACACCTTCCCCCGATACCCACATCTTTCATTTTCTCATCCTTTCCCCCCAGCTTTCAATAACCAGGAGAGCAGTGAGGTAGGAACCATGGCCAATGGTTCCTCCTGAGGGGTCACTTCTGCTTCACCTTCCTCCCAGCCAGACACGCTACTCCACCAATCCATAGCTGTCTGCTCTAGTCCCCTCTCCATACCTCCCAGTGCCCACAGCAAAGAACTCGCTTACTTGGTGGTTTCGTTTTTGTTTTTTCTTTCTGCTTTACCTGGTGGCACAGTCCCTGGCTTGGATATGAATGTGCAATTGTTCTCTTGCTAGTTCGTTCTCTAGCTTTCTTTCTCCTACCCTCTCAACAGTATGCTCTCCGATCTCTCTCCTCAAGATGGCGCTTCTGCTTGCAGCTGCTGTAGTTCCTCTCTGGCCATCACCCAATCAGATTCCACCTAATGGTCACGTGATCAGTTGGTCATGCATGCACACCACACCAGGCGGGCTGAGGTCTACTTCTCATTCAAGCCTACCCCCACAGCTAATTTTCTGTGCACCACAGAGCCCAACCAGACCAGAAGGCCTCACCACACACTGGGCTACATCAAGCGCTAACCAGAGGAAGTGCACACTTGTACAAGGTAGGAAAATAGTGGTGCTACCTTTTAGATGACTTTATTCACCAGTGCACACTCGATCTCACCTAAAATTGGATTTTGACCTTGAATACTGACCACCAGATCAGGATATTCCAGCTGCAACCTCCTGAGTACTTGCGCCCCTGAGCCTCATTTCTATCCAGCATGCAGTAACAGCACCTCTCCTGGAATTAAAATTTACGAGACAAGTTAAACACAAGAAGGAGAGAGTTCTTATTTCATTCTACCCCCCCTTCCAGCTTAAATAATGTAATGTCCACTCTCAATTTCTTTCCAAACTAGTTTCCTCAGTATCCTCAGGATTGCTGGAGCAGCTGCATGGGGGAGGGAGCTGGATGCCATTGTCCACCTAGGGACAAATGACCTGGCTGAGAAAGGGATCAGAGCAGTGCAGGAAGAGTTTGTGGAGTTGGGGAGGGGCCTTAGACAAGTAGCATGCATAGTAACCTTCTCGGAGGTGCTGCCTGTCTATGGCAAGGATGAGGCTAGGGTGCTCCACACCATGGGATTCAATCAGTGGTTGAAAAACTAGTGCGGAGCTCAGGGATTTGGCTTCACTGAGGACTGGGGGTCCACCTGGAGGGATGCAGGCCTATACTGGCGTGATGGTCTGCATCTGTCCAGGAGGGGAACCACAATCCCAGGTGACAGGTTTAAATTCTTCATTGGCAAGCATTTAAACTAGCCAAAGGGGGAGGCACTGGAAAGTAGCAGGGAAATCCTAGCCCTCCCCCCCAAAAAAAATCAGGGTAGTAAGTGAGGTAAACACCAAAATAGAGATGTCAATAGGGAAAAGCGCAGGGGTAAATGGAGAAAATGACAAAGGGAATAAGGACAGGGATTGGGCAAAAAGGGGTAAGGCCATCAAGAAATGGAGGGTAATGAGTACCAATGTCTGTAGTCTGGGCAACAAGCTCCCTGAACTGGTGGGCTTGATGGAAGAGGGATGCCTGGATATCGTAACAGTCACAGAAACATGACTAGGATGTTAACATACCAGGGTACACAACCTACAGGAGAGATAGGGAGGGTAAAGGGGGGGGGAGGAGTAGCTCTCTATGTAAGGAAAGGGATAAAAGCAACGGAACAAAAGAGTAAACAGGGAGGAGAGGAGGCACTACGGGTCACCTTAGAGACTGGAAATGGCACCACAATCCACACAGGGGTTGTATACAGACCCCCATGTCAGGGGGAGGGAATGGACAAGGATATGATAGAAGGTATCCTTAGGATGGTAGAGAAAGGGGAGATACTGTTGATGGGGGACCTGAATATGCCAGATGTTAACTGGAGCACCTTTGCTGCAGCCACATCCAAGAGCAGGGCCATTCTCGATGCCCTACAGGTTGCATGCCTCAGACAGTTAGTTTTGGAACCCACTCAAGAGGGAGCAGTCTTAGACCTCGTACTCTCAAATGGGGACAGTGGGAGGATCTCAGATCTAGAAGTGGGTAGCCATCTGGGAACAAGTGACCACCAAACTGTGGTTCACGGTAAATTCAGCTACAGAGTCAAGCCATACAAAAGTGAAGGTACTGGACTTCAGGATGGTTGACTTTGGCAAGATGGGAGAGTGCCTTAGAAAAGCACTAGCATACAGGCTAGAAGGAGGGGTGGAGCAACAATGGGGAAACATCAAAACTGCCATCACAGAGGCAGCAATCCTTTGTGTGAAGCAAATAAACAAATCAAAATGAAAGAAAAAGCCACTATGGTTTTCAAAAGAGGTGGTGGGGAAGGTTATGGAGAAAAAAAATAGCATTTAGGAAGTAGAAGGAAACACAGAAGGAGCAGGACAGGAAACTGTACCAGTAAGGCAGAAGGAAGCAGGAAGGGAAGTCAGAATAGCAAAGGCCCAAACTGAGGAAAAGATAGCCAACTCAGTTAAGAAGGAGGATAAAACCTTTTATAGGTACATCAAGGAACATAGAAAGACAAAGGGAGGGATAGTGAGACTGAATAGAATGGACAGTGGGTGAGCAGAGGGGGGCAGTGAAAAAGCAGGGATACTGAATGAATGCTTCTGTTCAGTATTCACAAAAGAGAAGGAGGGGGAGGTGCCTAATCCAATTAACAGAAACACTCTGGATAGGGGTGTCGATCCCAGCCGTTTCACAGAAGAAAGGGTTCTGAAAGAACTCCTAAAACTGAAGGTGGACAAAGCAATGGGACCTGATGGAATTCACCCCAGAATTCTAAAAGAATTAAGGGGAGAACTAGTGACACCACTGACTACCCTGTTTAGCAAATCATGGGAGGATGGTGTGGTACCTGAGGACTGGAGGAAGGCAGATGTGATTCCCCTTCACAAAAGTGGGAGCAAGACAGAGGCAGGAAACTACAGAACTGTCAGTTTGACCTCTGTGGTAGGCAAAGTGATGAAATCACTTCTGAAGGAAAGAATTGTTGAGTATCTAGAGGCCAGTGGGGCACAGGACCCAAGGCAGCATGGATTCACGATGGGAAGATCATGTCAGATGAATCTAATTGATTTCTTTGGCTGGGTGACCAAAGTAGTAGACCAAGGAGGGGCTGTGGACATGGCCTACCTAGACTTTAGCAAGGCATTTGACACAGTCCCACACAAAAGATTAACAATCAAATTAACCAGCCAGGGAGTGGGTCCCAGGGTTGTAGCCTGGGTAAAACATTGGCTGGACAACAGGACACAGAAGGTAATTATAAATGGAGTCCACTCTGAAGAAAGAGGGGTTACTAGTGGGGTACCGCAGGGCTCAGTACTGGGTCCAGTCCTTTTTAATGTCTTTATAAGTGACATTGCAGAGGGACTGGAAGGAAAAGTATGCCTCTTTGCAGATGACACAAAGATCTGCAACAGGGCTGATACACAAGGAGGTGTGGAAAGGATGAGAAGGGACTTGACAAGGTTGGAGGAATGGTTAGAAGTATGGCAGCTTGGATTCAATGCAAAGAAATGCAAAATAATGCACCTGGGAAACAAAAACTCAGGGGAAGATTACAAAATGTGGGGGGAGGTAGTAACAACAACAAAAATGGAAAGGGACCTGGGGGTAATCATATCAGATGACCTTAAGGTTAGCAAGCAATGTGAGAAGGCAGTAGTGAGGGCTGGAGGGATACAGAGATGTGTAGGGAGAGGCATCACCAGCAGAAAACAGGAAGCTGTTATCCCTCTGTACAGACAGTTGGTGAGACCCCATCTGGAGTACTGCATCCAGTTCTGGAGACCCCATCTCCTCAAGGACATAGACAGGATGGAGGCAGTACAGAGGAGGGCAACTAAAATGGTGCAGGGTCTGCAAGAGAAGCCATATGAGGTGAGACTAATTGAGCTTAATATGTATACCCATGAGGAAAGGAGGGAGAGGGGGATATGATAGAAACTTTTAAGTACCTCAGTGGAGTCAACAAAGTCCAAGAGGGTAGCATCTTTCAGAAAAAGAGATATGCAAGAACAAGGGGACACAATTTGAAGATAGAGGGGAGACAGCTCAGGGGCAATGTGAGGAAGTATTTTTTCACAGAGAGTGTGGTGGACGCATGGAACAGCCATCCTGAGGAGGTTGTGGGGACTAAAACTGTGGGAGACTTCAAGAATGCATGGGACAGACATAAGGCAATTCTTGTGGGGGTAGGAAGAAATAGGCTGTTGGTTAACTAGGATCTGCAGCTTATCCTGTAGGTAGGGAAACGGGCAGACTAAATGGGCCAAGCAGTCTTTATCTGCTGTCAAAGTCTGTGTTTCTATGTTTCTTTATTTAGCTCCAGCACTCCAAATGATCCCAGGAATGAAGAGGTCACATCCTTCACAAATAAATAAAGCAGCTCCATGAGGCTAGTTAACTTTGTACAATTCATCCTGACTGGAACTTCAGAGCAGCATATCAAATACAGGCAGGACAACAGGGCTCCTTCGCTTTTCCCTGCTTGGATGGTTTACCCAAGGACCTCCTTTCTCAGAAACCCACAGGCTCCTGGTTTACTAGACTGGTAAGCCAAATCTTTTTCTCTACTCTATTCTGGGTTGCACATAAAACTCTGGCACTGGTTGCTGCCCCAGCTCTGGTGCAGGAAAGCGTGCTGCCTCCCCCAGCTGGCCCCTGGACGTTGCCTACATCGCCAGGTTTACCAGGATTTTTTTCTGCGACCCATGCTCTGCAACCCCTCATTCTCCCTCTTCAAGGATCCTGCTCATGAAGTTGCTCCCACTCTCACAGCATCAGCTCTTTCCTTGCAGCTCAGCCAGTTCGACCACCTGGCTACCCCGGTGCAGCGTCCCTTAAACCCGGCCATGCTTCAGTACCTGAGCCCCTTGCTTCAAGCTATCCTGCCATGAGAGAGGCCCTGGGCCCTGTCACCACTCAGGCCTCTCCGAGCAGCCCAAAACCCAGCTAGCAGTGCCACTCTCTTCTTCTCCCAGCTGACCCTTTTCCGGGGGAGGGAACCTTTGCTTATCCCAACGTCCCTACACATTACTCCTGGGCTTGCAGTAAGCTCCAATCAGTGGCAACCCTCCAAGGCCTGTCCTGTGACCTGTGACCCACCCAGTTCTTTAACGCCAAAGCCTCGGGACCTGCCCCTCTAAGCAGACACCAAAGTTTGGGTGAAGAACCCCTGGTTCCAACTGCCCTCAGGCCACCCTGCCACACCAGGTACCAGAGAAAACCACTGCCATTGGCCTTCCCCATGTGGGGACCCTGCCACCTTCCCCACAGCCTGGGCAGCCTGAGCAACTACCTCACTATCCTGGCCTTCTATCTGCCACCTGCACCTCCCTTACCCCCAACAATGCAGACCTGGCTAACCATCCCTTTTCATGGAGCTTCCTTCCTGGCTCCTCGACACCACATTGCTGCAGTGGCCGATTCTGCCATTTCGGGGGGGGCCTCCCCCTCTTCTGGCCCATCCGGACCTTTGAGCTCCCATGATCCTGCCTGCTCTGCTTCTCCAGCCACCCCCCTCCAGCCCCAGGCCTACTGCCTGTGCTGGAAAAGGTCCTGAAACTTACTGTTCTTGCCTTATTTACCTCCCTAAAACTGCTCTCTGCTGCCATTTTGAGGCGTCCAGCAGGTACTAACCCCCAGAGCACTAACAAATTCCCCTAGCTCTGGGGGGGGGGCCTTAGGAGGGGCCAAAAAGGATGCCTACAATGGGAGCCTAAGCCCATCTTTAGAAGGGGCTTACATATAGGATGAAGTCAACTTGTGCAGGCTGCAAGGGATGCTTATGCAGGGAAAGGGAATAGTTGGCAGTGGTGGGGGAGGGAGACTAGGTGATGGGGGTGGGGTTGAGAACACTGGGTACACTGGATAGGGGAAAGTAGTCTTAGTTGAGATTTGAAGGAAAAGAGAGAAGGGGATAGGCAAGGTGGTTCTATGTGATAACGGCGAGCGCCGACCCGCGTTATTGCACGTCAGGGCGGCGAAAACAATTTTTCCACCCTGACAACCTCAGCACATGGAGGAATGGTGCCAGGGACTCGGTCCTTTTGCTTTCTGAGCCACTCTCTTCTTCTCCCAGCTGACCCTTTTTCGGGGACCTTTGCCCAGGCCAACGTCCCTCCCAACCGGGGGCGCGAAGGATTCTCAGCTCCAGGGGTAGTGCATGTCGAGGGGGCGGGGTTGAAAGCAAAAAAAAAAAAATTTCAGGGCGCAACAAAACTGCAGTAGCACCCAGACCCAGACCTGAACCTGGAACCCCATGCACCATAAGCAGAGTCCAACCCCCGATGCCATGGTGCAGCTTGGCAGCTGACTGCAGTGCCACCCCCGACATCCCTTCTGCCCCCTTCCAGGCCATGCTCGCCCCCCCATGCATGTACATATAGTGACATCCTGTTGCTACAGTCGCCCATACCACCACATCAGGTCGCCCCCCCCCTCACCATTTGGGCTTTTGCCCACATCGCGTCACCATTTCGAATGGCGCCTTAATTCAGGCGCCAATGTCACAAGCTACCACAAAGGTCAGAGGAGAGCTGATTCCATAGGAAGGGAATGCTATAAGAGAAGGAAGACTGTCCAGCAACCGAGTGAGGACATGGAAGAGAGAAAGACTGGTTGTCCCTATTCCAAAGGGAGTATACTGAGGGGATACCTGGTGAGAGGAGGGAGGAGAGGTAGGGTGGCAGACTCCGAAACCAGTATTTAGAGATAAATGAGACACAGTGGACCAACCTCCTATGAGGAAGAGAGGAGAAGGAGAGGGTGGAGTAGAGTTGGCAGTGGTGAGTTAGGAGTGGAGCAGCGGAGACAAAGCAACAGAATGCATTAAGGACTGCGTTGAGCCTAGAGAGGTGTGTAGCTGGGGCTGAGCCATAGATCACGTTGGCATAGTGAAGGACTGGGAGAATGATTTTGGAAACTAGTTCCCGCCAGGTAGAGAGAGGAAGACAGTCCTTATGATGATAAAGGTTAGCCAGCTTGGGACTGAGTTTTGTGCTGATGGACTCAATGTGAGAGGAGAAGTCCCGGTGGCTATCAAGCCAGATGCCTAAGTATTTTGAATGTGGGGACCATGGTGAGGGAGGAGCCATCTAGGGTGGAAAACACAAGGGGGACTGGAGAGTAGTCAATTTCTGCTGAGTTCTGAATGTCATGGTGACTGTTTTCTTTGTGTTTAGTTTTAGTTTGTTACCCTGAAACCACCTCTGCACCCTATCAAAGTCCTCCTGGAAAGGGGAGTGTACATTTGAAGTGGAGGAACCTGAAGGGTAAATCACAGTGCCATCTGCATACATGTGGATGTGTGAGGAAAGGCAGGCAGAAGGAAGATCATTTATAAAGAGGGAGAAAAGGATGAGCTCAAGTATGGAACCTTGTGGAACTCCAGCAAGGATCGGTAAGGGGGGGGGGAGAGACTGTCCCCAACTTGTACTGCTTGTTTCCGGTCATGAAGGTAAGAGCTGAACCACTGAACAGCAGGGGCTGCCAAGCCAGCAGACTGAAGTTTTTGGAGTAGTAAGGGGTGGGAAATTGAATCAAAGGCCTTAGCCAGGTCACAGAAAATGGCTGCTGTTATATGACCTTTGTCCATGGCTGTGAAAATAGCGTCAGTGACTTGCAGCAGGGAGGAGGTAGTAGAATAATGTTTCCTGAATCCAGCCTGGACTGGGGGAAAGAGTGCCATTTGAGGTAAAAAAAAATCAGACAATGTTGTGTGGATTAATGACTCAAGAAGTTTAACAAGGGAGGGAAGGAGGAGGAGGATGGGTTGGTAGTTACCGGGAGTGGATGGGTCACCCCCTTTATGGCGAGGTAGAATCTTTGTGAGTTTCCAGGCTTGAAGGACTGTGGTAGTGTGTGGAGAAAGGTTTAGAGTGTGAGCTAGAGCGGAGGCTATAGCAGGAGCGGAGATTTGAAGAAGTCTGGGATGGATAAGTGCATTGTAGACTTCTTCAGTGCAAAATTCAGGGAAGAAGAAGCCAGCTGGGGGGGGGGTCTAGAGGGGGAGAGAAAGGGTTGGTCAAAGGGCAAGGGACTTGTAGGAAGAGGGGTGGAGTGGTCAGGGAGTGCACAGGTGGAAAAAAATATGTTGAACAATTCTGCAACAGCAGAAGGATCAGAGACGAGAGTGTAATTGACTTTTAGGGTGGGGTTTGGTGAGCAGGAGAATCAAGGAGCATGCATATAATTTTCCAGAAGGAAGTTGGAGAGTTGTGAGATGGTAGCAAAGTATCATCCCTGCTTGCTGAAATGTGGGGTCCCACTCAGAGGAGATAAGCAATGGGTTATGGTCAGGACTTAGGAAAGGATGTTGAGCAGAGGCTAGTTTGGAACCTTAAAGGACTCCTATGGCAGGCAGAAGGGCTTGGCAGATGGCAGAAGGGCTTGCCAGATGGAAGGAGGACTTGGCAAGGAGCAGAAGTAGAAAGAAAGGAAAAAGAAATATGGGTGGATTTTCTAAAGAATCTACCTAGGATCTGCCTGACTTGCTTCTGCAGCTTTCTGGATCTTCTACCGTTTACATCTGTCTGACCAAATTAGCATAAAAAAATCAGATGCAAATAGAATTTGTGTTTTGATCTGGGCACCAGCTGGTGCTTCTGGACGATGTTACAAATGTGGCCACAAACTGTGATGTAGATGCATGTCTGTAAGTTAAGATGGCATTTTGGACACATTACATGGACTTCCAGTGCCTGGATCGATTTCGAATCCTCGCATTTTGGATATGACCTCCTCCAGACAATGACATCTCTGGGCCTGGCACACGCTGTTGCCTCTGTGACCCATCAACGCAGCCACACCTTGGACTTGATATTCTCACTGGGGCTTGAGATCACTGACCTAAGGACTGATTGGGTCACTTGGTCGGATCATTGCATGGAGGAGTTCTTGTTTGTGGCCCCCTGATAGTCCTCCCTGTTGAGATGGTCAGCTATCACCCTTTAAGGGGACTGTCCCCAGAGAGACTTTTGGTGGCAGTAGGCTTTTCTGGCATGAGTGCTGCATGTGTGATTGGCATGGACGAAGTGATAGCAGTCTATAATTGGGCCATTTCCATGGTACTTGATGCCATTGCAGTGGTCTGTATACAACCAGGTCTTCTCGGTTGAGACCCCCCATGGTTTGATGGGGGTCTCAGGTCAGAAGTTGGAGCATTGTTGGAGGAGGACCTGCCCCATGGAGGACAGATTGGCCTTGAGACATCACTATAATGACTATCAAGGGGCAATCAACTGCAAGAAGGCAGAGTTCCTGTACAGGGAAATTGCTGCTTGGAGGAACAGACCAGCTCAGCTGTTTCGGACTGTGGACAGACTATTGCGTCCACTCTGTCTACAGTCGAAAAGGGCATTTTTTAATTACATTGAGTGAAGAGTTTGTTCCATTCTTCTTGGACAGGGTGTCCTCTACTTGGGCCGGGATCAACCCAGCAGGACAAGACCAGACCCACAGTGGCTGGCCTGGCTGGAGCAGGAGCACGCCAATTGTTTGGGGGGAGTTTCAATCAGTGGAGGTGGCTGAGGTTGTTGGGCTGATTTCAAAGCTGTGGCCAACCTTTTGTGAACAGGACTCTGGCCTGACATATCTCCTAGTGGGATGTGATGAAGCCATTGGTCCAATGTTTGCCAAGACCAATGCTCACTCTCAGAAGGGCTTTTTCCCAGTGCCTTGACGGAGGCTTGGTGAGGCCTCTTCTGAAGAAACCATTGCTTGACCCTGATGTCCTGACGAATTATAGACCTATCTCCAACCTCCCATTTTTAAGGGAAAGTTGTTGAGAAGGTAATGGCTCCGCAGCTCGAGGCACACCTTGCGGCCTCTGGCATCTATGAGCCACTCGAGTTTGAGTTTAGGGCTAGGCATAGCATGGAGACAATGCTGGTTCGGGTGCAACATGACCTTCTTAGGGCAAGGGATAAAGGAGAATGGTCATTTCTCATCCTCCTCAATCTCTCATCAGTGTTAAACACCATGGACCACATTGTGCTTTTGGATCATCTTATAGTGTATGGTGGACTCACTGGGACTGTCATCCAATGGTTTGAGCCCTATCTCTCTGACAATGAGTGATGATGGGGAATTTCTCCTCCTTCTCGAAGCCCCTGTCATGTGGAGTTCCTCAAGGTTCGATCCTTTCACCGATGCTGTTTGCGGTGTACATGCTGCCCCTGGGTGAGCTCATTAGACATTACAGTCTGGGTTTTCACTGATATGCCGATGATACCCAGTTGTACATGTCATTTGCACCTGGAACAAATGGTGCCATTGAAGTGCTGAATAAGTGCCCGGCCAAAATTCGGGACTGGATGTCCTCTAACTGGCTAAGGTTTAACCTGACAAAATGGAGGTACTAGTGATTGAGCCTGGTCACTGGCATGATGGGGGTGGTGGCAGGTTTGGCCCTGGGATCCACCCCTTTTATGACATCCCAAAAAGGTGAAAAATCTGGGCGTCGTCCCTGATGACAAACTGGCACTTGATGCCCAGGTGTCATCTGTAGTCTGAAGTGGCTTCTACCACTTAAGGAACATCACCCAGATTAAATCTTTGATACTGCCAGACCTGTCCTCACTGGTACACGCCTTTGTGACATCTAGGCTGGACTACTGTAGTGCTCTATACTTCGGGGTCAGTGGAGGGAACCTCCGCTGACTGCTGCTGGTGCAAAACACTGTGGCCAGGTTGCTTACAGGCCTGCCCAGGTCCTGTTATATAACCTCGGTCTTGCAAGATCTGCACTGGCTGCCTATCAGGTGGAGGATCATCTTCAAGATGGGCTTGCTCACCTTTAAGGCCCTATATGGCTCAGGCCCTGGTTACCTGTCTGATCTCCTTACACCTGCCATCTCGGTACATTCCATCTGCTCCTCTACTGAGTGCCTCCTACCGGTTCTGAGAGCCAGGCTAAAAACCTTGGGTGATTGCTCCTTTGAGATAGCTGGCCCAGCCCTCTGGAGTTTGCATTTAAAGGGGGCCTGAAGACCTACCTTTTTAGAAATGTGTTCTTAGAAAGTTTTACTTGATTTTAATATTCTGATTTATTTATTAATTTATTATGTATTTGTATGTTTTCTATGCTGTCTTTAAACCCTGCTTGTATTACCTGTAAGGCACCCAGGACCCCTGAGATTGGGTGCCATATATAAATAACATTTTGCTTACTTACTTACAGGTGCAAATGTGGCCACCGATGGAGGCAAATTAAAAGTTGTGTCTGCTGCTTTTGAAAATCTGGCCCATAATATCCAGGAAGTAATCTATTAAATTCTCTTTGCCAGTTCCAGTTCTAGTGGATACCTATACTTTCAGGTTTGGACAGCTGTTGTAGAGACTTACTGTACATAATCTGAGTATTAGATGCCCTGTGGAGTAACTTAAATCATTTCTAAAATTGTTTAAAGGGATTATTAATTTAATTTCTTTTATTTCATCTGTTTATCCTCCTTCCACCAATCAACTTGCCCTCCCTGTTCTACCACCCACCTTTACTATGGCTTATCTCTTCACTGACTCCCCCAAAGAGTAACCCCTTGGCAGGGCCATCGGGGTTCCCTAACCAAAGCACAATCTGGATTTCTTGGAGGAGGTGCCTAGCTAGTGGCACAGAACCTGCAAAGGATGGGGTTGAGTCATCCAGCCATGGTCGGGAGTTTTCCTCCTGGAGCTTTCTCTCCAAGGGCTGTCAGTCATGCAGTGATGCACCGTGCATATGTGTGAAGACAAGCATGCATATGTCAGTATCTGAGGGCAGGCCACGTATGTGGTCCCACTAGGCTGGCATTCAGGTTACACCACGTGTTAGGCAAGTAGCGGGTTGCAGAGCCCCCCTCTACCAGAAGGAGGAAAGCTGTCCTTGGGACACACAATTCTCCCTTCTTCTCTGTCCAGCCCTGAACAACAAGAGTCCACTTCCAAGCTGAGGTCACTAATGTAGTGAGCAGTAACACTACCGCTGCACTAACATGCTGGGAATTCATTTAATTTCTGTCCATCACTGGGAAGGCCCATAAGACATAACATCAGGGGTAGCCACAAGGTGATCAGATTGATTTGGCATGATCTGACCCTCATAAAGCCATGTGAGAGGGGGTCAAGAACCTTGTCCTCTACCAAGTGCTCCATTATTATCTTCTGACACTTTTACAGGTAAAGTCTGAGAAGGCAAGCAAGAAAAGGGCTTCCAAGCGTCATAGTAAAATATTTACGATGCCATAACGGGTTTATTATTAAGGGTTGAAACAAGCACAATTCATTTATTAAATATGGTGAAGCAGAATGAAAAATCAGTAATTTTTAAACATTGGTGATAGGAATTAAACATCACACATTTTCATACTCATCAATATATTGAAACTGTGCCAACATCATATATCGATATATAAAAAGTGTACTGATATATGGTAAAAAAAAAAAAAATGATTATATATATGTAAAGACCCCCCTTGCATATCTAGTGGTATATTAGATGATGGTAAAGTTCGAAGGGAAGGGGGAGCACTTTACAGCCTAAAAACACAGTCTAAAACTAGAGTCCACATACCCGGTCAGCCTGGCTTACCAGACCTGATGGAACTGGGTACCCTCCCGGACCTTCAGGGAATTGCAGAGATGGTACACAGAAGGGATGAGACGACTCTTCACCTTCCTGGCCTTGCCAACTTTGCCTGTAGGTCTTTGTCAACTATCTTCACCAGGCAGGCCTCTTACATCTTCCCTGGTGGTTCTCTGGTTCCCGCTGTTCTGGATGCCACCCTGGAACACACTGGAAACATGGCTGTGGAGACAACTTCTTTCAGCAGCAACACAGTTCTCTTCAAACACAAGAGGCAAACACCAAAATTGCAGAAAACAGGAGATCCCATTTAATGAACAGTTAATTATAACAGGAACAGTCACTCCATGGAGCCTCAAAACACAAGCAGGTTGTTCAGGACTGTGTGGTCACATCAAAAGCTCATAATGTCAATTTGGACCATGTGATCACATCAGAAACTGATAGGTACTCTGGACCGAGGGGTCCCACTGAACACTCAAACAGTACTCTGGACCCAGGGGTCATATTTAAACCAGAAATCCAAGTGGCCACCCTAAAATCTGGGCAACTAGCAGTCCAAGCACAGGCAGTAAACTCGAGGCCAAATAGGGCCCTCAAATGAAAGCAGCTTTAGTTATCTGTCTCGCATCTTCATCCTTCCTCTGAGGAGCACAGACCTCCAGGGCATGGCCGGCCCAATTACGGCCCCCCTCACTATCTGCTCCTCCACTTTAGAACCCACAGTGCACACACCTCTTGAGGGACAACTGCCCAACCCACAGCCATCCTCACGGCATGCTTCTCACTTTTGGGCACACAGCCCAGAACTGCACAATCCAGGGCTCAGGGGCATGCTAGGACCTCAAGGGATTGCCCAATTCCCAGGCCCCTCCCTGGAACCCCTACCTCCTGTCTCATTCTTCCAGCAGGCAGCTCTACCCTTCATCCCTTATGAAGACACATTTGTTTCCAGCCCAAAAATACAGGGGCCCCACAGGAATGGCAGCAAGCACTTCCTTTCTCCCACTGCTGCACTTATCAATAAAAACAATAAGAGAAACACTGCGGCCACATGACTGCCTGGCTGAGCAGCTTTAGTTATCTGTCTCGCATCTTCATCCTTCCACTGAGGAAGGAATTGCCCAATCCCCAGGCCCCTCCTTGGACTCCCCTACCTCCTGTCTCGTTCTTCCAGCAGGCAGCTCTCCCCTTCTTCCCTCATGAAGACACTTTTGTTTCCAGTCCAAAAATACAGGGGCCCCACAGAAATGGCAGCCAGCACTTCATTTCTCCCACTGCTACACTTATCAATAAAAACAATAACAGAAACACCATGGCTGCATGGCTGCCTGGCTGAGCAGGCAAATGCCCCACTCAGACCACTCCTTCCTCAAGCTCCCTCAGGAATCTCTCCCTTTTCACTCTCTACTCCCTTTTATCCCCTCTGCTTGGTTGGTGCCTAAACTCTAGGGTCCAATCACAGTCTGATCCTGAGGCACCAAAACACACTGTCCCCCCAAAAGCCCCACGGGACTTGTAGTCCCAATTTCACTATTTACAATCATGCCCAGTGGTGCCAGCTGGCACCAAAACTACTTGTTCTAAGAGGAGCAACTGCTCCTTTAAATGTTGCCAAGTTAGTGGCTGCACATGTGCATCGTGTGCGATCTGCCATCTCTGTTTACAGTTTTCTACCACTCAACCCTGTGGAGCAGTCCTGGGCCTGGTCGTCCTAAAACAGGGCCCGAGACCACCACCACCATGTCCTGGAGACATAGGCACAGCCCTGCCACTTGGCCTGAACCTGAAACAGCTGAGACTGCAGGGAAATGCAACCACAGCTGCAAGCCGCACCAATGGGGGGGTTGCAAGGTGTGACTCCCACCCGAAGCCACAGGAATGACCAGCGCCACAGGGGGAGACCGGAGCTGCCACCCGGAGGTTAGCCCATTGCGGGGGGCTTACATATACTTGGAGCTAGAGTAAGAAACTACTGCATATATTGTCGATCACATCAAAAGTAAAAATGTTGTAATTTGATGTCTGATGTTAGTACAACTTTTATGTATCAATAAAATACAAAGGTACATGTTTTACAAATTTTTTAAACTAAGTTGATATATCACTACTATTATAGTGGTGAGGAAGCAGCACTACTGAGGTTTAGTAGGCATTTCTATGTTAAACCCTGATTTTCGCACCTAAATAGCACAGCCGTCCCTGGGCAGAATAACCTAAAATTTGGCATGTAAATAGTTGGTAAGAGGATCTCTGGATCCTGTAGATTTGGTAATGGTCGACTGGGTGGTTTGAAAGTTCTAGAAGGTTGAAAATCCATATAAATATGTTTTTAAGACATGTTTTACTCATCTGTAGCACTAGAACAGCTGAGAGTTGACACCTGAAACTTTCAGGTTCATTAAAAGTTAGCCTAAGGGAATATCTGTTGCTATATGTCATGGCTAAGAAATTTTAAGATTTTATTTATTTTTTTGTGAACTTTCTTTCTGCTCCACAGACACCGGGGCCCCTTCAGGCAAGACCCGCTCGACAAGGCACTACCACCCTGCCTGAATCCCCACCTGGTGAAGAATCAGAGACCGAGTCCTCCCCTCTCAGGCTGCAGAGAGAGGGGAGGACCCAGAAGAGTTGACTGGGCAAGGACCGGCTGTGGGCGTGTGTGCCTGCCCCTAGGGACTGCCATCTACCTCCTGATGCTAGAGGGATTTTCCATTTTTGGTTACTCTTGAGGTGGTGGACATGCAATGATGTTAGCGCGGTGCTTCCCGCAGATATCTACCAGCACCTCCTCCAACTTACATCTCCACCCAGTGCAGTGCCCCCTATCTCCACTGGGGGCCACTGCAAGGTGGGGAAACCCCTAGATCCTACCCCAGGAGAGGAGAGCAGTCCTCCAGATGCTCCATCCTCTCCTCCCCTGCCGACAGCCTGAGTCTGCTCCCAAAAGCGGGTCGCCAGCATGGTGCAAAGTGTGGCATCCAGCGCCTCAACACTCAGTGCCAACGGGCCAGCTAAATTTTAAGATTTTAAAATATCTAAAAAAATAAAATCCCATTTCAGGCATGTACAGTTCATGTCTTTACGAATTTTACGTAACAGGATTTAGCAAAAATTACATCATTGCCCTGCACCAATTTTTGGGGGGCAATTTATGCCATTTTAATAAAAGAGTCAATCATTTTCTTAACTCGCCAAAGAAGGTTAAATCCAGTGCCTCCCCATCCCTAAAAAACACATTTCAGAAGAAGCTGACCCAGAAGTCAGTCTTCTGAGTCAGTCCCCTAGATTTGGGGCCAAAATGTGTTGATCTGGACAAGTTATAGCCATTTTAGAAACCCTATTGAGAAAAGTCTGTGTGCATGTGTATTGCACTGTTTTCTGGACTTAGTTTTTTGGGAATTTTTCAAAATAAATACATCCAAGAACTGACAAACTGCACATGGGCAGGGACTTAGTGTTTTTTTTCTATAGGGTTTTTAAATTTGCCTTAACCTGGCCAGTTTTTTAACATTTTGGCCCAAACTTGGGGGATTGCTGAGATAAGCCCCCTCCTCATGACCTCATAGGTGGCAAAACTGAAATCCCCCAAAATGGTTTTTGGAGTTATACCCTAAAAGCATATTTTGGGGCATTTAACTTTCATCACTTATGTGGTAGTGAGGAGGGGCCTGTCTAAGCAATCCCCTAAAGCGAATAGATTTGCTAACCTGCTATCATGACAATGGATTTATATCCTGCCTAAACTAATAGTTTTGCTCTCTTTGTGTAAATGTACCAATTTGATTTAATTTTGTATGCATATTATTGGATAATCCTTTCACTGTGCTTTGTAATTTTCTTTAATATTGTAACGCTCTTTAATATTGTTGTTGTTGATTGTACCCTGACGTGGAGCCTTTGTAAAGGAGTCCCTGACTCAAAGGTTTGTAATTCCGATATATCTCTAAATAAATAAATAAATAAAATCTTCTGAGCAAAAATGTTAAAAATTGACCATGTTGTGAGCCGGTCTGGTGGCGCTAAGGGTTGAGGTGCTAGACGCCACACTGGCGACTCAGGTTCGGGAACGGACTTGGGCTGCCGGGGTTTGGCAGCGGAGAGGGAGGATTGAGCATCCCATGACTGCTCTCCTTCCTCTGGGGCGGGTGGGAGAACTGCATCACTCTGCAGCAGCAACTGGTGGAGGCCAGATGCACTACAGTTTGCATGCACAATCAAGGGATGGAGCACGGAGGGCATCTGCACGGCTGTGCGCTGACACCATTGCCCATCCAGCTACTAGGGGAGATAATGGTGGAAAAATTGCAGGACGATCATAGCAGCTGAAGGCCGTGCCCTGCGCCCCCAGACATGGGAGGTGCGCTCCCCGGGTGTCTGAGCTCCAGGTTCCCATAGGGGCAGGGTATCCTGTCTACTTGCCAGCCTATGGGCGAGAGCGTGTTGCTGGCCAGACCTTGTCCAGGGGTGTGGGTGCCGACGGCTGGATGACTCGTTACTGCAACACAGTGTAGGAGGAAAAAGCATTCTATGATTACAAAAAACATTGACCATGTTGTGGGTATTGAAAATACATAAAGCTCCTTACAGGTCCAGCACATGTCTGATGATGCAGCTGTTTCTGACCAATCACAAAGCAAGCTACAGGTCTTGCTCAGTGTGTGCCACTATGGAGCTGCTTTGTGAGTGGCCCATAAGGATATTCACAAAGCAAGCTATAGGTCTGGTGCAGTGAGAGTAACTATGCCATGTTTGTCATGGGGTGTAAGAAAAGCAAATGCTAAAGGTGTCATTTGGTCTTTATGTTTTCAAAAAAATAAAGAATTGTGCCATGGACATAACTGAAGAGCCACTCAAATCATCAGACTAGCACCTTACCTCCATTGTAAATCATAAAAACATAGAAGCTGATGGCAGATAAGGACTGCAAGGCCCATCTAGTCTGTCCATTTCGTTTTCTACCTTATGAATGTGCCATCAGCCTTTGCTCTGTCAATGGCCTATCTATTCATACTCATCTGTCTTGCTCCTTTATGCCTATCCCATGCCTGTTTGAAGCCCTGTACTTTATTCATATCCACCACTTCCTGAGGTAGGTAATTCCATGCATCCACCACCCTTTCTGTGAAGAAGAACTTCCTCACGCTACTCCTTAATCGGCCTCCCTCTAATCTCATGCTGTGTCCTCTTGTCCTGCTATTTTTCTTATATTTAAACATGTTAGACTCTTTCATCTTGTTAATGCCCTTAAGGTGTTTGAATGTTTCGATCATATCACCTCTCTCCCTCCTTTGCTCTAGGGTATACATATTGAGCTCCATTAATCTATCCTCATAGTGTTCTGATGCAGTCCCTGCACCATTTTGGTTGCTCTTTTCTGGACTGCCTCAATTTGGTTAATGTCCTTGTGAAGGTGTGGCCTCCAGTACTGCACACAGTACTCCAGATGGGGCCTAACCAGTGTCTTGTAAAAAGGGATTATTACCTCCCTTTTCCGACTTGTGATACCCCTACTAATACATCCCAACATCCTGCTAGCCTTACCTACTGCTTTAGTGGTCTGCTTGGATGATTTCAGGTCCTCTGATAATCAACGGCAAAGGTGCTAGTCAGCTGTAGTACGTAAGGTGATCTGACCCCCAAAAATCACTTCTTATATCCGCCATATTGGCTCCTGCTAAACCATGATGGAAAAACGCGAATTAAAAAAAAAAACGGCCACTGTGCATAAAAACAATTTGTTTAACACATTGCTTCTCTGGATGTAAAGCATCACCCCACAGTCCAACAATCTTACCAGACTCCTCGATACTGACACGTACAAGTTTTTTTCCACTCGATATTGCCGACTCCTCATTACTATTGCCAGTACCAGCCTTACTTGCCGCTTCACGTAATTTCACCTTGCACTGACTCCCATCACCGCACACACACACAAAAAAGTTATCTCTGCAGGCCAAAACCAGAATGGCTCTCAATAAAATAAGTATTTAATGTTGCGGTGACGCCATGCTACTGCACATGTGCCCTCCACTGGCAGCCTGTTACCACTCACAATGGACAAAACCCAGGACTATTTTATGTCGCGCAACAACAAAGTAAAGAAAAACATTTCAAAATTGAAAAAGTATAACATTTTTTTCTGTATTTCTTTACAGAAATAAAAATACCAAGGTATAATCACAATAAACCATTCGAGGGGTGTGGGTCATGGGTGGATTTACCATGGCTGCTGAGGATTTACCCACTCGGCCGCAAACCACACCAGCCATGGTAAATCCACCTATAACCCACACCCCCTCATGGTTTATTGCTTAAATAGCCACCCAGTGGTATGCAAGTAGTGCTACCACCTGCCATGCTGGCGAATGGGGTTCAGAACTGGGCTTTGGTCGCTCAGGGGTCGGCCAGGGGAGAGAAGACTGAGAATCTGAGGAACCTCCCTCCTCACTTGTGGGATTCTGCATCCACCGTAGTTGTCGCCTCTTGGTGGAGAGCAGGGGTGGACAACAGGATGTTGCAGTTTGAGTCTGACCACCTTAAAGGAAAGCTGTCGTTATTGTACCGTCCAACCCCAGCCAAGCTTACCTTCCGGTTAAGCTTTTAATGTATGTTGTGGCATTTTCATGTGCTGCAACATACATTGTCTAACTTTAAAAAGTACGTAACCTGGAGTATATAGTGCGCATGGGGAGGCTCCATTATCTGTAAGTAATGCGACAGCGCACTGCTCATCTTTACAGATAATGGAGCCCCCCCCCATGCGTGCCATACTTCTGGGTTGCGATTTTTTTAAAGTTAAAATAATGTATGTTGCAGTGCAAGAAAAGTGCTGCAACATACATTAAAAGCTTAACCACAGAGTAAGCTTGGCTGGGGTGGGACAGTACAACAATGATAGCTTTCCTTCAAATGGTGATACATGTGCATGAAGAGGCACCCACATGCCGCGCGTCATTGCATGCTAGTGGCTTGGGGGAGAGAGTGGAGAGAAACCTCCAAACAGCAGGATAAGTCTGCAACCCACAGCTGGCCACACACACCACTGACTGTGTGTGTTCCTTACTCTGGATGTGGACACGGTAGGGAGAGAATGGTCCTCTCCCTGACCCCGCCATGAGAGGTAATCCACTGGGGATGTTCCAGAGCTGGTAAGTCCCAGAGAAGATGGGTAATGGGAATGAGAAGGTCGCAGAGGAAGGGGTCTGTTTGGACCCAAGTGTAGAAACTACAAATTACAAAAATATAGTAAAGAAATAGATTTACCAGCTGGGTATCATTCTCCACTTAGCTGTTCTGGGGGTCTGTAGCAAGCCTAAAGGGCTGTAGTTCCAGACATTTATACAAACACTGCCCAACCTATAGGATCATAACAATTACACTAAAATGACAGTGAGAGCTTAGTTAATTTGAAAATAAAATCTCAAAAGGTGTTCCTAAATTTCACCTACAAAAACTGGGAGACAAATAAGAAAATGTGGAGAATATAATCAGTAGATATGTTTGAATCATATTTACCATTTGTGGTTTCAAGTTCTAAGTTCTGTAGCGTTTCTGACCTTTAAGCTTTGCCACAAAAATGCTTGTGTAAATAACTCACACATCTCTAAGTGTAAGCCCACCCTCCCAGGTCTAGGGGTATGCCAGCTGTTACATTTGGGGAGGGGGCACTTGCAGCCAGAAACACAGTCTCAGAAATGCCTGGGTACTGCTGAGTGGTCTGGGGGGAGCTGCAGAGGCAAAATCTTGTTTAGCAGCATCACAGTTACTAAGAAAAGTAAGTCCATTATCCACACACAACAGATAAGGTGCCAAACTGATTTAATTGGATCCTTCAGCTAATCAAAACTGCTCCAAGGAGTAACAGGGAACAGAAATTTGATTTTTGCAGGTACATTCTTTTAGAAGGCAAACCCCCCAACCCCCACCAGCATGAGATCCTTAAATATTCCCCTTACTGCAGTTTCTACAGGAGCTGAATAAGGAGGTTTTTACATGGATGGCTTTCCCGGAGCTGAATAAGGCTCTATTTGATGGCAGCAACATATTTTTCCTTAAGTGCAGCCTGTATACTGCAGGGCTTAAACTCCTCTCCCACCTGCATGCACTTCTTGGCTCCAGAAACATAATGGAATCCCCAAGATATGGTGGGAGCATCCCATAGAACAGTGCAAGACTTGTACTGCTGCCTCCTGGTAGTCTATCCACAAACTGGGGTGCAGGGAGCTTAAATGGGGGCCAGTCACAAACCTGGTTCCTACTAACAGCCCAAGTCCAACACTGTAGCGGGCACCTCAGCCAGATGACAGAGAAGAGTGTTCCAGGAAAGGGCCAGAGATTACCTTGCAGGGGGGCTTCTTTCAGAGACTGACACCCTAGGCTCCCTGCAACCTCCTACCTGTCCCCAACCACTCCAGCTCGGTGTGACAAGGCACCACAACTACGAGATGGGGTGATCATGGAGCAGGCTCTCACCGCCACTCTACCGATGACCTAGGCTGCCACCACCGGGCTGTGCACCGGACTCCAAGCTGCAGCCTAATTTCTTCTCTTCACCTTAGCCTCCCTGCACTCCACCCACCCCGGTGTCAGAGTTCACGGGGTGGGCACCACTTTCTCTCCAGGCTCCAGCTCCCTAGCATGAGTGCAGAGGTCTCCCACACACCAGACCGACTCCCTGACCATTCCACTAACCACTGGTCTTCAAGGGCGGTGGGCCAGGGTGGCAAACAGGCCACCCTGGCCTGAACCTCAGCCCTTAAAGCCAAAACAGGCTGCACACCTGCTCTCTTCCTCACAGGGACTCCATCTCTCTCTTTTGGTGCCAAAATCCACCCCTTTATCTACCCTCTGGTGTTCTGCCTCATCCCAACCAACAGGGGACCCATAAGACCAGGAAGGCATAAACACGCAGGGACAATTTTAGTAAGCTCCCAAAGGGGTCTTACACTTTCCACCCACACAACTGTTCACCCCCTGGTGAATGCCCACCAGTTACTTCAATGATATAATGAGGGGACATATGCACACTCTCCCCCCTCCCCCCACCAGCCATCGAGCAGTGCTGGTACACCACTGCAACGGTGAGGGAACTCAAACCAACCCAGGGCAATCTAACTATAGTTAAACTATTTATCTGAGAGTCCTGGTAACCCACTACTTCCCACAGACAGATTTCCTGGTACTCGGCCGGTGGTGTCTCTCCCCCCACACAGGCTAGCTACCCTATTGAAATGCTGCTGCCACCACATGGGACATGCAAAGAACACTGAGAAAAGTACCCACATAAACTGGTGCCTTGGAGAAGAAACAAACAGGGAACCCAAAACAGAGGGGCCAAACCTCCAAACAAATTTTTTTTTTTAAACAGAGTTTGCAGTACACTTACAAACTGCTACTAATCACACTACTACTACTACTACTACCTACTACTACTACTACACACACACACACACACACACACACACACACACACACAGCAGTCCCACGGGCACACTGCAGTTACCCACCCTTCCTTTGTACACACTTTCTCACAGCACTTTACCCATAGTCAGGCCTCGGTCTCTCAACGCCCATTCCAATAATAAGAAATAAAACAATTGTGGTTTTTTTTCTTGGCCTTAACTTATGGCCAACTTTAAGAGTCTTTAACTGGAAAGAGAAAAGTTCCAAAATGCAGTCCATAAGCAAACATTTAGAAACCATTTAACAAGCAAGGCAGCCCCTGCAGTGGAACATACTACAACATTAAATAGTAACAGTCACTAGAGTGCAGCAAAACTGAATGGGGGGGGGGGGGCTGGCATTACTCATGGTGGGTGGCAGTCCAGACAGTATTCTTCATTTCTGACATCATCAGAGGGAGACCAGATCTTTAACTCCTACTGAGCTTCTGAGGTGAAATACATCTTTGGATCAGGCTTTGTGACTTCTTCACTGGAGGAGTCTTCACAAATTATATAATATTTGGTGCACTGCCCTTCAGCATCCTGGACCATAGCAAAAGTTTTAAATAGTGTCAATCCTGTCCACACCATGGAGGCACACATCTGCTTGGTTTTCTGTATAGCCTGTTGATGATGAACCTCCAGATCCATGCCACTTCCCTTGTTCTGTTGTTTGATCTTATCCGGGGCCCCCTGCAACACCCAGTCCCCCCTCTCCTCTATGACATCCCATAGGTGCTCTCTCAAATATGGGTAAGGCTTACCAGGGTATTCCTTACATATGTGCTGCCATACCCAGTGCTCAGCCTGTGACCACTTAAGTATACCCTTCACATTGGCCCTGGGTGCAGTACCCTTAAGCAACCAGATTCTGGAGGTGTACTGACAATATCGGGGGTTGGAGGGTGTCCATGTCCTTACACCTTTACTTGCAGGCTTGAGACAACCTGGGGACAGTATCCAGGTACTTAAGGCTAGGGAAGTGATAGAGCCATGGAATATCTCACTCCCAGACAGGGTCATCAAACACGAAGGACCTCGGATGGACACCAGGAGCAGGGGGCACCACATCCATCCCTTCCATTTGCTTTACTGGGGTGCTGGAATCTCCCTCCGAGAGAACCTCTTCTATCTCTACATCAGGCTTTTCAGCTCCTACAGCACCAGGCAAGGTCCAGAGGTGGTCTTTGTGATCCCTGCTCCCACTGCGATTGTAGATTAGGCAAAGGACCCACTAGGCCTGGGCTTCCCTGCCACCTCACAGCTTCTCCCTCTGCCATGGGGAGGGTCCAGTCCCATTGAAGAAGTGCTGAGCAGATGGCTAGCACCCTTCTCCCCAGGAATCACCTCACTTGCAGTGGTTTCCACCTCATCCCAGTTCTCCAGGCTCGATGTATCAGTGCCCATCAGGGCTGGCGTGGTGGTCCACTCCCATGAAGGCTGGTAGGGGCGAAGGCAGGGCAAGAGGTGGCAGCCCTCTGCTGGCACATTTCAAGCAGACAGGCAAACACTTTACATGGCTCCCAATACTGTTGCAAATAAAGCACTTCTCCTGTGTGCTGCCTGTCTTCACCATTTCCCACAGGGAGGGAGGCAGGAATAGTCACATCGTTGCTTGTCATCGATGGGGCCTGTGCCATGTTGCAGAATCAATGGCATGACTCATTCTCTAAAAGTTCTTCCTGCTCGAAATCTGTGGTGCAGTCAACACTGTCCCAAAGCAGAAAATGGCAGTCCTCCCAGTTCAGTGACCTCTGCCTGCAGCCTAGCCAGCTTCTAACCAATGGAGCACAGTCCCCAAAGTTCTACATACATTAGCAGTATGCAAAACAGTCCCAGCTGGCAGTATGGCACAAATTCCAGAGGCACAAAAACTCACGATGAAAGATGGCACCTCACGAAAAAGAATCCCCACCACCAGGCCTCCAAAATCTCCAGCGTTGTAGCACCCATAAATTATAGTCCAGGTGAGGTTCTTGCACCCCCCCCAGCAGCTCCATAAATCCCAGATGAGCCCCCCATGTTGTAAGCCCCCTTCCAAGGTCTAGGGGTATTCCAGCTGTTACATTTGGGGAGGGGGCACTTGTAGCCAGAAACACAGTCTCAGATATTTAGCTTATTACCCAGGTACTGCTGAGTGGTTTGTGGCAGGAGAAGGTTGCAGGCAATTCATTTCTTCTTAGGGTGCTGCTGACTGCTGCAAGGGCAAAATCTTGTTTACAAGCATCACCGTTACTAAAAAAAGTACGTCCATTGTCCATACACAGCAGAGAAGGTACCAACCTGATTTAATTGGATCCTTCAGTTAATCAAAACTGCTCCATGGAGTAACAGGGTACAGAAATTTGACTTCTGCAGGTACATTCTTTTAGGCGGCTGAAACCATCCCCTAGCAGCATGAGATCCTGAAATATTTCCCTTATTGCAGTTTCTACAGGAGCCAAATAAGGTTCTTACATGGATGGCTTTCCCAGAGCTGAATAAGGCTCTGTTGGATGGCAACAGCATATTTTTTCTTGGGTGCAGCCCACATACTGCAGGGCTCAAATTCCTCTCCCTCCTGCACACATATCTTGGCTCCAGAAACATAACCGAATCCCCAAGACATGGTGGGAACACCCAACAAAGCAGTGCAAGACTTGTACTGCTGCCTCCTGGTGGTCTCTCCATAAATGGGGGGTACGGGGAGCTTAAACGGGGCACAGTCACAAACCAGGCTCCTACTAATAGCCCAAGTCCAACACTGTAGTGTGCACCTGGGCCAGACGACAGAGCAGGGTACTCCAGGCAAGGGCCAGGAACTACCTTGCAGGTGGCTGTTCTCAGAGACTGACGTCCCAGGCTCCCAGCAACCTCCCACCTGTCTCCAACCACTCCAGCTCAGCATGACAAGATGCCACAACTACAGGATGGAGTGACCATGGAGCAAGCTCTCACCTCCACTCCACCAATGACCTAGGCTTCCACCACCAGGCCGAGCTCCTACTTCCTTTTTTTTTTTACCCAGGCTTCCCTGCACTCTGCCCACCTCGGTGCTGGAGTTCACGGGGTGAGCACCACTTTCTCCACAGACTCCAGCTCTCAACCATGAGTGCAGAGGCCTCATGCACACCGGACAGACTCGCCAAATGTTCCACTTTCACCAGTCTTCAAGGGCAGTGGGCTGGTGTGGCAAACAGCCCACCCCAGCCCTGAACCTCGGCCCTTATGGCTGAAACAGGCTGCACACTCGCTCTCTTCCAGTTCCTCACAGGGACTCCCGCTTTCCTTTGGCGCCAAAATCCAACCCTTTTATATCCTCTGGCATCCTACCTCTTCCGAACCAGCAGGGGGGCCCAGGAGACCAGGAAGGCATAAACATACAGGGACAATTTTAGTAAGCTCCCAAAGAGGCTTAGATAAGGACATCAAAATCTCTGAAAAACAGCAAAGTCTGAGTTCCACAATTTTTACTTTGTATTGTTTGGGGGTTAGGAAAATCTGAACCGGGGGTCAACTTTATGCCAAAGGTGCCATGAAAAGTTAAATAACTCACACAAAAAGTAATAAAAATATAGGATGTTTCAACTTTATGATTATAATTTAAGATATGGTTAATTTATATTTAGAGGAGGCCAGGGGAGGAGGCCTTTACTTTAAAACACAATTTTCCATTTTTACCAAGGGATACGGAATTGTCTTATCAAAAGCATCCTAGAAAATGTTGTCTTTTTTGCCATTAAAGTGGTCTATGCAGGTAGCTTGTAAATGAAAGCTCAGTTACTAAGAAGATCCCATGCCACAGTTACAAACTATTTTGTGCAGAATAGTGATCTACAAGACTATCCTCATTACTACTATGTTTTCTTTTTTTTAAGTTTAATCAGGAGTAGCACACTAAGCTGAAAGTTTTATTACAGGTACGACCTAGGAACACAGGGAAGTTAAGTGACTTGCTCAGTGTCACACAGTATGTAAGTGGAAGCTGTGGAATTCAAACCCAGGTCTGGTCTGCTGGATGTCACCAGATTTGCAGCTCAGAGCTTTAAACCACTGCGCTATACTGCCTTTCTAACTGTGCTAACCCCCACAGGGTACAGATCACGTATTTGCAGTTGGGAGTATTAGTGATAGGCTTGCACACCAAAAGTGATTTCTGTTCTTCTTTGCCATCAGCAGGGACACTGGTTTACTGGGATTGAGAAAGGGCATATTCTGTTTTGCACATTGTAAAAAATGGTATTGTCACCGGTGTCTGCTAAGCCAAAATCCGGTTATACCGGCGTTTGGTTTTGTGTACTTTAGTTAACAATTTTTAACTCTGCTAACATGCATTTTAGCAATGTTGACCTCCACTATTACACATCCTTCCATCCTTGTACCAATTTAAAGTTATTTTAAGGACAAGATGTGATGGCAGCAGCAACACTACAGACCTCATCCCTAAGGTGTGATGGAAGCAGTACTACAGCCCCCATCCCTCTGGTGTGATGGCAGCAGCAACAGCACTATGACCTCCCTCCCTCAGATGTGACAGAAGAGGCAGCACTGTGGCCCCCATCCCTTAGGCATGATGGCAGCAGTACTACATTCACCATTCCTGATGTGTGATGGCAGTATCAGCACTATAGCCCCCATCCCTCAGGTGGGACGGCAGCAGTACTACATTCCCCATCCACCAGTGGTGATGGCAGAAGCACTACAGCCCCCACCCCTTCAGTGTGATGGCAGTAGCAACAATGCAGATCACATCCCTCAAGGTTAAGGCAGTAGTGACAGTACTATGATCCCCTTTCTTCAACACCCACACCCCACATGCACAAATTACTTGGTCTCTTTGCTTGTTAGAACTCAGATGTGAATTAATCTGAACCATCACCGCTAAGGTGGACTACCTTTGTTTTTTCCTATCTATAATTTAACTGCCTGAATTGGATTTCTACCTGTGACACCGCTGACCAGGGTTAGGGAACAGACTTGGGTGTTGGAGGGCCAGCTGTTGGGTGACAGCTTTAGTGTCCAATGACCACTCACCTTCTCTTGGGAGGGAGGGTGGATTCATGGCTCAGCATTTGCTGGCCGCTGGTGGAGGCCAGAGACACGACAACATGTCAGCCATCACTGCAGGAGGGAGCATGACGGATGTTGGCTTGTTCCTTAACATCATGTGGCCTGTCAAGAAAATGGTAAAACACCTGCTGACCAACCGAAGGATGGCTGTTGGTCCCTCCATAAGCTGGAAGCCCCAGATATGTGTCCGTTCTGACCCCCGCCATGCCCAGGATGCACAGGAAGCTCTTTGGGGCAATTCTCCTCCCCTGGTAGCCTCCCATGGGGTAGGGGCCCACTCAATGAAGAGTTACTTTGGGTTACCTTGTAGCACAGCAGTAAGGGGCAGTGGATGGTGGTCGGACTCAGCAGCAGTGGTAGGGGGCCTTGACAGGCCTGAAGGAGTGGATGGCCAGGGGGTAGGAGGAGCAAAAAAATGCTTGAATTTGCTTCTTTGAAATAATGTGTCTTTACCTAAAAAAATCCACAAGTGATTAGTGGAGGACCTTCAAATGGATTCATGCATCTCTCAGACATGTGGATGCTTTTTTTTACTTGGTGTCCATGAAAAGGGTGTCTCCCAGTTTTCATGTCTTTGTTCAGATGTGAATTGAGCACCACTCTGCCCACCAGCATCATATAGCCCTTGGGGTCTTACCTTCTGTATATCATTGATTGTGCTTTCAAAATCCACTGGCCAAACATAAGTACTCTTAAATACTTTACATCTGCTTTTTGTTGAAGCAGCCTATCAGAAAACTTTTTGTTGTCACAGAGACTGAAACAGCAGGTGGGGGAAAAGGTGCAAATAGAAACAGAAACATAGAAGTTGACAGCAGATAAGGACTGCAAGGCCCATCCAGTCTGCCCATTTCTTTTTCTACCTTATAAATGTGCCATCGGCCTTTGCTCTGTCAGTGGCCTGTCTATTCATAGCCATTTGTATTGCTCCCTTATGCCTATCACATGCTTGTTTGAAGCCCTGCACTGCATTAATAGCCACCACTTCTTGTGGTAAGCCATTCCATGCATCCACCACCCTTTCTGTGAAAAAGAATTTCCTCCATTCCCCCTTAATCAGCCCCCCTCTAATCTCATGCTGTGTCTTCTTGTCCTGCTATTTTTCTTATATTTAAACATGTTAGACTCTTTCACCTTGTTAATGCCCTTAAGGTGTTTGAATGCCTCAATCATATCCCCTCTCTCCCTCCTTTGCTCAAGGGTATACATATTGAGCTCTGTTAATCTGTCTTCATATGTCTTCTGATGCAGTCCCTGCACCATTTTGGTTGCCCTTCTCTGGACTGCTTCAATTTGGTTAATGTCCTTGTGAAGGTGTGGCCTCCAATACTGCACCAGTACTCAGATGGGGCCTAACCAGTGTCTTGTAAAGAGGGATTATTACCTCCCTCTTACGACTTGTGATACCCCTACTAATATACCCTAACACCCCCCTAGCCTTACCTACTGCTTTAGAGGTCTGCTTGGATGATTTCAGGTCATCAGTGATGATGATGCCCAAGTCTCTTTCTTCCTTTGTGACTGCTAGCAACTCCCCTCCCAGCCTATAGGTGGCTTCAGGGTTTCTCTTCCCTATGTGCATGTTTTTGCACTTCTTTGCATTAAATCCCAGTTGCCACTCTTCTGACCATTTTGCTAGTTTATCCAGATCTCTTCTCATTCTGCCCACCCCATCTGGATCATCTACTCTGTTGCAGATCTTGGTGTCATCTGCAAACAGACAAGCCTTACCCTCTAGTCCATCTGCAAGGTCACTAATGAAGATGTTGAAGAGGACTGGCCCCAGGACTGATCCCTGAGGTACCCCACTTGTGACTTGCATCTCTTCTGACTGTATACCATTTACCACCACTCTCTTTTCTGCCCGTCAACCAGTTTGCCACCCAGTTGACCAACTTCTGACCCACCCGAGCCTACCCAGCTTATTTATCAATCTTCTATGTGGAACAGTGTCAAAAGCTTTGCTGAAGTCAAGGTAGGTGACATCAACTGCTCCCCTTGGTCCACCACTCTGGTTACCCAGTCAAAGAAATCTATGAGATTAGTTTGACAGGACCTTCCTTTTGTAAACCCATGCTGTCTTGGATCCTGTGCTGCTATGGATTCCAGGTGTTGCACTATCCTTTCCTTAAGGAGTGCCTCCATAATCTTGCCCACTACTGAGGTAAGACTGACAGGTCTGTAGTTCCCTGTCTCCTCCCTGCTACCACTCTTGTGGAGCGGGATCACATGAGCCCTTATCCAGTCTTCTGGGACCTCTCCTGTGCTCAGAGACTCACTAAACAGTTCTGCTAATGGCTCTGCTAGTTCCACCTTTAGCTCCTTAAGTACCCTGGGATGTATGCCATCAGGTCCCATTGTCTTATCCACCCTGAGCTTAGCAAGCTCTTGTAGGACCCTTTCTTTTGTGAAGGGAGTAGTGCTCACCTCCTTTCCCCCCTGTGTCCATGATGCTGTGCTGTGGGCCCTGCCCTACCGTCTCTTCAGTAAATACTGAGCAAAAGTATCTATTTAGGATAGATGCCTTTACAGGGTCCTCCTCCTTACATGCTCCCTTTTCTCCATTAAGCTTAGCAATACTCCCTCTGGACTTTCTCCTTTCACTAATGTATCTATAGAAAGTCTTGTCACCTTCTTTTACCGTTCGTGCTAGTGTTTCCTCAGTTTGGAACTTTGCCTGCCTTACTGCCTTCCCTGCTTCCGTTAGGGTAGTTTAGTATGCCTCCCTATCTTCATCCCACTGTGTTCCCTTATATTTCCTGAAGGCCAGCCTTTTGGCTCTGACCTTTTCTGCTACTGTATTTGAGAACCAAAGCAGTTTCCTTCTTCTTTTGCACTTCCTTTTCTGTCTAACACAATGGGATGTTGCTTCAAGTATTGCATCCTTAATGCTTGCCCACTTTGCCTGTACCCCCTCACCTGTGTTTCTTTTTGCCAGGGCTAGCTTAACTCTGCTGGCCATCTTATCAAAGTCAGCTCCTCTGATGTCCCATATTTTTGCCTTAGAATGGGATGATTTAGATGTAGTAGCCAAATTGAACCATACTATGTGATGGTCACTGGCCTCCAGGTGACCTTCTACCTGGAGATCTGTGATCCCTTCCCTGTTAGTCAGTACTAGATCTAAGATAGCCCTGTCTCTTGTAGGTTGCTGTACCAGTTGTTTGAGGCCCTCCCACTGCAGGGAATCCACTATGTGTCTAGTTCTGGCAGATGTTCCTGCTGGTATTGACCAATCTGTATCCGGCATGTTGAAGTCTCCCATTATCAGAACCTCCCCTTTAGCTGTCATGTTTTGTATATCTTCTAACAGTAATGTGTCTATGTCCTCCCCTGGTCTGGGGCCTTAGACAACCCCAGTTCTTATGGCTGTTCCATTTCTGTTTCCAGGGTGACCCACAGTTCTTCTGGCTCCTTATGTGTATTCTGAATTTCTGTAGCTTTGATATTTTCATTGACATACAGGGCCCTCCTCCCCCTTTTGCACCTCGGTCTCTTCTGAACAATACATAGCCAGGTACTGAAGTCTCCCAAGTGTGGTTACTGGTAAACCATGTCTCACTAATTGCTACTATGTCCAGTTTAGCCTCTGACAAATTGCCTGCAGGTCTGGGATCTTATTTCCCAGGCTGTGAGCATTGTGTACATGATTTTCCATTGGCCAGATTTTAGTGTGTTAGTTGTTGGGTGAGGTTTGGCATTACCCCTGTGCATTGTATGGGGAGACAAACCTTTTTTCTTACTTGGTGATGCAAATGAACTGCAAACATGCTGAATCCCTGTTTGACCACTAGCTATGGGGGGAGGGGTGTTCTTCCCATTGACGTATGGGGTGCTGCACCCCTCTCCCCATTTGCTAGTTTAGATATTCTGCAAAGACGTCAAACTTCTGCCCCAATGCACTGACTCCCTCCTTAGTCAGATGCAGTCCATCAAATTTAAAGAACTTTCGCTCCCAGAACTGTTGCCCGTTCCCTACAAATCTGTGTCCTTTTTCCTGGCACCAACCCTTGAGCCACGTGTTTAGCTCCCCTATCTCCCCTTCTCTGACCTTCTGTTCATCTGCTCCCCTCTCCCAGACTGGTAGGATCTCAGAGAAGGAGATGCCAGATGAAATAGATGATAGTCTGTCACCCAGCTTGGTCAAGTGCTCCTTGGTCTCCACAACTGACTGGCTGGCAAGATCATTAGTCCCTATGTGTACTAGGACATCAACATTTTCTCCTGCTTTGTGAACAATTTTAGCAATGCGGTCAATGTCTCTCCATGCTGATGTACCTGGGAGACATCTGACCATTACCCTAGCTGGAGATGGGTATCAACTCCCGAATCATGGAGTCTCCTATGATCAGAAGTTTTTTGGATTTCCTTTTTGCTTTTTTTGTTTTGGTTCCTGATTTGGGTGAGTTTTGTTGTGCTAGCTCATGTGCTGCAGTGTCCTGCTCTGCAGTGTCTTCTGCCTCTTTGTTTGATTTCAGAGATAGAGCCAGATACCTGTTTGTAGTGTTTATATGGTTTTTGGAGGTAATATGTTGGAAAGCAGAGAGTGATGGGGCACCCGATTTGCCTCTCCTAACCACCTGCCAACCTCCTGAACCAACTACCCTCTGCAGTCGAGGTTCTTCTGTTGGATGTTGGGGAAATGGCGGGTGGTTCTTATAATGTATTTCCTCTTGAATATGAAATTTGAGGCGTGTAATCTCTGCCCATGCTGCCCGGAGCTGAGCCCTAAGATCTCCAAAGGCTCAGCATGTAGGACAGTGTTCTAAATCCTGTAAGACTGTCCTTCTGAAAATTGTTCCACAGTACCTGCAGTTAATGATATCCATTCCAGATAAGTTGCTGGGTTTATAACCTAGTCAGAGTAATTAGAAGGAAAAAAAATGCAAGTAATGGTTTGATTGTGTTTGTTTAACTTGTTATAACAAGTTAAATTACTAGTGCCCCTGTAAATGAGTTCACCTTGTGGAGGTCCCACTGATCCACCCCTTTCTGCTCTGCCACAGGAAATGTCACAACTGTGGTACCCTATAAAAGGAGTATATTGTGGGGTGGTTGGGGATGGGGGTGGGTGGCTGGGCCCTTCCCCTGCCGAAAAAGAAGAACCACGGATGAAAGAACAAGGAGGTAAGAGCAGAAACAATCAGTCAACAACAAATGCAGTAACCCTGAAAGCTTATCCTAATGTTAGATAAAACTGTAAAACCTGTAAAGCACCACCTGAAATAATTTCAAAGAAGATATATGCTGTAAGAAACACTTTGCTACAGAGAAAAATAAAACAATGAAATGTTAGCAACAAACAGTAGCAATCCCTGTGAGTAAAAATTAAAAAAACAACACCACACAGTAAATCTGCTTAGCCAAAATAAGTCTTAATCCTTTTCCCTTGCTCTGGTAAGTTTCTCCACTCTGCCTTTCAAGCAGTCTTAGAAGGAAAGAGCTCAGGTGAAGCTAGGTGCCTTGGCCAGCAAACCAAGTCTTCTACCTCCAAGATATCAGCTAACCTGACTTTTAACCCTTCTTTCAAAAATCAATCAAATCAAATCAAAATCTTTATTTATTCAGGCGAACATCATTGAGCGTAGCTCATTTACAAGATGGACCTGAGTGGTCATACAAAGAAGGATACAAGTTTTGTACAAAGACATGTGAATAACATAACATTAGTACAATCAATTAGATGAGAGATATATACAAAATTTACAGATATACAAGGCACAAAAACAATCAATTAAACCTGTAAAAATGAAGAGTACATTTGATATAGAAGGGATAATATTCAGATAGTAGGGCTTCTATAGGCTTTTTATACGAAGTGTGATAACAGACTGGGTAGAAGAATGGAAACTAAACATAGTGGATTGCAGAAAGGAGGGGCGGAGGTTGGAAATTACTGACAGTTTGCCAGCTCCACCCCCTACATACACACCTAATCCTTTGGAAGAGCTGTGGGAGGAAAGCAATTAGCTCCTTCAATGTGAGAAGGAGACTGAAACACCTCTGAGACAACAAACCTTTTCAACAAACAAAAAAAAAAACACGAATAAAATAAAACACAGTGTCAAACAGTAATTTTGTTTAGCCCAATGATAAAAGTCACAAAAATGTAAGTTCCACCTGTAATAATTTCAGAGAAGATATACCCTGTAAGAAACACTTTGCTACAGAGAAAAATAAAGCAGTAACAGAAGATATACCTTGCAAAAGACAATTTGAATCAGAAGATTACAGCAGTAATCTGTTAGCTCACACCTGTAGGCACACCTTGTAATAATGCAGAAGAAGGTATACCAGCAACTTTTGAATCAGAGAAAAATAAAGCAATGAAATGTTAGCAACAAACAGTAGCAATCGCTGTGAATAAAAAATAAAAACAACACCACACAGTAAATCTGCTTAGCCAAAATAAGTCTTAATCCTTTTCCCTTGCTCTGGTAAGTTTCTCTACTCTGCCTTTCAAGCAGTCTTAGAAGGAAAGAGCTCAGGTGAAGCTAGGTGCCTTGGCCAGCAAACCAAGTCTTCTACCTTCTACCAAATGATCCAATTCACCTAAATGGGGTGCTAACTGTGAAGTCTTTTCATAAGTAATAAGGCAGTTTCTTCTTTGTGAACATACCTTTATTCAGACTAGTTTTCATTCAAACAACTGAGGATTTTGGATGGCCCTACTGATTATAAACTTGAATAAGTTAATTGGTAACAGTAATCCTGCATTTAGCAATCTACAACCTTGATGCTTACATGCAAGGAATACAATAAAAACCTGACTAAAATCTAAAAACAAGCTTATAAAACAGATAAAATGTATCTGAACATATATCTTTACCTATACAAAATCATTGTAGCCCAAGGGAAATGCAGGTAAATTACATTTTACCCTGACTGCTATTCTATGATGTAGTAAACATATATTGATATTGTGTTTATATTCTTTGTAAAGCTGGTAAGGCCCACTAGGCAGGACTGTCTGTTTAAAGAAGTGACCTAGAAGCACTGGGGAGGTTAAGTGACTTGCTTGGAGTCATACAGTATGCAAGAGGAGGTTGTGGGATTCAAATCGAAGTCTGCTGGATGTACCCAGTTCAATTACTGTTTGTTACTCTAACCACTAGGCATGGGTGCTTAAACTGAATGGCTGATTACAACAAAGCAGTGCGGGTGATTTCCTTACAGACTCTATATGCAGCAAAGCAAAAGAATGCAAAGCACGGCAGCATTCATTTTAAGATGCTGAAATCTGGGTCGGCCCACTGGGGCTGCAGTAGCACTACTGCTTGCAATGCCAGTGACCCCAGGTCAGAAGCAAACTTGGGTTGCTGGAGGTCTGGCCAGAAGAGTAGGATCGAGCACCTGGAGGACTGCTCTCCTCCTCCAGGGTGGGTGGGCTGCAGGTTCTGCTTCTTTACCACCACCTGTGTGACCATGGGTGGTGGTGCAATGGTGCTGCAAAGTGATCAGGAGGGGAGGACGCTAGCCAGGATCTGGAGCAGTGGCATTTCTCTATGTGATCTACCTCCTTGGATCTCTAGTGCCAGTGCCCTCAGGGACAGAGACCAGAAAACCAGAAACAATCACCCCACATTGGCCCCTGGCAGAAGGGGACCCAGGTGCCCCAGACTTCATAACCAGGCTCCATGAGAGACCCACTGAGCTGCCTGACACACACACTAAGGAGTGTGAGTGGTAGATAAGGGTCCCTCCTTCCCACCTGGGGTACAATCCAGGCAGGATAGGGACAGGACCACAGGAGTTCCTGAGCATTACCTGGGGGGGAAGCTAGGGGATACCCAGCCTAGGGATTTCTGAAAAGTGGAGACTGATGGTGTGAGAAGGGGACATAGGAAGAGAAAATAAAAAAAATTGAAAAAGATACTGTGATCTTAGAGATTCTGTGCAGTGATATGCAATTTCCGTGAGGCACCGGTACAAGAATTCAAAATCCGCAAACCAGGCAGGATTCCGTGATTGTTACCATTGTTACCGGTAAAAATGGAAAACCAAGGTCCTTGGCCATCAGATGCAAATCAGAAAGGCAAAAGGGTTTCAATGCCAACAAGTGCAAAGTCATGCACCTTAGGTGAGAAAACCTGGGTGCTGTGTATAAGATGGGGGTAGAGGTACTGACAGTCACCAAGCAAGAAAGGGACCTTGGGGTAATCATATCTGATGATTTCAAGGTGGCATGGAAGTGTGACAAGGCAGTAGGCAAAGCTAGTGGGATGCTGGGGTTCTTAGGGAGGGGGATTTCTATGAGGAGAAGGGAGGTGGTGCTGCCACAGTATCGCCCACTAGTGAGACCCCACCTAAAGTACTGTGCCCAGTTCAGGAGGCTGCACCTCTGCAAGGACACTGACAGTGTGGAAGTAGGTCAGAGGAGGGCTACCAGAATGGTGCAAGGGTTGCACGAGAAGAAGCCGTGAGATCTCAACATGTACTCCCTAGAGGGGAGGAGAGTGGGAGGGGGACATGATTAAGATCTATAAGTACCTCACAGGGGTGAACAAGGTGCAGGTGGGGAGTCTCTTTCAGAGGAGGAGAAGCACCAGAACATGGGGCATGCAATGAAGTTGGGGAGTTTAAATCACCAGAACATGGGGGGCATGCAATGAAGCTAGAGGGGGAGTTTAAAGCACCAGAACATGGGGCATGCAATGACGCTGGGGGGAGTTTAAGAGGGGTGTGAGGAAATACTTGGTGGTGGCACCTGGAACAGCTTACATCAAATCTAGAGGGCAGCTCAGGACATACTGGACAGAACCAATTAAACAAACTGCTGCAGCTAAGAAAAATGTATATTGGCTCTACATCCAAGGACATCAGTGAGACATGAAACGCTGACACACGTTAATTGGGAGGTGCTACCTGATTTTAAGTGCCTTAATAAGCTGTGTTTTAACTTGCATTTTTAGTAAATAAATGCAACATTTATAGAATCCTTGCAGTGGATCTGATTAGTTCCTTGGACGTAGATCCGATATACCTTTTTCCTACCTGGAACAGCTTGCCAGAAGAGGTGGTGGGGGAGAAAACAATGGAGAGCTTCAAGCATGCGTGGGATAGGCACATGGGCACAATAAGCAGAGGAAAGGGAGGCAGAAGGGATGCTGGTGACCAAATAGGGCCCAAGGTGTTGGAATAGACAAGGAAAAATAAGGCAGACTGGATGGTCCTGCCAGTCTTTTTCTGCTGCAAATTCTATGTTTCTATGTTTGTAAGAAAAAAAAAAACATTAAAAAGCAGGACGTTTTCATTTTGAGGCAAAGCTGAATGATACACTTTAATGTTAAATGCTAAATTTGATATTATGTTGCATTATAGCAGTGGTTCAATAGGTTGCATGCTCACTTCTGGGGCTAGACATTTAGAATGTCATGGGTTTCAATACCACATCAGGAACTTGGGCTAATACTCAATATTGGCACTGTAATGCAGAACTAGGTGGGAGCTACACTGTTGGAATGGCATGATTAGGATGAGGCATTAAACTGAGATCCCTTTTTCCAATCTCTTGTGGCTGTTCAGGTGGAAGATATGGCACTTATAGAAACATAGTATTGACGGCAGAAGAAGAATGAAGGTCCATTGACTCTGGACTTCCTGTACTACCTCTCCCCCACTGACTTACTATGCTGGTGGGCCTTTACCTCCTCCCTGGTTCCCCATCCCTTAAACCTGTGTCACGGTAGTAGAATATTTCTCCAGTGTCTTGGCCATTATTTTTCTTGTCACTAAAACATGGCCGTGTTACCCACCATCCAGAACGCACCTGGAAACAAGCTGTCACAGCTCAGTGCACCTTTCCTGGTCAAAAATGACAAATAAATAACAAATATTGTATTGAAGTAATTAGTTCAGAGAAGGGGTACATTCTAAAACTACTCCTTCTTAGTTAGAAAAGGAGGCCCTATATTGTTCCCTAGGGACTAATGTACTGCCAACGCCATGTGGTTAAATGGAGCCCTGATGCTGACTGAAAACTGGTTAGACTATGACAGAAGCTGTGAAATATGTTTCAGCATTACACAGTCACTGCTGGAACCTCCTACTTGCTCTTCACATAGTTACAGGAATGTTGTGTTGGAAGCATGCCTACCAAGCTTTTCTGGAATCTATGATCCAGTGTCTGACTATGAGTAAGCAAACCAACAGATTAACCCTCGCCTGTGAGTGCTGATAACCTTCCTTTCTGCTGATAGTGATATATTACAGAAGAGACACTACTAGTTAACCCTGTCAAAAACAGTTTTACTTCATCAGGTTGTTCAGTAACTGGAAAATGCAGACCTCCTAAGGTTGACGGGAGCAATGCAGAAATGTCATATTCATAGACGCAACCCTTTTGATAACAGATGATTGGGAAACCAAGCCTGGCACAGTGTGCTCTACAAAATGGTTGGAAAGCTAAAGGATCGTATGTCACCATGGTCAATGGTATATTAAGCAAAACTGACCTGCCACTGATAATGCTTGATATGGAAGCTCTTCTGTTTTGTATTTATTAACTTTTTCTCACCAGGCTATGACCCCCTGAGAATGGATGCAGTGTCTCCTTAATAAGAGAAGTTGAGGGACAATAACAGTAGTAAGAGTAATAATAACTAGGTTTAAGAGGTGCAGTACAGTGGTGTGGTAAAGAGCAATGAATTGTTACATATAGAGTGCTAGACATGAATACAGTTTTTTTTGCAAGCACACATACACAAAAGTACGAGATGCATGGATCAGTGAAGTTGCAATGAGCAGTGGCACAAAATGGGTGGAAATCGGATGCACTGCTGTGCCTTAACCCAACTGCATTATACAAGTAGCTGGGCACATGTCACAGGTGGGAGGAAGTAAAACCAGTTAGTAACCTGGAGGAAGCAAAGGAAGCCATGATCAGTCATGGCAGGGTTGCCATGCAGTTGTGCACGACTCTGTGGCCATTTGCATGTTGGTCTGCCCCCTTTCTTGACCAGTTGCATAGACCTTTGTGATCACTCAGGAAGGAGCTGTGTCCCCTGTCAAGCATGTTAAGATGACAGAATATTGTTGGTGGAAGTTAGAGGTCACAAGCACAACAAGCTTTTATAGCACCCACTATTGTGACTAAGAATGGTGTCAAAAATATTTAAAGAATAGAGCATAGTCACATCACCACTAGGCTAAGGAATGAAGTTCCTACTGTATATGCTGTATAGTATCCTTCCATATCCATGGTTGGAGCACCAGCTTGAGAACCCAGAGAGCATAGATTCAATCCCCATCAGAGCCAATTACCCACTTTCTGGCCTTCAGCAAGTCACCTAACAGTGCTCCAGTCCACCTAGCTGTGGAAATGGGTAGAAGCAGAACTAGTCTACCCTAAAAAAGTAATAACTTGAAATTATTGTTTGACCAACTAGATCTCAAACAACTGATTAACAATCAGTTTGCCTTGCTTCATCAAAGACAAAGACTGCTCCACCCCCTTCCCTCCTGTTCATACACCCATTCACTAATGCAGTACAATTACTATATTTAATAAATAGGAGCAAGTTCCCTATGGGGAGCAGGGGTGACTGAGTTAGCCTGGCTGACCATGGACTACCATGGGCCTCCCCCATAATCCTGGATTGGGGTTGTGGGGGCCTAACTGATTAAAAGGTATTTTTGGGGATGGGGGGGCAATCAAATAAAGGATGATGTCTCGAGATTGTGTTGACTCCTGGCATAGTGCCAGAAGCCAGACTTTACAATAATGATAAAAAAAAATATTTTTACCTAAATACCTGTTGCCTAAGGAGCAAATACGAACAAATGGAGCTGCTAATCATGATGGAGGAACTGGACATAATAGGAATAATGAAGACATGGAGGTAAAAATGAGCTCTGGAGTATGGATATACCCAACTACAAGCTATAAGAATAGACCAAAGAAAGGAGAGGTGCACTAGCACCATACATTGGAAACCAGCCTGAAGTGACTGAATACAGGACATCCAAATAGAGTAGATAAAAACACTCTTTATTTATTTATTTATTGAAATCTCAGATTGCAACCTTTGAGCTGGAAGCTCGTATACAAAGGTTCCATGTCATGACAAAACAGGGATACAGCAGCTAAATTATACAAGTTAAAACAGTGTTAATAAAGAAAACAAACAGGCAATTCAGATAAAGCTGTTTAACATGTAGGATTATAAGAGTACAGATATTATGGTACAGTATATGCAGCAACAAAATCATGTGTAACATACGTGCACTAATAATTCAAGGCAGGAGAAGACCATGGACAGGAAGGGACTGGTAGCAGGGGGTGAGGCGAGGACAGGGATAGTGAAGGAAGTACTAAGAGAGAAAATGAGGGGAGGACTGGAGCAGCCAAGTAGGCCTTGTCAAAATTTAGCAGATGAGGGAGTAGCTAGGGGAAGCGAGGGATTGGGGCTGGGGCATGTAGATCTGAGTGGGGAGATGGAGGGACTCTGGCTAAAAGTATCTAATGGAAGAAGAAAAACTGTTACAGTCAGTTTATACTACAGATCAGTGGACCAAAAAGAAAACCAGGAGCTGAAACTTCATTGTGTGACCAGGAAAGCAACAACTAAGGGAAGTGTACTTCTGACGGGTGACTTCAACTAATCAAATATAGACTTGGAGGAGAGAACAGCTAAGTCCAAGTGCTACAGACAATTTTTAGACCTTGTTGAGGGCTGTTACTTGATGCAGTCTGTAAAAGAACTACTGGGGATCAACACTGGATTTGATACTTAAGCCCTGTTTACATGGTCACATTTGCGCTGGAGTAACCTGATCACTTGGGTTGCTACAGTGCAAATGCAACCATGTGGACATGTACCCAACTGCGGTAAGCCACCCATTAAGCCAGTCCCACATTCCCTCTCAAACTGGGGACGCTGACCAGAGCGAGCGTCTTGCAGCAGATTAAACCACTGTGTGGATTGTCTGCACCATTGCAACATGTCCATTCTCTCCTTGCGGTGGGAAGCGACAGTCCAGCCCCCTGACACATGGCCCCTCACCAGCTCAGACTGTAGCAGTGCAGAGAGGGGCCATGTAGACAGGCAGTTTGCCACTTGCTGGTGCTCAGCACCACACTGATGCGGTCGGAAAAGAGTAGCACTGTTGCCGTGTAGACATGGCTTTAGACATAAGGATGACGTGGTCAGACAAGTGCAAATTGGAGGCAACACTAGCTACTGTATAATATCATCAGATTTGCTATCAGAGGAAATAGGGAAAACCTAAGGGAATGACCTATACCATGCTCCTCCATAGGGCTGATTCTATGAAGATGAGGGTGGCTCACAGCATAGGTGCGTTGGGAAACCAGTCTCATGGACATCAGCATTTGGCAGCATTGGGACAACGTTAAAAAAAAACAACATATGGACTGTTTAAAGAAAGACTGCATCCCTCAAGGACATAAGTACAGCAGTAAAAGAGGAAGACCAGTGTGGATGGTTAATGGAGAACTTGAAACAAATAGTGAGAAAAAGGTGTTGTACAGGAAACATAGAAACATAGAAGTGTGATGGCAGAAAAGGACCGACAGGCCCACCTAGTCTGCCCATAAAAGTTCTCATAACCCAGAGCCTTCTGTACCAGTGGTGTACACACTACCACTGCGCTAGATGTCCAGAAGGGTGAGGTACACTAAACCATGCAAATCTGACAGAACTACGGCAGCAAACTGAAAGAGAACAACTAGGGGAGGGCTAGAGGGATCTTTTATTTATTGGCAAATAGTGAGGAAGGACTTCTGGAATTCCACCAAACCTTTAACAACTTCCATCCCACAGTTAATCTAAGAATGAATTCTTCCAAGGAAACAAACTTCTTTGACACCACTATAACACGGAAAGAAGAAAACATGTACACATCATTTTACAGAAAACCCATGCACTGATTTAGTTACCGCCACTACTCCATCTTCCACCCCACAAAAGAAAGAAGTATCTATAGCCAGGCACTACAGTACTACAGGATCTTCTCTGAAGAGACAGACCATGACAATAACCTGGATAAACTGTGTGGTGCCTTTAAAAAAACAGAAAACAAATCCCCCCTGCACTACAGAAAAGCAGATTGCACGGGCCACTCGAGTACCATGACAAAACCTATTGACATACAAAGGAAAAACACACAATTGGGTAGCACTGGTTGCCACATACAACCCCAGTCTTAGCATTAGCTGGACTATCATTTTCTATGTACATTTTGTCTGCCTGTTTGCCCCTGGCTGCCCCTTCTGCTCGGTCCCCCCCCCATCACCTTGCTTCTCCGGGATTTACCTTCCCACCTTCGTCCTCTGTCACAGGACTGTGGTAGGGTGCCTGATTACCAATGCAGGGCTTGCAATGGACTCAACATCATGCTGTGGCCAGAAGGGGTTTTCCTCCTATTTTCTTCCCGAATCCACACATGTGCAGTGGGCGCAACCTGGAAGCTCCGCCTCTGCTGAGATGCCCCATGCGTCCTGTGTGTGGTCCTTCCCTTTACTGTGTGCCCAGTGCCACCCGGACACCTCCAGGTGGCAGACAAGCAGCAAGTTGTGCTAAGCCCCCCCCAAGGGATGAGATCAGTCCTATGGATACTCAATCTTCTCTCCCCCAGGCAGCTCCCAAATGACCTGTGTCCGTTTCTGATCCTGGGTCACCCGTTTTGCTGGAGGTAAGGTGCCACACTTCAGCCCTCCACACCACTGGGCCAGCCCTTATCTGAACTGTCTTAGGAGACTAACAGCCCCACTGGATGATGACCCCTAGCTATCTGAAATCTCCCCTGGACCACCAGTGATCGCATTCAGACAGCCTCCAAACTTACAGCAGAAACTTGTCAGCAGCAAGTTATATAACACTAAACTGCAGAAGCGGGTAGCAGCAGATATCACAATTCAAGATGCAAAATCTGATGAATGCAACAGTGTATACTCCACATATCCTGGGAAAATATATGATGTCACGGGTGTGCATAGCTGTGACTCTAAGGATCTGATGTACTTGTTCAGATGTAAAAAGTGCACAAATGCCTGTTATGTAGGTGAAATCTGCCATACCTTAGGAGCCCAAATGAACTTCAGTATATTCATTATAAAATGGTTTGGAAATTTCTGGCTTCATGGTTGGCTACAGAAGTGCTGAAACCCACAACATAATTCTCTACAACTGCACAGCTTCGATAAAGTTCATCAGTGTGATTTGGAATTTGGGCAGCTCACATACAGAATTCATGAACCACCTCACTCAGTCTTGACTGCCATCACAGACATGGCTGCCACCTTTATTAATATAATACATGAGATTTTTATAGTGCTTTTAAAACATTTTTAAGGCACTGAACAAAGTCAACAGACATAACATTGAGGTGTTAAAAACTAGCTAGTTAAGGTGAGTTTTCTATTTGCTTTTTAAAGTCACAAGATCAGTACAAGCCCTGATATTCAATGGCAGTCCATTCCAGAGGTGTGGGCCACAGACTGAGAAGGCTTGATCAACACAGGTGATCAGTCTAGCAGTCTGAACATTGTAAAGATGAAGGTCAGAGGATCGGAGTCAATGTATGGGACAATGTTGCTGAAGTAATTGCGATGAATAAGTAGGAGCTTAGCCAGTACAGCATTTCAGTTCAAGTAGTACTAGTTACTAGTTAATTCAGTATTCAATTGGAAGCCAGTGGAGTTTAGCCAACAAAGGGGAGGCATTAACAGATTTCCTAGACCCAGTGATAACTCAGGCTGCAGCATTTTGGACAAGCTGAAGATAGTGCAGAGATTGTGCTGGGAGACCAAAAAGGAGGGGTTACAATGGTTCAGACGTGAGAAGACAAATGATGAACCAGTGTGGCAGGAACCTCAAGACATATGTAGGGATGAATCCTGGCAAGAGTTCATAGATGGTAAAATGTGGAACAGACAAAACTGCTAGCATGAGATTTCAGGTGCACTGATTGATCCAGTAAGACACCAAGGTTACAGACACCTGGGGCTCGATTTCTGAAACCCCAAGAATGACACGGTGCTTGCATCAAAATGAAATGTTGCAAGGGGTACCATACACCACACCACGCATCATTCCTGATTTTCTTATACAGCCTGTTCCAGAAGGGGTTCCACCTGTGCCAGCTGGTCTTGCACAGTCCTTGCAGCTGCACAGGCACAGTTCCATGTTGTGCATCCTGGTGGACCCCACTTCCTAGTCTCCCATACAGGCATCAGTGGCCATCCATCACGTCCCATGCCTTTGCACCAGCCTGCCATCTGGCACCACTTACCCTACTGCTGCTGAGCGTGCCATTGCTGTTATGGTCCACACTGGCACCAGCTGCCTTTCACCACTCCGCCCAAAAGGTGTCTCATGCATGTCCACTGTTGGCTACTGCTGTGGTGGTGATGAGGGGCATGTGGTCTCGCAACCATATGTACCATCACACCCACACATTCACGCCCTTATTCCATGCCCATCTTGGGTCCCCATTGACTGTGGGAAGTGCTGGACCTGTGCAACAACCCCCTACAGTGGGCCTCTGCCTCCACCATGGGTGCTCCTGTCACTGCCATGCCCATCTTATGTGAATGTAGCCCACATAGTAGGTTACTGGGCTATACTGATGTACTGGGTTGTGGACTGGCCAGAAGCAACAGCATTGTCGTTGCAACTTATAAGACCTGCCAAATAGGTACAGTGGTGCCTCTGTGATACTGCGGTCGCAGGATGTCACTGCTGCTGCTACAACATATGTGGACTGCCAGTGCATCCCTACTGGTGAACACCCTGCCATCTGCACTCACCTGTTGTGGTCCCATATGCTACCATGGACATCTGATGTATGTACCCAATACACATCCCAAAGGTGTACCCTATGAGACAGGGTCACAGACATACTCTGCTACTAGACACAGTATGACTGTGTACAGGCACGTCTGTTAATGGTGCCCAGTGTCATGTGCACTCGTTGGTAGGAGACCAATATACATCTACCATACTACTTTTGTCCCAGACCCAAGGTATAGGACATGTTCCAGAATGTCATGGAGGGATCTGTGCTGCACTGCAGCCCTGGCCTGGGCTGCATTATGGCATAAAGGTACGCAGGGGTATCTGGATGGTGTTGTGGGTTGGGGTTAGGTATTGACCTGTCCTGTCATGGTGTGTGCCCATTCTAAACCTGATCCTTGCTTGTCCATTGCTGCCTCTGCCAACCACCTGAACACATAGCCGGGGGGGCTCTGCCACTGGTTGCACTGCCGCATAACTGGCCCTGAGCTTGTTCCACTTCCCTCCAGCGCACAATTTGTTTTCCACATGAGAGACATTGTGGCATCTTTGGGGAGTTTGGCGCTGGGACCCCTCCTGTAACAAACTCTGGTGCAGGGCCCTGGTACACTGGGCTTTGACACAAGTTGCCCTTTGCCACAGCTTGCATCATTCTAATAGCAACACAGATATTTACAGGTACTTGTACCAATCAGATAGGAGTGTGGTGTGCATATTTATGGAACACATACAAACAGAGGTGAGAAAGAAGCAAGCGCTGAGGCACTTGCTTCTTTCTCACCTCTATTCCTCTATTTGTATATATCATTCTAATGGGCCCTCTGAAATTCGAGCCCCTGGAGAGGGATGAATAATTGAAGAGCCACAGGGAAGACTGAGGTTAGATGAACTGTGAGATTTTAAATTTGAGAAAGGAAGTTTGCTCAGAGTTCATCTTTTTGTGGTCTGACGGCCTTCCAGCTGTGTGCACTTGTCCCTTGAAGCAGAAACCAAAAATTTTGCAGTGTGGTGGAACTAAAACAGTTCCTGGGGACCAGCACAGGCATATCATCCAAACTTGCAATTTTGAAAGTATAGTTCATCCATTTTTTTATTTGGGTAAGCAAGTTGAAAGAACATACAGCTATTAACATTTCTCCCAGGGTGCTGCATATTAGGAAGTGAACATGCTTACATTTCAGTAGGATGCTGCACCTTCTTCAGAAACTTTGTATCTTAGCCCTCCCCATCCTTCCCCCATCCCTCCCCCATTCCCCTCCAAGATTCTGCGAGCCCGAGCAACCACTATATTTTTCATTCTACCCCACCTGTGCTTGAACCCACCAACAGTTTTAGCACCCACCAGTTCGCAGGTGTACTGTTCCATGGCTCAGTCACCCTTTCTGTAAAAAATACTTCCTCATGTCCCTTCTGAGCCCCATTCTTGTCAATTTCCGGTCATGTCCACATGACTGTGAACTAGTATTCTTGCTAAATATTTCCCCACAGTTCACCTTATTATTTCCTTTTCAGAACTTGAAGTTCTCTATCATATCTCCCCTCTCCCTTCTGGTCTCCAGCGAGTACATGCTCAGTGCCTTGAGGGGCTCCTCATAGTACCTGCCCTCTTGGTCCTAAATCATTTTTGTTACCATGTGCTGTAATATCTCCAGCTTACCCCATCCTTCGAAAGGGTATCCATTTAACTTACCGTAATCGCTCTGCCCAACTCTCACTATCCCGACACTGGGTGCCTGAAACACGTGTGCCCGACATCAGGATTTGCCCACAGCGGAGTTGGAATCTTAAAGTAGGAGGGTTGCGAGGGGCGCACCCCCCTGAAACATAAAATAAACTCCGCTGTGGGGAAAATTCCAATGTCAGGCACCCGTGTTTCGGGCACCCGTTTGTTGGGATAGGGAGAGTCAGCCAGAGCGATTATGAAGATTACTAGTAGACCCTTCCTGAAGGTGAGGGCTCCAGAACCAGGTGCTGTACTCCAGCTGTGGCCTCACTAACAAACTTTACAGGGGGAAGTATTAGCACTTCTGTTCTGCTATAAATACCCCTCCCAATACATTTCAGCATCCTACTCACTTTGCTATATGCCTTGTTGAATTGACTTGATGGTTTGAGGATGTCACTGATGAAAACTCCAAGGTCCCATTTCTCAGCCATAGTGTTAAGTCTCACCCCACCCATTCAGTACTCTGCCCTGGGGTTCTTGTTCCCTAGCTGCATCACCTTACACTTTCTGGCATTGAATTTCAACTGCAAAGCCACAGACTGCCCCTCTAGCTTTTACCACATTTTAGCACTCACTAACAGGTACAGCATTGCAGACGTCAAGGTGTGAAGCCACCTGGGGAACAGCTGTCACTGTACAGTGTGGTTCATTTATTTATTTATTTAGTTTTTGTTGACCGGATAAGTGCAGTAGATAAATTATTACCTATTTTCAGGCATGACCTAGGGGGAGGGGGATACAGATGAATGCCAACTGACCTTGAATCTGATTAAGCTGTTGGTGGTATTTTCAGTGATTTGGGGAAATTTGGCCAGGGCTCCAGGGAAATTCCCCTACTCTGTCAGAAGGGGGACTCGCCGTCCGTTTGCAGGATGGCCACTTTGGCTGGGGCACCAGAGGGTGCAGACGTCTTGCAGAAGGGAGAGCTGGCCTCCTCTCCTGATCTGAGCTTGTCAGAGGCTGAAAAATGTAATTTGCTTTCTATTTCTAAAACTTCTGATGAGGACATCGCTGATGTTTATGTGTCAACAGAAGATTTGAGTTTTGAGACAACTATTACCAAAGAGAATGAACTAGCCTGCAATTTGGATAAAAAGCAGCAGGAAATATTGGCTTTGGTTCATTTTGAGGAGGAACATCATAAGCTGGAACACGAACGCCTTGTGGCATGACTTGCTCTGCTACACCCTGGAAAAGCTCCTGTCATCCCCGTGGCTAGGCCTGTCAAACGGCCTGATGATGCAGTACCTCCTGATAATGCCCCGGTGGGGCCGGATGAGTCCAATACAGTTTCTCCTATTACTACATCTGAACAGGCTGGCAGTTTCAACACCAGTATTCTGACTGTGTTTCCCCCATGCACATTAAAACAAATTCTTCTGTTCTGAGTAAGCGGAGCTCATGTCTGGATTTACCACACACCGTAAACCCTGCGCTGCCTTCCTTGGAGGGAAACCTGTCAAAATCCGATACAGTTTTTCCTATTAATACATCTGAACAGGCTGGCAGTTTTAACACCATTCCCAGTGTGTGCCGAGAGCCTGAGGATTCTGAAGGTGTTTCCCCCATGAACATTAAATCTGGTTCTTCTGCTTGAAGGAAGGAAGCTCGCCTGGATCTACTACAAACCAGAACCCTGCGCTGCCTTCTCTAATACGGTACACCTGTCAAAAAACATGGGTTTTGTGTTTAAACACCCTCAGGCTGTGGGAACTGAATCAGGGGTGATTTACCAAACAACGTCCACTACTCAAGAAGGGCTCACTAATTTTACTTTTTCTGGAGCCGGATTACATAAAGGAAAATCACAGGAGGGGAAAGAGAAAAGGGCTGCTGAATTCCTAGCCCATAGAAATCTTCTAGCTCCCTCAGCCATAACTTTGTGTACAGCACCATCTAATGACCATTCCACTAATTCCTTGTCCAACGATACGTGGTCATCTCAGAAGGCCCTTTCTGATGCAGGATGGAAGCAATCTCCTGGGGGTATCTGGAATCCTGACCCCTCATGGGACTTTCCGATTTCTCAAGCCTCTTCAGAGTGGAAACCAAAAGTGACCATACATTCAGACCAGGGTGGTTCAATACCTCCTGATAATCTAGCACCTATCATGTCTTCCCCTGCAGTTCCTACCTCAGGCCCATCATTGGAAACTGACTCTATCAATTCTTTACACCCCTTCCCACCATTGGTGCCTACTCGGATTTCTGATACAAAATCTCCTCAGCTACTGAACACTGACAAATCCCATGATTCAAAACCTTTATTATCGGAACTTTTCTCAAAAACCAAACAAGAAGCAGCACCACTGAGGAATGCAGTGCGCATTCGCTATAAGGGGGGATTGCAGGACAGGCCGGACAGATATCATGTGGGGAAAGTGCTCTTAAAAGATTCTTTGCATTTCTCTCCATGGGAGGTTTATGCCTTCATAAACATCTCCAGAGTGGGCAATGATGATGTCAGCTTTCATACCTCCTATGCTTTAGATTTGTTCTGGGAAAGGTATGGACAGGTCAAGACGTCTCCAACATGGACACCCTTCATTGTCATACCTGACTAAGCCTCTCGCAAAATATGTCACAGTCATGTTTCGCAATGAGGGAGTCGATGTTGAAGATATCACTTATTGGATTTCACAAAAATGTGAAATGCTGAGTGACCCTGAGGCTGTTCTTGACAGTAAACTTTTCTGGACTGGGGGATGGAAGTATAAAGTCAGGCTTTGTCAGAGTGATACTGGAATAGAGCACATCCTAATTCCCTTCTGCTGGGTAGAGATCATGGGGTATGTTTTTATGCAGGTCAGCCACAGGCCTGCTATAAGTGTGGCTCTCGAATGCATCTCTCCAGCACATGTGATAAGCCTAGATGCAACAATTGTGGTGGAAAGGTTGGGCACAGTACCATGCAATGTGTTAATCACACTCGATGCGATCTCTGTAAAGAATATGGGCACATTTTTGGGGAATGTCTCTGGGCAGCACGGAACAAGGCATCTTGTATTAGCCCAGAACTGCTTATTCAGCAGGCGCAAGATACTGCTAATACAGAACCTGTTGTTTCACAAACCCTCTCTCATAACCCCCTCCCTCAGGTCCCCCCTGAAACTCTCCCCTATCCAAAGAAGCTCATACTGATGAGCCCATTGTTATTTCTGATGACACTTTAACACAGGCTACCGTATCACATGATACTATACATCCGATCATCACCCCTGACATTCTGATTCCTGTTTGTTATGATGACCCTCCAAATACCCCTGTTGAAGGTCCTAGCTTACCTATGCAGGATCCTTTACCTCATAGGAGATCCTCCAGGTTTGCGAAATCTATTCCTTCTGACCCTCCCACCCCAGTTGAAACCACAAACTCCTACTCTGCTTTCTTTACTTCTTGGGGGGACTCTGAAATAGAAGTGGGTGATTCAGATTCTCAAAAATCAGTTATTGAACAGGGCTCACATGCTGTAGTTGAAGGGGATTATAAAGTAAAAAAGAAGAAGAAAGGAAAAAAAATAGTTTCCTTTTTTTGAATGGCTCAAAGCACTGTTTGTTCTCTTAGGGCCAGATATTCCAAAGGGTTGCGCATAGTGCAACAGTGTTGTGCCATGTGCAACCCACTGATGCGCCCCAGCACGATATTCAAAAGGGAATTGGGCCTGGCAGAAATCCCGATGTGCGGGAGCACATCAGTAATGTATGCAGGTGCAGGTGGGGCGTGTCCATGCATACTCTGCACAGCCTGATATTCAGCCGAGATGTGCTGAGCCATGCATACGGCCTACCTACGCCGCACAAAGTTGAAACAAAAAAAAGGGAGTGTGGCTGGCCACCACAGGTGAACTGCCCGTATTGCAGGAAAACGCGACATGGAAGCCGCCACGGTGGGTAGCCACCCGAGCTCGGCTACCTCCGTGGTGGTGCCCCCCCCAGGCCCGGATCGCAGGCATTAGTGTCTAAATATCAAATCCTGTATCCCTGGTGGTCCAGTGGACTGCTGTCTGCCCGATCACGGGCTTAAGTACAATATCACTGACTCCCATATCCCTGGTGGTCCAGCGGACCCCCCCCACCCACCGATCCCCACCGCCCCGCTCACCCCCGGTCAGCGGTGGGTGGAAAGCACCCACCTGCCTGCCACCCGTAAACGCCAGCAGCACCCATCAGTGGGCTGTGCCCATTGGTCCACAGCATGAGCCAATGGGCGTGCAGGCCATACTATACACATTCCAGATATGTGATGGCCCATTCACATATCCTGAATGTAAATATAATATGGGGCACCGCATGCCCATTGGAGCATACTGAGGACCAATGGGCAGCCCTACTAACAGTGTCAGTCAGCGGGCGGGCAGGTGGGTAGGCGGCACCCGCCGCTGACTGGGGGAGCAGGGCGGGGGATCAGTAGTAGGCAGGTGGGAGGGTTCGCTGGACCACCAGGGATATAGGAATCTGTTATTCTTTACTTAAGCCCGCGATTGGGCAGACAGCAGTCCACTGGACCACCAGGGATATAGGAATCTGTTATTTTTTACTTAAGCCCGCGATCGGGCAGACAGCGGTCCACTGGACCACCAAGGATATAGGAATCTGTTATTCTTCATTTAAGCCCGCGATCGGGCAGACAGCGGTCCACTGGACCACCAGGGATATTGGAGTTTTTATTTATTTTACTAATGCCCGCGATCGGGCTGTGGGGCACATTGCTGCGCTGCAGGGGGTGTCAGTCGATGGCGGCTGCTGCCTGGCAGGAGCTGAGCCTGAAGTCATCAGGGATCGGCACACCTGCATGCAAATGGGGCCATAATGCCATGTAAATGGCCCCATGCACGCCTTGCATACATTACGGTCCCATTTGCATGTAAACTTTTGAATATCGTGGTTGTTGCGCCTAGCGCAATGGAACTTGTGCTAGCACATCCCCATGCTTCACTCTGGCCACTGGCGCGGTGCCACTGCACCATGCGCACTGCTGGTGGCCAGGGTGCAATATTCAACGATGCTGAGCCATGGCGCAGCTTCGTTGAATATCGCCCAGTTCATGCCCCTGTGCAGCCAAGTTGAGCTGTGTCCAGACTTGCGCCACAGCCTGGCGCAGTTTGAATATCTGGGCCACAATGTACATAGTCTTCTAAATCCGGTTAAGAGATGTGCAGTGTTTCAGTATTTCCATGATATGTCTCTTGATGTTTGCTTACTCCAGGAAACCTGGATGTATACCGAAGACCATGTTCAAATGTTTAAATGGGAATGGGTTTTGGACTCATCTTATTGGTCCTTTGGGTTGGACTCTGACGATGGGGTGGGGATCCTCTTTCACTGCTATAATTTTACATTATGTCAATTAATAGATCTGATCCCAGGGAGAGCTTTGATTTTGGATGGCCTCTTGAATAATATGGACTGTAGATTCATCTCAATTTATAATTCTCAAGTAAAGGCAGAAAAAGTGGGTCTAATGAAAGCTATCCAGCCTTTCTTGGTTTCTAATTATAAAGTTTTCTTATGTGGGGATTTTAATTGCAGTCTTGTTACTGATAAAAAACGGAAATGGGATGACAGGAAAAAAATATATTGTGATTCAAATGCACTAGCTCAGCTAGTTAACACTGCTGATCTGACTGATTGTCATTTACTTCACACTAAAGGTCCTAAATTCACTTACAAACGGAATACATATACCTCCACCATTGATTATATTTTTATCTCCTCAAATGTACCTCAAGGGTCTCTATCTATCATCCCAGTGGAATTTTCAGACCATTTATTGTTGGTCCTGACTCTAGATCATTTTGTGGGGAGAGCTGCTTTACATGGTAGATGGAAACTTAATACCTCAGTTTTAAAAGATTCTATGGTCCTTCGTGATATGAAGGCCTTAGTTGTGGCGAGATTGTCAGTTGAAATTTTGTATCCAGACAAAGGTGAATGGTGGATGGACACCAAAAATGACATTCAGGCATGGTATGTGAAGCATGGCAAACCAATTGGAAAAAATAAATTTTTAAAGTACTTGTCTCTTAGACAGCAGTTACAAAGATTATTTTCCCTGACAAACCTTTCTAATTTTGACTGTTCCTCTCAGATTACCACTCTTAAGGAGGCTATGACTGTGTTTCAATACGATAGAGCTCAGACAATTCAGTCACTCTTACATAATAAAACTACCACCACTCCCATAGGAGACCCCTATGAGGCCTGTAAATATATTAAAAAGAAAATGTTTATGGAATCCTTACTCTCCGCGGAAGGCTGGAGGGTGAGCTCACCTGAGGATCTGGAAGCTGTCATTCAGCATCATTATGAGTCACTAAGGCCACGGGCACTTATCCAGGAAAAGGATGTGATGGAGTTTTTGCGGACTGTTGTTGTCCTGGATTTCCCATCCAAACTCCTTAAGTTACAATCCCCTATTACTAAACTGGAAATAATACAGACCATTATGGCTTTAAAAAGTCATACCGCACCTGGTTTGGATGGTATTCCACATGTGTTTTATAAAACCTTTTGCCAGCAAATTGCAGATGGATTGTTAACAACTTATACGCATTGGTTTAGCAATGATATCATCCATCCCTCCTTTTCTGAAGGATTATTGATATACTTTTACAGAAAAGGGGATAAAACTCAGATTAGCAATTGGAGACTAATCGTTCTTTTAAACACAGATTACAGAATTGTAGCGCGCATCTTGAATACCCGATTAAGGGCTTATGCTACATGGGTGATTTCCCCATATCAATATTGTGGGCTGCTGGACAGAAAAATTCAACAGGCCTTAATGACTCTGAGAGATGTAATAGATCATTGTAATGTTTCAGGTCTTTCAGATTGCATGGTGACAGCTGACCAGGAAAAAGCATTTGGTCGGGTTTCCCATTAATACTTATTTCTAGCTTTAAAAGCCTACAAAATACTCTTGTCTTGTATTAAACAGTTGCAGTTATTGTACTCCTTTTTTCTGTCTGACCACTCTTAAAAGGCTTGGTTGGACTTAGCTTTGATGTACATTATGAAGTTTGACAGAGGTACCCGTTGAGTCCCCTTCTGTATATTTTCTCACTAGATCCACTGCTTCGCTCTATTACTATGCCACCTAAATGGGAATGGTTAGGGGGGCTTGGAATCCCACGAGCTATATGCATCCAGGCCTATGCAGATGATATCTGTGCACTTTTTTTACATCCAGAGCAGATTATATTGTTTTTACAACAGATTTTAAAGTATCAGTCCATTTCTAATGCTAAATCGAATATGAACAAAAGTAAAGGGCTGTTCATTGGGTCGGGTATGGCTTCTTCCACCCTCATGCAGGGAATTACTGTTTCTCATTCCCCCTTGGAAATTTTACGGATCATTTTTGGAACTCAGAATCTGCCTGATGATAACTGGGAACTGGCTTTGCATAAAGCTGAATTAAAAGTTAACAGATGGAAGCAGTGGAGGTTCTCCAAACTTAAATGGGTCGCAATTTTAAAAAACAATATTTGGATCTCCTCTACCCCTTACCTGTCCATCTGGAGACTAAATTGTACAGTCTGTGCTTTCAAATGCTGTGGGGTACTAAATTAAATCCTATCAAAAGATATTACACATATTTGGAGATCAAAAATGGAGGCTTAAGTATGGTAGAACCAGTAGTCTTCCTATATGTATTATTTTTTAAACATTCAGTTGGTAATGCACTTTATATTACTGACACTGTACATAATGCTTGGATTCGGAAATCCCTTGCTACATACCTTAAAGCATGGCTTCACGTGGCACCTAAATTGCATCCCCATATCCATATTCCCCTTTACTTTAAACCGGTAGACCAGAAACTGTACAAATAGAGAATCACAAAAGATTGTATGATATTGAATAACACAAAGACATTGTATCAGACAATAATGTCTAGGATTTACCTTGCGGAACCCAGTTTTAAGAACTGTCCCTCAGCAGATAACCACTTCATTCTCAAACAACTCACCCTTCATAGGATTCCTCAAAAATGTGGGAAAATCTTTGGCTCACTGTTTATGGTAGATTAAATCTAAAGGGCAACACAAAGAATAAGAGCATGGTAGAAAGAAACTGTCCTTACACGGAGTGTGTTGCATTGCTTGAGACCATGGAACTTTTTTTGTTTCACTGTTCTTATGTTACTGGCTTGTAGGATTTTCTAGCAAGTAAATGGAAAATGGATTGGCTCCGATATTTATCTTACGATTCTCTGGTCTTAGGGAAATATGGGACTGGTTTGGTACGATATCAGCCTGATACATTAATAGTGTTTTTTTGCTGTATCAGATATTATGTGTGGCAAGCCCGATGTCAATGGGCATTACAGCAAACACAGATGTTCTATGACTGTCTCAGTATTTTAGTTTCCAATGAACTCAGGAATGTCTATAAATCAGATTGTTTATTGTGTTCATCACAGCAGGTGTCGAACTGGTGGAGGGGGTTCATTTATTTCATTAAATATAAATAGGGCTATTATAGGACTTTGTAGGATCATTTAGTATATGTGTTTCATCAATTTTTCTGTTCTTTTTCTGTCATAACTGAAGGTATTTACTTTGTTTTCTGATGTTATTGCTTTGTCCTTTTGATATTTTTATTATGTGTTTCAATAAAAATCTGCCCTACTCTTGTCAGTACGGGGAGCTGCTGTGCTTCACCAGTGTGAGGGCCATTCGAGCCATGGAGCTGAAGGAAATCGACATTGTGGAGGCTGGCGGTGTGGTCTCTCCCCTTACCCCTATTCTGCATGAGTCTGAAGTATTTTATGCATACGGAGCATTCACAAAGCGTGATGATGCCAAAGACTAAATGACAGTATAAACAATCTTGTGACATTCTTCAGGAGAAATTGGGTTTGGAAATCCAATGTTTAATTCAAGAAGAGGAATTGTTATATCAAGAGAGATGGCTACAGTTACAGTTTACATTGGCAAACTCTAAAGAAGACGTCAAGTTATCACACCCATCTTCAAGCCCGTTGATGGTTGCTCCTCAACACGGTGAGACATCTCGGATTCCATTTCCCAGCAACACTATACAGGTACACACTCCTTTTATGTCTTATCAAACAGTATCAGGACAGCAAGAAAATGCCACAGTATTTACATTTTCTAGTATGGGGCAAAAAAAGCTAAAGTGGCCATGGAGCAGGAGTGCTCGCTCATTACTTTACCTGGGGTGTCATTTACTAATACATCATGGGCGGTGGGAAAGGGTCAGCACTCTACACTTCATGCTTCTTCTCCTTTGTTGGGCACTATGGGGCAGAATCAGGAGATATCGAACACAGCTTTTCCAGGCCTAAAACATGCATCAGAAAATGTTCACTTGATAGATACCCTGAACATGCATGATAGCATGCTAAAACCCCAAGACCTGAATAAGACATGTGACACACAAGTGGTACAAAAGTCGGGAATGGCATTTGCAGGGACCTCTTTTCCTGGCCTAGGACTTATCTGCAAGGTCGCTAAACAACCTGATGTTACAAATGACATTTCTTTTCCCTTTTATATAGCTGACTGTGATTCTAGGGCCCTTATGCAGGACCCAATTGATACAAGCACTGCATTGCACAAAATCTCAGTGGCTGAAGAGGCCGGGCAAAAATGGAAATCAGACGAATCAAAAAAGAAACGTGAGACAGTGGTGTTGCAACACAGGAATATTGCAGTGCCTGGATCTGCGAGCATTCCACAGGACAAAACCACATTTGACTTGTCTCCCCCTCAGTCTAGGGTTACAGCTATTAAATGAGCATTTGGACTAGAGGAACATATCAGAGGGAGAAACCTTGGACAGATTCTGCCCTTAAAGGAGCTGGTTGGAAACAGAATGAGATGGGTCATTTGGTCCCAGACCCACAATAGGATGCATCCTCATTTTCTCAATCTTCCACGATACCAGTATGGTCACCCCCATTGGTGGGTAAGGGTTCAGACCAGGATCAGAATCAGGCTGGGATTCACTCTGCACAGCCTCTCATCCAGGGCCCTGGGGCTCTGATACCTTCAGTAGAGCCACCCATGGAAACAGACAGGCCTAGTACAGAGAAGCTGAGTATTCTACCTCAGTAGTCCCCACATCCAAAGCATGCAATCCATGTGGGAAAGATAGTGGCACCATCTTCATAATCTCTGATACCAAGTATGGTAGTAATAAAGGATATGGAATCCCGTCCACCACCTTCACCGAAAGGTGACCCTCCAGCAGATCAGCCCCAGAAACTGCTCCTTTCAGAACTATTTAAACTAAATATGACAGAACCACTTCCCAGAAAATGTGCTGTATGCCTGAAGTACAAAGGTGGTTTGGACATAAACCCTGATCGTCACTATGTGTGGAAAACCCTGATTAAAGATTCACTGTGATTTTATCCAACAGATGTGTTCACCTTTATTCACATCTCAGGGGAGGATATAGTTGGCATCAGTCTGTTATTACCTAGGCCAGCCCAGGACTTGCTACCATTGTGGATCCCGGACTCATTTATTCAGCATATGTGACAAACTCTACTGTAGTTTGTGCAATGAGGTTAGCCACATCAATTCCCACTGTACAAATTATTCTCGTTGCAATCTGTGTGAAGAAAAGGGCCATCTCTACAAGGATTGCCCATGGGCAGCTCTGAATACCTCCCAGTCCCTGGATCCAGAAGATTTGATTAATAAGGCTCAGGCTGATGGAAATTCGGATCCTCCCCCCCATGCAATCTTATTCACTGGATAAGAATTTATCTTCTGACAAGGTACTTGCACCTGTTCACATGGAGGCCAAGATACAGCCTCCAACTTGAAGATCTACCTCTACACCTCGGAATAACACTGAGACTGCACCTCTATTACAACCAGTCTGTTATATGGACCATCTGGAACAGACAACTGAGCAGACAAGATAGAGGCATTACCCTCCTCCACGGATTCTATCCCATCCTCACAGAGGAGGTCCTCTAGGAGACTGGCTAAGGCAGACCCTCCTCCAGTGGTCGAATCCAAAAACCCTTACGAGGTGCTAGGAACTTCTGAATGGGAAGACTCTGAACAGGAGGAGGATTCAAAGGAGATCTTTTAAACAATGTATAGCATCGGTAGACCTCCTAAACTGTAATGACCACATCATGACTCCCAAATATTATACTTATAAATGGGTGCAGTATACCACAGTTATAGATTAGCTTCTTGTTTCAAAACCTTTAGCAATTAATTCCACTGCCTTATGTCCAATTGAGTTTTCGGATCACCTAATAATTATTTCTTCTTTAAGTTCCGACTCACAAAATTCCATAGTTAAAACATGGTGGAAACTGAATACTCAAATGCTTAAGATTCCTAGCATTCAGTGTATGGTCAAAAGACTGTTGGTCACTCGAGCTTCAGTTATTGACCTTTATGAGGACTTGGGGGAATGGTGGCTACAAACGAAAAATGATATATCCCTCTTCCTCCGACAACATGGAAAAAATAATTCTAGAGCTCAATATTTTAAATATCTAACGCTACGGAAACAATTTCAACACCTTTTATCCTTAAACCCTACGGGAAGTAACAACCTCACTTCACAGATTAATAAAGTTAGATTCAAAATGCAGGAATTACAATATGATAGGGCCAGTACCATTAGGGCAAACTGTCCTGTGGGACTCAATAATCCCCAGTATTAAATCCCTGCGCCGCTTGTAAAACCGGCGACTGGCATCTACACTCTCTAGTCTATGGAGGACTGATGGTACCTTGGTTTCCTCAGTTCAGGAACTCTTACAGGTAGTCACTAACATAGATGAGGGGGGAGGCACCCTTTCCCAGGAGATGGGGTCCTACCTCTCTAACCTAGTACAGCGTCCATTCTCTTCCCAAGAATCAGATTCCTTTATGCAAGCCATCTCTTCTCAGGAAATTGCAGAAGTTATTCAAAGCCAAAAATTGGGGGCAGTCCCAGGCCTAGACAGCTTATTGTTCAAATTTTATAAAACCTTTGCCCTGGAGTTAGCGTGTTGTCTGGAACATGTATTTAGTTTTTTCTTCTCTCAGAACTCGGTTCCTGCTCCTTTTTCAAAGAGTTTAACCATATTTTTATTTAAATCTGGTGATCGGCCTCTGGTCCAGAACTGGAGACCAAATAGCCTGCTGAATGGGAATTTTTAAATCCTCTCACAAATTTTACACCTTCGATTAAGGACTTTGGCAGCACACATAATACATCCCCTCCAATTCTATAGCTTACCCAAGAGATCTATCCATCAACCCCTTATTATTTTGAGAGAAATTTGGGAATTTTGATCAGAAATAGCAACTCAATGGCTGGATTATTTCATTGGACCAGAAGAAGGCTTTCCATATAGTGGACCATGCTTTCCTATTTCATGTACTAGAGCCTATGGCATCCCCCTTTCTTTTATTGCTAAAATAAGAATGTTATATCACAATGCTAGCTGGAGCCCATATTTTAAAGGGGTCATTGGCCCAGACTGTATTGTACAGAAAGGGGTGCATCAGGGAAGTCCCCTGAACCCCTTGCTATACATATTTTCTTTAAATCCACTGATACAGAATATTGTGAATAACCCGGGTATGAGGTTTGATGGGAAACACTCCAGGGGATGAGGTCAAGATCCTGGCACGTGCAGATGATACTTGTTTGCTCTTTTAGGACACAGATAGTGTGTGGGAGGACGGTAAAGAAATACATTACTTTTCCGGTGTATCAGGTGCACAGTTAAACTTTACTACATGTAAGGCTGTATGGTTAGGATCCACAGGGGCACCCCCATGTTAGGAAATTTTCCTGTTATGACAGATCCCATTAAACTCTTGGGAATCACATTTTGACTCCAAGATTTGGCAGCTTTAAACTGGACAAAAGCCTTATGTAATTGCGAGGTAAAGCTGGCCTCCTGGAAAGGATGGAAATTGTTCAAATTGAAAAGAATGTTTATTATTAAGAAATTCCTAATTCCTAGTTTAATATGTATGGGAACAATCTTCCCTTTACCACTGTCTATGGAAACTCGACTATACAGCATATTTTTCACCATGTTATGCAGTAGTCGCCTTAACCTGGTTAAACGTGGATATACTTACCTACCATGGAGAACAGGAGGCTTGGGAATGGTAGATCCTATTGTATTCTTCCACTCATTGTTCTGGGTTTATTCCATAAAAGCACCATGGACCCTGATGAAGAATTTAGTTCATAAATGGTTTCTGAATAATTGGACTGTTTTTGTCTCAAAATGGGTGGATCATCCTCCAAAAATTTTCTGCATTGTTATTAATACCTATCTCAATGAAATCTGTGATACAGAAATTGTATAAATAGAATATTTCTAAACACTTGCTTTTGGGGACTTCTAGATTACAACTGTATCAATATGTTCTTAATAAGGTTGAGCCTTCTGTCCCAGAGTATAAAAATTGTAGGCCGCAAAACCATGATAAAGTATTAAAACTACTTAATGAAAAACGTATTCTTGAACATATGTGGGAAGTAGTCTGGCTTAGTGCCTATGGGAGACTTTTTGTTAGAGGAAATAATAAACACAAGCCAGTAGACGAGTGCTCATGTCCATATAAGGGGTGTGGTGCACAGGAAGAAACAATGGAACATTTTACGTTACACTGTGTTTACTCTGGATTTTTTTTAGCCATGGTGTGGAATTTACCGTGGCTACAAAATCTCATGTATGAGGCTCTTATATAGGGGGATTATAGTTATAGATTATCAAAGTATAATACTGGTACTTCGTCCGTGCTTTTTGCAGTTTTAAAGTACTATCTCTGGAATGTCTGAGTGCAATGGGTACTACGACAGCAACAAATGCCCTTTATGGTCTTTAGAGTATCGTGTGAAAATGCATTACGGGGTATTTGGGATAAGGAAGAAAAAGAATTTGGCCTACCAGTTATGAAACTGGGTTGGAAAGGGCTTTCCTTTTTTGTAAAATTTCAGTGAAATTCTAGATTTTGGTATCGCACTGATTGGAAATATTTCTTACAGGATATTTCATAGTTTTATACATGGTAGTGTATGAGGTATGTGCTAATAGTTATTATTTTTTTTTTGCTTGTTTCACTAGACTTAGAACTGTGTCTTTTTCTTTCATTATGTAATACACAAGTTTATTTTTGATTCTGGAATGTATCATTATCCTTTTTTTTGTGTATGTATTGGTACCTTTAATAAAGAACACTCCTACTGTTTTCGAGAAGTGCCATGGGATCTTTAACATCCAACTGAACTACCACCAGAACAGGCAGTTAGGACCTCTGTTTAATGTCTTATCCGAAAGATGGCACCTCAGGAGTGCAGCACCCACCTCATACCGCACTACAGTGTCAGTATGGGAATTCAACCAAAGTGTCTGGTGTGGGGATAGAACCCACAGCCTTCTCATCTCCCAGCCTCAGAGGTGAGTGTGCTACCTGATGAGCCACTGACACTGATTAAATTCAAGATAAAGATGGCGGCAGAATTGAACCACACAAAGGGGAGGGTCCTGGACTACAGGAGGACAGATTTAAAAAGATGGGTGGATGCCTCAGGGATGACCTATTTATTAATTTATTTTTATTTATCTGTCAGAGATTGGAATTACAACCCTTTGAGTCAGAGACTAATTTCCAAAGGCTCCACGTCATAAGTACACATTCAGACACAGTAAGGTAAAACATAACATACACACATACATTCAGTTGCTACATCAGGTTTCATCGGTGAAATCAGTACACTTCAGGAGTTACAGTGTTTTATACATGATCTTGATATGTAAAGTAAGGACAGTGAATACAGGAGGCAGTGAGCCTATGCAGTAGCCTATACAATGGTTTAGCTAAGCCTGTGGAGTAGCCTACACAGTGGTTTGCTAAGAACATTTCATACTGGAGTGGAAACACATTGCTATGTGAAAACAATTTAAGGCAATCTAGGAGCAAGACTTTGCCTATGTTGCAAATTTGGCAATAGATACCGTTCTGGGTGGGTGGCAGCCCAGTGGCTGGCAGCTCACTGCTGAGAGCACTGATAGGTGTAGTTGTGAGTATGTGGTTCCTAATGGTGATTTTGAATGCACCAATTTTAGGGAGGCTGGTGACACTCACAGGGAGAGAGTTGAACCAGGATGGGGTCCTGTATGAGAAAGTCCTTCGGGGGGGGATGACCTGGCTGGGGTGGGAGAACAGTGGTGAAGCTAAAAAGGGCCATACTAAAGGCAATAAACCTGTGTATCAAGCATGTGAACAAAAGCAAGGGGAAAAAGAGACCGCTGTGGTGCTCAAAAAAGGTAGCAGAAAAGGTAAAGGCTAAAAAGTTATAAGGAGACACAAAGTAGGATGATAATGGATGTATCGGGGAAAACAGAAGGAAACAGGGAGAGCAGTAAGAAGCAGAAACAGAAACAGAAACGAAAGCTACAGACCAATCTTGCCACACTGGATTGCAGCCTTGAACCACCTCACTGGCTCAGCTGCAAAGAGTTGCTCCACAGGTATGTTCAGTACCAAAAACGCCTCTCAGCCAATAAAAGGATTTTGAACTTATGACACCTGATCACCGAATGGTCTAGACTTCTAGTGGCGTTTACTGCTGGCTATTGTGGCGTTTAGATCTACCATGGGAAAGTACAGCTGGTTCTTCGGTGTGTCACTAGCTTTACTAGCGCTCAGCTCAAATCTTCGGAACCCTCATCCCTCCCCAAAGTAGAATGACCCTTGCGCTTCTCCCTGTCCTGCGTCCAACAGCTCCTTTCAGGTAGCCATTCTGGACTACTGGGCTTCTCAGCTGTCTCTGCCAGGGAGTGGGACATCTCCTGAGCTGCCTCTGCAGATTATTCCCCCATCCAGACTTGAGACTTCCTACTCATGGAAAATTTCTGCCAGGACACTAGTGGCTGCAACACTAGGCCAGTTTAACACCAGGAGTGGGTACAGGCCTACCCATCAACACCGCTTAACCTATAGCCCCAAAAATAGTGTTTACAAATTACAGTTCACTGCCTTAAAAAGAATCCTGCTTTTTTTACTATTGTGCTCAGGCAATGTCAAACTCAGCCCAGGGCCATTAGACACCCTTGCTTCTCCAACAGACCTGGCAGGTATCAAAGGAATGTCTTTTATGCATCTTAACGCCTGTAGTTTGCTGAAAAACGTCACCCTTATCCAGGCTTGGGTGAGCCACACCCTACCTGACGTCCTAGTGATCACTGAGACCTGGCTTAGGCCAGCCATCTCAGACAATGAAATCAATATCCCAAATTATTTACTCTTCCGAGTGGATAGGCAATCAATAGGAGATGGGGTGGCAATTTATGTAAGGGACAAATACTCAGCCACATGCATAGACGTATCATCCTCCCCCAAAGAATTTGAGTGTTTGACCCTAAAGATCGAACTTTCTCCTTCCAGTGCACTCTGTGTAATAGGCTGCTACAGGACCCCTTCTGCCGGGCCTCATCTCCTGTCTCACCTCAGTTCCATACTGGGGCTCAGTTCCTTGTAAACCATTATTCTTGGTGACCTGAACTATGATTGGCTATCAAGTGCATCAGCTTCCTTGAAATCCTTTTGTGACACTCTAGGCCTGGTGCAACTCATTGGTGAGCCTACTCACCCAAATAAAAAGAACCTTAACAACAGCTCCCTCTTAGATGTCATTTTGGTTAGCAAGCCACACCTGTTCTCTCATGTTGGAACATTTTTCTCAGACATTAGTGATCATTGTATAATCACCACCATTAGATCTGTGCACAACCCACAGTTTGTGGCAAAGTTCTCTATCAAGAGGTGCAAATGCAACTTTGATTTGTTTGCTTACATCCACGACTTGAAACATTCACTGTGATGGCAGGAATTCTTCCTAGCCAAAATGGTTAACAGGGCATATACTATTTTTTTACAATATTTTAAGTGAGGCTTTAAGTAAGCATGCACCCTTGGTTAAGGTGCGGGTCAGGAGCAACACCTAGCGTTGGTTCCCACCGAAGTTCAAAGCTTCCCTGTTAGAAAGGGATACTTTATGGAAAAAAGCCAGAAGAAGCAAGAACGACTCTAAGAGGGAACTGTTGTTAAGGTTCTTTTTATTTGGGCGAGTATGCTCGCCAATGAGTTGCACCAGCCCTAGAGTGTCAGAAAAGGATTTCAAGGGAGCTGATGAGCTTGGTAGCTAAGGGAGGAATAGTAAAGATTAATAAAGGAGAGGGGAGATGGGCAGAGGGAGACAGTGAAAAGGCAGAGATACTGAATGAATACTTTTGCTCAGTATTTACAAAAGAAGATGAGGAGGAGGAGTTACCTAAACCAGACAATAGAAGCACTCTGGGTAGGGGGGTTGACACCAGTCCATTTACAGAAGAAAGAGTCCTGAAAGAACTCCTAAAACTCAAGGTGGACAAAGCAATGGGGCCTGACAGGATTCACCCCAGAATCCTAAAAGAACTAAGAGAGGATCTAGTGACACCACTGACCACACTTTTTAACAAATCATGGGAGGATGGGGTGGTACCTGAGGACTGGAGGAAGGCAGATGTGATTCCCCTTCACAAAAGTGGGAGCAAGGCAGAAGCAGGAAACTACAGACCTGAAAGTTTGACCTCAGTGGTAGGGAAAATGATGGAATCACTTCTGAAAGAAAGAATTGTTGAGTACCTAGAGGTCAGCGGGGCACAGGACCTAAAGTAGCATGGATTTACAGCAGGAAGGTCATGTCAGATGAATCTAATTGATTTCTTTGACTGGGTGACCAAAGTAATAGACCAGGGAGGGGATGCGGATATGTCCTACCTAGACTTTACCAAGGCATTTGACACAGTCCCGCACAGAAGATTAATAATCAAGTTAGACAGCCTGGGAGTGGGTCCCAGGGTGGTAGCCTGGGTAGCAAACTGGCTGCACAACAAGACGCAGAAGGTAATAGTGAATGGAACACATTCCAAAAAAGGGGGGTTACTAGTGGAGTACCTCAGGGTTCAGTACTGGGTCCAGTCCTCTTTAACATCTTTATAGGTGACATTGCAGAGGGTCTGGAGGGAAAGGTATGCCTCTTTGCAGATGACACAAAGAGCTGTAACAGAGTTGATACACAAGGGGGGAGTAGAAAGGATGAGGAGGGACTTGGCAAGGTTGGAGGAATGGTCAGTCATATGGCAACTTAGATTCAATGCAAAGAAGTGCAAAGTAATGCACCTGGGAAACAAAAACCCAGGAGAAGAGTACACAATAGCAGGGGAGGTACTAACAACAACAAAAATGGAAAATGACCTGGGGTAGTCATATCAGATGACCTAAAGGTGGGTAAGCAATGTGAGAAGTCAGTAAGGAGGCGGGGGATACTGGGATGCATAGGAGGGGGCATCACAAGTAGAAAAAGGGAAGTGGTCATCCCTCTGTACAGACAGTTGGTGAGACCCCATCTGGAGTACTGTGTGCAGTTTTGGAGACCTCATCTATGCAAGGACATAGACAGGATGGAAGCAGTCTAGAGGAGGGCAACTAAAATGGTGCAGGGTCTGCATCAGAAACCATATGAAGAGAGACTGAGAGAGCTTAATATGCATACCCTTGACGAAAGGAGAGATGGAGGTACATGATAGAAACTTTCAAGTATCTCAAGGGAATCAACAAAGTCCAGGAGGGTAGCATCTTTCAGAAAAAGAGATGTGTAAGAACAAGGGAGCACAGTTTAAAGATGGAGGGGGGACCGCTCAGGGGTAATGTGAGGAAATTTTTTTTTCACAGAGAGAATGGTGGATGCATGGAATCGCCTTCCTGGGGAGGTTGTTGGGTCTAAAACAGTGGGGGAATTCAAACATGCATGGGACAGACGTAAGGCAATTGTAGTGGGGGGGTGGCAGGAAATAGGTTGATGGTTAACTAGAATCTGCAGCTTATCCCAGTAGGTAGGGAAATGGGCAGACTGGGTGGGCCAAGTGGTCCTTATCTGCTGTCAAAGTCTATGCTTCTAATTGCCCTCCAAGTTCCAAGGGTCAAAACTCGTTTCGGAAAAGCTGCTCTAAGCTTCTCTTTACCCACATTGTGGAACGGTTTACAAAGGAACTTGAAGCTGAGCTGCCCTGTTAGCCTGAATATCTTCACGGCGCTCTACGATCGCTACATGAAAGCACCTTGTAAATGTTTTCCTCACCGCTAGCCCACTAATTCCTCACTCCCCCTTTCCATTCTGAAGCTCGCCATGTTTATACCTCTGGCTCTCACTCTTTCCCTATTAACTCTTCTTGCTGCACCAACCCTTCCTTGTCCACTCCAGCCTGGCTAAAGTCCCACCCCATCCCTGGTAGTGTCCCAATTATCTACCCCTCCTCCGTCATTATAATAATAAACAAGTACACGACAGCCATCGTCACTTTCTGTGGTTTTAGCTCAATTTTTCCCCCAGTCGTCGGTAATATATCCCTCCTCTTTACCTCTCTAACCTGCCACCCCATACACAGCGTCTTTCCCCTATAGGTGTAGTTGCTGGCTGCCTCACTCAAAAGATCTCTGCTTATAACCCCTGTACGCCTATGGTTGATTGTACATCTGCTGACTCCTTCAATTGTAAAATAATGCTGTTTTTTTTATTTATTTCAGCCTTGCACTGTACTGTATACGCTGCATATACTTTTTCTTCCTTGCATATTGTTGCTTTTTGTATACCTGCCTCTGTACTGTACTTTGATGTATTCATGACCAGGTCCACCTTGCAAATGAGACTTGCTCAATGGTGCCTGCCTGGAAAAATAAAGACTTTGATTGATTGATTGATTGAGTAAGGTGTGCAAGGGCACAAACTGAAGAGAGAATAGCTGAGGCAGTGATGAAGGGGAACAAGACATTTTTTATTTTATTTATTTATTCATTTCAATCTACCATTAGAAAATACCTTTGAGCACAGTGGAGCTTATTTACAAAGGTTCCACGTCAATAATGGGGAGGGGGTTACAAAACATACAGAGTATAAAGCACAATAACTTGTACAGATAATATCAAATACAGTGAACAGTAGAACAGCACAATACACAGTAAACATAGGTGATTGCAATTAGATACATAGTTGGCATTCTAGGACTTTATAGGAGAAACCTTGGGCGGGTAATCCCATTTGGAAATTGGGAAGGGTGAGTCAGGGGATGAAGAGTAGCAGCAGGACAGAGAACAAAGAGGGGGTGCAGCCAGGCGGCGATTGTCAAGCATGTTGAGCGAGGCAGGAAGGGTCGAATGGGTGGGAGTGGGGCAAGCACAGAAGGAAAGGTGACAGGAGGGAGGGATGGTGAGGTGTGGGGGGAGGGAGGGAAGAGGGAAGGGAGAGGATGAAAGGTGTGGAAAAGAGTCTGTCCGGGGTCATAGTGGACGAATTAGTGGGACAGAGTGGGAGGGTCAGGACCAGCCAGGTGGGGGGGGGTAGGGTGAGAGAGGTGATTGAACAGGGGAGGAAGGATGCAACCAGAGGCCTTGTCGAGGAGGCTGGGGAATGCAGATTGCCAGATGAGGTGCAAGTTGCATGACTAATTAAAGCAGGTACACTGTGTCCTTTGAGATGTGCAGATGCAGGAGATGCTTGGACTAGGTAAGTTGAGGTATGCTAGTCAGTTCACGGCTCAGGCCATTCATCCAGTTAGGAGCTCTGTAAGGGAAGGATCGCTGGCATTGGGTGGTCCGAACCTTAAGAACGTGAAATAGTTGAGACAGAGGACCAGGTGTGATGCAACTTTTGAGGGTTTGATAGAAGACTGGCAATGTCTGTTGGCAGGGCTCCAAGCAACACTTGCTTGGCAAATATACATGAGTGGTACTTGATGCGGTCTTGTAGTTTGAGCCACCCAGTTAGGGCGAATAGATCACAAGTATGGGTGAGGTAGCCGGCGCCAGTGATAAGTCTACTGGCTTTGTTTAGGGCAGTATTTAGTCTTTTGAGAGATGTAGCTGTGGCAGCTCCATATATAACCAAGCTGTAGTCAATGACAGATAGTACCAAGCTGTGGATTGCAAGGTATTTTAGGTAGGTAAGTTAAAGGAGGAAGACCAGGGGTGGGATCATAAAGTTAAAAAAAGAAAAGTGGGACTGTGCAAAGGAGGACCAGGAAAAGGCAGACATCCTGAACAAATACTTTTGCTCAGTGTTCACAGAGGAAAGAGAAGGGGAGGGGACATAAAAAAGTAACAGGAGCATTGGAGGGAGGGAGGTGGACACTAGTCTGTTTTCAGAGGAGTGAGTCCTGAAGGGACTCACAGATTTGAAAGTGAACAAAGCAGTGGGGCCAGAGGGTGTTTGTCCAAGGGTATTGACAGAGCTCAGGGAGGTACTGGCTGCATCTTTGACAGTCCTATTTAACAGCTGTTTGGAAACAGGAGTAATTATGGGGGACTGGAGGAAGTCAGATGTAGTCCCACTTCATTAAAGTGGTAGAAAGAAGGAGGCTGGCAATTATAGGCCAGTCAGCCTGAGATTGGTGGTGAGAAAGGTAATGGAATCACTGCTGAAGGATAGGATTGAGGAATATCTTCGATCCAATGGGTTACAAGACCTGAGACAGCACGGATTCATGGTGGGAAGTCATATCAAATTAAACTAATGGAGTTCTTTGGGTGACCGAGGAATTAGACCAGGATGGAGCAGTGGATGTGATCTACCTAGATTTCTATAAGCATTCAACACCATTCCACATAGGAGGCTATTAAGCAAGCTGGTTAGCTTAGGAGTGGATCTAAAGGTGATAAACTAGGTATAAAATTGGTTAGGGTATAAGTGGCAGAGGGTGGTAGTAACGAGTTCACTCCAAGAAAGGGAGGGTGACCAGTGGGGTGCCTCAGGGATCAGTACTGGGACCAGTACTCTTTAATGTCTTTATAAGTGACATTGCAAAGGAGCTGGAAGGGAAGGTCTACCTCTTTGCAGATGACACCAACATTTGCAGTAGGGTAGACACTTCAGGGAGGGTGGAAAGCATAGGTAGAGACAAGGGTGTGGCAGCTGGGTTTCAATGAGAAAAAGTGCAAAATAATGCACTTGGGGCACAGAAACCCAGGGGCAGAGTATAAAATGTGTAGAGTGGTATTGACAACTACCAAGTAGGAAAGAGACCTGGGGGCAATCATATCTGATAACCTAAAGATAGCCAGGCAGTGTGACAAGACAGTTGGGAGGGCTAGTGGGATGCAGGGGTGCATAGGGAGGGATATCACCAGCAGAAATAGGGAGGTGGTGTTGCCTCTGTATAGATCACTGGTAAAACTCCATTTAGAGTACTGTGTCCAGTTTTCACATGCCCGGAAGGACAATGACAGTGTAGAAGTGGTCCAGCGAAGGGAAATTAAAGTGATGCAGGGTCTTTATCAAAATCCCTGTGAGGAAAGGCTAAAAAACCTCAGTATGTACACTCTGGAAGAGCAAGAGAGAGAAAGAGGTGGGATGTGATAGAGACTTATACATATCTCATGGGAGTAAACAAGGCACAGGAGGTGACTATATTTCAGAAAAAGAGGTGCTTACAAACAATGTGGCATGCTATGAAGCTGGAGAGGGTAGATTCAGGAGAAATGTGAGGAAGTACTTCTTCACAGAAAGAGTGGTGGATATATGGAACATCCTTCCATCAAAGGTGGTGGGGGTGAAAAAAATGGTGAGGTTCAATAATGCATGGAATGGGCGCAAGGGAATCCTAGTGAAAAGGAAGGGAGGAGGGAGAATGAGCTGTAGATCGAGCAGGGTCTGTGGTGATAATGTAGGTAGGGAAAAAATGGGCAGACTGAGTGGGCCAAGCGTTCATTATCTGCCATTAAATTCTATATTTCTGTGTAGCACTAGTCTATAAGAAATAAAATTCACAACACTGTTCAGAACTCACGAATATGGACTGAACAGAGATTTGGGGGTTATTACCCATTACAATTTATTGGCCCTAATAATTTATAGGTCTCCTGCTATCACATTCCTGCAAAAAAGTTGGTTTACTCTGAAAAAGGGTCCACATCTCCAGGCTGATTTATAATACAGCATTTCAAAGACTGCCCTCTGTATCTGTGTAAACATCAAGTTATGTATAGTCTTCTTGCGTTCTTGCTATGGTACTTCTTTATGATCCCAATTAGCATTGAGCCCTCTATAAAGTCCTCTCCATTTAGCTTTTTTTTTTTTTTTTTTTTACTATTTCTGCTTCCTACTTTCAGGCATCTCTAGGGGTCCCATTCACAGCTCCTTGGCTCCACCACCCACCTAAACTGTCCTCTGTAAGCTTCATCAGGTTCAGGACTCCGGTCTCTCCCGGCCCCTTGGAGGGGCCCCGGAATCCCCAGGGAGAGTTACAGAGGAATGGCTGACATTGGACGTGTGACCTTTGGGCTACCGATGGTCGCCGTTGCTTAACCCGCCGATAGGGGGATTTTCTTAGTTTTCTCCCCGAAGCCCGGACATGCAATGATGTTTCGCTCGGCGTGTGCACACTCCTGTGCACACCTGAAAGACGTCCACCGCAGCTCCAATCCTCTGCATTCTGAGGCCATGCACTGTAGTGCCTCCAGCCACCACTAGAGGTTGCCAGTGCACTGGCTTGTGGAAACCCCCCCCCTCTCTGAGGAAGGAGAGCAGTCCGTAGCATGCTCAATCCTTCCCCATCCCCACCTACCCCCAATGACCCAAGCTCGATCACGAACCCGGGTCGCCGGCTTGGTGTGAGCTGTGACATACAGTGCCTCAACCCTCAGCTCCACTGGGCCAGCTCCATTTAGCTGTTTTATCACAGAGGCTAAGGGAAAAGGCTTATGTGCCTTTAAAAGCTTACATAAGACATTTGTTAGTCAAATAAAAGCTATTACAACCTACTTTCTTTCTTTGTTTTTACTCATTTTTTTGAGTAGTAGACTTTGACTTAACTTTATTTTGTATTCTGCTTCACCACCTTTACAATGGGTAGAATAGAGGACATACTTCACCAACTCTAGCTGGGAGCCTCTGGTTCTGGCAGGATGATCAAACGGAGCTCTCAAGAACTTGGAGCAGTTGGTTCTGGTCGCTTGATCAATCATAGCCCTCCAGGATCTGGAGTCGCTGGTACCAGTGGCATGATTAACTAGGGCTCTCCAGGACTTGGAGCCACTGCATGATCAAACAGAGCCTTCCAGGACTTGGAGCTGCTGGTACTGGGCATGATCAACCAGAGCACATCAGGGCTTGGAACCACTGGTACTGGTCGCATGATCAACCAGAGCCTTCCAGGCCTTGGAACCACTGGTACTAGTGGCATGATTAACCAGGGCCCTCCAGGACTTGGAGCCCTTGGTACCAGTGGCATGATCAAACAGAGCCTTCCAGGACTTGGAGCCACTGGTACTGGTGGCATGATCAACCAGAACCCTCCAGGACTTGGAACCATTGGTACTGGTGGCATGATCAAACAGAGCCCTCCAGGACTGGGAGCCACTGGTACTGCTGGCATGATCAACCAGAGCCTTCCAGGACTTGGAGCTTTTGGTACCAGTGGCATTGATCAACCAGAGCCCTCCAGAACATGGAGGCACTGGTGCAGGTGGCTTAATCAACTAGAGTCCTCCAGGACTTGGAGCCACTAGTACCAGTGACATGATTAACTATAGCCCTCCAGAACTTGGAGCCACTGCATGATCAAACAGAGCCTTCCAGGACTTGGAGCTGCTGGTACTGGGCATGATCAACCAGAGCACTCCAGGACTTGGAGCCACTGGTACTAGTGGCATGGTCAACTAGAGCCCTTCAGGGCTTGGAGCCACTGGTTCTGGTGGCATGGGCAACCAGAGCCCTCCAGGCTTGGAGCCCTTGGTACCAGTGGCATGATCAAACAGAGCCCTCCAGAATATGGAGGCACTGGTACTGATAACATAATCAACCAGAGCCTTCCAGGACTTGAAGCTACTGGTACCAGTGGCATGATCGAACTGAGCCTTCCAGGACTTGGAGTCGCTGGCACCAGTGGCATGATCAAACTGAGCCTTCCAGGATTTGGAGCCGTTGGTACAGGGACATGATCAAACAGAGCACTCCAGGACAAGGAGCCATTGGTATCAGTGGCATGATCAAACAGAACCCTCCAGGACATGGAGCCACTGGTGGACTTTGAGCGACTGGTACAGGGGCATTATCAAAAAGAGTACTCCGGGGCTTGAAGCCTTTGGTACTGGGACCTGATTAAACAGAGCTCTCCAGGACTTGGAGCTGCTGGTACTGAGGCATGATCAAACAGAGCCCTCTAGAACTTGAGCCTGATCAAACAGACCCCCCCCCAGCTAGCCTGGTAGCACAGCAGTAATGCTACCATTTGCTTCGCTGGTGACCCACATTTGGGGATGAGCACAGGCTGCTGGAGGCTGGCTGGGGCAGGAAGGACTGACTGCTCTCCATGCTTGGGATGCCGGAGTCTGCTCCCACTGTGTGACTGCCCACTGGTGGAGACCATTTGGTAGCACATTCATGAGGACCAGTAGAGGAGGGGTTGTTGAAGGACACCTGTCTCACAGATACATGCCAATGCACGCTTGTGTGACTGTATCATTGCATGCCAGCACACGGGGGAGTAAACATGGAGGAAGGAGGAAAATGCTGGCCATCTAAGTCGGCATACCCCCACTGGCTCTCCCATGACTGATATGGCTGGCCACCCACCACATTGTGGTCCTGGACAAGTGGTGGATAACCTGTAAGTTGGTGAGAAGGTCATTGGCAGAGTTTTGGGTGCCACTGGATGAGACGAGTCTCAAATGAGAAAAGGCTCTAGAGAAAAAAATAAAATGGAGCCCCCAGGACTTGGATCCACTGGTACTGGCCGTATGATCTCAGCCATTTGTTTCATGTTATTGATTGTTCAGCACTATGCGGGCAAAGATTATAATAATAACTTTATTCATGAGAAACGGATGCACTATTGAGTCAGAGACTCATTTACAATGGTTTACAATAGCAGCAGGGTGTGGTTACAGCTTGAAGAATAATGATGTCACAAGTTAGGACAGCAGCACTGCTGCCATGTTGAATAAAAGCAGGTGTCACATCCATAAGACCCTCTCTTTAACTGGTGTGAAGTTTATATTTACATAGCGGCTCAGAACCCCAGAAAAACTGCATCTCTCAAAATCCGTTTTGCATGATTTCTCAGTTCGCTCCTGCAATTGCCCCAGACCTCTCTTAGCCCTCCCCTCTTGTTGCTTTAAGTACAGATCTTGTGGTTTGCTGCCCCCTGTGAGCGCTCCTCAATATTTCAAGTAATTTTGCTGTTTAATCATTGACATGATAACTGGATCTTTGTCCAAACAATAAGCAATAGGACATGACAGGGCACTAGTTGTCTGAATGAGTACCTAGGCACTTGTGATGAATGCCTTTAGCACACGAAAGGGCATTAACCCCAGACAACCAGTGACCTGGATTGTCTTATAACGCTTTTAAAAATGGGTAAATTGAAAAACAATTTTTGTTTCTTATTGTGTTTCTGCTACCTTCTGCCCCTGACCTTGGTGGCATCCCCCCAGCCCCGTCACCAACCCATCTTGTGAACTTACAGATTAACCACCATTTACAATGAGCAGTGTTTGGTGGGAGGCCTGTAACATGGGGTCATGCAGTGCCAGTGGGGGATGTCGAGTGAACCAGGGCTGTTTCTTCCATTTTCTCCCCAGGGCATCTACATGTGATGCATACATGCATGTGCCTGTTGCATCAGCACCCTCTCCCCACATCTTCTGGTCCCACCAGGTCTGTCCCACAGCCACCACTAGGTGGCAGGCAAGTGGCAGGACACAGAATCCCCCCTCTCAGAGAGAGGAGAGGAGAGCTGCCTTAGAACACTCAATCCTCCCTCCTTCCCCTGGTCAGCTCCCAAGCGACCCTGGTTCATTACCAAACCTGGGTCGCTTGAATGACAGAAGATAAAGCATTAAGTGCCTCAGCCCTCCATGCCACTGTGCTGGCCCTGAGAAACAATAAAAAAGGCAACTTTTTTAATATTAAAAAATGGAATTTCTTTTTGTTAACAGTGACTAGTAAATAGTAGTCTCTCCACCTGTCAATCATCTGTCTTTTCACAAATTTTAATAGATGGACTGTTTATTATGGAATACAGAAATTCAGCCTTCTGCAGAATTCCTCCAGCAGGAATTTTCACCCCCCTCACACACAGAAACATAGAATTTGTTGGCAGAAAACTCACTTGGAACACCCAGTCTGTCCAGATGGTCCTTGCCTGATCTGCCTCCACAAACACTAACTGGTCTCCGGAGACCCTCCCTCCTCCCTGCCAGTTCAGTAATATTCCCTCATGTCTATCCCATGCATACTTGAGGTCAACAAAGGCAGATTAACGGGCTCAGCCCTTGCTCAATCACAAACTTTAAATCATTTTTCTTATTCGGGATGCAACTCAAATTAGTTAAAGCAGAGAACCCAGTGCACATCCTCCCCCTCCAGTGCCAAATCATTCAAATATTACAATTTGCTTTCTGTGCCAAATGGCTGCTCACTTAGTTTATCCCAATCATGAGTGGGGGGTCTCTTAGTGTTCAGTTCAGAGTCAGCCCAGCCACCAAACATCATTGTGGACCAGCAATCATCTGGGTCCCTAAATGTAACTGTGTGAGTTGGCTTCTTTTAAATAAGGTGCACTGCCTAAACGGTTTTCTTTAAATAAGGTGCAGTCACCAGTCAATGTGCTGATGATTGGTGGGGAGCCAGGTAATGGAAACAGTCATATATCTCCCAAATGTTAAACAAACCCAGAATTAGCAGCTCAACCTTTGCTCGTTCACAAACTTTAAATCACTATTCTTTTATGGTGTTGCAACTGGTCATGGCACAAACCAGTTAAAGCAGAGAACCCAGAGTACATCCCCCATGGCAAATCATTCAGATATTACAGTTTGTGTTCTGCCTCAAATGGCTGCCCACTTATTTTATCCCAGTGGTGAGTGGGGGTCTCTTAGTGTTCAATTCAGAGCTCTGATGTAAACTACCAGCCCAGCCTTGAATTCCCCTACTGTTTTAACCTCCACCACTTCCTCTGGCAGTCGATTCCAGGCAACTACCACTCTTTCAGTGACAGTACTTTCTCACATCCCTCTTTAACTTACCCTTCTCTGGCTTCATCATATGCTCTTTAGCCCTGTGCTCTTCCTCCTTAAAGAGAGACTCCCCTCCTGCACCCTGTTCAACCTGGTGAGGTACTTGTAGGTCTCTATCATGTCCCCTCTCACTCTCCTTTCTTCCAGGGTGTGCATGCTGACATCACTCAGTTTCTCCTCGTAGGGCTTTTGGTGCAACCTATGCACCATTTTAGTTGCCCTCTTCAGGACTGCCTCCACCCTGTCTATGTCCTACCTCAGGTACCACCTCCAGAACTGGACACTGTACTCCAGGTGGGGTCTTATCAATGAGCGATACAGTGGCAACACCATCTCCCTCCTTCCTGTTTGAGATACCACTTTAAGGTCACCAGATATGATAACCCCAAGGTCCCTTTTCTTCTTAGTTACTGACATTACCTCCCCCATCCTATACTTAGTTCCTGAGTTCCTATATCCCAGGTGCATAATTTTGCACTTTTTAGCGTAGAACCCCAACTGCCGTGTTTTTGACCACTCATCTAGTTTCCCAAGATATGCATTCTTTCCACCCTTCCCTGATTGTCCACCCTATTACAGATTTTGATATCATTGCAAAAAGGCATACTTTCTCTTCCATATCACCTGCAATGTCACTTGTGAAGACATTGACGAGGACCGGTCCCACTACTGAGCCCTGCGGCACCCCGCTGGTCACTCTTCTATCCTTAGAGTGAGTGCCATTAACTACCATCCTCTGTTGCCTATCCATCAGTCAATTTCTAACCCATTTCAGCACTTTGGATCCCACCCCTACACTGCTCAATTTCTTAATCGGTCTCCTGTGTGACACAGTGTTGAAGGCTTTGCCTTGAAAAAGCTCAGATAGGTTAGTTAGTTAATATTTTATTACTTAATATTGCAACCAGGCTCACACGTACAGATTGAAGTTCTATACAGCATAAAAAGATACATTTTTATATATAGCAGATCCAAAACATAAAATTATACAATTTTAAAACAAGAAAAGAATAAAAAAATAACATTCATTTCACCACATTCAAATATTGGACAAACAAAGATTTACTGTAAGTCTGAATTCTTACCATAGATTTTTCCCACATCTCCTTACTTCGCAAATTATACCCAGACATATTCCTCGATACAAGTAAATAATGCAATTTATGGTCAGGCTCACAATTTTTTTTAAAAACCTCTTTAATCAGTTTTTCTCTTCTAGTATCTAATCTATCAAGCCCAAATTTAATCAAGGCTTCCTATAACTCACATCCCACTCAACAATTACTCTTAGTGCCCTTTTTTGTACTCTTTCCAAATCTTCAGATTCACTTTTGGTGTGGCCACTATGCCACACAGCAGCTCCATATTCAACCACCAGTCTAACCACTGTAGTAAAATAATAAACCAAATCTGATTCATTCAAACCTGCACGTCTCATAACAGTTAAAAAGTATAACCTACTATTTGCTTTCTTTACCATGTTCTTACCTGTTCTGTCCAAGAAAAATCATTCTAAAAAATAATTCCCAAATATTTCACTTTTCTTACTACTTCTGCCTCCTCACCCCCAAAAGACAATCCTTTTATCTCAGTCCATTTATTCTGCTTACCAAAACGTATCTCTTTGTTTTTTGTAGGATTGATTTGCATAAAATTATTTTCAGACCAAATTTCCATATAATCTAAATCACTTTGCATATTACTATCTTCAACATTTTCTCAAATATCCAATACTGTAGTATCATCTACATACTTTATACATGGGCCCCTTCGTGTCTAGATCATTTATCATAATCAAAAATAATAACGGCCCCAATCTAGTTCCCTGAGGGACCCCACCACACATACCCACAACCTTAGATTTCATGCCTTCCATCTCAATCCACTGTGATCTTCCCTGCAAAAAACAGGCCACCCAATTTACTATAAACTCTGGCATATGTAAACTTCGCAATTTTTGTATTACCGTCCCGTGATCAATAAGATCAAAAGCTTTTTTATACTCTACCAATGCAGCCCTTACATTGTTTCCTTTATCCCAAGCTTTCATACTTAGTTCCAAAAATGTTAAAGCAGCATCAATAGTTGAGCAACCCCTCAAGGAACCAAACTGATTTTTGTCCAAAATCTCCTCCACAACCTCCATAATCCATCTACAAATAAGCATTTCATGTACTTTCAAAACCGTACATGTTAAAGCAATTGGTCTAAAATCTGTTGACATATTTTTAGTTGTCACAATTTTAGGAAGGGGAATAACCTTTGCCTGCTTCCACTGTAAAAGAATTTCACCACTCAACATTGATCCATTAAAAATATAACACACCCATGGTGCAAGCAAGTCAGCACCTTCCTTCCTTATCCAATCTGGAATAGCATCAGGGCCTACAGCCTTATTTATCTTAATCTTTTTTAATTCCTTTTCTATTTCTTCCACACATACTAAGTACTTATGGGGGACCATTACTCCTGAAACATCCTTCTTTTCCAATGGGAGTAAATCTTTACTTACTTCACCAAATAATCTATTTAAGCAGGTCAAAAAGGAACACTTTCACCTCTCTCAGAAAAACTACACATTTGCTCCCATCTTTTTATTTGGTCACCTCATTTTCCTGTTCCCAAGAATTCTTTTGTACTTTTCCACCACTTTCTTGGGTCAGATTTCCTTAACCCCTCTAATTTCCTTTCATAAAAATTCCTATGTAACCTCTTTCCCATGTGATTGACCTGATTTCTCAACCTATGATACACAATAATATCATTCCTCATACATTCTGCTTGCCTTTCATTTATCAATTTTTTTATACTCCTCAGTAACCTATGGTTTATCACCGCCTACCTTTGTTATTTCTTTTGTAGGCATTACTTGATCTAGAGCTTCATTAACTATGGATGTCACCATCTCCCATGAAGCATCTACATTCCTATCCCCAAATTTTGCTTCCTGTAATTTACCAGCTATCACATCCAAAGTTCGACTCTTACCCTTCCTGATAATCTTTCTAAATTTAAACACTCTTTTCTCCTCTTTTAACCTTCTACGCCCCTCTGAATTATTTGCTAGCAATACAACATTATGATCTGATAACCCAATAGATGGCACAATTGTTTACAAAAACATTCAGTTAAATTTGTTATGACCTCATCTAACACAGTTTTTCCCCTTGTAAGTTCAACTATTTGTTTTAAACCATCTTCACTTGTTATTTTTCCAAATGACAATCTATTTACATCCCCCATAATAACAAGACCACACCTATCATGTTTTCCCCAAATTTTGTCTAAACACCAGATCATATGATTTACCATCTGCTGTTTATTACTTTGGGGGGGGGGTGATAAAACCCACCTACAATTAATGGTCTACATTGCCTTGGCAGATATGGTATATTCAGTTCCACCCATATCATTTCAAACCCATCAACTTCCAAATCTAATAATCTTCTATAAGGAATGTTATCATGGATATATAAAGCTATCCCTCCCCCAATTCGCTCTAACCTATCTTTTCCTTCAATCTGATATCCTGGAATTGCAACAATCTGGCTGGGAATATTTGTACTACACCATGGGCAGGATTCTCAAAGCTCTCAGAAGGTGCAAAACCTTCCCTAAGTCCCCAAATCTCCCTCAGCTATGGAAAAAATGGGGAGTCTGCTCCAAGTGCTATTCACAAAAACCCCCGCAGCTGCGGGGAAAAAACATTATGGACTGTGGAAAAAAAGTGCAGCTACGGAAGTCCCTCAGGACAAAAAGGTGTGAGATCAATGGAGCACAGGCCTTGAAAGGCTATTCACAGCCTGTTTTTTCCCACAGCTGAGGAAAAAATGTTACACACAGTGGAAAGAAGCATAACTCTCCCTCAGCATGCTGCAGTAGTGCCCCAGCAATTGGAATCAATTAAGGTGGAGGTGTACCACAGGTAATAGCATCTCAGACAGTATAGCATTGGCTGATGTTACAGCACTGAAAGCACACATTGCCATGCTATGGCAACAGGCATCAACCACTAGACCCAGTGTAGCCCATGACAGAGCCCCACAAGCAGTAGAGCCTGACCATCCAGCAGTGAGTGCTACCCCAGGCTACAGGAACACCCTAGGGAGGGATGACCAGCAGGGACAGTCAGCCATTGTGGTGCCAGGGTTTCACAGGTACCTGCGGTGCTGCCATGGTCCCAGTTGGGGATTGGTTGCTGGTCTCTGTGTGTGCTGTCAGCCTCATATTATAGCAGCACTGTTACAGTCTCCTGCTTCAGCTAGTGGTTCCCTATTGCTGTGCCTTCACAGCCTCCACAGCTGCGGATTCGCAGCACTTGAGCAAGTCCTGTGGCAGCTGAGTTGCCGCACCTGTGGCACATTTTACGGAAATCTGCAGCTGTGCTGGTTTTCTTTGAGAATACAGAGCTGCTGCATTTCCACACTGCAGCAAGCCTTTTTCCTTTAGCTGCGGGAATTTTGGCTTTCTTTGAGAATCCTGCCCCATGTCTCTGTTATCACACCCACCTGGACTTCATTCTTCTTCATTACTACAAGTTTGTCCACCTTTGTAGTTAAAGCACTTACATTAGAATTCATCATTGTTGGTACCCATCTTTTCCCAGTTTGAATAACTGTCAGATTTCTCCTGTTTACTTCCCTTTTACCGCTATACTTCATTTTCCTTTCTGTAATCATTACAGGTACAGTATTCTATCTGCTTTTCCCATTTTCACATAACTGGTTTGTATCTGACATAAATTATTCACATTTACAACATTCCTATTTACATGGCTCTTTTTTTCCCTACTAATCATTATTGGAATATTGTACCCCCCATCTCCTCACCTTCCCCATGGGCAGACATACTCATCTCATATACTTCCCCTTCCATTATTCCACACAGTCCCAAAAGGAGTACATAAACAATATACATTTGCCACATTTTTAAACTCATATCCCACATCTAACAACTATTACTACCTAAACCCATTTATAACCACATATAAACCTAAGAATACTAGGTAACTAAATCCAACCTTCAAAAAATTATTTACTCCCCTCACCTGTTCCCCTGCTGACTTCTGCAGACTCCTCCATACTCTGCTGGAGTATTCAGCTGGAGGAATCAGCTGGACACTACATATGTGAGGTTACATCCACTGCCCTCCCCGATCTATTTTCCTGGTTAAACAGTCAAATAAATCAAATAAATCAATCAGGTTCATCTGGCATGACTTTTTGCCACTGTTCATCTGCCCCTTCATGGCAATCCCTCCAACTGGGCAGTTTCTTTTTGGGGGGCTATCAGTTGGCACCCCATTTGTATGGCTTCACCGCCCATCCCCATCTTCCCAGAACTTACCATCTGCCCCCAAAGTGCACCCTGGCTTACCTCCAGTGTGGGGGCATTGGGGAGGGACCCATACTCCCTAATGGAGACTGGTAGTGATTCAAGGACAGGGTGCCTCAGTGGGATGTGCTGGGCTGGTGGGGGCACACATCCTCCCCCTCAGCCTGGTAATCTTTCTGGTGCTTTTCAGTCTCTGAGGAGGCATGGCATGCAATGTCGTGATGGCACATGTGCTGCACATCTGGCATGCCTCCTGAAGTTGCTGAGCTCTGGCTGTTTGACCCCTGGTTTCCTCTAGGGATTGACTGAGTGCCGGTCACTTCTCCACCCTCCCCACAAAGGAGGAGGAGAACAGTCCTTAGGACACTCAATCCTCCCCCCCCCCAGCCAACTCGCTGATGTCCCTGGCTCCCTTTCAAACCCAGGTCATTAGTGTCACAAGTGGAAACTCTACCACTGCTCTGGTAGGTCAGCCCTCAACTAGGCAGTTTCTGAAGTTGTCTCCTATTTTTTTTAAAGCCACCCTCCTAAAGTCCAGGACCTCATATATTCTCATATGGTTAGCCTCTGCTTCCATCCTTAAGTTAAGTCACACTGTATGATGATCACTGCTACCCAGAGGCCTGCCCATCATGACATCTGCAATGTTGTCCCTGTTTGTAAACACCAGGTCTAGCACTGTCCCATCCCTAGTGGATTCTTTCAGTAGCTGCCTGAAGCAAGCTCCTTGTAGAGATGCAAGGATGGCCGTGCTCTGTGCCAAAGCTGCAGCTGGATGGCCCTAGTTCTTGTCTGACAGACTGAAGTCCCTAGCTAGCAGTACCGCCCCATTATTTGCCATCCTGATGATGTCATCCCTGAGTGCCTTATCTATCTCCTCTCCCTGTGATGGATGTCTGTATACAACCCCTGTACAGAGAGCAGCCCAAACTCACAGCACCTCCAGCCCTTCCTTTTCATCTGGGTGCCCCTGTATTGCTGTAACCTTGATTCTCTCCTCACATATAGTACAACTCTTCCTCCCTTCTCCCTTCCCTGTCTGTCCTGAACAGAGAGTAGTGTGGTATGGCCATATCCCAGTCATGACTGTCAGTGCAGTATGACTCCATTATGGCCACCAAATCCAGGCTAGCCACCTCCATGATGGCCTTCAGGTCTGGAATTTTATTTCCCAGACTCCTAGTATAGTCACAAATGGCTCTCCATACCTTACTTCCTTCCTACCTGCCTCCCTGCTTCCCCGTCCTGCCTGCACTGCTCCCTGAAGAGCCCCTTTACCTGCCTCTTCCCTTGTTGTCCTTTGTATATAGAAATTTAAATACCTGTAAATTTTCTTTCTCCGACTGCTGGTCTCTGGGCTCATCACTTCTGGGGAGGTCCTTCCTGGAACCACGTGACAGGCAGGAGGTAGGCTGATCTTTGCAGGGAAGAAGGTACCTTCCAACCCACTTCCTCTGGACACCAGTACTTCTATAGCCTTTGTCTTCTGAGGAAACTCATAACTTGGAACAAACACAACCACGGTTAGTGTAACTTGTGGCCAGGGGCCGAATTTCAGCAATCTGGGAGGGATGGAGCCCAGAGACCAGCAGCCGGAGAGAGAAGATTTACAGGTATTTAAATTTCTATTTCTGTCTCCTAAAGCTGGTCTCCGGGCTCATTACTTCTGGGATATACTAAAGCAGTACAACCCATTCCTGGGTGGGAATAAAGATCGTAAACCTGTAGGGGTCCACCACAGCCTGGAGGTCCCTGTAGCCAAATGATGCCTCCGTCAAGGCTGCGACATCCAATTTGTAAAACTTTGCAAACATGTGGATGGATGACCATGTGGCCGCTCTACATAAGTCCACCGGGGAAGCTTCTCTGAAGTCTGCTCAGGACGTGGCCATTGCTCGAGTTGAGTGTGCTCAAACTGGCCCTGGCAACCCAATTCCAGCCTTCTGGTAGGCCAAGATTATGGTGGAACGAATCCAGCTAGCAAAGGAGTCCTTTGACGCCTTCTTACCCACGTTCGAGCCTGAGGTAAGGATGAACAGGCTTGAAGTCTTGCGGATCGAGTCCAATTGCTTGATGTACAGTTTGAGGGCCTTCCAATAGTCAAGTGTGTGGAATTCTCACTCTTTGTCATTCTTGGGGTGAGGACAGAAAGAGGGAATGTTCAAGACTTGGTTAAAGTGGAAGTGAGACAACACATTAGGTAAGAATGCTGGATCCGTCCGCATGACTACAGAGTCTGGATGAATAATCGTATAAGGTTCTTTGGAAGATAGTGCTCCTATCTCACTGATGCGTCTGGCTGAGGTGATTGCAATGAGAAAAATGGCCTTCATAGTGAGATGAAGCAAGGATGCCTCCTTTAAGGGTTCAAATGGTGGTTTGGTGAGAGCCTTGAGAACTAGGTTAAGCCTCCAGGGAGGTACCACCAGTTTTATTGGTGGACGTTTCAAGGTTGCTGCCCTCAGAAATCTTCGAACATGTGGATGTGCCCCCAAGGAGTCGCCCGAGTCTGCTAATAGTAGGGCTCCCAAGGCAGATGCCTGGACTCGTGAGGTGGCCCGTTGGACGCCCTTGTCGAAACCCTCCTGAAGGAACTGAAGTATAGTAGGGAGAGACACTGAATCATCCGGTAAGGTGGAGTCTCATAACCAGAAGAGGAATTTTCTCCAAATCCTGTAACAGACTCTAGAGGAGGAGGAGGAGGCCTGTCTGGACTGAATCAATGTTTCTATGATGGGCTCTGAGAAACCGAACTCCCTTAAAGTTTCCCGCTTAATCTCCACGCTGAGAGAGACAGATTGTGTGGATTTGAATGCCGCACCAGTCCCTGATGTAGAAGGTCTGGGCTCACTTGAAACATTAGGGGAGACTGAAGAGTCATTTGGACTAATCGTGGAAACCATGGTCTGTGGGGCCAATGTGGGCAGACCAGAACCACCTCTGCTTGGTCTTGGGCAGTCTTGTGCAACACCCTTGATACCATCGGAACTGGCGGGAAGGCATACAGGAGATCGAACTGACACCAGTTGAGGGAGAATGCATCCTGCGCTATGGCAGAGTCATCCCTGCTGAGGGAGCAGAAGCATGGAACTTTGTAATTTCTTCAGCAGGCAAAAAGATCTACCTGGGGTAGCCCCACTGCTCCATGGTGAGCTGGAAGGCGCTGGTCTTGAGCTCCCAGTCTCCCGGTAGAATGTCCTTTCGACTTAGCCAATCTTCTGTGACGTTTTCTTGGCCTGGAATGTATGCCGCCCATAGACTTGCCAGGTTGGCTTCCACCCACTGGAAGAGGAGAAGAATCTCCTGCAGTATCTGGGAGCTCTTTGTGCCACCCTGGCGGCTGATGTACGCCATTGTTGTCTGATTGTCCCTGAGGATGAGGACGTCCTGATTGGATAGTTGTGACCTGAATTGCTGTAGTGCTAGATGGACCGCCTGCATCTCCAATATGTTGATGTTGTAGAGGGATTCCACTGGGGACCACTTTTCTTGTGCTGAGAGCTGATCGAAATGTGCTCCCCAGCCCCGGAGACTGGCATCGGTGGTCACTCTGATCTGGTGAGAGTGCTCCAGACTGAGGCCTTTCATGATTTTGTTCTGCTGAATCCATCATGTAAGGGATTCCTTCACCTTGTGGGATATTTGAATCCTTTGACCCAATGAGCCCCTGGATTGGAACCATTGCTGGAGGACAGCAGACTGGAGAGGTCGCATGTGGATCAGTGCCCAGAGGACTGAATCTGCCAAGGAGACCATCGTCCCTATGAGTTGCACAAAAGAGCGGGCCGGCAGAGAGTGGGCTGTCTGAAATTTGCTGATGAAGGTCCTCAGTTCTCTGAATTTCGTTTCTGTGGGGAAAACTTTGTTGTGGGCCATGTCGAAGTTCACCCCCAGATGGGGGAGAGACTGGGATGGGTGAAGATAACTCTTCGGCTGGTTGATCATGAACCCCAGGGAGGAGAGGCACCATGTGACCTCCATCACAGCCTGAACTGCTTGATCGTAGTGTGAGGCCTTGATCAGAATGTCGTCCAGGTATGGTTAGAGCTAGATCCCTTGCATGCGGAGTCGGGCAACCATGGTCACCAGGACTTTGGAGAAAACTCAGGGGGCTGTGGAGAGGCTGAAGGGCAGCGTCTTGAACTGATAGTGGTGAACTGCTACCTTGAATCTCAGAAACTGACGATAAGCCTTTCTGATGGGAATGTGTAGATATGCATCTTGCAAATATACTGAGGCTAAAAAGTCCCCCGATGAACTTCTCAGATGATGGAGGACAGGGCCTCCATCTTGATGGTTCTCTGACGAATGTAGCCATTTCGAAATTTGAGATCTAACACTGGCTGGTAGCCCTGAGCATTTCAGCACTATGAAGAATAACGAGTACACCCCTCTGTTCTTTTCCAGCGTGGAGACTTGTTCTATCGCTGTTGATTGAATGAGATATGTAACAAATATAACAAAACAAGCACAAAGGAAATCCAAAAAACTTCTGATCATAGGAGACTCCATGATTCGGGGAGTTGATACCCATCTCCAGCCAGGGGTGATGGTCAGATGTCTCCCAGGTACATCAGCATGGAGAGACACTGACCAATTGCTAAAATTGTTAACAAAGCAGGAGAAAACATTGATGTCCTAGTACACATAGGGACTAATGATCTGCCAACCCGGTCAGTTGTGGAGACCAAGGAACACCTGACTAGGCTGGGTGATAAACTATCATCTATTTCATCCGGCATCTCCTTCTCTGAGATCCTGCCAGTCTGGGAGAGGGGAGCAGATGGACGGAAGGTCAGAGAAGGGGAGATAGGGGAGCTAAACACATGGCTCAAGGGCTGGTGCCAGGAAAAAGGACACGGATTTGTAGGGAACTGGCAACAGTTCTGGGAGCGAAAGTTCTTTAAATTTGATGGATTGCATCTGACTAAAGAGGGAGTCAGTGCGTTGGGGCAGAAGTTTGATGTCTTTGCAGAATATTTAAACTAGCAAATGGGGAGAGGGGTGCAGCACCCCATACGTCGAATGGGAAGAACACCCCTCCCCCCTCAGCTAGTGGTCAAACAGGAATTCAGCATGTTTGCCATTCATTTGCATCACCAGGTAAGAAAAAAATACGACGCTCAGGGGTAATGCCAAACTTCACCCAAAAACTAACACACCAAAATCTGGCCAATGGAAAATCATGTACACAAATGCTCACAGCCTGGGAAATAAGATCCCAGACCTGCAGACAATAATGTCAGAGGCTAAACTGGACATAGTAGCAATTAGTGAGACGTGGTTTACCAGTAACCACACTTGGGAGACTTCAGTACCTGGCTATGTATTGTTCAGAAGAGACCGAGGTGCAAAAGGGGGAGGAGTGGCCTGTATGTTAATGAAAATATCAAAGCTACAGAAATTCAGAATACACATAAGGAGCCAGAAGAACTGTGGGTCACCCTGGAAACAGGAAATGGGACAGCCATAAGAACTGGGGTTGTCTACAGGCCCCAGACCAGAGGAGGACATAGACACATTACTGTTAGAAGATATACAAAACATGACAGCTAAAGGGAGGTTCTGATAATGGGAGACTTCAACATGCCAGATACAGATTGGTCAATACCAGCAGGAACATCTGCCAGAACTAGACTCATAGTGGATTCCCTGCAGGGAGGGCCTCAAACAACTGGTACAGCAACCCACAAGAGACAGGGCTATCCTAGATCTAGTACTGACTAACAAAGAAGGGATCACAGATCTCCAGGTAGAAGGTCACCTGGGGCCAGTGACCATCACATGGTATGGTTCAATTTGGCTACTATCTAAATCATCCCATTCAAGGCAAAAATATGGGACTTCAGAGGAGCTGACTTTGATAAGATGGCCAACAGAGTTAAGCTAGCCCTGGCAAAAAGAAACACAGGTGAGGGGTACAGGCAAAGTGGGCAAGCATTAAGGATGCAATACTTGAAGCAACATCCCATTGTGTTAGACAGAAAAGGAAGTGCAAAGAAGAAGGAAACCACTTTGGTTCTCAAATACAGCAGCAAAAAGGTCAGAGCCAAAAGGCTGGCCTTCAGGAAATATAAGGAAACACAGCGGGATGAAGATAGGAGGCATACCAAACTGCCTAAGGAAGCAGGTAAGGCAGGCAAAGTCCCAAACTGAGGAAACACTAGCACGAACAGTAAAGAAGGTGACAAGACTTTCTATAGATACATTAGTGAAAGGAGAAAGTCCAGAGAGTATTGCTAAGCAATGGAGAAAGGGAGCATGTGAGGAGGAGGACCCTGTAAAGGCATCTATCCTAAATAGATACTTTTGTTCAGTATTTACTGAAGAGAAGGTAGGGCAGGGCCCACAGCTCAGCATCATGGACACAGGGGGAGGGAGGTGAGCACTACTCCTTCACAAAAGAAAGGGTCCTACAAGAGCTTGTTAAGCTCAGGGTGGATAAGGCAATGGGACCTGATGGCATACATTCCAGGGTACTTAAGGAGCTAAAGGAGGAACTAGCAGAGCCATTAGCAGAATTGTTTAGTGAGTCTCTGAGCACAGGAGAGGTCCCAGAAGACTGGAGAAGGCTCATGTGATCCCGCTCCACAAGAGTGGTAGCCAGGGAGGAGGCGGGGAACTACAGACGGTCAGTCTTACCTCAGTAGTGGGCAAGATTATGGAGGCACTCCTTAAGGAAGGATAGTGCAACACCTGGAATCCATAGGGGCACAGGATCCAAGACAGCATGGGTTTACAAAGGAAGGTCCTGTCAAACTAATCTCATAGATTTCTTTGACTGGGTAACAGAGTGGTGGACCAAGGGAGCAGTTGATGTAGCCTACCTTGACTTCAGCAAAGCTTTTGACACTGTTCCACATAGAAGATTGATAAATAAAGCTCGTAGGCTCGGAGTGGGTCAGAAGTTGGTCAACTGGGTGGCAAACTGGTTGATGGGCAGAAAACAGAGAGTGGTGGTAAATGGTATACAGTCAGAAGAGATGCAAGTCACAAGTGGGGTACCTCAGGGATCAGTCCTGGGGCCAGTCCTCTTCAACATCTTCATTAGTGACCTTGCAGATGGACTAGAGGGTAAGGCTTGTCTGTTTGCAGATGACACCAAGATCTGCAACAGAGTAGATGATCCAGATGGGGTGGGCAGAATGAGAAGAGATCTGGATAAACTAGCAGAATGGTCAGAAGAGTGGCAACTGGGATTTAATGCAAAGAAGTGCAAAATCATGCACATAGGGAAGAGAAACCCTGAAGCCGCCTATAGGCTGGGAGGGGAGTTGCTAGCAGTCACAAAGGAAGAAAGAGACTTGGGCATTATCATCACTGATGACCTAAAATCATCCAAGCAGACCTCTAAAGCAGTAGGTAAGGCTAGGGGGGTGTTAGGGTGTATTAGTAGGGGTATCACAAGTCGTAAGAGAGAGGTAATAATCCCTCTGTACAAGACACTGGTTAGGCCCCGTCTGGAGTACTGCGTGCAGTATTGAGGCCACACCTTCACAAGGACATTAACCAAATTGAGGCAGTCAGAGAAGGACAGCCAAAATGGTGCAGGGACTGCATCAGAGGACATATGAGGACAGATTAGCACGACTCAATATGTATACCCTTGAGCAAAGGAGGAGAAGAGGTGATATGATCGAGGCATTCAAACACCTTAAGGGCATAAACAAGGTGAAAGAGTCTAACATGTTTAAATATAAGAAAAATAGCAGGACAAGAGGACACAGCATGAGATTAGGGAGGCCGATTAAGGGAATGTGAGGAAATTCTTTTTCACAGAAAGGGTGGTGGATGCATGGAATGGCTTACCACAAGAAGTGGTGGCTATGAATACAGTGCAGGGCTTCAAACAGGCATGGGATAGGCATAAGGGAGCAATACAAATGACTATGAATAGATAGGCCACTGACAGAGCAAAAGCCGATGGCACATTTATAAGGTAGAAAAAGAAATGGGCAGACTGGATGGGCCTTGCGGTCCTTATCTGCCATCAACTTCTATGTTTCTATGTTTCTATGTAATAGCTTACCAGGTCACCGCTCACTTTACAGGATTGTCTGAGATTGGTGAGGACACTGTGTGGGGCGGGGGCGCAAGAATTGAACTCTATGAAGTAACCCTCGCAGATTATGTCCAATACCCACTTGTCTGTGGTGGTGTGGACCCATTCCACGAGAAAGTTGGACAGCTTGCCCCTGACATGAGGATGGGTCCATGAGTCCTCATTGTGATTTTTTGGAGTCGCAGTCGACATCCCGGGTGTCTTCTCTGCCATCTCGGAAATCGCGTTGGTTACGCGAGTTGAACCAGGAGCGTCTGCCTGTGGTTGCCTTGTTCTGCCCCCTGGAATAACCTTGGGCCCAAAAATTCTGTCTTGAACCTGACTTCCAGGGTCTAGTTCTTCCTCGGGCTTGTGGCATGCACACTTTCGCCATTTCTCCGGATTCCTTGACTGCCTCCTATAGCGCTGAGCCGAACAGAAGGTCTCCTTTGTAAGGGGCATTGACCAAATGCATTTTTGAGGAGGCATCCACCTGCCAAGCCCGAAGCCATAAGTTGTGTTGGGCGGAGGTCTGGTAGAACAAAGCCTGATCTGCCTATCTGACTGCTTCTTCTGATACGTCAGCCAAGTATGCTGATGCTAGACCCATGAGCTGTAACTGCTGCAAGATGGGCTGATTCTTGTCTGGCTCATCGGCGAGCTGGAATGCCAGATCAGTGGCCCAGGAAAGCGCAGCTCTGGCAGAGTAGAGGTTCGCTTTAGCTGCTTTAAGAGAGAATGTAGTGGACTGAAAGGCCTTCTTTAGAGAGGTGTCCACCTTCCTATCCACAGGGTCTCTCATGGATGCTCTGCCTTCTGCTGGGATGACCGTCCTTTTCATGAGATTTGATATAAGAGGGAATTAGCATCTTGGGGCAGTTGAGCCATTTCTCTGCAGGCTTCATCAAACTTTAGGAGTTTGGTTAGGCATTGCAGGACTGGGAAGGACCATTCGGGTCCCTGCCATTCTTCCTTTAAGAGGTCCTCTATAGCTGGAGGTATAGGGTAGGCCATCACAGACTTTGAGGCTGACACCAGTCGGAACGCCGGCCTCGCTCGCTTGGGCTCCTGAGAAGTAGGGGAGCTGAGGTGGATCTCTTCAGACACCCTTTTAATAAAAAAGTCTAGATCTTCTAGATCAAAGTTTCTGGCTGGTGAGGCCTCTGAGTCAGAATCTGAGTTGGGGAGATTTCCTTCCTCTAAGGATGTATAGTCCAACCCTGAGGGGGACCTGTCCTGCTTATGCTACTCTTGGGCTGTGTTCCTGTGCCGGGAAGAACTTTTGGATCTCGGCCTGGGTCTCTTCTTCCTCTTGTCATGTCACGAGGGGAGGAGGGAACCCTCATCCGAGGATGGGGAAGGGGCGCATTTACGAGTGGCCTTCCCATGAGAGCTGGATTCCCATGGCTGCTGAAGGACATAGAAGTATGAGGGATTAATGGCAAATGTCCATTTCAGTTTGTCTATGAGCCTGGAGCTAGAGCCCCAGCCAAGTGAAGATTTCCCTGTAGAGTTGGGGAGTGGCCAGAGCCCCTGGGCTGCTCTTGAGTATCCATGTATTCTGAGGCAGAAGCCTCGTTACCCTCATCCCGAGCCGGCGATGTTGCGCTGTTGCATTTTACATTTAGTGACCCTGCAAAAGTGGCCAGCATGGGTGTTCTGCATTTGTGGCATTTCCTGCCCCGGGGGGTCTGTCCTTGTTGGAAGCCATTAGCCCTATGACTGTACTTAAAGAAGGGAAAATGGAAACATTTGGCCACGGGGCTTAAAGGGGGGCAATAACACTGACCACCTGGAATTAGTGTACTTCTGTCCCTTTAAGAGTCTGCTGTCTTAAGATAATTAGTACCTTAAGATCCCTTCCGTCTTGCACTGCTGATAGGTTTCCTCCCCTAAATCAGCCGATGGAAAACCCCTTTTATCTAGCGAGGCTTAAGCTCCCATCGACCAGACTAGAGAGTTGCCTGCTCCTCGATGTTGCTGGGTGAAAATGCCGCTACAGCGATAATTCGCACGCCAGAACTGTGTCATCACTGAGCCTGAAGTGAAATGGCTCTCCAAGTGGCTGGTGCATCGACAGATGGCTGAATCTGCGGCCATCGATGAAAACCAGGCTGAAAATGCCCCTCGACGAGCTAACTTCACTCTCTCAGCTCGTCAATGTGAGAGTCTTGGACCAGGGCGTGCTTCCGACTTCGGGGAAGTGTGAGGCCGCCCAGGGGCTGAAGCGGACCTGACTCCTTGAAGCACGGGAAGGCAGATGAGCTATGAGCACAGGGAGCCCAGTCTGTCCAGCTTGCGCGGCTGAGACTGGGGTCCCGGGCTAGCGCGATGGAGTGCTTTCAAAATAAAGAGCGCCAAGTAGAAAAAAAGAACCAACTCGTGAATCTTTGCTCTCCTGTCTCCTGGGCTGTCACTTCTGCGACAGATGTCCTGCAGAGCTCCTGCCACTGGACAGTCAGGAAGTAAACTGGTGTCCAGAGGAAGTGAGTGGGAAGGTAACTCCTTCCCTGCAAAGATCAGCCTACCTCCTGCCTGTCACATGCTTCCAGGATGGACCTCACCAGAAGTGATGAGCCCAGAGGCCAGCTTTAGGAGAGAGAATTCCTGTTTCTTTTACTCATCTCTTTGTGAAATTTTAATTTATACTCCCCTTTTCCTCTGCCTTATCCCCACCCCTTTCTTCTTGCGTCCCTGCCCTGGGGGAGCTTCCTCCCCCTTGTTGCTTCACTATGTGGGGGCCATTTTGCCTCCCTTGGCATTATAGTCTCCCCCCCAACTAGTTTTATTGCTCAAAACAGAAACAGTTAGACCTCCCACAAAGGACTGTGGTCCCCCTCCTGGAAGGATGCACGCCATCTCCTTTATAGAGGGCCATATCCTCCCAGGCTGGTCCCCAGTCCCCAGTGTAGCCAAAGCCTTCTTCCATGCACCAAGCCTTCAACAAATTGTAAAAGCCTTAGTATGGAGTGCCTTTTCCTCTCTTTGGCCATACACAGGTAACACCTTGGCAAACACCACCATGTGTGTTACCTGCTTAAGATCTCTCCCCAGCTGTCTGCATCACTCCTACCTATTACTTTCCAGGTCATTTGTCCCCAGGTGAACAATGACATCTTGCTCCCTTCCATGTCCTGTCACCCTAGTGATCCTCAGGATCTGCTCCCAGTTCCTTCTAGCTGATGCACCAATGAGACATTTCACCTCTCTTCCATCTCACACTCCCAAGTCTATCCCACTGATGAGAGAGTCCCCCACCAGCAGCTGCTTCCTATTCAGCTGTGGTACTCTTCCTCCCTGTTGGGGCCTCCCCTTATAAGGACCCCCACATCCTCCCTTCTCACTTCTGCGGGGGTCTTCTCCCAGCTGCCCCGTCCTACTAGTACTTTGAAGGAATTGTGCAGTGGTACAGGTCGAGGAGTGTTTAACTTAGCCACTGCCCCACCCTCCCGGAGCCAACCAAGATCTAACTGAACACACACACGACAGAAGGTTTTATATGGATCCAAGGCCTCAGTTTATCTGTGTGAACAAGCAATGAAAACTGCTCTGGCAAGATGGTTAGGATAGGAGATGTATTTTTCATGGGTCACCAAAGAAACACTAGGAATTTCAACTGTGAATAGTACTTCTTTATTTTCATTTGTTTGTGTGTTTAAGGAAGGGGTCATGAAGGGGAAGATTGTTTATTTTTTAAATTTAAGTGAGTTTTTAGAGCCTTCTTGAAGGTTTTTAGTAAGTAAAGGTGGCAGTCATGTTTGTTTTGTTTTTCATTTTACTATCATCAGCTCTTGGACTTCCTTGCTCAGGCAGAAGGCCCAGTTTTTTATTACTGGGATCAGGCCTTACCTTCCCCCACTCCCCCACATAATTGGGTACGTATCTGGTGATGCTTATACAGGTTTATTAAATTGGATAGGTATTGCCTTCTTCAGTTTCAAGTCCTGTACAATCTTTATTTTACCCTGGACAAATTACATAAAATGGGTAAACTGCCATCAAATCTTTGTTCCAAATGTGCTCAGGAACCCGATACCTTGCTGCATGTCCTATGGACTTGTGAAAAGGTTGCCCCTTTTTGGTCTGCGATTCGGGCTCACCTGGATCCTCTTCTTGGTCCATCCCAGGCCTTCCTCCAAGAGGTATGTTTCTTGGGGGATGAAGGTGACAGCTTGGTTGATAGTCAAAGGTTCCACATGTCTCTCATATCTCTCTGTGCAAAAAATGTGATTTTGAGACATTGGCTGGATCAAAATATCCCTTCCACTACTGAGTGGTTTAGGAAGATATTGTTTGCTTTAGAAACCAAATGGACCATTGCTAATCTAACACGTAGAAACTACACTTATCAGAAGGTTTGAGAACCCTTATATACATTGCTAACTTTATATGTCCCCCCTCTTCCATTTCTGTTTCTTTATGACATTGACTTTATCTGATTGGGTAGTTTATAGATATTGGGTGCCCTTGGCTACTGCTTTTTTGTAGCCAGATAACTCTCTGTTTATTCAATACCCTGGATGTGTAAGTGGTGTCATTTTAGATGGTCCCCTGGTGGCGGGGGTGAGTGGGTTGGGGGAGGGGCTGGTTTACTTTTATGCTTGCTGAGTTCTGTTATCTTGTTTATTAGTAGGGTGTCCTGTCTCTTTACTCTGGTTGTATATTTTTTGGTTTTTCTTATTACACTTACTATGTCACCCTGAAATTTGATAATGCTGCTCTATTATCACTGGGGGAGTTATTTCAGGGAAGGGAGGAGGGGGTGGGGTTTATGTCTTCTATTGTTGTTATTGCTGTTGTGTTCAGATTTTGGTTTTACTTTTTTGAAAATTCAATAAAGTATATTAAATCTGAAAAATAATGTTTATTTATTTGGAATTTGTATCTAGAAAAGCACACTAAGCTGTAACAGCTTGTTTCCAGATGGATCCTGGGTGTATGTGGAATAAATTAACTTGTTTTATTGATAGGGGAATGCTAGGCATGACACCAGGGAAACTTCCTTACTCTTCATCGATAAGTGCCATGGGATCTTTTATTAGCACCTGGACAGTGACCAGAGATGGTCAAAAGAGGTCTCGGTTTAACAGCACACCTGAAGGATGACACCTCAGCAGTGCAGTACCCCTCTCATACTGCACTACAGTTTCAGTTGTGGGTATTACCCAAAGTACCTGGTATGGGGCTATAGCTCAGGACCTTTCAATCTTCCTGCCCCAGAGGCAAGCATGTTACCTACTGAATCATTTACACTGTATTGTGATGGAGATCAGGGCTATGTAAAGTGGGTCATTAATTTTGTAAGTGATTTGCCCAAATTCTAAATCCTATTCTATTGGCTGAACTTGTTCCACCCTGTGCATTTCTGGGGGATTAATATATGGATCTCAGGACTTTTTATAGCCAATCGGAAAACAGCAAATTTCCAACTCATTGTATGAAGTTCACATACAGCTGTGGCTTATTCAGGAATGGCTGATGGCATCATACTCCTCAGCTTGTGATATTCCAGTCTGCTGCCACTAACATGACTGTAATATAATTTCAGTTCCTGAATAAGTCTTTTCTGTAATTCAACTGTAAGGAACAGCGCTCCTATTTTCCTTTAAATACTTTTTCTTTCTGCCATGTAAAAGCATGAGCAGAACAGTATCAGGTGAGGAGTGGGTGCGTAACCCACACCGTGTTGGCTGCATGTGTTGAGGGACATTGAAATGGATACTCCTGATCATTTTGGTGACTGTGGGTATGCAGTGAGCAAGGCGACCAAAACTGGGTGCCTACAAAAATGGCAACTCAATTATGGCACCTGTGTTCATGGCTACCTAGCAGGGGGGTGACCAGGTACCTGGTGGGTGAAATACCACAATGCGAAGTTGCAGGTATATGCACACATGCACACACGTACCATGGGGAGAGGCAGAGGAGGGATGGTATGTGGCAGGGGGTGTGGTGGGCAGCTGCCGAGCTGGTCCACTAGTGTGGTGGGGAGGGTGGTCAGCTGGGAGCGCCCAGGGTTGGGTTGGCATGTTTTTTTTTTTTTTGCCAGCATGCAGCTTTAATTTTATTTAAGTTTTCACCCCCGACATTCCCCGGAGTTGAGAATCATAAGTATTAAGGGGGCTGCGGGGCAAAGCATTAAAAATAAGACTCATAGGCCTCGGTACCATTTTTGTCCGTGCTGCGAGTGTGCATCGCTGAAATTCATTTTCAGCGATGTACACTTGCCATTACGGCAATTGCTGTTCTGCAATTACCATTATGACATGTAACTGTGACTGTGCATTACACCCTCTCAATTGCCTCATTGCCCTTTTGTGTTGGTAGCCCAGAACTGCATGCAGTTCTCCTGGTGAAGCCTAACCAGGGCCTTGCAAGGGGCAAGATTACTGTCCTATTTCATTATGTTATATTACCATCATATATTTATTGGTTTGGTACAATAATCTATCACCAGTAGACCATCAGAAACTCCATAATCCACACTTGTGAATTATGGACTTCCATAAACCACACTTACCGCAAACCGGCACGAGTCTCCCTCATCCATTCCTCGAGAAGGTGTCCTCACACTGGTGGTCCGCTCGAGCTCCTCACAGGAAACCGCCAGTGTGAGAAACACACTTCTTGGTGACCTGACAGAAAAAACAGCTGGAGTGTAAAATAAAGTCTCTCTACAAAAAATACTAAAGAAAATGAAAAAGACATCCCGTTTTGAGCCACCGAATGAATAGGAAAGGCTGAAATTCACTGAAGACCAGGAAAACAAAAACACATTAAAGAACCAAGCATAAAAGCGATGTAGCACTGTTCAGAAAATACCTTGAGGGAATGGGTGAGTCAGCAGATTTCACCACTCTCCCTATGGAACAGCTGGATAAATTAACCAGTAAATATAAAAAATAAAACATGGGGAAGTGTGGTGATTCAGATTTTATGCACATCCTTGGCGTGTGTTGCCCAGATAAACCCCTCTGGCTTTGCCCTCAGGGTTTATGGGGCATCACACACCTCGAGTGTGCATTAAATCCTCATAAAACACACTTCCCTATGAATCATTCTATATCTAATTACTGGTCATCACTTCTAATACACACATAACCATGTTGTAATTACCCATTACATCTGGCCATGTGTAATCAAGAGCTGTTAATGAAATGCGTGGCTCTCAAAGCACGTGGCATAAACTTGGCATGAGGCAGGACCTTATCAGGCATCAACCAGTGACGTTCACCAGGGCACTTTCATTTGACATTAGTTAGGTGGGTATGGGAAGACACTATGGGCCGAGGGGTAGTTTTCTGCCAATAGATTCTATATTTCAGTGGGACCAGCAATTATAAAAAAAATAATATGTGGGTGGATGCAATCCAGAATGTTTGTTGTAAACCCTCAGTAACATCATGCACTAAGGGGGTGTATAAAATTATGATTACATCCACCCACCCACCCATATATTATTCTCTATAGTATTCTGTGAAATGTTTTTCTAAACTGCATGTTCTAGTCAAGAGGCAGGTCACTGTCGTGTAACTTGCTTGCTCCAGGTGTGAAATGGTGCCAGTAGTTCTTTAAAGAGTCTCTGCTATCATTCTTCAACCTCTGGGAAAACATAATTTATTTATTTGTATTTGGTAATTGAGTAGACCCTTGAGCAGAAGACTGCCTGTCTGCAAGGCTGGCCCTTGAAACAATACAGGCATAGCAAACATATACATATAAAACTTATTATAAAATGGGATCTGACCACTTGTGGCTCCTAACTGGTCAGGACCCTGTCACATGGCACTGCGTTAACCTAGCACATACCCCTGCTTAGAAGCCATGCTAGGGGAGAATTAATTGAGAGAACAACCTGTCAGAGTCAAAAAAGTCAATACGGTAATTACAGTACATATCCTCAAGGTCAAAACAGTCACAATTCAAATCCAACAACACAGCATCGTCAAAAAGAAATCATGCAAATAACTTAATTAAAAAACAACAAAACAAATGAAACCCCTTACAGCAACACTGCTCAAGAATCATGAACTGCAAAGGAAATCCATCCAACAATTTTGAAACAACTTACTTCCTACTCAAACATTCAAACCCAAAAAGCCTCAGTGCTGCTCACACAAGAAAAATATCTTAAACATCTTATAAAAACAAAAAATATATTCCAAAACTACAGTCTACACAAAAACAGAAACATATATATATATACACATTACTAAACAATCAGCAGAACATCTGCAAATATCGCTCAAAAAAGCTAATGCAATACCTGCTTCCCTCTCTGGTATGTAGAAATGTAACCCCCCGGGGGCGCTACCCTTAGAGCTACTACCCCTGCCTGCCTCCACTGAAACAGGGTGAGGGGCCCGGATCCATTGACGGGTGCCTCCACCCAGAGGTTGGGGTTAACACGGTCGAGACTGCCTCGGTTACAGCCCTCTGGGGTACTGCAACCCCCCTTTTGTCCCACTAGTGGCTCACACTGGGTACCAACAATTCTTTTCACCAGTACACTTACCCCCGGGTAGTATCTCTCAGCTCACTCCGGGGGGACCCCTGTAAAGTAAAAGATACAGTTATATCACACAGTCACTATGTAGCAGTTCCACAGGGATACACAAACCAGCCAGGATGTAGTTGCAACACAATAATCTGATTTATTAAAGGGGCAGATAACAAGGAAGGGAAAAATCAAGGTAATTGGCTTATACTATAATTATCTACCTGGGGCTCTGTGCAAGGCTTAACCTAAGATTTGCTGTCCCTGGGTACCCAAGCCCTACGCTAGTCAAACGTGGCAGCTGGTTGGGGCCCTTAACACAGAATATCGTTACAATCCTGAGCAGGTCAGAATGGGAAGAAAGTTTAATTAGGCAGTCAGCAGTATAATAATACACTGGAAACCACTGTTTGCACACTTGGCAGGGAGCTACCCTGGTTCAGTACTCACAAATCCAGCAAATAATGATTCCTTCAACACTGGCAGGGCTGAGCCTGAATTTTACCAGCCTCCCCACACATTTATATGGCAAACAACAGAGGGGTAAAATACCAGGCAGCTGCTGTCAGGCTTTCACGAACTTGCAGAAGAACTCGGGCAGCAAACTGCAGCTTCAACATCACGGGTGGACCGAGCGCGATTTAGCAATTCTCTCCAGTCCTCTCAGGTTGAGCCTGGTAGGTTGCTGGACAGGCACCAGCCTCCTCTGACCGCATGCTGGTGGATTTAATCCGACTTGCTCGAAAGGGGAAAAACGGCCCCTCAGGCCTTCACGTGCTTCCCACGCGAACACTACTCCAGCGCAGAAGCACAGTGCTTCTCTCTTCTCCTCAGCCACAACGCATCTGCCCTTAGCAGCAAGGGCTCTTCCTTCAGTTCGGGCGCTACCCGCTCCCGTTGGCTGGCGGCACCTGCCAGTCAACTTCTCCTGCTCTCAGTGCTGCGAAAAAGCACCATAGCCCATAATGCCCTTCCCAGATCACAAGCGGTTTCCCCATTGGCCAGTCAGTTCTGTACAGTCCCAAGGCACTGATTGGTCCAATTCAGCAGTTCTGGACCAAAATGGAGGGGACAATCGAAACAGTCTCTGCTGCAATGGAAGGCAGGTTAGAACAGCTGCATTATCATTATCACTTTACGTTATTTCCAGCAAACAATTACATCCTCCAATAGAGCTCCCTCTGCACCATTAGCAATGGCAGAAGGTTGCTATTTTTCAGTGTCTCAGGCAGGACTCAGGCATACAACCACACAGTCCCCCCCATCTCAGTAAACCATGACTGCAAAAGGCAGCCCCTAAAGAGACAGCCTGCGGAGGCTTTTTAAAGTGCTCACCGGCTACCCATCTCAATGGCTTTATGCCGATCACCAACCAGGCATGGAGCAGGGAGACAAACTCCGGGAAAGCTACCAGAAACCCCCATTTGCAAGGGAATTACACCCTCCCTGGCCTGGAAAAACTTGGCATCCGCGTCAAGTAGTTACCCTTGAATTAGTTTAAGGCAAACATCTTAGTTAACACTATATCACACTTCGCATTACAGACATGAATATTAATTCACAGTGTACTATGGTTTACACAGCATTATACACACAGACTCTTATTTCCTGTTCTAAATGAGGTCATTAGTTTCTGCTCATGACACCGGGACTGGGGGGACCCCTCCCCTTTCAGTTGCTGGAGGTTACCTGAAGCAGGGGCACCACACTCAAAGGGCAATACTAGCAACCTGGAGTTATCCCCCAAGGCTAACTTAGGTAAAGAACTCGGGGACACATACACCCCTTTGTGGACCACATTTAAGGGCAAGTCCACTGGCTGACCCAGAGACTCATAACTCAACTTTATTACCGGCCGTACTTCCCGGCTGGAGCGCCTAGGAGTCTCGAGAGATCCTGAAACAGGCCCTGATTCCAATTCAGTTTCATTGACATTAGCAACGGGAATCTCTACAGGGGAAAAGGGCCCAGTGCTCATAGTACTATTGGGGGCCTGACCTTCTACCCCAGGACCCACCCCACTGGACTCAGCTGGGGGCTGTCTAGGTACAGGTGAGGAACCATCAGAGCATTCAGAATATTCTTCCGGGTCGGGCATATCACTGGTTTGTTCCCCCATCTCACTCTCTTCTTCTGAAAAATCAGATAAGTCAGCCAGGCCAGACAGTTCAGCCATGCTCAAGGATCCCACCCCTGGGCATTACTGCTTCCCAATTCAAGCCCTGGAAACATGGGTTCTGGAGACAAAGCTGGGGGCTTAGACAGTCCAGAAGACCCAACCTCATCTCCAGAGTTAACAAGGGGATTGCCCCGAAATAACTGACTCAATTCATGAGAGGGATAGTATTCAATATCATCTTCATCGTCTTCTGACACCACTAGTTGATCATTTCCTACTGCAGATGTTGAGCGAGGCCCTCTGGGTTGGCCTGTTGAAGAATCAACAGGTTTGGTGCTTTTCTTGGCAGCAGATCTAGTCATAGGCCTGGAGGGGGAGGCAATTGGAGATTCCACTTCAATCAGGATTTGCCCAATTGGCAGCAGATGATTCCTGTGTATAGTTTTCACATCTTTGGAATTGTTCTCAGGCCTCACTTTATATACAGGCAAGTCTGTCAATTTTCCCACAACAATGTGGAGAAGGTGATGCCATCTGTCAGCAATTTTATGCTTCCCATGCAGTCCCAGATTCCTCAGTGACACTCTGTCCCCTTCTTTTAGCTCCATTTTTTTCACTCTCTTATCATATGTTGGCTAGGTTTCGTTTAGCAGCCATGGTCTGGGCCAGTTGGTAGGCATGGTTCAATTGGGCCTTTAGTTTCTGTACATACTGTAAATGGTTCTCTGCTTGCACCCCATCAGGGGAAACCCCAAAACACGCATCCACTGGCAGTCTAGCCTCTCTTCCGAACATTAGTCGGTATGGGGGAAATCCTGTGGCATCACTTTTCGTACAGTTGTAAGCGTGAACTAGGGTGCTAATCTGCTGGCTCCATCTCGGTTTGTCTTTTGGTTGCAATGTGCCCAACATGTCAAGCAATGTACGGTTAAACCTTTCAGGCTGAGGATCTCCCTGAGGATGGTAGGGGTAGTTCTTGACTTCGTACCCCCACAAAGACAATATCTCTTTAATCAAACGGCTCTCAAAGTCCCTTCCCTGGTCAGAATGGATCTGCTGCGGGGCCCCGTAGTGGACGAAAAAGTTTTCAACAAGTATCTTAGCCACCATGGTTGCCTTCTGATCCTTAGTCGGGAAAGCCTGTGCATACCGGGTAAAATGATCAGTGACCACCAATATGTTACTGACACTTTTCAGATTGGGTTCTAGACTCAAGAAATCAATACAGACCAGTTCCATAGGGGCACTAGTTGTAATGTTGACCAGGGGAGCAGCTCTCTGGGGTAGAGCCTTCCTTTGCAAACAGCAGCTACAGGTCTTGACATATTGCTCTACATCCGCACTCATTTTCGGCCAGTAAAATCGAACCCATACTAGATCAAGTGTCCGGTCTATGCCAAGATGCCCCATTTGATTATGCAAGGACCTTAAGACCAGTTCTCTAAAAGCTGAGGGTAGCACCAGTTGTTGTTTGTCTACCCGGCCTTCCTTATTCACAGTCTCTCTGTATAGTAGTTGGTTAATCAGCTTCAATTTGGGCCTTTCTTTATACAACAAGGCAGTCCTTAGCTCAGTGGAACGTAACTTGGACACATCCCTCCCAGCCTGCAAAGCCTCTACAGCCATTTTTATCATAGGATCACAGGATTGAGCCTGTTGGAGACTATCGTTGTTGAATTGGGGCAGGGAGCTAGTGTCTAATGCAGAGAAATGACAGTAGGCAGCAGGTAGGCAGTTTTCGGATGGCCCTAAGCAATCCACCACAAAGTCCACTGTGTCAGGAGACACCTGTTCCTCTTTGTCAAATTTCTGGCAGAGAGCTCTTATGTCAGGTTTGGACAACCTGACCCAATCAGTCTGTGGCACAGGCCTCTGAGAGAGAGCGTCCGCATCTATATGGTTCAGGCCCGCCCTGTACTCCACAGCATAGTCGTAGGTGGCCAAGGTGGACAGCCACCTATGGCCAGTGGCATCCAACTTGGCAGAGGTCTGAACATAAGTCAGAGGGTTATTATTAGTCTTTACCAATATCCTGGCACCATACAAATAGTCATGAAACTGATCAACAATGGCCCACTTCAGAGCCCGGAACTTTAGTTTGTGCACTGGATAATTTTTTTCTGAAGGCGTCAGGCTTCTGCTGGCAAATGCTACAGGTCTCAGACCATTCGAGTGCTCCTGGATAACACAGCCCCCAATCCTTGTAGACTGGCATCGGTATGAAGAATGTATGGCTTGGCCGGGTCAGCATAGGCCAGCACTGGGGCATGGGTAAGTTGATATATGATGTCATAGAAGGCTTCCTCACACTCAGCAGTCCAACAGTCCCCAAACACATCATTCAGCCGGAAATACTTCTTTTCAATCTCAGAGTGCACAACCTTCTTATACCTTTTGTGCATAGGCGGATACCCCTGAGTGAGGTTGAGGATGGGGCGAATCACTCAAGAATAGTCCTTAACAAACCGCCTATAGTATCCACAAAACCCCAGGAATCGTTGCAGCTCTTTCAAATTCCTGGGTTGAGGCCAAGTGGTCAACACCTCCACTTTGCTAGGGTCAGTCTCTATGCCCTCAGTGGACACTACGTGGTCCACGTATTTCACAGAAGTCTGGAAGAATTGACACTTGTTGATAGACAACTTGAGGCCGAAATCCTGCAACCGATCCAAGACCTTGAATAATCGTTGCTCGTGTTCTTCCAACGATTGGCCAAACACTATAACGTCATCTAAATAGACCAGTCACTCGAGTAGATTCATGTCCCCCACAGCCCGTTCCATCAAGCACTAAAAAGTGGCTGGGGCACCCAAAATCCCTTGAGGCATCTGAACAAACTCATAGAAGCCTAGGGGGCAAATGAAGGCAGTCTTCTCCCAGTCGTCTGGGGCCATCAGAATCTGGTAGTATCCACTGCGAAGATCCAACACAGAGAACCACTTGCTGCCATTTAAACAATCCAATGCATCCTGTATGCGTGGCATGGTATACTGGTCCGGAATGGTCCGTCGATTCAAAGTGCGGTAGTCTACACACATCAGAACTGCCCCATTCTTTTTCCTTACTACTACTATGGGGGAGGCATAGGGACTCCTGTACTCTTGTATTACACCAGCAGCCAACATCTCTTGCAGATGCCTCCTTACATCATCTATATCAGTGGGGGCCAGGTGCAGGGATCTCTCTTAGAAAGGCCTTTCATTATGCAGCCGAATGTGATGCTCAGCCCCTTGTACACATCCCACATCCCACTCTTTCAGGGAGAAAACCTGGTCTCTCTTGGCAAGCCTGTCACTGACCCTTTGTTACCATTCAGCTGGCAGTGGGGAGTCGCCAAAGTCAAACAAATCAGGAGTAACTCTATCATCTGTCCTGGAACCCTTTCTGTTTGGAAGTACCGCAGTATCTGCACAATGTACGATTGCCAAGGTGCACCCTCTTCTTATTCGAACCTCTCTGTTGGACACATTATGCACTTGAACCATCACCCTCTTAACATAAGCATGAGCTCTAGCTGGCAAGATGCTGGGTTTGACCAACAGTCCTTCAGGTAACCTTCCCTCCACAGGGACATCCAACATCAACAACTTATTCTTAACATCCGTTTTTAGTCGTACTTCTCCATGCAGGACACATTGGGCATTCGGGGCGAGTATCACCGGGGCCAGATCCTTTTTCCACACCACACCCACTGGGCCTTCAGGCTCCTCTGGACTAACCATCTTCTGAGTGGCACTTGCCTTTTGAATTACAGCAGGTATGCTTAAAGCTCGCCCGGCCTGGAATGCTTGTTTTTCTGAGCACAATTGGGCCAATCGCTAGAACATATGCGCATTAGTCCCAATCAACAAAGGCACCCCATCATACAACCCAGTGGGTGGGCAAACTAAAACTAGGGTTTCCACCTGCTCATCCATCCCAGCAACAGTTGCAGAGAAAGATAACCAGACTCAGATGTAGCCAAGATACGGATAGGCCTTGTCGCTCAACCCCCACACATGTAGACCATTCAAAGGTTGCAGGGGCACCTCAGGTAAGTGTGCCTGGTACCAGTCCTGAAACATGATGGTTACCTGAGAGCCACTGTCTAATACAGCTCGAGTGGAATTCCATTTCCCTCACCGGGGTCTCCATTGAAGGCCCGACCACATCAGACCAGTGGGGGGCTGTAGCATTGATGGCCGGCTGGGCATGGGCCTGAGTCACAAAACTTTTCCTGGGGGTCCGAGACTGGGCCTGGCAGTGTCGGGCGATCAGTCTGTAGTTGACCTTCCTTAAATTCTCTGGCCTCTGGCACTCGGGTTGGAGTTGTCCATCTTCCCCGCAATGATAACAGAACTTGGGGTCCCGGGGGTCACTATTTTGCGGGGGGATCTTATCTGTGGGGGGCTCTGAGAAGGGTGAGAGGGCTCTCTTTGGCTGGGGTTTGGGTTTCTACATGACTCCGGGGCCCCAGACCTGACAGGGTACATGTAGATTGCTTCAAGCCCCTCACCAGTTCCTGTAAATTCCTGACCTCGGCCCTCAATTCACTTTCTACGTGGGGGTCGGAGGAAATAACTTGCATTCTCACAGTACCTGGAAAATCTGGGGATCCCTCAGACCCTCCGGACATTCCAGTCTCCTCGGGGGTGTTAGGCTCAGGGATCCCACTAGGATTTACCGCCCCCACACAGGGTTCCCACCCCTCCTCATCAGTCTCCACCTCCCTAATTTCCCTCATTAATTGACAATATTCAGGCAGGGTGGCCCGCCGATCATGTAACTTAAGTTTCAGCAGTATTACACTAGAAAATCTGGATTTTAAAACATGTTCTAACCGGACCTGATTCAGGGCTGCGGAGTGATTCCCCTTTCTATAGGCCTTCTGCAAGGCCCGCTCCCTCTAGTAACAAAAGCGGACAGTTTCTCATTTCTCCACTGCTTAGCAAACCTGAATTTCCATAATAAGTCTTCACCAGTCTCTGTACTCCCGAAACCCTTCTAAAGCAGAGATACTCTGCAGTGGTGGCTTCCGGACTGGTGGCCCGGAAGAATCTAATGGCTTCTAAAGCAGGACCTCGCAAGCTCTCCATCAGCCTCTTCCTTTTCTCTCCCTCAGAGCATTGCCATTCCTGGACTAAAGGGGTGGCATAGTCCATCCAAGACTCCAGATCATCCTCCCCTGGAGGCACCGGCACTGTACCAGAGAAAAGTTTTAACTTACGGTAAGAATCGAGCTGTACGGGTGGGACCATCAGGGGCAGGGAAGCCAACACAGAACTCTTGGGCGGGCAAGGGGAGGTGTCAGGGGAGCCCTGAGGGGTAGCATCACTGGATAAATCTAAGGCTTGTAGCAGCTCTTGGGTAGTTCTCTCCTCCATGGCCAACAATTTAAGCAGTTTGTCTTTAATACTGTTCATTCGAGGAGACCCCCCAGGAGTGACTGACCCACTTCGAATATGAATTAACCTCCATCCCTGTGAAGCACCCTCCGGATAAATCACAGGAGGTACCTTCTCGGGGCCAATGACCACACTGCATAGAAGTAACACCTGCAACGTCTGGTCAAGCAAATCAGCCATACGCCCTTTTACCTCCACCTTGCCCAAACATTTTACTCGTTCTGCAGCAGAAATGATGTCAGCAGTTTGGGTTCCCAAAGGCACATCTAACAATAACACAATCTTCTGGGAGTCTAGCTCTTCGGCTTCACCCCACCCCATCAGTCTGTGTACCATGGTCTTGATGGGTCCCAGTTTAATTTTTCCCAACATGTCCCCTTCCATTTTTTCCATTTCTTATGTGCTTCCTCACCTGGTCACTAGGGGACGCTAATCCCAGTGGTGCCTCCAATTTGTAACCCCCCTGGGGGTGCTACCATTAGAGCTACTACCCCTGCCTGCCTCCACTGAAACAGGGTGAGGGGCCCGGATCCGTTGAAGGGTGCCTCCACCCAGAGGTTGGGGTTAACACGGTCGAGACTGCCTCGGTTACAGCCCTCTGGGTTACTGCAACCCCCCTTTTGTCCCACTAGTGGCTCACACTGGGTACCAACAATTCTTTTCACCAGTACACTTATCCCCCCGGGTAGTATCTCTCAGCTCACTCCGGGAACCCCCTGTAAAGTAAGGTACAGTTATATCACAGTCACTATGTAGCAGTTCCACAGGGATACACAGACCAGCCAGGATGTAGTTGCAACACAATAATCTGATTTATTAAAGGGGGCAGATAACAAGGAAGGGGGAAAAATCAAGGTAATTGGCTTATACTATAATTATCTACCTAGGGCTCTGTGCACAGGCCTAACCCTAAGATTTGTTGTCCCTGGGTACCCAAGCCCTAACGGCTAGTTCAAACGTGGCAGCTGGTTGGGGCCCTTAACACAGATAAACATTACAATCCTGAGCAGGTCAGAATGGGAAGAAAGTTTAATTAGGCAGTCAGCAGTATAATAATACACTGGAAACCACTGTTTGCACACTTGGCAGGGAGCTACCCTGGTTCAGTACTCACAACTTCAGCAAATAACGATTCCTTCAACACTGGCAGGGCTGAGCCTGAATTTTACCAGCCTCCCCACACATTTATATGGCAAACAACAGAGGGGTACCATACCAGGCAGCTGCTGTCAGGCATTCATGAACTTGCAGAAGAACTCGGGCAGCAAACGGCAGCTTCAACATCACGGGTGGACCGAGCGCGATTTAGCAATTCTCTCCAGTCCTCTCAGGTTGAGCCTGGTAGGTAGCTGGGCTGGCACCAGCCTCCTTCGACCGCACGCCGGTGGATTTAATCTGACTTGCTTGAAAGGGGAAAAACGGCCCCTCAGGCCTTTCCGCACTTCTCGCGTGAACACTACTCCAGCGCAGAAGCACAGCGCTCCTCTCTTCTCCTCAGCCACAACACATCTGCTCTCAGCAGCAAGGGGCTCTTCCTTCAGTTCGGGCACTACCTGCTCCCATTGGCTGGCGGCACCTGCCAGTCAACTTCTCCTGCTCTCAGTGGTGTGAAAAAGTGCCATAGCCCATAATGCCCTTCCCAGATCACAAGCGGTTTCCCCATTGGTCAGTCGGTTCTGTACAGTCCCAAGGCACTGATTGGTCCAATTCAGAAGTTCTGGACCAAAATGGAGGGGACAATCGAAACAGTCTCTGCTGCAATGGAAGGCAGGTTAGAACAGCTGCATTATCATTATCACTTTACGTTATTTCCAGCAAACAATTACATCCTCCAATGGGCTCCCTCTGCACCACTAGCGATGGCAGAAGGGCTATTTTCGATGTCACAGGCGGGACTCGGGCAAACAACCACACAGTCCCCCATCTCAGTCAACCCATGACTGCAAAAGGCAGCCCCTAAAGAGACAGCCTGCGGAGGCTTTTTAAAGTGCTTACCGGCTACCCATCTCAACGGCTTTATGCCGATCACCAACCAGGCATGGAGCAGGGAAACAAACTCCGGGAAAGCTACCAGAAACCCCCGTTTGCAAGGGGGTTACAGAAACAAACACAGCACAGCTCATACTCCCTAACTGAACCTCATCATCAGCTGCACTGCACTGCAGTGCACTGGAGTTAGGTCACATGACATCTAATCAAGAGCATAGACTTACAGGTCTGACTAAGATTGCATGGAAAACGCAGGAAGCACAGCCCAGGCTTCCAGCTCAGCATACAGATCACATGGGAAGTACAGGAAATTAAGTCAGGGATATCTATTTTAAAGTAACGGTGTAATCAACACATGCTGCAATTCCTGTAGACACATAAAGTATAAAAAGCACCATTAAAAACTTGACTCCCTGAAGGCTATCAACCATTCATGCACTAACCTCCTTGATGCAATAGCTCAGCTTGATGCCAAGTGGGATAAAGTAGTGGCCAAAAGTAAAGCTATTGAACTTAAGTTGCAGGAAACAGACAACACTGTTCCGGATCTTTCAAAAAAACTGGCTGCCACAGATGTGAAAATTGATTCTAATGCCGCATTACTCATGCATGCTCAGAGCAGGCAAGGAAAAAAGAGGGTCTGGAGACAGCAGCAAAAAATAAATAAATAAATAATTTGAGCGCCATGGGCTTGCCAGATTTAGAGACCTCTGAAGTTATAATCTGGGACTTGATTAGAGTGATTTTTAAACTGCTAGTTCTATTGAAAAGTAAAACATACCCTGTTTGCAGTATCTCTGAGCAGGTATCTGAAACCAAAATGGCTATGTCTAAACCTGCAACTGTCCTCATCCAGTTCGCTGTAGAGGGTAACTGTGATTATGTTACCAAAAAGACCAGAATGAAGAGTGCCCTCAACTTCAGAGACAGTGAAGTTTACCTCTGTATGGACGTTAGCCCTCAGACAATGGCTAGATGCCGGCGCTTCCTTCAATAATGTTCAGAAGTGAATGAAAGACAAGTTCTTTCTGATTTACCTGTGTAAAGCCCGAGTTATCCTCAATTAAAAAAAATATACATTTTATGATCTGGACCAGTAGCAGGCATTTCTAAAAGCTGAAAATGTATTCAATAGGAAAAAGATTCAGAGGCCCGGACAGTCAAACTGCGCCAGGCTGTGCTGCAAGCTTGGGCGCAGCTCAACTTGGCTGCACAGGGGTGTGGCCTGGGCGATATTCAAAGGAGCTGTGCCATGGCTCAGCAGCTTTGAACATCGCACCCTGGTCACCCCCACTGTGCATGGCACAATGGCACTGCACCAGCACAAGTGGCCAGAGTGGAGCATGGAGATGTGCTAGCCATTGTGCCATTCACAGCACCCGCGATATTCAAAAGGTGACATGCAAATGGGGCCATAATTTATGCAAGGCACACATGGGGCCATTTGCATGTCATTATGGCCCCATTTCCATCCCATTTGAATGCAGGGTGCGCCGATCCCCGATGACTTGGGTCTGGTGCCCTGCCGGGCAGCAGCCGTCAGGAATGACACTACCTGCAGCCCGATAGCAGGCATCTGTCAAAGGATAGCATAATCCTACATCCCTGGTGGTCCAGTGGACCGCACTCTGCCCGATCGTGGGCATCTGCTAGAATAACCACCCCGTCCAATATCCCTGGTGGTCCAGTGGACCGAATGCTGCCCAATCGCGGGCATCTGTTTAACAGAAAACATCCTATTTATTTATTTATTTAGCTTTTGTTGACCGGGCAAGTGCACTAGACAAATCCTGCCTATTTTCAGGCACGACCCTGGTGGTCTAAGGTACCCCTCCCCACCCACCCATTAGGCCTGGCCTCCCCCAGTCCGGCGGCGGGCGGCAGCACTCCCACCCGCCTGCTGCCCTGCTGCCTGCCGACTGACAGCTCGGTAGGCCTGCATGCCCATTGGTTCTGGCGTGAGCCAATGAGCATGCAACCCTACTATTCACATTCACATATCTGGAATGTGTGGTATGGTAGGGCTACACCATGTGGCTCACGCTGTGAACCACATGAGCACCCTACCGAGCTATCAGTCGGTGGGCAGCAGGGGCGCAGGCGGGTGGGGTGCTGCCGCCCACCAGCTGACCGGGGAGGCGTGCGGGCCTAGTGGTGGGGGTACCCTAGACCACCAGGTAATAGGACGCTTGTTAAACAGATGCCCACAATCGGGCAGCATTCAGTCCACTGGACCACCAGGATATTTAATGGGGGTTTATTCCAACAGATGCCCGCGATCGGTGGAGGTGGTCCACTGGACCACCAAGATATTGGATGGGGGTTTATTTAAACAGATACCCATGATGGGGCATGGGGGTGCCGCCAGGTGTGGCAGGAACTCAGGTGGCCACCCACAGGTGGCAGCTGCCGTGTTGTGCCCTGCAATGTGGCAGCTCACCTGTGGGTGGCCATCAGTAGTTCCTTTTTTTTTGGCTTAACTTTGTGCTGGCGCGGGTAGGGGTTGCACATGCATGGCTCTGCACATCCGGGCTGAATATCGGGCTGTGCAGGTTATGCATGAGAACGCCCGTGCCTGCATACATTACCGATCACGCTCTGGTGCGCCGGGATTTGTCTTGGCGCACTTTTCGCACGAATATCATGCCGGGGTGCATCAGTGGGTTGCACGGCGCAACACTGTTACGCCATGCGCAACCCTTTTGAATATCTGGGCCTGAATCTTCTTCTGAGAGGGAATCAGATTTTGATGTACAGAAAATTCCTGGTGATGAAGTGGCCTAACTGGGTTGAAAAAAGAAACTATCCTGTTAAGAACTAAACTTTATAACTTAACTCACTTAGGCATTTTGCTTTCTTAGGAAGCTATATTGTGGTGAATGGTGGTGAATGGACTCTTATTAAGTTTCTGCACAACCATGGCTTTGGTTAATTAGTCATTCTTTAAGAAAGGGGCTAAATTGTTTTTCTTCCATCTTATTAATTATGGGGCTTTATAAAGTGGCTATACTAGGAATGTATTTTACATTTTCTGTCACAAATGAAATGAGCATAGTTTTTTGTTTCAGCCCTGCAATCTTCAGAAATTGTTACATGTGCACAATTTTTTTTGTTATATTTTCCTTATACTAATGGACAAGTTGCCTTTTTACTGGGTGGCTTATGACTGTTGAATAACTTTGTGTGGCTATGTAAGACGTTCCGTTCTACCTTAACTAATCTTGTTGCATAGGTGGGCAATTTATTTTTATGTTTTTTTAAATAATTTTATTAAGATTGAGTAGGAGATACAATCTATGGGGCAGATATTCTGGATGTGGTATTTCTGTATTTTGTTATTCTTCTTTATATAGAAATAATTCTGTTTTTCTTTTAAATATGATATATAATACTATGGTACCAAGTATTACTGCCAGCGAGATTATTTATATAGTGTAAATTATCTTACTAGTTGGAGTACTTCATAATTGTCAGCCTCTGAAGGTAGAGGTTTTCAATGAATTTAATAGATTCATTAGTTGGTTACTATCTATAGATTCTATGCTAATTGCCTTCCTCTGCTAATTATAAGTACGTTGACTATGCCATAAGTACTACTGTAAAACTAGTTATTTTCATGCGAAGTAATTTTAGCACAAACACAAATGCTACCATACTTGAGTAAATTAAATTTAGCACTAAGTCATTAGTAGCACATTCACTATGATAGAAGAAACTGCTAGTTAGAGCAAATTAAATTTAGCACAAATTACTGCTTCAGCAAAAACAGTGAAATTTATTTGACAGTGAACATTTTAAGCTTTGCTGTATATTAGGTTGACAATGTTCCTTCTTAATTTTGTAATATTTTTTTAATTATGGTACCCCTGAATGTCAATGTAAAAGTTGATTGAAAATACTATAAACTACAGTATAAGTAAAACAACCAGACCAACTATAACCAATCATAACTCACTCCCTGCAGTGCAACTGTACCCAACTAGTGCAGCTTACCAGCTACAACCTAAATCCTGCTGCATATGTAATTTATGCTAATGCCCTAAAGCCAACCATTTATAGATATAGCATCAAACTGCAACAGTACTGCAATGCTACAAAAGTAACATTACTACTTAAAGAACTGGTGACATGTTCAGGAGAACTTTAACAAAACCTAATATTTAGGCACAGTCCAGCTTGAATTTCCCATTAGTGCTGTATTTATCTTCCCCAATATTCCCCATTATTTAGTACTGATGTAATTTGTATGGAAACAGGATCTTTGCTCCTGAACAGTTTATCTATTCCTGCTGCTTTCTCCCTACCTAAAGTCACAGAGCACTGCTTGTGATATGACAGTTTCTCCCATGGCAACAGACTGTGATATCACAACAGAGGATTATGAATTAAGGTAAAGAGTAAGCCATAGAGGCAGATGAACTCTAAACGAACTTTAAAAGATAAAGACAATATATTAATTAATTTATTTTATTTTATTTATTTATGTTTTTGGTAACCTGGTAATCAAGCTGATCCAAAAGACCATTTTCAGTTGCGACCTGGGCCATACAGTGCCATACAATGCAAGGTTAAAATAATAGGCACAGGATTGCAATACAGTAGATGCACATAATACACTGAGTAAAAGTGGAAATCAACACCACTGATACATACACAACAAATCTAAGATAGAAAAAACAAGTTTCATAACAAATACAAATACAGGAGTGCATGCCTGCTCTCAGATACTTGGTTACTTACACTTAAAGTGGCCACATCATTTAATCAGTCAGGATATGCAACTGTGCATGGTGGAGTACATTACAATGGTAAATGTTTACCCAGAGAGAACCAAGCAGTGCTAAGTAGTATATTTAGTGGTCAGCACCATGGAGGTAAGTTGAGAGATACAGTTTAGCCTCTACGGTGGCTGTCTGGCAAGGGAGTTTCCTATGGAGCATGTACAGGTGGCCTGGGACTTTAGCCAATCTTTCAGCTGCAATTTGAATGACTGATGAGATGGTGATGTTCTAATGATAGGTGGAAGTCTGTTCCAGAGAGAGGGGGCACAGACAGAGAAGGCCTTGCTCCATATGACAGTAGATACATGGGGGACTCCCGGTGGGGGAATGGAAGAGCCCCTGAGAGAATGAGTAACAACACGGGCGGTGAGAATCGGCAAGAAAGGCGACTTCAGTGAGTTCCTGAGGGAGGTGTCGACTAGACTACCCATGGCATATTCATAGTTGCCATGCAGGGATAGCCAGCCTAATGACTGATAAAGAGAGCAGTGATGAGTGGAGGAAGAGACCAAAAGGATGAAGCGACAGATGGAGTAATATGTGATACTTAGCCGAGAGAGAGAAGTGAGGCAGAGGTGGCTAAGAAAACAGGAGAGCAATAGTCGAGAAAGGACAGGAGATTTTCCCGGGCAATTGCAAGGCGAGCTTCAGGGGTCAGGAGGTGGTTTACATGGTAGGCTGCCCCCAACTTCTGGTGGACCTTTTTTATAGTGTTATCAATGTGGACATTAAAGGTGAGGGAAGGATCAAGAGTCACTCCTAGATATTTGAAGGAGGATACTATGTCAGGAGAAGGTCCAGTAGGGGTTTCTATGAGTAATGTGGCATTTGTTTTGGTAACCTTTGTGAGGAATGGCCTGGGGCCAAAGAGCATGGCCTTCATTTTTTTCTCATTTACCAGGAGTTTTTTTTGAGAGGAATCAGTTGTGAGCCACACCATAGTTAGTGGTGAGGATGGAGGATATAGATCCGAGGGATCTGGCACTAAGGTAGATGACATGGTCATCAGCATAGAGGAGTGCATTACAGTTTAGCTGGAAGATTATTTATGAAAAGAGAGAATAATAGAGGCCCCAGTATGGAGCTTTGGGGTCACCAGTGTAGACTGGCAGTGTGGCAGAAGTAGCCTTGCCTATCGTAACAGACTGGGGTCTGTTTGCGAGGTAGCTGCTGAACCAAGCGGCAGCATCTGAGGAGCAACCTAGGTTTAGCAGGGTGGAATTTAGGAGGTGGTGGTCCACAAGGTCGAAAGCTTTTGAAAGGTCCACCAACACCACACCTGTCACCATGCCGATGTCCATGCTTCCAAGGACATGGTTGGTGGTGGATGATTTTTTTCTAGTAGTTTGCTTAGGTGTGGGAAGAGGGAGATGGGATGGTAGTTTTCTGGTGCAGTTGAGTCACCAGATTTGAAAATAGTCACCACATGAACATGTTTCCATGAGTTAGGCATGGTGGAGGATGAGAGGGCGAGATTAAAAATGTGGTCAGTGGCCTTTCTTACAAGGGTTGGAGAGAAGATTTTCAAAAAGGTGGGATGCAGGCCATCACTGCCTGGGCTGCCTCTGGATGGTAGCTCCCTAAGGAGTTTGCCAGTGACCTTGTAATCAATGTTTTTTTTTTTTTTTGCATTATTTCTTTATACCTCCTCCGACGCGCCCACTGTAGTCCTCTCCTTCGGGTGGCCAAGTCCTGCCATTGACTCCTCTGACTGATCCACCATCCAGCTGCTCCAATGCCCCGGTTGTCCCAGATGTATCCCTTCACCGGGGGGGCTCTCCCATATCCCACTTGGCCATCGGGAGGAGAGACTGGAGTGTACATAGCACTCCCTTGCAGCTTTACTGGGGCACGGAAATGCAGCCTGGTGGCATCTCGGCTGGGAGATGCAGGGAGGCAGGCCGTCATCATCCGGATGGCTTGCGTGCATTTTCACGCTTTTCTGGTGCCCTCTTGTGTGCAGCTTCTTGTAGTACCCCCAGGTCTCCACCGGGGGACACTCACAGAGCGGGGCTTCCCACCTCAGGAAAGGAGAGAAGTCCTCCGGACGTTCGATCTCTCTTCCTGCCAGCCCCGGCACCCGAGTCCGTTCCCGAACCCGGATCGCCGGAGTGGTGTGAGGTAAGGCACCAGCACCTCATCCCTCTGTGCCACCGGGCCGGCCCTCAATGTTTTTTTAAGTAGAAAGGAGGGCTAGGTGGATAAGGATGGCTTTGGTGTTTTTTTCTGGACAGAGGGTGACAGAGGAGGGATTTTGCTGGTGTAGGAGGTGAGGTCGGTGAACATTTTGTTGAAGGTACTGGCAATAACACCTAGATTGTTTGTGGGACCAGCAGGGGAGGTGAGTTCAGTTATTAGTTTATTCAGCTTTGTGTTCAGGAGGGTGTTTATGGAGGCCCAAAAATTACGGAGGTTACTAAGAGACTCATTCTGCAGATTGGTAAAATATTTACGTTTCAGTGATTTCACTGCCTGCTTACAGGAGTTTTGTAGTGATCTGTAAGCATTCCATATTTGAGGGGAAGGGGATGTCTTAAAGGCTCTCCATGTTTTGTCCCTTGCTTTCATTTGGGCCAGGAGTTCATGTGTTAGCCAGCTAGTGTTACCACCTCTAATCCTCCTGGTGCTGATAGGGAAATATCTGTCCTGCACTATGTGAAGAGCTTTCATAAAAGCTGTCACTGCCATGGAGACATCTTTGAGTAGGTAGAGTGAGGACCAGTTTATGGCTCAGGCATCCCTTAGCACTAGGTCCAAGTCGGAGACATTACATTTCCTAAAAGATAATAATTTATGCGGTGGACATGTAGATTTGGTGGTTAATATATGTGGGGGTGTGGTCACTGATAGCATTGGCCAAAGTGCCTGCTTGGAGGACTAGGCTCAGACAGTTGGTGGCAATTCAATCAATGGTGGAGTGGTTGGGTGAGCGCGGGTTGTATCTGGTGGGAGAGGAGATGACTTGCTCAAGGTGATGCGACTTTAGGAGGTGTGCATATTCAGGTGCATGGGATTCAGTCCAGTGGAGGTTAAAATCCTCAACTATAATGGTGTCCCTGGAGGAGGGGGTAGAGGCTAGGTCATTCAATAAACTAGACAGTCCCTGTGTTCCTCTTGAGGGAGGATTATAGCAGCAGCCTATGTACCATTTCTTTGATGCACCCATAACAATTTCAGCAACAAGCCACTCACTAACCTCGGAGGGGGCTGAGTGGGCAGTTGTGGTGGCATTAATATGGTCTTGCACATATAGTGCAACACCACCTCCCCTCTTTCTGCCGGGTCTATCAAGCCGCAGTAGAGAGTAGCCGGAGAGTTGATAGGAGGCATCACTGTGGTATGGCTTAAGCCATGTTTCGGATAGTCTCAGTGTGGTTTGAATAGGCACACCTAGGCTTTGAGTTCAGAGAACTTGGCTGAGAGGCTGCACACATTCAGGTGTGCAACCCTGAGGCTGCAGCACCCTGTCCAGACAAGATTGGTATGATCAATATGCATGTTCAAGGGACCAGGGTTGGTTTCCATATCCCCTGCTAGAAGGATAAGTAAGAGGAGGTGGCAGGTAGGGGGGATGCCAGCGACAGGATAGTATAGTGAGGGAGTGAAGAAACAAACCAAGGAGACACCGATCATGGTTGGTCAGGAGGGCCAATACGGTGGAGCCCATGGAGGAGAGCTGGTGTACTTTGGGTTTGGGTGGGGGGTCACTGAATAAGGGTGTTTTGGTGAAGGATTGTAAGTCAGCCTGGTCTGAGATGAGGATGATGGCACAGAAGTCAGTAATGAGTAACAGGCCTGTCATGGAGCATAAGGTAAGATAGAGGACAGGGGAGAACATCTTTGTTGGTATTTGTTGGTATTGACAGGAGACAAAATATAAATATTTCCTAGGAGACCAGCTAGACAACAGCTGCAGGGAAACATGATGGATTTAGGGGCTTGCTGGTTAAGACAGAGACCCAGGGCTGTTATGGGAAAGAAGCAATAACATTTAGACCCTACAGCTGTGTCCTTTTACTTTAAGGGGTATTGGAGAACACAGGAGGGGAGGGAGATGTCCTGGGGGGTGGAGCCACTTGTGTATTTAATAAAGGCAGGAGGTGGGGGGTGGGCTGAAAAATCTCATGCAAAAGAAGTCGACTGCAGGCATTTACTGGTTTTTAAAAAATGCCTGTTTAGGCACCAAGAATCTAATTCGGAGTAGTGAACTCTGATAGGCTGCTAGGTCTTGGAGGATGCTGGCCAATGCAGGGCAGAGGGTCCATGGCAGCCGCCAATCAGATTGACAGCTTACAAGTCCCAGAAGAAATAGCCTCAGTGGTCTAAATTCAAGCAGAAAATGGCCATACTTGAGGGTGGCAGAAAAGGTTCTGGAGAGGCTGGCTCATCCTTCTGAGCCAGGCTGCCAAGCAGTGATGCACCCTGTGGGGCAGTGGGTCCCAAGATTAGGGTTTAGGGGAAGAAATAAATAAATTAGGATAGGCCCCAGAAATAAATCAGGCTAGCAGAGCGGAGGTGGGGGTGGGTTGGTACTAGAAAACAAAGGTAAGGGGAAGGAGTGTGAAAGAGGGGCTGCGTGATGAATAAGGGCTTAATGGAAGAACAGGGAAATGGCACTGATCCACTTTGGGCACACTGGCCAGACAAGGAAAAATGTAAATCAGCAGGCTGGGGGTGGGAGAAGAGCAGTCGCTAAGCCGAAGGGGTGGGGAGTTAGGTCTCCGAAAACACTAATAGCAGGAGATTTTGAAAACAGGCAGGCGGGGGCTGGGGTGGTCGGCGACAGAGTTACAGATATCTCACGGGGCTGAAAATTAGGATCAGACGAAATTTAGAAAAAAAGAAATGAAGACGGGGAAGAGAGTGGGGAAAAAGGGGAAAGAAAAAGGTGACGTGGACAAGACAAACAAGTATTCATGCACATTTCCTTAGTAATACATAATGGGAGGAGAAATATATAAACTACAAATGGAATGCAAGCAGAATTGTACCTAAATAATATGTTTTTAAACATTTTCTATGAGGTGTCAGTAGCTCTTTAACAATTTATAAGTGGAATAAGGGAATTCTATTGGGGTAGGGGAATTATGCTATGTAAATGTTCCTCATGGTGGTTGTAGTCCCTTGCCATTTGGGTTCAGGACACTAACCCACCACTTGGTATATTAACATACTGTAGCATAATCCCCCTCCATCATGCCTTATTCCTTATGTAATGGATACCAATCAATACATTGCAAACAATGCATTAACTGATTTAAAAGCAATGACATTGATAGAACAAAAAATTTAGACAATTCAGCTTATAATTTATTTTCTTCACCTTATTCTTTATTACTAATGTGGTTTGCTTGAGAACAGAACTATCCATCACTCAGTCTTCCTCTGCTCTGACTGCTTGTCTGCAAGTGACCTCAAAATTCATTGCTTGTGAATTCATAATCATTTCTACAGCAATTTCTTGTGATGTCACTGGAGAGGATTGTGATGTCACATATGGAGAAACACCCAGAACAGATAAAGGCCATGGCCTGGATTTTCAAAGGTCTGGACACAGCACTTGTGACAGCTGTACTACTGCAGCTGCATCCCTGTAAATGCGCCAGAAGATTTGTGAGCAAGTCTCAAAAATTCTGATGTATTTACAACACTTTGCTCAATTTACAGCCGAGAAACGACACATGCATTAAATACTTTATTTCTTGGAAGTTGAAACTTACAGGTTCAATGAGATACACATCTCGCATACAGAAAGCCCATGTCATATCTATCTGACTGTCTATTTATCTATCTATATGTATCTGTATATGAATAAAACAGACAAAACATAAAAGACATTCAGTTTACAAAGCAAGAACAATGTGATTGTGCTTTTAGTATTTTTTTTTTAACTGCATGCTTAAAAACGTCTGTGGAAGAACAATGTCTAAGCTGAGGATCCAAATCAGTGTGTGAAAAGGGTGCCTCAGAGGAACTGTTGGCATTCCCATAATGCGAGGAGTATCTAGGAAGTTTAAAGAATGGTGCCGAACATCATGTAAATCACACTGATGAGAAGGGATCAACAGATGTTCAGATAAATAGGAAGTCATTGATTTGTAAACCAAAGACAACCAATTTAGATCTATCCTGTGAGAGGGGGAAGCCAGTTTAATTTTGTAAGAAGATTGTAGTGTTTGTATCTCACCGGGTGTTCAAAATAAAGTGTAAAAGCTGACAGAAAACAGAATTTAAGATAGACGGGGAAGATTCAGGAGCATGGCGACAGAATTATGTCACCATGATTAAGAATCAGAAAAATAGCCTGAACTATATATGTTTCCTATCTACCTCGGATAAGCAATGCCAAGCATGTTTCTGTCAATCCAAACAAGTGAATTTTTGAAGCAGTATGTTCAATGACGGTTTTCAAAGTTAAAAAGGAGCCAGAAAACGACTATGGTAATGAAACACAGTTACAATTTCCAAGTTGATCATTTAAAGAAATACAAAATGGGAAGGTCAAATTACATAGGGAGGATTGGGATCCAAGTAACCTGCATTGAGTTTTTTTTTTTCCATTTAGAATTACAAAATTTCAGAAAACTAGTTTACTATTTTATCAAAGTTCTTTTGTAATTTAAAAGGAGACTAGATATGACTGCTCACCGTCTCATACATTATCCTGGGATCACTAATGAAGAGGAAAGGGGCAAAAGGTAAAGCCCTGTCGATCTAGTTACAAATGTTTTGGTTTTCAGAAATTGACCATTTGTCCAGTCTATATTTAAAAATTGCCTTTGATTCACTAATAATCACACGTAAAGGAAGGGAATTCCATAAACGTGGGACAGCTGCGGGAGGTTGTTGGCATGCCAAGCAGTTCAAAATGCTGGCAGGAAGGAGGCAGAATAAACCAGATAATATCTGTATATCTCAGCAACCGTAAGTTAAAAAAATTAAAACCCTTTGTGAAAAACGCTAATCGGACCATGCCTCACACCAAGGAATGGCCTGATTACAGGTGGATGTTTCCCTTTAAGCTAATGGCCGACCTTATTGCCAAACCCTTGGCCACTCTTTCTAATCTGCTGATGCCCTCCTTAACCATCCAGTCACTATGGAAACAGGCCAGAGTTAACCCCATATTTAAATCAGGGGACCCTAACTTGCTGGATAACTACCATCCAGTGTCTATCCTCTCCCACCTAAGCAAAATACTGGAGAAAACTGTAAAATTGGATATCTACAAACCAACAGGACAGAATCCTCCAGGCTGGCGTGCATAACCTGCTGTACCCACCTGCTTTCTCCTCACCAACATGGTTTTAAAAAGAGCCATAGCACCGACATCACTTTGGCCTGTTGCACTGATCACATCTTTAGGGGAATGGATGATGGCAAACAGGGACCATTTTTGTGGACAGTTATAAGGCCTTCAATCTTGCGGACCACAACATCCTTCTTGACAGGCTGCAGTGTTATGGCTTCTCTTTCACAACCACAACCTGGTTTAGGAACTACCTCTCGGGAAGATTCCAAGTGGCCTGCTTGGGGGAGGGCATCTCCAGCTTGCTGGGGTTCAACAGTGGGGTCCCTCAGGGTTCCAAACTCAAACCTGTTCTGTTCTCCCTCTTTATAAACCACCTCTCCAGGGACAGCAAAGGCTGCCACATGCTCATGTATGTGGATGACCTGATTATCTAGCATAGCGACAGAAATCCAACTGAGCTATCCACCTCCCTCTCCAAAGAGTCCAATGCTGCCAGAAGTGGTTTGCTTCAAACAGACTACTTGTAAATGTCAAGAAAACTAAAGCAATGCTATTCCGGTCCAAACCCAAGCACACTAATTAGACAGTAGGCTCCAATACTCCTTATTCCCTGAATATTCAAACATAGGACGGGACCTCCCCTGAGCAGGTAACGGAATTTAACTAGCATGGGGTAACAATGGACCCCTCCCTAACCTTCTCAGACCACACAGGGGTAACAGTAAAGCAGATTAATCAGAAACTATGGGTCTGTTTCAGGTTAAAGAACTTCATGACCCCTGAGGTATGGCTAGCTATAGTCAAGGATATGCTGCTCTCCCTCCTGGATTATTGCGCACCTATTTTCTCCCAAACCTCTACTCACTACCTTTCCAGGCTTAATGCTACCTACAACAACACCTGTAGATTTGTCTTGCTGGTCCCTTACAACGCCAGTCATTACTCACTCTATCAGATGTTAGGCTGGCTCTCCCCACAGGTTCACCGGCACTGCCTTCTAGGTTGCCTTGTCAATAAGTCACTCAGAGAAGGAGAGAACTCCCCACTATCAGCATTCCTTAATCCCAAAAGTGGTGTTGCAGCTCCAGGTCCTCATCGCTCCTTCTCCTTGACCATTCCCAGGTTACAACTTGTAAGGGAGAAAGGGTCTTCCTCATAACCGGACCAGGCTTTGAAATGGTCTATTGGTCTTCATCCACTACCAAGATACATACTCCCCTCTCTTCTAAACACACTTTCAAAGCCCCCTCCTAGCCCCCTCTGCCTGCAAGTGCACCTGATTGAAACTGAGCTGTGTTTACTTCTTAATTTCTGGATCTTTCACATCATTTCTCTGTTTTCCAATGCACATGGCTTTGGTATCCTTCGTGGATCTCCCTCCAGCCACTCTTGCTTGTATTATTTAATGTAATGAGTTTATTTCTTGTGTTGTTACTACTGTAATTTTATTCATGTTTTTTATTGCTGGGACTTGTTCCACTCTTTATTGGCATGTCATGTTTTATTTCTTCTCTTTTGCATTGCAATTTTGGGTGCTCTGTATCTGTATAATCATTGCAGCACTCTACAATACTTGCCATGTTTTTATATCTTTCGTTTCTACTCCCTGTAATGACAATATGTGCCATCTTGATGGCCCTGGTTGTGCTCCAAAACAGTCTGGGACCGATGTACCCGCCTCGTTAACAAACAAACAGATACTTAACCAAATAACTAAATAAAATAGATTCTCTGGCTGCTACTGCTGGGACTAGATCCTCTGGCGGTGACCCTACAATTGTCCTATAAACACTAGGCTTGTTATAACATTTTAAGACCCTTAAAACATTTTAACAAGCCCAACATGATTTGCATCTGCTCTGAACATGGTTGAAACCATGTTTCAAAGTAAACATGCTTTACCTTGTGGTGCAGATGGGCAATTGATCCATGTTTCTCCTTCAGGCACAGCCTCTGCACCATGAAACCATGCTTCACAGTGAGCTCCACATGGAAGCAGAACTGTGTTTGGGAATGTTACTGGTCTTTGATGTGGATGCAGGTTTACCATGATCAAACATGGTTATGGACAGTGCAAATAGGTGAGTGTGCTGAGTTTAAAACAGTTTTTAAAAATGGTTTAAAAAATGGACTACCAGTAGGCCATTAGGTTGTTTATATTTATTTGTTTCAAAGGTTTTATCAGGAAAGACATACAGAACTGGTAGCAGCTTGTTTCCAGATGTGTCCTGGGAAGGGGAAGAGAGGAGGAGAGAACAGATACAAAATATAGAGTAAAAAAATACATAGAATGAAAACAAGTATGTCAAAAACAAACAATAATTCTTATGAATAAAAATTGCCAAACAAATTACATATGGTAAATTTAGAACTGATGAAAGAGCAAGTAAATATTAATCAGCTTATTGAGATATGGGGCAGAGGGGATTAAATGATGCAAGGAGAATAGGAGATGCTGAAAAACATGAAGAGTTTCAAGTAAAAAGGGGATTTAAAACGAAATCAAAAACAACTGCAGGAGTAGAAAGAGAAATCACGGCGGACAGCTGTAGGAGCAGGAAATGAGGGAGCAGAGAGAATTAAACGGGGAAGAGAACTCCATAGTTTAGGGAAATGGAATGAGAAAACTGCTTGACCAGTGGAAGATTTCATATGAGGGAGGACAAAAGAGTCACAGCAAGGATTGCAAAGTGAGTAAGAGGACGAAGGATGAAAGGAGAGGAGAGAGGCAAGATATGAGAGGAGAGAGCCAAACCAATATTTGGAGATAAAGGAAACGCAGTAAGTAATGCACCTGGCAACAAGAGAGGGGAGGAAGAGGGAAAGAGGGAAGAATACAGGGTACAATGATGTGTACACAAGAGTTTATCAAGGGCAAAGTGGCAGAAGATGTGAAAGAGAGGGTCCAGTCTGGTTAAAATGGACTTTGGAGCAGCACCATAAACTACATCTCCATAGTCAAAAACAGGTAGAATCATCTTAGTGAGGCTTTCTCTGCATGCAGGAAGCAGAATGCTTCTCTTATATTTGTATAGTGCCCTAAGCTTGAGGTGGAGCTTCTTGTGTAAAGCATCCATATGCACAGAAACGTGTATGTTTTTACATATATACATTAAACACATACACATATGTACATTAAACATGGATATGTTGGAGTCATTTAATGCAATCGAGCTAAGAGCAGCCAGATTGCCTAGCTCTGTCCCTATCTGCAATTATTTCATAAAATCCCTACCTTTTGGCACTGTTCATGGCTTGTTTGTGACTCGAATCACAGCTAATATGGCCAGCAAACAAGATGTGGACAAATCTGGCCCTTTGGCCAAAAAGAAGTATAAATTGTCCACATCTCCACCACCACAAGACGATCTTGTCAGGCCTCCGCCGAGTGCGCAGGTGGAAAAAGAAATGGAACTGGGCCTTTTAACTTGAGAGCTCAATGAGATCAAAACCTTTATGGGAGGCATCCGCTCTAATCTCAGTCATATAACTGTATAGTTGACAGCAGTCCATGTCTCGGTGGAAGCTATGGGATTTAAGATGGACCAAGCTGAGTCCTATATTAGCCAACTTGAGGATTGGTCCGGGCCAGTAGATCGATGGATGGGCCTAGCCGAGAGTGAGATCAGGGTGCTTTGGGAGAAGGTGGATGATCTTGAGGTGAGACATCACCAGAGCAATGTCATGATTTTTGGATTGCCAGAGAATGTGGAATGAATGGATATGATTGCCTTTTTACAGAACTATCTGCTGGCTTGGCTCAGTTGGGTTCTGAGGATGTAGGTCAAAACTGAAAGGGCCCACAGAGTCCCCACAGGGCCGCCATCGATAAATGCAGCCCCCCCGTCCTGTAATTTTTAAACTATAGTGTATGGTGTAATGCGGTTGTGTATGGAAATCCATACGCCGCAAAAAGTTGTTCTGCTGCAGTAGCGACGTCCTCACTAATGCAGAACGACTTTTTGTTCTGCATTAGTGAGGATGTCATAATACAAGGGACTACAGCAGACATCCTGATTCGTCCCTTGCTGTGTGAGAGAGGCGAACGAGTGTGTTGGGCAGTAGCAGTTGTGAATCGACGGCCTCAGCAGAACCGAGTGAAAATATGGAAAAGTGAGTCTCTTTTTGTCTTTTTTTGGGGCACCATACACTATAAAGAACAGTTTATGGTTACCCATAAACTACAAGGCTACTCTTTCACTTCGTAGATACAATGCCGACTTGGAGACCTCTCGAGCTTCGCTCTTGAGGTCATCAGTTGGCATTGTGTCCACTCAGTGGAAGAATAGCCTTGTAGTGTATGGGTAACCATACACTATCCTATATGTTGCGCTATCAGGATAAGGCGCACATTATGAGGGATGCTTGTTCCATTAAGGACATTTGGTACAATGGCTCCCACCTATCTTTCCATCAAGATTTTCCGAAGCGGGTCCACCAGCACAGGAAAGCCTTTGACTTGGTTTGTTCCCAATCAAAAATGCAAGGTGTCAGGTGCTTCTTACTCCCTTCTGCGACCTTGAAGATTGTGAACTGTAACATGTCAGAGCTTTTCACAGCTCCAGTGGATGCCCTCCAGTATTTGAAGAGCTGCTGCCCTGGAGATCAGCTGATGGATTGGAGAGGACCCAGAGGCCCCTCTACCCCCTCAGAGGAAGGATCGGGACCAGGGAGATGGAGCTCTGTAATCTGCGACATCTTCTCTGGCTACTGTAGCGAGGCATGACCCTGTACTTGAGGATTCTATGCACTGACGCAGGTCTGTGGCATGGGACTTTTCTTCTCCAGGTCCTATGAGACAGCTCCTGGATGGAGACGGTGTTTAAGTACACTGTCACGGTCCTCAATCTGTGGAACTTACTTTTTTGGCTGAGTTTATATTGAGGATGGACTTTGTTTGCTTGAGAGATTTTATGTCTGGCATGGTTAGGTAACAATTTACCAGGAGGAAGTTGCGGTTTTCATGGGGCAAAGTTTGTGGGCAGGTAGTTGATTGCGGGGGAGGAGGGAAATCGGCTACAGTGGTTACATTGTGGTTGGGCCATGGCTCCATTTTGTTGCTGGGTTTATTGGTCTTTTCTATCCTTTGGGGGGGCAATGGAGAGCAGATTTTTCCACTGGGATCCTTTTTGAGGAGGCAGTTGACAGACCCTTCTGGAAAATGCCCTGAGGTGGATATGGCAGTGTGTTAGAGAAGTTACGGATGGGGGCAGCTCTCCTGATGGCCTCTTAAACTTGGCTTCTGGGTGGGAGTTTCTGGGAATGCTCCTACTTCCTCCTTATGGTAATGGTGGGATGTGAGGGGGGAGTCATCTCTGTTTATCTGGGATGGGGGGGTCCTTGTTTTTTCGTTTGGGTTGTCTGAGGAACTGTGGATTAGTGCACTCCCTTTCATGCTGGGGTTTGATCGGGCTATAGAGTGGCATTCTCCCTGATGTTAGAGCATGGGAAGGAATGCTGGACAGCCCTTGCATCTTGCTTTGCCGGTGCCCTCCTTGAGGTCGTTCTTCAGGGATATCCAGAATGGCTTAGAGTGGTGCATTAAGCCTCCTGGAGGGGTTGGGATTAATCAGCGGGTGGGGGGGGGTACGCTCTCTGAATCTTACTCCACTGCAGAAGGTGGTTTCTAATTTGTTGAATTGTAAGGGAGCTAAAGGGGTCATAGTCTGTTCTCTTTTTTTTTTTTGATGATTTTTGGAGCATGCCGATACTAGGGATATTTTGCTATGTTTTTTAATGAGGAAGGGGAACCTTAATTGATTGCTGAGAATTTAGATGCTAGGGGTGGTGTAATGCACAAGGTCAAACAGTCATCCACCCGAAGGTGGATTTTTGTGTAACGCCCGGCCAGTGGGTGTCAGGGGAAAAATTTCAGGGAAAGGGACCTAAGTTCAAATAACACTACTGGGAACACAAGGAGAGGCATGAAGCTGGCTCAAATGCAAGAAACAATGTAACCGTTTATTGAACATGACCAAACAATAACATTACACTAAATTTCTATGATCTAAAACTATAAAGGGCTAGAACATTACTAAAATATTACACTGCGTTTCCAAATTCAAAACTCTAAAAGATATCTGCACCTCACTAAATTATATTGTACCCTGCTAAAAGTATCAGCTGTAAATGTTCTAAGCCAGCCACCCTTGCATGTCCAAACGGGGAAAAAGCAAGACAGGGAACCAGCTGTCTGGGACAGGGGAAAACACAGAACAGGACACAGGGCAGGACTATTCCGAGGCGGTGTTGGCCATTGGCGCAAAGGTCTCTACAGACCACCAGAAATGACACCCCTCCAGGAAAAAGTCTGCCACAATTCCACCCAGCCACAGCCCCAACGTGGACTGCCAGGACTCAAGGTCACCCAGTCACAGCTCCCACTTAGACTGCCGGGACATTGGACAAACAAGGACATGACAGCTGGTCGGGAAACAGGGTAGAGGCACCTGGGGCCAAACACAGGCTAGAGGGTGGTGGAACAATAAATATTTTTATTTACTTAAACTCTGTGTCTGTTTTTTATTCTTAGCCATAGGTAGTAAGATACTCTAAATACACATAAAACAGTTTAGAAAATATAAACAAAGGTAAATCACAGTGACATTGTCTTTTGGTGACCAATGTCGGCTGGCAGGCATTAATCCACATTTATGCAACAAGTGTCAGGATAAAAACTGACGCATAACTTCAGTTATAAAATGGGTAAGACAAACTGTACATTCTGATTGGCTAACAGGTACTAGTAGCTGTGTCCTTATCAGCATGTATACATAGTAACTGGTGCCTGTTATACCAAGCAGGACGCAGTTCAGCAAGGATCCATGCCTGCCACTTTTTTAAAAACATTTTCCAACACGCTCTCCTGCTGACCACTGTCAACCGTTCTCCCTACTTGTGGTTTCCTTTTCAAAGCTGCATGTACACACACGATGCTGTCAGCGCCAATGCTGCATAAACACAAGGACCACAGCATTTACATCAGAACACCACCACAGAAAACATTTTCCTCCTATTTAATTTCAAACCTCACCTCAAAAAATTGTGAGCAGAACCCGATCTGGTGACCATCACAATTCGCGTGTCCTGTGCCTTTCAAATAAACATTGTGCCGGCAACCTGCTTATTCAAACATTCCCCGAGTTAATGATTCACTGAACCAGATGGCAGCTTTAAAATGCGCTGCACTTTTCTATAACCATACTAAGCTCTTTTTTGTTCTGGCTCCCTTGTACATGCAATTTTCACATTTTGATACACTAAAATATGAAACGACTTTGTACAGTAGCTGCTGAAGGACATGCTCGCTCCCATTCAGCCAGCCATTTAACGTAAATAAAACCAGCAAACTCGCACCAGATCGGATTCTGCTAGCAATTTTTTGAGCTGACGTTTGAAATTAAATAGCACAAAAATGTTTTCTGTAATGGTGTTCTGATATAAATCCTGTGTCCCTTGTGTTTATGCAGCATATTGGCGCTGACAGAGTAGTGTGTGTGCGTGCAGTTTTAAAAAGGTAGCCGGAAGTAGGGAGAACTAGAAAACAAAAAATAAAACATGGGTTCAAGCTGGAGACTGTAATAAACATGTTTTACTACAATATTTCTGTGTGACTGAGGACTTTACACACAGACAGGCACCGACCTGTATTAACTTTTCATTAAACAGCTCCACTAAAAGTCAATGGCAGGGACTACTTTTTTATTATTTTTTACTAATCACATTTTTAAACTGTTTTTTTTTTACACTATCTATCTACATTTTTTAAAATTAACTTCTTTACTGAGAAACCCATTTTATAAGCGCAATAACACACTCTGAGGTGTGGGTTATCTCCTGATAAGAGCACGTCCAGGTGCATAAGGCACTCGGCGCAAGCGCCGAGTGCCTAACAAAGCACCTGGGTGTGCTCTTATCAGGAGATAACCCACACCTCGTCGTGTGTTATCGCTTGCTTATCTAAATCACTGTGTGGATAAATAGGTGGTGATGTAATCACTATGTGGATAACTTCAAGTTATCCACATAGTGATTACATCATCACCAATTTATCTACACAGTGACTACATCACTAACCACCACCACCTGTGCTGCCTGCTCAGCAGTACTGTCTCCTAGTTTCACTTTCACCTTCTCACAGTACACTTTACAAGCAAAGCTATCACAGCCCCAAAGACTCACAAAATGCACACCCTAACCAAATCCTCCCCCAAAAAACCAGAGCCACATTTTAAATGAAAACACTCTTAGCAAAAAAAGCCATTGTTTCCTCTTTCTCAGCACAGCAACCCTGCAAACCAAACACAGCAACCAGGCACAGAGAAAAAAACATGGACAGAAACTTAAGAAAAAAACAATATATAACAAAACTGAACCCAAAAAATCCTGTTGCATAAGTTAAATATGCGTGGGGCGCCTGTGGGATAACCAAGTTATTTGTACAGTAGCCTGTGACCTCTCGTAAACCTCAATCGTGGCTTCGCCACTCGTGAGGTTACTTGAGGTCACACGCTACTGTACAAATAACTTGGTTATCCCACAGGCGCCCCACGCATATTCCTTATTTATGCAAACAGTTAATTGGTTAAAGTTCCTGGCTCAAGCGGAGCCTTGCACATGCCTTGCCCCTTTAAATTTAGCACATGCCGCAATAAGTTCCATCTGTAGGCATTAAACAACAGTTACCACTCATTTGTATGGTTCCTTGCCCATTTTTGAATGAAGGGGCCTGACGTTACCTCTTTAAGTCTGCTAGGACTAACATTACCCCTTTAAAACTCCCTCTCATACAGGCAGTCAATCATGCTGCAACTTCCCAGCCCCTTCTCTTACTGTCTATGTGGCTTTCCTATAGCTCTGCCCCATGGGCGGTCTTTTACTTGGGTCTGCCAGCCCCCACATGTCACTGGCTCTATGGAGCCTTTTTGTCCTGCTCCACGGACGGTCCTACATTTGGAGTCTTATCCTGGTCCTGAGTTACTTCTGGCGCCTGGAGCGCCCCAGATTTTAAAATTAAGATTAAAATATTTCTTTCTTTCTTTCTTTCTTTCAGCAGCCAGCACCCGAACGTAGTGCTGCCGCCACTCATCCTGCTCCCTTCATCTGCTTCTAAGGCCAGGACTGGAGCTGGAGATGGGAGGGCATGGACCCGCCTCCTCAGCTGCTGGAACTGGAGGGGACAGCCTACCTTAGCTGCTGCTGGCCCTCCTGAAACACCTGCTGCTGAACTGATGCTATGGCCTTGCCTGGATCTGCTGGCCCCCCCCCCCGACTGGACTGCTGTGCTGCCGGCTTGCTGGATGGAGGGGCAGGCCTAACACTGCTGCCGCTGCCCCCCCGGAGCACCTTCAACCTCTGGATTATTGGGAGGGGACAGCCTGGACCTGCTGTCCCTCCTGACAACCATCTGCTGGGCTACTGGATGGAGGGGCCGGCCTTTACACCTACCGCCCCTCCCGATGGAACATCGTCGCCACCGACATGGCACCAGGACCAACGGACCACAGCCACCAATGGAGAAGAGGGAGTGGTCACTGACTGACCGGCTGGGACATCAGTAGGGACCCCAGGATATCAGGTGAGTCCCTCCCCTTTTGCCGAGCCCTGGCCGGCCTAGCTCTCCCTCACATTTGCTGCTACTCCCCGCTTGCTAATGGACCGAACAGCCACTGCTGTTCAAAAGGGCTCAGGATTCTGTCTCGGAATCCTCATGAGCCTATATCTGCCTGCATGCCCTCATGACTGGACCCACAAGAGCAGGTGCCCAGCGCGAGGTAATTGAGGGGGGTACTATCAGAAGCTGCAGGCTGGGAAAATAAGCAGGGAAACGTTTTCTTTTTTCTTTTTAAAAAATGGAGCCCTGCTGTGTCCTCACGTTTTGGGTGGGAGATACCTGTCTAGGGATCCACCCTACACCCTTGGGCACCTTCCCATCACCCCAACCCCCAAGGCACCTGGCTGCCCATATTTGGAGGGCACCAGGCTCTGGGGCACTACACTGGGAATTATGGATGGGTGTGTTTATACATGGAACAGAGGGCGTGGCTTGGGGAGTACCGGATTAGTTTTCTTTTTCTGCTACATGCATTGTGCTGCATTGTTTCTTCTTTATCTGTACATAGTTCTGGATTTTTGGAGGGATGGGGTAGGTTTGCATAGGCGGCTGCTAGGTAACTGTCCTATTTTGAGATCATTTGAGTGCTTTTTTATTGAGGAGAGAGGGAAGGAGAGGAGAGGTGGAGGCCCGGGTGTTTCGCTCAGTATGATATGGCAGCTTATAGGATGGTGTCCTGGAATGTGCAGGGAGTAAATGGGCCGGTGAAGAGAAAGAGAGTCCTTACCTATATTCAAAAGCTGGGGGGACATATCGTCTTCCTCCATTAAACTCATTTGTTGGCTAAAGAGGTGGAGCGCTTTAAGCGGTGCTGGAAAGGACAGGTTTATGCTGCATCATGTACATCTAGGAGGTGGGGGATGATGATTCTTGTGGGGAGAGGGGTCAATTGGGTCACTAATCAAACTTGGAGGGACCCAAAGGGGAGGTTTTTGGTAGTCACTGGTTTCTTTAGAGGATATGCCCTTTACTTTGGTCTCTGTGTATGGCCCCAGTGAGGATGGTACCTCTTTTTTTCATGAGCTCTGCCAAATATTACAGGACAAAATCGTAGGTTCTGTAATTGTTTGTGGGGAAATGAATGAGGTAATGGATCTGATCTGCGATCAAAGTGGGACCCCTGTCCAGCTGACCACCTTGGGCTCTAGAGCCTTGTTAAGGATGTGCAGAGAGCATGACTTAGGAGATATGTAGCGACTAGGACATGCAGATGGGCGAGACTATACTTTTTATTCTTCAGTCCTCAAATCATATAGCCACATTGATTTGATTTTGGCATCAAGGGACTTGGTTAGACATACCTCCCAGATAGATATAGAATTGATTTTGATCTTGGATCATGCCCCCATAATGTGGTCCTTCTTGCTTCTGTCTGAAAAAGTGACTACCCCTCCTTGGTGTTCTAATGTTAGTTTTTAGTCTATTCTTCTTTTAAAGAATGGCTCGGGGGGGGGAGTTAGGGAATTTCTGGAACTGAATGGTTCTGCTGATGTGGCCCCACAGTGGGTCTGGGAAGGTCTGAAAGCGACTATGCAGGGCAAGTTGATCTCTTGTGCTACAGCCCATAAGAAACCCAGGTGTGCCAAAACTTGAGCCTTGGGGTTGCAGTTGGAAAATCTTGAAAAGCAACATAAAACTGGGCAGGGGGACTCGCCCCGATCTTCCTGATCTATACTATTAAGGAGGTGCATTTTCAGCTTAATGCATTGAATACCCAACAGGCAAAGTTGAATTTGTATAGGGCTCATCAGGCCTACTGGGAAGGGGGGGGGGAGTGGGCCGACTTTTGGCCTTTCAGCTCAAGAAATTAGAAACTATTAAAATAATACCAGGCGTTAATTGTAAAGGGGCCATAGTAACAGACCCTGGGGAAGTCAATAAGGCTTTTCATGAGTTTTATTGCCAGCTTTATGCCTCTAGGATGGATCCTGGCAAATCTGACATGGATATCAGATACTTTCTAACCCCTCTATCACTGCCGAGCCTGTCTGATTCACAGTGAGCCACTCTTGATGCATCAATCACCCCTCAAGAACTCCAGACAGCAATGGGTCAAATGCAGGGAGGGAAAACTCCCGGTCCAGATGGTTTTCCCGTTGAATTTTATCGGGTGCTGGTGGACTTGGTTAGTCCTTTATTGGCTAAGATGGCAGATGAGGCCTGGATGTCTGGCTCACTTCTTCCTACAATGTATGAGGCAGTAATTTCAGTCTTGCCCAAAAAGGATAAAGATCCTTATCAGTGTGGTAGCTACTGCCTGGTTTCCCTCCTTAACGTAGACTACAAACTCACTGCAAAAGTCTTAGTTAATCGGATGTCTAAAGTCTTAGCCTATTTACTTCACCAGGATCAGGTGGGCTTTGTGGGAGGCAGGGACGGAGCTGACCACATCTGTCGGTTGGGAGACCTTCTCTGTGTCCTGTGCACTGCCACGGCTGGAGGAGCTATGGTGGTGCTGGACATGGAGAAAGCCTTTGACTCAGTAGAGTGGCTGTACTTATTAGTGGTTTTGGAGAAATTTGGGTTTGGACCCCACTTTATCCATTGGGTGAAGGTTATATACTCTGCCCTGAAGGCGTCTGTCTTTACCAATGGTAGGCTCTCCCCAGCTTTCTCCCTAGGGAGGGGAATTAGCCAAAGATGCCCCCTTTCCCCAGCCCTTTTCCTTTTGGCAATTGAACCACTAGCCCAGAAAATTCAGGATTTGGAGGGAATTCGGGTAGGTCTGAACTCCTACAAAGTTACGTTATTTTCAGATGACATTCTGCTTACTTTAAGCAAGGTCAGTTCTCTCCCTGCTTTGACCCAGCTGTTGGAAGATTTCTCCTCCATTTCTGGCCTGAGGAACAACTGGTCAAAGACTGAAATAATGCTGTTTGGTTATACTGGGGATATTATTCCTCCATTATCAGCTAGTTTGGAGTGGTCATCAGGCCCCTTTCGATATTTAAGGATCCTTATTACCCCTTTCCCTTCAGAATGGCTGGCTTTTAATCTGCAACCCATTTTGTCAACATTGAGGGGGGGATATACTTAAATTTCAGCATTTGCGTCTCACTTTATGATGTTTCTACCAAAGGTACTATACATCTTAAGGTATCTCCCTTGAGAATTCTGGTCCACTGATGGCAACAGTTTCAGGGATCCCTATCTGATTTTTATTGGAAAGGACAGACACCCCACTTGCCTATGGCGTGTTTAATGGTGCCCTGTGGGGGGGGGGTAGCTTATTCATGGCTACAGGGCTACTATATTGTAGCAGGACTCCACCAGATCTGGCTGTGGCTGCATGCCTGGGATTGGAAATGTTCAGTCCGATGGCTGGACTTAGAGTCTGACTGGTCTTCTTCGGGCTTCCTCGAACTGGTCCTTTGGCAATGCCTTCCCCCATTTCATCTTCTTCCCACTCAGGAATATGCATTGTATACTTGGAAGCTAGTGAAGTCCTGCTTAAGGAAGAACTGTGAAATCCCTTTCCACCTCAGGCCACTATGGCATCATCCCAAATTCCTCGTGGGGGGCTTGGCTTGGTCCAAGTGAAAGAACTGAGTATTTTACAAGTCGGGGACTTATTCTCCCAACCACAGGGCCATCTCTGCTCATTTGGGGACCTTCAACAGTGTTTTCCCCTCCCCTCAAACCACCACTGGCGTTACCTTCAGATGTGACATATGTTGCAGTCCTGTATGGGGGGACCCTTAAGTTTACCCCAATAGATCTTTGGGAAGGTACTTTTGGTAACAGTGAATCAGGCCAGCCCACATTAGCTCCCCCTAAGTTAGAAAGTATTTATAGAGCCTCATCGAAGGCAAGGGTGCCTGGCATGGGCAAGGTACAGGAGAGATGGGAGCAATTGTTAAGATACTTACTTAGTGAGAAAGAATGGAAGGTTATATGACCCAATGGGTATACTTTGAGGAAGGACCTGATGGGCAGGTTTACTCAGTTAAAAACCCTGTGGCTCTGGTATCGTACCCCCGCAGCTCTACACCAGATGAAATTACTTCAGCATCCCAGATGTTGGAGATGTGATGGGTATACAGGTATGTTATTGCGTATTTTGTTGGCTTGCTCCAAGATTATTTCTTGGTGGCAAGGAATCCTTAAGATTATGGAAGGTACTCTGGGGCTTCAGGTGCCGTGGGACCCCTCCTTATTGGTTCTAGAGAATACCCTAATATTTCCTTGAGTTAATAGATTTCAAAAGGATTGGTTAATGACAGCAACTAAAGAGGCCAAGAGGTGCTAGCTTCATCAATGGCACTCGACAGAGGTCCCTACCAGAGACCACCGGGTTGAAAGTATGCTACAGGTGGCTGACTTTGAATGGGTGCATTATATAGTTTCAGGAAAATATGAGACTTTTACCCATGTCTGGTTGCCCTTTCTAGGCTATTTGGGGATACCCTTCCCATCTGGATGACTTTGGATCCCTCCATGCACAGGCCCGGATCTAAACTCAAACCCGGACACCACAAGGGAACCCATTGGGGTAATTCCATGAGGATTTGATATTGAGGCCTGGTTGAATACCTCTGATACTTCTCTCCCTCTCCTCCTTAAGTTCTCTTTTTCTTTGCATCCTGAGTATGGGTTATTAGATTTTTCAGAACGGGGAAGCTCCACCTATACTTCTGCCGTGTGTGGCAAAGGTGGCTCAGTATAGCCCTATTTACCTCTATATTCAGGTGGAGGGGGGCAGCCCTCTCACCTTCTCTTTCTTTTTCTTATTTTTGTCAGGGACAGAGACCTAGATTAGTTATCTGGGGTGGGTTTGTTTTGTGGGGTTGGTTAGTTAATTTTATTGTTCACTTTATATGTAGTTAGGCACTCTTAGATTGTATTTCCAAGGAGTTTTCACTCTGGGTAGGCAACTGGGATCATTGTTATTTTGTTGGAGTTGTTGTACATAGTTATAACTTTAATAAAGTATAAATAAAAAAAAAACATGTATATGTTTATAGGAAACAGCATCTGGTGGGGGGCTGGAGAGATTGAGTGAAGTGTGTTGGTGACTAGTAGAAAGCACATGGCTGGGGGAGGAAAACTTTTAGCTGATGGGGCTGAAACTAAACCCACCTGAATCCCAACAAGGGGCTATTAAATATTTTAGAGGAATGGCAGCAAGTGGGGACTGGGGGAAAGGCCTGAGTAAATAGTGTTGGTGTTTTGGTAGGGAGGTGGGATTTAATAGGTCACTAGAATAGACTTCCAGCAGAGGTGGCGGGGGCAAACACAGTGGGGGGATTCAAGCATGTATGGGACAGGCATAGGGGAACCGTAGCAATGGGAATGAGGAGGTAAAGCCAGAGATCAAATAGGGTCTGCGGTTTTTACAGGAGGCAGGGAAACTGGGCAGACTAGATGGACCTAGCGGTCCTCATCTGCCATCAATTTCTATGTTTCTATGAGGCTGGGATCAGCCCCTATTCCCCAGTGCTGGCACAGTTAGGTGTTTATAAGTCCCCACTGATTAGGCTAGATGGGCAAAAGAAACTATGGAATTTGCTTTACAATGGGGGAAGGGAATTTATAATTGGGGAGAATGGCCGGAGGTGAACGCGACAGTATTGTCGGCATACATGTGGATGGAGGTCGAGGAACAGACTGACGGTAAGTCATTAAGGAAAATGGAGAAGAGGAGAGGACCCAGCACTACACCCTGAGGACCACCAGTGTGGATTTGGAGAGGGGGGGGAGCAGGACTCAGAAATTCTAACTGATTGTGTCCTCCCTGTAAGATTTACCTGGAACCAGTTAGTAGCTGCTGGAGAGAGCCCAGCTGAAGAGAGGGAATGGGAAATTGTGTCAAAAGCCTTGGCCAGGTCGACAAAGATGGTGGAGGTGATCAATCACGATCCATTCCGGTAAGGATTGAATCAGTGAGCCTGATCAGGGAGGCTGTAGTAGAATGTTTTTTCCTGAACCCAGATTGGAATGGGGTAAAGAAATTGGAGTCAGAGAGAAAGGAGGAGAGTTGGGAGAGAACAAGGTGTTCCTGAAGTTTAGTGAGGATTGGAAGCAAGAAGACATGGCGGTAGTTGCCAGGGGATGTAAAATTGCCCACTTTAGGAAGGGGGATGATGACAGCATGCTTCCAGGGCAAAGGGACAGTTGCAGTTGAGAAGGAGAGGTTCAGGATTACCGAGAGAGGGCAAGCGATAGCTGAGGCAGAGAGGAAGAGAAGCTTGGGGTCAAGTTCGTCAGGGGAACTGCCTTTAGACAGGTTGAGAACAAGCAGAGCAGTGAGGGTATCGGCAGGTGCAACCACTGAGAAGGTGACAAGGATGTGGTTAGGAGCAAGGCTGGTAGTGCAGTTAGTGCTTATGGAGGGGGAGTCCATTGGGGTTCTGGCTGGGAGGGAGGCTAGCAAGGTTGATGCACATGAAGTGAAGCAGGAGTTGAATTCCTCAGCCACAGTATTGTGGTCCACGATGAGGGTGTTATTTATATTAAGGACGGGGAGTGGGAGGGGGGGCATGGACGACTTTCCAGAATTTGGAAGGGGGATTTAAATTAGAATAGAATGTTGAAGAGAAGTATTCAGCCTTAGCTAGCCTAGTTGCTTTCGTACATGCGTTCGCGGACTGCGGAGTTTGTGGTAAATATTAAAGTCACCCAGTAGTTTGGTTTCCTTATGATTTCTCCAGGCTTGGTCACTTGCTGTAAAGCAGGCCAGGAGCTCTGGAGTGACCCAGGGAACATGGTTGCCATGACCTCTGTTACATAAGGGGGGGGCATGGTGGTTTCAGATGGAGAGGAATTTGTCTTTAAAGTAGGCTGGAGCACTATCCACATTGGGAGCAGTGGTTAACAGGCTCCAGTCTATGGTTGCTAGGTCGTGGAGGAGAGGAGTAATGTCTAGGGATTTGTAGGAGCGAGTTAATAGTAGTTAATAGTATCTGTGTATTATGTGTCAAATGACAGGTATAGTAAGGTAGACAAACAGCAGAAGAAGCACATGATTTTAATAGACGAGAAATAGAAAAAGTATAAGCTGAACGGTGTCTATTGTGTGAGTTTTACTGGTGGCATTGGGTGCTCTGAAAAGAAAGAATTAGTTTCACATTACAAAACTTGGCCATTTTAGTTAAACTAAAGCCAAGTTTCCAGGAAGTTGGCTTATTGTCATTTTGAAGTGGCATTCCATTAGACACATTTAGAAACTATATTTAAGCTGTTCTTTTGTGTCTACACACACAAAAACATGCTTCTCTTTCAATCAACGAAGAATCCCTAAGAAGGGGAAGCACTTGAATATAAATAGTCATAACAAAGAAGTCTGTATTTCTTAAACTAGCTAAGTATTTGTTTTATGTCATATCAAGGACAAAGTAAGAATTCAGGTATTAAATTAGTCAAAACAAGTGATTCGGAAAACAGCTGATTGCTTAGTAAAATAGCACAGTATTCAATATTGTTTGAATTCAAACTTTTATTTGGGGTGTCCAAAACAGGCTGGCAGTCTAAATAACCTTAGCATGCTGCTGAGTTTTAACACTGAGAAGTGTAACACTGACACCTAAATGATTGCTTCACACTTATTTATTTATTTGTTAACCAGGTAGGTGCACTAGACATCAAAATGCTTATTTTCAGGCATGACCCACGAGGTTACAAAACAACAGTGAAATTACGTAAAGCTTGACAGATAAAATTATATTGTGTGGAAGAATAACAAAATACAAAATGTGGCAAGAATAATAATGTCTTAAGAGCACATAAAGTGCATAAAAGCACACATAAAGCAGGCATGAGTACACTGCAAAACACACAATGTATCAACATACACTTTACAATAACGTGAGGACAGTAAATGCAAATGTGAACAAAAGTAACAACAGCATGAGGCAAGTTCCTGACAAGTAACATAAACGATGAGTAAACTGGTGATGGCAAGCAGTCTGATTACCAGTACAGTACAGAATATCAGGTACAGGAACATTTATCAGTTGAACTTAGAACTTGTGAAGTTCTTTCTTGAAACTAGGGTGGGACTGAGAAACCCGAAGGTTAGGTGGGAGGGAGTTCCATACCCTCGGTACAAAAATAGCAAAGGCATGCTCACCTGTTTTAGTGGAGCACTTGGGAACCGTCAGGAGTGACAGATCATTGGAGCACAGGGAGTAGGCCTGGTCAGAAGGTGTTAATAGAGCAGCTAGGGTGGCAGGTTTGGATGACCTAATAATATTGTCAATAACACAGCCCAAGGTATAGAGGTGACGTGCGGCGAGTGATAGTCAACCAAGGCTGGAGTATAGTGTACAATGGTGAGTAAATTGGGAAGCATATAAGGCACAATGACATACTTTATTGTATGTGACAGTCCATTTGGATAGGTTGCACACACTGGCCTGACAGAATGAGGTGAGCCCATATGTAAGACTTGGTAGCAACATCCCCTAAGCTATTGCAATTCTTGCAGCAGGAGTCAGAGCATATCTGATTCTGTAGGTGAGTCCCAGCTTAGTGTTTGCAGACTTGCAGACATTTGGAATGTGCAGGGTAAAATCCAGAGCAGGATTCAGAGCCAAGCTTAAATATTTAAAGGAGTTAACCATGGACAGAGGGGAGCCACCTAAGCAGTGGATGAATAATCTAGTGGTTCACTCCCTCAGCCTAGGTGCAGACCCAAATAGCATGGCATGAGTCTTACTTGAATTTAATGAGGTTCTGCTCCACTGTTTGGGGTTTGTATGCCTGCTTTTTAATATGTATGTACTTGATTGAAATAAATAAACTTGTATGTTTTTAATATAGAATACGGACTGTATTTCTTTGGTGTTGGGATGTAAGTGTGAGGTCTCTTTCTGCTGCCTTGCTTGAATTTAGGACAAGTCTATTCTGAAGAAGCCAAGTCTGAATGCTACCACTGTCAGCATTAAGCCATGCATTGTCAATTAAAATTCTTGGAGCTAGTGCACAGTAGTGTTGCTCAGATAGTATCCTATCAATTATGATACACCGGATACCAGTTTTTTTGCAGAATAGTGAATCTGGTCAGATAGTAGCACTATCTGACTGTGGTTCCAACTGTCCCAGATCCAGGTCAGATTCCCCGGATCCATGGTTGGATCCCTGGATCTGATGCTGGATCTGACCTCGGATCCCTGGATCCAACTTTGGATCCCTGGTTGTAACACTGGATAGTGTGGGATCTGACGTTGAATCCCTGGGTACGACGTCAGATAGTGCAGGATCTGACCTGGGATCTGACCTTCGACTTGGTCAGATCCCCAACTGGATCCCAGGCCAGATACTGCCACTGTCTGACGGAACACAATCGGATCCACAAAGACACTATCCGAGCATCACTAGTGCATAGCACCATGTCATCAGTGTATAGTAGAGTGGAACAGAAGGATGGGGCCATGGGAGTATCATTAATGAAAATGGAGAATAGCGAGGGACACAGTATGGAGCTTTGAGGGATACCAACGTTAACTGTACTCAAGGCAGAACTGACCTGGTTAACGTTAACAAATTGCTGCCTATCACTAAGGTAGCTATAGAGAACCAGCTGATGACTGAGGAGGAAATACCTCATATCCATGGCCACGCTAACATCATCTGTGAATTGAATGAGTGCTGTAGTAGTACTAAAGGCCTGTCTGAATCCATGCCGAGCTGAGGACAGCAGATTATATTTGTGAAGCTGATCCATAACCTGTGTGGCCACCAGCTTTTCAATCAGCTTACTAAGTACAGGTAGTATAGCTATAGGCTGATAGTTTTCTATACTTTTATGATCAATTTATTTGAAGACTTGGGCGACCATGGCATCCTTCCAGCTTTTAGGAATAGTAGCAGCAGTGAGGGACAAACTGAATAAATGGGTAAGGGGGGGAGGCTAAAATGAGGGTAGCAACCCTAAGTGGCCGAGGGTTAAGACCATCAGAGCCAATGGTCCCACATGTGGAAATAGTTTTAAGGAGCCACAGCACCTCACTGTGAGTAACAGCTCAAATATAAAACAGTGGGAAGGTAGGATGACCAGGTGGAAAAGAATTCTTAGGGGTGTTGGACATCAGGTTCTTAAACCTGGTTAGGTCAGAGAAATGAGCATTAAAAGTATCGGTGATTGTCAGGATTGTTACAGTTAATGCAATTTAAAGTCATGTCAGACAATGTGTGTTTATTACTACTACTACCCAGGCCCCTTGATGTGACTTCAAAAACTCTGGGATTCACTAACAAAGGTCAGCAGGATCTCTTTGAATTAATTGCTTTGGCACTATGAATGGCTTTTTTTACAAGCATTTTGCAATGTGATATTCTAACCAATCAGAGAGAACAGATGTGGCTTTACATTTGTCCCAACATTTATGCCTAACCTTTAGCAAGGCAAGCAGGTCACTGTGCAGCTACCTGGCAGCCTTCCCTCTCACCATATGTCTGATAAGTGGAATGTGTTTATCCTGCAGGGCCTGAAATTAAAGGTAAGATAGGCTAGGGCCTCATCAACATCACTGGAAAGGCATAGTGGGGACCAATCAAGCAGACAAAGGTCAGCAAGGAAGGACACCTGATCAAGCTTGGAGAAATCACATAATTTTAATCAATCAATCAATCAATCAATCAATCAAATCTTTATTTATTCAGGCGATCATCATTGAGAAAGGCTCATTTACAACATTTAAACATTTAAAAATATTTAAACATAATTTTAATTACTTGGGGGGGGCGAGGGAGAGTGAGCATTTCACATACAGAAGATGGACGTATGGTCACCAATGACATTTGCAAGAGTACCTGTGGCTGCAGTGTTATCCTTCCTGTTTGATAGTATATATGAGGGAATGGTTGCTTCCTTTAGTAGAAAGTCTGGTTGGGTCAGTGATAAGCTGAGGAAGGTGAGTTTTACTTAGTAGTGACTCAAATGATTTAGACTTTTTGCTGTGCCAGTCAAGGTTAAAGTTACACATCAGTATGGTTTCATTCTTCCCAATGACAGAGGACAGATGATCACAATTACACCAGATGGGCTGACCCTACCCCCCCCCCCTTGGGAGGATTGTAAATGCACACAGTGGCCCAGATATTCAAAGGGTTGCATGAGGCGCAGCAGTGTTGCGCATCATGCACAACCCACTGATACCGCGATATTTAAAAGGAAAAGTGTGCCTTCGACAAACTCACATGCTACCGGAGAGCATCAATAATGTATGCAGGCACAGGTGGGGGGGGTGTGTGCCCATGCATAACCTGCACAGCCTGATATTCAGCTCGGGATGTGCAGAGTCATGCATGCACAACCCCTACCTGCGCCTGCACAAAGTTACGCCAGGAAAAAATGGAACAAGTGAAGGCCACCCACAGGTGAGCTGCCGCATTGCAGGGCACAACACAGCAGCTGCCACCTGTGGGTGGCCACCTGAGTTCCTGCCGCACCTGGCGGCGCCTCCCCATGCCCCATGGGGGGCATCTGTAATCACACCCCCTCAAGTCCAATATCCCTGGTGGTCTAGTGGACCGCACTGAGCCCGATCGGCATCTATAATCGCACCCTCCAAGTCCAATATCCTGGTGGTCTAGTGGACCACACTGAGCCCAATCGAGGGCATCCAAAATCGCACCCCCAATTCAATATCCCTGGTGGTCTAGTGTACCCCCACCCCACTCCACCCACCCACTGAGCCCCACCACTCTGCTCCCCGCCAGCCAGTGTGGAGCACCCCACTCGCTGCCGCCTGCTGAGCTCGCTGACTGGGTCCGTTGGGTTGCACGCTCATTGCTTTCAGCATGAGCCGCGTAGCCGCGTAGCTCATTATAATATTTCAGTCCAGATATGTGAATTAATTCTTTCACATATCTGGACTGAGTATTGTATGGCTGCATGCCCATTGGCTTATGCTGTGAACACTGGTGCAGCCCTACCGAGCTGTCAGTCGGTGGGCGGCGGGCGCGGCGGTGGTGCTGCCACCCGCCGCTGACGGGGAGCGGGCGGGGCCCAGTGGGCGGGTGGGGTGGGGGTACACTAGACCACCAGGGATATTGGACTTGGGGTGCGATTATAGATGCCCGCGATCGGGCTCAGTGCGGTCCACTTGACCACCAGGATATTGGACGATTTTTCTTTATCTTACAGGACTTCCCGCGATCGGGCTGCAGGGCGTTGGTCCTCGACGACTCGCTGCCTGGCAGGGCACCAGGCTAAGTCGTCAGATCGCACACCTGCATGCTAATGGCATGCAAATGGGGGTCAGAATGAGATGCAAATGCCCCTGTGTGCCTTGCATAACTTATCCGCATTTGCATGTCCCTTTTAAATATCACAGGTGCTGTGCATGGTGCAATGGCACTTGCACCAGCGCATCTCTCCATGCTCCACTCTGGCCACTTGCGCTGAGGCAGTGCCACTGCGCCATGCACAGTGGTGGTAGGTGCGAGATTCAAAGCTGCTGCACCATACCATAGCGCAGTTCATGAATATCGCCCAGGCCACAACCCTGCACAACAAAGTTGAGCTGCGCCCAGGTTTGCGCCACAGCCTGGCGCAGTTTGAAAATCTGGGCCCATGTGAAGCTTCTTAGTCTCCCCTAGGACTAACAGGAATGAAGGACTTCACAGGAGGATAATGTGACACCAGGCAGGGCTGTCAGCTGCTGGTGATTCTTTTAAGGGGAATATGGATGTCAGGGGTGGCTCTGGGGGTTGGGGGGATGCTGAAGTCCCATAAAATTCATTTTTTTTCTTAAATTGTTCTGTTATTCTGGACCAGTAATAACATTTTCTATGAGCTGAGCCCCCTCCCCAGCTCTTTTGATCTAGCGCCTCACCTGGCAGATGTTCTGGGTCGCTCATTCTGAAAGCTCATGAAATGCTCTGTCAAATCAGATATCTGGTTTACCTGTGAGTATCAGCAGTTCAAAGACATCCCTGCATAAATCTTTCCTATCTTAAATTACTGCAACAGCCAGTAAGCTTGAGGCAGAAAGGGATGTCACATTTGAGCAAACTGTATGCTACTAAGCATAGATTGTTCAACAGTGACTTCACTGTCTCAAGGTTCTGCCAAATGGCAGCTGCCTTGATATGCTGTGAGCTGGGACAGGCTTAGATAGTATACCTCGAGATTGCTAATACCTACAGGTAAGATCAATACCTTGTTGGAAAGTGCTTTTCATAGGCTTTCAGACTTTGAGGGACACTGCACCCCAACTGTCCCTTTAATGAGGTGTTCCAGACAGTTTGCTTCATAAAACCTACAGGTGGCATTTTATTTATTTATTTAGCTTTTGTTGATCGAGTAAGGTACACTAGGCATATATACGCCTATTTTCAGGAACGACTCGGGAGAGAACAATACAATAATTTGTACAGATTTACAAGTAACAAGCAACACAAGAGAAATACAGTTTTACATATATCATAGGGTATCCAAAGAGGGGGTGAAGAGGTAGGCATTATTAGAGTGAATCTACAATGAAATTATTTGTACAGATTTAAAGCAACAGGCAGCATATCAAGAGTAATACAGTTTTATGTATATCTTTGGGTATCCAAAGAGTGGGTGAAGGGGTAGACATAATCAGTGAGCGTAATCACGCAGGTTAGGACAATACATAGTTACATGGGGTCACCAGGACTCAGTCTTATTCTGAAAATGTATTGAATTTCAGGAAATCTCATTCTATATTGCCAATGGCATTTGCTTTAAAATATGATATTTTTCTTTAGACTTGATCTGTCCTGCTGGTTATACCTGCCCCGGTGTAAAAAATCCTCTGCTTGAGGCATCTTCACAAGAACAGACAGTGATACCACAAGCTGAGGATTGTAACTTAATGGTATAGCAGCAGGAACAGATCAAGTCTCAGAGATAAAAGATTCTGCTTTCACAAAAAAAAGACTTTAATAATAAAAAGAGATGAAAGGTCCTGAAATTCAAATTTTGGGGGAATACCATGTGACTGAATTCTGCTGATGCTAGCTGTGTTTTTTTTTTTGTGGGAAACTGGAAAATCCCTTTAAAGTTAGCTTTTGTAGAATCTGCCATGCAGTTCATGTGAATTCCCATGAAAAGAAAAACAAATAATCATGCTTGCCCAATTTTCAAAAAAAAAATCTAGCATTGGATGTCATATATAATATGTAATACATGGGAGATACTTTTTGACCATAGGAACCATTACCATGTATTTCTCTGTATACCTCATTAATTACTATACCAATTAAAGCTGTATGCCTCCCAATTAAAACTGTACACCTTTTAATTAAAGCTGCATACTGTCACAACAAAACATGTATACCGTGAAAAAACACCCATAGACCAACATTATAACCAGCAAAACAAACAATTTAATTACTACTTTCCCGCACTCTCCTTCCAGGGGTGATGGACGCAGCAATTGTGACTGGACCTCCCTCTGACCATGCAGCAGTGGCGGTCTCAATTTCCTTCTCCTCCCTCCCTAAGAGGGGCAGTAGGTGGAAGATAAACAATCAGATTTTGCGAAACCCCAACACTGTTAAATATATCTCGACACAAATTGAAGAATTTATAGCCAATAACTTGAGAGACAATACTCGGCCCGATATGGTCTGGGGGGCTTTTATGAGGGGTATTTTAATTGGGCAGGCAGTTAAAAAGAAGAGAGAAAAGGAGCAAGTTATGTCTGACCTACTGGACTGGAAAAGATGCAGGGAGGCCAACATGTTCCCCCAATCCTCGGAAAATGATAAACTGGAGCTAGTTAAGTTGAGAGATCTGTACCGAAAATTACTAGGGGAGCAAGCTGAATTAGCACTAATTAAAACTAAAGCTAACTACCTAGATCAGGGGGAAAAGGCGGGTAGGCTCCTGGCGAGACGTATCAAACAGTTGGAATCCTCTCGAATAATCTCCGGGATTCAATCCAGGGAGGATGGTCAAGTTAAGACCACTCCCAGGGAGATAGCACAGGAATTCAGAAACTATTTTGAATCTCTGTATGCTGCCATGGTGACTCCCCTACCGAAAGGGAGATACTCGCCTTCTTGGAAGATCTGGAGCTTCCTTCACTGGCAGAACCCCAGCAGGCACAGTTGATGGCTGACATTACCCAAAACGAGATTGAACTGGTTATTCAGAGTCTCCCATTAGATAAAACACCGGGACCGGATGGATTCTCGTCTAACTTTTATAAAAAATTCTCTAAACAATTATCTCCACTATTGCTCATACTATTCCAGTATATTCTTAGCTGCCAGACGTTGGACCAGTCGCTTTTTGAAGCACTTATAGTTCTAATCCCAAAACCAGATAAACCCCCGGAACATCCAGCTAGTTATAGGCCTATCTCATTGCTTAATTATGATATCAAAATTTTAGTGATATTGCTAGCGGACCGAATAAATAGGGTGTTACCCAGACTTATCGGTGCAGAACAGGTCGGCTTTATGAGGGGCAGATCTGCTACTGATCACCTCAGAACGCTGGCTCACATCTTCTCAGTGTCCGAAGAGTGCAGTTCCACCATGGCCCTGGTCTCTTTGGACACCGAGAAGGCCTTTGATAGGGTCCATTGGGGATTCCTGCTAACCACAATGGGTAAGCTTGGATTTCCAGAGGTGTTCTTAAAATGGGCAGGTTCCCTTTACTCAAATCCTACAGCCAGGGTTATCTGCAATGGGACTACCTCAGACCCCTTTACCCTGTATGTGGGTACCAGGCAGGGATGCCCTTTATCCCCCCTTCTCTTTAATTTGTATTTGGAACCCCTCATTAGTAGTATAGTGCGTAACCAAGAAATAAACGGTATTGAAATCCTGGACAACGTTGTTAAAGTAACAGCATATGCAGATGATCTCCTGGTATATATCTCCAATCCGAGGATATCCATCCGAGCTTTACTGGAAGTTATTCGGGAATATAGTCGTCTGGCCAACTACAAATAAAATTTAGACAAATCCGTTGTATACCCCCTTAGTAAAAATCTTTTTAAACAAGAGATTACTGAGCTAGGCTTAGCCTGGAAATTGGATTCCATTAAGTATCTGCATGACACGAATACACCAGTTAAATCTGGATTCCCTGGTGCATACCATTGATTTAGATTTGAAAAGATGGGCGCAGCTTCCAATTTCTTTATGGGGAAGGATAAACCTAGTTAAGATGAATGTATTCCCCACCGGTTGTTTTATCCCCTTAGTATGTTAAATATTTGGCTACCACTCTCGTGGTTTAGAAAGCTCCTTGGGCTTATAGCCAATTTTGTGTGGGGGTATAAGAAAGCTAGGATGGCCTACCATGAGGTGGCTGCGCCTATGCCATTGGGGGGTTAAGGCTGCCACATTTTGCTCTCTATTTCTGGGCGGGTCACGTTAATAAATATCTTAGGTGGGTACAGGGTACGGATTTCCCAACCCAGCCATCATATGTACCTTTATGGCTACAAATTGAGTTAGCTCTCATTCAGAAATATGGTTTAGCACCAGAGACCCTGCTCTATCTTAATCTGAAACTCCTCCCCCCCCCTTAGAAACTCCCCATTAGGGATCTCTGTGAGGACCCACATGCAGCTTTGCTGCTTTGCAGCTTTTTAAAATATGATCATCTCGGGGATTGGTCACAACCTATCTGGGGCAACCCGCGTTTTCTACTCGACAACAAACCTCTTAGTTCCACTTGGTTGGCCCTGCCTGGTGTGTACCATTTAAAAGACCTTCTCACAGTCAATGGAAAGGTACTCTTCTCCTCGGAGATTCTGAATAAACTTGAATTGCCCACCACGGTGGTTTTTAAAGTGTATCAGCTTCGACACCTTTTACTCACCAAGATGGGCATGAGGACAATTCAGACTCCGAAAGTAGAATTTTACGAGTCCCTGGGGCCTCTAGTTGGCCTCTCTCATGTGGTCTCCAAAGTATACTCAGTACTATTTGGCTGGGCCTATTCTCAGAATCCGGCCCCATGCTCGTATTGGGGCTCGGTGTTCCCTAATGAGGAAATTAATTGGACTGCTCTCTGGCAAAACTGCAACAAATTTATCCTGCAGGACCAGCTAAGACTGATACAGTTTAAAATTCTCCATAACATCTACTACTGTCCGCAGAAGCTGGCGAGCTTAAATATGGTGGCGGATCCTATATGTAACAGGTGTCATTCAGGGGTTGGGGATCTGATGTACATCTTCTGGAACTGTCTGAAGATAACCCCGCTTTGGACAGCTATTAAAAACAGAGTGGACCCAATGCTGGGCCTGGAGGACCTTTTCACTCCCGAAATATGCTTATTGGGGGATGTTTCTAGTATCCCCGTCAGGAATAGGAGGTTTCATATGGCTCTAATTGCGGCTACTCTTAAAAAAGTTGTTCTTAGACATTGGAAAGATTCTGTCGTGATCAGTTATACGGAATGGCTGGAGGAATTACTTGCCAGCTTGAGGGTTGAAAGAATGATAGCCATCCTTGAAAACAAACTCCCTAGGTTTGATAAGATCTGGGGTCCCTTTTACACTACTTACTCACTATAGGGTCTATTGATCCCTTGCTGACTGATGGGAGCAGCTTAGCTTGTCTTGCGCTTGGGAGGTGGGGTGGGGAGCGGGGATGGGAGGGAGGGGTTCTTGGGGGCATTGCAGAGGATGGATCCTATTACCAGTTGTAATATGCATGATTGTGTACTCATATGCTTGTGCTTGTTGTCCATGGATGCATTCTCTGTAACTAAAAATGGAATAAAGATTTAATGGAAAAAAAAAAAAAACAATTTAATGATCAATTAAACAAATTACATATATACATACATAGTTGCCAGCAGATTAGGCCTAATGGTCTATCTTGTCTGCCCATCGCAGCTCACTGACAGTGCACAGTAGCTGACCTACCTCCCCCTTTATTTCACCCCCCACCGACATCCCCACCCTGTACACCCTTGGCGATCACCATACCCCAACCCGTACCTTGCCCGTGTGCCTATCCTAACCCCTCTTGAAATCTCCCACAGTTCCCAGTTTAACCAGATCATCCAGCAATGCATTCCAGGTTGCCACCACCCTCTCTGTGAAATAATGCTTCCTCGCCTCCCTTCTGTATCGCCCCTCTTTGAATTTTAGACTATGGCCCCTCGTTGTCCCTTCCCTCCATCAAATTGAGCAGCCCCTCCCTGTTCCCTCTGTTGAACCCCTTCAGGTATTTGAAGGTCTCTATCATAGCCCCCATCCCTTCTGTCCTCCAGAGAGTACATGTTCAATTCTCTAAGTCTGTCCTCATATGATAACCCCTCCAGGCCACTAATCATCCTCGTCGCCCTTCTGTGGACTCTATCTAGCAGTGAAATGTCCTTTTTTAGGTGGGGCACCAGAACTTCTCACAGTACTCCAGATGTGGCCTCACCAGTGAGGTTTACAGAGGAAATGTAACTTCCCTTCTCCTAGACGATATCCCCCTGGCAATACACCCAAGCATTTTGTTTGCCATCGCCGCTGCTCTCCTGCACTGCTCTGAATGGTTCCCTTTAGCATCAATCATTACATCCAGGTCCTTTACCATCATCATCAGATGAGAAGGGGAAGGGACATGAGAAGGCATAGACTGAGAGATTTGAGGGGGAAAGATTCAAGAGGGAGATGAGGAGACATTTTTTCACAGAAAGAGTGGTGGATAAATGGAACACCTTACCAGACGAGATAGTGTCCTGTAAGATGGTGGGCCGTTTCAAGATGGGTTGGATCAGGGTAAGGGTAAGGGATACTGGGAAGGGGGGCAGGAAGGGCAGCTGCGTGATGAGGGGCTAGCTACACAGCAGACTCGATAGACCATGAGGTCTGTTTCTGCTGGCAATTTTGTATGTTCATATGTTTGTATCATTGCGACAGTCAGCTGTACCCCCCAAATTGGTAGGTAAACCCAACACATAGATGTCAAACACTGCATTTGTGCATGTTAAACCCCAACTACCATGTGCAGGCCCAGGTTTCTAGCCTCTCCAGGTCCTCTTGTAGTGTCCTTCTGCTCTTCTCACTATCTACCACCACCCTCAATTTAGCATTATCAGCAAATAGACTCATTTTACTACCAACCCCCTCCATGATGTCCGCAATGAACATACTAAAAAGGATAGGGCCCAGATATGAGCCTTGTGGGACCCCGCTGATGACCTCTCTGGGTGTCGAGGCTTCACCCCCTACAACCACCCTCTGCTGTCTATTCCTAAGTCAATTTGCTACCCACCCCACCCGCTTATCTCCCACCCCCAGTTCCCTCAATTTCCAAATTAGTCTTCCATGTGGGACCGAATCGAAAACCTTGCTGAAGTCCAGGTACAGGACATCAACTGACTTTCATCCATCCAGGACCGTATCATCCAGTTGAAAAATTTGACCAGGTTTGTTTGACACGATTTCCCCCAGACAAACCCACACTGGTTTTCATCCCAAAAACCTTTTTCCTCCTGAAACTCCACCATCCATTCTTTTAGGATGGCCTCCATCATTTTCCCCACTATGGATGTCAGGCTGTAGTTCCTCGGATCATCCCGAGGTCCACTCTCATGGAGGGGTACAACATGGGCCACCCTCCAGGCTAGAGGGACCTATCCTGATTGGAGGGAGGAATTGAATAGTTCCATCAATGGAGCCACCAAGACATCTGCCAGTTCCTTCAGAACCCTCAGGTGGCTGCCGTCTGGCCCTGGACCTTCATCCGTATTCAAGGACATGACAGCCTCCCTCACCCTCCCTACTGGGATTTCCGCATCTGCAAGAGTTCTCCTCCCATGCTCACTTTGCCCCCCCCCAAGGCAATGGCCCATCCCTTTCCCTAGTGAAGACCGAGCTGAAATACTTGTTTAACACTTCAGCCTGCTCCATCCCCCCTCCACCCATCCCTTCCCCTTCCTCAGCTTCCTTATCTGCCCCCTTCCTCTGCTTCCTGATATATCTAAAGAATTCCTTCTCCCCATCTCTGATCCCACTTTCTAATCAAAGTTCTTTATCTGCCTTGGCCTTTCTAACCTTTCTGCTAACCTCTCTGGAAATCCTATGATATTCCTCAAGGTCTGCCTTGCTACAGGAGCATTTGTACTTTCTAAAGGCCAACCTCTTTTTCCTCACATCCTCTTGAACTTCCCTTGTCCACCACCAAGGCTTCCTGGCTATCTTGTTTTGTACCCTGGTGCAGGTTTTTGTGTCCTCCAGGATGCCCTGCTTCACGGGAAGGAGACAGAGGGCCAGCGTGAGCGGGATGCTATCAGACTTGACAGAGGTTATGAACTGGATGCCCCAGGGATCAGAGCTGGGCCCATGCCTTTTTTAATATTTATGTATCATCCCTGCAACATGAACACCAGTGTGTATGGTTGACAAAGTTTGCCGATGATTGTAGAGTAGGGGCAAGCATTCAGAATGCTGCAGACACAATAGTACTTCAGAACGCACTAAACCACATCTATGGGTGGTGTAATAAGCATAAATTACACCTCAACACTGAGAAATGTACTATTATGCACGTAGGGAAAAATAATTTAAAACACACATACTATCTGGGCAATAATACTCTTAAAGAAGTAACCAAGAAAAAAGACTTGGGAATTACGATAACGAATGACTTGCAATTCAAGATATACTGTAGAAATGTTAGCAAAAAGGCCAGTGGAGTGCTAAATTGTATTCTGAAGCATATTTCTAGCAGAAGGCAGGAGGTGATTATTTATTTATTTAAGAGTTTCACCAGGAAGGCATACTGAGCAGAGTACCGCTCAATTCCAGGTGCGTCCTAGGGGAAGGGGGGAGAGAACAAGTACAGCATTGACAGACATGCATTACAGTGCAGATAGTGTACAGTTCAGAGCATAACAGGAGTAAACAGTATAACATATCTTGTAACCTCGGTGCCTAGGACACCAACTAACATAGTATCAACTACTAACAGTTCCAAGGGCCCATAGTCCTGCTGTGCAACTTGAGTAGAAATAGTGACTCTGGATGAGCATTTCGCGATTACTTCTGCACAACAGGCCAGATTTCTTCTGGCAGTGGGCTAGGGCCTGGGGCTTGGCTGGAAGAGATGGTAAAGTTAAGGGTGGGGGGGGATAAATGGCATTACTGTGGAGAGGATTGCAATAGCGGAGGGGGGGGAATGTGACTTGAGGAGCTGGTTTAACCACTGGGGGTTGTCAGTGTGCCTAATGTCGACCAGCAAGGAGTTCCACAGTTTAGGCATGCAGTAGTTTAAAGCAACCTGGCCTTTGGATATGGTCATGAGTGGGACATGCAACAACTGGGAGTCAGTGTTCTGAGGGAATATGCCAAAGGGGGTTGAACTGCGAAGGCAGGCTCTAGGTAGGGGGGGGAGGGACTGCATCCAGAATTTTGCCGTTAACCTTGCACAGTGGGTAAGTTTCTGATCCTGTAGCGAGGGGAGGTCAAGCATCTTGTAGAGGTCACAGTAGTGCACAGAAGGAGTGCAATCCAACTCAAATCGACAGAAGGAGTGGAAGAGGGGGTCGAGTCTTGCGAGGGTGGACTTGGGGGCGGCACTGTAAACTACGTTGCCGTAGTCAACTATAGATAGGATCATTTGTTGTAGGATTGCTTTGCAGGTTGCCAGGGGTAAACAGCCCTTGTTACGATAAACAGTGCCCAGCTTGGGGAGAAGTTTCTTGTGTATTGAGTCGATATGAACTGAGAAGTCAAGGTGCTGGTCGAGCCAGATTTCAAGGTACCGGAAGGAGGTACTTGCCTCCAAAGGAGTCCCGTCGATATGATAGGTGGGGGTTGTGGGGAGCTGGGCGAGCCTCTGTCTAGTGCCGAAGGTTAGGGAGATAGTTTTTTTGGGATTGAGAAAGAGCTGGTTAGCCCTGAACCAGAGCTGCACAGCATTGAAGTCCTCCTGAAGTCTAGAGGCCACTTCAGAGAGTGAGGGACCTGACTTAAAAAGGGCTGTGTCATCGGCGTACTTTTGAATGGCTGTGTTTTGGCACATGGAGGGCAGGTCATTCAAGAAAATGGAGAACAGGATCGGGTCAAGTACTGAGCCTTGGGGGACCCCTGAGGTTACAGGGAGGGGAGCAGAGGTATGATGACCGATTCTCACAGATTGGGATCTGCCTGTTAACTAGGAGTTGAACCTATAGGTTCAGATAGTCGAGAGACCTGCCTCAGTGAGTTTGGATAACAGAAGGGTGTGGGAGACGGTGTTGAATGCCTTGGCAAGGTCGACAAAAATAGCTGAGGTAACGTACCCATGATCCATACCTGTGATGACGGTGTCGGTGAGCCTGAGAAGGGAGGTGATGGTGGGATGCTTCTTCCTGAATCCTCGCTTGATAGGGTGTGAAGAAGGAAGAGGCGTCGAGATAAGTGGAGGTTCTTCTAGCGACGTCTTGGTTTTGGCCAGGATAGGGAGTAGGAGATAGGGCAGTAGTTGCACAGAGTAGAGGGGTCACCCCCTTTTGGGAGTGGGATAACAGTTGCACTTTTCCATTTGGATGGTACTGTAGCAAGCGAGAAAGAGAGATTGAGAAGTGCGGACAGTGGGGAGGCAATGGCAGGGGCAGATAGGTAAAGCATTTTGGAGTCGAGGCCCAAGGGACATTTACCTTTACTGGGGTTAAGTGCCCGTATGGCTTTTAGTACATCAGTAGGTGAGATCATGCGAAAGGCGAAGCCCTGCAGGGTGAGTGGGTTGGGAGTGGGTGTGCTTGAGTGAGATTGGGGGAGTGAGGATAGGAGAGGCCGCGCAGCTGGTGAAAAAGGAGTTGAAAGCCAAGGCTACATTGCCTGGGTCAGTGATGGTGGAGCCGTCAATATTTAGGGCTGGGGTAGGAGGCTGGGCCGGGGGGGGGGAGGGAGGTGAGAAGCAATTTGATTGATTTCCAGAATTTTGCAGGTTGGTTTAGGTTAGAATGGAAAGAGGCCTTGAAATAGCTTGCTTTGGCCTGATGTAGGAGCCTAGTGCAGTAGTTGCAGAGAGCTCGGTAGAACTGGAGAGCTTCCAGGGTATTGGATGCCTTATAGGCTTTTCATGCTTGGTCCCTGGCATGTAGTTGGTCGATAATATTGGCTGTGACCCAGGGTAGGTGGGCACCCCTGACACGGGTCCTTCTTAGTGGCACATGATGGTTCCATACAGCGAGGATGTTAGATTTGAAAAGGTCAAAGGCAGCGTCTATGGAGGGGGCCCGAGGGATGAAGGACTAGTCCAAGTTGGTCAGATTGTATAGTAGAGCTGAGAGATCAAGGGATTTGTATGACCTAGTGAGCAGTATACGGGGGAGGGAAGGGGAGGAGCTTTGGGCCTGAAAATTCTCCTTACCACGTAGATCGGGTTGTGGTTACTTAGTGAGTCGGGAAGGAGACCTGAGTCGAGAATACAGTGTGGTTGAGAGCTAAGGGCCCTGTCTCGTAGGGAGTGCTAGTAATGCGCTTTTCAAAATACCAAAGCGCAAATACATAACAAAATTAACATATATCAACAATAAATACAAATATAAAAACAATTAAAAGGCAACAGGATAAACTTATTCAAAAGCTAATACGAATAAGTAGCTCTTCAATGAGGTTTTAAATGACTCTGTGGATGGGCACTCTCTAATCCGACGAGGTAGAGAATTCCACAGGGTTGGGGCCACAAAAGAAAAAGCTCTGGCCCTAGATGACTGAAGACAAACCCTGGGAATCTCTAGCAATCCCCTCGTCGGTGGAACGGAGTGGGCAGAGAGGGTGGTAGGGCTGAAGGAGATCTTGCAAGTAGTCCAGTCCATGTAGGGTCTTATAGGTCAGCAACGCGACCTTGAAGGTGATCCTCCATTGCACTGGCAGCCAGTGCAGTTCGCGCAGCACAGGTGTGATATGGCAAGTTCTTGGTAGCCCGGTCAACAACCTGGCTGCAGCGTTCTGCACCAGCTGCAGGTGATGGCGATCCACCCCCGGCAACCCTAGATATAGAGCATTACAGTAATCAAGACTCGAAGAAACAAAGGCGTGACCCAACACGGGAAGGTCGTCGTGTGGAACAAGGTGTTTTATCTGGGCTATATTCCTCAGGTGGTAAAGGAAGACTTGACAAAGGCTGACACCTGTGTCTTAAGCGTCAGCTCGCTGTCAAGTATTATGCCCAGATTCCGCACCTGTTCAGAGGGTCTCAACTGGTTACTCCCTAACACAAGGCCAGAGGGGGAGACCCAGGAGTCAACTTCTCTGCACGGTGACCTGGGTCAGCAGTGCTCTGCCGATGGAAATTGTCCGGGCCTGAAAAGGTGCCAAGATTCAAAGTCTTCTGTTTCACTCAGTTGGCAGTAGGCAGAACTCTGGATAGAATGGCAGCAGCGCGCGGTGTATCTTACCTGTGGATGCCTGCAGAACTGTGGGGGTTCGGCTTGGGGAAGGGCAGGACCAGCGAGGCCCTCACGACCTCCTCACGGACACTGTGTATGCCCGTAGAACTGTGGGGGTTCAGCTTGCGGGGGGTCAGTACCAGCGAGGCCCTCACGACCTCTTCACTGCCCTTGTATGGGTCTTTGGTTAGACCATTGCTGGTGTATGGAGCGCAGGTTTGGTCACCATACAAAACAACAGAAAAGGACATGTTGGAGAAAGTTCCGAGGAAAGTCACATGTGCCATTGAGGGGCAAAAGGGGAAGGATTACCAGGCTAGATTATTAGACTTGGATCTTTTTACGCTGGAGTACAGAAGGGCCAGAGGTGACATGTGTCTGCTTTTTTAAGTCATTTACTGATGATGATTTATGGGATAGCTTAGGTTTAAGATTAGGAGAGCAGATGTACAACACTAGAGCTCATCCACTACAGCTAGAAGGAGAGCAGTATAAAACCAGTAGGAGATTAAACTGGTTTACCCAAAGAGTGATACAAACCTGGAATAATCTACCACTGGAGACAATAGGAAGTACGTCCATTGATAACTTTAAATTAAATTTAGATAATCTATATAAACAGGGATATCTTACCTTGTAGTCATAAAGTGAGCATTATGGATGAAAATCTGTCTAGCTCTGAAAAAACTTATGAAATTTATGGCACAGTAAGTGAGTACGTACAGTTTAAAATGCAGAGAAAGGAAGTAGATCAACGGAATATGATGAGCACAGTTGATACAGACAAAGTGCAAGAAATACAATTGATCTCAACAGGAATACAATAGGTACGGGAATACACTAATACAATGGATATAAAGGGCAGGATTCACAAAGCAGATGCGCTGGGCGCAAATGAAATGCACCATCCTCAGACAGTGTGATTCATAGAAAGATGCACCACAAGATGCACTGTGTGCATCCCCATTGTGAATCATGCAAGTGCAGCATGGCGCAATGTGAGATGCCCCAGCCCAACAGGGATGCGCCAAAGCACCCAGGGCAGCATAACAGTGAATATGGAGCTAGTAAGCAAGGGACAAAGAAGCAACAGGGAAACTGCAGTACACAAAGGATGCAGGGAAACACACTGGCAGGGACTGGCCAGAGTGCCAAAGGGCACAAGAGTGGCCACAGCAGAAGAGGTGCACAGACAGAGCACACAGTAGAACACCTGGAAACACCACACACACCCCACGCAGGAGCCCAACAGGCACAGATGCCATGCCCAGGGGTGCCTGTTAAGGTGTGCCACAACTGCAGAGGGGCACCATGCAGCATGGAAGAGTTTCCAGGACATGGCCTGGTGCACAGGAACCCATTGGTGTGGACAATGGAGATGCCACACAGGGGCACACAGGTGGACAGGTACAACTTTGGACAGGCCAAATGCCATGCTCCGCACAGGTGTAACATGCCCACAAGCAATGTGGACTGCAAGCAGAGCCACACAACAACAGGGCACCAGCCCAACAGATCCAGCCCACATGCAGCACACTCAGATCAGGGGTACTGAGAAAGGCAGCATGCCTTGATGCCCACCCACATGCCACAGGTAACAAGGAGGGCACACAGTGAGGCTGCCATGATGGGGGGACAGGATGCGTGTGTGCGCAGTCCCACAGGTGCACACATGTGGATGGGAACAAAGGGACATTGGACAGCAGCAAGCAAAACAGACAACATGCACAAGGTACAGTGAATGACCACAGACACCAGTTGCAGTAGAAAAAGGTTTAGTAATATTCAACTTAAGACACAAAACTATTTACAATAACAACAGGTTTTAGGAACAGGGAAGCTGAGGTGTGGGGATCTGTACAGGAACAACAACGATAAACAGGATGGTGATGGTGTGTGGGGGGGCAGGGGACAGCAACAGACAATGTGGATGGGCAAGGATTGCGGGGTAGAACATCAAGGGGCTATATACATAGGTTCATGTCCCTAATGTGTGGGATGTACCGCAGCACGACACCCACACCATGACCCCTGGCACTCAGCACTCTGATCAACATGGTCAATGCCTGCAGGAGCTATCCTTGGCACCTGTAGAGTGGCTGTAATGTCCTCCGCATTGCCCTCTGGAGCTGGATCCCTGCTAGCTGCAGAACACCCTGACACCTCAGTTGATTGTGCACATGTGGCCGTACTCCCATTGGATCTACAGTGGGGGACACAGAGAACAGGTACTAAGTGCCATGTTCCACACTGGGCCCCCTCCACCCACCATGCGAGTGTGCAGGAGGCATTCACCACAGCAATGGCTGACAGCCTGCCAGGCACACCGCACGCCAGCAACAGACTGGCACACAGTGCCACACTGTGACCATGCAATGGTACTGAGCCAGCACATGGCCCACATGTGCATGTAGAAGTAGGCACAGAGGGGCATGAAGCCATACCCCACACAGCATGTGCAGATGCCAGCATGCAGCACAGGCATGCAGGCCCTGTCTGAACACCACTGGTGCACCACAAGGTGCCCACAGTCTGCATCAGATTCGCACAAGTGGGACGGACAAACAGGGGCCAGTTGCACTGTGGCCAAAGCGCATGCCACCATGCCCACATCCCATGTGAGTGTGCAACCAGCAGCACACAGACATGCACAAGGGACTGGCAATGGCCTGCAGAGTGCACCACCCCCCCGAACACACAGAGGAAGCACAAGACAGACACTCCCTTGCACCAGCACGTCCTTGTCCATGGACTACAACACCATCCCTATTGCGCCTAGCCTCCACTGCAGTTGCGGCCCTGCGAGAGGAACAAAAGCATAGAGCACCATGAAGAGATGTGAGGTGTGTCAATCCCCCCACCACAGCCCCCAGCAACCACACCAGTGCCACCATGCAGTGATGGTACCACCACCACAGTGCCCCATATAAGGTGCCCCTGACAGCGTGCAGCAACACATAGCACCCCAACCTGTGCCCACCATGTGAGTGTGCAGCTGGACGTGTGCCATGCCAACGGCCATACCACACTGCACATGTCACAGTGGTCATGCACCCCTCACTCATGCACCATGCTGCACACGGCCACCCCTTGTGGGCATGCCAGCACACCACACATTGAGGGTGCTCCGCAGTCCACACTTGTATGTGTGAAGGTGTGTGTGGGGGAGTGTGCAGTGTGTCAGGCCACCCCCCCGGTCATTATACCCCAGCCTGCCTGTGTATCTGTAGTGTGCTATAGCTTACCTGGGCATGGCACTGCACCCCTGCATGCACATTCCTGTAGGTTTCTGAGCCTGTCTGGATCCCTGCACTGCAGATCACCATAACGGTGCCTGCATTGTTTGCCAGTGCGGGCAACCCCTGTGTGGCGCACCAGTCGCTCAGCTATCCTGGTACACACCTCTGAGCAGGGCTCTGTGAGGTCAGCTGACCCAAACAGCTGTGATTTCACCTGCAGCACTAGTGCCACATGGTTGATGAGCTCAACATCTACCCAGTTAATCGCCCTGGGCCCTTGCCTCCGTGCACATGGCATGTTCCTTGTCAGTGTTCCCTGATCAAGTGTGCAACTGAGCAGGCTGCTGGTGTGCAATGGCATATTCATGATTGGACATCGTTCACTGCATCATGCAACACAGTACTGTGGTGTGTTAATGTGCAATTGCAACCAACAGCGCATGACCACATCTGCGCAGAGCACTGCACATGGGTGGGAACACAGGGTTTAAATGGGACATGATGGGTCATGCATGCACATTCCACATGGATCCGCCATATTGTGAGTGGAAAGCAATGCCAGACACAGTACACTATCACTGCGCACAAGCACTGTGAACAACAGGTGCACATTGATGCACTGTCATGTTGCAGCGTGATACTCACACACAGCGAGACTGGCGGCTCAGCGTCAATCGAGCCAGTGGACATGGATGCGCACACGCAGGTGATCGCGTAGACAGGAACACAGGACCGTTTGTGCTATGCCTGTCATGCCACTAACATGGCATCATGTATGCATGGAATTGCACCGTAACAATCGCGCTGCATTCAGGAAATGCCCCATGTCCGTGCTCTTGCACGTGGAATGCGCTGTAGGGGGATGCACTCAATGCAGCAGTTGCACTTTGCTGATTGGAATGAGCTGAGGGCAATTATGCTATTCACAGACAATGCTCCCAGATCAGCTCATTGCCAGATTCAGGGGCATCTCACCTGTTTAGCATCTCATTACAGATGCTCCCAATCTAATTTGCATGCCGAGCCATAAATGCTCCTGAATGCGCCTCCACAGAACTCAGGTGACCGACAGGAATTGCATCCTTGAAGATAAGTCTGTTTATATTCTGCCATAGTCATTGTGACAACACAAGATAACAGTGTGTGTTGCAGGGCATTCAGCCATAACCCTCAACTGTTCCTGTTCAACAGGCACGTCCCTGGGGGTGCCCCACAGTGTCCCACTGTTCCAACTACATGTAGAGTGGGGGGGGCTGTTGTTGGTGTGGCAGGTAGCATGGTACAACTGACTGCCAGACATGTGTGTTGCAGGCCAGCCCACTATCCAGTGGTACATGGCACACAATGCCAGACATGCCTGTAGGACATGTTAGCTACGTGTACCATTGCTACATATCTGCACCTGACACTGGCCAGCTGTCCCTGACCATGCTATGTCTTGTTCCAGATATGCACTGCAAGCAGGTGAAAAGTTTGCAGACAGGGTGCTATGGCTCTGCAGCAGCCAGACACTGTGCCTGCACACATACAGAGTGTCGTGTCATGTGCTAATGCCTGCGTATTCTCACCCACAGAAACCAACATGTCCGGAAAGGAGGCAGCTGCGGGACGTAGACATACCAACTTCACCACAGAGTAGGACAGGGTGCTGATTGAGGCATACCTCATCAGCAAGGACATCCTGGCTGGCAGGGGTGGCAGCTGACAGCTGAGGGATGAGGGTTGGGAGGCTGTGGTGAGGTACGTCAACGCTGTTGGGAAGTTCAACAGAACACCCCAGGAGTGCAGAAAGCACCTGAATGATGAGAAGACGTGGGTCAAGGAGAAGGTAGTGTACATAGAGGCCTCCCTGCATTGGACAGGGGTTGATCCACAGATAGGTGTGTGCCTCACACCCATGGAGGAGCTGCTGGTGGCCAGCATGGGCTGGGTGGCTATGCAGGGTGTACCAGGAGGTGGCTTTCAGAAGGGTGGCAGTCCATAGCAGCACTGTAAGTATACATGATCAGGGATCTGTGCCTGTCCCTGTGTGTGTGCCATGGGTACCTTGACAGCCACACTGTGTGTCACTATTTGACCATGTGCCTGTGTGCACCAATCATGGGTCTGTACGCCCCAGCTGTGTACCGTGTTGCACATTCGCATGACAGGCTGGACATGTGCAGGCTGGGGGGGCACCCGTGGTGTGTAGGTATGCTGCACCTCAGTGATGTCATCCCTGTGGGTGGTGTCCAGGGTGTTGTGCCAGTCACATGCATGTCCAAGGGGGCATGGACAGGCACTGGTGCAGTCCGGCTATAGCCGGTGCCTGGCCACATCAGCGGATCAGTTGTTGACTGTCACACACATGGCATATCAGGTGCACCAGTGGCACACGTGCATGCCCACCTGTACAAGCCTGTCTGAACACAACTGTTACAAGTCTGTAACCATGTGTGCCTTCTTTCTGTTACAGCTCCATTACACCTCATGGGTGCTGCCATGGCAGGCAAACCCCAGGATGACCTTGCAGAGGATGTTGCTAGGTCAGCACACCAGGATGCATCCAGGGCTGTGGATGATGCAGTGCTGAGCCCTTCCAATGCCACAGCAGCCCTGGATGCATTGCTGGTGGTGGCAGGACCATCAAACCACTTGGTGACCAGTGCCATGTCTGGTGGCCATGACTGCTCATGGCTGCTCAGCTTTCTGGGAATGGCTAAAGTTGACCAAGGGGACAGGGTGGACATTGTGGATGCCCTGTTGGTGCTGGCAGCCGGTACACACGTGGCGTACAGTGAAGATGATGTAGATACAGACGCCACTCAACTTTGGGGTGACATGGCCAACAGTGGAATGAATGACGCACAGGTGAATGCATGGATGGTACCATCCGGCGATTGTAGTCCTGTGGCCCCTGGCGCACCTGCAGGACCTGCACAGCCACCCATGGTGGCTGCTGCTGTGGGCTCTGTGCCTGGCGCTGCTGTGGGGACGGAGACCGCCGGCACGGGTCAGCAGGGCACTATGGTACCGCAGCAGGCGGAGGTGGACCGTGATACAGCTGTTCCTGGATGTGCAGTGGTTGACCAAGCCCATTCCCCACCCATTCAGTGTCCTGATGTGGTGCGTCCACCTACAGTGGATGTGTTATTGTTGGCCAGCACCCAACCTGCCCGTCAGCGCCGTCCCCGTGAACTGTTGCCTGCCAATGAGGCTGAGGGCTATGCATGCCTCCTGCGGGACATCGTGGAGGGGCAGGCATCCCTACTGGCAGAGATCAGAGGCCTTCAGACACTGATGGCCATAGAACATGAGTCTGTGGCCATGTGGCATGCCCAGATGTTGGCAGAGGCTCGCCTAAGGCGGGTGGGCATGACCGCAGCTCTGGAGTGGATTGCACATGCTGCCAAGGTGATGTGTGCAAACAGTGTGCCAAGTGGCCACCAGGCCTCCAGCCGCAGCCCCAGGAATGCCTCCCACATGCCCACATCACAGCATCAGGTGGACCCATTGCTGCTGACACTGTAACCACACATCACCACCCCATCAACCCAGTATCCAACAGGAATCGCTGGGATGGCACGCCAGTGAGCACCCTTTCACGGTCTCGCTGCAGTACCCTTCCAGGGGTGGTGGCCACACCCCCTGTGGCCAGTGGTGCTGACTCAGTGACCATCAGGCATGGGCTTGGCTGCCCACATGTCCATGGCAGCTGTGGTGCATCTCACTGACACCTGGGTGACAGCTGACATGACCCCTGTCACCTGCACCCTTTGCCACCCACACACCAGGCTATCTGTGCCTGGGACGGCATGGGTGGCATGCATCTGCCGCAGTGCGGTGTCTGTGTGGGTCACCTGTGCATTGCAGTAAGCATGTCCAGGGTTCCCGTTATTGTGTTGTGTGGCATGGCCATGATGAGTGCAGTCCTGTGTCTGCTGTGCATGTGTGCCAGCAGCGGTACACTGATCCATGTCATACCCAGCATATACACCGTGCCCCCTGGCCATGCGTGTCCTGCTGTGCATGTGTGTGTGCAGCATTGTTGACACACACAGTTGAGCTACTCAGTGGCAGTGTTGCCGTTGATTGCTCTGTCTTGTGGTTGTGGGTGTTTGCATGTGTGTGGGACTGTGGGGGTGTTGGGGGGGCTGCCATGTTTAACCCACCGGTGGTACTCAGCAGCAGTCTCTGGAGTGCTCTTCAACAATGGTGTCCCTGTGCCACTGGGACCTGGGGACCTGGTGACCAGGCGGGGGTCTCTTTCCACCATTGGTGATCCACCATGTTGCCCCTGGCCTGTTGCACCCTCATCCTCCCCCTCCTCCTCCTCCTCCTCATCCCCAGAACTGTCGCCCTTCTCAGCCTGGACAGCTATTCTGTGGTCAATGGCCATGTTGTGCAGCATATAACAGGCCAGGAATATGCCACAGGCCTTCTCTGGACTATATTGTAGGGCACCAGCCGACCTATCCAGGCACCCAAAGTGCATCTTCAACACGCCGAATACACACTCGATGACAGCACATGTAGCAATGTGTTCCTTGTTGTAGCGCTCTTCTGTCTCCATCCCAGGTTTGCGTAAGGGTGTGAGAAGCCAGGGTCAGAGGGGATATGCTGCATCACCTGTGGGGAGAAAGGGCAGTTTGTTACACCTTTGCATACCTGTGCATTTTGTCTTAGACCCCCCCATCCACCATGACACAGTGCTTTGTTTCACGACTGTCCACCCCTGTCCCTATGGCAACTCTCCCAGTGCATCTCCATCCCCCTCACACCTGCAACAGCCTGCCCTGGCTGCACACATCTGATTTGTACCTGCCCGTGCATGCAGCCATGGCTGCCCACATCTGTTCCATTTGGCATTGCCTGCCCTCCATTGCCCAGCGGTCACCCATGCATGGCTGCATGTGATGTGTTCTGCCCTGCCACTCATGCCTGCTATTGTGCTTCATCCCATCTCCCATGCTGCACTGTTTTGCTGCACTGTCCCCCTTGTTATGTGCACAGTTTCCTTGGTGTGACCACCTCCATTGTCCCACCTGTGAAACTCCCCCTGCACAGTCCCTTCTGTGGCCTACACACATCTGCTCCCTCTCCCATTGTTTGTTGCCCCATGGTGCCCCTGTTCATGGGCATTCATGCATGCCCCACCCACCTACTAGGTGGCCGCTGGGTATGTTCCCTGTCTCAAACAAGTGGCACAGGGTGGATTGGTGCCATATAAAGGCATTGTGTGTACTCTCAGTGTGTGTGGCGCAGACATTGCTGATGCGCCCAGTGGCGTTGCACACCACCTGGCAGTTGACAGAGTGGTAGCCCTTGTTGTTTACATATGTCATGGCATCCCTGCCAGGTAGTGCACGGATTGCCACATGGGAGCAGTCAGTGGCTCCTGTGATGCCTGGCATACATGCCACCCTGCAGAACTGCTGCATGGCTTCTGTCCACTCAGCCTGTGTGCTTGGGAAATGGATAAATTCTGAAGCATGTGGGAGCAATGCGGTGAGGAATTGTGTGAGGAGACTGGACATGGATGGCTGGGATATACTGATGGTGTCTCCAGCTGGCCTCTGGAAGGTTCCCGTGGTGAGCAGGCACATTGCTGTTGTTACCTTGGTCTCCACTGATATGGCATGACCCCTTCCAGTAGGTGCCTGCATTTCGTCATGGCACAGCTCACAGAGTTGCCTCAGAATTGCCCTGTTCAGGTGGTATCAGCAGAATGTTTTGGTGTCCATCAGCTGTTCAAACATTAGTCTGGCACGATACCGCCATGGGGCTGGTCACCTATGGTGCCTTCGGCCACCATGTTGCTGGTTCGCCCATCTCCTTATCCCTATTAACATTCCCACCATCATGAAGGGTGCTCCATCCATGTTTTGTTTTCAACTGCTGTACTCCTACTTGCTGCTGCTATCCTGCGGTCAGCCTGCTGGGGGCTTGCACTTAAGTCTACTCCTTTTATACTTACAGTATCTCCTAATGGCACATTTTGTGCTTGCGCCAGGATTGCTCCATACTTGCACATTAATTTTGCTCTGTGAATGGTTCTGCGCTGTAAATGCAGTAGCACGCCCCCTCTGGATGTGCTGCATATCATTATATTTGTGCTCCGGCACATCCTGTGAGGTGCAGCACATCTGGGTTGCACCGGGGCATCTGTGCTCTCTCTGAATGCTGCCATGGTGCATCTCCCTGTTGCGCTGGCGCATCTCAGTTGCACCCAGCTCATCTGCTTTTTGAATCCTGCCCAGTAGGTACAATCAATACGAAAGTGCAAGTGTAATAAATATGAGGTACAGCCAGGTGATTTGAGAAGTTCAGCTAGGAACAGAGGGGATTCATGGGCATTGGTGGGGGCGAAGGACTTTCAACCAAGGGGTCACACTGCTGGGCAATTCCAGTAATCAGGCTTTAAAGTGAGACTTGAAGGAGAAGTGAGAGTCAAGGTATCAGAGGGAGGCTGGTAGTTTGTTCCAGAGCCTGGGAGCAGTGACAGACATGACATTGCTACCCAGGAAATTGGAGGTCCGAGGGACTTCCAGCAGTGGTACTGTGGCTCATCGGAGGCAGTGGGAAGAAATCTTATGTTTGATCAGCGAGGAGTACAGGGAAAAGTTATTGCTTCTGAGGGCATTGTCAATGATGCACCTGAGGGTGTAGTTGTGTCTGGCTTGTAAGGGGAGCCAGTCTAGGATTGGTATAAGGTGTAGTGGTGCGTGGAGCAAGGTGCCATTAGCACAAACCTACAAATGTTATTATAAGCAGTACTGAGCCTAGTGAGCAGGAGAGAGGAGGTATGGGAGTATATAGGGACACAGAAGTCAAGTAGAGGGAGCAGATTGCCCTGGGCAATGGCCAGGCATGCTTCAGGGGTCAGGCAGTGCTTAAGATGGAAGCTAGCTCCCAGTTTCTGGTTAATACATCTCACTGTTATGTTGATGTGTGCATCGAAATTTAGGGAAGGGTCAAGAGTGATAACTAGGTATTTAAAACAGGGTACATTCTGCAAAGGGGAGCTATCAGGTGAGAGGACGGTGAGGATGGAGTTATCTCTGGATTGTTTTGATAAGTTGGGTTTGGACCCTAGGAGCATGGCTTTGGTTTTGCTCACGTATACTAAGAGCTTATTGGTTAGGAACCAATTGTGAACAGCCCCATAGTTCTGGGTGAGGATGGAGGAGAGTTCAGCTTAGGTTTTGTCGCTATGATATAGAGCTAAATCGTCCACATATTAGTAAGGCCTCAAAGGAGAGGCTGTCCTCAGGGAGGGAGTTAATGAAGAGGGAAAATAACAAGGGACCCAATATGGAGCCCTGGGGAACAACTATGGACACTGGCATGGCCATGGAGGTGGCAGACCCAATATAGACAGTTTGAGATTGGCCAGAAAGGTAGCTCTGGAACCAAGTGGATGTACCTACTGAGCAGCCGAGGTGCTCAGTAGTTCCCCTAGATGCCATGTCTTCCATCAGCAGGCACTCCACCTTACACCATGCTGCAGTGCTGATAGATCATTCCTTATGCTCTGGGAGTGCACCTCCATGGAGGAATTTAAGAGAGGACTGAAAACTTTTCTTTGACAAAAAGCCTTTCTGGAAAATTGAACTGTATTTTGATTATGCTTCTTCATTTATGTTTAAGATTTTGAATTTGAATGTTTTTTTTAAATTGTTTTAAGTTGTAAGGCGCCTTGGAAATAGAAAAGCGCTGTATAAAAATTATTATTATTATTATTATGCTGCCATAAACATAATCCAAGTGAGAGACTACTTCTTGTGTGCTTCTTCTCTTGGTAATGCCTTCCGCTCTTAACCAGATGCTTTAAATGCCATGCCGCATACTCCTCCACACACCACTCCCAACCACAACAGCTTCATGCCACTACCCATCAATGAACAAAAGGAGGATAGGGTACAGACACCCCCCTTATGTAGGGGAACCCTACACAATGGAAATGCATGAGGGCTAAAGGAGTGCCCAGAATCAGAATACCTTTGCACTGCAGAAACACTGGGAACCCTAGTCGACCCCAACGCTCACCCCATTCTCCTATGCTGTCCCCATCTCAGCATATTTACGTATGGAATGGGGTCAGCATTAGTGTCGATGATGCCAAGGCACACCTCCGATGCCTGTCATTGTCTGCAGGATGGGGATGGGGTGTTAGGGCTGGAAACCATAACACCATATTTCCCTGCTTTTTCTGCTTTAGTAAGAACCTTAACTGATGCATTTTTTTTTGTAAATCTTCTTTTTATTATAATACATATTTTAACTTATATACATACAGGTCATCAGTTGAGATCTTATACAGTACAATGACATCTGGCCAGTTAAAATATGTAGCTTTTTGTGAAAGTTCGTACCATTCATCCACAGTTTGTACAATCATTTTAACAGACTTGTTATTCCATTAGGCCTACTGATACGTTCTATAACATGACTTAATCAATAGGACATCGAACTGTTTGCCATTCAGCTTCCTCTTTTCCTTTTTATTCCCCCATTTGTTAAATATTACTAACCTGATTTCGTCAGACCTATTATCTTAAGGGTTTCATTTGTGGGAGGAGGGGGGGACGGGGAAAACAGTACCCAGAGACCTCAAAAGAGAGGAGGGGAAAGTCTTTGGCTCCAATGAGCTCAGAGTCCTTTAGAGGCAGCACTCCTCAAGGTACAAATAGAGGATCTTTCAGCATATAATATAGCTGCCATCTCGTCCACCTTGAAGAGAAGAGTTCCCCCCGATCGTTAAGGTTGTGAGTCATCTTTTCCAGACTATAAACTTGTCTGGTAATATCCCACCATTCCCGTATGGTCAGTACTTTACTTGTCAGCCAGTGCCTGGTAAGTGCCTTCTTGGCCACTGTAAGGAGTAGTGAGAGGAGATATCTAGTGTTAGGGCCCGGTAGGGCTTGGGAATTATAAGGAATAGGTACATCTCTAAAGTCAGGTGAAATTTTGGGTCTATGAGCTCCTGCAGTTGCGCTTCAAGCTGTTGCTTGTAATTGGCGAGAGCTGGGCAGTCCCATAGAATATGAGCCAGATTGGCTTCTTGTTCTCTGCACTGTCTCCAGCACTCCACTGTTTTACTTGGTTTATAGTGTCTAGTGATACAGGGAGGCCTAAAGTTGCGTATTAATACCTTCCAGGCAAACTCTCTCCATTGATGTGAGCTGGTAACCCTGGAGACCTGTTTGCAGGCTATTTTCCATTCGGCCATGCTAAGCAGGTGACCAGAACCCCCATGCCATTGTATGCGTATTTTCTCAGTATGGTTGGCTCCCTGTGAATTCAGGGACCGATGATAGAGGGAGACCAGATGGTCCTGTATTCCCGTTTCGTTAAGCGAGATTTGACAATGTATTAATGCTGGGTATGTTTCGGGGTTCCGCAAAGGGGGGGTCAAACCTTCTACATAGTGTCGGCATTGTAAATATCGGTAGAAGTCTTTGTGAGGTAGATGAAACTTTTCCTGAATCTCTGCGTAGGCCCATATCTTTCCTTGTGTCATTATTTGTGGCAGAAATCTCAGCCCAACTGCGGCTCAGGAACTAAACCCTGAATCCAGGGTATTAGGGGGGAAGTCTGGGAGGTTCTGGATTGGGGATATTAGAGGTAGATAGGTTGAAAACCTATAGGTTTTTTTCAAGGAGTTCTAATTCCGACACTGGGCTACCAGCCAGGGGCTAGTGGCTATGTTGACAAAATTTCCTGATGTTTGCTGATGAAGCATCCGGGTATATTTAGCATCACTAAGGAGCCATCTCTCCATTTCCAACCAGTGTGGAACTGTAGTCCTATTTTGTCTAGCCATGACATTAACCAAGGTGACAGCCTGTTGATAACGTTTTAAATCTGGAAGAGCAAGTCCCCCATCCTCCCGAGCAAGGGATAACACCTTAAAATTTACTCGAGCTTTCCGCCTGTCCCACATAAAATTCCATATTGCATGGTTGATTTCTTTAAAAGTTTTAGGGGGACCGATAGCGGAACGTTTTGGAAAAGGTATAATGCCCTGGGAAGGGTTATCATTCTTATAAGTTCAATTCGTCGTGTGAGATTTAACGGTATTACAGACCATGCTCGTAGATCTTGCTTTAATTGTGTCTGAAATGGTGAGTAGTTATACTTGTAGTATTCAGTCTGTTTCTGAGGTATGTAAATGCCTAGGTATTTTAATTTTGTCAGGTTCCACCTTCCTGGAATGCATTCCGCCGTTTTCTGGGTGGGGGTGCAGTTGAACGTGAGTATTCCGGTCTCAGTGAGGTTAAGCTTATAGCCTGATACTGTACCGTAGGCATCCAATATCCGTCGTAGTTCTGGGATATATTGTTCTGGGTTTTGGAGATATAGAAGGATATCATCTGCATATAGAGCCACTTTGTGTTCGCTGTCTCTAAAGGGGACTCCATGTACCCTTGGGGAATATCGGATTTGTTGTGCTAGGGGCTCTATAACTGCTGCAAAGAGTAACGGGGACAGTGGGCATCCTTGTCTGGTGCCTCTTCTGAGTTGGAAATATTCTGAATGGTGTCCGTTAACTCTCACGCATGCCCGAGGGGAGGAGTATATGTTTTGCAGTGTTTGAGTAATACCCAGTGGAAAACCTAATTTATTCAAAATCGAGTACAGAAAGGGCCAGGCCACCCTATCGAAGGCCTTCTCGGCATCTAGACTAATTACTAATGCTGGAGTGTCTGTTTGGCTCATTTGGTTTACAAGGTGAAGGGTGCGTTTGATATTGTCAGTGGTTGTGCGTGTCCTAACAAAGCCGGTTTGGTCTTTATGTATTAAGGTAGGTAGGATTTGGTCGATACGCTTGGCTAATACAGTCATAAACAATTTGTAATTTTGGTTTAATATGGAAATTGGTCGGTATGAGGAACATTCCTGGGGATTTCTCCCTGGTTTAGGGATCACAGAGATAGTTGCATAAGACCAAGAATTTGGGGGTTGGTCTCCTTCTAATATCGAGTTGAATACCCTAAGAAGAGAGGGGAGGATTTGGGTTTTTGTCCGCTTATAGAACTCTGCTCCATATCCATCAGGTCCCGGGGCTTTTTGTGATTTGGAGTTGGTGATGGATTGGACTACTTCCTCCGCTGTTATGGGCCTGATTAGGGAATCCCTGTTTTTCTTCGATAGAGTCGGAAGTGTGAGCCCATCAAGGTACGAAGTCAGCGTATCTGAAGAAGGATTGGATTCAGGAGTGTATAAGTTTTTATAATATGTTTGGAAAGCTCTGGCAATTTCGTGTGTTTTAAAGAGAGGCTGGCCTTGTATTGGGTGCCGTATAGTGACTATTGCTTTTTTTCTTCTGTTTACGGGCTTGATATGCAAGCATTCGTGAAGCTCGTGGGCCCACGTCATAGAATTTCTGTTTTAAATATGCTAATGCTATTTCTGTCTGTTGCAGTGCGATTTTGTCTAATGTTTGTTTAGTTTGTTGTATCAGAGGGAGGAGTGATTCGTCTACCTGCTGATGTGCCTGCTGTAGGAAATGAAGAGTTTCTTCGAGGTTAATCCTCTGTTCCTCACGCTGTCTTTTCTTTTGCGATGTATATTTAATTATATGTCCTCTCAGGACTGCTTTTATTGTGTCCCAGTGGACCGAGGAGAGGTGTCAGAGACGGATTATCAGCAGTAATCTCAATGAACTTGTCTGATATGAATTCCTGGAACTCCTTGGACCTCAAATAACACGGGTTAAGTCGCCATTGAGTGGTTCTGGGTTGAAGGCCTAATTCCCAGTGTGTAATCACAGGGGCATGATCTGAAATGGAAATATCTCCCGGTTGCGCCTCGCTTACACTATGTAGGTTTTCAATTTGTGTACAGGCATAGTCTATACGTGAGTATGTGTTATGCACCGGAGAATAATAAGAGTAATTTCTGGCCCTTGGGTGAAACCTCCGCCAGATGTCGCACCACCCCATTTCTGAGATTAAGTTGTTAAAGAACTTTTGGGTTGCAGATAGTTTCTGTGGTTTTGCTTTAGAGGAATCCAGGTTTGGGTCAGCGGTTAAATTGAAGTCTCCGGCCAATAACATGATGCATCTGGTAAACTTCACCACCTTGTCCAATAAGGGTTTCAGTTGTGAAGTAGTAATACCTGGCAGGAGATACATATTTGCTAAGGTGACTTCTTCATTATTAAGCTTTCCACGGGTTAAAATTAGTCGGCCTTCAGGGTCTGACCAGGTCAATTCTGGGTGATATACTATATGAGGTGAGATAATTATCGCCACCCCTCTGCTTCTACCACCCTTATAGGATGCATAGAACACCTGTCCCTTACTTAGTTTAGCTAATTTAGCATGTTCAACTGAATTCATATGGGTTTCCTGGAGGTAAACAATTTCGGATTTAGTTCTGCGAAGGTAAGCCAATGTCCTCGATCTTTTAATAGGTGAGGCCAGGCCATTTATATTTAAGGAGGGTAATTTTAATTTTGGAGATTGCATAATGACCTTTATATGGGACTCTGAGGTACTGAGTCCCCCCCCCCCGTAGGGCATTTGGGAGAGTCGTATTTTGTGCTGCAAGAACCAGATGAAGTTTGATGACCTTTTCACTAAACAGTCAACAGTAACTACATAACCATTCATACCTACACACATCATATTACTGACTATAAACAAATTGACCAACATGGTCATTAAAACAACAATTGGTACTCCCATGGATCTGGGTAAGCCCTGATCCTTGATAGGACACAAGCGACCTATCAGTGCGGTACTTTTACATTAAGGACCTTAGGTACCAAGGTACCTAGAGGAAAAAGGGTAATGGAAATTGGCGACTAGAGCCGTGAGACAATGCATCCCCTGAAGTCCTTAATATGAGAGGGGCATACATTATTACAGTGAGTCATGGCTTATTGGTTCCAAATTCAGGCCTCAACCCATTTCTCATGAATTGTCTGCTGCCATGGGGAGGCCAGGTGGGGGCATCCAATGGGAGCCTTCCCACCCCAGGGGTTGCGGGCCTAAACCTCATTCATCCAGGGTGCTTTAGTTTACTAAGGCCTGGTAATAAGGGCTGGAGCCCACGTGTCCAGAATCTAGATTAGCTGTTGCCCCACATGCAGATAGCATCGAGATAGTCCTATTCTGTTACAGACAGGCCTTCAGCACCTCAGGCCCTCAGGTATCTATCGAGTTAAGCTAGCTAGACCAGCTATCCGATGTAGCTTCTGGTTACGACCTACATTCCAGGAAGCCCGGAGTTTCGGCACCAGAAGGTCACTGTTCTTCATTCAGACTTTCTGGACATGTATTTAGCAATATGTAAGAATTTACAGTGAGGGAAGCCAGAACAAAAAAAAAAAAACCCAACCCCTCTTCCCCTCCCACATCTCTCAATCTCCCCTCCTTACTCTCCAGCAGTTCTGCTTTGCCCTTCCCCCATTCACTCCCCCGTTATAGTTCAGTCGTGGTTCAACCATTTTCTGTAGCATGTGTTGTCAAGTTCATTAAGGGATACTGTTCAATACTGGAGTCTTCCATGCCAGCCCACCCCCAATCTCTACCGTATTCCCACAACTATTAGTTTCCTCCAACTCCTGTAGCGCTATCCACTGGGCCCAGAGGCCACCCCGAGGTGACCCACCCTCGTACCCAGACCACCTCCCTGCCCAACTAGCAGGCCCCGTCTCAACCCCATTGCCTCCCAGAGATCCACATGGAACCCCCATCTTAGGAAGCAGGCCGGCAGGAAATTCCTGCAGTACCTGTCCTCAGGTACGCCACTGAATTTAGGGCCATAGTTATTTTATTGGGCTGATTACAAACCCCACCGACCAAGCACTCCTTCTGAACCATTCCGGGAATGAATGTCCGCTCGGGCTACAATCTCCCACCCATCAGCTTCCGGGGTAGTTTCTTTAATATTTCTTTTAGTTTGTGAGGTAACTGTTTTTATTGGCGATTCATGGGAGGGACGGTTTTGTCTCACTGTCCAGAGTTTGAATGCGAGGGGGAGGACAGGCCTCAGGCCCGCATCATCCCCTGGGGTTAATGGGAACCACCGGATACCTAAAATGTAAAATTTAAGGCTGTGCAGTCCTTACCTCCTGCCTCTCAGTTAATACTGACCAGCTTTTCTGAATTCTGCATGGATTCCAGCCCTTCCGGCCCACTCCGATGCAAATTTCGACAACAAGGAGGGTATGAGAGTGAGAGAAGAAAAGAGAAAAAGAAATAAAAACACTAATCATTCACTGTTTGAAGATTTCCAGTGCTTCCTCCTCTAGATCAGGAACAGCCAGAGAAGTGGGAGGGGTCCCTCCGGTGGCCGTCGCCTGTCTAATCGACTTCCCGACTCAGACCAGGCGTACAGATCGCCCCAGGGATCCCATCTATCGTCCACCGTCCCTCCCCAGCTGTAAACAGCACTGCGCACTGTCACAAGGGGCCAGACCAGGCCGATTCCTCATTTGCCATAGGGTAGGTAACTCACTGGACAGCCGGCCAACTTTTTGTAGTTCCTCAACCCATCCACAGACCTGCCGACTCCGCTTTTATCCAAAACCCCTCCTACAGCCAGAAAAGCTCTCCCGCTCAATTCAGGCACTTTAACATGCCTCATGCTTACGCTTATGACCAGCGAGTCTTCCACTACTCCCCCTCCCCATAAGAACCCCCATACCGAGGAAGAAGGCCTCACTCAAGGCGGGACAGTCCAGCTGGGGACTCAATTTCCAATGGCCTACACTCACCCCCGATCTCATTAATCAACCCGATCCCGCCCCAAGTCCTCCATCACCAAGGGGTAACTGCAGCCACCCCCCCAAGCACCTCCAATCAACGGGAACCACGAGGGCTCCCCCTATCAGACCTAGCCAGAGAGACAGCCTAGCGTATGTATTGGAGGTATAATGAAACAGCTTTCAAACATAAATAGACCCCTCTGCCACCCCCCTGAGCTTAATATCGAAACTTATAACTTTTGTCCCTCAATTCAGTTCAACCCTCATTTTTTTGCACCCATTAATATTCCAAAATTTCACATTTCTTGTAACCAGACCTGAGGTATGCTTAGGTTCAACCTTTCAATCTCCATACAATACTTGCAGTTAGTCCCTCAGGTATTAGAGTCCTGAGCTGCCAAACTGGGTCCCAGCCAATTCTGAATGTCCGTTTTCAGGGAGCTAACAATACTTTGTAAGGCCTCAGCGCCCTGTCTTCGCCTGCTCTCGCGCTGTCCCATTGACCAGGCTTTCTGGGCTAATCTTGCTGCTATAAGGAGCACGTCTGAAGGGTGCTGTTGATTAACTTCAATTTTTCTGGATCGAAGCTCCTTCACCGCCGCAGCCGCTGACTCAAACACCGTGGGACCCTTTGGAAAGTAAGCCACCAGCTTTGTTGGGTACAGGGTTCTAAACCGAATGCCAGCACTTCTGAGGGCCTTCATCATGGGGAAATAAAGCCTCCAGTGAGTCATTACTTCAGGGGCAAAGTCATTCTCGAAATATAGCCGGTGGGATTTGTAGAAAACTTTGCCTTGTTTCCAGGCTGTATGTAGAACAGTTTCTTTCTCTTGGTGTCTGAGGAACTTGAGGAGAATCGCTCAGGGAAGGGCGCTCGTTGGTGGTCTGGGTCCCAACGTGCGGTGCACTCGCTCCATCTCCAGGGTAAGGTTGTCTGGCAAGGGAAGGATTTCTTTCAGTAGGTTTTGCATGTATTGAATGAAGTCGGTACTCTCCTGTCCTTCCGGAAGCCCCGACAGCCCAATATTATTACGCCGGTTTCTGCACTCTGCATCTTCAGCACGTTCCTGCAGAGCTTGGATATGTGTGTGTAGCTGTGCGATGGCTCTCTCCACGGTATCGACTCTCTTATCTGTCACTGCAAGTTGTTCTTCGGTTCCCTCCTGCTTCTTCTCCAGTTTACCCAAATCTGTTCTCAGCGTTGTCACTGTAGATCGCATCTCTTTCCTAAACTCATGGATTTCCATGAGCATTTGGGTCATTTGTCTTTGCAAGATTTCATGTGGGATCCGGTCGGCCTGCGCTGTACTCTGGCGGGAGGCTGATGAGACCTGTGAATCCTCGTTATCTGACTCCTCCGATTTGGATCTCTCGCCATCAGGTTGGCTGGGGGGGTCCTGATCTATCTGCCCCTCATTTCTTTGGCATTCTGGTAGCTAGTTTTGTTTTTGTATGATTTCTTTAGCAGGTTTTGCCAATTTTAAATGGTTATTTGAATTGGACTGCAGGGGAGCCTTGCATATATGCTGTTCATCCGCTCATGACATCACTGGAAGTCCCCTTAACTGATGCATTAATGAAGTTTTTTGCAATGAAGAGGGGCATGGTCATGCCCCTATAGTAAGGGTTGAGTAACATGTTTAATGTTAAACCTCAAATTTTGCACTTTTTTAATTTTCTGTTTATGCATCCTACCCTGGAACTCCCTCAGGCTGCTCCTGCATGCCTGATGCTGCTCTACCGCCTACCTGGTCCCCCGTCTCCTTAGCTGTCATCCACCATCCTCTCTTCTGGTGGACTCCCCAGGTCTGAGCCCCCTGAGGTAGGGCCACCACCTCTATGGTGCTCTATCTAGAATCTAGTGTGCTGGCCAAGGTGGTGGAGGAGCAGGGGAGGGGGCAGAGACAGAACCCGGTGTTTGGCATGTGGCAACATAGCTCAGAGGAGAGCCATTGCCTATCCAGGATCAGGGGTTCTATCAGCTTGTGTGTTTCCCCCTAGGAGCATGGGCATGCAATGATGCCAATATGGCTGTGCCATAAGCATCTTCCGTGCTCCCCCCCTGACTGCTCCGTGCACTAGCTGTGCCTTCGGTCTCCACTGGGGGTCGCTGCTGCACTGGAGACACTGTAGATCCCTCCCCAGAGAGAGGAGAGCAGTCCATCGGATGCTTGATCCTACTCCCTCCCCTTCCGACCCTTGGTACCCGAGCTCATTCCCTAACTCGAGTCGTTGGTGTGGCGCAAGCTGTGGTGTCCAGTGCCTCAACCCTCAGCACCAACGGGCCAGCTCAAATTGTGCACTTTAATAACTTTGCAACCAATCAATGGATTTGCACAAAATTTGGTATGCGCTGTCCCATGGCGGAGAATGCTTGTCATGGCAAGTTTTGCTTTGGTTGGATGTACAGATTCTGAGATCTGGATAGTGCAAAAACCTTAAAAGTCACCATTTTTGTCAGTATTTTCCTGATTGCCTTGTGTTCCGATGGTGTGGACTTTTGGTGTGATTTTTTTATAGTAAATACAGCTTGGGTAACAGGAATGCCATGCATTTGTTTGGTGAAAAAATTGTAGCCTGTTGCAAAGTTATTTAATTTTTAAGTTCACATTGTTTTTAATGGGACGATCACTGTCCAGAATAAAGGGAGAAAGTTCGTCAAAGGATTGATCTCGCAAAAAAGGATTCCTTCTCACAAGATCCATTCCTTAAGTTAACAAACATCAGAGATAAGCCAGACATGGAGGACATATGGAAAGATATTAGGGATACCATTCTAGAGGCAACAAGACTCTGCATAAGGACTACAACAAAGAAAAATAGGTTTAAAAGACCACTGTGGTTCTCCCCTGGTTCCACCATGCTGCGGTGACAGGAAAGCCGATGACCTCCCCTATAGCGGCACATGGTCGCCGACATCGCTGATGCCGCCGACTCCAGTCCCCTACCTGAAAATGCACTGACACCTGATAGGTGTTCCAACTCCGGTGTGGGGTTGGGGTGGATCTCGGGGGAGAGTGACCAAACTCCAGAGTCAATGACTCGATCATTGTTCCGGCAACCTGGTCGACACTGCAGGTGTCGGCGGGTTACTGTCGCTGTAACAGTGTTGCTAGATGCAGTATAGCGCAGTGGTATAAGGTTCTGAGCTGCAAATCTGGAGACCTGGGTTTTAATCCCACAGCCCCTACTTGCATACTGTGTGACCCTGAGTAAGTCACTTAACTTCCCTGTGCTCCTAGGTCTCACCTGTAAACAAACTTTCAGCTTAGTGTGCAACTCCTGATTAAACAATTGAAAAAAAAAAGCATCGCTGTTACAGTGGTATACCTTCTCCCCTCCAGTAAGTGAGGCAATCAGGACCAAACAGAATGCATGCAAATGGTTCAGGCACCATAAAGGGGACAGGGAGTGGGAGGATTACACTCAGAACAGTAAGGAGGCCAGGAAAGTAGTCAGGGAGGCCAAGGCAGCAAAAGAGCTGCAAATTGCTTGGAGTCAAATCACATGAGAAAACCTGTTTCCACTATATCAGTGAAAAAAGGAAGAAAGGGGGAGGAATTGTAAGGTTAAAAGTGGGGGATGAGGCTCTGGAGGACAGAGGACAAAAAGCAGAGGCCCTAAATGAATACTTTTGCTCAGTATTCACGAGGGAGAATCAGGTCCCACTGCCAGACAGCAGTATCAGAGCCAAGACCAGAGGGGTTCAGGGAATGTGCACCCAGGAGTTCACCACAGCAGGGTCAGGAAGGGCCTTTCAGACATCAGATCCGACAAGGCCCCCTGGCCCTGATCGTTTACACCCTAGAGTGCCCAGGGAGCTTGCAGAAGAGCTGGCAGCACCTCTTGCGCACCTATTCAACAGGTCACTGGAGTCAGGGGTAGCTCCAGGTGACTGAAGGGTGACTGACATGCCACTGGAGACAGGGAAGATACAGATAACTATTGGCCAGTCAGCCTCACATTAGTAGTGGGTAAACTTATGGAGGCCCTTATCAAGCAAGATCTAATGGAATACCTAGAAGAAAATCACCTCCAGAACTACAAACAACACGGGTTTGTGATAGACAGATCAAGTCAAATGAACCTTTTTACGTTCTTTGATGAAGTGACCAAGGAGTTGGACAAGGGTCATGCGGTGGACTTGCTTTTCTTTGACTTCAGTAAGGCATTAGACACAGTCCCACATAGACGCCTCTTAAAAAGACTAGCAGACCTTGGGGTAGCAGAACAGATAGTAAAATGAGTACAGAGTTGGCTGAGGGACAGAAATCAAAGGGTGGTAGTAAATGGGGTGAAATCTAACAAGAGGCAAGTCACCAGTGGGGTGCCTCAGGGGTCTGTCCTCTTCAATGTATTCATTAGTGACATAAACAAGATTTAGTAGTTGCCGTATTGGTCCTTGCAAGAATAGATCCAGAAGCAAATGATTTGATACCTTTTAATGGACCAACATAGATGTAACAACAAGAACAAAGTGCTCTAGCTTTCGGACCAACCAGTCCTTCTTCAGAAGCTCATGGCAGTTGTTTAGAAAATACAATACTTATAACAGCTAGATAATGCAGAGAAAAACAGAAAAAAATCCCATTGGTTTAAAATATTTAAAAAACAAAACAAAACAAAAAAACCAGAAGATGATGTCAGAGAAGTTTAACAGTACAATACTGCCCTCAGTCCGAAAAGAACCTTGGGTTCAGATGTGCTAGTGCAACACACATACAAAAGAATCCTACTGCACATAAATTTAATTGACATAAGATAACACTGCTGAAGCAGATAACTCCCAAATCAAGCCATGAGTGTCACAGTCAGTATAAGGATGTGATTACTGAAAGGCAACCCCCACCCAGCTTAAAGACAAACTAAGACAGTTATGGGGCTCATGAAATTACAATGTATGCATTAAAGACAAGAATTACCAGTGAAGTTGTCTAAAAAAACATCAGTGCACATTGTGTGATGTGTAAAACCTAGCTGGACATGTCACCCAGCTGTATTCTCAAGCTAAATAAAAGGACCAAGAAATTACAAAAACCTCAGGGCTATATAAATGATAATTTAAATATAAATTGATAATATTAGTGTCAAACAAAAAACTCTAGTCGAGGAACCTCAAGGAATTAAGACCATGTAGCCTGATATGTACTGATGTCAATATATACTGAGAATGTAGCAACTTGATGTACCACAAGTGTCTAGGGAATCTGAAAAAGAGATAACAATGTAATTTATCTCCTCCTGTTCATACAAACAATACAACCTAACCCACCCCACATCACAATAATGTGGGTGGGGGAGATACATAGCTTAAAGGATTGTTGTCCTCTCTCTCTCCCCTCCTTTTTCTCTCTCTCTCCCACAGACACACACACACACACACACACACACACACACTCACTCTCTCCTAGTGAACCTATATTAACTTCAGTCACTGCAGTTGTTCCCCAAAGGAATACAACTTGTCATGAAATCCTGAGTAAATTACTACAATATTAGCCTAATGTAAAAAGATCTGTGCAGGACCCCCAAGCAAATGAGATCACACATCCCACTATGTACAGAGTTACAAAAATTATATATAACAGTATAAGATAACACTCCTGTATGTACACTAGCAGGCTGGGTAATCTGAATATGGTGCAATGGAATCAATCCCCACCCCCCACAGGCAAAGATAAAAAGTAAGGAGAAATTCTTTATGTGTGTGAAATAAAAATAGTAACACATTATAACTCCATATAGCTAAATAGAGACTTACCTCAATGTGACAGCAAGCCCCACATCTGTTATATCACATACCTCACACATACCCACACACATACATACACACGCATCCACGTCTCACATGCTGAAGTCCTATAATATGTCAGTTTGAAGAAGAAAGGTCTGTGGATGTTAGTTTCTGTAGTGTCCCATAAAGCCAAGATCCACGCTCATCCCATCTGCTACCATATTGAGATGTAAAATAAGTTTAATCTCAAAAGCTCGTCTCTGTTGTGTGTTTTGAGATTTCCTTTTAAGACCATTACTGACATATCTGAGACTGAGTGGTCAGGCTGGGAGAAGTGATGCCCACTGGTTTTTCAGTCTTCCTTGCTGTAATAGTATGTCTGTGTGAGTTCATCCTAGTGCGGAGCTGTTGTGTCTCTCCTACATAACCTGTTTGTGGACATTTCTTGCACTGAATGAAATAAACAACATGTCGTGACATGCATGTATAACTCCCATGCACCTGGAATTGTCTGTTTTGTGATGTAACCACACAGTCTGAGGTAGAAATGAGCCCACAAGTCTTACAGGGCGTTGATTGCAGGGTGGTGTGCCATTGTGACATGGTATTCTGTTCGGTGAAAGTTGCTCCTAATAATTAGGCTGGATAAATTTGGTGGTTGTTTAAAAGATAGTAGTGGGAGTTCCTTAAAAATACAATTAAGGGTGTCATCCTCACTAAATATTGGGTGGAGATCTTTAATAATCTTACGCAGATGTTCAAGGTCTGGATGATATGTGACTACCAAGGGTATTCTTTCTGTAGCTGTCTTTTCTTTATATTGAAGTAGTTGTTGTCTTGGTACTTGCGTTGCCCGTTCTGTTATCCTGTCAATTTCCCTGGAAGAGTGTCCCTGCTCCATAAAGGTGTTTTTCAACATAGCCAAATGTGTATCTCTGTCATCCTCATTTGAACAAATACGTTGACAACGAAGTGCTTGACTGCATATGTCAGATTTCATTGTATGGTTTGGGTGGTTACTTTTCCTGTGCAGGTATCTCTGTCTGTTGGCTTCCTGTAAATACATGTATGTAAGGTTCCATCCTTAATGATGACTGTGGTGTCCAGAAAGTTAACCTTGGTGGTAGAGTACTCCAAGGTAAGCTTTATGGTAGGGTGGAGATTATTAAGTTTGTGATGAAAATCTTTGTGTGCATCTGTGCCTTCCGTCTAGATGATAAACAAATCATCAATGTAACGGAAATAAGCCAGTGGTTTGTGGGGATACTGCCTTAAAAAATCCTCCTCCAAGTCAGCCATAAAGAGGTTAGCATACTGTGGAGCCATTTTGGTGCCCATTGCTGTTCCCATAGTTTGAACATAATGTTTACCATTGAAGTTGAAGTTGTTATGTGTCAAAATGAATTCCATAAGTTCCCCCACCACTCCAGGGTTGATGTTTTGGTCAGGTCCTTTCTCATGTATGTATTTAAGGCATGCTGCAATGCCATCTGTGTGTGGAATATTAGAGTAGAGGGATGTTACATCCATTGTCACTAAAATGGTATCAGGTGGTAAATCCTTATAACCAGAAAGTACACACAAAAAGTGCGTAGTGTCCTGGATATAACTGTCTCTTTCCATAACCAGCGGTTTCAAATGGTCTCTACAAACCCTGAGCTCCTCTCAGTCAAGGTACCATTACCAGAGACTATGGGTCTCCCTGGATTGCCAGGTTTATGTATTTTTAAAGCATGTAGAATGTCCCTGGCTTTGGTTCAGCAGGGATGAGGTGAGCTAGATTCTCTCGGACATGGTCAGGAAAAGTTTTAATTAAGTCACATAGTTCATCTTTATATCTTGTAGTGGGGTCACTCTCCAGTTCTCTGTAGTATGTAAGATCTGTTAGCTGTCTATTAGCTTCAGTAATATAATCCTCTCTGTTTAAAATCACCACTGTTAAACATTGGTTGCCTATGAAACTGGAGATTTGCACATTTAAATACTAAGCATTTAAACAGCTTCTTGATACTAGTTTAACTTGGGAATGTATTGTCTTTCAAGAAAGATTCATACCTCATAAATGTCACCCTTTCCCCAGCAGAGCAATGATTTACACTGTTTTTTTAACCTCTACAGACACTATTTGATGAGCAGTTTCAGACATATGTCAGGTCTTTAGTGAACTGCTTAGACTAAATATGTATCAATAAGAAGCCATTTTTTACTGTCTTTTTAGGGAAAAAATGTGTTGAGCTACAGCAACACACACACACACACACACACACACACACACACACACTCTCTCTCTCTCTCTCTCTCTCTATACATCATCCTCATGGCCACAACATTCAAAATTAATATTGCATTCTAATATGTTATAAAAAAAACTGTTTATGTCAGTGAACACAGTGAAGTTCAGTTTAGAGTAGATTTCCTTTAAATATATATAATCTTATACTTTGTATATACTCACTACACACACACACACATTACACACCATCCTCATGACCACAATACTGCCAGTGGCCTGGGTTCAAGTCCCAGCTGAGGCACTTATTCTTTCTCCCCTCTGTTTGTATGTGTTCCATAAAATATGCACACCAGACTCCTGTGTGATTGTTTCAATAAATATTTGTGTTGCCATTGGATTGTGCATTTGAGAAAGAGTAATGTGCTCAGTGATGGCCCAGGTTCCAGTTGTTTCAGTGGTGCAGCTGGTTAGCGCAATCAGAATGGTATTCCGGGCAGCCTAGGTTCAAGTCCCAGCTGAGGCACGTATTCTTTCTCACCTCTGTTTGTATGTGTCCCATAAAATATGCACACCAGACTCCTGTGGGACTGCTACAATAAAGAAACTGTTTGTTTATGTCAGTGACCACAGTGAAGTTCAGTTTAGAGTAGATTTCCTTTAAATATTTCTTATCCTATATTTTGTATCCTGGATAGCGCTGGGGAGATGCTACATCTCATTGTCATAGGGATCTTCATTTACACATTTCTGAACTGTATTTACTCAGGCTGTCCCTGATTAGATGCAGCATCTTGTTTTTAGTGGGGTCATGATTTTTCCATTTTGATAATGCATTTCTTCAGAGTAGTCTAGTCCAGGGCCCTCATATTCAAAGGAGATGAGCAGCGCATCCCGGTGGAAATGTGAGATGTGCTGCACAACTCCAACAATGCACCACAGCATGATATTCAAATGTGAGAAATGCACCTGCTGCAAGGGAATGGGCCAGCATGCACACAAATAGTATGCCGTGCAAGTCAAGGGTGTGTTCCCATGCATATGCTGTGCTGCGGCATACACAGTGGGAAATTCACCCCTTGCAGCCCAGAGTAGTGTGGCCCACTGCTAGGCCATGAATAGCTGGCCTAAGCCAGCCAGCCACCCACAGGTGGGCTGTGGAAGTGCACCCAGGTGCAGAACAGACTGGAAGCCCTGGTGGACTAAAGGTACCCCCTCCAATCCCCGATCAATCCAACTCCATCCCCGAAGAGCTCCGTAGTGTAGGGTCCCCCTGGACTCACTCACACAAGAGGAAACCATGGTCCATATCCATAGCATAGAGGACTCCTACCCACTGCCTTGGTACATAGACAACCCCACTCCTCCATACCCTAGCTGTTGCAGAGACTGGCACTGCCCTCCATGCCCTGCCACAGCCAGCCACTGACTGCACTGGACCAGGGCTGGGGATCTTCACTCCAGAATGACCCAAGTGGCTATACCATACATTGGGGCACTACACAAGCTGTGGACCCACCAGTGTATGCAGCTGTGTGTATGTCCCTGGCAAACCATAAGAGGAAATTGACATACCTCCAATGCATGCTTTGTTGATGCTGTATCTTCTTGCTGTCATACACTCTTCTCCATTCTTTTGTGTAACATGCCACCCTCTGGACTGCTGAGGTATCCTGGGTGCCATGGGGTGCAGTATCTTGCAATGGCATTTGTAGTGTACGCTCCAGGCTATAAATAGTGCGTTTGTGGTTCCCAATTGTATAAACAAATGGGAGGTCAGCTGTAACATGCCTGTTTCAGGACCTGTGTGAGTGAGTACAGCATCGGCTTTTACCCACACAGAGTAGTGCAACAGCACCGAGACGATGGATCCACATGCGAGTGCCTGAGGTGTATGGCCACTGGCGTTATCACCTGCACACATCTTGTACCTATGTATGACACATTCCAGTGTCCTACTGCTAGTGCTTCACCATCCGAAAATAAGATGCCATTTCTTCTGTGAACTATCAAGACTAAATATATAGCAATCAGGAGGCATATTCTAGGAAAATACATTGTAAAACTTGTAAAAGGAAGACCACATTGAAACTGCCTCTCAGCAGATCTGCATTGTGCAAATTTATTAGAAATAATATGTAAAAGCATCCCAAAAGCACTCCACAGCCATATCGGCTCTGAACAGACTTTGTTTATATTACATTAACTGGTTTCAGCAGCAAGACATGTCTTTGATCAGAGAATGGATCTATGTCTTGAGATATGGTCAAGTGAGTGAGGGTGTATGGGTGGTGACTGTTGAGTGAGGGGATCAGGGTGGGTGGGTGGGGTTTGGGGGTCAGATCAGCGATGGGCCATTTTCTTGTTACAGGTCATTAACAAAAAAAAAGAAGACTACGAGGGACTGTTTTCTTTTTTCCAGTATTACTACCAGATCCAATACTGGGGATTAGCCATTCCAGTGTTGGTCTTTTTTCTACAGTGGCACCAGGGTTGTCACCCTGGTGTCACCACCTATTGATTAGAGGGGCATGCGAATAACCTAAAGGGAAGGGGGTTGGAAAACAATACCGGGGTGGGCATTCTAGTCCACTTTTCTTGTACAGTGATTAATTGCATTGCATACTGGGGGAAACAAGAGGGAGAGCTGGCTGAGCTGGGAGGGGAGGGAATAAAAATTTAAACAGATAGATAGATAAAGATGAGAGAGAGAGATCAGGGGATTGCCAGCTCACTGCTACAACTGAAGCAAGCAGCATGACTCCAGCTGTGACTTCACAGTTCAAGAAAGTCTCACCATTCTTATATTCTTATATGATGAACTCTCACAATTTGGTCAAGACTTCCTCCAACTGATGACTTTGTTGGGTCTCATACAAGTGGTTACCTCTGTGACTCATAATCAGGGTCAATCATTGGACCTGGTGTTCCTCCTGGGGATGGAGATCTCCAACTTGGTGGTGGAAACAGTTGGATGGTCTGACCATCACTCCATAGGGTTCAGCTTTGTGGCTCCCCCCAATAGGCCTGCCCTTACAGAGATGGTCCGGTACTGCCCTTTAAGGGGTGTGACCCTGGATGATCTAATGACGGTACTTTACCTATCGGGTATGCCGAGTTAATGCTTGGATCCAGAAGAACTTGTACATGCCTATAATAAGGTGGTGACAGTGGCCCTTGACTCCATAGCTCCTTTCCGTGTTTGCCCCCTCACTCTTCGCCCAAGATCCCTATGGTTTGATGGGACATTGAAGGAGTTGAGGAAAGTGAGGTGAAGGCTGGAGGGGCACTGGCAGAAATCAGGTCTGGTTGATGACAGACTTAGATTGATGCACCATTGCAATCAGCCATAAGAAGGCAGAGTTCCTGTCGGTATCCTGTTATAAGGGTGACTGAAAGTGAACGACTCGAATATGAGCAACTCACTTTCAGCACTTGTCATGTGGGTTACCTGCAAGGGTAGTGATGATTATGTAGGCTACCCTGCAAGGGTAGCGACGGTTACAGCAGGGCAACAGGAAGGACAGGAGGGGGACAGGAAGAGGAGGAAGGGTATCTAAGAGGTAGTGTGGTGGTAGGTTGCCAAGCTGCCAGCTTGGTGTACTGGCGAGGGTGGCTGGCTATAGTGGTGAGGGTGCAGGGTTCGGTGCTGGGGAGGGCTATAGATTTTTGCAGGGGTTTTTTTTGGCACATTGTTTTTGCCGATCTCAGATTTCAACCTCCTTCCCGACATGCAACCTCCCCCCTGAAGTTAGTAATCCTTATTTTGGGGAGGTGCGGAGGCACCCCCCCCCGCAGAACAACCTTTTTGGATGTCACCCGTTTTCGTCGCTGTGAGTGTACATCACCTTTTTTTTTCCGGCAGTGTACACTCATCATAATGGCAATCACTATCTCATGATCACTGTTATGACATAGAACCATTCCTGTCCGGGGAGATTGCTGCTGTGCAAAATCAACCAGCTCAACTCTTCTGGACTGTTGACAGATTGTGCAATCCAATCTGTCTCTAACCTGGAGGATTTTTTTCACAGGAGCAAAGTGATGAGTTTGCTCGTTTTTTCGCAGATAAGGTTGCCATCTTCAAGTCTGGGATCTGTCTATGCCCCTCCATTGGGTGTTGCGGAGGGCAGCAGGAGGCTGCAAGTACCCAGTTTACCTGGTCTGACTTTAGTTGGCCGGCGATCACTGACATCGTGAGAATCGTCCAGACTTTGTGACCAATTTGCTGTAGTTTGGATCTGGGCCCAACATGCTTCCTTGTGGGGTGTGTTGAAGAAATCAGCCTCATCCTTGTTGAGATAGTCTGAAGGCCATTGGAGATGGGGGTATTTCCTGACCCCTTTAAGGAGTCGATTGTGCCACCGCTCCTTAAAAAAACCTCCCTTGACCCGGACTGTCTAGCTAACTACAGACCTGTCTCTAACCTGTCCTTTGTGGGTAAGGTTATTGAGAAAGTGGTTATGTTGCTGCTGGATGATCACTTGACCATCCACAATGTCTATGATCCCCTCCAGTCTGGATTTAGGAAGAAGCATAGTACCGAGATGGCACTTGTTCAGGTACTTAATGATCTTCTAATAGCGAGAGATCATTGGACCTGTTTGATCTTAGTCCTCCTGGATGTCTCTGCAGCATTTGACACAGTGGGCCATGGTGTGCTGCTGGATCACCTGCAATTTATCTGTGGACTGTCTGGTACAGTCCTCAGTTGGTTTAGATCATTCCTCGAGGGTAGGACTCAGAGAGTGGTTTCGGGGATTTATTCCTCAGGCCCTCTTCCCCTATCCTGTGGGGTACCGGAGGGATCCATCTTGTTGCCTATGTTGTTTGCAGTGTATATGCTGCCATTGGGAGACATTACTAGGTGTTATGGTTTGAGTTTTCACTGCTATGCACATGATACTCAGCTATGCATGTCCTTTGTACCCGAGCAGGATCGAGCCCTCTCGGTCTTCAATAACTACCTCTCCAAGATCCAGGATTGGATGAGTGCCAGTTGGTTGCGTTTGAACCCGGCTAAAACTGAGGTATTGGTTGTGGACCCAGGTCACCAGGATGTGGGGTTGTTGGCAGGACAACCTTCTGGGCTTTGGCTTGGGGGTGTCCAGCTGATGACCTCTGAATGTATACGAAACATTGGCGTTATTTCTGATAGTGGTCTGACACTGAAGTCTCAGGTGCTGCCCATTGTTAAGACTTCCTTCTACCATCTTAGGAATATTGCCCGGGTGAAGCACCTGGCACTGCCCAGTGACCTTCCAACTTTGGTTCACACCTTCGTGACCTCCTGCCTTGACTACTGAAATGCCCAGTACCCCGTCTATTGAGCGTTACCAGAATAGCGCTGCACTATACGGCACTAGTCTGGTGAGCATTCACACTGACAGTGACTGGGGATTTACAGCGCTTGCTGTAAGCTCTCCCCTGGTAACTGTCTGTGGTCCTGTAATCAGGACAAGAGCACCAAGAGCCAGGAGGCTGGCTGAGCTGCTCCCGTGAGGTGGAGGGCTGTGGTATCGAGCAGCTTGGCCAGCAGCAGTGGAGACCAGGGTTCTAATCCTGGTCTCCAACCTCTTGGGACACCTCAGGACTTCATTTTTTTTTTACATGGGGCTGTAATGGCCTCATGAAATTTCACTTTCTCTGGGATACCCCCTCAAAGTGAGAATCCTAAAGGCAGATGGTGTGGGGGGGGGGAAACAGGTGCTGCTTTTACCGTGCTATTGTAGCTGATGCTATTGTTGTCTGCACTGTTTAGACCCAATGCTGAAATGTCCTATACCTTGGGCTACCGGGTGTTGATGTCTGTCACTTGCAGCTGGTGCAGAATGCGGTGGCCAGGTTGTTGACTGGCTCCTCAAGATTGAGCCATATCATACCTGTGCTCTGCAGACTGCACTGGATGCCGGTACAGTGGTGGATCACCTTCAAGTTTGGCTGACTTATAAAGCCGAACAAGGACAGGGACCCCCTCTACTAGCAAGATCTCCTTTGTCACTATCACCCCCTCTGCTCCTCCAATGGGGGATTGCTAGAGGTTCCCAGGGTTCGGCTGACAACTTCTGGGGCCTGTTCTTTTGCTTTTGTGGTCTCTACCCTCTGTAATTGTTTACCTTGTCAGGTGAGGGAGTGCCTGACCATCCAGAGCTTTAAATCATCCCTAAAAACTTATTTATTTAGCGTGGCATATCCTGATTGATTTAGTTCCGATGATTTGAAATGTATTATCTGGATTTTTAATAATTAGCTATGGATTTTTAGAGATTTGTTATTATTTTAATTTGTCAGATTGTTTTAAAATGTTTGTATTTATTGAATTGTACAAGTGCAATGAATAGACCATGGAACTGCGCTTTTTTAGAAATAAAGATGATTGATTGATTGATATTGAGAACCCAGGTAAACTGCTCTTCCCACTAAGCAGGGCCCCCAGGATGTTTCAGGTGCTTAGAAATAATATTTCCAGGTATATTTTCAAAAAAAAAAAATGTCTAGTTAAATGGATTCCGTTTACTTAGGTTCAGGTATTTGTTTTTTGAAAATATGTCATTTTTATGTTTTTTTAGTTAAAAAAACAAACAAAAAATGGCAGCTGTCACGATCGGTATTTTTTTCTCACCGCAAGTAAATAATTTGTCATAAAAAGTAAATCATGAAAATAAGCTTTCATGATTGGTGGTTTTTTTTTTTACTTTTTGTAGCAGGTTGTTATCCAAAAATGAAACTTTGAATCCTTTTAATTAATGGGTTATGTTTTTTCCCATTAAAAAAGTTGTGTATTAAATGCTGTAATACTCTCATGTGTATTACGGCATGCACGCGGCACCTTTCAATGGGAAAAGGCATGAGTCATATTACGGCTCGCGACCTCCACAAAGCACTTTCCCTCAGCAAGTTTCACCCACAAAAACACTCATCTCAGGAAATGCTTCACTGGAAGAAAGTGTTGTGTGACAACGTCGGCAGTTCCCATAGAAGAGTGAACGGTTGGGATCTGTGGTGTTGCCTAATGTTGCCCAGTTTGTGTTTTTAATTTTAAAAATAGTTTCCATTTCTTGTTGGTGGCGCCCATAAGCAGAGCCACATGCTCACACTCTGCATCAGGCCGGCTAAGAGAGGAGCATCGAGAGCAACAAGGCCCTCAAGTTGTCCCTCCTACTGCCTGTCTCCAGCCAGCATCTCTTGCCTTCACCTTTAACTTCCCCCTTGGCTGGGGTGGTGAGTTGGCAGTAGCACCACTGGTCTGGTGCTAACCACCTAATTTAAAATAAATAAAACATTTGTTTTCTGCACCACAGAGCACACAGAGGGGCAAATGGGAGTCTTTTTTTCTTAAAAGGACACTGTCAACCCCCTTAAGTCTCAAAGTGTCCCTAGTTTAGAAAACACATTTTATAATTGCCAAAAGTCTGTAAAGATTGTTGATGTAGCTGGTAGCTTGATTCTGACTCTTATTTTCTTTAAAAAAGTAAAAAACAGGCTGCCCAACATACTGGTGTTATCACACCAAAAGGGGTTTGTTTTCATTCCTTGATCAACTCCAAATGCATCTTTCCTGGACTTAGGAACACCTACAAAACAGTCTAGCCCCTCATGATGCAGTGGGAGTTTAGGAGGCTACTGCCTCATAAGTGACTGCATTATTTCAGTGTGTTCCTCCTGCTCAGGAAGAATGCAGTAAGAACATAACCAGGATTGTAAACAAAAACAAGGTTGTTTATAAATATAAATTTGCCATGCATTTCAGTTCTACTAAACAAGGAGACAGACAAAAGGAACAGCAGCATCAGTGAATTTTAGAGAGGGTAAGCAATCATAAATTGTGGGGTTTCAACTAGAAATAATATGATGAAAAACAGGTTGACAGTGTCCCTTTAAAATGTAATGCGGCAAAAAACCATGACCTCTCAATTAAGTAAAATAAAATATGGGGTGCAGTGTTTAAAACTCTAATTTTACACACACCCTTGTTGTTGGATGGCTTCTCCCTCAGGGTTTATGTGCCATCCAACGACTCGGGTGTATGTAAAATTCTTGTAACACACTGCACCCCATACTTTATCCTATATATAACTCTGGAACTGTTTAATATTTTTTCATGAAAGCTTTGAAAGGCACTACCTCAGCACAGGCCACTTCTACCCTGAAAGTGTCATGAAATAGTTGGTAAAAATACTTTACTTTTCCAAAAATCAGCTTTCCAGATTGCAGAAACTGCAAAAGACGATGTCACAAAACTTTTTGTGTCTTGAGATTTTGCCTCCCTGACCATGCATGCAAATTTGTAGGCGATTCCATTGAATAGCTCCAAAGTTATTAAGGTGCAAAGTTAGGAGTTTAACATTAAGCACCCTTCTCAACCCTACTTATAGAGATGCTATCGCACTCCTATAATATACATATTTATACAATAGGGGTGAGGTGATACACAGTAGAATGAAACTGTGTATTTTCACCCCAGTGAATAAACGGGAGCTGACGTATGCACTGTGACATTCTTGAACATTTAAACATACAGTGCATACACATCAGTACCTCAATATTATCACTCTCCATACATCACTGCCTTTACTCTCCACTCCCAACAACCTAGGCAAATGATTTGACCCGACAGAAAATGAAAATACAATACACCTGGCTAATTCACGAGGTACTAACCTGAACAGTGAGATGGTCTTGCTGTCTACCACATCGCATCCCAGCATATATGGTGCGCATCTCAGAAAACCCCTTTCTTCTACAAAGCAGCACTTCTTCCTTCTGCAAAGCAGCACCTACACCACCCCAAAAAAGAAAAATAAAATAACATCATTCCCTCTAAGACAACTAAACCCTCCAGTACACACATCCCTCATCAGTCCCGTACCGACAAAGTCCAGCCCACACACGACAACCATCCAATCAAAATACATGCACAAGACATGTAACCAATCAAAAACAACAATGGCCTACCATTCATAACCTGTACAACAACAAATCAGGAACTACATAGGTATTTCATTCATTGCAGCAACCAATAACAGCACTGCCTGTAACCACATCAATCAATAGACACACGGACAATGACACCATTCAGAAAAGCAGCACTCCATTCAATCAATGACCTGACTCAGACAGGAATAAAAAAGGAACCACACAAAAAAACATTAAGCACATAAAAAACACTAACTAAATACATGGAACCCTATTGTATAAATCGCACACATGATGTGCGACAGTGTGATATGGGACATTTTTGCATTTGTGCAGAGTGACCTCGGGTAATATCACTCATGGCTCCACTATGCTTCGCCACTTGTGATATTACTCGAGGTTAATCTACACTCTTGCAAATATTTCCCGTATCACACTGCCGCCCATCATGTGTCATATATATACATAATAGATAGGCATCAGTTTAACACGAAAATGGACTAGCAGAGAATTTAGCTTGCAATAGTCCATGCTTTTTGAGTGACAGGTAGTGATATTCCATGACTAAATGTGGATTATCACTGTCAATCAAAAACCATGGACTATCATGTTCGGAAATGCTTGCTGAACGTGAGTTATTGACCTTAGAAATACAATATAAGAAAATAATCAAAGGCTGAGTTGTTATCTCATCAGACTCCTGAGATTATTGCATAGTAATTTTTTTTCCATTCTATGTTTCTACACTTCCAACCCCTGGTCCTGTGGCACCTCCCCAGCCACATCACTGACCTTCTCATGAACTTACTAGTTATCCACTGATTGCCAAGATCAACCGTGGTGTTGGGTGGCCTGCCATGTCAGTTGTACATGGGTCTTGGAGAGGTGCCAGAATCAAATTAGGTATTTTTCTCTGGTTTTCTTCCTTGGTCACCATCATGCAATGACATAGATACATAGATACATAGACAGTGTCAGCAGATAAGGGCCTATGGCCCATCTAGTCTGCCCATTTGAGCTTGTAAGTTCAGTTTGTTTTCCTAGAAGTCTATTTCCCCTTACCCCTGACCTCTAGAATTCCTTTATGTCTATCCCATGCATTCTTAAATCCCGTGATTGTTTCAGCTCCCACCACTTCCTCTGGCAGGGTGTTCCACTTGTCCACCACCCGCTCTGTGAAGAAATTTTTCTCATGTTTCCTCTGAATCGACCTCCTCCAACTTCATCCCATGCCCTCTAGTCCTGAAACATCTTTTTCGCTTAAAATAGTGTTTTCCTGCACCCTGTTCCTCCCTGTAAGATACTTGCATGTCTCTATCATATCCCCTCTCCTCCTCTCTCCTCCAGGGAGTGCATGTTCAGTTCCTTCAACCTGTCTTCATAGGACTTGTGATGCAACCCATGCACAATCTTTGTTGTCCTCCTCTGAACCTTCTCTACCCTAGTCTATGTCCTTACGTAGGATGGTCTGCAGAACTGTACACTGTACTCCAGGTGGGCCTCACTAGTGTCTTGTATAGTGGAATTATGACCTCCTTTCCTGCTGGTGATGCCCTGCCTATACATCCCAGCATCCTATTTGCTTTACCTGATGCCTTGTCACACTGTTTCCCTACCTTGAGGTCATCAGAGATGACAACCCCAAGATCCCTTTCCTGCTTGGTGCATGCTATATCCTCACCCCCAACTGATATATTGTCCAGGGTTTTTGTGCCCCATATGCATTATCTTGCACTTCTTTGCATTGAATTTCAACTGCCAAACCCTTGACCATTCTTCAAGTTTCTGCAGGTCCCTTCTCATTCTGTCTACACCTCTGGTGTGTCTACTCTGTTACAGAGCTTTGTGTCATCAGCGAACAGTGAAATTCTGCCTTCTAGATCCTGTGCAATGTCACTGATGAAGATGTTGAATAGGACCGGTCCCAGCACTGATCCCTGTGGTACCCCACTGGTCACTCTTCCCTCTGTGGAGTGACAGCCATTTACCACCACCCTCTGTGTCCTGCCACCCAGCCAGTTACCTACCCACCACACTACTGTCCTGCCCACACCCATATTCCTCAGTTTGTGAACGTGCATGTATGTGTCCTATAGCAAACATGCATGCATGTGTCCAGTGGTAGTCCCTTCCCTGCAGCATGGGCTGGCCTGTGCCGTTACATGGCCTCCACCAGGTGGCAGCCAAGCAGTGTTCCCCCACCACAAAGGAGGAGAGCTGTCCCTGAGATGCTTGATGCACCCTCCTTCGGCCGGTGCCTGATGTCCTGAGTGCATTCTCACACCTGGATTGCCAGCATCGAGTGGTGGCACTACAACTGCACCAATGGACTGGCTATTAGATAGTATTATAAGGCTGGAAAGGATTCTAGGTCTATCCAGTCTGTGCCACAGGTTCCATGTTAAAATAGCAATCGTAGAATAGTGATCGCTATTATGGTGAGTGTATATCGCCGAAATGCAAATCGGTGATATACACTTTCAGGCGACCCGACATCCGTAATAGAAAAAAGTGTTTTTGTGGTGGGTGGAGGGATGTGCCCCACGCACCTCCCCTCATGGGGGGGCTTTGCCCCTTGCACCCCCTGAATAAGGATTCTCTACTCCAGGGGGGTGCATGTTGGGGAGGGGGCAAAATATCTAAACCGGAAATAACTTAAGTGCCATGGCTGCAGGCAGTGGCAAAATTTTCCCACACCCGGGTCCCAAACCCTATATCTGCTGCACCTGAGCTAGCCACCCACATCACCACGCCACATGACTAGTTCAGTGGCAGCAGGTACACTCATACCTCATAACCCATTCCCTGTCCCTCCCCTTCGCCTCACCATCCCCTTCCCTTCCTGTTGCTGTACACTACCATAGTGGTCATGTACAGTTGCTACCCTTGCAGAGTAGCCCATGAGTATAGCACCTGATATGAGTCACCGTTTTAACATGGCACCCATATTCGGTCACTATACTCACGGTATACCGCTCCACATACTTCACACGCAGGGGTGAAATAAGTATGCTGAGCAAACACATACCATTTCATAGTGATTCCCTACTCAATCTATTCACCAGGATACCTGGTGATTCCCTTTGTTACAGGAAGTGTGACTAGATTCATTTATTCCTTTTTTTCTGTTAGTTTAAATATTCTTCTGTTATGAGTTATGTTTGGGATGGACACCCAAAATGGCTTCCGGGTCATATGTTCAAGCAGCTATCAGGGGAAAATACTGGCCAACTGCTGAGTACTAAATTTCCTATTATTCATTTATTTATTAGTATCTCAGATTAGTACCTTTGAACTAAAAGCTCCTTACATAGGGTTCCACATCACAGGAATTATGTACAAGGGCAAAACAATACAGTAGGGTAAACAATATTACAATCAACAATTACATATGGAACATTCCTGCTGAGAGATAAATTCAAACATCATACTGAGTAACATAAAGAAAAATGAAATCCAATATCATACATAATTGTACCGGGGTACAGGTGACTCAGAGGTGGTAAACAGAAGATACAAAAGGGTAGACAAAGCTATTTACACATAGCAATGTACAGTAAATGCTTCAGATAAGCAAATCAAAATAATCATATGTAGACAAGGGAGCAGGACAGAGACTCAGCAGGAGGGAGGGGAGAGGAAGATAATGAAAGTGGGACCCAAGGTCAGCAAGAATTAAGGAGTTGCAGCCCAGAGGGCCAAGTCGAGAGAGAGAGAGAGAGATAATTTGGAGTAGAGGTAGATCCTGAGGCTGAGAGTGTGATCATGGGAATATAGCATTAGGGAGATTACAACCAGTAGGCCAAGATGTGGGGAATTAATTGAGGTAATGGATGAAGGGGAGACCCATATGGCCTGAGTGGTAGTAAAAATTAACTAGTCGGTTAACAGCAGGTGGGGCTTGGGAAGAGGCCAGAGGCTATAACAAGGGGAGGACAGGAGGAGTAGTAGTGTAGGAGATGTGGAGGCCGAGTGGGGCAATGATGTGGGAGAGGAGGTGGGGCCCAGAGGGGTGTGTGGAAGGGCAGGAGATAAAGGGAGGGAGTCAAGGGCCCAGAGAAGTGGGTCAGTGGTTAGAGCCTCCCAGTAGTAACAGCTGCAGCTGGCTGAGGCAGCAAGATGCAGTCTAAGCAATTGTTTAAAAGAGCCCAGTGTGGGTGCCGAGGAGATGTCAACGTGAAGTGAGTTATACCAACGAGGGGCCTGGTGGGAGAAAGATCTTTGACCTTGGTAGGTACAGCAGCGGGGAATTTTGAAAACTTGGCTAATCAAGCTTCTGGTGTGGATGAGATTGGTGAATGGGGTGAGGAGTACCTGAACACCAGGGGTTAGCATTCCAAGGTCCATTTTTTTTTGCTATTATACATGATTGAAACATTAGTCTGCTCTTAAAGGGGAGCCTGTTGGCCTGGGCCTACAAGTCGAAGGAATGAGTCAAATGGGAGGAGCCTGTTAGGAGTCGACAGGCTTTGTTAAGTACTACAGAGATGTGGCAGAGGGATGTATCCATGGCCAATCCATAGATGACAAGTCCATAGTCTATAAGTGATACCACTGAGCTGAGAATGGCTAAATTGAGGGCCTCTGGGGTAAGATAGGATTTATGTCTGTAAAGAAGCCCTATCCATGAGTTGACAACCCTGGTGACATTTTTCAATGTGGGTGGCGTAAGACAGGGAACTGTCGATCGTAACCCCCAGATACTTAAAATGTTGAACCAGTTCAAGGGGGGAGCCCACTTCATTGGTGATTGTTAGTGGGTAGGAACTATGTCTGTTTTGTGGATTAGAGAACAACATTAGTTTTGTATTTTTGTAGTTCGTTATGAGTTTATGCTTGCAGAACCAGTTTTCAACTTCTGTAAAGTTTTCCTGGAGCCGTCTTTCCATCGCTTTGGGGTCAGGATCACTGAAGAAGACGACAGCGCCATCCGCATACAGAGAATATGGTCTCGGCAGACAAGAGGCAGTTTGTTAAGAAAAACTAGTACAAAACAGGAGGGGTCTGAGAATGGAGCCTTGGGGACACCGGAGCAAACAGGTTTACTGTCTGAAAGAATGTTCCCAATCCTCACCTGCTGTGATCGGCCACTCAGATAACTATTAAACCATTCCACTGTGTTGGTAGAGAGAGACCAATGATGGAGAGTAGATCGACCATGAGGGCATGGTTCACAGTGTCAAATGCCTTGGCTAAGTCTATAAAGACCTCACCAACAAGGCAGCCCTGATCTATGGAGTGATGGATAAAGCCTGTGAATTCAAGCAAGACTGTTATGGTGCTATGGTTGCTCCTGAAACCGTGTTGCTCTCTGCACTGCAGCTGATGTTTCTCAAGGTATTCAATCAGCTGGTTGGCCACTATCCTTTCTAAAGCTTTAGAGAGGGGAAGGGAGGGAGTATGGATATCAGATGGTAGCTCCCGTGTATATCACGGTCACCACTCTTCTGTACTGGTGTCACTTTTGCTGCCTTCTGCAATTGCAGGAACTGTGAGTACCTGAATGATAGGTTGAGAATGTGAGTTAAGGACTTTAGGACCTCATCAAGTGTGAGCGCGACAAGCTTTAGATACAGAAAATCACCACTAAATTTAGACTTCCCCAGGACCCTGAGGAGGTATTTCCTGGCTTCAGTGGCTGACACGACTCTGAAGTAGAAAGGTGGGAGGGAAGAGGATGGAGCAGCACTTCCCAAGGAATCAGAATTACTTATCGGACAGAAGTAGTCAGTAGGGAGGACGTTGTTCAGGTCAGTAAATGTGTCATTGAGAGTGTTGGCAATAACTCTTGGGTCTGTATCAGGTAAGCCATTAATGCTCATCATGGAGGGGGGAGTTCTAGAGGCTTTCCCGGTAATTTCTTTGAGGTTGTCCCAGAACTTCCTGCCATCATTCCACGTACGGGACAGGGCTTCTTTGTAGTAGTTACTTTTTGCCATGTGGATAGCTCTGTTGCATTTGTTTCTTGCCTGTTCATAGTTTTGAATATCAGCCTGTGTCCCAGAGGCCCAGACCCTGTGCCACAGGTGGTCCCTAGCTTTTAGGAGTTCAAGGAGATCAGGGGAGAGCCAGGGGTTATTGTGGCCTTTAATTTTACATGTTTGGTAGGGAGCATGACAGTCACAGACAGCATTGAATTGTTGTATGAATTGCTCAAGGGCTGTATTGACATCACCAGTTCAGGCATTGGAGGTCAAGTTTCAGGAGGTTGAGATGACCCCAGGTGAGGACCCTGGAGGAAATTACTCTGGGAGGAGGTTGGAGAATTTATTGGACCAGCAGAATAGGACTGGGGAGTGGTCACTTAAGCCTTCCGGGAGTACTGTGATACTGGAGATAAGGTTGGGGCAGTTGCAGAGGACCCAGTCCAGGGAAATGCCTATCCCCATCTTATAGTTCATCCTTGTTGGTGATTCAATGAGTTGTGCGAGGTGTATGGCAGATATTGCTTCTTTGATAGGGCTAGCATTGGAGGCAAGCCAGTTGACGTTGAAATCACCAAGCACTATAACTTCAGAGTTAAGACTTAGGCTCCCCAAACAGTGTAGGAGTGAATCTAAGCCAGCAGTTGTCTGTCTGGGAGGATCATAGGCTGACAACACTGTGACAGTTTTATTGTGAGCACCTAGTAGCACTTTAATGGCAAGTGCTTGGATATGGCCGTCAGTATTGGGCAACGGTAGGGCTAGGCCCTGGAGTTCATCCCTAAGATAGATTGCACATCCTCCTCCTCTTTTTGACAGGCAATCCCTCCTGAAGATTGAGTATCCCAGAATAGAGATAGATGAGATAGAGAGATCCTATGAGCTCATCTAGTTTCAGACCCTGGCAGATGTGAGGGTGCTATTCTCAACACCCAAGAAATCCAGAAAAATAAGGTCATAAACGCTGGAAGAAGGATGTCATAGGTGTGAAGGATGCCAGTTGGCCTGGATGATGTTACACACACACACACACACACACACACACACACACACACATGCACTCACACACACACACACACACACCTGGGTGGGGAACTGTTACTTAAGGGAGAGGTCACTCCCCACAACCTTGAGCACATAAAACTGGGGAGCTAGTCTCTCTCTCTCTCTCTCTCTCTCTCTCTCTCTCTGTCTCGTGGGAGCCCTGCTAAGAGAGCTAGCCAATTTGTGTGAGAGAAGTACAGACTTAGTGAAAGTGCTTTTCATGTTAGTGACAGGTAAGATAGACAGTCGGAGAGCCTAGGTTTTGATATTCTTTTGTCTGTCATCTGCCCGTATACTTGTCATTATGTTCCTTTCCCAGTAAACGTGTAACCCCTTTTGTCTTACTGTATATTTCCTGTTTATTTATTAATACCTGTAGTAATTACTGGTATAGACTATCTTTCTAGTCTCAGTGGTTGTGCCTCATTATTGAGAAAGTAATTTTAATATTTCTGCTGGCATTACACATTCTCTGTTTACAGTCCGCTGTCTGAAGAGCACTCTAAATAATACTATTGTATTTCACCTTCCTAACCCAGAACAAAAGGGTATTGTTCTGATCTAATCAGGTGGTGGCAGCCCAGTGAAGCAGTATACCCAGACAACTGCCCTGTAAGCTGGTACGGCCTAAGGAGTAGGCTATTTCAAACTGGTGGCAATGGTGTGGGATCAGTATCACAAACTTTAGTATTGGTGCAGATCAATGCACAAATTTAAAGTCAGAATATGTGTGCAGTGTGCTTTCCTAGGGGGCTAGGATCTCTGGGAGGACGGTAAGAGCTTTATGTAGCACACAAGGAGGCAGAGAGTGCCAGTAGAAAATTACTTTAACAATCATAAAACAAGATAAACAAAAGGATTACATTGTTTACTACTGTTCTTTTTCTTTCTAGAAACACAGCTTAATGCAGTGTAGCTAGCGAGTATGTCTTCAACATGTGGCAGATACAATGTGTCTCAGTTCTATGAGCTGTGCAAAGACAGGGGGATTTTCTATGAGGTCTTAACATAAAAAACAGTCTCCTAGAAGCCCTGGCAGAACAGGACCAAGTGCAGGGGAGGCAAGTGGTCTCTGCGGCATATGGCCAAATGCCTGTGGAGCAGGTGGTAGCTGAGGACAGTGACCAAAGTAGCAAGACTGAGGGCACAGAGGTTGAGCCAGAGGGGTACATCATGGTATTAGCAGGTGAAACAGTGCAGCCCAAGCCTGAGTCAAGAACTGGGGCAGTAGATTCTCTAAATCAGCTTGAGCTCATGAAAACGGAGCTTGCATTGAAGGAGGCGCAACTGCAGTAGGCAAAGCTTGAGATCAAAAGGGAGAGAATAAGGCTGGAGGCTGACGAAAAAAAGAAGTCATATCAACATGAAATCCTGATGCAGCATGAATGAGGGAAGGAACAAAAGCATGCGAAAGAGATGGTGAAATTGCACGAGAAAGTACCACAGCAAACTGTAAGTAATGGCATAGGGGGTCAAATCCATTAAGCCACAATTAAATGTTTCCTCAGTATCAGGAGGGGGGGTGATCTTGATTTGATCTTAAAATCATTTGGGAGGGTATGTGTGCACTGCTGTTTAAATCAGATAGGGTTCTGTAGATGACCAACTTTACACCTTTGCTTACTGGTCTCACTTTGCACACATTTGTGAGAATGGATGATCAGGACTGTATGGACTATGATAAAGCTAAGGGAGTGTCACGGAAACATTCTGAGCTGACTCCTGAGGCTTATAGGTGAAAATTCAGAGAATTATGAAAGGGTACAGGAGACAGCTATGTAGAATGGAATGTTTAAATGTGTACCTATCTAGACCACTGGGTGGATGGGACCAAAGCCAGAACTGTAAAGCAAATAAAAGATGTGTTTCAAAAGGAACAATTTCTTTAAATTTTGCCAGAGGATCTGTGTGTATGGTTACTGGACCGGGCGTGCAGCTCCGCGAAGGAGGCAGCAGAAAGTGCTGATCTGTACATGGCCAGCAGACAACATGCAGCATAGGCGGGTGGGGGTGGGGGCAGAGGAGAAGCATATGGTTTCAAAGCGACTCACTGGAGGCAGCCTAAAGTAAACTAGCCTGCACCCAACCCCAACTCATCAGTCCTATGGGGAACAAGAAGCCAGGGGCAAAGAAATGTTACATTTGCCAGAAAGTGGGGCATCTGTCCTATGCCCTGAAAACATGAATAAAGTGCAAAAGCCTGTGAGAGAGGATGATAAAGACAGTACCCAGCAGATAGGAGCCTGTGAACAGACTGTAGTGCCACCTAACTACTTCAAGCATATGTACCCTATCCTAGTTAATGGGAGAGTAACACAAGGACTGTGGGACACTGGCACCTCCATTTTCATGGTGAGGCAGGACCTGATCCTGGTAAAGCAGATTCTGCAGGGGCAGTTTTCCCAGATTAGTGAAGTCAGGGGTCCAGCAGTCCAAGTACCAATGGCTCAGATCTTCCTGAGCTGGGAAGGTGGCCATGGGGTACAGGATGTGGGAGTCATACCTGATCTTCCTGTGGATGTGATCATGGGGAATGATTTTTAATTTTTTTTTAATTCTTTGGTAACCAGGTAAGGCCCACTAGGTGGAAGTGCCTGTTTTCAGGGGTGACCCGGGAGCACTGGGGAGGTTAAGTGACTTGCTCAGAGTCCCACAGCATAAAAGTGGAGGTTGTGGGAATCAAACCCAGATTTGCTGGATGCACTCTGGGTATGTGTCTTGGTCTAGCAAGCAGGAGTAAATATTTTGATTTTAAAGCTTTTTATTTTGTCAAACTTCACAGACATAACAAAGCACACAAATCACCTCAGGTCATCAATGCCATAATTAATGAAAACTCCAGCTGTTTCCTTATGGAATAGCCCACTCAATTATCCCTCAGGTGTTTGCCAAACAGTGTTTTACTGGTGCTTAAAGTTGATTACTGTATAAGAGGAGACACTCAGCACAGCTCTACTGCTATAAACTTGACACTAAACCAGTACTTGTGCATCTATGGTTATGGACACATTACTGTCACATGGGGCAGGAAGCACTGTAAGATAAAGAACAGCAACAAAAAAATCAAACACCAAGATCCCAGGGCCACAAAACCAGTAGGCAAACCCAGGAAAAACTACCAACAGCCAACAAGAGGACACACCAGGACTACACACTCACACACACACACACACGCAAAATATTTTTTGTAAAATTTGATTGGATTAGCCCAACCTTACTCTTTACCATATGTAGCCTCATCATTATGATGTCACAGGAAGTGGAATGCAGCCTACTGCTGCAGTGGTACGAAAATGTAAGCACATGTATGTTCACAACTGAGCAACATATAATTCAGAACTACTAAAGAGGTTTTTTGTTGGCAAATGCTGAAGATAAAATGCCATTTTTTTGCAAAGTTGGCCAACGTCTCTGGTCAACAGTCAAAAAGTGAGTATAAATATGCACTGTACATTACATTAGCCTTGTCCCACTACTGATCTTAGTATCACCAGAACAGAATGACAAGGCTTATACCAACAGCACAATAAAAATATGCTTCTAAAGAAACAACCCCCTACACACATACAAACACCAAGAGAAAGAGATGAAGTTATTATTTGCTGGTAGAGAGAGGACTGGCAGAAACTGATCTGTTGAGGTCTATGTTAAGCATTATTGACCTGAGATAAATAATTACTGAGCTGCAGCCAAGGACCAATTCTGACCATAGGGGAAATAATGGAGTGTGTTACTATCCGCAGTCAGGTAAAAGGCCAAGCTTCTGAGGGTGAAGAGGGGAGTGACACAGCGTGTTCTAACCCCTCCCTCAGCAGCTAGTGTGGGTGAGAGGCTAGCTAGGAGTAGCAGCTCTGAGCCCCAGCTGCAAACAGATATCTCAGCAGTGGATGGATATCCTTCTGAAGGGGAGTTGAGGAGGGTCAGACTGGAGAAGCTGGGCAGAGCTCAGCTGACTGACCTTACCCTGTAGAAACTGAAAGAGACAGCAGATAGTGCTGAGGACTCTCAGGGGAGTAAACAGTTAATTTACTGGGAGAATGGGCTATTGTACAGGGAGTGTACACTTCAGAGGGGGCTAGAGGGAGAGGTACTCTGGTAGCTGGTAGTTCCTTGGGTTTACCACAAGCAGCCTTTGGCCCTGGCCCATGACATCCCTTTTTCTGGCCACTTGGGTATTAGTCACACAAAAAGGCAGCTCACCAACAACTTCTTTTGGCCTGGTATGTACACAGATCTGGCAGATTACTATTGGACTTGTCCACAGTGCCAGAGGGTAGGAAAGGTAGGGGACAAGGCTAAGGCCCCTTTGGTGCACCTGCCTATTATTTATGAGCCCTTTAATAGGGTATCCGTGGACACAGGGGGGCCACTGAGCACTCTGAGTCACACAGGGAAAAGGTACATACTGGTTGTTGTGGACTACTCAACCAGGTACTCGGAGGCGGTGGCCATGTCCTCCACTGAGATGGAAAAAGTGGCTGATGAGCTCCTGGGAATCTTTAGCAGAATGGGATTTCCCCTAGAAGATTTTGTCAGACCAGGGGATGAATTTCATCTCGTCACTGATGACTAGTCTGTGGAGAAGGGTGGGGTGAAATAGCTTCCTGCTTCACCCCATCACCCCGAGACAAATGGCCTAGTTGAGCAGTTCAACAGAACCCTCAAAACTATGCTAAGGACATTTGCTGACCAGCACAAGTGGGAGCAGGACAAATATTTGCCCCACCTCCTGTCTGTGTGCACAGAAGTCCCACTGGAGTCCACAGGGTTCTCACTCTTCAAGCTCCTATTTGTTCACAGGGTGAGGGGGCCCCCTAGATTTAGTTAGGGATTAATGGGAGGAGGACTGTGACTGCCAAGGGGAATCTAATGTGGAGTACGTCCTGAATTTCAGGACCCAGTTTAAGGAGCTCATGGGGCTCACACAAGAGCACTTAGTCACTGCACAACAGCGGCAGAAAGCCTGGTACAACTGTGGGGCCAGATCCTGGGAGCACAAACTCAGACAGCAAGTGAGGGTACTCATCCCAGTCTGACAGAATAAACTACAGGCTGCATGGAAGGCGTATTCTCCATAGTTAGGAAGGTGAGTGAGGTCAATTATGTAGTGGAACTGCCTGACAAGAAGTGCAGGAAGAGTGTTATTTCATGTTAACATGATGAAGCCCTACCATGATAGGGAAGAAATGGCCTTCACTGTGTACAGCATGCCAGAAGAGGAAGATGAGGCTGATCCACTGGTGGACCTCCTCGGGGAGGCACGGAGGGATCTTTAGTTGATAACCTCTCCCTCTCAGAGCAGCTGACACCAGCCCAGGAAGAGGAAATGAGGGGGGGTGCTGTGAGCATTTGGGGACAGTAATCACAGGAAAATTGGGGTACACCACAATGGATGGACACCATGTGGGCACAGGGTCCCAGGTGCTGCTGAGGCAGTCCCCTAATGGGTACCAGAGGGAGTTAGGCAGACCATGCAAGACGGGCTCAGAGAGATGCTGGATCTTAGAGTAATCCAGGAGTCCAGTAGCTCCTGGACCTTGCCTGTAGTCCTGATCCCCAAGAAGGATGGTATTCCTCAGTTCTGCATTGATTACTGTAGGCTCAACAGCTGCATGGAGTCAGATGCCTACTCTATGCCCAGAACAGCTGAGACCTTGGAACGTCTGGGGGCATACCTCTCAATTGTTCCTGATTATGATGGATATCCCTCATTTTACCCCTTGAAATTGCTCTATCCCTCATCCATCCCTCATCATATGCCGATCGAACACTGACACATCTACCTCGAACGACAGTACAGTGACACAGTGACAGGTTGCTATAACATCACAGTGGGATCCCAGCACTGCTTTCTTGGGCTCTTGCACCAGTTCCCTGAAGCAACTCTGACTTGGAGTTGATCATATTAATTACGGGAGGTGCTGGGGCAGACCCCCCCTGCATGCGGGTTCAAAGGCAAAGCCCCCCTAAAGAAACAAAGTGTTTTCAGATGGATTTATGCAGACCACAATTGTGGTTGACATATGCAGCCCTTACCCCAGTCAAGAGTGGCATCTTGCAACCAGGACCCCCCTAACATGTACACAGACAAGACAACAAACCACAAGTTGGCATAAACAAAGGTACCACCCCTGGCTTTAGGTTAAAAACCTGGTAGACATCTAAGAGGTCGGGGGGTTAGAGTGCAAAATAACATTTATATTTACACTGAGTTCTGGGAGAGAGTTGCTAGGGCTATGCTATGTCTCCTATCTGAGGTGGCCCTTAAACATTTTACATGGACTCAAAGATGGATTGTCCAATGCCATGAAATTGGGATTGTATCGTATGGCTTTATTTCTACAGATGGTAGGCAGAAACTGTGTGGTCCGCCAAATTTGGAAACTGTCATTACAGAAACACAGAACTTCCAGACAAGAACTTTACTTTCTTACAGAACAGGCAGCATTTGCATTTCAGAGAAAACTTCTCTACAGAACAAACTGTCCATCCCTCTTGCTTGGGATCTCTGGACTTCTTTTACACAGTGTCTATTACATGGGGGTTGCCTCACACTTTAACTCTAAAAACATCCTCCTGATGAGATGGGCTAAATTAACACCTGCAGGGTAACCTGTGCCTTTCAGGTAACCAGTTATCCCTGGCTATGACTCCAGGTGAGGGTCTGCCCACCCTGGCCACAGTCAGCCTCTGCCATTCCTTCCAGGACACACATTGGATCCTTCAATCCCACATGGATTGCTGAAGGCCTCCACACAGAAATTATATTTACATTCAGCACATATTTGTGGTGACACTGGGGTCCTGAGTGGTATAATCTAGTCTTGTCTTGGGCACACACACCACCAGATGACTCCCCAAATTCTCCCAATGTTACTGTACTCACGGTTTGTTTGCCCCTCTGTTACAGACATCAGGCTTGAATGAAAGAAAAACCTTTTCTTCCCTTGAAGCTTTTTTAGCTTTTTGTCATGAACTCTCTCAGTTCCTGCTCTGGGCAGCTGGACAGTCTTCTAGTCCCTCAGGAGGTTGCCCATTGGACCTACTGATTTTTCAGTCCCATTTCATTTTCACAGAAATTACCTACTGGGGTCCTGTTGACACAGGTCTCTACCATTTCCTTTTGAAAAGCTGTTGTCTCACTCTCTAGGGTGAGAAAATGACCAGAGGTCCTTCCCCCAGCCTAAGGGAGGCTGTCAGGCACCTCTACACTCAGAGCTCCACTCTTCACTCTGGACACTGCACTGCTCACTGACCAACTGAACCCAAGATTCTAAACTCCCTCCCTCCTCCCTCCCTCCCCTGCAGCTGGTAAAGAGTTATGCTGCTGCGAGAGTTCTAAATGACAGCACTCATTTTCTTTCTAGCCTAGCTAAGTAAACATTGAGCTATGTGCAGAGGATTTCTACAAAAAACCTCTACAAGCTGGTCAGAGACCCTACCTGGTCTAATACTGATGGGATTCTAGTAACCCAAGGGGACTGAGTGGTTACACTCACTGCCAACAGACGAAACATACTGTCGGCAGCAAGGGCTTTGGTCTGCAACACAGGCCATCCAACTTCTGGGCACCCAATGGGGAGAGGTGGCCAGGTTCACCCCACCTATGCTGAAATGTAGGCAGGTTCCACCAGAGAACAGAGGCCTGCTGAAGCAACTTCAGCTTCACCTACCAAACTATCTCAGGACTCTCTGCAGTGGCTCCAAGAGACTGCCTGAAACATACCCTGACTGGATAGAACTGACTGTCCCTGCCCAGGTCAGAACCATCAACCTATCCATCCCCCTTGCCATCTAGGGTAGCCTATATCCACACACATTTCACAACTACACTGTATACTGCTTTAGAAACATACATAAGGCATTGCTATGCATTTCCCAAACCCCAGTACTACACAGTTTAAACCTGAAAAGCAAAAATATTTAACATTTCCTAGTCAAAACACCCAAAAAGTAGAAGGACTCCATTGAGCCTTAAACATCCTTTTCTTGTCTTTGTTTTCTTCACTCAGGCACGCCTGTAAAAGAAAACATCCAAAAACACAATTTGCAAGAAAGAACAGTAACCAAACCTCCCACCAGCAGATACAATCCAATCTCAAAAAGATTTTTAAAGGGTTTTCTACAAAATGCAGTATAGAGGTATCAAAATAATACAATCAAAACATTTGGGGAGGGGTTCCTTCAAAGTCCAATCTAAGAGCAAGTGTTCTGAGTGCACAAGGCACTCACATTCAAGAAAGTCTTGGCAGGCCGAAGCTTTCTCACAACTGTTTTTGTACATAGGCTCGAGGCCTACTGGAACCATTATTCCAGATCCAGGAGTCTCTTGGACCAAACAGTTTAAAGGACATCTTCTCTTAAATGGGCAAGTACATAGCATAAAAAGTAAGAGGAAAATCGGATCCTACCATTTCCGACATAAAGGCTGACAGTTCTGGATCACCTCTCTGGATCTGGGCTGGATCTCTTCTCCACCTTCAGCTGAAAACAAATCTTCAGACCAAGCCCTTCCATGCCACCTCTGGACCTGGTTGCTGCTGATCTAGGAAGGAACTGCAGGCACAATATATTTGTTGCTCCCAAGGGGTACGCTGATGTGTTGCTTCTGGGGGGGGGATGCTGACTCTGGCCTTCAGATCTTCTTTCTTTTGCTGGTTGCCTGCAGAGTTGGGTGGTGGAGCCACCATGCTGGATATCTTCTGGTGTTGCTTTCTTTCAAGTTGGCACATTCTGGTAATGGCACTCAAGGGTAGTACCCCTTGGGATGAGGACCATAAATTACTGTCTTAGCAGGATGAACGATTCTTTTAGTATGGACTGTCTCATTTCCATTTCTATCAGTCACTCTGACAGAATCAAGATGGAGGGTGCAACCCAATCACCACAACTTTAATCTGTCTTGGCAAATTTTGATGCCTTTGAACATACACAAATCAGGTTTAATGGTAACTCTGGCTTCTTCCAGCAACCATTCTTCTCTATGGTCCTCAATTGCTTCCCACATCCATCTTTTTAAAAACAGATACTTCAGTCCATATTCTGCCTCAGCCCTGCATCTGACCAGAAAGATCCTCTTTGCTACTTTTGGGTAGACTTAAACCAGTAGCCTGATTTTGGGGTGGTCAGACCTGGTCTAGCCAGTCTTGGATGTTCCAAACAGGGACACTGCAGTCCATCCCTGTACTCAGTTCCATTTCTTTAGAACCTTGCAGTCTCTGATGGCTCACTTGCAGTTAGGGCCACTGGCAGCCCATTCTCATTACCAGCTGCTTTACTAGCTAGTTTAATTTCTCCTTGTTCCACATGCTCTGCCCAGGAGCACATAGCTGGTTCAGCCCCTGACACAGTCCACTCCTCACTAATTTCTGAGGCAGTCACCTCCCATTGTAAGGCTTCTTCAATGTCGTCCTCACCAATCAAGCTTGGACTAGGGCCTACTGCCCAAGGATCCATAGACTCAGTTTTTGCTTGGTCCCTCTCAACCTCTTCCTGGGCTGAAAAGTCTATCTCTGGCTGCCACTGCAAGACGCTTTTGGTCTCACCATCAAAGAGTTCTCTCAGAAGCTCCTCTGGTTCTTCCTGCCTGCATGCAGCTGCCTTCTGTAATGTACAGGTTGGGCCCTCTCCAAGGGTCCATGTCTGAGCCAGACATACTGTTTTGGTAGTGGCTTGCACAGTACCACTTTCCACACACATTCCATACTGTTTTCTACAGTCCTTGCAGTGAGGAATCATTGAAACATCTCTTCCAGTTTTCATGCAGATCACACACACATTTACTGGAAAGATTGGTAATGCAACACTTGCTGGTGCTTCTTCACATCCATACAATTTTTCAAATTGTCCCAGATCTCTCTCTCTCTCTCTCTAGGATATCCAGATCGTAGTATGAAATGAATACCCTGCCTGTTTGCTAGCCATTTTGCTCTGCAAAAGCAATACACAAGTCCAAGGTTACTGATCTGCTCTACTGCACACTGACAAACTTGGTCTGATCTTTTTTTTTTTAATGTAGCTCTCTTGTGCTGAAATCTACTGCTCTAGTTTTGCTTTTGTTTTTCAAAACTTTTGCACACACTCTTCTTTTCACCATTAGGACCCTCCCCCAACATGGCACTGCTTGTTTGTTTACATTAATTTTGAACTATGCTCCAACATGGCCATTGAAAAGTTTCTGCATCATAGCCACACTGTTCTTTGCACTCTGGCTGCATTTGGTTCTCTGCCATAGCGATTTGCTCTTTAATTTACACAACACCTGCAACTTGACTCAAAAAATCTTATTTGATTCAGCACAGTCTATTAAATCTTTGCACACACTCTCAGCGACTTTGGGCAGTACTGTTCAGTTAACACAGCTTGTTTGCTTGTACCAGCTACGGCTATTTGCTCAGTCCTTTGCCCTCAGTTTATAACTTTGCTTAACATTTGCTGACTTTTTGCACTTGATCTATTTTGAATACACATTAGCTGTTCAGAGTCTTTATATTGGTTGCCATACATGTGGAACTTACAGAAGTAGCCAGTTCCCTCTGATGGATGTTGTGGCTTTCCCTGCTGATTTGACAACACTTGGGATTGGTTGGGCTGTCCAGCCCTACGACTGACACCATGCTCACACGCGATCACCTACTGAAGCGGTCGCTAACTGGGATAAGCCTGAATTTAAAGTTTTTTTTTTCTTTTTGAAGCAAATTCTGAGTCCAGCATGTGATGGCAGACTACTGCAGCTGCAGTCTGTACACCTCACACGCTGTACTCTCTCTTCTCCTGCTTGAACACTGTCTCAGGCAGGAACTCCAGGTAAGGGGTGGGACTTGGCTGTGAGGACCAATCACACCACAACATACAAATTAGCTGCTCTCTCTCTCTCTCTCTCTCCTGCTCACTCTCCTTCATGACGATTGTTGGGCAGGCAAATTTAAACTGCAAAAACAAACTTTTTTTTCTATGGCTTGGATTTTCACAGGCTGAAGCACTTTTAGGCAATTTTGGCACAGTTTTTTCCACAATTCCTCTAGCGACGCCACTAGTTTAATTCACAAACACTTGAAACTTTCTGTAATCTTAGGCACAAATGTTCTCCTGTCCACGATTACATTAGAACTCGAAAATCTTTGCTTTTAACAGTTTTAAGCACATTGTTTGACAGGGCACACATTACTCAGCAGAGCAGTCTTTGGCATCACAGTTTTTCCACAAGCACCCAAGCAGCTAATTTTCTCCCAGAAAAACACTAGGCAGCAGATCTTTGGATGGCATTTTCCTTCGCACAGTTTTAACTTTCCTCACCACGATTCATGTTATGGTGCACTGCCACCAGACAGAAAAGACCACAGATATATACTCAGCATTTGCACTGGCATGGCAACCTTTTTCCTCTCCCCAAGTTCTCAGATAAGACCCAATTTTGCAACCCTTACCCCAGTCAGCAGTGGCATCGTGCAACCAGGACCCCCCCTTACTTGTACACAGACAAGACAACAAACCACAAGTTGGCATAAACAAAGGTACCACCCCTGGCTTTAGGGTAAATACCTGGCTCAACATCTAAGAGGTCAGGGGGTTAGAGTCCAAAATAACATTTTTATTTACTCTGAGTTTTGGGAGAAAAATGCTAGGGCTTTGCTATGTCTCCTATCTGAAGGGGCCCATAAACATTTTACATGGACTAAAAGATGGATTGTCCAATGCCATGAAATTGGGATTGTATTGTATGGCTTTATTTCTATAGATGGTAGGCAGAAACTGTGGGCCCCCAAGTTTGGAAATTGTCATTACAGAAACACAGAACTTCCAGACAAGAACTTTGCTTTCTCACAGAACAGTCAGCATTTGCATTTCACACAAAACTTCTCTACAGAATGAACTGTCCATCCCTCTTACATGTCTCTGGACTTCTTTTACACAGTGTCTATTACGTGGGGGTTACCTCACACTTTAACTCTAAAAACATCCTCCTGATGAGATGGGCTAAGTTAACACCTGCAGGGTAACCTGTGCCTTTCAGGTAACCAGTTAGCCCTAGCTACAACTCTAGGTGAGGGTCTGCTCACCCTGGCCCCGGCCAGCCTCTGACATTCTTTCCAGGATACACATTGGATCTGTCAATCCCACATGGACTGCTAAAGGCCTTCACACAGAAATTACATTTATATTTAGCACATTTTTGTGGTGACACTGGGGTCCTGAACGGTATAATCTAGCCTTGTTGTGGGCACATACACCACCAGACAACCCCCCAAATTCTTCCAATGTTACTGTACTCATGGTTTGTTTGTCCCTCTGTTACAGACGTCAGGCTTGAATGAAAGAAAAACCTTTTCTTCCCTTGAATCCATAGCTTTTTGTCACAAACTATCTCTCAGTTCCTGCTCTGGGCAGCTGGATAATCCTCTAGTCCCTCAGGGGGTTGTCCCTTGGACCTATTGATTGCTCAGTCCCATTTCATTTTCACAGAAATGACCCACTGGGGTCCTGTTGACACAGGTCTCTACCAATTCCTATTGAAAGGCTGTTGTCTCACTCTCTAGGGTGAGAAAAAAGACCAGAGGTCCTTCACCCAGCCTAAGAGAGGCTGTCAGGCACCTCTACACTCAGAGCTCCACTCTCCACTTTGGACACTACACTGCTCACTGACCAACTGAACCCAAGATTCTAAACTCCTTCCCACCCCCCCTGCAGCTGGCAAAGGATTATGCTGCTGTGAGAGTTCTAAATGACATCACTCATTTCCTACCTAGCTTAGCTAAGTAAACAGTGAGCTGTGTACAGAGGATTTCTACAAAAAAACTCTACAAGTTGCCCAGAGACCCTACCTAGTCTAATACTGATGGGATTCTAGTAACCTCAGGGGACTGGGCGGTTACACATAAATCCATCGCTTTAACATCCATCAACAAAATATTTGTCAAACCAGCATTGTAGAGCCATCCCTCATGGAAAAGGTAATGCAACACAGAGAAGATGTTGTAAATTCAGACTTTAAATCAAAAATTAATATTTTAAGCTGCTAAATAATCAAAAAAAAAACTTGTACTAGTACAGGCAATGGTTTCCACAGAGCTCTGTGCTTTTATCTCCAAGTTTGAGAATGTGTCCTTCATTGTGAGGGTCAGTGTCCCTCATTGTCCCTCATTTTGAATGCCTAAAGTATGTCGCTCATTTCAGTGACAGAAGGTTGAGAGGTATAGCCGGGGGGAGCCTGTTTCCTGACCATGATAGGCATGTCAAAGGGCTACTGGCAGGTACCTCTAACTCCTGCAGCCAGTGAGAGGTCAGCCTTAATCACCCCATTTGGCTCATTCAAATTCTGAGTAATGCTATTTGGAATGAAGAATGCACCCGCATCCATCCAGCGACTTGTGGATCGCATTCTGCCTGTAATAGGTGACTATGCACTGGTGTACATGGATGATATAGCCATTTACAGCCAGACATTTGAGGATCACATAAGGTATGTGAGGGAAGTGTTCCACTGACTGAAAGCTGCAGGCTGACAGTTAAGGTGGACAAATGCCAGATAGGCATGGCAGAAGTGTCCTACCTCAAGCACCGGGTGGGCAGTGGATGCATTCATTCAGAGCCTCCAAAGGTTGAGGCCTTCCAGGCCTGGCCCACCCCAACCACAAAGAAACAGGTAAGAGCATTTCTAGGGACAGCCAGGTACTACAGGAAACTGTTCCTCACAATAGTGATGTGGCCAAGCCCTGATAGACCTGACAAAAAAGAAACTGCTGGAGACAGTTCTCTGGACAGCGGTCTGTAAAATTTGTTTTCCGGCAGTTGAAGGAGTCATTATGTGGGTAAGCCATGCTAACTAGCCCCAGTTATGAACTCAGGTTCATCATGCACATGGGATGCCTTGGACCATGGGCTGTGCACTGTCCTGAGCCAGGTTACACCCAAGGGGGAGGAGCACCCCATAATAATAATAGCCTCCCTAAGTGACTCCGACCTTCTTACATACAGAAGACTTAGAAATTCCTGTAAAAAAGCCATCCGGGCAGCTAAAAGTGAGGCCTGCCATTTGGCTCTGCTCTCTTCTGCCAGCAACCCGAGGAGTTTCTGGCAAAACATCCGAAATGCTGTTGGGATTTCTGCCAAAGTGCAACCCACAAACCTGCTCGTAGACGGGGTCAGCTGTAATAACCCACTCACAATCTCCAATGCCTTTAATGCAGCGTTCTCTCAGCTGCCCATCCCCTCCACCCTCCGGCTCAATCATCCCCACCCCTCACGCCCGGCCCCAGGTCCCACCCCCTTCCTCCTTCATCATGTGTTGACTACTGAGGTCCAGGGGCATCTTGCCCGCCTCTCCCCTCATAGTGGGGTGGGGCACGACTGCCTAGAACCTAGACTACTCAGGCTTGGGGCCTCCCTTCTAGCCCGACCACTAGCGCACATCCTCAACCCCTCCTTAACCACTGGCATTATCCCTGACCTCCGGAAAATTGCCAAGGTAACACCAGTTCTTAAGGGAGAAAACCCTAGAGATCTGCTCAACTATCATCCCATCGCCATCCTGTCAGCCACCTCGAAGATTCTGGAGAAGGTCGTGGCCTCTCAGCTCTCAGAGTACCTACATGAACACAACCTCCTCTCTCCTGCCCAACATGGGCTCAAAAAAGGTTACAGCATGACTACGGCCCTTGCTGCTGTCACCACGATGATTAGATCTGCCACTGACCAGGGCTACCTCACCGGTGCTGTCTTTGTCAACCTTTCAAAAGCCTTCGACAGGGTTGACCATGCTATTCTTAGCTCCACCCTTCTCTCACTTGGTCTCTCCCCCCCCGCTCACAACTGGTTCCTCAACTACCTCTCTGGTCGGAAACAATATACCAACTTTAACCGTACCCCCTCCCATCTCACCGATGTCCTGTGTGATGTTCCGCAGGGGTCAGTCCTTGGCCCTACTCTCTTCTCCCTCTTTATCAATGAGCTGCCATCCATCACCTCCCATGGGTATGCCACTCTATATGCGGACGACCTGGTTGTTCTATCAAGCGCCCAAGACATTAACACCATTAACTCACAACTTAACTCCGACCTCGAGCGGATTCAATCCTGGTTGGCTGAACACAGGCTTACTACCAACCTCAAAAAAACCCAAGCTATGCTTTTTGGGTCACAGTGCAAATTGAAATCTTGCCCTGCACCGCTCAGAATCCTCGGGGCTGATGGCTCCCCCCTGCAGACAGTGGCTGCTGTCAAATACCTGGGTGTTACGCTTGACCCTCAACTGGATCTCTCCCTGCACATCTGAAATGTCTGTAAGGCCACGAATGGCAAATTGGGCCTCGCCTATAGAGCCAAAAGCTACTTAACCCTTGCGGCTCACCTTGCCCTAGCTGGGGGGGTCCTTCTCCCATCTCTCTGCTATGGGCTAGTCGCCTTTGCCCCTATGCCCAAATCTAGCCTCTCAAAGTGGGACACAGCCTATAATAACATCTGCCGCTTTGCACTTGCGGCCCCTTCCCTAACTCACAGCTGCAACTTCTACTCTCGTCTACAGTGGCTACCTCCCCGAGAAACACAGTACCTATGTAGTTGGGAACTTCGTCGACAACATTATCAGATCTGGCACTCCTGCTTCCCTTGCCCTCCACCCTACCCCCGACACTTCCTCCTACCCTCTCTGGTCGAGAGCAACACCTGACGGCTGGTCCTAGAACCCGTACCCTGGTGGGTGACCGGGCTTTTACCATCTATGCCCCAAAAATCTGGAACTCACTCCCTGCCTGTACTCGGTCCTCCTCCTCCCATCTGGGCTTCAAATCCTCCCTATGGAATTACCTGAGTGGTCCCTCTACTTGCTCATGCATCCTGCAACACTCGCACCCTGATGTGGTGGGATAGGCCCTGTCTCCTAAAGGGCTACTATTAATATCATTTTTCACTCCTGGTGAATGGCCCTGAAACTGTCCCTTGTCTCACCTGAGCCAGCCCTATTCCGGGTGGTCACGGTACCCCGCTGGCACTTGTATTCTGATTATGACTTTCTGTTGGCATAAGTGTACTCACCTATAAGCACTGAGCTACTCTGTGCTATACCTACCCCTCGGGGCACTGTATATCTAATATTTTGCACTGTACGTTTCCTGTACCATATTGTCTCTATTTGTTAGACTCCTATGATAGCCCTGTCAAGCTGTCAAATGTCATCCTGTAAACCTTAGCCTTTTACTCGCTGTTTGTTCCTCACTAAACCCTCCTTACCATGTTTATGCTCGTCTTGTACCTCAATGTAAAACCTCGCTCATGTCTGTATGTAAAGCACTCTGTAACTCAGTCTTGTAACCCTCCCGGGTCTCACCTGAAAATAGGCACTTGGCTGTCTAGTGTGACTTACCCGGTTAACAAAAGCAAATAAATAAAATAATGTATATGAGTCGGACCTCTGCCTAGGGAAGAGGCGTGTGCCACTGTTCAGAGGGAGTGTCTGGGGATAGTGTGGGCCCTCCAGAAGCTGCAGCCATATTTTTACAGGTATGAGTTCACTGTGGTCACAAATCATAATCCCCTGACATGGCTCCATAGGACTAGTGGGAGAAATGCAAAATAATTGCACTGGAGTTTGATACTTCAGTCACATAACGTGACCATCCAGCACTGCAGTGGTTTGCAAAATGGTAGTGTGGATGGGTTGTCTAGGCAAGGCTAAGTGCACAGCAGTATACTTTTGGCACTTTCCTGTCCCTACATGTATGGCATTTTTTCTTGGGGGTCGCCCAACAGAGTCATGCCTTCATTTCTCGAGGTGGGGGTGGGGAATGTGACGTAAAATGCGATCAGATTAATTTATTCCTTTTTTTCTGTTAGTTTGAATATTCTTCTGTTATAAGTTCTGTTTGGGATGGACACCCAAAATTTCTTCCAGGTCACATGTTCAGGCAACTCTCAGGAGAAAATACCAGCCAACTGCTAAGTACTACGTTTCCCATGAGCTCATCTAGTTTAAGGTCCTGGCAGATCCGAGGGTGCTATTCTCAACACCTGAGATGTCCTGCAAAATGAAGTAGTAAAAGCTGGTAGAAGGATGTCACAGGTGTGAAGGATGACACACACACACCCCTGCATGGAGAACTGCCACTCAAAGGAGATGTTACTCTCCCACAGCCATGAACACATACAAACTGGGGAGCTAGACTCATTCTCTCTCTCTCTCTCTCTCTCTCTCTCTCTCTCTCTCTCTCTCTCTCTCTCTCTCTCTCTCTCTCCTTTTATACCAGGTTAAGAAGATGGGTGCTCTGCTAAGACAGCTAGCCTATTTGTGTGAGAGAAGGACAGACTTAGTGGAAATCCTTTTCAGGTTAGTGGCAGGTAAGATAGATGGTAGGAGAGCATAGGTTTGGAGATTCTTCCGTCCATTGTCTATCTGTATATTTGACATTATTTTCCTTTCCCGGTAAATGTGTAACACTTTTTGTCTTACTGTATATATATATATCCTGTTGATTTGTTAATATCTGTAGTAATTACTAGTAAATTACTAAAATCAGTGGCTGTGAGTCATCATTAAGAAGGTAATTTTAATATGTCTGTTGGCACTATGAATTCTCTGTTTATAGTCCACTATCTGAAGTGCATTCTACCTAGTATTATTGTGATTGACCTTCTTGACCCTGAGCAATGGGGTATTGTCCTGATCTAATCAGGTGGTGGCAGCCAGGTGAAGCAGTATACACAGACAACTGCCCTGTAAGCTGGTATGGTCCAAGGGGCAAGTTGTCACACCCTTGGTAAGCAGGAATTTGTCAAGCCCTTAATAGGCCTTTACATGCTGGCCCAGTGGTGCTGAAGGTTGAGGTGCTTGATGCCACACGTCATGCCACACCGACAACCCAGGTTCAGCATCGAGCCTGAGGGATCGGTGCGTCAGCCGGGGAAGAAGGTTCAAGTGTCTGACGACAGCTCAACTTCTCCAGGGTGGGTGGGTGGGTAGAGGGCCCCAGCAATAGTATACCTCCTGACAGTGGCTGGGAGTTATTGTGCCACCAATCCTCTGCATTTGGGGTGGTGGAACATGACAGATGTCAGTGTGGCACACATGGGAGTGCGCACCTTCCCTGAATATCATTGCATGTCTGCATTCACTGGGGGAGAGGAGCTACTGCATCAGAACAAGGAAAATCCCTGACAACTAGATGGATGACATCGCACCTCACCACCATGCCCACTGTTGAATCCTGCCCTCCTGGGTCCAGTCACCCTTTGATCTTCATCTTCACCTGCAAGCAATTGGATATTGGTAAAGAGGTGCCGAAGAGCAGAAGGCAGCCCTGCCTTGGGGGTGCAAGCCGGGAGTTGCCTGCAGGTGTGTCATGGGTGGGTTGGAGACCTGGGGTCCCAAGGTAGGGAGGCTCTCAGGCAGGGCAGGAGCAGCTGGGTGTCAAATGAGGAAGGGTCCAGTAGTCAGCGACCAGAGGAACATAGAAATGTAAAAAAAAAGGCCTTTACTGTCTTCATGTCCACTGTCTTTACTGGTAGACTGTTCCATAGGTTCACAACACTCTAGGAGAAAAGGGGCCTCCTGTCATTACCCCCAAATGTACCACCCCTGAGCTTCAAGGTGTGTCCTCATACTGCTCCGGGACACCAGATTAAACATCTCTAACTGTTTGATTTAGTTGATACCCTTAAGTATTGAGAAAGAAAAGCATCATATCACCTTTCAACCTTCTTTTCTCCAGGCTGAACATGTTAAGGAACAAAATAGGTACAGCAGTGCACACAGTTATTTATGAAAGAATAATATATTTTATTCTCATGCCAAAAAACTGTGAACTAACATCCCAGCTCTTAGTTTAGAAAAAAGTTTATTTCTGGTACTGTGCACTGCCTGTCCCTGGGTGCAGTCTTTTTGTTCCTTAAACCGAGCAACCCAGCTTTTCCAGACACTTCGTCTCTTTGTTTTGTTTTTTGAACATGTTAAGGACCTCAAGTCTTTCCTCATAGCTTTTGTCCCCATACTGCTAATCATTTTTGTGGCCCTGTGTTATTTCATTCTTTATTAAAGTTTGCATGGGAAAGCTACACTGCGGACATGATTCTTCATTTTCAAGCATATCCATAACAAAAACAAAATGATAACATACAGTTTGCATACAGTTAACATGCATTGCAATGTATCAGATTAGCTGGATGTGACAGTAGTAAGATCTGTCATTTAAAATGCATTGTTTATTTGGTTTACTTGTAGTGAAGATTCAAATTGATTTCCAGAAATTATTGCTTTTATTTTATGGGCATAGCATTTCAGCTAACAGGAGCTGTATTAAACATCATGTGATCCTTATTTAGCGTTCACCTTGGGGATGGCATAATTGTTCTCCTGAGGCAAGTGAATTTGATAAGGAGGTCTATTTTGTTGAAAATGGCTAAGTAGAACAGGGGACGCAAGACCTCTTGTGCACTTAAAGAAGAAACTGTACTGTAATGCCTATGCCAAACCTAATGGGGGAACATCTTCGTGTAAACTGAATTACAGGTTTGCACATTTCAGTGCCGGACTTGCTAAATGATCCTTGCATCCCTGGTCTCAGAGGTTGTAGCTCTAACCCATCAGCTAAAAGGAAACTTTCCGTTTCCCTTTTATCCATGGTGTTAGACTGGCTCTTGCTCGTGTGTACTACAGTCTTACTTTGTCTGCTAGGTGGCATTCTGCATCTTTTTGCTGACTCTGAATACATTATATCACTTCCTCTTTTTTTTACCACCAGATGGCTGTCTGCATCTGGTGTCGCAGCAGGGATCCCCTTCTCATTGCCAGTGCAATGTCTATCCTCAGCTTCTTAGGGAGACTTCTTCTATAAAATTAATTACAGGTTTGCACATTTTAGTGCCAGAGCCTGGCATCAATCCTTGCAGCCCTGGTCTCAGAGGCTACAACTCTAACCCTTCAGCTAAAGGGAAACTTTCCTCTTATTGAAGGTGGTGAGCTGGTTCTTGTTCTTGTATGCTGCATGAGTACTTTCTCCACTAGATGATATTCTGAATCTGGTTGCCGATTCTGTACACATTACATGTACAGTACCAGGAATTCTGTCTTATTTTAAACAAATCAAACTATCTACATTACAATACAACTGACAGTGATGCTTCTCTGACCATCATTTAGTATGAATCTACAATTATTAAAGCATGCATCGAGCTTGACTAACAAATGAACTGGAAACTTGATAAACTAAATTTTCAAATTCTACAACTATCAAATATGGAGTAAAAGATAACAGTTCTTGCATCAAAATGTAAATTTTTTTCCACCCTATATGTTGTGCCCAACTTTTGATGAGAAGAGTAGATGACATGTTGAATATAGTAGTCAAACATAAGGAATTGTCAGAAATTCATATTGATTAATAGTAGAAAACTACTCTATCAAGGTCATTTTCTGTAATAATGACTGCTATTCCTTTAAAGTGGGTAATCATTTTGCATACCATATGCCATAGTGACTGACATTCTTCATAATTTAAAAAAGGATAGTTGAGAGTATAGCCAGTTTTGGAATAAAGTAAAATGCTCTTGAAACAATTGAGAGGGTCTCCAATGAATCTGTGTTTGTGTAAAGAGGTGTCATCCACATATATTAAGGTTTTGCAATTTAAAGTTGAATGCAAATTGTTTACAAAAATACTGAATAAAATAGGGCTTCACATAGATCCTTGAGGTATACCACTTTCAAAAACTTCTGGTTCTGAGAAAGCTGAGCCTAGACCTACTGTTTGGTATCTGTTACTCAGAAAGTCACTAAACCAAGCACATGTAGTCGGGAAACAACCAGTGACTTCTGTTTTGTATTGCAATGTCTCAAGATTTACAGTATCAAATGCTTTTGCACCCTCTCAACAACCTCAGTGTCCAGTTTTTATTTAGGTGATCAGAGCTGCATATAGTATTCCAAGTGGATCCTGACCAGAGTCTTGTAAAGTGGCAAGAGTACTTCTCCTGCTCTGATGGTCACCCCTTTTGATGTATTCCAGCGTTCTACTGGCCCTCTTGACAGTGGCCATGCACTACATGTCCAGCTTCAGACCCTTGTCTATTTTAATGCTAGGTCCTTTTCTTTCTTGATTGCAACAAGAGGTACCCCACATAGAGGGTCCTGTTTTTCCTCATCAAAATGAACATCTTGCATTTGGCTAATTTTGCATTTGGCTAAATGAATTGGAGGTTCAAGGAGTCAGACCAATAGGTCAGCTTGTTCATGTTCTCCTAATGTTCATCATCATCCTCAAGGGAGTCTACCACCCTGGCCAACATAGTGTCATCTTTGAATTAAGGTAGCCTGCTGGAGATACCAGCTTCTAGATTGTTGATGAAGATGCTAAAGAGTGAGTTGTAGTGTGAGTTCTGTTAATTGTAAACTTCTTGAATGCATATGAATATGGCCCCCGGGTCGTACATGAAAACGAGCCTTTGGCTCATTGTGCTTACCCGGTAAACCAAGGTTTAAAATAAATAAAAATAAAAAGAGCAATGACCACATCCCTGATGGACACCACTGAGTACTTATCTTCACTCAGAGTAGTTCCTGTTCACCACAGCCTTCTACTTTCTACCCCCAATCCAGTTGGCAATCCACCTTGTGGATGTCTATGTGTACCACACTGCTCTACATTGACCAGAAACTTGTCATGCACTGCAGTTTCAAAGGCATGACTGAAGTCCAGATAGACTACATCAGCAGACCTGCCCCTGTCCACCTCCCTGACCATACCTCAAACAAGGAAATCAGGTTGGTTTGGCATGATCAGCCTCTCATAAAGCTGTGCTGAGATGGGAAAAGGACCTTGTCTCTACCACGTGCTCAGTGTTTTGTCCTTGATAATGACCTCCAGGACTTTGCCCAACACTGATGTCAGGCTGACTGCCCTCTAGTTGTCCAGGTCTGACCTTGCATTGTTATTGAAGATGGAGACTAAACTGGCTACTTTCTCCTTTCAGGCTACTTTCAGTCACCTCTCTTCCAGCTGTTCCTTTAGCTCCACATATTTCTGGGGTGTATCCTGTCTGCCCCTATGACTTATTTGGCTTTAGTTTTGCTACGTAGTCAGCCACCAGGGCGGATGTGATGTACACTTGCTGTATCATGGCTACCCTTGATGCTATGGACCCTTTCAATAAACCTCTTCCCCAACACTAAAGGCCCTTTGGTGGACACTGAGGTAAAGTATTCATTAAGTATCTCAGCCATCACCTCTGGCCATCACAGAGGTCTCCCCCCTCACAGTTTTTAAGGGCTTAGTCCCTTCCTTCACTGTCCTGCTTTTGTTCATGTACTGGAATAAGGTTCAGATGAACTCCTGATGATGTCCTTGCTTTTAGCCCTACATGGATTTCTTATTTCTAGTTTTGCAATACTTCAGTGCTTCTCTGTGTTCAACATTGGCCTGGAAGTAATCCATATCTTTCCAGTGGTCATATATGGAACCTTCTTTTTGTTTAGAAGCTTTTGCCATAGGTTTCTGGTGAGTCAGGAGGGCGACTTCTTGGCCCTTTTTCCCTTATTGCTTAAATGGATGCAGATATCTGCAACTCAGCTCCCTTGATCACCTTCAGAAACATAGCATGTGCTCAGCGTTACCAGCCTCATGTAACTGACCAGACCCTTGGACACCAGGCCCTCAGTTTGGCAAAGTCAGCATTTTTAAGTTTCTGATCCTCATGGCTGAGGTCCTGAAAGCTTTTCCCTGTCACCAGGGAGACAGTTACCCTGTTGTGGTCACTGCCTCCACAGGTTGCTTGACTTTTCCACTAGAGATAACCTCATCCCCACTGGTTAGAACAAGATCAAGGGTAACCTCAAATTTAGTCCCCTTTTGGAAATGCTGTTCTAGGAAGCAGATCTTCAAGACTGTCAGGAATTCAATCTCAGTCCTTTTGTTAGCTCTTTCAAGATTCCAGTGTATGCCTGAGAGCTTGAGGGGCCCCCAGGAACACTACTGCTTCCAGTTTGGCTACTCTCATAATTTCAGTGGTCAGCTGGGCATCAAGCTCCATTGAGTTGTTTAAAGGCCTGTAGCACACCCCCAAGATAACTTCTTTGCCTGTTTCTCTCACCATGACGCAGATGGAGTCTGTGAAAACATCCCCCCCATGTACTCTTTGGTCTTTACAGTGACTCCTTAACTTTTGAAGTGAGAAACCCAACCTGTTTTGGTCAGGCCTAACTATTCATTTGGAAGAGTCCGCTTCTGTCCTGGAGTTTCTCCAAGCAAGTTTCTGTGAGGGCAACTATGTTCTCACCTTTAATCTCTTTAATCTGCATAAGACCTATAAGCTCACCCATTTTGCTGTGTGCACTCTTCATACTGGCTTGCATACAAGAATGGATAGTTGCCCCTCCATGCTTTCTACACCCCTTATGGGGTCTCCTTTCTTTATTTTCAGCTGCTTTACATTTTCTTCCTTTAATTATCCCTGGCATCTACTGACTGCCAGTAGTGATTGCCTACACCAGCCCCTCCCCCATCTTCTAGTTTAAAGCTTCCTATCTGCCCTATTCATTCTCCTGGCCAATGTCTACTCTCTATATCAGTGTGGTTGCCATCATTATGGGCATAAAGGTGCCTCTTGTTCGCGAAGACCACCACACCCGGTTGGCCAGAAAAATAGAACCTTCTTCCTTGCACAAGACTCCTAGCCAAGCATTAGCTTGCCTAATGGTCTGCTACCTCTCCTCACTAGCCCCAAGGACTGGAAGTATCTCAGAAAAGATCACCTGAATACCTTTCCTTTCAGGAACATTGGAGTTCCATGAGTGACCTCCTTATGTCCTCAGAACCTGGGCATCCTATGTCATTAATGCAAACATGGATGATGATAGTCAGCTCCTCCTCCTGCTCCTTTGCTTGGCCCTGGCTAGCACACATCAACCAATGCTCCTGACATGCAAACAAACTCAGCTAAAAAACATCCTGGTCCAGATATACCCCTTCCACCTCACCCACTGCCTTAATAACAGAGTCCTCAATGACTTCTTCCTTCCTGGCCCTCTTCCCAGTCTTCCATTTTAAAGTCTACATTATGTTTCCATTTTTTATGTTGTATACTACAGTTGAGTGATCAAGAATTGCTTTGTTTTCATTCTAGTGGGGAAAAAAATCCAGCCATGCAGGAGTTAACTTTTCTCATTGGTTTGCTGTCTTCAAAGGGATCAGTCAATTGATGTCAGGATCAATCAATTGATGGCAGATGTAGAAGTTTGTTCAGCAAAGATGTCCTTGTTAATGTTTGACACAGAGCACAACGTGGATTCTGTAGCTTAAGCAAGATTCTTATATATATTTTGTAAGCTGAATTCAGCCTCTTAACTGCCTCAGTCTCCTTTTTTTATATTGATGATCCCAGAAATGCATACAGTACTCTTGGCGGGATTTGACCTGGTTTGACCAGGGTGTTTTTATAGTCACATGATTACTTTCTCTGCTCTGCTAGTCACCCATTTTTCATGCACCCCAGCATTTTGCAAGCGATCTTGACAGCAGCTGGACACTACTCATTATACTTTAGTCTCTTGTCTATTATTACCTCCAGGTCATTTTCTTCCACCACAGCAAAAGAAGCCCCACATAGTTGTGCAGGTTCAACCTTTCTTTTTTCCCTTCTAGTACTATGGTGCCTGATTCACTAACACAAATGCTGCCTATGCACCACATATCTGAGGTGCGTAGGCAACCTCACGGGTGAATGCCAAAAAGCGGGGGTCCCGCGAACCCCCGGTGGCATTCAATAAGGGTGCATAAGTGCAGTGCAAGGCACTTACACACACACCACCTAAGCCCCTCTGGGATGTCCACACTAGGGGCATGTTGGGGTGTGCCTGCACTACGCGGCATTCACTAAGCCACATAATGCCAGGCGGAGGGGGTGCCGGGTATGCCTGCCTCGACTTGGCATAACTTGGTGCATGCCCCCATGAATGTTGGCCACTGGGCGTGGCAGTAATAGGAACCTGTCCTCTATGCTGCCCCAGCCCACTAGGCTGCAGGGGAGGGCTGGGGCTGGGGCTGTGGCCCGGGCAACTGCCCGAAGGTGTGTCTACAGTGCTGCTATATGCGGCTGTTCACCTACTCCCTGTACCCTCCACAAGGGTGCAAGGGATCCACTCAGGGACCCATTATGGGCATCCGATTGGATGCCTGCCTGGGTCCATGACTCCGCCCCGACCACCCACGCGACCATGTGCACCGTAGGAGCATGGCCACAGACAGGTACCCACAGATGCTAGCAGTAGTGCATACCACTTACCCTGCACCTGTTTGGGACCGTGTAGGCACGTGGGTGGGGTAGGCACCTCAGGCACGTATTACTCGCCCTTTAGTGCATGGGGCCCATTGATTCCAAAAAAAAAAAGTGTATCGCCTTGCATTTGACTACATTTAACCTTCAGGTCCTCCTCCTGAAGTTTGTCCCTATCCACAAAGCATGGCTTGGAACAGAGTAAGGGGTCTGATAGTTATTCAGCGGGTAGCAATAGGGCAGGGAGCAAGATGGGAAGTTAAGCGAAGGTGGCAACCCTATCTAGGCAATAGGTCACAGGGTAGGTAGGGTATAACAGGGCAGACTGAACGTAATAATGGTCTTTTTCTGCTGACACTGTCTGCATTTCTATTTTTCAACATTTTAGCACCCTGACCATCTAAGTGTAATTATTGAACTTAAGTGCAGCCTACTGGAGACCCCAGATTCCATATTATTGATGATAATGTTGAAGAACATGGGTATGGGGAACAAAAACTATGAGCTGGTGAAAGAGGGGTACCTACTTCCTAAATAAACAAATAAAAATTGTTATATGAGTTTCACAGTTAAAGGAGAACTGCGCTGAACATATACAGTAAGTCGTTTTCTCAGCAGAAGCTGTTTTTAAGCACTGTTGCAAACTCTGTTATTGTTCATGCTATACAGTGCTTTTAATTATCAGAGTGGGTGGTTGTGATTTACAAGCTGCTGGTAAGTACCATTTTAGAACTCTATGATGTAGTTTATGTCCCTCTTAGCCACATAGTTCTGCAATAAAACACGGGTACATTGTACCAGCAATTGAAGAACAGAACAGGAACATAAACTATATCATAGAGTTCTAAAATGGCTCTTACCAGCAGCATATATATCAGAAACACCCATTGGAATAAACTAAAAAGAATGCATAGCTTGAACAATAACAGAATTTGAAACAGTACAGTATTAAAAACAAACAAACAGCTTCTACTGGAAAACTGACTTGCCAGTTCAGCAGTTCTCCTTTAAAATATCCATACAAGCTTTTTTTTGCCAATCCAAAAATGGCTTATCTCCCTCCATGGAGTGTATAGTGTTGTTCAGATTTTCTGTCATTTTTGTGACTGGTATATTTTATATTTATTTTTTGTATACTGTATTTCTGCTTTGATTCTCTGTGGTTCCGAATGGTTTAACTGGTTCAACAGAGTTAATATAATTTTAATTTGGTTCACTTCTCGGGCAAGAGAGTTCAATTTTTGTAATAAAAAAAAAAAGATCTAACCTTAAAAAATAAGAAGGTTTCATCAAGTCTTTTACAAAGCACTTCTTTGAGGTCTAGTTTTCATGTGAGAGCACCTATTTTCCCCAGCCAGCCCATCAGGGCATTGATGCATGACAGACATTGGAATTCCCTCCTGCTGGGATATTTTTTGAAGATAATCTACAATCCCTGTTTGTCTATTAGCAGTCTTTATGCATGTCATTGTCTGCTACCCTGCTGTAATTAAAGGTCTTCAGTATAATACAGGTCCCTTAAAGAGGTAACTGCACCATATAAGTTAACCCTTCTCTTTCTCAGTGGTGAAAATGGGGGCAGTAGGAACCTGCAGGGGCTAGAAGTTAAATTAAAAAGTCTGACTTGGTTCAGGAGAAAAAGTGGTGATGGTCTGCAATAACTTAAAATGTATCACCTAATTGCACTAAAGTCTGGCAAGTAAAATGTGAAAATGTAACCTACTGAGGGAGATAGATGCCCCTAGACCCCTGTCCCTATTTTTTCTTCCAGTACCAAAGGTAATGAGTTCACAAAGTGATCCTTGTTCCACATATTTTCAGTGGCATCATTTCACCAGAATCATAGGGGTTGCAAAGCCTGATTTCAACAGAACCATAGAGATTGCAAAGTTACTTCATCCTCCAAACTGACACAAATAAATTCTACGGAAACCTTGTTTTTGGGTTACTAAGAATTGTAATGGTCATCATATATGAATCATGTGGGTCACAACAACAACCCCAGTCAACTCCTAAATGATGTTCCTGCTGCATGCTTTCCACCACAGCTATTTCTAAAATCTGAAGTAACTTCAGATGTACAAAAAAAACTGCCAACACCAAAGCAAAAGGGCTAATATACAGTATTTCAAACTGTTAAGCTTTTGGTTTTACACATGGCTCGATTCTCAAAGAGCCCTTAGATTGACACAAGCTGCCACCAAAGGCAGCTTGCATCAAAGCCTGGTGCACCAGGCACCCTGTGCAAGATTCTGTATCAGGCAGGGTCCCAGCGGCAAAATCCTGCAGCTTGAGGCAACCATGGTCATGCCAAAAACAATGGGTGCACCGGGATTGTTTGCTGCAAGCCACAAGGTGGCCGTGCACCACTCTAGACCCTGGTGGTCTAGTGGTTCTCCCTGACATGCCCTGATATCTAAATGTATATTAAATACTTTACCTGGTGGTCTAGCAGTCCTCCCTCCTTCCCCGATCCCTGATGTTGCCCTAATTCATAGGTAAAGAATCCTTCCTGGTGGTCTAGTGGCTCCCTCCTCAATCCCCAATGTCACCCCGAATAAGTACTTAAACAACCCTTCCTGGTGGTCTAGTGGCCCCTCCTCCACAATCCCTGATTCCACGCCCTAAGATATATATATGCACATATTCCTTCCCTGGTGGTTTACTGGCCCCCCTCCATGATCCCCGATGTCAGCCTGAATAAGTAGTTAAAGAACCCTTCCTGGTGGTCTAGTGGCCCCCTTCCCAGTACCCAGTGTTGCCCTGAATAGGTAGAGAAAGAACCCTTCCTGGTGGTATAGTGGTCCCCGATCTCCGCTGTCACCCTGAATAGGTAGTTAAAGAACCCTTCCTGGTGGTTTATTGGCCCCCTCTCTGATCCCCCATTCTTTTCCCTAAGATAAGTATGCAAAAACTCCTTCCCTGGTGGTCTAGTGGACCCCAGCAGGTATTGCCCACCACCCTGCTCCCCCCATCCAGAAACAGAGACTTTGACTGGCACAGCTCTCCTCTTACCTCTGTGGCTGGCTGCCCATTGAACTGTCGTCGAGCACGTACTGTATAGTGTACATGCTCACTGACCGACAGTCAGTCAGTGAACATGTTCACTATACAGTATGCACTCAGAGAATTTCAGTCGGCAGCCAGCTGCAGAGGTGAGAGGTGCGTTATACCAGTTGCTGGCTGTGTTTTAGGATGGGGGAGTGGGGTGGTGGGCACTACCTGTTGGGGTGGGGGTGGAGGACACTAGACCACCAGGGAAGGACTATGTGCATACTGATCTTAGGGATCAGAATCAGGGATCAGGGAGGGGGTGCAACTAGACCACCAGGAAGGGTTAACTACCTGTTCGGGGTGACATTAGGGAGGAGGGCCACTAGACCACCAGGAAGGGTTCTTTAACTGCTTATTTGGGTCAACATCAGGGATTGGGAAGGGGGCATTAGACCACCAGGAAGGGCTGTTGTAATTATTATGACTACAAGTAACACAGAGGCTGGGGAGGGGGGACTGCAGCACATTGCCACAAACAGGTCAACTCTCCCAGAGGAGAATTTTCTAAGTTCCTTTAGACCAGCCCAGGCTAGTCTAAGGGTACTTTGAATTTATCCCTCTGGGAGAGATCTTAGAATCCCATTTTCAAGGATGTGTCTGCTTACATCTGCCACATGCCCCATAGTGCCATGTAGCAGCCCATTTTTGGGCGTACAGGTGGTGCAAGCCCTGTTTGGGGCAGGCAGCCCGTGGTTGATGCAGGCTGCCATTGAGGATCACTCTCAGTGCATTGTTTGGTGCAAGGAGCACTTTGTGCCATTCTTTGTGGCACAAGCCCCTTGTGCTGCACCGGGGGCTTTGAGAATTGAGCCCATGGAGTCTAAAGAGGGACTTGTAGTCTTCACTAAGCACATGCTCATGTCTAAGAGCCGTTGTGTTTGCATAGTGCAGGATAGGACAACTTTTTCACATCTGAATGGTGGCCTCTTTAGGTTTTAGAAAAATTTGCTTTCAAGTTAAAAATTATCTTTGTACTGCTCAGTTTGAATGCCACATTATCATTTTCACATGTTCTGCATTTTGATTGAATTCACAAAATTGAGGATAAAAAAAATAATCAGAAGGAGACACCAGCCCATCGATGCAGTGGTAGGACTACCACTCATAATGCTGGCAAACTGAGTTCAGGAATGAGCCCATGGAGCTAGGGGGTTGTCTGGTGGGTGGAGGAGGACTAAGAGTCCCAGTGGATGCTCTTCTGCTCTGGGGAGGAATGGTAGGGTACTCTGCAATGGTACTGCTACCTGGGCATCCTCAGGTGGTATTGCAGCAGGAGTCGCAAAACAGGGGTGGGGGGGGCACTGCCTGCTATTAGCACCCATAGCATGTGCCTTAAACGGCCTGTTGGTGAGGTCCATGGGGGATCCGGGAGGAAAATAAAGCAGTGAAAAATACTCCAAACAGCACAGGATGACAGCCAGCCCCCTGCAGGCTCTGCACCACAAAAAAGGCCCCATCCACTGGGTCCTGAAGGGCAACTCAAGTAGGGAAATGAGGAAGCACACCTCACTCCCACAGATGCTGACATTATGGAAAAGGACAGGAAAAGAACAAAAAAAAAAAACAGTGCACACACTTGTATTATAGGGACTACTATTTTATTAAAGTGCTGCGAATAAAGTGCTAGGGAATGCTGACCAGCTACCCCTACATAACACCTCAGCTAGAGGTTTCGAGGGGGGATGCTTGGCTAGCTTGTATCGTGCATGCCTTTATACCATCATTCATTAGACAATGTGAGGCAAGACATGGGTGTTTGGAGGATAGGGTAAATGCTTGGGAAGTATGGCTGAAGGGGATAGTTAGAAAAGGGCCAGTGTGAGGAGAACAAACACATTTTTGGAAAAAAAAAATAGTAGCTGAAATACAGCATACCGTGTGATATAGGCATTATGTTAATACTTATGTAGATTTTATTTATTTTATTTGTTTATTACTGTTTACCCAGGAAGGTAGATTGAGACAAATTATAGTTTTTAGCTATGTCTCAGGCAAGACAGGCAACATCAGCAGTTGTAAGAGTTTACACCACACAGAAAAAACAAAAATCACAAGAAACTTTCTGTGATCTTTGCATGATCTTTATATAACATAGAAACATAGAAATTGTCAGCAGATAAGGACCGAAGGCCCATCTAGTCTGCCCGTTAGCTCCATAGTTGACCCTATCTGGTCAGTGGCTTTTCAGATCCCCCATGGACCTTGCCAACAGGCCGTTTAAGGCACATGCTATGGGTGCTAATGGCAGGCAGTGCCCTCCACCCGTTTTGTGACTCCTGCTGCACTGCCACCTGAGGGACTAAGTTTATTGGTTGCCTATTTCCATAGATAAATCATAAAAGGAATAATGCCCTCCAGTGTGGGTGTTATGCTGGGATAACATCCCACCTCGGGTGATTGGGCCCGAGGCCACCGACCGAGGGTATCCAACACCTGAGAAGGGATGTTATCCCAGCATAACACCCACCCTGGAGGGCATTATTCCTATTATACAATGGCTTATTGTTTTATAGTTAAAAAAATAATTTTAAAGAATGTTTTTGTTAGTGTGTAAAAATAGTTTTGTTTCTTAAGAGAAAAAAGAGATCTGCCTCAAGTGCAATATCCTACAAACAATCAGCAGGGATGTTATGCCAGGATAACATCCCTGCTGTGACAGCCAACTGACCAATCAGAAGCCAGGATTCTTTCTTGCCATTGTATAATTACTTTTAACAACTGTTAAATTTGAAATGAAAAGAAACCATGTCCCTCAACGCTGGGTACATCATCAGCATCTGTCTGGATCACTGACTGACCTTAACTACATTTTGTACTAATAGTGACATATTTGTAACTGCTTTGTATAACTTCTTAATCTGTGGATCGCGTTGTAACTATGTGTTGTCTGTTCTGTATTTTGTACCTGAATTGACCTGGAACCTTTGTAAATGAGTCTCTGACTCAAAGGTAATAATCCCAATCTGAAATAAATAAATAAAAATCTATCTTCACATTGGATGGTCCATAAAGAAAACCTTAACCAATGGGGGAGCAGCTTACACAATGACTGATGACATCACAATGGCCTCACTGTACTCAAAACGTGCAGTGAAATCAAACAGAAAGTTAAATTTTTATAAAAATGCTAAAGCTTTGCAATTTAAAATACACTGTATAAATTTGGACACACAATGACCTAACTCAGAATATGCCACTTATAACTTGTGAGAGTGCAGTACTTGCATAGTTCACTCTTGGCCCTGCCACTCATCACAAGTCATTGCCCTGCCTCCTCACTCATGAAGATGAATGTCATATTCTGAGTCAGGCTATTTCATGTCCACAATTTAGCTGTAAGCTGATAAATATGACTGACTCATTTTCTAGTAACTCAAGTAGCCTCCTGTCTGTTGAGTACAAAAATATTTTCAATATAATAATTTCAGCAATGAAATACTAGCACAGTATTTAACCACTATAAAAACAACAACAAACTTTGTTTTCCAAATCCTGTAACCCTGTACCCAGGGAGCCAGGCTCCTGAAGGTTTTTTTTCCACAGAATATGGCACAACACATGGGGCTCGTGCTAACCTAGGGGTAGGCTAAACCCCATATGATTGTGCAACCAAAAGGAAGAAAGTAGGGAAGCACTCCAATGCATGCAGCTACTTGTGAACTTTTAAAATGTCAATATAGCAACACTGTGTTATGCCATGAACTTGTTTAAAAATGTTTATTTTGCTGAATAAATTATGTGAAATCCTCAAAGTGAAATTTATCAGTCAAACAGGTGAGTAAAGTGCAAAAAAACAACAGGTGTCCCTTAGGGCTATTCACGCAGTGGTTCAACCATATAATATATCAGCATATTTCATCATTTACTATTGAAGTAATGCAAACAAACATTTACTGCAAATATTGCCAAAGTAATATGCAGGACTATGACCCTCACTAAAACATCTCACTTTACCGCCAGTAACCCAACCCTGCCATTTCGCTCCGTAAGCTTCATCAGGGAGCATCCTGTAGGTCTTAGGTCCCCCCAGACAGTATTTTGAACATTCAGTACACATTTACAAGCCTTGGGTTAGGTGCTATTGACTGAGGGTTCTGCAGGTGAAGCTGGCTACTAGGGTCTGAACTGCTCAGGAAATTGCAGTTCAGTTGGACCAGGGTGGAGTGGGGGCAGCTTCTCCCAAGAGTCACTGATTGCTCCTGGTGAGCTGCTTTTCCAGAAATTTTTTTTGGGATCCTGGCAGTGACTGTTCCACACACTTGACCCTGAGGGGTGAAGCCCCTGCAATGCAACCAATTCCGGAGGAACAGCCAGCAATAAAAAGGAGAACCAAGAGCAGAGATTTCACCGTGATTTGGAAACTTGAAAGGGAGCAGCAAGGCCCCCGCAGTAAAACTGGTAACATGAAAACTAACATGTAGCTGCGAAAGCAATTGGGAAATGTTTGAGTAGCGGGAATTTGTGGCATCTGGTGCCCCTGTCCTAAACTCCTTCAGCCAGGCAGGAGGGTGAAGTAAATGTTTGAAAAAGTATTTAATTTGGCCTGGGACCCTCTGCCTGTCGGTGTTGTTTGAGGGACAAAGGTGAGGTGGCAGGTCTCAAGTAACTGTGGTCTAGAGGGAAGCGCCCCCCCAAGCCCATTACTAAAAGAAATCATGAAAGTCAGTAAGTAAATATTTAAAAGTGAACTGCATTTATTTCAAGAAATTTAATCTAAGGCATAGCATAGTTCGAAAGGTGTGCATATTTATTATCTCCCAAGGGTACCCGGGTCTGAAGGAAAGAGTGCCATCCTTGGCAGCTGTAACCTAAGGCAACATGCTTCTGAACACTCAATTTTTGGATAGCTATAGCCGGTACCTAAATAAATAAGCATTTGTCAATGCTGAATGTTCGTTGTGTGCACTGGTGTCATTTTGGGGGATGGGGGTGATAAGCTGGCATTGGTAAATTTCAACATGAGTTCATAACTTCATTTTTTTTTTATATTTTGACACCACATTTTCAAAATAGCTGTCTTATTATGCCACCTCATGAAGAAAGGAAGAGTACAATTTAAATTCCTATCCGAAAAGGTAATTTCATGCAGTGGCTGCGAAATCACCTTCAGGATGCAAAAAACATTTTTGCCAGGATCTGAAAAATGGCAGCTGTCACATTCATGAGGTGCAGTGAAGAGATGGCTATGTTGAACATTTGGTGTCAAAATATTGAAAAGTACCAGAGTACGAGCCTGCATTTGCTAATTTAAGTGCAGGCTCATAACTTTGTCGTTTGTTAAAGGGAAACGTCCACATACAGTCGGGCCCCACCTCCATGTGAAGATACTGTATTGCCAAATATTCAAATAGCTCCGGTTTAGAATCTATGCATCTCCGGGCTACACCGAGACCACGTATCAACTGGCATGGTACTGGTCATCATCTGCTTATAAGACACCTGCCCACGAATGTCCAGGCTCCAAACCGGAGCTATTTTAAAAAGGAGTCTCATATCAAGTATATAGATGCCCCCGGCTGCTGCCCGCCTGAAACGTCATCACGGGGACAGCCGCGGGTGCCTGTGGGCGCGACGGAAGGGTTCTGCATTGTAAAATGCTGGGGCAACAGGGGCACAGGATCAACCAGATATACTTTCAAATAAATGTGAAGTGAGTAAGTTTATTTTAACTTTTTTTTTATCGCATCTGCTAATCGGGCCCCACTTCACATGGAGGTGGGGCCCGACTATATGTGGACGTTTCCCTTTAATATTTTCACACTAAATTTTCAACATGGCCTTTTTGGCACCCCAACTCATGAAGAGTGCCACTGTCATTTTGTTCACTCATCCCAAAAGGTGATTTTGCAGAGCAGGTGCGAATCCATGTTTCAGGCAGGATATGGAAAATGACAGCTGTACTGTTCATAAGGAGGTGTGAAATAATGGCAATGTTGAAAATCTGGAGTGAAAATATAAAAAATTGGGGCAGTTAGGAGCATGGAAAGAAACTGCGCAACACACGCTCGTAACTCAGTCATTTTTTGGAATTTTTTCACCAAATTTGCAACATGGGCTTTTTGTGACCACACCTCATAAACAGTGGCACTGTTGTTTCATTAATCAGTCTCAAAAGGTGATTCCATACAGTGACCATGAAATCCCCTTTCGGGACTGAGTAACAAAATGATAGAAACAATGTTCAGGAGGTGGGGTCCCAAGAACACCATGTTGAAAATTTGGGGCCAAACTTCCTAAAAATGACGGAGATATCTACCCAAGTTGACCCCCCCCATTGACTCCCATTATTCGGCTTGCCTTGAAATTTTCAGTTTGCCCATTGGCTTTGAAGAGCGCAGACATGTATCAGTCCACAGAAGATCACTGCTCCTGACCTCCAGAGTAAGTATATGTAAAGGGGGATGCAGGGATGTGGGTGTGCAGTGAAAGGGTCGGGATAAGGGAGGGGGATGAGGGAGACAGCTAGGGAATGTTTTCTTTTTCGCAGGTTTAAAAAAAGACATGGGGATGGTTTTCTTTTTTTTAACAGGGAATAATGTTGTTTACATTTCCGGACACTGGGAGTGGGCTCCCCAGTGTCCAGGGGGATGGGGAACGGAGGGTATGGGGAGGACAGCAGCAGTGGGAGGGAACTGGAGGGATTGATTTGCTGCAGGGGGGTCTTGAACAGGACGGAGGGTAAGGGGAGGACAGCAGCAGTGTGAAAGAGTGGGAGGGATTAATTTGTTATGGGGGGCTTCAAACTGGAATGGAGGTAGTGGGGAGGACAGCAGCATTGGGAGGGAGCTGGAGGGATTCATTTGCCACTGAAACAGTGCTACACATAGAGCGAGCTACAGCGCATTCACATGTCAGCTTGAACAGGCTGGTACTCAGCAAGCTCATTCATGATAGCAACTGCTGCCATCACTGTAAGTGTAACGGCAGCATGAGCGTGCAACCAGGAAGTGAATGTAATCCCTTGCACGGCTGTTTACACATCAAAGGACCGAGCCGTGCCACTATTAGTTTGGCTCTGTCTTTTGAAAACCTTGCCAACTATGCCCCCAAAACAGTGAGTCATCAGCAGCCTGCCTACTGATTAACCTGCCACAGACCTGCCCCTTGAACAGAGCTCTCCAGTGGACACCCCTCCTCACACCCCTCTATTGCAACTCTCATATCAACATGTCCGTCTGCACTTGTACGCACGATGAACATATTAAGGCCTGTGTGAGTCAAAGTGATAAAAGAAAGAATGCATTAGCCTAAATATGCAGTACTTACTTGAAGAAAATTACTGTGAGCGAGCAAAGTCTGGATAGTGAGAGTATCTGTTTCAGATGTGGTGAGAGGGCACTGTGTAAACTGACTAGTTAACTATTAATTTTGACCAGAAATTAATGTATTATATGGGTCGCCAGTAACCTCAACCTGTAATTTAGCATCTGAACCTGATGGGATCTTAACCCCAGTAGCAAGACACTAGTGCTCACTGCCCGGTGGTTCACTTTCTCCAAATGTTTGTTTCATAACAAGCTGAAGCCCTGCTTACAAAGTACCAACAGCCAATTAAAGAGACCACAATATCTGTGTAACAGCTGGCTCACTTCTATTTATAGAAAGGCAAAACACTTTATTCTATGGCACAAAAATTGCTGAGTCCAAAAATCAGTTAGGCATTGTGTATTGTTTCTTTATCGCCTGTACTCAGTAAACATGTTATTTAAGCTGAAAAACCTAGTCTGTAAAGAGTAATACTTGAAAACAAGTAAAAGTGTTTTCGCTCACTATCTGTCCCTAACATCCCATGTAAAATGTGAATAAATCAGTTTCTTCTTTGTTATGTTTGCTTCTGCACACATCTCGAAATAAACATCTTGTTACAATATGGGCTTTCAGAGGCATGTCACTGTCATGGACACAGTGGGGAGGGAGGTGTGCACTTGTCCCTTCACAAAAGAAAGGGTTCTACAAGAGCTCACTAAGCTCAGGGTAGACAAGACAATGGGACCTGATGGCATACATCCCAGGGTACTAAAGGAGCTAAGGGTGGAACTAGCAGAGCCATTATCAGAACTGGTCAGTGAGGCTCTGAGCACAAGAGAGGTCCCAGAAGACTGGAGAAGGGCTCATGTGATCCTGTTCCACAAGAGTGGTAGCAGGGAGGAGGCAGGGAACTACAGACCAGTCAGTCTTACCGCAGTAGGGGGCAAGATTATGGAGGCACTCCTTAAGGAAAGGATAGTGCAACACCGGGAATCCATAGGAGCACAGGATCCAATACAACATGGGTTTACAACAGGAAGATCCTGTCAAACTAATCTCATAGATTTCTTTGGGTAACCAGAGTGGTGGACCAAGTGGGTGCAGTTGATGTCGCCTACCTTGACTTCAGCAAAGCTTTTGTTACTGTTCCACACAGAAGATTGAGTAATACTCTGGGTAGGCTCAGGGTGGGTCAGAAGTTGGTCAACTGGGTGACAAATTGGTTGGCGAGCAGAAAACAGAGAGTGGTGGTAAATAGTATACAGTCAGAAGAGATGCAAGTCACAAGTAGGGTATGTCAGAGATCAGTCCTGGGGCCAGTCCTCTTCAATATCTTCATCAGTGACATTGCAGATGGACTGTAGGGTAAGGTTTGTCTGTTTGCAGATGACACCAAGATCTGAAACAGAGAAGATGATCCAGATGGGGTATGCAGAATGAGAAGAGATCTGGATAAACTGGCAAAATGGTCAGAAGAGTGGCAACTGGAATTTAACTTGAAGTGCAAGATCATGCACATAGGGAAGAGAAACCCTGAAGCCACCTATAGGTTGGGAGGGGAGTTGCTGGCAATCACAAGGGAAGAAATAGACTTGGGCATCATCATCACAAATGACCTGAAATCATCCAAGCAGACCACTAAAGCAGTAGGTAAGACTATAGGGATGTTGGGGTGTATTAGTAGGAGTATTGCAAGTCATAAGAGGGATGTAATAATCCCTCTTTACAAGACATTGGTTAGGCCCCATCTGGAGTACTGCATGCAGTACTGGAGGCCGCACCTGCACAAAGACATTAACAAAATGGAGGCAGTCCAGAGAAGGGCAACCAAAATGGTGCAGGGACTGCATCAGAAAACATGAGAACAGATTAACGGAGCTCAATATGAATATGTATACTCTGGAACAAAGGAGGAAGAGAGGTGATATGATCGAAACATTCAAACATCTTAAGGGCATTAACAAGGTGAAAGAATCTAACATGTTTCAATAAAATAAAAATAGCAGGATAAGAGGACACAGAATGAGATTAGAGGGAGGCCGATTAAGGGGTAATGTGAGGAAGTTCTTTTTCACAGAAAGGGTGGTGGATGCATAGAACGCCTACCTCAGGAAGTGGTGGATATGAATACAGTGCAGGGCTTCAAACAGGCATGGGATAAGCATAAGGGAGCAATACAGATGAGTATGACTAGATAGGCCATTGACAGAGTACAGGCCTAAGGCATCATAAGGTAGAAAAAATGGACAGACTGGATGGGCCTTGCGGTCCTTATCTGCCACCAATGTCTATGTTTCTATGTCAGATCCAGTGCAGCTCAGACTGCAGGAAGCTTGACAGTGACAAGTCTATGATCAGCAAGGCTGATCATCATGCTGCTCTGCTGGTGATGGGAGGAAACTTCACATAGCTGAAGGGAAGCAGCTGCACAATGTTCTTCCCTTTGCGTTGGTGGTCTGTAGACTTCCCCTAGTCTCAAGGATTCCCCAGTCCTGGTCAGTGTTACCTAAAGTAGTTCAGTTTCCCCTTCCCTCTCCTGCCCTTTATGTCCTCCCCAATGTATAGTGCCACCCCCTTCTTGTCTCTCCTGTCCTTTCTGAACAATCTGTAGCCAAGGATAGCCATCTCCCATGTGATAGTCTGTCCACCATGTTTCCGTGATCGCAGTTATGTCCAATCCTTCATGCACAAAGATGGCTACCAGTTCCTCCATCTTCTCTGCTACACTATTGGTGTTAACCACTAAACCCCTCCACCATAGTTCTCCTTCCCTTCCTCTCCCTACAGGCCTGCCAGAACCTAACACTTCATCCCTTCCCGGGGGGCTACAGCCCCCCTTCTCAGCCATAGTTAGGTGTGGTTTTACTCCCAGCTCCCCCCTCCCCGTTTAGTTTAAATCATGCTTTTTCAAAGAATTCCCCCAGTCTACATTTTAGTACAGCTGAACCTTCTCTGTTAAGGTGCATCCTGTCAGGACAAAGAGACTATCATCATCCCACATTGTCCCCCAGTCCTCTACCAGCCCATACCTCATCTGCTTACACCAGCTTACTAATCAGTTATTGAATTCACTTATCCTTTCTTTTCTCTCTGTACTGGCCTTGGGCACTGGCAACATCTCCGAGAAGGCTACAGATTTGAAGCAGAGATCACTGTAAAACCTAGACAGAGCCCTAAATCTCACCTGCATGTCCAGGAGACTATTTCCTTCCAGATTGTTTGCCCCCTGATGGAACACTAGATGTGATTTCTCATCCTGTTCCCTACCCCATGAGGGAATAGGATGGATTACCTCCAGAGCCGTCATGCCTGGCAGGCACTCCACCCAAACTGCACTGTTTCTGCCCTCATCCCACTTGATACCCTTTATGATCGCATTTCTGATCAGTAGTACCTTGCCCCCTTTTTCCTTCTGGTTTACCTGCCTGATAGTTTTCCTTCTCCGAGCTATTGGCATCTGTTCTACCCTCCTGTCCCTCCCTACCACCCCTCCCAATTTCACGCCTTGAGCCCTACCCTCCTTAACCACTGCAGCTCCTCTCATGCCTTCCCTGTTGATATTAAACACTACCCCTTTTGCCCCTGCCCCTAGCTCTTCGATCCCCTGCCCCTCAATGAGCCTGTTCCCTGCCAGCAATTCTCCTGATAGCCTCAATCCCTTCCCCGTTCCCACTCGCACTTACCTCCTTTGTGACCTTGGACATCCCCTGAACCCCAACATCAACTACAGAATCGGAACCCCCAGTATCCTCATTGTGCTTGCCAGCTTCATCTCTCCCACCCACTATCTCTGCAGGAACCAGTGCTCAAGCCAATCCATTCAGCCCAGGTTTCTGTGCAAGAACTAACCTGGACCCCCACTTGTCCACACTTACACCATCTCCTACCATTCCATTCTGCCCAGGTTCCTGAGTAGGAACTACACCCATCGCCCTGTTGTCCACACTTACAACGTCGTCTGTGAGTCCCACCTCAGCAGACTGCAGGGCCTCCCCTTCTAGCATATCCTCCCCTACACCCCCATCAGTACATTCTTCCCTCTCACTCGAACCCATCAGCAGGACTTCCCATGCCTTTTCCTTCTCACTCCCCCCACCTCGAGCTGCCTGTCCACCATCCCCACTCCCTCCCACACTAACCTGTGGATTATGACCACTACCAACACCCACCTGCCTCCTCCTCCCCATCTCGCTCCCCCTGAACCACCTTCCTACTCACCACCACCCCCCCGACCTCCCCCTCCAACTGACCCCCATCCTCCGACCCAGTCCACTCATCCAACCCCATAAGAAACTCAAACCTATTTGACATGCTGATCCCTCCTAGAGTAGCAGTCCACCCATAGCGGGTGGGCATCCTTCTCCCATCAGATCCACCACCCCCTCTCCACTGACCTTCTGCCATTCAGCACCTCCCCGGGTGCCTGGGAGGCACCCATCCTGAAGTTGCTTTTCTCCCTCCCCCTTTTTCCTCACCCCACCACTCCTAAACATTTAGACATTTAGATTTAAACACCTTCCCCGAACTCATGTCCACAAAGCCGGAACTGAGACCTACTCTGTCAGTCATGGATAACCTTGCAATCTTCCACCTCAGGGAATGTAGTTGTGACTCCAACTGTCCTAGTCTTCTACATACTGGACAAACCCCAATTCTCCAGAGTGTGCTTCTGAAAACTGCTGCCCCACAGGCATTGCACCCTACTGTCCCCCCCCCAGGCCCTGCTCTGCCCTGATCCCTGTCCCTCTCTGCCTGCAGTAACCTTATCTCTCCATCTTCTTCTAGCTTTACAGTAGATGGTAATGAATGCACCAGTATTTAGTAGTCTTTAGGTTCCCAACTGTGCTCTGTGGCCAATCAATAATCCCCAGTACACATTTTTCAAAAATATAGTGCGCTTTCATGCTATAGTTAGCTATTGCAGTTTAACCCCTTTCAGACCCCCAGCAGGGAGAATCAGGAACTAACAAAAACAGAGTGTGCAAGCGTGCTGTGGTATCGATAATCCCCAGTATACAATTAGCAAGAATATAGTAAACTTTTGTGCTAGAGCTAGGTACTGTAGTTGAATCCCTCTCAGACTCAGCAGGGAGAATAAACAATCAATAAACAAAAAAGGAGTGTGCAAGTGTGCTGGGGTAAGATTCTGTAGCTAGAACCCCCCCATCCCAGCAGCAGTAATCAATATTTTGAACCCCCAAGCTTGATCAGTAATCAGTAGCTTTGACTCCCCTTACTCCCATACCAGTACACATTTAGCATAGAGCAAATAATTCTGAACCAGCCTACAGTTTCGCAGGTAGTTCCCCCATGTTCTAGTTCAAATTATGCAGTTAGAGCCCCCATATCCCAGTTCCAGTTCAAGTCAGCAGCAGTAATCAGTATTTTGAAACCCCCAAGCCTGATCAGTAGTCAGTAGCCTTGAACTCCCCCTACTCCGGCCCCCTCTCCCACAGATTTGCAGTGCCAGGAGCTCAGCAGGTAGCACACTCACCTCTAAGGCTGGGAGATCAGAAGGCTGTGGGTTCTTTCCACACACCAGGCACTTGGGTCATATCCTAATACTGACACTGTAGTGCAGCATGAGGGGGGTGCTGCACTCCTGAGGTGCTGTCTTTTGGATGAGACGTTAAACCTAGGTCCCATCTGTCTGTTCAGGTGGATGTTAAAGACTCCATGGCACTTCTCAAAAAGAGTAGGGGTATTTTTATTGAAAAAAAAAGGGCTTCATTACATATACATAACAAGCATTTTAGATCCAACAAAATACATTCATATATACAAGTAGGTATCTCCACAAAATCAGAAAAAAAAAGAATAAACTAAGAAAACATAAAAAAATGAAATATTTCTTCAACACATGTTATACCTTAATACTTCAGTTATTAGTGCACCATTTACTTTATGCTATCATTGATTACAGTTCAACCAGCTAGAACAAGGGGTCCAAAAATGTTTAACTTTCTCAACTAAGTAACACAGCATATCCTTTTGCTGAATTGTTTCCAATGTTTTACAAATGTTAGCCAGTATTTCAACATGTTACTGTCTTCTGTTGTAGCACCCACATGCATCTGGCCTGCCATAGGTAATACCTAATCACTGCCAGGGCAATGTATACTGTATCTGCATGATATTTACCTCAAGGACCTGAAGAGACTCTATACATTAGATCAATGTATGGCAGAGATTGAAACCAAGGCTCCTCCCATTGAGATACCAGCACCTGTGCAAGAGTAAGATAAAAATGTGGTAGGGCCCGAAAACCCTGCTGGTGGACCAGGGAGGTCCAGGAGGTGGTGAGGGGAAAGAAGGTGGCCTACAGGCAATTCAAGTGCTCAAGGAGTGAAAGGGATCAAGGGGAGTACGAGCTGATGGCTAGAAGGGCCACTAGGGTGGTGAGGGTGGCTAAGGCAAGGAAGGAACAGAACCTGGTCATGGAAATTAGGAGATGGAACAAGGGGTTCTTTAGATACATTGGGGAAAAACGAAGGGTGAAGGGGCAGATTAGCAGGATTAAAACAGGGGAGAGATGGGCACAAGACCGGGGAGCAGGCTGAGGTACTAAATGAGTACTTCATCTCAGTTTTCACCAAGGAAAATGGGGGGCTGGATCATACACGGGAGGAGACAGTGATACTGAGGGGGGGGTCCCTTACCGATCGGCGGGTCTGGGGAGAAGGGGAGGCATCAGTGGCAGGAGGGGGAAAGGCTAAGCAGGGATGAGGTAGCAGAGGTGAAAATCACAGCAGAGAGAGTGAGGGAAGCCCTCAGGTCCCTTAAGATGGAGAAAGCACCAGGGCTGGATAAATTACATCCCAGAGTGCTGAAGGAACCAGCGGATGTCCTGGCAAAACCCCTGGCGGATCTTTTCACCATCTCTCTGAGGACAGGGTGGCTGCCCCAGGACTGGAAGGTGGCACATATAGTGCCTATCCACAAGGGGGGATAAAGGGAGGTGGCAGGGAACTACAGGCCTGTCAGCCTGACATCGGTAGTGGGCAAGGGGATGGAGGGCATTGTCAAGGAGAGGCTGGGGGTGACCTGGAAAAGTCAGGGTGCCTGGATGATAGACAGCATGGGTTCATCCTGGGGAAATCATGTCAGACAAACCTTGTGGAATTCTATAACTGGGTGATGAGTGCCTTGGACCTGGGTAGACCAGTGGACATCCTCTTTCTAGACTTCAGCAAGGCATTTGACTCTGTTCCTCATGGGGGCCTGTTGGATAAGCTGGGAGGAATGGGGGTGGGGAACCAGATGACCAGATGGATAGACAATTGGCTCCAGGACTGAACCCAGATGGTCATAGTTGGCGGGATAGTCTCATCTCCAAGGAGGGTCATTAGTGGGGTCCCGCAGGGATCAGTCCTTGGGCCTCTTCTGTTCAACACCTACATCTGTGACATAAGGATAGGTATCAGACGTGAGATGAGTCTCTTTGCGGATGATTCAAAACTGGGGTGGTGGTGGATGGGAGGAGGGGAGGGTAGCCCTACAGGGGGACCTGGAGGCTCTGGAAAGATGGTCTAGAAAGTGGAAGCTGAGGTTCAATGCAGGAAATGCAAGGTAATTAATGCACCTGGGGGCTGAGCAGGCCAAGTGTACACCAGGGGGATGCTACAAGTCTTGATGGCTGAAAGGACCTGTGGGTGGTGGTGGATGTCAAGATGAACAACTCAGAGACTTGTAGGAGGCAGCAGCCAAGGCTAACAGGATGCTGGGATGCATCGGTGGGGATCACCTCCAAAGGAGGAAGTGATACTCCCTCTGTATAACTGCTTGGTGAGGCCACACCTTGAGTACTGCATGCAGTTTGGAGGCCACACTTAAAGAGGGACATTAAACTCCTGGAGAGGGTCCAGAGGAGGCAACCAAAATGATTTGGGGCTTGGGGACAGGACCTATGGGAGAGGCTTGAAGAGCTAAATGCATACATTGGAAGAGAGAAGGAGCAGGGGGACATGATAGAGGTCTTCAGGTACATGAAGGGGGTAAATAGGGAAGGAGCAGTCAGGGTGCTTCGAAGGAAGGAGGAGGGCACAACTAGAGGGAATGGGTGGAAGCTGGAGGGGGAAGATTCAGGAGAGAAAGGAGGAGGTGCTACTTCACTGAGAGGGTGGTGGAGCCATGGAATGCACTGCCCAGGGGGCTGGTGGAAGCAGAGACTGTGGAGGGGTTCAAGAGGGGGTGGGACAGGTACAGGGGAAGGGTTCTGGAAGCAAAATCCAGTGCAGCGAGAATATCTGGAACTGGGAAGGGAGAAGCCAGAGAGGGTGAGGGTGGCAGCAAGGTCAGCTTCAAGGGAGGGGGCTGACCAAATAAGCAGACACAAAAGACTGTTAGGCCCATTCTTCTGGCATTTTAGTATGTTAATATGTTAGTAAGTTCCAAAAATGTACAGTGTACTGACACTCTAAAAACAAATGTTGTTGTGTCTCAAGTATCTGAGTAAAAGTATCCCTAGGTCAGTATTGTTCCGACAGTTGCTTGTGCTTGTTGTTATTTCTCACGCTCAGCCTCCCATAGTTGCCCAACCAAACACAGTCCCAAATGAAGGGAGGTAATCTAGGGTTGTTAAGCTGCTGTAACATGGGTTGCAACCGATTCTCTGGACATAATGGGAATATTATTACTGTTTGACTATCTTTGTGAACTGCTTCTTTATAAATGGTTTTCCTATCCATAGCTTCAAACTGGGAGGGACCAAGTCCCCATTTCATGGCATTTGTAATACTGTCACATCCATATTGTGGGACAAAATCTATTCTGCCTAATAATCTTGGCTTCTCCAATTTCCAAGCCAGAAGACGGGGTGCAAACTATTTCCATACCAACTGCTTCAATATTTTGTTCCCTGGCTTCAGTGTATTCCCTAAATTGTAACAAGAAAAGAGGCTAATGAAGAAGGCAATTGGGTGCCCCATATTAAGTCCCCCTTCTGTAATTGGTCTATACGTGTATTCTCTTTTTATTGCATTCAACCGGGAGCCCCAAAAAGCCTGAAAAAATACACTATATAATCTTGTCCAGATTTCTTGTGGTGGAGGAAACACGTGACTAAAATACAGAAAGACAGGAACTAGAAGGCATTTAATTAGGGCTACCTTTTTCTTTTTGGATATTTGTTGCCCCTTCCAACCTGCTACCATTAGCAGTGGGTGAAGTGTCCGAAATTCGCTCTGTGAGGTGATTCACGGAGTAACACAAAATCCACAAAGTACTCTGCAACGTGAAGCGGAGTACTTCGCGTCATGATGAGGAACGTGACGTCCATTGAAACCAATGGCTTTGTATTATTCTGCCTTCCCCAAACCACTTCTCCTCCAATTTTAAGGTGAAGTACATTGAAATCAATGTACTTTGCATCACTTTGCCTTATTATTGAGCTCCAAGGCAAATTTTGCATTGCTTCACGGGATTGCAGATCACATGGGCGATTGTTCTGCACAGTCTCAGTTCTGTGTAGTGTGTGTAGTGGAAGATGGAAACAGCTTTCTCTCAGAGATCTGTGATTAAAATCCTCTAAAAGCTGTTAAAAAAGCCTTTTTGAGACGTTTTTGATTGCTCAAAATTTAGTACATCGATTGTAGAAAACCCTCCTGTGCTCATATCATCGCATATTTATTGTTTATGTGTGGATTTTGAATGTTAATTTAGAACAGTTAGTCTGTGTACTGTGAAGTGTGCTTTGGGGAAGGGGGGTATCTGTGGTGTATGTATATTAACTGGGAGAAAAAGGCAGTCTTTCTGTTATGGTTATATTTTTCTTGTATAACTGTGTTAATGTACACAGTAATATTTTCAGTAATTGTTGACTTTTTTTGCTAACTGTTGTGGTGCAGCAGTGTATAATTTCAGCTTGTTTAAAACATTTGGTTGTATTACTAATTTGCTACACATTGCTTGTAGTGTGTGCGTGAGTGTGAATGTGTGTGCGATGCATGCCATTAAATCAGACACCTTTTATTGTGCCACAGAGTAATTGCAATAGTGTGAAGCTGCTATCCACCACACCTGCGTGAATTTTTATACTGCTTTGTGGTATCTTTACTGGTAGTGGACTATTACTGTTGTGCACTACCCCCCAATTGGCAAAAGGTATTCTTTTCCAGATGTGGATTTGTGACTTGTGAGCACTGGTTAGGTGCTGTTGTGCCTTTGCGTCTGCATCTCTTGAGTGCGCAGCGCAATCTTAATCTGTCTGTGTGTTTGCAGTACACCATTAATTTTGGGAGACTTTGCATTTCTTGTTACACTCTCGTTTCACTTCGTCAGCACTGGGGAATTTTCTGGACACAAGACAGTAGCAGTTTGGGGATGCACATTAATTATGGTGGCTGTGTGTGACCACTGCGCGCATGATGGCGTGTACCATTAATTTTGTGAGACTTTGCATTTTTTGTTACTTTCTCATTTCACTTCATCAGCACTGGGGAATTTTCTGGGCACAAGACAGTAGCATTTTGGGGATACAAATTAATTCTGGTGACTGTGTGTGACCTTTGCGTGCATGACTGAGTGTGCCATTAATTCTGGGAGTCTTTGCATTTCTTGTTATGCTCTCATTTTACTGCATCAGCACTAGGGAATTTTCTGGACACAAGACAGTAGCATGTTGGGGATGCACATTAATTCTGGTGACTGTGTGTGACAACAGCATGCATGACTGAGTGTGCCATTAATTCTGGGAGACTTTGCATTTCTTGTTGCATTCTCATTTCACTTTGCCAGCACTGGGTAATTTTCTGGACACAAGGCAGTAGCATTTTGGGGATGCACATTAATTCTGATGACTGTGTGTGACCACTACACGCATGACAGAGTCCACCATTAATTCTGGGAGACTTTTGCATTTTTTGTTACCTTCTCGTTGCACTTCATCAGCAATGGGGAATTTTCTGGACAAAGACAGTAGCATTTTGGGGATGAAAATTAATTCCCGATGACTGTGTGTGACCACTGCGCACATGACTGAGTACGCCATTAATTCTGGGAGACTTTGCATTTCTTGTTACACTCTCATTTCACTTTGTCAGCACTAGGGAATTTTCTGGACACAAGACAATAGCATTTTGGGGATGCACATTAATTATGGTGGCTGTGTGTGCCCACTGCGTGCATGATGGCGTGTACCATTAATTCTGTGAGACTTTGCATTTTTTGTTACTCTCTCATTTCACTTCATCAGCACTGAGGAATTTTCTGGACAGAAGAAAGTAGCATTTTGGGGACACAAATTAATTCTGGTGACTGTGTATGACCTCTGCGCGCATGACTGAGTGCGCCATTAATTCTGGGAGTCTTTGCATTTCTTATTATGCTCTCATTTCACTTCATCAGTACTGGGAAATTTTCTGGACACAAGACAGTAGCATGTTGGGGATGCACATTAATTCTGATGACTGTGTGTGACCACTGCATGCATGACTGAGTGCGCTATTAATTCTGGGAGACTGCATTTCTTGTTGCGTTCTCATTTCACTTCATCAGCACTGGGTGATTTTCTGGACACAAGACAGTAGCATTTTGGGGATGCACAATAATTCTGATGACTGTGTTTGACCACTACACGCATGACAGAGTCCACCATTAATTCTGGGAGACTTTGCATTTTTGGTTACCCTCTCATTTCACTTTGTCAGCACGGAGGAATTTTCTGGACACAAGACAGTAGCATGTTGGGGATGCACATTAATTCTGGTGACTGTGTGTGACCACTGCATGCATGACTGAGTGCGCCATTAATTCTGGGAGACTTTGCATTTTTTGTTACCCTCTCGTTTCACTTTGTCAGCACTAGGGAATTTTCTGGACAAAGACTGTAGCATTTTAGGGATGCAAATTAATTCTGATGACTGTGTGTGACCACTGCGTGCATGACTGAGTGCGCCATTAATTCTGGGAGACTTTGCATTTCTTGTTACACTTTCATTTCACTTCGTCAGCACTGGAGAATTTTCTGGACACAAGACAATAGCATTTTGGGGATGCTCATTAATTCTGGTGACTGTGTGTGACCACTGCATGCATGACGGAGTGCACCATTACTTCTGGGAGACTGTGCATTTTTTATTGCTCTCTCATTTCACTTTGTCAGCACTGGGGAATTTTCTGGACACAAGATAGTAGCATTTTTGGGATGCAAATTAATTCTGGTGACTGTGTGTGACCTCTGCACACATGACTGAGTGTGCCATTAATTCTGAGAGACTTTACATTTCTTGGTACGCTCTCATTTCACTTTTTCAGCACTGGAGCATGTTCTGGACACAAGACAGTAACATTTTGGGGATGCACATTAATTCTGGTGCCTGTGTGTGACTACAGCATGCATGACTGAGTGCTCCATTAATTTTGGGAGACTTTGCATTTCTTGTGCTCTCATTTCACTTTGTCAGCACTGGGGAGTTTTCTGGACACAAGACAGTAGCATTTGGGGGATACACATTAATTCTGGTGACTGTGTGTGTGTGTGAGGGGCTGCTAATATTGTTGTCACTTCACCTTACTTCGCGTTAAGGCAGAATGACAATGTGAAGTAATAATTACAAGGTGAAGTGAGCCTTTTGTATTGGCCACTCTGCATAGCAGAGTGACAATGCAAAGTGCCCACTTCACCAGTACTTTGCCTGGCAAAATTTAAATTTGCTGCATCTCTAGTTACCATCCTATCAGCCCAATTCATGCCTGTTTCCCAGTTAGCTAGTGTTAAATTTCCTGGGCCAAATTTTACCCCTCACATCTGTATAGGATCTTGCAAAACTATTATACCTGCAATACTACCTTTATCTGGATGTGGGACACTTCCCAAGGTCACCCCCCTGCTTTTCTGAAGATGTATTTTTGACCCTGAAAGTTCCGAAAAATCCACCAGGATTTTGGAAAGTGTATCTTCACAGGTTTCAGGTGCCAAAGTTAACACTAAATCATCCGCATAGGATAGTACTTTTATTGAATGAACATCTGGACCTACCGTTTAACCATAAATTCCAGTGTTTTTTTAAAATTTGTCGTATAAATATGTAGATCCCAAAGACATATAGTAGAGGGCTTAATGGACAACCCTACCTGACACCTCTCTGTACTTGAATTCTTTTCCCCCACTACCCATTAACATTTGGAATTATCTGTGCATTAAAATACATATTCTGAATCCATCCTACAGATTTGATTGGAATACCAAAGGCTTGCAGGACGTTAAACAGAAAACCATGTGATAATCTATCAAAAGCTTTTTCCTGGTCAAACCCCAGTACATATTCGTGTATACCACCTTGTTCTCCCACAAAAAATAATTCTCTTAAAGTGATTAGATTGTCCCATTGTTTCCTATCTGGTATAGTACAAGTCTGAGGGGTGCTATTTAAATATTTAGCTACTATTGATAACCTAGCTAGTAGGATTTTACTAAAGATTTTCAAGTCTGTATTTAGTAAACTGAAGGGCCTCCAATTAATATCTACCTTTGGACCTTTTTTATGCATCAGGATGAACAAAGCAGTGTTCATAGAGTCTGCATGTTGCCCAGTATTCAATATGTGGTTATACAGAATCCTAACTGCAGGAACTAGTTCTATCTGGAACTTTTTATAAAGGCCTGCTCCCAGACTGTCAGAACCAGGGGTGGATTCCACTTTAAGTTGCCCTATAGCTAGCTCTGTTTCCTCAACAGTAATCTCTTTCATGAGTTCCTGTCCATCCTGCACATTTACTTGTGGTAAACCTAGTGAGCTAAAACAATCCTGTCCATTTAAAGGTGTACCAGAGTCCTTCGGTAAAGTTTCCTTATGTTGTTCCACTACTTGCAATAAGTCCTTAGGAGCCGTAACCTTTTTACCTGTGGTAGAGTATAATTCGGCAATGGTGCTACCCTCAACTCTAGCCTTACATTCTTTGAAGGGATCCATTGATCCTTTTTGCATTCGGGTTCCAAAATGTACTTCCTGATTGAGCGATTTCACCCAATTATATTGTAACTCAAACATTTGTTTTTTAATTACACTAATCTGTGCTCTGTAATCAAAGTGTGTTGCTTCCATCTGCAATATTGTGTTGTACTTGGTGCCATAATGTTAAATATCCCCAATATTCTTTAGTAGCCTTACATCTAGCCCTATTTTGAAATCATGTTTGCCAAGAGTGTTTTGTATCTTCCCACCATTGTATCGGATCATTATAGCATTCTACCACAGGTATCCTGGCCAACCATGCCTTCTTCCACCTTTTCTGTACTACTGGATCTTCAAAAATGACTAATTTAATCGCCATCCATTTTTTTTTTATATAGGGGAGGGGTGTTGTTCCATGTAAACTGTACACTAATGGACATATGGTCAGAAAATTCACTAGCTTTTACTTCCAAATTTAATATGGTTAACATCAAAGATGCAAATACATAGTCTATCCTTGTTTTTAATGTTTCCCTGTAATAAGTAAAACTCCCAACAGGGTGGACACTCCTATATGTGTCTGTCAACTCTGTTGTAGAAATCAAGTTCTGAAGAGCATTAGAGTCACAAAACATCTTGGAGGTGTGTAACCCTCTATCAGACTGCTGCATGCTACCATTAAGGTCACCAGCCCACAGCAGAAGGCGAGAGGTGTGCAAATACAGTTGTATTTCCTTAAACAGGAACATCCTATGTGCTTTAGTCTGGGGGGCATATGTACATATTATGCTAAATCTCTCAGAATAATAGGAAAAGTCCAATAGTAAGACTGTACCTGGATGGATATCCAGCAGTAGAGATACCTGCAGGAATGGATTTTTAAATAGAATTCCAACCTCATCACAGGTGTCTTCAGAAGGAGGGACCTGATGACCAAAGACTAGAGGCTTGTCATAATTCACAATGAGTTTTAAGTCTGGTATCCTGAAGACAAAAAATATCTATATTTTGTTCCAGTAATGAGAACAGCACCCCAGTACATTTCCTCCCACTTTTAATACTAATGACATTAAGTGTCATGATGGAGATGGAAGCCATTTAATAAGAAAGAAAAGAGGAAAGTACTACCCTATGGTGTCTTTGAAGCCTTCTCTGCCTAGTGCATTTGGCAATGGAATCTCCCCCCTCCTCTGTATCTGTGGTGGAGGCAATGGAAGAGGTGTCAGTGTCCTCTTCTCCTGACTGCCCTTCTGTGAAATCACTTGGTAATGCTGCATATCTATTAACCTTTTTCCAACTAGGGGTTGCTAGAGTTTGCTTGCTGTCCATCTCCCCCTGCTGTTTAGCAGATTATGACTTCCCTGACCAAGGATGCTTCTTTGGGCCCACTACCTGAAATTGTTTGTCAACACTTGAGGGCAGGGGTGGAGGCATTTCTACAGTACCTGAATCTGTCCTTCCTACCAGAGTTTTGGATAGAACTAATTATGTTTCTCCCTCTGGAAGAATTACTGGTGGATTTTTTACTGGGTCTTGGATATTGAATAGTATGCTCTAGTACCATTTCTCTGCCAGCACTCCTAGTAGCCTCCTTTACCCTTACAGTGTCCTGCCTCCTTCTACTATTTTGCTGCGCTATATTTTTTGCCAATTGTTGCTGAGCTGTATTGATCAAGCCTTCATGTGAAGGACAGGCCTCCTGATTGTGTGAGGCCCAAGGACAACGCCTGTAAGCATGGCCAGTGTGTTCACATAGGTTGCACTTAAATAAATTCAGACACTGAGCTGCCTTATGACCAGGGCCCCAGGTGTTCTGTGGCAGAATTTTCTGATATCTGCGGCAGGGATCCTCGACTTCTGCAGCAGCATTTTCTGATTTCTGCGGCATGATTTATTCATTTCTCTGGCAGAATGCAGTCCTGTCATTGTCTAAATATGATGTGATGTCATCGATGACATCATATGCTGAACATAGAGGAGGGGCTTCAGGATAAACAAGGTGGGAAAGAAAGCCTGACACTATGGAAAAACAGAATATTTATATGAAAATTCACCAAAAACAATGAATTCTGTGACACTATATATATTCTGTGGCATGATGCAAATTCTGCGGCAAATTCCACAACAGCAGAACCGCAGAATTCCAGGGGCCTTGCTTATGACCATAATCCAAACAATAGCTGCATCTGGCAGTGTCACATGCTGAACCCAGATGGGCCCATGAGCCACATTTAAAGCAGGACTGAGGTTGTCCAGTATAGAAAAGAGAGCCCCGGTCCTTCCCTAAATAAAACACACTCAGGAACCAGAAGGGGGACAGGATCAGATCTACAATACAGTAGCTTCTTGTTGTTTTTTACATTGTTTCTTGTGGATTCTACTTGGTAGAAGGTTATTTCTTTTCTTTCTTACTACTAAGGGGCTAGCAGGGTATTGTTTGGGGCTGTTGGAATTTTGAAACCTGTTTTGGTAGCTATAAGTGGGCTCATTTGTTTGATTCACTGTGTGGCAGGCTGCATTTGTAGAGGCCTATTTCTTCTGTTTTAAAACATAATTGGTGTGATTTAACTGGGTCTGTTTCTTTGAATTGGAGACCTATATCTTCTAATTCCAAGCCTATTTTGATGTGTTGTTGGTGAAGCTGTTTGAATTGGAGTCCTGTTTCTTTGGGTAGCAAACCTATTCTGGGGGATTTGAGTAGAACTGTGATTCATTGTTGCTGGCTTCACTAGCTGCAAAGTTTTAGTGCAGAGTGGGGGAAGGGTGCTAATGGTCTGGCCAGGTATCACTCAGTTAGGGAGGCAGAGCTGAATCAGGTGTGGAGTCAGTGCTTTGGCTTCTCAGAAGGAACCAGAAGGGGGACAGGATCAGATCTACAATACAGTAGCTTCTTGTTGTTTTTTACATTGTTTCTTGTGGATTCTACTAGGTAGAAGGTTATTTATTTTCTTTCTTACTGCTAAGGGGCTAGCAGGGTATTGTTTGGGGTTGTTGGAATTTTGAAACCTGTTTTGGTAGCTATAAGTGGGCTCATTTGTTTGATTCACTGTGTGGCAGGCTGCATTTGTAGAGGCCTATTTCTTCTGTTTTAAAACATAATTGGTGTGATTTAACTGGGTCTGTTTCTTTGAATTGGAGAACTATATCTTCTAATTCCAAGCCTATTTTGATGTGTTGTTGGTGAAGCTGTTTGAATTGGAGTCCTGTTTCTTTGGGTAGCAAACCTATTCTGAGGGCTTTGAGTAGAATTGTGATTCATTATTGCTGGCTTCACTAGCTGCAAAGTTTTAGTGCAGAGTGGGGGGAGGGTGCTAATGGTCTGACCAGAGGTCTCAGCTACCTAATTGTTTCTGGAAGACTTGGGCTGGTCCCACCCCCAAACCCCTCACCCACCCCATGTCCATTATTTCCTGTATACCAGGGGTTCTGACATCACTTACTCAAATGGGCAAAGGATATGCACCTGTCATAGCAGAAGCAGACATCCAGGAAAGGAACAGCAGCAAGTGAAGAGGTGACTGCTATCTCAGTGGAAGGGAAGTAAATGCAAATCTAGGAGCTTTCATTATTACTTCTTCACATTGATATTGTATTGGGAAAGGAGGAGTAGGAGTTTGAGGAAGGTTGTGCAATGGCTGTTAAAAGTCTCTTTCTGAGTGTGGACAGGAAGGATAGGAATATAAAAAGCAGTTGCTCAATATATCTAAACGTGTGCAACAAAGGAGGTAAGGGAAATAAAGAAAATGTTTTGCACTGATAGAGGAGGGAGAGGGGAGACTTGGGGGAGTGTTTGGTGTCCTGCATCTGGAAGGGTGGGGGTTCGCTGGTGGGCAACGACAGGAATGGGTAGGGTGGTAGGCTGCAACAACTGTGGTGCCAATCTTTCTAAAAATTGCGTGGAGTGTGGGAGGATGTTTGGTGTGCAACCACATAGAAAAACTTAGAAAGGAGATTGAGGGTCTGCAGGAGGAACTAAGACAGGCAAGGCAGATTGGGGGTGAGTTTGAGCCCAATACTGGAGGGAGGAAGAAGGAGATGAGGAGGTGATTTAAGCCAACAGTGGTGAGGACAGGGTCAGAAGAAGGAAGCAGAGACAAGGGCCCAGACCAGGAAGAATGATTGCGGGGAAACCAGGTCAGGAGGCGAAAGACAAATGGAAGGAAGAGATAGGGACTTGTGAGGGGAGGTGAAGAAGTGGCAAATGTCATGGAATGGAAAGGAGAGAACAGGTTACTATGAGGAGAGAGGGAGCGGGCATTTGTGAAGGGTCTTCAGAAAATAGTTTTGCACTGCTAGAGAGGAAGAAGGTGGAGGAGGGAAATGATGAAATTAGAGGAGTAATTGATAAATCCCTGGACCAAACTGGAGCAGGGGGAAGTTCTGCTGGGAGAATTGCAACAGAGGTAAAAGGGGGAAATAATGTGCAGGAGGAAGAAGAAGAGCTGGAAACGAGAGAGGGAGATGAATGGAAGCAAGCAGGGAGTAAGAGGGGTGGAATCTTAGTGCTGGGGGACTCAATACTAAGAGGAGTCAGGTGGGGTAGCAAGGAGAAGAGGCATAGTCGCATTTGGGTGGAGGCCATGCCAGGAATGACAGCAGAAAGGGTGGGACAATCTGTTCTGAAATATGCTAGAAGGGGTAGGGACTAGCCTCATTTAATTATACATCTTGGGACAAATGACCTGGCTGACAAGACAGTAGATATAGTCCAGAGGAGGTTTGAGGAACTAGCACAATTATGTGAGGGAGCAGGAAGATCAGTAACTTTTTCAGAGATACTTCTGGTGCCAAAGGCAAGCACAACAAGAAAGCTGAGAATAGAAGAATTTAACGGATGGCTAAGAACCTGGTGTTGTGCTAAAGGGTATGGGCTGTTGGGGGTGGGGAGGGACCTGGGAGGACAGTAGTCTCTAAGCCAGGACAGATTACACTTGAGTGAGGAGGGAAAGAAGTGTTGAAACAGAGGATGGAGGAGTACATAGAGGAAGTTGGGAATTTAAACTAGGAGTGGGGGGTGGCAGTTGGGGAAGAGATATGCAGAGACCACAGGTTGGGAAACCATATGAGCTTACCTCCCATAACAGTGACAAAGGACAAATGGCAAGTACTATTGGTGATGCTAGGAAAGGAGGGCAGGATGGGAGGAGGGGAAAAGGGTGGAAGGTGGTTACCCTTAATGCTAGGAGCCTTGGGAGGTAAACTGCAGAGTTACAGGTTCTCATGGCAGAGGGAGATGTGGACATTGCAGCCATCAAAGAAACATGGGCCACCCAATACAATGACTGGGACCTGTCTGTACCAGGGTACAAGTTATTTCGTAGGGACAGAGTGATTGGGAAATGGGGGGGGGGGTGGCACTATATGTGAAGGAAGGACTGAAGTGTGTAAGGGAGGGAAGGGGAGGAGGGTATGCAGGTCACTTTGGGTGCAAATCCAGGATTCCAAGAATAGGATTCTTAAAATGGGGTGGTGTACAGGCCACCATCTCCAGATGGAGGAGTTAGACAGGAACTAGCAGAACAGATCAGGAGGACCTGCGAGAAGGGTAGTGTGGTGATTGTGGGGGACTTCAGCATGCCAGGAGTGGACTGGAGCACCCCAACAACCAGGAACAGAAGGAGCAGGTACTGCTGGATTGCCTTCCAGGACAGCTTCCTGCTGCAAATGGTCAGTGAACCAACCAGGTTGAGGAATACCCTTGACCTTGTGCTGGCAAATGGGGACTTTGTGAGAGAACTTACAGTGGAGGAACCGCTGTCAGGGAGTGACTACCACTCAGTATGGCTCACATTGGATATGGGCAAGGAAGGAGTGGAATCTGGCACAAGAGTGCTGGACTTCAGGAGGGCCAACTTTGGGAGGATGGGGGAAGTGGTAAAGGGTACCTGGCTAGAATTCAATCTAGTATGGACACTAACCAGAGGTGGGAGCTCATAAAGCAGGGATAGCGGGAGGCAACCAAAACCTGCTGCAAAGCCCAGAGCAAGAAGGCTAGGGCTAAGAAACTGAGCTGGTTGAGCAAGGAGGTCATGGAAAAGGTAAGGAGGAAAAGAGCTGCCTTTAGGAAGTGCAAGAAAACAGGGAGGAGGGGGGAGGACAGGGAGGAGTGCTTGACAGAATCGAAGGAGGTGACAGTAAGGGGAGCCAAAGCATCTATGGAACTCAGGCTGGCATAAGGCGTTAAGAAGGGGGAGAAGGACTTCTTTAAGTACATCAGGGAGAAAAGGAGCTGTAAGGACCACATAGTAAGGATTAGGAAGGAGGGGGGTTGGGTGGAAGCAGGGTGTGATAAAGTAGAAGCACTAAATGAGTACTTCTGCTCAGTATTTACTAAAGGGGGGGGGTGACACCCAAGGTGGGAGAAATGGCAAAAGCAGGGGGAGAAGTGGTGACAGATGGGGAAATCATGGAGGGCAGAGTTCGAGAGGGTTTGAAGGCACTGAGGTGGACAAGGCACCAGGCCCAGATGGCATCCACCCCAGGGTACTGAAGCAGCTGGCAGAGGTCCTTGCAGGACTTTTGGCAGACCTATTTAATGCCTCACTACATTTGGGGTGTGTACCTCAGGACTGGAGGATGGCTCATGTGGTGCCCTCCACAAGAGTAGCCCCAGGATGAACCGGAAACTACAGACCAGTGAGCCTCACATCCATCGTGGGTAAGCTAATGGAGACTATCCTGAAGGAGAGGCTGGTGGCCCTCCTAGAGGCCAAAGGACTACAGGACAGCAGACAGCATGGCTTCATACATGGCAGATCCTGCCAAACCAACCTGGTGGAGTTCTATGACTGGGTAACTAGGCAACTGGACAGGGACCATGCAGTGGATGTCCTGTATCTGGACTTCAGTAAGGCATTTGACTTGGTGCCGCATGGAAGGCTGGGAAGGAAGTTACTAGGCACAGGGGCGGGTGCAAAGCTGGTGAGCTGGGTAGAGAACTGGCTTCAGGGAAGGCAACAGAGGGTGGTGGTGGGTGGGGAGTTCTCACACCCAAAGGCAGTGACGAGCGGCGTTCCACAGTGCTCGGTGTTGGGACCAGTGTTGTTTGGGATATTCATTGCAGGCATATCATGGAACATCAAGAGCAAGATCAGTCTGTTTGCTGATGATACCAAGGTAGACGCGGTGGTGGATGATCTAGAAGGATGGCAGGGGTTGCAGGATGATCTGGCAAAGCTTGAAACCTGGTCAGACACCTGGCAACTGGAGTTTAATGCCAAAAAGTGCAAGGTGCTGCATTTTGGGATGAAGAACCCAAGGAGGAGTTACCAGCTGGGGGGGAGTGCAGCTAGCCCAGACAGAGGAGGAGAAGGATCTGGGGGTGCTCATTACAGGGTCAATGAACAATTTGGCACAATGTAGGAAGGTAGCTGCAAAGGCCAACAAAATGCTGGGTTGTATTGCAAAGGGTATATCCTCGAGGAGGGAGGAGGTGATTCTGCCACTGTATAGGTCATTAGTTAGACCACACCTGGAGTACTGCGTGCAGTACTGGCGCCCGTATCTGAAGAGGGACATTAAGTTACTGGAGGGGTGCAGTGCAGGGCAACAAAGATGACCAAGGGGCTGGGGGACTTATCATACGAGAGGAGGTTGAAGGAGTTGAACATGTACTCACTGGAGGAGAGGAGGGACAGTGGTGACATGATTGAAACCATTAAATACATGAAAGGAATAAACAAGATGGGTACAGAGGGCCTGTTCAAAGTAAGGGAGGGGAGGGCCACCAGGGGCCATGATATGAGACTGGAGGGAGGAAGGTTCAGGAGGGAGATGAGGAGACACTTTTTCACAGAGAGGGTGGTGGCTGGGTGGAATGCGTTACCTGCAGAAGTGGTATGCAGTAGAACAGTGGACTGCTTCAAAAGGGGATGGGACAGGACATTGGGGAGGATTAACGAAGGGGAAGGGTGGAAGGGAGGGGCAGCTGCAGAATAAGGGGTGCTAGTTGCACTTTCGAGCAGACTTGATAGACCTCTAGGCCTTTATCTGCTGGCAAAATTCGTATGTTCGTAGGAGGTGAACAGGCCCTGTATTTGTAGAAAATAACTTAACCTATATCCTCCGTCCCCATCCCAAATTTGCTCACTGTCTAGTGTGGGAGTAGGTTTCACCATAGCCTCACACCTCTGTGTCAACCAAAATAAAATGTCCTCTACATTAATTCCTTCATTTTTAAAGATGACTGTAATGTTTTTTACCAATGGTTTGGTGAGGGGGAGAGCAAGAAACGGGGTCCAGACTGGGTTACTTTTTTGTGCATTTTATTGAGCCCAAAACCTGTCCAAACTTGACACATTTTTAAAGCTGATGTCAAAGTTTGAGTTGCCAAGACTGATTAATGCAAAGATTTCAGAAGAAAAACATTTCATAGAGCCTTTGAGTAAGGTTCTGGCAATGTGCAGTCTATCAGGTGGGTTATCTAACCCTCCCTTATATAAGAGATGGACTGTGTTTCTCCTAGGGGCTGGTTTTCCTGTATTCTTAAACAAATTAGGCAGTCTAAACATCGGTGCTAAACCTTCTTGTCTGCCTGGATCCTGTAGCATTTCCTCTGCAGGCCCAAACCTAATGGGTCCTTCATCAATATGTATAATTTCATCATTTTCCCTATGCACCACAGTGTCATCATTTCTGCCTAAAACATTACTATTAATATTAACAATATCAGCATTATTAACCACATTAGAAATAGCATTATTAGGTTGCAACCTTGGAGAGTTACCCCTGGCATCATTGGAGCTCTTACTTGCAGTTGTATCTGTTGTATATTTCTCTGAAAGCCTGGAGGACATGCTTTGAAAAGAAGGGTTGGTGGGGTCTGGTACCCATTTACCACTGAGTCCCTGCATCCAGCCCACATCCTTAAGAGCTTGAATTGGGGACCAGTTTCCTGACCCTATATCAGTGTTCTAGGGGAGCGTTTCAACAGGACTACTGCCAGAACCCAATTCCTTTCTCTACCCATGTTTAGCTTTATTTAGTGGAAAAGTACATTCCTGCTCCCACTGTTCTGTGTTTCGAGCTTCTGGTGTATTACCTGCAGACTTAGTAGTTTGCTGCCCTAATCCCAGCCTTCCTTTTACCTTTGCTCCACCAGGAGGGTCAACACAGGGATTTCGTGGCCCTGGGCACACCGCCAATTTGCTGTTTGTACTGCCAGCCACTTTCACCCTGTCAACCGGCTTTCTATTATGAGCTTGATGTTTCCCTGACCCACAAGGAGGGTCCAGCAGCGGGGGGTTGTGGCTCTTGGCACACAGCCTGCTTGCTGTTTCCATTGTCAGCCACATTTCCCCCTCCGTTTGTCACACTGGGAGCTTTCTTAGCTGGTGGCCCACTAGAGGTATCTTGAGAGGGGATTCGTGGCTCAGGGCACATAGCCTGCATGCTGCTCACACTGCCAGCTGCTTTTCCCCCTCTGTTTGATGAGCTGGGCATTTTTGTGGCCTGAGACCCACTGAAAACATCTCAAAGGGGGATTTGCAGCTCAAGGCACATAGCCTGTATGCTATTTTTACTGTCAGCTGCATTTCCCCTCTCTAAACAATACACCAACTGCTTCTGCAATAGGAGTGCCTTCTTCTTCCCTGGCTGGACCTAGTGCTACATTTCCTGACAAGTCTTCCATTGCAGCGGCTCCAGGCACACCAATTCCGGACAAGGCACTCCCCTGCAACTCACCCAAATGTACCTCTAGCTCCTGGGCTTTCTCCAGGTAATGCTTTCTTTCAACCCACAACCTCTGGAGCTGTACCGTGCTGTTGTGTATGTCTACTGGTGTGGCTTTCTCCAGTGTTATTGGTTTTCCTGTTTGCTGCAGTGCGTCATCAACCATTTCCATTAAAGGCACCAAATTATCTGTGGCAGCCTCATCTTCTGAAAACTTAGCCACCATTATTTCTATATCTATGGCCTCTTGAGTGCCATGAACAGGGGAGGAGGCCTGCTCCATTGTCCCTTCAACATCCATCTTGCTTGGAGGTTCCGCGGGAGTGGCCATCTTGCATCAGATGGCCAAAGGTTCCCCCTACTGGAAGAGTAGGGGAATTTTATTGAAAAGATTGGACTTCATTACAAGACAAACATAAATAAAGTTCATAATGTCAACCTCATATAACAAAGAAATTCTAGCTAAGGAAAGAAAACAGTCAGATGATATACAAACCACTAAAAAAAAATTACGAATTTAACTGGAAAAAAAACAGATATCACATTGTATCCATAGATGCTTAGCCCTTTCAGGTGAAAAAAGCTGGAGATCCAATTGCCTCATGCTGCATAGAAAGATGAATGTTATGTAATAATTTTGTATACAGTACAGTCCGCTGTTGGATGACTAACATACATCGAGCTTGTCAGAGAAAATACCTAATAATGACTAGACTTAAATAAACTGTATCTTTATGATAATTATAAAATGCACTCGTGTTAGGTCCATACAACAACTCCTGATATGTCAGCTTAGAAAAATTAGATTCTGACCACTGAACAGTTAGATACTGCCAGAAGGCCTGTGCATATGGACATTCCAAAAACAAATGTAGTTGGGTCTCTGGAATCGTATACAGGAATCCCTAGGGTAATACCTTTCTGATACCTGTTTATACTTTCTGTTTGCTTTAACCCCCAGACATCCATAATTACTAAGCCACGTACAATCCCAGACAAATGGGGGGAGTCTTGGGTTTTCCAATTGCTGGTGTACAAAAGGAACTCTCTCCTCAGGACACTCTGGAAATACTGGGTTGACTTGTCATTCCGAAGTCAGAATAGTCTTATAAATCTGCTTCCTAGTCACTGTTAACAATTGGGTCGGGGAAATGCCCCACTTTATTGTGGTATAGACAAAGAATGTGGCAGTGCACTGACAACCCTATGTTCCCAAGGGGCCAAACAAGGGGATAACCACACATGACCTGATGGTTTCCAAATCCTATCACCCGGTTTTAAGGAAGGGCAAATATTATAGGAAATAAATAAACTAAAGTAAAAAGCCACAGGATTTCTCATGTTAACCACTCCTTCTTTAATGGAAAGATAAGTTAATTCCCTTTTTATTGGGTCCAATCGTGAGCCTCAAAAAGACTGAAAAAATAAACTAAACAACCTTGTGATCACTACTTGTGGAGGAGGAGGATAAACATAACATGAATAAAGGAAGATCGGAAGTAGCAAGGTTTTAAATAGCAGTACGCTTTTCTTTTTTGAAATTTGTTGCCCTTTCCAGTTATGCACTAGTCTAGTGGCCTGTTTCAACTTTTCTTCTCAATTCAGTATCGCCAACCCTCCAGGACCAAATTTCACCACTAAAATGGGGATGGGTTCATTTGACACAGAAATACCTGCCACTTGTCCAGTGGCAGGCAGTGGGGTACCCCCAAGTACTACTCCTCTACATTTACATAAATTAATCTTTGAACCAGAAATGTAAGAGAATTGAATTAATATGGCCATCAAGGATGCTTCTGTGGATTCAGGGGCTCATTTCAGGACCAAATTGTCTGCATAAGCTAGTGTTTTAATGGGATGCTGATCTGGGGAAATCTGTATTCCAACTAAGTTCTCATTTGCTATAATAAGTCTCAGTAAGATATCTATACAAAATACATAAAGGAGTGGACTCAAGGGGCAGCCTTATTTCACCCCCTTGAGTATCTTAACTTTCCTACCAAACCATCCATTGACGTTGGGGCAGAGGAAGGAATTACTATATATGTCCTGAATCCAGGTCACAAATGTATATGGGACACCAAACGCCAATAATGTAGAAAATAAAAATTGATGAGCAAGCCTATCAAAGGCCTTCTCCTGGTCTAAACTCATGTCATAGCCTGTAACTCCTTCATGGTCCTCCTAAAAAACAACTCTCTTAATACTATTAAGTTGTCATGCTGTTTACGACCCACCACTGCACAAGTTTGAAATGGACAGATCAGACAAGGAGCTACTTTAGCTAATCTACTTAACAGGATTTTGCTTAAAATTTTTAAATCAGAATTTAATAGACTAATGGGTCTCTAATTACAAATTTCTTGCCGATCGCCCTTTTTATGAAGTAATATCAATATAGCATCCAACATAGATTCGGAATATTTAGTGGAGCTCAACATATAATTAAACAGAACCACTAAAACTGGTGCCAGATCTATTTTAAAGGTTTTGTAGAATCATGAGCTGATGCCATCAGACCCAGGAGCAGTATTACTTGTAAGTTGAGTTATTGCAAACTCCACTTCTGCCAAACAAACCTCTGCAATAAGTAGTTTTGCATCTTCTTCTGTTACTTTAGGCAGATGCAAAGACGTTAAAATATCCTTTACATCTGGTTCCGGGGGGGGGGGCAAAGGCCTGTAACATGTGATTCTACAACTTCTAATAACTCTTGGGATATAACTACTCACTCAGATGTTGTGGCTAATGCCATTATAACCCTATTCTGTGTCCTCTGCTTACACTACTTATATGGGTCTCAGGAACCTTTCTGAGTGTTAGTCCCAAACCAAAGTTCTTGCTGTAATGTTTTAGCTCTGTCATATTGTAAGGCTGTCATCTGTTGTTTAAGAATTTTAATCTATGCCCCATAATTATATGAAGTGCTGTCTGACAAGGAAATAAAATGCTGTAGTTGGTGTCATAGTTGCAGATATCATAAATAATCAGTAGTAACCTGGAGATGCGCTTTGTGTTGGAAAAAAATACGCCATGACTGTTTGGTGTCCTCCCACTGTTCCAGTATGTCTGAATAACATTCAGCTACCAAAAATCTGTCCATAAACTCCTTTCTCCATGTCTTTTGTAATGAGGCCTGTGAAAGCACAGACTCATTCAGTCTCCACTGGTTTTTATTGCATCTTGGTGCAGATTCCCAAGTGCATTTCAATCTATTCTAATAGTCATATGATCAGAAAATTCACAAGACTGTAAAGCTATTTCTGAAAATTCTAATGCTGGGGACACGAAAATAAAACCTATGAGCTTCTGGAGAGGGCCCTTAAAAAAATGTACCCTCCTGTAGAATGTCTGGCCCTATAGGCATCCACCAATCCTGAAGAGTGCCAAACATTTTGTAAAAAGGTAGAGTCACTAAATATTTTGTCTGTTTGTAATCCCCTGTCAGCTTTAGAAAGGTCACAATTAAAGTCTCCTGCCCAAAAAAGAAGACAAGAGGTATGCAAGAAAGGCTGAATTTCTTTAAACAAAGCAGCCCTCTGTGCTTTAGTCTGCAGAGCATAGACCATTATGATATGGAAACGAACGGAAGCATAAGTGATATCCAATAAAAGGTCTCTACCTGGATGAATATCTATCAGTCTGGACACCCATTATTAGAAAATAAAACACCTACTCCATTATACGTATCCATAACCGTGGACCAAAATGATGGACCCAAGGTCCAATCCCTGGAAGCCTGCGGTAGTTCTAGAAAAGTATTAAGATGTGTGTCCTGTAAGCAAATGATGTCACTTCTAAGGTTGCATAGAAAAAGCATAGCCCCAGCTCACTTCTGCACACTTTTAATACTGTTAAGTCTGATAGTGGTAAAAGTGAGTGTATGCATGGGGTTGCTATGTGAATCAGGCATGATCTTAATTGGTCAGTTTAAGGAGGCTTACAACATTGTCTGGTTCTTTTTGCAATTGAACCTGCACCTCCCTGTTTTGTGTCTGTGTTAGAGGCCACAGAAAAGGTGTCCGTCCCCTCATCTTCAGACTTCCCTTCTGTTTCTTCTAACGGGAGAGCCACATATGTTTTCTCTTTTTTTCCAAGAGGAGGAGTCAGTGCCTAATGCAACTCCTGTTTGTCTAGACTTCTGTGATCCCTTTCTTCCCATCTAGGTCATTTCTTTTGGGTTGCTAATTGAAAAGAGGCAGCCACAGGCCCAGGAGGTGGGGGAGGAGGCATGGTTTCCACAACCCTAGGAGGAACTATAGTGTCCGGGATAGGGGCCGACACTGTATTAGATGCTAACACTGTTGTGATCTTTTCAGTATGCCTACTTTGGTCAGAGGCCAGAGTGGTGGTGGGGCCTGAGTCTTGTCTAAGTTGGTCATGAGATTGTAACCTGTTCTCATTGTCTGTCACTCGTGTAGCTTGCAGGTGTTGAACTAAGTTGATGAGACCTTCATGGTTGGGGCAATCATCTTTATTATGCACAGCCCATGGACAGCGGCCATATGCATGCCCCATCTGCTCACACAAATTGCATTTAAACAAATTCACACAAGCAGAGGACGCGTGGCCAAAGTCCAGGCAATGGCTGCACCTCAAATTGTCGCAGGCTGAACTGAGGTGTATTCTGGATCTGCATTTAAAGCAGGACTTGGGTGCCCACTATAGAAAATAGAACTTCTGTCTTTTCCTAGAAAAAATGTATTGGGCAGATGTCCAGTCCTTTTTAATGTCTTTATAAGTGACATTGCAGAGGGACTGGAAGGAAAAGTATGCTTCTTTGCAGATGACACAAAGATCTGCAACAGGGTTGATACACGAGGAGGCATGGAAAGGATGAGAAGGGACTTGGCAAGGTTGGAGGGATGGTCAGAAGTATGGCAGCTTGGATTCAATGCAAAGAAGTGCAAAATAATGCACCTGGGAAACAAAAACCCAGGGGAAGATTACACAATGGGGGGAGGTAGTAACAACAACAAAAATGGAAAGGGACCTGGAGGTAATCATATCAGATGACCTTAAGGTTGGCAAGCAATGTGAGAAGGCGAAGGGAATGCTTGGGGGATACTGGGATGTATAGGGAGAGGTATCACCAGCAGAAAACAGGAAGTTGTTATCTCCCTGTACAGACAGTTGGTGAGACCCCATCTGGAGTACTGTGTCCGGTTCTGAAGACCCCATCTCCGCAAGGACATAGACAGGATGGAGGCAGTTCAGAGGAGGGCAACTGAAATGGTGCAGGGTCCGCAAGAGAAGCCATATGAGGAGAGGCTAAAGGAGCTTAATATGTATACCCTTGAGGAAAGGAGGAGTGGGGGACATGAAAGAAATGTTTAAGTACCTCAGTGGAATCAACAAAGTCCAAGAGGGTAGCATCTTTCAGAAAAAGAGATGTGCAAGAACAAGGGAACACAATTTGAAGATAGAGGGGGCACGGCTCAGGGGCAATGTGAGGAAGTATTTTTTCACAGAGAGGGTGGTGGACGCATGGAGCAGCCTTCCTGAGGAGGTTGTGGGGTCTATAACTGGTGGAGATTTCAAGAATGCATGGGACAGACATAAGCCAATTTTTGTGGGGGGTAGGAAGAAATAGGCTGTTGGTTAAATAGGATCTGCAGCTTATCCTGTGGGTAGGGAAATGGGCAGACTAGGTGGGCCAAGTGGTCCTTATCTGCCGTCAAAGTCTATGTTTCTATGTTACTGGACCCACATTGGTAGAATGCAACTTCACCTTTATCTTCCACCCTCCTTCCCAGATTTGTTCACTGTCTAATGTTGGGGTTAGCTTACCAAGATTCTCTCAACGCTGTCTCAACCGGAAGAGTATATCTTCTACCTGCACCCCTTCATTTTTAAACATTACTGTAATTGTTTCTATGAAAGGTTTAGTAAGGGGAATCACGTGAAATGGAATCCAAGCAGGCGTGTTTTTCAGTGTTTGATACTGAGCCCAAAACCTATCTAAATTTGAGACATGTTTAAAACTGATATTGAAATTCCCATTTCTTAAACCAATAAGGGCAAAAATTTCAGAGGAAAATAAAGCATGGATTTTTTCAATAATCTCTGGCAATATACACCGTACTAGGCGGATCCTCCAAGCCCCCTTTGTATTGAAGGCGGACCGCATTGCACCTAGGGGCCAGCTTGCCCCTAGTCGAAAAGAGGTAAGACAACTTAAACAAGGAATTAGGAACAGGATCTCTAGGTAACATGTTAACAGGCCCAATCAATTCAGGGACCTCATCCAGAGTAGCAGTAGGAGGCAAATCAGTAATAACATTCTGAACAATTGTTTGGTGTGGTACCACAGTATTAGAGGTTTCAAGTAAAATAGAAATAGTGTCATTACCCAGGGGAGAGTTGGAGCGCAGGTCTCTTGTAGGGTCGGTGACCACTGGGTAAGAAAAATTTCCAGTCATTTCCTGATAGGAACGATCATGTGCATCAGGGGTCCAAGATCCAGAAGGTGCCTGTACCCAGCATGCACCATTCAAAGCTTTCTCTGGGGTCCAGTCTATCGAACCAATGTCTGAATCCATTACATCACCCCAATTCAAGAGATGCTGTTGCTTTGTTACTGGGCCTGCACAGTCTTGCCCATCTGATGTTGTGACTTGTGAAATTGCTGGCTTTCCTAGCCCTAGACCCTGTCAAACAACCAGCCACATCGATGAAGTGGCATCTGACCCCAGAGGCTGTAGGCACACGGGTTCCGACCTGTTTTTACTGCCAGCCTCACTCATGAGTTCCTTTGGGTGCTAACTCATGCTTGGTACTTCTGGGTTACTATTTGCAGCAATCTGCAGTTGATTAGTCACCCCCACACTTTGCGGAACAGGAGTCTCAGGTAGATTGTCCTGTGTTGAAGTAAACAAATCGAGCGCTGCATCTAAATCTTGCAGTTTTTTCAGCTGTTATGCTTTTTCTTTCCGCAAAAAAGAGAGGTGAGACATTACTTGGTCCCTTGAAACTGCCCATTGCAGGTGCATAAAAATACCTGGCTGAACAGTGGTCAGCTGAGAAATCAAAACTGACAGGAGGCAGCATCCAACGGCTCGTCTAACAATACACATTCTATGGTCTCTGTAGGTAAGTTGGTGAATCCTTCATGCAAGGAGGCAGCAGAGGGAGAGGCCTTCTCCCCTGCCAAAAGCACATCCGTCTCTTCCACTGTCTCCATTGAACTGGCCATCATGCAGAATGTCCTCCTACTGGAGAGTAGGGGAATTTCCCCGGTGCCCTGGCCAAATTTCCCCACATTCACTGAAAATACCACCAACAGCTTAATCTGGGTCAAGGTCAGTTGGTGTTCATCTGTATCCCTCCCCTGGTCATGCCAGAAAATAGGCAGGATTTGTCTAGTGCACTTACCCGGTCAACAAAAGCTAAATAAATAAATAAATCAACAAGATTTTTAAATCCTCCCCCCAAGAAAATCCTCTCCACTCCAACAATTCCAGTTATTATACAATTAGTCTAATTTGTCCTTTTTTCTAAATTGCCCTTATTTCAGTGACTGCCCCTCAGAATTAATTTAATATAATATAATCCCTCAGGAAGAAATCAACATAATTTCCACAATTGGGCTACAAGTTCATGTTTGTCCGGTGGTCACTTGCCTGTGGGGTGCGCCTACCTCTCTGAAGTGATCAGTGCCTACATGAAATGTTTCTCCTGCTGCCTTTTGTGCATCCACTTTGGTGCAGTGACCAACTCTTTTTTGATCAGTCTATTTTTTTAATCAGTTCCACCCCTCATTCTGCCTGCTTTTCCTCTTTCCCCACAGCTCTTTTGTCTCCATCCCCCAGTTCTAATCCACCGCCTGTCCTGACCTAATAGGTAAAGCCACTTACTGGGAGTGGCTAAGAAAGTCCATTTAACATGGAGGAGGTGCAGGGTGGGTGAGTGGACGAGAGAAACAATAAAGCTGGCAGCTCCTTCAGGTGAGTGGTCCCCACCATCGAATGCATCTGTTTTGTGCCTACAGCTGCTGAAGTCCCCACCGCTGAGCAGCTCTCTCCTCAGTTGTGTGGCTGGGTTTAACTATCCCAGCCACGAGTTCCAATTTTGTGCCCTTTTGCACTCTCCTTTGATTGGCCTCTTTTCTCAGTCCAGCCTCCTCTCTTCTGTAATGTGGCAATGGCTGCTGAAATCTCCGCCACCGATACGACCTGCTCAGGTCCCTGCCACTGAGTTTGTGGAAAGCTGGCAGCTCCTTCAGGTGTGCGGTCCCTGCCACCGAATGCAGCTGTTTTGTGGCTATAGTCACTGAAGTCCCTGCTGCCGAGCAGCTCTCTCCTCAGGTGTGCAGCTGGGTTTAAATATGCTAGCCACGAGTTCCAATTTCATGCCCTTTGGCACTCTCATTTGATTGGCCCCTTTTTTCCACCTTGCCTCCATGCTTCTGTAATGCAGCAACGGCCACTGAAGTCCCTGCCACTGATGTGGCCTGCTCAGGTTCCCGCTGCCGGGTTTGTGGAAAGCTGGCAGCTCCTTCAGGTGTGTGGTCCTTGCCATTAATGCAGCTATGGTGGATGAAGTCCCTGCTGCTGAGCAGCTCTTGGTCTACAACTCCATCTGAAGTGACCATGCAAGCAATGAGGCCGTCCTAGAATCCAACTGCAGTAGCCATTTTCTGATCTGGGCCAAGTAATGTTTTTTGTCATATCACACCATGACTCCAACAGGAATTTTACCAGATGTTCTTTATTCTTGGGATTTCCAATGAATGTATTCCACTGCGTTGGGATTGATGTTTTGGGACCATAGATTTTGACTTCATTGCTTTGTGAGGATTGCCTTTGTGCAAGCTCAGAAAATTTAATTGAATCTTTGACATCACATTGATCAAAGACGATATCTACTCTTTCTGTCCTGTCTCTCATGCAGGAAGGAATGGGTGGTGATGGGGAATTTCTACTCCTCCTCCCTGAAGCTCCTGCCATGTGGCGTACCTCAGGGCTTGATCCTGTCACTGATGTTATTCGCGGTGTACATGCTGCCCCTGGGAGAGCTCATTAGGCATTTCAGTGTGGGTTTTCACTGTTATGCAGATAATACCCAACTGTATATATCCTTTGCCTCTGGAACACATGGTGCCATGGACGTCGTTAACAATTGCCTGGTTGAGGCCAATGATTGGATGTCCTCCAACTGGTTGCACCTGAACCCTGACAAGACGGAGGTCCTGATGATTGTGCTGTGTTTCAGGTGTGATGGGAGTGCCTCTGGAGTGGGGACTGGACTATTTCTGGGATCTGCTCCATTGATGGCCTCCCTGAGGGTGCAAGATCTTGGCATTACCCTGGACAGCAGACTGACATTTGGAGCTCAGGTGTCGTCTGTGGTCCAAAGTGGTTTTTACCACTTGAGGATCATCGCCAGGATTAAATCCCTATTTCTGCCTGAAGACCTGCCGTCATTGGTACATGCCTTTTTTCACATCTAGGTTTGACTACTGTAATGCTGTATATTTCAGGGTCACTGGAGGGACCTTCCACCGGCTGCAGCTGGTGTAGAACGCAGTAGCTAGGTTGCTAATGGGCCTGTCTAGGTGCAGTCATGTGACCCTGGTCCTGCAAGCTCTGCACTGACTGCCTGTCAGGTGAAGGATCGTCTTCAAGGTGGGCTTGCTCACATACAAAGCCCTATACAGACTAAGCCTGGCTATCTGGCTGATCTCCTAACACCTGCCACCTCAGTCCATAGAAACAACCAGGGGCCTCCTTGATGATCTGAGGATCTGACTGAAAATGTCTGGTGACCATGCCTTCACTGTCACTGGCCCGGCCCTCTGGAATGCCTTTTCAGCTTGCGTGAGGGAGGCCCTGATGGTCGAGAACTTTAAAAAGGGTCTCAAGGCTCATCTGTTCAGTTTGGCCTTCCCTGATGAAGGTGATTACCCAGCGCTAGTTTGTATTTAATAATTTTAGAATTTTATTTGTTATTTTAAATTATTTATTCATGCCATATCAGATGTATTTTGGTTTTTTAAACCTACCTGTTTTATGTGAGGCACCCAGAGCCCCAGGGATTGGGTGCCGTATAAATAAAATTTGCCTTGTCAGGCCTTACAGCTCTCATAACTCTGTAGAGGCTGATGTACTATTCTGAAAACCAATTCAGCAAGTTCTCCAAAGCTATATGTAGCTCCTTCCTTGACCATTTGTATAACAGCCATGCCATCCACTATCCAAGCTGTGGGCATGTTGGATGTTGGCAGTTGATACATTGACTCTGCTTCTTTTTCTAATTCAGGCAGTAGCTTACTCTTTGCAGTTTTGTTCAGGGTAACATCAGAGTGTGCTAGAGCATATAGGACTGTGGAATGTTCATGTGTGAAAACTTCCTTCAGATCAATGTCTCTTGTTTGTGCAGCTACCATGTGACAGCTAAATAACTCCATCTGCATTGATAGTCATTGTCTTATCACTATTAACTTTTGATTTGATCTTCTTGCTTAAAGATGCAAATGTTTTTATGTTGAGCTTGTGCAGTGGTTCAGAGAATCCAGTGGTATATGAATTTAGTCTATCTTCCACAAACTGTTTAATTGCTTTGATTCATGTATCATTCGCAGTGACAAGCTTGGTGGCAACCTCTGCGGGTGCAAAAATGCCTGTTGCAATGTTGGTGAGTGCTATCAAGTCAGCATTCAAATCAAATTGGTTTGTAATGGAGTCGGTGATTGTGTTAACAATGTCATTTACATCTCCTTCATCTCTTTGTATGTGACGTGGTGCAGCCTCCTTGTGTTTTCCTTGTGAAATGTCTTAGTCTACTATATCACACATTACCTTCATGGAAGTTGTGATAGCCGAGCGCTCATAAGCAGTGATGAACCATCTATCCAAGGCTCCTGGTTTCAAAGTGAAGCCAACTATACCCCCCTTTTACTTTACTATCACAGGTTACTGTTTGTTCAAGTGCCATGTCTGTCCAGACTGCTGAATTTATTCCCAGACCGAGCTACAGCATGATTTCCTTCCACAAACTGCTTATGAACTTCAGGGGCACAATCTGGCAGAAGCTTCATATTACTGATGTACACAGATTCTCGACAGGCATAGCTGGTGTGGTCAAAGGCAAAAAAAAGTGGTAACTTCTCTACAACCACCGCGAGATACAGGTCCCAGTTGCTTATGTTCTACTCTAATGAACTGCATCAGGATGTTAACCATTTCAATGTAATCATCCCAGAATGCAAAGGTTTGGGAAGTTGCTCTTCCAAAATTTGGAATCTGTGCAATGCATCCTGTACATTCTTGAGGACATCACTGAGCTGGGAAAGTGTTGCTGTTAGGCTTGTTGCATCATTGTTTGATACCGCATATTGACATTCCTGGAGTTTGCTGTTGATGAGGTCTACATCACAATCAATTTCATTGTCCTTTACCCAGATACAAAATGCCTGCCACTTAAGTCTGGACAGAGCCTCCATTGCAAGCTTGTGGGTCCTTACTCCATGGTTGTAGGATTTGCCTTTATGTAGATTGCTTGCTGTGTTGCTACCATACACCTGCAATTCTATGAAGATGTCTTCCAGACCACTCTCTTCATACTTCTGTCCAATTACAGCCAGAAATATCTGTGCTATGTGGAAACCACCCATTCTCAAGATTGTTTTCTGAAATTCTTCTGGGCACCTCCACTGGATCACTTTGGCCTTACAATATATAGCCTCGTCAAATGTCAAGACACTGTAATCTTGGCCAAGTGTCCTAGACATCTTGCAGACATTCTTCATTATAGTGAAAACTGTACTCCATTCAGTAGGTGATGCTGGCAGCATTAGACAGTACACAATAGATGATACTATTGGTATGGTAGATGAAATCATCACATTAAAAGCTGTCCATACTGGTACTTCCTGAGCACTCACCTTTTCAAACTCAACCTCAGATAGCTTGGTTGGGCAGCATCTTAGAATTAGCCATTAGGATCAAGGTTGACAGCTTGTCGGCAAGCCTTAACATCAGTATACCAATTACTTTTTACTTTTCCCACAAGATTTGGTGTAGGGTGTCTGCCATGAGGATTGTACTTCAAAATGGTTTGGCACTGTGAGCGGGTGTGGGTAGTGACAACACTTGACACAAGTTTTTCTCTTAAAACTACACCAATTGATGTAGTGACTTTTATTAAAGCAAACAAAATAAAGAAAACTTCAGGAAAACAAGAAAATAAACTTCATTCCAAAAGAAATAGCTTCAGATATTCTTCTCTGGAAAACAAAATGTCACAGAGTGGTACTAGCTCCCTCTCAGCATGACCACCATCATCTGTGCTCCACAACTTATCTGCCCACATACTGAGTCCCAGTCTTTTTATATATTGAAAACCGTGACATCATCAATCATGTGATCTGCCCCCTAATCATGACATCACTAGAAATGTATAATAAATAGAGTCCACTAGGGGGCCTGCAGCCCTTAAGGAAACTCATTTTCATCTGAGCAGGCATCAAGGGCACATCTGAGCAGGCCTCAAGAACATACAGAGTACCTCTTTGATTTCTTGTTTAAATTAACTTGAAAACAACATATATTAAGTGGTCAAAGCAACCACTCCTTTTCGATGTTCCAACCAGGCTTTGCTTTACTGCATCTTACTTAAACAGTATGAATTGTTTCCATGCTTCCCTTTTAAAAACTGAAAGAGGATGTGGCTTACTTTGCTTACTTTCCAGTATTCGTTTAGCCAAAACAGTCAGCTAGGTTAGCCTCTACAGTACCACCACCTAGACAAAAAGTAGAAAATTAGCGGGTTAGAAAAGAGAAGAATACCACAATAGGAGGCCACCCCATTGTGGTAGAAAGGTGAAAAAGGTCAAGGGAGACCTATAGAGAAGACAAGTACTACTGCAGATAGATTTTTTTAGAAATAGGGTCCAGGGTAGAGAGGAGTGTCTAGTGGTGATGGGGGGTCCACATAAACTGTCACATAAACCCAAGGTTAAGCGAAAACCAGTAGCAGAAGAGACATGACTGGTTTTAAAGACAACCTACCCTCTTAAAGTGGGTAGGATGGAGCTTTCACCCACCCTCTCTTGAAAGCTCCACCCCAGGGCACCTTAAAAAAACAAAACATGAACATGGTCCAAGTCTTTCTAAAGAGGACCATTGTATCTTCCTTCATTAGTTTATTATAACAACTAAATATTTTGCCCTGGGGTGTCTGTACAATTACTTGAACAGTAACAGTCATAAATTCATACATTTTCTAAAACCGCCAAATGTTTATGCTTTATTATTGGCTCCTAGGCGAGAGAGGAAATCTACATTTACATGGGCAGACCCAGCCCTGTGCTTTACTGTAAATTTGTAAGGTTGGAGAGATAAATACCATCTCATTATTAGATTATTTTTTTCCTTCATTTGAGAAATAAAACACAGAGGGTTGTGGTCTGTTACCAGCATAAAAGGGGCACCCCATAAATAAAATCTCAAGGTTTCAATTGCCCATTTGGCAGCCAAACACTCTTGTTCAATGGTGGAGTATTTTTGCTCCCTTTCATGCAGTTTCCTAGAAATATATACAATTGGGTGTTCCTCCCCATTGATGGTCTGGCTCAAAACTGCTCCAATACCAGTTCCAGAGGCATCGGAGTGGACCTCAAAGGGGTGATTAAAATCGGGACTTCGTAACACCGGTGAGGAGCATAATGCTGCCTTAATCTGAATAAATGCCTTCTCACATTCGGGTGTCCACTTAACCTGATTACTGAATTTCTTTTTAGTTAATTCTGTCAAAGGGGTTGCCAAAGTAGCTAACTGTCGAATAAATCTCCTGTAATAACCCGCTAACCCTAGGAAAGAACGTACTTGCTTCTTTGTCTCAGGTATTGGGCATTGGGCTACTGCTTCAACCTTCGAGACCTCAGGTTTAATGTATCCATTACCCAAAATAAATCCTAAATATCGGGTCTCCAGCATGGCAAGTGTACATTTAGAGGGATTAATTGTCATCCCTGCTTGCTTTATAGAGGTTAAGACAGCTTTTAGATGTTGTAAATGGGTTTCCCAATCCTGGCTAAAAACAACAATGTCATCCAGGTAAGCTGCACAAAAATTATGATGTGGTGCCAGTACCTGATCCATGAAATGTTGAAATGTAGCCGGGGCTCCATGTAGTCCAAATGGCATGGTTTTAAACTGGAAAAAAACCATTGAAGTGCTGAAAGCTGTCTTTTCTTTAGCAGACTCAGCCAAAGGGATCTGCCAAAAACCCTTTGTTAAGTCAAGGGTGGAGATATACTTAGCATTGCCAATGCGGTCCAATATATCATCCACCCTTGGCATGGGATAGGCATCAAATTGTGCCACTTGGTTTAGACCTCTAAAGTCCAGGCACAATCTTATGCCACCCTCCTTCTTAGGTACAATTACTACAGGGGATCCCCATGGACTTTGTGAAGGTTCAATTATGTCCATTTCTCTTAATTTTTGTATTTCCCTCTGTACATCTGCCCTGCTCCTTTCAGGGAGACAGTACAGTTTCTTCCTGATTGGTCTAGATTCAGTATAGATTTGGTGTTCCACTCCTTTAGCTAGGCCTGGTCTACTGGTAAGGAAGTGCTAAATTCCTGTATCAAAGACTGTAATTCCATTTGTTGTGACTCGTCTAACTCAGGATTTACTTGTATGGCTTCAATACCAGTCTCTCCTTCTAACCGTCCCTATGCGGTTTCCAACTCTGATTCGTGAAGTTCAGGCATTACCATTAATTGTATCCCCTGAGTGGATCTCTCATGCCACCATTTTAATAGATTGGCATGGTAGATCTTTTTACCTGCCCTTTTATCAGGTGTTTCTACTTCATATGTCACTGGGCCAGTTTGGCGTATCACTTTGTAGGGGCCCTGCCACTTCATCAATAATTTGTGAGTGGAGGTGGGTAATAGTAGTAATACCTGGTCACCTGGTTGAAATGATTTTGTACTGGATGTCCCTTTATCATACCTATTCTTCTGATGTTCTTGTGTTTCTTTCCCTGCTTCATGAGCTTTTGCAGTATAAGTGACTAATCTCCTCCTTAACTGCCTCATGTACTGAGCAGTCCCTGGAGATTTTAAATCCTTCCCTTCTTCCCAGCACTCCTTGACCACATCTAACAAACCTCTAGGGGTCCTACCAAACAATAGGGAAAAAGGGGAGTAACCAGTGGAGGCCTGTGGTACCTCACGGTATGCGAACAGAAGAAAGGGTAGGTACATATCCCAATCTCGCCCTTCATCGTGTACGAATTTCTTCAGCATACGTTTCAGGGTTTGATTGAATCTTTCCACCAGGCCATCGGTCTGAGGATGATAGGGTGATGTACATACAGCTACTATTCCCAACAAACGGTACAGTTCCTTTAGAAGCTCTGCATTAAAATTTGTACCCCGGTTAGTTAAAATCTCTTTGGGAATCCCTACCCTGTTGAATAACTTCACTAGTTCTTCAGCTATCCGGGGGGTGGTCACAGATCTCATGGGAATAGCTTCAGGGAATTTGGTGGCATAATCACACACCACCAATATAAATCTATTCCCTTTACTACTTTTATTTAAGGGACCCACTATATCCATACCGACCCTCTCAAAGGGGGTTGTTACCAAGAGTAAGGGTATTAATGGAACTGTGTCCTTCTTGGTCCTTTGGGCAGTTAACTGACACTCTGGGCACTCTTGACAATATTGGTAATATCACTATGGATCCCTGGCCAAAAAATCTTTGTAAGATTCTACTAGCAGTCTTGTCCCTCCTGTGTGTCCTGCCCATGGTGTATCATGGCCTAGAGCTAATATGTCTTGGCGATAGCAAAGGGTACTATAAGTTGTTCCACTTGTTCTTGGGTACCTGGATTTGTACAAATCCTATACAATAAATTCTTGATCACTTGAAACTCCGGGCCCCTTGTCTAACCTCCTGTCCCACTGTTGAAAAAAAGGAATTAAGGTTTTATCATTCTTCTGTTGGATACACATATCAGCTTTCACATATAGCATTTGTTTATCCTGTGTTAGACCATATTTTTTAACCCCTCCTTTTGTTTTTTTCTTCTGGCCATCTTAGATGATCTGGATTTACCAGGACTTTCCAATACTTCTTCTTCAAAAGGAAATACTTCCCAATAATTGTTCTCTTTTGCTCTGTGCCCTGGTAGTCATAGTGGCTATGTTTCCTGGTTCCCTCAAAGGGTGATAAAACCTGGAAATCATGCCCTATTACTGGTACCAGCAATTAATATTATACACCTGCGGTTATTATAGAAGTATTGCCTTTTACCTTTAAGGGTATTTTAATGGTGGGGTACTGATGTGTGTCACCATGTACACATATGACCTGTATAGAAGCTGTTCTCTTTACCCCTTGAACTATATCAGCTCTGACCAGGGTATTTTTACTGCCCGAATCCACCAATCCCACCACCTCCTGTCCTTTTATTCCCACTGTAGTTGTCACATACCCAGCATTTAATAAGGCTAGATGGGTTATATCACATTTTTTTGATGAACAAAATCTGGCAATATGCCCCACCCCCTTACAGTTCCGACATATTATGTCTGCTGGGAATGTCCTCCTTCCTTGATTGTTCCTTCCTCATAAGTCTTAGATGCAGTCTGAGGGGTCTTACTGCTGTGGTCTGAGGTTTTGGTGCATAGTCTGTGGACTTATTACCACCTCTCGAAAAGGTTGATGTGCAGATAAAAATCCTCTGCTAGTGTCACAGCCATTTCTGCAGATTCTGGATTATGCTCTTTTATCCAGATTTGCACATCAGTAGGTAATATTTGTAAAACTGTTCTATAACAAATGTCTCTATAATGTCAGTTCTGGATTTTCCCTCTGGCTGGATCCACTTTAAACAAAGCTCTCTGAGTCTAATATAAGTTTCTCTTGGGGAATCATGTGTCTGGTGTTTTAAAGCACGGAACCTTTGTCTATATGTCTCTGCGTTAATGTCATAACGTTTCAATATTTCCTGCTTTACTAGGTCATAGTCCTCTGCCAAATGTGGGTCCGTATTACTATAGGCCAGTTGTGCTTTCTCTGATAGATATGGTGCTAGGCGTACTACCCACTGTATCTTTGGCCAATCACAGGCCTTGGCCACCCTTTCAAAAGTGGTCAAATAGGCCTCAATGTCATCATTAGCAGTCATTCTTGTGAGTTTTATATCTTTAGGGTTGTTGTTACTCTGTCCTCCCCCAGTTCCATTTCCTGCTCCCAAAGATTTAAACAGCTGCATAGTTTCAGCCCACCTTAAATCTTGTGCCTTCTGTCTCGATCCCGTTCTTGGGCATCTAGGTCTCTCTGCCATTCAATTTCCATCTGTCGTACCGCCAACCAGTGTAGAAGTTCAGAAAGGCCTTCAGGGGGCCGCTCATATGGCTCCTGGCATCTCTCCGGTCATTCCTCCTCCTCCTCTTCTCCACTAACGGTTTGGTCCTTTGGCACTCTCCGTCTGACATCTGTGTCCAGACTGGTATACAGAGGTTCACCTGTCCTCTCTGTCTGAGAGCATGTCACAGTGCCCATTTTCTTCTCATCTGTTCCTGAGGCCATGGTTGTCACTTGTACCAGGTCTGGTACTGTTCTGGTCTCCCACTCTATCCCTTGGACGAACAGATCCCACTTCTGACACCAAACTGTGAGCGGGTGTAGGTAGTGACAACACTTGACACAAGTTTTTCTCTTAAAACTACACCAATTGATGTAGTGACTTTTATTAAAGCAAACAAAATAAAGAAAACTTCAGGAAAACAAGAAAATAAACTTCTTTCCAAAAATAGCTTCAGATATTCTTCTCTGGAAAACAAAATGTCACAGAGTGGTACTAGCTCCCTCTCAGCATGACCACCATCATCTGTGCTCCACAACTTATCTGCCCACATACTGAGTCCCAGTCTTTTTATATATTGAAAACCGTGACATAATCAATCATGTGACTCCCTAATCATGACATCACCAAAATGTATAATAAATAGAGGTCCACTAGGGGCCTGCAGCCCTTAGGAAACTCATTTTCATCTGAGCAGGCATCAAGGGCACATCTGAGCGGCCTCAAGAACATACAGGTACCTCTTTGATTTCTTGTTTAAATTAACTTGAAAACAACATATATTAAGTGGTGCAAAGCAACCACTCCTTTCGATATTCCAACCAGGCTTTGCTTTACTGCATCTTACTTAAACAGTATGAATTGTTTTCCATGCTTCCCTTTTAAAAAACTGAAAGGGATGTGGCTTACTTTGCTTACTTTCCAGTATTCGTTTAGCCAAAACAGTCAGCTAGGTTAGCCTCTACAGTACTACCACCTAGACAAAAAGTAGAAAATTAGCGGGTTAGAAAAGAGAAGAATACCACAATAGGAGGCCACCCCATTGTGGTAGAAAGGTGAAAAAGGTCAAGGGAGACCTATAGAGAAGACAAGTACTACTGCAGTAGATTTTTTTAGAAATAGGGTCCAGGGTAGAGAGGAGTGTCTAGTGGTGATGGGAGGTCCACATAAACTGTCACAGGCACATTGCAGGAGTTTCAAGTGATCGTGTTCACTCTACTGTTTTCTTTGTTTGAGCCTGAGCTGCCACTGTGCCAAAGCTGCCTTTCAGAATTGTGGGAGTCTAACGCTGATATACTGCCATAGTTGCGGCATGGGTTTTGTGTTTTCCATCTAACATTTCCTCATTTGTATCATTATTTTTAGCAGCAAACTGAACAAACTCCTCATGCTGTATGTTTAATGAAATTATGATATTGTACCTGGCAGCTTTTTCATGCTCATCCAGTGCAGTAGCTCTGTCAATTCTCCCTAGGGCTTCATAACTGGTACAGTGTGCTAGCTTGTGCACCATTGTTACTACCTGCTTAGAGCCTGTCATATGGAGTATGGACATTGCAAGTTCAGCCTGTTTAGGTGTACGCTTTGCACCTCTGGATACCGTATGAATGAAGTCTTGACCAATTAGTAATATCTGTCTGTGGAGGGTCTTGTTAGTGGCTGCTCCTAAAGGACTGCCATCTTCAATAGGTTCATCACCAACATCCCTTTGGAATACCCATTTCAGGAACCTATAAACATTTTCAGGAATCATGTGTAATGCTTGTTCTAAACTGATAGTGGAATTATCTATTGGATTGCTGTCCAGTCCCTCACACGTTTTGAGTTCACTACGGAGGACTTGTGCTGCATGACACAGCATAGATGTGTCTAAATATTTATTTTCAGAAATAGGCAGAGGGTTTTCCTCTTCATACTGTTGCTTTGAATGCAGTTGAGAAGCTATGTTGATGACATCTTCCAAAGACATGTCACTGCTGTACACAAGATCTGGTTTACTTGGGTCTTGCTGCATTCACAAAATGATTTGGTCACCAAAATAGTTTGTTAGTCTCTTCTTTAGCTTCTCACTTTGGTAACTCTCACTGCCAGGAACTTTGCCTTTCAGAATATCCTGGTATCTCTGTAACAGGCATAACACAGGCAAAGCTTTTCTGCCAATAACAAAGTCATTCTCAATTTCAGAAATCAGTTCACTGAAACATGCTTTATACACAGACTCATCTTCCTAGTCACTGGATAGTGAAAATTGTGTCTGTATATTTCTTTTGCTTGTGAAAGTACTAGGTCAGTCTTTGTGGTACTTTGTTTCAAATGCAATTAAGTCCAGTCCAGCTATTTGCTTTAAGACTGTGTCATCTTCTCTGGCCTCAGCTGCATCAAGCAGGTTTCTTGCCCTTGAAGGATACAATCTGGGATAGATTTTTGTCTTGTTTATGATACACCTTCTGGCATAGTATACACAAATTCCAGTTAACAGGCTGGTGAATTGATCACCTACTCTGTGAGCTTGAACACTGACCAGTATCAGTAGAAGAGCCAGGACTTCAGCTTCTTCCTCGACCTTCAAAATGCTTCAGGTTTGTTTTGCTGGTGTAGGACTGATGACACTGTGCATGGTAATGTACTGCAGGCAAAGCTAATAATGCATCAATGTCTAATGGCTGCAATTGCTGATAGACATGGTCTTTTCTAACAAGGCATGCATTATAAAATGTCTTTAGTCCTCCAGGGGTTGCAGTCCTCAGGTGTTCCAGTGTTGTTATTTGGCAGATGATACACTTGGACCACTCATTAGTCAGGCAGGTTTTCTTGGTGAGGAGGATCGAAGTCTCAGCAGGGTCTTCAGCCATTTTGTTGCCTCTCAGTTGTTGTTATTACTTGATAAAAGAGAAATGCTATTAGAAATATTTTAATTAGTACATTATACATCTTGTAAAATTATAAAAAGAAAACACCCTTTGTCCATGTTTTGTAACTGTAAAACATGAAGTTGAAATAAGCAATTTATTTTTATGAATGAGATACTGTAGTGTAAGTGGTTCATAAATTTCACATATAGACCAAACAACAAGCAGGGAACATATTTAAAGTAAATTTGCCACAATGAAATCAATAAAGGGATTAAAACACTGTAACATTATACACAAGCTAAAGGAGAATCATTATTTTGACTTTTTCGAGAAATTCTTGAAGGCAATTTAACATGATTTAGAAAAGGATCCATATTTCTCAGAGTTACCACTGCATAATACTACATCCCCCCTAAAATCACTCTTGAGGGTTCATCCCTTTATAAATAAGTGTTAAACCTTTTCTGTAGGGGGGGGAGTGCTACCATTTTCAAATTTAGAAGGGGTTTTCCATTTGGGCCCCCAGACTAATACTGTCCTGCAGGGACATATTGAAAGTTTGTGCCCTCAGGAGAACAGATAGAGGGATCAGAACATGTATTTCCCTTTACTGACTGTGAACTATTTGGCCTAGAAGGGAAACCTAAGAAGTCCCAAGGTTTGAAACAGAGGAAGAAAAAGGAAGGGGTCCCTCTATCTAAGGTTGAAGTGGTTGGGGACTACAAGGACCTGGGTTCAAGGAAGGCTCAGGGTGATTCAGATGAGGACATGGCATTCACATCTACAAGAGATCACAAGATCCTTTCAGAAGTCAGACCAAACCTTTTTCAAAACCCAGCCAACATAATTTCTGAACAAAAGGCTGATGAGGTTCTCAGGATTGCCTATCAGAACTTAGTTGTGGTAAATGGTAAAGTAGTAGATGAACAAAAAGCACAATGGTTTCCAAGGTCTGAACTGAAAGATTATATTTTGTACCAGGTAGAACCTGAGAAACAAATTGGGATGTTACATTACCATTTAGTGGTTCCCAGGTCTGCAAGAAGGGAGGTACTAAGGCTGGTTCATACTACACCTATTGTGGGTCATTTGGGCAGGGAGAAAACTGAGGCACGTGTACTTACCTGTTTCTTTCTTGCTAATTAAATGGGAGGAAGTAGCAGATTTTTGTGCTTTCTGCCATGATCATCAGTTGGTGGCCCTCAGAAGTATAAAAAGGGCCCCTTTGATCCCTGTGCCCATAATGGAAGAAGAAGAAGAATCACCATTTATGTAGCTCTTTTCATACACATTGTATCCCAAAATGCTTTACAAGCAATGCTAGACTAGTAGTGAAGTGACTGACTGTGTGGTGGGAGTCATTTTACAGATCTACACCCACACACAGCCCCCGACAGTTGTATGAACCAGTTTTTTGGGAATGGAAATATTGGCCAGGACACCAGGAAAAGTCCCTAACTCAACATTAGGGGGAACCCTTGGCCATTTCTCCATGATGGCCACTTTGCAGGAGACAGCTCCAGGAGTGGATGCTACAGAAACAGGGGAGCTGACCTCCTCCCCTGTTCTTATTACCACTAAGGCCATTGATAATGCAGTTACAGTACAAGAATTTATGGAAGAAGAAGTAGGCAAAGAGCACTATTTTTCCATGAAGAACTTTTAAGAAGACATGATTATTGAAGACACATAAACAAACTGTAATCCTGATATAACAATTGAAAACATCTCTGGAGAAACAAAAAAAAAACCTTACTGTGCAGGAAGAAACTCTGCTGCTCAAGAGTCAAGCTGAGGAACATTGCTTTCAGGAAAAGAAAAAAGCCCTACAGCAAAAACTAAGGAGTTTACAATTTAACACTGTTCTGTCAGCAATAGTGCACCCTGCCTTAACAACCACAACCAGCTGAAACTTCACGATGAAGCAGCATCAAAGGGAGATGCCTCTCAACTTGTCAACCGGCACCCAGAAATGTCACAGCACCTGCCCAAGACCAGATAAAGCAGTGTGCCATCTGAAATCCCAAATGCTGGGAGTCCACAGAAAGCTCCTAGTACTGTACAGCAAGGGGGAATCCACTCAGAATGGCAACTATAAGCCATCACAGGCTTGGCCTACAGTGGCCCATGGTTCTTCAGAATCGAACATTGCCATGGCAACCAATATCAACTGCAGCGTGCTGCCTGGAACTCTGGAAATGCCATCCGAAAGCATGGCAAATTCTGCATCCAGCAATAGTGGCTCACCTCAAAAAACTGTACAGACACTAAACAGGACAGGAGAGTCCCTGCCCCAAAACTGGAGTGGGGAACTGGTCTCCCAAGCATGCACTTGAGGATGCTAGATTGGATACAGCTGGAGAGGGATAAGTGGGTCTCTGACCCAAATGATGACAAAATAATACAGTATGCAGCAGAATTTAATCAGGAGGGCTCCAAAATAAAGGATGCTGTCTCAGTTGTTCAAGCTCAGACAAGTCCTCAGGTTTACATTGGTGAGCATCCCACACCAGACCCCCCGCTGTATCAGAATTAGTACAACCAGTTGCTACAGCTACCTTTACAGAGCAGCAACCCCCCCCACAATAGTAGCATCTGCCATATCCCCACTAAGAATGGGGCCCACAGGCAAATCTTTGCAGGACCTGTCCAGAAGAGCCTGGATGGAATCTATGTTTTGTCTCTCTGAATTATTTTCAGAACCATGGGAAACCAGCCCCTTGAAGAAATGCTGTACGGTTAATGGACAAAGAAGGCCTTGATGATTCACCAGATAGACTCTATGTGGCAAAGCAATGCTTAAAAACTCTATGAAATTTTTTTCTTTGGAAACATTTGCTTAGTCACATTGGTAACTCAAATTATGACATAAGTTTTAAAAATGTGTCTAGTTTGGATAGGTTTTGGGCTCAGTACCAGACCCTTAAAAACAACCCCTTGTGGATTCCTTTTTTAGCTGTTCCCCTTACTAAACCTGCAGTGAAACACATAACAGTTATGTTCCGCAAAGAAGGGGTGAACATAGAGGACATCCCCTAATTTTTTTTTTTGCACTCTACATGTTACGATATTGCACTACCTAATCTTTGACTGTAATTAGTAATGCTATGTAAATGAAATGTAACTAAGTGCTATTAATGATTGTAATCCTGTTAACTGTTCTGTACTTGTCTGTCTGTAAAATTGTCAGTGATGTGGGACCTTTGTAAATGAGCTTCTAGCTCAGCGGTCTTAAATCCTAGCCATTAATTAATAAATAAAAAAAATAAACATCCTCTTCTGGCTATGTCAGAGATGCGAGATACTGGATCAACTCTCCCTCATCCTTGATAGTGAGCAAATCTGGAATGGGGGTTGGAAGATCAAAGTGAAGCTATTTTACACCAATAATGACCCAGTGCATCTCCCAAGTAACTCTTTCTAGGTAGATCCAGAAGCAAATGATTTGATACCTTTTAATGGACCAACATAGATGTAACAACAAGAACAAAGTGCTCTAGCTTTCGGACCAACCAGTCCTTCTTCAGAAGCTCATGGCAGTTGTTTAGAAAATACAATACTTATAACAGCTAGATAATGCAGAGAAAAACAGAAAAAAATCCCCACTGGTTTAAAATACTCATTAAAAAAAAAACAGAAGATGATGTCAGAGAAGTTTAACAGTACAATACTGCCTTCAGTCTGAAAGAACCTTGGGTTCAGATGTGCTTGGTGCAACACACATACAAAGAATCCTACTGCATATAAATTTAATTGACATAAGATAACACGCTGAAGCAGATAACTTCTAAATCAAGCTATAGGTGCCACATTTAGTATAAGGATATGATTACTGAAGAACCCCACTCAGCTTAAAGACAAACTAAGATAGTTATAGGGCTCATGAAATTACAATGTTAGCATTAAATACAAGAATTACCAGTAAAGTTGTCTAAAAAACATCAGTGCACACTGTGTGATGTGTAAAACCTAGCTGGACATGTCATCCAGCTGTATTCTCAAGCTAAAGAAAAGGCCCAAGAAATTTCAAAAACCTCAGGACTTTATACATGATAATTTAAATATAAATTGATAATATTAGTGTCAAACAAAAGACTCTAGTCGAGGAACCTCAAGGAATTAAGACCATGTAGCCTGGTATGTACTGATGTCAATATATACTGAGAATGTAGCAACTTGATGTACCACAAGTGTCTAAGGAATCTGAAAAAGAGATAAAAATGTAATTTCTCTCCTCCTTTTCATACAAACAATACCACCTAACCCACCCCACATCACAATAATGTGGGTGGGGAGATACATAGCTTAAAGGAGATGTTGTCTCTCTCTCTCTCTCTCTCTCTCTCTCTCTCTTTCTCACACAGACACACACACACACACACAAAAAAGTAACACTATTTAACACTATTTAACCTTACTACTATCTGCTAAATAACATTTCCAAGGATACTAGATAAAGCTACCATGAAATAAACCTGCCACCCTCCCCAGGATAATGTAACTAGAAGTTAGAAGGCAGGTTTATTTCATAGTAGCTCTATCTAGTATCCTTGGAAATGTTATTTTGCAGATAGTAGTATGGTTAAATAGTGTTACTTTTTTACTCTGTAAATATTATGAGACATACGACCTTTCACTCAGGATTTCATGACTAGTTGTATTCCTTTGGGGAACAATTGCAGTGACTGAAGTTAATATAGGTTCACTAGGAGAGTGAGTGAGTGAGTGTGTGTGTGTGTGTGTGTATCTGTGGGAGAGAGAGAGAGAAAAGGAGGGGGGAGAGAGAGAGAGAGGCAACATCTCCTTTAAGCTATGTATCTCCCCCACCCACATTATTGTGATGTGGGGTGAGTTAGGTGGTATTGTTTGTATGAAAAGGAGGAGAGAAATTACATTTTTATCTCTTTTTCAGATTCCTTAGTCACTTGTGGTACATCAAGTTGCTACATTCTCAGTATATATTGACATCGGTACATACCAGGCTACATGGTCTTAATTCCTTGAGGTTCCTCGACTAGAGTCTTTTGTTTGACACTAATATTATCAATTTATATTTAAATTATCATGTATGTAGTCCTGAGGTTTTTGAAATTTCTTGGGCCTTTTCTTTAGCTTGATAATACAGCTGGATGACATGTCCAGCTAGGTTTTACACATCACACAGTGTGCACTGATGTTTTTTAGACAACTTTACTGGTAATTCTTTAATGCTAACATTGTAATTTCATGAGCCCTATAACTATCTTAGTTTGTCTTTAAGCTGAGTGGGGGTTGCCTTTCAGTAATCACATCCTTATACTAAATGTGGCACTCATAGCTTGATTTAGAAGTTATCTGCTTCAGCAGTGTTATCTTATGTCAATTAAATTTATATGCGTAGGATTCTTTGTATGTGTGTTGCACAAGCACATCTGAACCCAAGGTTCTTTCAGACTGAAGGCAGTATTGTACTGTTAAACTTCTCTGACATCATCTTCTGTTTTTTTTTTTAATGAGTATTTTAAACCAATGGGGATTTTTTTCTGTTTTTCTCTGCAATATCTAGCTGTTATAAGTATTGTATTTTCTAAACAACTGCCATGAGCTTCTGAAGAAGGACTGGTTGGTCCAAAAGCTAGAGCACTTTGTTCTTGTTGTTACATCTATGTTGGTCCATTAAAAGGTATCAAATCATTTGCTTCTGGATCTATTCTTGCAAGGACCAATACGGCAACTACTAAATCTACATTTCTTTCTAGGTAGTGATAGAGGAATGCTGTTTTATGCTGGTCAGCCCAGATCATGCTTTAAATGTGGAGCTAAGACACATCTGAGCTCAGCATGTGACACACCGAGATGCAACCACTGTCTAGATTATGGCCATGTTTCAGACAACTGTACAAATTATCTGTGAACAAACTGGCCATATGTATTGGAGGTGCCCTTGGACCTCCCATAATCAAGAGGATTGTCCCTCACACAAAGGGCTGATAAACAGGGCACAGCAAATGCAAGTCAAAAAGGTAGCAGAACAAGAAATAGTACAGGAAGACCCACACCCCAACCCAAGAGAGTGCCTCTCCTCTTATACAGGCTGCCCCTATCCACAGTGTTCCACTGCAAGAGGATGACAACTCTCTTGATGTATATCCCAGTACAAATGCAGATACAGCAGTTTGTCATGGTCCCATTCCAGCAACGGTTTCCTCCAGGAGAGAAGGTATGCCCCTCCAGGAAGCAGCGTTTAAAGTAGCTGGTCCCAAAAAGAGGTCTAGACAGGGAAAGTCATCAGGTTCTACTGTGGCCAAAGGGGAAAAAAGGCAAAGGAAAGGCTCAGACTTCCTGGAAAGCAGGGAACAAGTTCTCTGCTCTGGCACAAGATAAACAGTGGGGGGAATCAGATGAAGAAGAGTCCAAGACCTCCCCCATTGCCTCAATCACCACAGATATTACTTCTGATATGGAGGCGGGGGGAAGGTTCCATTGCAAAAAGAACTAGGAGATGAAGACTTACTATGACCCCCTGATTATGGATTGTTTAGCTTTCCTTACTCTGTTACTTTATGGTCCCTCTCTCTATCACCACTCTGAATGTGAACAGCATAAAGAGTCACAGAAAGATAATGGTGACATAGCATGCCTTACAAGAATTTTCTAGTGACATTTATTGCTTGCAGGACACTAGACTTAAAACACAGCAAGAATTAAAATATGCAGCACAGATCTGGACTAAGGGTATGACCTTCTGATCTGTGGGAGAGGACACTTGTGATGGTGTTGGCATACTGTTCACAAATCCCACTGTAAAAGTATCTCAGTTAGTAGATATCTACCCCATTAAGGCTCTTTTATTAGATATAGGTTACTCCCAGGAAAGATTTTGTTTGATTTCAATATATGCCCCACAGACAAAAGCACAAAGAGTTGCTCTTTTTAAAGAAGTACAACCATACCTTCATACCTTATGAATGGTCATTTGGGCTGTCAACTACAATTGTGGGCTTAAAACATCAGATAGGGGAGTTAGAATGGACAAATGATTTTGTGACTCAGCAGCCTTACATGATATTGTCACCACAGCTGGATTGGTGGATGCATACCACTCTACAATCCCAATGGGGGAAGCTTCTATTTTAGAGGATCCATCTGTACTAGAATTGATTTCATCTTTTTGTCCACAACATTACAGATACATACACTTTAAAAGCAGGCATGCTAATTCACAGATCATAAATCCATTACTGTTCTTGTAACATGGGATAACTCTCCCAGGTGCAAAAATAATTGGTGGCAGTTGAATGGGACCTTGCTGGAGCAGTAGTCTACACAGAAAGCATGGTGGCAGGAATGGCAAGATAGACTGTCAGTAACAGATTTCTATAATGACATATCTGAACGGTGGGAGGATACAAAAACATCCTGGCAGATTTTTCTTCAAAATAAAATCAGAAAGGCAGCTAATAGAGCATACTTATCATACCTACATCTACATGGCCAACTACAGAAATTGATTGCCCAGACAGAATAAACAAAATTAGACTTCAGCACACAAGTTAGAAGAAAAAAACAGCACATGTCAGAATCTAAACATGATAGGGCTAAATCCCTACATCAAGAATTAAGATTTGGTACACAGACAAAAAAGGTTCATTTGACCATTATAAGGAGCGTAAGAACTGAGTAGGGCATAGAGTTTTGACTGAAATTGTTACAGATGCTGGGCAAACAGTCACAACACAGATGGGCTTTTACAGCTAGTAGAACAACACATACAAACTTTATTTAGTACCTCATCTCAAACTGAAAGGCCCCCTTACATCATGGACAGCTTAGACTTACCACAGGTATGTCTTTTAGACTCAAAAGACTTAACACAGGCTATTACACTGGATGAAGTTAAATTGGCCATTAATACTCTGAAGAAAGACACCGCTCTGGGGATGGATGATATTGGTTCAAAATTATATAAAACATTTGTAGATGTCTTGGGCCCAGTATTAGTAATATTATTTTTTATTTTATTTTATTTATTTAGTTTTTGTTGACCGGGTAAGTGCACTAGACAAATCCTGCCTATTTTCAGGCACAACCAAGGGGAGGGGGATACAGATGAATGCCAACTGACCTTGAACCAGATTAAGCTGTTGGTGGTATTTTTAGTGAATGAGGGAAATTTGGCCAGGACACCAGAGAAATTCCCCTACTCTGCCAGCAGGGGGCTTGACTTCCTGAGAGAAGAGTGGAGGAGCACAGTTTGGAGCCAGACAACAGAGGAGGAGGAGGAAGAAGTGCTGATGTGGCAGGGGAGAGGGCCTTCTCCCCTGTCTTGTATACCACTAGAGGCCCGAAAATGAGTTCAGACACTTTTATGGATCAAGAAGATCGAAGTGAGGAGCTGGAAAGGAAAATGAAGGAATTAAGAGAGAAAATTTCTTCTGTGGAGATAGAGGAAGAAGATGCTGCAAGCATGAGTAAAAAAAAATGTTTTTGAAAATAATCAGCAAAAGAGTAAAGAAACAGGGGGTCTTATAGAGCCAGATATTTCTGTTGTGGAAAGCAAAGAAAATAGGCCAGCATCCTATCAGGCTAAATTGAGAAGCAATGATGTGGTAGTATCAAAGCAAGCTGCACCTGCTGAGATGGGGAAAAACAAGTGAAAGTGTCAGCACAGAAAGGAAAGGTGAAAGTAAGTCAGAAACAGCTTGGCCTGAAAAGGATTGTAGAAAGCATGACAGAAAGTAAAGAAAGAGCAAAAACAAATAAAGAAAACACAGATTTTGAAGATAATGAGGAAGTCACAGAAAAAAGGGTCCATTAGGAAACAGTAAAGGAGAAAAAAAAAGGAGGTTTCAGATTCAGAAGAGAGAACTTTTAGAGACTTTTCAGACACACCTGAATGGGTAACAGAAGCCTTATTACAAGCAGGTTGGAAAAGAAAGGATAATGAGCCTGGGTGGGATCCAGTCAAGCCCAGTACATCAATAATTAGTAAAAAAACAAAAAGAAGACACAAGGGATGTAGAAAGTAAATTTTGGGAAAAAGTGGATGAAGCCAAAAAAACAGAAAGATGAAACATCAGAGGCAGATAAAACAAAAGAGATAACTTTTGATGGACTTGATAGTAATAAAGAAGAGTCATCTATGGAGCTTGAGCAGAAAATGATATTAACAGATAAAGAAACTCAGGAGGAAGGAGAAGGCCAGAAGGAGAAAGCCTGGGGTGGGAATACTAAAGAAAGATTATTTCCTAAAGATATAAAACCACAGCAAGCTAAAAGAAGAAACGCAGTACGCCTGAGATTTAGAGGGCCCTCTGAGGATGTGCCCAACAGAATTTTTATTGGAAAAGAAATCTTAATGAATAAAAATGAAGTTTTATCCATATGAAATATATGCCATTATTCATGTACCAGGAAGTACAGAATTTGACATTAAGTTTTAAACATGGAGGAGGGTTGGACCGCTTTTGGAAATTATATCAGCAAATGAAATTTACAGACTTATGGAAGGATTTCTCAGTTATTCCCTTATCAAAACCTGCTTTTAAGATAGTGATTATGTTATTTCGAAATGAAGGCATCAATGTGGTTGACATTAATTTCTGGATCAAGCAGAGGGGTGTAATGCATGGGCTGCCAGAACCGATACTGGATGAAAATGGTCTGTGGATAGGTAGATGGAAATATAAACTAACACTTAAACAAGTAGATGGGGAAATTCAACATTTGCCGAACTGTTTCTTTCTAGGCCAAGATAGAGGCATTGTTTTTTATGCAGGCCAAGTGCTGGTCTGCTACAAATGAGGAGAGCGAGGTCACTTCAGTAATGTCTGTGGTAAAGTCAAGTGTGGCCTATGTGGAGTTGTTGGGCATTTTGGGGCAGAATGCACCAACCAAGTTAAATGTAGTTTGTGTGATGAGGAAGGGCACACCTTTGCAAAATTTCCCTGGGCTTCCCATAACAGCCCAGAAACTGGAGAAAGAGCAGAGCAAGATGTCTACCTGGCTGTGGCGCAGAAAGAGAAAGAGAAGCAAGATAAGGTAATAAGGGAAGCCATTGTCAGAGAGGACATGGGAAAAGGAATAAAGGTACAACCTCGGACTAAATGGTTGGTAATACTAGAGAAAAAAGAATCAAAATTAAAAACAGGGACTTTTAAAATGGAATGGAAGACAGAAAAAGAAACTGGATTTACTATGGTTACAAGATATAAAAACAAAAAGAAGAGTACAGCAAAACAGATAATTTCATTGGAAAAAGATTGTGAAGGTGTAGAGTTAACAAATACAGTAAATACACTTTATTACAAGACAAAGAATGGTCCACTATGGAGGAGGGCTCTGATCAGTCCAACATGGATCTTTCTGAAGATGGAGGAGAGGAAGATGGAGACACAACAGACACTCAGGTGTCAAAGAAAAGGAAAAAATCTAAAGAGGCAGGGTAAAAGTGAGGAGAAAACAAAATGGGAAGTTTACAATGCCTCACTCATAAAACAAATAGTATTAAAATAGAAGGAAGAGGCTGGTAACTTTTAAAATACTATATGACTTGAAAAGTGACATATGTATTTCAAGACACAAGGTCACACACTATAGATGAAATTCAACAAACTCAGAAAGACTGGACATGGGGACTATCCTTATGGTCTTTTGGGATAGCTTGGCAGAAGACACCAGGAGAAAGGACTGCTGTGTGACTGAACTTCTCTGCTGGGACTAAAGTAAAAGAACTTTTGTATTTGGACCTTTAATTTAGGGTAAAAAAACTAACATACAAAACAAAACAAAAAAAAGTGTGTGTTTGGGTTAACTGAACTGAATGGGTAACTGAAAAGTCATCTAGGTGTAGATCTCAGGTGACTGAAAGGACTTAACTGCTGTGAGGTTTAAATTACTTGTAGAAAGATCTGGTAAGTAGGGGGTGAAGCTAGCTAGAAGGCTACATTTAAAGACTGCCTTAGAAAGATTCTGCTAATAGCTTGGCAGAAGACACCAGGAGAAAGGACTGCTGTGTGACTGAACTTCTCTACTGAGACTATATTGCCCTCCTTCCTTCCCCTCCACCCAAAGCTAGTTCTATTTTTATAGGCACAGGATTTGACTGACAACAGGAACTTCCTGTTTAGGGGCAGGAAGTGAGTGATCACAGAACCACCAAGGACCCGCCATCCTAGAAGGGCAAGAGTAGCTCTCCGGCCCCCTCTAGCTGCTGGAGGTCTGCCTCTGAACAAGTAAGTGGTCAACTGAGAAATATAGGATATTCTTGTCTCAGAACAGGACAATCAGGAGCTTAAAGGGCACACAGGCAGAAAGTAAGGAGAGAGAGAAAAACAGAGGAAAGAGTAAGGATTGCAAACAGTTAAGGGGCCAGAAATAAGACATGATTGGAGTGGTGCAGTGCAGTGGCTGTGGAGCAGCAGTCTTCCGGGAGATGTTCTGGAGGATGCAGTGTTGTCCCATCTGCAGGCAACTCTCTGGGCTGAGGGAGGAGGTTGCTCATCTCCAGGCTGAGTTGGCCATGATTTGTGGGACCTCCTCTTCTATCCAGGGACCACCAGTGCCACTGCCGTTGCCTCAGAGGTTGCCAAGAAAGAGGAGCAGTTGGACCACAGTGGGCTCAGGGAGGGTGAGGGTGGTGGAACAGAGGCACATCCCTCCAGTTGTACCTATCCACAATTCCTATGCCATTCTGGCAAAGTGTGGTTCCTCTATGGAGGCACCTGCAGTGGAGACCAAGGAGGATGCTGGGAACCTCCACAAAGGAGACCCACAGGAGGGTGACAGGGGACCCTGCAGGGGAAGGAAACAACTCCTGGTGGGGGACTCCATTGTTAGGAAGGTAGAACTGGGCAAGGAAGGGTAGAGGGAGGTAAGGTGCCTGCCTGGCGCCATGGCTTGGAGGGACAGGGAGCGAATCCTCAGGATTGCTGGAACAGCTGCACAGGGGAGGGAGCTGGATGTCATTGTCCACCTAGGGACAAATGACCTGGCTAAGAAAGGGATTAGAGAAGTGCAGGAAGAGTTTGTAGAATTGGGGAGGGGCCTTAGTCAAGTAGCATGCACGGTAACCTTCGCGGAGGTGTTACCCATCTATGGCATAGGAGAGGCTAGGGTGTTCCGTACCATGGGATTCAATCAGTGGTTGAAAAACTGGTGTGGAGCTCAGGGATTTGGCTTCACTGGGGACTGGGTGTCCACCTGGAGTGATGCAAGCCTATATTGACATGATGGACTGCATCTGTCCGGGAGGGGAACCAGGATCCTAGGTGATAGGTTTACATGCTTCATTGGCAAGCTTTTAAACTAGCCAAGGGTGGAGACACTGGAAAGGAGCAGGAAAATCCTAGCCTCCCCAAACAATCACGGTAGTAAGTGTGGCAAACACCAACATGGAGGTGTCGATAGGGAGAAGGGCAGGGGTAAATGGAGAAAGTGACAAAGGCAAGAAGGACAGAGATGGGGCAAAAGGGGTTAAGGCCATCAGGAAATGGAGGGTAATGAGTACCAATGCCCGTAGTCTGGGCAACAAGCTCCCTGAGCTGGTGGCCTTAATGGAAGAGGATGCCTGGATATCATAGCAGTCACAGAAATATGGTACAAGAGAACCATGACTGGGATGTTAACATGCCGGGTACATAACCTACAGGAGAGACAGGCAGGGAGAAGAGGGAGGTAGCTATCTATGTAAAGGAAGGATAAAAAGCAACTGAACAAAAGAGTAAACAGGGAGGAGAGGAGGCACTGTAGGTCACCTTGGAGACTGGAAAGGGCACCACAATCCGCACAGGGGTTGTGTACAGACCCCCATGTCAGGTGGAAGGAATGGACAAGGATATGATGGAAGGCATTCTTAGAATGGCAGAGAAAGGGGAGATACTGTTGATGGGAGACCTGAATATGCCAGATGTTAACTGGAGCACATTTGCTGCAGCCACATCCAAGAGCAGGGCCATTCTTGATGCCCTACAGGTGGCATAGAAACATAGAAACATAGAATTTTATGGCAGATAAAGACCGCTTGGCCCACCCAGTCTACCCATTTCCCTACTTACTGGATAAGCTGCAGATCCTAGTTAACCAGCAGCCTACTTCTTCCTACCCCCACCCCAGAATTGCCTTATGACTATCCCATGCATGCTTGAAGTCCCCACTGATTTTGACTCACAACCTCCTCCTCCGAAGGCCGCTCCATGCATCCACAACCCTCTGTGAAAAATACTTCCTTAAATTACCTCTGAGCCCCTCTATCTTCAAATTGTGTCTCTTGTTCTTGCACACCTCTTTTTTGAAAGATGCTACCCTCTTTGACTTTGTTGATTCCCTTGAGGTACTTGAAAGTTTCTATCATGTCCCTCCTCTCCCTCATTTCCTCGAGGCTATACATATTAAGCTCCTTAAGTCTCTCTCATACGACTTCCAGTGCAGACCCTGCACCATTTTAGTGCCTCCTCTGGACAGCTTCCATCCTGTCTATGTCTTTGCGGAGATTGGGTCTCCAGAACTGCACACAGTACTCCAGATGGGGTCTCACCAGCTGTCTGTACAGAGGGATAATAACTTCCTGTTTTCTACTGGTGATGCCTCTCCCTACACATCCCAGTATCCCCCCAGCCCTCCTTGCTGCCCTCTCACATTGCTTGCCCATCTTTAGGTCATCTGATATGACTACCCCCAGGTCCCTTTCCATTCTTGTTGCTGTTAGTATCTCACCCCCATTGTGTACTCTTCCCCTGGGTTTTTGTTTCCCAGGTGCATTACCTTGCACTTCTTAGCACTGAATTTAAGCTGCCATACATTTGACCATTCCTCTAACCTTGCCAAGTCCCTTCTCATCCTTTCCACTCCACCCTGTGCATCAACTCTGTTGCAGATTTTAGTGTCATCTGCAAAGAGACATACTTTTCCTTCCAGTCCTTCTGCAATGTCGCTTATAAAGACATTGAAGAGGACCGGTCCTAATACTGAACCCTGCGGTACCCCACTAGTAACCCTCCTTTCTTCTGAGTGGACTCCATTTACTATAACTCTCTGTGTCCTACTCTCCAGCCAATTCTTTACCCAGGCTGTCATCTTGGGACCCACTCCCAGGCTGGCAGGCATTAGACAGCTAGTTTCGGAACCCACTTGTGAGGGAGCAATCTTAGACCTCGTACTCTCAAACGGGGGCAGTGAGAGGATCTCAGATCTAGAAGTGGGTTGCCATCTGGGGACAAGTGACCATCAAACAGTGTGGTTCATGTTAAACTCAGCTACAGAGTCAAGCCATACAAAAGTGAGGGTACTGGACTTTAGGAGAGCTGACTTTGGCAAGATGGGTGAGTGCCTCAGAAAAGCACTAGCAAACAGGCTAGAAGGAGGTGTGGAGCAACAATGGGGAATTATCAAAACTGCCATCAGAGAGGCAACAAGCCTTTGTGTGAAGCAAATAAACAAATCAAAATGAAAGAAAAAGCCACTATGGTTCTCAAGAGAGGTGGCTGTGAAAGTCAGGAAGAAAAAGATAGCATTCCGGAAGTATAAGGAAACACAGAAGGAGCAGGACAGAGAGCTGTACCAGTTAAGGCAGAAAGAAGCAGGGAGGAAGTCAGAATAGCAAAGGCCCAAACTGAGGAAAAGATAGCCAACTCAGTTAAGAAGGGGGATAAAACCTTTTATAGGTACATCAGCGAGCATAGAAAGACAAAGGGAGGGATATTGAGGCTGAATAGAATGAACAGTGGGTGGGCAGAGGGGGACAGTGAAAAAGCAGGAATACTGAACGAATATTTCTGCTCAGTATTCACAAAAGAGGAAGGGGAAATGCCTAATCCAATTAACAGAAGCACTCTTGATAGGGGGGTCGATCCCAGTCCTTTCACAGAAGAAAGGGTTCTGCAAGAACTCCTAAAACTGAAGGTGGACAAAGGAATGGATCCTGATGGAATTAACCCCAGAATTCTAAAAGAATTAAGGAAGGAACTAGTGAAATCACTGGCTACTCTTTTTAATAAATCATGGGAGGATGGTGTGGTACCCGAGGACTGGAGGAAGGCAGATGTGATTCCCCTTCACAAAAGTGGGACCAAGACAGAGGCAGGAAACTACAGACCTGTCAGTCTGACCTCTGTGGTAGGGAAAGTGATGGAGTCACTTCTGAAAGAAAGAATAGTGGAGTACCTAGAGGTCAGTGGAGCACAGGATCCAAGGCAGCATGGGTTCACAGCGGGAAGGTCATGTCAGATGAATCTAATAGATTTCTTTGACTGGGTGACCAAAGTAGTAGACTAAGGAGGGGCTGTGGACATGGCCTACCTAGACTTTAGCAAAGCATTTGACACAGTGCCACACAAAAGATTATTAGTCAAATTAACCAGCCTGGGAGTGGGTCCCAGGGTGGTAACCTGGGTAAAACATTGGCTAGACAACAGGACACAGAAGGTAATTGTAAATGGAGTCCACTCTGAAGAAAGGGTGGTTACTAGTGGGGTACGCAGGGTTCAGTATTGGGTCCAGTCCTTTTAATGTCTTCATCAGTGACATTGCAGAGGACTGAAGGAAAAGTATGCCTTTTGCAGATGACACAAAGATCTGCAACAGGGTTGATACACAAGGAGGCGTGGAAAGGATGAAAAGGGACTTGGCAAGGTTGGAGGAATGGTCAGACGTATGGCAGCTAGGATTCAATGCAAAAAAGTGCAAAATAATGCACCTGGGAAACAAGAACCCAGGGGAAGAATACACAATGGGTGGGGAGGTAGTAACAACAACAAAACAGGAAAGGGACCTGGGGGTAATCATATCAGATGACCTTAAGGTTAGCAAGCAATGTGAGAAGGCAGTAGGAAGGGCCAGGGGTATACTGGGATGTATAGGGAGAGGCATCAGCAGCAGAAAACAGGAAGTTGTTATCCCTCTGTACAGACAGTTGGTGAGACCCCATCTGGAATACTGTGTCCAGTTCTGGAGACCCCATCTCCACAAGGACATAGACAGAATAGAGGCAGTCAGAGGAGGGCAACTAAAATGGTGCAGGGTCTGCAAGAGCAGTCCGTATGAGGAGAGACTAAGGAGTTTAATATGTATACCCTTGAGGAAAGAATGGAGGGGGACATGATAGAAACTTTCAAGTACCTCAAGGAATCAACAAAGTCCAGGAGGGTAGCATCTTTCAGAAAAAGAGACTTGCAAGAACAAGGGGACACAATTTAAAGATAGAAGGAGGGTGGTTCAGGGGCAATGTGAGGAAGTATTATTTCACAGAGAGGTAGTGGATGCATGGAACAGCCTTCCTGAGGAAGTTGTGGGGTCTAAAACTGTGGGAGAATTCAAGAATGCATGGGACAGACATAAGGCAATTCTTGTGGGGGGCAGGAAGATATAGGCTGTTGGTTAACTAGGATCTGCAGCCTATCCTGTAGGTAGGGAAATGGGCAGACTAGATGGGCCTAGTGGTCCTTATCTGCCGTCAAAGTCTATGTTTCTATGTTTCTATGTTTCTAGATAGGTGTACAGGGGTGGGGTTAGCTTTCTCTTCTCATGATGTTCAAATTTTAAAAGTAATAGATTTGGTACCTGGAAGAGCTATGATTATTGATGTTATCTTAAAAAAGAATTATGTGAGAATTATTGTAATTTATAATCCACAAAGAAAAAAAAAGAATATGCTAATAGATCAAATAGAGGCTTATTTGCATACTTCAAAACTTGTGGTGTGGGGGGAGACTTTAACTGTGGGTTATCTAGAGCAAATTGAGGGAGGGCAACATCAAAACATTTTTGTGATATGACTCACTTGAAAAGAATGTTAGATAAAGCTGGGATGGAGGATGGATATAAGTTAAAAGGGAGAAAAGGAGAACACACATATTTCAAGGGTTCACATTCTACTTGTATAGATTTCTGGATAGTACAAAAAAAAGTGGAGGTAGTTGATATTAGGAGTATACCGTTTGAGACATCAGGTCATATGGCAGTCGAAGTCGAAATTAACTTGGGGAATAGGATGAGAATAGGAAAAGGCTATTGGAGTATGAATACAGCTAAGCTACAAGAAGATACTTGTATAAAAAAGATTAAAATAAAACTGGAAGATAAGTTAATAGTTATGGAATTACATGATAGTGAAAGAGAATGGTGGGAAGATACTAAAAATTAAATCAAACAATATATGATCGAAGAAGGACAGAAAGTAGAGGCAAAAAATTATGGGAAATATTTAAAATTAAGGGCTAGATTATATAAACTTATGTCAAGGCAGGTTAAAGATAAGGTGGATGAATCTAAATAAATTGAAGAAATGAAGGTTAAAATGAAAGAATACCAATATAATAGGGTCACGTCTTTAATTATGGAACAAAAAAGTGGTACCAAGGGAACAAAATATCATACAAATCCTTATGATAGTAGCAAAGAAAGAATAGAAAATCAAGTTATGTACAAATTACAGGATAAAGAAAGGAGGATACATACAGATATAGAAAACATTAAATGTACAGTACAAGAGTTTTTGAAGGAAAAATATCAGCAACAAAGAAGTAGGAAAAGTGAGGATTTTTTTCTGACAATTCAGATGCCAGAGTTGGATGAAGATGAGGTAGAGGTGATAAAGGGGGAAATTAAAGAAGAAGAAGAAGAAGAAGTGAAAGAGGCAATACAATCTTTGTCAAATAACACGGCACCTGGAGTGGATGGGATTCCTAATATGTTCTATAAAATTTTGGAAAAACAAATACCTCCTATTTTAACAACAGTATACAATGGTATAATGAATGGAGACAATCTGACAGAAAGCATGAAAAAAGGAATCACAATTTTTTTGCATAAAAAAGGAGAAAAAACACAACTTAAAAATTGGAGGCCCATTAGTTTATTGACTTCAGATTACAAACTTTTAGCCAAGGTAATAAATAATAGGTTAAGGATGTTTCCAGAGAAATTAATAATGCAGTCTCAAACATGTGCTATTCCTGGATGGAGCATACAACAAAATTTAATTTATATTAGAGAAGTCATAAATAAAGGACAGGAGGATTCTTTGCAAGGGTATTTGTATGCCTTGGATCAAGAAACGGCACTTGATGTTGTAAAGCATCAGTATGTATGGGATACCTTAGAAAAGTTTAAAATTCCAACAGAATTAATTAGTTTAATAAAAGCAATATATAAGGAAGCGCAAATTTGTCCTATGGTTAATGGGCATCTAGGGATTTCGATGTATAAAAGGAAAGCGGTTCAGCAAGGGTGCCCATTAAGTCATCTACTATATGTATTTTGTCTAGACCCACTTCTGAGGTGAATAGAGGTGGAGAAAGAGATTTAAAGTATTGTATGGCAAAATAGGGAACTGAATAAAACAAGTGCTTATGCAGATGATTGCTTAGTTTTAGTAAAAGATCAGAGTTCAGGGATAAGTTAATAGAGACAGTAGAAGTATAGCCAATATACAGGGATTAAGATAAATAAAGGGAAAAGTAGAATTTATCCATTGGAGGCAGTGGAGAAAAAGAAAAGAGGAGATTTGGAGATAGCAGAAGGAAGCATTCAGGTGCTGGGAATAAGATTTGGAGGGGATGATGCAATACAACAAAACTGGGAAGAAAAGTATCAAATAGCCCAAATAAAAGTACATAAATGGAAACAATGGAGTATGACATGAGAGAAAATAATTTACTTATTAAAAACGTTTGTTGTCCCCAAATTTTAATTTTTAGCACACATTTTTCCAGTACCATTTCAAATGCAATCCAAAATTCAAAGTCTTTTTTTTTTCAGTTATTGTGGGGTATCAAGTTAAATCCTATTAAAAGGGGGATAACGTATAGAACCATAAAAGATGGGGGTTTAAACATGATGAATCCAACTGTTTTTTATATTAATATTTTTGTGTTTTCAAATATTGTATCATTAGTAAAAGGTGAGAACAAAACTTGGTCTTGGTTAACACATCAATGGAATGTACCTTTCATTAAATGTATTGGGAAGAAAGGGAATATAGTAGGTCGTAAAGTGTGGCCAATATATATGGAAATTGGAAGAAAGAATTTAACCCATTGGGGGGGGGGGTAACAGTGGTTGCTCTAATTAGGGGTAACAGAAAACAGATGTATAAAGAAATTATGGAGAGGAATTTCTGGGAAAAACAAGTTTTTAAGGTAGAAAAAGGAATAAAAGAGCAGGAAATTTTAGCTGTTACATTAGAAAAAAGAATTCTGGAAAAATGAAAGATGTAGTATGGATATGTAGTCATGGGAAGTTAAACGTAAGAGGTAACCATAAACATAAAAGAATGGAGGAAAGAATATGTGGAGAAAGAGACTGTGGGACAAAAGAGGAAAGTATGCAACATTTATTTTTTGATTGTGATTTTATTAAACCTTTTTGGGGTATGGTAGCCAGTTATTGGGGGATGCAAGCTTTTAAAAATGTGACATACAAAATTTTGATCTATGGTCAGTTAACAAAAGAATGGGAAAAAGTTAATAAAAATACAGTCTATGTTATTTTGGCAGTTTTGAAATGGTCTATATGGCAAAACTGATGCTCAAAATTTTTGCAGAATAAGGATTTGACTGTACAGGATTTTTTTTTAAGTTTCGGGATGAAGTAGATAACATTTTTCAAGAAGAATGTAAATTATGGGGAGAACAGAAAGCAAGAGAGCTGTGGAAAAATGTTACTGGAATGGGGTAGATAATATGGATATTGTAATGACTGTTTGATTTGTTTTTGTTTTGGAAAAAAAAGTGTGTTTTTGTTTTAATAAAAACTTCCCCTACTCTTTTCGATAAGTGCTATGGGATCTTTAACATCCACCTGAACTACCACCAATCCAGGCAGATGGGACCTCAGTTTAATGTCTCATCTGAAAGCGGGCACCTCAGAAGTGCAGCACCCCTCTCATGCTGCACTACAGTGTCACTACTGGGATATTAACCTAAGTGTCAGATGTGGGAACTGAACCCACAGCCCTCTGGTCTCCCAGCCTCAGAGGTGAGTGTGCTGTCTACTGAGCCACTGACGCTGACAATTATATAATCATTTGGTACAGTCTCCCTCTCTGACTGACTCCATATATCAAGCCATCCTCATTTTATTGTATAAAAAGGGAGCTCAGAAAGAATTGAAAAATTGGAGACCTCTAAGTCTCTAAAATACTGATTTTAAACTATTAAGTAAAATTTTATTACAGAGATGAACAAAAGTAGCAGACAAATTGATAAGCTCTGTTGCATGATAGGCCTAGATCCATTTATGTGGGCTCATTTTGTATATGCTGTAATGTACTTTAGAATTAGGACACTGTCTCTTTAACAGGTAACTACAAAATGTCTGTTATTTCTATAAAGGCTAGTGTGGACCTGTTATACCTCAAGATAAAGGAGACAGGTATATAGCCCAGGAAGGCATAAAATATCCCACTGTGGCTTTCCATGACAGGGAAAGAATGTAGTGACCTAGGGGTCAGGGGTTAAGCCACATGCATGGACCAGATGTCACTGGGATTGACATGGAACCACAGTGACACCTACAGGAAAAGGCAAACTGTTGCACCCTAATATCTGTATTGTCTTGGAACCATTTAATCCTGCCCGAGAGGAAAAAAAAAGGTAAGTGTGTCCAAAAAAATGACCATCATGTATATTATCAGACACATTTTGAACTCAGAGCAGTTGAAAACAGTTTAGCTGGAAGTCAGGTCATCTGTCCAGCTGACATATACTTGAAGACCAGAAATGTATATGTGTAGGCCTGGAAAAATCTCTAAAACTCGACGTGAATGTGTGGAAAGTTTGACTTCTCACATACTGAACAGACAATTCTGATATTTAAGTCAGAATGGGAACCAAGACTTTTCACCAAGGAGCACCTGGAGTTTTTAAAAGGACATCTAGAGACTGGATCAAGGACTTGCTACAAACTCTACTGCCTAATGAACTGTTATCTCCACAAGAACATTTAAAATATTGTCTGAACTCTAACATCAAAACAAGGTATAGTTTAGAATACAGTATCTAGTGTTTTCTGTAAACCATCCAGTTTTACTTTTGTTATTGTCTACATTTCAAAGTTCTTCCAAACTGTAGACTTTTCTGTATTGCTTTTATTTTAACTCATTGTCTCCTAGCCGACGCCTGTAGTCGTCAGTAAAAAAACACTGGTGTGTCCTGAGTACGTCTGCAGAAGTCGGCTACTGACTCCCAGTGTGCCCAAGCAACGTCTGGAGAAGTCACTTATATATTTTAATTTATAGTGTAACAGAATATAATATATATTTGACTGCATAGCACCGTTGGAAAGGTAATGTTATGCTGAACAACTCTGTCACTGATATTTTGTGCATATCATGCATACTTTAGGAGTTATTTGCATTTGTTTATGGTATGGTGTGTATGGCTTATGTTGCCTGTTTTAGTGAAAAAATATTTTTTTTGCTGTTTCAACCAGTTTAAAAAAAAAAAAAATTACATATTATTTGCATACCACCATTGGGAAGGTAATGCTGTGCTGAACAACTTTGCTTCTGATATTTTGTGTATATCATGTATACTTTAGGAGTTATTCACATTTGTTTATGGTATGGTGTGTATGGCTGACATGTTTTCCATCAAGATTCACCTAAGCAGCTTGAATAAAATTCACTTTTTTGGCACTTCAGCAGGTATAAAATAAAAACTGTATTGATTACAGCTGGTTGCATAGCACCATTGGAAAGGCATTTTTGTGCTAATCAACTTTCATGCTGATACTTTGTGTGTATCATGTATACTTTTGGAGTTATACGCATTTGTTTATGATATGGTGTGTGTGGTTGAGATTCAGCCCTCAAATCTCACCAAAGCACCATGACTAAAATGGGGAAAAATTACATTTTATAGTAAAAAGATATATTTTTTAACTAACATAATATTAAAACACCATTTAATGTCTGTATGCTTAATTTGGTGTTGATATTTTACATATTTTCCAACAAAAAATGGCTTATGTTGCACTTTTTTAGTGAAAAAAATATTTAGTTTGCTCTTTCGACCTGCATAGAAAAAAAACTAAATGACTTATTATTACATGCATGCCACCATTGGAAAGGCAATTTTGTGCTGAATAATTCTGCCACTCATACTTTGTGTCTAGCATATACAGTTATTGAGCTATTAGCATTTGTTTGCAACATGCTGACTATGGCTTGATTTTGCTTAGAAAGGCCCAGGATTCACTGTTAAAAGTATACAGGAGATTCAGGAGGCAAGTGGTGTAATCTCAGAGTGAGCCTGTGGAGGCAATGAGTTAAGTAAAGTTTTATGATTTTCTTATCAACTCTGCCTGGTAGTCTGATTGTGTGATCTAACAATTTTAATATAAGGGTTTTGAAAGACTGTGTGCCTTAAAAGATAGAACTACTCAGCTATCAAAAAAAAATTACTTAGGCAAGATGTAGCCAATGGCCATGGTGGGATTCAAATACTGAAAGTAGTGCAGCATCAAGGGAACTTGAAACTGCAAAATCTACCTTCCCACTGGGAAACGGAATGTTTGGTGGTAAGTCTTCCTGAAACCCTTACTCCTGCTCATGCGCTCCTGAATAGGGGGATCCTCTCTGCAAACAGGAGGTCCTACCAGGCTTCTTGAGGTTTGGGGGCCAGGGGCTCATGACAGATTTGGTGCCAGCTACTGGGATTTTGAACTGTCTTGCAAACCATCACACATGGGGCAGAATTTGGAAAGGGGAAAAAGAAATTTGTTTGCAGACAATAGACCCTATCCTGGTTTAATTTTTTTTTTGAACAAAGTAGTGTAGATAGAAGAATGTCTGATCAATACAGCAAAATGAACTTGGAACAACTGAGGAAGATCTGTGGGGAAAGGGCTTTCCTAGTGAAAACAATAATAAAAGGCAACTCATGGAGGCCCTTCTGGCAGCTGAGACGGAGGAAGTGCCACCCCACTTAGTGCCAGAGGTGGTGACTTCAGAGGTCCAGAGCCCAGAGGAGAAGGAGCCATCTACAGACCAAGAGCTGGAGCTGAGAAGGTTGTGGATGCAGGAGAAACAGCTTGAGAATGAGCAAAAAAGGATTGAGATGAAGCAAAAGAGGTTCAAGATGGAAATGGAGGAACGATGGCAACAGAGAGACGAATGACAGCAAAAGAGAGACCGAAGAACGGCAGCACCAGGTGGAGGCTGAAGAATGACAGCACCAGAGGAAACATGAGCTGAAAAAGCTGATGCTCCAACCGGCAACAATCCCATAGCAGGTAAGTGGTGGAGTGGGTTTTAACTCTCCAGGACTGGGGTACAAGCTAAATTCAAAATTAATTGCTGAGTTTAAAGATGGGGAGGATATGGACACGTTTTTAAATTCATTTGAAAAGGTCTGTATCCAGGCCAATCTGCCTAAAGAGACCTGGAGCTTTCACCTGTCTCCACTGCTTACTGGCAAGGGGAGGGAAGCATTGGGGCAGATGAACAATATTAAAAGTAAAGATTTTGACAAGTTAAAAACTGCTTTATTAAAAAAATATGATCTGAACCCTGATGCATACAGATCAAAGTTCTGGAAACTCCAAAGGGACCAGAAATGAGCTTTGAGGAGGTATTTAAAACATTGGGAGGAGGTGAAAGCAGATTCTGTTGAAGCTATTGAAGGGGTTGGTATTGCTTGAACAGTTTTATTGGATTTGCTCACCTGACTTAAAGATTTAGCTAGAGGACTGAGATCATAAGACTGCCAAAGAGGCTGCAGAGCTGGCCAATCACTATGCTTGAAGCAGGGCTGCTCCCACGGGGAATTCAGGGGTGCAAGGGAAAAGCAGGCATTTTGGACAACCAAAAACCATAGGGCTCCTGCAAAAAGAAGGGAATCCCCAGGTGCCCAAAAGGGAAGTTGGGGACAAGAAACATGATGAATGCTGGTATTGTCACCAGATAGACCATCAGTCTAGGCAGTGTCCTAAGAAAGCCCAGAAGGTAAAAGGTCCTGTGCAATCAGAGACAACAGCCCACTGTATAGCAGAGGCTCTTCTTGACAATATGAGGGGGAACATTCACCCAGTCATGGTGAATGGGGTACAAACTAGGGGGCTAAGGAATACAGGAGCATCTCTTACTGTGGTGAAAGGGGTTTTGGTGGGGGCTGAACAAATACTGCCAAATCAGTTTGTCTCTGCGAGGGATTACATGGGGGAAAGGAAAACTTACTCATTAGCCAGTGTTACCCTGGATTGGAGAGATGCAGGTGATGGCTATAACTGAAAAACTTATTATGGATGTTATTGTGGGGAATGGTGTTCCACAGGGAGTGGTTTGTGCTGTGACCAGGAGCCAAATAAATAGAGGCTCCTGTGATCCTTGGGACCCCGCAGTAATTCAGACAGGAGAGGTTTGGAGACAGGCCAGCCAACCTGTAGCTCTTGTAAAAGAGGGTAATAACAGGGGGATGGAACTCCCCCTAGTAGCAGTTAACCCAACTGCTACTGAAGGTTGCTCTCAAGAGGGGGGGTGACACATAGCCCAAGGGAGGGACAAGGTTGTGATACTGTGTGCCCTATTGCCACAGCTATGGACCTCAGCCTGGGAACTTATGGGGGCATGCCCCATGCTCTGGGTAAGTTGGAAGACTTAGCAGCAGCACAACAGACAGACTGTAGCTTAGAGAAGCTGAGGGCCTGTGCAGAGTCTGCTGGGGCACAGGGAGGTGACAGAAAACATAGAATATTTTGGGAAACTGGACTGTTATACACACAGGACATCAGGACAGAGGGAGGGTGATGGGCAGGCAGCTTGTTGTTCCCCAGGAGTATCATGGATTATTGCTCAAGGTACTTCATGATATTCCCATGTCCATACATTTGGGAATTGCTCGCACTACGCAAAACTGAGCCTACAGTTTCTATTGGCTCAATATTACCAAGTAGGTGATGGAATACTGCAAATCCTGTTATAGATGTCAGGAAATAGGGAAGGCCGGAAGCAAAGCTAAGACTGCCCTGACTCCCTTACCACTTCTGGAGGAGCCATTCCAGAAGATTGGGATGGATATTATGGGTCCTTTGAATACCTCCAGGTTCCTCTGGGAAGAGGTATATATTGACAGTTGTTGATTATGCTGCCCGCTATCCACGAAGCCATCGTGCTGTCCTCCACTAAGGCAGACAAGGTGGCAGATACTTTGCTGGGGATTTTCTCCCGTGTTGGGTTTCTACAGGAGGTTATCTCTGATGGAGGGGGTAACTTTATGTCAGACCTAATAAAGTGTTTGTGGGAGAAGTGTGGTGTTGTACAGAGTCACACAATGCCTTACCACCCACAAGCCAATGGTCTCGTAGAGAGATTTAATGGGACCCTAAAAGCTATGCTTATGGCATTTGCAGAACAGCATGGGTGGGACTGAGAGAAATATCTGCCACACCTGCTGTTTGCCTACAGGGAAGTACCACATGAGTCAACCGGGTTTTCACCCTTTGAGCTCTTGTATGGACACAGGGTGAGGGGGCCCCTTGATTTAATGTGAGAGGACTGGGAAGGTAAGCATGCCATCCAGGGGACTCCCATGGTGGAGTATGTGTAAAAATTCAGTGAGATGCTGAAGGAGCCTATGGGCATAGCCCAGAGCAACCTGTCAGCTGCCCAGCAAAAACAAAAGACCTGGTACGATCGTGGAGCCAGAGCTCGGTCATATGGGGCAGGACAGGAAGTAATGATTCTAACCCTGATCCAAAAGGACAAGCTGCAAGCTGAGTGGGCAGGGCCATATAAGACAGTACGGCAGGTAAACAATGTTAATTACATCGTAGAGTTACCTGACCGAAAACGCAGTCATAGGATGTATCATGTGAACATAATGAAGCCATATTTTAATAGGGCTAACATGGTACTTGCGGTTTGCAGTTCTGGAGAGAGGCTAGGTGGGGAAAACCCCCTTCTTGACTTGTTAACTGAGAGCAAGCAGGCATCATCTGTGGAGACCATCATGCTGCTACACCAGTTGACACCTGAACAAGCCCAGGAATTGAGGACCCTTTTGCGAGACTTTGCCTCTTTATTTACAGCAAAGACTGGATGGACACCACTAGCGGTGCATGATGTTGACACTGGGACCCAAGCACCCATACATAGGACAGCTTACCAGATGCCAGAGACAGTCCTCAAGGACATTAGAAGGGAGATGGGAGAGATGCTGAATCTAGGGGTGATCCAGAAATCTCACAGGCCCTGGGCCTCACTTGTAGTCCTTGTATCAAAACTGGATGGGACTGCACCATTCTGCATAGATTATCGTGGGCTTAACGCCATCACAAAATCTGATGTCCACCCAATGCCATGCACAGATGAACTGCTTGGCAAAATGGGAAGGGCAACATACTTGACTATAGTAGACCTGACAGAGGGGTACTGGCAGGTAGAACTGACTGACAGGGCTAGGGAAAGGTCAGCATTCATCACCCCAATCAGCCTGTTTGAGTTCAGAGTCATGCCCTTTGGGATGAAGAATGCCCCTGCTACATTCCAGTGGTTAGTAAATCAAGTTTTACAGGATACGGAGAACTTTGCAGTTGCCTACCTGGACAATATTGCTATCTTCAGCAAAAGCTGGGATAAACATCTGCTACATCTGAGGGAGGTGTTGGGCTAAATACAGGCCGCAGGTCTGACTATTAAGGCAGAAAAGTCTCAGGTGGCCATGGCAGAGGTCGCTTATTTGGGACGTGTGGTGGGGCGAGGCCAACTTCACCTAAACCAAGCAAAGATAGACGCTATTGCATCATTGCCTACACCTGAAACCCAGAGACAAGCCAGAAGCTTTCTTGAGACAGGAGGATATTATAGAAAACTCGTTTCCAACTACAGCTCCCTGACCACTCCATTAACTGGGTTGCTGACAAAGAATAAGTCTAGGAAGGTAAAATGGGACACAGACTGTGAGCAGGCCTTCAGGCAGCTGAAAATCTCACTGTGTAGGGCCCCAGTGTTGGCTAACCCAGACTACAACAGGCCATTTGTGGTGCAGATGAATGCCTCAGATGTGGGAATGGGGCAGTCCTCAGCCAAGTATCCAATCAGGGGAGTGAGCACCCCATTGTAAACTTAAGCAAGAAGATGCTTCCACAGGAACAAGCCTGTTCAACAATGGAGAAGGAATGTTTTGCTTTAGTTTGGGCATTAAAAAAAATGGAACCGTACCTGTATGGGAGGCATTTTAAGGTCCTAACAGACCACAACCCATTAATATGGTTGGGCCAAATGGGAAACTTCTGAGATGGAGCATTGCCTTGCAGGCTTATGACATGGAGATTTCACATAGGCATGGGTCCAAAAATGGGAATGCAGACAGCTTATCCAGCATACTGGATCTATAACAGAACTGAGAAGAACTGCCTTCAATAGGGGTGTGTTCCCCCAGGTTCTGTTTTAGGAGGGAAGAATGTCACATGATAGGCCTAGATCCATTTATGTGGGTTCATATTGTATGTACTGTGATGTACTTTAGAATTAAGACACTGTCCCTTTAACAGATAACTACAAAATAACTATTATTTCTATAAAGGCTAGTGTGGATCTGTTTTGTCTCATGATAAGGGAGACAGGTATATAGCCCAGAAAGGCATAAAATATCCCACTGTGGCTTTCCATGACAGGGAAAGGAAATGTAGTGACCTAGGCGTCAGGGGTTAAGCCAAATACATGGACCAGATGTCACTGGGATTGACATGGAACCACAGTGACACAAATAGGAAAACGTAAACTGTTGCATCCTAGTATCTGTATTGTCTTGGAACCATTTTACCCCACCCCACAGTCAAAAAAGGTAGGTGTGTTCAAAAAACTGACCATCATGTATATAATCAGACACATTTTGAACTCAGCGCAGTTGAAAACAGTTTAGCTGAAAGTCAGATCGCCTGTCCAGCTGATATATACTTGAAGACCAGAAGTATATGTGTAGGCCTGGAAAAATCTCTAAAACCAGATGTGAGTGTGTTGAAAGTTTGACTTCTCACATACTGAACAGAAAATTCTGATTTTAATCAGAATTTTGGAAACCAAGACTTTTCACCAAGGAGCACCTGGAGTCTTTTAAAAGGACATCCAGAGACTTGGATCAAGGACTTGCTATAAACTCTACTGCCTAATGAATTGTTATCTCTGCAAGAACATTTAAAATCTTGTCTGAACTCTGACATCAAAACAAGGTATAGTTTAAAATACAGTATCTAGTGTTTTCTGTAAACCATCCAGTTTTACTTTTGTTATTGTCTGCATTTCAAAGTTCTTCCAAACTGTAGACTTTTCTGTAATGCTTTTATTTTAAGTAAAGTTTTATGATTTTCTTATCAACTCTGCCTGGGGGTCTGATTGTGTGCTCTAACAATTTTAATAGAAGGGTTTTGAAAGACTGTGTGCCTTGAAAGATAGAACCGCATGGCTATCGAAAAAAAAAAACTACTTAGGAAAGACGTAACCAGTGGCCGTGGTGGGATTCAAATACTGAAAGCAGAGCAGCATCAAGGGAACTTGAAACTACAGAATCCACCCTCCACCTGGGAAATGTAAGGTTTGGTGGTAAGTCTTCTTGAAACCCTTACCCCTGCTCACGAGTTCCTGAATAGGGGGATCCTCTCTATAAACAGGAGGTCCTACCAGGCTGCCCGAGGTTTACGGGCCAGAGGCACATGACAAGCTGTATCAGACTTGTGTTATCCCCAACAAACATTAGCAAGATAACCTTATTTTATTAAGAGAATTGTTTCAAAGGGGGAAATCAAACTGTGTACAAGGATACGTGTTGGGGCTTGACCAGGAGAAGGCCTTTGACCAAGTAGCACACAATTATTTATTCACTGTACTCCAAGCATACGGGCTTCCAGCAGTATTTGTTAATTGGATTATAAAATAATGTATAATAAAGCATGGCCTTCGCCAACTGGGAAAAAGGAATGCAGAGAGCAAACAGATTGGTTTCTTCTTGGAAAACGCAACAGATAGCAAAGAATACAATCATTTGTCAATGCCGAATGTTGTCTTGCTGGCTTTGGCATTGCATTGCAGGAGTTAGAGAGATGCATAATAGGAATGGCAGTGAAGTTTTGAACTGACGCTAACCCCACCCCCACCCTGCTGAGACTGAGAGGCATTGGGGTGTGCTTTTGGGTCATCGGCCATAACGCCCATGCCATTTCACCTCACCCTACCCTGCAGATGCCGACAAGTGTCGTGGTGTGCTTTGGGGTCTTTGGGCCTTATGCTCACCCCATTCCATAAGGAAATATGCTGAGATGGGTGCAGTATAGGAGAATGGGGTGAACTTTGGGGCAGAAGAGTCCAAGGCACACCTCAATGCTTGTCACTGGCTGCAGGGTGGGGGTGGGGGTGGAATGGCATGAGCATTACAGCCGACAATCCCAAGTGACACTCCTCATGCCTGTCGGTCTCTACAAGATGTGGTGTTATGATTGGAAATCCTAATGCCTAGGGCGTTTGTTGGTATTTCCACTCCAAATGTTCAACATGGGCATTTTGTGACCACACTATCAGTTCATTAGCCAAAAGGTGATTTTGCACAGCTACTGCACCATTTGGCGCCACAGGAGCGAAAACACACTTTGGGCAGGATGTGAAAACTAACAGCTGTACTATTCATGAGAAGGTGTAAAAAAATGGCAATGTTGAAAATCTGGAGTGAAAATATAAAAAATTGGTGAGGTCGTGGGCGTGCATAGAAACTGCGCAACACACACCATAACTCAATTATTTTGGGGATTTTGTTAACCACATTTTCAATATAGATATTTTGGGACCTCTGCTCATGAACAGTGGCATTGTGAGTTTGTTAATCTGTCCCAAACATTGATTTCCCACAGTGAGCGTGCCATCGTACGCCAGATGTGTGAAAACACATTTTGGGCAGGATGTGAAAAATGACAGTTATACTGTACATAAGGAGGTGTGAAAAAATAGCAATGTTGAAAATCTGGAGTGAAAATATTAGAAATTGTCGAAGTCACGACCATGCGTGGAAACTGCATAATGCACGCTTGTAAAACAGTAATTTTTTTGATTTTTTCCACCAAATTTACAACATAGACTTTTTGGGATCCCTCCTCATGAACATTTGTACTATCGTTTATCGGTCCCGAAAGATGATTCTGTGCAGTGACTGTGAAATGACCTTTCGGGACCGAATAACGAGATGACAGTGCATGTGTTCATGAGGTGGGGTCCCAAGAAACCCATGTTGAAAATGTGGAGCCAAAATTCAAAAAAATGGCTGAGATATCCCACTAAGTTAAACCCCCCCCCCCATTGATGCCATTATACAGCTTACCGTCATTTCTTCATTTTGCAGTTCAGCTTACATCCAGAATGTGCCAGCAGAAACAGACCCACCTGGTCTAGCTAAGTCTGCTTGAGTGTGCAGCTATCACCCTAGTTTGAAGCTACCCACCCCTCCCTTTGTCATCCCACTGCCACCCCGCCTCACTCTCCCCTGTTCCCTGTCCCATGTCCTTTTAAAGCTGTTCACAGATTTACATGATACCACCCATTCTGGTAGTGCATTCCATTTTGCTATCACCCTCTCCATGAAATAGTGTCTCATCATCTCCCTCCTAAATCTTCCACCATCTATTCTTAGCCCATGTCCCTCCCCCTCCTTAGCTTAAAGACCCTGTCTCCTCCATCCTTATTGATTTCCCTCAGATACCTGAATGTCTCTATCATGTCCCCCCTGTCCCTTCTGTCCTCCAGGGTGTACATAGTCAGGTCTCCCTGCCTGCTTTCATAGTTTCTCCCCTCCATTCCAGATATCATCTCCTCTGCACCCTCCTCCAGTAGCCTGATATCATGCCTCAGGTATGGCCTTCAAAACTGCACATAATGCTCCAAGTGCAGTCTTATAGAAACATAGACTTTGATGGCAGATAAGGACCACTTGGCCCATCTAGTCTGCCCATTTCCCTACCGACAGGATAGGCCATAGATCCTAGTTAACCAACAGCCTATTTCTTCGTACCCCCCACAAGAATTGCCTTATGTCTGTCCCATGCATTCTTGAATTCTCCCACAGTTTTAGACCCCACAACCTCTTCAGGAAGGCTGTTCCATGCATCCACTATCCTCTCTGTGAAATAATACTTCCTCACATTGCCCTAGAACGCCCCCTCTATCTTTAAATTGTGTCCCTTGTTCTTGCATCTCTTTTTCTGAAAGATGCTACCTCTTGGACTTTGCTGATTCCACTGAGGTACTTAAAGTTTCTATCATGTCCCCCCTCTCCCTTCTTTCCTCAAGGGTATACATATTAAGCTCCTTTAGTCTCTCCTCATACGGCTTCTCTTGCAGACCCTGCACCATTTTAGTTGCCCTCCTTTGGACTGCCTCTATCCTGTCTATGTCCTTGCGGAGATGGGGTCTCCAGAACTGGACACAGTACTCCAGATGGGGTCTCACCAACTGTCTGTACAGAGGAATAACAACTTCCTGTTTTCTGCTGGTGATGCCGCTCCCTATGCATCCCAGTATACCCTAGCCCTCCCTACTGCCTTCTCACATTGCTTGCTAACCTTAAGGTCATCTGATATGATTACCCCCAGGTCCCTTTCCTTTTTTGTTGTTGTTACTACCTCCCCCATTGTGTATTCTTCCCCTGGGTTCTTGTTTCCCAGGTGCATTATTTTGCACTTCTTTGCATTGAATCCTAGCTGCCATACTTCCCATTCCTCCAAGCTTGCCAAGTCCCTTCTCATCCTTTCCACACCTCCTTGTGTATCAACCCTGTTGCAGATCTTTGTGTCATCTGCAAAGTGGCATACTTTTCCTTCCAGTCCCTCTGCAATGTCACTTATGAAGACATTAAAAGGACTGGACCAATACTGAACCTCTGGCACCCACTAGTAACCCCTCTTTCTTCAGAGTGGACTCCATTTACAATTACCTTCTGTGTCCTGTTGTCCAGCCAATGTTTTACCCAGGCTACCACCCTGGGACCCACTCCCAGGCTGGTTAATTTGACTATTAATATTTTGTGTGGCACTGTGTCAAATGCCTTGCTAAAGTCTAGGTAGGCCATGTCCACAGCCCCTCCCTGGTCTACTACTTTGGTCACCCAGTCAAAGAAATCTATTAGATTCGTCTGACATGACCTTCCCGCTGTGAACCCATGCTGCCTTGGGTCCTGTGCCCCACTGGCCTCTAGGTACTCAACTATTCTTTCCTTCAGAAGTGACTCCATCACTTTCCCTACCACAGAGGTCAGACTGACAGGTCTGTAGTTTCCTGCCTCTGTCTTGGTCTCACTTTTGTGAAGGGGAATCACATCTGCCTTCCTCCAGTCCTCGGGTACCACACCATCCTCCCATGATTTATTAAAAAGAGTTGACAGTGGTTTCACTAGTTCCTCCCTTAATTCTTTTATAATTCTGGGGTGAATTCCATCAGGCCCCATTGCTTTGTCCACCTTCAGTTTTAGGAGTTCTTACAGAACCCTTTCTTCTGTGAAAGGACTAGGGTCGACCCCCCTATCAAGAGTGCTTCTGTTAATTGGATTAGGCACTTCCCTCTCCTCTTTTGTGAATACTGAGCAGAAATATTCGTTCAGTATTCCTGCTTTTTCAATGTCCCCCTCTGCCCACCCACCGTTCATTCTACTCAGCCTCACTATCCCTCCCTTTGTCTTTCTACGCTCGCTGATGTACCTATAAAAGGTTTTATCCCCCTTCTTAACTGAGTTGGCTATCTTTTCCTCAGTTTGGGCCTTTGCTATTCTGACTTCCCTCCCAGCTTCCTTCTGCCTTAACTGGTACAGCTCTCTGTCCTGCTCCTTCTGTGTTTCCTTATACTTCCAGAATGCTATCTTTTTCTTCCTGACTTTCACAGCCACCTCTTTTGAGAATGACAGTGTCTTTTTCTTTCATTTTGATTTGTTTATTTGCTTCACACGAAGGCTTGTTGCCTCTCTGATGGCAGTTTTGATTATTCCCCATTGTTGCTCCACACCTCCTTCTAGCCTGTTTGCTAGTGCTTTTCTGAGGCACTCTCCCATCTTGCCAAAGTCAGCCCTCCTAAAGTCCAGTACCCTCACTTTTGTATGGCTTGACTCTGTAGCTGAGTTTAACGTGAACCACACTGTTTGATGGTCACTTGTTTCCAGATGGCAACTCACTTCTAGATCTGAGATCCTCTCACTGCCCCTGTTTGAGAGTACGAGGTCTAAGATTGCTCCCTCACGAGGGGTTCGAAACAGCTGTCTGAGGCCTGCCACCTGTAGGGCATCAAGAATGGCCCTGCTCTTGGATGTGGCTGCAACAAATGTGCTCCAGTTAACATCTGGCATATTCAGGTCTCCCATCAACAGTATCTCCCCTTTCTCTGCCATTCAAAGAATGCCTTCTATCATATTCTTGTCCATTCCCTCCCCCTGACATGGGGGCCTGTACACAACCCCTGTATGGATTGTGGTGCCCTTTCCAGTCTCCAAGATGACCTACAGTGCCTCCTCTCCTCCCTGTTTACTCTTTTGTTCAGTTGCTTTTATCCCTTCCTTTACATAGAGAGCTACTCCTCCCCCTCTTCTCCCCTGCCTGTCTCTCCTATAGGTTATGTAGCCTGGTACATTAACATCCCAGTCATGGTTCTCTGAGTACCATGTTTCTGTGACTGCTACGTTATCCAGGCATCCCACTTCCATCAAGACCACCAGCTCAGGGAGCTTGTTCCCCAGACTATGGGCATTGGTACTCATTACCCTCCATTTCCTGATGGCCTTACTCCTTTTTGCCTCATTCCTGTCCTTCTTGCCTTCGTCACTTTCTCCATTTACCCCTGCCCTTCTCCCTATCGACATCTCTATCTTGGTGTTTATCGCACTTACTACCATGATTTTTTTGGGGGGGCTTGGATTTTCCTGCTCCTTTCCAGTGCCTCCCCCCTTGGCTAGTTTAAATGCTTGCCAATGAAGCATTTAAACCTATCAACTAGGATCCTGGTTCCCCTCCTGGACAGATGCAACCCATCATGCCAGTACAGACTTGCATCACTCCAGGTGGACCCCCAGTCCCCAGTGAAGCCAAATCCCTGAGCTCCACACCAGTTTTTCAACCACTGATTGAATCTTATGGTGTGGAACACCCCAGCCTCTCCTATGCCATAGATGGGCAGCATCTCCGAGAAGGTTACCATGCGTGCTACTTGTCTAGGGGCCTTCCCCAATTCCACAAACGCTTCCTGCACTTCTTTAATCCCTTTCTTAGCCAGGTCATTTGTCCCTAGGTGGACAATGACATCCAGCTCCCTCCCCTGTGCAGCTGCTCCGGCAATTCTGAGGATTCGCTCCCTGTCCCTCCAAGCCATGGCGCCAGGCAGGTACCTTACCTCCCTCTTCCCTTCCTCCCAAGTTCTACCTTCCTAACAATGGAGTCCCCCACCAGGAGTTGTTTCCTTCCCCTGCGGGGTCCCCTGTCACCCTCCTGTGGGTCTCCTTTGTGGAGGTTCCCAGCATCCTCCTTGGTCTCCACTGCACTCCACTTATCAGTGACCTGTAGAGGGGCAAGATCACCTCTCTTCACCTGGATGAAAATTCCCTTGCTAAGCACCCCAGCATTTTGTTCATTTTTGCAGCCACTCTCCTGCACTGGGCAGTGTTGTTCATGGTCCCTGTTACCATTACCCCTAGGTCCTTCTCCTCCTCAGTGACCCCCAGCCAGTATTCTGTTCTTGGGTTCTTTTCTCTGAAGTGCATAACCATACACTTCTTTACATAGAAACATAGAAACATAGACTTTGATGGCAGATAAGGACTGCTAGGCCCATCTAGTCTGCCCATTTCCCCACCTACAGGATAGGCCGCAGATCCTAGTTAACCAACAGCCTATATCTTTTCTGCCCCCACAAGAATTGCCTTATGTCTGTCCCATGCATTCTTTGAATTCTCCCACAGTTTTAGACCCATAACTTCCTCAGGAAGGCTGTTCCATGCATCCACTACCTCTCTGTGAAATAATACTTCTCACATTGCCCTGAACTGCCCTCCTTCTATCTTTAAATTGTGTCCTCTTGTTCTTGCAAGTTTCTTTTCTGAAAGATGCTACCCTCTTGGACTTTGTTGATTCCTTGAGGTACTTGAAAGTTTCTATCATGTCCCCCCTCCCTTCTTTCCTCAAGGGTATACATATTAAGCTCCTTTAGTCTCTCCTCATATGGCCTCTCTTGCAGACCCTGCACCATTTAGTTGCCCTCCTCTGGACTGCCTCTATCCTGTCTATGTCCTTGCAGATGGGGTCTCAGAACTGGACACAGTATTCCAGATGGGGTCTCACCAACTGTCTGTACAGAGGATAACAACTTCCTGTTTTCTGCTGCTGATGCCTCTCCTATACATCCCAGTATACCACCGGCCCTCCTACTGCCTTCTCACATTGCTTGCTGACCTTAAGGTCATCTGATATGATTACCCCAGGTCTCTTGCCTGTTTTGTTGTTACTACCTCCCCACCCATTGTGTATCTTCCCTGGGTTCTTGTTTCCCAGGTGCATTATTGCACTTCTTTGCATTGAATCTAGCTGCCATATGTCTGACCATTCCTCCAACCTTGCCAAGTCCCTTTTCATCCTTTCACGCCTCCTTGTGTATCAACCCTGTTGCAGATCTTTGTGTCATCTGCAAAAGGCATACTTTTCCTTTCAGTCCCTCTGCAATGTCACTGATGAAGACATTAAAAGGACTGGACCCAATAAGAACCTGCGGTACCCCACTAGTAACGCCCTTTCTTCAAGTGGACTCCATTTACAATTACCTTCTGTGTCCTGTTGTCCAGCCAATGTTTTACCCAGGCTACCACCCTGGGACCCACTCCCAGGCTGGTTAATTTGACTAATAATCTTTTGTGTGGACTGTGTCAAATGCCTTGCCAAAGTCTAGGTAGGCCATGTCCACAGCCCTCCCTGGTCTACTACTTTGGTCACCCAGTCAAAGAAATCCATTAGATTTGTCTGACATGACCTTCTCGCTGTGAACCCATGCTGCCTTGGATCCTGTGCTCCACTGACCTCTAGGTACTCAACTGTTCTTTCCTTCAGAAGTGACTCCATCACTTTCCCTACCACAGAGGTCAGACTGACAGGTCTGTAGTTTCCTACCTCTGTCTTGGTCCCACTTTGTGAGAGGGAATCACATCCGCCTTCCTCCAGTCCTCGGGTACCACACCATCCTCCCATGATTTATTAAAAAGAGTAGCCAGTGGTTTCACTAGTTCCTTCCTTAATTCTTTCAGAATTCTGGGGTGAATTCCATCAGGACCCATTGCTTTGTCCACCTTCAGTTTTAGGAGTTCTTGCAGAACCCTTTCTTCTGTGAAAGGACTGGGATCGACCCCCTTATCAAGAGTGCTTCTGTTAATTGGATTAGGCACTTCCCCCTCCTCTTTTGTGAATACTGAGCAGAAATATTCGTTCAGTATTCCTGCTTTTTCACTGTCCCCCTCTGCCCACCCACCGTTCATTCTATTCAGCCTCACTATCCCTCCCTTTGTCTTTCTACGCTCGCTGATGTACCTATAAAGGTTTTATCCCCTTCTTAACTGAGTTGGCTATCTTTTCCTCAGTTTGGGCCTTTGCTATTCTGACTTCCCTCCCTGCTTCTTTCTGCCTTAACTGGTACAGCTCTCTGTCCTGCTCCTTCTGTGTTTCCTTATACTTCCAGAATGCTATCTTTTTCTTTCTGACTTTCACAGCCACCTCTCTTGAGAACCATAGTGGCTTTTTCTTTCATTTTGATTTGTTTATTTGCTTCACACAAAGGCTTGTTGACTCTGTGATGGCAGTTTTGATAATTCCCCATTGTTGCTCCACACCTCCTTCTAGCCTGTTTGCTAGTGCTTTTGTGAGGCACTCGCCCATCTTGCCAAAGTCAGCCCTCCTAAAGTCCAGTACCCTCACTTTTGTATGGCTTGACTCTGTAGCTGAGTTTAACGTGAACCACACTGTTTGATGGTCACTTGTCCCCAGATGGCAACCCACTTCTAGATCTGAGATCCTCTCACTGCCCCTGTTTGAGAGTACGAGGTCTAAGATTGCTCCCTCATGAGTGGGTTCCGAAACTAGCTGTCTAATGTTTGCCACCTGTAGGGCATCAAGAATGGCCCTGCTCTTGGATGTGGCTGCAGCAAATGTGCTCCAGTTAACATCTGGCATATTCAGGTCTCCCATCAACAGTATCTCCCCTTTCTCTGCCATTCTAAGAATGCCTTCCATCATATCCTTGTCCATTCCTTCCCCCTGACATGGGGGTCTGTACACAACCCTGTGCGGATTGTGGTGCCTTTCAGTCTCCAAGGTGACCTACAGTGCCTCCTCTCCTCCCTGTTTACTCTTTTGTTCAGTTGCTTTTATCCTTCCTTTACATGAGAGCTACTCCTCCCCTCTTCTCCCCTGCCTGTCTCTCCTGTAGGTTATGTACCCTGGTATGTTAACATCCCAGTCATGGATCTCTGTGTACCATGTTTCTGTGACTGCTACGATATCCAGGCATCCCTCTTCCATTAAGGCCACCAGCTCAGGAGCTTGTTGCCCAGACTACGAGCATTGGTACTCATTGCCCTCCATTTCCTGATGGCCTTACCCCATTTGCCCCATCCTGTCCTTCTTGCCTTTGTCACTTTCTCCATTTACCACTGCCCTTCTCCTATCGACACCTCCATGTTGGTGTTTGCCGCACTTACTACCGTGATTGTTTGGGGGGGCTAGGATTTTCCTGCTCCTTTCCAGTGCCTCCACCCTTGGCTAGTTTAAATGCTTGCCAATGAAGCATTTAAACCTATCACCTAGGATCCTGGTTCCCTTCCGGACAGATGCAGCCCATCATGCCAGTATAGGCTTGCATCACTCCAGGTGGACCCCCAGTCCCCAATGAAGCCAAATCCCTGAGCTCCACACAAGTTTTTCAACCACTGATTGAATCCTATGGTACAGAACACCCTAGCCTCTCCTATGCCATAGATGGGTAGCACCTCAGAGAAGGTTACCGTGCGTGCTACTTGACTAAGGCCCCTCCCCAATTCCACAAACTCTTCCTGCACTTCTCTAATCCCTGTCTTAGCCAGGTCATTTGTCCCTAGGTGGACAATGACATCCAGCTCCCTCCCCTGTGCAGCTGCTCCAGAAATCCTGAGGATTCGCTCCCTGTCCCTCCAAGCCATGGCGCCAGGCAGGCACCTTACCTCCCTCTCCCCTTCCTTGCCCAGTTCTACCTTCCTAACAATGGAGTCCCCCACCAGGAGTTGTTTCCTTCCCCTGCAGGGTCCCCTGCCACCCTCCTGTGGGTCTCCTTTGTGGAGGTTCCCAGCATCCTCCTTGGTCTCCACTGTAGGTGCCTCCATAGAGGAACCACACTTTGCCAGAATGGCATAGGAATTGTGGAGAGGTACAACTGGAGGGATGTGCCTCTGTTCCACCACCCTCACCCTCTCTGAGCCCACTGTGGTCCAACCGCTCCTCTTTCTTGGCAACCTCTGAGGCAACGGCAGTGGCACTGGTGGTCCCTGGATGGAAGAGGAGGTCCCACAAATCCTGGCCAACTCAGCCTGGAGATGAGCAACCTCCTCCCTCAGCCCAGAGGGTGCCTGCAGATGGGACAACACCGCATCCTCCAGAACATCTCCCGGAAGACTGCTGCTCCACAGCCACTGCACTGCACCACTCCAATCATGTCTTATTTCTGGCCCCTTAACTGTTTGCAATCATTACTCTTTCCTCTTTTTTTTTCTCTCTCTCTCCTTACTTTCTGCCTGTGTGCCCTTTAAGCTCTTGATTGTCCTGTTCTGAGACAAGAATATCCTATATTTCTCAGTAGACCACCTACTTGTTCAGAGGCAGACCTCCAGCAGCTAGATGGGGCTGGAGAGCTACTCTTGCCCTTCTAGGATAGTGGGTCCTTGGTGGTTCTGTGATCACTCACTTCCTGCCCCTAAACAGGAAGTTCCTGTTGTCAGTCAAATCCTGTGCCTATAAAAATAGAACTAGCTTTGGGTGGGGGTGGAGGGAGGGAAGGAGGCAATATAGTCCCAGTAGAGAAGTTCAGTCACACAGCAGTCCTTTCTCCTGGTGTCTTCTGCCAAGCTATTAGCAGAATCTTTCTAAGGCAGTCTTTAAATGTAGCTTCCTTCTAGCTAAGCCACTCCCTACTTACCAGATCTTTCTACAAGTAATTTAAACCTCACAGCAGTTAAGTCCTTTCAGTCACCTGAGATTTACACCTAGATGACTTTTCAGTTACCCATTCAGTTCAGTTAACCCAAACACACACTTTTTTTTTGTTTTGTATGTTAGTTTTTTTACCCTAAATTAAAGGTCCAAATACAAAAGTTCTTCTACTTTAGTCCCAGCAGAGAAGTTCAGTCACACAGCAGTCCTTTCTCCTGGTGTCTTCTGCCTTTGCATTGAACCCCAGCTGCCACCTCTCTGACCACTCCTCTAGCTTGCTTAGGTTTCCTTGCAGCTGCTTCCATCCCTCCTTTCCATCCACCACTGCTCTCATTTTGGTGTCATCTGTGAACAAACTTACCTTGCTCACCACCCCGTGTGCAGTGTTTGATATGAAAAGCCCAAATAATACTGGTCCCAGCACAGAGCCCTGTGGCACCCCGCTCATCATTGGCTTCAGAGTTGAGAGCTACCATCCTGCCATCACCCACTTCAGCCTCCCACTCAGCCAGATTCTAATCCAGTTCATCATTTTTATCCCTACCCATCTATACCAGTTAGCTTCCCCCTAAGCCACCCATGAGGCACTGCATCAAAGGCCTTGCTGAAGTCCAGTAAAGAACATCCACCTCATGATCCTTATCCAGCTCACCTGTCACCCAGTCATACTATTGTATCAGGTTGGTTTGACAAGACTTCCCCAAAATGAACCCATGCTGCCTCACATCCTGGAGGCTGTTGTCCTCCAGGTATGATACCAGTCTTTCCTTTAGTATCATTTCCATGAGTTTGCACGCTTTGAAGAGTCCAGACGTGTTCCTACTCCACCAAAGATCACAGTGCCGAATCTCCAGAGGTAAGTATGAGGTGGGGAGGTGTGAGGAGGTGGGCTGCACAGAGGGTGGGTGCTTGTTGGGGAGAGGGAGGCTGCGGACAAGTTGAGGGACCATTTTCTTTTTTTCAGGTACAGGAAAAAACATGAACATTGCAGGACCATTTTCTTTCTTCACAGGTGAAATAAATCAAATGTTGGGCACACAGGGGTGGGCTCCCAGTGTGCCACACAACGGGCATGAGTGGGGACTGGTTTTAGGACTTTGGGGGCCTCTAGCAAACTCCATGACTGGGGCCCTACAGACATAAATTTTGAGATCCGAGTCTTAGGAGGTGTGAAAATAGCAACGGACTCAGTGGAGCCCTCTGATTGGTTCCAGCACACAATGTTCAACATCAGTACGTATTAACAGTGCAGCAGAATAGGAGAATGTGGGGAAACTGCAAACGTGGCTTTTTAAGATGCCATGGAAAGCGTGGTTTGGCGACGGCGTTCAGGGTTGGAAAATCGGGCGGCCGTAAACCACAAATAAATGGCAAGTCAGACTCCATCCAACAGAAGTTCAAATCAACAGACTGGGGAAGAACAAAGAGGATTATTAAAGTATGCTGTTGCTCTGCTCACTCAAGGAGCCATGTCAGACAGACTGAGACAGTATGTGTTGTTGATCAGGGCAGGCAGCCAGCCAAGTAGTGTGTGGGAAAATGTTGTGCACCTGGCTGGTGATTCGGGGAGTGAGGTAGTTTGCTGCAGTGCTTGCGCATCACCAGATCCACTATATGTTGTTTTGAACTGTGCTGTGTGGCAGGACCGGGTGCCGCTGCCATGTTTATTGAAATGTTTCACCAGGAAAGGCACGTACGGGAGATGTGTCATCTGTGCCGCTGCATGATGAGCTTGTCTCTGATTGCAGCGGCACATTTCTTACAAGTTGTGTTCACTTTACATAATTCTTGTCAGTGCTAGCATGCTGGCCAATTGGGGAATGAGGGACGCACCTACTAAAGCATGCCCTGCATTTGCCAAAACACTGACACGCCTCTGCATTTCTCCTACTATCACAAGATGTTGCTTGCGTAAGTGCAAGACAACATAAAAAGGGTCTTACTTATTAAAACCCTACTGGTGCCCATATTTTTTCAGACCTTTTGAGGGAACAGATTAAACCCCATTAAGCAAGAAATTACATACAGGAAATTGCAAGAAGGAGGGGTCAATATGATTAACCCAGTAGCCTTTTTCAATAGTATCTTTATCTTTTATAATCTTGGATTGTCCTTAAAACCAGGGAACAGATTATGGAAACCTTTTGTATTGAATTGGCTGACCCCTGGTATAGATACTTGGGCAAACAAGAAACCTAAACTTGTGAATAAGGTTGCTTTTCTACCTCAATTTGGGAAAGAACAACTAAAAAATATTATTAGGCAGGGGTGCCACAATTACCCAGATACAGTCATTAGCTAGGAAAACACTTTATAACCAGATACTTTTGATGGAAAGAAGTGTTGATATTACCTTCCCACACTGTTCAGTTGATAAACAGCCTTTTGTTTTGATACAACTACTAAACCACTGTCTGCCTGTTTTTGTGCGGGACTCCGTATGGTTGGGAAATTATGATAGACTAGGGGTTAAGAAGAATAATAAACACAAGCAGCTTACAGATAGGTATTGCATTAGGGAAACTTGTATCCAACTTCTAGAAGCACAAGAACATCTTTTTTTAGAATGTAGGTATGTAAGAGACTTCTGGCAATTTCTGGCCAAAGATTGGGGAGAGCAATTACCGATGGCCTTCGCATGCTCAGGCCTGCTCTATGGAGATTTACTAGGCAGATGAAGGCGCTATAACCCTGAAACTATATGTGTGGTATTCGTTATCCTCTGATACCACATTTGGCAAGCTAGATTCTTTTGGGTCACACAACAGAGATCTTTAACATGTGTGTAATAATGTACAGAAATCATTACAAAATGTATATCAGAGCGACACTAAGAGATTTCTGCATGAGAAAATCAAACAGTTTTCAACAAACTGCGAGAAATGGATTATTTACAGCATAATCAGATAGTAATTTGGTGAAAGTATTTGTATGATTATTTTAATATTTGGTTATTTTCCTTTTTTCATTTTTTGTATGTACATAGATTGTTTGAAATGAGCAAATAATTCTGACTGTTTTTGTACAAATACTTTTGTTTTTGTTATGTAATGTAGCCCTTTTCTTTAAATAAAAATTCCCCTACACTTGCCAGTAGGTGAACCTCTAGCTGTCTGGCAAGATGGTTGACTCTGGAGTTGGAGGAGAAAGAGGGGAGGTTTTGGCTGCTGCAGTGCCAGTGGATGGAGAGAATACTGTTCCTGAGACTCCTATGGATACCGTATCTGCATTGACTGTGGCAGAACATCCAGAAGATGCTGCTGTTGTTGCTGCCTCTGTTAGCAATCAGAATGTTGCCCCCTGTACATCTCAGGAGATTTCACAGATCGAACCTGGTAGTTCTCTTGCTGACTTACGCCTCATACAAGCCAAACTCTGGTTGCAATTTAAATTGACAGAGAAGAAAAAGCAATTGCTGGCATTATTGGAATTGGAAGAAGAGAACTTTCAGAGAGCTAGTATTGAATTGCACACTCCTGGCATGGTTGACATGGCTGTTTCCCTTTCCTCAGGATGCTTTTTGCACTCCTGTAATGGGTATGTCTCTTTCACTTAATTCTTGCAGCCCTGCAGAGTTGCCTGCTGAAAATGTCTCTGTGCCAGTCCTGATGCTGCAGCTAGGATGTCAACATGTTTCTGGTGCTTTTACTTCTTGCTCACTTACGACGGATGATCCTGGGACTATAGTCTTTGACTCATACAGTTTTTCTTGCTCTAATGTGTTGGGAAATACAGAGAAAATCTTTGTTGTTACTCCCTTTCCACCAACACTGTTGTCTAGCAACAGTACTCCTGTGACCCTGCCACTGTGCCTGACTCTGCTGGAGAGCTCAAGCCAGTTGTAGTTGCTACCGTGCTTGGCGTGATGCCTGACAGAACCTGCACAGAGCCCAGTTCCAAGACTGTATCTCAGTCTCTCAGTGTATTGGATGCAGTGCCTGTCAGAGGTTGCAGTAAAGATTAGGATCTCATGGGAACAGGATGGATCACTGGTCCAGATGGCAAGTGCTGGATTCCAGATCCAGCAACGATTCCAGCCTTCATTATTGATACCTCTATGCAGGCACTCACAGACTTTGAACTTACTGTGGGGCGGGTTGTCTCCCATGCAGGGAGCAATTCCCCACCTTCTGTTACTGCTTAAGGTGTTCTTGTTGGGACTTCATCTGCCAGTGCCACTGTCAATATTAATAATGTCTTTGCTCAGCCTGTTCTTACTGCAGTTCTCCCACTCACTAATATTAGTCTAGAAAACGTAGAACTGCTGCCGCTTGCAATGCTCCCTGATTCTTGCATTCCTAATGAACTCCCTCGTAATTCAGCTCAGCAGGATCCTGACACTGGCCACCTTTCAGCCCAGTGCACTGGGACTGATTTCAAACCCTCTGATCTCTTTGTTGCACAACCTGCCCCTGCCCTGAGGTGGAATACTGTTCGAATCAAATATAGGGGTGGAAATAAACTGCCCCTGACCATTCTTTTCTTGTGGAGAAGCTCCTTCTGGAATCAATCGTTTTTTTGCCCTCAGATATTTATGCTATAATATATGTCTCTGGAGATGCACTGTATGATGTCAGCTTCCAGTCGCTCTCTACTTTGGAGAGATTCTGGACCAAACGTAATAATTTAAAATATTCTGAACTGTGACTCCCTTTTCAAGTTGTTCCCCTTACTAAACCTACCACCTGTACTGTTACAATCATGTTTTGGAATGAGGGAGTGGATGTTCATAACATTACCTATTGGCTCACACAGAGATGTGAGGTTCTGGGTACACTGGACACGATTTTGGATAAGTGTCAAATTTGGACTGGTGGTTGGAAGCATAAAGTGCAACTTAAAGGCACTGACATAGGCATTTCTCATTTGCCTAACAGTTTTTTCATTGGTTGAGACAGAGGGGTCTGCTTTTACCTGGTCATCCGAAAGCCTGATTCAAGTATGGATCCTTGTTTCACCTTAGTAATGTCTGCAATTAAACATCTTGTAATTTATGTCTGGAGTATGGCCATATTGGAGTTCAGTGTCCCAATAAGATCAAATATAATCTCTGCCACATCGAAGGGCACTCTTTCTGCACTTGTCCCTGAGCAACCCATAATAGAACTGATAGGCTCAGACAGGAAGATATCCTGAATGATGCCCAGAAAAAGTGAACCCATACTGCTCCTGATACTTTCCTTCCAGATCCTCCTATTATTTCAGAAGTTCTATCTGTACAGCTCAGTGGCATGAAGGACTGAAGCATTGATGCCTTATCTCCTGACACACTGGCAACCCGTGCTTGCGGTGCGAGCGGGACACCGGGGATTGGCCAGGGAGGGAGAGAATCAAGCATTCAGAGGACAGTTCTCCTCCCCCGGGGAGGGTGGCTTGGTAGTCTGGCTGAATTACTGTCCCCAGGTGGAGGCCTGATGGCAGAACAGGTCAGGGGATGCCAATGAAGGGAGGGTGCTACAGAACTCTGCAGCATGCATATGCCTACACATACGCACACTGATATGTCATGCCCCACCCAGCAATGGGGAGGGATCAAGGAGAAAACTGGTGGAAAAAACCTTTGGTGGCGGGATGAAGATTGCCCCCCCACAGGCTCTGCACCAGTGGCCAGGCACTGATGTTTTAAGCAGAGGTCTAAGCTTCAAACCCACCGCTGCTGCAAGCAAATCACAAACTATTGTCAACCTTAACCTGGCATGCAGAAACTTAAACTTATTGTCTTTTTTTAACAAGAGACATGAGAATGAATCGAATGAAGTAACACAAGGCTGTGACTATAGATTCTGTGCTAGATCTGATTTTTGCCCGCCCTATAGTACGCTGATAGGCATCTTTAATAACTTGTAGAAAAGGATCTAGATGCTTTATTTAACAATTTACCACAGCCTTCTTTCTATAATCTCTCAGTGCAAGAATGTACTGCACTTGAGAATTTAGAAAAGATCCAGACCTAATCATAAAGGCAGCCGACAAGGGTGGGTCTGTGGTGCTTAAAAACAGATGTGACTATGTTGCTGAATCTAAAAGACAACTAACTGATACACGTTTTTATGAAAAATTACAAACAGACCCTATGGCGGATTTTAAGATTGCGATTGATGAGGCAGAAAAAGACGTTTGTTCAAAGGGTATACTGATAAAAAAACAAGATTTCCTTATCAATGAGTCAATTATTCGTGCCACTTTCTATACTCTCCGAAAAGTACATACTAGCATGATTAATCTGTCTGGCAGACCTATTATTAGTGGTATTGGATCCATTACAGAGCCTATTTCTAAATATATTGATTCTTTTTAAGACCTTGGGTGGACACATTACCATCTTTTCTTCAGGATACCAGAGATGTGCTGAATTTGTTTGCAAACATCCATATTGATGAAAATGTTATTTTTGTGACTATGGACATAGAGGCGTTACATACAAACGTCCCCCATGAAAATGCCCTAGACACAGCAACAAGGTTTTGGGACAAAAGACAGAATATAGAAAATCCACCCACTGAATTTTTGGTGAAACTTTTAGAGTTTGTTTTAAAATACAACATGTTCACTTTTGATAAGGATCTTTATTTACAAATTAAGGGGACTGCAATGGGGGCCACTTGTGTCCTGTCTGTTGCCAATCTCTATGTTGGGGATTGGGGAGAAAATATTGTACTGAATCAGAGAGATAATCCTTTCCATAGAAATATTATAAACTGGAAGTGTTATATAGAGGATATAACAAAGCTATGGAAAGGAACAAAAAGAGGACTAGAAATGTTTGTTGATTAACTACATGGCACGAATAGTAATTTCAGATTTACTTATAATTGTGATAAGGAATCTATTAAATTTTTGGATGTGACACTAAGCAGAAACGAAAATGGGAAGATGATTTCTAACTTATTTAGAAAAGAAGTAGCAGGGAACACACTACTACAGGTGAATAGCTGCCACTCCAGGCATATTGTAAAAAATATACCTAAGGGCCAGTTTTTATGCGCCAAATGAAATTGCACTATAGAGGAAAACTATCAGAACTGGACAGATGATTTAAGTTGTAGACTATCAGAAAGAGGATATAGCAGACAGAATATTAAAGAAGCAAGAGAATTTGTGGACAGACAGGAGAGAGAGAGAGAGAGAGACGTTGTTTACTCCTAAAGAAGTATCAAGTGACATTGAGCCACGTTATAATTTTGTTACAACTTTTTCAGTACTTGCAAGTATAATAGAGGGAATAATTAAAAAACATTGGTCTGTCCTGTCTGCAGACCCAGGCCTGACAGAACTCTCAAAGAATCAACCCAGGATGGCTTACAGGAGGGCCAACACTATAGGAGATATGGTTGTACACAGCCACTGTAGTGAAAAAACAACAGATAAACGGCTCTCAGTGGGTGCTGCTGGTTGCCATAAATGCCAAAGATGTATATAATATTTCAAGCATGTGAGAGTGGGGAATGAGTTTGGCAGTGTAAACACAGAGGACAAATATGAGATACACCAACTGACCACCTATGAGACAGCAGGTGTGATATATTTGGCAACCTGCAATTGTGGAGCATTTTACATAGGAAAACAACCAGATGTTTGAAGGTTCATTTGGGAGAACTTTTAAGAGCAATAGAGAGAAAAGATATAACCAATGCTACAACAGCCCACATGAATAGATGTGCACACTTAGGAATACATGGTTTTAAATTTATGGTTATTGACAGGGTTAACCCCCATCCCCGTGGGGATGATTTTGATATTCTTGTCAAAAGAAGGGAAGCTTTTTGGATCATAAACCTGGGAGCAACAAAAACTCATGGTTTGAATAATGGATTTAATCTTAAACCTTTCTTAAAAAAACCTGATAAAAATCTATGGAAATTATATTTGTAGTTAAATAGAAAAATGTGTGTGATGCCCTGCCCTGAGATCTACATACAAAATAATTCAGTTGGTTTGGATTTATGCTGATTTTCACTGCTTCATGCATAATTTGCACTATCTACCTAGTCTCTCTTTTGAAGTTCTCGTTTTAGATATTATTTTTATTAACATAATATAGATGGAATTAATATTTTTTTTTCATTTTACGGGTATGTATTAAACTTTGGAGATGTTTGTGACTACTGGTAATTAACCAATGAATCTGACGTGTGATGTGACATCATATGTACACATAATATCCTGTGAGGTATTTATTCTGACCATTTTACGTCCTGCACTAGCATTTGAAAAAGAACCTGACATCTGAAACATGTCAGGTGTGCAGTATGTGCTGCTTTCAATAAAATGTTTTTTTTATTTTAAATAATTGCCAAGTGTTCACTTTATTACGATAGAAGTGGTGAGTAACTGAATTTTTTGTTGTAACAGCCATGGTCCAGAAACAGAGGACGCCGGTGAAGGTATGTCCTTGAGGAGCTGGGTGACAGGGCTGGGGAGTCAATTAGATAGGGTCTGCTGGGGAGACCAGGAGGATAAAATACTAATAAAAAAAAAGAAGTACTGGCCGTACCACCTGGAGGCAATATATCTGTTTTTGTTGTTCCCACTGCTTCTGTTGGTCCTCTGGAAGATGCCTCTCTTTTAGTAGATGCTCACGGTGCTCCTGTTTCAGACCAACCTCTTCCCCAGCCCCCACACAGTTCCACTCCTGTTGCTGCTCCAGCCCCAACTGCTGGAAATTCAATGCCTCCCCCTGACATCTTCACTGAGGTTACTCACAGACGTTCCTTGCATCACAAAATACCACAGCTTTCTCCTCTGGCTATTCCTCCTGGTTCTGTACATACAAAAACTAGATTGTGCCTTCTGGTGAAATCTGAGAACTGGGGAGACAAGGACGAGGAACTTAACTATCTCCTCTGATAGTGAGGATGATGTTCAAAGTACCACTCAAACCTATACAAGGAAGGATGGTCCCAGTAGGGTGTCAAGGTGAAATCTAAGAAAAAGAATACTCTGCCAACTTGAGACTTTTTCTTGTTGTTATTTATGTTGAACTTTCTCTGTCCTTCTCTTTCATATGGGGGGTTGCTCATTAAATGTTAATAGCATTAAAAACCATGGGCAGGATTCATAAAAGAGATGTGTCAGGTGCAAATGAGATGCACTGGTGCAAATAGGATGCACCCACCAAATGGCGAGTGATTCAAAAATGGATGCGCAATGGTATTTGCCATGCACAACCCCACTGTGAATCATGTGGAAAGGGCAGGGTGCAAGTGGAGATACACCAGTGCATCTGGGATAAGTACAAACACCCAGGGGAGTAACACAGTGAATATGGAGCAACCCAGTAAAGCAAGTGGGAGCAACAGGGAACAAGGCAGTGGGACAAAGGAGAGAGGGACACATGACCAAAAGAATAAACCAGAGTGGCCAAGGGCACAACAGTGGCCGAAACCGGCAAAATAGTGAGACTGGGCATACAGAACAATACCCAGAAACCCAGTCCACACCCCACACTGGCCTATGGCAGGCACACAGAACAGGTACACTGCAGCCGGCATGGCGCCACACAACAGTGGGTGAAAGCAAGGAGCAAGGTGGTGGCCACTGGACAAGGCCAACACCACAGGTGGCCAAGACCATGACCATGCAGGAGGTGACACAGGCTGACACTGTGCCATGTGATGAACAGCACACAGTGCTACCACAGTGCCACACAGCCAGTCCAAACCCCCAAACCACAGGACACTGCACACAGGGCTACAGACCAATAGTGCAGCAGTGCAATGTATGCATGCCACAAGCAGCACACACAGACTTGGGGCAGAGACATGACCAGCAGGACATGAGGCCCATGAACATTCCACAGGCAACAGTGGGACCACATGGAGGTGGGGTGGGGGGCAGGAGAGAAGCAGACTGTACAAATATGGGTGCACACAGGGGCATGGCAGCAAGCAGACAGTGAAGAGCCCGTGACAGTACACAAATCCAGAACCGTGGAACAGTGAAGGACCACAGACACAGTGTCAGAGAAGCAATAATTTAATACAAGAAACAATAACAAGAACAATTATAGGAACAAGAAACAAAACCCCAAAACAACTATATACATTAGAAGATACAAAATGGGATGGAGTGTGAGGGACTATATACAGTAACAAGAGTGCAGAAGGGGGTAGTGGGCAGGGAAAGCAACATAGGTAGGGAGGGTGGGGGAAACAACAACATCTGTACATTACTATAAACTATTCACAAAAAACAGCTCTTGGTATGGCCTTGCAACACACCTTTGCAAATCCCCATGGCCACAGACGCCGACAGTAGGCTGAAGACAGCTGCCAATGTCCGCTGCAGTTGGACCTGCAAACGCAATATGGGTTACAGTGCCACTTGAATGGCCTGCTGGACACCTCACCCACTGGCCTACTGCCACTCCAGGGGTCCTTCATCACCAACCCCAGCGCCACGATCCTGGGAGACCTACAGCAAGAATGCAGAGAACACACACTAAGTGCCATTGTAGACACACAACCCCCCACTGAGCAGAAGTACACCCCACCAGACAGACACTGCACACACAAGGTAGCCACCTACCTGCACCCACATGGACACCATGCCGTGCACCAACTGTGGCCCTCCGCACACACTCCACAGTGGCCCCCACGGCCTGTCGCCTGGCATCCATCCCTGAAAAAACACAACAGACAGATACCACCATGAGTAGACACGTTATTGCACAAACCCCTCCCCAACACCAGTGTGGGCATGCAGTGATGGTGTACACAGCCAGTGCAACACTGGCCATGCAGTCTACAGATACACACAGCATCCTTGCCTGAACCCCCAAAGTGCCTTGCCATGGTTATGTACTGCACACGGTGGTCCCACCCCATGTGCGACACAGTGTACCTGTCCCACACACACACACACACACACCACCACAGAGAGGCCCACCCCATGTGGCATGCATGACAGGGCACCACAGGGAAGGTGCAGCACAAGTGTGTGTGTTGGTGAGTGTCCATGTAAGTGTGATGTTGTGATGTGCCCCATCCCCATCCCACATGCGCCTGTGCTGCACACGTACATGTGAAACCTACCCGGTCATGGAAGTGCACTCCTGTGTGCATGCTCACACAGCCACTGAAGACTGGCCCTGTCCCTCTGGCCAAGGTCATCATGACAGTGCCTGCACTGTCCCTGATGTGGGGAACCCCTGTGTGCTTCACCAGTTGCCAGGCAATGGTGGCCTACACCTACACCCTGGGCCCCTGCAGGTCCTCCCTCCCAAAAGGCTGCCCCTCCACACACAGCACCTGGGCCACCAGGTGGAGCAGCTCCACCTCGGACCAATTCATGGCCCTTGGTCCAGTCCACCCTGCCCTTTGCATCCCCACAGCAGAAACAGCACACAGCAATATGCAAAGCTTGCGCAGCTGAAATGCAGAATGGTGCCACATGTGCCACTAGGCCATGTGCATGCCCCCATGCACATTGGCGTGAAGCGCAATTGGTCAGTCATGCTGCTACAGGCGCATGTACAATGTTATGGTGGGAATGCGGGGTCATGATCAGGTCACGCATGCACAATATGTAGCTGTCTGCCATGTTTCATGTGGCACGCACTATCGTACAAAGCGCCTGTGATGTGCAGTAGCACAATGTCGCACAATGGCATGGAACGTGTGATCTGTGTACAACTACTGACAACTGTCACAATGTGCACCATGCAGGGGGATGTGCATGCGCAGATAGACTGCACTGCGTGATGTGCACCATATGCACGTCCGCAATGCGAGTGTCGGACCAATTGTGCAATTGCGGTGCTGCATCAGGGGTACAACGCACCGAGCATGCATGCTGAATGCACTAAAGCACTTGCACTGCCTTCAGGAAGATGCCCCAAATGCATCGTGGATGTGCAGGTAATGCGCCATGCAGAGATGCACCCAACTCAGCAGATGCATCGTGTGGATTGAGATGAGCTGAGGACAATTATGCAATTCACAGGCAATGCTCCCAAATCAGCCTAATAACGTATTGAGGGGCATCACAGTTGTTTAGCATCTCATTATCACTGCCCCAGTCCTCATTTGCATGCCCTGAGCCATAAATGCTCCCAACTCAGACCACACTGAGAATAGGTGAGAGGATTCACAGCCTTGAAGGTGAGTACTATGTCATTTCTACATGTATTACTTCTGTTGCTGTGGACTGGATAAGTGCACTGGGCAACCTCTGCCTAGAGTCAGGCATGACCCAGGGGAGGGGGATACAGATGACTTCCAATGGACTGTAAAATAGAGTCATCTGTTTGTGTACTAGTCCAGTACTAGTGTAGCCAATCTACATGATGAACTGGTCAGTGGACAGCCTCTTGCCATCTGGCCATGTGCAGGGACACCTGTTGCATGACATGGTGTACCACACACTGTCCCACAGGCCACCCCAGTAGAGGGGGGTATGCTGGTGGCTGATGAGCCTGCACAAACAGTGAGGTGTGCATAGTGAGAGTGATGGGCAGCCAGCTGCATGTGTATCTAGACATGCATCACAGGTGGCATGTCCATGGCCATGCAGCTGTCCATGGTGGGTAGGCTGCCTGCCATGCCGGATACAGCACTGACCACCACAACACACCATGCACCACAACACACATACACTGCCTACAGGCCGTGTCAGCCAGGTGCTGTGGTGGCACTCTGCAACCACTGTATGTCAGTAATGGGCACATGGGAATCCCCAGGTGCATGTCTAATGTCTGTCTGTACTCTCCCACAGAAACCAGTATGTCAGGAGGAGACAGTGCCACCAGTTGCAGGTGAACAAACTTTACTAAAGATGAGAAGTGGGCCCTCATTGAAGCCTACAATCTGTGGTGTAATGTACTGTCAGGCAAGGGTGGCAGCCATACAGCACGGGAGCAGGGCTGGGAGGCAGTGGCCCGTCATGTGAACGCCATGGCAAGTACAACCAAATCCCCCTGGAGTGCAGGAAGCACCTGAATGATGGGAAAAGAAGGGCAAAGGAGAAGGTGGCCAACATTGAGGCTTCCCTCCGATGGACAGGGGGTGGCCCACAATCAGATGTGTGCCTGGGACCTTATGAGGAGCTCCTAGTGGCAACCATTGCCAGGTCCGCTGTGTAGGGCATCCCTGGAGGGGGGTTCCAGACAGGTGGCAGCCCATCATAGCACTGTAAGTAGCCATGTGTATGACACATGTCTGGCCATGTGTGTGTGCCCTGGCTGCCATGCCAGTCCCAATATGTGCCGCTGTGCGACTGTGGTCCTATGTGATGTACCATGTGTGGCAGTGGCCCTTGTGTGGCCCATGCTGTGCTACGCTGTGTCTGACAGTCCATGCCTGTGGTGGCACATGTGATGGGCCAGTTCCAGTCAGGCTGCTGGGACACGAACACTGTTGGATGGCCAAGTTGTAGCATTGGCACATAGGGTACCATGTGGCCATGGCCTGTCACCACACAGCACCGGTCACAGCAGGTGCATGGCTGCAGCGGTGTTATGGGCACTGCACAGCTGTGCCAGGGACTTTTATGTGCAACCATGGCACAACACTGTGTTAAACTGTACATGTATGTATGTATGTATGCCACTGTATAAACCATTGACATTAACCATGTTCTCTCATCTCCTTTTCACAGCTCCATCATGCCTCACAGGTGCGGCCATGGCACGGCTGCACAGGACGCCCTAGTGGCGATGATGCTGGTCTGTCACATAGGGCTGCAGGCACTGTGGTGGATGGTGCCTTCCCTGGACCATCTACTGCACCGGTGCAACCTGCTCCAGCACCAGTGGTGGCAGGCCCATTAGGCCCCTCAGCTAGTACTGCCAATGCTGGCGGCAATGTCACCACATGGCTGGAGGGTCTACTGGGATTGTCTGATAATGACCCAGCAGATGCAGTGGACATCACTGATGCCTTTCTTGTGCTGGCATCTGGCACACAGGGGGCGTACAGTGATGGCCCCGTGGATGATGATGCTACCCAGATAGAGGGAGACACGGCCAACAGTGGGACATGTAGCACACAGGTGCTTGTGCAGGTGGCCCCTGATGGCACTGATGGCCCTGCTGCACATGGCATGGATGCAGAGGCCGCAAGCTGCCCACAGTGGTGGGTGCTGTACCCTCTGCATCTAGTCCATTTGCAGTGGTGGGGCCATCAAGGGTATCACATCCAGGTGCTATGGGACACATGCAGGCACCATTGGAATGTGACAACAATGACCGTGGATGTGCTGGGGCTGAGCATGCCCAAGCCCTGCCCATGCCACAGCCTGCTGTGGCACAACCACCGCCCATGGATACCCCATAGCAGACTGTTTCACCAGCCACCCATTGGCAATGTCACTGTGAGCTATCACCCGCCGACAACTTTGAGGGCTATGTCCGCCTCCTGTGTGATACTGTGGAGGGGCAGGCAGCCCTTTGTGTGGAGTTCAGGGACCTCTGGACACTGATGGTCCTGGAGCATGAGTCTGCGGTTGCATGGCATGGCCAGATGTTGACAGAGACACACCTACAGCTGGTGGGCATGGCCGCAGCATTGGAGCAGATTGCAGCCGCTGCTGAGGCAGTGGCTGAATCTGTTATGTGCTGTGGCCATCGGTCCTCCAGCTGAACACCCAGGAGTGCCTCCCGCACACCCAGGCAATGTCGTCAGGTGGACCCATTGCTGCTGATGCCATCGCCTCACATTGCACTGCCCAGCATCCCCAGCACAGACATGGCTTGTGGGGCCACCACACCAATGAGCACCCATTCACGGTCTCATTGCAGTATCCCTAAAGGGGTGTGGTATGCACCCCCCTGTGGCTGGTGGTGCCATGGCTGCATCTGCCAGTCATGGCAGAGGCTGCCTTCATGTCCATGGCAGTATGGTGCTGCCCTGTGACATCCAGATCCCCGTTCCAATGGCTGCTGTATGTTCCACCTCTCTGTCCCACTCACCTGGATAACAGTGCCTGGGGTGGCATGTGCCTGCCCCAGTGCAATGCCATCGTGGGCCCCCCACGCAGTGCCACCTGCAAGTCTGTGTGCACCACTGTCGTGCTGTGTCACATGGGCATGATGAGTGCGGTTCAGTGTCTGCTTCACCTGTGTGCCAGCAGCAGTGCACACTGATCCATGCCATCCCTGGCACTGTCATTCTGGCATGCGTGTGTGTTGCAAGCTGTGTGTATGTGTGTGTGTGCATGTGTGTGTGTGCATATGTGTGTGTGTGTGTGTGTATGTGTCTCTCCAGACCTCGTGGTCCCTGTCATGACTGGGGTCCACTACTGCCCTGACACCACTGTGTGGCATGTGTTGTGTGTATGTGTCCGTGTTGGACTGTTTGTGTGCTGTGCTGTGTCCACCGTGCACTGCACAAATATGTTTCTACCTGTTGTCACCATTGTGCACCTCCCCTGTACATACCTGTGATACTCACCTATGGTTCCCAAAATGCTCCTCCACCAGTGTGCCCCTATAGAGCCTTGACCTTGCAGCCAGCCGGGGGTCCCGCCATCCCATTGGTGGTCCAGTGTTCTGGCCCTGTGTCACTGCTTCTTCCTCCACACCCTCCTCCTCCTTCTCCCTGGAACTGTCACCTTCACTGGCCTTGACAGCTATTCCATGGTCAATGGCCATGTTGTGTAGCATACAACAGGCCAGGAGTATGCCACAGGCCTTCTCAGGGCTATACTGTAGGGCCCCACCCAACCTACACAGGCATCGAAAGCGCATCTTCAACATGCCAAAGACGCACTCGATGATGGTGTGCGTAGCGGTGTGTGCCTCATTATAACACTCCTTCACCTCTATTCTGGACCATCAGAAGGGGATGAGGAGCTAGGGCCTCAGTGGATATGCTGCATCACCTGTGGGGGTGAAGGGTGGCTGGCACTGCTTCTTCCTCCACATTCACCTCCTCCTCCCTGGAACTGTTGCCTTCACTGGCCTTGACAGCTATTCCACAGTCAATGGCCACATTGTGTGGCATACAACAGGCCAGGAATATGCCACAGGCCTTCTTAGGGCTATACTTTAGGGCCCCACCCGACTTACACAGGCACCGAAAGCGCATCTTCAACATGCTGAAGATGTGCTCGATGATGGTGTGCATAGCAGTGTGTGTCTCATTATAACGCACCTTTGCCTCTATTCTGGGCCATCGGAAGGAGGTGAGGAGCCAGGGCCTCAGTGGGTATGCCGCATCACCTGTGGGGGTGAAGGGTGGCTGTTAGTACACTGGTCACATGTGCAGCATGTCCCCCTCCCTGCCCCATGCTGCGCAGCTGTGTGTGCTGAGTGTCCAGCACTGGCTGTGCCTGTCCCTTCCCTGCAATCCTACCCCCACCATCCACCTACTATTGCTGGGCCTGCTGCTGTTGTTTGCCCCAGGTCAAGAATGCCATTGGGGTCACATGTGCCACACCCAACTTTGTCCTGTCCAGTGTGCATTGCGGCAGTGGCCGTAGTCTGCATGTGCTGCCCTTGTCCCTGCCCCACATGCCCCCCAATGGCACTGCATCCCACAATCTGAGAATTGCATGTGTGCCACCCAATACCAGCTGGTGTCTGCCTGTGTCACCTTCCACCCCCCTGCTGTTCCACATCTGCTGCACCCTCTGTGCTTTGTGCATCATGCTATCTGCACACCTGTCCCCCCATCCTATCCTATGTCATAATGGCCAGTTGTGTGGCTGGTTGCCATGTCCCATGCACCTACTAGATAGCCACTTGGTATGTCCCCTGCCTCAAATCTGAGGCAGAAGGTGGACTGGTGCCATATGAAGGCATCATGTGTGCTCCCAGGGTGTGTGGTGCAAACATTGCTGATCCATTCTGTGGCATTGCACACCACCTGGTAGTTGACGGAGTGGTATCCCTTACGGTTAATGTATATTACTGCGTCATCGCCAGGTGGTGCGCGCAATGCCACATGGGTGCAGTCAATAGCCCCTATGATGCCTGGCATGCCTGCCACCCTGTGGAACTCCTGCATGGCTTCTGTCCACTCTGTCTGTGTGCTGGGGAAATGGATATATTCCAAAACATGTGGTAGCAGTGTGGTGAGGAATTGTATGAGGAGACGGGATGTGGAGGCCTGTGATATGCCAGTGGTGTCCCCAGAAGGCCACTGGAAGATTCCCATTGTGAGCAAGCACATTACTGTTGTCACCTTGGTCTCCACTGATATGGCATGACTATGTCCAGTGGGTGCCTGCATTTTCTCATGGCACAGCTCACAGAGCTGCCTCAGAATGACCTGACTCAGGTGGTATCAGCCTACTGTCTCCGTATCTGTCAGTTGCTCGAAGGACAGCCTGGCACGATACAGCCATGGAGCCGTCTGCCTACAGTGCCTTCCACCTCCCCATCTCCTCATCCTCATTAGTAGTCCAACCATGACAAATGGTGCTCCAGCCATGGTCTTGGTGTACTCTATCTCCCTCTCACTCTCACACTGTGCTGGTGCTGCTGTTCTGCCACTGACCTGCTGGTGGCTTGCACTCAAATCTGCTTCTTTTATACTTATCTTTTCATGGCACATTTGGTACCTGCACCGGGTTTATTCTGTAGTTGCATCTTCCTTTTGCACTGTGAATTGCTTTGCGCTGTATATGCATGTGTACGCCCCTCTACATGCTCCACATGTCATTATGTGTCTACAGCGCATCTTGCTCAGTGCGGCACATCCGCCCTGTCTGTAAATTGTTTTTTGGTGCATTTTTGTGTTGTGCCAGTGCATCTCATTTGTGCCTGGCACATCTCTTTTGTGAATCCTGCCCCTTTCACATAGAAAGATTATATTTCCTGTATTGCAACACTTTTCTGCTGTTTTTTCCCTCCAGGATATCAGACTTAGAACATTGTCAGACATTGCTGCAGCTTAATGACTCTGGACTGCTGATGTCTCTTATTTTTCTATAGGGACTGATGCATGCACAGGGGTTATGATTTTGTTTCACAAGGTACAACCTAAAGTGTTGTGTATTCTAAAGATCCTGCCCCAGACAGCATTCATGATAGATCGTATATTAGAGAATGTACCTTACTGTTTGCCTGTTTATGCTCCTCAAATGAAATTTGATATGGTTTCTCTTTTTCAATTATTTAACCCTTATTTATACACTTTCAAAATAGCTCTTTTGGGTGGGGACTTTAATTGTCTGCTATAGCTCCAGGATAGGGGGAGCAAAGACACTTAAATTGTTTTGTGATTCCATCTGTCTACATAAAATTTGCAGGGATGCTCAGTTGGTTGATGTATATTGTGCCTATTATTCTACAGGGGGGTTCACTTATTATAGAGCAAATTTAGCTACTAGGATTGATTATTTTTTTGTCTCTCACACTAGCTTTATTACTGATGCCATCACAGTCCTGATTGAAACTACTGATCACTTACTAATGAGTTGTGCAGTTACAGTAGCTCTGGAACACAAACTGGAGAAGCCTTGCTGGAGATTAAATAATAACAGTTCTTTCTGTCCTTAGGGATTATTATGGGCTTGTACCATGGTTCTGTGCTTCTACAAAGGCACACCATTTTGGTGGGAAGACACTAAAAAGGACATTGGGGGTCTTGCAAAATGTCATGCCAGTTCAGTGTACCTCATAATTATACAAATTATTTAGAATTAAGGTATCAATTATACAAACTGATTGCCCTTCAAGCACAAATGGACACTTCACTTCACACCCAGATACAAGCCCTTAAAATACGTATGAAAGACATGCAATATAATAGGATTAAAACTCTTTCCTTCGAGCAACAATATGGCACACAGGAAAAACATTTATCTGGGATATTTTTCATAGCTGTTCAGCCAGAATTCATATGTAGAGAGAACATTCCTTAGTGGATCAGGCACGTAACATTCAAACTTCCAAGCAGGGTATGTTATTGGTAGTTCAAGACATTTTGATGGCTACTGTGGGATCACTATTTCCCTTGGACCTTAATACTTCACAATTTTTGTGTTCCTTATGCTTGCCATGAGTGTTCGCCACCAATGATGCATTTTCTACACAACCCATTAGTACTGAAGAAGTTACTGTGGCAATTTCTACACTGCGGAAGAAGACTTCTCCCAGAACTGATGGTCTGGCGTTGGAGTTTTATCAGATTTTTCCTCACTTTTGACCCTGATTTTAGCTTTTCTTTTCAATAATTTTCTGTCAAAGTCATCTATTTTGGGATCCATAACTGATGCAGTACAGATATTTTTATTTAAAAAAGCTAACCAGGCTGATTTAAAGAATTGGAGACCGATTTGTCTCATTAAAACTGATATAAAGATTCTTGCTAAGATCTTTTGTAAATGATTGACTGCTGTTTTTTCAAATATTATCTACCCTTTATAGACATGCTCGATCCCGAGCTGAAAAATTCAGGACAACTTATTAGGGAAATAACTGAATATTGTACTAGGGAAGGTAAAGGCTTTTTCATGTTTATTTTTGATCACAGAAAGGCCTTCAATAAAGTTCCCCATGATTATATTTTTCTTGTATTGCACAAATATGGATTTTCACAGACATTCATTAGTTGGATTGAACTCTTGTTTCTCATATTACTGTTATCCCTAATGTCAATGGCTGGCTCAGTACTCAGATGCCATTGCTTCAAGTTATATGGCAAGGGTGTCCTCTTAGCTCTATTCTATATATTTTAACGTTGGAGCCTCTGTTATGTGCCATTAGCACTACACCTACTATTAGTGGTATTCGAAACCTGTTGTCCTTCATGGAAGTAAGAGTGTCAGCTTATGCTGATGATGTCTGTTTATTTATTAAAGAGGTTCATTCTGGGGAAGCTACTGTATCACTTGTTCCTGATATTGCTATAACTTTGGGGTCACAGATTAACATACATAAAAGCCTAGTGCTGCCCATTGGAGTCCATGAGACTATTCCTCCTGGCATTGATAATATAAGGGTGTATTTAGATCATGTTAAAGTTTAAGGCATTTACTATGGTCAGACTAATTTACTTGCATTTAATTGAGAGAAGGCAATTGACACTGGGGCGTCACAAGTTGCACAGTGGAAAAACTGGCAGTTGTCTAAAAAGAAGCATATTAGTGTAATTAAAGCATTTTTATTACCCACATTCCTTTATGTTAGTGCTGTCTTTCCTCTGCCTCAGGCACTTGAAATCCAGAGTCTCAGTCTTTTTTCAAATGGCATTGGGAAGCTGACTTAACCCTATTAAAAGAGATATTCTGTATCTGCTTCTAAATCAAAGCAGGTTGAATATGGTCCATCTGGTCATATTTGTTTTTCAGTTTATTTTTTTGAACAAATATTGTTCCTTGGGTTTCTGCACAACCCTCGTTGTGGATGGACCGGGTCACTGTATGGCTGGACCCTCTTCAATCTGAATGGCACAGACCAAAACCCATTTTTAGACTTACTGCATTTTTTCCTCCCTATTTGGACCCTTTTCTGAAGTTTATGAAAAGGCAGAAACTTTCTTGGAATATTATTTGTACTCAACTTCGGAAAGCCTTTTATAAATCCTTAGTTATAACTGATGTGGAAATTATGCTAGAGTCTCTCCATGGCATAGACAGCTAGCCTTGATCTATTTGACAATAGCATTCCAATGTATTAGTGGAATGTGGCTTGGCTGTGTTGCCATGGCAAACTGAATGTGAAAAATAACAATAAACACAAGAGCATCACAGAACAGTTTTGCCCTCGTAGTTGTTGCATGACTCAGTTTGAGACTATACAACATTTATATTTTGATTGTATCTATGTCCAGCAATGTTGAACCCTATTGGGTAGTTCTTGGTCCGATCCCTTTTGGACTACTATTTCATATGACACCCTGATGTACGGAGATTTGCACACTTTGTCTTCCAAATATGATCCTTCTGTGATACTGTTGATTATTTCTTGCGTCAAAGATTTGATTTGGCAAGTTTGGTGTAAATATGTCTTACAACAACTCTATTTGGAGCAATCTGTGTGGTTACATATGATTGAAACTGCTATGAGAAAACAATGTGCCTTAGAATATGTTACATTGTTTAAAGCTCTCTGGTGTAAAAGATGGAAATTTTGTCCCTTGTCAATTTTCCGACCCTACAGTGATTATGTTTCTGACATAGATTGCTTTTAATTTCTTCTAACTGTATGATTTCTGTATCATTATTCTTTGACTCATGTCAAAAAACATTTTCCCTGCTCTTTACAAAAGGCGCCTTGGGTTCTTTTACTTCCACCTAGACACCCACCAGGACAGCACCAGGATGGGCAAAACAGACCTCAGTTTAATGTCTCATCTAAAGGATGGCACACCCTGACAGTACAGCACCCCCAATACTGTACTCAGGTGCCAATGTTTAGGTATAAGCCCAATCCCATTTTAGGACTAGAACCCATGACCTTCTGGCCTAGAGGTGGATGTGCTACCAACTTAGCCATGCTAATAGATACCCTGTTCAAAATAATTGGGGTTAACATGGTGGGACCTTTAATTAAAAAGTATATCTGGGTATCAGTATGTATTGGTTATATTGGATTACGCCACTTGTTCCCCAGAGGCTATTCTCCTACATTCCACTACAACATGGTTAGTGACAAAATAATTGCTAAATATGTTTTCTGAAGTTGGGCTGCCAAAGGAGATCCTAACAGATCAAGGCACCAGATAGCTAAAAGTGTTTTCCCAAGTTGGACTGCTGAAAGAGATCCTAAATGATCAAGGCACCAGCTTTATGTGAAAACTTATGAGGGAGGTGTGTGCTTTACTGAAGGTCAAGTCTATCCAGACATCAGAGTATCATCCACAGACTGATAGCTTAGTGAAAGGCTTCAGTGAATTGTTAAAAGGTATGCTGTCTAAATTCGTGTCAACTGAAGTAAAAAAGTGGGATGAATTGTTACCAAATTTAATGTTTGCCATTTGGGAGGTGCCACAGTCATCCACTGGGTTCCTGCCCTTTGAAATGTTATACGTGTGACAACCTCAAGAGATGTTGGATCTTGTAAAAGAAATGTGGGAAGAAATAGTAGATAGTCCCCCTAACATGTTCCAATATGTGTTACAAGTGAGAGAAAGGTTGGACACAGCAGATTTGCTGAAGAAAATTTGATAAAAACCCAGCAAACCCAGGCAAGACACTATAACCAAAGGGCCATATTATTGGAGTTCAAGTCTGGCAACAGAGTACTTTTTCAGCTGCCTAGTTCTGAGAGTAAACTCCTAGCTAAATGGCAGGTACCATAAGAGGTCATTAAAAAGGTGGGGCTGGTTGATTACAAAGTCTTACAACCAGACAGAAAAAAATAAAACAGTTTTACCATGTTAATTTATTGAAACCCTGGAAAGTCAGGGAGGTATTACTCATTGACCCAGAAGATGTTAAAGGGGCCCTAAGTTCAGTGATGGATGAGGACATTGATGACAGAACCCTGGAATTAGCACCCAAACTTATAAAGGAATGGAGCACCATCACAGTGGACAGACAGCTCAACCAGATCCAAAGCCAAGAAGCCCAGAGGCTAGTACAGAATTTTGGGGATGTATTCTCCCCAAAACCAGGATGAATCATGTGATCCAGCATCACACAGACACAAAGATCCATCCACAACTGTACAGACTACTAGAAAGCATCTGAGAGACAATACGGGATGAAATCCAGTCTATGTTGGAGTTGGGAGTCATTGAGTAATCTCAGACTCTTGGAGGTGCTGCCTGTCTTGGCATGGGTGAGGATAGGAAGCTCTGCACCATGGGATTCAATCAATGGTTTAAAAACTGATGCGGGGCTCAGGGTTTTGGCATCACTGGGGACTGGGTGTCCACCTGGAGGGATACAGGCCTAGATAGGCACGATGGTCTGCATCTGTCCAGGAGGGGAACCAGGATCCTAGGTGATAGGTTTAAATGCTTCATTGGCAAGCATTTAAACTAGCCAAGGTGGGAGGCACTGAAAAGGAGCAAGAATATCTCAGTTCCCCCCCCACAAAACAGGGTAGTTAACAAGGTAAACACCAAAATAGAGAAGTTGATAGGGAGAAGGGCAGGGGTAAATGGAGAAAAAGGCAAAGGCAGTAAGGACAGGGATGGGGCTAAAAGGGGTAAGGCCATCAAAAAATGGATAGCAATGAATACCAATTCCCACAGTTTGGGTAACAAACTCCCTTAACTAGTGGTCTTGATGGAAGAGGGAAGCCTGGATATTGTGGCAGTCCAAGAAACATGGTACAAAGAGGACCATGACTGGGATGTCAACATACCAGAATACACAATCTACAGGAGGGATAGGGAGGGTAGAAGAGGAGGAGGGGTAGCTCTCTGTGTCAGGGAAGGGATCAAAGCAATGAAACTAAAGGGTAAACATGGAGAAGAGGAGGCACTGTGGGTCACCCTGGAGACAAGAAATGGCACCACAATCCGCACAGGGGTTGTATACAGACCCCCATCTCAGGGGGAGGAAATGGACAAGGAAATGATAGAAGGCATCCTTAGGATGGCAGAAAAAGGGTTGATATTGTTGATGGGGGACCTGAATATGCCATATGTTAACTGGAGCACCTTTGCTGCAGTCACATCCAAGAGCAGGGTCATTTTGATGCCCTACAGGGGGCATGCCTCAGACAGCTAGTGTTGGAACCCACTCATGAGGGAGCAATCTTAAAGCTGGTACTTTCAAATTGGGATGGAGAGACGGTCTCAGATTTAGAAGTGGGTAGCCATCTGGGAACAAGTGACCACCAAACAGTGTGGTTCACGATAAACACAGACGTAGAGTCAAGCCATATAAATGTGAGTGTGCTGGACTTTAGGAGGGCTGACTCTGGCAAAATGGGAGAGTGCCTCAGAAAAGTACTAGCAAATGGGCAAGAAGGAGGGATGGAGGAACACTGAGGAAACATCAAAACTGCCATCACAGAGGCAATAAACCTTTGTGTGAAACAAACAAAATGAAGGAAAAAAAATGCTATGGTTCTCAAAAGAGGTGGTGGAGAAGGTTAGGGAGAAAAAGATCACATTCAGGAAGTATAAGGAAACACAGAAGGAGCAGGACAGAGAACTGTACCAGTTAAAGCAGAAGGGAGTGGGGAAGGAAGTCAGAATATCAAAGGCCCAAACCGAGGAAAAGATAGCCAACTCGGTTAAGAATGGGATAAAACCTTTTATAGGTACAGTACATTAGGGAGCAAAGAAAGACCAAGGGAGGGCTAGTAAGGCTTTATAAAGGTGGGAGCAGGGCAGAAGCAGGAAACTACAGACCTGTTAGTTTAACCTCAGTGATAGGGAAAATGATAGAATCACTTCTGAACGAAAGAACTGTCGAGTACCTAGAGGCCAGAGGGGCACAGGACCCAAGGCAGCATGGATTCACAGTGGAAAGGTCATGTCAGACGAATCTAATAGATTTCTTTGACTGGGTGACCAAAGTAGTAGATCAGGGAGGGGCTGTGGACATGGTATACCTAGACTTTAGCAAGGCATTTGACACAGTCCCATACAAAAGATTAATGTACAAGTTAGCCAGCCTTGGAGTGGGTCCCAAGATGGTAGCCTGCGTAGAAAACTATCTGGAAAACAGGACACAGAGGGTAATAGTAAATGGATTCCACTCTGAAGAAAGAGGGGTTACTAGTGGGGTACTGCAAGGATCAGTTCTAGGACTAGTCCTCTTCAATGTCTTTATAAGTGACATTGCAGAGGAACTGGAAGGAAAAGTATGTCTCTTTGCAGACGACACAAAGATCTGCAACACAGTTGATACACAAGGTGGGGTGGAAAGGATGAGAAGGGACTTGGCAAGGCTGGAGGAATGGTCACATCTATGGCAGCTTAGATTCAATGCTAAGAAGTGCAAACTAATGCACCTGGGAAACAAAAACCCAGGGGAAGAGTACACAATGGGGGTGAGATACTAATAACAACAAAAATGGAAAGGGACCTGGGGTAGTCATATCAGATGACCTAAAGGTGGGCAAGCAATGTGAGAGGGCAGTAAGGATGGCTGGGGGGATACTGGGATGCATAGGGAGAGGCATCACCAGTAGAAAACAGGAAGTTGTTATCCCTCTGTACAGACAGCTGGTGAGACCCCATCTGGAGTACTGCATGCAGTTCTGGAGCCCCAATCTCTGCAAAGACATAGACAGAATGGAGGCAGTCCAGAGGAGGGCAACTAAAATGTTGCAGGGTCTGCACCAGAAGACATATGAAGAGAGACTTATGGAGCTTAATATGTATAGCCTCGAGGAAAGGAGGGAGAGGGGGGACATGATAGAAACTTTCAGGTACCTCAAGGGAATCCACAAAATCCAAGAGGGTAGCATCTTTCAGAAAAAGAGGTGTGCAAGAACAAGGGGGCACAATTTGAAGATAGAGGGGGGGATGGCTCAGAGGTAATGGGAGGAAGTATTTTTTCATGGAGAGGGTTGTGGATGCATGGAACGGCCTTCCTGAGGAGGTTGTGGAGTCAAAAACAGTGGTGGAATTCAAGAATGCATAGGACATTGTTAAGGCAATTCTAGGTGGTGGGGGTAGGAGGAGGTAGACTGTTAGTTAACTAGGATCTGTAACTTATCCATTAGGTAGGGAAATGAACAAACTGGGTAGGCCAAGTTGTCCTTATCTGCTGTCAAAGTCTATGTTTCTATTTAAGTGAATGGTCGAGCCCTATTATGTTAGTCCCCAAAACAGATGGGACCACCTACCTGGTTTTGTATTGACTTCTGCTAAGTTAATGCTACTTCCAAGTTCGACGCATACCCTAAGCCAAGGGTAGATGGACTTTTGGACCAAACTGGGAAAGGCTTGTTACATTAGTACCCTAGACCTGATGAAGTGGTATTGGCAAATTTCACTAACTCCTCTGTCCCATGAGAAAATGACATTTGACACCCTATTTGGCCTATATCAATTTACCATGCTCCCCTTCAGATTGCATGGAATCTCAGCCACATTTCAGAGAATGAGAGACCATATCTCTGTCCCCATGGGCTGTATGCAGCAGCGTATAGAGTTGATGTTGTCATATTTAGCCCTGATTGGGATAGCCACCTGCAGGATGTGGCTGTGGTACTTCAGTTGCTCAGGGAGGCAGGTCTCATGACCAATGCTGTGAAATGTGCCATAGAGCAGATAATAATTGAAATACTTGGGGTATATTGTTGGGTACAGCCATGTATGCCCAGTTATCAACAAAGTAAAGGCCCTAGCTGATTGCCCCATCCCAACTGCTAAGAAGCAGATTAGGTCCTGTCTTGGACTTATAGGGTATTACTGCTGTTTCATTCCAGAATTCTCAATTCTTGCTACCCCACCGTCTGACCTGATCAAAGGAAATGCTCTGAAAAAGAGCCATTGGTCACCTGAGTGGCAGATGGCATTTCAGGCCATCAAAAATGTGCTGTGTGAGGTATAAGTCATACGGAATCCAGATTTAAACCACCCCTTCATTTTGTACACAGATGCCTCTGAGGAGGGGCTGGGGGTAGTGTCATCAAAAGACTTTGAAGATGGGATTCCACCTATCCTATATCGCTCTTGAAAACATTTTCCATGGGAGCAGCTTTATGCCATGCTGTAAAAAGAGTGTCTGCCAGTAAAATGGTTGGTAGTCACCCAACGCTACTGCCTGTTGGGATGGAAGTTCACCCTCGTCACTGATCATTACCCCTTCAAGTGGTTACATGCTATGTAAGATACCAGTGCTCCTCTCACCAGATGGCATTTGGTGCTGCGGCCTTTCTTGTTTGATGTGTGCCACTGGGCAGATACCCAGTATGGCAATGCAGATTTTTTCTGTCAGGAGGGTGGGTCTCTGATGGCCCATACTGAGCATGCCACTAGCACACCATTGAGGGGGAGGTTATGCGAAGGAGTGTCTATCCATCATGCTTCTTTCACCCATAAACTGCTTCACAACCCTGCAACACAGAAAACACAGGTTTTGACAGGGGCTGTGGTGAGATTTGTACCGAACCCCTTTTATTTTAAAGCTGGCCCTTTAAGGTCTTACTGCACTGGATGTTCAACCTAATGGCTATCTCTCAGGGAAGGGGGAGGAGGAGAATTAGCAAGCAACACCTGAGCCCAATAAAGGAAAAAGGTGAACAAGCAGGAGGTTTCTGATTCTGTAGGATGCAAGTGGAGACAGCAAGAGACTGAACTGTTAAGTGGAATACAAGCTGATTGTTTCTTTTTCCTGTTAATGAAAGCAAAGTGGATTTCATTTCATTTTAAAGCGGTGTCCAGAGTTTTCTCTTTGAGAGTGTTCTTTAGAAGCGGCCAAGTTTGCTACCCTGTCACATGGAACAGGGAGCGGAGCAAATAGAAGAGGGAGATTGTTCCAGGGTTACAGTCTGTAGGAGAAGGAAACTTACTAGGTAGGGGTTTTGAAAAGGGTAGATTTTAAGAGACCAAAGTCAGAGTTCCTGAGTGAGTAGCTGGTGGGGGGCCGCAAAACAAGGATTTAAGTGGCAGAGAGAAACAAGTATTGGCCAACACCAACCATGTTTGCTTACCTGTATCTGCTGTGCAGTTGTTGTTCATAGATAATGCAGCAATTAAAATTAACAATTAATAACATGAGTTATAACAGCTTGTTACAATAAGGGCTTTTAGAAGCACGTCACTGTCAGATCCAGCGCAGTGCAGGCTGCAGGAGGCTCGAGAGTGACAAGCCTATGATCAGCTGGGCTGATCATGATGCTGCACTGCTGGTGATGGGTGAAAACTTCTCATAGTTGTAAATAGGTAGCCACACAAATCACAGAGTGTCGCTGCCTCCTTTCAATCTGCAAGATATTGCCCTGCAGCCAGCTGAGCACTGTCTTCAGTTGTTCCATAAATCCAACATTGTGAGGAAGAAACATTCTGGAGGTTGAGACAAGCAGAGAGAGAAATTAAGCATACATAGATGTTGGCTTTAGCTGCTATTTTCAGGGTCCAGATAAGCTTGCTGCATCTAATTAACAAAAAAAGGCACTCGGGGAGTTGCAGCCCATTTTAGTTACTCCACACTTTCTATCCCCTTTGAGCCATGCTAACCCACCAGTCTTGTCTTTTACCCTTGCTGTCGTTTTATTATGTTTGCTTGCACGCATGTGCAGGAAACATAGTGCCACCATACGAGTATTCGTAGGTGTGCCTCCCCCACTCCCAATGCCCTGTTCCCTTTTGCAGGTGCGACTGCACTGTGCCAATGAATGTCCGAGCCATCTATGACAAACGTTCAGATGCTGTGGCGTACAGTTCTGAAGAAAACACCAACAAAATCAGCAGTGGTAATGTGTAGGCAATTTACATACTGCATTTGGCAGTAGCAAATTGCCTACACGTACGTCAGCGTTGCATCCGAACTGTCATGGACAGTTTATCGTCCACCCCCCCGAACATTACGTAGCACACTGGGAGCCCACCCCAATGAGCTCATGTGCTCCCCTCCACACTCCGCACACTGTATGACCACACGGGTGCCCAATCCCCGCCGGCTCCACTGCCCCCCAAACAGACTTTCTAGGTGCCATGCTGGGAGCCCACCCCAGCATGGCAAAAGTCCTTATGGCTGACAGGGTGCCTAATCCCCATTGGCTCCACAGTACCCCCCCAAAAAAACACAGACTTCTAGGTGCCACGCTGGGAGCCCACCCAGCATGGCAAAAGTTGGTATGGCCGACGGGGGTGCCCAGTCCCCTATCGTCTCCACTGCCCCCCCAAATAACTTTCCAGCTGCCATGCTGGAAGCCCACCCCAGCATGGCAAAAGTCCCGTGAGGTCTTCCTAAATAAAAATTAAAAACAACAAAAAAAGGTCTCTCTTTGACTGTCTTGTCCTCCTCCTCCCCAACCTGCACCCGCCCTCGGCGCACCTTGCCTCCCCACCCCTCCGACTCCATACTTACCTCCAGAGCCCAGCGCGATGATCTTTGGTGGACCGGGAACACATCTGCAATCTTCAAAGCCGACCGCGAACTGAAGAAGTGCCGGTAAGCTGTATAATGGCATAAATATTTCAACTTTGGTGCATATCTCAGCCATTTTGGGGAGTTTTTTCACCAAATTTTCAACATGGGGTTCTTGAGAGCCCCACCTCATGAACTCAGTCACTGTCATTTTGTTATTTAGTCCCGAAAGGTGATTTTGCAGTCACTGAGCGGAACCACCTTTTGGAACCCAGTAACAGAACGACAGTGTCACAGTTCATGAGGTAGTCTCCCCAAAACCCTATGTTGAAAATTTGGTGAAAAAATACCCAAAAATGACTGTTTTAGTGTGCGTTGTGCAGTTCCTACGCAAGCTCATAACTTTGCCGATTTTTTTATATTTTCACTCCAGATTTTCAACATTGCCATTTTGCCATACCTCCTCATGAGCAGTACAACTGTCATTTTTCACATCTCACCCAAAATGTGTTTTCACTCATGTAGCACACAATGGCTCAGTCGGTGTGCGAAATCAATGTTTGGGTCAGATTAAGAAAATCACAGTGACACTGTTCATGAGTAGAGGTCTTAAAATGGCTATGTTGAAAATTTGGTGACAGAAGTCCATAAAATGACTGTGTTACGAGTGTGCACTGCGCAGTTTCCATGCACCCTCGTAAGTTCATGAATTTGTATTATTTTCAATCCAGATTTTCAACACTGGCATTTTTCCACACCTCCATATGAACAGTACAGCTGTCATTTTTCACACCCTGGCCAAAATGTGTTTTCGCACTTCTGGCGCAGAAAGGTGTGGTCGCTGTGGGAAATCAGTGTTCGGGACAGATTAAGAAAATCACAGTGACACTGTTCATGAGCGGAGGTCCCAAAATGCCTGTGTTGACGATCTGCTGTAAAAAATCCCCAGACTAATTACATTACGGGTGTGTGTTGCGCAGTTTCTGTGCATGCTGTGACTTCAGTTTTTTTATATTTTCCCTCCAGATTTTCAACATTGCCATTTTTTACACCTCCCCATGATATGACTTGTCTCCTCTAAATTGTGTTGTACTGCACGTTTATGTATGTAATCATCTTTATTACTGTATCCTGTATAACCCCTTCCCCCAGAGCGCATCTGGAATCAAGTGGTACACTGCTCAGTATGCCTTCCTGGTGAAATTCTTAAATAAATAAATAAACAGTACAGCTGTCATTTTTCTCATCCTGTTCAAATGGTGTAGTTGCTGTGCAAAATCAGCTTTCAGCTAACAAACTGATATTGCACTGTTCATTAGGTGGGGGTCACAAAAAACCCATGTTGAAATTTGGAGTGAAAATACCAACGAACGCCTGGGGCGTTAGGGTTTCTGACTATAATGCCCCACCCTATAGAGACTGACAGGCATCAGGGATGTGACTTGGGATTGTCACCTGTAATGCTCATTCCATTCCATCCCCACCCACACCATGCAGCCAGTGACAGGCATCGAGGTGTGTCTTGGACTCTTTGGCCCCAAAGTTCACCCCATTCTCCTAAACTGCACCCATCTCACTGTATTTTCTTATGGAATGGGGTGAGCATAAGGCCCAAAGACCCCAAGGCACACCGTGACACTTGTCGGTGTCTGCAGGGTAGGGTGTGGTGAAATGGCGTGGCCGTTATGCCTGATGCCCCAAAGGCACACCCCAATGCCTGTCAGTCTCTGCAGGGTGGTGGTGGGGTTGGCTTCAGTTCAGTACTTCACTGCCATTCCTATTATGCATCTCTCTAACTCCTACACTACCAATGCCAATGCCAGCAAGCAAACATTCGGCATTGACGAATGCTTGTTCCTCCACGTGACAGTAACCACCAAATTAAACTCTTACCTCTTGCTAGACCTAATCACTCCACAGATGATGCAAAATGGGGTGATCCTCCAGAAGGTACCAGAACTACCAAAGATTAAGGCCTCACACAATACGAGAGCACCCCCTTATACTGATCTAATTTAGGAAAATAGCTTTGGGGCCTGGATGGTGAGGGGAACTTGGCTCTGTTGCTCTCCTGACCCCAGATGTCATTGTTTTGGGGCTCTCATGAACAGTGGTAAATTCCTGGTGTTATGGTTATATGCTGTGACTCACATTTCTCTCAGTGCTGCTGCTACCTATGTGCATTCTTTGTGGCTGGGCCTTCAGGCCTAATAATTGTATAAGGCCCCGTTCGCACTACAGCACGGTTGGGCAAAACGTTTTTAAAAGTGGATTAACACTTACCATGCTCTAGCGTTCGTACTGCAACCCCTTTCCTGTGATCCACATTAGGCAATGCATTTTACAGGGTTCACACTGCGGCAGAGATCCGTGCCAACTGTAAACTGAATTCAGCAGCATAGAAAAGCTGCTTACCGTGATGCTTTGCGCTCTTGCTTGAAGTGCATTAAAAGGAAACAAGCTGAGTGCGTTACGCACTCTAAATCGTCGCTTTACTTTGAAAATGGATTTCTGGAAGCATGCTCAAGCCCAGGTCTCATCAGGGTTTGAGCACGCTTCCAAAATTCCGATCTAAAAGTGGGTTATGTGCGAACGCGATCTGGGCCAGCACACTTTTGAAACGGTTCAAGCGCTGAGAACTGTTTCAAATGCCCTAGTGCGAACGGGGCCTAAAGCTGCAGGGTGATGGGATGAGCTGTGTTCTGGACATGAGTGTGTGTGATCAGCTGACCTAACCACAGTACCACTCATGGGCTAAAAGGTAATGAAGAGAGTGAGAGACATCATGGAGTATTCTGAGGACCTCACAGTCCTGTGCCATAATAGATCTAAAGACTAAAAGGTAACAGAGAAAGACATCTGCATGCCGAGGCCTCAATTGCCATGTGGCCACATGGGTGTTGGTAGGCATACTCATTGTACTCTGCTGAGTACAGTAAAATCCAGAAAATCCAGAGTTAACATGAGCCTCAGGCCAGGGCAACAAACACAAACAGAGCCTGATGCACCTGAAGTGATTTTCCCCTCCTTGGATGCTTTAGTGCGAGTTTGTGAACGATCTTTGAAAGATGTTTGGATGCTTTATTGTGAGTTTGTGAATGATCTTTGGAGTTTGAAAAAAAGAAATGTGGTAGCTGTGTTAGTTCAGTCAACAATGTAGAAGAAAAAAAACAACAAATATGTTGCAGATGATACCTTTTATTGGACTAACAAAATTATTTCTGAGACTAGCTTTCGAGAGATAATACTCTCTTCTTCAAGTCAAGTCCCTGACCTGAAGAAGAATATTTTCTCTCGAAAGCTAGTCTCAGAAATTATTTTTTTAGTCCAATAAAAGGTATCACCTGCAACATATTTTTTTTTTTATTCTGAATTATCTTTGGAAGATGTATGAGTGCTAAACTTAGAGGCCATGATTGTATGAGGGACCGATCAAGTATGTATGCATAAGTACTGGTGTGAATGGACTTCTGTGAGGCTGGCTATCTTGGCATGATACAGAGGCTTATCATAAAGAATCCTAAACATTGTAACTAAAAGCTAACCAACTTCAGTCTGATTGTAGTGTGTGTGTGTGTGTTAAGGTAAAATATGTCCTAAATCTATTAGGATCATTGGCTTACTACGTATTGTTGACTGAAATGATGTGGGGCAATGTTTGGTGTGGCGGGGCAGTACATCTTTTGGTTTGTGTCTATGGATGGGTCAGCTCTCAAGTAGACATTTAAAATTCCTGGCTACACCCCTGTGTGGTACACTGGCATAACACAACTAAACCCTGCGAGCTATGTAAAGAAGCTAACAACGTGCCAGTAGTTTTGTGTGTAGATCATTTTTGCAACTCAAAGCTTCTATGTGTGGATAGATGCAGACTGACTTGTTTTAGATAATGCCTGTTAAAATAACCAAAAACACTGCAGTGGTGTGTGTATGTGTGTGTGATTAACCCTGTATACACAGTGGCAACAATTAAAAATATTCACCGCTCCTCACTCGCTGCACTGTCTGCAGATGCGGGGTTTTTTTGTGTCTACATAGCTCCATCCCTTGCTGCGCCACAAGCTGAGCCATGGGGTGGCTGTTCCTTCAGTAGGGGGTGTGTTTTCAGATTGTAGAAAAAAAGGACTGCAGCAGATCGAGTGCATTATTGCATTTACAGTACTGGAAAATGCACTCGATCCGAAACGTGTACCCTCTCCTGCACTGATCCAAAAACTGGATCTGAAGGCATCCTGAGTGCATCCAAAGTGCAGACCAGGGGAAAACAGAATCCCCATGGGAACATGAGCAGGGGAAATGGAACTATAGGGAAAGGGTGGAAGGTAGTCCTGCTAAATGCCAGGAGCTTGGGCAATAAAATGCCTGAGCTCCAGGCGATGCTAACTGAGGGAGCAGTGGATGTGGCAGCGGTCACTGAGACTTGGGCCACTGCAAGACATGACTGGGACCTGAACCTGGAGGATACACTATGTTCAGGAAGGACAGGGGAGGGAAGGGAGGAGGGTAGCAATGATAGTTAAAACTGCATTGGCATAAGCGGAGTAGAGGAGGCGGAGGAAACCGTGGAGGTGATTTGGGTCACCTTGATAACAGGGGGCAAGAGAGTAAAAATAGGAGTGGTGTATAGACCCCTGCCTGGCGGAGGAGCTGGAGGACAGTCTGGTGGCAGATGTTAGGAGACACTGCAGACTGGGCAGAGGAGCAGTGGTGGTGTTGGGGGACTTAAACATGCCAGGAACAGACTGGGAGACTATGACATCCTCTGTGACCAGGAACAGAGGTTGTTGGATGTCTTTCAAGATGCGCTCCTAACTCAGCAGGTGAGGGAACCGACCAGGGAGGCACGGGTACTGGATGTGGTCCTGGCAGACAGTGACCAGATTGCGGGCCTGGAGGTAAGGGACCCATTGGCGGGGAGTGACCATGCCACAGTCTGGTTCTGCCTGGACCTAGGAGGGGTAGAAGGCTGCACAAAGACGGAAGTAACCGACTTCAGGGGTGCGAATTTTAAGGAAATGGGAAGGATCCTTAAGGAGCATTTGGATGGGATTGGGTCAGACATGGACGCTGATAGTAGGTGGGAAATCATCAGGAGAGGGGTGCAGGATGCTACCAGCACCTGTGCAAGAGTAAGAGGAAAATGCGGTAGGGCCAAAAACCCTGTTGGTGGACCAGGGAGGTCCAGGAGGTGGTGCGGGGAAAGAAAGCAGCCTATAAGCAATTCAAGTGCTCAAGGAGTGAAAGGGATCGAGGGGAGTACGAGCTGATGGCTAGAAGGGCCACTAGAGTGGTGAGGGCGGCTAAGGCAAGGAAGGAGCAGAACCTGGCCAGGGAAATTAGGAGAGGGAACAAGGGGTTCTTTAGAACACTGGGGAGAAACGAAGGGTGAAGGGCAGATTGCAGGATTAAATCAGGGGAGAGATGGGCACAAGACCCAGGGAGCAGGCTGAGGTACTAAATGAGTACTCACCTCAGTTTTCACCAGGGAAAATGGGGTGCTGCATCATACATGGAGGAGACAGAGATACTGAGGAGGGGGACCCTTACCGACGGCAGGTCTGGGGAGAGGGGAGGCATCACTGGCAGGTGGGGGAGGCAAGCAGAGAGAAGGGCACTGAAGTGGAAATCACAGCAGAGAGAGTGAGGAAGCCCTCAGCCCCTTAAGACGGAGAAAGCACCGGGCTGGATAAATTACATCCCAGAGTGCTGAAGGAACTTGCAGATGTCCTGGCAAAACCCTGGCAGAGCTTTTCACCATCTCTGAGGACAGGGTGGGTGCCCCAAGACTGGAAGGTAGGCATATAGTGCCTTTCCACAAAGGGGGATCAAGGGAGGTGGCAGGGAACTACAGGCCTGTCAGCCTGACCTCGGTGGTGGGCAAGGTGATGGAGGGCATTGTCAAGGAGAGGCTGGGGGGGACCTGGATAAGTCAGGGTGCCTGGACAATAGACAACATGGATTCATCCTGGGGAAATCATGTCAGACAAACCTGGTGGAGTTCTATGACTGGGTGACAAGTGCCTTGGACCTGGGTAGACCTGTGGATGTCCTCTTTCTAGACTCCAGCAAGGCATTTGACTCTGTTCCTCATGTGGACCTGTTGGATAAGCTGGGAGAAATGGGGGTGGGGAACCAGATGATCAGATGGATAGGCAATTAGCTCCAGGACAGGACCCAGAGGGTCGTAGTTGGTGGGATAGTCTCATCCCCAAGGAGGGTCATTAGTGGGGTCCCACAGGGATCAGTCCTTGGGCCCCTTCTGTTCAACGCCACGATCTGACATAAGGACAGGAATCAGGAGTGAGATGAGTCTCTTTGTGGATGACTCAAACTGGGGTGGTGGATGGGGAGGAGGGGAGGGTGGCCCTACAGGGGGACCTGGAGGCTCTGGAAAGATGGTCTAGAAAGTGGAAGCTGAGGTTCAATGCAGGGAAATGCAAGGTACTCCACCTGGGGGCCAGAAACCTAGGTCAAGTGTACACCCTGGGGGAATGCTACAAGTCTCGGTGGCTGAGAGGGACCTGGGGGTGGTGGTGGATGTCAAGATGAACAACTCTGAGACTTGTAGGAGGGCAGCAGCCAAGGCCAACAGGATGCTGGGATGCATCGCTAGGGGGATCACCTCCAGAAGGAGGGAAGTGATACTCCCTCTGTATAATTGCTTGGTGAGGCCGCACCTTGAGAACTGCGTGCAGTTTTGGAGGCCACACTTAAAGCGGGACATTAACCTCCTGGAGAGGGTCCAGAGGAAGGCAACCAAAATGATTTGGGGCTTGGGGGACAGGACCTATGAGGAGAGGCTCGAAGAGCTAAATATGCACACATTGGAAGAGAGAAGGGACCGGGGGGACATGATAGAGGTCTTTAGGTACATGAAGAGGGTAAATAGGGGAGGAACAGTTGGGGTGCTTCGAAGGAAGGAGGAAGGAGCCACTAGAGGGCATGGCTGGAAGCTGGAGGGGGGAAGATTCAGGGGAGAAAGGAGGAGGTGCTACTTCACTGAGAGGGTGGTGAGCCATGGAATGCACCGCCTAGGGGCTGGTGGAGGCAGAGACAGTGGAGGGTTCAAGAGGGGGTGGGACAGGTACAGGGGAAGGGTTCTGGAAGCAAAATCCAATGCAGCAAGAATATCCAGAACTGGGAAGGGAGAAGCCAGAGAAGGCGAGGGGGACAGCAAGGTCAGCACCCAGGTTGGGGACTGACCAAACGAGCAGACGAGAAAGACCATTAGGCCTATTCTGCTGGCATTTTAGTATGTTAGTATGTTAGTACTCTGGTGAGTGTCCACATGGTGCCATTTGCAGCACATCAACTGCTGTGCATGGGTTAATGAACTGCAAATGGGGTAGTGTAAACAGAGCATGTGTGTAAAAATAATTGAGTATATCAACGGACAAGTCAGTGAAACAAATGCTGTACATATTTACCCATGTGTTAGGGAATTTTTACTCAGGTGTCATGATGAGCACAGGCTGCTTAAACTGGAACAGTCAGCACTAAGAGCCCCACAGCTAAGTGTAGGGCTGGTCCCAGTTAGTACTTTGTGTGCAACATTTTTTTTTACTTGCTGTTTACTACAATATAGTAGAATGTATCAGTCTGATTTAATTGCCTTCCAAGCTGACATTTGCTGTAAATTCTATAATCCTCTGCAACTGGCATCAGAGCAGAGCTGCTGCAATGGGAGATTAAATAACCTGCAGTGCATGTTTGAGTTTTTATAAGCTCCAGTCTTTTGTTTGCTGGCCCTGCTGTCCTCCTGTAGCTAGGTACAGTCACAGAGGACTGTACTTGGCCCTGTGAGAACAACAGGACTGGCAGACATCTGATCTGTGCTTATAAAATATCGAACATGCAGTGCAAACTACTGAATCTAACACTGCTTCAGCCATGCTCTGATGTTAGCTACAAGGAATTCTGGGATTTCTGGTTACAGCAAATGTTGGCTTGGAAGGCAATTAGCCTTCTACAGTCTTTCCTACAGCAGTAAACAGTAAGGAAAAAAAAAATGTTTTTGCACACAAGTCGCAAATTAGAACTACAGTTCCACACTTGGGTGTTGGGCTGCATTACTAACTGCTCCCATTTACAAATGATTGTGTATAGTGGACTGGTGGTTCAGGTCATAACGCGATCATCTGCTGGAAAGTGAAGTGAATTGGTGACTGTCAGACTATCAAACATCATACTACATTGGTTTTATTATTTCCAACGACGTCATACTACCATGACTTTATTTCCCACACTGTCACTCTGCCCCTTTGGAACAGTGAGATCTCAAAGACGGCGGGACTATAATGATTAGCTTGTTTGTTGTGCCACAGCCTCCCACTTGTGTACACAATTGTACAGCAGCGTACACACTTGGGGGCCCACCTGGAAATTTCTGAGTATCCTGGCTGGCCGGACTGACCCAGATAATCTTTGATGACTGTTGAAGGCTAGGAACATTGTGCAGCATTTGTTAACTACCTGGACAAAAGAGAACTGCCCCTTTTGCACAGAAGTCCTCTCTGCCCTGTGGTAAGTATCAGAATGAATGAATGAATGACTGAATGAATGAATGAATGAATGATGAATGAATGATGTCCTTTTCTATAGTAACACCTTATTAGCTGAGGCTAGTCAAATATGTCATTCATTCATTATCATTTATTTATTATATTTATCACAGAACAGGGAGGACATCTCTGTAATGCTGGACAGTTTTGTATTTTATGGGTACAAAGCCTGATAAAAAGGGATTTTTGGCGGATGCCCGGGGAAAGAGGGAGGTGGGTGGGTGGTTAGGTGTGGGGAATTAAATTTAGGGTTTGGGATGGGTTGGCATCACAGTTTAAGAAACAACAACATTATGCATCAACCTCTTCATTTCCTAATCATGACAATTTCACTATAATAATTGGCATTATTAATTTGTTACTTTTACCCTCTACGCTATCTGTACCCAAGAACTACATAGCAAATACAAGAAAGCAAACATTCAGCATTGACAAGTACTGGTTTTAAATGTAGTTTTTTATGCTCCTTTGCAGACTAACCCCTATTACCTCTGGCTCACCCAGCCTCATTACTCACCTTCTCTGAGGTTTACCTGGCTCCTTGGATTCCCCCATGGATTTCCACATATGGTGGGGCTGGAGGGGGAGGACAGTCCCTCTCAGAGCACAGTCCAGATACGGAGCCCTGCTCAGTCAGTGGTGTGGGGCCTGTGTGAGCCAGGGAGTCAACTAGCCAGTCAGGTTTTCCTCCAGCGTTATCTCCCCAGGGCTGCTAGCATGCAATGATGCACCATGCATATGTACGTGCATGCCTCTGTATTCATGTGCATATCGGCATCCAGGGTGGCCCTCCCACTACCTCGGTGATCCCACCGCACTTTTACCTGGCTTCCTCCAGGTGACCACCTAGAAACAGAATGCTAGAACCCCTCTTCCCTGAAGAGGAAAGGTATCATTTGCATGTTCAATGCTCCCTCACTACAGTCAACCACTCAAAAACCTGAACCTGCTCCTGGACCCTGCTCATAGGCAAGGCAGGTGACAGCATTTCCAGGGAGCCATACAGCAGCCTGAAAATCATCAGTTTCAGGTAAATTTCAACTCATATTTCATATATCTTCTGTATTCGGCATTCCCCTTTTTCATTTTTTGCATTAACATGAAAACAGGATGATGAACCCCTAGACTTTATTTGTCTTAACTGCTTGTCTAACTCTGACATCACAGTCCTGTGTTTGTGACCTCACAATCTGTTGTTGTGGAAACATTTGTGATGTCATAAGCAGAGCATTATGATGTCAAGAGTAACCAAGCAGCCAGAGAAGATGACATCTAATGGACACAGATATGGTTTTCATGTTAATATGCAGAGTTAAAATGAAAAGGACAGCGACATATTTTGAATATGTGGAAACATAAATCTATGTGGATGATGAAGGAGGTACTCAGCATAACAACGTAAAAAAAGGCATACAAAAGGAGTAAGATGCTAAACGCTAATGAAAGCAAACAGATTGACAGGGGCAACCATCGAAAGTGCAAGCAAAAAATTAATGGGTGCTATATGAATGGCAGATTAACAGATAGCACTTAAAGACAAATCCAAAAATTCATTTTTTCTTTCAGGTATATAATGGGGAAGTTTAAAACACTGGTGCCATATTGGACCTAGTCTTGATGAATCAGTACAACATAGAATGGTAAGAGCGGAGGATCCCTTGGGTGAAGTGACCACAACACAGTTCAGCAAAGCCATGAAAGCACCATGGCAGAGGTCCCAGACACTAATTCTGGACATTAGAAGGGTTGACTTTGGGAAGACGAAGGAAGGGCTTATTGAAAGACTCAAGGGGTCTGGGCAATTAGAAGGGGTGGAGAATAAATGGGAAGCAATCAAACAAAGGACCCAAGAGGTATCAAAGGTACACCTAAGGCAGGCTGGGAAGGAGAAGAGGCACAAGAAATGTATTCGGTTTTAAGGGAGGGAGGGGAGGGGAGGTGTCTGGGCCAAGAAATTGGCCTTCAGAAAGTATAAGACATAGTCAAAGGTAAATTCGAGCCTCTACCTTAATAAACTGGAAGAAGTCCGAAATGCAGAACGGAGAGCTACAGTGTAGGCTGAACTCAGAAAAGTAGAAGGGGTGAAGAAAAATGACAAGACCTTTTTCAGCGTGTTAGAGAGAAGAGGAAGAACATGGGGGGGGGGTTGAAAGGGGTGGTAGACAAGTGCCAGGTGCTGGATGCCCTGTATCTTGACTTCAGGAAGACCTTTGATTTAATGCCTCATAGACATTTTGTGAAGAGGTTGGGGGACATGGGGAAGGAGGAGATGTAACAAAGCAGGTAGAAAACTGATTGGGGAGAGCCCAAAGAGCATTGCTGAATGGTAAGCACTTTAGGGTTAGAAGGGTGACCAGTGGGTGCCCCAGGGATCAATTTTGGGTCATCTGCTCTTCAATTTCTTTATATGTGACATTGAACATGGGGTCCAGGGCAAAATGTGTCTCTGCTGATTATGTGAAGATATCTGGTAGAGAGGATAGTGAGCAGGGGTGTTAAGGAAATGTAAGTGGACCCAGAAGAACCAGAAAAGTGAACAACAATCTGGCAACTTAAAAAGTTAACAAAAAGAGGACCGTCTCACCTGCAGAATGTAGATCATGTTAGTAATGCTGAATGATGTCTGATTTTTAGGAATTTCTACTACTCCAGGGCATAGTTATTTGGATTGTGCACAGCTGTATATTAAACACACATTTGTATACCGTAGCTGTTTGGACTGAAGTGCTGGAGGTCAAGTGACCTACTCATGGTCACACAGACAGAGAACACATCTAGGGGAAACAAAATGGATCCCATTGGCCACACCATATAGCAGCAGGCCCAACTACACCACCGTGAGCTGCTAGGAGTCCAGCATCAGCTACAATCAGATCAAGTGTAGCTCCACCACCAGTGGCCACTGGCAGACCTGCGCTGCCTGCAGCCAGGCCAGCAGCCCTCACATGCCAATCAGCACTACTTATAGCCATACCAGCCCAACCTGCATGCTCCTAAGATGCACCCACTGACAGACCAGCAGGCATTGCAACTATACAATGTACAGCAAGGTCCTGACTCAACAGCAACTGCATTGTCTGTGAACCTTCCCTCTGCGTCACACTCTTAGTACTTTTTTATGTGTCCCTAAGTTATACCTCATTCTGCCTTACATTTGTCCCTCTAGTATGTCATTCTGCTTTAGATCATGCATGTTAACATCTGTTTATGTGTAGATTGCTTCTGTATTGTTGCAATATATCCATCACTTTCTTTTCATTTTAACAAACAAAAAATTAATTAAAAAGGATATTGCTTTTCAACTGTCAAAGTTCCATTAGATTTACAGTCTTTCTGCTCTTCCTCTTTACTGCATTAGGATTTGTTGTCCATCCCTGCTGTAACACTATGTCCCCATGCAGAGTTATACCACCCTGCGCAGCAGGAGATATTCACTGACTAAGGGGTTTCTTAACTCTAATTTTCCTCTTTTTTTTTTTTTTTTATGTAGATCATTAAATCTCCTAGCAAAATAAGATGTTGTTCTTGTAACAAGGTCAACAGATGTGCATAAACAATAAGGTAGTTACAAATTTAGCATTTCAGTAGCGAAAGCCTTTTTTTAATTACTGTATAAAATAGCTTAGTCAGCTTGAGCAGCATTGGAATAAGTCCCATGCATGTGTTCAAAGACAAAGAGAGATAGCAGCTCGCCAGAACTAGTTTGTTTTGTAAACATCCTGAAAAATCAAGTCTGTACAGCAATAATAGAGTAATGGCTGGAGGTTACAAGGTAATGACCATAACTCTGACTGTATAAACTCCAAGGCCACAGGCTGAGCTGTTTATGACATCCATGATACGAGACGATTTTAACCATCACCACTATAGCTATTATACTGAAAAGGAAATTGTAAACAGAAAATAAATCACTAGAAGAACATTTTAGAGAGGTTAAGATGAGCTTTTTGCAATCATTTGCACTGAATAGGTTATGGACAGAATGTTGATTGTGAAGAGCAGTTTGTGAGGCTTAGCCAGTTAGGTTGGAAGGATTAGCATACAACTACATTACTGAGTCTACTGTCCAGTTATAAAAGAATAATAGGACAGTAGCTCTGTGCTCTAATTGGCTGCTGCTGGGTGAACTTTGTCCTTATATAAGGGAACATTGTTTAACCAGGAGTACCACACTAAGTGAAGCTTGTTTCCAGTTGTGACCTGGGAGCACAAGGAAGTTAAGTGACTTGCTCAGGATCACACTCTATGCACCTAGGCGGCTGTGGGATTCAAACCCAGGTCTCCAGATCTGCTGCTCAGAGCCTTAACCCACTGCACTATACTGCCTCCAAATAATGAGATAGTGTAAGCAGTTATTGTACATGGATGAAAGAATATCATGAAAATATATGGACTGATAAAAAATAAAAATCATTTAATACAATGATAAAATAATAGAGCACTTGCTTTAGGCCAAGGTTCTCACGTCCACTGAGCATGGGTTTATGAGGAGCTGACTGTGCCAACCAACCTGATCACCTTCTTTGAGGGATGGACAGGGCGGTGGACAGGGGTGGATCTGTAGACATAGTTCATTTGGACTCCTGTCCATCTTTTTTATTGGGGACAGTTGCAGGAAAACAGGACTGTTGGATTTCTGATTCCATCTAATCCTCCTGCCTTTCCTTTTGCCGAAGTCATGATGTGTTGCTGTCGGACTGTCTGTGGTCTCAAAAACAAAAGATTGTGGTCAGTGGAGGGAAAAGCAGGAGAATCAGATAAAGTCTCAGATGCTCAGATCCCTTATTCATGCAAATTGTATTCAGTAATAATGAATGAAGTAAGAGAAATACAGAAAATTAATTACACAAATGATCTATTGTGCCAGAATATTAATACTTTCAAATGTTTCTGTCCATCAAAAACCTACACATGGCATGGCTGTTCAGGGAAGGTGGGGGGGGGGCTTGCTTAGAGATAAACTGCTGAAGCAGGAAGTTTTCAGGCACACATCGAGGAAGCGAGTGGTACTGCTGCCACAGACACTAAAAGAGCTGTTATATCACTAAAACCAGTTGGAGGGAAGAACTACAGGTTAAGTTCTTACCTGAGTTCAGTGCCTTCTTGTTGATCAAACATGGCAACTTCGGTACCTCTGGGGGCCGGGAGACAGAGGAGTCAGGGGTGGGCTTTAAAATCCAGTCACTCAAGCATGTCCCATCACACTCATGTCCCAAAGTGTGAGTGGACCAGAGCAAGAGTGGAACATGATTGGCATCTTAGACAATGGCAGGAATCTACAGGTGACAGCAGGCCCACAAGGAACTCTGCCAATCCACTTAGGTAAGGCAAGGTACCTGTTGCTGCCTCGTTGGTGAGTACAGAAGAAGGTAGCGGAAAACAGCATAGAAACATAGAATCTGATGGCAGATAGGGACCGCTTGGCCCACCTAGTTTGCCCATTTCCCTACCTAATGGATAAGCTGAAGATCCTAGTTAACCAACAGCCGACTTTATGTCTACCCTAGCAGGGAGGAAACAGTTCATACAAAGAGTGGCTACCTGTTCTGTGGGAAGGGAGGAAACACCTTATCTAGGGTAAGTATATAAAGGGGTAGACATAAGGTCAGAAAGGCCAGCTGGGCTGTGGTAGGCTCTGGGAGTATGGGGATGGTGGGGTAGGGGAACATTCCTCAGCTTGTGCCATTACAAAACTCATTCACTGCTCTGGTGGACATGACTGCTGGGAGGAGGCACCCATGGTAGTGGCCAGGGAGGATGTTGGGATCTCCATGGGGGAGGCCCCCAGAAGTGAGGTAGAGGGCCTCAGCAGAGGAGGAAGCAATTTCTGGTGTGGGACTCAATCATTAGGGGGTTAGATTTGGGAACAGAAAAGGAGGGAAAGAAAAGGTGAGCTGCCAGCCTGTTGCCTTGGCTCAGGGAGAGATGGAATGCAGATCCTAAGGATTGCTAGGGTGGTGGGGCAGCAGGAGGGAGAGCTGATGTGATTGTCCACCTGGGGACTTATGACCTGGCTAGGAATGGGGCTGGGGTTGTTCAGGGAGATTTTCGGGAACTGGGAAGAGGACTTAGGCAGGTAGCATACTCAGTGGCTTTTGCTGAGGTGCTGCCTGTCTACAACCGGGGGTAGGATAGGGCTCTCCACACCAGGAGCTTCAACTCATGGTTGAAGAATGGTGTAGGGGGGTTCAGCTACACTAGGGACTGGGGACCACCCTGGAGGGATAAGGGCCTATACAGGAGTGATGGCCTGCATCTGTCTGGGAAGGGAACTGTAGTCCTCAGTGGATGGTTTAAATGTTACTTTGATGAACATTTAAACTAGCTGAGGGTTGAGGTGGAAGAAATCAGGGAGACATAAACTGCCCCCCCTCCCCACAGACTGAAGCAGAGAGATGGGAAGACTAGAGGGGAGGTAAATCCCCTAGGGTGTAAAAGAAAGAAAAAAGCAGAGTAGTAGAAATGACAGCGGATGGGAAAATGAGTCGTAAAAGAGAGATGAAAAGCTTGCATGGCAAACAGGAGTTTATTTCATTTCTGTTGACCAAGAAAGGAGTACTAAGTAATTCTGCCTACTTTCAGCCTCATCTGGGGGAGATACAGATGCAAACTAACATACTGAACCAGATTAAAGGGGGTTAGTAGGCAGAGTGATAACAAAATGTGAAAGGCCATGTGTGCAAATGCAAGAAGTCTAGGAATAAAAATGTTGGACCTAGAGGACATCATGGAGGAGGCAGACCTGGAAATGATGGCATTACTGAGTTGTGGTGCATCTAAAACCATGACTGGGACCATACTGGGCTATACTTAGTTCTGGAAAGATAGGGTGGGAAGGGAGGAGGTATGGAACTGAATATAAGGGAGGGTATCAAAGTGATAGAGGCTCAGGGAATCCAGTGGAGGATGGAGTGGTTGGAGGTGCTGTGGGTCACCCTGGAGATGGGAAATGGAGCCACTATTCACACTAGTGTGATCTACAGACCTACAACACAGGGGGAGAAACTAGACAAGGCACTGGTGGAAGCCATTAGCACAATGTCAGAGGAAGGGGAGGTGCTGTTGGTGGGGGACTTCAATTTGCCAGATGTAGATTGGAGCCTCACAGCTGTATCTTCAGTTAGAAGCAGGGATATCCTGGACTCCCTGTAGGGTGCAGTTCTCAGGTGACTAGTCAGGGAGCCCACTCATGATGGGGCAGTACTGGACCTAGTGCTCACTAACAGGGACAGTATTTTAGATGTCAAGGTGGGAGGCCACTGGGGACCAGTGATCACCATATGGTGTGGTTTTACATAAGGACAGTGGTGGAAGCAAGTCACACAAGGATAGAGATGTAGCAAAGTAAAATTTCACCCACGAAGTGGATGCAAAATGGCGACTTCATGTTAGTTTTCCGCTATGCGAAGTGCCCATTTGAAACCCTCACTCCACCACTTCGCATTGTAATTATGACTTCACGTTGTGCACTCCACCTTATTCCGCTTTAAGGTGGAGTGAGAATTCACAGGCAGCCCACACACATCACATGTCTTACACAGTGTAGGTCACATGCTTCAGGCAGGCAGGAGATTACGGGCAGTGGCGGAGCCAGGTTTGGGAGTGTGTGGGAGCTGGGGGGACCAGTCAGTCAATTGTGGGCTCCACAATGGGCATTAAACAGTGAATAAAGATCATGGGGGGGCACCACTACTCACACTGGGACAGTGAAGGACGACAGTGCCCCAGCCCCCCTCAGCTCTGCCACTGGTTACAGTCGGCAAAAATACTCTCCAATGTGGGCTGACTTACTGGTTTTGCATGGGGTGTGACAAATGGTGCTGCTCTAGAGTGAGAATGGCTGGGGGCGGAGTGTGGACATGTGATGAACAGGGATGCACAGGTGACAAGTCCCCAAATGAAGTTATTTTCCCCATTTTACATATTGGGGTTGATGTACCACTTGCACTAGACATACTGCATTGACCACCACCACCACCACAACCACCACTGCTGCTCTGACCACCACTTGACAAGATTTCTAAATCATAATCCTCCCCCTCATCATGCTTGTAGTAATCCTCTGGTGTTATTTCATTGCTACCGCAGACATTCCTACTTGGTCTAACACTCCTGGAAGGGGATAACATGCTCAGTAAGGTTGATGATGACGGTGAATGCCCCAATATGGCATTAGCTGCCATCTGGTGCTGGGTCCACAGTGCCATGTGCCTGTTCTTAAGATGTGTATGCTGGTCCCCTGTGCCCAGATGGCTCCCCTTTTTACCTCGACTCACACGTGCATGGCAAAGCTGGTAGATTGCAACTGACTCATCATTTGTATCTTGGACAAAAAAAAATCCAAAACAAGGGATTGTGATCCCCTACTTTAACATGTCCCTGATGCTGCTTATTGGACTCTGTTTTTTAAACCCCCGAAATGGGGGGTGTGCTACATGATTTTTCAGGCTGGACACACTTGGACTCTAATTGACCACTATGACTAGAGATGCAGCGATAAATTCCACCCAAAGTGGCTAAGGGCACTTTATGTTGGCTTTTCCCACAATGAAGTGACCACTTTGAGCCCACTTCACTACTTCACATTGTGATTATGACTTTAGATTGTTTACTCCACCTTAATATGCTTTTAAGGCGGAGTGAGAAGTCTATTGGCAGCCCATACATATCATGTATGGGAACATGAATGCCTAAGGCTGTACTTCCCCGATGATCTGTACCACACAAAACTACCCTATTTGAAAACTCATATATATGAGTACAATGGAGAAGCCACAAGAGATACTACGAAACAGGTTTACATGCAAATAATTAGAAAAAACCTTAGTTTTGTTGTGATTCATGATGTGATCATGAATCATGACTGTGAAGATGAAAAATGTGATTTGTCTCGGAGTTGGAGTTGTGATGAGTGTCTGGTGTGAGATAACCAATGATAATAAACTGTGCGGGAACGTGAATGCCTACGGCCGTACATACCCAATGACCTGTACCACACAAAACTATCTGAAAAACCACCCGATTTGAAAACTCTTATAAATGAGTACAATGGTGAAGCCACGAGAGATACTACGAAGCAGGCTTACATGCAATTAACTACAAAAAAACTTGGTTTTGTGATTTGTGACGTGATGTAGTCATGTGAATTGTGACTTGTGGGGCAGTGCACTGCAGTAACAGTCCACTACCAGTACAGATACCACAGCAAAGCAATACAAAAAAATCACACAGGTGCAGTGGATAGCAGGTTCATACTGCTGCAATTACTGTGTGGCACAATAAAATGTGTCTGATTTGATGGCACGTGTCGCGCACACACTCACACACAAACTACAAGTAAAGCGTAACAAATTGAAAACTTCAGTAATATAACTAAATCTTTTAAACAAACTGAAATTATGCACTGCTGTGCCACAACAATCAGCAAAAAAATGTCAAGAATTACTGAAAATATTACTGTGTGTACATTAACACAGTTATACAAGAAAAATATAACCAAAACAGAAAGACTGCCCTTTTCTCCCAGTTAATCTACCTACACCACAGATATGCCCTTCCCCCAAAGTACACTTCAGGTGTCTGTCAGTACACAGACTGAATGTTCTAAATTAACATTCAAAATTCACACACATACAATAAACACTCGATGATATGAGCACTAGAGGGTTTCCTACAATCGATGTACTAAACTTTCAGCAAAGAAATAACTCAAAAAGACTTTAACAGCTTTCAGAGGATCTGAGAGCACACTGTCTCCAGCTACCATTAAACACACACTACACAGAACTGAGGCTCTGTGCAGAACAATTTAGAGCCTCTGTGACCTGCAATCCCATGAATCACTGTAAAATTTGCCTTGGAGCTCAAAAACAAGGCGAAGTGATGTGAAATGCATTGATTTCTATGTACTTCGCCTTAAAATTAGTGCAGAAGTAGCTGGGGGAAGGTGGAGTAATGCGAAGTCATTGTTTTCAATGGACTGTGCATTCCCCACTATGTATGAAATGCTCCCTTCACGTTATGGATTACTTACGATTCCACATTACCCGTGGATCACTTGCGGAGCGAATTTTGGCCACTTCACCCACCGCTACACAAGGATGAGGCTCCTGGACTTCAGGAGGGCAGATTTAAAAAAAAAAACAGCTTAATGTCTTGGAGACACCTAGCAGGGGGTTGTCCTGGGTGAGGTGGAGAAACAGTGGGCTAAGTTATGGGAAGGCATAATGAAGGCAACAAATCGCTGCATGAAGGAAGTGAACAAGAACGAGAGAAAAAAGAGACCGCTATGGTTCTCAATGGATGTGGTTGAAAAGGTAAAGGCTAAAGGGGTAGCATTCAGGAGGTATAAGGAGACATGGGGGGAAGAGGACAGGGAGGTGTATCATGAGAGGCAGAGGAAGGCAGAGAAAGCAGTGATGAGCGCAAAGGTGCACACTGAAGAAACAATAGCCCATGGGGTAACTAAAGGAGACAAGACATTTTTAACGTACATAAGTGAAAAGAGGAAGACTAGGGGCAGGATTGTGAGATTTAGTTGCGCAGGTGGGGACTGTGCAGAGGAGGATCAGGAAAAGGCAGATATCCTGAACAAATACTTTTGTTTAGTCTTTCCCAGAGGAAGGGGAAGGGGACGGGCTGCATAAGAGCAGCAGAAGCACTGGTGGAAGAGAGGTGGATACATGTCCTTTTACAGAGGAGAGAGTCTTGAAGGGACTCACAAATCTGAAAGTGGACAAAGCTATGAGGTTAGACAGGGTACACCCAAGGATGTTGAGGGAGCTGAGGGAGGTACTTGCTGCACCTCTGACTGTAGCCCTGTCCAACAACTCACTGGAAAGAGGAGAAGTTCCAGAGAACTGGAGGAGGGCATATGTAGTCCAGCTTCAAAAAAGTGGTAGCAAGGAGGAGGCTGGCAACTATAGGCCATGTCAGCCTGACATTGGAGGTGGGAAAGTTAAAGGAGTCACTAATGGAAAGAACTGTGGATTAACTTGAATCCAGTTAGTTACAAAATCCAAGGCAGCACAGATTCACAGGAGGAGGCCATGTCAGACGAATCTAATAGATTTTTTTCACTAGGTGACCAGGGAACTAGATTAGGGTGGGGCAGAGGATGTGGCCTATTTAGGTTTCAGTAAGACTTTCAACACTGCTCCACATCAGAGACTCATAAGGACACTGGGCAGCTTAGCTTAGGGGCTAAGGTGGTAAACTGGGTAAGAAATTGATTAGTGGGATAGGAGACAGAGGGTGATTGTAAACAGAGTTCAGTGCAGGGAAGTGAGGGTGATCAGTGGGGTACTCCAGAGTTCAGTAAAGGTACCAGTTCTCTTTATTGTCTTTATAAGTGACATTACAGATGAGCTGGAAAGGAAGGTATGCCTCTTTGCGATGACACCAAAATCCGCTATAGGGTGGACGCGCCAGATGGAGCGGGAAGAATGTGCAGAGATCTGAGGGAACTCGAAGAGTGGTCAAGTGCATGGCAGCTGGGTTTCAATGTAAAAAAGTGCAAAATCATGCACTTAGGGCACGTAAACCCAGAGGCGATTACAGAATGGGAGAAGAGGTATTGACGGTTACCAAAAAGGAAAGGGGCCTGGGAGTCATCATATCTGATGATCTCAAGGTGGTGAGACAGTGTGACTAGGCAGTTGGTAGGGCTAATGGGATGTTGGGGTGCATAGGGAGGGATAACACCAACAAAAAGAAGAAGATGGTGTTGCCAATGTATGGATTGCTAGTGGCACCCCACTGGAGGACTGTGTCCAGTTCTGGTTACCACATCTCAGGAAGGACATAGAGAGGAGGCTGTCCAGAGAGGAGAAACTAAAATGGTGCATTATCTTTATCAGAAGTTCTACAAGGAGAGACTGAAGGACCTGAATACGAACACCCTGGAATGGAAGAGAGGAGAGAGGAGAGAGAGGGGAGCATGATTGAGACCTATACATAACTCACAGGGGTAAATAAGGTACATGAGGGGAGTATTTTGCAGAGGAAAAGATGCACAAGAACAAGGGGACATGCAATAATGCTGGAAGGGGTAAATTCAAGAGAGCTGTGAGGACGTACTTCTTCACTAAAAGAGTGGTGGATGCCTGGAACAGTCTTCCAGTGGAGGTAATGGGGGCAACAAAATGGGTGAGATTCAAGAATGCATGGGATAGGCATAAGGGAATCTTAATGGAAAGCAAGGGGGGAGGGAACAAGAGATCAAGTACAGTCTGCAGTATCAGTATAAGCACAGAAAACAATTGGAGAATGGGTGGGCCAAGTGGTCCTTATCTGCCTTCAGATTCTATGTTTCTAGGTTATGCTTTCACAGAAGAATGGATATTAGCAGAAAATAGGACACAGAAGGTCAAATCTTTTTTCAGATGGATTTTCTTGTTAATTAGTTCTTTTTTATTTTTAATTATTTAGAGAATTTAATTATTTTAATGTATAATTTATTAGATGTGAATTTTTTTTTAAGGTTAATTATATTTATAGGCCCGGATATTCAGACTGCACCTGTCAGTGGCGCAAGCGTGGGTGCAGCACAACTGGGATGTGCTGGGGCCAGGCTCAGGTGATATTCAATGGTGCAGCACCATTGAATATGGCACAGACAGTGCACGGCGCAGTGACACTGCGCCGGCGCAAGCCACAGATAGGGAGCACGGGGATGTGCCAGTGCAAATGCAGTTGCACTGGGTGCATCACCCTCGATATTCAGCAGAGGGCATGCAAATGAGGCCATAATATATGCAAGGTGCAAATGGGGCCATTTGCATGTCATTATGGTCCCATTTGCATGCCTTGCTCAGGGCAGCCCAACGAATTGCGCCTGGTGCCCTGCACAGAATGACATGTGCACAGTGGGGGTTCCAGGGCATCCCCCGCCCCATAGCCGTGATCGTGGTAAATCACCATAAAACAAATCCCTGGAAGTCTAGTGGTATCCCCCCCTTCCCTACCATTGCCGCGATCACCAGTAACTGTCTTTAATATCATTCCCTGGTAGCCTAGTGGTACCCCACCTCCCTCCCATCTCCCCGATCACTAGTAACTGTCCTCAATATCATTCCCTGGTAGTCTAGTGTTACCCCCCCACCCCTAGACACAATTGCGGTACATCGCCATACAATAATTCCCTGGTGATCCAGTGGCACCTCACCCCTCCCACCCAACCAGGACCCCTTGCCCACCCTGCTTTCCCCCCATCATCGGTGGGCGGCTGCAACCCACCGCATAGTGTCTGCCGCCCATGACATGAACAGGTACAGTATGGGCTGTAAACCCATTGCTCCACAGTGGGCAATGGCTTGCAGGACATACTTGTACTAGACTAGTCCCAAATATGCGAATGACTTCATTCACATATTTAGGACTGTCTAGCACAGTATGCCCTGCAAGCCCATACTATACTGTCATTTGGTGGGCGGCCAGGCAGTATGTGGGTGGGTTGCAGCTGCCAACCCGATGATGAGGGGGACCGGGTGGGCAAGGGGTCCTGTGTGGGTGGGAGGGAGTGGAGGTGCCACTGGATCACCAGGGTGTGTGGTGATTTAACATGATCAGGGCTAGGGGTGGGGTACCACTAGACTACTGAGGAATGATATTGAGACAGTTACCAGCGATCGGGGACATGGGCGGGAGGGAGGGGTACCACTAAACTACCAGTGACAGATACTGAGGACAGTTACCAGCGATCAGGGAAACGTGAGGAAGGGGGGTACCACTAGACTACCAGGGATTTGTTCTATGGTGATTTACTGCACTCACGGCTATGGGAGGGAGGGGTGCCACTAGACTACCAGGGAGCTATGGGTGCTTGTGGACAGTGTTCTGGGTAGGCGGGTGGCCACCCACGGCTGGTGGCCACCCACAGCTGGCGGCTACTGTGTTGTGCCCTGCAATACAGCAGCCCACATGTGGGTGTCCAGGAGTTGTTTCTACTATTCACGGGCTCAACTCTGAGTCCCCCATGCGGTGCAATGCAGGGTTGTGCCATCATATGCGCCGCACATCCCAGGCTGAATATCGGGATGTGCCGCATATGCATGGGCACGCCCCCTGCATCTGCACTGCATACATTAACACTGAGCCCTGCCACATCAGGATTCATGCTGCTCCTGGCAGCCTTTTCAAAATCCCACCATGGCACAGTGTGGAGTTGCGCTGGTGCAACTCTGTTGCGCCATGTGCAAACCCTTTGAATATCTGGGCCATAGTGTACTAGAAGAATGTTTTTTATTCAGTGTTACATGTATTGCTATATGTTATGTTAAAATTCAATACAGTTCTATTGACCAAAAAGTGATAGTCATAAATACACACTGAAAAAGTTATAAGTAGAGTATACATAAAGAGTTGCAGTGGAATAACACATTTATCATTGTCATTGTGTGGTAAGACCCATAACTCGCAAGTGGCAAAGCCACAAAATGATTATGAAGGTCTTAACATTTGTGTGGAGATAAATGTGTTCTTCCACTGCAACCCATTATATATTTGATATATATATATATATATATATATATATATGTATATAACACCCAATAGTTTATGTTTTTTGTTTTTGTTAAGTCTTTCCTTGTAGGGCTTCTGATGCAGGGGCGTGGGGTGGCAATCTATCTGAGTGACGGGATCAAATGTACAAGGGAAGAAGGGAAGGGGGAGGAAAGGAGAACAGAGGTAATTTGGATGCAGCTCCTGAACACCAAGGGTAGGAAGCTGAGGTTCGGGGTGGTGTAGAGGCCGCCATCCCAGGCAGAAGAGTGGGACAGAGAGTTAGCAGAACAAATCAGGAGGGTATGCAGAAAGGGGAACGTGGTCATCTTGGGGGACTTCAATCTGCTGGGGGTTGACTGGAGCACTCTGGTCACCTCCAGTGTTACGGAGCAGGTGCTGCTGGATGTGATCCAGGAGGACTCCTGACACAGCTGGTCACTGGACCTACTAGGCTAAGTAACATGCTAGATCTAGTACTGTTGAATGGTGAGGCAGTGAGGGAAATAAGGATGGAGGACTCACTAGCTGATAGCGATCACCAAACGGTGTGGTTTACTATCACAATGAGCAGGGAGTCAGGGGGCTCACTAACAGAGACGGTAGGCTTCAGAAGGGCAGACTTCAGAAGGATGCGGGAGATACTGAAAAGGAAACTTGAGGGCATAGGTCCAGGGATGGAAGCAGAGCAGAAATGGGACATTATTAAATGGGGGATTACAGAGGCAATGGAAGCTTGCACCAAGTTACAGAGTAAGAGGAGCAGAGCAAGGAAACCATGCTGGTTGAACAGCAAGGTGATGGAGGGGGTGAGAACAAAGAGAGCTGCATACCAGAGGTTCAGAAGGATGGGGAATGAGGAGGACAGGGAGAAGTATGCAAGATGGTCCAAGACAGTGACCAAGAGGGTGAAGGAACTAAGGCCTCAAGGGAGCTAAGGTTAGCACAGGGAATGGAGGGGCAGACTTTTTCAGATACGTCAGAGAGAAAAGGAAGTGCATGGATAACATAGTGAGGATAAAGAGAGGTGGGGAGTGGGTGGATAAGGGAGAGGAACAAGCGGAAGCACTAAATGAATACATTTTCTCAGTGTTCATGCAGGAAAAGGGAGGACCACTATCATCTTGGACTGGGAGGGTGCAGGGGAGGGAAGAGGTGACAGATGGAATGATTGAGTGAAGTAGAGTATTAGAGGGACTGAGGGCACTAAAAGTGGACAAGGCACCAGGGCTCAATGGTATCCACCCCAGGGTGCTGAGGGAAATGGAAGAGGTGCTGGCAGAACTGCTAGCGGATCTGTTCAGCACCTCCCTGGATATAGGATGTGTGCCTCAGGACTGGATTATGGCCCATGTGATGCCGATACACAACAGTGGCCCAAGGGATGAACCAGGCAATTACTGACCAGTCAGTCTCACTTCCATAGTGGGCAAGCTTATGGAGACGATACTGAAGGAGAAGCTGGTGTCATTTCTAGAGGACAATTACCTTCAGGATGTGAGGCAGCATTGGTTCATATTGGGGAAGTCCTGTCAAACTAACCTAATACAATATTACAACTGGGTAACAAGAGAGCTGGATAGGGGCCCTGCAGTGGATGTCCTGTACTTGGATTTCAGCAATGCCTTCGATTCAGTACCTCTTGGGTGACTTGGGGGAAAGCTAACTGGAGTAGAAGTGGGGGCAAAGATGGAAAACTGGATTACAATGGGTGGTAGTGGTGGGGGGAATTCTCAACACCTAGACCAGTGATGAGTGGGGTGCAGCAGGGCTCTGTGCTTTGCCCAGTGCTATTTGGGCTCTTCATCTCTTAGACACTGCACACAGAGTGGTGAGCAGGGTAAGTCTGTTCACAGACAATACCAAAATGGTTGCAGTAGTGGACAAGGAGGAGGGATGGAAGCAACTGAAGGAGGACCTAAACAAATTGGAGGAGTGGTCGGAGAGGTGGCAGCTGGGGTTCAATGTGAAGAAGTGTAAGGTTATGCATTTCAGGGCAAACAACCCAAGGAGAGAATACTGGTTGGGGGGGTGAAGCTGGGATCACTGAGGAGGAGAATGACCTAGGGGTGATTGTAACAGGGAGCATGAACAATTCTGCCCAATGCAGGAAAGCGGCAGTGAAGGCGAATAAAGATGCTGGGGTGTATAGCGAGAGGGTTCCCATGCAGGTGGAGGGAGGTGATCTTGCCCCTCTACAGGTCACTGGTCTGGCCACACTTGGAGTACTGTGTGCAGTTCTGGAGGCCATACCTGAGACAGATATTAAGCTACTGGAAGGTCAAGTCAAGTCAAGTTTATTGTTCTTCCAATAAATTAGAAACATTTCTGGACATTACAATTTTTAAATTTAAAAATACAAAATGTGAAATAAATTAAAAATATGATTAAACAGACTCCTTATCTCATTAGAATAACTCTCATAAGAAAGTATGCTAGTTAAAATTCTTCAGATTGTGTAAAAAACAATTCATTTATCTCTGAGCCACTTTTGGTATGCTTTTTCTTAACACTTATTACAGACATTATAAAATTCCTACCAGTATTGCATCTTGAACAGTCATTGGGTGCATCAATATGAATATCACATCATATGTTAAATTTGCATATTTACTAAGAATTTTCCCAAATATTTAAAATGAATATAATTAAATAAGGGCATTGAATTAATACATGCTTTAACGATTCAGTGAATCCTCTGTTGCAAGGACATTTATCCTGAGTTGATTCATTTAATTTTAATTTATTAAAGTAAATGTATTTTGATGTAATAAGTTCAAATCTACGCAGGTTATTGCTTTCCGTATGTATGGTGATAAAGGAAGTCATGAATTCTTCCATTTTGGAATCAATTTTGTTTTGAGCAAACCACAGGGCTTGTCTTTGGCTCCTTACTTGATTCATCTGAATTTTGTGGTTTTGTAAACATTTTTTAAAAATTAACCTTTATAGCTTTCATGTATTTTTATTTCCGCTGTCATCATTCCATAGGTGAGTTGACTCTATACTGTGTAATATTTGAAAAGGGATTTTAACCATAGAGAGGTAAAACCTTCTTTATGCTAGGATTCCTTTTCCATTATACAGTTCAATGGCATAACATTATTTATATTATTTATTGATCTCAACCAATATGTGACTATCCTTAGGTTAATAGGAAATCAAAGGTAATCTACCTAATTCTTGTTCTAACTATTGATCCAGCCATTGAAGTGGAACTTGTAAAATATATTTATAATAATATAAAGAGGGGTTTCCAGTTGTGGATAATGTTTATATCCCCAGATTTCTGCTCCATATAATAGTAGTGGGGTAATTTTGCCTCCTCTGCTTTAATAGCAGGTATTACAGTAAAACCTCCATATTTACGTGTTAAATCTTTGCAGTGCTTTGCTGCATACTTTGCCTTATTAATCTGTTCCTTAATATGATGTGCCCAGAAGTTTCTAGAGTGTAATGTTATACAAGGTATTTATAAGATGTCACTATTTCAATAAGGGCATCATTGTAGAAAATCTTTGGTTTTGATGACCGATTTCCAAAGATCATTATTTTTGTTTTGTCTAGGTTTATTCTCAATTCCAATTCTTTACATTTATTCACAAGAGATTTAAATTTTAATTCTAGTCCTTTAGGGGTCAGTGATAGTAGAATTAGATCATCTGCATATGCTAGGTTGTGTAAGTATTGATCTTTTATTTTGGAGAGTCCACTGATCATTTAAGTCATAATCTAATAAGGTATCTATATAGATATTGAATAATAGGGAGCTAGTAAACATCCCTGTTTGATACCTTTAGAGGTTGGGAAATATTCTGTGATATTTCCTCTTTGATCAAATCTCACTGCCGTATAAGTATTAGTATAAAGTAAAACCATAGGGAGGAGTAAAGATGAAGGGAGGCCTGAATCCTAAGAATTTCTCATAAAATCTGTCTTATTAATGAATCGAACGCAGCGGAGAAATCAACAAATAAAACATAAAGACTCATTTTCCTAAATAATATGTATTTCTCTAGGAGATGGAATAATACGAAAACAGTATCAGTTGTGGAAAATCCATGACGAAATCCAGCTTGAAATTTTGAAAGAGGGCTATTAGTATCTATCCAGATTTGTAGTTTGTTTAACAATATACGAGAGAATATTTTCCCTGCAATGTCTAGTAAACTTATTGGGTGGTAATTACTTGGTTTGTATAACGAACCTTTTTTTATGAATAGGTATTATTATGTTTTTTTGCCATGATGATGGTATTGTACATTCTTTTAAACAAATATTGAATAAGTTGAGTAAAAAAGGAATCCAAAAATTGAGATCTTCTTTATAAATTTCAGCTGGGATTTTATCTGGGCCTGGAGCTTTATTGTTTGTTAATTTTAAGATTGCCATTTGAACATCAGCAGAAGTGAAAATTACAGGCGAGTAAGGAAGCAGAGATATCCATTGTAAGGAATTTATTTGATCTCTTTGTAAAATGATTTTGTTTAATAAAGCTGTATAATAGGTAACCCATGCTTCTTTGGGGATATAAGATGGTAGTGTAGATAGATATAATTTAACCCCTCTTGCAACCATACTCCAAAAGGCCCTACTATCATTGTTCAATATTGTTTGATGGATAAATTCCCATCTTTTTTGTGTAAATTTATGTTTTTTTATCTTTAAGAATTTTTTGTATGCTTTCCGGGCATAATTTAATTTTACTTCAGTATGGTTTGATGGATTTTTAAGATGTTCCCTAATTATTTTAACTGAATTCTTCTTTTGATACTGGCACTGGGAATCAAACCATGTTGTAGGGGATGATGTTTGATCCTTGTATACATATATTTTGCTAGTAATTCTAGATAAAAGATTCTCAAAGTTTCTGATAGTAACTTGGGTTAAATTTTCAGTTTTTAAAACATCTTCAGAATAGATTGGTGTAGAAAAAATGATATGTTCAATAGTCTTCATTTTGTTATTTTTTAAGGATAGTTTAGCTTTCCACATGGAGACCAATGAAACAGGATAAATATCTTTCAAAGGAGGCCTTTTTTTATAATTAAAAATGATCATGTGGCAAGTGAGTGCAGCATGATCACTTTCTGCTCTAAGATTTATTTGAAAATTCTGTACAAAATCAGAAGATTCAGGAGAGATTAATACATAATCTATTAGACTGTTTCCAACTAAAGAAAAGTATGTGTATGCTCCCTCTAGATCTCCTGGTCCCCTACCATTAAGGATTAGTAAATTATTCTCAGTTATGAATTCTCTAAATTTAATGTCTGCTGAATTAACAATGACATCCAATGATTTCCTCTGTTCTAAATCACCCATATATATGGGGAGTGCAACATTAAGGAATTATTGAAGGAGGCTATCCGAGCATTGAAATCACCTCTATTAATATTATATGTATGTGATGTTTAATATACAAAGTATCCATGATCAAGGAGAGCTTTGAACAAAGATCGCCATATGTTGTTTGGAGTGTTGGGAGGAATACACATTCACAATCATATAAGTAAACAAGTCCCATTTGACAATATTTATCAATGCGACATTTTAACCTCAAGATAATCAATTGCATTGATACCAGCTCTAATTTTATAAAGGTGGTTAACCCACCACTCGGCCTTCCAAACTTTTTCTCCCTCTGTGCTAACAAACTAAATGCTTCATAACCATTTAAATGAATTTCTGTGGATGCCCATGTCTCCTGAAACAGCAATAGTTCATATTGGGAAACCTTTTATTTCCAATCGGGGGTCAACCAATTTTGTCCCTATGCCTGCTATGTTCCAAGACAAAAAATTATCTAATTTAGAAGATGTTAAGTCTTTATTTGTTAAAGACTCATCCGTATTTGATAAAATGGGGTAGTTATTAGGTAGTCATGATTTAATATTAGTTTCCGTAGTGATTCTTTTTGAAATTTCTTTTGACTGTAAATCAGTTAAGAGTACTTGGATTCTATCCAACTTATACGCATTATGTAATAAGTTCCTGTATAGAGTTTCTGATTTTATTGCCAAGTCAATTTGAGAATCTGTTTCATCCTTATGGACTCTCCTGACCTCTCCCAAGTCAGCTTTTTGCTATTTCTATATCCAGACATGACTCAAGAAGAGTTCTAACAAGGGAGGGTAATCTATGGCTGTAGTTTCCTTCAAACCTTGCTATTCCAAATAGGGAGAGACGATAAACATCTGGTATTTTATCGAAATTCCAATTAAGCAGTGTTAATGTTGAGGTTATAGATTCAATGGGAATCATAGGACCTATTGGAAGATTCCTATTCCCATGAGCAAACATCCATATAGTAGACCAATTAACTGGAGAAGAGATTAAAATATCAAGTTTATTTAGATGTGTTTGTTTAGCCCAAATTTTCTTAGCTGTATCCATATCAGATAATAATATGTAAACTGGCTGATTATCTATCGATTGATCTCTATAGACCAGTTTTATGTTGGAAGCTGCCTGTGGAAGTTCTAGTTCTGCTTTAAGCAGATGGGACATTAGGGAAGATAATGAGTCAGTTGTTTCATAGGGTTTTGTATAAATATTTTCAATTTAAAAACTACCTCTTTCCCTGTAATAGTAATGGACTCTGGATTATGATTTAGAGAAAGAAGACTCTGCAATTTAAAATTCTCAAAAGATGCCACATTTGAATCTATATTTTGTAAAGAGTTATTACCCAAGGAGCACTGTTCCGTTAAAACTAAGAAGCTTTCTATTTTATCTTCTTTAACCTGGCTTTTGTGGTCCTCATTACTTGTTTTTACTTGGTTTGTAATATTTGTATTTACATTATCTGCTATAACCTGTTTTTTTTGTGTGTTATTTTTACATTGTTTTTTCACCTTATTTTTATTTGATTTTTGATTTTTTTCTATCTCATGTTTCTGTGAACTTTTTTTTTTCACTTTTTTCTTTAATGGAGAGTTTGGATAGTAAATTGAAGAAAAAGAGGGCCTGTTTGCCTTCTCAGTAAAACACTTGTTATCTTTAGTATTAATTTTGTCTGAAATGTCTGTAAGTTTATTTATTATGAAATCGGACAATCTTTCTACGTGATGTTTTAATTCATTGTATGCTTCAAGGAAAACTATATTCGCCATCACTGGATGTGTTAATTCTTTAATCGTATACTTCGAGATTGTATCTGGGCATTGCTTAAGGAATTCAGGATCTAATTTAATTGCTTCAACTTCTTTATCTAGTTTATTAAACACTTTTTCTGGGGAGTCAGTCAAAATTTGTGAGTCTGTTAAATAATCCAAATAGTGATCTATGCTATTAATAGATTTAGAAGGACTAAAAAGACCCATGTAAGTAGGGTGAAGTGAAATTTATTGTCCTTTAATAGGGCTTTTTAATAAATGAGTACTTGGGTGATTATCAGGAAGATTCACTGGAATCTGGCTATCTAGTGTTGTGCCCTTTTGAGGTTTCTTGGGATTTTTGAGAAAGAATTCTGTGATTTTCCTTTGACTAAATGGTTTATATAATTGGGGGTTTAAATTATTTTCCTCCAAGTCTATCACAGAATCTCCATTATAAGATTTAGTTGTTAGATGTCTATTTTCATTTTCTCCACACTCGATACTTTCAAGTAACTTGAGGTCAGTTTGGTCAGGTATGGCCAATGACAAATCTTGATTTGAGCCCTTCTCCATACTGGCTTTCTGTTTAAAATAGTTAGAATCCCATTTGGCTCCAGGCACTATGGCTCTATAGTCATATGCAGTTTTCTCTTTTACATAATAGGAAGGAAAGGACTGATGCATTGCTCCAGGGGGTTCTTTTGGAGTAGAGGCCGTGATAACCAAATCTTGGGTAAACACACAACCATTTTTGTTTAGTCTCTGGTTACCCTCTTGTTTACCCCTACCTATTATGTTTTTATTCAGCACTTTGCCACTTCGTGTATACATGGTTTTGCTAATTAGTATTTTCCTAATATAAATGTATTTCTAGTAATACATGTTTAAACCTTGAAACCTTAAATATACAACAGTTAAATAGAATGTAACAATTCCTAGGAAGAAAAAAAGAGGCAGGATGAAAAACATGGGTCACAAAAGGTGGTCTTAGTCCATGTCTGAAACAGTCAATATTCGGAATACTGGAATGCAGTGAAATACCGAGGTCCCAATATATAGCCAAGAAGTTCTCTTCCCTGGAAGGAAGTCAGACAGAAGAGTCCCAATATGTAATCAGAAAGTTCTCTTCCCAAAAATCAAATTGCAACTCTCTTTTTCTAAATGAGGAGTTGGAAAGTTAAACAGTCCAGTTTCACCAATTGCTGTCGATGGTGTGGATACTCAGACAAAGACTGTCTGACACTAGAATCAACAAACAAAACTTTTTAAAGAATTTTTTTAACTCAATATAATGGTTCTGATTAAAGTTAAAATAAACTTATTTCAGTAATCAAAATGTAAGGGTTAGAGCCCTAGACCACAACCTAGAGAGCCTAAACTTATGTCAGTCACTCATACACTTAATGTTTTAATAAAGACTGTTATCACAGGATATTTAACACTAGATTGCCAAAGAATCTTTATCTTACTTGGAACATCTGTTAAATGTCGATGTGAAGGTGTTTAAGGTTATCTGCGACCTGCGGTCTTGTGCTATTAAGAGTATGAATACTGACCACTTTAAATTATCAGGCAAAGGAATCCAGCGTTTTTTATGTGTTTAGCGATAAAGTTTTTCCAAAAGCAGCGACCAGGTCCCAACCTTTGGAACTTAGAATCAATATACGATGGTAAAATAATTCCGGCAGTGGACAGGACAGGAAAAAACACACAACCATGAAGCAAGCGGAGATCCAAATGAAGCTGGTGTTTAAAAAAAAAAAAAGGGGGAAGTGCCTTTATGGAACCAGTGACACAGATGACGTAAAGTGTGTGCGACTGTGGCACGAAAATTAAATCTCAGAGACTAAGGTATCTTAAAATATCTAAAATAAATCTAAATAGAAGAAAAAATAAATTTTCAGAGTGTTACTATATCAACAGGTAGCACATAGTGTTTATATATATATATATATATATATATATATATGTTTAAATATCTATGGTAACCAGACTCTCGACTGTGGGGAAAAACTGAGTTTTCTTTTAACATTCTAATTTAAATTTAAACTTAATCAAACCAACTAGATTTTCAGTAATTACACATAGTCCTTAGTCTAGAAGGATTTTTGATAGGTCAGCCCAATAAACAAAGTCCAGAATTATGGGCTAGGCAGTTGATTTCTAAAATCATGATGTATAAAAACAGTGTAGTGAGAATTACATTTTTTTTTATATTATACTCCCCCCAAAAAGCTGGAAAACTTCGAATTCAATATCTAGAATCTGCTTCTTTACCCTGCAAAAACATTAACACCCCTCAAACAACAGTTTACAACTCTTTAAAAAACCCTATTCTCTTCAGAACATCACCAGTAAATAATATTAAAAAGTGAGCTGTTTGTGCTCTGGATTTTTAACTCCGGTGGCGCTCTACTTCCTCATACTCATATGTAACTCCAGCGTTAGTAGCACTTGTCTTTTGTAGGAAACTGCCCTCATCTCAAGCTGACATGCTTTAATGACCACAGGTATCTTCCAGCTCTCAATTATATGCCCCAGGAGATTTAAACAAACAGTTCTAGGCTTCCAGCTTTATAGAGGAGCCAAGGCATAAAACACTGTTTTGTAAACTCAAGAATCAGTGCAAAAAGCAGAATAACAAAGTTCAAAACCTGCAAGTGTCTTTTTGTTTTTCCAGCTTTGTAGAGGAGTCAAGGCACAAAATGCTGTTCTGTAAACTCAGGAATCAGTGCAAAAAGCGGAATACTGGAAGGAGTGCAGCAGAGGGCAACAAAAGATGATACAGAGTATGGAGGGGAGAGACTATGAGAACAGGCTAGGGGAATGGAATATGTATACCCTGGAGGAGAGGAGGGATAGGTGGGACATGATCAAAACTTTCAAGTGTCTGAGGGGAATCAACAAGGATGGAGCTGATTGGGCTTTTAAACTGAGGAAGACGAGGGACACTAGATGGCATGGGCTAAGAATAGAGTGGGAAAGATTTAGGAGGGAGATGAGGAGGCATTACTTCACAGAGAGAGTGATGTCAAAGTGGAATACCCTACCAGAGAGGGTGAAATCAAGCAAAACTGTGGGTAGCTTTAAAAAGGGATGGGACAGAGAACAGGGGAGAGTACAGGTGGGTGAGCCTGAGAACTGCTAAGGGTGGACAAAAGGGGAGAGGGGTAGGGCAGCTGCAACTTAGGGGTGCTAGCTGCATACTCGAGTAGACATTGATAGACCAGGAGGTCTGTTTCTGCTGGCACATTCGTATGTTCGTATGTATCTGCATTGCCCTTCTCTGGACTGCCTCTATTTTTTCAATGTCCTTCTGGAGATGTGGTCTCCAGAACTGGACACAGTAATCCAGCTGAGGCCTCACTAGTGATCTGTACAGTGGCATCACCACCTCGTTCCTCCTGCTTGTTATGTCCCTACCTGTGCACCCCAACATTCTGTTTGCTCTCCCCACTGCTTTTCACGTTGTTTGGTCACCTTCAGGTAGTCAAATATGATATCCCCCAGGTCTCTCTCCTGACTTGTGCTGGCCAGAATTTCCCCACCCATCCTCTACTTCTCCCTTGGATTCCTGTGACCTAGGTGCCTGATCTTGCACTTTTTAGCATTGAAACTCAACTGCCAGACACCTGACCACTCCTTTAATAGGCTTAGGTCTGGTCCTTTCTCATTTTTGCCACCCCCCTCCGGTGTATCCACTCTGTTGCAGATCTTGGTGTCATCTGTGAAGAGGCACACCTTTCCCTCCAGATGCTCTGCAATGTCGCTAATGAAGATATTGAATAGGACTGGCCCCAGCACTGACCACTGTGGTACCCTGCTGGTCACCTTCCTCTCCTCAGATTTCATGTCACTTTCCACCACCCTCTGAGTCCTGTCCCATAGCCAGTTCCCAACCCACTTTACTACCATAGGACACAATCTCAGGCTCCCCAATTTATTTAGCAATCTCCTGTGCAGGACGATGACTTCATGAGTGGCAGAGCCATGAGTGAGGTCTGTAGAGGTCAAATTCTGCAGATAAAAATAAATGTGGCCGGCCCGGTGGTGCCGAGGGTTGAGGCGCTGGACACTATACCTCACACCACGCTGGTGACCCGGGTTCGGGAGTGAGCTCAGGTCATCGGGGGTTGGGCGGGGGAGATAGGCTGGAGCATCCGGGGACAGCTCGCCTTCTCCAGGGGAAGGGGCGACTTCCATCCTGGCAAGCGGTGACCCCTGGCTGAGGCTGGGGGAAGCGACAACAAGCTGAAGTCCTAGGGGTATGATTGGTTGCAGGCATAGGCCGGCAGCCAATCAGCCTCGGGGGCTGCTCCTTCGCGGAAGGAGGGGGGGACATTGCGGAGGCCAGCAGATGCCTTGACGCAGGGGCATGTAGCGTCCCATGAGGAACGTGGGAAAAAACCCTCAGAGCTGGGGATGACGGAATGCCGAGCCGGGTCCTGATGTGCCAGCACCTGCCTGTGACCCAGGACCCTGACGAGATTCAAGATTCGGAGGGTCACCCAACCCTGACCCCACCCGGGGGGGGGGTTTCCATGGCTAGATGGAGGGACCGGAGGTTGCAAGGTAGGTGCTGGCAGGGGCAGGCTTGATGGGCGATTCCTGAAGGATGCAGCTCTGTGGGGCAGTAGGTGGGGGAAAACAGAAATAAAAAAAAAAATGTGATATTTTTAGCCAGCACGTATGTCATTTATACAATGACAATGCCTCTCTGGCAAGATTAGCTCTTTCAATGAAGATTTTACTCTTTCTGCCTGATTTCACTGCTCTGTTTTTAACTTCAGCAGATGTGACTGTGATGTCACCAGGCATTGTTCGAGCTGTTCTTTCATTGGTTAAATGGTCCTTCATGACCAGCCTGAAGTGGAAATAAATGCTGGTGACCCACCCAAGATTGAAATATATGTATTTCCACTCCAGGCCTGTCACACATGAAAATAAAAGTAGTTATTTGCAAAATGTTATTCTCACAGTTATTGGCTAAAATATTTATCCCAAAATAACATGATACAGTTACCTATTGTTTTAGTACAGCTGTGATGTACATGCCATTTCACCCTAAAACCTTCTTCATTAATAATCTGTAAAGTAAAACGTAAGTAAAGCTACTTTCTTGTTAATAGATCAAGCCTGGTGAAGGCTTTATGGTGGAAACATTTCTAATTGTATTTGCTACTTCATCACCATGTATTTAAGATAACCAGCTGCTGCCCAAATGTTATTACTAAAACTGGCCAGAAAAGGCACAAGCTGACTTGTTGTCAGCAATTCTAACTTCCTTGATTAACTGCTGCAAAATCCTGAGGTTGGAGCCTCCTTACAGTAACACAGATCATTATTCTGAAATTGGGATGAAAAAGATCCATGCATAATTCCATACAGTCTAAAACAGATTTCCAGGCATCCATTTACATTTCTCAGCAGTTAAATGCCCTAGTAAGTTCAAAACTTGATAACTTGTTTCAATTAGATTTGTATTGTTTAAAAAATGCCTTCCACCTCTGTATCTTTAGAGTTTTTCCACCTCATGGATTTAAATTTGTGGTTAGAAATATTTTGGATAGTGTTGGATAGCGTTTTGGATAGTGTTGTTGTTGTTAGTGCTACTGGTGAGAGGGATTGTATGCCTCTTCGTCCTAATCTAGAATTATGTCTTTTTTTTCATACACCCACCCACTGAGCATCCACTACCCTCCCTCCCCAGTGGCATAGCTTTGTACACTAACCACTAGGCTATGTTGACTGCTGCTTAAAGGTGATAGGTAATGTTTTTTACACTGCTAGATGCCCTCTAGTTGTTCTTTTATTTGATACCCAGTATTCTGATATACTTTTGACCTTTTTTGTTAAATTAATAATCTAATTGCATTGCTTTTGTAACTACCCTGAATTTCTCTCTGCTCAGCAGTTGCTGCTGTCTCTTTTCATACTGCCTGAACATTCTGTGACATCACAAACTCCATTCCAGACCATTTAGATAAATGGCATGGAATGGGAGACTGTGATGTCATGAAATGTCTTAGAGATATGAATGTAACCCCTGGGCGGCGCCACCCCCCCAGTGGTACACCCCTGCCTACTACCCTGAACATAGGCTAAGGTGGTTGGGTTCGCTAACTTATAACATTTTTAAAACCTTTACGCAGTGCCTCCACTCAGGGTGCTTTACGTGGGTGAGACGGTACTGGGTGTAGCCCCCTGAGCTGCTACACCACCCACAGTGACCAGTTACCTTCCCTAGACATGCCCCAATACACAGTTCCTCACATTTCCACATTTTGAATTAAAGACTCTCTCTAATAATGTGCTCACACAGGATTTTAACAACAAGAAGATATTTATTTTGGGGGAATATAGGAGCTAGGAAAGGAAACAGGAGGAGTAGAGGTTATCTTACCGTATTTACACATGTACAGAGATCATTTTGGATTTTGCTGGTGAACCCTCCAGCTGGGTGGCTACATATTAACAGGCAGACATCAATCACATTTTACCATTCAACTTAAGACATCCAGAGCCCTGGCTATCTAGCTGCTGATAGAGCAGATGTTAAACACAATTATTAATAATACCCACACTGGTACCAGTCCCAGATACAGCAGAAACCCCGCAATCTCATACCCTACTGGTTAAACAGATACCACAGTCCAAGATGTTGCAGGCCTGGTAGAGTTGCAGCTGGTCGAGGTGGCCAGCTATAAATTTGAGGGTGGGGGCAGCTGGGAACCAGATTTTTGTAAAGCAGCAAATTACTATTTACAACCACAGCAGGGATTGCCCTGCACTTTAGTAGACAAAGCAGGGATTGCCCTGCACTCGCAGACTTCTGAACATTCCAGAACAAGCTATGTGGATCTTACATCCAGAACATTCAGCACAATACTTGAAAGTCCCATCCAATGCAATGAGAGTGATGCTTCTGTCAAGCATCCTAAATGCAGTTTAAACATGGTCACATCCAGTACTTTATGTACCAAAAGGCATCCATCCAGAGTAAGTTGGCAACAACACTCTCATCAAGCATCCCATATACTTTAGTCACAGGCAGATGCAGTCCAAGAGAAGCTGACTGCAACTTCCAACTCACTGCACAATTTATATGTACACAAAACACTACCAGGCAAGCAGCTGGTCACCTCAGGAGACTGAGCCTGGCTACCGAGGCATTCTTCTCTGACTCAAACGTGGATTCAGATCAAACTCTGCTAGGGAATCACACTCCCAGCACAGCACACAGTTCACAACATGGGGAATTACTCAGCACTCAGTCCCCACAAGCACTCACACATTTATATGTAAAGGTCACTTACTGTACCAGACCACAGAGTCCTGACAGGACAATCGCAATTCTGCACACTCTTGGTCTTCTTCAGGTTATGTCTGGTCCCAAAATGACTTCTGCTTCTTCTCTCACTCTGAAAGCTCAGAATCGCTGTCCGAATAATTACTCACTAGTGGATGCAGGCCCACTTTATGGCCTTACATGCGCTTCCTGCACAAATCTACTACGCACAGCGGCTGCACGAACACTCGGGGTGGTCTCCCCTTCAGCTTACAACTTCAAACACAGTTCTCTTCTGCCCCCAACCTCAGGGCACTTCAGCATCAAGTTTCCTCTTTGGAATCGCTGTCCAAAAACCAAGATTCCTCTTCATAATCTCTGTCTGAAAATCAAGGTTTCCACTTCAGAATCTCTGTCTGAAAATCAAGGTTTCCACTTCAGAATCTCTGTCTGAACACTTGGTTGCCCAGTATCTAGGCCACAATGACTGCTTTCCTTTTTCACCCATGTTCAGATACTTGATCCGAGAAAAACACAGTCCTTTTCTCTCCCCTCAGGAGACCTGATGAAAGACAGGCCTTTTTCAAGCCTCCCGCACGTTCCCCAGGCTGCCCTGTGGGCAGCAGCCCCATGAGCTGCTCACTCTTCCAGCTCCATGCTCAGAATGACTTTCCCAGCAGACAGTCCGGGCATTTCCTCCAAATCCAAAAAGGTTGCAGTTGGCTGATTCTCCTTGTCAGTCACAACAGGCTCCCTCTATTGGCAAAAAAAGGCACCACGGTCCAAACTACATTTCCCAGAGACTCACTCCATACAAAACCCCTTGTGGCTGGCTCCATTTAAGAGTCCAAGTGCTGATTTGCCAGCAGACTCCATTTTAAGGAGCCCTTCCCCATTAATTGGACCTATTCAGCAGCTCAGATCTGAAATGGAGGGGCTAAACACACAGAGTCCCAGCTGCAAGAAAGGCAGGTTAGACAAACTGTACTGTCATTATCACTCTAACAAATTCCCAGCAGATAATTACATCTTTTGAAAGTGCTCCCCCTGCGCATATAGCGACTGCAGAACAGAGCGATCTGCTCAATGGCCCAGGCGGGACTCGAGCAAGGAAACACACAGTCACCTCAGTTCAAATTAATTATACTGCAAATTGGCAGCTCTTAAAGCGACAGTACATGGAGGCATTAGGCACTCTCACCAAATTATTTTAAATTGGAAGGCTTTTTAGTGACCCCCATTTGTAGGGGGGTTACATGAAAATCAAGAGCAGCAGCTGGTGAGGAGAGTGGAACTCAATGTAGATCTGAGGCACCCCAAAGCTAGCTTATTTATTTACCAAAGCATATTAGAATACATAACTGGCATGGAAAGGATGATGGAAGGGCAGTTAAATATGCTAAAATAATTTCCTATCTCCTTTAACAGGCCTGTGGTTAGATACATCTCTGACACTAACTGATCCCAGATCAGTTCAGCTAGGAAAAAGAGAAAGTGGTCTCAGACTAGAGCTTAGGGGAACAATCTTCCTAAACCTCCCTGCTTGCTGACACTGTGATACCAAACAAAAAGATTATTGTATTACCCCTTGAAGTGAAGCATCTTAATTTCATAAACAAATGCCTGTTTTCCCTCCAAGCCCATCTGTGAGTAACCCCCAGCAAAAAAATTGCAAAAAAAAACAGATGGACTCCCCTACCTTCACACTCACTGTGAATCTATCACCCTCCACTCCCTCCACTGATGTCAGACACCCGAAAGTAAACATTAATGAATTACAGGGAGACTTATTTCAGCCACTAGCACAGACCCTCTGCACACCACCTCAGTCGGTTGCCGATTGAATGAATGTGAGTGGCCCCATGTAGTAACAAGTATTTGTCAATGCCGAATGTTTGCTTGCTGGCGTTGACATTGGTAGTGTAGGAGTTGGAGAGCTGCATAATAGGAATGGCAGTGAAGTATTGAACTTAAGGCCCAGGAGTTCTCACACTTTGTCATAGTGAGCCTCCACCAAGCCTTGGAAAAGATCTTGAGCCTCCCCCTAATACAGAAATAATTTTGGGCCTCCCCATAGTTAGAACAACTATCATACTTTTCACATTACAGAAAGAATACAATGAAATGCATTTGAGTAGTTGAGTTTATTCTCATTTTATTGATGCTATTATTCTCCATTTCTATAATCCCCCTCCGCAGGTCAGCCTACTCGCTCCACACTTCTGAGCTTTGGCCCTATTTACCCTCTCTGCAATACCTCCATGAGTCAGACTATTTTTCTTTGTCAGTTTTACCTGCTCTTAAACACCTTCTCAGGGACCATTTTGCTCCCTCCAGGCCTTGCTTCTAGTATCGCTCTGCTTAGCCTTTGTATTTGTGCTTTTCTGCAGCCAGTATAATGGGTCAATTGTTATCTTGTTCCTATTCATTTGTATCATTTTGCATTTTGTTTTGCACGGTTTCCAAGAATTGTATTTCCTCCATTCAGCTTTCCCCCATGTCATACCAGGAAACAGGTGTTTACTGAGCGTGTTTTCCAGGTAACCATTTTGCACATAAATTCACATGCCATTATTCACTTTCAGTTTGCTGCATCCTTTCACACAAAGCATCCAAAACTTGACATCTAAATATAGTACATTTTAAAGCTTGCTTGAGCCTCCCCTGGAACAGGTTGGGGCCTCCCTTGGGAGGCTGGCCTCACCATTTGAGAAACTCTGAAAGCCAACCCCACCACCACCCTGCAGAGACTGACAGGCATTGGGGTGTGCCTTTGGGGCATCAGGCATAACGGCCATGCCATTTCACCACACCCTACCCTGCAGACAGTGACAAGTGTCATGGTGTGCCTTGGGGTCTTTGGGCCTCATGCTCACCCCATTCCATAAGGAAAAGTGGTGAGATGGGTGCAGTATAGGAGAATGGGGTGATCTTTGGGGCTAAAGAGTCCAAGGAACACCTCGATGTCTGTCACTGGCTGCAGGGTGTGGGTGGGGGTGGAATGGTATGAGCATTATAGTCGACAATCCCAAGTCACACCCCTGATGCCTGTCAGTCTCTACAGGGTGGGGCGTTATGGCTGGAAACCCTAATGCCTCAGGCGTTCATTGGTATTTTCACTCCCATTCTTGAACATGGTTTTTTTGTGACCCCAACCTCATGAACAGTGGCAATATCAGTTCGTTAGCCAAAAGCTGATTTTGCACAGCGACTACACCATTTGGCACAACAGGTGCAAAAACACATTTCAAACAGGATGTGAAAAATGTCAGCTGTACTGTTCATGAGGAGGTGTAAAAATGGCAATGTTGAAAATCTGGAGTGAAAATATAAAAAAACTGGTGAAGTCACGAGTGTGCGTAGAAACTGTAATTAGTTTGGGGATTGTTTACAGTAGATTGTCAACACAGGCATTTTGGGACCTCCTCTCACGAACAGTGTCTCTGTGATTTTCGAATCTGTCCCGAACACTGATTTCCCACAGCAACCACGCATTTCTGCGCCGGAAGTGTGAAAACACATTTTGGCCTGGATGTGAAAAATGACAGCTGTACTGTTCATAAGGAGGTGTGGAAAAATGCAACTGTAGAAAATCTGGACTGAAAATATTACAAATCCATGAATTTACTAGGGTGCGTGGAAACTGCGCAATGCACGCTTGTAACACAGTCATTTTATGGACTTCTGTCACCAAATTTTCAACATAGCCATTTTAAGACCTCTGCTCATGAGCAGTGCCACTGTGATTTTCTTAATCTGCCCCAAACATTGATTTCTCACACCGACTGCGCCATTGTGCGCTACATGCGCAGAAACACATTTTGGGAGAGATGTGAAAAATGACAGCTATACTGCCCATAAGGGGTGTGTTGAAAATGGCAATGTTGAAAATCTGGGTGAAATATTAAAAATCTGCGAAGTTACGAGCGTGCATAGGAACCGTGCAACGCACACTCGGAAAATAGTCATTTTTGGGAATTTTTTCACCAAAGTTTCAACATAGGGTTTTGGGGGGCTTATCTCATGAACTGTGACATTATTGTTTCATTACCCAGTCCTGAAAGGTAGTTCCATGCAGTGACCGTGAAATCACCTTTCGGGACTGAATAACAAAATGACAGTGACTGAGTTCATAAGGTGGGGCCCCAAGAACCCCATGTTGAAAATGTGGTGTTTTTTTTTAATAGAAGATGATGCGGGACTTTTGCTATGCTGGGATGGGCTGCCAGCGTGGCAACAGGAAGTCAGGGTTTTTTTCCTGTGGGGGGGATTCAGTGCAGCCGAGGGGGTATTGGGCACCCCCGTCGCCATATGGACTTTTGCCATGCTGGGGTGGGCTCCCAGTGTGACACCTGGAAATCTGTTTGGGGGGCAGCGGGCTGCGGGGATTGAGCTATCCCGTCGGCCATCGGTGTGCGGGTGGGGTGCACAAGCATGGGGTGGGCTCCCAGTGTACTACGTAGAGTGTTTGGGGTGGGGAAAGAACTGTCTATAACTGTTCAGATGCAGTGTGATGTGCAGGCAGTTTGCATACTGCTGACGGCAGTATGTAAATTGCCTACAAGTTACCACTGCTGATTGCAGCAGTTTTTCACTTTCAGCTGTACGCCACTGCATCTGAACTGCTGTCATAGACAGGTCTGACATGTATTGGTGTGGTGAAACAATGTCTGCAAAAGGGAGCAAAGCATTGGAAGCTGAGTGGCACAACTACGGAAATTTATATGGTGGCACTATGTTTCTTGCACATGCGTGCAAGCAAACATAAAAACAGCTGTTACTTAATTGCTCATGGGTAGGCTAGGGAGGGAAAATCGATATTTGAAATACAACCAGTCTTCTTTACTTCCAGAAGGCATTTTTTTTTAATTGTCATTTCATGTCAGAGTGTCTGCCAGAGTGGGGAGGGTACTCAGTGGGTAGGATACTGGTGTTGCTAAGTAGGTAACAGGCTGTAATACACAGCATCTTTTAATATGTACAGCTGTAATCAGAATAACTGCATACATTATACTGAGTTAACACTGAATTTCTGACTTTTGTGGGAATGGGAGTACCAGAAGTTGGCAGTGACCTACGGTACTTCTTGTTTCCCCACTGTGGTAGGGAAAGTGATGGAATCACTTCTGAAGGAAATAATTGTTGAGTACCTAGAGGGCAGTGGGGCACAGGACCCAAGGCAGCATGGGTTCACAGTGGGAAGGTCATGTCAGACAAATCTAATTGATTTCTTTGACTGGGTGACCAAAGTAGTAGACCAGGGAGGGGCTGTGGACATGGTATACCCAGTCTTTTGCAAGGCATTTGACACAGTCCCACATAAAAGATTAATAGTTAAATTAACCAGCTTGGGAGTGGGCCCCAGCATGGTAGCCTGGGTAAAACATTGACTGGACAACATGACACAGAAGGTAATTGTAAATGGAGTCCACTCTGAAGAAAGATGGGTTACTGCTAGTGGGGTACTGCAGGGTTCAGTATTGGGTCCAGTCCTTTTTAATGTCTTTATAAGTGACATTGCAGAGGGACTGGAAGGAAAAGTATGCCTCTTTGCAGATGACACAAAGATCTGCAATAGGGTTGATACACAAGGAGGCGTGGAAAGGATGAGAAGGGACTTGGCAAGGTTGGAAGTATGGTCAGAAGTATGGCAGCTTGGATTCAATGCAAAGAGGTGCAAAGTAATGCACCTGGGAAACAAGAACCCAGGGGAAGATTACACAGTGGGGGAAGTAGTAACACCAACAAAAATGGAAAGGGACCTGGGGGTAATAATATCAGATGACCTTAAGGTTAGCAAGCAATGTGAGAAGGCAGTAGGGAGGGCTGGGGGTATACTGGGATGTATAGGGAGAGGCATCACCAGCAGAAAACAAGAAGTTGTTATCCCTCTGTTCAGACAGTTGGTGAGACCCCATCTGGAGCACTGAGTGCAGTTTTGGAGACCCCATCTCCGCAAGGACATAGACAGGATAGAGGCAGTCTAGAGGAGGGCAACTAAAATGGTGCAGGGTCTGCAAGAGAAGCCATATGAGGAGAGACCAAAGGAGCTTAATATGTATACCCTTGAGGAAAGGGGTTGGGGGTATGATAGAAACTTTCAAGTACTTCAGTGGAATCCACAAAGTCCAAGAGGGTAGCATCTTTCAGAAAAAGAGATGTGCAAGAACAAGGGGACACAATTTGAAGATGGGGAAGGGGGGGGTGCGGTTCAGAGGCAATGTGAGGAAGTATTTTTTTACAGAGAAGGGTGGTAGATGCATAGAACAGCCTTCCTGAGGAGGTTGTTGGGTCTAAAACTGTGAGAGAATTCAAGAATGCATGGGACAGACACAAGGCAATGTTTGTGGAAGGTAGGAAGAAATAGGCTGTTGGTTAACTAGGATCTGCAGCTTATCCTGTAGGTAGGGAAATGGACAAACTAGGTGGGCCAAGCAGTCCTTATCTGCCATCAAAGTCTATGTTTCTATGTTCAAATTTGGTGCCTCTGTAAGTGACATCTGTGTTATTGAGCAGATAACAGGCTATGATGCACAACACCTTTTAATATATGGAGCTGTAAGCAGCATAGCTGCATAGTGTATATTTTAAAATTAGGACAGTAAACCGTGAGGCTAGACAGACAGAGAGCCTTATCTCCAGTTGGGGCTCTCTACCTTTTCGCTAGGGATTGCAGTGTGTGACCTTTGACCTGGCTGCCAGTTTTAACACAGAACCTACAGGGGCAGAACAAAGCTGTAGACTTACCAGAAGAGGACAACAATTCTTGACTTTTGTTGGAGTAGGAGTACCAGAAGTCGGCGGTGACCTACTTCCACTTCTTCCACTGTTCAAATTCAGCACCTCTGTGAGTAGTGGATGGTGAGTAGGAGGTTTACCCCTTTTTAATGTAAACCCTTCTATTTTATAAAATAATGGATACAGCAAAGGAAATCCTAGGTATTTTATCTAAGGAGGGAGAAATAATAACCTGTACAAAATGCCAGCTGTTTTCACTTAAACCCAGATATTTCATTTTCATTTATTTATTTTCACCAGGAAAAATGACTGGGCACAGCCCTTTTTCAGTCATGCCTGACACAAAGGTACAAGAAAATAACATTAAATACATAACAAAACACATTTATACATAATAAATAGTATAGTAAAAAAAGAAACAATAAAAAGTGCACAGTTCAATTTCTGTCACAAGAACAATAGGTTATTTGACTATGATCTATCTATGATGAGATACAAGCATTTTTGACTAGTATCTATGATGAGATACAAGCATTTTTTCCAAGTGCTTTGTGCCTTTTGCTTTTTCGATAATTTGTGAAAACTTATTTGGCAGTTGAGGGCCATAACATGTAAATGATCATTCAGTCTGAGACAGTCTATATAAGTTTGGGTGGAATAAAGGAGTCTCAGTATGCCTAGTTAAATAGGCCCCAGTGTGTTTTAAGAGCCTATCATTAAAGATACACAGAGATCCCCTATAGTATACTGAGAAGGCAAAAGTTACTGTATTATACTCAGTTTTATGCTCTGAAGAGTAAACATTCATCCTATTATACAATGAACAGTGGTGTGTTCTAACTGGAGCCCTTAAACCAAATCTACTGTACATACAGTATGTTGTTTACTATAAGTCTGTACTTCATCAAAAAAGAACTGCCCTGCCCAAAAAACAGAGGAGCCCCATAGTCTAACACTGGTAACAATATTTGCCTTGCAATAAGTAACATAGCCTCATCTGTCAAAGCGTTAATCTTCCTATACAGGAAACCTAACTTTTGATTAATTTTTTTACCTATGGTATCCAAGTGTCCCAATAAGTTTAGTGTGAGGTCCAAATGGACACCCAAGTATTTAAAGCAGCAGTGCAACAATCTGGTGAAAATTTTGACCTATATTTTTTTATGCTATTTTAGATTGTCATTTACCTCCTGACTTGTATGATACCATTCTTTCCACAGTTTGAGTCTACTTTAATACTTTTTTTTCATGTCTGAAATAATAAAAGGAGCACTCCTTTTAATACGGTGCAGACCAGGTCTTCATCAGTATTTTCAGCTGTTTTTGTCCATCAGTTGTTTATATATCACTTTTGTTGTGACTACAATTAACTGTTATGCAGCAGGCAGTGCTCACTGCCCTTACAGAACAATAGCTGTTCAAAAACCGCTACAAATACTGATGAAAACCTTGTCCGAGCCGTATTAAAAGGAGTGCTCCTTTTATCATTTCAGATGTGAAAAATAGTACTAAAGCAGACTGAAATTCTGGAAAGAAGGGTATCATACAAGTCAAGAGGTAAGTGGCAATCTAAAATAGCAGAAAAAAGTATAGGTCAAAATTTTCACCAGATTGTTGCACTGCTGCTTTAAATGAGTCTACTCGGGATAACAATACATTGTTTCCACCTTTGATACACAGTTCTACTCTAGTTCTGGCCAACCTCTGTGATGTTCCAAATATCATTACCTTTGTTTTAGACTCATTCAGTTTTTATTTACTTATAGAGAGCCAATTTGCTAGTTTGGTATAGTCTTCTTGTAGAACTTTTTAAATTTCATCCAGAGAAGTGCCAGAAGTGAAGAGAACTGTGTCTTCAACTACTGAACCACCTCAAGCTAGTCTCAGATATGCCACAGGACTTCAGTCTTGATAATAATATTTTATGGCTAACTAAATCAAACACCCTGATTAGGTCAATGAACACCCCACCCCTCACCAGCCCCCTACTGTTGGCGTAATGCACGGTGCTGATCAACCCAACCAAGGCAGTCACAGTGCTGAAGCTTTTTCGAAAGCCATGCTGTTGTTTGGCCAGTGTACCACACCTCTCCAAATAAGACATCAGCTGTCCAAACACACACCTTTCCAACAGTTTACCTGTGACAGGTAGCAGAGATATTGGCCTATGGTTAACAACTTTTGTACTATCACCTACTTTAAATATGGGGACCACTATTGTTTCCTTCCAGATTTGAGGGGCAACCATATGAAATAACTGGGGAATTTATATACAGTAAATGCCTTGCATTCTAACTATTTAGCAAAAAACTGGACAGTATTAAGAATGAATTATCAAGACTGCAAGAAATTAATAAAATGGAATGTTTGGTTAAAGAACTGACAACTGCACATCTGGAAATAGACAACACCAAAAATCAAAATAGAAAAAGATCAAGGGAGATAACTGATGGAAATGACTCAACTGAAAAAGCAGGTAGACTTGCTAAGCAAGGAAGAGAGGATACCCAGACTACTAGCTCTGAAACAAATGAATGGTGCTGGTTACAGGCAGAAAGGGTACTAAAAAGGGAAGAAGAGCCATGGATACGGCATCTGATCCAATCTCCTGGACAAACCCTTTATTTTACTGGATACTGTTCCTCAAGCACTCCCTGAACCTACTCCCCCCCCCCCATGCTCGGTGAATATAAAATGGTAATAGGGGATTCCATTGTCAGATATACTGACTCTATATTACGTAATGAGACTAAAGAAATGGATTCAATATGAAAGCTCAAGACATTAACATTATTTTACATGTGTGCACAAATGATGTAGAGTAAAGTCACAGAAAGAACATGTGCCACAAACTGCTCACACAAAAAAGACTAGAAGTAAAACGTATAATATAGCAATTTCGAGCATCCTCCACATACCCAAAGCACACTGTCAACATCAGGCTGGGCAATTGGTGTTGCAGAGACATCAGGGGCCCTGTATTCAAAGCTGAGCCTCCAGGCAAAATTAGCACTGCCCAGTGTGCTAAATTAGCCTGGGCCAAATAGCCTGCTGAATTCAAAAGGGATAGCCCCAGTGCTAAATCTGCTGAATATAGCATGCTAATGAAGCCAGGCAAACTGAGCTGGAGGGGCAGTGCAGAATAGCCCAGGAAGCAAGACAGCACTGAATATAACAAATAAGATAGCTCTGAAAATAGCAAGTTATCAGGCAGTGCAAACACACACAGAAACACAGTACAGAGTATAGCAAAATGGCCACAAGGGGCACAGACTGAGCTAGGGAGCTCAATATCTGAACAAAACAACTGAAAGCAGGGGAAAACACTGACAATGGCAGTGTAACACCCATAATCACTGCCATGTTACCACACATGCAGCAGCAACAGGAACCCAAAGACTCCAGACAACCTGCCCAATGTTGAAACACCCAGGCAAGAAACACTGAGGACACAGGACACAGGAATTCAACAAGCATTTGTCAATGCCGAATGTTTGCTTGCTGATGTTAGAATTGGAAGTGCAGTTATTAGACAGAGGCAGAATAGGAATGGCAGTGAAATATTGAACTCACGCCAACCCCACCTCCACCCTGCAGAGAAGGACAGGCATTGGGGTGTGCCTTTGGGTTGTCGCCCATAACGCTCATGCCATGTCACCTCACCCTATCCTGCAGACACTGACAAGTGTTGAGGTGTGTCCTCCCTGACCATGTCCCAGTATCTCTGCAGCCGATCTCTCTCTTGCCTCTGCAGGTTAATGTACTGGTGCCGTCACTGCTCACTATTACGGGATATGTCCGTAAGGCATGTGAGATGCCTTGCTATGGAGGCCCGGGCCTGCTTCCTAGGCCTGTCCCCCTCCTGGACAAACCAAAGAGCTGACACCCCCTCTCCAGCACCAGCTGGACCATATTGGCCAGCTCTGCCTTCCCCCACCTGTGATTCCTCTGGACCGCAGCCCTTTGGTGTGCACCAGCTGGCACACTTTGAAAACCAGACAGAGTAGCTTAATAAGGCAACTCCTTCACAGTTTTTAATGCTTGTCACACAGCTAGGCCAAAGTGTTACAAATGGTCATGTTAGTGCTGCACAGGACATGATCATGCCTGCACAAATACCACTAGCGCCGTGCTAGCACATCCTCACTTCAGCATGCATGCGCAACCCAGGCACGACCCTGGCATGACCCCAGTGGTGCCATAGCACCGCACTGGGCAAACACATATCTGGGCAAAGGCCAACTAGTGCCGTGCTAGCTCTGGTGTTGTGTGCACGCATGAGCGACCCCACTGTTACCCCAGGTGCTACATTACTGACACGCATGCCCAGTTCATGTTGCGCAAATATGAGATAGAGCAGCACTCGACCACTCCAGCGAGATGCAATGCATTTTGCCCAGCATAAAGTTGATTGCCCGACACTAAAACCTGCAATATTCAAAACCAGCATGCAAATCAGCACCATTACACATTCAAGGTGCAAACAAACACATTAGCATCTCACTACAGATTGCCTTGCATACATTAACCTGTGAATTGACTGGCTGGCCTATTTCAGGCCTGTCAGTGCTCCACCCCTGCAGCTGACAGGTACCACAGGTGGGGGAGATTCTGTCAAGCCTGAAGGATGAGCTAGGAACATGATTGTGCTGCTGCTGGTGAGTAACACTCAGGCTGCATGCTTCAGTACTGTTTAGCCACACACTGTACGCAACACCTGCTGCATACGTGTAATTACAGAGTACTGTGATGCTGAAATGCTCATCCATGGACTGTATACACACTGCACTGGATGGCCACATGCTGCAGCACTGCAGAAGTGCCCACACTGTCACTGTGTTACACTGAACACAAGAGTTCTATTGTGTGTATGTGAGTCTGAGGGGCAATGATGTGTGTCACACAGAGGCCTGCATAGCAGTAATAGCTCTGATACTGTATGCTATGTGCACTCACCACACATGATCAGTGACACACCTAGGCTGGGGACAGTATAACTGATGGGACTGCATATGGCATACAGGATCATCACACTCACCACTATGGGGGGGGGTGATGTGCACTGACATGTGCATTATGGAGCTGTTTGTTACTTGCAGTATCAACCCTCTGTGGAGTTCCACTAATAGTCTGTGAATGTGCATTTGTAGGCATTGCACATTGGCCTATGTATGTGTACCATTGAGGTATGGCATGCTGCTGTTGCGCTCTACACACATTTGACATGCACATTGGCTAGTGACCACACCATCATGTGAGCGTTGGTGGGTGGATGCACAATATAGCAGTGCAGGCCAGTTGCTGCTGATGCAGTGTTTGTTCTGGACCTAGTTGTTGTGTGGTCTGCCACAGTGCTGGTAGCAGGTTGACATCATATCAGGGCCATTAGGATAGAAGCAATGGACACACACAGCACCATAAGATGCAGTCATACTGGTGTAACCAGTATGGGCTGCATAACCATCCTCAGAGGTACAGGCACAGGATGGGGTGGCTCGTGTGTTCCATGACATGTTGCCATGGCTTTGCACATATACAGTGGCGTGGAAAGGTATTTGCCCTTCCCGATTTTCATTGCATATTTGTCACACTGGATGTTTTCAGGTCTTTAGACAAAATATAATATTAGATAAAGGGAACCTGGTGGACAAATAGCACTTTTTATTATTTCATTTATTTAATAAAAGTTAACCAACACCAACTGGCACTGTGTGAAAAAGTAATTGCCCCCTAGTTAAATCAACCCAATTAAAGGGATAATTAGAGTCAGCTGATTGAACACAGCCAGGCTTGATTACAGCCAGCCCTGCTCAATATAAACCTCACTTATTTTGGCCCTTACCATCAGAGTCACATTGCCAGCACAAAGATTCAACAAGCACATTATGCCATGATCAAAGGAAGTTCCTGAAAAGATCAGAAAAACATTTTGTTGCCCTCTATCAGTCTGGAAAGGGTTACAAAGCTATTTTAAGGCTCTGGGACTCCATCGAACCACAGTGAGAGCCATAATCTCCAAATGGAGAACACTTGGAACAGTAGTGAACCTTCCAGGAGTGGCCTGCCAAAATTACTCAAGAGGCGCAGTGTAAAATCATCAAGAAGTCTCAAAGGATCCTAAAACAACATCCAAAGAACTGCAGGCTTCTTGCCTCAGCTAAGGTCAGTGTTCATGACTCCACAATCAGAAAGAGACTGGGCAAAATGGCTTCATGTGAGTAGCAGAAGGCGAAACCACATAACCAAGAAGAACATAAATGCTCATCTCTCATTTGCCAAGAAGCACCTGGATGATCCACAGGCCTTTTGGGAAAATGTTCTATGGACAGATGAGTCCAAAGTGGAACTTTTGGACAACATGGATCCCATAATGTCTTGCGTAAAGCAAACACAGCATTCCACAGTAAGAACACCATACCAACAGTCAAACATGGTGGTGGTAGTGTGATGGTGTGAGGATGCTTTGCTGCCAAGGACCTGGATGACTTGCCATAATTAAAGGAACCATGAATTCTGCTCTGTACCAGAAAATTCTTAAGGAGAATGTCCAGTCATCCTTCCGTCAGCTGAAGCTGAAGCATAGTTGGGTCATGCAGCAAGACAATGATCCAAAACACAAAAGCAAGTCCACATCAGAATGGCTAAAAAGAAGTAAAATTAAAGTTTTGGAGTGGCTTAGTCAAAGTCCAGACTTAAACCCAATAGAGATGCTGTGGCAGGACCTGAAATGAGCAGTTCATGTGCTCGAAAACCTACCAAAGTTACTGAATTAAAGCAGTTCTGCGAGGAAGAGTGGGTTAAAATTCCTCCACAGTGATGTGTAAAGACTGATATTGAATTATAGGAAGTGTTTGGTTGCAGTCATTGCAGCTAAATGTGGTAAGTAACCAGTTATTAAGTGTAAAGGGGGCAATTACTTTTCACACAGTGCCAATTGGTGTTGGTTAACTTTTCATTAAATAAGTGAAATAAAAAAAAAAACCAAGTGTTATTTGTTCACTCAGGTTCCCTTTATCTAATATTACATTTTGTCTAAAGACCTGAAAACATCCAGTGTGACAAATATGCAATAATAGAGAAAATCAGGAAGGGGGCAAATACTTTTTCACACCACTGTACATGGGGAAAGGGGGGAGAATGACACAGCAACATAGGCCTATGCACTGCAGTATGCAAGACACCATTATGCACCTGTAGCATGCAGACAGTGGCTGGTCAGGTGCAGAACACTGTACACTGTGGCCCACCTACATGTGGTGTATGGCTATTGTGCCTGTTAGTGGTATGTTGGCCTGATGGTCATCAGTGTGTGGTATGGCAGGAATGCTGTTCATTGTCACAGCACAGGTGTGCAGGTGTGTACGTGGCAGGCTGTACATTGGGAAAGATTGTACAACACACACAGCGTGTGTGGCTCACTTGTGGCCAGGAGCATACCAGTCACACAATCCTCATGTACACTGCAGTGTGTGCTTGGGCGATGTGCTATGCACACAGCCCACATGGGTACTGTGTTACCTGTGCATGCACCATGGCCCAATGCATCACTGCACAGTCACAATGCATTCTGTGCACCATCATATGAGGATGGCACTGAACACACAGGTATGCAATGCATGTATACCTGTGCCACACACACACATATTCACAGCCATGGATTGCAGGGGAATGTGTTTGTGGCCATGGACAGTACATAGATAACATTGTGTGGCACCACAGACACATGACAAGGGTACACTGCCACTGTTATAGCCTGTTCTGTCTGCATTGTCATGTTCTACATTGCGTCACACACACATGCACACAAATGTATGCAAGCACACTGTTGCTGACAGTAACTCACCAAGACCCTCTCTTATGTTCCATGCAGGTGAGAGTGATGCACAGGCATGGCTGCATGCTCAGAAAGTTTCCATGGAGAAGAAGAGGGCCCTGGCAGAGGGGTACAAAAAACATGAACATCAGATGCAGAGGTACAGAAACACAGATGCCACAATCCACCAGATGTGGACAGAAATAACTGCTGAGATGAATGCAGTCGGTGGTCGTGGCCATTCAGTGGATGCTGTCCAGAAGAGGTGGTGTGACATGCAATGACATGCCAAGGAGGATGAGGCACGGCAGCTGATGTAGATGAATCAGACAGGAGGAGGACCAATGCCTGCAGACCTGCATGTCAGCAAACCTATAATGGTGTCCATTGCCTCCACCCTTAGGCCTGTGTCCGTGGAGGGGATGGGGGTGGTGATTGTGAGACACTACTACAACTCCACCGGGCATGTGAGTACCTTACAGGGCTGAATCATCCCATGGATGTCACATACAGGGGCACGTGGGCACACATCCACCGTGGTGGCCTCCGTGTGGACTGTTTGCTTCACACATGGGTGCATGTGGTTGAACTGCATATTGTATGGGTGTATGTACAACAGCGGTATGTGTACTGGAGTATGCCACATGTAGCTGCTGTGCCATGCCACTGTGTCACACTTGGGCAGCCGGTAGTCTGTGAAAATGTTGACCATGACTGAGCACTTTCAAAAAGGGTGACTCAGTGATGGCGCTTGTGCACAGGGCTACGGGGCAGGGAGGGCTACCGGATTGTGGGGGGTCCACGAATATAGTGACAAGATGTCGCTATATGTACACACACACAGGGGGAGGAGTGAGCACGCTGTGCGATGGGCAGAAGGGAAGGGAGTGATTGTGAGGTGTAGTGCAGTAGTCAGCTGCCGAGCTGGCAGTGTGGCATGGTGGGTGGGTGGCAGGCTAGGGTTGGGAGGGTACCAGGTTCGGTCCTAGGTGTGGTCTGTTTTTGTGCCATCCGGGATTTTTGGTTGTTTGCACCGCCGAGTTGAGAATCCTTAAGTAGGGGGGGTGCAGGGGCAAAGCAGCCCCCCGCATAAATAAAAAAAAGTAAGTCTCTGGTGCCTCTTTGCTGTGCCTGGTATTGTACATCGCCAAAACTGTTTTTCGACAATGTACACTTGCCCTAACAGCGATCGTCTTTCCGCGATCGCCATTGTGACATAGAACTGGGCAGCCAACGTGTGCAGTTGACATGTCCCACGTACCACAAATGTGTGGAGATAAAAACATATGCATATGGTATGTGGCAGTCACACACTGGTCTCCCTGTCAGCTGTGCCTTGCAAACACTGCATTGTTTGTGCCACATTGGGGGGGCAGGGGTGGTGGTGGACACTAACACTGTGTGCGGCATGTTCTGGCTGTGGGTATGTGCACACTGGTTGTTGTGTTCTGAGTGCATGAGGCACAGGGTTAGGGCATACAGTTGTGCATGTGCAGCACATTATGGTGTTGCATGATTGGGCAGTGGCTTTTGTTGACTGTGTATTGTACATGCCACTCTCACATCTCCTATCCCCAATCACCCAGGGTGATGGCATCACACCGGTACAACTGCAGGGTTCTGCCGAGGAGGAGCCAGATGATGTCAGGCCTTCAACATCAGGCTTCAGCATGTGAGGGCACAGCCACCTACCAAAATACTGCCCTTGGCCAGTGGACTTGCTGCAGTTGTGGCCTATGGTGATGATGAGGATGATGATGATGAGGAGGTGGACATGGATGTTACTTTTGTTCCCTCTTTGGACTATCTGGTTGAACTGGAGAAGAGGCCTGTGCCACCACACCTCATGTATGATGAACAGCATGTCGGTGCTGTACCTGCTGTCAGTGTTCAGGGGGGAACCACTGCTGAGTCCCTGACTGCCTTGGCAGGACTATCATGTTGCCACTGGAACACCCATCATCAGCATTTGCACCTGTCACACAGGCTACCACAGCCACCTCTGCTCCCTGTGGCACTGCACATGCTGTGCAGCTGCCTACCACTGTTGCCCATGAACACCTGCAACAGCACAGTGTGCAGGTCCACCTGGGTGACCAGTCCACACCCCTGGACATGTGGTAGAGGCCTGTGGGGGCATGCCACAGGATGCAGCTGGCCAGATGTCCAGATGTCTGCCCAGTGCTGCAGAGACACAGCAGCAACCACCACCACCACAGATACATATTGATGTGCAGGGTGAAGTTCTGCAACAGGTGTGGGATGAACAGGGCCTGTGTCCACTCCTTCAGGCTGCTCTTCAGTTGCAGACAGCAGCACACAGGACCTGCACACCTTCTGGTGGGAGGTGAGGTAGGAGCTGTCCCTCTGGGAGGCTGTATCAGCTGGGTGGGTGCGAGCAGAGCAGCTGGCAGAGGACTGCCTCACAAGGGTCCTGAATACTGTGAGGGATTGCTTCAGTGACCTCACTGCAGCTGTGAGGGAGCACACAGCTGCAGTGAGGGCTGCATCCAACTTGGGGCACAGTGCAGTGCCACAGCATGGCGTCAGTGTGCTGCCTGTGGGCCCTGTAGGAGTTCCAGTGCACAGTCAGCCAGGTCTGTGTCCACTGGTACTGGTGCGTCATGGTCCTTTACTGATATACCACGATACAGGGGTGGCCAGTACTCACTATCATTGACTGACAGGCCACATCATGGCCGTGGCTTCCCTAGGTCTGTAGCTATGCCCCAGTCTTCCCCAATGGGTTCCTCCATGCTGGATACACCCCCATCAGAGGGGTACAGGCAGGGGTCCTGTAGGCTCTGTGGTGGCTGGCGTTGGTAATGCCTGACCACATGGAGACATACTGATGCACACACGCACCTGTACACCCTGCACCCACACAACCCCACACAGCACTGTGCTCACAGTTCATTCATACTCACGCCTTTCACACACACACACGCACGCACACGCGCGCGCACACACACACACACTACCCTTTGCACACATTCACACACCACCATATTTTATTCTTCTCACCTTTGCATTGCTTTGTGTGTTGCAGTATGTTTAAAATGTATTAAAAGCACTATTACTCACACGTTTGATGTCTGTGTTTGTGTCACTCACCTGCCCATCCGTACCAGTGTGGTGATGATATTGTTGCGGTGCACTTGGGACCTACAGGGCATTCGAGGATCTCTCCTTTCAAGTTGCTGTGCTATCCCCTGGACCTCTGGCTCTGGGTCACTATCATGCTGTACCTTGTCTTCTGGTGCATGCATACCATGGTTTGGTGCCATGTTGTGTAACATACAACACACTAGGAATATACAGCATACGTTGTGAGGGCTATTGTGTAGGGCACTGCCAGACCAGTCCAGGCAACGAACTGTATCTTGAGCATGCCAAAGACCCTCTCTATCACATTCCTTGTGGTGACGTATGCCTCATTATACCACTCCTCAGCCCCTGTTGTTGGCTGCAGGAGTGGTGTTAGTAGCCAGGGTCTCAAGGGATAGGCACTGTCCCCTGTGAACACATGAACATGTGTTAGCTGCTATTTACTGTGTCACTCTCATAGTCTATTGGCTGCATTCAGGTTTTCTCATCCTGCCTCTGCCCCCCCCTTCTACTGTTCCTGTCACTATTACACCATTGTAGTGGTTGCCTTGTGTATGCTGATGATACTCACTGACAAGGTGCCCACTGGTAATCCTGCCATCCTCAAAAGCCTGGCACAACCTGGACTGATGCCAGATGAAGGCATCGTGGGCACTGCCGGGGTACTGTACATTGACATTGGTGATGCACACCACTGCATCTCACACCACCAGGCAATTGATGGAATGGTATCCCTTCCAGTTTACGTACACATTCCCTCTTTCACCAGGTGGTGCATGGATGGCAATGTGGGTGCAGTCAATCGCACCAAGTACATCTGGTAGGTGTGCAACCCAATAGAATGGCTGCATGGTTTCTCTGCACTCCTGTGCCATGCTAGGGAATACTGTGAATTCAGCAGTATGTGGCAGGAAAGCATCAAGGAACTGGGTTAGGAAGCGCAAGGTGGCTGACTTCGACACTCCGATGGTGTCTCCCATCAGTCTCTGGGATGTACCAGTGGCTAAAAAGTACATCATAGCAGTCACCTTCTCCTCTACTGACATGACATGGCTGTGTCTGGTGTTTGATTGCAGCTGCACATGCAGGAGTTTGACAGCTGCCTCAGCATGACCCAGTTCATCCTGTACTGGCACACAAGATGTTCATTTGTGAAGGTCTTGAAGGAGACCCTTTGCCGGTACATTCTGTGTGCAGTTTATCTCCTCCTTGGCCTACGGTGTGGGCTATGGTGGGCTTGGTCCCTCTCCTCCTCATCAATAACATCCTCCATCAGGTAGAGTAGCACAGTGTTGTTTACAATATCCATCTTGTTTACTGCAGTGTCACCACCCCCCCGTGCTTTGTCCTGAATTAAGACATGCTTTTTATAGGCAGTAACTAGCACCACACTGTGGGTTGCACTACTGCATCTTGCGTGGCACTAAAATTTTGAATATTGCATAGCACCCGTACGCCTGTCCCCACCCCTCACTTTACCACCTGCATACATTATTTTTTGGCTGGTGCTAACTGTTTGTGCCAGCATTTTGCCCTGTGAATATGGGGGTTCCGGCACTAATCCGGTGCAAACCCAGAGCAATCAGTTTGCGCACGGTGCAAAGCTTTGAACATAGGGCCCTATGTTCCCCAATAATGGGCAAGATTTTCAGTGTACTCATGGATTGTACTCAGCAAATGGACTTCATCTAAACCATTGAGGGTTCAAAGTACTGGGAAATAATGTTAATCATACTTTAAGATTGCAAGGTACTACAACCACTTTCCAATAGTGACTACAATACCATAGCCTTCAACGTATAATCTAATTTTATGCGATGCGAAGGGAATACAAAAATCCTCTTGTAAAACAAAACTAACATCAAAGCCATACAGTCTGAACTCAAGAATACAAACTGAGGAATGCTTTTCCAAAACAAAGATGCTAATGAGATGTGGGAAACTTTTAGAGATCTTATACACTTGCTGTGCAATAAATATATACTAAGTCAGGATAAATATGAACACTCAGGGGTCAAACCTAAATGGCTGACAAAATTTGTGAAGCAGTCAATAAACAAAAAAAGTTATAAGAAATATAAAATACCAAGTGGTTTCCATGACAATGAGGAACTTGAGTGCAAAGCTTGAGAGGTCCCTGTTGTCATGGAAACCTCAATGTATTAGAACAGCGGGTTGTGTATTAAGGCTCCCATACACTTTTCTGTATAGTGTATGGCTTCCCAAAACACATGTCCCTTACTTTGTCTTGCTGCCATAGTCATCGGGGATCCGCACTCCTCATCTGTTTGCCTGCCAGTCTGCTCGCACTTGTGACTCCTCAATTGCCCTCTGTCCTATGCGCAGCGCTGTTGGGGTGGTTGCATTGCGACGTAGCTACTAAAGCAGAATGAAAAGTTGTTCTGTTTTAGTAGCTATGTCACTACTGCTGCAGAACCACTTTTTTGAGCGTATGGATTTCCATACACACTAACATTCGGCCATACACGATAAAATCTAAAAATGAATCAAATTTAAACAAATACAAAATAAAAATATGAGACAATGTAAAGCCAGTATAAAGAATGCAAAAAGGGAAGCTGAACTAGCTTTGGCTTCAAATGCAAACAAAAATAACTAAAGAACCGTGCAGTTACTGTATATCAGTTAACTGAAGAAAAATGATAAGAACAAAATTGGGCCCTTTGAATATAATAATAATAAAATTATGAGCATCCCTTCTAAAATGGCAGAAGTTTTTAATACTTATTTCTTTGGGGCGGAGTTAGCCAGCCAAGATGGTGGATGTGTAACTGAGTAGCTGCTACAACCAGATCTCCCATCAGGACCCATCCTACAGTTCGAGTACTACCTAGGTTCATAGGTTCATAGGTGATTTCAAGCTATTCTAGACTTTCGTCCATGATGCTTGCCCAAAAGATTTTTTTTCTTTTTTTATTTATATCTTCAAAAGGAAATGATCCAATTTAACCTTAAGAGTCCATGCTTGTGCTTGATACTACATCTATCGGTAGTGAATTCCATCTAGACACACTTCTATTGCTAAACCAATGTTTGCGTTGTAGAGTATGCCATTTCTTAACTTCAAACTGGAAGGGATGTCCCCTGGGTTCATATCTGGATTTTCTCCAAGCAAGTCCTAATTCTGACAATAATAAATCATCTTGAATAGATCTAAAAAGTAAGCAATAATCGCCTCTAGTTCTCCTATACTCCAATGTGTATAAATTAAATTCCCTCAGTCTCTCTGGGTAAGTCTTTTTTTCTAATCCTTCTATTGACTTTGTTGCTCGTCTCTGTATTCTTTCTATATTGTTTATATCTATTTTTTTATAAGAGGCCCAAACCAGTGCGCAATACTCCAGGTTTGGTCTCACCAGTGCACCATAAAGGGGCATCAGCACCTTCCTATCCCTACTTGATATATATCTCAAAATACAGTTTAATATCTGGTTACCCTTTTTTATTACTTTATTACACTGGGAACTGAATTTTAAGTCTGAACTAATTATTATCCCCAAATCTCTTTCTTCATTTGTATTGTTGAGTACCGTATTATCCAGTTTATAGGAATAGTTTATTTTTTGTTTTACCCAGATGCATGGTTGTACATTTGCTTTTATTTAATTCCAGCCTACTTTTTTTGTCCAGTTATATACCTTATTTAATGCTTCCTGTATATCATTTTTATTTTTTGTGTTATTTGCTATAGCTCCAATTCTGTAGTCATCTGCAAATTTTGTTAGCCAAATATCCCTATTTGATATTTTTAAAGAGTTTACATAAATATTAAATAGACATGGTCCAAGAACCGACCCCTGAGGCACCCCACTAGTCACCGCTGCCCATTCTGATTTTTCACCTTGGATCACCACTCTCTGCCTTCTCTCACTCAACCAGGCCTCTATCCAATTTATTATGCTATTATTTAATTTATAGTGTTTTAGAGTATTTACCAGTTCCAGATGTGGAAGCTTATCAAACGCTTTCGAGAAATCTAAAAAAAATAACATCGACACAATTTCCTGTATCCAATGCCTCCCCAACCTTCTCGTAAAATGTTAAGAGATTTGTTTGGCAGGAGCGATTTTGCGAAAGCCATGTTGCACTGGATCCTGTAGGCCATTTTTTTCCAGATATTCAACTATATGATCCTTTAAAATAGATGCCATCATCTTCCCCATGACCGATGTCAGGCTAATTGGTCTATAGTTTTTCAATTCTGATTTAGAGCCACCTTTATGTATAGGAACCATCAATGCCTCACGCCAGCCCTGTGGTACCTGTCCCGTATTTAGAGAATTTTGAAAAATGTAAGTTAAGGGTGGTGCAAGTTGGTCTGCCAGTTCATACAATACTCTAGGATGAATTTCATCTGGTCTTTGTGATTTATTTGTGTGTACTGCTTTCAATTTATCCAGTACATCCTGTAGATGTATTTGTATGCCATCTGATCCATGATTTGTGTTAACATTAATTTTTAGGGAATTATCTGAGTTGAAAGCAGAACAAAAATATTTATTTTGGATTTCTGAACAATCTTTGTTATTGAGTATTTCTCCATTTTCATTTTTAAAGGGTCCAATAGTATTGCCCCTTTTTTTGTTTATTATTTATATATGAATAAAAGGTTTTGTAATTGTCTTTAACTAATAGTGCCAATTTTAATTCGTACTACTTTTTTGCTTTTTTTATTTCATATTTAACTTTTTTTTTACAAATTCTCTATACTGTAGTTGTGGTTGTGTGTTAATATTTAACTTTCTTAAACCATTTTTTTTATTAATTTTTTAATTTTAGGTGTTAACCATTTTGGAATATCCTTATTATTTTTATATTTAGCATTTTTTGGTATGCATTGATTTATTGTTGCATGCAGTTTATTTACCACAGATTCCCACATTTTATGTGCTGTTTGATTCCCAAATTCCTTTTTCCAATTCCAATTTTCCAAAACTTTCTTCATAGTTGAAGAATCGGCTTTTTTGAAATTCAAGACAATAGTCTTCCCTTCTCTAGGTGTTTTTTCCTCATTTTTAATTAAAAACTGGACAGATAGAAGGTCACTAGTTCCTAATGGGTTACTTGTAAATACATTTTGTATTGTTTGATCCATGTTTGTTAAAATTACATCAAGAATGTTATTTCCCCTAGTGTTTTCAGATATGAGTTGGGTGAATCCCATTTGGTTAATTGCTTCCAAAAATTGAATACTTTTCTTAGTCTTACCCTCAAATTTTGTCCAGTCAATATCAAGGAAATTTAGATTCCCAGTCAATATTATCCTTTCTGTAGGATCCAAGCTCCTGATACTATCTAATAGTTCTAGTTCAGCTTCCATGCTCATTGAGGGAGGTCTATAGATTAGACCTAGTTTGATTTTTAATTGACCCTTGGGTATAATTTTTAACCATATCATTTCGAGATGATCTTTAGTCCTAGTTATTTCTTCACATTGTATTGAATGTATTATATATATTGCAATACCACCTCCCTTTCTTGTTTCCCTTGATAGATAATATAAGTTGTAACCATTTATTTCTTTATCCCAACTGTCCTCACTTGTCCACCAGGTCTCTGTAATGAGTGCAATATGTATTTTATTTTTTTGTAATAAATGTTATAATTCTTTGAATTTATTTACTCGACTATGTACATTTATTAGTATACATTTCCAACGATCCTGAAGATTCACATTTTTGTGTTATGTTACGTGTCTCCCTCCCCTCTTTATCCAGTTTAAATGGAACAAAATAACACTGTTTATTCTTATACTCAGTATTCTATTGCCTGCTCTATTTAAATGTAGTCCTTCTCCTTTATAAAGGGTATTTTTTCTAAGACTCCAAGAATTGTCCATAAATCCAATGCTATTATAACTGCAAAAATTTCTTAAATGCTTATTTAACATTTCTATTCCTGAATTTTTAAAGTCATGTCTACCATGTCCTGAAATCAAACCTGATACAATTATATCGCACCCCTTTTCTTTCATTCTGTTCACAAGGTTTTGATAGTCTTGTATGATGTCATCTATACCACAGAAACCCACATCATTTGTGCCAACATGTATTATAATTAAAGGTTCATATCGACCCTTCATTAGTCCATCTAATAAATGACCAATATCTGAAATTTTGGCTTCGAGCAAAGAGCTCACTGTTGTGTACATTTTTCTGTCCTTACATACTATGGAATCTATAACTTTTATTATGGAATCTCCTATTATTAAGATGTCTTTTTCTTTTTTTTGTTTTATGACTTCTTTTTCTATTTGTTTTGTGACATCCTTTTCTACTGTAGTATCTAATTTGAATGGTATTTCTTCATTTTTTTTAGACATTTATTTCCTTGTTTATGCTCCATATCTACTTTTTGATTCCCTTTTAAATTGTGCTTGAAGCCTTTTAATTCTCCATCTATGGGTTTATTTTTTTTTAGTGCTCTTTCGTACATTGTCTATCCTGGTCTAAAATAGTATATCTATTTTCCAACTTTGGGTACTACTTTGACACTTGTTGTTTAGTTGAATGTATGGGTGTGCTCTTCCATTGGTTTCCTCATGGCTGTTTAGGGTTTTGGCCGAGGACTGTTGTGGAACCCCTTCATTAGATTGATTCAGCTCATTTTCTACTAAAAATGAATCTATATAAGCCTCAAGGTCCCCTATCTGTTTCTGGACTTTTAGTGATTCTACTTGATTATTTTCTTCAAATCTCTGCTTTATTAGTTCAATATCTGTTTGTAAGGCTTGTAGCTGAATACATTTATCAACATGTAAATTCTTCCACAATTTCTTCTTCTATAAACATTTTACAGGATAATCATGATTTATGATTTTTCTCTTTGTTTTAGTCTTTGCCATGTTATCAGATTACTAAACAAGCTAGAATACAATTCTTGTTAATTTCTTTTCTTTAAGGATAATACATACTATATTAGTCTTGTTTGTGCCCTACATCCCTCGGTCCCAGCGGATACAGCAGACATGTGCAGACGCGTGTGTCTCTGCGCGTGTCTTCATGCACGATGAAGCGTGCCCTGCACACGCTCACCCTACTCACTGCAAGAGCGAGTTTTATGAGCCCAATGACCCAGAAGTATCTGTATCAGGTCGCGGCTTCACTCGTAAGCTGAAGATGTGGATTTTAAATTGAAATAACACAAAAATCCCCCAGAGGTTTTATTTATGGTCCTGAAGTTATTCACAAGTTCAAATCTGCTAAAATAACACTAAAAAAGCACTTTTAGTAGGGGTCAGGAGTAATACTGCACACTACTCTCTTCCTGTTTCCTGTCTCCAGAAATACAGGGCTCCAGTAATAAAAAACATTTTAATGTGCAATTTGACTGCTAATATGTTTCATTTACATCAGTTCCCATAGTCCCAAAGTAGCAGTCACTCCTTTCTGCTCACATTAGTGTTTTATGCTGTTTCTCTCACTGCAAGAGTAAGTTTTATGAGCCCAATGACCCAGAATATCTTCTTATATTAGATGGATCTGAAATCTACAGGCACAGACCAGTATTTCAAGACCAAACTGGCTGAAATCCAGGTGTCTGAGCAGTAATTACAAAGAAGTTGAGTACAGCCTGGAAAAGCACACATTTGAACCTGTTGGACAAGATCAGACCACCAGTCTCAAGTTACATCGATCCCACTAAGTGAGACTCATGGAGGGACACCAAATACAGGGGGCAGGGGCGGCCCAATGAAACCTCAAGTCTGGAGATACAACTGAGAAATATAGTAGCCATGTTAACAAAGGTGCTATCAGACACTTCTGAACTAAAAGAGTCCATTGCTATGAATCAAAAGGACTTAACCCTCCTGACGGACAGGGTATCTAGAGCAGAAGCGTTCTCCAAATGCCAAGATGGCATTTTGCATGAACATCACTCCCAGCTACGAGACCATAATAGCCAGCTGCAATACCTCCTAGCAAAAATCGATGACTTAGAGAATAGAGGGAGGAGGGAGGAGGAAGAATATAAAAATTATTGGGATCCCCAAAGGTGCAGAAGGCACAGACATGACAGCCTTTCTGAGACATTGCCTCCCGAAGATGCTTGGCATGAATAATAAAACCCATCCAGACTTGGAAAGAGCTCATCTCTCTCTTGCCCCCTTCCCATCACAAGGAGAAAGACTGAGGCCAATCTTGTGCAAATTTCTGCACTACCTAGAAAAAGAAATGTACATAAGGGGAGCCAGAGATAGAAAAAGCTTAACATGGCATGTCCATAATGTGCAGCTATTTCAGGACTACTCATATGAACTTTCAAAGTGGCAAAGAGCATATGGCCCAGTAAAACAATCTCTTTACAAATTGGGTATTTCGGCATCCCTCCGATATCCTGTGATGCTGCGAGTGCAGTACAGAGGAGAGTACATTATCTTTAACAATCCGAGAGAGGTAGAAATGTTTCTTAGTGACATCTCTGGAGAGCAAATAGAAACCCAGTGCCCACCATATCCTCCGTGTGGTAAGGCCCCTCAAGCAATGGAAACATCCCCACCCTGGAACACCCATGCAATTACTCCTCTGAATAAAGTGGAAGCCCCACTAGAAGGTCTGGATTGGCAGAAGGTCCAATGCGGCAGACAGCAGAACAGACAGTGACAGCCCCATGCAGAGCAGCCCCAGCAGAATGGCACCAGAAATCGTAAGGACAGATCGAGGAGTCAGCAGAGGAAGGACCACTTATCCGACGAGAGTGGCTCGTCTACTTTCAGCATGCTGGTGAAGACCTCCAATTGTTATGAACAGCTGGGAGACCTGATTCTGACTGCGTTAGAAACATAGAAACATAGACTTTGAAGGCAGATAAGGACCACTTGGCCAACCCAGTCTGCCCATTTCCCTACCTATTGGATAAGCTGCAGACTCTAGTTAACCAACAGCCTACTTCCTTCAGCCACCCACTATAATTGCCTTATGTCTGTCCCATGCATGTTTGAATTCCCCTACTGTTTTAGACCCCACAACCTCCCCAGGAAGGTGGTTCCATGCATCTACCACACTCTCCGTGAAAAAGAGAATTTCCTCACATTACCCCTAAGTCATCCCCCCTCTATCTTTAAATTGTGCCCCCTTGTTCCTGCACATCTCTCTTTCTGAAAGTTGCTACCCTCCTGGACTTTGTTGATTCCCTTGAGGTACTTGAAAGTTTCTATCATGTCCCCCCATCCCTCCTTTCATCAAGGGTATACATATGAAGCTCTCTCAATCTCTCTTCATACGGTTTCTGATGCAGACCCTGCACCATTTTCATTGCCCTCCTCTGGACTGCTTCCATCCTGTCTATGTCCTTGCATAGATGGGATCTCCAAAACTGCATGCAGTATTCCAAATGGAGTCTCACCAACTGTCTGTACAGAGGAATAACCACTTCCCTTTTTCTACTTGTGATGCCCCACCCTATGCATCCCAGTATCCCCCCTGGCTCTCCTTACTGACTTTTCACATTGCTTACCCACCTTTAGGTCATCTGATATGACTACCCCCAGGTCCCTTTCCATTATTGTTGTTGTTAGTGCCTCCCCTGCCATTGTGTACTCTTCTATTGGGCTTTTATTTCCCAGGTGCATTACTTTGCACTTCTTCGCATTGAATCTAAGTTGCCATACGTCTGACCATTCCTCCAACTTTGCCAAGTCCCTTCTCATCCTTTCTACCTCCCCTTGTGTATCAACTCTGTTACAGATCTTTGTGTCATCTGCAAAGAGGCATACCTTTCCTTCCAGACCCTCTGCAATGTCACCTATAAAGATGTTAAAGAGGACTGGACCCAGTACTGAGCCCTGGGTACTCCACTAGTAATCCCTCTTTCTTGGAATGAGTTCCATTCACTATTACCTTCTGTGTCCTGTTGTGCAGCCAGTTTGCTACCAGGCTACCACCTTGGGACCCACTCCCAGGCTGGCTAACTTGATTATTAATCTTTTGTGTGGGACTGTGTCAAATGCCTTGCTAAAGTCTAGGTAGGCCATATCCACAGCCCATCCCTGGTCTATTACTTTGGTCACCCAAAGAAATCAATTAGAGTCATCTGACATGACCTTCCTGCTGTGAATCCATGCTGCTTTGGGTCCTGTGCCCCGCTGGCCTCTAGGTACTCAACAATTCTTTCTTTCAGAAGTGATTCCATTATTTTCCCTACCACTGAGGTCAAACTAACAGTTCTGTAGTTTCCTGCTTCCACCTTGCTCCCACTTTTGTGAAGGGGAATCACATCTGCCCTCCTCCAGTCCTCAGGTACCACCTCATCCTCCCATGATTTGTTAAAATGTGTGGTCAGTGGTGTCACTAGGTCCCCCCTTGGTTCTTTTAGGATTCTGGGGTGAATCCCATCAAGCCCCATTGCTTTGTCCACCTTGAGTTTTAGGAGTTCTTTCAGGACTCTTTCTTCTGTAAATGGACTGGGGTCAACCCCCCTACCCAGAGTGCTTCTATTGTTTGGTTTAGGTAACCCCTCCTCTTCTTCTTTTGTGAGTACTGAGCAAAAGTATTCATTCAGTATCTCTGCCTTTTCACTGTCTCCCTCTGCCCACCTCCCGTCTACTTTATTAATCTTCACTATCCCTCCCTTAACCTTTCTATGCTCCCTAATGTACCTATAAAAGGTTTTATCCCCTTCTTAACTAAGTTGGCTATCTTTTCCTCCATTTGGGCCTTTGCTATTCTGACTGCCTTCCCCACTTTTTTCTGTTTTAATTGATACAATTCCCTGTTGTGCTCCTTCTGTGATTCCTTATACTTTTTGAATACAGCCTTTTTCTTCTTAACCTTCCTTGCCACCTCTTTTGAGAACCATAGTGGTTTTTTACTCCACTTGGTTTTCTTTATTTGTTTCACACATAGGCTTGTTGCCTCCATGATGGCAGTTTTGATTTTTCTCCATTGTTCTTCCACCCGTCCTTTCTGGCTATTTGCTAGTGCATTCCTCAGGAATTCACCCATTTTGCCAAAGTCAGCCCTTCTAAAGTCCAATATCCTTGTTTTTGTATGGCTTGTCTCCATGGTTGTGCTTATTGTGAAGCACACTGTACAGTGGTCACTTGTTCCCAGATGTCTACTGACTTCTAAATCTGTGATCCTCTCTCCATTTGAGAGTACCAGGTCTAATATTGCTCCCTCCTGAGTGGGTTCCAACACTAGCTGTCTAAGGCATGCCCCCTGTGGGGCATCGAGAATGACCCTGCTCTTGGATGTGGCTGCAGTACATGTCATCCAGTTAACATCTGGCACATTCAGGTCCTCCATCAACAGTATCTCCCCTTTTTCAGCCATTTTGAGAATGTTCTCTATCATTTTCTTGTCCATTTCCTCCCCTTGAGACAGGGTTCTGTACAAAACCCCTGCGCAGATTGTGATGCCATTCCCTGTCTCCAAGGTAACCTACAGTGCCTCTTGTCCTCCCCCTTTACTTTTTAGTTCTGTAGCTTTGATCCCTTCTCTTATGCAGAGAGCTACTCCACCTCCCCTTTTATCCTCCCTGTCTTTTCTGTAGAATGTGTACCCTGGTATGTTGACATCCCAGTCATGGTTCTCTGTGTACCATGTTTCTGTGACTGCCACAATATCCAAGTGTTCCTCTTCCATCAGGGCTATTAGCTCAGGAAGCTTGTTTCCAAGACTATGGGCATTGGTACTCATTGCCCTCCATTTAATGTTGGCTTTATCCTTTTTTCCCCATCCCTGCTCCTATTGCCTTTGTCTATTTTTTCATTTACCCCATTCAGCCCTCTGTCAACCTCTGTACCTCAGTGTTTATCTTACTATCTGCCACATTTTGTGGAGAGAGGCTTGAAATTTCCTGCTTCCTATCAGCACCTCCCCCCTTGGGGAGTTTAAAAGCTTGCCGAGGAAGCATTTAAACCTATCACCTAGGAGCTTGGTTCCCTTCTTTGACAGATGCAGACCATCGTGCCAGTATAGACCTTCATCTCTCCAGGTGGACCCCCAGTCCCCAATGAAGCCAAAGCCCTGTGATCTGCACCAGTTTTGTAACCATTCATTAAACTGCATGGTGTGCAGTACCCTAGCCTCACCCCTGCCATAGACTGGCAGCACCTCTGAGAAGGTTACCATGCTTGCTACCTGTCTGAGGCCCCTCCCCAACTACACAAACTCATCCTACACTGCACTGATCTCATGCCTAGCTAGGTCATTTGTCCCAAGGTGGACAATGATATCTAGTTCCCTCTCTTGTGATGCTGCTTCTGCAATCCTGAGGATTCACTTCATGTCCCTCCAAGTCATGGTGCCAGGCAGGCACCTTAGTTCCCTCTCCTCTCCCTTCCCCAGTTCTACCCCCCAACAACTGAGTCCCCTACCAGAAGCTGCTTCCTTCCTCTGTGGTGTCCCTTGCCACCCTTTTGTGGGTCTCCCTTGTGGATGTCCCCAGCAATCTTCTTGATCACCACTGAGGGTGTCATCATAGAGGAAGCTTGCTCTGCCATACTGGCATATGATTTGTGTAGAGATACAACTAGAGGGATTCGCCTCTGTTCCACCACCCTCACCCTCCCAGAACCCACTGTGGTCCAACTGCTCCTCATACTTGGCAACCTTTGAGGTAGTAGTTGTGGCACTGGTGCTCTTTGGGTGGGGGAGGCCTCCATAGTCCTTGCCAGTTGAACCTGGAGATGGGCAACCTCCTCCCTCAGAGCTGATAGTTGCCTGCAAATAGGACAGCAATGCAGTTTTCAGAATATCTCCCAGAAAACTGCTGCCCCACAGCCAGTGCATTGCACCATTCCCCATATGTCTCTCTCCCTTACAATATGTAATATATAATAATTTTTTTTGTGTGTGTACTTACCCTTTATGCACTTGCTGGGTTATTAAGAATATCACAGTTCTGTCCCAAGACTGGTTGAGGAAGTGATGTCAGAACTTTGGCTATAAAGGGAATGCCATGCTTATGGTGGGTGGGGTGAGGGAAGGGTGGGTGGGTAGTCCACAACCACCAATGACTGTTAGAAACAATCAAATGTACCACTGCATTACCCCGGAAGACCATCTGACAGATAAGAATCTGAAGACTCAGGATGAACCACTGCAAGATTTAAAAGATGAGTGGGCCCCCATACCAACTAACTGGGCAGACTATGCAGGACAATGTGGTGGAGGCCCAGCGAACAGTGTCCCCAGTGCTTGAGACTGCACAGCAGCAGTAGGATTGTATGGACTGCAGATATGTACAGATGGCATCTTCCCCGGAGCCCAAGCATTCCCCCAACCTATTATTTGCAGCTAGGACAGCAGTTTTTTTCAATTTTAATACACAGCACTGTGTGAGGCCTGATAGGGGTTTACAGTACAAGGAGGGGTGCAGTGTAACTCCAGAAGGGGCTGAATAAGTGGTTGCCAGCCTAAAGCTAACGCCCAAAACACTTGTTGACTTTGGGGAAAACACGGACTACCTAATTCCTCCTGTACCTCAGAGAACAAGAAATGATTGTATGCACTTCATGGGTATGGGTGTGTGTGTGTTGGGGGGGCTCCTGAAATGGCTGGACCTTGTTGCTGCTAATTCAGCCAATAGTATGTGTACTTACCATGGGCTGCCAGCATGAATAACTGCCCCTGCCTACCTTGAGCAGTTCTATCCTCTGATTTCTGTAATAGGAAAGGGATGTGGGAGGTGAAATACAGATGGGGTTTCTTGTGACTGCCCTCCCTCTCCCTCAGCTTTTACCACCACAAGGCAGTCTGAACTCTGAAGGCAGAGCAATAATGGAGCATTTGGGAAATGCCTGTCCATGACAACACACAACTCTTATCAAGGATGGCTCCTGAAGAGGCATGACCTACTGTCTCACAAATGATACATCGGAGGGGGAGCATAGCCTAATAATCCTAGGCCGGACTGGGTGGTTCTTCATTACTGGACCCTATCCCATGGTGCTACATAGTGATCCCTGTAAGTAGGGTGACTGGCAGATGGAAAGAAGGGCATACTAGGGAAAGCTAACCTGTACCCATATTGCATCCAGAACCTGGACCCTGCAGCCTGGTCAGGCCCCCAACCTACTATTCCATCAACCTATTATACTACTGCCCCTAATGAGGGAGGAGGGGGTAGGGGACACGTAGGACAGGGAAAATCATTATCCTAGGTAGCCCAAATGTCAGAATCATTATGGGGATAGGGACAAACAGATGGATGAGGATATCTAGGTGTGCTTATCTACCTTTAAGGTGGCACATCTTCCTGATGTAATATCACAAGGTTGAAAGTTAGGGTCAAGCCAATGTCTTTCCTCCCAAAGGTGACACACCAGACTGTTGGAGAAGGTGGGATATGGCCCCACTCCAGGTTATCATTGGCAGTCATACCTCAAATAATTGTGCATGGTTGCATACAAAGTGTGGTTTTACTTATGGTGTTTATACTTATGTTAAAAATGTGGTCATACCAGGGGTCATCTTGGATGTTGTTTGAGATGCACACCCCTCTATTGTGGACAAAACTTGTGGTGACCAATGTATGGCTAAAAGAAGGGTATACCCTGCAACTTAGGTACCCATTGTTACAAATAAAGAAAATAAGAGCTAGAATGGAAATACATCCCTACTTCAGGTACCAAAATAGAGGTGGGGAAACAAGGAGGGGGACTCCTGAGGCCCTAAGGCCTGGTATAGAAGTGTCGTTGTCAGTCAAAGGTAACAGAATCATTACATTGGGACTCGTAGTAATATATTGATGTTTTTATATCATCCAGTTACTCAAAAAATGGAGACACCCTTCCTATGACTAATACACCGGAAGTAATAGCCACTACCTGGAATTTGAAGGGCCTCAACTCACCTGTGGAAAAAGAAAACAGATTCTGGCCAGGTTAAGGAAGATGGGTACCCAGGTAGCATTTTTACAGGAGGCCAAGCTGAGCTCACAGGAAGCCCCAAAACTAGTGAGGGAATGGGTAAGTGTGGAGGCCCACAGCATATCTGGTTCGGCAAAGAGAGGTGTCTCCATTTTGCTTCACTGTAAATTGCAGTGGCAACTGCTAGCTGTGTTTAAAGATACAGAAGGCAGGTGGTTAATTTTGAAGGTATCTACCACTACTGGCCCTGTGTTGTTAGTTAATGTGTATGCCCCTAATGAGGATACTCCAACCTTTTTTGACGCTGTATCCCAAAAAATTATGGATGTCTCATAAGATAATCTGGATGTCTTACGGGGGGGGGTTCAGCCTCACAGCGGATTACTTACTGGATTGTACCAATGCCAGACCCGAACCCCATACCCGGTCTCTCTCCATACATTAAAGGAACTTCTCTCCCTGCATCACATGTTGGATATATGGCATTTATCGCATCCCACAGAGAGAGAGAGACTATACCTACTTTTCTGCACTTAAGGGGATGGCCACTAGGCTAGACTATTGATTTGCATCTAGCTCCCTGTCTGCCACCTCAATGGGAGTCAATATAGCCCCACTTTACCTATCGGACATGCCCCAGTGGCTCTCTCTCTCCCTCTCCTAATAGCCCAACAGAATAAGAAGTCCTTCTTATGAATCCTGGACCCTCTGCTTATTTGGGATAAGCAGTTTGCCCCAGAGCATAATGGAGAGATGGAATTGTTCTTCAAAGATAATCCCATAGGCTCTGCCTCAGCAGCCCATACATGGGAGGCCTATAAGGCCACCATTCGAGGGAAAATAATAAGTTATGTGGCGTATAGGCATAAACAAAGGGACAGGGAGCAGACCCATTTGGAGGAGGAACAAACAGCTGGAGACCCAATATAAATCTAATCCTGATGCCCTAAACAACACCCAGCTAGTGTATGACCTCATGGCCCACCAGCTATGACTAAACTGCCTGGCCACCTGGAAAGCAGAACTGTGTCTGCAGAGGGTCCAATATAAATATTGGGCAGATGGAGAGAGGGCTAACAAGCTTCTAGCTTGCCATCTGAAACAACGGCAGGCTGAACAGGCTATCCCACAACTCAAAGATATAAAAGGGCTAATATCCCAGAATCACAATGTGATTAATGATATCATGATGGATTTTTACCAAACCCTGTATTCCTCTCATGTGGACTGGAAGTGGGAGAACTACCACACATTTACCCATCCCAAAACTAGTTCCCCAACAAAAGGTAGTATTAGAAGTCCCAGTTACAGAAACTGAAATCAATCAAGCCATACTACGTATGGTCCCACGTAAAACACCAGGGGGAAATGGTTTTCCAGTGGACTTTTACAAGCTAGAATGCCCACTGATCACACCCGCTCTCCTACGCATGCTCCTGGAGGCTCAGGAAGTGGGGGAGCTCCCAATGAGTCTGAATGAAGTGATTATTACGGTCCTCCCCAAAGAGGGAAAAGATCATGCCCTTCCTGCCTACTACAGACCCATATCTTTGATTAACCCAGATGCCAAAATTCTAGCAAAAATGTTAGCAATGAGACTGGAGAAAGTATTACCGGGCATCACCCATCCCTCCCAAGTAGGGTTTGTTAAAGGCAGACTTAGCTCTGACCACCTCAGAGTGCTATATCCCCTGATTCAGGCAGCAGCAACTCTCCTATCCCCAGCAGCCACAGTAACAATCGATTTTGAAAAAGCATTCCACTCTGTGGAATGGGAGTATTTGCATGTGGTATTGGATACTTAGGGGTTTGGACCATATTTTAAGTCATGGATTAAGCTCATGTACCGTCAACCAAGGACAAGGATACTGACAAATGGGACCCTCTCCAAACCCTTCCCTCTCCACAGGTGCACCAGACAGGGCTGCCCATTATCCCCATTGTTGTCTTTTTTGACCATGGAACCACTGGCGGCTACACTAACGAAGCACCCCCAGATTAAGGGGACTACAATGGGGAGAGACAATACATAATGAAACTATTTGCGGATGAGTGTTTAATAATGACCAGTAACATCTCATACAGCCTTCAGCATATCCTTAATCAACTAAGCATATTTGTGAAGATCTCAGGACTCAGAATCAACATAGCTTAATCAGAGATACTGTCCCCCAACAAACACACAACTCCAAATGCTTTGGGTAATCTCAGCCTAGCGTGGGCATTGGAAGGTATAAAATATCTAGGGGTCACAATATCCTCTGACCTGAAATCTGTGGTAGACAATAATTTGAAACCCTTGATAGCCAAAGTACAGAAGGACATGGTCAGATGGGAGCTCCTGCAACTAACTATGGCAGGGAAAATAGCCACCATAAAATTAATGGCTGCCCCTAGAATTTATTATCTATTATCCCACCTCCCAGTCATTCTCCCCATGGCTTGGGCCCAGAAATTAAACAGTATGATTAGCAAGTTCTTGTGGGGCTCCCCCCCCGGTACAGCAGGGTCAAGCTACTGGCCTCATGGTGCAGGTGGTGTTGGAATATACCCAACTTTGCCCAATACTCAGTAGCTTTCCTCATGGCCAAGACCCTGAGAGGGATCCATAACTATAATAGCAAACCCCTGGCATGGGTAACCATAGAAACAGACTTCTTACAGGGGATCCCACTATCAGCATACTGAGGTCATTCCTTACCTAAACAATATAGATGGTGGGTAACAATTCAGAATGGCCATATGGCCTGGCTGAGGGTAGGATTAAAGACTAAAAGATGCATCAACCTAGGACATCATATCCCACAATAAAATAACCCCTTTTTATGTATAGACCGAAAACCAATTCAGTGGGAGGGATGGGCCAATACATTGATTACAAAGGTCTCTGACCTCATGACAGAAGATGGATCCACAGTGGCATCCTTTCAAAGGCTCCAGGTGAAATATCAGTTGCCCAAAGGGGACTTTTGGTGATGCCTTCAAATGTGAAGCCTGCTCAATTAGTGAGGGAAACAGAAATGTGATGTCCAGTATGTACAAACATTAAGATCTCCATGTTGAAACCCCTCCCAATTGAGGTATGGGCCACACGCATGGCAGGGAAAGCAGGGAAAACACAGGCATCTATGAGAGATAGTGTCCCGGACCCATTACTGCCAGCCAGATCACAGTGGGAGACAATCCCTGGCACTCCAATTTCAGGGGCAGAATGGAGTCAGGGATGGGTGAGGTCCCACCAAGCTTGTAATGACCAGAGGAGCCTTCTTATCCAGATCAAGGTGATGTACCTATGGTATAGATCCCTGGCACAGCCGAAAGCCTTGGGTATCATCCAGCTGGACAACTGCTGGTGGTGTCAGGCTCTAAAGGCAGACCTGTTACATATCCTGTGGTCCTGCCCCTTGTTACTGCCCTTCTGGCAGGGTATTGCTAAACACTGTTCCACTGTTTTGAACATCCCAGTACCCCTGGAACATAGGCTATGGATCCTAGGTCTCCCCTACCAAGCGGTGGGTATGACAAAACCCTCCCACCTGTGGATTATCCAGACCTCAGTTGAGGAGAAATGCATGATACTGCATAAATGGAGAACAACAGAGATCCCCACAATTAAGGAATGGCTTATGGCACTGGAGAACATGGCCAACTTGACCAGAATCACATGCTATAGCAGGGGAAACATAGGAAAATATGAAAAGATCTGGTTGCCCTATTTAAGGTTTATTAAAGGAAACACTATGACACCGATTAGTCAACATATGAAGAACAGGCTAAGGCAGCCATGAGATGATTCCAGGTTAAGGCTTGATATACATCTTAAATATATGTTCTTTTTCTAGGTACCATGAGATCCCAAATATGGAACACCACATAGGTCCCCAGACTACACATTAGGTGAGGTTTAAGTTCTCCCTCCTGTATGCCTCTATGGCAGGGTTTAGGATCACTTGACCTCTATGCTCTGTGGTGACTGGCTAGGACATGAATGGATAAGTCCATCATTTCTCAATACCTTGTTGTAAAATGTTGTCAGTTTATTCTTAGATTCCTGACGCTGAATGGTAAATGTGAAATCTGTAGTAATATGAGAATATGTAGACAATGAACTATGTTGTTGGTTATATTACATGTAATATGGCATGTAGTATCTCATATGAAAGTGAAATTAGCAGTCTGTTACTAAAGTGACATATCCTTAGGATACGAGGAGGCTCATAAAGTTACAACTGGCAATAAAGGTAATGAAAAGTATAACATCAAACCTGGTATTAACTACCTACAAGGCATATTTTCAGCAGCTGGTTAGAAAATGTAATTATTAAAAAAGCGTTACATATAAACCACAATATCAGTCAATATAAATTTATATAGAAGTCCATTTTGTACATGGAGTGAAGCTGGTCTAAAACATCACTGGAGTTGGGCTCCCATTGCCTGCTTACTTTTTTTCATTGACTCTTGGACCTGGGGTTGGACACCTAGTGTCAGAATGGAGGGTTGGCAGCACCAGGATTTGGCTGTCTTTGTCCACTTACTTTTTTTCATTTACTGTCTGACTTCTGGGTTGGGCACTTGGTGTCAGAATGGGGGTAGTTTGGTGGCACCAGGGTTGAGCAGCAAGTGGCTACTTACTTTTCATTTTAGTTTACCACCCAACCCTGGAATTGGGTATCCAGTGTTGGAGGGATCTGCACTGGGGTTTGGCTCCTGCTGACTGCCTAGCTATATTGATAGTGGCAGCTTTGGGTTTTCAAACACAAGCAAGCTACATATGCCTTTGACTGCTCTGTGTTTGCTTCACAAATCTCTCACCAGTGTCTTAACCAGCATGCTTCTTTCACCTGGCTGCTGCAGACCCTCATCTGTGTTTGTTCCTCACCATTTCCTGTGCCCACACCCAGCCATCTCAGTGAAAGTGACATGCCTTGAACTCCTGGATAGTTGAAGCCCAGTCAGCAGTCCCCTGCAACAAGCCAAGGCTGACTTCTCAGACCCCAGATGAAATGTGGGTCTGGTTTTATGCGATTTTAATCCACACACCTCCCTGTAAAAGGAGGGATTACCTTTTCTTCATTTAATTAAAATAAAGTAATGCGTCTCTTTTGGAATGCAGATACCTCATGAGACTTACAATACCTCTTGTTAAACAGTGAGAGATTGGACATGATGGCCCTAGACTCCTTTGCCACATTAAATTGATATAAGACAAGGAACCTCAGCACACAAGCACTGAGGCAATGTTTCCCCAAAGGGCACTGGCCAGGAAGCTAAATTTCAAAGAAATACAAAATCACACATACCCCCATAATGCAAAGCATCATGGGCTGTATATGAAAATCACCACAGAATATTATGTTGGTTCAACTTTAAGCAGAAATGCATGGTATCAAAAGGTCTATCACACAAACTGCAAAGGGTGCCAACAGAAAGATACAGGCACATGTTTCAACCTACCAGGACTCATTAGTGTGCCTCATCTGTATGACACCCCAGTGGAATGATCTAGCTACCCTAAGATGGTCTATCTGGGTTATGTTGTGGTGAACCCAATAAAAACAAAAAAAACAAGCTAAAAGACAAGGAACCTCAGCACACAAGCACTGAGGCGATGGTTACCCCCAAAGGGCACTGGCCGGGAAGCCACATTTCAAAGAAATGCAAAATCACACATACTCCATAATGCAAAGCATCATGGGCTGTATATGTAAATCACCACAGAGTATTATGCTGGTTCAACTTTAAGCAGAAATACATGGTACTGAAAGGTCTCTCACACAAACTACAAAGGGTGCCAACAGAAAGACACAGACATGTGTTTCGTCCTAAATCTATATGCTACAGTGAGGTGTAGGACATGAAGGACCTAGAGTCCATTACAACATTAAATTACTATGTTACAATGAGGGGTTGGATCTAGAGTCTTTTGCAGTATTACATTAATATGTTACAGTGTGGAGTTGGACATGATGGACCCAGAGTCCCTTACAACCTTAAATTATTATGATACAGTGAGGGGTTGGACATGATGGACCTCTTGTCCCTTATAACATAAATTACTATGTTACAGTGAGGGGTTGGACATGATAGACCCAGAGTCCTTTGCAACATTAAATTACTATGTTACAGTGAGGGGTTGGACACAATGGACCTAGCATCCCTGACAACTTTAAATTACTATATTAAAACATAGTGGTGGTGTAATTCTGTGCTGTCTTTAATTGCTGCAAATTTTATCTTGGCTTGTCTGACTGCCCTGTAGTTGGGTGAAGGGTGTTAATTGTCTGGCCTCTGACCTCAGCTACATGATAACTGGAGGTGGGGCTTAGTCAGAGTTGAAGTAGCAAGTAGAGTTCATTTTCTCAGAAGAAGCCAGAAGGGGAAGGAAGGAAACATATTCAATTCAGTGCCTTAGAGTAACTGGTAATTGCTATTTTTCTTTTAAACTTAGAATGAGGGCTTTTAGTGACACTATAATTTCTTTGTTGTCTTTACTTATAATTGTTTTTGGGCTGTTGAAAATTTAAAACATAGTGGTGGTGTAATTCTGTGCTGTCTTTAATTGCCCCCCCTCCCCTTCCCCCAACTCTTAATTATATGCCCTGTTAAATCTGATTGTCAGGAGCTAAACACAGGGTATAGTAAGGGGTGTGAAGTAGGAGGGGCATAAGGGGGAAGAAGCCCACCCTCAGCACAAGTGTTTTGATTCATTTATTTATTTATTGTTTTCTTTTTCTTTAAAAAAATTATCTGAGGATCAGTGGCAGGATTTTTAGGACAGTAAATTAATAAAAAGGGAACTAGGAGAGCTTCAGTAGCAGACAAGTAGTGGAACTGCAGTATAATGTGGGGAGTGGTGCAATGCAGTGGCTGTGGGGCAGCCATATTCAGGCAGACCTTCTGGACACTGAGGTGCTGCCCTATCTGCGTGCATCTCTCTGGATTGCGGGAGGAGGTAGCCAGACTCAGAGCGGAAGTAAACTGGGTCAGGAGTACCATCACCCCTATCCAGGGACCACCCAGTCCAATGCAACTGCCTCAAAGGATGCCGAGAACGAGGAGCACTTGGATGACAGTGGGCTCAGGGAGGGTTAGAGCTGTCAGGCAGAGGCACATCCAGATCCTATTCCACTCAAGAACTCATATGCCACACTGGCGAATGAGGACAACCAAATAAGTACCCAGAGAAGTGGAAGGAAAGGATGTGGAGGTTAGCCAGGGAGGGTGACCTCAGCCGGAAAGCAGTGGACCCCAGAGGAGGAGGAGTGAATCCTGGTGGGGACTCCATCATAAGAGGGATCCAGCTAGGGACACAGGAGGGAGGGCAGGGAGGTGAGGTGCCTACCAGGTGCCACGGCATGGAGGGGATGGAAGGAAGATCCTGGGGATCACTGGGAAGGCAAGACGGAGGATGAGCTGGATGTCATTATCCACCTAGGTACTAATGACCTGGCAAATGGGAAGCCAAGGAAATTCAGGAAGAGTTTAGGAAACTGGGGAGGGTCTCAAGCAAGTAGCTACTTCTGTCACTTTCTCAAGTACTACCTGTGAGAGGCAAGGAAACATAGGAGTGCATGCACCAGGAACTTTAACTCATGGTTGAAGAACTGGTGCTGTGAGGAAGGTTTGGATTCATTGGTGACTGGGGACCCACCTGGAGGATGGAGGTTTGTTCAAGCCTGATGGCCTGCATCCATCCTGGAGGGAATCAACACTCAATGATAAGTTTAAATGCTACATTGACAAGCATTTAAACTAGCAAAGGGGGGTGGCAGGCCAGCAAGGAGGGTACCTACTTGCTCACCCCCCACAGCTAGCAGTGGAACCAATGAACAAGAGGAGTGGCTATCTCTGCAAAGTAGTGTGCAAAAGATGGAGATTAGTGCCCAAGAGGTGGATAAGCAGAAAAGGGGCAACATTCAGCAGAAGGGCAGACAGCAAGGAGAACCAGGGATAAATGACAACCAAGGAAGGGGCTGGAGTAGAACTGTGAAACAGTCTAGGGAGGTCAAATCATGGAAAGCCATGTGTGCAAATGCCAGGAGTCTTAGCAGCAAAATGGAAGATCTGGAGGCTGTCATGGTGCAGTCAGACCTGGACATTGTGGCCATCACTGAAACCTGGTGTAATGATAACCACGACTGGGAGATGGCCATACCTGGCTACAACATATTCAGAAGAGACAGAGCAGGCAGGAAGGGAGGAGAAGTGGCACTGTTTGTGAAAAATGACATAAGGGCCACAGAGATCCAGGAGGAACAAAATGGGGGAGAGACACTGTGGGTTAAGCTGGAAAGGAAAATGGGGACAGCCATCTGCACAGGTGTGGTCTATAGACCACCAGCACAGGAGGAATAAACAGATAGGGAGCTGATGCTAGCCATCCAAAGGATGGCAGACAAGGATGAGGTAGTACTGGTTGGAGACTTCAATATTCCAGACGTGGACTGGAGCATCCCAGCAGCAGCATCAACTAGAACAGATTTATCCTGGACTCCTTCAGGGTGCCTTCCTCAAGCAACTGGTCATGGAACCAACTCGGCAGAAGGCAATACTGGACCTTGTGCTCACAAACAGGGACAGTGTGATGGGGGTAACAGTGGGGGAGCACCTGGGAAGCAGTGACCACCAGTCATCGTGGTTTGAAATCACAGAAAGAGCAGAACCAAACCACACAAAAACACGTGTCCTGGATTTTAGGGGGGCAGACTTTGGGAAAATGGGGATATACTTGAAAGAGGCATTAAGGGGAATGGGACAGGCATCAGGGGTTGAGGAATAGTGGGCAGTATTTAAAATGGGGATTACAAGAACAACAGAATTATGCATTAAGCAGGTTAGCAAGAGGAAAAGGAAGAGGAGACCATTATGGTTTTCCAAAGAGGTAGCAAAGAAAGTGAAAGCCAAAAAGATTGCATTCAGGCAATACAAAAAGACACAGGCAGAAGGGGATAGGGAGAAGTACCAGGAGAAGCAAAGGGAGGTAGGGAGGTCAGTAAGGGAAGCCAAAGCTCAGACAGAAGAGCACATTGCAAAATCAGTGGGTAGAGGGGACAAAACCTTTTACAGGTACATAAGTGAAAAAAGAAAGACAAAGGGAGGGATAGTGAGACTGAAGGGGGAGGATGGGGGCCGCGTGGAGGATAACAACAGTAAAGCTGACATATTGAACAGGTATTTCTGCTCAGTCTTTACTGAGGAAGAGGAGGGTAATGGGTCTGAAGGGAGTACAAGGGGTGAGAATGGTGCAGAAATGGACACAAGTCCCTTTTCACGAGAAAGGGTCCTGAAGGAACTGGAAGTAATAAGAGTTGATAAAGCAATGGGGCCAGATGGGGTGCACCCCAGGGTCCTAAAACTAAGAGAGGTGGTGGCTGAACCTCTGGCTATCCTGTTTAGCCGATCACTGGAAACAGAGGAGGTACCCAAAGACTGGAGGACAGCAGATGTAGTCCCCTTATACAAAAGTGGGAACAAAGAGGAAGCAGGGAACTACAGACCAGTCAGCCTCACCTCGGTAGTGGGGAAGATCATGGAAGCACTACTGAAGGAGAGATTGGTAGAACATCTGGTTGTCAATGGACTACAGGACCCAAGGCAGCATGGTTTCACCAGGGGGAGGTCATGTCAGACCAGCCTCATTGAATTTTTTGACTGGGTGACTAGGGAGGTGGATCAGGGAGGCGGTGGACATGGCCTATCTGGACTTCAGCAAGGCCTTTGACACTGTGCCACATAGAAGACTATTACACAAACTGGGGAATATGGGTGTGGGCAGGACAGTAGTGTGGTGGGTAGGTAACTGGCTGGGTGGCAGGACACAGAGGGTGGTGGTAAATGGCTGTCATGCCACAGAGGGAAGAGTGACCAGTGGGGTACCACAGGGATCAGTGCTGGGACCGGTCCTATTCAACATCTTCATCAGTGACATTACGCAGGACCTAGAAGGCAGAATTTCACTGTTCGCTGAAGACACAAAGCTCTGTAACAGAGTAGACACACCAGAGGGTGTAGACAGAATGAGAAGGGACCTGCAGAAACTTGAAGAATGGTCAGGGGTTTGGCAGTTGAAATTCAATGCAAAGAAGTGCAAGATAATGCATATGGGGCAAAAACCCTGGCACAATATATCAGTTGGGGGGTGAGGATATAGCATGCACTAAGCAGGAAAGGGATCTTGGGGTTATCATCTCTGATGACCTCAAGGTAGGGAATCAGTGTGACAAGGCAGCAGGTAAAGCAAATAGGATGCTGGGATGTATAGGCAGGGGCATCACCAGCAGGAAAAGAGAGGTCATAATTCCTCTATACAAGACACTAGTGAGGCCCCACCTGGAGTACAGTGTACAGTTCTGGAGACCATACCTATGTAAGGACATAGACAGGGTAGAGAAGGTTCAGAGGAGGGCAACAAAAATGGTGCATGGATTGCATCACAAGTCCTATGAAGACAGGTTGAAGGAACTGAACATGTACTCCCTGGAGGAGAGGAGGGAGAGAGGGGATATGATAGAGACATACAAGTATCTTACAGGGAGGAACAGGGTGCAGGAAAACACTATTTTTAAGCGAAAAGATGTTCCAGGACTAGAGGGCATGGGATGAAGTTGGAAGGAGGACGATTCAGAGGAAACATGAGAAAGAATTTCTTCACAGAACGGGTGGTGGACAAGTGGAACACCCTGCCAGAGGAAGTGGTGGGGGCTGAAACAATCACAGGATTTAAGAATGCATGGGATAGACGTAAAGGAATTCTGGAGGTCAGGGTTAAGGGGCAACAGACTTCTAGGAAAACAAACTGAACTTACAAGCTCAACTGGGCTGACTGGGTGGGCCATAGGCCCTTATCTGCCGACACTGTCTATGTATCCATGTATCTATTACAGTGAGGGGTTGGACATGATGGACCCAGAGTGTCTTACAAGCTTTTCCAGGACCTCTGTGTGCACAGAGGGGCAGTGAACTGTTTGAGGATTGTTGGCTAGGGTTGCCACCTTTGGAAAAGGCAAAAACTGGACACTAAACCACATCCTAAACTCCGCCCCTAGCCCCATCCCCTTTTCATGACTGACTGTATTGTTGCCCCACAAAAAACATTTGCTAGATCAGTGAAGACTTTAATGGAACAGTAAAAGACAACACTTAAAGCAGCAGTTCAACAGAAATGTTAACATGATGTACTGGTTAAATTTGCTTTTCTGGGTTCTTCCTAATTAATTGTTTATTTATTTATTTATTTACTGAAATCATTTTTCCAGGTAAACGTGCAGGGATAAAGGAAATCTCATTTACATATATAAGTGGGGGGATAGGGAAATGCTGCAAATAGTATACAGTTATACATTATAAACAAATTCCTTGTTTCCTGTAATGTGTACTTTATATTTTTCCTGGATCCAGTTCCTTTTGATGTCAATAATACTATTTTTAGGCCAAAAGAAGTGAACATACTTTTTACTGGAGGAAACAACTATTTCATAAAAAGAATTTAAAACATTCCAAAATATTTACATTCTTTTAGAGCTGAAAAAGTTTACCAACAAATAAAAGTGGATGACAACTGAATCTTTCACTGTTACAACACATAGGGTCAGACTTTTTGCCCAGATTTGCTGCTGTTATGCTTTTGAGATGCAGAGTGGAAAAGATTAGATTAAAGAGATGCTCAGGAGAACATTAGCAAAACCTAATAAAAAGACACAGTTCAGCTTATATTCCCATTAGTGCTGTGTTCCTCCTTCCCATGATTTATTACTGAGATCATTTGTATGAAAACAGGATCTTTGCTCCTGAAGAGTTTGTCTGTTACTGCTACTTTCTCCCTACCTGAAGACACAGAACACTGCTTGTGATATCAGAGTTACTCCCATGGCAACAGAGTGTGGTGTCGCAACCGAGGATTATGACTTGAAGTAGGGGAGTAAGCTATAGAGGCAGATGGACTCTAAAGGAACTCTAATAGATAAAGATGATCATGCACATTTTCAGAGTAATAAATAATGGGGAGGAGAACTATATAAAATATAAATGGAATGCAGGCAGAATTGTACCTAATTACTAAGTTTTTTTAAAGTTTTCTTTGAGGTGTTAGTAGCTCTTTATGTATCTGCTAATGGTCTTAATTACCATACTTTACACTTCCCAGGTTGTCTGTTTTTTTGTTTTGTTTTTTTTTTACAAAAAAAGGGCTACATTGACAACAAAACTTTTCTGTGGGCACTGTACTGATAAGTTCATGCTCACATTTCTGAAACCATGAAGTGACATAGTCAAAACTCCAAATTCTTGGTTCCATGAAAGGAACTACATGGAATGTTGTCCATACAAAGAAAACAATACAAAATACAACTGACAGCTTCAGCTTTTATTCAGGCAAAGTTAAATAGGGATCCTTTAGAGGTACAATATGCATATCATTTATGAAAATAGAGACATGAGAAGCAGCAGCACATAAGTAATCAATCCTTGTCCCCTTTAAAAACACACAAGAAGGCTGAAGATTAATGACCAAGATAATTAAATGTTAAGATTCAAATGTGTTTCAAGGTAATCCGAGAGCAGGGCAGATAGAAACAATAAAAAAACAAAGCCAACTAGAAAAGGCACACAGCTTCATTAACTATGTAACTATTATAAATATCTTTGTTTTAAAGACACATTTTGCAGGAAATCAATACATATACCACAGGATCAGGTAAATATGCAGCAATAAAAAAATTATTAGCACATAATAGAAGCATGCTCTTCCAAGGCTATTTATCTTATGTGCCCTTAAAATGATGAATGTGTTTCATTAGGAATTACAGCAATTACTGCCTTAAGCTCTTTTAACAGGCATAATTATTAAAGGGGCTCTAAAATAGTGCTATCTACTGCAGGTAGGGAAGCAGACACACATATACCACTGTAGTAAATGAAGAGAACAGCAGTGTAATATGAGTGAAGCAGCCTAACCAAACTATTAAGTGGAAGACCACACTCTCACAATCCTGTCAGTCCTTTCCCCCTACTCACATCAATACGTCAGCATGGTGACATCACCATGCAGCCATAAAAAGGGAGACAAATGAAATCCCAGCAATTATAGACTAATCAGCTTTCATTCATTATGTGGGAAAATATTGGAAAGTATCATTAGAGACACAATCTACACATACACTTTTTCACTAGACCCAGAACAACACAGCTTCATTTAAGGAAGGTCATGCACCACAAATCTCATCTGTTTCTATGGGAAATTCACTAGTTTATTAGAGAATAAGACTACCTGTGATATTGGTGCCTCACTGGGCCATAGTTAAAAAGGTGCAAGATGTGGGGATAGACAGAAGGCTTACAAACTGGACAAAGCAGTGGCTAGATAATAGAACACAGACGGTGGTTCTAAATGACTTTGAATCAGAACCAAGGCTTGTTAGTAGTGGTGTTCTGTTTTGAGGCCCCTTATTTTTCAGATTGTTATTTCTGAGTTAACATCTGGACTAAAACATTGGTCTATCAAATACACAGATGGTACCATGCTAGGTGATCCATGAGTCACAGTGGAATAGCATAAATAATTCCAAGAATGCTACACTTTATACACCAATGGGCAATAGGGTGGGAAAAGAAATTCAACCTGGATAAATGTAGGGTTATGCACTTCGGGGAACAAAACCTTTGTCACCAATGCACTATAGGTGACAAAACTCTGTCCCTTACAAGTGATAAGTATAAATAGGGACCTTGAGAATAGAGCCCAATGTAATATGGCTATATCGACAGCAAAAAGCATCCTATGGGTCAGTAAAAGAAACTACATCTAGAGATGCAAAGATAATTTCCCCCTGTATAGAGCCTATGTACAGCCACATCTTGACTATGCCACCCAGTTTTGGTGCCCCTGCAAGAGAAAGGACATAAATGCAATGGAAAAATTTCAAAGACAAGCGACTAAAACAATAATTACATTAAAACACTCCCCAGACGTACACAGACTAAACAAATTAAACCTTATGCCCCTTGAAAAACGCAGATGAAGGAGTGGACTTCTGCTTATGCATGAGGTTGTTAAAGATAAATATATGTTCAAGGAAATGGCTTTCATAGATACATAGACACTGTTGGCAGATAAGGGCCTATGGCCCACCCAGTCTGCCCATTTGAGCTTGAGTTTCAACCTGAAATTTGCCAACAACACAAGTGATCATCCATTACAAATTTCTGGAAGGCAGTTTAATACCAAGAAAAGACAATATTTATTTAGCCAAAGGGTTGTTAACCTGTGGAATGCTATCCCTTTAGATGTTGTCATTAGCAAGAATAAAAGTGAATTCAAGAAGAAGCTTGATAAACAGTATGTCTAGGCTTAAACAGTGCTTTAAAACACTACAGTTGTATGGAGCATAATGGGTTTGCACCCTGACAAGCTTCTATTTCTCTTTACATGAGAGGGAGTCCATCTTTTTGCATCTGGTGTGGAGGTTGGGCTAGTGGTTGCTCATGGGTTTATCTAGGGAGGGAAATCAAGCATGTGTAATAAAATCAGTTTGCTTTACTTTGAGGTGAAATGCAAAAATATTTTTTTGTGAGTCAGATTTTGTGTCAGAATGTCTACCAGAGTGTTAAGGGTGTTTAGTGGGTAAGGTGGGGGTCTTTCTCTTTTTGTGAGAGTGAGAGAGGAGGATGGCTGGAATACCTCTTCACCCCTTCTTGCCTTTGTGTCTGAACTGATGTCATAAAAAGGCATCCTGAAAGGTAATCAGAAATGTGTAAAGCATAGAGAAGGACTATTTTATCTCTTTAGTTAAAATTTCATTTAATTTCATTTTTTATTTTTTATACTTGTTAGCAAGATAAGCAAATTGCCCATTTCACAAGCAATAAATGAAACAAAAACTAAAATACAGAGGACATACTAAATTAAATATTATACACATAAACAATAATATAGACATCCATGTAACATAATATGCTAATGGAAACAATTACAATCTGAAAAGGTATTCAGACATTGAACAAGCTTATTCTTAAACAACTTGACAGTCCTATTACTGATAACTACAGGTGGAATGCCATTAAAAAAAGCAATAGACCTATACAGGACTGACTTCTGTCCAATTGTCTTTTTATAGAGAGGGACTCTGAATAAGCCTCTGGACTGAGACCTTGTTCCTAAATGATTATGTAGAGTAGGAAATAAGTCTTGAATAACTGGAGGGAGTAAACCTCATATTCCCTTAAACACAAAGATTCCCAACATGATTTTTATCCTATCAGAAAAGGAAGGACAGTGGTGGGTGAAATCATCAATTAAGAAATCAAGTAAGAAATTAAGAACTTTTTTATAAACTTTATTTTATTATGTATGTTCCAATTTATAACAGCATTAAGGTACTACCAAAGGTTGGTTTACTAGTAGTTAGTCCAACCCCGGTGGGTGAGGCCCTCAGCTGCGACTTGAAAGCTCATTACACGGGTGGGGGGTGGGGTGAACTACTGGTAAACCAACTCTGTTTGTATCTTAATGCTTAAATGTAAAGTGTCCCCACTTTTATTCCTAAATGGTTTAAACATGATAACAGTATTGTAGCTATTCATTTATCATTTGCCATTTAAATATTAATAATCATCATAAATTGTATTTTTTCCAATATACTTTACTGAACATTCTCTTGCATGCATGATTGTTATAAAGAATGAAAAGTGTGGTTAATGTACAGGTCAATAAAGGTATGATGCTCAACAACAATAAAAGGGGATTCACCAGCTCACTTGGGGCATCTGCATCTCCTCCTCCCAACCGCGTTTTGTGGTTTGAAATTAGCCCTAGCCAGGGCTCTGCTGACGCCCCATCCCTGAAGAATAAGGGTGATTTACCAGCCTGCTTGGGGCATCTGCACCTCCTCCTTCCAACCACATTTTGCAGTTTGAAATTAGCCCTATCCAGGGCTCTGCCGACGGCCCCCTCCCTGAAGAATAAGGTACGGAGCACTAAACCATTTTGAATCCGGCGCCCAAACCAAAGTTTGGTGCCTGCTCCATTATAGCACTAAAGCAGCAAGGGATCTGACTTGGAAACTGTAGACCGCTGAGCCTGGTCTATTAGCTGCTGAACTTGTTCTTTTCTGCTGCTTGATTTTGCAAACCTGATCTTAGTTACCAGTTTTATTTTAGGCAATATTTTAATCTTAGTTACTGTCTCTATCACTTTTTAGTCTGCCAGACTGTTAATTGAAATGCATTAAGAAAGAGCCAATTATTATTTTAGAAACTGTTTAAAAAAAAAAATAGAAGCCGGTCTTGTAGGTACTATTTTTATTGGTTCAGGCAGGCCCCATCTCTCCTTCAGTATTTCCTCTGATTCTTCTGTAGTTATTTCCAACCCCAACTCAGTTTGCCATTTTAACCTGTTCTGGTCCCTTGTGCTGGAGATGGAACTTTGCAGATTTGTGTACAATTTGGTGACCAGGCCCTTCATGTCTCCTGCACTGTCTAAAATGCTAACTGCCCCTGAGGGCTCTTGAAGTTTATATTCTTTTCCCAGCAGAACACCTAAAAGATGCTTTAGATCCAGAAAGGATATCAACATTTCTGCTGAGCATAAATGTCTCTACAGAAAAATGCCTTTAACCTTCCACACACTACACCCAGAGTCTTTCAAGAAGACAGGAAGGGTGGAATTGTTTCAGAGAGGCATCAGCACTGTGTACTGGCTTTCAGCTGTTTGAATTTACAGACTTTGTGCCATACCTGTAGCAAATGCATTTTGATTGGATTTTGCTTTGTTCCTAAAGGGCTGTTGTTCAGGGAGTTATGCAATAGAGCTGTCAACCTTGGTACCCCAGCCCACCTCTTTTCCATCAGAATCTCTGCATTTTTACAGTTCAGTGTGCCACTCTCAGAGGCCTGCCAATTGACTTGCCCAATAATAATGTTTATAATAAGGGGCCACAATGCACACTCTGTCTGGGGGTTGTGTCATTTGGTCATATTTTATCCTGGGTATTTTCCTGTTCCATAGCTAGGCTGTAACACATGCTCTGAGTTCTTTAAAGTAGTGCAATGGAATATGTAATGGTAATATTATGAACAAATCTAAAAACTCATGGAGAATCAACATTTTTAAAATGTTCAATCAACCCATCAGTTACAGCAGAATATTTTGCCATTTAGCACAGACAATGGATATTGTTTGTAATGGGCAGGATAGTTTGCCTTATATACATCCTATAATTTCTTGTAGATATGCACTCCCAAGTATTTAAATCCCTCCTTGTTCCACTAAAATGGGAGCTCTCATTGCAGAGCAGAATTATCACAATCACACAGAGACATGACTGTAGTTTTATTGAGGTTTATTTTGTAGCTGAAACAAGTTCTAAAGGCCAGTAGAATTTTGGTCTGGGCTGGCAGGGAGGTCTCTGGTTGAGTTGCACAAACTAGCAGATTGTCTGCATACTGGAAGACTTTTGCCCTAACCCCCTGCCAGGCAACACCCTTTAGAGTTCTGTTATTTCTCAGTCCCTGGGCTAAAGTTTCCAATGCCAATTCAAGTAATAAAGGGAATAGGGGAATCCCTGCCTAGCCCCTCTCCTAAGTATGAAAAGGTCCAACATCCATGCGTTCACTTGGATCATTGCCTTTGGTTGGTTGTATATTGCCTTGATCCAGCTTAAAAATTTCTGGGTAAAACTCATCTGTCCCATTGTGCACCAGAGGTGGTCCCAGTCAACCCAATCAAAGGCCTTTTTGGCATCAAGTGTGAGCACCACTGGGAAATCACCTGAATGTTACTCTCCACCTGCCAGTAGCCATAAGAGGGTACAGAGATTGCATGGAGGCCCCCCCTTAATGAAACCCTCTTGATCCTCATGAATCAATTTAGGGAGGATCTTCACCACTCTCCAGTCAGAATATTTGCATAGACTTTAAAGTTGGCATTTAATAATGAGATGGTCTGTATGAAACAACCCTGTCCCGTGGCTTATCTGGTTTTGGGAGTACCGAGATCTTTGCCTGGGTGATGGAGTCTGGCAGTCGACCTTTCTTTAAAGCAGCTTGTAGGGTTTTAAAATAGGGCCTAGTATGGCCAGGCCCAATTTTTTTATAAAGTTCTGCCACTAGACCATCTGCCTCTGGGGCTTTCCCCATAGTTAGTTGCACCAGTGCCTGTAGTACCGCTTGTTTAGTTAAAGTTGCATCCAGCATCTCCACCTTTCCCCTCACCTAGGGCATTTAGATTCTGATAAAACATGTTAGGGTCTATGTCTAGTGGTTCTTCTAGATTCACCAATCCTGATGTAGACAGCTGAGAGTAGAATTTCAGTGAATTCATCATTTATTTCTTGAAGTTTATATTGTATTATCCCATCTTCCATTTATATAGTATTTATGTGTCTTTGATGTCCCTCCTGCCACATCTGTTGTGCAAGCAGCTTGCCACATTGATTCCCTGTTTCATAAAACATGGCCTTCTTCTATCCCAAAGCCCTCTCTTTTTGTCTCAGATAAATCTCATTTTACTCCAACTTTAGTTTGTCTAAGTCATGATACAGTTCTTGATTTTGGGTGGCCAGAACATTTTTTTTCCGGTTTCTGAATCTGTGGTTTCAGTGCAGCCAGCTGTGTTTTTAATTTTTTTTATTTTATCATGTCATATTTTACCCACAGCAGTAACTGACCTGCCTTAATCCAGCCACCGCTCCAGCTCCACCTCCGATTTGGAAGCTGCACACCCAGCTGGCATATGCAGCTCTGTCTTCGAGAGGGGCACCCCCTATTGCCCCTGCACCAGATGAGGAACCATTAGTGGCATGCACATCCAGGCATCTTCAGCTGATGGAATGCGGCCATCAGGGTGCCACAGTCTGTGCTGCTCTATTTTTCTGGTTCTTCTGGCCCCGGGAGTGTGAGCATGCAATGACATTGGGGCATGAATGTGCCAACGTCTGCCACACTCCATACTTCTATGCCAACTCCAGCAGTGCCCCCCGGTCATCACTGGGGGGCCGCTGCAGAGCGATGGCTCCCTGGATCCCTCCCCAGGGATAGGAGAGCAGTCCTCCAGACACTCCATCCTTATCCCCCCTGCTGACCCCTGATGGCTCAGGCTCGCATCCTAACCTGGGTCATCAGCATGGCGCAAGGTGTGGCATCCAGCGCCTCAAACCTCAGTGCCACTGGGCCAACCCAAGCCAGCTGTGTTTTAACATTCAGATTTTATTTTGCTGGGAAAGGCTATGGCCCTCCCTCTTATGAATGACTTCAGTGAATCACAAACAATGCCTTGATATTCTACTGAGCTTTTATTTTTGGCCTAGTACTCTCTTATCTCCATGCTAAGCTATTCTATGTAATCTTTGCAGTGCAACAGGATCAGATCCAACCTTCATGCCCTTTGATTTTAAATATGACCCTGATGCATTTGCCATACTAACTTTATGGGATCATGATCTGAAATTAGAATTGGCAAGTACAGATATGCTACAGGGCCCCATATTACATCTGGTGTAGTCAGGAGCATGTCTATTCTAGTATAGGACTAAGGGACTGGGGAATAGTATAAATAATCTTTCCAAATGGGGTGGCATACATGCCACACCTCCTGTAGCCCCCTCAGCTGTGCTTTTAATAGCTTAGCTACTTTTTGTAGTTGATATGGTTGCGTGGAGGAGCAGTCCATAAAATCATCCAGAATTAAATTGAAATCTCCACCACACATGATTGTACCTCTCATTTGTCCCAATTGTAGGATTAAGTCTTGGAAAAAGTCATAGTCATCGTAGTTTGGTGCATAAGTAATCACCAGGACCACCTGTTAATTATTTAAGGTACATTGGGGAAGGAGGATTGAAGTGACAGAACATCGTGGTGGGTAGGGCGGGTGGTGGACATCTGAAAGGATCCTGGTAGGGGACCAGATTGCTTGCTATATCGCCAATTTGCTTCAGATATAAAAAAAAAAGTAAAACAAATTTAAAAAATACCATATCGAATATATATTTGGTGTTCTGAGTCTGACTGAGTTCTTGTGGAGTGGACTGTGAGGGGGTTGAGGAACTGTTACAGGCAGTGACCAGTTTGAACTGAACAATTAAAATCAAGCTAATAAATAAATTAAAAGAAAGTAATTTTACACTAGTAAAAAGGGAAAAAAACCAGAGGCCAGATAAATTTGGGAACATCTTAAGGACTAAATATAAAAACCACATTAAGGAAAAACAGCATTTTTTTTTGTTTTGTAAACAATATATAAACGTCATAAAGGAAAGAGCATAGAAACAGAAACATTGACTTTGATGGGCATACCCAGTCTGGCCATTTCCCTGCCTATTTGATAAGCTGCAGATCCTAGTTAACCAACAGCCTACTTCTTCCTTCCCCCACCAGAATTGCCTTATGTCTGTCCCATGCATTCTTGAATTCCCCCACTGTTTTTCTGTGTCATTAACAAAACCTCGCTAAACAAAAACACAGGAAAAAGCATATTTGGTGTTAAAAAAAATACATGAACCTAGCTACAGTGGCGGAAGGGGGAGTGTGTCTGTGAGTCTGAGTCTGTCCTGAGAGAACAGAGGAACTTAAGAACTAGTGAAAGGACTAAATAAAAAGAAACTATTTACAGAAAAAGCATATTTGTGTGTAAAAAAAAAAAAATACATAAACCTAGCTACAGTGGTGGAAGGGGGAGTGTTCTGTGAGGCCGACCCTGTTCTGAGTGGGCAGAGAAACTTGAGAAAAAGTGAGAGGACTAATTAAAAATAAAACACATACAAGAAAAAGCATTTTGTATGTAATAAAAAAAAAACTGAAAATGTGCACCAGACAGGTGCAAGGAGGAGGAGGAGGCCGAAATAGGAAAAGGTATGGGGAAACATATGGCACAAACACAGCTGCACAGTCTGACTGGTAAAAGACCAGTGGCTGGGATTTCATTCAGTAGCAGTAGTAGGTCTTCCTCAATGCTGTCCAAACAGACAGGAAAGGCCAAAACTACTTTAATTAAAACTAAAGGAGTAGTCAGCACCACAAGAAGTGGTAAGCAAGGATATGTGTACTGTAGTACAAATACATATTCAAATGAAACAGATTAGGGAAATCTAGCTCTGATGAGAGTAATGATGAAATGGATGATGTAGACCAGGAGGGAGAAATGCAGAAGCAAATGGAAAGCTTGAATGAGAAAGAGTTCGCAGTTGCACAGATGCAGGATGAATGTTATGATTTGGACTTGGATGGGATGGGCATGAACAGTGCGGTGCAGGTGCAGGTGCAGGAGAAACAAGATGAGGGGGCAGTGCATTCTGATTTGGGTTCTGTTACTGGCCTGGAGGAGCTGTTGGATGGCAATAAGGGTGAAACAGAGGCAGACCCTGATGAGCATGAGCAGCATCCCAGTGTTGAGAAAGAACATAGTGGAAGTGAAAAAGGAGGCCAGTATAGTATGCCTGAAATGAAACAAAAAGGTGACATTTTATGCGTGATCTTACTTTTCTCTGGCTGCCAATAATGAGTTACGAGCAGTTTGCTCTATATGTAAAAAGACCATCAGTAGAGGGAGCAAAAAAGGTGCTTTGGGTACCTCAGCATTAAAAAGACATTTAGAGAGATGTCACCCATTACATCTCAGGCATGATTTTTTGGTCAGAGAGAAAGAAGACAACATGCAGGCAGAGTTAGGTCAGAGTACACCTGCACCTGTTGTAGCAAGTGGTAGCAACAGCCCTGCTGCTCCAGTTATACTGTCAAGTCTTTCTCAGTCTTCTTCTAGAGTAAGTACTGAAAACAGTCCCCTTTTGCTCTTATCATCGTCCAGCACTCCTAATGTTGGACATCTGAAAATTTCAACTGCTAGGAGACAGCTCACGATTTCAGAAACAATTTAATGTAATGTACTAAAACAGGGGCAACTGGATCCACTTAAATCTTGCCTCAGTCGACAAGACTGGTCATGGCTCAATACCCTCTGGTACAGTCCTTAGATGGTTTCAGTTTTTCCTCACAGACAGGGTACAGAGAGTGGAGTAAGGGGTATTTTCCTCGGCCCCTCATCCCCTGCCGTGTGGGGTACCGCAGGGCTCAGTGCTTTCACCCATATTGTTCGTGGTGTATATGCTGCCATTGGGAGACATTATCAGGCAGTACAGGCTGAGTTTTCACTGCTATGCAGATGATACTCAGCTGTACATGTCCTTTGCACTCGAACATAGTGATGCTGTCTTGGTTTTTAACAACTGTCTTTCTGAAATTCAGGATTGTATGAGTGTCAACTGGCTTAAGTTGAATCTGAATAAGACTCAGGTGTTGGTTGTGGACCCAGGTCATCAGGCTGAAGGTCGGGCAGCTGGGCAACCCTCTGGGCTTTGGTTGGGGGGTAGCCAGCTGCTAACCTCTGACTGGGTGAAGAATCTGGGCATTGTCCTTTATGATGAGTTGATACTGAAATATTAGGTGTCTGCCATCATCAAGATCTCATTTTACCATCTGAGGAACATTGCCCGGATAAAGCACCTGGTCTTGCCTGATGATCTTTTGACAGTGGTCCACGCCTTTGTGACCTCACGCCTTGATTACTGCAATGCCCTATACCTAGGGCTCCTGGAAGTAGACCTCTGCTGCCTGCAGCTGGTGCAGAATGCATCTGCCAGATTGTTGACTGGCTTATCTAGATCTTGCCATATCACACCTGTGCTCTGCAGCCTGCACTGGCTGCCGGTGTGGTGGAGGATTATCTTCAATGTCAGATTACTGACCTATAAAGCCCTACACTGACAGGGACCTTGCTATTTGCAAGACATGCTTTGTCCCTATCACCCCCTTCATCCACTCTGCTCCACCCACAAGGGTTTGCTAGAGATTCCCAGGGTCCATTTGACCATGTCTGGTGCTAGATCATTTGGTTTTGCTAACCCGGCCCTGTGGAATTCTCTACCTTGTCAGATTGGAGAGTGCCCATCCGCGGAGACCTTTAATTCTGCCTTAAAATCTTTTTTATTTGATTTCGCATTTGCTGACATTTGATATGTGAATACCTGCTGTCTGTATCAAGTTTTATGTATGTGAGTTGTATTTATTTATTGGCTTTGTTATTTATTTGGTTTTGCTGTTTTAATGCTGTTATTATGGATTATGTACAATGCTATGGTCTCTGTGGAATAGTGTTTCACAAATAAAATTTGCTTTGCTTGCTTGCTTGCCTGCTTAATGATGTGGATAGTGCACTCAAGCACTTCATCAATGCCTTTAATGAGGCTTGTGACATCCATGCACCCTTGAGAAAGCACAGACAAAAAGGCACCAGAAACTCCTGGATCACCCCGACCCTTCTCAAGCCTATGGCCACTATGGATAATCTTTGGCATCAGGCAAATGCATCTGATAACCAAGCTGATATTCAAAGATACAAAAGGGCTAGAAACAACTGCACCCATACAATACGCATGGCAAAAAGCAGTCATTTCAAGAATGAGCTCTCCAACTCATGGGGAAATAATAGAAACTTCTGGGACAACATGAGAAACCTTACAGGAAAGTCCAACAAAAGCTCTCTAACTTTGCTTGAGTCTAGCAGGATAGTCAGCCAGGACCCCAAAGAAATGGCAGACATCTTTAATAATGCTTTCACTGACCTCAGTAATGTCCTTCCCCCTAACTTCTTTGATCACTCCACTGTCCATGAGACAGCACAAAAAACTGCCGCACCTGTTAACCCACCCCTTTCCATTTCAGAACCATTTCCAAAACAGAAGCCAGACACTATCTCCTGCATGTACTAGCTAAACCCAGCCCCAGCTGTGACACCCTGAATCTCAAACTCATAAAACTTACTTTGGACGAGGTGCTCATCCCAGTCACTAAAATCTTTAACCTGTCACTAAGGCTCTCCCAATTCCCCCAGAAATGGAAGGCCACAGTGGTTACACCCATCCACAAGAGTGAAGATAGAGCTCTGCATAGTAATTATCACCCCATAGCCATTCTTCCCCCCACTCTCCAAAGTGCTGGAGCGCATAGTAGCTAACCAATTAACAGAATACCTGGACAAATATCAAATGCAATGCCCACAGCAACATGGGTTCTGGAAGTTGCACAGCACCACCATGGCCCTCCTGGAATACACCGGATACATTCACCGTTCGCTTGACTGTGGTGAGTTGGTGGTGGCAGCCTACATTGACTTCACCAAGGCATTCAATACTGTTAATCACTCATTACTACAACAATTCGCCACTACTGGTCTCGCTGATGAACCGGTGGCTTGGTTCACCAGTTATCTTAAAGACAGGACCCAATAGGTTAAAATTAATGATACCCTGTCTGAAAGATGGGAGATTTTCTAGGGTGTCCCACAAGGATCAATATTTGGTCCACTGCTTTTCAGCATCTTCCTAAATCACCTCCCCCAGGTCTGCACAGACAACATCCTACTATATGCGGATGACACTGTCCTCTTTACCAGCAGCCCAGACCCATTCACCCTACAGAACAAACTACAAATTGATTTCTCTGCAGTGGAATCATGGTTCATAGAGCATAAACTCCTTATGAACTATAAAAAAACAAAGATCATGCTGTTCTCAAATCCCAGCAGTAAACTCCAATCCCATCACACCATCATCCAAAACAATATAGGCACCACATTAGAATTAGTCCAAATGTACAAATATCTTGGGCTCACTCTCAACAGCTCCCTCTCTTTTAACCAACATGTTGACTATGTTGCAAAGGCAGTCAATACCAGACTAGGCTATCTTTACTGCAACAAACACTGCCTGACTCTGGAAGCACTTTGTGTTGTGGGCTGCTGTAGCATCATCCCTGTCATTGACTATGGTCTAGTTGTCTACAGTGCTGCTTCGGACACTAAGCTTAGCAGGGTTAAAACTGCTCTTAACAAAGCCTGCAGACTGCTTACAGGTGCTCATCAGCTAATGTACACCTGCGACCTGTACACCCAGTCCAAATGGCTACACCTCAGTGGGAGGGTTTTATACCAGACCTGCCTTCTAGTCAATAAAATTACTCTAGGGCTAGCCCCCCCTCCAGCCCTCCAGAAAATGCTCAACCCTATATCAAACCCTCACAGGACTGGGGGCATGAGCAGTCATTCCTACAGTCCTCTTCCGATGTACAGCAAAGGGGCAGATGACCTTTGATTACCATGCCCCCTTCTGGTTTTCTGGCCTACTCAATGATATTGCCACTAAGCCTAAGATCGGACTGTTTAAAAACAAACTTCAGACACATTACAGTCACTAGTACCTGTGACTGCAACCTATAGCCCTGCCCCTCCTAAACAAAATCTAAACATCGCTATCCCTATCTTGCCCACCCATTCCCACCCTCCTCCCATCACCTCCCTTTGCCTGCTCCTTCCCATTCTCCCTTCCCCCTCTTTAGCCATACCCCCGACCCCCCATCCTCGACAAGGCCCGTGGCTGCATCTTGTTACCTTGCTCATTTCAGCTAATCTCTAGCCATTACACCATACCCATTACCTAGAATTCTTTCACCTACCTGTAACATTCAACACCACCTGATTATACCTTTCTCAGCTCTAAGTTTAATCTGGCAAGGCCTTGGCTGCCCTAAATGCCCAGTACTCTTTCTTTATTTCCCTTCTTGATCTCACTCAGAGAACTGTCACTTGAACCTGACTTATCCTTATCTCCAATCTTGTTTGTACCATTATTTGCACTATGTTTATGCCTTAGATGCCACACTGTATTTACTGTACTTATTGTATCTATACCTTATTATATGTTAATGTATTTCTTGTTTACTATCGATGTGGAACCTTTGTAAATGAGCTTACAGCTCAAAGGTATTGTTAAACTGAGATTTAAATACATAAATAAAAATAAATAAAATAAATAAAGCTAAATACCAGTGTACTCATCCTGAGGCAATTGCTATAACAAAACTAATTTCTGAGATTATAGCACTGGACTTACAGCCTTACAAAATGATGGAGCGTGTAGGATTCAAATGGCTTTTGAATCACCTGTCACCACGCTATAATATTACATCCAGGAAATACTTCCTGACTGTTGCCATACTGCAGATGTATGATTAATAAATGCTAAACTAAAAAATGCTTTAAAAGATGCAGTTGCTGTGGTTGTCCTTCTGACTACTGACATATGGACAAGCTACCAGCCAGAAACATTTGTTAGGGGTGATAAGCCCTGATCAGATTCTTTGCAGTCATAGAATTGCAAAAGAGACACTGACTAGTGGTATATCAGGTAATAAAGCTTGTGTATTACACAAAAGATAAACAGTTGCCCTGGTCAGTATCTTACCATAGACACTGGTAGCTGAAAGTTTCCCAATACTCCAAGGAGTGAAGAAGGTCTCGAGAGGAATATGTAATACAGTAAGTTATATACTTCTGATATTTACTATAGTTACAAACAGACTAGATACATAAAATAAGCCATATTGGCTAAAAGCTAGGTGGCTCCACAGTGTTATCTATCCTTATACATTATTTGTAGTGTCAGCTAAATCATGAAACAAAGGATACATAGAAAATACAGGATATAGTGTAGTTATACATAAATCCAAAAGATAGCAGTGCTGTCTGCATAATATCATCTCAGAAGATAACAAAGGCACAAGTATCTTGGCCTACCACATGCTGTTTCTAAGCAAGGAAAATAAAATAAAACCATACTCATACTATTTCCCTGATGCTTACAATTATATGGTAAGTCTCAATTCCCTATAAGTTAGTACTAATTTGTAACAGTGTATATGTAACATAAGGTTTGTCTAAGATGCACAGTGGGAGGTTAATTAGAGTGTGAGGACCTCGCATAATATCCCCCTCTTGTTGCCTTACTGAAAAGGCAACAACACTATAATAAAGTAGTGGGAACAGTCGCCATTGTTTACGGACCCGATGCACGAGCCTTGTAAAGGAACTTGAGTTGTTTGCGATGTTGCTTGAGTGTGCGTCTTAGGCAGCAAAGTGTTAGTATCAAAAATACAATCAAAAATGCTTGAATAAAAACAAAACCTTTAAATATATGTTCTAACCAAATATTCAAAAGTGCAGCATCTAAATCACTATCATGAATAAGGGTGTTAAGAATATCTTCAGCTTTAGTAAAATTATAGCTGGTGTAGATGAGATGGCTGTCTTTTCTATCTAAAAGGGATTTTAAAGTCAATGTCAATGGGTCAATATGTACATTGAAAATGGGTAAATATTGAGAGAGTAAACATATATTCAGGGTCACTGTCAATAACATCAGGTTCTGCAATGGGAACAAGAGTAATAACTGTGTGTTCTATAGCTGTAGTTTGATGAGGAAAAAACAGAAATTAGGAAAATTGACTCTGCAAGTCTTAAGACCATAGGTAAAACTAATATAATTAGTAACAACACAATACTGTCCATCAGAATTATAAGTCATTTTAACAGTAGGCACCCTCCATTTCTTCAGTTGTATTGGTCAGGTGAAAGATTGATTACTTAGTCTTGTCGTTAGGCAATGAACCTCGGCAGCATAGTTCTGGTAAAGGCATCCAGTGTGGCCCACTGGTGATGCTGTTGATGGTGTCCTGGGATTATCGGGATCATTCAATTTAATGTCCATGTCCATAGTGAAGGACCAGTCAATACTGTCTGGTGAATAGCCACATACCAGTTTGATGACGTCAAAAATGATACAACGACACAGATAATAGAATCCCTTCTTGACACAACAGTCCATGTGAGGTGCCACCTATACTTCAAGGGTGGGATGGAAGACCAGAAGAGGTGGAAGTTTGATGTGTTCTCTGTAGATATCCTGATCAAGGTGCCCAATGGAGTGAATGGAGGCTAATTGATCAAAAAGAGCTGCAGTGGGATCAAATTGTGGTAAAGACACAATGAAAGTCACAAACATCGTATCTCTGATGGTGCATTTGTTTGAATTATAACAGGGTCCCCTATTTGGGTGACAGGTGACATAACCTAGGTTACATGCAGTAGACATAGGGATAGACAGTGACCTGGAAGTGCACACTGTGATACAAACAGTGGATTTACAATGGGGACAGTACCATTTAGCAAGTGTTCTATCATGAATAATATCTGGAATACGTCCAGATTCCAAATCACAGAAGAGATTATTGACAGTGGTTATGACATAAGAGCCATAAGCAGAGCACAAAAGTTCCCTGGCAATATATTGCTTATCTACCTCCTTGTTATTTTTTTGAACACGTTGGTTAATTTTATCTGTAGTATCTGAAAAACTCTTGGCAATATCGTGCATATTATACACAGTAATGCGCTCTTCCTGACTAAGCCCATGTACACCATGCAATAAGGGAGGTATCATATAATTCTTCATGCCATCTTGGAATTTGGCCATTTGACTAGTAATAGAGGCAATATCTGCTCTGTTTCCAGATGGACATGCTGGTTCCAAAGAGACCAGAAATAGTGCCAGTGGCACCAGTGACATCAGCAGTGTCACGCCTTCTATGAGAGGAGGAAGATTTGGTCTTGTTCTTATCGTTAGGGGTAGGCCTAGACCTGAATAAACCTAAGTGTTCAATAGTATATGAAACAGCTGCTGGGTCTTGTGTGCATGTCTGGTATTGTGCAAGACTTTTTAATAACACAGCACTGAAAAACTTAGATGTGTTTGTATTGTGGCACATACTAAATTCTGCCATATTCCAATAAGTAAGATTAAAAACACTGGCACATGCATGTACTGCATGTTATTAACAAGGGTACCAGGAAGGGAAGTGGTGGTCAAACCACTAGTTGGGCCTGGTTCTTGTGGTGGACAATCAGTCAATTCGGTTTCAGCAGGGGGTATAACAGTCAGAAACATAGCTTCTGTAGCTTTGTAGTGATGAATACAGAAATCTTTTGCAGAGTCTTGTGGGCACCTCTCACAAAAGGCAGGGTCAATTAGAGCAGTTAGATTATATAAACTAGAATATCTATGAGTGGCTTGGCGAATGGACAAAGTACCAGTGAGATCAATGTTGGTATTGGGCCAACCTTGGAAAGTGCCTTTTGCAAGGCGAGCAATGGGGAGTGTTCTTCCATTGTTGTCAGTTTGCCATTCAGTCTCTAGGAAAGATTTATCAGGGGCCACAACTGTGACAGTGAGAAAGGCGTCTTTGCCTTCCTGGACAGTAATCATTTTGTTGGGAACATTTATGCTAACTCCTTCAGGAATGGTGGTGGGTTTGTCTGCTGGGGTCAAGTACCTTCCCTGAGTATGATCAAGTAGTAGAAGGAGTTGCCTTAAATGTTGGTTGCTTTCAGATATAGTTTTCATATCCTTGCCATGGATAAAGAGAAATGCTTCTAGAAGAAGGATGGTCAATTGCAAGGTAGCCATCTCACAGGAGCACCTGTAAGCAAAAAGAAAAGGTCAGTATCTACAATTCTGCCCAATGGGGTTAGGAAATGTAATTATACTCCTTTATATAATTTCAGCTGGTTAGCAAGCAACCATTTCTCAGTAAGTTTCTTGTTCTGAAGGAGTCTAACTTGGTAGACTACGGAACTGAGTTTGTTGACAATGGGGTAGGGTCCTTCCCACTTATCAGAGAAGGAGTGTGTAGGGTGAGAAAATCTGTGTACCATTACCTGATCTCCAACTTGTCAGTCCACTTCTTGTGCATGTTTGTCAAACTGGAGTTTGGATTGTTGTTGGGCCTTGCCCATACAGTGTGCAGCATACAAATGGGTTTTAACAATGTCCTCTCTGAGTTTAGCAACTTATGTGTCTACAGACACTCTGTTTGAAGTGGGTGTGTTCAGATCAAACAACAGGTGTTAAGATAGTCTCATGGTTCTACCAGTCATCACCTCAAAGGGTGTCAACTGAGTGGTGGCTGAAGGAGTACCCCTAATTGCCAAAAGGAGTAGAGGCAAAAGGGAATCCCAATCCTTGGGCTTGTCCTCGATAAATTTGGAAAGCATTTGCTTAATCAGTTGATTGATTCTTTCTACCTGACCTGATGATTGAGGGTGGTAAGGTATGTGGAACTTCTGGTGTACCCCTAGAAGTTCAAGTGTTTCTTGCATTAACTCACATGTAAAACTGGTTCCTTTATCAGAGTCCACCTTAAGAGGTAGACCCCACCTAGAGAACAGTTGTTTTACCAGGACTCTTGCAGTCACTTTGGCTGTACAATTCTTAGTGGGGAAGGCCTCAACCCACTTAGAAAAGAGATCTGTGACAACAGGTGCATACCTGTTGTTCCTGCTGGTATTGGTCAAGGGACCAATAAAATAAATTTGGATCACATGCCAAGGGAGAGACTGCCTCTGAGGAGATAACCTGGCATTATGCTTGGCTGGGACCAGATTGTTTTGGGCACAGATCAGGCAATTTTCTATGTAGTGTTTTACATCCTTGGTGATGCCTGGCCATCAACCAACAGTTTTCAATCTCTGGAGTGTGTTTTCCTTTCCCTGATGTCCACCAGTTTGGGTGTCGTGAACCTGGTGGATAAATTAAGATCTCAAGGATTCAGGGACTACCCACAGCCTGTAGTTTGAGTCATCAGATTTATACCAGATCAGTTTACTGTCCTGGGATAGATACAGTTGGTTTGCATGTCTTTTGTAAGGGCTGTGACTAGGCAATTCTTGTTCAGTCCCTTTGTCAAGAAATCTGAACACTTCTCTCAATTAAGGGTCAGATGTCTGTGCTGTGGACAAATCCAGTGGCACAAAAGGTTTAGGTTTCATCTTTATAGCAGCTATGTGTACAGCTGCTAGAGCATCAGAGTGAACCATTTCCCATATCTCCCCTCCCTCCAGCACCCTCTTTGGCAAGAGTGTCTGCTCAGTCATTGAAGGAATTGTGTGGGTCAGACTTTGAATGGGCTTTCACTTTGTGAATGAATAATCTGAGTCAGCTTATGAATATAAACAAAGAGTGCTTTATACTTCACAGGGGTGCCATCAGAAGATGCAAATGAGTTCTTCTGCCAGGAGGGCAAAAATTTGGTCAGAGAGCAACAGATCCAGTTTGAATTTGTAAAAATGATGGTATCCTTGATGCCATGTTGTATGAGTTTGAGGGCGCAGGCCACAGCTGCCAGTTCTGCATACTGATATGATACTACACTGCAGGGTAGCAGGAAGAAAATGTCCTGGTTCAGGCAATTCAGGTGGTTGGAGTGTACAGTCATGTGGAGCTCCTTGGTATAAAAGACCATGGGCTAAGATTGAGGGCATTTTGGCAGGGTGGACCTGTATGTCACAGTCCTAGAGAAGAAGAGACCAATGAGTCAGTCTGGTGTTGGAGACTGATCCATCCTTTACTCTGTCTGACAGCAAGAAAGTTGTGGGTGTATGGTTTGTATTCAGAATGATAGGTGAGTACCCAATTATATCCAGAAAATGCTTGACAGCCCAGTAGGCAGACAGAAGGTTCCTTTCACAAAGGCTATATTTCTGCTCCACTGGTGACAGCATTTGGGATGCATAAGCAATAGGTCTCAAGATACCATTCACTTTCTGAGCAAGGACTGCAGATATGACAATGTCCGAAGTGGCTGATTCCAGATGGAAAGACAAAGCTGGATTGGGGTTCACCAAGGCTGGAGCAGAGTCCAAAACCTGTTTCAGAAGTGTCACAGCCTGAGTGTGAATGGGACCCCAAGTCCAGCAAACATCCTATTTAGGAGCTCATACAGAGGAGCGGCCTTCTGTGAAAAATCACAAATAAAGTCCCTGGAGTAGTTGACCATACCCAGGAAACTTTGAGTGTTGCCACACTGGTTGGTAGTGGCAAATCTTGTAGGCCTTGGATTTCCTTCCAGGCTGGGCTTCTGCCTTGTTCTGTTATATTCAGGCCAAGAAAGATGACTTCTTTCTGGCACAGTTGTGCTTTTGCAGAATTACGCTTAAGGTCTGCCCTCTGTAAGAGGGTCAGTAGTTTATCAGGTAGGTCAAAATGTTTTTCTATGGTGGCAGTTGCCAACAGTGTACCATCTACATACTGCAGAAGACATTGTGGAGCAGAGAAACCCTCCAGGGTATCCATCATGTGCAGATGGAAGTGGAAGGGGCTATTATGGAACCCTTGGGGTAAGCAGGTCCACATGTACTGTCAACCATTGAAGGCAAAGGCAAACTTGTATTGACTTTCCAGAGCTAGGAGCAGTGAACAAAAGCCACTGGAGATGTCATGGGTGCTAAACCATCCGTGATCTGGGGTTAGCAGTTTAAGCACATCAGGGGCTGATGCTACTGTGGGTGAGCAGCTAGGAGTAACTTGATTAAGCCTCCTGTAATCAATAGTGAGTCTCCAAGATCCTGTGGGCTTTTTCACTGGCCAGATGGGTGAATTGATGGTCAAGACACAGGAACTGATCACCCCCTGTTTGAGGAATGACTGAATGGTTTCTCTGAGTGATGGTAAGGCCTCAGAAGAAAAGAGGTATTGCCTTTGTCTGTCATGTGCTGGGCCTGGAATTTCAGTGATGGTCTGCATTCTTCCAGAATCATATTTGTGTGTGGCAAAAGCATCTACATGTTTCTGCAGGATGGGTGAGAGTTTATTGAAAAACTCATGTGTCTGGAATAGCGCTATGACATCACATTCCTTGTCGTTAGTGGTAATAGCTGCAATCACGTGCGAGTCAGAAATAATGACCATATGATATTGTCCCCTGATCTGGATCAGGGGCATGTTGGCTAGGTCCACCACACAGCCATGTGGTGCAAGAAAGTCAATGCCCAGGATGCTGGGATGATCACGTAATACCATGAGGTCAAAAGTATGGGTCTTCTTGATGTTGACCATTACCACAGGAAGTATAATAGAGTGGTAGGTGTATAACCTTGAGTCTTCCACACCTGATGTACTAGTCCTCCATCTGGTGGACCAGGAAGAGTTAGCTGGATCTTCATCATGTAATACAGACATAGCCACACCTGTATCTGGCAAGATAGTCATTTGGTGGTCCCTGACTTTGGCCTCAGTACAAGGCCTTCCATTTGTGTCAAGGATGAGCTTGTTCACAATACAGACTTGCGCCTGTAGTTGTTAATCCAAACTACTGCCACTAGAGAGTTCCTGGAGGAGTAAGGCCCGTTCTTGCTGGGCCACCTCCAGGTCCTGCATAGCTGCAATGAAGGGTGTTGCCTCAGGGTTCAGGCCTGTCATGGACTGGTCCAAGGAGGCTCCCGCATCTCCTTGGCCTAGTAAGGCCTGTGGCACCAGAGCTAATGCTGCAATGGAGCATGCTGAAACTGCATCTGTCACTGACTGGACATGCCCGAGGAGGTTGCAGAGGTTGTTGTTCTCCTCCACGATCTCATGGTAAGAAGGGCCTGGTCGACAGTTTTGACCACCCCAACTGGAATTAGTGCTGTTCAGAATCTGTTTGTTATTCCTATTATGGTTCTAGTTTCCACTTCCGGACTGGGAATGCTGCTTATTGTCTGAGGGTGGAGCCTTTTTGTCTTGGGCCTTGCCCTCTACTGTGTAGTGGGTTGTGGACTTGCTGGTGGATTGCACTATGGCCACCTTCTTTGAACCGGAATTCAGATATCAGAGATACAGCTGGTAAACCCACTCCGTCTTCCAAAGAATATCATCAAATTTGCCCATTCTGGGGAAAATTGTGGGCTCCATTTTTTCACGGCCAGCTGGAATCATGTCCCAGAGGTACAAGTTCTTGTACTCAATTAGAGTAATGGCTTCGCTTGCAAGATGTTTGCCAGTGCGAGAAGCCATCCACAACCTTTGGTGGTATGTCACTGGGCTTTCCTTGGCAATTTGCTTTACAGGGTAGGCCAACATCACGCCAACCACACTGGGGTTGTGTGCAGAAATAAGTTCCACTGCAATCTCATCAAAAGTCACAGTCGTGTCTTGGGCCATCTCTGGGAGTCACACCCAGAGACCAGGGTCTATGGTCTGCCAGAAGAGATGTACCTGGTAGTCTGCTGGCAGGCAGAGCATCTCGCATTTGGAGAGTACTTTTTCCAAATGGTAACTGAGAATGTCACTGGGGCTCATATGACCTATGCTGCCAGCAATCTGCTGTACAGAGTGGGCCAGCTGAAAGGGATTATTGTGAGCTGCTGGGTGCTCAAGGAAGGGATTTTGGTTTTGTGCTCCCTGAAGGATGGCCTCTGCTGTAGCATCAGCCACAGAGTGAACAACATATGGCTGGGCAGCAGCTTCCTTCATCATTGCATCTAAATGCTGTTTGAAGACCTGCTTATTTTCGTTAGACATCTCCATCCTAGAGAGGGCAATCTCGATCATTTGATTGATCTCCGCTTTGTCGCCTTTTGTCAAAGTGGCAATCGGAGGGGCTCTAACTAGGCCTTGATCTTCCCCTCTATCATGGGAGTCACCATCTTGGCATCACAAGTGATAGTTATCATTCCACTGATGATGTAGGATAGTGCTGTCATAGCGTGGGTATCTACCATCTTGTGGGTGCCAGGGGGACACTGGACCACAGTGAGGGTGTGGCTGGGTGCCATGTTGGCAGGTTTCATTACTAGAGTCATCATCACTGGTTGACGTTAGGTCTATGGGCATGTAGTGAAACCCACCCATTGCTTTGACGAGACCAGCCAGCACTTCTCGCTGATGGTGCAGTTTTGCCATCTTTTGTCTACAAGCTATGTGACTAACTTTTGCAATGTTCTGCTCAGCACTTTTGGCAACTTCTTTCTGTAACACTCTATACACAGTGCTCAACTCGCAGTTGTCCCCAAGATCCCTATCCAATTCTTCACTTACCCATTTCAGGTCATCTCTCATCTCATCCAATTCCTCACACAAAGTCTCATTCGTATCACTCAACAAATCATTAATCTATAACACCTGTCTCTTATCCTGTCTCAAACCTTCACATTCATCTTTCAACATACTTAAATCACATTCACTACCCTGTACAGAACAGTGCAAAAGAGTTTCGTTCTTAGTGCACAGCGACTGAAATTCTGCTTCAAGCCGCTGCTCCTTTTTAACACTTTCAGATGCCTGCAGTCCCACCTCTTTCTTAAGAGACAAGAGCTTCAGTTTGAGGGAATGAAACATCAATTCGGAGGCTTCTAAAGCAGCATATAGAGCTGTGACCAAAAGCCTTTTAGCATCACACTTTTTGGCTGTTTGCCTTGCCTTAGAATACTGGGTTGAAATCCCTAGCACAGGGTTTTCAGAGTGACTTGTGTCCAGTACGGAATCATTCCAGCTTCCATGGGTGTTAAGGAAGTTAGAGACATCGAGTCTCAAGTCCACACAGATATTAGAAGAAGACATAGTGGTACCAATAAAAGTTTTGGGAAACACAAAATGTTAACCCGTCAGTGGGCACCGTGCTGTGTGTCGATCAACAGCAGGCAAACCAGCAGGCGGTCGGGCTACTGTACTCTCACAATCATGCAATTTAAAACTGCTGTTGAGCAAGGTGAGTTGGCATCGACTAAGCCCATTAAGTAGCCAGACTTTGCAAGATGCTACGGAGCTAAAACTACAGGTGAGGTGATACGGGTGTGTACAGCTACTTACTACCTGTGGGGAAGGGGTGAGCCAGCAAGTTATGAATCTTTGCAAATCTAGGCTGCGTGCACACGGTTGCCATTATGTTAGGGGTAATAAACCCTAAACAGATTCTTTGCAGTCATAGAATTGCTAAAGAGACACAGACTAGTGGCATATTAGGTGATAAAGCTTGTCTATTACACAAAAGATAAACAGTTGCCCTAGTCAGTATCTTACCATAGACACTGGTAGCCGAAAGCTTACCAATATCCAAAGGAGTGAAGAAGGTCTCGAGAGGAATACGTAATACAGTAAGTTATATACTTCTGATAGTTACTATAGTTACCAAAATATTAGATACATAAAATAAGCCCTGTTGGCTAAAAGTTAGGTGGCTCCACAGTGTTATCTTTCCTTATACAGTATTTGTAATGTCAGATAAATCGTGAAACAAAGGATACATAGAAAATACGGATATAGTGTCGTTATACATAAATCCAAAAGATGGCAGTGCTGTTTGCATAATATCATCTCAGAAGGTAACAAAGACACAAGTGTCTTGGTCTACTACATGCTGTTTCTAAGCAAGGGAAAATAGAATAAATTCATACTCATACTATTTCTCTGACACTTACACTTACGTGGTAAGTGCCAACGCCCTATAAGTTAGTACTAATTTGTAACAATGTATATGTAATATAAGGTTTGTCTAAGGTTCACAGTGGGAGGCTAATTAGAGTATGGGGACCTCACATAAGACATTTAAGTCACTGATTTCACATTGGGTGTTGTTTGCTCCCTGTAGTGACACAGACAATTCCCCTCTGAAACTGGCTTCCCTTCACATCCACTACATTCTGCAGGATCATACAGCTTCCAACATCCTGGATGAGCTCAATAGAGAGATACAGTACTGGCTTACATCACAGGGGCTGTCTGTAGGTTTTATTGTATCTGACAATGGTTCAAACATAAAGAAAGCATTGTCTGATGGAGGCTTTGTCCACATTTGATGTTTTGTGCACTGCCTAAATTTGATCATGCATGCCTTTATGGAAGAGGCCTGAAATATAAAGGCTCTCACATATGTGGTCAAAAGAATATGCACACATTTCAGCCATTCCTGCAAAGCACACCAACGTCTTTGGGCCATACAAGAAAAACATGGACTGTCTTCTAATACATTCATACATCTAATACATTCAGGATGTTGCAACAAGGTGGAACACAGTCTTTTACATGTTCCAATGATTGCTGGGGCAAAAAAAGGCTGTAAGACAGTATACACTAGAGAACAGCATAGGGGATGCTGATGGGTACATTACTCCTCAGCAGTGGGCTGTTTTAGAACTGCTCATCAAGATCCTGCAACCCTTTGAGGAAATTACTAGGGAAGTGAGTTCCAACAGTGCCACACAGCCAAATAATACCAGGGATTGAGATTCTTAGATTTTAACTGAATGTAGTCAGGGATGAGTTGGAAGGTACAAGAAGCCAGTTTCAGATGAGAGAGTGTAGTGCAATGGAAAGGGACTTGCCATCCAGAATAAAAAAAGACATAGGCCCAGATATTCAAAAGGGTTGCGCCATGCGCAACAGGGATGCACCAGCGCAAGTCCGAAAGTGTGCCATTTTGCGATATTCAGCAGGAGGCAGATGCTCCCCCCCTCAAATCACAATGCTCAAGAGCGCAATGGTAATGAATGCATGTGCAACTGAAGAGGGAGGAACCATGCATAAATGGCGCAGTGCGATATTCAAAAACATGCACCATGCTCAATAGGGGAGCAAATGGAAGTTGCGCGATAGCAGAAATGATCCAAAAAAAAGGAACAAGAGAGAGGCGCAAGAACGCTACAGGGAAGCCACAAGGCAGGCACACAGGCACACAGAAACTGTGAGCAGGACAGGGCAGGAGCAGGACAGAGCACCTGGAACCACCAGGAACAGGGAATGTGTGGGGAGCCTGTGCCACAGTGCAGGACAACATTTGGAAGTGCCACACAGCACTGAGGGCATAGACAGTGGGCAGTACGGCCACTACAGGGAGGTGTTCCCGGTGCAGGGGGAGTAGCAGCAAGGACAGTGGGGGAACAGTAAAACAGCTGACGGGGGGATAACACAAGCCAGGGACATGGCCAGTGCCACCATCTAGATGGAGGCAGTTATGAGGGGGGTGAGAAGGCAGGCAGCAAGGGGGCACAGCCATGGAAGGGCCTGTCAGTGGTATGCCCCCAACAGGCAGTACCGAGCCCATACCAGCTTTGAGCTGTACACTGATACTGAGATCGTGGATCGCTACCGCCTGAACCGGGCAATCCTGAGGCAGCTCTGTGAGCTGTGCAGTGATGTGATGCAGGAACCCACACGACAGAGCCATGCTCTGTCAGTGGAGACCAAAGTGACAGCTGTCATGTGCCTGCTTGCCACGGGTACCTTCCAGAGACCAACAGGGGACATGACAGGCATAACCCAGTCGGCTGCATCACGGCTCCTCACCCAATTCCTCAGTGCACTGCTGCCACATGCTGTGGAGTACATCCATTTCCCCAGCACACCGGCGGAGTGCACAGCAAACATACAGGAGTTCCACAGGGTAGCACGTATGCCTGGCATGCTCGGGGCAATAGACTGCACCCATGTGGCCATCCGCATGCCACCTGGCCCCAAAGGGGCCGCATACATAAATTGGAAGGGGTATGCTAGCATCAACTGCCAGGTGGTGTGCGATGCCAGGGGGCTCATAATCAATGTCTGTGCCACGCACCTTGGGGGAGCACATGATGCCTTCATATGGCACCAGTCTGCACTGTGCCACAGGTTCGAGAGTGGGGACATCTCCACTGGCCACCTAGTGGGTGAGTACGCAAATCATGCAGAAAGACATGGAGCTTGGGAGGGGCATAGTCAGAGGTGACATGGTTACTGGCCTAGATGGCCCATGGTGGGGCGATGCTGTTCACCAAACTAATGTCCACCCTCTACACAGAGGTGACAGTGGATACCCACTCCGTCCCTGGCTGCTCACACCATACTGGTGGCCCATGACCCCATCGCAGCAATGCTACAATGAGGCACATGCCACCACACGCAATGTCATCGAGCGGGTGTTTGGGATGCTGAAGGCACATTTCCGTTGCCTGGACACGTCTGGCGGTGCCCCACAGTATAGCCCCTCAAAGTCCTGAGGGCTATTCCTGGCCTGTTGCATCCTGCACAACATGGCCAATGACTGTGGGATAGCCGTACAGGTCAAAGAGGGGGACAGCGATGGGGACGATGAGGACGCTGGTGGAGATGGTGATGAGCAGCCCTCCCTTGGTTGAAGGGACCCCCAACTGATCCAGATGGCACAGCTGCACTGGGACACCATCACAGAGGAGCACTTCAACCAACCCAGGTAAGACATGGGGCCATGTGCAACCACCAGTGGCAAGGGCACAACCCACAAACACGCATGGACAAACCCCAGGGGTACATGTCGTAAAGGGAATTGGCCGAGCATGGAACCGCACAAGCCATCAGGGATGGGCAAGGTCTAACACTGCACGTGGTCACACACACACACACACACACACACACACACACACACACCCCACAAGACATGCACAAAGGGTAGGAGGCACGCCGACCCCAACCACCACCCCTAGCCACACACACACATCCACAGACCACCACGCCCAGTGCCTGTCATTGTGGGTGTGTCAGATGCTGGGCACCATTGCACAGTGGTAGACAGTGCAACGCAGGCATCATCATGCACACGCCACAGCGGACAGCAGCTGGGAGGGTGCACAGATGGAATGTGTGTGTGTGCAGGGCCAGGTACCCCACCTGTGCATTGCACGTTGAACAACACACTGCACACAGGGCAGCGTCAGACAGTGGCCTTGGTGGGAGACAGGTAAGTCTTACGCCACACTGCCACATCCACCACAGATGTGTGAGTGGCCCCGCCGAGACCCGCCAGCAGTGACAGGCTGACCAATGGCCTCATGGGGTGGTACCGACAGTCCCCCAGGGGTTCTGCTGTGTGAACACAACCGTGCTCGCGCAGGGGTCTGCAGCACACCTAACATGCCTACGCCAGGCGTGCTCGGGATGCCCACAGCTGAACCCAGTGTCGACAAGGAGGGTGTCGCATGACGCCAGGAATGGGGGGTGGACATTGCACTGCGTGGTGTCTGCGATGCATGGGCAAATAACTGTGTGCCCAGTGTGGCCATGACAGCTGTGAATGCCTGTGTCTGCCTGTCAATGGCGGCGGTCACATCCTCCTGCAACCGGTCAATCCCTGTCAGGAGCAGACCGGTGTCCCTGCTGCACTGCTCCTCTGCCTGGTGCAGAGCCGCACTGAGTGCATCCACCACCGTCACAAGCCGCAACTGCTGATCGACTGATGCTTGGAGTATGCTGGTGTGCTCTTCTAAGAGGTCATCTGCCTGATCAGCATGCTGTCACTCACAGTGTTCGCGGCCCTGATGGGCAGCACCCCTTGAGGGTGGGCGCTGCACACCAGGGCCAGGCCTGGGCATGTCTACAGGCAGTGCACTGATGCCGCCCCCCCGACACTGTACCCCCATGGCCATTGGCCGACTGCTGACACTGCGCCTCTGGCTGCCACTTTCCAGGGCTTAACGGTGCTGCCACAGTGGCAGCAACAGCCTCACTGTCCTGGACACACACCAGTGCTGCCCCACTGGTGAAGACAGGCACAGGCTGGGACTGTGATGTCATGCAGGCCTCCACGGAGGCACCACCCACGGCCATGCCCGTGCTGTCACCTGCTGTGTGGCCATCCTGCGGCCCGCACGTATCACTGTCCATGAAGTGAGCTCCATCATCATCAGTGATGGATACGGCACCAGCCCGAGTCTCAGCATAATGGCATCCATGGACGCTGGCACGCTGGGACATGGTCAGGGCCTCCTCCACACCTGCTCCTCCAACATCAGTCTGGATAGCCAGGCAGGTCCACTGTCACCTTGACCCTCGGACACCTGTGGAGGTGGATGGGCCTTCCTCTATGTTCATTGTATCACCCTCAGTGGACAAGCCCACCATTGCTGACCCATGTAGATGCTCAGGAGCTGTAAGGGAACACAGTAGCATTAATGTATCTGCCCTACCCTGTCTCTCCCCCGCCATTGACAGACCAAGACCTACCATGCAGTGACGGGCTACCACCCATCTGGAATCCACCACTTGGAACACCCTTGATGGCACAACACCGCATGCTGCCAGCAGCCCGCTCTTCTTGTGGGGCCAGGCGTTGCATGGCCGGCTGTCCCCCACTGGCTGCAGCCCATGCTGCCCTGATGGCAGCCACCTTGTCCTTAATCCTCCACCTGTCCATGCCCATCTTCTTTTTGCACTTCTGCATGGACTGCTGGTGGTTGCCTTTCAGGTTGATGGCATGCGCCACCTCTTCCCATGCAGCAGCACAGGCCTGTGGTGTTCCCTGCTGTCCGCTGAGCAGTGGCTCCTGGTCAAGGTAGGCCTCAAACAGGGCATCTGTTTCTGCCTTGGTGAAGTTAGGCCTCCTCTTCCTCCCAAGTCTCTGTTCCTCTTCCTCCACCTCACAATCACTCATTCTTTATCCTGTGGGAATGACAGGTGTTACCTGTGACTGTGCAGTCCCATGCATGTCCTACACACCACAGTCCACACTCCCAAACAGCATGCAACTCACCACAATAGACTGCAATAACAGACTATGGCCACTGCAGCCCAATGTCACATTTTTGTAGAGCAACGCATGCAAATGAGGCGAGGCGCAATTTTAAGTGGATGCTAATGCGGTATCTGCACCACTGAATGGCTGATTAGCTGATTTGCACATGCCAACTGAATATCACACTATTGCGCTTTGTGAAATTGTGTTGAATGTGCTCAGGCAAGGGTGCATTTCTGTGACATGCACAGTGGACACTGAACGGTGCATGCCCGGGTTGCTGATGCCAACGCCTGCCGCGCTGCTGACGTGCTGTGCCCGGGAGGCAATGCAGGGCATGGCCACCATTGTGCCAGTGGCGCTACTGCACTGTTCACATGTATGGTGCTCTGGCACTGGGATGCCGTAGGCGTACTGGGGCCACAGCGCAGTAGGCCACTACAGGAAGTGGCACACAGGTGCCCTACCGCACTACACGTGGTCAGTACCAATCACGCTGTGGTGGTCCATGCACAAGAGACCCCTGCCCTGTGCTGACCTTTGACTCGTAGGTGCCATGCGTCTGCATGGTTGCACCTCTATCATGCTGTTCAGTGACAGCATGATGGGGAATGACAGCGCAGTACCGCGCAGCATCCGCACGTGGTGAACATGCACTACAGAGTGCCATTTTGACACCAAAAAAGTACAGGATGCCACAGAGATGGGTGCCCATATGGAGCCAAGTGGAACTGGCCAACCTAGTCCACTTAGTGGAGCCCCATGCCACTGCCCTATTTGGGGAGACACCCCTGGACAGGGCCAGGAGTGCGGTGTGGAAGGAGGTGGCTGTGGCCCTGGAGGAGGCCACCGGCACAGAGAGGACCACGGAGCAGTGCAGGCACCGCTGTGGTGACCTGCAGCAGCGGGACCCAGAAAGGCTTGACCACCTGCGGGCACATGCCAGGAGGGGCACGGTGCCACAGCCAGGTAGGTGCCCCATCCATACACTGTTAACATCCATACGGGTATCACGGTGGCATGTGTCCAGCACATGGGGGGCCGTCCAGTATTGGCCATGTGGTGGTATCGGGGTGGGAGGAGGATGGGTATGGCCAAGGCTCCTAGAATTCTGCAGCTGCAGAATTTTGTGCAGAACTTGTAGTCTACCGCAGAACTTCTGTGGTGCCACAGAATTCACTCTTTTTGGGGAGTTTTTATTAATATTTCTGTTTATCCATAGAATATGTCTCCCTTCCCCTCTTTTTATATCCAAAGCCCCCCATATGCTCAGAATGTGATGTTATCATTGCTGTAACATCATACATTAGCTAATGAAATGGCTGCATTCTGCAACAGAAATGAACAGTCACTTATCTACCACAGCTCCCACTGCCAGAGACGGTGGCACAGCACATCATGCATGGTGATAATTGCTCAACCTTCACTACAGCATAATACAATTTTCAGTCTTACATTATTGCACTAGGGTCAACTTGAACAAAACCTTGTCAATAGCACAGACCTGTTAAGTCCATACCTCACTTTGTACAAACCTATTTGTGCCTTTCAGGTATAGAGATGCCATCTGAAATGAATAACTGGTAAAATGAATTTATCTGTCATTTTTAAGAAAAATAAAGTAGTTATGCACAGAAAAGTGGAATATAATAATGTGTAGACCTGTTGAAAGAATAGACCTGTTAAATAAATAATTCATTGTATGCATTTTTGCCAGGGTTTTTGATTACATATTGTCATTGGTTGATAGAATCACCTAAAAGTTATGGAGAAATGTTTTGTGCAGGGACAGCTGTTGGGCCAGAGGGTAGCATGCTGTGTTTCCGTGTTGGCAACTCAGGTTCAGAGATTAGCTCTGGGAGCTGGCTGGGCAGCACAAGGATTGGTAGAACACATCACTACTTGGAGCCTGAGAAGGTATGGTGCAGTGTTCTGTCACATGGTGGACACATTGTAAGGGGCTAGAGAGCACTATATCACTATTGGTTCACATGCATGTCATGGCTTGATGGTGTTATGCAGTGTGTCAGGGAAAGCAGGTTGACATGAAAAATGAGTTTTGCAATAACTCCTCTATTCCATTTCCAATGGGACCTGTATGAATGAGGATGCAAGTTCATGGAAATTAAAAAAATATATATATATATATACACACACACACAGTATCTCTGTCTCTCTCACCACACACACACACACACACACACACACACACACACACACACACACACACACACATATTTGTATGTATGTTACAGATTGCATATAAATATATGTTATACACAGTGGGAACCTCATGAGTGGTATAGAAAGCACATACAAATATATAAGTGATAGACAGTGGAAACCTCATTAGTGGGATAAATAGCATGCATATAGAAATACATTATTTATCACATAAGATCCCCTCTGCATATCTCATTTATGCAACAGGCTAGGACCTTAAGGGAGAGACATTTGTTTTGCTTTTTTAGGCATAACATTTTTTTTATAAGTCTGTTATTTTTGAACTAGTGTTACTGTGCTTTCCACCATCCTGATTGCTATAACCACTGTCATGAAAGTGAAGTCAGAATTACAAGCTGACACTGTGATGTGGTTGTTTGTTAGTGCCGCAGAACTTCTGCAGAAATTACAAACCACCGCCGCAGAAGTTCTGCAGAAAATGGTAGTCTTGCCGCAGAACTTGGTCTCACTGTGCCACAGAAAAGTAGGGGCCCTGGGTATGGCTGTGTGGGATTGCACACACACAAGGGTGGGGGGACTTTGCTACCAGATTGTACTGATGTTCCTCTCTCCATGTTTGAACAGCCATGGTGGTGCTGTGCAGGACTTGGCCAGTGGGTGTGTGCAGCAGTCCGCATGACTGTGTGCACCTGGGTGGGCAGGTCTTGTGGACGCAATCACTGTGGGTGGTCACACACCATCACAGAGGCATGTCCCACGGCCGTATGCCATGCACAGTGGGTGGGCTGCATGGGGCTGTGCAGTCACACCTATTGACTCTGCTCCCTTGTCCTAGGTGGATGGCAGCTGCACGACATCAGGGTGGCGTTGCGGGAGATTCTCCAGATTGCTGGGGTGTCACTGGAGATATTGGAACACATCGACAGGCTCGGTGTCAGACGGTGTCATGGCGGGAGGAGAAGCAGGAGCGGGGAGAGGCGCTCCCGCTGAGCTTGGCAATGCCCCTGATTTCTCCTACCCCCTTGGACACACCCTCACACCCCTCCTTCCCTCTACCGTTTGTTCACCCCTGCCCCTTACCCACCCCCACCTTGTTTGTGGCCCTCCACCCAAACCTTTGTAAATACTTGTATATAGTTTTGTTTGCTGTTTTTAAATACATTTCCTTTGATATGCCTACTGTGGTGGTCTCTGATTTACAGTGGGCTATAGGTGCTCAGCTGCAGTGGTGTGCATGGCGTCAGGGGTGGTGCAGTCATGTGCATGTGTGTGTGTCCGTGGGGAAGTGAGTATGGTGTGGGAGTGGCTATCAGTCACTGTCTGTGGTGTGTGTGTTGTTCCCTGTGCACTTGATGACTGTGTGCAGTGGTCCATGGTGCATGCTTTGTGTCCATGGGGCACCTGTCAGACCATCCATGGCCTGTGCAGCTGACACCCTTGCATGTCTGTGACCTGCACAGTCCACTGGCATGTCAGTGGTGGCTGTCCATGCTGGACAGCCACTGTACCCGGCACAATGCCAGGTTGCCTCCTGTCACTGGTGTGGTGCATGTCTGCCTCGGGTGACACTGTGGCCTCCGCTGTTGTTGTCTCACCTCCATGTTGTCACTCGTGTGTGTTGCAGGGGATGTGCACCACTGTCTGTCACTTGTGCTCCGGGAAAATGCTGGTGGCGTACAGCTCCATGGTGCCTGCACAGGGTGGCTGGCACTCCTGTGCCATGGAGGGGTACTGGCCATGTGTACATGGTTTCTGTGGCCACACGCTGGGGGCTTGGTTGCCCCACTACTGTGTCCCTGTGTTGGTGTGCCCTTGGGTATGAGTGGGTGTTTGTCCATGCACTGTGTTGCGCCCTGTGTGGTGCATGCTTTCATGCACCACTGTGGGTGTCTGCACTGGCTGTTGTGGCCAGTGCTGGGTTGGGGTGTGTCCTTGGGAGGGTGTGCAGGGTGCTGTACCATTGGTGGTGGGGTCCGGGTCATGACCTGTCATGTGTGGGGTACCTCGTGTGCCGATGCATGGTTGGTCTCTCAGCTGTACCTCGGGGGGGACGTGCATGGTGGCACTGTGTATGCAGTCATTGCATTGCTGTGTGCTGCCATCCACTGACGGGTGCTCATGGTGGGACTGGATTGCATGGTTCTGTGGTGCACAGGGTTGCATTGTCACAGTGGGGGTGGTGGCATGCATGGGGTGTCCTGCACTGGTGGACACTGCTCCTGGGGAGGGTTTCTGGGGATCACGGTGCAAGGTGTGCTCTGCATTGGTGGGATGGTGTGGCATGGGGTGGTTGACCCTCCTTGTGTGCCGGTCACAGCTTGCCAGGGAGTGTGCTGGGGCACCATGCCCCAATTGTGGGTTTGTTGCTGGTATCCATGGGTGTGTAGTTATTCTGGCTCTCCACTGGTTTTGCAGTGCATGGGGTGTGGGGGCGATGTCTGTTCTGCTGTGTGCTCCTCTGCCTATCTGTGGCATGGGCCCCTGCATCCTGTCCCTGCGCATCCCTGGTTGTGCTGTTGCGCTTCTGCCCTGCTTCACTGAGCATCCCTGGTTGTGCTATGGCACATCTGATCTGCTCCACTAAGCATCCCTGGTTGCCCTAGTGTGCATCTGGACTGTGCAACTGCACATCCCTGGTTGCGCTATGGTGCAGGTGGTGTGATATTCAGTCATGTGCCGCAGGCTCATCTTGCCCTGTGCAGTTTTTGAATATCGCACTCCTTGCGCATGGGCGCAGTGGACTTGCACTTGCTCCTGCTGTTGTGCACTTTTTGGACACAGTTTGAATATCCGGGCCATAGTACATAAAATGATTGAAAAAGTCAGAGATGATGAGAAACTCGGTGAAATGCTGGTAGCAGAACATTACATTATTTCAACAGTACTATACCCATGGTACAAGATGAAACACCTCTCACAGTATGACCCAAATGTGTTCCAAAACTGCAGAGAGAAAATCATTCACCTCACCAACTCTGGGTGCATTCAAGACTAAGCACCGCCTCTCCCAAGTAGGCACTAGCACCTGTGACTGCCCTGCTTAAGCAATGTTCTCTTCGCTGCTGCCAACAGTCTCTGCTGGCTGCTGTTATCCTCTCTACTAACACTTCATCAGCCCTATGCCCATCAATTGCTCTTACCCCTGTTCTGTCCTGACAAAGCCCCTTAAGCTGCTACACTCAATCCCACCCCCCATGACCTCTCCTCCTTTCAGACCCTTTTCCTCTGTTGCCTACATCCTCCTAGTGTTTTTATGTACTGTCCGTATAAATACGAGTTATGATAACTGTGTTACTGATTATTTGTCTGTACTTTGAAACCTGTATGACCTTTATGCCTGTACTTACTGTTGTGGAACCTTTGTAAAAGAGCCTCTGCTCAAAGGTACTTTGTAATCCTAGACTCAAATAAATAAAATAAATAAAAATAGCAGTAGATTTGCTTTTGAAAAAAACATGACAACAGATGCAGCCCCCTCATCCATTGCTCCTGCACCTTCACAGCCCTCTCTTCTCAGTCAGGCTACAAAATAGTCAGCTGCTGCCATTCTTTCTACCCCCAGCAGTCATCTTTGGGGTCACTTGGATGCTGTCGTCCTTGAAAAATCAGCCCTTCCTTCTCCATATGTCACTGCTTCTGCCCAGGCCTTGGTTGGCTATTATTTAGCAGAAAAAGGTATTGAATAGAATGAAGATCCCATAAAATACTGGCAAAGCATGGAGCCTATATGGCCTGCATTGTGCAGGTAGCCTTGAAGTACATAGTGTGCCCCCAATCAGTGTATTTTCAGAGTGACTCTTTAGCTATGTGGGAAATGTGGTAACAGATACACAATCTAGGCTACTACCAGAAAATGTTGAAAAATTAACATTCTTAAAAATAAACCTTCCATAGACTGGTTACGCCGATGACCCATAGCAAATTCATTTTGCACTGACCTCAAAGATGACTACTTGAAAGAGTAGAAAGATCAATGTTTTTTCTGAAAAATAAATCAGTTCTCCAGGAAGCCCTTATGTAACCTGCACAATTTTTGAATCTGATGGCACAATATTTTCAGCATGTCCTAACAGACTTTGCTAATTTTTACATTGCCTGAACCTGATGCTATACTGTACTTTTCAAAGCATGTCCTAATGGACTTGTCTAATTTTTTGATTGCCTGAACCTGATGGCACACTTTTCGCAGCATGTCCTAATGGACTTGTCTAATTTTTGGACAGCCAGAAATTGGGACTGATGGCACAATGTTTTTAGCATGTCTTTTTCATGTACTTTGCTAATTTTAGGATTGCCTGAACCTGATGGCACATATTTCGAAGCATGCCCTAATGGACTTGTCTAATTTTTGGACTGGCTGAAGTTGAGACTGATGGCACAATGTTTTCAGCATCTCCCCCTCATGTACTTGGCTAATTTTTGGATTGCCTGAACCTGATGGCACACTTTTTGCAGAATGTCCTAATGGACTTGTGTAAGTTTTGGACTGCCTGAAGTTGAGACTGATGGCACAATGTTTTCAGTATGTCCTAATTTTTGGATTGCCTGAACCTGATGGCACACTTTTTTCAGCATGTACTAATGGACTTGTCTAATTTTTGAATTGCCTGAATGTAGGTCTTCGGACTACTAAGGACATGCAGTTATCGTTTTGGTAGGGGACCCCTAAATTTGTCATTAATTTGGGTGGGTGGGTGGAGGGGACTCCATGCCATAGCAAATAACTGCATGACTCAGTGGAGCAGAGAAGTAACTAGTGCAACAATAACAAACTGATATGTCCATTGTATACTACTAAATGGGAATGGAATTTCCCTTCTGAGGTCAGACAGGGCAGTTTACAGTTGAAGCACTAGTACTGAGACAGGAAACAGACAGAGACCAACTGCATGACTGCCATATTCAATTGACCAGCACGTCAGTGCTGTAAATGCACAGTTTTCATTTCCTGAAATGCTTTTTACAATTCTATGTGTGTGTCAGAGATCTCAGTGTCGTTTTATGCAATTATATAGCAGATTTGCAATTTCCATCACATTTTACAAAAGTTTCTGATTTGAATCAGAACTAATCAGAACTTATCAGGACTTTGGCCTGGATCCTGATCCTGATAATAAGGGTCAGGACCTTTTCGGGGCTGCCCATCCCTAGTAGGCTATATCTGCAGCCTGATTTTAATACAAGAAAGCACTCTCTTTTGATAGGGGGATTTAATCCCTTGTTATTCTACAAGATAATGTTAGTTATAACCCCCTTTAGAATCTATGTAATCATGCAGCAAAAAAGCACTTCCTCCACTTGCAAAAACAATTTTCCTACCTCCAACCAACTACCCTGTTTCATATACAGAAAATAAGAATATTTATACATTGTCTGGATGCTTAACAAACAAAAGCAAACAGTAAACATCAAAAACATTCAACTATATCTGTGACCTCTCCATACCCCAACAAACCCTGGAGAGACCCACACGAGTGTAAGGTACTCTTCTTGCAATGACCGTGTGCTAGACATGACATGGGAGAACAGAAATGGCTATACAATTACCTTGCCTGTCAAATCCTTTATCAAGATATCCTCTCAGTCCTCTTGAGGGTATAGTGCAGTTCCGAGAAATAAATTTAACTGATTACCTTGAACACATAGGCTCCACTCTTGACAGTTTAAAACTGTGCTAGTTGGATTATCATCCACTTAAACATTATGAACTCCCAGCAAAAGAACTAGTGAATAATAGAAATATAGCAGTCTTAATGGACACCCCCTTTGTTATTTACAAAAACAGCTTCGCTGGCTTTGGGCCATGTGTGGATGTACCACACTAGTCTCTCTCTCTGTAAGTACAATGGAGAGGGCTATGCGGAGGTCCCAAAGGCTGTGGTCCCCAGTGTGCCCCTCCCACCATGTCTCCCCATGGCAGGGCTAGATCAAAGTGGAAATCTTCCTCCCTGACAACCCCAGATACCCCCTTGCACCTCCTGCTGTGTGCTTTGTGCCAATACACCAGGTATCTGCCATTCATCATATTTTGTATTCATTAAGGCTATAGATTGTACTCCCCACTAGTGGCTGGACCCTAGATGCATGGGCATATCATATTAGCAATTAATTTGGGGGTATTCTCCATATGAACCCTACACAATTTATAACAGAACTTATAAATGCAAACTACAATCCTCCACCAGTACTCCAGAACAAGAGGGAGGGGAAGAATTTAACTATCCAGCATTTTCCCACAGAGATTTGTGTTACCAACAATATATGTTTCCCACATCATGATAGGATTGTCTCCAGGAGGAGGCCTAGAATGACCAGACTGTCCCATAATAATAAAATCATGTGGACCTGCTAATTGTATGATGTCCAGTTCACAATTGCTCAAACTGGCCCAATTCAGCAGTCTTGACTCTAGCCATAAGAAAATAGAAGCATTCTAGGGTTTACTACAGGTATTTTGAAGTGAACTGCTCCTGACATTCAAGTCACTTTCACATTTTCTCCTCTGGCACCTTTCTTGTGGTCCTCCTCAATGTATAAATTCACTCCCAAACCATTAGTCTCTGTTTGTTTTTTAACAGATTAAAGAAAGCCAACATATCATTTATATCTTTATGCTTTTGACTTTTAGAATAAGCTGCCCCCTCCCTCCTGCTGCAAAAATAATCTTTTGCATTTAAAGAATCCACATACCTGTTCACTACCCAGCCAAACAATGTCTCTCATGCAGATATGTAACTAAAATGGCATCATAAGCACTGTCAGTGTCCTTCTGCACTGTGGTCATCCAGCTGCACTCCAGAGCTCCACGAGGAGAGGGTTTGCCCTGGGAGGGAGAGAGCTAGGAATGGCCTCTGCACCACAGAAGGAGATGTATGGCAGACCTGATTACTGGCTTATGGGTTTCCATCCACTGGGGTAGTCTATGAGGATCAGTCAGACGTTTAGTCGGGGAGTCCTCCTAGTGTCGGTTAATACATACTATATAATTATAATGCGAATGCACCTTATTTCAGCAATGTTACAAAGTCTTTGGCTTTCTGAGGGTCTATAGAAAAGGTGGGCTTGTCATTTTTCATCAGTCTTAATTTAGCTGGCATGAGCATAGAAAATACTATGTGTTTTTTTCTGTAGCAGGTCTTTGATCGCCGTGAACTCCATGCATTTGTTAAAGAGTCCAGCGCGCGTATCTGGAAATATCTGAAGCTTATACAATTGATAAGGCACTCCCTTTTCCTTGTGGGCTGTCCTCATGACAGTTTCTTTGTCAGTGTAATGGTAGAACTTCATCAATAAAAAGAAAATGTGACTTTTCAGTTAGCAGCAATATCCACAGCAGGGCCTTGAGTGTACTATCAATTACCATGGTGCCAGTGTATCTCTCGGAGGCTAGAAAATCCTTGAACAGTTGACAGAAGAAATCCATGGGGTGTTTTCCTTCCAGACCCTTGTGGAGGCCTTTGACTTTTAAATTTTCTCCCCAGCTATGGTTCTCAAGCCTGTGTATTTTCTGTTGCAGTAGTGAAATTCTCCTCTCATGCCAGGAGACCAAAAGCTCCACAGGGGCCATGTTATCCTTGTTAGTGCTGACCTGTGCTTCAGCTTGGGTGATCTTGGTGTCCAGATTCATAAGTTTAGCTGTCATTTTTAAAATGGTGGACTGTAGTGATGTGAGCTTGTCATTCATTGATGAGAAGCTTTATCTTATTTTAGTGAGGAGTTGGTTCTGCCTCCTGGAGAGTCCCGCCACATTTTACATTGCCTCCTCACCCACTCCAGCTTCACCGTGTCTCCCCTGCTTCTTGGCCTGCTGTATTGCCAATTTCATAAGCATGCTCAGTTGTGGTTCTCATAAGGTAGAGATGTCCACACTTGCAGTTTTGGTTTTTTTACCAGCACCTTTCCTCTTCTTAATAAAAGGTTGCAAGTATGATTGGCAGGTTAAGATGTTAAACTTTTGTTTGCTGGCTTGGACCTACATGCTGCATGTATTGCTCAGTTGGCGGCCATCTTGGAATCTTAATAAATGTTATTCATAAAGTGTTCTTCTGCTACCACTTAGAGCACTGTACATTTGGAAATAATGACAAATCACAAACACTCATCTTTTACCACAAGAATAAAAATACTACACAAACTCCAACACATCTCCCCTAAAATATAGTGATACAAATGAGAAACATACTTAATTTTATTTATTTTAGAATTTTTGGTCAGGAAAGGCACAGTGAGTTAATGCTCAGAACCAGGTGTGACTTGGAAACATAGGGAGGTTAAGAGACTTGCTCAGGGTCAGTCGCACAATGTGCAAATGGTGGTTGTGGGATTCAAAACCAGGTTGCCTAGGTCTCCAGCGTGGTTCTTTAACCTCTACGCTATACTGCCTCCCTAATTGTTCTTAGCTGTTAATTGTTAATAATATCATGGAAAGAAGCACTTAATAAAATGAAGGCATTGCAGAATCTCCCTGGCTAATCTGAGTGACTTGAGCAATGCTGTAGTACAGTGCGTCTCCGATTTTAACAGTGGGGCACAATTAAGAAATTTCATTTTACTGGTTTCTTGGTTTCTCTATTCTGTGATGGTTTTACTGGAAATACAAACTCTTCAGTAGTCGTATTTTCCATGTATTATTATTTATTATGGCTGGTTACCAAAGCAGGCTTTCTCAAAGCAGTATGTGTCTTTCAATGCCTTTGCCACTAAGTTATAAAGTTCTTTTCTTACTACTGCATTATCATGAATCTAAGAGATACATTGTACAGAAGGACAGTCATTTCTAATTATAAAGAAGGCATTTACAGTTAGATGTTGTTTCTGACTCTTAACAAAACTTATTTCTGGCCATATACACTTTTTAGGCAACAATCTTTTTCTTTGTACTTTGGTTTTGGGCCAATAGAGAGGAGAAGGATCTGAGTGGTTTCATTTCTTCTTGCCAGAAACAATATTTACACAAGGGTGTGTGTGGGGGGGGGGGCTGTTTGTTAACGCTGAAAAGAACTTGTACAGAGACAGACTACGCAGTCCCACATATCACTTCATTTATGGAAACATGGGCGCCTTCAACAATTAGCTAACTAGCCTGAGAGATTTCATAACAGTTATTTATGCAAACGGCAAATCCCACTTTGCTGCCTTAATTATATAAGCTACTGTTCTTTACTGAAGCTGCGTAAAAGGTAAACATTTCCCTTGCATTGAGGATCCTTGTTTTCAAAAATTGCCAGTTGTTCCAGACTGCAGGCTATGTAATTGCTGTGGAGTATGCATGCATTTTGTAAGCTGAAATGGTTCACAGTTATTGCAAAGGAAAAGCCTTCTTCAAGCTGCTTTTATGCTTTTTCTTGTATGTAACACCCTCTAAATATAGAAACATAGAATTTTTATAGGCAGTTGGTTCAAATCCAGCACAGGTCTGTAGTGGTTGAAACCCATTATCACCTGAGGGCTGTTCAGCAGCCTTTGTGAAATGAGTTGTGGTTATCTCAGTCCAGTTTCCAGTAGGTAGATGTCCACATCATGAAACTATCAACACAGCTGGCATTAACTGGCACCCTTGTTGGCAGTCTCACATGGTAGGTCATGGATTAAATGCACATGGGGTCTGAGCTAGCTTTTCACCTTCGTGGTGGTCCATTAATGCAAAGGTTAAGGATAAATAGGCAGGGCAGTGTGGGGAAACTTGCACTGCGATCGCCTCTACGGTACCTGTCATGTGCATAAGCAGAGGACTTTAGATTCCAGTGCTGTCAATGGAGCATGTTTCACAAGCACTAAAATTCACACACAGAAAATAAAAATCTTGAAAAAAAAAAAAAGAGTTTTACAAGCAGAAAAAAAGGCTTGGTCTGTTGACACTGCCCAGTACCACCCTGTTGGCCTACCTGTTATACACTGTGGCAGTCTGCCTGTATTACTTCATCCTTGGTAGCCAGCCTGTATTACGTTACCCAGGCAGCCCACTTGTATTACTCTGTCTGAGGCCACCCACCTGTTTTGCCCTGCAGTAGAACTCAGTTACCCAACATTCTAAAATAAACTTAACTTTTAAATTTTAAACAAATACTTTCTTTATTAATAAGGATATATGTATGTATGCAAATGTACTCCTTGTCTTGTCCAACACAATTCAGTATACACTAATGTTTTTTAGGAGCCAGAGTCCAAATCTTCTGCTTGTGATATCACAGTTAATTGCTACGGAACTGTTAATGAAAGAGCTATTGTCAGCCTCCTAAAATCTCCCTGTGGCAGGGCCTGGTCTTGACCTAGTGTGTCCGTGTGGTAAAAAGGCCTTTGGGGGAATGGCCAATGGGAGAATATGAAAGAAAGAGAGAGAGAGAGAGAGAGGGAGGGAGGAGGGAGAATGAGAGAGAACAGAGGAAGGAGCTGTGGCTGTGATTGTCTGGGGTGGGCACAAGTATCCCATTGGGAACAGTCCCCAGGATGCCTACCCACTCACCAAGATGACACCAGTGGGACAGTGGGGGGCCTGTGGGAGGTTTTCCCTCTCAAGGGGTTCACCCAGATGACTGCAGAATTGCCCCATTTCTTTTCAAAGTGGCATTGCTCCATATTAGCTCTTAGGCCTGGACTGAGACTGATATCCATATATAAGGATACAATATATGGACCTTCCCCAGTAAACTTTTGGAAACAAGCTATTTCACAACTCAGAATGCTTTCCTGGTCAAAACATTTAAATAAACAGATAAATTCACATACAGAAAAAAGGAAACATAACAGATGGATTATGGTTTACTTATGGATATAAGAACTCTCCCCTAGTATAGGACTCTCGATTCTGGATATAAGTGAACCAGACCAAATTGATGCAAGATACTGGGAAATGAGTGGTAACTGGATCCTAGATCATGTTCAGAAGATAACCACCCCAGGTGAAAGGGGGATGTGAACCTGGAGGTTAGAAAGGAAGCAAGGCAATCTGAGTGTCTCATTTTCGAAGCCCACCCCCAGCCTCTGGCATTTTTTAACAAAGTTGTGAGTCATAGCTCCTAACTGTTAGTGAGGAGTTTCCAGGGTCAAACTTTCTTTGATAGTTCCTAGCAAGAGAGAGGATACCCTCAGCAACTGTTATGTCAACATTGTGTATCATTTACTATATGATTCCACCAAAGGCCTGTGTACACAGATTGTAAACAAACCTGCTCTTTGTTCATTGCATCTGGAAATCTGTGTGTCCTCAGTACATCTGTACAATGACGTGACCAGTAACTCAATGGTGCTGAGGGATGAACTGAAGATTTAAAGTGTACAGGAAGCAGTGCTGATTCTCCATTCATATTTTCTTACCCCCATTCTCTTTTTGTATTCATCTCTCTTTTTTGTTTTCTATCTCCCTGGCCTTTAAAACCAGCTCTGTATATAGCCCGTATGTTGCCATTTAAGTTCTCAAATTAGTGACATCACTGGTTGCAATCAGTCAGTAACCTCTGATGCTGATACTACTACTTGCATGGGCTGCTACTCAAAAGCCATGTTTACACAACCACTACGTTCTTACCTGCAGTCCACTCCACTGCTGCTTTGACATCCAGCTCCGCATCACTGGCACATCTACACGACCTCTCTCAGTGCTGATGCACGTCATGCTAAGAGGGACCATGAGTTCAAAGGGCGCACGTGTTCACATCCATTTGCACATTATCATCAGGACACCCCCCCCCTCCACCAGTGCTTGCTATGGACTGGTTGAATATGAAAGGACTTCGTATAGCACACTTAAACATTAGAAGCCTTCTCTGTAATTTTACTGAACTTGAGGCATGGATATCCATATATGAACCTGACATTCTCTGACTGAAACTTGGCTAAATCCCTCTACTCCTGACTCCTCCTGCTCTCTTTCTACCTATTCCCTATTTTGAGGAGACAGACTATCTGGAAAAAGGGGAGGTGGAGTTGCACTCTATTTCAAAAACCACTTGAATATGTCCTTAATGCAACGTTCGTTTGCCTCTAACTGTGAGTTTTTACATACCCTGCTTCTACTTGGAACCAAAATGATTCGCTTAATATGTGCCTACTATCCTCCTAAAGCAGGTCAACTAGGATGCTCCAAACTATTTAAATACTCTACCTCTGCAGCTGGCCAAAATAAACTTATTATTCTTGGTGATCTCAACCTAAATCGGTTGGGGAAAAATAAAAGTGCACTGGTGTCTATAGTACATGGATTTAACATGCATCAGGCAATTGAAGATCCCACATGGCTGACCTAGTCACCTGCTGCTGGAACACTTATAGACTAGATACTCACAAATCGACCTGATAGAATTACCACCTCAGGTGTGCTTCCTGATTCTATAAGTGACCATTCCCCTGTACTTTGCATATGGGGAACAATGGTGATTCCAGCCCCCTCGCCACGCTACATCACCCTCCGGGATTTTTCCACACTCGATCAAGCAAGCTTTCTACATGATATCTCTTCTGTAAACTGGATCCCTATTATCCAGTCCCAAGACATTGAATCTGCTCTCAGTCTCTTTCTTTCTCTATTCTTATCCCTCCAGGACATACGTGCAACTAAACAGAATCGACACGTTAGGGCCAAGCAGACTAGGTGGCTGCACAAGGAACTTCTCGCCTCCCTTCTGGCATGTGACAAAAGTTGGAACCGCTACAAAACCTTGGGTGAGCAAAGTGAATATGACACTTACAGAAAGCAGCGCAATATGTGCAAAAACAAATCAGGCTTGCCAAAAGCTCATACTGCAAAGGCCTATTGTTGGAAGCTGCTGGGGACCTGAAGAAATTCTAGACACATGTAAAATCCTTCCTGGGCTCAAACCAGTCTCAACACACAAATGATATGGTCCTCAATGGTATGCACTGTAATGACCCCACCACCTTTGCAAATTCTTTCAACAAATACTTTACTGATCTCACCAAATACACTGCCTCTTTCACAGCAAATTGCATCCTGATGCATGTTACTCACACAAATGTGCCCATACATCTGCCCATCTATTTTAAAACTATTCCAAATGCTGATGTTCTAAAACTACTAAACTCAATCTCTGATAGTACTAGTGTAGGCTCCGACTACCTGGAGCCTAAACTCCTGAAGCTGGCTGCTCTTTTATTTATGGCCCCGTTGGCTAAAATCTTTACACTGTCTCTCTGCCATGGTCATGTTCTGAACATATGGAAGCTGGCAAAAGTCACCCCAGTCTTTAAGAAAGGTGACAAGAAGGACATAGCTAATTATAAGCCCACAGCCATTCTGTCAGTACTAAACAAAATACTCAAGAAATTAGTGGCTATACAGGTCCCTGAGTTTCTTTCTAAATATACCCTCCTTTCAGCTGCTCAACATGGTTTCTGCAAGGTGCATAGCACCTCTACTGCTCTGATACAATTTACAAATGATGCCCTTACTGCTATGGATCATGGTCTCATGACTGGTGCAGTGTTCATTGATCTCTCAAAGGTTTTTGATCTTGTAGAGCACCCTCTTCTGCTTGATTGCCTTAGCTTCACTGGTTTCTTGGAGCAGCCACAAACTGGTTCCAGAGCTACTTAAGGCATAGAAGACAACGGGTAAAATTTAACTCCGTGGTGTCAGACTCTGCACCTATCAATGTTGGTGTCCCTCAAGGCTCCATCTTGGGGCCTCTTCTCGCTCTTCCCATTTTTATAAATGACATGATTTCTAACACCCCTTGATGCTCAACAATCTTGTACGCAGATGATCTGGTGCTCTACACCTTCTCTACAAACATAGAAGAAATAAATAGTCGACTAACATCTGCATTTCTCATAATGCAAGAATGGATCCACAACAAAAGGCTTGTCATAAACATAAGTAAAACTCAAGGCATGCTCTTCATATCTGCAACCAAACTTAGAACAAACCACATCCTTTTCAATGTCTCCTTTGCATATGGCCCCCCCTTACGAAAGTAACCTCATTCAAGTATTTAGGTGTCCTGCTTGATGAAACGCTTAACTTTAAGCAACATATCATCGACACCTGCAACTCAGTAAACTCCAAACTCGGAATAGCTTACAGGACTAGTCGGATGCTTACCCCCTCAGCTAGACTGGCTATTTACAGGGGTATCCTACTTCCATCCCTTGTGCATGGTGCTATCACCTACATAAATGCTTTGAAAACCACCCTAAGTAAGTGGGATACAATGTACAATAGTATTTGTTGTTATGCCTCGGCTTCCCCATGTTTGAAGCACCATTGCTTGCAGACCTTAGATGGCCCTTAGATGGCCTTCTCCATCTGCCAGTCAACTCCTTGCCCTTGGTACTCTGCTGGACAACATCATTAGAACTATTCTACCTACCTCTCTTGCAGACATGCTGGTGCCTCTGTCCCCCACCTATGACCTCTACTGGACTCTCTCTACTATACACCTCCAGGTGCAGAACCTTAAAAGGAACCTCAGCTTTCTCCTGCCTGGCCCCAAAATATTGGAATTCCCTACCTCTTGATATTCACCCTGCACCTAGTCATATTGCTTTTAAAACAATGCACCACAGTCTCTTCTTCAAACATGCCCTATGTTTCTGTTTTAAACCCCAATAGGTGCTTGACATCCCATTCCTCAGCTCTCAAAATGTTTCAGTTTTGCTCTTACCCCTTGTTACTGTTATATGTAGCACTTACCATGGATTATGTGTTAAAACTCTACTGCATTATGATTGTATGCTTATTATGTTTTGTACTATTGTGTATTTTTCTGCCATTGTCTCTGTCATTGTCACTGTTTACGTCACAGAACATTGTGTAGATTTTTCCTTGTATGGTTGATTACCTCTGAACTATACCTGTTATTTGTTTTGTCTGCCAATTTTGTATTGTAACCTCTCAGATCATGTCTGAAAATAGTCATATTTTGTGGCTACAACACCTTACCCAGTAAACAAAAACTAAATAAATAAATGTCACAGTTGCCTGTCATCTGACAATGTTGGTAAAGGAAAATAGAGAAGCATATGACAGAGATGCAGGAGTGTTGCCCAAAATAGTTATCCAGAAAAAACAGACAAGAAAGGACTCAGTGAACTTTTTGTTCATCACAAGCTATGAAAGGAAATCCAGCTTTTCTTGTTTGCAGGACCATGCTATCTGCCACAATCTGACAGTGCAATTAAAGGAGTGGAGTTCTGAAAGTGGATCTTTTTAATTTATTAGGCACCTGTTGTTGTTACTGCATCCCCTGATCCTATCTCCAGTCCACCCTAGCAGCTCCACACAGACTGCCTCTCCTCACACATCGGAGCAAGTGGTGCAGCCTGTGTACATGGCTGCTTATACCGCTTGTTCCTGCACACATCCCCTACTTTGCTGTGGCTTGGGAATAGGTGAAATGGATGACTTACCAAGACTGGGCAAGTATCCACACTGCCACACTTGCACCACAGCAACCCGAGAACTCTGGTTGCTGCAGCATAAGTGTGGCAGTGTAATCAGGACTAAGTCTTCAGTTTTCTTGAATAGTAACTTCTACAGAAAGTGGCATTAGCATCAGGAGCCACAGACTGGTTATGACCAATGATGTCACTGATTGCAGATACCTATAGTGGCACAACAGGATGGCTATATGCAAAGTGGGTTGTAGACCAGGGAGGCAAAAAACAGAAAGTGAACAAGTGCAACATACAAAGAGAACAGAGAGTAAGCAAAACTGAACTGGGAATGCTGTACTGCTTCCCATACCCTATTAAAGATAAATTAGAAATGTGTTTTTTTATATCACATTTTATCTCCCACTGCTGGCAGGGCTCGGTGGCAGTAGTACTGCCCATCGGTGCTCCATCCCACCTCCAGCTTGTTGGTGATCATGCTACATGGAAGTGGGGGCTGGATTGTTGTATTTTTCCCTTTTGCTTTTTTGGTTGCCAAAACCTCACCCCTGAAGATGTCAGTATGGAGAATGAAAGTCCAGACTGTAGATGTGCTGGCACATGTCTCAGTCAAGCGCCTAATTGTGTCCCCCCTTGATACACCATGTGTCCTGCACCACCACCTGTGCATCCATGGGCAGTGGTAACAGGGTGGTGTGACAGCACTCTCCCCCTAGAGGAGAAGAGTGTCCAATGGGCTGCTCACACCACCTCCCTCTGGCCACCCCCTGACAATCCAGGCTTGTTCCTGAACTTGGGTCACCAGTGTCATGGGTGGTAGTGCTACCACTCCACTGATGGGCTGACCAATTAGAAACTTGTTTAACTAAAGTACTAAGCCAGTCACTGTGAGCTCAAAGAGTGTCCAGACATATATGAATCCTCTGTGTTTGCATCCAGGAACCCCCTCAGGGGATAAGAAGAATTAAGTGCTCCAGAACCTTGCATGTATATTTCTATAGGTCCAGCATGCCTAAGCATGCTTACAAAAGAGCCATCTTCAGAGGATGTATCACACCAATTGAACTATGAATTTTTACACTTCGATTCCACAGTTGTCTGCCCAAAGGACAAAGCCCTAAAGACCCTTCTGGTGCCTTTCTTGCTAGGGCATTATCAATCATTGTAGGCAAGGCTATTACATTTGAAATTTATTTAGCCAGGATAGCCAAGCTGAGATGTGACATCTGTGTTTCAGTGGGATTCTTCTTCTACCTATTTCCTCAACTGGGTGTACTAAAGCACCTGGAGGTTATAATGTATAAATAGCAGTGAAACAGAAGTGTACAAAATGGAATGGAAAGGAACACAATGAACAAATAATTGGTCCAAATGTGCAATAATGAAACTAACGTGCTGAATTATCAGTAAACAGATTGATTAAGGCAAGTAATTTCTAGCAATAAGTAGCTAGGAACATCAAGACAAATGTAAGGAGGCTAAGAGGAGAGGAGAGGAGAGGAGAGGAGAGGAGAGGAGAGAGAAAGAGGGGTATGAAGGGGAAGAAAAATGAGGGAGTGAGAGAAGGTTAGATACAAGGGCAGACATGAGAAGTGTATTTATAGTAGAGTTTTCAGGGTGCAAAGGGAGGAGGTGGAAAAGTGGAGGGAGAGATCTGGGCTTGTCTTAGTTAGAGGGTGAGATGCCTATCAGAGAAGGCAGTATGGCCAGCTGAGGTCTTTGAGTTGGGGAAAAGGAAAAAGGTCAGAGTTTCTGAGTTAATAGGAGGAGAGATGGGGAGGAGTAAAAAGAAACAAATTGAGACAAGTGAAAAGGAGAAGACTCAGGAAAGATATGAATTACTTCAGTATTCAAATATCTGAACGGGATAACACCATCAGATCAAATACAGGGATATACAGGAATGAAAGGACAAGGGAACACACAATATCTTTCAAAGGGGAAAGAATCAAGGGAAACATCAAGAAACACTTCACAGAATGAGTAGTGGATACTTGGAATGGATTTCAGAATGGGTGGTATCAGTCAACACTGTCCCACAAACTCAGTCTGGATAAATACCTCGAAGAAAAAGTATCGATCAGCACTGAGTTGGTGGGGGAAAGAACACAATGGGCAAATGATAGAGCTGTGCAGAATGTGGAATTCTGCCAGTGGAATGGTAATTCTGCTTCTGAAATGTTTTTCAGAATTTCTTTTTTGATTCTGAGGAATTCTGAGAAGTATTTCTATGTAAACTGTGGAATAACATTCCATGGATCATGTAATCTGCACAATAATATTCCATGGTTTGTGGGAAATTTATCCACAGTTTACATAAACTGTGGAATATGGTTCCATAGCTAACATTTTGCTTTCAGAATTTTTCAGTGTCTTGTCTGACAGAATTCCAAGGAATTAGGCAGAATTTTTGAAATTCCATGGAATTCTGGTGGGATCAGAACTTGAACATTCCATACAGCTCTAGCAAATGTTCTTGTTTATTTCCTAAGTTTGTATTCAGCCTTTCTTACTAAAGAAATGGATAAATCCTTGAATCAATCAATCAATCAATCAAAATCTTTATTTATCCAGGCGAACGTCATTGAGCAAACTCATTTACAAGATGGACCTGGTTAGCTCCGGGTCAAATGGTACAATGCATACAGAGGTATTTATAGTAGAGCCAAATAACACAAGTAAAGAACAATTAATGCAAGTAAGTACTCAATGTTGCATCAGTCATATCAGTTCAGAGTGCTTCTGTAATATTTAAGGAGGACATAAGATGAAGCTTAGTAGGAACTTTGGTAGGGAGAAGTGATTGGCCACTCGTGTAGGAAGCGGACGCAAGCACAGAATTTCAAAAGTAGTGCAATCACACAGCATCCCTAAATGTAACACTCTAAACAGAAGGATAAGGGTCTTAACAGTCCAGGAGAAAAGTAATTACAGCTATTTGGCAAATTTTGGCATGGAAATCAGATTTATGCTTGGTTTAGAACAGACACAGAAGCAGACTACAGGAACCAATTGGAAGCCAATGCCATGGAGTGCTCACATTCCAATTGGATGGCTGCTGATGCCGTGCTTTGCTAATGGAGAGTCCGAGCTTAGGTTCTCAGGCAGTGGTCGAGGCAGTGCTGACCGCCCGGTGCCCGGGTTTCCCACGCTTATGGGCGGGGAGCCTGTGGAGAGCATATCCTTGGCAGGGGATGGAGGAAGGGGTTGGTATTAAGTACTAGGCCATGGACAATGGAACATCTGATCCAGCAGGAGGACCAAAACAGCAGGACAACAGAATTGCGTATTTCTTGATGCCTAAAGACTGGCCCAACCACAGAAATTCAGGGAGGAGTGTAATCAAACAGTGTCCCAACTCTTGACACTCTAAACGGAAAAAAATAAAGGTCATAACTGTTAGGCAATAAGTAAGTACAGCTCTTTTTTGTGCAAGTTTTAGACAGAAAATCAGACTTTAGCTTAGTATTGAGGGAGACATAGGAGCAAACTGCAGGAGCCAGTCAGACGCCAGAGCAGAAAAGCACTCGCGTTCTGATTGGATATCGGTAATGCCACACCTTGCTAGTAAAGAGTCCAGCCTAGGTGTCTCAGGCGGCAGCTATGGAATGGACAACCACCTGGTCTCTGCATTTCTCCCACCTGTGGGGCAGGGATCCCCTGAAGGCTAGTCTACGGCAGGGAAGAGAGTTAGGGGACAGAGGAAACAGATAGAAAGAGTTGAATGCAGGGGAAGGGGAATACAAAGATGAAATAGGGCAGTTAAATGGTACAGGGTAGGGGAATAAGAGCCACAGAATAAGCAATATGTAAAAGTAAAGACAGCAGGGTGAGTAAGGTGTAGTGGCCGCAAAAGCCATGAAGAAATAATAACCCTACAGGGATTTCTAGAGGGGAAAAACATTTAAGGCCTAAGTTGCTCACAGAGTTAAGGTCATCAAAGGTCAAAGCGATCATAAATTCAACTACGCTCAAGGGGCAGTTGCCTGATGCTTTGGACTAATATTAGGGGTTGGGGTAGCAATTGCAAGGCTCACACACATACCGAGCAAATAGAGATTTAAAGGCATTCATACTTTGGAGGCAGCTTAATTTCAATAATTTTTGTACTTTGGTCCACAATGTTGGCAACAGGAAACTAAAGGCTACTCTGCCATAGCAAGAGAAAGCCTTGGGGATACATAATGTGATGTAGGATGTGCTTATTAGGGCATACGTTCCAGGCTCACTTAGTGGAAGACAGTCTATTATATATTGTGGAAGCTGCTTCAAGAAGACTCTATAACTCCAAAGGACTGAGTTTCTTTTAAGCCTAAACATAAGAGAGGACCACCTTATGGCTTTGTACAAGGAACAATGATGGGTAGAGATTGGGAGACCAGTAATAAACTGGATGGCCCTGTGGTAAAGCGTATCCAACTTTGCAAGTAAGGCTTTGGGACATTGACTATAAAGGAAATCTGCATAATTGATCAGCAAAAGAAAAGTAGTTTGGACAAGGCGCACTTTCGCATCTCTACTAAGAATCTGGTTAATTGTAAAGAATAGCCCTAACCTCTGCCTTAACTTCTTTACAAAGTCCTCGATGTGCTCAGTGAATGATAGATTATGGTCTAACCACACACCTAGGTATTTAAACTTTGAGACAAACTCCAGTTTCTCTCCAAGAATTGTGGTAATCTGAGGTAGTGCTCCAGAACTGGCCTGATTCATCACACGGCTGTAGGGTGAGAACAACATTGCTTTTGTTTTTTTAGCATTTAGAAGCAGTTTTTTATGGAGGAGCTGGTTCTGGAGCTGGTTAAATTCCTCCTGGAGTTCAGCACAAGCAGCTTCAGGTGTTGGACGACTTATATATACAACTGTGTCATCAGCAAACAGGTTTATGTAGGCCTTGTTAATACTCTTATCAATGTTATTAACATAGATAGCAAAAAGTAAGGGACCAAGTATGGATCCTTGCGGTACTCCCCTCAGTAGAGGTTTGAGTGGGGATAGCTCACCCTCAGCCTTAATTTTTTGACGCTGTCCTACAAGGTACTCAGAAAACCAATGTATAGAAACTGAGTCCAGCCCTATACTCTTCAGAGAAGAGAGAAGCAGGCTATGATCCACTGTATCAAAAGCCTTGCTAAGGTCTAGAAATACAGCACAGACAAAGTTTCTGTTGTCAAGTTCTCTGTACCAATCATTTGTTACTTTGGCAAGGGCCAAGATAGTGCTGCGTTTAGTTCTAAAGCCACATTGCGTAGGTATAGTAGGTTATTGGATTCGAGGTAATCCCTTAGTTGGTTGCTGACAATCTTTTCCAGAAGTTTTGACAAAGTTGGGAGGAGGGAAATTGGTCTATAATTGTTAAGGTTGCAGTGATCCCCTGATTTAAACAAGGGGATGACATGAGCAATTTGCCAGATCTGGGGAATAAGCCCTTGGGACAATGATAAGTTAAGTAAGTGGGTGATAGGAACAGCTAGGACATGATAGGTGATTTTAAGGAAATAAGGATCCAAAGAATCTGCACCAGCACTTTTCTTAATATCCAATTGGAGCATGAGGTCTTCAACCTCTTTCAGAGAGACAGGGTGGAACAAGAAGCCAGGTACCAGGCCAGGAGAGTCTGAGCATGGGACACTTAACTGGGAGCAGACCAGGGATGCAGGGGAATTGTCAACAGCTAGACCAGCTGTGGCAAAATGATTGTTAAATGCATCTAGGATTCCCATTTTATCATTGATAGTAGTACTCCCAGTTGTAATCTTAGGTGGCAAGGAATTACCAGGTGTATATCTGGACATGTCCTTGATTGTCCTCTAGAATTTGGAGGAGCACTTTGCTGCAGAATCCAATTCGTTAAGATAAAATGCTGCCTTGGCATCCCTGACCATTTTCATACAAGCATTGCGTGCCCTTCTGAACTGACACCAGTCTGAGTCAAGCTTAGTCTGGCGAGCTTTTTTCCACAACTTATCCCTACCAAGCAATGCAGCTTTCAGCTCAGCAGAGAACCAACGACATGTTTTGTTTTTAGCACAAACTTTTACCATAGGGGCTGGCAATATAGCCAAGAGGTTAGAGGAACGAGGTGTGAACGATCTTGGTACATCCAACAGAGCAGACCTAAGTTTGATTCTCACAACCTCCACTTGCATACTGTGTGACTCTGAGCAAGTCACTTAACCACCCAGTGCCTCCCAGGTCACCCCTGAAAACAGGCACTTGTGCCTAGTGGGCCTTACCCAGTTACCAAAGACTAAAATGAAATAAAAAATTAAAAAAATATTTAGGGCCCCAACAATTATATCATGGAAAATATCATATGCCGAGTTAACCGTGTTAGCTAAGTAGAAGTCTTGCCAACGTGGTGAGTGTTCCAACTCATAGACATAGGCAGCCACATCAAAGTAATGACGGGACCTTTTTGTAAGAAATTTAGCTGTAGGTCCTGTATGATGCAGTGATCTGACCGCAGCAATGAAGCAATAGAAACATAGAAACATAGACTTTGATGGCAGATAAGGACCACTTGGCCAACCCAGTCTGCCCATTTCTCTTCCTATTGGATAAGCTGTGGATTCTAGTTAACCAACAGCCTACTTCCTGCAACCCCCCACTACAATTGCCTTATGTCTGTCCGATGCATGTTTTAATTCCACCACTGTTTTAGACCCAACAACCTCCCCAGGAAGGCGGTTCCATGCATCCACCACTCTCTCCATGAAAAAGAAAGTCCTCACATTACCCCTGAGCCGTCCACCCTCTATCTTTAAATTGTGCCCCCTTGTTCTTACACATCTCTTTTTCTGAAAGATGCTACCCTCCTGGACTTTGTTGATTCTCTTGAGGTACTTAAAAGTTTGTATCATGTCCCCCCTGTCCCTTCTTTCATCAAGGGTATACATATTAAGCTCTCTCAGCCTCTCTTCATATGGTTTCTGATGCAGACCCTGCACCATTTTAGTTGCCCTCCTCTGGACTGCTTCCATCTTGTCTATGTCCTTGCGTAGATGGGGTCTCCAAAACTGCACACAGTATTCCAGATGGGGTCTCACCAACTGTCTGTATAGAGGGATAACCACTTCCCTTTTTCTACTTGTGATGCCCCTTCCAATGCATCCCAGTGTCCCCCTGGCTCTCTTTACTGACTTCTCACATTGCTTACCCACCTTTAGGTCATCTGATATGACTACCCCCAAGTCCCTTTCCATTTGTTTTGTTGTTAGTACCTCCACTGCTATTGTGTACTCTTCTCCTGGGTTTTTGTTTCCCAGGTGCATTACTTTGCACTTCTTTGCATTGAATCTAAGTTGCCATATGTCTAACCATTCCTGCAACCTTTCCAAGTCCCTTGTCATCCTTTCTACCCCTCCTTGTGTATCAACTCTGTTACAGATCTTTGTGTCATCTGCAAAGAGGCATACCTTTCCTTCCAGACCCTCTGCAATGTCACCTATAAAGATGTTAAAGAGGACTGGACCCAGTACTGAGCCTTGAGGTACTAAACTAGTAACCTCCCTTTCTTCGGAATGTGTTCCATTCACTATTACCTTCTGTGTCCTGTTGTGCAGCCAGTTTGCTACCCAGGCTACCACCCTGGAACCCACTCCTAGGCTGGCTAACTTGATTATTAGTCTTTTGTGCTGGACTGTGTCAAATGCCTTGCTAAAGTCTAGGTAGGCCATATCCACAGCCCCTCCCTGGTCTATTACTTTGGTCACCTAGTCAAAGAAATCAGTTAGATTCGTCTGACATGACCTTCCTGCTGTAAATCCATGCTACTTTGGGTCCTGTGCCCCTCTGGCCTCTAGGTACTCAACAATTCTTTCTTTCAGAAGTGATTCCATCATTTTCCCTACCACTGAGGTCAAACTTACAGGTCTGTAGTTTCCTGCATCTGCCTTGCTCCCACTTTTGTGAAGGGGAATCACATCTGCCCTCCTCCAGTCCTCAGGTACCACCCCATCCTCCCATGATTTGTTAAAAAGTGTGGTCAGTGGTGTCACTAGGTCCTCCCTTAGTTCTTTTAGAATTCTGGGTGAATCCCATCAGGCCCCATTGCTTTGTCCACCTTGAGTTTTAGGAGTTCTTTCAGGACTCTTTCTTCTGTAAATGGACTGGTGTCAACCCCCCTACCCAGAGTGCTTCTATTGTCTGGTTTAGGTAACTCCTTCTCATCTTCTTTTGTGAATACTGAACAAAAGTATTCACTCAGTATCTCTGCCTTTTCACTGTCTCCCTCTGCCCACCTCCCCTCTCCTTTATTAATCTTCACTATTCCTCCCTTAACCTTTCTATGCTCCCTAATGTACCTATAAAAGGTTTTATCCCCCTTCTTAACTGAGTTGGCTATTTTTTCCTCGGTTTGGGCCTTTGATATTCTGACTGCCTTCCCCACTTCTTTCTGCTTTAATTGATACAGTTCCCTGTCGTGCTCCTTCTGTGATTCCTTATACTTTTTGAATGCAGCCTTTTTCTTCTTAACCTTCCCTGCCACCTCTTTTGAGAACCATAGTGTTTTTTTACTCCGCTTTGTTTTCTTTATTTTTTTCACACAAAGGCTTGTTGCCTCTATGATAGCAGTTTTGATTTTCTCCATTGTTCTTCCACCCCTCCTTTTTGGCCATTTGCTAGTGCATTCCTCAGGTATTCACCCATTTTGCCAAAGTGGGCCCTTTTAAAGTCCAGTATCCTTGTTTTTGTATGGCTTGTCTCCATGGTTGTGCTGAAGCACACTGTGCAGTGGTCACTTGTTCCCAGATGTGTACTGACTTCTAAATTTGTGATCCTCTCTCCATTTGAGAGTACCAGGTCTAGTATTGCTCCCTCCCGAGTGGGTTCCATCACTAGCTGTCTAAGGCCTGCCCCCTGCAGGCCATCAAGAATGACCCTGCTCTTGGATGTGGCTGCAGTTCATGTCATCCAGTTAACATCTGGCATATTCAGGTCCCCCATCAACAGTATCTCCCCTTTTTCAGCCATTTTGAGAATGTCCTCTATCATTTTCTTGTCCATTTCCTCCCCTTGAGATGGGATTCTGTATACAACCCCTGTGTGGATTGTGATGCCATTCCCTGTCTCCAAGGTGACCCAGAGTGCCTCTTGACCTCCCCCTTTACTTTTTAGTTCTGTAGCTTTGATCTCTTCCCTTATGTATAGAGCTACTCCACCTCCTCTTTTACCCTCCCTGTCCCTTCTGTAGACTGTGTACCCCGGTATGTTGACATCCCAGTCATGGTTCTCCGTGTACCATGTTTCCATGACTGCCACAATATCCAATTTTTCATCTTCCATCAGGGCTACTAGCTCAGGAAGCTTGTTTCCCAGACTACGGGCATTGGTACTCATTACCCTCCATTTAATGTTGGCTTTATCTTTCCCCCCATCACTGTTCTTATTGCCCTTGTCTATTTTTCCATTTACCCCTGTCCTGCCCTCTGTTGAGCTCTGTACCTCAGTGTTTACCTCACTACCTGCCATGTTTTACGGGGGGGGGAGGCTTGACATTTCCTGCTTCTTATCAGCACCTCACGCCTTGGCTAGTTTAAAAGCTTGCCAAGGAAGCATTTAAACCTGTCACTTAGGAGCTTGGTTCCCTTCATGGAAAGATGCAGACCATCGTGCCAGTATAGACCTCCATCTCTCCAGGTGTACCCCCAGTACCCGATGAAGCCAAAGCTCTGTGTTCTGCACCAGTTTTGCAACCGTTCATTAAACTGCATGGTGTGCAGTACCCTAGCCTCACCCCTGCCATGGACTGGCAGCACCTCTGAAAAGGTAACTGTGCTTGCTACCTGTCCAAGGCCCCTCCCCGACACCACAGATTCATCCTGCGCTACCCTGATTCCATGCTTAGCTAGGTCATTTGTCCCAAGGTGGACAATGATATCTAATTCCCTCTCCTGTGATGCTGCTTCTACAATCGTGAGGATTCACTTCTTGTCCCTCCAAGCCATGGCAGCAGGCAGGCACCTTACTTTCCTCTCCTCTCCCTTCCCCAGTTCTACCCCCCCAACAACTGAGTCCCCTATCAGAAGCTGTTTTCTTCCCCTGTGGTGTCCCTTGCCACCTTTTTGTGGGTCTCCCTTGTGGATGTCCTCAGCATTCTTCTTGGTCTTCACTGAGGGTGCCATCATAGAGGAACCTTGCTCTGCCAAACTGGCGTATGATTTGTGTAGAGGTACAACTAGGGGGCTTCACCTCTGTTCCACCACCGGCACTCTCCCAGTGCCCACTGTGGTCCAACTGCTCTTCATACTTGGCAACCTCTGAGGCAGTGGTTGTGGCAGTGGTGCTGTTTGGGTGGGAGAGGCCTCCTTAGTCCTTGCCATTTCAGCCTGGAGGTGGGCAATCTCCTCCCTCAGAGCTGACAGTTGCCTGCAAATAGGACAGCAATACTGCTTCCAGAATGTATCCTGGAAAACTGCTGCCCCACAGCCAGTGCATTGCACCACTCCCCACATGTCCCTCTCCCTTATAATATACAATATGTAATATATATAAATTTTTTTTTTGGTGGTATGTACTTACCCTTTATGCACTGTGATGGGTTATTATGAATATGACAGTTCTGCCCCAAGACCTGTTGAGGAAGTGATGTCAGAACTTTGGCTATAAAGGAAATGCCATGCCTGGGGGGGGGGTATGGGGAAAGGGGGGTGGGTAGTCCACAACCACAGGTGACTGTTAGGAACAATCAAATATACCACTGCTCCACCACCCTGGTGAGTACTGCCCTTTGTAGTAATTTAACTAACCTCCGGTAACTTATTTAAAAATAGTTTAACTATCACAAAATCCTACACACCAGTACATTTAAAAATAGTTTCTGTCCCAAAATCCTAGTAGTCAATCCAGCTACCCTCAAGGGACAACCAAAATGCAGTATTCAAACCCTTGTGAAGTTACTTCCAAGATAAGCAGAGCTTGCAAGCTCCTTTTTCAACTCCTCAGCCACCTGTAAATTATTTAAAAATAGTTTAACTGTCAGAAAATCCTAGTAGACAATCTAGCTACCGCCAAGAGTCTGCCCAAGTGCAGTATTTAAATCCTTCTGAAGTTACTCACAAGATAAACAGAGTTTGCAAGCCCCTTCTTGGTTAAACACTAAATAAATATGTAAATAAAAAGCAATTTCCAAGGGTAGTTAGTTTCACCTCCCACAGAATTGAGCAAAAGTGCACGTTGTTACAGATATCAAGTGCAGTATAGAATTTCCCACACAGCTCACAGCTAAATAAAGTAGTGGTGTCCTTCCAGGTCAAGAAGATGTGCTTTGTGACCCCAATGGTCACTGACATCAGCAAATAAGGTTCCAGCATATGAGAAGAGATGAGGCTTATTGACTAAAATAACATCCAGTAGTGTGCTGTTGCTCATGATCTTTTTGTTTGGATGTGTGGGTTCATGAATGAGTTGCACCAACCCATGGGAATCACAGAAAGTGTTTAAGGGTGAAGCAGTCTTCGATAATCAGTCGAAATTAAGGTCCACTAGGATGATAGTGTAATGTGCCAAAGTTAGAGGTACCCCTGCAGTGCCCCAGTAGTCCTCAGTTTCCCCCCAGGTACACAGTAAAGTGCCCAGTACACTAAAAGCATGTAAAAAAAATAATAGATTTTATATTCAGCATAAGCAACAATGGCCTGGATGGAATGTTGTGCTGAGCTGCTCATGCACAGCATTCCACTCCAGCCATTCTAGAATCAGTAGGTTTAGTTTTGAAAGAAAAGTTCAGTTAAGAGAGAGATCCTGGTAGCTGTGGAGGGGAGAGGATGCAGCTGGTCTGGGGGGACCAGAAAAAGGCTTACCTGGTGCTGAAGCCATCCCTCCAGGCTTGCTTGCATGCATGCCTGCTCCATCTCCAGCTGCTGAAGACATCGGAAGAGCTCCAGTGCGGTCGGTGGTGCCATCGGGGCACCACAAGAAGAAAAGTAACGTCCAGTGAGGTAGTTGGGCTGAGAGCCCCATTGTTTATTTATTTTGGCCCCCGAGTTGTTTCGAGATTAAATCCAGTCCCCATCAGCGGGAGACAAGAGCCGAATCGAGACCATGTAAGTATTGGCCGTCCGAGGCCCCTTGTCGTCCTCCCAGTTGCCTGCAACACTTCCTCTCACTGCCAGAGTACCACCAGCCTCCCGTTTGCCTCCCGTTCCTCACCAGAGCAGCCGATGGAGTGGTGAGTCGGTGGCAGCACTTGCTCTGTGCTGTCCGCCTAAAAAAAAAATAAAGACTGCATTTTTTTTACTTAGCACAGTAGGCACTTGGAAAAGCTTCTGAGTGCCACGGGAGGGTCAGATACAAGGACCCAGTATTTTAATTTTAGAAAGAGGCAGGAGCGAGTAATGCCCACAGGAGGGGCTATCTAGCAAGGACAAGTAAAGGCCTGTTAAATATTCAGCAGGGGGCTGAGCTGAAGGAGAGGCAGAGAGACTGAGAGACAGCAGCTGTCAGAAAGCTGCAGATTTAAAGGGGCCCTGCCACTTTTGGCCATTGAAAAGGGCTACCAGGCCTGTGGGTTCAAAGAGGGCTTCCAGGCCCGAAGTAAAGGTAGGGCTACCAGGCCCAAAGTAAAGTGGGCACTAGGCCCAGAATAATAGAAAGGGCTAGCCAGGCCCGTTTCAGAGAGGGCACGAGGCCCATTTCAGGGAGGGCGCCAAGCCCATTTCAGAGAGGGCACCAGGCCCAGTGTAATAGAGGGTGCCAGGCCCAGGTTTAAAGAGGGCATCAGGCCCATGGTTTAAGAGGGCTACCAGGCCGAAGAAATAAAAGAGGGCACAAGGCCCATGGGTTTAAAGAGGGCTTCCAGGCCCGAAGTAAAGGTAGGGCTACCAGGCCCAAAGTAAAGTGGGCACTAGGCCCATGTGTAATAAGGGCATCAGGCCCAGTGAAAGAGGGGGAACCAGACCCATTATTAAATAGGGCACTAGGCCCAGTTACAAAGGGCACCAGGTCCTAGTAGTAGTAAAGGGCTACCCAGGCCTAGTGAGTTAGGGCAAGCCAGCCCAGTAGTAATAAAAGTTACCCAGGCCTAGTGAGTTAGGGCAAGCCAGCCCAGTAGTAATAAAGGCTACCCAGGCCTAGTGAGTTAGGGCAAGCCAGCCCAGTAGTAATAAAAGTTACCCAGGCCTAGTGAGTTAGGGCAAGCCAGCCCAGCAGTAGTAAAGGCTACCCAGGCCTAGCCAGTTAGGGCACGCCAGCCCAGTAGTACTAAGGGCATGAGGCCCAGCCAAGTGAAGGCACCAGGCCCAACAGTAATAAAGTAGGGGTACCACAAGGCCCAGGATCCGTAGCTGGTTATTTAGTCTTACAGCTATGTTAGGGGCCCAGCGATAGAAGCGACCCCAGATTGAATAGGAGACTAGCTAGCTACATAGGTCCTCCATTGTTAAAGGGGGCCCGGTCACCCACCTTTGGTATCGCCTTCCCGAGAGCCAGTTCCTCACTGTAGTGTTTCCACAGTAACAGGAGAACTCGATTTAGCTAGAAGGGACCCCATTAGAGTTAGGTCCACCAGAGCTAGGGTTAAATCTGTATGATAAATTGCCTGTATATTTACTGTGGTCCGGACACTGAGACTATATAGTTATTGACCACTACAGCAGAATTGAGACTCTGTTTGCATCTTCCTATGTTATTAGTCATTCATGAACATTATTGAATGCGAGAACTGTTTTGCATTGCTGTGTGCCAGCATTTTGGTGCTGGATAACAATCAGAATCAGTCTTCAACTGTCTTCGGAATCACTTCACCCCAGTGCAACCCTGTCAGACTTCACCCATTCTTCAAGAATCATCCTCCAGTACATCCAGGAGCAGACAACAGTCAATCCGAGAAGAGCCGTACCTCAGTCGCTTCAAAGTTGCATCGTCCCATTTGTTATTTTCCTCTTACAGTTTCCCAGTAAGGCTTGGCCCAGTGCAGAAGTCTGCCATCCGTTTTCTTGTTTTCATGTTTGCAGCAGAGTACCATTCGACTTGTCAGTGTCAGTTCTCCGAGTGACATTCAGTTTATTGTTTTAGTGTGTCCTGGCTCATCCAGCTGTGGACTCCAAATTGGTCGCAGTTCGACATATGTTTTATTGTTTTGGCAAGGGCCTTGGCTCATCCGGCCTTGGAACTCAGAAGACCGACGCACTTTGACTTCAGAGAGAGAGAGTGATTGCCTGGAGTCCAAGAGTGGTCCAGAGGTCCTGATCCAGTGGGAGCGTCAACCAGTGTGTGTCTTCAGTCCAGAGGGAGTGCTTGCCTGGAGTCCAAGAGTGGTTCAGAGGTTCAGATTCTCCAGATCCAGTGTGTTCATCAGCTTAGAGTTACCTGCAGTCCAGAAGTGGACTGTTGGTTGATTCTTCTTCTTCTTGATTCCTTTCTCTTGGCAATTCAGAAGCAGATTGTGGCCAAGTGTTTGCATCACCTATTCTTTCCGGGCAGTCTAGAAGTGGACTGCAGCTGGATCCTGTATTCCTTTCCAGTAACCCTTGAGAGGTGGGGTGCATCCGAGGACCCATGGTCAGTTAAATCCTCTCTTCATCCTTAGTTTTCCCACCAAGGTTCAGTGTTTCACTGGGAAACCAGTGGAGTGTTTCATATTTCTTTTGCTGACAGAGAAAGTTACGTGCACCAACTGAGAATCATCTTCCACATAGACTGTTCTTGTAGTATTGGAATGACTGTAATTCTAAAAACCTAAGTTTTAGAGAAAGGTGCACCTCGGGGTTTAGAAGTAGATATCTGGAGATAAGTAAGACGCTCTTACAGAGTAGCTGTTACAGTCAATTGAGCTATTTTGATATTCTATGCTATAGAGTTTTCCCTCTTATAGGGAGGTCAGGAAATAGAAATAAGACGTTCTTACAGCGTAGCTGTTACAGCTAATTATTTCTCTGTGCCTATAGTAAAGTAGTAGCTTGTATAAAGATATATATATATATATATATATATATATATATATATATATATATATATATATGATTGTCCTCTCTTGTGATTCCACCCAATAATCAGATGCCAATAAACTAGTTCCTTTTCTCCACTCATGCCTCCTGCCTCTCCATTTTGGTGAAGAACTATATCACATAGCCAAATAGGAAAATAACTGCCTTACCACCTGGGTGGGTGTATTGGAATAGCCTGACATTTATAGCTTTTGGCTCACTTCACTTGGTGTTTATTACCAACCATCCAAGCATCCCACTACATCTCATCTTCCCCTACCTTTCGGCTCACTTCACTTGGCATCACGGACAGGATACGTGACTTCCACCTACTCAGTTCTTTATTACCAACTCCGGCACACTTAAATAGTTTCAAGGTTCTCTTTCTCCTTAATAGAGCCAAGATGTGTAAGAAGGAGTGTACCAACAGATGGGGGTCTGTAGCAACCAATCACTCTGAGGGCAAGGGAAGTAGATAAATTCATCTTCAGGGTCAAACACTCAAATTCATTTTTGACAAAAGTAGAATCCAGGCAGGATGTTGTAAACCTTTCCTTAATGTACACCACCACACCACCTCCCCTAGTAGGCCTGTCCGCTCTAGATAACTGGTAGGAAGGAATACTAATCTCCCTGTCCTGAGAGACTGGCCTAAGCCATGATTCAGAGATTACCAGAACATCTGGCTGAGTATGGCTGACCCACACCTGAATCATGGAGAACTTTTTTAGGAGGCTGCGGACATTAAGATGCCAGAAACTCATGCCTTTAAGACAAGCAGCATCTGAAGGGGATGTAATGGTAGAGACAGGACCAGGGTTTAGCTCAATGTTACCCGAGCATAACAGTAACAGAAGTAATATCTTTGATAGGGCAATGATAGCTAGTTTAAGAATCCTGGTCCTAGTATGTCTATAAAGCTTGCCAGGTTGGGTAAGCCAATCACCACCCCTGAAGGTGTACTGCCAGTGAGCCAGTATTGAGAATGGGAACAGGCGAACACATACCACCCTATCATGGTTCTTTGGGTGTTGCCAGCCATCACCAGAGGAGAATGGGGGAGTATAGACAAGCTCAGTTGGAAGGGTACCAGAGTGGGTGTAGATAAGGTCAATCCTGTAGCCTAGAGGAAGAGAGGTGTGTCTAGCTCCAGGCAGGAAAAACAGCAGAAGCAGGGAGCAAGAGATAATGAGACAAAGAGGCAAAAGGGGCAGAGCCATAGTGCTTAGAGGATGTGTAGAGAATAACCGAGAGGGTCAGTAGGGCAAGAGCCAGCCCATGGAGGTGAAGCAAGGAGAGGGAGAAGGAGCGGTGGGGGGGTCCCAAGTAAGCGAGCCCAATGCAGTTCAAGCCGGGTGGATACCAAGGTAGAGTGGGTGGAGTCAAATCCTATTTAATAAAGACAGGAGGTGGGGATGGGTTCAAATTTTCAGCAAAAGTCAATGCAAAGCAGTGGGTGCTGAAGCCCAGAGACTGAAAATCCAACAGAGAAAAGGCAGGGCCAATCAGTGGCCAAGCGGAGAGCAGCGGTCCAATTAGAGGAAGATGGCAGCAGGTGGTGGCCAATCAAAGCCGCCCAGTGCTACCCCAGAGCAGCCAGGACTCTTAACCAGCTTTGAAGGTGTCCTGGTCATCCGGAGGATGGAGGCGCGGGTGGCTGGCAGGATTAACCACGGCTGCTCACTCCTTAAGGGTGATATGAAACAGAGATACACAGACAGAAAGATTTGTACATCAGTGAAGATAAAAATGGAAAGATAAAAACTGTTATCTTATGCCCAACTCACAAAATATCATGTTTTCTTGTGAGTTAGGTATGTCATAGATGATATCTTGCCCAGCTGGGTACATCACAATAGAATACTGAACCAACTAGAAAGCAGCTTTCATAGTATTGAGGACATCACAATAGTCATGTGCTGCACTGAAGCCAGCAGTTGACATCAAAGAAAAGTAATGGCAAAGTCTTCATACAAACAGCAGATGTAAAAGCTATAACTAGTAAAATGATGATGCATAAATCGAATATATGGTGGTGTGTCTCATAAAAACACAGTTTTGTATTATCACTTGTGAGGGAGCAGGACATTTATAACACACTCGTGGCTCAGCCACATGAGAAGATAAACTGCATATTTTGAGTCAGCCTATTGTATATTTATTTATTTATTTATTTGTTTGTTTCTTTATTATTATTTCGGAAGACACCTCTGCGCCAAGGCTCTTTTACAAAGGTTCCACTTTGGGGAAACAATAAAGAACATAGTGAGGACAATAACAAGTACAGTTGTTTCAAGCAGCCATAGGCTTTGCTGGGTACATTACAGCTTTCATATGGAATTACTGTAATATGTACGATGATTCACAGTATGTATGTAAAGTTACAGTAATTTGTGTATATTATTCAAGAACATAGTACAATAAAAAAACACAGTTGTAATATGGTTCACTAGGATAAATTAGAAACTGCTAGGACAGATGGTAGATACATGTAAAGGAAGCTATGGGGAGAGAATGTAGATAATAGTGGGGAAATAAAAAGAGAGGAGATAGGAGATAGTAGGGGGTAAAGGTGGGAGGGACTTAGAGTGGGGAAATTAGAGGTAAGGAGAGTAAGTTTAGTTAGGAGGAACATTCACAGGAGGCCATTATGACAAGGTGCTGATGCAGGTTGTACTTGAAAGTGCCCAGGGTAGTGTCGTTGGTAACAGCAGGTGGAAGCGAGTTGTACCAGAATGAGTCTCTGCATGTAAAAGAACGTTGTCTTTGTGTAGTGTGGCAGCGTGGAACAGTAAAGGTAAGATATTCTGAGCTCCTGGTTAGGCGGGGGCTGCAGACCCGGGGGGCCAGTAAGGACTGAGCCCTTGAGGGTAGGAGATTTAAGGTAATCTTTTTTGCTAACATACAGGTCTGGTACTTGAGTCTGCTGGGGAGTTGGAGCCAGTTTGCTTGCTTGTAGATGACACAGGTATGTGAGAGGCATGGAGCAGAGGTCAGTAGATGACATGCATTGTTAAGGGCAATGGCTATTCGTCGAAATGCAGTGTCAGTGGCAGAGCCGCAGATCACAAGCCCGTAGTCAATTATTGATATAACAGAGCTCTGAATGGCAATGCTTAGGGCTTCATTGATGAGGTGCTCCTATGTCTAAAGAGAAGTCCTATGCAGGTGTTCACAGTCTTGGCAATGCTCTCAATATGTTCAAAGTAAGACAAGGTGCTGTCGCGGGTAACCCGCAGGTATTTAAACAGTTGAACATGTTCGAGCAACATCTCTTCACTGTTTGTGATAGATAGACATTTGTTTTTTATGTTTGTTATGGATGCCATGAAACATCATTGTTCTAGTTTTTTTGTGATTTAGTATGAGTTTTTGAGATTTAAACCATGTCTCCACTTGCGTAAAGACTGTTTGCAGTTGCAATTGTAGGAGGGAGGGGTCAGGGTGGGAGGTGAAAATAACTGCACCGCCTGCATATAACAGGAGTCTATTAGGGCATGATGCAGGGAAATTGTTCAGAAAAATATTGAAAGCAAGGGACTCAAGAAGGACCCTTGAGGAACTTCAGAGTGAATCGGACTGGAGGGTGAGAGGGATATCCCGTTTATTTGATGAAGTGCCCTTTTCAGGAGTTTTCATAGCTGAGTAGAGACTGTCCAGGGGAGGACAACTAAAATGGTGCAGATTCTGCATCAGAAGCCCTACGAGCAGAGACTAAGGATCTCAGTATGTACACCCTGGAAGAAAGGAGGAAGAGGGGGGATATAATACAGGCCTATAAATACTTTACAGGGCTAAATAAGGTACAGTAGGGGAGTATTTTTCAGAGGAAAAGATGCATGAGAACAGGGTGACATGTCATGAAACTGGAAGGGGGTAAACTCAAGAGAGATGTGAGGAAGTACTTTTTCACTGTAACAGTGGTGGATACCTGGAACAGTCTTCCAGTGGAGGTTGTGGGGCAAAAACAGGGATGGGATTCAGGAATGCATGGGGTAGGTATAAGGGAATTTTAGAGGAAAGCAATGGAGGGAGCCAGAGATCAAGTAGGGTCTGTTGTCACAGCATAAGGAGGGAAAAAATGGGAAGACTAGTTGGGCCAAGCAGTCCATTATCTGCCATCAAATTCTATGCTTTTATGTTTCTCTAACCTGGTTGAGTAAGGGCACTTTATTTGATAAAGTGCCCTTCCTGAACAAGCTTAAAGCCCTTTAGAAGATATTATAAAAAGAGAGTAAGTTAACAAGAACATAGAGAATACTGGATGGCCAACTATGCACTACCAGTGTGTTCTGCCACAGAGGGGTTCTGATTCACTCTGACCTTGAGAGTGAAGCTCGAGAGATCCATGGAAATCAGAACCCTGAGGTGGCAGAACACACTGGTTATGCATAAAGTTGCTCATCCTGTATTTTTTGTGGTGCATAGTATCATGTGAAATGTGTGCATTGTGTTTTTTTCCCTTTCAAAATGAAACTGACTTGTATAGTCTCTAGAGGTTCTAGAACGGTGTTCTACCACAGAAGGGTACAATCACATTCCATGACCTTTGAACTGTGGTACAACAGCATTTTGAAAAGGATGGATTTCTATACAGAACAATGCTCTACTATACGTTATAAAATGATGTAAGGTAGTGATGCTGGTGGATAACTTTGTACAAGACATAGGCAACCTGGATTTGCTGCAAAAATATCCAACACACTGGGCTTGAGCAGTCAGGGGGATGCTGTGAAGACAGTGTTGCTGGCTTCAGGAGGGAGAGGGCTGGATGTTCTGACACTGGTGTACCTTCTGTAAGAAGCTGGGAGCATTGGATACCATGGTTGGCAAGGCAACACCTAGCCCTCCTTCTTGGTCAAGTGCCCCTGGATTGCCTTAGAGTGGGGAAGAAGAGGGCTTATAGGGGGTGAAAAATTGCTACTGGCTAGAGAATTAAGCTGCCAATCTCCTTCATGGCATCCCTTGCAAACTAGTTTGAAGCCCAAGATTTATCTTGGGTCCCACTGTGGAGGAGCTTTCTCCGTATGGCATTGTAGCACAGGCAGCTCTTGTCTGGTGTTGGAGCCCCAGAGTCATGAGGATGATAGTAACAGGAAATGTAACAGGGGATATCAAGAAAGAAGTTGGAGGTTACTGGTAAGAAGGACATAACAAGGTAATTAAAAAATAACATAAGGTCTATATAAAACTCCTGCTGAAACCCTGGATGAAGAGATATATCTTCAACATTTTCTTGAAGACATCAACTGATAGGGTATAGTGAATTTCAGAAGGTAGGACATACAGTACTAAAGGACTGGAGCAACTACCTCAAAAGCATGATTTTTGCCAAATTCAACCTCAAAAAATGGACAGTAAATCATCCCAATCCTTTGAAATGGTAGACCTGCAAGACAGGTAAACAACCAAAAAGTTTCAAAAGGAAAAAGGGGCAGCAGCCATTATAATAACAGGGGGATTTTGAAATTGATTCTCTACTTTACTGGCAGCCAGTGTAAGTCCCAGCACTCAAGCAGCATCTGATTTAACATCCTAGTCAAGGTCAGAAGCCTTACCACAGCATTCTGCACCAGGCTTGCCCTTATACAGTGTATTATAGTAGTCAAGTGGGTTGGGGGTCACAAATCTTCAATACTAACTGGATGGCTCCTTTCCTGACAAAGTTCCATCATTCAGTTATCTCAGTTTTTAGTTAGATCAAAGCCTTGGCATTTTTGATCACACAATGTCATCCACAAAATGCTACTTGCCAAACTTTGTGCACTGTATCACAACAAAACCTATCTCTCTCTTTCCTTCTCCACTGTGAAATCAACCTCAAGGTGAACATATTTGTGCTCTACAGTGCTACCCCCAATTCTACTCTAGCTAGGTTAGATCCCCTCCTCCACCCCTTCTGCTGCTTCAGTTTAAATGGCCCTCTTGTACACTCATCGCTTCTGTTTTTATATAAACCTCTCCTTCCCCTCTCTTGAAGGCAGGCGCATATCTCACTGTGCCTCCTTGTTCTCCAGATATGGGTTTATTGCCCTACTCTGCTGTTTTTACTCTCTCTCCATGCTCCTGCTCTCCACTCTTAACTCTCCCTCAGAACTTCTGACTCCCATCCCTTCCTTATCCCCCATTCCAAAACTTTTGCTAGATAGGCTTGCTTCTCCGATTGATCCCCCCCACACACAGAATAGCCTACTTTCCTCTCTCCCTTCCTTGCCTTCCCTCTTTTCCTTCAAGTCCCTGCTCTGGGACACTAGAGTTATGCACAATTTTCAAATTCTGCTTCCAACACAATTCTGTGGAATTCTGGGCATTCTTCGTCATTTCATATAATTTTGTCAGAAGCCGAATTTTGAAACTCCAAAAGTTAATTTTTTTTAAAAATCTGTACATTAGTAATCCACAATTTACATACAGTGTTAGGCATCCTAATCTCTCACTTTATGGCAGGAAAGTTTATGACATTATGGTACTGCAATACAGCACATCCTCCTTATGGCAATATTATTCAAAAGACCACACTACCTAAAGAGTTACATTATTGTACTTAGTTAGCATGATAAGGTAACACTTCAGGTAGTGTGGCACTTTGAATAATATTGCCATAACGGGGGACTGCTATATTGCAGGGCCTTAATTTGGTAAACTTTTCTGTGGTAAAGCGGAAGATTAGGATGCCCACACTATAAACTGCGACAGTATTCATGGATTTATGTAAACTGTGGATTCATTGTCTGCAAACCAAAGATTACTATTCTGTGGATTGTGAGTGTGCATTGGAATGGTTTTTGGAATTCTGTAGAATTAAAACAGAAAGTCCAAAAAACATATTGGAAGCTGGCTCACCATTCTGCATGAATGCCACTTGTGGAATTTTACACTTCCCACAGCTCTATGGGACACTCTTCCGACTCCTGTCCTTTTACTAACCTTCACTTCCCCTTTGTCCCCCTGTTTTTGTGTCCTCCTCTGTCCTCCCCCATAACTTTTTATGTTTGCTTGCATGCAAGCACTAGGTGAACATATTGGTAGTACTTGGCAGTGTAGGGGGCTATGGAGGTATGTGCTGTACAAGCCAACGGATGTAGAAATAAAGAGGCTTGCTACTCAAAAGACAGTGCCAAGAAGGCTGATGATGACAGTGTTGAGCTAGCTGATGATTGTAAACTTTGTGTAATGCAAGGGATGCAGCTGCACCAGTCACACTGCTTTTCTGCCTATTAGCCAGCTAACAGACATCATCATTAGGCTTTGAAGATAAAAATCAAGCTACACAGCCTCACTCTGTGTGTGTTTACCCCACTTTTAGTGGTTTCCCCTAATTTACAGACAAGAGTCTGGACAGTGTTTCTTTGAAAGCACTAAACAAAGTGAGGGGAAAAGACACTCAGCATGCAGAATGCAAATATAATAGGATCAAGTATGTTAACAGCATGTCAATAATTAATAGAAACACCAGAAATAGTTGATTTAAGTTATATATTGTTATGTTGCCTTAAAGTTCTATTATACTACAAGCAAATATTCAGCATTGACAAATGCTTAATTGTTGCCCATTTCATTGCTTCGACAGCTATCACTGAAATCTATTATTTTATATTTAGTGTAATATGTTATTTATTGTTTATTCTATTTGTTTGCTTTTATGTGTATAATTATGTAACTTGCTGTTTTACTTTGCTTCTATTCCTTTGAATTCTGTAGCCCAATAATACACACCTGGAAATGAGCTTTAGCTCGAGTACTTTTCCTGTAAAAAAAATTGAAGTTGTTTGGATAGTGTGATACCTTTTACTGGACTAACATACTGTATGTCTTGAATAAAGATGATAATACAGAAGCTTTCGGGGTCCCACCAATCACTTCTTCAGGTAAATAGTAAACCAGACAAGTATAAGATGAAGTTATATGAGCATGCAGATACATTGCAGTGCAGGAACACTGCAATGTATCAATATCTGCACCGTAGTGTACAACATATAACTTTATCTTCTTTGCCCAGTCTGCTAATTACCTGTAGAAGGGGATCTGTGGGCACTTGAAAGCTTGTGTACTATACCATCTTTGTTCAATACATATGTAACCCCCCTGTTACCCGGGGTTACCAGAATCCCAGTAAGACATCGTGGTAGGCAGGGAAGGCAGCTTATGAAACTCCAGTTAAATGGATTTCACACTGTCTTACTCTGTTCTCTGTCTCAGCTGAGACTGAGGGATGACATCACCATAGAACTATTGCAGCTGCATGAGCCACATTGGAATCTGCAGAAGGGAGTTAGATTAGAATGTTGGGAGTTTTGAACAGTCAGTCAGTAGTCTGTAGTTGGAGATTGGTGAAAGGAGCACAGCAGTTCTGTGCACAGGCTCTTGGAGCCTCAGCTCTGAAATAGAGCTACATTTAGGGAAAGGTGTGTGTTTCCGCCTAAAGAGGGACACAGTAAGCTGTTCTTTAAAGTGGTGGAGACCACTGATATGGGTCTCTGTGCCCCATCCCTCAGGGATGGGGCAGGAAGGTTTGCCTGCTATTCCAGGGGCAACCCCCTGGCTACTGCTAGAGAAGAAGCTGCCTTATTTTTCCCAAGTGTGTGGGGTACAAGAAGATTTCGAGATTCGCCTGTGGGGCACCTGCAACCAAAGGGTGAGTTCTGCTCTTTCCAAAGGGCCCATGTTTCATCCTGAACTGTGGTAAAGTGGGGATTGGACTGCTGAAGTAGTGGAGTAATAGGCTTAGCCAAAAGTAAAAGTATGTTCAAGTCCAGCACAAGGAGAAGTCAAGACGTGTAGAGGAGATGTGATATACATCTACCCAGTAATCTACATTGCCAAGCTTTCAAAGAGTTGTTTAGTGTCCAAAGAAATGGCTGGGTATGGATTGTGGGAGCTGGAGGTGGAAGACCCCCCATCTTTAGTAACCAGGTCCACCTCTACGGATTTGCTCTGTGGATTTCTACTTTACCTTATGCACTTGGCCAGTGATGAGGGAAGTACCCAGACATGGGATTGGAAGGAAATTTCCCTTTAGGAGTCGAAGGCTCTAAGGTGGTTTGGGGAGCCACCAACAGGAAAACTGGTTCATTCCCATATGGACCGTGATCAAGTGGCCAGCAGGGGAGCCGGGCTAGGGAAAAAATCCAAGTAGTGTACAAGTTGGGCTGTGTACCCAAAGCTGGGTGCAAGTCCAGGCTGTGTGCCTGGTGGGTTCAGAGCCTGAGGGATGGAATAGTGAAGAAGTGTCCTGTGTCTCTAATTTACATTATCAGGAATGTAGCCTCGTGGGGGTCCGTCCATGCTTTGTTTGTTCAGTTTGGATGTGAATAAAAGCCACACTTTAGAATCCCATTCCTGGTTTTGTACATTACAGTTATTGCTTCCTGTGCTCGGATTTACTTGGGTGCCCCTGTGCAGAATAGCCAAACCTAGGTCCCCCATGCCGAGTAACCTAGTCCTCCCAGAACCCAGTCCCCACCAGGTACTGCTGTCAGCTTCAACAGCATGCCACCTGTCGTTTTGCAAAAAGGCAGGGGAAGGGGCCTTACAAAATGGAGGCACTGCTTTGGATTTTAATTTTGGAAGGAAGGTACTTGGGCAAGGGGCTAGCTTTTTGGCTATCTGGCAGTGGGCAGCCCAATAAAGCTGAAGCAAGGCTAACTAGTGTGTCACTGTGTGCTGTGGATCTTATGCTGCTGTTAAAATGCCAACTGTTTGCCAAGGAGCAGTAAAGCTAAAAGAGTGTGCCCTTGTCCTGCATCAAATGTTTACAGCATTTTTGCCTGCTTTTTAAAAAGAACTGTGGTGATAAAGAAAAGTGTGGAAGACTAGGGGTAGCAACAGGAAAATTGTGCCCTGGACATTGGAAATGCTTTTTAAAAGAACTGTGGTGATAAAGGAAAGTGTGGAATACTAGGGGTAGCAACAGGAAAATTGTGCCCTGGATGCTGGAAATGCTTTTGAGTGAACTGATAAACTTGCTGTGTGAATGGCCATGTTAAATGGCTGAAATGGGCTCCTGCTGTGGAGTCAGTTAAAAAAAAGTGGTTTCTGCAGTTTAAATTTGCCTGCTCGACGATCGCCATGAAGAGAAGAGCATTCATGAGGAAGAAGAGGCTCATTTGCATGCCGTCGTGTGATTGGTGAGGCTGCAATCAATCCCGCCTCTCAGCCAGTTCTACAGTGACTGCCCAGCATTCGCGAGGGAGTGTGAGTGGAGTGCGTGTACTGACTCGGTGGAGGAGCATTGCGGTGATTAAAAAGCGCTGTAAAACTTGTAAAAACAGACCTTTCTGTTAAAAATCGGGCTCAACCTGCATCTCGATCGACTGAATTGCGAGTGTGGTAATCGCGGAGACGATCAGCAGGACTGCCCACCCATTTTCTTTTTGAGGCCTCCAAGACTGGCTGCAGGCCGTTTTTCCATCACAGCAAACAGCTACTGATAACAGTGAGTACCAACAGTAAAAGTTGCTCAAACAGAGATTTTCTGCCAAAAGCCAGCTGAATATGTGCGCAGCAGTGTAGTCGCTTTGCAAATAATGACTGTCAAGTTTTACCAGTAAGTGTAAATCTGTTAAGCTATTGACTGTGTGCACAGTTATGAGTTCAGCATCAGTTTAAAGTTTTAAAGCCAGAGGGAGACTGTGAGTTGTAGCCAAATGTGCAGCACTAGTTTATAGGCAATTCTGTGCTTGAAATCCTGAGGCTTTAAGGGACTGTGATTTAAAGAAATGTTTCCATCAAGTGAAAAGTCTGTGGCAAATCATGTAAATGTGCTAGAAAAAGAACAGTGCAAGTTTGTGCAGTTTTGAGCAAGTTATCAGTAGAGTGTGTAAATCGGATGCACATCGGCTTGACCCAATTTCTGAATGTTGATGTGCAGGAGTGTTGCCGCCGCCATTACAGGGTGGGGTAGTAAGGTAAACACAGCAGCAGAGGAGCCAATTTAAAAGTAAAGAAAGTGCTCAGTGAAGTGGGACTTTCAGTAACAGTGAGCATTTGTTTGTTTTTTCCTGTAGTTATGGCCTCAGTACCAGCTTGCTACCCGGATCATGCCCGGGCTGCAGTAACAGCAGCAGTAAATAGGTTAAGGGAAATTGAAAGGTGTTATTATGGAGGACAACTGCCTTCTCATGTGGCGATTCCTGGATATCCAGTGCAAGTGTGTCAAATATGCTTAAATGCTGGAAGGGACGTCTTCATGGTACCTCACTGTTCTGGGTGCCTAGAGAAATGAGGCTTGTATAAAATGCCCCAGATTCATTTGGCTGTCACATGGACAAAGGTTCAGAAATCTGTAGTTGGAAGCACACAGCACCAGGCAGAGCCTGTTGAAGAAGGCCCCTCGGGGGAGTGTGGCACAAAGCTAGAGGGTGCAGATTTAGAGACAGAACCAGATGTTGATGTTTCGGATGCTGGATCGCAGAAGGAAAATTCAGATAAAGCATTAGTAGACCCCTGGGGGGGGCTAGCCCAAGTCTCATAGGAGAAGATGAGATGAGGGAAGCCTTTGAATGGGAGGTGTCGACCTCCGCCCCTAGTGATGAGTGGATAGTCTCAGGAGTGAGGACCACTGCTCACTCCTGGGCACAGATTCTCAGTGAGGAAGAAGATGAGGGGGAACCTATGTGGCCTTGTGAAAAAGGAATAGGTACACAGCCTCAAGCTCTTGCCTCGGAAGAATGCATGGAAGAGAGTGGTGATGCCACTGCCTTGGTTATGCAAGAAGAAGTCAGGGATCCATTTTTAAACTCGTTGATGATGTGTACCTAGCAGAACCAGGACTGGCCACCCCCAAGCCAGGCCAGCGGTCTCAGGTTGACCAAAGCTAGTAAAGAGGAGAGACTGGTTCGTAGGAAGGCGAATGAGATCTATGAGATGACCTCTCCTACCTTTCCTCAGAAAGTCTGGGAGGAGTTTGAGAACAGCAGGAAATCCTGGATCTGGGCCGAAGCAATGAAATGTGTGCATCCTGGTGCAAACAAGCATGTCAAGAACAGACTGTTTCATGAGAAATATACCCAGTGGAAGAGAGGCAGGACACTGTTTATGAACAGAGTGTGAATAGTGGATGCAGAGGGACGTGAAACCTTTCACTGTGTGAATTATGTGTACCCAGATAGGGTAATAATTTAAGCTCCTGACCCACAGTACTATTGGCCTCAATGCAAGGACCTCCCGGCAAATGTGCCCGTACCTACTAGATGGAAAGCCGAGCAGTGGTAGTCAATACTGCCACACCAGCCTTTGTAGTGCCTTTATTGATCCACCAGTATGGACATCCAGAACTCAAGTGCCCCACATTCATCAGTTCTACAGTGTACTGGCCTTTCCAGAATCCATCGACTGGCCCACCAGATGACTTCAGAGCCAGAGAGGACACCAGCCCAGCTGTATCCTGCTTCATCACCTGGTAATCAGATGACGTCAGACCAGCTGTTTTCCTTTTTGTTCCTGTTCTGAGGTTCCATCTCCAGAGATGACATCAACCCAGCAGTTCCCAGATGTGCCCTCCTGTATTTCCTGGAAGATGTCCACCCAGCTGTATCAGAAGAAATGCTGCCAGGGAGAGTCTTTGGCTGAGGAGCAGGTCGGTTCCTTTAAACCTTCTACAAGGGGCTGGTAAGTCCGAACTTTTCTATCCTTATGACATTGCAGTACACACCCTACACTAACAGACTTCAAAATGTGTGAACTGTCCACAAAGACTCTCCCCTTCGGGACTTTGGCCTGTTAGAACTGTGCTTCACCGGGCTCCGGCCCAGGAGAGACTCTTTATTGGACTAGCCTACAGGCACTGTGGTCACTAGTTGGGACTTTTAGGGCACTCCAGCCCCCAAATGTGTACTGTAAATAATGTCATGGTTTTTCTACTGTTTTCTAATGTATGTACTGTTTTTCTACCTTTTGTAAAAAAAAATATATATACTGTATTTTGGGGATTCTCCAGTGTTTTGATGGTAGGGGGTTAGATAGACTGTGTATGCAGATTAGGAGTGTGTGTTGTCTTTCTTTTTCTTGCAGGTGTTCCTAAAGAAGATAGAAGAGAAGACAAGAAGAGGAGGAGGGGCTCATCAGAGTTCCTCATTAGTACTTTAGTGTGTAGTAATTTAAAGTACTGTGGTTGTTTTTGTTGTTGCTACTGTATTAACCCTTTTCCTTCCATGGATGTGGTTGTGGGGGTAGGGAGGCAGTAATGTAATAGATGTTATTAGTTTCTTGGTGTGTGGTTGCAGGGTGCCCAAGGTCGGGGAGGTCCTCGGGTTATTTTTGTTTTGGGGTGTTAAGTTAGAGGCAGATAGGTTTTCCCTAGAGGGCTAGAGGAGATAGACAGGCTGTGGCCCTGACCTGCAGTAGGGATTGCGGTGCTGATCTATTAGGGCTATGCTCTGGACAGTTCTACCACAGCCACTAGGTGTCCATAGTAAGTGGGTAGAGTAGAGGCTGATATGTCAGCTAAAGGACTCTAGGCCCTTAGTGTTGCCTGCCTGTGCTTGCGCATGGTAGAGGGGCTTCAATCACCCTCTGCAGGTAGCATATAGGGTGGGATGGCTCTGGGTTGGTAAACAATGACTGCAGACAGTCATTTTCCTGGTCAAGGGCGAGTGTAACCCCTGTTACCTGGGGTTACTAGAATCCCAGTAAGACCTAGTGGTAGGCAGGAAGGCAGCTGTGAAACTCCAGTTAAATGGATTCACACTGTCTCACTCTGTTCTCAGTCTCAGCTGAGACTGAGGGATGACATCACCATAGAACTATCACAGCTGCATGCGCCACATTGGAATCTGCAGAAGGGAGTTAGATTAGAATGTTGGGAGTTTTGAACATTCAGTCAGTAGTCTGTAGTTGGAGATTGGTGTGAAAGGAGCACAGCAGTTCTGTGGACAGGCTCTTGGAGCCTCAGCTCTGAAATAGAGCTACATTTAGAGAAAGGTGTATGTTTCCACCTAAAGAGGGACACAGTAAGCTGTTCTTTAAAGTGGTGGAGACTGCTGATATAGTCTCTGTGCCCATCCCTCACGGGATGGGGCAGGAAGGTTTGCTTGCTATTCCAGGGGCAACCCCCTGGCTACTGCTAGAGAAGAAGCTGCCTTATTTTTCCCAAGTGTGTGGGGTACAATAAGATTTCGAGATTCGCCAGTGGGGCACCTGCAACCAAAGAATGAGATCTGCTCTTTCCAAAGGGCCCATGTTTCATCCTGAACTGTGGTAAAGTGAGGATTGGACTGCTGAAGTAGTGGGAGGCCTAGAGTAATAGGCTTAGCCAAAAGTAAAAGTATGTTCAAGTCCAGCACAAGGGGAAGTCAAGAGAAGTAGAGCAGATGTGATATACGTCTACCCAGTAATCTACATTGCCAAGCTTTCAAAGAGTTGTTTAGTGTCCAAAGAAATGCCTGGGTGTGGATTGTGGGAGTTGGAGGTGGGAGACCCCCCATCTTTAGTAACCAGGTCCACCTCTACGGATTTGCTCTGTGGATTTTTACTTTGCCTTATGCACTTGGCCAGTGGTGAGGGAAGTACCCAGACGTGGGATTGGAAGGAAATTTCCCTTTAGGAGTCGAAGGCTCTAAGGTGGTTTGGGGAACCACCAACAGGAAAACTGGTTCATTCCCATATGGACCGCAATCAAGTGGCCAGCGGGGGAGCCGGGCCAGGGAAAAAAATCCAAGTAGTGTACAAGTCGGGCTGTGTACCCAAAGCTGGGTGCAAGTCCGGACTGTGTGCCTGGTGGGTTCAGAGCCTGAGGGATGGAATAGTGAAGAAGTATCCCGTGTCTCTAATCTGCATTACCAGGAATGTAGCCCTGTGGGGGTCCGTCTATGCTTTGTTTGTTCAGTTTGGATGTGAGTAAAAGCCACACTTTAGAATCCCATTCCTGGTTTTGGACATTACAGTTATTGTTTCCTGTGTTCGGATTTACTTGGGTGCCCCGTGCAGAGTAGCCAAACCTAGGTCCCCTGTGCCGAGTAACCTAGTCCTCCCCAAACCCAGTCCCCACCAGGTACTGCTGTCAGCTTCAACAGCATGCCACCTGTCATTTTACAGAAAAGCAGGGGGAGGGGCCTTACAATATATTTGCCCAATGAAAGGAGTCAAACTATCCAGTGGTTTCTGTTTTTCAAGGGCCAGTGTACCAAAAATCGCTTTTTACTGGACAGAAACTTTAATGCTGGAGCTACTGTATTTGCTCTACTTTGACTTCAGCAAGGCTTTCAACTCAGTACCTCACAGACACTTGCTGAAGTAGATGGAGTATCTGGGTGCAGCTAAAGTCCTAGTATACTGGGTAAGTAACTGGCTAAAGGGGAGGCAGCAGAGGGCTGTGGTCATTGGGGTTAAATCAAAAGAGTGTGAGGTCACAAGCAGAGTACCACAAGGATCTCTTCTGGATCCAGTCCTCTTCAACATGTTCATCAGCGACACAGGTGAGGGAATCTGGGGCAAGCAGTGTCTCTTCACAGATGGCACTGAGCTTTGTTGAAGGATGGATAGTGATGAGGGAACAGAGGGAATGCAGAGAGACTTACAAATCTAGAGAGATGGTCTGGTGTTTGGAGTTGAAATTCGATACCAAAAAGTGCAAGGTAATGCACCTATAGAACAAGTACCCCAGGACAGACTACTGGATAGGAAGGATGAGATACAGTATTGAACTGTGGTTGAGGAATGAGACCTTGAAGTTGTCATCAGTGACTCCCTAAAGCAATCAAGTCAGTACAACAAGGAATATAGAAAGGCAAGTAGAATGGTGGGTTGTATTGGGAGGGATATTAATAGCTGAAAGGGAGAGGTAATACTTCCCCTATATAGATCCTTGGTGAGACTACACCTGGAGTACTCTGCCCAGTTCTGGAGTCCTCTCTTCAGGAATGATAGGGGGAGCTGGAGACAGTGCAGTGCAGGGTAACAAAAATGATTCAGGGCCAACAGTGCAGGTCCTATAATAAGCACCTCAAGGCACTGAACATGTACTCACTGGAGACCAGAAAAGAGAGGGGAGATATGATAGAGACCTTTAAGTTCCTAAAAGGAATTAAGAAGGTGAACTGTGGGCACCTATTTAGCTTGAATATTAGCTTGTAGTCATATGGACATGAATGCAAACTAACAGGAGGGAGGTTCAGGAGGGATGTGAGGAAGTACTATTTTACAGAAAGGGTGGTGGAGCCCTAGAACAGTCTGCTAGCCATGGTGGTGGGTGCAGAAACTGTTGGTGGTTTCAAGCATGGTTGGGACAGAATGAAGGGTATCGTGGTTTCTCGGGATGGCAGAATCATGGAGGAGAATGGTGGGAGGATAGAAAGGGCTGGGACCCTGGAGGGACAGTAAGTCCAGGGCAACAGTAAATAAGGAACTTGGGCAGACTGGATGGACCATTGGTCTTTTTCTGCTATCATTGTCTATGTTTCTATGTAGTGTTGTCAGGTTATCTGGCACAAGAAGCTTGGTAATGTTTGTCAGATGATTAAAATTCTCCTGATGGCAGCAATACTTGGACTTACAGGAAAAGATCACCATCAAGACTGACTCTCAGGTCACAAGCTACCTTCTTTCCATCCTCACGCTGAGTCTTGTCAATGAGGGTAATTACAGTACATGTATATGACATTACACTACGCTACTCTATGCTGCACACTAGGGTGTACATGTAGCTGGTACTCATCACTAAAAATAAAGAATTTATAAAAAAACTTTCAAAATTAGCTTTACAGCCAGCTCCTCAGTGTAGTGGTAGCAGTACTGTACGCGATGTGGGTGACCCAGGTTTGAGAAACTGGCCTGCGCCATCACAGGCCAGCTGGTGGAGGAATATCAAACATCCCAGAGGACACGCTTCTCCTCTAGGGAGGGAGGGTCACTCTCCCCACTGCTCTGCTGCAACCTAGGAGACCAGAGGTGGCAGTGCAGGCCAGAGAAGATTGAATGGAAGGGGCAAATATCAGTGGATGGCCTATGCTGTGCACACTTAGCGTGCACACATGCACTGGTTCCACATATGTGCCATTGTCTGCAGAGGTCATGATAGAGCAAAGGAAACTGGTCCTGTTGTCTGTTCCTGGAGATGGAGCCTAGTATAGCCAGATCAGCCCCACAACCTCTGTCACAGGCCCATTGCAGGCTTGATCTGGGGTATATCCCCCCACCCTGAATCACACCTTGGAGGTAATTCAAGGCTCCTTGTAGTTCAGTGGGACATGAGAGGCAGGCCGAGAGGAATGTGCTAGGGGCCTTCAGGGGAAAAACAAACAATTAAACAAATGAATTAGTTTCGCATCTCACTTTTTAATGTTCCTATTGATACAGGTTTACAAGAGGATTTACATTTAATGTTTTATGCATGCTTTCTTCATTTTTTAGAATACAACTCTAAGTACAGTTGTCAGTGATGGTCAACTACATATAAATGGATATTTGTTAGTGGTTTACATGTTGCTGACATCCAGTGATAACTGATCACCATTTTTTCTAAAGAACAATAAAGTATAATTTCAAAACACATTTAATGTGATTCTGCTTGTGAAACTATCAATATGAACAAACACCAGGGAGAAATGAAGTCAGTTCTTAAAGTTTTTTTCTAAAATACCTGGTAACAATTTGTGATACATATTGGCTATTTGTAAACTTCATAGTACAGCATGGTTTAGTATAGTGTGGTGTCAGCCACATGTGAACTCTGTAGTATAGCACAGCATAGTGTCAATGACATGTAAACTCTACAGTGTAATGCGATGTAGCATAGTACACTGTCAGCTACGTGCAAACTCTGTAGTGTAGTGTAATGTAGTATAGTGTACGTAGTATAGCATACTGTAGTGTCAAATACATGTAAGCTCTGTAGTGTAATGTGATGTAGCACAGCACACTGTCAGCTACATGCAAACTCTGTGGTGTAGTGTAATGCAATGTAGTATAGTGTACGTAGTATAGCATACTGTAGTGTCAAATACATGTAAGCTTGTAGTGTAATGCAATGTAGCATAGCACACTGTCAGCTACATGCAAACTTTGTAGTGTAGTGTAATGTAATAAAGGAATAATGCATGACAGGGTGTGTGTCGTGCTGGGATAACGTCATGCCTGGGGTGATTAGGCACGAGGCCACAGGCCGAATGTGACTAATCACCTCAGAAGTGATGTTATCCCAGCACGACACACACCCTGGAGTGCATTATTCCTATTATACAATGGCTCATTGTTATACAGAATAAAAAATATAATTTTAAAGATGTTTTTGTGTGGAAAAATATTTTTGTTTTTTAAGAGAAGATGAAACAATCCATCAAAAGGTCCATAAAACAATCCATCAAAAGGTCCATAAAATGCTCATCTGCAGGTTCACAGTGAGGCTGAGACTAGACTGGTGATGTTATGCTGGGATAACATCACAGGTCCAGCCCAAGACCGACCAATCAGAGTCCAGAATTTTTTCTTGCCATTGTATGATGTAGTATAGTGTACGTATTATAGCATACTGTAGTGTCAAATACATGTAAGCTTGTAGTGTAATGTGATGTAGCACAACACACTGTCAGCTACATGCAAACTCTGTGGTGTAGTGTAATGTAATGTAGTATAGTGTACATAGCTTAGCATATTGTAGTGTCAAATACATGTAAGCTCTGTAGTGTAGCATGGCTTAGAATGGCATAGTCTTAACTACATGTGAACTCTGTGTGGTGGCATAGTATAGCATCACTTAGTGTCAACTGCATGTAATGTCTGTTGTGCAAAGTGTTAATAAAGACATTTTTTGTGTTCTATCTAAAGTGGAGATATGACTAAAATAAAGACAAATATTTTATGCAATGTATGTGAGTTAAATCTTATAGAATAATTATTTGTTTTAGCCACTAAAACATTCTAAATGAGGATAAATCATTTATCCTCACTTTGGACAGGTCACAAAGGAACTCTAAACCAATGGGAGGGCAGCTTACATTAAAATGGCCCCCTTCTGCATCCCAAAAAAAGCAGTGAAATCAAACAGAAGCAGGTAAATGTTCATAAAAAGAACTAATTTAACAATGTAACATTTTAAAAATAAATTGCATAAATTGTAGGCATGATGGTCTAACTCAGATTATGAACCGGCGATCGTAAATGGAGAAAGCCGATTGGCCGAGAGGTTTTAGAAGCCGTGATGATATCGGGCTACATCATCACGGCTTCAGAAAACCTCCGGTCACCAGCCTTCTCACCGCAGATAAAAAAAATCATTCACGACAATGGGCAGCCACGCTGAACTTGCAGTCGGCAGCAGCAATAGCTCTCACGTACTCCCCGCTTGCATCATTTGACACAAAATTCCCCGCAGTCAGCTGCTCCTGTTCGCCTCCGGCAGTGGTCTTACAATCCGGACATAAAAATAAAATACTGAATTCACCGCTGATGTAAAAAAAATATTTAATTACTCAAAGTAATGTTTGCCTTTCGAAAGCTAAACACGAGACTCCGAGCATGTGTATCGGCATCTGTGGCGGACACTGATGCGCTTCCTCAGAATCACGGCTTTAGTTTTCAAAAGCACTTCCCAACTAAAATAACACTCATTTTAAGCACTACACTAGTATTTTGACATCAGGGTGAACTTATAAATTAATTTCTATGTTCGGAAAATACACCTCAAAAAAGGTGATTTCTCGTCATGGGTTGCCACCACCATTCCTGCTCAGGACTTCAGAACCTTGTCACCCGCTCAACAAGCAACTACAAATTTAAAAAAAAATTAATTCAATTCACAACCTAGTTCTTCCTCATTCTAACAAAGCATTACAATAAGGCCACCTACCACCCACATCAAAAACTAAACGGACTATATTATTTCAATGTATTCCTACACATTACAAAAATGCATTACTAAAACATTTTAGAAGCTTTTTGTAAAATATTTTATTGATACATATATGCAATCCAGTTCATAATAGCAATAATGCACTCCAGGGTGTGGTATATCATGGGATATAGCTTCGTTACCGGTCGCTGGACGACCGCCCGCGGCCCGCGCTCCAACCACCGAGGCGTGACGATATCCCATGATATACCACACCCTGTCGTGCATTATTGCTTAAATAAGGCACTTGTCATCACTTGTGAAAAGGCAGGGCTTTTATAACTGACTTATGGCACTGCCACTCCCAAGTTATTGTCTTGCCCCCTCATGTGAAGAGAAATGGCATATTGGTACTAACAACAACAAAAATGGAAAGGGACCTGGGGTAGTTATATCAGATGACCTAAAAGTAAGTAACCAATGTGAGAAGGCAGTAAGGAGGGCTGGGGGGATACTGGGATGCATAGGAAGAGGCAACACCAGTAGAAAATGGAAAGTTGCTATCCCTCTTTACAGACAATTGGTGAGACCCTGTCTGGAGTACTGCATGCAGTTCTGGAGACCCCAATGCTGCAAGGACATATACTAGATGGCAGCAGTCCAGAGGAGGGTGACTAAAATGGTGCAGGGTCTGCACCAGAAGCCATACAGAGAGAGACTAAAGGAGCTTAATATGTATACCCTTGAGGAAAGGAGGGAGAGGGGGGACATGATAGAAACTTTCAAGTACCTGAAGGGAATCAACAAAGTCCAGGAGTGTAGCATATTTCAGAAAAAGAGATATGCAAGAACAAGGGGACACAATCTGAAGATAGAGGGGGAATGGCTCAAGGGTGACGTGAGGAAGTATTGTTTCATGGAGAGGGTGGTGGATGCATGAAATGGCCTTCCTGAGGAGGTAGTGGGGTCAAAAACAGTGTGGGAATTTAAGAATGCATGGGACAGACATAAGGCAATTCTGGTGGGGGGTAGGAAGAAGTAGGCTGTTGGTTAACTAGGATCTGCAGCTTATCCAATAGGTAGGGAAATTGGCAGACTGAGTGGGCCAAGCAGTCCTTATCTGCCGTCAAAGTGTATGTTTCTATGTTTCTATGTTCTGAGTCAGTTCATTGCATATCCTTAGTTTTTCATTTACAGGGAAAAGGGGGCTAGACAATACTTACTATTTTCAGCCTCATTCCACAGGGCTACAGATACAGTCCAACTGAAACTGAACCAGACTTTGCTGTTGGTGGAATTTTAGTGCATAAGAAAATTTGGCCAAGGCACTGGGGAATTCACTTTCTCTTTTTGAGATGCGTCATGGGATCTTTAATATCCACCTGAACAGCCACCAGAAAAGGCAGGCAGCACCTTAGTAAAACATTTCATCTGAGGGACAACACACTGTAACAATACAGCATCCCCTTAGTCCTGCACTTGGGTGCCATTGCTTATTTATGAGTCAAATCCCTTTGTGAGTGTAGGACTCATGAACTTCTGGTCCTGAAGTGTAGTGCTACCAACTGAGCCATGCAGACAACTTATCTGTAAGACATGGCTCTCTTCTATATCATATAAATTGTAACACTCCTGTCCATGAATCCCCCCATATTCACAACCTAAGTCTCGATGCAGTGTGGCTTCTTTACCAAAAATTTGAAAAATAAATACATAACTAACTAACTAGCTAACTAACTAACATTAAATAGCTGATTTGCTCAGGGTGGGATTTGAACTTGGGATCTCCTGATTCACACCATCTGTCATGTTGATGATAGAAAACCTCAGTTTTCTATCTGACACCTTTGATACAGTATATACTACAAATCAGTAGAATTAATTAAAAAAACAAAATTTAATTAATGCAGTTTCACAGGGATTTGATGCAGTCTGAATATGTTTGCATGATCTGCTTCCAATCAGGGTTTTAAGATAAAATGTGTTTGACATACTTTGGCACCAACTCACAAGAATCAGTTATGAGTGGCCCACATGTACATGCCTTGCAATCATTTATTTCAACTCAGGAGAGAGCTGAAAAATGAGATGTGACAAAGATGGACCAAAAAATGATGTAGTATTACAATAATTACTGTCCGGAGGGGGTATTTTATTACTGGCCTGATGGCTGGGCTCCCTCAGCTGTGGCATGGTTCTTAATTTGTAGTAATAGTCCTGGACTATCTATGGCATTAGAACAAAACTTTACATGGTGTCTAAGAATATTTTAATAAATATGTCAGAACATGATGTACCTTGGCAAGGCTGTGCATAGTAATCAATGTTCAAACTTCTTTTTCTGCCATCTTACTTTTCACTATTAAAGCAGAAGACACAAAAGGGAGAGCTGGATCAGCACGTGGGCTACAGATTGGACAAAGACTTCACTTCTGCCAACAAATGCTGGCTTATAGCAATCGTGGGCTTTATTGGGGGGAGGAGACACAAACACACACACATGCACAGCACAGACATGCAGACACGTACTATACATACACACATATATATATATATATATATATATATATATAGTACTACAAAAGTACATACCGTACTATGGACATATGCATGCACACAAACAGACACATGTGCATTCATGTACAAAACAAATATGGGCAGAGAGACATACAGTCACACATACATACATACATATACATTCATACATAAATTAATTCACAGACATATACATACATACACGTGCATAAATACATATGCATAAATATATTCAAACACACCTACATACACATACAAGCACACAAATACACCAAAATACATACATAAATACACACTCACATATATGCACAAACTCTACATACATGAATACATATATGCACAGAGGCACAATCACATGCAGATGCACACTCACACAGGCATGCAGTCATACCCACTTGTGCATACCTCCATCCACTCAGGCACAAATACTCTCACATGTGCAACTACCTTGACTTCTAAATAGTGCTCCTTGTGCCAACGACATCCCCAACCTTACATAATAATGACATCATTGTGTGGAGAGTGCAGCATTGTCTTCCTTACAGTTCAGTGGGGCAAAGGTACACTTTTAAGCTTTTATTACAATGAAAAAATGAAAGTACAGTGAAGCCCACCAGGATGGAACACAGCACTGCAGAGTTTTGCAGTACAGTTACTGCAGCAAACAATGCAGTTTCAATGGGAGTTAATCACTTTTGTCATGCCATAAACCTGTGACACCGTGCTTCATCCTGGCAGGCTTCATTGTAAATTTAGATCAGTACAATAGTCTAAGTACGCTGCCCAGGTTGTATTCTGCTTTCAATTAACTCCCCACGCAACACTCCTCTCTTTAAGGTTTCTCTCATGTCTCCTGTCCTTCTACTACCTCCATTTCCTTCTTGTGTCTTATTTATTCTTCTCATCTGTTATGGCATAGTCCACACCTACCTCGGTAATTTAAATTTGCTTCTGTTTGCCTGCCTTACATGGACTCTACAAATGTGTTCTAACTTTATGTAAGTCACTATTGGTCGATTACTGCTGGACTTCTGTGCACCTGTTTTGTACTGTATCCCATTTTGCACATCTGCACAGATTGTACATTTTATCCTGTTTGTTCTTTTTATTTTGCATGCTTTATTTTACCGTAATATTTATTGTGTTTCCCCTGTTGCCCATAACACATCTGTAAAGAAGCTCTTCTTAGCTCAGTATGTGTTTCTGATGAAAACTTTTAGATAAATAAAAAAAAATTAAATAATCAAATACAGGCCTTCAATCTAATCCATAGAAGCAAAGCATGCCTACATTTTAATCTCTTTTCAAAACCCAAGAGGAACACAACTTCTCTTCCTAAAAATGGCTTATTTGTTTTATTGGAACAACAAATCTACTGAGACAACAAATAGGATCAATATATATTTTATTTATTTATTTTATTTATGTCTTTGATTACCAGGTAAGTGCACTGATCCAATGCACCGTTTTCAGGCATGACCTGGGCCACAAAATGGCACAGAAAATAATACAAGTTACATAAAAATAGTACAGTACAATTTACATAAGATATACAGCACAGTTATGAATGCAGTGAATAGCATCAGTGTCAAAAGACTCACCATAGGGAATGGGTACAATAAATTAGGGAGGTGCAAGCACAGCTTACAAATGCAGTTGTGGGTCAGGTGCCAGCATACAATTGAGCAAGTGAGACAAAAAGCATTAGGAAAGTAAGCTGCCAACTGGTAGGTCACAGAAAATTACAGTGTGGGAATAATACCAGGGGCAGACAAGATTGATAGGCTCAAATACTACTGCAAGTTAGAGGACGGAGCAGAGGTGAGCAGATAGTGGATACACCCCAGGTAGTGGGGCTTTTAGCAAGGGGAGGGTAAGGGGAGACTAGGAAACAGGGTGGGGAGGTGGGGAGGGATTACCCTGGTGAGCAAGAGCATTTGGATTCAGGCATCAACCAGGATTTGAGATGGGATTTGAAACTGTGGTGCATATCAGTTGACTGGAAGGACACAGGCATTCTGTTTCACAGTGAGGGGGTGGCGACAGATAGGGCTTTACCTCCCATACTGGTGGAGACTCTAGGGACCTCAAGGGGGAGGAACATATGATTCACAGAGACACCTGGGCACAGCCCTGGCCTTGAGGGGGGAAGAGTATGGGGACACTTCACCTCCTCTTCGATACAGCCGAGAGCATAGTCTAAGTGACCTTGGAGTGGGAGCCACCCTAGTGACTGGTAAAGGTCACAGTGATGGGTTGGGTATGGAGCCAGGGGTGCAAAACAACAAATGCTATTGTAGACTGATGTTAGTCTTGCATGCAGGGTGGAGAACACATGTGAGTAGATGGGGACAGTAGTCAGTGATGGGGAGCAGGTTACCTTGGATAATGGCTAGGTGGGCTTCAGAAGTCAGGTAACGTTTTTGTCGATAGGCAGCCCCAAGTTTGTGGTTTACCCTATGTATGATGAGGTTGATGTGTTCCGTGTATGTGAGGTTGGTGTTAAAGGTTACACACAAGTATTTGAAGTTATTAACATTCTGCAGGGCAGGACCGTCGGGTGAAAGCACAGAGAGGGGGGAATTGGATTTCGGGATGTTAGCCAGTTATGGTTTAGACCCAAGAATCATAGCTTTGTTTTTCTTTTCATTTATCAGGAGCATATTAGACAAGAACCAGTTGTAGGCTGATCCATAGTTTTGGGTAAGAATGGAGGATATGTTGGGTAGGGACTTGTTGCTGTGGAAGAGGACAATATTATCCACATACAGTAGAGCATCACATTTGAGTCTTTTGGTGGGGAGGGAGTTGATAAAGATAGAAACTAGTAGGGGGCCCAGGATGGAGCCCCAGAGGATGCCTGTGGAGACAGGTAGGGCAGGGGGAAATGGCACTACCGATGCACACCGATTAGAAGAGGCCAAGAGATAGCTCCGAAACCATGAGGAGGTCTCATTGGAGAAGCCAAACAGGTGGAGTTTGGTATGTAGAAGGGAGTGGTTGACAAAGTCAAAGTCCTTGGTTAGGTCCACAAATACAGCACCTGTAGCTCTCCCCCTGTCCATATTCCTAAGGACGTGGTCGGTAAAGTATACCAGGGCAGTGGTGGTGCTATGGTTTTTACAGAAACCATGTTGTTGACTGCATATAAGGTTGTACTTCCCAATATGATTGGCTAGTTGGCAGTGGACCATTTTCTAAAGGTGCTTGCTTAGGTGGGGGAGGATGGAAATAGACCTGTAGCTGTCAGAGGAAAGGGAGTCCCCAGCTTTAAATATAGGTTCAACCTCACTGGTCTTCCATGAGTCTGGCATGGATGAGGTGGCCAATGTCAGGCTGAAACTGAAGGTGAGGGGTTTAGAGATGGCTGGGGGAATGAGCTTAAGCAGGGAGGGGTAGAAGCCATTAGTGCCAGGGATTCCCCAGTTTGGAAGATTCTTAATGAGTTTGGTGGTATCCTTTTTGGGAGATGGCCCTGAAGTGGAAAGGAGGGGGTGCAGCAGAGGGAGAGAAGAAAAGGAGCAGGCCACCCGGACTAGGTCCCAGCCTAGTTTGTTGTTGGGTAGGTAGTTTACTGAGGTGGGTAGTAAGGTCTGTGAATTTCAGGTTGAAGGCCTGGGCAACCTCTGATGGATCAATCAGGTGGCCAGTGGGGGAGCTCATATAGATAACAGGGATGTGGGTTTGTGGATTGAATAGGGAACTAATGGAGCCCTAGAAACAATGGGGTTTTGAAGGTTATCCCTCTATAGGCTGTTGTAAAAATCCTGTTTCTGGGACTTGGCCATTTGTTTGCATTGGTTACGCAAACACCTGTAGTCATTCCAGAGAGTGGATGAGGGTGTCTTTTTATAGGCAGCCCAGTTTCTGTCCCTTACTTTCATAAGGGTCAGAATTTCCTTTGGAATCCAGTGGGTACAGCCCCCTCTCACTCTCCTTGTGGTGAGTGGGAAGTGGCAATCCTGAATCTGCAGGAGGGCATCTGTGAGAAAAGTTACTGCTGACGTCATGTCCGTAAGTGAATATAGTGCCAACCAGTTTACTGTCTGTACATCCTACAGGAGGTTAGAGGTGTCCAGGCAGTTAAAACTTTGGAAAGATAGGTATGGGGGGGGCGGAGATTTGGTCTTGGTGGTCCAGATAATGTAGACAGTGGTCACTGATAGAGTCAGACAAGGTCCCCACCTGGAGTACCTTGTCTTTCCTGTTTGTGGCCACCCAGTCTAGCAGGGTGTGATTTAGTGTGAGGGTGTTGTGTTTGATAGGGATAGAGATGGTTTGCACCAAGCTGTGTTGCTTTAGCAGGTTGGCATACTTGGGTTCAAGGGCACTTAACCAATTCAGGTTGAAATCACCCATGAGAATGATGTCCCTGGACAGTGTGAGTTTGCCCAACCCAGTCAAGAGGTTCATTAAGCGAGATGTGCCCCCCCCCCACCGGAGGGTTGTAGCAGCACCCTAGGAAAAGTTTATTTGCTGAGCACAGAGTCAGCTCAGAGATGAGCCACATACTGGGGGAATCGGGGTCAGAGCTGAGGATGGAGGTTGTTGAGAAGTGTTCCCTGATTAGCAACACCTCTACCCTTCTTTTTCCCTGGTTTATCAAGGTGCAACATAGTGTAGCCTGGCAGCTGGTAAGTGGCATTGAGATGTGTGGCTTTAGCCATGTCTCCATGAGACCAAATACATGGGGCTTATAAAGAGATACCCAGGCTTTGATATCAGAAAATTTGGATGGGAGACTACAGATGTTTAGGTGTGCAATTTCTAGTCCTGGGGGCTGGCCCATGTGTTACTAGAATGGGCAATGGGGATATTTATAGGGCATGGGTTACTTTCCATATCCCCTGCCAGCAACAGCAGGGGAAAAAGGAGGACAGTATGGGTGTGGTATCATGGCAGATGAATGATAACAATTTGGAACATTATAGGGTAGTTTTTCTAGGTTTTCATCATGCTTTGCAAACAAAAACAAGCATTTGTCGATGCTGAATGTTTGCTTGCTGGCATTGGTAATCTGCTCTGCTCTAAATAGCAAGATCTACAATCTGAAAGAGCTTGATCAGATAGGTAAGTTGTCAACTACCTCTTAAATGCTTCCATCATGAAAAAAGTAAGCAAATGCACAGGAAGTGACTTCCAGGTGACAGGTGCAGCAACTGCAAAGCCTCTGTTCCTCAGTGTCTTTATGTGAGAATGAGGGACAATGAGTTCCAGATGACAGGTGCAGTGACTGAAAAGTCTCTGTTCCCGATTACTTTACAACAGAATGAAGGACAAATGAGGTAGTTGGCATTGGTGGAGCAGAGAGGATGGACTGGGGCATATGATAATAGGAAATCTTTTATTAGCTAGATTTCAGGCCATGTTGGGCTTTGATGGTCAGGAAGCAGGTCTTTAAAAGTGATGTGCCATGAACTGGAAGCCAGTGCTGTTCATGCAGCACCACCATGCTGTAATTAAAAATTTCTGTGGAACATATTAGTCATTCTGCCACATTACACACCAGCTGTAAATGTTGTATCTACCCTCCAAAAAGCCCTAGGTATAGGGATATAGAGTAGTCCAGGTGGGAGGTCATGAAAGCATGTACTGGTGTAACCGTGTCTTCATGCCCGATTTGGAGTTGTTTTAGGGAGGGGACGATACACTGACAGAAGCAGTGCTGGTGTACAGCAAGAATATTACAGCGACCTGTCGACTCTGTCACTGTAATGGTCTTCGCTGTATGCGTTAGGTTGTTCTGACGGTATACCATGCTAGATAGGGCTTCAACTGGGAAATGTTTCACAAATGGAAGAAACCACAGTGAACCACTATAGCCACCTGATGTTGTAATGACAGCCTGGAGTCTACTGTGACTCCTAGGTTTCTAGCCCTCTTCACAGCTCACAGCAGAGTGCCATTTAAAGATTGAAGCATGACACTCTGCTTATCCTTGCTAACCTAAGACAGCCTGATCCATTGAATAACATTTCTGTCTTGCCTGGGTTTAGACTCAACCATCTAGCTGCCATCCAGCTGTTGATCTCAGATAAATTCCAATCTAAAACAGACACCGAGTCCACCCTATCTGGTGCAAATGCCAGATAGGAATGAGCATCATCTGCATGGCAGTCAAACTCAAAGTTAACAATGTAATGATCTCACCCAGAGGCAGCACATACTGTACATTGCAAACATCAGGGACAGAATCCACCCTTGAGGTGTCATAACGTCACATTCCTTCAACCAAGGACAGCAATGTGATAATGCAGTTAAAAATGCAATCATAAATTAGGGTGCATTCAATGCAACTTTGTAAGCAGTGAAAAGGGTGTGTCTTACTCTTATACAGATCATTGGTGAGGTCCTACCTGGAATATTGTGGGAAAAAAATAGGAACAGGTAGACTGGAGGGAGGGCAGAGGAGAGTGATGAAGAAGATTAGGGGAATGCAAAATAAAGATTACAATGGGAGTCCCCCAGGGTTTGGTGTTGGGCCCAGTACTATTTGATATTTTATCACATTTAAAAGAAGGGCCACTTACTTGTGGAGTCCTCCAGGGTTTGGTGTTGGGTCCGGTACAGTTTGGTATTTTTTTCATTAATTTAGAGGAAGATCTATTAAACTGGTGCATCAGATATACAAATGACACCAAGCTTGGTGGAGTCTGTAGGGACCAAACTCACACAGACTCAATCCAAACAGATCTTGGCTGGGTAGAAGCTTGAGCAGTGAAGTAGGGATCGAGCTTCAACATGGACAAATGTGCTGCTATGCACTTTTGGTCCCTAAAGTTATTACAATTATACATTGCAAAGCAGGCTGTTGAAAACTTCTACAGTGGAGAAGGACCTAGATATTGCGATCAATCATAAATTGGAGTGCAATGTCCATTGAAATGATGTTGTAGCCAAAGCAAATAAAGTTTTCTGGTCAATAAAGAAAAACATTCAAAGCAGAAGCCCAGTAGTCATTAATCTATTCTAGAGAGTATACATTCATCCACTACTGTACTATGGTACACAGTTTTGGCACAATGAGGCACCCATTACAACTCCAGAGGAAGCTAAAAGCAAAGGAGAAGATATTTCTTCACCCAAAGAGTATTGGGAGCTTGGAATGACTTGCCATTTTAAGTGGTTATTAGTAAGACTAAGGAGAGCTTTGAAAATAATCTAGATAGGTATATGGCTGCTGAACCCTTGATGGAATACTACAACAGAATAGTAGGACAGCAGTTAGCATGGGCATGCCAGCCTCCTTCTGCTCTAAAATCTGTAGTATGATTTACAGTATGAGAGGTTCATCAAGCTCAGACTTTTTCTGAATCTGAGAAAAGGAAACAGTTATTAATCCAAAGGGTGGTAGCAGCCTGGAACAGTATTCCAAGGAAGTGGTAGAGAGTTATACACTTAGATGATTTAAAAAGAAATCACACCAATATATGACTAATTAGAGTATTAATGGGTATTACCACGGAAAAGTGGTTGATAAACATTCTTGATCAGCCTTCCTTTGTCTTACCTTCCTATGTTGTTGCTATGTATGCAAGTCCACCCTTGATCAGGCTTTTTATAGAGTGACTACACATGCAAGGGAGTCCCTTCTAATAATTAGGTGCACAAAAATATGTCGCGGTATCCCTCTCTTCTAATAATCACCTCTAATACCACGAATGAGGCATAGGTGCTGGATTTGTAAAATTTTTGGTGGGGCCTAGGGGTCAGGGGGCAAAGCCCCCAGCACCATGGCAGGTGCATGGCCATAGTAAGTGGGAAGAGGACAGAGGTAAGTGGAAGGAATGGCCACTAGGTCATTTGCAGTGTTGTTGGGTATGGTCGGCAAACTAGAAGGGTAAGCTCTGCCTTTTTCTGACATCATATTCTATGTTTCAATTATTCTTTTTATTGCATACTGAAAATTGGGGATTTTCCTCCACTTTTCTAAAGTACTATATGTGCAGAGTTGTGGAAAAGACCATTTTCCCTGGAATGTAGTACTTCTGAAATACCTAGAACTATTAATTGCATTTTGTAACAAAGCACTGATAAGCTTCTACCCCGAGCTGACAGTTCAGTCTGTAACTGGTCAGTGATCACACTAAAGGAGAGGGCTCCTGCATTGTGCTGGTACCCGAAAAGGCAAATGTTTGTATCTGTTCCACAGGATTGCTGGAATGCTTTGCATTGAGCTGTGGGATATAGAAACATAGAGTTTGTTACCAGATAAGGACCGCTTGGCCTACTTAGTCTGCCCATTTTTCCCTGCCTACAGTATCACTGCGGATTCTACTCAGAGGATTTTTTGGTTCTTCCAAGAGTGTTTTATACGCAGATACCTGCACTCAGAAAGGGGAAAAAAGACAAGAGAAAAAGAAAAGGATGAGATTACCTCCCCCCCACACACACACATATACGCACAAACACACTTCATGTGTGCTAGTAGAATTTTCTTGGTGCCAGTGGATTGACTCAGTGACTAACCCTATTGGCTAGCAGTTGGAAAAGTCAATTTCAACCCTATCTGTGCCAGATCTGGAAATTTTAAAGAACAGCAGTAAAACTGTGAATGTGTCAGATTCCTTATTGTTTCTAGCCCTGCTGTACTGCCTACAAATGGTCACATAATGAGACACAGGTGAATGCAATATCCTCTGCTCTGTTCCTGAGTGTAAGAGTACAAACTATTTGATAAAGTTGCAGTAAACACCCTATTTTGCTCAAAACCGGGCTTCTGTAGAGAAAGCCTACATAGTAGGCACACACGCTTCAGAACAGGATAAATGAACAGAGGCTGGGACTGTTGTACCAAGTGAACCTCACCCACAAAAAGCTCAGACCCAGCTTGACAATTGTCATTTGAATCCCTTCAGCTACAGCCTCTAAAATAGTGCTCCCAGACTGCAGCTGTAGTTCAATGGCAATTATCCCATGTTTTCCAACAGATTATATTATGTCCTATGCCTCCAAATTGCTCTGTTTTCATGTCGATTTGTGCGATGTTATAATAAGGGTACTCTCGGAAGACTGAAAGAAAAATCAAACAGCAGGAAACACAAAGAAGGGGGCTCACACTTAATTATCCAAATCATTCATCTTGTGTGCACATGCCCAGGAATGTAGAACTCTGGAAGAAACACAGGGGGCCCAATTCTAAGACAGGATGTAGTAACTACATGAAATACGTATAAAGTTGCATCATTACCACTCCTTGGGACCTGTGCCCTATTTTAGAACAGGCAGGGTTCCCAGCACTTATGCCCTGTGATGTGTGGCAGCCACAGGAAGGTGCACCGACACAGATGCTACAAGCCACAGTCCGCAGGGTACAAGTGGCACAAGGTATGGCCCTTCCAAGAGCCCCACATCCCAAAACCATGGCACTGCCCCACAGGGATGGAGAGGGGCTGGGGGGGCCACAGGACCACCCTGGGGCACCTGGCATGTGGGGGGATGGGAACTGCCCTGTGGGGGTACTGCACAGGGTTGGGGGTGAGGGGGTGCCAGTGACCTACAGTGGTTGGCCCTGCCACAGGGGGTGTGGTGGGCACCCATGGGGGACAGTGGGGGGGCAGCTGGAGGAGCGGCTGGCATGGTGGTGCATTCCTGGTGGACATAGGTATGGTTAGACCAGCTAGTAACTGGTCTAACTGTACCTACACCATGGTCTACTGGGTCCCACTTAGAATCGTGATTCCACCAGCTGCCCTCTTGGAATACCAGTGTAATCATTGCCGGAACCCCCTTTGCACCATGTCGCAGGGGGTTGCGGGCGTAGTGGGTGGCATAACCCACATTTGGTGCAGGTGGCCTGTGCCATGTAGGAGGCCGCCTGCTGGAATTGTGTTGGGAGTAACGCATGTCACAAGGTGTAATTTGTGCCATAGGGATTGGCTCAAGTTGCCTTGCGACATGCGTAACCCATTTTAGAATCAGGCTCAGGAACTCCCCACAGTAGATCGTGGGTCAGCACCACAGAATAAAGACAGGCCATAGTCTCTAATTGTTTTTATAAAGTGTAGTACATTGCTAGGCTATAAGAAGGTAGCCAACTCCTCTTGAGAATTGCTGGTCTGTGTTAGCTGTTGTGGGTGAGCTTTTTAGATGCACAGTATAACTGGGTAGGTGCTCTAGACACAGGAAAATGCCTATTTTCAGGCACGTCCCAGGATGTGTCTGTGATAAAGTATGTACTGCACTTTATAAAAACAATTGGAGACTACGGTCCATCTTTATTCTGTGGTGCTGACCCTTTATTCATTATGTGGAATTCCTGTGTTTCTTCCAAAAATCAATCAGCCTTTGACTGACTTCCTTCCTTATGACTCTCAGACAGTCAGTACTTATTTACTTATATCCTCTTCCTCCCTTCCAGGCTGACTCTCATTGGCGCAACTCATGCAATCATCACATGCTCACACCCCACTCACGACCTAACGATTTATGACTCTGAGGGGCAGGGGCCCCCACACATTACAGACTGCCATACCACCCAGTCCACTGCACTGCACAATCAATGAATCAATCAATCTTTATTTTACCAGGTGAAGCACCATTGAGCGAGTTCATTTGCAAGGTGGACCTGGACAAATACAAACAAAAGTAAACAATATACAAAGGAAAAAGATGGGTGTACAATCAAGGAATACAATGTAGAAGAGGACATAAAACATAGTACAATATTACACAAGGTCTATACAGGCAAATATGCAAGAGGCTAAGAAAAAAAAATATTGTCAATATACATTATTATACAATATGTACATGAACAGTTCAGAAAAAGGGACAGGAGGGGTGATCGGGAGAAGAAGGGAGAAGGAGGGAGAAGGAGTGATAAAGAGGGAATCACAAGGCCTGGGGACAGATATCCGACACTTATTTCACTTGGGGGGGCAGTTATAGAATTCTATAAAGGAATAAGAGAACAGCTTTTTGAAGGAGGAGAAGGTTGTCGGGGCAGCCAGCTTCAGAGTTTTTGTAATTTGTTCCATAGGTGAGGGAGTACATAGCTTATAGATGCTTTACCAAATCATGAATTAACTTTAGAAATGTATAAGGAGATAAATGAGAGGCTGTGCAAGGAGTAATTGCCTACAGCACATAGGGGCAAGCAGTCAGAGATATACTGGGGAAGCTTATGTGTGATAGCTCTAAAAGTCCAAAAGGTGGCATTTCTTTGCCTTCTGAACTTTAGGGATGTCCAACCTACTGCGGCATACAGAGAGCGGTGGTGGGTGAGGTATGGTAGACCAGAGAGAAATCTCAAAGCTCAGCGATAGAGCTAGTCAAGTTTAGAGAGTGTGGAGGCCGAGCCTTGGCCATAGAAGAAGTTGGCATAGTCCAATAAGGATAGAAAGGTGGTTTGGACCAGTCTTATTTTGGCATCGTGGGATAGGAGATGCTTGATCCGGAAGAACAGACCCAGTCTCTGCCTTAGCTTGTTTGATGGTTCCTCAATATGGTCAGAGAATGTAAGCTTGTGGTCTATCTGAAGCCCCAGATATTTAAATTCTGTCACATATTCAATAGGTTCTCCCAGAATCTATATAATCTGTGGAGTTAAGCCATGTATGAAAGGTTTTTGACCTATGGCAGAAGGTGAGAAAAGTATGGCTTTCATTTTTTTGCATGTAGAAGTAGTTTATGGCTCAATACGTTTAACTGCAGCTGATTAAAGTCCACCTGTAGGTCCATACAGGCCTGCTCCGGGGTAGGCCTAGCAATGTATATGACTGTGTCATCGGCGAAGAGATGAATTTCAACTGCTTTGATTCCAGAATCAATGTTGTTAATATAAAGAGTAAAGAGCAGTAGTCCTAAAATGGACCCTTGTGGCACACCTCTTTGGAGCAATTTTAGGGGAGAGAGATCCCCTTGGGCTTTAACCTGTTGGAATCTCCCAGAGAGGAAACAATTGAACCATTTCAAGGCAGAAGAGTCTAGGCCAATGCTTTGAAAAGTGTCCAACAGCATGCCATGGTCCACTGTATTGAATGCCTTGCTAAGATCAAGAAACAAGGCACATACATATTTCTTGACATCCAAATAATTTTGCCAGCCATTGGTTACCTTTGTGAGTGTGGATATTGTACTGTGACAAGCTCTGAATCCTGACTGGGCAGGGTTTAGCAGATTGGTGGAGTCCAAGTACTTCCTAAGCTGCACATTAACCACTTTGTTGAGTAGTTTAGAGAGAATGGGAAGTAGAGATATCGGTCTGTAATTGTTTAGATCACTTGGGTCACCAGATTTGACAGGGGAATCATATGGGCAGTTTTCCAAATGGGAGGGAGGTCTCCTTGAGCAAGAGACAGATTAAAGAGGTGGATGATAGGTGCTGATAATACATGGGAGGTGAGCTTCAGAAAATAGGGGTCGATAAAGTCAGCACCCACACTTTTCCTGGTATCCAGGGCTAGCAGTAGATCTTCCACTTGTTTCAATGACACAGGGCTAAAGGAGAAGGCCATGTCAGGAGAGAGGTAATGCTAGTGGGTCTAACAGTATCATGACTGAAAAGTTGTGTGCGGAGATTATAGGTGGGTTGAGGAGTCAAAGGCAAGCCCATAGGTGGCAAAGTGATTGTTAAGCAGATCTAGGATTGTCTGTCAGTGAATGTGGAGCCACCAGAGAGGATTTTGGCCTGGAGAGAATTTGCCAATTCATGCCCTTCTATATCCTTAATGGTCTTCCAAAACTTAGAAGCACACTTAGATGATGAGTCTAGCTCGTGCTGAAAATACTTAGCTTTTTCAAATCTGACAAGTTTAGTACAAGTGTTCCTAACCATTCTGAAAGCCAACCAGTCGGCAGGGAGCTTGGTTTTATGTGCTTTCTTCCAAAGAACATCCCTTTTAAGTAAAGCGGCCTTCAGGTTGGCCATAAACCATGGGCATGATTTTTTCTTTCAGCGAACTTTAACCATCGGAGTGTGTCTATCTACAGCTGAAAGTACAATCCTTTGAAAGGATTCATAAGCTTCGCACACTGACTTGGCTAGATAGAAATCTTGGCAACTAGAGTTTTGTAGTTCAGTAAGGAATGCTAGAGGAGCAAAGTTACACTTGCTTCTTTTGTATATATATCTTGAAGAGGAGACTAGTTTGGGAGCAGACCTCACACAAGCAATAGAACAATGGTCACTAAGGTCAGTAAAAAAACACCTGAATGGATGAAAAGGTGAGGCTTATTAACTAGAATAAGATCAATTAAGGTACTGTTGGCAGGGTTTTTCTTATTAGGGTTTGTGACTTCAGGAATTAGTTGCATAAGCCCGAAGGTGTCACATAGTTCTTTAAGGGGTTCAGAGCTTGCTGAGAGCCAGTTGAGGTTGAGGTCTCCCAAAATGATGACTTCTGAGGTTGACATGTTCATTTCATTACGTATGTGATCTAGCACCTTTAGGCCTGCCAAGGGAGGTTGGTAACATCCAATAATGCAAAAAGATTGGGAGGAAGAGAGCTGAACCTTCAGGGTCAAACTTTCAAACTCCTTAGGCAAAGGGGTTGAATTGGTAGTGGTCACCAAAAATGTATCTAGTATATATACAGCTACTCCACCCCCTCTGGTAGGTTGGTCAGTTCAGAAGACGTTATAGGATGGAATGTTTATGGCAGAATCCAGAGCAGAAGTGCTGAGCCAGGTTTCAGTTACTACCAGTATGTCAGGCATAGAATGGAGGGTCCAGGACTGAATAGAATCAAACTTCTTAAGAAGACTACAAACGTTAATATGAAGCAATTTTATACCCTTGAGGTGAGCTAAATCCGAGGGAGCTGTTATCAAAGTGAATGGTCCAGGGTTCAGTTCGACATTACCCGAACAGAGTAATAATATCAGCAACATTTTACTCAGCACACTTAGTAGCAGTTTAAGGATACAGGTACATTCTGTTTTGCAATGGGGAGAGAGACTACTGTAGATGAAGAATAAGCACCTTGGAAACTAAGTGATCCTAACACTGCATAGAGCAGTACCATAGCTTCACAAAAAACTGAGTGGAAGAGGAACAGATGGGATATGATTGGGTGGTTAAAGTACGGTAAAAGGAAGACAGAGGTTCCAAGATTCTAAGGTGGCTGAAAGGAAGGCTCCAATAAAAAGAAGAAACCAGGTAGTGGATGGCAGTGAATGTCCTCCCCCCAAGGAGATATAATGTACTCCACCTGTAAACGGTCAGTATGTGGTTCTAGGGGAGTGAGGGAGGAAGGGAGGCAGATACAATGCAAAGTAATGAGAAAGAGGTCTGCATTGTGTGGTCCTGGATACAGTGGGGCATATAAGGCCACCAGACAGACACCAAAGTTTAAGTATTGCTGTGCGTAACGCAGGAAAATAGTAGTGGTAATGAGTGCTGTCCAATGGTCATGAGAGAAGCTGGAATAATAAGCTGCTCCATGGGAGCTGATGAGCTAAGCTATATTACATAGCCAGAATGCAACTATGCCAGAATGCAATCTAGTTACACTAGATAGAGAAAGTGCTTGGCAAGAAACAGTGTTGCTGTCACTTTAAGCTTGAGATGCTGGCTGGCAGTAGCCTGTAGGAGTGAGCTAGTAAGCCGGGGCAGGGTTAAAGTGTACTTAAACAGGACCGGGGTGGGGGTGCGTGGGTTGGCCAAAAAATCAAGGTCCTAGGGCTCTCTTCCTGGAGGTATTCAGTCCCCGAGGAAGAGTCCGTACCTGGGCTTCTGTGAAGGGCTGGTGGCTTCAGAACCAGACCACAGATGGCAGTCTGGTAGGTTGGGTTCATCAGGGAACCATGGCTGTGGCACTTGGACCACCTGAAAAGAGAAGGACAGGGGGAAATTAAATGAGAGGCAGTGGGAAGGGGGCTGTTCATGGAGCTAAAAAGAAATGCAAAATGGCTTAAATGGGGGGTGGGTTGCAGACCAAAATGTTAGGCAAGGTGTCACAAGGTCTGAGAGAGCAAGAGCAGGGCTAATTAAAACACAATACCAAAGTAAAAAGGCGAAAAAGAGGGGCATGAGTTTAAGACCTGAGCTGAGATCACTGCTGGGTCTAAAGAGGGAACACTCTACAGGCATGAGGGTGCAGGTTTCGGCCATAGACAAATCCTCCTATTATCATCTTAGGAACATAGCCTGGGTTAAACACCTGGTTCTGCCCAAAGATCTTCCGACCTTGGTCCACGCCTTTGTCACCAGTCGTCTTGATTATTGCAACGCCCTCTACCAAGGGCTGTCGGGGGTAGATATCTGCCACTTGCAACTAGTGTGGAACGCAGTGGCCAGGTTGCTGACTGGAGCTTCTAGGTCAATTCATATTACACCTGTGCTGCATGATTTGCACTGGTTGCCGATACAGTGGTGGATTACCTTCAAGATCACTTTGCTGACCTATAAGGCCCTAAGTGAGCAGGGTCCCCGCTACCTGAAAGAGCTCCTGCATCCCTACTGTCCCTCCCACTCACTCCACTCCTCTGGTGAGGAATTGCTGGAGATTTCAAGGGTATCCCTTAAAACATCAGGAGGAAGATCTTTTGTCTTTGTGGCCCCTATCCTGTGGAATTCTAGAAGCGTTTAAAAGTTATTTAAAGACATACGTATTTAACCAGGCCTTCTCAGGAACACATTAAGCTTAAATTTGTATAGATTTTTAATATGTTTTATATGTGTTTTAACTTGTGTGAAGAAGGTTTTATGTTAAAATGTGTAAAAGCACCCTGAGCTTTGGAAAGGCACCTTAAATAAACATGATTGACTGATTGATTGATAGATTAAATCAGCAAAACTTGAACTCTAAAATACTAGCAAGACAGTATTAACAGAAATCAAAATCCATTAAAATATCATTCAAGCATTAACAGTGCAGAGCAGTGCAGAGCTATACAGAGCCAATCGGAGTGCTCCAGAGGCTAACTGCAGTCAATGGGTCACAGCAGGAATAGACACCGGACTTAAACCCAGAAACAACTGTCCTCATGTAAAAAAGAAAAATCAAGGTCTTAGGGCTCCCTTCCTGGAGGTAATCAGTCCCTGAGGGAGAGTCCGTACCTGAGCTTCTGTGAGGGGCTGGTGGCTTCAGACCTGGACTGCGGATGGCAGTCTGGCAGGTCAGGTTCATCAGAGAACCACAGCTGTGGCATTCAGGCCACCTGGGCTTCTGTGAGGGGCTGGTGGCTTCAGACCCAGACTGTGGATGTCAGTCTGGTTGGTTGGGTTCATTAGAGAACCATGGCTGTGGCACTTGGACCACCTGGGCTTCTGTGATGGACTAGTGGCTTCAGACCCGGACCCAGGCAAACTTCCCCAGACTCTCTTACTGGCTTGCTCCCTTGCCGGACAGCTCTGTGTCTCAACTCTCTCCATCCTATCCCCAATACTCACTCACACTGGGCTGCCAGCTGCAAGATAATGGTGCTGCACTCTCTGACTGACCACTCTTGTTGGCACCTCTCCCACCTCACTCATTGCACCAAAAAATGCCAACAATAGGTGTGAGGGGGGGAGATGCAAGTTTTCCAGTGCTTCTGTACAGTGCTTGCTCACTCCTTTCACAGCATCTGGGTGGGATGGGGTGGGGAGCTGCAACAGGTCACAGGAATTCAAGACACTCTAGGCAATGTTCGGGGGAACAAACAGCTGCTGCCATTTTGTTAACAAGCCAAAGCCAAAAAGCATGGTGATAGTACTGGTGGGGTAGGGCCCACTTTGCAGTATATTGCTGCAGCCCGGGTCTCACAGGCCCATAAAACCCAGCGCCAATGAAATGAGGAATCCTAAAATGAACCCTCTTCTTACCCTTTTATTGTAATATAATGCACTGGCACACAAAATCAAAGGTATATTAAAAACAGAATTAGTCTACTTTGACTCACTGTGGGATGTACTGAATCTTTTTGTGGCACTGCCACGGATCACATTCAGTTGTGCAAAGAATATCAATGATATGATTGTTCAAAGCCACATTATGGAGGAAAAAAAAAAAAACAACAGACCTGCTGGCTACCACCCAAATCTTTTTTTTACATGTGGGCACTGCTCTATTTGCAAATTAATTCTGAAATGTAAATTGTTTAAACATTCTATCATGACACTTTCAGTATAGATCGAACATTTTATTTTATGCTCTACTCCATTTGTGGTTTATGCAATTGTATGGACATGAAATACTTATAGTGATTTTTTTATTGATTTATTGATATATATTATAGAATGGCAAGAAAAATCCTGGACTCTGATTGGTCAGTCGGGACTGGACCCTTTATGTTATCTCAGCACAACATCACAGGTCTAGTCTCAGCCTCACTGTGAACCAATGTAGATGAGCTTGATATGCTTGAGTGCCTCATAGATTGTTTCATCTGCTCTTAAAAAAAATATTTTTCCACACAAAAACATCTTTAAAATGATTTTTTTAATTCTGTATAACAACGAGCCATTGTATAATAGCAATAATGCCCTCCAGGGTGTGTGTTGTTTTTGGGATAACGTCACACCTCAGTTGTTGGGCCTTTTCGACCTCTCTTGTTATAAAATGTCCAACCACCTAAGGCGTGAAGTTATCCCAGCACGACACACACCCTGTTGGGCATTATTGCTTAAATAACTGATGACCAATCTTTTTCTTAACATTAGCGAGTTAATATTCACTGTAATAACCCAGGGGTTATTATAGTGACCATGCACTCTGTCTGCCAAAACCAAGCGCTCCCTCATTGGCTCTCCTTGTCTGTGTGGACGGCAGAACACATTTTCAAACATGGCAGTCCCAGATGTCCATTAGCACAGAGCTCCCACAACAACACTCCTCACCTTCTGGAAACAATTTTCTTTATCTATCTGTCTGATCCTGCCTTTAAATTAAAACATAAAACACATATCTGATTGATCCTTTGGTTCCCATCACCAGTGATGTAGACTGTGAGTGGGAATGGGTCCATGCAGTAAGCACACTCGAGATCCCAATATCAAATATAACTTAAAAAAAAAAATTAATAAAAAGAAAGTGGAAATCCAAAAAGCAGGGAGGAAGGCAGAGAGACTGTGTGTGTGTGTGTGTGCGTGTGTGTGTGTCTCTCTCTCTCGCTCTCTGAATTGCCTTCTTAGGATTTGGGCTGGAAAAAAATTGGTCACCAGAAATTATATAAAATAAAAGATGGCGTAAGTCTCTCAAACTCAAATTTAATGCACACCCTTGTTGTGTGATGCCTTAATAAACTTTAGGCGTCACCCTCTGGGTTTATGTAGCATCTCACAACTCAGGTATGCATTAAATAGAGAATAAAGCATGGGGTAGTGTGTAAAATGAGATTTTACACACTGTCCAGTTGTGGGATGCTACATAAACCCCTCGGGCAAAGCCCGAGGGGTTTATGAAATGCATCCCACAACGAGGGTGATTGTAAAATCTCATTTTACACACCACCCTATATTTTATTTTATATAATTGCTGGGGTGCATTTTCTTGCCACAGCAATTATATAAAATAAAGATATTTCTGTGGAGCTGTGGACCAGTCAGGTTTCAGTGCGGTCCGTGGCTCATGATAAAAAACAATTGCTTGTTTTATTTTCCTGTTTATTTTCCCCTCTTACTCAGCTGAAGTAAAATAATGTTGCCAAGTGTTTTAAAAATAACTTACTGCCACTGACTCTGAGGGCGGCGAACTGTGTAGAGCTGGGGAGTGGTTGCAGGCATTGCGGAGTGAAGGAGCGATGGCTGCGCATGCTCAGTGCGAGAGAAACCCAGCATGTGTTCGCCGTTTTAACCCGTTGGTTATTATGGCAAATTATAACCAGATTTCTCTATGGGAGAAAATGCTCCCCAATTGTTTTATTCTCGTATCGCACACTTCCCCATCCTTTATTCTATATCTAATTGTCTAATGGATATTTATGGAAGTGAAACATGTTTGATACATTTTTGGGATACCATAGAAAATGTGCAATGTCTCAATGATCTCTACAGTCTCTCCTTCTAATAAACCTAAACTAATTAGGGTATTAATGGGCATTACCATGGAAAAGTGGTGGTGTGACCTTGCTGCTGTAGATTAGACAGCCATAAAACTTGTGCCAATGTATTTATGTTGGCAGAATGGATCAAAGTGCACATCCAGGAACATACTGTATCAGGGATATCCAGAGTAGGAAACTGAATTCCTCACTGGGTACACATTTTGATGAGGTCCATAACCCTAATCCTGTTGGTCTAAAATTTAGTGCCTTACAGCATACGAACATATGAAAGTGCCATCAGAAATAGACCATCCAGTCTATCTAAGTCTGCTTAAGTGTGCAGCTGGCACCCCTAGTTTGCAGCTGCCCCACCCCTTCCCCTTTGTCATCCCACTGTCACCCCTAACCTTCCCCACCCTCACTCTCCCCTGTTCCCTGTCCTATGCCCTTTTGAACCTGTTCACAGATTTACATGATACCACCCATTCTGGTAGTGCATTCCATTTTGCTACCACCCTCTCTGTGAAATAGTGTCTCCTCATTTCCCCTCCTAAATCTTCCCCCTCTATTCTTAGCCCATGCCCCCTGGTATCCCTACCCCTCCTTAACTTAAAGACCCCATCTGCCTCATCCTTATTGATTCCATTCCCTTCAGATACTTGAATGTCTCTATCATGTCCCCTGGTCCCTTCTATTCTCCAGAGTGTACATATTCGGGTCTCCCAGTCTGCTCTCATTGTCTCTCCCCTTCATTCCACATATTATCTTTGTTGCCCTCCTCTGCACCCCCTCCAGTAGCCTGATATCACACTTTAGGTATGGCCTCCAAAACTGCACACAATACTCTAAGTGTGGCCTTACTAGTGACCTGAAGTGGGGCAAGTTCACGTCTCTTTGTCAGGACGAAACCCCCCTCACTATGCACCCCAGCATTTTGCTCACATTTGCAGCCGCTCTCCTGTACTGAGCAGTCTTGTTCATGGTCCCTGTTATCATTACCCCTAGGTCCTTCTCCTCCTCAGTGATCCCCAGATTAACCCCCCAGCCAGTATTCTCTCGTTGGGTTCTTCACCCCAAAGTGCATAACCTTAGACTTCTTTGCATTTAACCCCAGCTGTCATCTCTCTGACCACTCCTCTAGCTTGCTTAGGTCCCCCTACATCTGCTTCCATCCCTCCCCTCCATCCACCACTGCTCCGATTTTGGTGTCATCAGTGAATAGACTTACCTTGCTCACTACCCTGTTCAATGTCTGATTTGAAGAGCCCAAATAATACTGGACCCAGCACAGAGCCCTGTGGCACCCCACTCATCACCGGCCTTGGAGTTGAGAGCTCCTCTCTCACCACCACCCATTGCAGCCTCCCACTCAGCCAGCTTGCAATCCAATTCATCATTTTTGCCCTTACCCCTACACTAGTTAGCTTCTCCCCAAGCTGCCCATGAGACACTGAATCAAAGGCCTTGCTGAAGTCCAAGTAAAGAACATCCACCACATGACCCTTATCCAGCCCACCTGTCACCCAGTCATAATATTGTACCAAATTGGTTTGACAAGACTTCCCTAAAATGAACCTGATTCTGATTCCTGATCAGCCGAGAGCAGGAATGAGAATTAAACTGTTACTCCAGAAGGACTCATGCTGCATTTTTCCTTAAAAGCCTTGCAGCCACAAGGGATCAATGAGGACAGTAATTCTGTTGTTTTTTTCTAGACAGAATCTACTTACAGTTTGCAGAATAAACAAGCATTTGTAAATGCTGAACATGTTTGCTTGCATGCTGTTACAACAATATCTTGAAGTTATAAGTAGACCTTACTTAACCCCAGTAGTCATTGTCTCATTGACTTTGGGTTCCACCTAGCTAAGGGATATGGAATTGAAACATGGTGATCAGAATAACAAACATCTTTATAAGTTCACAATTTCTTTATCATTTTGTTTTTGACATTTTGACCACCAATGTTTGACATTGTTTTTTTATGACCCCATGTTATGATCAAGACGGGTGGAAGTTTTAAAATCCTGTCCGAACATTGATTTTGTGGAGCAAGTGTGAAAACATGTTTCGCAGGGGATATGAAAAATGACACCTGTTATGTTTATGAGGTAGGGTAACAAAAGGGTTATGCTGAAAATGTTAGGCCAGAATCTGCAAAAATAGCAGTTATGAATAAATGTTCTAAAAACTAAATAGACAAAGAACCTCTGTGCACAAGCACTGAGGCAATAGTTACCCCAAAGGGCATTAGCTGGGAAACCAAGTTTCAAAGAAATACAAAATCACACATGCCCTCATAATGCAAAGCATCATGGGCTGCATATGCAAATCACCACAGAATATTATGCTGGTTCAACTTTAAGCAGAAATGCATGGTGCCGAAAGGCCTCTCACACAGTTTTCAGAGGATCCTACCAGTACTCATCAATATGCCTCATCTGCTTGACACCCCAGTGGAATGAACCAGCTACCCTAAGATGGTCTATCTGGGTTATGTTGTGGTGAACCCAATTAAAACAAAAAACAAGTTAAAAGACAAAGAACCTCTGTGCGCAAGCAGTGAGGCAATGGTTACCCCAAAGGGCATTAGCTGGGAAGCCAAGTTTCAAAGAAATACAAAATTAAATATGCCCCCATAATGCAAAGCATCATGGGCTGCATATGCAGATCACCACAGAATATTATGATGGTTCAACTTTAAGCAGAAATGCATGGTGCCAAAATGCCTCTCACACAGTTTGCAAAGGGTGCCAGCAGAATGTTTAACACAATCTTTTTATGAATGCTCCTTATGATCAGGATAGCTAGAATTTTTTAAATCCTGTCTGAAAGGTGATTTTGTGTAACAACTGCAAAACCTTGTTTTGGAGGGAATTTTAGAAATTACATCTCCCTTGGGTATTAGGTGGGGGTAAACAAAGGCTTTGTTGAAAATTTGGCGCAAAAATGCTAAAAGATGAGAATGTTGTGAGTAAAAGTTCAAAATTAATTAAAAATCCATTAAGTAGGGGTCCGGCCCATAGGGGCAGTGGTTGGCTTTCCGCTTGCGATGCCGGTCACCCAAGTTCGGGAATGGACTAGGGTCACCAGAGGGCTAGGTGGGGGAAGAAGGCTTGAGCGTCGGTTGACTGCTCGCCTTTTCCCAGGGGAAGGGTGGGGATGTGGCCCAGTGCTTACTGACTCTTGGGGGAGGCCGGGGAATGGCAATGCATTGGGCTGCACTAACTGGGGTGTGTGGCAGACATCGGTGTATGCCTTAACATCAGTGGCATGCAACACCCCTGGGGGACAACATGAGAAAATGTCTCCCCAGCTGGCTGGATGATGGTTGCTGGCCCCCACCACCATGGAAGCCCCTGGACAGTCCCTGACCACCTCAGCAGCATCCAGGCCAATTGTAGAAGAGTGTGCTGGTCAACCTCTCCTGGTGCCCTTCCCCCTCAGAGGAGGGGGACCCACCTGATGAAGGGTTACACTGGGTTACCAAGGGGGCTGCGATGTGGGGTGGTGGTGGCTGGGGGCAGGGTAGGAGTGTTGGTGGGGTTTCTAGGAGACCCAAAGGAGTGGCTGGCCAGGGAGGAGCATAAAAAAAAATTCATTAAGCAGACTTACCTTGTTTTCAGTCAGTTCATGGTTGGCATTGGTAGGTGCAGGACGTTTGGTGATTGAGAGAGGGTTACAGTGGTTGACTCTGGAAAGGTAAGTAAGGGGTGTGGGGTGGTGGTTACTGAGTGGGAGTTCGGGGGGGGGGACCAGAACACAATTAAAAGATATTACCCAGCATGGATTCAGAAGAGGCATATCCTGAACAACAAATTTTATAGCATTTTATGAAAAAATTAGTTGTAGTCTAGACAACGGCACATCTGTCAATGTAATCATGTTGGATCTAGGGAAGGCATTCAACACAGTGTCCCACAACCTCTTGCAGTCAAACTCTATAATATGGGGATCAGCCACGATTTAATGAGGTGGGTATATAATGGGCTGACAGACAGACCCCAATGTGTCAAGATAAATGGTATATTGTCACAGGTGGGTGAGGTTGGAAGTGGGGTGTCTCAGGGATAGGTGTTGGGGTCATCCCTGTTCAGTTTATTCACAAAATATATGAACTTGAATGCTGACAACACTCTAACAAAGTTTGCAGATAACACAAAACTTGGGGGTTAAGTGGATATACATGTTAAATACCTGTCACTAAGCAGGGGCTTTAAAGCACTACAGGAATGGGCATCTCTCAATAAAAGATGAAATTCAATCCAGAAAAATGCACTGTGCTGCATTTTTGGGATAAATAACACTAATTATCCATATTTTTTGAATGATTGAAACTTTGAGCAGTATCTAAGGAAAGGAATGTGGTTGTTATAGTGAATAATAAGTTAACATCATCTGATCACTGCAACCAGGTATCCATTACTATAGACAGACTTATAAGGTCAATCCAGTGCTCATTCATTTCTAGAAATAGGCAATGTCTCATGCCAATATACAAAACATACCTAATTCCATATTTGGACTTTGGTTCCCCATTCTGGAATCCATACCTTAAAAGAAACATTCACCAAATTGAAGAGACCCAGAGGCGTGTTACAAAAATTGTAAGTGGATTGGATGGGATGAGTTATAAGGATAGACTCTCATCCTTGAATCTCTGTAGTTCAGAGGATAAGTGATGTAGGGGGGATCTCCTGCTTCTTTACAACATCCTAAACAATACAAGTTTAACAGAGAAGTCTGACCTGGAATTCAACCCCAGAAATACAACATTGAGATCACACAACCCCACTGTCGTCATTAATCATCCCTGGGGCACAATCAAACAAAAGTTACAATATTTTCACTATTCCCTTGACCCGTAGGTGGAATAAACTCCCTCAAGACCTGGTAAATAAAATATCTTTTGAAAGCTTTAAACAAGGGCTTGATGGCTATTTACTAGCACACAAGGGATGTCACTAATCTACCCACTGGGCCTTTGGCCTCCTTTTGCCTAACAATACCAAGAATACTAAGAACACATCAAGAAACTGTTTCCTTTATTGTAGGTTTTAAAACACAAGCAAGAGGACTACAAGAGACGGCTTTCTGTATTTTAAGTCCTGACACTGGGGATTGGGCATCCCAGTGTTGGTTTCTTGTTTGGCAGTAGTGGGTGCAGGGCACTTTGTTGTCAAATGCTTTTGGGGGGGGGTGACTGTTGTCTGGTGGCAGGGTTGGACACCTGACCACTGCAGTTATTTTGGGAGGGGGATGTTGTATTTTTTCCCAGTGGCGGAATTGGGCACCCGACTGCCAGAATTAGTTGGGGGGGTTGCTGTCTCTTCTGGTGGTGGGATTGGGCACTTCACCACTGTAGTGAGTTGGGGGTATGGGTTGTTCTCTTTGCTAGTGATGGGGTTGGACACCCAATTGTCGGAGTCAATTGGGTGGGTTGTTTGTTCTGTTAGTGGAGTTTGGCACCCAGCCAGCAGAGTTAGTTGCTGGTTGATGTTACTCGGTATTACTTGGTAACTGCAGGCCGAAGAAGTCACTAGGCCCATCTTGACTGCCTCCCTCTCCAGGTGGGGATATTAGCCATGTTATCCAACTAGGAAACTGTCCAATTGTGTCTTATATTTGATGAAGTCAGAGATATTGACCAGGTGCCGAGGAAGACTATTTCATAGCTTACAAGCTATTATAGTAAAGAAGTTGTCATTTATTTTGGCAGTAGGGTTGGTCACCCAACCACCAGAGTTAGTTTGAAGGGATTGTTGTCTTTGACGACAGTGGGGTTGGGCACCCGACTGCCAGAGGTACTTGGCAGGGTTGTTGTCTTGTCCAGTATCAGGATTGGGCACCTGACTGCCAGACTGAGTTGGGGGCCTTTTTATTTTCAAGTGATGGGGCTGGCCACTCAACCAATGGACATTGTGGATACTGGGATTGGCAGGAGGTGGGATATGCGGACTGATTGGTTGATGTCTCATATGAAAGGATGCAGCCACACTGTGATAGGTGCAGCTTCATCTTTTCATATATGAGACATTCCCAATGACCAGAAGGCTCTGCAGTGTCAGAAGCAGCCTTGCCAAGATTGGGTGTTCATACACACACCTTCTGCAGGCTCAGCTACATTGACTGAGTGGCCCCAGGATGTTTGCTTTGTGCATTCATGCAAGAAAACACAAGAATGCACTAAAATTTCAATTTACTTTATGTGCACTGTATTTGTGCTGCTTCAGGGATGGTACAGTATCTGATAAATGATGTTAAGATAACTATAATTGTATTTTAAGGTCTGGCAAAGACCACACCAAACAACCAAATTTTAAACTGAACTCTAAATGACTCATTAAAAGGTGCTAGCTAATCTAAACAATAGTAAACTAAACTAAGCTGCCTTTCCAATCAAACAGAGCCACTCACACTAAAACAAAGAAATAACAGAAAGGAATTAAAGTAGAAAAAACAAAGGATCATCATGCAAACCAATGGATGCAAACTGACCACTTAAAGGGGTACTGTCAATTCCCTTGGGCCTCAAATTATACCTAGTTTCAAAAACACACTTTATGATTTCTCACATTCTATAGACATTGTTGACGTAGCTGGTAGTGTGATTCAGATTTCTTTTTCCTTTTTTAAAAGTGAAAAACAGACTGCCCTCCATACTGGTGTTACCACATAAAAATGTATTTGTTTACATTCCTTGAGCAACTCCTAATGCATCTTTTCTGGACTTGGGAACCCCCCCCCCATACAGTATAGCCACTCAAGATGTAGTGGGAACACAGGAGTATATTACATAATTAGTGAATGCTCTTTTTGGGGGTATTCCTAATGTTCAGAAAGTACGCAATAAGAGTAAATCAAGGATTTGAAACAAAACTTGGTTGGGTATAAATACACTATTAGTACATTTCAGTTCTGTTAAGAATGGACACCAGTAAGACAGCCAACAACATCAATGAATTTTGGAGAAGTAATCATGAAATGTGGGTTTCGGCTAGAAATAATTTGATGAAAAAAGGGTTCACAGTGTCTCTTTAAGTGCAGCTTATTTGAAGTGTATAGAAAGCATTACCAGAGGCACCCCAACTGATATGCTTGAGGCTGAGATCCCCCAAAATAGTGTTTTGCTGTGGTATATTCTCCCAGTCTACGCAGCATGCCCAACACAGTTTTGGAAGTCCTGACTCCCACCCAAGTGATAAAAGGATTACTTCGCCTTTCTACAAGGAAATAATTCATAACCAGAGTAGATAAAATACAAGGCTAAAGACTGAGTATAGTTTATCTTAATTGGAAAAACAGATGATCTGCCAACTATAACAGCTGTAGGCTCTCATTTATGCGATCATGCCTCATGCTTTGTTTTTTTCCAAAACAACGTTTTATTTTGAAAAAACAAAATAATCTCTTAGCATGCTGAGCAGATGTGCATCAAATTGTAAAGGAGGCAAGAGAATTATCCAAGCAAAATGTAACACTTGATGGATGACATATAACTGTAATTTGATCCTGCAATAAAATAATGTGTAATTTTTTTGTAGGGTAACATGACGGCAACTTGGATGAGACACTGACTGCATTTCACTGAGGAGTCCCAAAAAAACAAAACATATCTGCAGTTGATTACTCACAGTCTACCCTGGGAAAAATGTGAAAACCTGTTTTGGTACAATAGTTTATCCTGATGAAGCCTGTCTTACATGAGGAAGTCCATACAGCTATGTATGATGCTTTGCCTAGGGTATAGGCATTTAGAGTGCACAGAGTGCACAGCATGCATGTGGTTGAGATATACAGAAACAGGATCAGGAAGTGAAGTCACTGCTGAATAGATGCCTAACGATTATGAATGGGAAGTCTAGCTAAACATCATTTTCTGTCATTGACAGTTTATTAGAATCGGTCACATACAATGCATCGCAGAAACATTACCTTATTATGGCAGTATAAGCATAGTCCAAAAGTGAACAGACCTGACTTTTAACACCAGAAAGAATAAAAGAAAAACAAAACTGTATACAGTAGAAAGATAGAATTTGTCGGCAGAAAAGGATCACTTGGCCCACAGTCTGTCCATATGTTCCCTGCCTAATCTGTCTCCATAGACCCTAATTGCTCTTCAGTGACCCTACCCCATCTCTGCCTATTTACTCCTATTTCCCTATGACTATCCCATGCATGCTTGAAGCCCCACTGTTTTCATCTCCACCATTTCTGCTGGCAGTCTATTCCAGGTGTCTATCACCCTTTTAGTGAAGCAATACTTTCTCATATTCCTCTTAACCTCCCCTCTATCTTCATCACATACTCCCTGGTTCTGGAGCTCTTTCTCATTTAGAAAAGTCTCCCCACTGGCCCATCGGTGCAGTGGTTGGATTTCCACTTGCGACACCAGCGACCTGGGTTCGGGAATGAGCTCGGGGTGCTGGAGGGCCGGCTGGGGGGGAGGCAGCTTGAGCGTCCCACGACTGCTCACTGTCTCGAGGGAGGGTAGGGGTTGCGACCCGGTGCTGAAGAGACCACTGGTGGAGGCCGGTGGTAGAGCAGCATGTCGGGGTCATTAGGGGTGGTGCATGACAGATGTCGGCTCTTGCCTTGATGTCCAGATGTCACGCCTCTCAAGAAAGCCAGGAAAATCGCTCGCTGGCCTCTGGATGATGGCTTTCTGTTCCTGAGGGCCTCCAGTGCCTTCCCGGCACCTCCTGTTCCCCAGCAGCATCCCTGGGCCCTAGAAGTGTGCGCTGGGGCTATCTTCCCCCCCCCTGTGCCTTCCCCCGCGGAGGAGAGGGATCCGCCCAGTGAAGGAATACACCAGGATATCCCGGGGGTCGGCTGTGATCTGGGGAGTCAGAGGAGGGCCGGGCAAGGACAGAAGAGGTCAAGAGGGAACTTGGCAAGAGCCTGAAGGAGTGGAGGACCAGCAAGCATGGGGCGGAAAAATAGATCATACAAAAAAAAAAAAAAAAGAAAAGACTCCACTCCTGCACCCTGTTCACTATGGGGAGTAGGATCATCAGAGCCCACTAAAGTTCTTGGTTCTGGTTCTGGTCTACAGATTTGTAAATACTTCTAGGGTTCTAATCTTCTTCAGAACTCAAACACTTTTGTGTATAGGACTACAGAGAAAGAACAGATAAAGATACTGAGAGGAGACGAAAACATAAACAATGGTCCTGCCCTCTCAACATTGCAATGATATGGTTTCCCTGCACATGCAGAAAAGAGAAACACACTGTGCCTTTCAAATTTCTAATCCTAAGTGTAACAGTTCCATGTGTTCAGCACAACAGAATATGAGGAACACATTCTCATATTGTCTCTCTCTAAAAACATTTTAGGGTATAATTTCCAATAATTAGTTTGTTTTCATAGATTCATAGATATGTGTCAGCAGAAAAGGACCTTCTTGGCCCATCGAGTCTGCCCATTCCCCCTCTCTTTACTTGCCCCCCTTCCTCATAGATTCCCACTTCTGTACCTTAGGCAGCCCCTTGTGTTTGTCCCATGCCGTCTTGATTCCCTCCACTGTTCCATCCTCCACCACCTCCTCCAGAAGACTGTTCCAAGGTGCCACCACCCTTTCAGAGAAGTAATGTCCCATCACATTTCCCTTAAACCTACCTCCCTCAGGTTATAACCTCTAGTTTTAGTGCCTACCTTCCATGTAAATAAGCTCCCTCCCACTTTATTGATCTCCTTCACATACTTGAAAATTTCTATCATGTCCCCCAATCTCCCATCTGGTCTCCCATGGGTACAAATCCAAGTCCTTCAACCTCTCTTCATATGACTTCCCACTTAGTCCATGCATCATCTTTGTGGCCCTTCTCTGTACTCTTTCCATGCTATCTATGTCCTTGCGTAGATGAGGTCTCCAAAACTGAACCCTGTACTCCAGGTGGGGCCTCACCATGGATGTGTAGAGTGGCATCGGCACCTCCCATCTTCTATTAGTTATCCCCCTCCCTATGCATGCCAGCATTCTGTTTGCTTTACCCCACTGCCTTAGCTGCATTGAGTCCCCACATTAAGGTTGTCCATGATTATGATTCCCAGATCCTTTTCCTGCTCAGTTGCATTCATCCCCCCCCCATAGTGTGTATTTGTCTTGTGGATTATTCTGCCCCTTGTGCATCACTGTGCATTTTTTGGCATTGAATTTTAGCTGCCATGTTTTTGACAACCCCTCCTGCAACCATAGATCCTTCTTCATAACCTCCACTCCCTCTGGGGCGTCCACCCTGTTGCAGGTCTTTGTATCATCTGCAAAAAGGCAGACCTTTCCCTGCAGTCCCTCTGCTATGTCGCTGATGTAGATGTTAAACAGGATGGACCCCAGCACCGACCTCTGGTGGACCCCGCTCATCACCCCTACTTCCCCTGAATGCACCCGATTTACCACCATTCTCTGGCTTTTAGCTGTCAGCCAGTTCTCCACCCACCTTGTCATTTTCTGCCCACCCCCAAAGTCTCCAATTTATTTACCAATCTTCTGTTGGGCACAGTGTTGAAGACCTTCCCAAAGTTCGGATAGGCCACGTCCACTGCCCCCCCCCGATCAACCACCTCCGTCACCCCATCAAAGAACTCGATTAGGTTCATCTGGCATGACCTCCCCCATGTGAAGCTATGCTGATGAATGTCCTGCAGCTCACTATCCCCCAGGTAACTAACCACCCTTTCCTTCAATATCGCCTTTGTCAACTTGCCCATCACCAATGTGAGGCTGTCTGGGTGATAATTGCCAGCCTCCTCCCTGATGCCACTTTTGTGAAGTGGCACCACATCTGCCCTGTTCCAGTCCCCTGGCACCCACCCTGTATCTAAGGACATGTTGAATAACCTCACTAGTGCTGCCACCAGCTCCTCCCTTAGCTCCCGGAGTACCCTAGGATTCAGGCTGTCTGGACCCATAGCCTTGTCTACCCTTAACTTATCCAACTCCTCCCTGACCATATCCTCACTGATTGAACTAGGATCCAGCCGTATGCCCCCCTTCCCTTCCCCCTTATCACCGGTCCCCTTCCCTCTCCCTCTATCATGAAACTGAGCCAAAGTATCTATTTAGCACCTCTGCCTTCTCGAAGTCCTCTTCCACTTGTTCTCCCCTTCTCTTTTTACCCTTACTATCCCCTGCCTTACTTTCCTCTTCTACCCAATGTACCGAAAGACTGTCTTATCACCCCTTTTTGCCTGCTTGTGACACCTGCCACTCTTGAGGACCGACCTTTTCTTAAATCTGTTGTAACAGTTCTTCTATTTCTTAGCCTAATCTATCCTTTACAATTTCTAGTCCATAAGGTTGGTCACCTATGGGCATCCCCTTCCCTTTCTTGACTATGCTATAGTGTCCTCTTTAATTTTCCTTTTCCCTCTCAGGTCATCGTACAAGGAGGTTATTGTGGTGGCCTCCAAATGTATGTAAAACAGGTTTTGTTTATCATTGTTGGATTTAGTATGTAATAGCACTATGTCAGAAAATACCTTGATGTATATACCTTATGTTTATGAAACCTGTAAATGTTGAAAATACCATGGTACTAGGTATTTTTGATAATGGTAAAACGTACTAGGTGACTATTATAGAAATTAAGTTAGTTGTGCTATTTAAAATGCATGTAAATTGCTGTAAACTGAACACGTCTGAAATGTCATGGTGATTTGCATATATCCCATGATGCTTTGCACTATGGAAGTATGTATGACGTTGTATTTCTTTGAAATGCGATGTGTTGCCAATGCCCTTTGGGTAACCCTTTTTTTATTCAGTGATTATGCATTGAAGTTCTTTGTCTATAGCTTGTTTTTTTTTTTGTTTTTTTTGAGCCCCCACTACCCAAGCAAACAAGGCTCACATAGGGATGAAGGGTTTTCACTAAAAATGTTTAGATCAGAGATCAGTGTCAGTAGGTGCTGGCTAAGTGCAGAGAAAGGACATATATAGTCTGTTGCTGCAAACTGATATACTGAAGAAGGAATATGCCATTGCAAAAAAGCTTATTTCCTGTATTTTGAATAAACATCACACAGTGATTGTGTGTTGAACCTGAAGTTTGGTGTCTGGTCCAAATATTATCCCACAACCCCTCCACAGATTTGGTGTCAGAAGTTGGATATCTTGCTAGGAAGCATTTGGACTGACCGAAGAAGGATGTTTTCTGGTGGATATCACTAAGATATCTCAGGTGGACTGAGGCACCAGGAGTCACCAGAGAAGAAAGTCTGTGGAGATCTGACCAGAACCATGGCTGACAGACGGAGAGAAGCTGCTGCCTGGATTGGACCTGGGAGCTCAGAGGAAGGCCAAGCCTGAAGACAACAAAGAGATGCAGGTCGAGGCAGACTGGAGGTGTGAGAGACAACATCCCAGAGGTGGAGACCCTGATGAGGATGATCCACTGAATGAGTGGGCCATAGCTGGAGGCAGACCGACTACGCAGAGAGGTGGGACACTGGTGCCAGGTGCTCGAGGGGTTCCTGCTGGAGAGTTTGGATAAAGAATCAGAGGAGGATTTTTCATGGGCTCAACTGGAGGAGGACCCACTGACTGAGAAGGATATGCCTTTGTTCCCAGGGTGTTACCTGTTGGAGGTCGGAGATGCAAGTGTGGAACTTGAATGTGAAACCCCAGGTAAGCCTGTGCCTAGTGATATTGTGTTGGGGTTGAAGACTCCAAGCAAGCAAGAAAAAAGCCTATGAGGCTGAAGGGACTTTATCTTTTATTGATGCAGCTAAATCTATTAACAGTATTGACTGGGGTATACTGCAGGCTTAAATATATTAATATTGCCAAAATGTTACAATATGTTAAGATCAAGGAGGTGATACATGTGTTTTATAGCATATGAGTGCCTTCAATTGTGGATGGATTTCAGCAACTGCTAAACTCTAGGTGTAGGGCAGTTCAAAGGTCAAAAGCTTTGTTGTACTATCAATGTGACATCACATCGATAGTACATCAACTTTTTAACCTTGACCTGCCACCTGATTGGCTCAGCCGAGCTTCGATGTAAAAATTAAAACAAACATGGCAGCGCGATTTAGCCAGTACTGGGCAGCAGAGCCACTGACTTTTGAATTTAGAGTCAGGACACAGAGAGCCATACATGGCTCCCTTTCAGAAAAAAATAATTTTTTTTCTTTTTTTCTTTTAAAACTAAGTGGTGTGGAGAAATGAAAGTGAGAAGAGGGATGGATTGAGCAGCAGGAACGGGAGCGAGAAGGAGCACCAACGGGGATGGAGCAGCACCCACAGCAAGTAACCTCGTAAATAAAATAATGAGAAACAAATCAAAGGCACTCATATACTATACTATACAAAACAGTGGATGGCTGAACATTCACAACTAAGGCTGTGTTTCTATCTCGGGCAGTTGATGACATCAAGGAGAACTATCGAGCTTCGCTCTCAAGGTCTCTATGATGTCTTCAACTCCTTCGATGGAAACACAGCCTTGTTGTAGATGTTCATCCATCCACTATTCTACATATTTTTTTATGAAAAACCTACAAAGGAGGAGGTGGGTGGAAAATGGACTGGAACCTGTGTTGGAGTAACACCAAAAGACAGTTTATCCTTAGGTGTCTGTATCTGTAGCAAATGAATGACTCAAGAGACATAGTGGGTTTAAATAGAGGGATTGAACCTAGGACTGGGCCCCTGCTTAAAACTGACATGGCTGGTGGGGTTGGAGCAAGTAATTACTCATCCCAGAGAAAGCCTTTCTATGGTACTGGACTTTATAATCCTCCAGATGTTTTGGTTAAGAAATATGACAGACTTTCCCTAAAAGGAAATGGGAAGGTAACATTAATCTCTGTTGAGAAATGTTTTAATGCCTCAGGGTAAAGAATGATGATATCCACTATGTTTAAGATAGGATGTTTATTGTTAATAGGGACCCTGAGGCAGAACATCTGAAGATGGATTGGTGGAAGCTCCATCCCTTTCTGGGACAGGAAGGTGGTAAGCAGTCTGCAATAACTGCTTCCCTCTTAAGATGGGGGGATATGTGACAGGGAGCTCCTGCCACTCTTGAGGACTGATCTTTTCTTAAATCTGTTGTAACAGTTCTTCTATTTCTTAGCCTAATCTATCCTTTACAATTTCTAGTCCATAAGGTTGGCCACCTATGGGCATCCCCTTCCCTTTCTTGACTATGTGTCCTCTTTAGTTTTCCTTTTCCCTCTCAGGTCCTCATAAAAGGAGGTTATTGTGGTGACCTCCAAAAGCATGTAAAACAGGTTGTGTTTATCATTGTTGGATTTAGTATGCAGTAGCACTATGTCATAAAATACCTTGATGTATATACCTTATGTTTACGAAACCTGTAAATGTTGAAAATACCATGGCACTAGGTGTTTTTAATAATGGTACAAAGTACTAGGTGACTATTATAGAAATTAAGTTAGTTGTGCTTTTTAAAATGCATGTAAATTGCTGTAAACTAAACAAGTCTGAAATGTCATGGTGGTTTGCATATATCCCATGATGCTTTCCAGTATGGACTTATGTATGATGTTGTATTTCTTTGAAACTTGATTTGTTGCCAGTGCCTTTTGGGGTAACCCTTTTTTCAGTGATTCTGCATTGAAGTTCTTTGTCTATAGCTTTTTTTTTTTGAGCCCCCACTACCCAAACAAACAAGGCCCACATAGGGATGAAGTGTTTTTACTAAAAATGTTTAGATCAGAGATCAGTGTCCGTAGGTGCTGGCTATGTACACAGAAAGGACATACATAGTCTGTTGCTGCAAACTGATGTATTGAAGAAGGAATATGGCATTGCAGAAGCTTATTTCCTGTATTTTGAATAAACATCACACAGAGATTGTGTGTTGAACCTGCAGTTCAGTATCTGGTCTATCTGTTATCCCACAACCCCTCCACATTGCCTAGCAATTTTCGCCTCTGTTTCTGCTTTCGCTTTTATAATCCTCCGTCCCACCACCCTCAGTTTCTCCCTGTATCTTTCCCTTTCTTCCTTCCCCTGCATCCTCTTACATTTCCTGAATGCCATTTGTCTCTCCCCTATTGCCTCCCTCACTTCCCTGTTGAACCATAGTGGCCTCCTCCTTCTCCTGATCTTCCTCACCTTCCTTGTACAACTCTCTGGGGCTTTAAGTATCCCACTTGATCTTATTCCATAGTTCTTTAACCCCCATCTCCTCCATACCCTCATTTCTTTCCAGAATACCTCCTTCATTTTAGGAAAATCTGCCCATTTGAAGTCCAGAACATTCGTGGTGGTTTGTTTTGCTTCATACTCTACTCTTACCCTGAAGTCCACTGCATTGTGGTCAGTTGCTCCAAGACTAACCCCCAACCCTACTCCTTCCACACTATCCCCATTGGTGAGTACCACATCAAGAATGTTTCCCCCTCTAGTGCGCTCCCTGACCAGCTGCTGCAGGAAAACTCCCTGGAGGAACTCTAGGATCTCCCTGCTCCTGGGTGATCTAGCTGCTAGGATTTCCCAGTCTATATCCAGGAGGTTTAGGTCACCCACCAGCACAATATCCCCTTTCAGTGCTATCCATTGTACCTCCCGTAGCATCTGCTTGTCCATTTCCTCACTCTACATTGGAGGTCTGTACAACACCCCCAGCCTTATAGATGCTCCAGCCCTTTTCTGTAGTGAGACCCATAAGATTTCTACTCCTCCTGCCCTTCCGTGGCCTTTGTGTCCTCCCTGATATACAGCACAATTTCCCCCTTCTTCTTCCCTTCCCTATCCTTCCTGAATAACCTGTACTCTGAGACCTCTACTTCCCAGGCCTGGTGCTCGGATCACCAGGTCTCTGTTATGGCTACAATATCCAGGCCCTCCCCCTCCATTATTGCTTCTACATCCACCATCTTGTTCCTCAGGCTTTGTGCATTTGCTGAAAGTCCTTTCCACCATATACCCACCTCGCCCCACCTTTCCTCCCTCATGTCTTGTCTATACTCTTCACCCTTTTGCAGGGGGAGTGCTTGCTAGTCTGTTCTCTCCTCCTGTTGAACCATAATCCATCCTAGCCTTGTACTTCAGCTTACCAGTTTAATCCCCCCCAGGACCTTATCAATGTGTAACCCACACCCGGTCTGCTGTTGCCATTGGACAGCAGTACCAGGTGAGCTGGGTTCAGGGAGGAATAGGTCACTCAGCACATAGGCTAGGTTTGGCTACTCTGCACGGGGGCACCCAAGTAACTCCGAATACAGGAAGCAATAACTCTAATGTCCAATACCAGAAGTGGGATTCTAAAGTGTGGCTTTTATTCACATACAAACAGAATAAGCAAAGCATAGATGGATCCCCATGAGGCTACACTCCTGGTAATGCAGATTAAAGAAGAGCAGAACATACGAACATATGAAATTTGCCAGCAGATGAAGGCCTAGACGTCTATCAAGTCTGCTCGAATGTGCAGCTAGCACCCCATATTCTGCAGCTGCCCTTCCCTTCCACCCTTCCCCTTCATTAACCCTCCTCCTTGTCCTGTCCCATCCTCATTTGAAGCAGTCCACTGTTCTACTGCATACCACTTCTGCAGGTAGCGCATTCAACCCAGCCACCACCCTCTCTGTAAAAAAGTGTCCTCATCTCCCTCCTGAACCTTCCTCGCTCCAGTCTCATATCATGGCCCCTGGTGGCCCTCCCCTCCCTTACTTTGAACAGCCCCTCTGTACCCGTCTTGTTTATTCCTTTCATGTATTTAAAGGTTTCAATCATGTCACCCTGTCCTCTCCTCCAGTGAGTACATGTTCAACTCCTTCAACCTCCTCTCATATGATAAGTCCCCCAGCCCCTTGATCATCTTTGTCGCCCTGCACTGCACCCCCTCCAGTAACTTAATGTCCCTCTTCAGATACAGACGCCAGTACTGCACGCAGTACTCCAGGTGTGGTCTAACTAATGACCTATACAGTGGCAGAATCACTTCCTTCCTCCTCGAGGATATACCCCGTGCAATACAACCCAGCATTTTGTTGGCCTTTGCAGCTGCCTTCCTACATTGTGCCGAGTTGTTCATTCACCCTGTAATGAGCACACCCAGATCCTTCTCCTTCTCTGTCTGGGCTAGCTGCACTCCCCCTAGCTGGTAACTCCTCCTTGGGTTCTTCATCCCAAAATGCAGCACCTTGCACTTTTTGGCATTAAACCCCAGTTGCCAGGTGTCTGACCAGGTTTCAAGCTTTGCCAGATCATCCTGCAACTCCTGCTATCCCCCTAGGTCATACACCACCGCGCCTACCTTGGTATCATCAGCAAACAGACTGATCTTGCTCTTGATGTCCCATGATATGTCTGCAATGAATATCCCAAACAACACTGGTCCCAACACCGAGCCCTGTGGAACACCACTCGTCACTGCCCTTGGGTGTGAGAGCTCCCCACGCACCACCACCCTCTGTTGCCTTCCCTGCAGGCAGTTTCCTACTCATCTCACCAGCTTTGCACCCACCCCTGTCCCTACTAACTTCCTTCCTAGCCTTCCATGTGGCACCGAGTCGAATGTCTTACTGAAGTCCAGATACAGGACATCCACTGCATAGCACCTGTCCAGTTGCCTAGTTACCCAGTCATAGAACTCGATCAGGTTGGTTTGGCAGGATCTGCCATGTATGAAGCCATGCTGTCTGCTGTCCTGTAGTCCCTTGGCCTCTAGGAGGGCCACCAGTCTCTCCTTCAGGATAGTCTCCATTAGCTTACCCACGATGGATGTGAGACTCATTGGTCTGTAGTTTCCCGGTTCATTCTTGGGGCCACTCTTGTGGAGGGGCACCACATGAGCCATCCTCCAGTCCTAAGGTACACACCCCAAATGTAGTGAGGCATTAAATAGGTCTGCCAAGGGTCCTGCAAGGACCTCTGCCAGCTCATTCAGTACCCTGGGGTGGATGCCATCTGGGCCTGGCGCCTTGTCCACCCTCAGTGCCTTCAAACCCTCTCAAACTCTGCCTCCATGATTTCCCATCTGTCACCACTTCCTCCCTGCTTTCTGCCATTTCTCCCACCTGGGTGTCACCCCTCTTCTCTTTAGTAAATACTGAGCAGAAGTACTCATTTAGTGCTTCGCCTTATACACCCTCTTCCACCCAACCCCCTTCCTTCCTAATCCTTACTATGTGGTCCTTACAGCTCCTTTTCTCCCTGATGTACTTAAAGAAGTCCTTCTCCCCCTTCTTAATGCCTTGTGCTAGCCTGCATTCCGTAGATGCTTTGGCTCCTCTTACTGCCCTTGTCACCTCCTTCGATTCTGTCAAGTACTCCTCCCTGTCCTCCCCCTTCCCTGTTTTCTTGTACTTCCTAAAGGCAGCTCTTTTCCTCCTTACCTTTTCCATGACCTCCTTGCTCAACCAGCTCGGTTTCTTAGCCCTAGCCTTCTTGCTCTGGACTTTGCAGCAGGTTTTGGTTGCCTCCACTATCCCCACCTTTATGAGCTCCCACCTCTGGTTAGTGTCCATACTAGATTGAATTCTGGCCAGGTACCCTTTTACCACTTCCCCCATCCTCCCAAAGTTGGTCCTCCTGAAGTCCAGCACTCTTGTGCCAGATTCCACTCCTTTCTTGCCCATATCCAATGTGAGCCATACTGAGTGGTGGTCACTCCCTGACAGCGGTTCCTGCACTGTAAGTTCTCTCACAAAGTCCCCATTTGACAGCACAAGGTCAAGGGTATTCCCTAACCTGGTTGGTTCACTGACCATTTGCAGCAGGAAGCTGTCCTGGAAGGCATCCAGCTGTACCTGCTCCCTTCTGTTCCTGGTTGTTGGGGTGCTCCAGTCCACTCCTGTCATGTTGAAGTCCCCCACAATCACCACATTACCCTTCTCGCAGGTCCTCCTGATCTGTCCCACTAGTTCCCTGTCTAACTCCTCCATCTGAGATGGTGGCCTGTACACACTCCCATTCTAAGAATCCTATTCTTGGAATTCTGGATTTGCATCCAAAGTGACTCCGTACTACCCTCCTCCCCTTCCTCCTTCACACACTTCAGTCCTTCCTTCACATATAGTGCCACCCCCCCTCCTTTCCCAATTTCCCAATCATCCTGTCCCTACAAAATAACCTGTACCCTGGTACAGACAGGTCCCAGTCATTGTATTGGGTGGCCCATGTTTCTGTGATGGCTGCAATGTCCACCTCTCCCTCTGCCATGAGAACCTGTAACTCTGCAGTTTTCCTCCCAAGGCTCCTAGCATTAAGGGTAACCACCTTCCACCCTTTTCCCCCCTCCCATCCTGCCCTCCTTTCCTAGCATCACCAATAGTACTTGCCATTTGTCCTTTGTCACTGTTATGGGGGTAAGCTCATATGGTTTCCCAACCTGTGGTCTCTGCATATCTCTTCCCCAACTGCCACCCCCCACTCCTAGTTTAAATTCCCAACTTCCTCTATGTACTCCTCCATCCTCTGTTTCAACACCTTCTTTCCCTCCTCACTCAAGTGTAGTCTGTCCTTGGCATAGAGACTACTGTCCTCCCAGGTTCCTCCCCACCCCTAACAGCCCATACCCTTTAGCACAACACCAGGTTCTTAGCCATCTGTTAAATTCCTCTATTCTCAGCTTTCTTGTTGTGCTTGCCTTTGGCACTGGAAGTATCTCTGAAAAAGTTACTGATCTTCCTGCCCCCTCACATAATTGTGCTAGTTCCTCAAACCTCCTCTGTACTATATCTACTGTCTTGTCAGCCAGGTTGTTTGTCCCAAGATGTATAATTAAATGAGGCTTGTCCCTACCCCTTCTAGCATATTTCAGAACAGACTGTCCCACCCTTTCCACTGTCATTCCTAGCATGGCCTCCACCCAAATGCGACTATGCCGCTCCCCCTTGGTACCCCACCTAGCTCCTCTTAGTATTGAGTCCCCCAGCACTAAGATTCCACCCCTCACCCCTCTTACTCCCTGCTTGCTTCCATTCATCTCCCTCTCTCATTTCCAGCTCCTCTTCTTCCTCCTGCACATTATTTCCCACTTTTATCTCTGTTGCAATTCTCCCAGCAGAACTTCCCCCCACTCCAGTTTGGTCCAGGCATTTATCAATTACTCCTCTAATTTCATCATTTCTCTCCTCCACCTTCTTCCTCTCTAGCAGTGCACAACTATTTTCTGAAGACCCTTCACAAATGCCCACTCCCTCTCTCTTCATAGTAACCTATTCTCTCCTTTCCACTCCATGACTTTTGCCACTTCTTCACCTCCCCTCACAAGTCCCTTTCTCCTCCTTCCATTTGTCTTTTGTCTCCTGACCTGGTTTCCCTGGCAATCATTCTTCCTGGCCTGGACCCCTTTGTCTCTGCTTCCCTTCTTCTGACCCTCTGCTCACCACTGTTGGCTTAAATCACCCTCCCTCATCTCCCCTTCTTCCTCCCTCCAAATTGGGCTAAGGGCTAAACCCACCCCCAATCTGCCTTGCCTGTCTTAGTTCCTCCTGCAGACCCTCAATCTCCTTTCTAAGTTTTTCTATGTGGTTGCACACTAAACATCCTCCCACACTCCAGGCAATTTTTAGAAAGATTGGTGCACCGCAGTTGTTGCAGCCTACCACCCTACCCATTGCTGTCGTTGCCCACCAGCGACCCCCCACCCTTCCAGATGCAAGATACCAAACACTCCCCCAAGTCTCTCCTCTCCCCCTCTATCAGTGTAAAATATTTTCTTTATTTCCCTTACCTTCTTTGTTGCACACATTTAGATATATTGAGCAACTGCTTGTTATATTCCTATCCTTCCTATCCACACTCAAAAAGAGACTTTAGGTAGCCATTGCACAACCTTCTTCAACTCCTACTCCTCCTTTCCCCAATGCAATATCAATGCGAAGAAGTAATAATGAAAGCTCCTAGATTTGCATTTACTTCCCTTCCACTGAGAGAGCAGTCACCTCTTCACTTGCTGCTGTTCCTTTCCTGGATGTCTGCTTCTGCTATGACAGGTGCATATCCTTTGCCTGTTTGAGGAAGTGATGTCAGAACCCCTGGTATAAAGGAAATAATGGACCAGGGGTGGGTGGGGTGAGGGGTTTGGGGGGTGGGACCAGCCCAAGTCTTCCAGAAACAATCATGTAGCTGAGGCCTCTGGTCAGACCATTAGCACCCTTCCCCCACTCCGCACTCAAACTTTGCAGCTAGTGAAGCCAGCAACAATTCTACTCAAAGCCCCCAAAATGGGTTTGCTACCCAAAGAAACAGTACTCCAATTCAAACAGCTTCACCAACAACACATCAGAATAGGCTTGGAATTAGAAGATATAGGTCTCCAATTCAAAGAAACAGACCCAGTTAAATCACACCAATTATGTTTTAAAACAGAAGAAATAGGCCTCTACAAATGCAGCCTGCCACACAGTGAATCAAACAAATGAGCCCACTTATAGCTACCAAAACAGTTTTCAAAATTCCAACAGCCCCAAACAATACCCTGCTAGCCCCTTAGTAGTAAGAAAGAAAAGAAATAACCTTCTACCAAGTAGAATCCACAAGAAACAATGTAAAACAACAAGAAGCTACTGTACTGTAGATCTGATCCTGTCCCCCTTCTAGTTCCTTCTGAGAAGCCAAAGCACTGACTCCACACCTGATTCAGCTCTGCCTCCCTGACAGAATGAGACCTGGCCAGACCATTAGCACCCTTCCCCCACTCTGCACTCAAACACATCCTCATCCCTTTAGCCCTAAGGCTCTGAACACACAGTCCGGACTCATACGCTGCTTTGGGTTACACAGCCCAAACTTGTACACGGCTCTGGGTTTTCCCTGGCTCGGCTCCCTTGCCAGCCACTTGGACACCTTCCATATATCATGGAAACATTTTCTGGTGGCTTCCTAAACCACCTAAGAGCACCTTGGCTCCTTCAGGAATCTTCCTACTAAATCCCACGTCTGGGTACTTTCCTCAGGCACTGGTAAAGTACTTGAGAGAAAGCTACAGGTGTCTCAGAGCAAATCCGTAGAGGTGAATTTGGTTAGTACTGTTGGGGGGGGGTCTCCCACCTCTCACTCCCACAATTCATACCCAGCCATTTCTCTGGACTATAAACACCTCATCCTTTAACACTTTGCTGTGTAGATTCTTGTTAAATGTATTTCACATTCAATCCACTTGTCTTGCTTTCCATTTGTGATGGACTTGAACATTTTATTTTTATTTATTTATTTAAAATTGGTGACTGGGAAAGGCACACTGAGTCGAGGCTCATTTCCAGGTGTGACCCGGGTACAAGTAGTACAAGGTGGGAGACAGAGAAATACAAGCAAATATCAAGTAACAGATGAATAATACAGTATAGTACATTACGTAGAGCTAGGCTATGAGGTTTCACTTTTTGTTTGAACAGCAGAGTGGAAAAAAATGAACATATTTAAAATAAGTGGCATTGTCCATTACTCTAGACCCCTCACAGAATTAAGCAGTCCAATCCCCACATCTTCCAACTGTACTTGGCTGTCTTTTCCTAACCCCACAGTAACAGACCCTTTAGTTTACTTCTGTTTTAGGTGAAAACACTTGGCCCTTTTTTCAGAGCGAACTCACTCTTTGGTTGCAGGTGACCCACATGTGTTTCCTCCTCAAGGACTCTTCCATTCAGAGCTTCTGGTGCCTCAGCACAACTCAAATAGGCAGCTTCATTTCCTTAGCTGGACCCAGGGGGGTTGCCCCTGGAAAACAGGCAGACACCTTTTCCCATCCCCTCAGGGATGGGGCTCTGAACCATTGAGAGTGGTCTCCACCACTTCAATAATCAGTTCCTGTGTTCCTCTTCAGGTGGAAACACACACCTTAAACAAAAATAGCTCTTTACCAGAGCTTACAGCTCTGAGAGCCTGCACATACCCTGCTGCACTACAGTCTCTCACTCAGACTGCACACAGACTGACTTCAAAAATCCCCAATGTTCTACTCTAACCTCCGGCTACAACATTCCAGTGTGGCTTATGCAGCTGGGACAGTTCTAAAATGATGTCTTCCCTCAGTCTCAGCTGAGACTGAGAACAGAGTGAGACAGTGTGAAATCCATTTAACTGGAGTTTCACAAGCTGCCTTCCCTGCCTTCCACTAGGTCTTACTGGGATTCTAGTAACCCCGGGTAACAGGGGGGTTACACTCACCCTGGGCCAGGAAAATGATTGTCCACAGTCATTATTCACCCGGCTTAGGCCACCTCACCCCATGTGTTGAATACGGGGAGGCAGCGCTGCCTTCTCCCCTACCACGTGCTAGCACAGGCAGGCAACATTAAGGGCCTAGAGGTCTTTGGCTGACATCTCAGCCTCTACTGTACCCACTAACTGTGGGTACCTAGTGGCTTTTGTGGACTGTCCAGAGCATAGCCCTAATAGATCAGCACTGCAGCCCCTATGGCCATTCAGGACCACAGCCTGTCTATCTCCCCTTGCCCTCTAGGGAAAACCTGTCTGCCTCTAACTCAAATTTCCCAAAACAAAACAAACAGGGACCTCCCCAACCCTGGACACCATGCAACCATACACCAGGAGCTAATACCATACACTATGCATTACTCCCACAGTCCCCCACAACCATACCTATGGAAGAAAAAAGTTATACACAGTAACAACAACAACAACAGTACTTTAAACACTACACTCTAAAGTACTAGTGAGGGACTCCGCTGAGTCCCTCCTCCTCCTGTTGTCTTCTCTTCTCTTCTATTCTATCTTCTTCAGGAACACCTGCAAGAAAAAAGAAAGACAACACACACTCCTAATCTGCATACACTGTCTATCTAAACCCCTACCATCAAAACACTGGAGAATCCCAAAAATATTTTTTTAGAAAAGTAGAAAAATAGTATAAACATTAGAAAACAGTAGAAAACAATGACATTATTTACAATACACCATATTTGGGAGATAAAGTGCCATAAAAGTCCCATCTAGTGATCACAGTGCCCGAAGACAAGTCCATTAAAGAGTCTCTCCTGGGCCAGAGCCTGATGAAGCACAGTTCTAGCAGGCCAAAGTCCCAAAGGGAAGAGTCTTTGAGGACAGTTCAGACATCTGGAGTCTGCTAGTGTAGGGTGTGTACTGCAATGTCATAAGAATAGAAAAGTCTGGACTTACCAGTCCCTTGTAGAACAAAAAATGGCACCAATCCTGGTCCTCAGCTGAAGACTCTCCCTGGCAGCATTCTTCTGATACAGCTGGGCGGACATCTTCCAGGTAAGACAGGAGGGCACATCTGGAAACTGCTGGGCTGATGTCATCTCTGGAGATGGAACCTAGGAACAGGAACAAAAAGGAAAACAGCTGGTCTGAAATCATCCGATTACCAGGCGATGGATCAGGATACAGCTGGGTTGGTGTCCTTTCTGGGTCAGAAGTCATCTGGTGGGCCAGTCAATGGATTCTGGAAGGCCAGTACACTGCAGAACTGATAAATGTGGGGCATCTGAGTCCTGGACATCCGTACTGGCGGAACAATGTGGGTACTGCAGTGCCTGGAGTGGCAGCACTGGCTATTACTGCTCTGTTTTCCATTTGGTAGGCATGGGCACATTCGGAGGAAGGTCTTTGCATTGTGGCCAATAGCACATCGGGTCAGGCACTTGAATTATTACCCCATCTGGGTGCTCATAATTCAGACTGTGAAACGTTTCACATCCCCCTCCATCCACAATTCGAACAGTGTCCTTTAACAGTGTCCTGCCTCTTTTCCACTGGCTGTATTTGTCATAAAACATTCTCTGCTTGACATGCTTGTTTGCACAAGGATGTACACATTTCATTGCTCCTTTCCAAATCCAGGACTTCCTGCTTTGTTCACTCTCCTCCCAGACTCTTCAAGGAAAGGTAGGAAAGGACATTCCGTAGATTTCATTCACCTTCCTTCGAACCAGTCTTTCCTCTTTACTAGCTTTGGTTAACCTGAGACCTCTGGCCTGACTTGGGGTGGCCAGTCCTGGTTCTGCCAGCTACGCATTCTCAAAGACACAAAAAATGGATCCCTGGCTTCTACTTGCACAGCCAGGGCAGTGGAATCACCACTCTCTTCCATGCATTCCTCTGAGGCAAGAGCTTGAGGTTGTGCACCAGTTCCTTTTTCACAAGGCCACATAGGTTTCCCCTCTTCTTCTTCCTCACTGAGAATCTGTGCCCAGGAGTGAGCAGTCATCCTCACTCCTGAGACCATCCACTCTTTGCTGGGCGCGGAGGTCGAAACCTCCCATTCAAAGACCTCCCTCATCTCATCTTCACCTATGAGACTTGGGCTAGGGCCCCCCTCTCCAAGGGTCTACTGACGCTCTTCCTGATATGTCTCTCTGTGACTCAGAACCTGAAACATCAGCATATTGTTCTGTCTGTAAATCTGCATCCTCTTGCTTTGTGCCACACTCCCCTGAGGGGCCTTCTCCAACAGGCTCCATCTGGTGCTGTGTGCTGCCAACTGCAGATTCTTGAACTTTTGTCCATGTGGGAGCCAAACAAATCTTGGGATCTTTAAACATACCATATTGCTCTAAGCACCCAGAACAGTGAGGTACCATGAAGACGTCCCTTTCAACATTTAAGCACATTAAACGTACTTGCACTGGATATTCAGGAATCACCACATGAGGAGGCAGTCATCCTCCATAGTAACATCTCTCAATGTCCCTTAACTTGTTAACTTTTACTACTACCACAGCCAGGGCATGATCCGAGTAGTGGGCTGGTCCTGAAGCCATGACTGCAGAGAAAAAACAAACAACGCTCACTGTTATTTCAAGTCCCACATCACTGAAAACTTTCTGTCTCTTTCAAAATGGCTCCTCTGCTGCTGTGTTTACATTACTACCCCACCCTGTAATTGCGTCGGCAGCACTCCTATGCATCAACATTTTATAATTGGGTCAAGCCACTGCACATCCAATTTACACACTCTACTGATAACTTTGCTCAAACTGCACAAACTTGCACTGTTCTTTATCCCAGGCCATTTATATGATTTACCACGGGCTTTTCACTTGCTGAAGACATTGCTCTAGCTCACAGTTCCTTAAAGCCTCAGAATTTCATAGCACAGGATTGCCTGTAACTCTCGCTGCATATCTGATACAACTCACAGTCTCTCTCATGACTTTGAAACTTATACTGATGCTGAACCTATAATTATGCTCACAGTCGATGGCTTAAAATGCTTGCTTATGCTGGTAAAACTTAACACAGTCCTTGTTTGCAAAGCGATTATACTGCTACACACAGATTCAGCTGGCTTTTGGCAAAATCACTTAGTTTGAGCAATTATTTCTGTTGGTACTCACTGTTATTAGTAGCTGTTTGCTGCGATGGAAAATGGCCTGCAGCCAGTCTTGGAGGCCTCTGGACAGAAGCGGGTTGGCAGTCCTGCTGATTGTCCCTCTGAACACCACACTCACAGTTCAGTCGATTGAGATGTGGGTTGAGCCTGAATTTAAACAGAACAGTCAGTTTTTAAACTTTTTTGTAGTGCTTTCAGTCACTGCAATGCTCTTCCTGATAAGCCAGTATGCACACTCCACTCACTCTCCCTCTCGATTGCTGGGCAGTCGTTCTAGAATTGGCTTGGGGCAGGACTGATTGCAGTCTCACCGATCACTCAACACCATGCAAATGAGCCTCTTTCCTCTCGAGTGCTCTTCTCCTCACGGCGATCATCAAGCAAGCAAATTTAAACTGAAAAACCACACTTTTTTTTTCTCAAATGACTCCACAGTGGGAGCCCATTTCAACCATTTTCATGGTCATTAACACAAGTCTCAGTTCCCAAGAAAGCATTTCCAACATCTAGGGCACAATTTTCCTTTTGCTACCCACAGTTTTCCACACTTTTCTTTGTCACAAACAGTTTTAAAAGCTGGCAAATACTAATTTTGATGTAGGACAAGGGCATACACTCTCAGGCTTTACTGATCCTTGGTAAACAGTTGGCATTTTAATAGCAGCACATGGACAACAGCACACAGCGGCACATTAGTTAACATTGCTTCAGCTTTTTGGGCTACCCACTGCCAGATAACCAAAATGCTAGCCCTTTGCCCAAGCGACCTTTCTTACATTCCTCCCTAAATTCCAAACCCAAATCCTCAGTGGTGCCTCCATTTTTGTAACCCCCACCCGGTCTGCCATTGCCATCTGACAGCAATATCAGGTGGGCTGGGTTCAGGAAGGAATAGGTCACTCGGCACATAGGCTAGGTTTGGCTACTCTGCACAGGGGCACCCAAGTAACTCCGAACACAGGAAGCAATAACTGTAATGTCCAATACCAGAAGTGGGATTCTAAAGTGTGGCTTTTATTCACATCCAAACAGAATAAACAAAGCATAGATGGACCCCCATGTGGCTACACTCCCAGTAATGCAGATTAAAGGAGAGCAGAACACATCCTCATCACTTTAGCCCTAAGGCTCTGAACACACTAGGCACACAGTCCGGACTCGTACGCTGTTTTGGGTTAAACAGCCCGAACTTGTACATGGCTCTGGGTTTTCCCTGGCTCAGCTCCCTTGCCAGCCACTTGGATACCTTCCATATATCATGAAAACATTTTCTGGTGGCTCTCTAAATCACCTAAGTGCACCTCGGCTCTATCAGGGACTCTTCCTACTGAATACCACATCTGGGTACTTTCCTCGGGCACTGGCCATGTACCTGAGAGAAAGCAACAGGTGTCTCAGAGCAAATCCGTAGAAATGAGTTTGGTTCTACTGATGGGGGGTCTCCCACCTCTCTCTTCCACAATTCATACCCGGCCATTTCTCTGGACTGTAAACACCTCATCCTTTAACACTCTGCTATATAGATTCTTGCTAAATGTATTTCACATTCAATCTACTTGTCTTGCTTCCCATTTGCGCTGGACTTGAACATATTTAAAATAAGTGCCATTGTCCATTACTCTAGACCCCCCTCCACAGAATTAAGCAGCCCAATCCCCACATACTTTCTTTCCATTTGTGCTGGACTTGAACATACTTATTAGTGGCTTTGTCCATTACTCTAGACCCACCATGGAATTAAGCAGTCCAATCCTCACGTCTTCCAACTGTACTTGGCTGTCTTTTCCTGACTCCACAGTAACACTTGACCCTTTTTCAGAGCGAACTCACCCTTTGGTTGCAGGTGCCTCACAGGTGTTTCCTCCTCAAGGAATCTTCCTTTCAGAGCTACTGGTGCCTCAGCACAACTCAAACAAGCAGCTTCTTTTCCTTAGCCGGACCAAGGGGGGTTTCCCCCTGGAAAACAGGCAGACACCTTCACCCCATTCCCTCAGGATGGGGCACTGAACCATTGAGAGCGGTCTCCACCACTTCAATAATCAGTTCCTGTGTTCCTCTTCAGATGGAAACACACACCTTAAACAAAAATAGCTCTTTACCAGAGCTTAAAGCTCTGACAGCCTGCACACTCTCTGCTGCACTACAGTCTCACACTCAGACTGCACACAGACTGGCTTCAAAAATCCCCAGCGTTCTACTCTAACCTCCAACTGCAACATTCCAGTGTGGCTTATGCAGCTGGGACAGTTCTAAAATGATGTCTTCCCTCAGTCTCAGCTGAGACTGAGAACAGAATGAGACAGTGTGAAATCCATTTAACTGGAGTTTCACAAGCTGCCTTCCCTGCCTACCACTAGGTCTTATTGGGATTCTAGAAACCCCGGGCAACAGGGGGATTACAAATGTATCCTTGCAGTCTCCCTCCGCAGTACTCTTGACCCCCTCTCACTCAGATGCAGTCTATTTTTCCAGTACAAGTCCTCATCCACCCATGTGTCCCTCCAATCTCCTATATAGGTGAACCCTTGCTCTTCGTATCATACCCGGAGCCATTCATTGAACTCCCTGATTCTGCTCTGCATAGTAGTGCTGGTGCAGGGAACTGGCAAAACCTCAGAAAAAGCCAAGGATTTAGCCTCTTCCAAGCAACCCTGTGTCAGTGCCTTGAACCTCATCTGGACTGCCCCATTTCACTGCTTGCCAGATCATTTCCCAAATGAATGACATGGTGTGGTTTCCCCACCAACCAAGCCCTCTTCCTGATTTTTTGCATTGCCATCCCCTCCTCCTTCCCTGGTTCACAAAAGATTGACCTCTGCCTGAAAGTAGGACCCCTCCTGATCCAATGTGTCCCCTTAATGATGAGTCCCTGAAAACCACAGCATTCTCTATCTCCACAACTAATAGATCTGATCTTGTTGCTGGTAGGCACCCCCTCTGTACCCTTTTCCTCCTAACTACATCCCCCTTCTCTGAACTGCTTTCTTGTCCTCTCTGATTTCCCCCTGGTCCCCCTCTTGTTCTCCCCCTGCTGGCAGAATACATCCCATTCTCTCCCAGCTCCCCCTCTGGTCCCCTGACTCTTCCTTCCTCTTCTTCCTTGTATACTGGAGCCTCTTGCTTGCCTCCTGCCATCCCCCTTCCTTGTTCATCCCTCTCCGCTCCCCTCACCGTGTTTTCATCTTTTCCCTCCATTCCTCTCCCTTCTACCCCTTCCCCCTATCCACCTTGCTACCCCTGCTTCCATCTCACTCTTTCTTTCTGCCCATTCCCATTTCCTGGTGCATACTTGCTCTACCCCCTGCTATTTTCATAACTCCCTCCTCCATTCTATTTGCCGGAGGTAAGTACCTGTTGGACACAGTAATGCCCCCACCCCCTACACCATGTGTTTCATTACTTCCTGTTGCTGAGGTATGTTCCCTTCCTAGAGCCCTTGGAGTTCTTCTTTCTCTGTTCTTCACTTCTTGTCAGCAATTACTCCCCCCCACCACCTTGTCTGTGACCTCTTCCTCCCTGACTTCCTTTCCTGCCCCTTGGCTCCATATCCCCAACTTGTTCAATCCCACTCTCTTTTCATTACAGCAGCCCATGCATCTCCCTACCATTACAGCTGTAGTCCCTTGTCCTTCCACTTCTTTACCATTTCCCCCTTAGATTGCTTATCTCCACCTCCGGTTGCCTCAGTCTAATTCATATCAGACAATACTCCACCCTCCACAGTGTTTCCATGAACACCGCTGCCCCACATCCATTACACCCCACTATCATGCCCTCCTCAGGAATCCCACTCCACATCCAAGACGACCCATGCACCTGCCCTCTCCACCATTCTGAGTAATTCATTCTGGCCCTAGTTTCAGTGCCTCTCCCCACTTCATGATTTAACACAATTGTTATACTTTTTTTTTCACCTCTTTAAAAATGCACTGTCTCAATTAGCTGCTACCTCCTTTTCTACTCATATGTACTAATGCTACAGTTTTTAAGTAGGTTGAGTAGCTTCCTTTAAACACTTTACCACTCCTAAATACTTCTAGAAATGCTTCTTTGGTATTAAGTTTATTTTCCCTTTAAGCTCTCTCCTCCATTCTTTGATTCCACAGTTTAATCTACCTGACCATTTAAATACTTCTAGAATTTCCTAAGTAGTTGAAGCTGTACTGCCCATTCAAACACTACTAAGAATTCTAAGCAGTTAAGTAGCTTACCCTTAGAACACCCTTGTATGTTGCTAAACCTTTTAAACAGCACCAACATTTTAACACTTTAAACAATCCTACAGTTTCTATGTAGTTTAAGCAGTACTGACCTTGAAACACTTGTAAAGCTTGCTACACATTCCTAAGTAGTTTGCCCTTAAGTTCTATGAGCATTGTATAGTGCTGTCCCTCCTATCTTTCTCTACCAAAAAAGCAGTTGTCCATTATTGCATTATTCTCCTTTAAATAATCATTGTTCTCCAGTATTGTCTTAAATCAGTCCTTTTTCCTTGGCCCACCTCGTTTCCTGTAGCCAAGTCTATGAGTGCCACACCCCTTTTCTGATCAGCCCAACCTCCATCAATCAAAAGGGTATTTAACTATTTAAACTGCTGCAGTGGAGGTGGTGGGTGGGAGAGTCTTTCTTTACTGTTCAGGTGCTGGTGCTGAGGTGCCTTTTAAAGCCTGGACAGCTTTTGTGCTAGGTGCCTCTGGCCCCAGTTGCCTCCCTGAGCCTCTTCCTCTATGGCAGATTGGTGCCGCCGATGCCTCCCAGCTTATGGCTGATTGGAGCCCCAAGATGCCCCTTTCTGTGGCTGGATTGGAGCCACCACTGATCCTTCCTCTCTGAGGACAAAATGCCACTTTTCTCTCTCCTGTACTGCTCAGGAGCTGGTGCTGAGGTGCCTTTTAGAGCTTGGATGGCTTTTGCTCGGTGCCTCTGGCCTTGATTGTCTTCCTGGGCCTCCTTCTTTGTGGTGAATTGGTGTTGCTGATGCCTCACAGCTTGCAGCAGATTGGAGCTGCCTGATGCCCCTTCTTGCAGCCGGCTTGTAGTCACCACCAATCGTCCCTCTCTGTGGCTGACATGCCACTTTTCTCTCTCCTCTACAATGCTCAAGGCTGGCTTCTCCTGATTTTGAAATGTCTGAACAAAAAAAAGCAATTTATTTAGTATTTAGAACACTTAATACTTAGAACCCATGGGTGTTCTAGTTCTAAACTAGAATTCAAACCCCTGGGTTCCAAAAGGATTCAGCCTTTTTAGAACTAGTTCTAACAACCCTAACTGGGAGACAGTCCCCTCTCCTCCAGGGTGTTCATGTTGAGATCCCTCAGTTTCTTCTTGTAGGGCTCTCCAACCCCTGCACCATTTTAGCTGCCCTCCTCTGGAATGCCACAACCTGGTCTATGTCCTTTCTGAGGTGTAGCCTCCTAAACTGGACAAAGTACACCAGGTGGGGTCTTATGAGCAGTGATACAGTGGCAACACCACCTCCTTCCTCCTGCTGGAGTGCCCCTCTCTATGCACCCCAGTATCCCATTTATCTTACCTACTACTTTGTCACACTGCCCTGCCACATTGAGATTGTCAGTTATACTAAGTCAAATGTTCCTTTCCTGCTTAGTGACTGATAGTACTTCTTCCCATCCTGTACTTAGCTTCTGGTTTCCTATGCTCTATGTGCATGATTTTTCATCTTTTGTCATCGAACCCCAACTGCCATGCTTTTGACTTCTCCTTGAGTTTCTCAAGATCCCTAAAAAATCGCTTTACTCCCTCCTGAGTGTCCACCCTGTTACAGATTTTGGTACTGTGTGCAAAAATGCATACTGTCCCTTCCAGTTCTTCTGCAATATCACTTATAAAGTTACTGAAGAAACAGGAATAATTTGCTTTGTGAATTCTGAAATTCTCAAAGTTAATCTGTCTTGCAAAGTGCCATTTCACAGTATAGGAATAACTTCACAAATTGTGAACTTGATAACTTTGCCAGTGGGGTCCACAGGTGAAGTTCACAATGTAATATGGGATTGGGAGGTCACATAGTACTGAAATGAGCTGTTTACCACGTGGAGGCTATGTTGAGTGCAGTCTTTTAAAGAGAGAGTTGGAGAGAAGTTTGTCCTTGCTTGTCTGAGCAAAAAAAACCTTTAAAATCAATTCAAAAACTGAGTCTTTTGAAACAAAATTGCTCACAAAAAGATCTGGAAGAAGAAGAAGCAGAATCAGCATTTTAAAGCACTTTTCATTCACATCCCAACATGCTTTACAGGCAATGCTAGACTGGTAGAGAAGTAACTGATTGTATACTGGCAGCCATTTTGTGCATCAACACCCACACACAGCCTTGGACAATTACACAAACTTGTTTTATGAGAAGGGGAATGTTGGCCAGGACACAAGGGAAAATCCCCTACTCTTGTGAGGGGGCATTGTAGGACCCTTTCCAAGATGGAGGATCCAGAGGCTGAAGGAGTCAACGGCATGCAGAAGGCTGGGGGTAGGTCCTCCAACCCAGCCAGAGTTCTACTGGAGGATGAAGAAATGCCTTTTTCTACAGCTTTGACTGTTATTTCTGAGGATTCGGATGCTGATATGGAGAATGTGTTACACGATGATGTCGATATGGAAAATGCAGGCTTACTTACCAGGATGATGGAGTTAGACATTGAGACAGCTGCAGCCCAGCTGAAACAAGAACTGGAGGAGTGAAGATGTCTGCTGTTTCAAATGTTAGCGGAGGATGAAGAACAATATTTAAAAAGAAAAGAGGTTTTGAGGAAAAACGTAGTTGTTTCTTCATCTCCAATAGGAGTTCTACAATCCGAGCCACTAAATTATCCTTTGTATCTATGGAATGCTTAGGCAACACATTTGGCTGCCAGCTGGACGAGTCTTCTAAACCAAATACACAGACAGCGAGTGAAGGTATTGCTATGGTTTTTGGAACTACTACGTCTACATCTACAGCGGCAGAGTGGACCCCAGACAAAGCTTTACTGGAGGCTGACTGGATGAAAACTCCTGCTGGTAAATAGATACCTGATCCAGAATAAGAAACTTTTTCGAGTACTCAATTGGAAGGTTGGTGAACACAGGATGGCAAATTTTCAGGCCCACCTCAGGAAGCTGAACAGGTAAATCCTCTAAATATTGACTTAAATCAGGCTTGTGTTACTAATGATGAGACAGTATAAAAGCGTGTAGCTAAAAATAAAAATACCAAATGTGGACCAGTGGGGGGAAGCCAGTGTTCCAGTGACCCAGTCAAATTCCAATTTGGGACGTCTTGTTCAGGATCCTGTGCAAGTGCCTTCTAGACAAATAATCTCCTCAGTTCAGTTACTGGATGGGAATGGGGATGTTAGGAATGCCCCCCCCCGACTTAATGAAGCAGCCTGAGTTTGATCCTTCTCCTCACAAAATACAGGAGGTCAGTGTGATACAGCCTCTATGAATGACATAACCGAACAACCGGATTTACAGCAACCTGGTATCCCATGAACTGCTTCAAGTACAGTGGGTGCAGACACTGAACTGCCTAGTCTTTCTTCCCTTCCACCCCCCTGACCTGGTCTCAGATATGTGGATTTGTTTAATCGGTCACAGCCTGCCCCCAGATGGCATGCAGTCAGGCTAAGGTATAAAGGGGGTCTTGAACCCAGACTAGACCATGTATATGTTGGCTGAAAGTTATTGAAAGACTCTATGAGGTTTATGACATTGAAAATTTGCGCACTTATCCACATTTCTAGGGAGGAAAACTTTGATGTGAGTTTCCGTTCTCCACATGCGCTAGACAGATTCTGGGCCTAATACAATCAGTTAAAATTCTCACCTTTATGGACACCCTTTTTAGTGGTCCCTCTAACCAAGCCCACAGTGAAGAACATTACTCTTATGTTCCAGAACGAAAGTGTACACATAGGGGACATAGTACACTGGCTTCAACAAAGGTGCATTGTTCTAAGTGCCCTGAAGCTATCATAGATTCTGAATTCTTGTGGACAGGGGAGTGGAAGATTAAGTTAAAATTGCAGCATTCTCCTGAAGGGGTTCTTCACCTCCCCAACAGTGTTTTCCTGGGATGTGACAAGGGCGTATATTTTTACTCTGGACAACCTAAGACTTGTTATAAGTGTGGAGCCAGGATGCACTTATCTAATGTGTGTGACAAACCTAGGTGTGTCTTGTATGGTGAATGTGGGCAAATCAGTTTGCAATGCAGCAATCACTCCAAATGAAACTTATGCGACAAACATGACCACATGTTTTAGAACTGCCCCAGGGCCTCTCATAATAAATCCAGTCCATTGAATCCACACAATTTGATTAAAAAGGCTCAACAGGCAGATGTAGACCCAATCCAAGGACAACACTGCTGCCCCCAATATGGAACAGCCAGGAGCTTCTCCCAGGAGATGGGCTCCTACGCCAGAGGTATCCCGGTAGGAGATTACTGCTAGGGATGCTCCTAAAACCATCTCTTTGTTGGTCTCTGATGTAACACCAGACACTGCCCCGGTAGTCACTGTTGCTGAAGTCACCTTCCCCGATGCATTCTCCCTCTCAGGATTGGAAAACACAGTCTACCAGAAGGTGTAGTCTATGGTACCAGAAATTAGTCATGCTGGACTTTGAAACAGACAACCAATTTAGTGCCTTAGTTCCACATAGTTGGGGAGACACTGAATCTGTTGATATGGATTCCGATGTATGCTCCTCTCACTCTGTCTCTCAGGATTTGGAAGAACAAAAGACAAAGGATAAGAAAAGAAGGAAAAAGAAGAAATGATGACCACCTTTTTCTTTATTGAAAGGCTCAGTTCTCTATTGCTTTTGTTAACATCTGCAGCCTGCTGAATGGCAAAAAGAGAGATGCTACTTTTTCATTCTTGCAAGACTTATCTGTGGACATTATAATTTTGCAGGAAACTTGGTTGAACTCAGAAACTTCTGTACTCCGGGCTCAGCACTCCTGGATTTGTGGGCCATCTCATTGGACTTTTGGGACAGATAGAGCTGATGGAGTAGGAATATTATTTATTGACTCAGGTTTTAAATTACAAAGGTTTGTGGATGTACAGCCAGGCTGGGTATTAATTGTTGATGGCATATGGTACAACCAGTCTAGTAGGATTCATAATAGTATATGCTCCTCAGCAAAAGGTTGAAAGGGTTCAGTTACTTCAAGACATCCAGCTTTTTCTAGCTACTGCTAAAAATATATTTCTGGGGGGGGGGGGGATTTGTATTGCTCTTTAGAAATAGCAGCTCGTAAAGCACGAAGAAAAAAAGTTTATTGTGACTCTTTTGTGTAAAAGCATTGCGTAGAGACAGCCGAATTACATACACACAGTACATACATACATAGATGCCAGCAGAATAGGCCTAAAGGTCTATCAAGTCTGCTTAGAAATCAGCACCCGGTCAGGACACCGTTGCTGCCCTCCCTGCCTCCCCCACAATTCTCCAACCCCTTCCCCCATCATAGTTACCCCTCTGGATCTGGTATCTCTCAGCTATAACTTTCCCTTGTACCTGTCCCAGACCCTTTTGAACCCCTCCACTGTGCCAACAGACACTAGCTCCACAGGTAGTGCATTCCAGAGGTCCACCACCCTCTCAGAAAAGTAGCATCTCCTAGTCTCCCCTCTGAACCTCCCACCAGCTAGCCTCATGGAATGCCCACCTGGTGGCCCCTTCCTCCCTCAACTGGAACACCCTGCTTGGACTGACCCTGTTCAATCCCTTCAGATATTTGAGGACTTTGGTCATGTCTCCTCTGTCCCTCTTCTCCTCCAGGGAGTACAAGTTCAGCTCCTCAAGCCTCTCCTCATAGGATCTTTCCCCGAGGCCCTGTATCATCCTGGTTGCCCTCCGCTGGACCCTTTTCAGAAGTGCAATGGGCACCAAAACTGCACACTATACTCCAGGTGCAGTCTAATGATGCAGTTATACAGAGGGAGAATCACCTCTCTCCTCCTTGAGGTTTTCCCACTGGCAATGCAATGCATCCAAGCATTTTGTTTTTCAAAAGCTGTTCCTCCAATCTGCTACACTTAGGTATGTGGTACCTTTACCATGAACATTTATTATGTTTTCTTTTTTTTTCCAAACAATTTTTATTAAGTTTTCCACAAGAAATACAATGTAAATATCCCATTAATGGGAGTAATGTAAACTATTATAAATAACAACATTAAGCATAAAGATATACAGTATACTGTATAAAATCATATTTATCTCTCTATGTAACAGACAATAACTTACATTTATAACATGACCAAGGTCAGGCAACTAGATTGGCCTATAAACTATATCTCAGTTAATCCGGGTGAGGAACAATTTTTATTACAAATTGGTCCCTATTGTAAACCATTTCTTTTCTGCCAGAGTCATGGTTATTAACCTGGATGGAGTCACCCAGTATAAAGATTCCTGGGTCAAGTGGGAAGTTATGTTGCAGGATTTGCTGTCATGTTTCCCAAATAATAACCCAAGTAGGCCTCAACCTCGGACACTCCCACATCACGTGAACCAAATTGGCCCCTGAAGTACCACATCTCCAGCATTTACCATCTTCGGAAAGGCCCAACTTATACATTTTTTTCAGGGGTCTAGTACCAATTATAAAGCAGTTTAAATTGAATGAGTCTTCCCTGCAAGTCTATGCTAGATTTATATGCACTGTGCCAAATTTGTTCCCATGACTGGGGGTCGGGGGACTGGATATCCCAAACTCGTTTCCCAACTGTCCTTGGTCACACCTGTGAGGTTCTGGCCTGTTTTATTGGAGAGTTCATAAAGTTTACTAACCCCGCCTTTACTATTAGCTACTGTTATTAAATTCTCCAACTCATTGGACATTAGGATGGCCAGATTGTTGTCTAAAATGTCCCTTAGTGTATCCTGTAGCTGTAGGAAAGAGTGAAATTGTATATATGCTAGTCTGTGTTGCTCTTTTAACTCAGTGAATGACTTGAGGACACCTGTGTGGGGTCTACTGCATCTTTTAGTAGTAAAATACCCTTTTTTTCCCAAGCTGAATTAGTTAGGGCTTTATTTCCAAATTTGATACTTGAGTTTCTTCACAATGGAGTATATTTAAACATAGACAAATGGCATGATAACTGGTTAAAAAAGTGTTGTATAGAATTGGCTGAGGACTTCAAGAATGGGTGGGAATTAATAGAAGTAGAGTAAATGCCCATGGCAACATGATAAAGCAAATGAGGATAGACACTAGATTACTCATATTGGCCCACCTAGTACTAACATTACTCAGTCTAAACCATTGGCATACCTGTCTAAACAGAAAGGCTTGTTGGTATTGTTTAAAGTCGGGTAGGCCCATACCATACTGTTGCCAATGTTTACGTAACTTTACCAGGCTGATTCTAGCTTTCTTTCCTTCCCATAAAAATGTCCTAATTAGGGAGTCAATTTTTTGGAACTAGAAGGGGCGAATACGTATTGGTAAAACATTAAGTAAATATAAGATTTTGAGCACCAACATCATTTTCAGAGAATAATAATCATAGAATCATAGAAGCTTTGTGACACACCTCCCCCTCCCTGCCAGCCACCACCCTCCCTGATACTCAGCCCCATATGCTTGTCTCATGCCCACTTGAATTCTTCCACTGATTTATCCCCCACCACTCCATCTGGTAGTCTGTTCCAGGACTCCACCACCCTCTCCATGAAGAAATGCCCTCTCACATTGCCCCTGTATCCTTTTCCTTGCAGTCTGAGGCTGTGCCCTCTAGTTCTGATCCCCCTCCTTCCTCTTATGTAAACCCTCTTCTCCCACTTTATTGATATCTGTTACATATTTAAAAGTTTAAATCATGTCTCCCCTTTTCCTCCTTGTCTCCAACATTTACTTTGCCCCAAAGTGATAATTTAAGTTTGGCCCACTTCTCTAAACATAGCTTTATTTCTTCTAATAGAGGTTTCATATTGATGTGAACTGAAGTATCCAATCTATTGGGAACCCTGACTCCCAAATATGTGATAAACTCCCCCCACCATTTGAAATTATTCTCAGAGCAAAGTTTTTTTAGGTTTTCTTTGTTTCCTTTCAGGGAAAGCACCTCATATTTTGACCAGTTAATCGATAAGCCAGTGAGTAATCTGAACTCTTCCAGGAGTTCCATAGTAGTTTTAAGGGATTTATGTGAGCTAGATAGGGACAGAAGTAGGTCATCAGCATAAGCAACAACTTTATGTTCCAGCTTGCCGAACATAACCCCTGAAATGTTATTACTTTGCCTGATTAGGCATAAAAGGGGTTCTATAGATAGGATGAACAGTAAAGGGGAAAGGGGACAGACTTGTCTTGTCCCTCTTTGCAAGGTAAAGTTTTCAGACATGAATCTATTGTTAGAAATTTTTGCAGTGGGGGAGCAGTACATTGTAGCCACCCTAGAGATAATTTTTTCCCCCCGTCCAAAGGCCCTCAGTACTTCGTATAAATAACCCCAGTCTATGGAGTCGAACGTTTTATGGGCATCCAGGGATAGCAGAAAAGACTCCTCTTTAACCTGGGAGCCATCCATATGGTCATATTTTCAAAACCCGCCCTCTCTTTGATAAATCCTACCCAATCACCATGTATGTGAGCATTGAGAATGTTTTGCAATCTGCTTGCCAGAATTTTAGCCCATATCTTATAGTCAATGTTCAACAGTGAAATCAGGCTGGGTCTAGGGGATCTTTCCCTTTCTTCAACAAAACTGTAATAATTGCTTCTGACATTGCTGGTGGTAAGCTCTTAATGACCTCAGCTTCTGTTAATACCTTCTGAAGTATTGGGCTAACTATATCATTCAAGTGCACATATAATTCTGCTGGCAGACTATCTGACCCTGGGGCTTTGGCGTTAAACATATCTAGAATCACCCCCTTAATTTCATCAGCTAAAATATCTTTATCTAGATTTTGTTGCTCTGTGTCTGAAATGTTGGGGAGTTTGGCCCTGGATAAAAAATGGCCAGTCAGGTCTGAATTGTCACAACACTTGCTTTTGTATAAATCCTTGTAGAATTTTAAAAATACATAATTGATGCCTTTGGTCTTAGTAAATGTACTCTTAGTCTCATCTATTATACTTTGTATATTATTACTATTTTGGACCTGTTTTAGTCTGTAGGCCAATAATCTGCCAGCCTTTTCCTCCCAATTCCCAATAATTTTGCTGCGTCCTAAATAGAGCAAATTCAGCTTTTCCTATATGCACTTTATTAATCTCATATCTCAAAAGTGTTATTTTCCTTAGGATATTCCAACTATCCCCCTTATGTGTTTTGTGTACTTTCTTCAAGTCCTCTAACTCTTTCTCCTTTTGAGCCAGATATTTCTCCCTTTCTTTCTTTTAAAAGGATGAATAACTTAAGATTCTGCCCTGATATAGGCTTTACAAGCCTCCTATACCATGGCATAGGATGTCTCCTGATTATCATTAAGTTCAAATATTTGTTTTGTTTCATTTAAGACCCATGACTTAAAATTAGAATCATTAAGCAGAGAACAATTAAATCTCTGATTAAAAGTTTTTATAGCATCAGGGTCCAGCTGTAAAATCACTGATACTGGGGCATGATCTGAAATTGAGATTGTGCCTATGTCAGCTTTCATCATGCCATTTAGCAAGTTACTGGACAGCAGCATCATATGAATCCTACTGTAGTTTCTGTGTTGGTTTGAATAACAGGAATAATCCCTTTTATCTGGATACATCAGACACCATGCATCAGAGAGGCCAGAATCGTTCATCCTATCCGCTATGATCTTCCTAGCCCTTGAATTAGTTACAGTGCTAGATGGGTTACGTCTATGTATTCTATGGACTAAGGCAATATTAAAGTCCACACCTACCATCATATTTTTACTTGAAATTTTGCAAGTCTCCTCAAACAAATCCTCTGAAAATTCACTAGATTCCCCATTGGGTGCATAAAATTGCATATAGTGATATCTACACTATCAACTGAACTTTCTAAAACCTACCATCTACTATTAGGATCCACTCTATGAGAGGAGGCAGCAAAATTAATTGTTTTCTTAACAAGGATAGCCAACCCCTTCTGTTTTTTTACTAACTGAGTTGTGAAATACTTCCCCCACCCAAGTCCTCTTAAGCTTCTCAGCTTCATCATGTAATAAGTGAGTCTCTTGCATTAAAGTTATATCCATCTGTAGCTTAAAAAAGTAAAGAGAGTATTTTTTTTCCTCTTCATGGGAGACCCTAACCCCTTTACATTCCATGAGACACATGTAATGTTTATTTTGTTATCTAAAGGTGAAAAATAGTTAACAGACATGAGATAGATCTGAGTCCCTCTCATATAGAAGAATCCTTGTTCACTATAGTTACACCTAAGGATACCTAGCATAAAATGACTTGTAGGTCTAGTTTCCTGAGATCTTACTACCATAACCCTGATTATGAATAAATGAAACCCAGGCAAAAAAACAAAAATCCAACACTGGAACCCTGTTAATTATTATTCGTGATCTATAAACCAAACAACCCCTATTCTGTATAATTCTGAGCTGAGCATCGAAGCCTAACCCACAATTATGGACTAAGTCATATAACAGTATGACTAAGAAACATAATAAAACATATTTGACAGTTGTAAATATTTGCTAACACTAAAAAAAAAAAAACATGTAAATGAAGTTAATAAAGATAAAAGCAATGAAAAATTTCTATAACTATAATCAGCTTGGAACTGTGATCCAGATAGTTAGGGAATCCCAACAACCCAGGGTCACAGGTTCCTGTCTCACTGCTATTAACCTAGGAAAGGAAAAATGAAAGCTCTCCAAGGGGAACAAACGTGGCATTTCAGGAGTTACAACCCTTGGCAGCATTATTCAGTAATGAGGACCCACCTATAGGATCAGATTAATGATGTACCAGACAAGACACAAGGTGGGGGGGGGGCAAATAGGGAGATCCTGTATAATATAATTCAGTAAGAGTAGTAGATAAGACAGTACAAAAGGCGGTAGTAAAGCAAAGTTATGGTGCTCAGCCACATGCCATGTTATCATCTCGTATGTTTGTAGCTCCATTGCGAAGATTCTTAAATTACATAAGTATTATTTAGAGGAACCACATTGGGATCAGACAGCTTAGCGTTATGTCATTATTTGCCAATAGGTGGCAACACACAACAATAGTCCCTTTAACTTGAACTAGTCAGACATGTGCATGCCTAAAATATTACATACACTGCATGTACCACTTATAATTTATAGCTAAGCATAATTATCCATGGTTCAATGACCGTTCATCTCATTCCATCCAGAGCAGGTGCTTCTGGTATCTATTCAACTTATGTGGCTATGTACACCCCAAAAGAGTATAGGGGTTAAGTAGATTAAAGACATATAGTGACCAGGTATTCATAAAGCTCAAAAGAAAGTAGCAACAGGAGATGACATTAGAGGGAAGGTGATCTCATAGAAAAAGGGAAAGAAAGAAAAAAGAAGAGAGGAGGGGAGGAAGGGATCAAGGAACAGAAGGAGTAGGCAACATGTAATCTCAGTCTATCAAAAGGGTTGGTCCTGATTGCAATACATGTGCCACAGGTCATAACTGTATGTATTAGAATAACATAAGTACATTTGGGAAATAATACCCTGGCATCAAGACATTGTATTAATGACATCCAATTGTTATATAAGAACAATGGTTATCCAACTAATAAAACTGCATCATTACACCAATACATTTCAACAACCATTGACTGTGAAGGATTGACAATTGTCTCTAGAACTGATAGCCAGGTGACTTCCAAGGTATGGTCAACCATTAATCTTGTAGAAAATGGCTTACCAACCATATGGCCGATCAGCAGCTCCTGTATGTGAACAAACAGTAAACGGCGGTGATCATGTAACACAGCAAAAGTTGTCTGTTAATGTTTAAAACTACTCCAACCAGGAACAGTTGCAGGGTAACCAGATGATAGGCAGCATGCATTAAGTCCATATTTATTAAGGCTGACTCCCTTGAAGACGAATGGTGACTATTCAGATCCAGAGCATCATTGGACATCCAGGTGAAATGGTAGAGTGGGGTATCCCGGGCCATCCAGGTAATCAACAACTATGGAGTAACCTGATTGGCTGATCTCATCTCCTTCCCTAGTCGGTTGCTGTCTGTCCTCTGCTTCTTCCTGCACACCTTCAGTATCCACATCAAGGAGAGTGAAGCAGTTACTACAGTAGTAGAGCCAAAGTTGGAACTGCTTTGTTTACATGGACTGTTTTTCACAACAAATTGAGTGGATTTGCGATGATCTCTGGTAAGACCCTTGCATTTTCTGTGAACAGTCCACCAGTTTTTTGATATAAGTCCCACAGAGTTGAGTGTTTTTTAGGGCTGGCAGCATTCTTGAAACCTTGGGGTTGCTGTATTCTAGTGGAGGTGGCTCAGTTCCAGCATCACGTGGCTGCTGCATCTTAGAATGTTGATGGTTTTCAAAACTACTGCCAGTTTTCTGGAAACTATTCTGACCTTTTCGTAGCTTTTTATTGATAAAATCCCAGGCCACTTCTGGCAACTTAAATGCATGTGACACCCCATTTGCAGATATGATTAAGGTAGCCAGATATTTTATCCTGTAGGGGGCACCCATTCTTTGCAAGCTCAGCCTAACCTCTGTGAAAGCTTTCCTTTGGGAAACCTCCTCAAATGAGTAGTCATGATAGAAGGAAATGTGGTTCCCATCCCAAGATACAGACTGCTTTTCTCTTGCCAGATTTAAAATGTCTACATTCATGGAGAACTTTAAGAAATGTACTACAGTTGGTCCTTGGTGGGGGGACACGTGATTTTGGTTCAGGTGAAAGTGTCCTATGTGCTCTCTCTGTTTCCAATGGCCATCCCCAGCTATACTGTAACACATTTGGGATAAATTCTTGCAGAAATCTGATCATATTAGGACCCTTGATCCCCTCAGGTACTCCCACAATTCGAATGTTATTTCTCAGACCTCTGTTCTTCAAGGTCATCTACCTTCTGCCATAAAAGTTTAAATTGTTGGTGGAATGAATCAGCATTACTGCCCAGTTTAGATATAGAGTCTTCCACTGCTGCCACCCTTTCCACATGCTCAGATAACCTCTCATTAAATTCGTTAGAATTGGGGTCACGCAATTCTCTCAGCTTGAAGAGACGTATTGTAGTTTTGCTCCTCTCTTCTAGCCCTGAATTTTAACTATTTTTTTGCAAATAATGGCTAGTTTTTCTCTTAAAGAAGCAGCTTTATTTTCTTACCTTGATGGCAGACTCTGTGGCCCATGCAGAGGAGGTAGATTCTACATTGGAAGTGGATACTGGAACCTGACAAGAATTTGCATCACCACAAGCTCCACGGCCTACACCACCCTGCAAACTCCCAACCCCTGACTCTTCTGACCCTGAGCCCGATAAGCTTGACCTACTTGCCAAAATGTCCAGCGTTAAGCTTACCTTGTCGCAAGTGGTAGAAGATTTCCCTTTACTTAAGCCCACTCTGGAAGCATTTAATTGCAGGCTTGGAGATGCTGAAATGAGGATCAACTCGGTTGAAGACGCACAAGCCAAGGAGAGCAAGGAACTTGATGATTGTCACAAGTGCCTTATTAAATTGGAACTCAAGATTGGTGATCTTGAAGCACGGAGCCAACGCAACTTTGAGAATAGTGGATGGGCAACTATGTAGAACCAGTGTGTCTGCCACAGAAGGATTCTGATTCCCTCTAACCTCAAGAGTGAAGCTCGAGAGGTCCATGGGAATCAGAACCCTGAGGTGGCAAAATACACTGGTTGTGCATAGAGTTGCTCATTCTGTATTTTTTATAGTGTATAGTACTGTGTGGAAAATTTATTTTGTGAGTTCTTTTGCTTTCAAAATGAAACTGACTCATGCAGTCTCTAGAGGTTCTAGAATGCTGTTCTAACACAGTAGGTTAGAACAGCATTCCATGACCTTGGAACTGTGGTAGAACAGCATTTTGAAAGGGATGGAATTCTATACAGAACAACATTCCACTATACACTATAACATTGTCCTGCTGGATAGGCCAGAAGAATCTGAGGGCTCCACTATGATTTATTTTATTCAGCAAGTTCTCAATCATATTGCTGGACCACCAGAAACAAATCCTGCATACTTAATTGAGAAAGTGCATCACTCTCTACACCCTCAGCCACCACCCCAAGGGAAGCCCCGTGCTATTATTATTATTAAACTTTTAAACTAACAAGATAAAATTCATGTCTTGCAGCAGGTGAGCTCCAAGTGCCCTATCTCATGGAACAACCATTCTGTCCTGCTTTTTGGGGATGTGACACCTTTGGTACGAGAGAAGCAGCAAGCATATCGGGAGATTAAATCTGTTTTGTATCATGCCGGTATTAAATTTCATATGATGTGTCCGATGAGGCTGTTTGTACACACTGCTACTAGTACTCTCAAATATGAAGCAACAGAACACAAGCACTCCATGAACTCCTGAAACATTTTCCCTACCTATCTTTTATGAGCCCTGGGAAGTCAGGTACCTGAATGATCTGCCAGCATGGATCTTTTGGCTGCTCTCTGAATGACTTCTGCTGACACTAGCTGAGTACTACTACAGTGATGTTTGGATTATTACGTACTTGCTGTATTGGATACTTTGCTTAACATGAGCAAATGTTTTCCCTGATGATCTGCTGGATTTAAGCAGTAGCCGCTTAGAGTTGGTAGAGAAGACTGCGTGTTACAAGAAATGCAGTCTTTCTTTTTTTCTCAGTACTGGAGGGTATTTTTCCTGAATTTTTGTTTTCATATGGACTGTAGCTCTGTGAAACTTTTAGCCTCCTCACATTTTTGGACTGCCAACCTCTAGGACTTTTTTTTTAACACCTTTTGTTTGGAAGATCACAAATAGTCTTGTCTTACATACTTTGCTTTTAGTAACTATTGTAATTAAGGTTGACCTGTCTTTTTTTGTTGCTACCTACTTTGTCTTAATATAACATCACTACATTCTCAGCTCTATTACTGGGACCTCCCTTATGTTAAATACTGTTGCAGGTGGATCACAGAACTGACTCTGTTGGCTAGAATGCAGGGTGCTCAATTCTTGGATGGACTGTCTCATCTCTGTATAAATAGTTCACTCCTCCTTTCTCTTGCCCTTCCATTTTTCCCTCCCCTCCCCTTCCTTTCCTTTCCACTTTACTTCTCCCTCCCCCTCCTTTCTTTTCTCTCTGCATATAATAATTGTGGTAATAGCCGTGTCATTTTACAAGGGCTTATTTCTATGATGGGCTGGGAGGGGCAGGCCAGATTAGACGGCAGGTTCTCCAAGTCACCACAACCTAACAATTTAATGGGGAAGGTTTTCTTCCCATGCAGGGTGGGTCCCCTACCCTCTTCTCTCTTTTCTCTTCTGTGAGAGGAGTATAATGGGGACAACATGTTGTTTCTGGAGTTTTCAGCTCTGACTTATAAGTGTGGGATCAATGACATTGTTTATTAGGAAATGTATTCATCTTTCTAACTACTTTAATATTTTGTTCAGTGAGCACAAGGATGAAAGGCTTTCAGGATGGCTGCATTTGTGGTGCAAAGTTTATAGAACTATAAGGTTGATTTTGTTTATGGAGCTTGTGTTATTTTTTGGATATGTTTACTGTCAATTTTAGGGGTAAATGACCCTTGCTTTTACCTTTCATTATGGCAGTGTCTTTTTTAAATTGTGTCTCATGGAACATTAAAGGGGGGAATTCACTGATGAAATGTACACAAGTCTTGAGACATCTAGCTACAGTTAAACCAGACCATGCCTGTATCCAAGAGATCCATGTGACAGCAAATAATGCTCATTTTTTTCACAGGCTTTGGGTCAGCTCAGGGTATGGAGTGGAGTTCAGTTCACATAAGTCGGGTGTGAGCATTTTAATTTGTAAACAGCAACCATTTCAAGTTATCAAAGAACATGCAGATCCTGAGAGTAGATATTTGTTATTATATAGTATAATTGGTTTATCTGAACTATTGCTGGGTAGTATTTATGGTCCAAATATTGACACCCCATCTTTTTTCACCAGTTTAATTCAAATACTTTCTGCCCACCCATCAGTTCCTACAATTCTCATGGGTGACTGGAATTCAGTGATGGATGATACCCTAGATAGATCGAACTCTGTTGGACGAGGTCTCTCCTCTGCTCAATGGGGCCTTTGGGAATTGTTGTACACCTGTGGGCTGGCTGATTTATGGAGAGTTCTTCACCCCACCAGTAGGGAATATACTTTTTCCTTCCCAGTCAATCATACCCACTCCCATCTTGACTATGCTTTAGTTAGTTCAGTATTTATTCAAACCACTCGCTCTTGCGAAGTTCACAGTGTGCTGATCTCAGACCATGCACTTCTCTACAGGCTTAGCCCCATAATGTGGAGAGAGAGAGATAAATGTTGGAAAATTAACAATCATCTTCTGAGAGACGAGTGGTGTCTTAACAAAATAAAACAAGTTACTCCTGATTTTTTTTTCTTGAAATATTTCTGCCTGGCCCTCAATAGCAACTTGCTGGAGTGCATATTAGTGCATAATTGGGGCACACTTATATTGTTAGCATCTTCTAGACTGACACGCGGAGAACAAAAGGCTAGAGAGTTACTTCAAAGAGTTCAATCTCTTGAGATGACCATTACCTCTAAGACTTTGGAACAGGACTGAATCCACTTGAATCAGGCTCATGCTGAAAATGCAGAATTAAATAGAGAACAAGCCAAATATATGGTGTTCCGGGCCCACTTTCATTATGAGATGCAAGGCAAGAAAAGTGGTACACTTTTGGCCATCAGACTAAAACAACTTGAAATGGCTAATTTAGGCTAAAGTCTCAACACCCAGGCTGATGGGAAAATATTGAGAAGTGCTAGAGAAATTGTGGGAGAGTTTCAGAATTATTTTAAGCTCTATAGTGCAGAACCAGAATCCCCAGATTTACATAATCATATTCAAGCTTACTTAGCTTCTGCACACATCCCACCATTTACTCCAGAATTGTCCCCCTTTTAACTACTCCTGTCACCCAATCTGAGGTTGCACAAGCCATATCCTCTCTTACTTTAGGCAAAACACCAGGACCCAATGGCTTTTCCTCAAATTTCTATTACGCTTTAAAATCAGAATTAACCCATTACTTGACAGAGTCTTATAATTTCTGTTATCAGCAAATATTTTTCCTACTGGACTTTCTGGAACCTTCAATTTTCCTGATACACAAGAATGGAAAAGACCCCTTGAAGTACTGTAGGTAATTACTACCCAATTTCTTTATTAAATGTTGATGTTAAAATGTTAACTAATATTTTACCATGAAGACTGAACCAAGTTTGGCAACCTTTGATTGGCAAGGAACAAACGGACTTTATGAAAGGCTGCTTAGTATCTGATCACATGAGGAAGACTTGTCATTTACTCTCAGCATCCAGGGAGACTGACATCCCTGCTGTTCTGATCTCATTGGATGCTAAGAAAGTGTTTGACAGAGTCTCTTGGCCTTTCTTATTTCATTCTCTGTTAGGGTATGGCTTCTCGGAAGCCTTTATTAAGTGGATCCACCTTTTATATTCTAACCCGACTGCTTGTATTTTTTGTAATGGTGTTTTTTTCTGATGCCTTTGCTTTACAACATGAAACAAGATAGGGTTGCCCACTTTCCCCCTTTTTATTTAATCTATACCTAGAACCATTGACTAAACACATCTCTCAACCCTCGCAAATTACAGGCCTCTCCATTAGCCCCCATTCATTCAAACTCTGCACATATGCAGATGATGTTCTGCTCCATCTTACACATCCCTCTGTTTCTATCCCCTCAGCTCTATAGGCCCTGTCCGAGTTTGGTCACTTATTCAGGTATAAATTAAATATCTCTAAAACTGTTATTTTTTTCCCCTTAATTCTAAAACATATAGAAGTGAAATCCCACCTGAGTTGTGAGGCTGCTGGATGAGAGAGGGTTTCACATATTTAGGAGTGCATTTAGTACAGTGCATAAAAAAAAATAACTGATCGAAATTTTCACCCTTTGTTGAGTGCTATATCTGCAGATTTGGCTCATTAGCAATCACTTCTGCTTTCCTTATGTGGCAGGATAGCGGTTATCTTATAAATATTCTGAGAGTACTATATCCATTAAACAGGATAGGGATCTCCTACCCTAAATCTGGTTGACCCAATTACATCGAATTACCTCTACATTTCTCTGGAAAGACAAGAAGCTGCATATATCTTACTCAAAATTGTCCTTGAAGAAATGTCATGGAGGCTTACAACTCCTTAATTTTTATTGGTATTATTTAGCAGCTCAGGCTAGTAAATGTATAAAGTAGTGCCTTCCAGGGATGGGAACGAACAATGCCCATTCTCTTTTACCATGGCAGGAAATAGAACTGTATTATTGTACAGCCCATGGCATTTCTGATCAAGCTTTGCCACACATTCCCTGGGCCAAATTACCTGTTGCACTGAAAAGTACCTTCATTGGTTGGTCAGCCCTGATTAACTCCCAACTGTGCCACTTCCTTAAATATGCAGTTCAGCATGACCCCTTGAGGTAGGTTAAACAAAATCCACATATTAAAATTGCTAATACCTGTAAACCAATCCTCATTACCTTCTTGTTACAATCAACATTCAGTATGATTTCAGATTTTTTAGTGGGGGATCAACTTACCTCTTTTGAGGAAGCTGTTATCAATTTTTCTATACCTTGCACAGCTAGTTTCCCCTTTTTTCAACTTAAACACATCATCTAAGACTTTTTAGGGCACCAGCCTTGGTAACTCTCAGACAGTCAAAGCTATCACATGTTGGTGGAGAAATCAATTCAGCCTCATGCAATACCTTTGCTATACAAGATGCTCAGGGATAAGACGGGTGACACAACACCAGTGAGATGTAGTTATTGGTTGAAGGGATTTCTGGATCATATGCCATATTTGGAGTCTGCTGCTCCCTGTGAATACATTCATAGATATATAAGATTGGATAAGCTTAGATTGATGCAGTTTAAAATCCTTCGTAATGCATACTATACCCCTTTGTGCTTACACCTCCTTGGGAAAGCAGACTCTTCATTTTGTGACAAGTGTTTGGTATAAGAGGGCAACTTAAAACATCTCTTGTGGAACTGTCTCTATATATAACATTTTTGGAAACTTATTCAAATCCGTATGGATCCTCTTTTGGGATTACAAGATCATTTCTCCCCTAAACTATGCCTTCTTGGAGTTGGCATAGAACAATTGGTAGGTGCTCAAAGATATCACTTAACTCTTATTACTGCGGTGGCTAAACTGGTAATACTGAGACACTGAGTAGATAATGTTCAATCAACCTTCAAGGAATGGCATGCTGAAATGCTTACTATACTTAGGATGGAGAAAGCACTAGCCAGTTTACTCCATACTTTACCATCATTTTAAACCAGATGGGAGAAGCTAGACACTCTTTTATGCCTGCACTTAAACTGATATTAAATTGTTTTACTCATTGCCCCTTTGAGTTCTTTACAAGTTACTCCCAGGCTCCTCTGAGCTTCTATATGCTTTTATTATACAGTGGTTTCTATATAGTTTAAGTTATTAAGGAGGTATAAAATCCTCCTCAAGCTATAGTCTGGCCTATTTTTCACATCTAACTTCAATTGACTGCTCCTTTTTTTTCCTTTGTTGTACTTTGTAGTTTGCTAATTTTATAATAATGGTGTTTGTTCAATATATTTATGTTTTTAGCATTTTATGTATTTATACAGTGCACAGTTTGTAAATGATGTGTTGTGCAGGGATTTATCCCCTTTAAGTTTATTTACTTAGTTATTAATTGAAGTTTAGAATTAATACCTTTGAGCCAGGGGCTCATTTACAAAGGTTCCAAGTCAAGTGAAGACAGTACAGGACAATACATTACACAGAGTACTAAACAATTCGAGAAGAAATGTCCAGCATAACAGTGGGTACAGGTAAACAATATTTACAAGTCAGTGGTGTACACAGAAAAAGAACCATATTTACAGTTCAAGGGTTTGTTAAGATCAACACTACATTTAGTGTGGTTCATTTCTTAGTTAAGTGCAGGCACAGAGAGGAGAGCGGCAAAGCTCTTAAGTAGTAAGGGAGGGAAAGAACAGCTAGGGAAGGCTTTGCCAGGGGTGAGAGCAGAGATGGGGGAAAAAGGGGGTGGTTTGGGAGGGGTGAGGGGCGAGAGGGAGGTGAGGTAGGAATGGTACAGGCTGCTAGGGAGTAGATTACAGGTGGGGGCAGGATAGGGGGGAGGGAGGAAGCAAAGGGAATTGGGTAGGGAATGGCATTGATGCTTTAGGTGAGGTAGGGTTTTGTAAAGCAGGCACAAGTATTTTCACGGGCAAGGTGTACACAGACCCTGGCTTTACATTGGCTGAGTTTCTCACAGTCAGATAGGTCAGTAGTTTTTCTTTTCTTCTTTCCTTTTACTCCTTGTTTTTATGGTTGTTTGTTCATTGTTTCTTGAAAATGTTAAATAAAGTTTACTAAGTTTAAAAACAATTGTCAGAATTTCATACTAATGTCTACCACAGTTTTAAGGCCAGCAGTGTCTTGTTTTATTTCTGTCTGGTTTATGGTTATATGTTATAGCATGTCCTTGAGGTTATCCATGTATGTATTGCTATTGTTGAGCTCTCCTCCACTGTGAGCTCCTGGCAGACCATTTGAAATAGACAGCATTGCGGTGACCAGTGTAGAAGCTGAGCTGTAATACTGAAAGAAAAACTTACTTTGGAGAAATGCTCATTTTTCAATGGATGTTACCTTCGAAACTTTGTCACTTTGCTCTTCTGATTTTCCAGTACCTCTCGCTTTGATTTTTAATCGCTGCCAAGCAGGTTAAAACATTTAATTAATTTTATTAGTGCCATGACTTGCTCTTGACAGGAGTTAGGCAGCCGTCTACAGCAGTGGCTAGTGTGGAATACCAGCTGATTATGTTTTCATTTCAAGGAGGATCCACGTAATTAACACTGTTGTTATACCCATAGAACTTCCGGACCATGTTTTGGTTAAAACTGTGTTAAATGCTGATTGAGGAGTGTCCATCCCTATAGTTCAGTGGAACATTAATATTGCCAGTCTCACTGAAGCTGAAGTTCAAATAGGTCTCTCTTCAGTATTATTGGCAAGATCATTACTTTTGTATTGATATCAGAAACTAAGCGTTTGGTGGAGTGACACAAAAGCTGACATTAGTAAGTGGATGCAGGATTTTGCTAAATCTAGGACTAGACAAAAGTCTTTACTTTACTTGGGGTTACGGTCACAGTTACATAAGTTGTTAACTGCCTCCTACCACTCTAGGACAGACTTATCAGATCAATTTATTGCTTTAAAAACAGAGATGAAATCCTTTCAGCATGACAGGTCTGCATCCCTTCAACCTGAATTGTGTTTCAGGACCCAGAAAACGTCATATTCTGACCCATGCCAGGCCTGTAAAGACAGGAAAAATGTCCCTAGATTTTTTTTTGTTTAAAAAATAACTTGTGAAAACCTATTACAAATAAGGAAGATTGTGGAACAATATTTAGGTAAATTTTCTTGGCTACACAAATGGAGTCCAAGGACATGGACCAATATTTAGCAGATATACACTTGGATGAGATTAGTGAAGACAGATTGAAAGGTTTTACTGATCCTATTACTGAACAAGAAATTCTTGGGCAGCAGTCCTGAACAAGGGACAAATATCTGTGATGAAAATAATCCTATAGACAATAGTTATGGTGAAGAGTCTGAAAGACAGGGCAGAAAAAAATGCATTTGGCTTCACTGGCAAAAGTATTTGAACAAGCTACAGCTTTGCCACTGCAATCCCATGGTTTTTGCCTTCCTGCACTAGTTAAACAGCAGACCATTACTTCGATGCTTGAACAAAAAAATGCCTATAGTAGATCACATCAAGTAATGTTAAAATTAATCATTTAATAGCTGAATTTATTGCGAAGGACCTGCAACTATTTTCTGTGGGGGAGAATGATGGTTTTAGACCACTTTAAAATATTTTACTTCACGTTACAACATACCAAGCTGTAAATATTTTGCAACTGTGGCTGTTCCCAAAATGTACAAATGTATGCAGAGTAAAGTAAAACTGGCTCTTCCAGATGGTGAATGTGGTTCTGTGCACCCTACCACAGAGATGTGGACAAGTTCTCAAACCACTGATTATTTGTGCATTACAGCACATTGGGTGTCACGCTCATCTTCAAACACCACCACAAGCAGCAGCGTACAGGAAGGTAGACTAAGAAAGGCAGCTCTTTGTGTTAGCATGTTTGGTACATATCATACAGCTCACAATATTTTGGAAGAGTTGCATGACAAAATTTCTGAGTGGTTAGAGCCTCTAGGACTCATTGCCGAGTTTGTGGTTTCAGACAATGGTGCCAATATTGTTAGTCCATTAAAACGTGGTGGTTTTACTCACATTCCATGCTTTGCACATTCATTAAATCTGTAAGGATAAGCTTTCCATTCCAGTGACAACAGTATTGCAACACTAGTGGGAATTACAAAGAAAACATGTGGCTGTTTTAGTCACTCTGCAAAATAACATGGTTTCTTGACTGACCTCCAGAAAAAAATGGCTTGCCACTGCAGCAACTAAAACAAGATGTTCCAACAAGGTGGAACTCAATGTTTTACATGTGTGAGAGACTTCTCACACAAAAGAAGGCAGGCCATGAATATACCATGGAGCATGATGTACCAGATGGTGTTATGTTGAATTCATTCCAATGGGACCTCATGGAGCCTATTACATTACTTTTGACTCCATTTTAGGAAGCAACTTGACAGATTAGTGAAGACAATGCTACTCTAAACCAGGTTATTCCATCATAAATTTATTGAACAAGGAACTCAGGAGACCGCGTAGAGGTTTTGAGCAAAAAAAAAAAAAAAAAGACAAATCTGGTGTATTCCTCATAGACCAACTGATATAGCAATTCCAAAATTGCAGAAGACTTCACAATATCATGATGGACAAAAATGCTATTTTTTCCACTCTTCTTGACCCTCAGTTTAAGTTGCAACTGTTGCCTTCTTCAGAACTTGGTGACTCTTATCTTGAATACAAAAACATGCTGATTTCAGCAATTGCACAGGAAAAGGACGTAACTGTATTTGACAATACAAGTGAATCATGTGATGTGGAATGGATGCTGCATCTGATGATGCAATATCTATTGGTGGTGACAGCAATCATTTCCACTTAATGCCACCATGTACTCCTTTATCAACATTGGGTAGTCCTGCACAAAGTCCTCTTTCACAGACCTTGAAAAAGGCATGTCATTCTGAGAAACACACAGATGACTCTCACACTTTTTGGTCAATTGTTGGTCAAAACCCATGGAAACTGATTAATCAGATGTGGCTGTCATGGAGCTGCCTTCTTTGTCTTTGTCTGATATTTTGGATGTCTATTTACAAGAACCACTCATTAATATTACTGATGTCCCTTTTGAGTACTAGCTGGAAAAGAAAAACATCTGGCCTGCACTATCTGCCTTTGCTATTAAGCTTCTTATTTAGTAAGTAGTAAGTAAAGGTTTATTTAACTCATTATTACCCTGGTGGCCATTTTGTGTCTGGTAAACACTGGACAGTTTGGACTTCATATGAAGTTATTGGAAGTAATGAGTTAATTAAACGCCCAATCCCAGAGGCTCTGGATGATGTACAAGTAGATGGGAAACATGCAACAAAAGTTACATAAAAACATATAATAAAATAAGCAGGTTAAAAACAATATAAATAAAATATTGCAGCAGTGTACCAATTATAGATCTAAAAGAGTGTTCTTAAAAAGATGTGCCTTTAGATCCCACTTGAACACCTCCACCATTGGGGCCTCCCACAGAGACTTCAGTAATGAGTTCCACAACACCGGGCTTACTACCTCAAATGAGCTGTCTCCAGATGACTTTAGGCGGGCCCTGGAAACCACTAGGAGGCCCTCGGTAGAGGAGTGGAGTGAGGACCCAGGATGGGCAGGAGTCAGGAGGTCATTCAGGTACCCAAGGCTTGATCCATGTAGGGTCTTATAGGTGGGTGAGCCCACCTTGAAGGTGATTCTCCACCTAACTGTCAGCCAGTGCATTTTGCATAGAACTGGGATCACATGACAGGATCTTGGGAGGCCCATCATTAACCTAGCTGCCACATTTTGCACTAGCTGCAGTCACTAGAGAATACCTCCAGTGACTCTGAGATATGGAGTGTTGCAGTAGCTGCAATGTCACAAATGCATGTACCAGTGATGGCAGGTCATCAGGTGGAATCAGGGCTTTGTTCCGGGTGACATTCCTCAAGTGCTAAAAAACACTCCTGACAATGGATGACACCTAAGCCTCAAGTGTCACACTGCCATTGAGGATGATGCCCAGATGTTTCACCCTGGTGGATGCTGCCAAGGAACAGGACCCAAGAAATAATCCTGTTCCTGACCCAGCAGCGTCCACATCCCACTGACGACCACGCTCAATCACTAGCACCTCCATCTTGTCAGGATTGAGTTTCAGCCAGCTAGAGGACATCCAATCCTAGATCTCAGCCAGACATTTATTTAGCACTTCCATGGCATCATCAGTCCCTGGTGAAAATAACATGTACAGCTGGGTATCATCTACATAGTAGTGAAATCCCATTCTGTATCATCTAACAATCTCACCAAGGGGAAAGGGCAGACTCAATGGGCCACTGGTGTCCTTTTCTGCCAACAGCATTCTATGATTCTATAATATGGGAGGAAAGGGCAGACTTGATGGGCCATTGGTGTCCTTTTCTGCCAATAGCATTCTATGTTTCTATAATACTGGGAGAAAAGGCGGACTCAATGGGCCACTGGTGTCCTTTTCTGTGGGCAGTATTCTGTAATTCTAGGGGAAGCATGTACACTGTGAATGATATGGGTGACAGGATCAAACCCTGGGGAACTCCAGAAGGCAGGGGCTTTGGGCAGGATGAGAAATTTCCCATCACCACCCTCTGCATCCTGCCTGTCAAAAAGAACTCAGACAAGTTGCCCTCCCACTAGTTTTTACTGTGAATGTATATTCAGCACTGCTGGAAATGTTATCTCTGATAGCTGCATAAGGCTTACTCCTGAAAATGTACAGCACCTTACCTTCCTAAAAGTCTATCTCAACAAATTATCTTACCAGTTCAGTAAAGAGTGGCAGGAACATAACAGCGATGATGACGAACAGCTGCAACAGGTGTATCCTAATCAGGGTGCTTCCTTGGTGGTGTTTGAAGATGATGGTGTTGATATTATTTAATTTAATGATTTATTTCTTTGAATTCAGAAGACAAAGGTCAGCAACCATAACAGAAAGATCAAGTAAAAAACATTCTCTTTTGTGTGGTTATGAAGTACTGTATATTACACCTTATATATTGCTGTATGTTTTTCAGTTTGGGAACCCATGTGAAATGTACCATGTGGATCCCTGTTGGGGCAGCGATGGGGCTGGGGACTGGCATGTGGGCTTCATGGCAGGAGTGGGTGGTGGTTGGGGCCAAACAGCTTTATAAAAAAACAAAAGAATTGCAATGCTGCGGGGGGCAAGGTCAATCAGATAAAAAAAAGTAAGTTATAAAACACAAGTGATAAAAAATAATTGTCCAATCAGGCAGGAGTGTATGGGATGGTTGGGGCCCATGATGCTTGCTATAACACCAAGTAGGTAAGCAAAATAATTACAAATTAAAAAAAATCTCAAGTCAAAAGGGGGGTGGCTGGGGACCCATCACATATCCTGCTCATGTTGCCTGTCTCCCACCAAGAAGCATGCCAGACTCAATAAAGACCTGTCTGCACTCTGCTGTTGTCTTTTTTTTTAGTTGTTTAACCAGGAATAGCACACTAAGCTGAAATCTTTTTTACAGGTGTGACCTGGGAGCACAGGGAAGTTAAGTTACTTGCTCAGTGTCACACAGTATGCAAGTAGAACCTGTGGGATTCAAACCCAGGTCTGGTCTGCTGGATGTCACCAGATTTGCAGCTCAGAGCCTTAAACCACTGCACTGTACTGCTGTTATATATCTTTCTGCTGTTGAATTTGTTGGCCTCTCTCACTCTCTCTTTCTGACTAACCTTTGATGCACTGCCTCCTTTCACTGCAAATCTCCAAATGACCTGCATACACTGGGCTTGATTATGAACATACAAAGGATGCCAGCAGATAATGGTCTTGTTGGTCTATCATGTCTGCTTGATTGTTCAGCTTGTGGTTTATACCACAGCTTCCTCTCTCCTCCCCCCCACATCCCCACATCTTCTCCGAGATGGATCTCCACTTGTACTTATTTTGCCCTTGACTCTATCCCATCCTCTTTTGAAGTCATCCACTGTTTTTTGTGAAACCAGCTCTTCTGGTAGTCTATTCCACTCCACCAGCACCGTCTCTATGAAATAGTTTCTCCTTAGTTCCCTTCTGAATCTACCTCCCCCTCATTTCATGCTGTGTCCCCTAGTGATGCCTCCCTTTTTAGCCTGAACATGTGGTCTATTTCTCCCTATTTGTGCCTTTTTAATATTTAAAGGTCTTTATCATGTCTCCCCATCCCTTCTGTCCTCCAGGGAGTACATGTTGAGCTCCCCCAACCTATCCTCATAGGGCTTTCCTCCTATCCCATTTATCATTTTGGTCACCCTTCTCTGGACCCTCTCCAGGAGTTTGATGTCTTTCTTTAAGTAGGGGTGCCAGAACTGCACACAGTACCCAGGTGCCACTAGTGGTGGGTGAGGTGAGCAAAATTCGCTTTGCAGAGTAATCTGTGAAATTCCAACCATTTCATGGACTGAAATGTGAAATTTCACCCAGTGGAATGGCAAAATCCTGCCTGCTGAAAGGTGAAATTTCACCTTGTGCAGTGAAATTCCACCTTCCAGGGTGAAATTTCACCCACGGAGGTGAAATTTCACTGCAGAAGGTGAAATTTCATCTGCATTAGACAAAATTTCACCTAGGCGAAATCCCACCTAATGCAGAAAATTTCATTAATTACTCTGCCCAGCGAAATTGGCCACTTTGCCAGAGGAAATTAAATTTGCTGCATCTCTAGATGCGGCTATTACATTGTGAAAAGATCACAGCTTAGGTTCTTTGCATGGTATGCTGGACAAATATAACAAGTAGCAGTATTACGTTTATTACATACTCATGCCATAACAAGTGAAGCAAAGCAAACACAAGGGAGCTGATTTCCCATCATTCCTCGAGGATGGTCTCTCTCTCTCTCTCTCTCTCTCTCTCTCTCAGAGGAACTGATGTGCATACAAATATATGAGTACAGTTAGGAGATATGATAAACATACAACATTGGATAAGGCATGTAAATAAGGTGGTTCCCTTGGGCAAATACATAGGAAATAAAGTTGCAAAGTAAGGAAGAATGAATCTCTAAATCTCTAAACAATGGAAATTCATAGTCTGCAATCTGTTATCAGTCTCACTGGAGACAGTGAGTCTGAGGACATACGCAATGTCATCAGAAAAGCATTCAATGTGTCACAATAGTCAAAAACTACAAAATATGAGTAATTATGAGTATAGCAGAATATATGGCAGAAACATAGCATATAGGTAAATGTATTTCAGACAAATATAAGCATAGCAAATATAAATAAAGACCAATAACATAAATAATAAAACAAGATAAACATTATAAGACTATGTAAGGCACTAATGCTGTGTATAAGGCTATGGTTACATGTGGGACACTTGGTGGTATATAACCCAGGCATAACAGTCCCCTCCTTGTTGCCTTGCTCACAGGGCAACACAACAAAAAGAAGAAGGTTAGGTGTAGTAATGGTATAACAGAATGTGACAATAAGCCTGAGGTGCAAGCCCTGTAAAAGAACTGCAGCCATGCAAGATGCTTGATAAAAGTATGCCTCAGACAGCAAAAGTGTAGTAGTGGATGAGTGAAAACAAGATATAAATTACTATCAAGCTTTAAAACATCAATTTGAACAACTACATTTCAAAGCACATAAAACTCATATTGTAAATGAATCACAATTCTATAGCACACAGATAATGTGACTGTGAAAGTAAATCTATTCAGGAGGCAACACAGGGGTAATCACAGATGGTCAGATCATAAAATACAAAACAGAAACTAGGTATGTCAACACCACAGTGGATATGTGTATAAGAAAAATTGTTGATGTGTTCTATCACAGAACATCATTCATAAAAACAGTGTTAAAGTCATTGTCCATTCATAAAGAACAGTCCATATTAAAAGTGTCAAAAGGTAGATAACGGCGGCGTACGGAACAGCAGAGTAAGTTATTGATTGAACGATCTAATAACAATGTCCATAAAGAGGAACCAGTCCATAAAGTTCAAGTTCATAACCACAAAGCAGTGTAGTTATATTGGAAATGTCATTCATTGAAAGTTTGTAACTCATAGGGCATACATGGCACATGGGGTTGTGCAGACATGTACCAGCACAGTAAGAAAGGTAATGTTCATGTAGCTGGTTGCTGGTTGGCTGGATTGGCAAAGGCCATGGCAAGGGTTGCGTGAGAATGTCCATCGAATGTTTCAATGGAATAGCCATATCCACACATGCATAGCTTTTTGTAAAAAGAGCACATTTTCACCATAGTGCAAGAGATTTCGGAAGATTTTAAGAGATGGAGCACAGTTTCCTTATCCTTATGGGGCAGGTTGAATCTTATAAAGATGATGGCCCTCTCAAGGATTCTTTATCCTTTAGATGTGCTAGGAGTTTACCTGCCAAAGAATTGGTTTATTAAGCTACAGAAGATATTCAATTCTTTTTTGTGGCAAGGCAAAACAACCCGTCGATCATATTTTAAACTCACGGCTCCCAAACTTAAAGGTGGTTTAGCCGCCCCTTCCCTTTTTATGTATTACCTGGCCCAACATGTTGGTAAATTGGCTTTATGGAATAGGGATCAGACTAGGGTAACTTATACACCTCTCTGGTTGGATATTGAACAGGGCCTGGCGAAGAGGGCTAAATGTTCCTTATACGCATTGCTGTTTGTCCCTTTGGCCAGTTTGCCCAAGTCTCTCAAAAATAACCCTATGGGATGGTCTTTCAGGGCTTATCACCAGTTACAACGTTATTTTGGCGCTCACTGGTGGTTATGTGGCTCCCAACCTATTGTAGATAATCCACAAATTAAAATTGATGGCTCTTCTATACCTGTAGCTTTTTGGCCTCAGATAAGCAAACTGACTGTAGCTGATTTTTGGGATCAGGATAGACTGTATGCATTTGAGGTCCTGAAGAAAAACTTGGGCCTCATGGTTCTGGATTTCTATAAATGGCTTCAGCTTAGTAAGGCTTTAACCCAGGACTTCTCTTTGGCTTTCTTGGCTGATAAGGGAAGTGCAAATGTTCACACTCTCTTAAAGACAGCGAAGCAACCACATGCAGTAGCCAAGGTTCGCAGACTTCTCCAAGAATGGGATCACAGATTCCCTTCCGGTATATGTTATTATTGGGTGGAGGTCTTGAATATAAGTACCTCCTCGAAAGTCTGGAAAGCACTTTGGAGGACACGTATAGGTATATTAAGCAAGACAGGCTAAGATTGATACATTTCAACATTATGCATCATTTGTACTCCTACCCATCTATTTAGAAGGGGTGTGCTTAGCTCGCCTCTTTGTGGGAAGTGTAAAAAAGAAGACGGAACTTTATACCATTTATTATGGCTGTGCCCTGAGATTCGAAGTCTCTGGAGTACTGTGGGTACCCTGCTTGGCCCTATCCTTGGCTCACTTAGAATGGACACTCCCGAGATTTATTTACTAGGTGCTTTCCCTGTGACCACTCCTAAAGCCTGGAGAGCACGTGTCTCTTTGGTTTCGGCTGTATCGAAGCTGTTAATCCTAAGATATTGGGCATCGGACAAGGTCCCAACTTTGGTGGAGTGGCACAGGGAATGTGCTTTGGCTATACAACTTGAAAAACACATAGCAGGTATGCGGGGTAAACAAGATTACTTTGTATCCATATGGGGTTTGTTGGAGCATTTTCTGATGACCTGGAGTCCGTCAAACTAAGAAGTTTTGGATCTTCAAGCAAGCACCTTTTACATACTATTAACCTGTACCTGACCTCTTATATATCACAGTGGGGGGTTATGGGCCTTGGGGTATTCATTGTATGTTGCTGCTATTCCCGTAGAAAGTGTGATGCCTACAATCTTTATGTTAGAATTAAGATTTCGTGCTTTCTGTGTAACACCAATATAACTGTGTTTTTGTAATAGTTGTTGTTTAAAGGTTAATAAAAATTTCAATTACAAAAAAAAAAAAGAGCACATTTTGCACAAATATTGACAGTTCATAAAGAACATAATTCATGAAAGAGCAACCAAGAGCACAGTTCATATGAGGTGCCAGTCAAATATGGAAAACCAGCTGTGAAGAAAAGATGCATGTGCTGCTTGAAGATCTTACCGGTACCTCTCTGTAGAAACCTAAAACTTTCTAAAAAAACTTACTGTGAAAACACACATATAGTTGTTATTAAAAGGAAAATGGTATGGTTATTAGCAATGCCTTTAGTTATGGTGTGGTGTGGTGTGACATAGACAAGTGATGGCGTCAGCCATGCACTCTGAGGTACAGGTCGAGGTCCAATAATAAGAATATATTATTTATTCATCTGTGGATACATCCTGTTTCCAAGTCTCAGAAGAGGCTGTGACAGTAGGGAAAGAAAACAGTTTTCCTGCTTATGAGTTGATGTTTGGCCTAGTTTAGGCCTATCTCATGAAATAAAAGTGCAATATTATGCTTGTTATATGCACTTTGAACCTTGATCTTATGGCAGTATGCCTTTTACACCATGTAACACAGGGATATACATGGCGCCTGTTGCGCATAAGGGATTTGAAAACGTCCCTTTTGTAAGGTCCGATGTCTAGGGTGAAATACTCCTACTGTAGGTAGTCAGTAGTGTGGTGCTCTGATACTGGGTCTAGAGCATGTATCAGTTCCATTCCAAAAGGGATCTGGTATCATGATGCTATGAAACCTAGAAGTGTTTGTATTGAAGCAGAATTTATATTCTGCCATATTATGTGTGTATTACACATTATATACAAGGGTACCTAGAAGTGATGGAGCAATCAGACCACTAGTTGGTCTGGGTTTATGCTTGGAACATTGGGTAGGCTTTTGTCTCTTTTGGAGTAACAACTGTTGGACACATGGCAGTGCTAGCAATGGAATGAGGTGTACAATACTATGTGGTAGTAGTATTATATAGAAATAGAGCACAAAATATGGATGTATGAGTACAGTACAGGTGTAGAAACCTGTGTGTTGTGCTTAGGCCTGGCATACAGACAGGATGTCAGTGGGTGATCATCTGGTGTAGGGCCTACCTTGGAATGTGCCATTAGCTAGGTGGGCCTTAGGGATTTGTCCTTGATTGCTAGCAGTCTGCCATTTAGTCTGTAAGATTGGTTAGGGGCCACCATTATGGTGTCCAGGTGTACATGGTTATCATGTTGTAATGAATCAGTTACAGAGGGTGGGCATTACATTTGGAATTGAGACCATATTTAGAGTGTAGATAATGGCATTGTTTTTAGTATTGATTTCAGTATTTATTTAATCCAGAGTGATTTCTTTGTAATATGTTTCTATATCTTTAACAAAAATTTTTTTGTGTGATTTTAGAGGTGATGGTGTTTCTTTTACAACCAATGATTTGAAAGATAGTATTGTGATGTCATTAATTGATTGTATTATATAAGCTGGTGTTTTTTGGTTTGCCTTTTGGCTTTTGATAAAGGACTTGCTGTCCGAAACGCGTCAAGTGGTTGCTTTTTTGGTGTAATAAATATTTTTCTCTAGCTCTGGGTCCGTTCCATTATTGGGATTTGTGTGTGCTTCAGCTTTTTTGATATCTGTCTTTAATTTGCTGAAAGCACCACGATTACCTTGTGCATGGTTCTTTAGCAATGATACTGTACAGTATACACTACAGAAAGGTTTTTTTTTTTAATAAATGCCTCCCAGGCAAGACAAAGTACAGTACTCCAATCACTTCAGACACACAGGAGAATGGGGGGAGGAGACTAAAACTAACTGATTCGGACTGTTCTTTTTTTTTAATTAAGGTACCTGCTACAGTTTTTAGGATTTAAATGAAGCAAAAAGCAATGCAACTTGAAACACAGAAGAGATAGACTCAGGCACTGAGTGAGCAGCAATGAGCACTCAAAGCTTTCAAGTTACAACCTGCCAGGTTTATGGTGAATGAGCTGCTTTTTTTCTCTCTCCTATCTCCCATTTGTTCTTTTCTAGTTAGCCTTCTTGTTGTTTTTTTTTAATACAGTTCTGGCACTTGCACTAGTTTGTAGGCTTTAAGACAAGTTGACAATCACAGAAAAAGCAGAGCAGACAAGGCTTGATAACCACGAGGAGATAAGTGTAAGTGACAAGCACTCAAAGCTTCCCAGGCCCCAACCGTCAGGTTGATCATTATTTTTTTTGTGTGTGTGTCTTTTATATCCCCATTTTTTTTTGTTTTAGTTATTTTTTTTTTTTAAACAGAAGTAAGTCACTTGCTGGATGCCTTTGCTGCAGGTAAACTGAGATCAGATAATAAAAATTAAAAAAAGCTCCGTGTCTAAGTCTGTATATCTTTCATACACTGTCAGCCACGCACTGAGTAATTCCCACCACACACAGCCTTATATACCTCTATGCCACCTGACCAGCATACAGCTAATCAGGTGGCAGAGGTATGTCACTGTCATGTGAGTCTGTGTGTGGCGCAAGCGCAATCACTTTAAAGGAGATGGTAATGAATTGTAATCTGTATTTTTTTTAAAGACCTTGAAAGTGCTGGAAAAAAGGAAAAAAAACACATTGCTTTTATTAACATGCATAGCCATCTATATGAGTGCTTATTGATTATTGTGTCTGGATGGCATCTTTGTTTGTCCCAACTACCCCACCCGACACACACACACACCCTTATGCCCCCCCATCTGACACATACACACACACACACACACACACACACACACTTACAAACACACACTCAGACGAGACTTGAAAGTTTCTCCATGGTGGCATGAGTTCAAGTCAATAGCTTCTTTCTCACATATGTTTGCGTATAATTCTTATATGCTAGAGCTTACCTTTGTCCATATTTCTCAAATTTCCTCTGGCTCAAACCTGCTGTATATTAAACATCTTGATGAGGGGGGATATCTTAATGAGGCCATTAATTAATCTATATTAATCTATATTAAATAACAGAATTCTGAATCCATATGCACCACCTGTAGCATTATCTAAGCTACAGTATACACTTAACAGCAATAAACAATATCAAACAAGCATAAGGACATCATATAAAACAAGCACTTGTACTAATAGGTCATAAAAGAACAAATTTAAACCATCTAGTAAAAAACAAGTTCAGTAAAAAATCATGCTAAATCAAAAGTGAGTCTGAAACTTCAGTCCATTCAAAAAAAATAAATCAAACAGACAAACAGCTTAGTTTGTTCGTAAATTAGATGGCTTCCTCAAAGCTAGATGGTGGCTGGTATCTTAATGAATCAATCAGTCAGCACCACCAATCACCTTGTCATTCCATTAGCTAGGCAACAAGGCTACTGAATCAAAGGCATCTATAGTTTTGTGTTATCCTGGACGCTCAATTCATCCTAGAAAAAATGCCTAATTGCGGGACCTTACAACAATGTTCAAGGTGTTGAACTTTGTAACTTGCGCAATAGCGCAGTGAACAAAAATCACACACATTGTTCCAGTGGAATTTTTACCTTCAAAGCACCTGCCAACCCTCATTGTTTGCAAGTGTGAGATCCACAAGGTGCATATAACCTTATCAAACTTACATTCCATATAGCGACACCTTTTTAGCCTTTCAAAACATAGAAATATCCACCTGGCATAGAAAAGTTATACTAAATATTACCTCTCAGATGGAAAAAAGCATCAAACTGCTTGCACCACTCAGTATAGGTCGCCAGTCTCATGCCCCTTTTTAAGAATTTTAAATTACTCTGCTCTCTCTCTCTCACAGAGATTCTATTTAAATTTCAAAGGTCCCTGGTTTGACCTTCTCTGGTAAATGTGTCCGTTCTACCACACTCCATAACTCCATTCCACTCAATATTCCAGGGCAAGTTATATTTTTTGTAAACACCTCGGGAGCAAGAAAAGAATTGCCTCACTCTTTAAGTTGAGTATTAAAGGCTCCATTGGTGAAGGAGGAGTCCATAAGTTACATTAAGGCTAGAGGGTTCCGTTTCTTGTTCAGGAGTCCACTAATTTATTAGCTGGGGCAAAAAAAATTTAATTAGCCTGAATAAGCATAAAGGAGATCTTGTCTTCGGCAAATGATAGACCTGGAGTTCGTATATGGCAGAACAAGGACACCTAAATTACATCCACAAAAGCAAGTGTTTTTAAACTCATGCATGCATTGCATTTGGAACAAAGTCCCACTTACAGAAATAAAACACTTTTGGTGCTTGTTGACGGTTAAAAGGTTTCTATCCCATCACTGAATCAGTGACTCATTTGGGAGACCACCACCAACAGAGCGCAAACAACCATATCTTCTCTCTTTTGATCTGATGACAAGGGTCCCAAACTCCCAATCTTCCGTTAAGGACTTGAATATCTTTACAAGTCTTCTTTGCAAATCAGGCAATTCAGGCATTGCTTTAGTGTACTTTATATTAAGTTATTAACCTTTTCATTTATCTCCCATTCAGCTGTTAAAATGTTCCCTCTCCCTAAGCTGTAGGTTTATGCTTGCATGCACTTGTTCAACTGTCTTTAACACATGCAATGTCTCGGAGAATTCTCCAAACATTCTGGGTGCTTCAAACATTCCATCCCAGGCAGCTCTGTATAAAAGGAAAAAATGCCTTTCTACACTCAAGGTGCTTCGACAACCCCACAGCTCTTCCTTCAGAATACCAGCTCTCCTCTTGCAACGGTCAGCATTTTACTTTTAATATGCTGCATTGCCTTGCTGTATTTAACTGTGCTGTACTCTTTATTTTATTTTTTTTGTAAAATAGCCAATTGCAGCAGATGGACCGGACTCGGTACAATTAAGAAGTCAGCTTTTATTGATCTGGATCCGTCAGACCACATTGGATCTGGGGGGGTCTGATTTTCCACAGATCGGTCCGCACATCCCTAGTCTGTAGATAGTAAGCAACCTCATGGCTGCAAGCCCAGAGAAAAAAAATTCAGTCCTAATGTCATAGACAGATGAGGAGGACTTGGAAAAAAGTAACTTGTAACAAAAGTACTCTTGATGTGCACACCCCATTACAGTTATACTTGGTTATGAAATACTGATTCAGTTAGGGAGGTACATCAATCATAAGCTGGAAAAACAGGTACAGCCCCAAAACACAGAGGTCAAGTGATTTGCAAAAGGTCACACACCGTGCAAACGATGTTTCTTGGGACCAAACCCAGCTGTAGCTGCAGTAGCCTTGGACACCGCAATGAATGAGAGGTCGGACAGATAAAAGTATACTGTCAAGCCTCCAGCTGAGGCATGAAAAATAAAATTGATGAACCATCACAATTATTATTATGATGGCAGATGGAGAGGCCAGATTGGAAGAAAAAAATACAGAAAACCTTTGCAAGCATGTGCGTCATGTGTCAATTTATTTATTTATTTTTTTGCAATAATAAACTATGATTAACTTGAATGAATACTAAGGACACCAGTCCACATATTTCATCATTAAACCAACCACTTATCTGAAAGATAGAAGTTTGCAGACAGTGTGCCAACACTACAAACCAGAACATGTCATTGGCAACAAGCCAAAGGGGTCAACCATTTTATGAGCTGATTTCCTCAGCACAAACGACATGAAACATAAAAAATAAATCAGAGTAACTTCAGAAAACACAGTTAAAGACTCTGATAAAGTATAACCATGACAAACAGACATAGCATATGCTGAATTAGGCACAGTGTTTCCCAACTTCAAATATTTCCACACGTCAAAATACAGGACGGCACATTCAAACACATATCCTACACTACACCACTGACGAAGGTTAACCTGGAATAAAGAAACCAAGAGTCTCCCAACTAAAAAAAAAAACCCAATAATGAGCTTAAAATGAACAAAGCCAAGTGAGTAAAAGACAGACTTAACTCTGGCATCATTATAGTTAATGAAGCTGATATCATGAAACAATAACATTCATTATCGAATACAATAATGTTTCTGCAGTTATTTTTCGAAACATTCTCCAAGTAAGTAGTAACAGAAATATAGAGAACAGCATGATCTTGGGCACTACATAACAAGATATGGTGTACTACAATCAAACGTAGTGCTTCTCCTAAAGTGAGTAGCTAGGAACAGCTGTACAGACAGAAGTGTTTACACTTAGATTTGTTATAGAACGCAATAAAAGGTGGATCTGTTATTGTAACCAGTAAACAAAGACAGCCTGTCTGAATAAAAACAGGGGTCCCTAGTGCCTTATGAATTCCCTACTAGTCACAACAGTAGACACGGATAGCCAATAATGTTAATTACGTACTAGACATAATTAAAGTGGGTTTATCACAAACATGAAACACAAAGACAGGGTAACACCCTGCCAAACATACTTGTTCATGTAAAAAAAAAATAACACCAGGGTCAGAACAGACCAATTTTTGTCTGTGAATCACATCAATGAGGAGGAATCCTCATGGAAGTCAATGAATAATAAATAAAGCAATAAACTTATCAAATGGTTTAGCCACCGATTAATCAGTAGCCATTCAACCTTATCAGGCTTAAAGGCCTCCAAAGCAGCACTCTGTCAGATTACATTGTAGTTGACCATCTCAGTTCAATATACTGCACACAGATCAACATAATTGTAATTGGATCCAAAACAGATATAGTTAACTATTTCTTATTTTAGCACATCCCACGCACCAAGTGTGGGGACAGAAGATGAGATGTCTTCTCTCAACCCCCGTGCAAAAATCTAGACATGTCAATAAACAGGGAAATCTTTAAACCATTCTGTGGGTTAACTGCCATGTTTGTAACCACAACACTCAAACACACACAGACGGATGGTGTTTGTGAACTTCTTGGAAGGAGGAATTCACAAAACAATGAGTAGCAGTCTGGGCACGGAGTCCCTGTCCACGCACGGAGTCCCTAAGCTGCCAAACTCATACTTACTTGCCTTAGAACCCAAATTACAAAGTAAAATGAGTGTTATTCTTTGCCAGACAAAATCAAGACTGCCACAGGTTGCCATTGTTACACTGTGAAAAGATCACAGCTTAGGTTCTTTGCATGGTATGCTGGACAAAGATAACAAGTAGCAGTAATACGTTTATTACATACTCACGCCATAACAAGTGAAGCAAAGCAAACACAAGGGAGCTGATTTCCCACCATTCCTCAAGGATGGTCTCTCTCTCTCTCTCAGAGGAACTGATGTGCATACTAATATATGAGTACAGTTAGGAGATATGATAAATATACAACATTGGATCAGGCATGTAAATAAGGTGGCTCCCTTGGGCAATTACAGAGGAAATAAAGTTGCAAAGTAAAGAAGAATGAATCTCTGAATCTCTAAACAATGGAAATTCATAGTCTGCAATCTGTTATCAGTCTCACTGGAGACAGTGAGTCTGAGAACACATGCAATGTCATCAAAAAAGCATACAACGTGTCACAACAGCGGAAAACTACAAAATATGAGTAATTATGAGTATAGCAGAATATATGGCAGAAACATAGCATATAGGTAAATGTATTTCAGACAGATATAAGCATAGCAAATATAAATAAAGAACACTAACATAAGTAATAAAACAAGATAAACATTATAAGACTATGTAAGGCACTAATACTGTGTATAAGGTTATGGTTACATGTGGGCCACTTGGTGGTATATAACCCAAGCATAACATGGCCTTACCAGTGATCTGTACAATGGTAGGATAACTTCCTCACTTCTGGAGGTTATCCCTCTAGCTATACACCCCAACATGTTGTTGGCCTTGACTGCCGCCCTTCTGTACTGCTCTGAGTGGTTCAACCTCCCTGTTACTATCACTCCCAGATCCTTTTCTTCTTCAGAGACCTTTAGCCTTTCCCCATCCATATGGTATCTATACCTAAGGTTCCTGGACCCGAAGTGCATGACCTTGCACTTCTTGGCATTGAATCCCAATTGCCAAGTCCTTGACCATTCCCCTAGTGTATCCAAATCCATTTGGAGAATCCTGCCCTCCTCTCCTGCATCCACTATTGCACCAGTTTTGGTGTCATCTGTGAACAGTTTCACTTTATTCTCAACTCCCCCTGTTATGTCAGCAATGAAGATGTTAAAGAGCACAGGTCCCAGAATGGATCCCTGTGGGATCCCACTGATAAATTACTCAGGGCTTTGAGAGCTTCCCCACCACCACCACCCTCTGCTGTCTGTTACCCAGCCAACTTTCTTCCCATCTAGCCATTTTTTCTCCTAAACCCAGGGTCCTCAATTTACCCCCTAGCCTGCCATGTGGCACCAAATTGAATGCTTTGCTGAAGTCCAATTACAAGACATCAACTGCTTTCCCCCATCCAATGCTCTAGTGACCCAATCGAAGAAGTCCACTAAATTTGTCTGGCACGAACTTCCCTGGACGAACCCATGCTGATGTTCATCTTGCAGACCATTCTCCTACATGAATGTCACCAGTCTTTCCTTCATGATGGACTCCATTATTTTAGACACTATGGATGTGAGGCTGACTGGCTTATAGTTCCCTGGGTCATCTCTTGGGCCACTCTTATGGATGGGCACCACATGTGCTATCCTCCAGTCCAATGGCACACAACCTGTGTGCAGGGAGGTATTAAAGAGATCCACCAGAGGTACCAACAGCACATCTGCCAACTTTTTAGCACACTCAGGTAAATCCCGTCTGGCCTGGGTGCCTTGTTTGTCCTTAAGGAGTTAAGGCTAGCCAGTACCTTATTCTCTACCAAGATATCACAGTCTATTAACATTACCTCTCCTACCTTCTTCCCATCTCTCTTTCTTGATGTGATGGCCCCATCTCCTTCTCTCATAAAAAATGAGCAGAAGTACTCGTAAAGCACATCTGCTTGTTCTGCCCCCTGATCGGCCCACCCATCATCTTTTTTAATTTTGGCTATTTGTTCCCAGGTTTTCCTTTTTCCCCTAATATAGCTAAAGAAGTCTTTCTCACCTTTCTTAATCCCCTGTGCTAGTTTCCTCTCTTTTGAGACCTTGGCTCCCCTCACAACTCTGGTCACCTCCCTTGATCTCTTTGTGTGTTCCTCCCTATTCTCCTCTTGCCTGTTCTCTTAAATTTCCTGAAGGCTGCCCTTTTCTCCCTTACACTCTCCTGAACCTCCTTTGTCCACCAACTAGGTTTCCTGGTCTTCTTATTTTTTCTAACACTCCTTGTGCACAGGTTTGTTGCCTCAATTAGTCCCTTATTTGTTATGTCCCACTTTTAATTAGTATCCGTCTCTGGCCTTACGGTTGCCACATGATTCTTCACTATGATTGTCATCTTTCCAAGGTCAGCCCTCCTGAAATCTGCCACCCTGGTTTTACTATGAGTGCCTACCATACCCATGTCTAGGGAGAACCATACTGTGTTGCAGTCGCTCCCTGCCAAGGGGTCCTCAACTCTAACATCCTGCACCTGCTCTCCCTCTGATAATATCAAATCTAGGATTTTCCCCTCTCTAGTTGGTTCATGTACTCTCTGTGTGAGGAATGCATCCTGAAACCCATCCAGAATGGCCTGCTCCCTGGAACGTGTGGAGGTCATTGTGCTCCAATCTACCCCATGTAAGTTGAAATCTCCTATCACCACCATATTTCATCTTAGACAGTGCTCAATGTCATTTGTCACTAATTCCCTATCAATTTCCTCTGACTGAGATGGAGGCTGGTACATCACTCCCAATCTCATCATATTCCCCTTCCCATTCTGGATGCTGACCCATAAGGTTTCTACTCTCCCTTCCCCATCTTCCTCCCTGTTACACACTATATCTACCCATCTGCCTGTTCTGGTGGTAGTTCAAGTGGATGTTAAAGATCCCATGGCACTTCTTGAAAAGAGTAGTTTTTTTAATTGATAAATAACATATTGCATACAGTGTTACATACAGAAAAGAAATACATAATTAAGTGAAACATGTGCAACAATAAGTATCAAGGAAAAAAAAAACAAGAAGGGGAGGAAAAGGAGAGAACATTTTTTTAATTAAATCATCTCATACAGAGGTCCAGATATTCAAAAGAGTTGAGCCAAGCGCAATAGGGTTGTGCCTACGTAAGTCCGAAATTGTGCCATTCTGCGACATTCAGCAGGAGGCAGTTGCACCCCCGAAATCATGCTGAGCAACAGCGCAATGATAATGAAGGCATGCGCAACCGAAGGGGGAGAAACCATGCATAAATGGCACAGTGTGATATTCAAAGACTTGCGCAATGCACAACAGCGGAGCAAGCAGAAGTTGCACCATAGCGGAAATGAGCCAAAATAAAAAGGAGCAAGGAAGAGGCGCAAGAACGCTACAGGGAAGCCACATGAGGCAGAGGCAGAGGCACACAGACAGGTCAAGTGGCACGAATAGGGCAGGCCAGGAAAAGGCCACAGTTAACAGCCAGGCACAGGGAAGGTGTGGGGATCCACACAGCACAGATGCCAGCACAGGCAGGTGTACCTGGTGCAGGGGAGGTAGCAGCCAGGACAGTGGGGGGGAATAAAGTAACAGCTGCTGGGGGGGTGAACGCAAGCCAGGGACATGGCCAGTGCCACCTTCTACATGGAGGCCGTAATGAGGGGGGTGAGAAGGTGGGCGGCAGGGGGGCATAGCCATGGAAGGGCCCATCGGCAATATGCCCCCAGCAGGCAATACCGAGCCTGCACCAGTTTTGAGCTGTACACAGATACTGAGATTGTGGGCCAGTACCACCTAAACAGGACAATTCTGAGGTGGCTCTGTGAGCTGTACAGTGATGTGATACAGGCATCCACATGATGGAGCCATGCCCTGTCAGTGGAGACCAAGGTAACAGCCTGCATGTGCTTGCTCACCAGGGGTACCTTCCAGAGACCACCTGGGGAAACCACAGGCATAACCCAGTTGGCCACGTCATGCCACCTCACCCAATTCCTCAGCGCACTGCTGCCACATGCTGAGGAGTACATCCATTTCCCCAGCACAGCAAACATACAGGAGTTCCACAGGGTAGCATGTATGCCTGGCATGCTAGGAGCAATAGACTGCACCCATGTGGCTATACGCACACCACCTGGCCCTGAGGGGGGCCACATACATAAATTGAATGGGCTATGCCAGCATCAACTGCCAGGTGGTGTGCGATGCCAGGGGGCGCATCATCAATGTCTGTGCCACGCACCCTGGGGGAGCACATGATTCTTACATCTGGCACCAGTCAGCACTGTGCCACAGATTCAAGAGTGGGGACATCCCCACTGGCCACCTAGTGGGTGAGTATGCAAACCACATGGACAAATATAGGGCCTGGGGGGGCATGGCTAGAGATGCCATGGGTAGTGGCCTATATGGCCTGGGGCAGGGCGATGCAGATCACCAAACTAACCTCCATCCTCTACACACAGGTGACAGTGGATACCCACTCCATCCCTGGCTGCTCACACCCTACCGGCGGCCCACGACCCCATCTCAGCAATGCTACAATGAGGCACACGCCACCACACGGAATGTCATCGAGCGGGTGTTGAGGATGCTGAAGGCATGTTTCCATTGCCTGGACACCTCTGGCGGTGCCCTACAATACAGGCCCTCAAAGGCCTGTGGGATATTCCTGGCCTGTTGCATCCTGCACAACATGGCCAACGAATGTGAGATAGCCGTACAGGTCAAAGAAGGGGACAGCAATGGGGACGATGGGGACGCCGGTGATGATGGTGATGGGCAGCCCCCCTTGGCCAACAGGACTCCCGACTGCTCCGGCTGGCACATCTGCACCGGGACACCATCACGGAGGAGCACTTCAGCCAACCCAGGTAAGTCATGGGGCCATGCACAACCACCAATGGCCAAGGCACAACCCACAAACACGCAGGAACCCACACTGGGGTGCATGCTGTCGAGGGAAGTGACAGGGCACAGAGGCACACACATAGCCAGGGATGGGTGAGGATTAACATGCCACACCGAAGGACACACACACACAATGCAACAAACATGCACAGAGGTCAGAAGGCACACTGACCCAGAATGCACACCCTAGCAACACACATGTCCACAGGTCACCATGCCCACTGCCTGTCCATGTGCGTGTGTCAGATGCTGAGCACCATTGCACATTGGTGTACAGCACAATGCAGGCATCATCATGCACACATAAATGCGGACAGCAGCTGGGAGGGTGTGCAGGTGGACTGTGTATCTGCGTGCAGGGCCAGGTACCCACCCGTGCACTGCCCACTGAAACACACAATGCACACAGGGTAGCACCAGACAGTAGCTGTGCTGGGAGACAGGTCAGTCCCGTGACACAGTGCCACGGCCACCATGGATGCGTGGGTGGCCCCGCTGAGACCCGCCAGCACTGGCAGGCTGACCACTGGCCTCATGGGGTGGCACTGATGGTCCCCCAGGGGTTCCACTGCGTGAACGTGACCGTGCCTGCACAGGGGTCTGCAGCACACCGAACATGCCTGCACCAGGAGTGCTCGGGATGCCCACAGCTGAACCCGGTGTCGACAGGCTGGGAGTCACACAACGCCGGGAACAGGGGGTGGATAGTGCACTGCGTGGTGTCCGCGATGCATGGGCACCTGACTGTGTGCCCATTGTGGCCATGACAGCAATGAACACCTGTGCATGCCTGTCAATGGCAGCGGTCACATCCTCCAGCAAACGGTCCATCTGTGCCATGATCATTTCAGCGTCCCTGCTGCGATGCTCCTCTGCACACTCCAGAGACACATGCAGTGCATCCACGGACATCGCAAGCCGCATCTGCTGCTGGACCGATGCTCGCAGTAGGCGGGTGTGCTCGTCCAAGAGGTCATCAGCCTCCTCTGCATCCTGTCCCTCAGGGTGTGCAAGGGCCTGATGTTCAGCACCCCTTGAGGGTGGGTACTGTGCACCAGGACCAGGTCTGGACATGTCCACAGGCGGTGTACAGATGCCACCGCTGAACCATGTACCTCCAAGCCCAGTGGGTGACTGCTGATGCTGCCCCTCCGGCTGCTGCACCCCAGGGCTCAGTGGTGCCGCGGCAGTGGCTGCAACAGTCCCACTGTCCTGAACAGACACCAGTGCTGCCCCACTGGTGCTGACAGGCACAGCCTGGGGCTGTGCTGACACGCAGGCCTCCACAGTGGCACCACCCACAGCCATGGGTGCGAATTGCCCTGCTGTGTGTCCATCCTGTGGCACACATGTGTCACTGCCCAAGACGGTCATGTCATCATCACTGGTGCCGGACTCTGCCATGGCCACAGCCACAGTCTGCTGGCATCCGTGGACACCAGCATGCTGGGACACAGGCCGGGCTTCCTCCACACCTGTCTCAATGACATCAGTGTGGACAGTCAGGCAGTCCCACTGTCGTACTGATCCACAAATACCTGTGGAAGTGGATGGTCCCATCTCTGGCTCCATCCAACTGTCCGCAGTGGACAGGCCTACCACCGCTGACCCATGCAGACACTCAGGATCTGTAAGGGAAAGCAAAGTTGCTTTACTGTGTGTGATCCACCCTGCCCCCCCCAGACAGACCATGACTTACCATGCAGTGATGGGCCACCACCCGTCTGGAAGCCACCACCCGGAACACCCTCAATGGCACTTCAGTGCATGCTTGCAGCAAGCCTGTCCTCTGCTGGGGTGAGCTGTACCACCTCTGGCTGTCCCCCACCTGTTGCAGCACGTGCTGCCCTGATGGCAGCCACCTTCTCCTTCACCCTCCTCCTGTCTGTGCCCATCTTCTTCTTACACTCCTGCACAGAGCGCTGGTGGCTGCCATGCAGGTTCACAGCATGCCACCCACTCCCATGCAGCAGCACGGGCCTGAGGGGTGCCCCGCCATCCACTGAGCAGTGGCTCCTGATCCAGGTAGGCCTCAAAAAGGGCCTCGGTTTCAGCCTTAGTAAAATTCGGCCTCCTCCTCCTCCTCCCACCACTGTTGTCCTCCTCTCCAAGAACATGCTCGGTCATTATGTAGCCTATAAGAATGGCAGTTGTTACCTGTGACTGTGCAGTCCCATGCATGTCCCAAAATCCACAGTCCACACTCCCAAATAGCATGCAACTCACCAATAAACTGCAGTAACCGACTATGGCCACTGCAGCACATTGTCGCACCTTTATAGTGCAATCCATGCAAATGAGGTGAGGAGCAACTTTAATTAGATGCAGATTGCAGTGCTGTGCCATTGAATGGCTGATTAGATGATTTGCATATGACTGCTGAATATCACACTGTTGCGCTTTGCACAATTGTGTTGAACATGCTGAGCCAATGGCACAGTTCTGTGGCATGCATAGTACACCTCACTGCGCATGCCTGGGTTGCTGATGCAGGTGTCTGCCATGCTGATGATGTGCTGTGCGCAGTAGGCAATGCAGGGCACGGCCACCATTGTGCCAGTGGTGCTATAGCGATGGTCACTACATGGCGCTGTGGCGCTGGGCCTTCATAGGCGCAATGGCCCAACTGCTCGATAGTCCACTGTGGCACTGGCACACAGGCAGCCAATCATGCTACATGCATTGTCATCTGATAGCACTGTGCATGGTCTTGCACCAGAGACCCTTGACCCTGTGCCTGACCTTTGCCCCCTTGGCGCCATGCGTCAGGCATAGGTGCACCTCTATCGTGCTGTTCGCTAACAGCGCAATAGGGAATGGCAGCGCTGTACCACACAGCATCTGCACGTGGGGAGCCATGCTGCAAAGTGTCATATTGCCTACTATAGCTATTGGAATGGTGCGTAGAAGAGCTGCTCCATGGAGTGCCATTGAGTTGGCCAATCTGGTGGCCATAGTCAAGCCACACCATGGGCCTCTCTTTGGGGAGGCCCCCCTGGATAGGGCAAGGACCCAGGTGTGGCAGGAGGTGGCCACTGCCCTGGATGAGGCAACAGGTAGGGGGCATTCAGCTGAGCAGTGCAGGCACTGCTATGGTGACCTGCGCAGGAGGGAGCCGGAGCTACTGGCCCGACTGCGGTCACCTGCCAGGAGAGGCATGGTGCCACATCCAGTTAGGGGTTCTGTCAACACACTTTTATCGTCCATATGAGTCACAGTGTTGTATGTGTCCAGCACATAGGGAGGGACCGTATGGGGTTGTATGCGGTGTTCACAGGTGTGGGGTGGGTGGGTCTGGCTGGGTGGGAGGGCACACTCCTTGGGGCAGGGGGACTTTTCTTCTGGAATGTACTGATGTTCTTCTCTTCTTTTTGTCCCCACAGGCCTGGAACAACTATGCAGGGTGCGGGCAGAGCAGCGGAGGGGTGTGGAAACCGCAGCCAGGCGGGCCTAGGACCAGCAATGCCCACCTGACCAGCCCGATGTGGGTGAGTGCCAGACATCCATGATTAGTATTGCATGCTGTGTGACAAGGTGGGCAGCGGGGCATGGCCACCATTCATTGACATCACTGCCATGCACACCACTTGTTACAGTCAACACTGTCCAGTGGCAATGCATGTCTGGGTGTGCGTCACTGGTGGTCCATGCGTGCACCAGGTGCATGGCTGCGCCACTGCCTTTGCACCACATAGCCATGTCACTAAACTGCCACGGTGGTGCTGTGCATGACTTGGCCAGTGGGTATGTGCAGCGTTCTGCATGGCTGTATGTGTCTGGGTGGGCAGGTCCTGTGGACGTGATCACTGTAGGTGGTCACACACCATCACAGTGGTATGTCCCATGGCCGTAGGCCATGCACAGTGGGTGGGCTGCATGGGGTTGTGCATTCACACCTGTTGACTGTGCTCCCTTGTTCTAGGTGCGAGACATCTGAGAGAAATCAGGGACACCATGCGGGAGCTCCTGAATCTGGCCCGCGAGAGGGTGGAAATACTGAGAAGGCTGGACGAGTCGGGGGTTCTGTGGTGACACAGAGCCAGAGGGAGCCAGAGCCAGGAACGGCAGACCCTTTAACAGTCCCTTGGTCCCTGACTTCCCCTACCCCCCTGGACCCACCCTCACACCCCTCCTATCCCATCCCATTTGTCCACCCCTTCCCCCTGCCCATCACCACCTTTTTTGTGTCCCCCACCACAAACCTGTACATAGTTTTTATTCTTGTACATAGTTGAGTTTTCTATTTTTACAATACATTTGACTTTTATATGAATACCGTGGTGGTCTCGGATTTGCAGCGGGCTATAGGTGCTCAGCTGCAGTGGTGTGCATGGCATCAGGGGTGGTGCAGTCATGGGTATGTGTGTGTGTCCATGTGGAGGTGACTATGGTGTGGGGGTAGACATCAGTCAGTGTCTGTGATGTGTGTGCTGTTCCCTGTGCACTGGATGACTGTGTGCAGTGGCCCGTGGCGCGTGCTCTGTGTCCATGGTGCACCCATCGGCCTGTCCATGGCCTGTGCAGCTGACACACATGCCTGTCTGTGACCTGCATGGTCTGCTGGCATGTCAGTGGTGGCATTCCCTGCAGGGCGGACACTGTACCCGTCGCTTTGATGGGTTGCCCATGTCACTGGTGTGGTGCATGCCTTGGCTCAGGTGGCACTGTGGGTGACACGGTTATTGTCCCACCTCCATGCTGTGGCTTGTGTGTGTTGCAGGGGATGTGCCCCACTGTCTGTGGCTTGTGCTCTGGGTGACTACTGGTGGTGCATGGGTCCATGGTGCCTGCGCAGGGTGGTTGGCACTCCAGTGCCATGGTGGACTGCGGGCTGTGTGTACATGGCTTACATGGGCCCACAATGGGGGCTTGGTTGCCCCACCACTGCATCCCTGTGTTGTTGTGCCCTTGGGTATGGGTGGATGTCTGTCCAGACCCTGTGTGGCATCCAGTGTGGTGCATGTTTCCACGCACCACTGTGGGTGTCTGTGCTGGCTGTTGTGGCCAGTGGTGGGCCGGGGTGTGTCACTGGAATACTGTGCAGAGTGCTGTACCACTGGTGGTGGTGTCAAGGACACGACCATCCCATATAGGGTAACTCTTGTGCCAACGCATGGTCGGTCTTTCAGCAGTACCTCGGGGGACTGTGCATGGTGGCACTGTGTCTGCCATTGTTGCATTGTTGTGTGCTGCAACCTGCTGATGGGTGCTTGTGGTGGGGCTGGCTTGCATGGTTCTGTGGTGCACAGGGTTGCATTGACACTGTGGGGGTGGTGGCATGCATGGGGTTTCCTGCTGTGGTGGTCACTTCTCATGGGGGGTGTCTGGGGGTCACGGTGCAGGGTGTGCTGTGCACAGGATGGTCTGCCCTCCTTGTATGCCAGTCACAGCGTGCCAGTAGGTGTGATGGGGCACCATGGCCAGGCTGTGGGTTGGTTGCTTGTCTCCATGAACCAGTGGTTATTCCAGCCCTTCCCCTGGTTGTGATGTGCTTGGGTTGTGGGGGGACAATGTCTGTTCTGCTGTGTGTTCCTGTGCCCATCTGTGGCATGGGTGGTGGGCCCCTACCTCCCTGATTGTGTAGTTACATTGCTCTGCAGCTGGGGGGGCTCCCTGCTTGCGCTATGGCACCGCTGGACTGCTCAGCTGAACATCCCTTGTTGCGCTATGGTGCATCAGATCTGCTCAGCTTCCCCTCCCTAGTTGTGCTATGGCGCAGGTGGTGCGATATTCAGTCATTGGCTGTAGGCGCAATTTGGCCTGCTCCTTTTTTGAATATCACGTCTCTTGCGCGCATGGGCACAATAGACTTGCACTTTCTCCTGCTATTGTGCACTTTTTGGGTGCAGTTTGAATATCGGGGCCAGAGTTTACAATATAATTACATTATTACTTGTATTTTATAAATATTTGAAAACCTTTCCACCAACTATACACCTTATTACCAGGATAAGTCATTAAATCTGTGTGATATGCAGTGTCCATTGCTTGAGTCACTAGAAAACTAAAAACAGTATATGGCATCATTTTTTGGTATATCACCCACTGACATCTCACTTGCCATAAATAATACCGTAGACAACAAATCAAAAGCATATAGGTTTCAAGATGCAAATGAGGAAAGTTATAAGGAAGAAAACCTAACACAAAGGTTTCATAATTTAAATATAACAACCAATCCATTTTCCACTTTATCCTTAAAAGGGACCACAAAGGTTTAGAATAAGAACATGAGAAGAAAAAATGACACATGGTTTTGTCTCTATTAATACATTCGGCATAAGGGCAGTTTCTGTCCATCAAATTCTTGTGCTTAGCGTTGCCTTTAACATTCAGTCTACCATATACTGTAAGCCACAAAGTTTCCCACATATGTTGTGGTACTCTTTTATTCACTAAGTGTTTCAAAACTTGTGGATTAGAGTCAGGAGGACATTTTTTAAAGTTAGGTTCTGTTGGATATATCTGAGCAAGTATTGTTTGATAAAAACATTTCCTGGTACTCTGTGAAATATGTGTTTTAAGGATTTTCCATTTAAATAGTTTTTGAGCAGCAGGTCGAAAATATTCTGGCATCTGTAACCGTGAATGTATCTTAAGTGCTGCAGTTTGCCATTCTGTCAAATAGTGACCTAAAATCGACTATACCAAACCACGAGCTCCAGTAGTAATAGTGGAAATGACATAGCACACAGTATGAAAAGGAAAAAGAGAATGAAAGAAAACAATGGGATCAACCATGCTAGATCTCCCATTTCCTTTTTTAGATAAGTAAAACATTGTTTTATAGGATTCAGTTTATTTCCCCACAACATTTGGAAAAAAAGTCCATAAAGCGTAGTTTCCAGGGATAGTGGAGGTGGGAAAATGTTAGCTACATATTGCAGCTGAGGAATATCAAATTGCTTCAATATTTGAATTCTTTTAAATTTCGTCAGTTTCCAATGTTGCCATCTTTGAACTTTATTTTGCTTTGTTTTCAAGGCAATCTCCCAATTGTCCAAGGGAAGGTTAAAGGATCCAGATTTAACACCCAAAATTGTTATAGGGTTACTTGTAAGAGCAATCCCTTGTACCTGACATGATACAGTATTCCAGGGGCCTATCAGTAATCCTTTGCATTTAGCTATATTTAATTTAGAAATGGACATACTAGTATGTATGTGAAGTTCATGCAAAAAGAGAGGAATTTGATTATAGTGGGAAAAGAATTCACAAATATCATCTGCACATGCTTGTAATACAAAAGGGCACTGTCCAGCTAATCCAAATAACCCATCCCATTTGGGAGTATTGGTCAAAAGCCGTATTAGAGGGTCAAGAGAGAAAATATATAACAAAGGGCTGAGGGAGCAGCCCTGCCTAACCCCAGTAGAAATTGCAAATCCCTGTGTAATACATCCTTTAATGAGGACCCAAACATGGACGAGGGGATATAATAACTTTATTTTAGTGATTACTTCAAGCGGTACCCCATAAGTCAAGAGAGTGAAAAATAAAAAGGAGCGGTTTACCCAATAAAATGCTTTTTCTTGATTGACAGAGAGGATACATCCTCTAGAATTAGACATGGAAATACTTTCTATCACATCTCTAATAATAATAAGGGCTTCCTGGATTTTCCCACAAAACTGTTGTGAAGAAAGCACTAACGAGGCATATTGATTCAGTCTGGTATTGAGAATATAGGCAAGTATTTTGTAGCCTGTATTTAACAGAATGATACAGTAGGTATCCAGTTCTTTATGTTTGCCCTGTGACCTGATTTATATAAATAGACTAATAAACCTTCAGAAAATTGTGAGGAAATACTATTAAATTGAAAAAAAGAATTGATATAAGTTGTGTAAACAAATAGAAATTTCTGAAACAAAGGTTTTGTAAAACTGGTTTGGGAGACCATCTAAACTGGGTAAGGTATTTGATTTAAGGGCCTTAATAGCTCCTTTTATGTCTGCTACAGTGATTTCTTTAAGTAGTAAAAGTGCATCCATGGGGAAGGCCGGAACCTGGACACCTTGTAAATAATCTTGTATATCGTGCTCAGAAGGTACATCAGATGGAAGCAAGGATTGATAATGTGACTCCATAATATGCTTTATATCACCAATGCCTTCTACCTTGTTGCCATTAGAATCCTGTAAATAATCTATTGTCATGTCATCATGGATTTTTTAAATGCTTCATAAGGGTCCCCCACTGGTGATTTCTGTGTGCCACCGAAAAGCATAGCCTGTATTGTTTTTGCCCTATCGTATTGATAGGCAAGCATACTACACTTAAGGTTTGTAATTTGCTGTGAATAATCATATTTGGTGAGATAAGAAAGTGTATAAAGATGCTGCAATTGCTTTTGAAGGGATAAATACTTTAGAAATCTGTTGTTCCCTACCTGTTTACTATGTTTACAAAACCAAGATTTCAAATCATTTTTAGTGTCAATCCACCATTCACCAATATCTGTATATAAACATAATACTGATAACCTGGCTGTGAGTAAAGTCATGATCCCTTTTCCAACTTCTGGAGCTGTTAGTAAATAAATATTCAATTTCCATCTACTTTTAATTTTGAGATTATTGGAAAGGGTTGGTATGGAAAATTTTAACAATTAGTGATCTGAAAATTCTATAGGTATTATTTTAAAAATTCCTTTGGGTAAATGTTTGGAAATAAACAAATGGTCAATTGTAATCTTATATTTATTCCTAGTATATGTGAAGCAAGAACCTTTGTTATAAATATTACAGTCTAAAAGACCTGCTATATCTACTACTGATGTCAGCATATTAGAATCGCAGTAGACTTTTTTTCTCTTCCCACCACTTAATTTCACTCTGGAAACATCACAATTAAAGTCTCCTCCAAAAACAAAATGTATAAGAAGTAACCAGATATGGCTGAATACTTCTCAAAAGGGCCACCCTATCAGCCTTAAGTTGAGGATTATATATATTTATAAAGTGGCAAGCCACTGATTTCCACTTTCCATCCAATAATAATAATCTACCTGGGTTCAAATCTACCAATTTTGTCAACGAAAAATGATAAGATCCCATTAAAATACCAAGCCCATCTGCACAATCTGGTCCAAAGGACCAATAAGAAGGCCCCCATATCCATTCTCCTTTAAAGAGTATCACTTGTTCCCTTGAACACATCCAGGTTTCTTGAATGAAAAAAATTTCAAATTTGGATTCATGGCTATAAGAAAAACTGCTTGCCATTTTAAATTATTCAATAGACTGTGAACATTTAAAGAACCTATAAAAAAGGGAACCCATTTGTCATGAAAAACAAGCTTTTGAAATGTATTAATACTGTTTTTGTTCTCTTTTTCTTTTCTTTCATTTATAATCTCCTTGCTCAACCTCTGTGAGCTGAGCCCCACTGGATGGGAATATCAATCCCCTTGCTCCATCTCAGAATCACCATCAGGCAGAAACAATGCAGCATAAGTATTATCAGATTAAAACATTGGGGAACCAAGGAATGAAGATGGTGGTTTCTGTTTAATATTCCTGGAAGAACGTCTTCTAGGCAATGGCTGTATTATGCCAGGGCTTGAAGGCTCTCCATCGGCAGTGTTAAGTTCCATGTAGGATACAGGAACCAACAGCGTATTACAGGGTGATTTATCAAAGCTTGGAATTTCTTGGCTAGGAATTGTAGCAGGGGGGTCATCAGGAATCACTATAATGTCAGGTTCTGCCATCTTACAGGAGGGAAAAATGGGAGGAGAAACAACAGGAGGGGAATGGAGGGGTGGATCTGAAACAGGAGCTGAGGTAGAATCTTCAGGTACAGAAGCTGAGTCCTGTGCTTGCTGTATTAAAAGCTCAGGACTGATACAGGATGCTTTATTCTTGGCAGCCCATGGACACTCTCCAAAGATGTAGCCATACTCTTCCCAGAGATCACACTTGGTATGGTTAGCACACTTCATTGCAATATGCCCCAACTCCCCACAATTATCACAACGGGCCTGGTCACAGGTACTAGACAAGTGTGTCCTAGATCCACACTTGTAACATGCCCGAGGCTGTCCTGCATAAAAACATACATCTCTATCCCTACCTAACATAAAAGAATTTGGTATATGTTCCATACCTTAATCAGAAAGTCTGAGCTTCACTTTATATTTCCATCCCCCTGTCCAAAACAATTCTGAGTCTAATAGTGTTTCAGGATCACTTAATATATCACACTTTTGGGATAACCAGTATGTGATATCGTCCACATGGACTTCCTAATTGCGAAACATTATGGTCACATATTTAACGAGAGGCTTAGTAAGAGGAATCACCAAAAAAGGGGCCCATGTGGGAGAAAACTTAACTTGTGAATAACGTTCCCAAAACAATTCAAGTGCATATGCAGTCCAAAAACTTACATCATAATTGTCCTCCCCAGAAATATTAATAAAGGCATATACTTCCTTGGGAGAAAAATGCAATGAGTCTTTTAATAACTGCCTCCCTACAAAAGATCTGTCTGGTCGTTCTGCCAAACCTCCTTTATAACGTATGCAGACTGCATTTCGCCTAGGGGCAGCCTCCTTTCTTATTTTGGAAAAAAAGTTCTGAAAGGAGAGGTTTGGGGCTGGTGGGACAGTCTGTTTGTAAATTCTTTACAGGGATATCTGGAGTAGTGGCCTGGTCAGGTAGTGTTATTCCTGTATCTTTTGGTAGGTTCAATTTTACAAGGTCCAATGGTGAATCAGGGAGGTCGTATATAGATTTGTCCACAATAATAGGAGTTTTTAAGGACTGGGGTCCCAATAGATCCAGATTCTTTATTTCGTGAGTTGTTGGTTTCCACTCAGGAGAAGTCTGGGAAAAATTCAAGGTGGGGTCCCAAGCAGAATCTGGCAACCAGTTCCCTTTTGGAGTTTGTAGCCACCCTTCATTTTGTGAGGCCTGCTGGGGGGACCAGGTGTTGTCAGAAAGAATTAGTAGTGGATAATTAACCCCTGTTGAAACAGGTAATTTTTTAGCAATGAAAGATTTTCCCTCTTTATTGCAACCCAAATCTTGTTTATTGGCTATTGTTTTGAGAGGGCTGACAGATCGAGAGTGCCTTGCACCAATACTGGGCTTAGGCTTAAGTGGTAAGGAAAAGGCCGTGGCTTCAGTTTGAGAAGTTGGGCTAGTTTGATAGATGATTCCAGTATCCGTTGATACAGTTTTCTCAACTCCAGTAAAGCTGGCAGGGTCTTGACTCCCGCATCACATGGAGAAGTTGTGGTGGTTGAATAATAGGTGCAGAAACACTCGGTGTCAGCGGAGGATCCTCTGACAAGCCAGACTGTTTGACTGTGGTCTTGGTTTCAAGAGAGGCAGAAGACGAGTCCATTGTGATGGGCTTTTGGCACACACCACTAGTGGTGTTTGAACTGCCAGCCCGAGAGTCTGTAGACACAGTAACAATATTTCCAGTCTCTTTCAGCAAAGGCTATCGGCATGCACTACTATCAGTGCTTAAAATGCCAGCCTGTAAATTAGCAGATAAATTCACTGTAAAAGACATAACATTCTCAATTTGTGACTCTCCCGGCCCCAGCAGGCCCTTTGTAGTGACTGCGGCACAAGGATTTTTGACAGCTGAATCCAAAGCTAGTATTATTGGTTTTGAACTGGTGGTTGTAGTGAAGTTGCAGGATCGTTCAGCAGCTGTGGATTGCCATCCTCTGTGCAAACTGAAATAATTTTTTTTTTAATTTGACGAGAAAGCCGTTGAATCATTTCTAGTTACCATTTCATTCTTGCTAGCAGTTAAATCTTCGGTGGATACCAAAAAATCACTCGCTTCTCCGTCTGTTTCATTCACATCCATAGAAATACCATCAGCCTCTGGCAAATCGAGGTTAGAAGAAGAGGCCCGCTCTCCTACCTCTGCAGTGTCCATTCCGTCCAGAGGATTGCTCCAAGTGGCCATTGCAAAGGCCAAAGTTTCCCCTACAGGACAGTAGGGGAATTTCCTTGGTGTCCCAGCCAAATTTTCCTCCATTCACTAAAGATACCACCAACAGCTTAATCTGGTTCAAGGTCAGTTGGCATTCATCTATATCCCCCTCCCCTGGGTTGTGCCTGAAAATAGGCAGAATTGGTCTAGTGCACTTACCTGGTCAACAAAAACTAAATAAAAGTAAAAATAATGTAGAAAGCCACCCCCCTGCCTTCTTCGCTATCTCTTCTGTATAATTTGTGCCCAGGAATTGTGAGTTCCCAATCCTGGTACTGGTTTGCCTACGTTTCCGTTATGGCTGCTATGTCTACTTTTCTGTCAGTCATCATTGCTTGGAGTTCAGGTATCTTATTTCCTAAGCTCCTAGCATTTAGGGAAATCACTCTCCAGCCAATCTCTCTGCCATTCAGTTTCATGCCATTCCCTTCCTCTATTTGCCTTCTAGTCTTGTCTACTCCACAATTCTGCTTGCTGTCCCTGTGCTGTCCACTGGGGGAGCTGGAAGCTCTCGTGCCTTGTTTTTCAGTCTGACTAATTTGTTTTAGCCCCACTGATTTAGTTTAAATTATATGATTTTATGATGAATTCTCCCAGTCTTTGTTTGAGAGTCATTGTACTCTCCTTACTCAGGTGAAGTCTATCAAAGGCATACATACCCTTGTCCTTGCATATCTCACCCCAGTTTTCGACCAGTGCAGACCCCATCTGCCTGCACCACATAGCCAGCCATTCATTGAACTCCTTAATCATCTGCTTCCTAATGGTGCTTGCCTTTGGAACTGGGAGCACCTCTAAGAGGACTATGGATTGAAAATTGTTCCTACAAGCCCTGGCTAGTCCTTTAAATCTAGCCTGCACTTCCTCCAGGCTATTCCCATCAAGGTAATTTGTACCAAGGTATAGCACCAGGTGAGGTTTTCCCCCTGCCGTCTTACATATGCTGGTATAATGTACCTTGCCTTGTGCTCTGTCATGCCTGGTAAACAGTCCACCCATATATCACTACTCTTAATACCCTTGCCTTTTCATTTGATTCCTCTTATGACTGAATAACCTACTACTAGGAGCCTTTTGTCCCCTCCTCAACGCTTGCTCTGTACCCCTGGCAGTACCTCTCCCTAACCTCATATCCTGTTCCCGCTTATCTTGCCTTTTTTTTCAGCTTCCCTCCCTCCATCTATCTATCATTTATTTATTTATTTGGTAACCGGGTTGGTGCACTGATCTGAAGACCTTTTTCAGGCAATGGCCCAGGCCAGAAACTGGCACAAACAATGTAAAAATACATTGAGAGAGCAGAGTGAATCATACAGGGAACATAACAGTGTAGGTCAAGCTAACAGAGAAAATATAAGGTAAACAGCACCAGGTACATCAGCAATTGAGCAAACAAAGTATATAACATTTAGGTAAACAGGATAAGGTTGCCCCATCATTCAACAAAAGGAATAACAACAGTATTCATGTGCTATGCTATTACTTGGGTTGTCCTCGGCTTTCTCCTTCCCGCCAGAAGTTTCCTCCTTACTCAGACCAGTCATTTCCTTCTTCATGAAAACAATAATCTCTCCCAATATCCTTTTCCCCCTTCTCAACCTCTGTTCTATGTGTGTGTACTTTGACCTCTTCCTCGCCCTCCTTCCCATTTCCCTTATTGTTCTTGACCTCGCCTTTATTGAGTGTTTGTGCACCTTCCTCTACTTCCTTCACACTCCCTCCATCTCCTGAGCTTTCATTTCCAGATCAATCCATTCTCCTTCCTCCATTCCTGCCTCTCTAGCTCAGGAGTGCACCCCTTGTTTGTCCAGTTCCTCCTGTTTTGCCCTTGATGCCTTGGGAAGTGCACCTCTATCCTGATCTGCCGAGAATTCCCTGAAAGCTTTGTTCCAGTTGTACCTTGGTGTCATATCCTTGGTTCTATAACAAATGTTTTTGGGACTAAGTCCAACATCACAACTCAAGTTGCAGACTGAAATCTCTGCAGCCTCAGACATTGCTATTCACATCCGTAGTAGCTGTGAAGATGTTATGGCTGGTCCAACTGGACATAGCATTTTTCTGCAACTGTGGGGATTTCCATGGCAACACCACCAGCAAGTTGCTGTAAATCATGAAGACAGTCATAAAGCAGCTCCATTTTTGAGAATACCGTAGCTGCGGGAGAAGTTGCAGTTCCACAAGTGGCAACCCACTTTCACTGAGTTTATTTCTGCAGCTGTGGGATTTTCAAGAGTTTTGTGAATCCAGCCCACTGTTTCCTATGAATGTCATGTGGTGGTTGACACACAGGATTGGCAAGAACAACAGTCAGTTTATTTTATTGCTGTTGGCTGCGTGCTGACCTTGAAAAATGACAGGAAAATACAGACACAACATTTTTTTTAAGGTTCTATGTGATAACGGCGAAAGTCTAAAGGTGATCACCATTATTGTGCAGTCAGAGTGCCGAAAACATTTTCTGCACTCTGACACCCTGGTGCACAGGACAACAGTGCCGGGGACATACATTTCAATGCTTTCTGTGGGGGGGGCTGCACCCCCCCACCCTCCACATGGGGGGGCTTCGACCCCCACACCCCCCTACTAAAGGATTCTCAACTCCAGAGGGGTGCATGTCGGGGGGGTGAAAACATGTAAAATTAAAGATTCTGGCCGGGAGGAATAAAATCGCACCAGTGCCTGGACCCAAACCCGGTACCTCACCTACCCCAACCACAGGCCAACCCCTGACACCATGACACAGTCCGGCAACTCATTGTAGCGCCACCCCCTACAGCTACTCCAACCCCTCCTGGCCCATGCTCACTGTGCTCGTTCCCCCCTGCATGCGTACATATAGTAACATCCTGTTGCCCATTTTATCCACCCCCCATCTGGTCGCCCTACCCTCCCATGAACACTGCGGGGGGATTTCTGCAGGAAATCCACTACAGCCACGGATTCTGCACCCTTCCCCCATGAGCCCACCTCATGGGATACCTTTTTTTAAAGAGGTTAAATGTTTGTTTTTTTTTAACAGAGAGATGATGATGAGTGTGATGGCCGCCATGCTGGGCTTGCCATGAGGTGAGATGAACTGCCTGCTCTGCACTTTGTTTGCCCCTGTTTTCCTCCTGTTTGCCCAGGTGCTTTTTCCTGTTCAGTTTGGTTTTAGAGTTTTGGCTTGTCTGCTCTGTCCCGTTTTGTTTTTGTCCAGTCACCTATGAGTGTTTGCCTCAGTTTAGATGTAGTAGGGGGTTGATGGACTTATTGCTGATCACCAAATGTTACCGGGGTGACTGATGACGGTCTCGTAGTGTGTGCTGTGACTGTCTAATTTTTGCCATGATACCGCTCTGAATGATAGTGGTAATCGTTGGGAGATTTTATACGTGGACGCTTAAGGAATTGGGGTGAACCTGAGTGAAAGTAAAGAAGACGACTAGCCTTTAAAGGAGGAGTGCTCTTTAAAACCTCTATTTGTTTGATGGTGTGGAGTTCAGTGGAAGACTGTATTTTTGGGACAGTTTTGCCCAGCTGAATAGTGGAGCTTGGAACTTGGTCTAGACGAAGAGTCTGTGGAAGTGTACATTTGGGACAGTTCACTCAACTGTTTAGTTGAGCTTTGGTTTTCTTTCTGTCTGGATTGGGGACCCTGCATTTTGTGGGGGCCTGGTTGCTGAATTCTACCCTGCTCGGGTGGGCCGGGCCGATTGGGTTGGGGAGCCGACCGAAAGGTGTGTGGTCTGCCTAAGTTCTCTGCCAGCCTAGCCGGTGGGCTGGTTTAAGCAGATTGCTGTAGTGGCAGAGTGGTTATTTTTAGCAGCCACCCCTCGCAGGCAATGGTCCTGAAGTAAAGGTCTTTTTATCGTATTGGATTATATTTCGCCAGCAAGCCCCTCCACTCTGCCCTGGAACCACAGCTTGACTTTGACTTTTTCTATTTGAGGCAGTGAGAGTGTCTTCATTCTGGTACTCCCTGGTGGTGAGAGGGCCTGGGTGTCCAAACTTTATTTACTGTTTCTTTTCTGTTCAATGTGAGAGAACTATTGGATTTTCAATCATAGTCAGTGAAAGTGCCTTGACTCCTAGTACTCCCAGGCTGTGAGAGGACCTGAGGGTCTGAACACCATTAGACTATCTCTCATTCTCTGTATACTCAGTGAGAGAGGGTTGCAGGAGACTTCTACTTTTGGTTTTTCTCTTTTCCCATTTTAAATATACTATGTTTCTCTGAGAGCCGAGTGCTGGACTGAAATATTTATGCAGGGTTAGAAGGGGTTTATTTTTAATTTTGTTTTACTATTCATATTGGGGGGAAATATTTTATTTTATTTGGGTGTACTGTTATGGTAGGGATATTATTTTATAGTTTATTGTTTAAATTGGGTAATTATTTTGCTTAATTTTATATTTCTGTACCTCTCCTCTGTGAGAGAGAGTGGGAGAGTTTTGCTGTTGTTGGGTCTTTTAGTATGTGTAAGGGGCTTGTGCTATTCATCCTCCGCCCTTCATACCCTCCGCCCTTTCTCCCCCACATTACAGCTATTGGCATACCAACACTGTAGAGTGCTGGTTATTGCTCGTGGGGGGAGGGGGCTTGGGGTGCGAACAGTGGAGGTCAAATGAGCGGGGCCATCATACTGGGGTAGTAAGACCCAGAAGATGCCCTGGAGCAAAATGGAATCTGGAACGTGGTCCTTCTTGCCTGGCTTCCATACCCAAGGGCACCACCAATATTGGTGGGCAGGTAGCCCGAGCAGCTCCAGAGGTCTGTCCTACCCGAACGGTGTTGAGGCAGTATAGCGCAGTGGTCTAAGGCTCTGAGCTGCAAATCTGGTGACATCCAGCAGACCAGACCTGAGTTTGAATCCCACAGCTTCCACTTGCATACTGTGTGACCCCGAGCAAGTCACTTTACCTCCTTGTGCTCCCAGGTCGCTCCTGTAAAAAAGCTTCCAGCTTAGTGTGCTATACCTGGTTAAACAACTGAACAACTAAAATAATGCCAGATCCATCAAAAATAAGACTGCAGTTATTGCAGATCTTGTTGGGTCAGTGGATCTGGCATGCATCACTGAGATCTGGCTGGATGAGAATGCAGGCCCCATATTAGAGGCCGCTATTCTGGCTGGGTACTCGGTGTTACATCTCCTGAGGTTGGACTGTGGGGGGGGGGTTGCGTTCTGTTTTAAGACTGAGCTGGGCCTCAAGAGTGTACCAGTCAAGGAGGCCGAGTCATTTGAGTGTACCGTAGAGGCAGGTGTGGGTTGTAGGATCGCCCTCATCTACCGTCCACCAGGTGATGAGAAGCATTTCCTGCAGGAAGTAGCAGACTTCATGGTCGACACGGCATTTGAGTCACCCAGGCTGATGGTCCTGGGTGACTTCAATGCCTGGGTCGATGATGAACTCTCACAATTTGGACAATACATCCCCAAATTGATGACATCTTTGGGCCTTACACAAGTTGTTACTGCTGCCACTCATAAAGGTGGTCACTCCCCTGACTTAGTCTTCCTCCTAGGGATTGAAGCCTTCAATTTGGGGGTGGAACCTGTCGGATGGTCCCATCACTACACCGTGGGGTTCAGTTTTTGTGCCCCTCTTCATAGGCCTACCCCTGTGGAGATGGTCAGGTATCACCCTTTGCAAGATGCAGCACCCCATATGTTGAAAGAGAAGAACACCCCTCCCCCTCAGCTATTGGTCAAACAGGAGTTCAGCATGTTTGTAGTTCATTTGCATCACTAGATAAGGAAAAAGGTCCAGCTCCCCATACGACGCACAGGGGAAATGCAAGACCGCGTCCAACAACTAACACACCAAAATCTGGCCAATGGAAAATCATGTACACAAATGCTTGCAGTCTGGGAAACAAGATCCCAGACCTGCAGGCAATAATGACAGAGGCTAAACTGGACATAGTAGCAATTAGCGAGACGTGGTTTACCAGTAACCACACTTGGGAGACTTCGGTACCTGGCTATGTACTGTTCAGAAGAGACTGAAGTGCAAAAGGGGGGGGGTGTGTGTGGAGTGGCCCTGTATGTCAATGAAAATATCAAAGCTACAGAAATTCAGAATACACATAAGGAGCCAGAAGAACTGTGGGTCACCCTGGAAACAGGAAATGAGACAGCCGTACGAACTGGGGTTGTGTACAGGCCCCCAGACCAGGAGCAGGACACAGACACATTACTGTAGAAGATATACAAAACATGACAGCTAAAGGGGAGGTTTTGATAATGGGAGACTTCAACATGCCAGATACAGATTGGTCAATACCAGCAGGAACATCTGCCAGAGCTAGACACATGGTGGATTCCCTGCAGGGGGGTGGGCCTCAAACAACTGGTACAACAACCCACAAGAAACAGGGCTATCCTAGATCTAGTACTGACTAACAGGGAAAGGATCACAGATCTCCAGGTAGAAGGTCACCTGGGGGCCAGTGACCATCACATGGTATGGTTCAATTTGGCCACTAGAAATAAATCATCCCATTACAAGGCAAAAATGTGGGACTTCAGAGGAGCTGACTTTGATAAGATGGCCAACAGAGTTAAGCTAGCCATGGCAAAAAGAAATACAGGTCAGGGGGTACAGGCAAAGTGGGCAAGCATTAAGGATACAATACTTGAAGCAATATCCCATTGTGTTAGAGAGAAAAGGAAGTGCAAAAGAAGAAGGAAACCACTTTGGTTCTCAAAAACAGCAGCAGAAAAGATCAGAGCCAAAAGGCTGGCCTTCAGGAAATATAAGTGAACACAGCAGGATGAAGATAGGGAGGCATACCAAACTTCCCTAAGGAAAGAAGGGAAGGCACTAAGGCAAGCAAAGGCCCAAACCGAGGAAACACTAGCATAAACAGTAAAAGAAGGTGACAAGACTTTCTATAGATACATTAGTGAAAGGAGAAAGTCCAGAGGGGGTATTGCTAAGATCAAAGGAGATAAGGGTTTGTGTGAGGAGGAGGACCATGTAAAAGCATCTATCCTAAATAGATACTTCGGCTCAGTATTTACTGAAGAAAAGGTAAGTCAGGGCCCACAGCTCAGCATCATGGACACAGAGGGGAGGGAGGTGTGCACTAGTCCCTTCACAAAAGAAAGGGTCCTACAAGAGCTCGATAAATTCAGGGTGGACAAGGCAATGGGACCTGATGGCATACATCCCAGGGTACTAAAGGAGCTAAGGGTGGAACTAGCAGAGCCATTATCAGAACTGTTTAGTGAGTCTCTGAGCACAGGAGAGGTCCCAGAAGACTGGAGAAGGGCTCATGTGATCCCACTCCATAAGAGCGGTAGCAGGGAACTACAGACCAATCAGTCTTACCTCAGTAGTGGGCAAGATTATGGAGGCACTCCTTAAGGAAAGGATAGTGCAACACCTGGAATCCATAGGAGCACAGGATCCAAGACAGAATGGATTTACAAAAGGAAGGTCTTGTTAAACTAAACTCATAGATTTCTTTGACTGGGTAACCAGAGTGGTGGACCAAGGGGGAGCAGTTGATGTCACCTACCTTGACTTCAGCAAAGTTTTTGATACTGTTGCACACAGAAGATTGATTAATAAGCTGGGTAGGCTCGGGGTGGATCAGAAGTTGGTCAGCTGGGTGGCAAACTGGTTGACGGGCAGAAAACAGAGAGTGGTGGTAAACGGTATACAGTCAGAAGAGATGCAAGTAACAAGTGGGGTACCTCAGGGATCAATCCTGGGGCCAGTCCTCTTCAATATCTTCATCAGTGACATTGCAGATGGACTGGAGGGTAAGGTTTGTCTGTTTGCAGATGACATCAAGATCTGCAATAGAGTAGATGATCCAGATGGTGTGGGCAGAATGAGAAGAGATCCGGATAAACTGGCAAAATGGTTGGAAGAGTGGCAACTGGGGTTTAATGCAAAGAAGTGCAAGATCATGCACATAGGGAAGAGAAACCCTGAAGCCACTTATAGGCTGGGAGGGGAGTTGCTGGCAGTCACAAGGGAAGAAAGAGACTTGGGCATCATCATCACCGATGACCTGAAATCATCCAAGCAGACCACTAAAGCAGTAGGTAAGGCTAGAGGGATGTTGGGGTGTATTAGTAGAGGTATCACAAGTTGTAAGAGGGAGGTAATAATCCCTCTTTACAAGACACTGGTTAGGCCCCATCTGGAGTACTGCGTGCAGTACTGGAGTCCACACCTTCACAAGGACATTAACCAAATTGAGGCAGTCCAGAGAAGGGCAACCAAAATGGTGCAGGAACTGCATCAGAAAACATATGAGGACAGATTAACGGAGCTCAATATGTATACACTAGAGCAAAGGAGGGAGAGAGGTGCTATAATCAAAACATTCAAACACTTTAAGGGCATTAACAAGGTGAAAGAGTCTAACATGTTTCAATATAAGAAAAATAGCAGGACAAGAGGACAGAGCATGAGATTAGAGGGAGGCCAATTCAGGGGTAATGTGAGGAAGTTCTTTTTCACAGAAAGGGTGGTGGATGCATGGAACAGCCTACCTCAGGGAGTGGTGGATATGAATACAGTGCAAGGCTTCAAACAGGCATGGGATAGGCATGAGGGAGCAATACAGATGAGTATGAATAGATAGGCCATTGACAGAGCAAAGGCCAATGGCACATTTATAAGGTAGAAAAAGAAATGGGCAGACTGGATGGGCCCTGCAGTCCTTATCTGCTGTCAACTTCTATGTTTCTATGTAAGCTCTGTGGGCCTGACAGCGGTACTCGACCTATCGGAGCTTTCTGGAGTGAGCAATGACCCAGACGCCCTCGTTTTAACCTATAAAGTCATCTCCTCAGCTCTGGATATCATTGCTCCTATCCGTGTTCATCCTCTCCCCCTTTGCCCTCAGTCCCCATGGTTTGATGGGACTTTGAGGGAGATCCGGTGACAAGGATGAAGATTAGAGCATTGCTGGCGGAAATCTGCCCTTGATGCCGACCATCTTAGATTGATGGAACATTATCAAGTCTATCATTCTGCAATCTCCCGTAAGAAGACAGAGTTCCTGTCCGGGGAGATTGCAGCTGCTCAGAACTGATCAGCTCAGCTCTTTCATACTGTGGACAGACTGTGCAACCCAGCCTGCCTGCAGGTTCAAAGAGCCTTTTCACAAGTAAAGTGTGAAGAGCTTGCTCGCTTCTTTGTGGCTAAGGTGGCTGACATCAGGGTCGCCCTTCAACCTGCACCCTCTATGGGAGAAACTATGGATTGGTGCTCGGTCACTGTCCCTAGGCTCTCCTGGAGTTCCTTTGACCATCCGGAGTTCACTGATTTCATGCAGATTGTCCAGGGTATGCACCCTACGTGCTGTAGCTTGGATCCGGGCCCAACTTCCCTGATTAAGGGTTGTTGTGATACTATTGGCCAGGTCCTAGCATGGATAGTCTGGTGCTCCTTGGAGATGGGTGAGTTTCTTAGCTCCCTGAAGGAGGCAGTGGTAACGCCCCTCCTGAAGAAAGCTTCTTTGGACCCAGACTGCCATGCTAACTGCAGACCAATCTCTAACCTTCCCTTTGTGGGGAAGATGATTGAGAAAGTAGTGGCCATACAACTGGAGAACCATTTGACCATCCATGACATTTATGAACCACTCCAGTCTGGTTTTCGAAAGAGGCATAGTACCGAGACTGCACTGGTTCGGGTGCTCAATGATCTCTTGATGGCAAAAGATTGGAAGAGCTGTTCCTTCTTAGTTCTTCTTAATCTCTCTTCTGTGTTTGACACTGTGGACCATGGGGTTCTTCTCGAACACCTGAGGTTCATCTGCGGTCTGTCTAATACAGTCCTCGGGTGGTTTAGATCTTTCCTCACTGGCAGAATTCAGAGGGCTGTGTCGGGGATTTATTCCTCTGGCCCAGTCTCTCTGTCATGTGGGGTTCCTCAGGGTTCGGTGTTGTCCCCCATGTTGTTTGCAGCGTACATGCTGCCCCTCGGAGACATTGTAAGAAGGTATGGGCTGAGGTTTCACTGCTATGCTGATGATACCCAGCTCTACCTATATTTTGCACCCAACCAGGCTAGAGCTCTCTCGATATATAACAACTGCCTCACTGAAATCCAGAACTGGATGAATTTGAGTTGACTGAGGTTGAACTCGGAGAAGAAGGAGGTGATGGTTGTGGACCAGGTCTCCGGATAGAGGGGATGGGAGCCGGTTTGCCTTCAGGACTTTTTCTTGGTGGCTTCCAGCTCCCTACCTCTGAATTGGTGCAAAACCTGGGGGTGATTTTTGCGATGGGCTGACACTACGATCTCAGGTGTCGGCAGTCATCAAATAATCCTTTTACCATCTGAGGAACATCTCCAGGATTAATCATCTAGTTCTGTCCAGTGATCTGCCTACATTGGTCCACGCCTTTGTGACCTCGTGCCTTGATTATTACAACTCCCTTTATCTAGGGCTACCAGGGATTGATATTCACCACCTGCAGCTAGTGCAGAATGCTGCGGCCCAGTTATTGATGGGTACTCCCCGTACCTGTCATATCTCTCCGGTGCTGTGCAAACTGCACTGACTGCCAGTATAGTGGCAGATCACCTTTAAAGTCAGACTTCTGACTTATAAAGCCCTACATGGACTGGGCCTGGACTACTTGAAAGAGCTTCTAGTACCTTACTGCCCTAGGTGATCGCTCTGTTTGGCAGACAAGGGGTTGCTAGAGATTTCAAGGTTTTTCTTTAAATCTTCAGGGGCCTGTGCATTTATGTACATGGCCCCAGACCTTTGGAATTATCTACCCAGTCCACTTCAGGAGTGCGTGTCCGTGGAGGAATTTAAACAGGCCCTAAAGACCCATTTGTGGTATCAGGCATACTCTACCTGATGATATTTTATTGAATTTTATGAACTCAGTATTTATTGTATCAGTGTTTTATTGTATTGTTTTTATGTGAAGTTAATTGTTAAGGCGCTTTGGTTTTGGAAAGGTGCAGTAAAAATAAAGAATATTATTATTATTATCTACAAGAATAATACTGATACATTTCTCACACTCAAATAGACTAAAATAGAAAAGACAAAGAACCTCAGTGTGCAAGCACTGAGGCAATGGTTACGTCAAAGGGCACTGGCCAGGAAGTTAAGTTTCAAAGAAATATAAAATCACACATACCCTCTTAATGCAAAGCATCATGGGCTGTATATGCAAATCACCACAGAATATTATGCTGGTTGAACTTTAAGCAGAAATGCATGGTGCCGAAAGGCCTCTCACACACTCTGCAAAGGGTGCTAACAGAAGACACATACATGTGTTTTGTCCTACCAGGACTCATCAGTGTGCCTCATCTGTGTGACACAGCAGTGGAATAAACCAGCTACCCTAAGATGGTCTATCTGGGTTATGTTGTGGTGAACCCAATAAAAACAAAAAACAAGCTAAAAGACAAAGAACCTCAGTGCGCAAGCACTGAGGCAATGGTTACCCCAAAAGGCACTGGCCAGGGAGCCAATTTTCAAAGAAATACAAAATCACACATACCGCCATAATGCAAAGCATCATGGGCTGTATATGCAATTTGACCATGAGTCAGAGCCTGAGCTAGGAGATCTGACTGTTGTGCAGTCAGAAAAGACTAAACTGAAAAATGTGTCTCTGAGAGAGAGAGCCTGGAGAAAATGAAGATGAGCAGCACAGAGCTCAGGAGGAGGAGAATATCAGTGGTGGTGGGGATGAGGATTTGGATCCCCTATGGGAACCAGAAAAAAAAAGAGGGACTGTGATGCTGCTGAACACATGGGCTTTGCACACCAGTATGTCACAGAACTGCCAAAGTCCCCCCTCCCAGTACCTCTTACCAGTGTTATGCCCATTACACCACATGAGTCACTCAGTGTTGAAGTGCATAAATCATTCCCAAAAAACACCCATTTCCACCCTTCCCCTGTTCCACTCATGCAACATGTAAAATCAAGGGGTACAAAATCCCTAGTTTGGGATTTTTATATACTGGATCCATCTGACGAAACAGTTGCTGTCTGTTTGCTGTGTCAAGCATGAGTTAGTTGGGAAAAGTAGGTAGCCAGCTAGACACTGGTGGCCAGCAGACACACCTAAAGGCTAGGCATCTGTTATGCTGGACTCAGCACCAGAAGGAAGCTGATGCAGGGGGTTCCCCTCCTTTATCATCTTCATTTGCTAAGATATCCAGAAACAGCAGTGAAATAGTCCCAGTGGCGGGAGGGATGTCTGAGGAGGACTACTACTGAGATGAGGAGGAGTATGTGGGACTGCCTAGTAGTGATCAGAGCAGCGGTTGTGGGTTGAGTTCTAGCACACAAAGGCACCAAAGCACAGCAAGCCCAGTGCAGAAAACACCTCAGATCACTTTCATTCAAACAGCACATGTGAATTCCCAAGAGTCAAATACTACCCTACCAGCCATGCTGCCACACTGACTTTAGCTGTTTGGTAGCCCAACATCCAGAATGGTCTGGTTTATGCTGCATAGCATATTTTAGCATCATGCCAAATACCTACCCAATCATGCTATTGCATGTGAACCAAATGCAGCAACTGCTGAAATGCTGGCTATTGATCTATTACCATTCTATTTTGTGGCGAACATGGGCTTTAGAAGGTTGATGGCATTTGCGTGTCCTAAATGATAGATACCCTCTAGAACTTACTTCTCCACACATGCAATTCCTGAACTTTATGAGACAGTGCCACGCACAGTAATCCATGTCCTGCTGTATTCAGGATTGCCATAAATACATCTCAGTATGGATATGTGGACCAGTGCCAAACAGCTAGTAGGTCCTGTATGTGCATTACAGCACATTGGGTACAGGTACTTGGGTTAGTATTTGCACTCTGGCCAGGGGAAAATTTGTACTAAGCCCAACTGTTGTGGTATTGTCAACACTCCAGGTATGCACCGGCCCCTGTGCATTGAAAGCCAGTTTCACTGCGAGTGATAATGGTTCAAATGTAGTGCAATGCATCAGCAATGGGGGTCGGCACCATGCCTGGCACACTGTCATAATCTGGTTCTGCAGAGTTTTTAGCATATAGGTAGGGAATTTTCAGCAGACTAGGTGGGCCAAGTGGCTCTTATCTGCTGACAACTTCTATGTTTCTATCCTGATATGAAGTCCATGCTGACTGTGGCTTATCACATCTGTGCCCTCTTTACCCATTCTGGAAAGCCCAGTGACTATCTCAGGTACCTGATGATCCAGAAGAAACTGTTTCAGCACTGTATGAAACTAAAAGTCATCACCAGATGGAACCAGACACTGTACATGATCGAGCACTTGTACGAGCAGTACAAAGCCATCTCTGAATATATGCTGCTGCATACAAGACATGACAGTGCCAGAGTATTCATGTCTTTAACAACAGACCAGTGGTGACTAATGGATGGACTTTCATGATTCTGAGGCCATTCAAACATGCAACACAGCCAGTGAGTGAGGTCACTGCTTATATAAGTCAGGCCATCCCACTTACAGGCTGCTGAGGCAATAGCTGTTGAATGTACAGCAGGTGAGGGTATGGGAAGCTATGCCCTAATGGAAAAAAATGCACCATATCTTGAACTGTAATACCCATATTTCTGGCAATCTGCAGTCTGCATATTTTGGGATTGCCACCATGCTGGATCCATGATATAAATGAGGTCTGTCATCAGTACTTGAAGGTAGGCATGATCAGGTCCAAAATTTAACCAATCTTCTAATAAGATAGATGCATGGAACAGTTAAAGTCACAATTATGTAAGCCACAACATGAATCTGAACAGACACCTGGAGCTGCTACCACCTCACATGGTAAACATGCTAATAAAACATGCAAAGTAGCATAAAAAATAACCACAGATCCACTTAGGGATGTTTTGTACCAGGTGGGAATTGAAGATGTTGAGGAAAAGGAGGAGGTTGATGAGGCAGCAGGACTATGGGCAGCACAACACATGGTGGATGCATATTTGGTGGACACCAGGCACCTTACCATCATGGAAGAGCCCTTGCTGTAGTGGAGTAGCAAGGTCACTGATTGGCCAGTCCTAACCTCAGTAGCAATCAAATAGCTGAGCTGTCCATCCTCGAGTGAAGGTGGGAGAAAGTATTCAGATTGGCAAGGGACATTGTATGGCACAGGCCTACAAATCTGCTCCTAAAAATGTTGGCATGCTAACATTTATTAAAATGAATTTGGGACACTTTCCATGCAACACAGTCATGTCAGCGTTCCTACCACATGAAGGTAGTGGTGGTGTTAGTGGTGGTGGTGAAGATGAACCTGAAGAACCTGAGTTTGTTGCCATTGGTAAATTACCTTCTACTGAGGTAGATGAAGCACAGATGGAGAAATAATTCCTAAGTGAGGACAACTCCAGTCTAGAAGACTGTGAGGGCTGCTTCCTTGAGGAGGATGACTGATACATAAGAAGAAATGTGCTCTGTCTGTCCTTTCCTCCTCATCAGTTGAATCCTTTTCTTTCTGGTTCAGTTTTGTTTTCCCATCATTATATTTTTCCTCAAGTTGTGCTGCTGTTCCATACATCCATTTGATTACATCCCTCATTGGCACCAAACGAATCATCCACCCCATTGATGTTCTGATGAAACGAGATGGCTTTTTGTTTTAAGACTGGTCCAGATATGGGGGGTTCTTTATCTCAGTTTTGTCCTAACCAGAGATAGAGCACCTCATTGAGCACTTCGTCCTTGCTGCCTTTCATACTTTTTCTAATACTGGGTCCATCTGGGTAGTCCATTGTGTAGGCATACTCCCGAATCTTTTCTCTGATGGATCGTATGTCACATACCTGACTTTTACCTCTGATGGAATTGAAGTAAAAACTATGGAGGTAAAAGATCACATATTTGGGGACCATTGTTTAATCTCATTTTTATGTGAAATGATCTTAAAAGGAGACCGTTTAATAAAAAAGGAACTTGGTATAGTAAAGCATAGAAATCTCAACGGTTATAGTAAACAAAAGTTTCTATGCAAACTAAAACATATTCCCTGGTATAGGTTATTTTTAATCCCAGAACTAGACTGGGCAATAGATGAATTCACTAAGCTATTTCTGCAGGCTTGAGATGAAGTAGCCTCTTTTAAAAATAGTATAAATAAAAAAAAACATATCCCTTGGATCATGGAATGATTAAAACAAGCTATAAGATTTACAAATAGATTATGGAAAAAGGCCAACAAAACTCTGGATGTCAGTGACTGGGTAAAATATAAAGAAGTACATAATAAACTCAATTCCCAAATAAGAAACTCTAAAAAGTGCTATTACAACCTTAGGGTGGAAAAATGTAAAGACCCCCGACAATACTGGTCTTTAATAAGATCCTTTCAAAAAAACAGTGGACAATAGGTTGCCTATACAAATTCAAGACAGGGGTATTCTACTATCCCCACAGAACTCGGCAGAAAAATTAAATCAATATTTCACCACACTCCCAGATATAAATATCCCCCAAGGATGAAGAACAGAGGTTAAACTAGTAGACACATGGCCTTCAGACAAATTAGTTAAATTTAGATTCAAAGCTATTACCTGTGAACAGGTAAAAGAAGACTTGAGGAAACTCAACCCAAATAAAGCCCAAGGATTGGACCAAATAGAAAACAGATTTTTTAAAGACTCAGTCGATGTATTAGCTCCAGTTTTGACTAAATTGCTAAGCTGGAGCCAAATGGAGAACAAGTTCCCCACAGCATGGAAAAAAGTAAAACCTTTCCTGATTCATAAAGGCGGACCAGCCACGGAACCCACCAATTTTAGGCCAATAGCATTGTTGTCTGTGGTGTCGAAGGTCTTGAAGAGGCTGGTGCAGAAGCAATTGAGTGGGTACTTGGAGGAAAACTCCTTGGTGACCTGCTACCAGTCTGGTTTTCTTAAAGGCCACTCCACGGACATGGTGTTCACCAGCCTGGTAGATGATATTGCTACTCATTTAAATGGGGGCAAATTGGTTGGCGTGGTGTACGTGGCCCTCTTCAAGGCCTTCAACACCGTGGACCATGCCATTCTATTTGATAGAATGTCAGGGATAGGGATGGATGAGGAAACTCTCCCGTGGTTTCGATCATAACTGACCCTCAGGTTACAGCAAGTGCAGGTGGGAGACTCCCTATCCGGACCAGCCTTGGTTAAGAGGGGAGTCCGACAGGGCTCGATTTTAGGGCCACTGTTATTTATCATTTACATAAATGAACTGGCTAAGGTAGCAGTTTGCTCGGCAGTTAGAATGTACACAGACAACACTATTTTACTATCCTATGGAAATACCATCCAGGAAATGGAGTCTTGTCTCCAAAAAGATTTCACTAAGCTGTAGAGTGAGCTATACCAGTCTAATCTTGTGCTTAATAGTAAAAAAATGAAATTGATGACTTTTTTCCAAAGCAAAAGAAAAAAATCAAGTCCTCAATATAAAATTCAAATAAAAACATCAAGTAATGAAATTCTGCACCAGATGGAAACTTATAAGTACTTAGGGGTAAGTCTGGATGAAAACCTAAAATCCGATTCACATATAAATGAGCTGGTAATCAAGACATGCAATAAATTAGGTGCTTTCCGGTGATCTGGCCACTGCATAAATCTGAAAATATGATTGGATATAGTAAATCAATTAATCTTACCTTGCATAGATTATGGAAGTCATATTTATGGTATGGCTAGTAAAACAAGCTTAAAAGCGATACGAGTATTATATAATAATTTGGCTAGATTAATTTTGAAATGTGAATATCACACTCACCATTGTGACATGTTAACTGCATTACAATGGCCATCGTTGGAACAAAAAAGGGAATTGAAATGGTTAAATTAGATACACGGGGTGGTACACTAAAATAAACCCAAGTACCTTAAAGCAAAATTGAAATTGGCTGAATACAGACATAATCATAACCTTAGGGACAATAAAAATATTAAGTATGTGAAACCTAAAGTGTGTAATAGATTTGACATTTGTGGCTAAAGTCACTCAGCTATGGGACCCAATAAAAAAATGAGTCAAAACAGATACAACAAACTAAACAGTTTATGAAATCTATTAGATACAATTTAAATGTGCAATGTATTTGTAATGATTAAGTTGGGATAGTCAGTCTTGTATGTTAACATTTCTACTTCTGGGTATATGTAAGCTGCTAATTGAGGGTATGTCTTTTCTACAACTTATTTAAAATTTTAAACTTTTTTCTAAAATGTAATTTGAAACAGGTCCATCTTGAAAATGGGTCTTTGACCCAATGATGTGTTTTGTAAAATCTACCTGTATGAAAATAAAGTTTTACTATGCTACTACGGTGGCATTGCCAATAAGGAACTTGGCTGCAATATCCACAATGTGCTTACCGTTATCGAGACACTCAAGGATGCACAGTTTTTGCTGGATGTCAAAAACATGGCATTTTCATTTTGGTGCCATTGTAGCTCATTCAGATAGCCAGCCTGCTTGAATGAGCTTCAGAGTTAGCAGTTTTATAAGGAACAGTGCACGCGTTAACAAGCTGCTAATAGCGGTAACGAGCAAACCGCTTAAGTTAATCATGCTCTGCACAAGCAACAAAGGATGTTTAATTATAACCTGCTAGATACTGGGGGACAACACTTTAATTTGGATAATGCGGAGAGTCGGATAATAGAGTTTCGGATAATTGGGGTTATGCTGTATATTGTGCTTTTGCACCATTTCCCTTAAAGCGCATAACAAGAAACTGTGGCAGTGGGACTGACACACAGCACAGCACATTGTAGCAACATGCAGCATCCTGATGCATTTTTTTCTGGTAGTTGAAAAAAATTCTGAGAGCACAGAGTTTATATATACAGGTATTGTTCTTTTCGCACTTATGTCCCCTGAAGTGTGTAACGGGAACAGTGTTACAGAACTGACACACACCACGATGACATTCCCCTAAAGTTTGGTACAAGAAAAATGACTGGGGGGGGCTGACATACAGCACAATACCATGTACCAGTAGCAGCAGTAGTACATTACCACAATTTAATAAATTCTTGTTGATATATTATGCTTGAGCACTTTTCTCAACTAAAGTGCTTCACAAATATTGTCTGAGAGGGTGTCTTGAACTGTGCAGCAATAGCTGCCACAGTTTGATGATTTCTTGTTTGGGAGAAAGGTTCAGGAACTGAGAGCAGTGAAAAAAATGACCGTGTAGAAAGAAGTAATCACTGCTAATAGGAGACATATATAGCACAATATCAACTGTTGGACTGAAAAAAATATGCGGGGACCAGACAATTTTTAATATGGTATGTTTCAAATGCATTATATATGTAAACAACAGTGCTTTACAACAACAACAACATTAGTGAGAGAGAAGAGAATGATATGGTGCATAAACAGCACCATTAAAGAAAATATAAATAGAAAATGAATTTTTTTTTTGCTTTTTTATAAGAAGGAGAGAGCAAAATGAAATTTTTTTTTTTTTGCTTTTTTATAAGAAGGAGAGAGCACTGAGACAGAAAGCAAGACAAGAAAAATTGAGTTAAACAGTAAGAGAGAAAGACAAGGTAAGACTTTCACATTTTTTTGTATTTTTAAAACATGTGTATATTAGTTGCAAAAACTTTGTTAATGAATTAGTTAGGATTGCCACAACAAAAGTAGGGAAATGAGGTGTTAAGGTTTCGCCCTAACACCCCACCCCTGCCCGGTGGAGACCAGGAGTTGTTGGGGGTGTTGGTACTGGAGTCACCAGCCCTAACATTCACCCCATTCCATTGTAAAATAAGCTGGGTGGCAACAGTATAGGAGAATGGGGTGAGTGTTAGGGTTGGTGACTCCAGTACCAGCCCCCAACACCTCCTGGTCTCCATAGGGCAGGGGTGGGGTGTTAGGGTGAAACCTTAACACCTCATTTCCCTACTTTTGTTGTGGCAACCCTAACTAATGCATTAATGAAGTTCTTGCTACTAATTTACTTACTTTTTGAGGTAGCATAATAGATCCTCATTTTACTGTGGGAGGACCCTGTGCTCCCATCCCTCCATCCAGATAGTATAACAGTTTCCATATGTTACAGTGGGAGTGCAGGGTCCTTCAAACCCTGTGCTCCCATCCCTCCACAGATGCACATACTGTATGTATCTAGTTGTGGAAACACAAGGGTCTCAGGCCCTATGCTTCCACACATTAAGTTATGAGCAGGTGTAGTGAAATTGCAACAAATAGTCATAACTGTGCCATCTTAAATAATTTTCACCCCAAATGTGCAAAATAACCTTCTTATCACCTCACCACATGTACCCAGTACAGACATTTTTCAAATCACCATTGAAATGTAATTCTGCGCAACTGTAACACCATTCATTCATTCAAAACATTTTAGGGAGGATTTGAAAAATGACAGTTGTACTATTCATGAGATGGTGTGAAAAAATGGCAATGTTGAAAATTTGGAGTAAAAATATGATAACTCGCCAAAATTAAATGTGTGTGTAGAAACATTCCAACGACCGCACGTAACTTGGGCATTGTTAGGTATTTTTGCAACAGATTTTCAACATGACCTTTTTGGGACCCCATCCCATGAACACTGGCACTGCCATTTCGTTACTTGGTCCCAAAGGGTGATTTCGTGCAGCAACTGTGCCATTCCACACCAGTGCTGCATAAACATGTTTCAGGCAGGATGTGAGAAATGACAGCTACACTGTTCATGAGGTGGTGTGAAAAACTGGTGATGCTGAAAATTTGGGGTACAAATATTAAAATTGGCCAAGGTTACTCACGTGCGTAGCGAAATTTCAACGACTGTGCATAACTAGGGCATTTTGGGGTATTTTTGCAACAGATTTTCAACATGACCTTTTTGGGACCCCACCCCATGAACAAATGCAACAAATTTTCAACATGGCCTTTTTGGGACCCACCTCATGAACAGTGGCACTGTCATTTCATTAATTGGTCCTAAAAGGTGATTCTGTGCTACGACTGCGAAATCACCTTTCATAGAAACATAGAAACATAGAATTCGACGGCAGATAAGGACCGCTTGACCCACCCAGTCTGCCCATTTCCCTACCTACTGGATAAGCTGCAGATCCTAGTTAACCAGCAGCCTACTTCTTCCTACCCCAACCCCCTAGACTGGCCTTATGACTGTCCCATGCATGCTTGAATTCCACCACTGATTTTGACTCCACAACCTCCTCCGGAAGGCCGTTCCATGCATCCACAACCCTCTCTGTGAAAAAATACTTCCTTAAATTACCTCTGAGCCACCCCTCTATCTTCAAATTGTGCCCTCTTGTTCTTGCACACCTCTTTTTTTGAAAGATGCTACCCTCTTGGACTTTGTTGATTCCCTTGAGGTACTTGAACGTTTCTATCATGTCCCCCCTCTCCCTCCTTTCCTCGAGGCTATACATATTAAGCTCCTTTCGTCTCTCTTCATATGTCTTCCGGTGCAGACCCTGCACCATTTTAGTTGCCCTCCTCTGGACAGCTTCCATCCTGTCTATGTCTTTGCAGAGATTGGGTCTCCAGAACTGCACACAGTACTCCAGATGGGGTCTCACCAGCTGTCTGTACAGAGGGATAATAACTTCCTGTTTTCTACTGGTGATGCCTCTCCCTATACATCCCAGTATCCCTCCAGCCCTCCTTGCTGCCCTCTCACATTGCTGGCCCACCTTTAGGTCATCTGATATGACTACCCCAGGTCCCTTTCCATGTTTGTTGTTGTTAGTATCTCACCCTCCATTGTGTACTCTTCCCCTGGGTTTTTGTTTCCCAGGTGCATTACCTTGCATTTCTTAGCATTGAATCTAAGCTGCCATACATTTGACCATTCCTCTAACCTTGCCAAGTCCCTTCTCATCCTTTCCACCCCACCCTGTGCATCAACTCTGTTGCAGATCTTTGTGTCATCTGCAAAGAGACATACTTTTCCTTCCTGTCCCTCTGCAATGTCACTTATAAAGACATTGAAGAGGACCGGTCCTAATACTGAACCCTGCGGTACCCCACTAGTAACCCTCCTTTCTTCTGAGTGGACTCCATTTACTATTACTCTCTGTGTCCTATTCTCCAGCCAATTCTTTACCCAGGATGTCATCTTGGGACCCACTCCCAGGCTGGCTAACTTGTATATTAATCTTTTGTGTGGGACTGTGTCAAATGCCTTGCTAAAGTCTAGGTAGGCCATGTCCACAGCCCCTCCCTGATCTACTACTTTGGTCACCCAGTCAAAGAAATCTATCAGATTCATCTGGCATGACCTTCCCACTGTGAATCCATGCTGCCTAGGGTCCTGTGCCCTCTGGCCTCTAGATACTCAACAATTCTTTCCTTCAGAAGTGATTCCATCATTTTTCCTATCACTAAGGTTAAACTAACAGGTCTGTAGTTTTCTGCTTCTGCCTTGCTCCCACTTTTGTGAAGGGAATCACATCTGCCCTCCTCCAGTCCTTGGGTACCACCCCATCCTCCCATGATTTGTTAAAAGGGTAGTCAGTGGTGTCACTAGTTGTACCCTTAGTTCTTTTAGAATTCTGGGATGAATCCCATCAGGCCCCATTGCTTTGTCCACCTTCAGTTTTAAGAGTTCTTTCAGAACCCTTTCTTCTGTAAATGGGCTGGTACCAACTTCTGTATCCAGAGTGTTTCTACTGTTTGTTTTAGGTACCTCCCCCTCTTCATTTGTAAATACTGAGCAAAAATATTTGTTCAGGCCCAAAAGACAAAATGACAGTGCCAGTGCCAGCGTTCATGAGGTGGGGACTCAGAAAGGCCATGTTGAAAATTTGGTGAAAAAATACCCAAAATGGCCTAGATATCAACATAAGTTGAAACCCCCTTTGACAGCCATTATACAGTGCTTACCTAGATTCTTCAGTTCATGGTTCAGCTTTGAAGAGTGCAGACATGTCCCAGTCCAGAGGAGATTGCAGCCACTGATGTCCAGAGGCAAGTATGGGGTAAGGGGGTGTGTGGGGTGGTGGGATGCTCAGTGGGAGGGTCAGGATGGGAGAGGGGAGATGAGGAGATGACGAGGGACTGTTTTCTTTTTTTCAGGGACATAAAAAAAAACAGATTCTGGGACACTGGGAGTGGGCTCCCCAGTGTCCCAAACTACAGAGGGGGGTTAGGAGGTTGAAAGCCGACACAGGGATTGGGTCCCCGATGTCATAAGATAAAAAAAAAGTAACGGGCTGCGTGGCAGTGGTTATCTGACACTGGGGGTGGGCATCCCAGTATCAGAATAATAAAATTATAAAAAGCAGCAGGGGAGGGCTATCAGAGGGTGAGGGGCCACTAGACACCAGGGAATGAATTTAATAAGGGAATCAGGGGGTCCCAGACACCCAGAAAAATGGTGCAGTGACCTTTAAAATTCCCTTTTTACAATCCCTTTTTGCCAGCTGATCTGGTGAAAAGGGATCGGCTAGTGAAAAGGGATTGCGAAAAGGGATTTTAAACTTTTAAAAAACAGTTTTCTCTACTAAGTTACAAAAACCCAAAGGCATGGGTGGGTAGAGGACGTTCTGCTCACCACAGCCCATGCCTTGGCTTTTACAAAAGACTTCCCTGGAGCAAGTTATAAGGTTTTGTTTTCTTCCCTCGCTAAGCGAGAAAACAAAATGGCGGCCAACGTACAGGAATTTTCTCTCGAAAAAGGATTTTCCAAGATTTCACAATCCCTTTTCACAATCCCTGTTCATGAGCCATTCATGACCAGGAATCCTTGATCAAACTGTGCAGCTAACAACTAAAAGACTGAATTGCACATGCTCAGAGCCCAAATGTTTAAAATTTAACACATTTTGAACGGATTAATATTTTTTTACTAAACTAATGCTGGATTGTTCCTTATGATAACCTCTTTCTACCCTAAAATTTGCAGGCCAAAATTCCAAACAGTGTGAGCGCAGCACTATGTTGAAGAATGACCCTGACATTTGCCAAAAAAGGCGAAAAATGCATTTTTTGGCACTTCGCTGCACAACAACTGCAAATCCAATCAAAGCACAACTTGGAAAATCAAGAGATCTAACATCTAAAACTATGTATTCCAAATTTCGTGCAAATCCATTGAACGGTTGTGAAGTCATTAACGTGCAAAATTTGGGGTTTAACATTTAACCGCCTACTCAACCCTAACTATAGAGGTGCGACCGCACCTGTAAGTCTGAAATGGTTTGGGGGTCTGGTCTGAAATTGTTAGAGTGAATGGAATCGGGGTCACTGACATGCCTTTTGAAGGTTTGGTGAGAAAATATTAATCCATTCAAAAGTTATAAAGCTTTAAAATTTCCCATTAGCGATCATGGGAAAAAATACATGTGCCGTGTGAAAGCACATTTTGCTTTTTCGAAAGCACATTTTACTGTTGCAAATGGGTTCAGTAGTGTCATGCTGCCACCATCTTGTTTTCAGTTAGTGATGGGTAAAAAAATACTGTAATTCAAAAAATACTCCCCCTTGGTGAACATCAACAATTGTGTTTACCTAATTGGGGCCAAGGAACACGATCCTGGCATTATATTTTAAAAATAATGTTTGTAAATATGTTTTGTCAATATGGCTGTTGGAAGTGTCACAAATTTGAAACACTACTTTTGCAAAACCTTCACAATTAGAACACTGTCGCCAGCGTGTCGCAAAATTCACTAAAACTTTCATGAAAGCTACAAAATTTGCTAAACATTCTCAAATTTGTGACACTACTTTCAAAAAAATGCTGTTCCTTTGCCAATTCACTGCAAATAAACAGTTAGAACATTTGGGCTGAAATTTGCAGGGTAGAAAGGGCTTGTTCCACAGACGTGCCTCATGCTGGTTTGGTCATACAATTTACATAGGTTCCATAGTTATAACATTCAGAAGGTTAGAAATTTCCCATAGGTTAACATTGTGGCAGTTGCGGTACCTTTTGGCGCCTATATCTCGAAAGCGGTTTGAGATACAAATTTTTTGCTAAATGATGCAAGTATGCAGGTTGCCAGGCCATGATTACAACTGTGGTGGAATTATTTTCAATGTTCCTATGATTACTGTTATATTGCACTATTTGCAGCACAAGGGTTACTTAGAATGGCTCTAGCCCTGCGCTTTGTCTCTACACTTATCTGTAGATAGGAGTGCAGGGCCCTCCATTATGCAGTAATGGGAGCGCAAGGCCCTCCATTATGTAGTACTGGGTGGGCTCTGTGCTCCCACAGGGAGATGAGGGTGCATTACAATGTCTCTGGAAATGGATACCATTATGGAGTGATGGGCGTGTGATGAGAGTGCCGGGTCTGGAGAACCCTGCACTTCCACATTAAAATCAGAGACAATTACAATATGCATGCATGGGAGGACCCCCCTAAGCTCCCACAACCACATATGGGTAAGATTACACTTTCTTAAAAAGTAAGGAAATTCATTGGAAAAAACTCTGTTAATGCATCAGTTAGGGTTCCTATTACAGTGACAAAAGTATGGAAATTCAGTGTTAGGGTTACCAACCCTATGACCCTCAACACACCCTTCCACCTTCCACACACCAACAGGTATTGGGGTGTGCCTTGGGGTCATCAACTAACTCTCACTCTAATTTCCTATACCGTACTATCACAGCTTTCCTACAGACAGAACGGGTGAGTATTAGGGCTGATAACCCCAAGGCACACCCCAACTCCTGCTGGTGTGTGGGTAGGGTGGTGTGAGGGTTGGTAACCCAACATCGAATTTCCATATTTTTGTCACTGCACCAGGAACCCTAACTGATGCATTAATGGTATTTTTGTAATATATATATATATATATATATATATATATATATGTATAGTAAACAAACAGGAGGGAAGAAAGACTAAGAGGAGACAAGAGGGAATATCTGATAGAGCAAAGGACAGGGTGTAAAAGAGGGAGGATCAGTAAGGAGGACTGGAGAAGAAAGGATTGAAAAAAAGCATGGTAGAGTAAAAATGATTAAAGCCCAGATGAAAGAGCACCCACACCACTGCCACAGAGGTCATTCATCCTTTCAAGCATCACTTGCTGGTTTTCAAGTAGCTTCTTTGGAGTTTCTTCCATGGAAGAAATTCAGTGACAGAGGTCCCCCATCTCAACCTGTAGTTGTACCTGCTCCCTTGTGGGGGTTGTTAGCAATGCTGGAGCTGAAGTCCCATGCCCCCTCACTACATTGCTATACACAAGTGACCATTGTGGATGCAGTTGAACTGTGCGCTTCCTCCTCAGTGGCAGAGAAGGACCACTGCCACTACCTCCACACACCACTTCCTGTTTTCTGGCCTCCCACTGCCTCAGGTTATGAATTTTCAGGTGGATATATTGCCCACTGGTGCCAAGATGGCAGCCCTTCATCCTATGACTAACCAGTGCATCACACAGATTGCATTTTAACACTGCCATTATTGGGGTCCATGGTGAAAAATTCCAAAACTAGAGAAAACCTGGGAAGACCTGGGCTGCTTCCTTGCATGGGGCACTGAGGAGCCAGAAGATCGGGAACCAGGATGTGTCTCCTCAGGGGAAATAGCCAGTGGTGGTAGTGGTATCAAGGGAGTGCAGAGGTGGTTCAAGATACTGCTGCTGTGGAGCTGGGGGCTGCAAAACTTGGGGCTGCTGCTGCTGCTGCACTGGATGGGCTACTGAATCACCCCCTTACCTCTTGCATCTGGAACTGGAGCTGTTTGGCACAGGCATATGGCTCCACCACAAGTCCAAACACAACCCTACCTAAACTCCATTACAAATCCAAACAAAAGAATGAGACAGAGAAAGACAGAGAGAGAAGTCAGATAGAAACAAAGGGCGGAAAAATACAACTCTATAACGAGAGGTTATAACTAAAAGATAAAGGCAAAATATACAAGAAACAAAAACTATTTCCCCTAAGAATTACATATGAATGAAAAAAAATTAGGGAAAAAAAACTGTTAAAATAATGTAAACTGGATTTATCCAACAAGTTGCTGCTGTGAGAGCTTGTCAGGCTTTTATCTCCTCCACTGACTAATACTGCAAAGCTGAAAGTGAAGCAAACTAACTGTACAGAGATGTACTATGTGACTTGCTAAAGCGCTTCCATGTGACCTTGAGGCACTGTTGTTTACCACTGGTCTCACTCTAAGAAACTTAATCCAAATGCATCCTGAAAGCAAAGTTACAGATAAAGTTGCCAGGCAAAGTTAGTAAAGGTGAAATTCCTAGGAAATGGCAAAAATTTGCAAATTGATCCACGAAGGCAAAGTTGGTAACTTTGACTGAAATTTGCCAGTGAATTAAGACTTCTCAACCTGTCTAGCCATACTATACCTTGCAGGTTCCTCTCCCATCATTAGAGTGAGTGCCATTAACTGCCACCTTCAGTTGCCTGTTAACCAGTTTTTAACCCAGTTCACCCCTTTGGACCCCCCCCCATACACACACACTTAGGCTGCTCAATTTCTTTAGCAAACACATGTGTGGCACAGTGTTGAAAGCCTTGCTAAAAGTGCAGATAGACCATGTCCACTGCCCTCCCTGATCCAGTTCCCCAGTCCACCCAGTCGAACAAATCAATCAGATTAAGCTGGCATGACCTCTCTCCGTGAATCCATGCTGCATGTGGTCTTGCAGCCCACTAGATTCAAGATACTACCAATCTTTTCTTAAGCAGGGTTTCCATTAATTTTCCCCACCACTGAAGTGAGACTAATCAGCTTGTAGTTGCTATCCTCCTCCCTGCTGCAGCTCTTATGTACAGGGACCATGTATGCTCTTCTCCAGTCCTCTTTAACCATGCCTGTTTCCAAGGAACTGTTGAATAAGGCTTTCAATAGCACCTCCCTGAATTTCTTTAGCACTCTTGGGTGTATCCCATCTGGTCCCATGGCCTTGCCCACCTTCAGAGCTGCAAGTCACTTCTGGACTTCTTCCTCTGAAAATGAACTTGTGTAAACCTTGCTTCCCCCCCTTGTTCCTGCTACTCCCTGGTGGTCCATCCCCCCACCACCACTGTGACTACTGAGCAGAAGTACCTGTTCAGGATGGCAGCTTTTCTTGGTCCTCTTCCATGAAGTCTCCACCATGCCACCATGCCACCCTCCTAACCCTCATTATTCCTCCCCTTGCTTTCTTTTTCTCACTTATGTATCTGAAGAACGTTTAATCCCCTTTAGCTAGCCTCTGGCTATCCTTTCCTCTGTCTGCACTTTTCAGGAAATCAACTGAGTACAAAGAGAAAAACATATATTCAGTTTCAATTTCTGATCCCATCCAGTTTAACAGAACATGATGCTTACATGTGAATAACACGAGTTCCCAGTGCCTGCCTCATGCCTTGGGAAAAAGGGGTGGATACTACATTAATCACAGTTCCAGCAGGTTAAATGTAAAAAGGAGTGCATGGAAACATAGAAACATAGAAGTTGATGGCAGATAAGGACCGCAAGGCCCATCCAGTCTGCCCATTGTTTCTATCTTATGAATGTGCCCTAGGCATTTACTCTGCCAATGGCCTATCTATTCATACTCATCTGTATTGCTCTGTTATGCCTATCCCATGCCTGTTTGAAGCCATGCACCGTATTCATATCCACCACTTCCTGAGGTAGGCTGTTCCATGCATCCACCACCCTTTCTGTGAAAAAGAACTTCCTCACATTCCCCCTTAATTGCTCTCCCTCTAATCTCATGCTGTGTCCTCTTGTCCTGCTATTTTTCTTATATTGAAATGTTAGACTCTTTCACCTTGTCAATGCCCTTAAGATGTTTGAATGTTTTGATCATATCACCTCTCTCCCTCCTTTGCTGTAGGGTGTACCGTACATATTGAGCTCCATTAATCTGTCCTCATATGTTTTCTAATGCAGTTCCTGCACCATTTTGGTTGCCCTTCTCTGGACTGCCTCCATTTTGTTAATGTCCTTGTGCAGGTGCGGCCTCCAGTACTGCACGCAGTACTCCAGATGGGGCCTAACCAGTGTCTTGTAAACAGCAATTATTTTTTTTTAAAACTTCAAGTTTATTCAGGTAGGACACATCAGTAGTCACTTTCAAGACAATAACTTAATCCATAAGAATAGCAAAACAATACGTGTTATGATAAAGTAAACAGTTGCACTGGAAGTCCATCAGTTCATAATGTCTCTTTTTGTTCTAGATATATTCCACGCTATATTTCATTTCATTTCATTTTTTTATTTTATACTGAAAAGGTCTGTGGGCAATGCCCATTTTCACAGATGTTCAGTTTCCATACATTATACATGTAAAGACATTACAAAATACAAACACATTTAAATATTAAAGACTTAGCCAGAACAATATAAAACAATTGCATCATAATTAAAACTAAGAAAAACACTTACAAACTGAGTTTACTAACAAATTCCTTTTGAGTGCTGTCTTAAATGCAGAAATTTTTTGACAACTGACAACATTACAGGGTAAATCATTGTAAAACTTTAGAGCTACAAAGGTCACAAACTTTTGGGTAAATACAGTACGAAAAATGGAATCTGAAAAGAGTATTTATTTTGAAGACGAGTATTTGATATCTTAGGAATAGCTGGAAACAGACTAGAAATACTATTTGGAAGAAGTCCCAACCTAATTTTATGCAAAAAGGTAAGGGACCTACTATTAAATCTCTCAATAAGTGAGAGACACTTAAATGAATTATATAATAAACAATGGTGAGTCATACTCAATTGTCCAGTTGCAAAACGTATAGCTGAATGATAAGTTGTCTGAAGTTTGTTTAACAATCTTCCTGAAGTATAGGAATAAACTACTGACCCATAGTCAATAATAGAAAAAAAAAACTATGGGTAAGCATGGTTCTAGTCTCTACAGTAAGATATTTTCTTATCCAGAAAAGAAGACCCAATCTTTTATGAAGTCTGTTAATTAGGTCCACAATATGGGCTTCAAATGAAAAATAAGGATCCAAAATTATCCCCAAATGTTTGAACTCTTTAACATACTCAATTAAGGAACCATCTTTGTCAAAAATATTAAATTCAGAAACAAGGGGTTTCTTGTGAGTGGTAAAAACCATAGTTTTATTCTTAACAGAATTAATTCATTACCATTTTATGCAAGTCAAACCAATGACGAAGTAGAGTGAAATCTGTTTGCAAGGACTCCTTAAGAGCTGATAAATTTGCCCCTGAACAAAGTAATACTGCATCATCTGTGTAAAGAATTAATTCTGTTTTAGAAAAAATAGTTGGCAAAGAATTAACAAAAACAGAAAATAAAAATGGTCCAAGAATGGAGCCCTGTGGGACTCCACACTGTATCTGTGCCTGTTCTGAATAAACCCCATTAACCATTGTTTTTTGACTTCTATGAGACAAATAGTCCCTGAACCAAGCAATCACCTCCCTAGAAAAGAAAACTCCAGATAAACTATTAAGGAGTTTGATATGATCCACAAGATCGAATGCCTTGGTGAGGTCCACAAAAGCCGTTGACAAATATTTACCTTCATTAATAGCTCTGGCGACTTGGCTTGCGAACCTCACCAAGGCAGTCTCAGTATTATGATAGGGTCGAAACCCATGATGTGAATCTGTCCATAAATTATACTTTTCCAAATGATCAGTGACTTGATCTAATACAATTTTCTCAAGTATTTTTGAGAGAGGGGCTAAAAGAGAAATCGATGATAGTTATTGATATTAGACCTAGGACCAGTTTTAAAAATAGGTTTAATAGTAGAACTCTTCCAAATCTTAGGAAAAACACCATTACAAAGAGAATAATTAAATAAAATAGTCAATGGTTCTGCTATAGAATATATAATCTTTTTAATAATGCCAAAGTCCAATTGGTCAGGATCAAAAATCGGCTTAGGATTCAATTTAAGCACATAACTAACAAGATCGGCAGGTTGTAAAAACTGAAAATAAAAATTAGGCATTATTTTATTTAATGTGTTTATTTTAAGTTTATGGCATAAGGTATTAGGGATATTCCCTAACCTATCCTTACTATTCAACCTTTCTCTGTAATGATCAAGGTTAGAAAAATGTAAATTAAAAGCTCCAGCAACTTTTTTGGCATCATTAACTAATAGACCATCAAGGTCAAGGGCAAAATTATCCTGTGCTTGCATCTTTCCCATAAGAGAATTTAAAATTTTCCAGGTGGACTGTGAGTTACCATTAGTTTCTATGAGCTTTTGCTTGTAAAACTAAATTTTTGCCATTCTAATAGCTATTTGACATTTTTTCCTTAATTCTTTAAACTTTAGTTGATGTTCAAGTAATTTTGGTTTCCTAAATGTTTTCCAAGCCTTGTTTCTAATCCTAATCAATTTTAATAGGCCCGGTGTTATCCAAACTTCATTGTCCCCTCTAACTCTAACTTTCTTAACCAGAAGAATTCTGTCACAGATACTAATAATAAGATCACAAAACTTTTGATAGGCTACATCAATATCCAAAATATTGTCCAGGAAGGACCAATCACAAGACTGAATTTCTTCGTCAAATTTCATCTCATCCAAATCTTTTATTTTTCGGTAGATCACAGTCCTGTGTGGCTTCTTAGTTATTTTACCTGACCAATTAAAAAATACTGGATGATGGTCACTAATATCATCTGGGAAAACCCCAGAACTAACAATTCGAGATGGGTCATTAGTAATGACCCAATCCAAAACTGACTCATAACCTCTCTTGTAATTAAATCTTGTTGTTTCACTGATCAATTGATGAAGTCCTAAATCTGTGTCCAAATTCCAAACTTCTAAATTATAAGAGGAAGATCAATTAAGATTAAAGTCACCGACTATAATTAATTCTCTTTCTAATAATTGATGGGAAATATTACCAAAAAAAGTTAAGACACCTTCTCTAGATTTTTCAGGGGGAACATAAACATTACAAATGGTTAGTGTTTTACTTGGACCAAGCTTAAGGACCAACGTCAATGATTCATATAATGGGCTTACTGGAATAATGTTAGACTCATTAATCAATAAATGATTAGCTACATCGAACATACAACCACCTCCTTTCCTCCCAACCCTGTCTCTCCTAAAAATAGTAAAATCCTGAATATTTACTTCTTGATTTGAAATTTCATCAGACAACCAAGTCTCTGACAAAGCTACCACATCAAGTTTTTGTTCACATATCAAACACTCTATTAAAGACTTTTTAACAGTCAAACTACAAATTTTTAAATGAGCCATACGTAAAGAGGTAGCATCTCTATCATGGGGCTGTGTACCCCTGGTAAGAATCTCTTGTGGCCCAGGATTGGGATGAACAGTTCCTGACAAAATAAGAAGAACTGAGACTAATCATCTAATGTTAGTTACATATCTGAAAGTTTTCCTTTCCATTCGTGTAATCCTGATATTTTTATAAAGAAATACTGAAAACTGGACATGTTTATAACAATGGTACAAATGTACCAAATTACCAATCCTCACATTTTTTTGCAGTATTAAACATTGAGATAACATTTCATAGGGTTCAAACTCTAAGTACAAAGATGATTTTGTAAACTCTGATGTCCCTGGGCCATTCTGTCAGAATGAACTGTGTTCCCATTCATATTGCCCATTCTTATTTAAATAACAGCTAACATTCCCAGAGAAGGGCCCTATTGTGCAAACTATAATAATAAAACATAAAATCTGGCTAAGCCTCATCCTAAACACTTTACATTAAAACTATAATATACCTCAATATTTCAAACAGTTTTTCTCTACTGGAGTAGCATTCGCGCCATTCAATAAATGCTCACACTAACGCTCGCACTAACGTACGATGCAGAGTTTTAAAGATACAAACTCTGCCCCTCCAGTGACCTCAGCAGCTGACTTCCCCGAGCCCCCTGCTCACTGAGTTTGTAAAAGCAGATTTTAAATGTTTACAGTCTCAAAATTGCAGGAAACAAGTCTCTCACAAAGGCTCTTGCTGTTGTAAATAGTTCTTCAATAAAGTGCAGTGTAACAGCAGGGGAAATAACACCGGGACAACACACATAGGTCCGAGGAGGAAAAACATATGATAAAATATATGATAGAGTCCAGTTCAACTTCCAATCAAAAGTGTCCAGCAAACTGAGTAATTCCCTTCAGGACTTTCTAATACTTCAAACTGACTTTGTCTACTGAAATACACTTTGGTGTCCACCATTTACTTAAAAAGGAATGCATTTTTAAAAGCAAAAATAAACAATGGAGAAAATCATACTATCACTTTTGACTTAATACTAGTCTTAAAAGTGAAGTAATAAAAAGAAAAGTCTTTATAATAAAAAAGGAAAATGTTGATAACAACTAACAAACATGGCTGATGTACTACATCTATAGTCTAACTTTCAGATTTTGGGTTCACGTGGATTTGTCTAAGAAAGGATTAATTTCCTATGTTCCCAGTATACAATGGGCTAAGAACTATTGGGGAAAGGCCTCATGTGAGAGAACTGAGATTCTCTCCACCATCTCCACTACATGCATAAAGGGTAACCATATACTGTTATATTTGTCCCCTGTTAATCTTAATTCAGCAGTAATTTTTTCCATCTGTGCTGTCTTTTATTATATCCAGCTACTCCTGCAGTACTGGAGGGTCAGGATTTAACCATCTTCTGGTAATGGCTTTATGGGCAGCCGCCAATTGTATCTCCAGGAAGGAAATTTTAGCATTGGATCTCTTGCCTCTTGGAAAAGAGCCCAGCACCATCAATGGGAAATCCATCAGGACATCAAGACCTGACATTTCAAGGAAGTGATCCCCTACCTCCCTTAAACAGGGGGTAATTTGGGGCAATCCCAAAAAACATGGTAAGGGGTTCCAACTCCTCTGCACCCTCTCCAACAGGCCTCTGTGGTCCCCACTTTGTAGCGTTTTGCCTTAGATGGCGTATTAAAAAACCTAACCAATACCTTCCACCTGAACTCCCGCCAGGTGTTTGAGGCTGAAGTATGGAGCCCTCCTTCCTAAATCCTCCTCCAGGTTAAAGTATCCAATTGTAGCCCCATTTCTCTCTCCCAGGCCTTCTGAGCCTTTGATGGACTCATATCCACTGTAGTCCTGTATATTGATATTAACTGGGATATCAGATGTGTTTCTTTTATGTTATCTACTACTCACCAAATCACCTGTTCCAATGGGTGAGGATCTGTTTGGACATCAAGGGTGTTAGAGTCATACTGAAGGAAGGAGACAACTTGTAAGTATCTAAAAAATGTGTTGTGGGTATGGAATATTCCTGCTGAACGGATCCAAAGGTCCTAATCTGGCCTTGGCTATAGAATTGGGCAAAATGAATCAGACCCCAATGTTGCCAGCCCCTAAAGGAGTGGTCCAGTCTGGGTGGGGTGAAATGTGCACAGTTTACAATAGCTGTCCTGTTATTAAGATGGGTATCAGTTCCAGCCATCCTCCTCACTACAGCCCAGTTCTTATATGTTTGTGCTATCCAGGGATTATTCATTTTCATTCCCCTCAACCTCTCCAATGGGCTTGAAAAATCTGAAATAGAGGAGATCCCCTGGTCACTACCAGTTTCCTGCACAATCTATACATTATCAGGGTCCTGTTTCAAGTGGACCACCCAAGGAACTGTTTCAGCCATAAGATAATAAGCTCTCAAATTTGGCAAGCCCAACCCCCGGGTCTTTGGTTTTCATCAGTACACTCCATGCTATACTAGCCCTTTTACCAGCCCACACAAAATGATGTAGGACCCTGTTTGTTTTTTTCCATTCCAAACTGGGGATGGACAATGGAAGGGTACTAAATAGAAAAGAAACGCGGCAGGACGTTCATTCTAATGGTGTCAACCCTCCCCATCAATGAGAGTGGGAGAAGCTCCCAGTGTTTTAAGTCAGTAAACACTAATTTTATCAGTCTCCCATAGTTAACCAAGTACAACTGCTTTAAATCAAGAGGTATACGAATGCCTAGATATCTTATACTGTTAGAAACCCAACGAAAGGGGATTAACTGTTTTAACTCTGCAGTGGAGGAACCACTCACTAGAAGGACTTCCGTTTTGTCATTATTAATTTTAAAACTGTAGAGATTCCCATATGTAGAAAGTATGTGACATAAGACCAGAAAAGTTCTACCAGGATCCCTAAGATACAACATTGTGTCATCTGCGTAAAGTGAAATTCTACTTTCCACCCCCCCACCCTGATACTCTCTAAGTTCTGATGTGTTCTAATAGTTGCCACAAGAGGCTCCATACAAAGAGCAAACAAAATGGGGGATATGGGGCATCCCTGTCTAGTGCCTCTGAGAACGTTAACACTATTCAAAATTGTACCATTCACTCTTATATTTGCCAGTGGGGTATAATAGATGGCTTTAATCCAAGTTCTTATCTGTTCCCCAAACCCAAACTTCTCTAAAACCCCATATAAAAAATTCCAACTAAGGTGATCAAATGCCTTTTCTGCATTGATTGCAATGGCTAATTGGTGTCCTTTAAATTGTTTGCCACTGTGCAAAATATTAAGGCATCTTCGGATGTTATCTCCAAGGTGCCTATTGGGAACAAATCCCGATTGGTCCAGATGTACCAGGCCTGGCAATATGGTATTTATTCTGTTGGCCAACATTTTTGTAAAAGTTTTTTAGTCCACATTAAGAAGGGATATAGGTCTGTATGAGGAACATAATTCAGGGGGTTTACCCTATTTGGGGATAACTGAGATAAACGCTTGTCTCCAAGAATGGGGAAAGTCATCTTCCCTCTCACAAGAATTAAAAAGTCAAAGCAAAGTCGGGGATAACTGTGTCTGAAATGTTTGGTAAAACTCAATGCTGAAACCATCTGGGCCTGGAGATTTGCCCGGTTTCATATCCTTGATAGTGCTAATAACCTCCTGAGATGTGATAGGTACCTCTAATTTTAATTTGGTATCCTCATCTAACTTAGGAAGGAGGATCTCACTCAGATATGTTTGTATCCTTTGTGGAGAATCCAGTCCCTCAGAGGCCCTGGAATATAGATCAGAGTAAAACTTCTCAAAAGCTTCTGCTATTTTCTTAGGGGTAAAATAAGTGGTAGTTTTTCCTCCCTGCCCTATGGTTAAATTTTTTTTAACTGATCTGTCCGCCTGGTCTCTTCATAGCCTGAAGGCAAACAGCCTACCTACTTTGTTGCCGTGTTCATAGTACTTTTGATTTAAGTACCTTAACTTGCCCTCTATTTGTGAATCAATAAGATTCTGGAGGTCCTTCTTGACACTATTTAATTTAGCTAGATTCTCTTTAGTTCTGTGTTGTGTATGCTCTCTTTCTAGTTGTTCCAACTGAGATTCCAGAGCTAACTGTTTTTCCTTTCTTTGTTTTTTCAGTCTGGAAGCATATGATATTACTTCTCCCTGTATTACCGCTTTAAGACCATCCCAATACCATTTTGGCCCTGGTTCATCCACCCTGTTATACTGCTGATATTCCTGTATAGCCCCTCCTATTTGCTTCCAAAACTCCTGCTACCCAGGAGAGAGGAATTAAATCTCCAAGAGGTTCGCCTCCCCCAGTCCCCCAGTCCCCCAGTTGTATTCTCAGGGTAACTGCCGCATGGTCTGAGACCACCCTGGGGTGAATGGAACAATCCTTCACCATATGCATGTCCCCATTACCACATAAAAAAATAGTCCAAATGGGAATAGGAGTCATTAGGCGTAGAGTAGAAAGTGAAGTCCTTGGAAGTCGGATTCAGCTCCCTCCAGACATCCAATAATTCCAGCTCTTGCATCCCTCCCCTTACCACCTTGCTCATTTATTTGTTTGTTTTACTATTTTATGAGAAATGATCCAGTATAGGATTAATGACACAGTTCCAGTCCCCACCCAGTATTAACATACCCTCTCCTAAACCCGCAATTTTATTAAAAAGAGTTCAATAGAACATTGGGAAATCACTATTGGGAGCATAGATGTTCACAAAATACAATTTCTGTGAGAATAACTGTCCTATTAACAAGACCCCCCTCCCATTCTCTAACTTTCCACTTTCACTATTTCTAGTGGAATGTTCTTCGGGATCAATATCGCCAATCCGGTTTTCTTCCCTGAAATATGTGATGAACAGATCACCTTACCAACCCAAGATTGTCTGAGTTTCACATGTTCTATGTCCGACAATCTCGTCTCCTGCAAAAAACAGATGTCAGCCTGGAGTTGGTTTAAATAAATTTTTGTTCTCTTAATAGGCGCATTAAAAGCTTGTACATTCAGGGATGTAATTTTTATCGAATCCATCTATGGTGCCTTTGTGCCAACCCAAGTTGCACTTCATCCTTTCCCATAAACCTTTCTTTCCACTGGAGCCCTATCAATTTCTGTAAGCAATCTTTTCTGACTATTGTAGTACGCCACGTATTAACAAGTTTACGCATAACCACTGCATATAACTCTAAAATGTAAACTTTTGCAAACATAGCAAAACGAACACTGAACTGTAGAACAAGAAAACCCCCCTCAATTAATGAAACACAGTTTTTGTACTTCCTAGGTATTATGGATGGAACCCTACCTAAGGGTAGGGGTGTGTAGCACACGCTACGATACCTGTATTGCAACAGGTCTGATCTAAAGGGATCAGGTTAAATGTTAGACGTCACTCTGAGGTGCAATTATGTGTTGCAGTGTCAAATAAGGAAACCAATGTTTTTTTTGGGGGGTTGCTCTACCCCAAACTCTTTGTGGGCTGTATCTGACCAGCAATCTTAGTGCTTCTGCCCAAGTAGCCCATGTAACAGGGTAAATCCCACCCTATACCAATTAACTGGAATTTGTAACATTTAAAGTGAGTTAAATCTTGAAAGTCCAACTAATTAAGGTGCTAGCCCATCCACAAATCTGTGGTGAAAAAGAGAATTATATCTCTCCTCAAGATTCTGCACACCAAGACAAAATCCCTTCAGGTCTGGCTGCCCCTGGGAACATCCATATCTTCCTACGTGAGTACACCATCTCAGGCCATTATTTCCTGTAGATCTCGACCCAAGTATGACGGCCAGGAGACCGCTGTGGACTGGAATCGCTTGGGCTTCCCCGCCCTGCGCCAAGCCACTCGGGAGATTTCAAATTCCAGGATGTCCGCACATAGATCTGGGCAGTGTAGGCCTAGCTGCTGCAAGGTTGGCATTGCTTCTCTAAGGGAGTCAAACATCTGTAGTCCTTTCTCCGTGTATATCCTGAGCCGAGCTGGGTAGTAAAGCTGGATTTTCACCTTCTTTTCCCTGGCTTGATTGATGACCTCTCGAACGTGTCTCTGCTTCTCATTTAACAGGTCTGAGAAATCTTGATAGTAAAATATTTTCTAGTTATCTATTTGCAGATCTCTCATTTTCCATGCTGTTTGTAAGATTAGTTGGTGGTCCTGGAAATTCAGCAACCGGGCCACTATGGAACGGGGTCGAGCTGCCTGATCCCTTGGTTTCTGGGCCAAAGAACGGTGTGCTCGCTCTATGAGGAGGGTGGTACTTTCTGGAATTAGCAGAATGTCCTGTAATATATGTGTGAGAAAGTCCTCCATATTTTTAAATGAATTTTCTAGGTCCTCCGGGACTCCATAGATTCTAGAATTATTTCTGCAGGTTCTGTTCTCCTGGTCGTCTATTTTATTCTGCATTTCTCTCTCCCAAGCCAAAAGGTACAAAATGGCTCTATCATGCTGACTGGTGGAGTTGGCTAAGTTCCTGATTGCATTTTCAGCTGCTGTAGTCCGAGTTTCAACTTTTTTCCTATCAGCTCGCAGGTCGGCTACCGAAGACTCCACCTGATGCAAGGTCTTAATAATACTGTCTAATTTGGTCATAATCGTGTGCTGGTCACCAATATCGACATTTTTCTCTGAGTCAGCAATACTGGAGACTGGGAATCCCAGTCTAGACTCAGAGTGAAGGCCTTGATTTCTTTCACGGTCCTTCATGTTTTTAATGCACCCCATGTGGGTAGGCTTCCCCCTCGTTTTGTTCATAGTCATCACCAGAAAGATAGTTTGCCTTGTTGGTACGAGTGAAAAAAAAAAAACTGTTTTAGCTGGTTTTTATAAGTTTTTTTTTTTTGTAAGGTCTATTTCTGCACCCTACCCTTGGGGCATCTCTCAGGGTCTCACTGACAGCCGCCACACTCAACCGCCCACCTGAACTGGCTGCTCCGGAAGCTACATTGGGTATGCTAGATCTGGGGCTCTCCTGACCCCGCAGAGAGACCCCCAGACCCCAAGAAGAACCAGAGAGTCAGCCAGTATTGGGTGTGTGGTGGGTTGGCTTGCCAGTGATCACTGTCACCTCACCCGAGGGCAGAGGGATTTTTTTCGTGTTTCCTCCCCCTGAGGCACAGACGTGCAATGACATCCCACCTTGCGTGCGCATGCTCCCGCACGTACCCAAGGGACATCTGCTGCTGCCCCAATCCCCATGCCTCTGTGTCGTGCACTGCAGTGCCCCCAGCCTCTGCCAGGGGTTGCCAGTGCAATGGAAGAGCCACTAACCCACCCCAGGACTAAGAGAGCTGTCCACGGATGCTCAATCTTAGTTCTCCCCTGCTGACCCCAGACGACACAGGCTCGTTCCCGGACCCGGGTCGCTGGCGTGGCACGAGGTGTGGCATCCAGTGCCTCAACCCTCAGCACCACTGGGCCGGCTGGTTTTTATAAGTTAATTTGCGAGTGGCCCTCGGAGCACCCAAACTAAACAGCTACTCCCGTCGTGACGTCACCGGAAGTCTCTTGTAAAGAGCGATTATTACTTTCCTCTTACGACTTCTGATATCCCTACTAATACACCCCAACATCCCTCTAGCCTTACCTACTGCTTTAGTGGTCTGCAAGGATGATTTCAGGTCATCTGTGATGATGATACCCAAGTCTCTTTCTTCCCTTGTGCTTGCCAGCAACTCCTCCCCCCCCCCAACCTATAGGTAGCTTCAGGATTTCTCTTCCCTATGTGCATGATCTTGCACTTCTTTGTGTTAAATCCCAGTTGCCACTCTTTGGACCATTTTGACAGTTTATCCAGATCTCTTCTCATTCTGCCCACCCCATCTGAGTCATCTACTCTGTTGCAGATCTTGGTGTCATCTGCAAACAAACAAACCTTACCATCTAGTCAGAAGACTGTGTGTGCAGGGCTGGACTATCTACAATAAACACATTTGTACAGTACACATGGACACATTGCTTGTATATCATAAATTATTGCATAGTTCTGTACATTTGTCCATCAAAAGTAAAGTGTTCATAGGCTACAATAACTAAATTCTCTGTACCACATTGCATGCTATTTATGTTGTATACTTGTGATAAAATCACTTGCATTGTGATCCAGGGTGTCATTGTAAATGAGCCTTGACACAATGAGATTGTTCCTGGATTAATAAATAAAATGAAATGAACACACATGCGTGCAAGCACTCACTCACACACACACACACACATACACAAAACACACACTCACTCACACACCCACCATTACGTCAGAGTCAAGATAAGGATTTTATCAGGAAACATTTTGTATTGGAAATGCTTTGGCACAATAACAGTAATCAGAAAGAAGATGGGTCGATGATGTCCTTCTCCTGGCAGTGCCTGTTTTCAGATTTTTTTTGGTGGCTCCTGAGCCATAAAATTGTTATTTCTAGCCCTGGTGGAACACATTGGCTTTAGTAATATTAAAATTAAAGCTAAGTATCTGCCAAAAGAATGTTTTTTCCATCCATATTTTGTCCCCTGCCCTGATGCCATCCAAGGATGTACCCTTCATTGTCAAGGATGTACCCTGTTTGGGTTATAGTCATGATGTAGATGTCAGATGGGCATTCTTCCCCTGGTTTACTCCTGCATTCCTCTCTCTTCTCCTTGGCATAAGTAGTGTCCTGATCACCATCAAGGCATGCCCCTGTACAAGGAGCAATCTCCCTTGCCTGGCTACAAGGGTCACTGCGGTGCCAGAACCTGCCAACAGCCTTCCCTCACTGAGTTGCACTGCTGGTTGGCAGGTGCCTGCAGTCAGGTCTGTCTCCCGATGTGGCAACCCTGAGTCCACTCCTGAACCCAGGTTGCTGCATGGCAGTTCACAGCCCTGCTGCTGGGTCATCAGGGTGGCCCAAAAGAAAGCTTTCTCCCAGGATTCCTCTGAAAATCTGCTTACACTTCGGTAGGCTTTTCCTGGTCACTATTTTACACAAATGATATAGAAACATAGACTTTGTTGGCAGAAAAGGACTGCTAGGCCCACCCAGTCTGCCCAAGGTTTCCCTGCCTAATGTACCTCCACATACCTTAACTGGCCTCCAGGAACCCGCCCCCCCCTCCATTTTCTGTACTAACACATCCCAGTGTCTATGCAATGCGTGCATGAAGCTTTCCTCCATTATAAGCTCCATAGCTTTGGCTGACAGACAGTTCCATGTTTCTATCACCCTTTCTGTGAAGTATTTCTCACATTGTTTCTGAAATTTCTCCTTTTAATTTCATTGTATGAGGCTCCCTCCCTTCACTCTGTTCACCCACATGAGGTATTTGAAAGTTTCAATCATGCCCCCCCCCCCCGCTCTTCTATCCATCAGAGTGTACATATTGAGATCCCTCAGTCTGTCCTCCTAGGGCTTCCCCTGTACTCCTGCACCATCTTGGCTGCCCTCCTCTGGACCACCTCCACACTGTCTATGTATTTCTTGAGGTACTGTCACCAGAACCAGACACAGTATTCCAGGTGGGGGCATAACAGTGAGTGGTACAGTGGCAGCATCACCTCCCTCCTTCTTCTCCTGATGCCCCTCCCTATGCACCCCAGCATCCCACTAGCCCTACCCATGGCTTTATCAAAATGCACTGCACCTTGAGGTCCTTTGAAATAATATCCCAAGGTCCCTTTCTTGCCTGGTAGCTGTCAATCCCTCCCTCCATCCTATACTCAGCACTGGGGTCCTGTGCTCCAGGTGCAAGATTTTGCACTTTTTGGCATTGAACCCCATCTGCTATGCTTTCAACCACTCCTCTAGTTTCCCCTAGATCCCTACACATTGTCTCCACTTCCCCCTGGGTGTTCACCCTATTGCAAATGTTGGTGTCATCGGAAAAAAGACAAACCTTCCCCTCCAGTTCCTCTGCAATGTTCCCTATGAAGATACTGATGAGGACTGGTCCCAGCACTGAGTCCTGTGGTATTCTGCTGGTCATCTTCCCATCCTTAAAGTGTGTGCTGTTTACCACTAACCACAGCCTCCTATCCATTAGCTAGTTGTGAACCCACTTTATCATTTTATCCCCCATCCCCAAATTGGTCAGCTTCCTAATCAGCCGCCTGTGTGGCACTGTATTGAAGGCCTTGCTGAAATCTAAATAGGCTATGTCCACTGTCCTCCCCTGGTTTTTCTCCCTTGTCACCCAGTCAAAGAAATCTATCAGATTTGTTTGGCATGACCTTTCCACTGTGAAACCATGCTGCCTGTGTTTCTGCAGCCCACTGGTTTCTAGGTTATCAAAACATCTCTCTTTTGGTAGAGTTTCCATTGATCTCACTAACACTGAAGTTAGGCTGACTGGCTTGTAGTTACTGGATTCCTCCCTACTGCTACTCTTATGTGGCATACCACATCAGCCCTTCTCCCGTCCTCCAAAACAACTCCTATTTCTAGTGAGCTGTTGAACACGGCTGTCAGTGGAACAGCTAGCACTACCCTGAGCTACCATATCCCATCAGGTCCTATAGCTTTTTTCATTTTCAGAGCTGCAAGTCCTTTCAGTACTCTTTCCTCTGAAAATGTTCTTGTGTCCACCCCTTCCCCACCTCTGTTCTTAATTCTCTCTGATGGCCCACCCCCTTTCCCTCTACTGAGACTGTAGAAAAGTGGACATGGTCCCGCTCCACAAAAGTGGAAATAGGGAGGATGCAGGGTACTACAGACTAATAAGCCTGACTTTGGTGGTGGGCAAGGTTATGGAAACACTTCTAAATGAAAGGATTGTGGAATACCTGGTGGTGAATGGATAGCAAGATCCAAGACAGCATGGGTTTACAAGGGGGAGATTTTGCCAGACAAACCTGACTGAATTCTTCAACTGGGTGACCAGGGAGGTGGATCAGGGAAGTGCAGTAGATGTGGCCTACTTAGATTTCAGTGCGACCTTTGACAATGTCCCACACAGATGTCTGATAAACAAGCTGAGCAGCCTGGGAGTGGGCTGAAAGGTAGTAAAATGGGTACAAAGTTGGCTGAGTAACATAATTCAGAGGGTGGTGATAAATGGGGTTTATTCAGAAGAAGGCACGGTAACCAGCTGGGTGCCACAAGGGTCAATTCTGGGACCAGTGATCTTCAATGTCTTCATCAGCGACATCGTAGAAGGACTGGAAGGGAAAGTATGCCTGTTCACAGATGAGAGAAAAATCTGCATCAGAGTGGACACGGGGGTTAAAACACAAGGGAGGACCTGAAAAGGCTGAAAGAATGGTCAAGGAATGGCAACTAGGGTTCAATGCCAACAAGTGTCAAATTTATGCACATGGGGCCCTATTCACAAAAGGTTAGGATGGGATACACGCTGTGTAAACCCTGTGCATAGCCCACGTACACCTGGCTGCACACATTATGACCCCCGTGCACCATTCATAATCCTGCTATGCCCCCCATGTGCCCAGCATACTGGACAAATGTTCAACTCTGCGTGGGGGCAGCCCAGGAAGAGGTGCAGGGGGTGTGTCTGCACTCTGCGCCATTCACGGCAGCATGGGTGCCTTGCACGGGGGGCGACAACTACACCTTCTGAAGGCAGATGTAACCATTATGCACCCCCTGGATGCCACTGCTGGTTGTGGAGGAGATGGCGGGGGTCGACGAACCCCTCACTGTGGCTGCCCCTGTTGTTGGGGCACATTTGGGAGGGTGGGGGACTGTCAACTGGAGTCCCACACACTCTGTAGCTGTGTCGATGTACATGCCCATCAGTAACATGGCACCCAATGGGTGCAAGGGATCCACTACAGGACCCAGTCCAGGCAGCTGATTGGCTGCATTGCTGGAGTCAGAGCCCACATCACCCACCCTGTGAACCTCGCTTGGGGCCAGGACTACCTAACGGAGCCGGGTGGGGGACGCTGTTTGTGAATGCAGTCCCCTCATGGATTTCCGGCAGGTGTGAAGCTGTGAGGGGGGGGGGATATGTGCAATTTTCACGTACCATCCCGCATTCATGAATAGGCCCCATGGGGCACAGGAACCCAGGAGCAATGTGCCAATTGGGAGGGGAGGAGGTGTCAGCAACAAAACAGGAAAGGGACCTGGGGGTCATCATATTGAATGACCTGAAGGTAGCAAAGCAGCATGATAAGGCAGTAGGTAGGGCTAGTAGAATGCTGGGGTGCATAGGGAGGGGTATCACCAGTAGGAAGAGAGAGGTAGTGGCACCCCTGTATAGATCAATGGTGAGGCCACACCTGGAGTACTATGTCCAGTATTGGAGGCCCCCATCTCAGGAAAGACATAGATAGGGTGGAGACAGTACAGGAGAGGGCAACCAAAATGGTGCAGGGACTGCATCAGAAGCACTATCAGAAAAGACTGAAGATTTTAAATATGTACTGGCTAGAGGATAGAAGGGAAAAAGAAGACATGATAGAAACATTCAAATACCTCAATGGTATTAATAAGGTACAGGAGGGTAGCATTTTATAGAGAAAGAGATGCTGAAGGACAAGGGGTTATGATTTGAAGCTGGAGGGGGGAGGCTGAGAGAGGATGTAAGAAAGTACTTTTTCACGGAAAGGGTGGTGGACATCTGGAACAAACTCCCAGTAGAGGTGGTGGGCACCAAAATGGTAGCAGGATTCAAACATGCATAGGATAAATTCAAGGGAACATTAATAACAGGGTAAGGTGGGGGGGGGGTTGGGTCTCAGGTCAAATAGGATCTGCAGTAACACAGAAGGCAGGACATTTTAGGGCAGACTAGGTGGACAAAGGTGTCCTTTTCTGCCGACATCTGTGTTTCTATGTTACTGTGAAGACCAAGTAAAAGTACCTGTTTAAAATGTCAGTCTTTTCTTGGTCTTCTTGTGCATGGTCCCCCCCTTAAACCCATCTTATCCTCCCTGTCCCACCCTTCACTTTTCTCTTCTTGCAGATGTATTGGAAAAAAGTCTTATCTCCTTTCCTCACTTTCCTTGCAATCATTTCGTCTACCTGTGCCTTAACTCTCCTTACCACCTTTCTGGCTTCCTTCTGCTCTGCCTGCAGTATGGTACATTCCCTGTCCTCTTCCCTTTGAGTTTCCTTGTGCCTTTTGAAAGCTGCCCTTTTTCTCTTTCACTGCCTTTGCCACCTCCTTGGAGAACCACTATGGTATCCTTTTCTTCCTGCCTTGTCTTACCTCTTTCATGCAAAGCACAGGCCCTAGAATTCTGTGGCTGAAGAATTTTGCACCTTACAACCTACTGCAGAATATCTGCCGGGCCACAGAATTCACTGTTCTTGGTGATTCTTTATTAATATTTACAGTTTTTCCACAGCACCTGGTTCCCTCTTCCTCCTTTTATATCCCAAACCCCTTTATGCTCAGTACGTGATGTTATCAATGACATCGCATCATACATTAGCTAATGACAGAGCTGTATTCTGCCACAGAAATGAATAGTCATTTATCTACCACTGCTCCCACTCCCTGAGGTAGTGGCACAGCACATCAGGTACTGTGATATTTGCTCAGCCTGTACTACAGCCTAATAACATTTTTGGTCTTAATTTATTACATTCAGGCCAGTTTAAACAAATATCTCGACAATAGCATAGACCTGTTAACTGAATACTTTATTTTGTACAAATTTATTTGTACCTTTTTTTTTGTTCGAACTCTATTTCTTCACCCATCTACTGGGGCATCTCTCAGGTTCCCTCGCTTGACCTGTGGCTCCTGACCACCCGCTTGAACCACAACACCCCTGACTTCTGAATCGGGTTCAGGACTCCCATCTCCCCAGTGCCTTGGAGAGGCCGGGAGTCCCCAGAGGGTAGAGTCAGGGGGTGTGGCCAGCATTGGCCGTGTGGACCTCGGTCACTGGAGTTCACCATCACCTCACCCATTAGGCGTTTTTTGTCCTCCCCGAGCTCAGACGTGCAATGGCGTCTGGTGACGATCGCCACAGCTCTGCCACACTACTTTGTTGCCCTGATGTGTGCAGTGCCTCTGGTCTCTACTGGGGGTCACTACAGTGCCGGGCAAGCCTGGATCCCTTCCCAAAGAGAGGAGTGCTGTCCTCCAGATGCCTCTATCCTCTGTCTCCCCTGCCAACCCCTGACAACCCAGGCTCATTCCTGAACCTGGGTCACTGGCGTAGCGTGAGGTATGGCGTCCAGCGCCTCAACCCTCAGCGCCACCAGGCTGGCCTATTTGTGTCTTTAAGGTATAGGGAAGCCCTCTGAAATGCATACGTGGTAAAATGAATTAACCTCTCTTTTTTTTTTTTTTTTTTTAAAGTAAAAGAATTATGCCCAGAAAGGTGGCATATAATGATGTGTAGCCCTGTTGAAAGAACAGACCTGTTAAATGAATAACTATGCTGTACACATTTTTGCCAGGGTTACCAATTACATGTTATTATGGTAATCCTGCCACAGAACTTGATCCCAAAGTGCTGCAGGAAAATCAGGGCCTTGGTGCAAAGGTTCATTTCCCTAATGATGCCCTCCTTTCTCCCTTCCTCTGCACCTCCACCATTCCCTATCTATCCTTCCCCTCATGACATTTTCTGAGGAAGCCACTCATTTCTATAAAATACGCCTTCCTGAAATCCAGGACTATCTTCTACATGTGCTTCACATCAGCTCCTTTCCTTATGTTGAACCACACTGTACTGTGATCTCTCATACCCAAGGGACTTCCCACTGTGGTGTTTGCAATGCTGTCCCTGTTTGTGAGTACTAAGTCTAGCTTTGCACTACCCCCTGTAGGTTCTTCTACAAGCTGCCTAAGAAAAGCACCCTGTAGAGAGTCCAGGATGGCCCTGCTCCTTGCTGAAGCTGCAGCTGGTAGATTCTACTACGCATCTGGTAGATTCAAATCTCCAACTATTAGCACCTTCCCCTTCCCTGCTATCCTGATGATTGCCTTCCCTAGGGATCTGTTCATCTCCTCCCATTATGTTAGCAGTCCGTACCTCCATCTGGCTAGCAGTCCCACAGCCTATCTCAATTGTGACCCACAGCACCTCTTGACTCTCCTAATCTTCTTGTAAACGCACTTCAATGGCTTTTTTTTCCTTCCTCACATACAGTGCCACTCTTCCTCCCTTCTTCCCTGCCTGTTTCTCCTAAAGAGTGAGTAGTCTGGTATGGCCATGTCCCAGTCATTGTGCATGGTGCACAACGTTTCCTTTCTGTAATGACCACTAGATCCAGGTGAGCCTCTTCCATGATAGCCTCCATGTTGCAGATGTTGTTTCTCAGGTTCCTGGCATTATTATTTATTTACTGAAATGTTTCACCAGAAGGGCACACTAAATAACAAGTTGTTCGTCTCACAGAGGGAAGGGGGTTACATAGGGTTGTGAAGGATGATCAGTTACAATAGTATGTGGGTAGTACAAACAATACAACATTGTAAGATTATACAACAGTTGGAACACAAGGTATTGTACAACAAACAGTAGTGGAACATTGGGTAAATTACAATACGTGTCCAAAATCATACAAAAGAGCATATAAATGTACAAAACAGTAATAATGCAACAGAACCATTACAGTGCACAAATGTACCAGGAGCAGGCTGGAGGTAAACATAGAAAAACAGAAACATAGACTTTGACGGCAGATAAGGACCACTTGGCCCACCCAGTCTGCCCATTTCCCTACCTATTGGATAAGCTGCAGATTCTAGTTAACCAACAGCCTACTTCCTGCAACCTCCCACTATAATAGCCTTATGTCTGTCCCATGCATGTTTGAGTTCCCCCACTGTTTTAGACCCCACAACCTCTCCAGAAAAGCAGTTCCATGCATCCACCACTCTCTCCGTGAAAAATAATTTCCTTACATTACCCCTGAGCCGTCCCCCTCTAACTTTAAATTGTGCCCCCTTGTTCTTACACATCTCTTTTTCTAAAAGATGCTATCCTCCTGGACTTTGTTGATTCCCTTGAGGTACTTGAAAGTTTCTATTATGTCCCCTCTCTCCCTTCTTTCCTCAAGGGTATACATATTAAGCTCTCTCAGTCTCTCTTCATATGGTTTCTGATGTAGACACTGCACCACTTTAGTTGCCCTCCTCTGGACTGCTTCCATCCTGTCTATGTCCTTGTGTAGATGAGGTCTCCAAAACTGCACGCAGTACCCCAGATGGGGTCTCACCAACTGTCTGTATAGAGGGATAACCACTTCCCTTTTTCTGCTTGTGATGCCCCTCCCTATGCATCCCAGTATCCCCCTGGCTCTCCTTACTGACTTCTCACATTGCTTACCCACCTTTAGGTCATCTGATATGACTACACCCAGATCTCTTTCCATTATTGTTGTCGTTAGAACCTCCCCTGCTATTGTGTACTTTCTCCTGGATTTTTATTTTCCAGGTGCATTACTTTGCACTTCTTTGCATTGAATCTAAGTTGCCATATGTCTGACCATTCCTCCAACCTTGCCAAGTCCCTTCTCATCCTTTCTACCCTCCTTGTGTATCAACTCTGTTACAGATCTTTGTGTCATCTGCAAAGAGGCATACCTTTCCTTCCAGACCCTCTGCAATGTCACCTATAAAGATGTTAAAGAGGACTGGACCCAGTACTGAGCCCTGAGGTACTCCACTAGTAACCCCCCTTTCTTCAGAATGTGTTCTATTCACTATTATCTTCTGTGTCCTGTTGTGCAGCCAGTTTGCTACCCAGGCTACCACCCTGGGACCCACTCCCAGGCTGGCTAACTTGATTATTAATCTTTGTGCCGGACTGTGTCAAATGCCTTGCTAAAGTCTAGGTAGACCATATCCACAGCCCCTCCCTGGTCTATTACTTTAGTCACCCAGTCAAAGAAATTGATTAGATTCGTCTGACATGACCTTCCTGCTGTGAATCCATGTTGCTTTGGGTCCTGTGCCCCACTGGCCTCTAGGTACTCAACAATTTTTTCTTTCAGAAGTGATTCCATCATTTTCCCCACCACTGAGGTCAAACTAACAGGTCTGTAGTTTTCTGCTTCTGCCTTGCTCCCACTTTTGTGAAAGGGACTCACATCTGCCCACCTCCAGTCCTCAGGTGCCACCCCATCTTCCCATGATTTGTTAAAAAGTGTGATTAGTGGTGTCACTAGGTCCTCCCTTAGCTCTTTTAGGATTCTAGGGTGAATCCCGTCAGGCCCCATTGCTTTTTCCACCTTGAGTTTTAGGAGTTCTTTCAGGGCTCTTTCTTCTGTAAGTGGACTGGCATCAACCCCACTACCCAGAGTGCTTCTACTGTTTGGTTTAGGTAACTCCTCCTCTTCTTCTTTTGTGAATACTGAGCAAAAGTATTCATGCAGTATCTCTGCCTTTTCACTGTCTCCCTCTGCCCACCTCCCCTCTCCTTTATTAATCTTCACTATCCCTCCCTTAACCTTTCTATGCTCCCTAATGTACCTATAAAAGGTTTTATCCCCCTTCTTAACTGAGTTGGCTATCTTTTCCTCGGTTTGGGCCTTTGCTTTTCTGACTACCTTCCCCACTTCTTTCTGCTTTAATTGATACAGTTCCCTGTCGTGTTCCTTCTGTGATTCCTTATACTTTTTGAATGCAGCCTTTTTCTCCTTAACCTTCCCTGACACCTCTTTTGAGAACCATAGTGTTTTTTTATTCCGCTTTGTTTTCTTTATTTGTTTCACAAAAAGGCTTGTTGCTTCCATTATGGCAGTTTTGATTTTTCTCCATTGTTCTTCCACCCCTCCTTTCTTGCCATTTGCTAATGCACTCCTCAGGTATTCACCCATTATGCCAAAGTAAGCCCTTTTAAAGTCCAGTATCCTTGTCTTTGTATGGCTTGTCTCCAAGGTTGTGTTTATTGTGAAGCACACTGTGCAGTGGTCGCTTGTTCCCAGATGTCTACTGACTTCTAAATTTGTGATCCTCTCTCCATTTGAGAGTACCAGGTCTAATATTGCTCCCTCCCGAGTGGGTTCCACCACTAGCTGTCTAAGGCATGCTCCCTGTAGGGCATCGAGAATGACCCTGCTCTTGGATGTGGCTGCAGTCCATGTCACCCAGTTAACATCTGGCATATTCAGGTCCCCCATCAACAGTATCTCCTCTTTTTCAGCCATTTTGAGAATGCCTTCTATCATTTTCTTGTCCAGGTAGTACGCAAGTGCTGTTGGATTAAAAAGGATGGGGTAGATTGTGCACACGGGTGACCCAGAAGGGCAGGTGGGAAGAGAGGGGGAGAGGAGTAGGGGTAGACATTTCCTGATTCCCCCTTCAGGATGTTGAGAACCCTGACGGGGGTGGGGGAGGATGGGAAGGAAGAAACTGGGGATAGAATACACATTAATACATTAGAATACACATTATTACACATGTTCTCCAATCCTTCCACTCCCCAGCTCAACTCCCTGTGCTTTCCATCCATGCTTCTCCATACTACCACCTGCTGTTACTGCTGACCCACTTGTTCTGCTTAACCTGTTCCTTATATCCTTTGATCCACTGTCTTCCCCCTTAGCTATTGTGTCCTTTTCCCTGTTTTCTTGCCTCCGTCACTGACTACATGTGATGCTGCCCTTGGGGAAGTGCGACCCCTTGGGATTTCCTCCTCTGTCTTCCTAAATTAATAATACAGTGATGAATGATGCATTACCTGTTTGCATTAGCACTGCTGCACTCCAATAAAACCAGGAGATTTACTGGAGTATGGCTAGAGCGACTAAGAATGAATCAATGCTGAACTTACATAGGCTGAAAATGCAAAAATCCATTCTTGATGGAACTGTTTCCCATCAGCACTTCACCGTCATGATGCAGCACTTTTCACAAGGAGCACACACTGAGCATGTTCCAGTTGTTCAAGATATTGGCAAGCCACATGACCTGCAGCTGAAAATGTGCAATGCTAGAGACCGAGAACTACTGTCGCTATGCACATCTTGGTGCCATTTCCAGCTTTCACTCTCAGGAGAAGGACCTGGGTACTGAAAGGAGTTCATTTTATGTTTGTGTAACAACCTCCTCCCCAAGGTAGGTGGTAGGGTTGTTACTAGCAGTGTCCATCAGAGGACTAGGTGCCTTGGCACCATGGCTTTGTCCTTAGTAAGAGGGGAGGAGACTGTGGCAGAGGTACCCTTTCCTCCTGATGTGTGTCTGAGTGTAGTTTGTCCTTCTCTCTAAAAGTCTGTTGTAACAGCACCCTCTTCCATCTTTTTGCTATTCCTGTTTTCCTATACCTATTACAGTTGCATGGCCACCTACTGTAATGTCCTCTACTTCTGATTTTCTTTATTTTCTTTAAAAGTAAAAAGATCAGCAGCCTGGATGGGTGTGGCACCCTTGAGGGTATAGAAGCCCAAGTCCAGATGGTGGAAAACTCCTTTAAATTAGAGGAAAACAGAGGATAGAGTGGATAGTACATGGTAGCATGGTAGTATAATTAGGGACAGAAAACGGCATACCTGGTCCTAAGTTCTGTGTTCTGTTTTTCTTTTGAACACAGAGTTGCCTGTCTTCTGTTCTAGTTTCCAAGTTCCCAATCAGTGTCCTCCTCCTAGTGTGGTACAGACTCCTATAGGGAGTCAGTGGCTCCTCTATGCCTCCTCTTATCTGGTTGACAGTTGTCCATCAGAAGGAAAACGGGTGAGGTTTTCCCGATAATGAAGCTCATTGATATTCCAAATGCTTTTTCTATGTATAAAGCATTGAGTTTCTTTATCCATGTGTAAAAACACTGACTAGTTATTACTATTGTTATATTTCCCATATATTTACATGTGGAAATTGTCTCTTAAGCGGAGAAATTAAAAATGAAAAGTCGAGAAGGCAGAACTTGGGTTTTAGGGAGGAGTTTGCAGACTATAAAAGCCTGACCTCAGAACCCAGACTTCAGATTCAATTTGGGAGTGAACCTGAGAGGATCACCCATGTTAGACCTACCGAAGGGGAGGTTGGGCACAGAGGTATTAAGGAGATAGCTGCTTGTTATCCCTAAGCTGTGCTTGTTTTGCATTTTATTTTCTGTGTGTGAACAGTATTTGATTTCATTTTTTTTATTTTATTTTTTTCAATAAAAATCACACTTGCAAAGTGTGTTGTACTGCATTGACTGTTGTCTGTGCATTCCTTCACATCCCAACCCACAACAGAGACAAGGGACAGGGAGATATAAGGAGAACAGAAGCAAGAAAATTTCAGTTGGGGGACTGTTGTTCCTTTGTTGGGCGTAGTAGTCACTTGAGGGTCCGAGTGTAGAGTTGGTGACAAGGCTCATTCAGGATGGGTGGAGGAGGCCTATTGGGCCTGGCAGGGTGGCATGTTTCTAGGTCTGGGGTGGCACAGGCATTCTGCAGCCCTCCTGCTCATGTTATAGTTAAGATAGACAAGAGGGACAGGCAGCCAGGGGCCACAGATTGTGTTTCCAGGTGTGTGCCCCTCAAGGAGAATGCATTGATGGCTTTCAGGCCTGGAGGGATTCCCTGAATAATTGGAGATGGAAGGAACTGGCTGGGACCCTGAGGATCAAAATGATGGTACCAGCCTGTAAGTTCCTGCATCCTAGGAGGCAGTATAGTGTAGTGGTTAAGGGCACTGAGCTGCAAATCTGGAGACCTGATTTTGAATCCCTTCAGCCTCCACTTGCATACTATGTGACCCTAAGCAAGTCACTTAACTTCCTTGTGCTCCCAGGTCACACCTGGAAACAAGCTTCAGCTTGGTGTGCCTTTCCTGGTTAAATAAATTACCCCTTAAGGTAAAGAGCAGTATGAGGCCAGCCCATTGGTGAAGCAGTAGTCTTACCACTCAAGATGCTGGTGACCCAGGTTAGGAAGTTAGCCTGGATCATCAGGGGCCAGCAGGGGGAAGGAGGATCCGGCATTTCAGAGAATGATCTTCTCCTCCAGGTAAGGCAGACAGTTGGCTCCAGTGCAATATTGTCAACTGGGTGACCACATGTGGTAGTGCACTCAGAGTTGCTTACTGGGTGGGGAGACACTGACGGGTATGTGCAATGAGCTTGCACACAACCTCCATGCCAGCATCTCAGGGGGAGGGGGGGACTGGGAGAAATATTCGGGAAAATGCAGTAGAAGAGGCAGCATTATGTGCCAACCCCACACATTCTTTGCAACTGCAATGTGAACCTTCTGAGAACCAGATCCTGAGCTGCGGTAGTTGAGACCCTATCACCCCTACCATGGGGGTAAGCCATGGGGCAGATACTGAGGTCGCAGGTAAGTGCAAAAGAAACAGGTAGATGGGGTTGGGGGGGTTGGTTTGGAAGGTGGGGCATGGTCAAAACAAATGGAGAATATACAGATAATCTTAAAACAAAAAAGCTCCATGCAAAGTTTTAAGGTCTTTGGAAGCTGGGATCAGCTGTCAGCACTGTCAGCCTGGATGGATAACCCTGGGGCAGGTTGACATGTTCAGGGCCTGTGCCATTAGAAGATGAATTGAAGTGCCCTGCAGAGAAAGATTGGAGCCCAGGATGCTTATCAGTGCCACAGGGGAAGCTCTGCTGAGCAAGACAGCAGGTTTGGGATCAAGTTTAGAATTACGTGGCTCTGGCCATATAGTATTTGAAGATGGGGTAAGGTAGGCTTCCAACTGGCTGGCTAGCACACTGGGTCTGTGAGCTAAACGGGCAGGTGAGTCCATATTACAATGTGAGGGATCAGGTGGTTCAAAGAGTAATACCTGGCTTGTTGCTGCAGTGAAGACAAAGTTTTTGTTGAACTATTTGGAGAGCATGCTCCTGTGTATTGGGAAGTTAATTGAAACTGCTTGAAATGAACTTGTATGCATAAGCCTTAGCTCTATAGTAAAGGGACCACATAGGAACTGTTATTCCATGTGTTGTGTGATCTTTTGTGCCATCTATGCCAATTACAATCTCAGGGGAGAAAGCAAAAGGTACTGTATGGCAGCTGTATCACGTTTAAGTACAAGGGGCCTGCTGGCGAGCCAAACACCTCATCACACCTAGACACAGGCGATACTCGGGGCCATGTCCACCACCATCAGGGCATATGCATTAATCTGTTGGCAGGTCAAAGGGGGAATTGCATTAAAATGGGTGACATTTTATCAGAAACAGAAATCATAGAATCAGGCATTATCATTCCAGCTAGCTAATTCACTAAAGTTAACTGGCAGGCAGGCCAGTTAATTCATGACACAGGGGACAGGAGAGTGCACAATGTGTGAGCCAGCGCTGGAAGCTGCAGCAGCCCCTACAGCAGGAGCAGAGCTGAGTAAATTTAGTAGATGGGAAAGAGGCAAGGGAATATTTTAAGGATTTATTTCACAAATACTCATTTAACAGCGCATTGCCATTGTTTTGCCTTCACTTGTTTTAGCATAACTACTGTTACAGTTTACACCTGTGTAATAATATTATCTAGATCTGACATTTTCATACTTAATTTTGTGTATCTATGACATATGTAAGGAATAAGACACAAGGACATGTGGTTTATGGCCTGATAAGAGCATATCTCTAGTGTGTAATGAGGTGCTGAGTTCCTTTAACACCTGGGAAGTGCTCTTATTAGGCCATAAATCATATCTTGGAGAGTCTTATTTCACTTATGAAATGGGTTCCGCAAGTAAATGTTTTTCAAATAAAAAAAAGGAACAAAAATAAGTAACAATTTAAAAAATAGATATTTTTATGTTGTCTTTTTAAATAAATAGTTCAGTTTTTACATTTAAATCAATGTTGAACTGTTGTCTGCTGCCAGTAGAGGGTGCCTGTACTGTGAAAAACATTGAGGTTACTGGCCCTTTACATACACCCCCAATACGCTCTCACTCACAGCCGGACTAGTTTACACATTTCCCAGTACTCTCTTTAACTTGCTGAGGGCTGGTTACTGTGGCTTTCAGCCAGCAAGTGACTCACAATGGCCATGGCTTTTGGCTTTCAGCCAGTGGCTTTCCCACAGTGTGCACCTCCTAGTGGCCACAGCTTTCAGAGAGCAATGGTGAAAGATGTTCAGAGACCGTGATGTGGTTTTTGTAGTAATACCAAAAAATAAAAAGTAATTACCGATACTTTCATGTATGTTGCTGATGTGTGCTGTGTAACAAATTATTTTCTGATGGGGTGGGCAGAAGTTACATGAGAGAAGAGGTAGCAGGCAGGCCTGCATGGGGGAAGGCTGTGGTTTGGACTTACAGACAGCAGCAATCAGGGTGGAGCCGAGGATCAGAGGCCCACAATACAATAAAAATGAATACAATAATGAAGGTCAGATGCTTTTTAATTACCAATGCCAATCAAAATTATGCTGTTTACTTGTGCTGTGCATATGGGGAGTACATCATGACTGTTAAAATAGCTTTTCTATCAGTTAAGGCACATAGTGGTTTTTGACCTTTTTTCCATTAACAACTCACCTGCCACAAATGTTTTTTTTTTTCAAAACATAGAAACATAGAATTTGATGGAAGATAAGGACCGCTTGGCCCACCTAGTCTGCCCATTTTCCTACCTAACAGATAAGCTGCAGATCCTAGTTAACCAACAGCTTACTTCCTCCTACCCCCCACTAGGACTGTCTTATGCCTGTCCCATGCATTCTTGAAGTCCTCCACTGTTCTTGACTCCACGACCACCTCAGGGAGGCTGTTCCATGCTGTTCCACGCTGACAACTCATTTGGAATATTTTGTCCACAGAATGCAGTTAGGAAATTGACGAAATATTGTAGAACGGCTTAATAACACATATGTTTAATTCCGTGCATCGAGCCCCATCAGCTGTTTAGTGCAAAATGATTTTCATTGTCCGATCACCTCCAATCACCTCCACCTGATCAATCATTCAGTCAATGTGTCAGTACCAGTCTGGCTCCCAGATGAACTCACACATTCAGTCCCTGCCTGCTTTAACAATAAACTGCTCTGCTGTGTTTGCTCACTCCCTGTGCCTTAATCTTTTGACTGGCTGATTGAAAATATTATGATGCCCCTGCCTTCCAGTATGTCACTTGTTTGATGGCTCCAGAGACCGGGGCAGAACAAAGAGACATTTTGATCATTTCAGGAGCAGATACTGATGATCTCTCTCAGGCTGCAGGTGTTTTGTGACAAGTTACTCAGTTTATAGTGTCTGAGCTCTGCTTACATAGAAACAAAGAAACAAAGAAAATGTTGGCAGAAAAAGATCACTCAGTGGACCCTGGTTTACCCTGTCCTATCCAGGGACCAAATGCCTTGTTGGGATAATTGTCCTCATCTTCCTCACTTGGTTTCTCCCCTGCTAAGAAGGGCACTCAGAATATGAATACTTCCCTGAAGTACCCTTCCAACTTGGTAAGTATGCCTGTGATCATAGGGTAATGCACTCTGACCAGCACCATCAAACTAGCGATAAAAAGACAATAAACAAGACCACCATATGCAAAGTTAAGGTAGACTACGTTAAAAAACTGCAGCCAATGCCTGACCCTTATACTCTCACACTTGTCCTACCAAAGTATCCCAGAGGTTCATACTAAGGTTATGTAAAGAGCAAGGGGGTGTTAGCCCAAAACACTCTTATACTAAGCCAAAGGATAATATGATAGGGCAAAGCCATTGCAAATTAATTGATCAAGTCTATACTTGAAAATGTTCTTATTTTCACTAATAACAACACTAATAGGTAAGTTGTTCCAATGACCCACTACTCTTAATGTAAAAAAATATTGTCGACTTTTGTGCCTAAATTTATTCCTAATTAGTTGTAAGGGATGACCTCTAACATTATAAGAATATTTTTTAAACTGTAGATTTAAATCAGTCATAATGACAGGGTCTTTAATTATGTTGAAAAGAAGAAGCAAATCACCTTTAAGACAACGAGTAGATAAAGACATTAACTTTAATATCTGAAGCCTATCATTATACATATTATTCTTTAATCCCGAGATTTTCTTTGTGAACTGTCTTTTAACATTTTCCAAAGAATTTCTAGCAATTTTTTTATAAGGAGACCACAACTGAGCAGCATATTCCAAGTGAGGCCTAACATAGGTTCTAAACAGAGGTACAAGGGCCTCAGATTTACGTGATCTAATATTACGTAAAATAGACCACATTACTCTGTTGGACTTATTAATAGTATTTTGAATATGCTTATTATAAGACATGTCATTGGAAATACTAATACCCACATCTTTTTAATCAAAAGAGCTAACTAAGTCTGTTCTGTATAATTGATACGTATAATCCAGGTTATTAGATCCCAAATGCATAACTTTGCTTTGTTCAAGTTCAGCTTCATAACCCACTTATCTATCCAGAGAGTAATTTTATCTAGGTCATTTTGTATGATGGTAGAGTGCATAATGTCTAAACATGGACCACCAATTTTTACATCATCAGCATATTTAATAGAAATAGACTGGCATTCATCAGTCAAATCGACAATAAATTCCTGAAAAAGACAAGGGCCCAACACAGAACCCTGTGGAACACTGCTAGAAACATATCCTACCCCCAAGCTGAATCCATCAATAAGAACACACTGTGTCCTATCTAGCAACCAATTGCCATTCCAATTTATAATATAACGGTTGATATTAATGTCACACAACTTAGAAATAAGTGCCATATGAGGCATAATGTCAAATGCTCTACTAAAATCAATATAAATAACATCACATGGAATGTTATGATCCAGATACTCAAGGATATTCTCATAAAAAGAAAGCAGATTGGTAAGGCAACTTCTACCCTTCTTAAAACCATGCTGTTCAGTTTCATGAATGTTTAAGATTGGTGTAATAATATCTTTAATAAGACTCTCCAATACCTTACAGACTGTGGAGGTCAAACTAATAGGTCGATAGTTCTCACAGTCATCTTTTAAACCCTTCTTATGGATTGGTATGACATTTGCTCTTTTCCAATCATCTGGAACATAGTTTTCCAATAAAAATTTGTCAAATATGATTTTTAAAGGCCATGCAATATATTTGGCTAATAGGAATAATAAATGTCCAGCCAATCTATCAGGACCTGAGAAATATTTACCCTTCAAGGAAATCAATTTATCATAAATATGTCTTTCATCAAAGGTTATGACAGAATCAATCCCACTAACAATATTTACAGGGAAGGTATCCAAATCTGTGAAGATTTTACAGAACTCTATATTAAATATATTGGCCATCGTATTAGGATCATGCACAATATCACCATGATGTAAAGAATTAATATAAGAATAAAAATCTTTCATATTATTCTTATTTGCAGATTTTGCCAACCTAGATTCCCAGGAGGATTTTGCCCTCTTTATAGATAATTTGCATTTGGACTGTATCTTTCTACATGCCTCCCAGGTAATGTTAGATTTATTCCTCAAATAATCATTATATGTTAGATTTATTCCTCAAATAATCATTATATGTTTTCTTTTTAATTTTTATTAATTTTTTTATTGATGTATTAAGCCATTTTGGAGACCATTTTTTATTTTGAACTTTGAACTTAGAAGGGATATAGTTATCTCTTATATTTGAGATAATAGATTTAAATGTAAGCCAACAATGTTCAGGACTTGAATTTGATAATGCAAAATTTCAATCAATAGCCTTCATAACCCCATCAACAGATTTCAAAACTACTTTATTATAGAGATAAATAATAGATTTGTTATTAGTAGAGGAATATATTTTCTCAATAGTGAAAAGGATAGCATTATGATCACTTCCCGATATTGGATCTTGAACACTCAAGTCAATAATTGGTACCGAGTCATTACTAATTACAAGGTCCAGAGTATTATCCTCCCTAGTAGGCTTAGTAACGTGTTGTGTTAAATTAAGCTCAAGACAAGAGGAGAGAAACGTAATTCCCTTACCACCTGTAGCAGTAGAATTAGACCAATCAATGTTTCCAAAATTGAAGTCGCCAACAATTATAACTTGTTCAATTTCACATGCCAGTTCAAATTCTGTTAAAATTGCATCTATTACATAAACTGGTGAATTGGGAGTATGGTAACAGCTACCAAAAATAAGAAAATCATTCTGGGTCAAATAAAATTTGACCCAAATAGTTTCAGCAAATATGTTATGTGTTTTTATGCAATTAGTAATGTCAACTGTGTTCAGATTGGTTTTAAAAAACAAAGCTACACCACCACCCCTTCTAGTTGGTCTATTCAATCTGTATGATTTATAATCACTCAGACAACCTTCCCATAAGGATTTATCATCTCCCCAAGTTTCACATGTGGAGATAATATCCACATCATAATCTAAAGTTTTTAACTATAGCTCATCCATTTTCTTCATTAAACCTCTAGCATTGAAACTGAGAACATGTATCTTTTTATTCAATAATGGAGTGTCACTTATTATAATGGGGAGTGATAACTGTTTAACTTTTCCCCTCACCCCACAATCTAGTTTAAATTATCATCAATCAAGGATAAGAATTGGTTACTCAGAACAGTATTTCCCCTTCGACTTAAATGCAGTCCATCCCTACTAAACAGATCATTTCTACCATCAAAAGTTTCCCAATGGGTAATACAGTTGCTTTCTTGTTGAAGACACCATTGGCAAAGCCAATTATTAATGATCTTGATTTTATGATTAAGATGAAATGAATAACAGAGTACAGGATGTATTTCAGATATATTGATTTGACAACCAACATCCACCAATTTGTTTATTAACCCTACAAAAGCAGACTTAATGTCCTGAATCGAATCATGTAGGATATTATTGACACCCACATGTATAACAACTAGAGGATTACCACCACAATTATACAAAATATTGTCTAGCATACTAGAAATATAACAAATCTTTGCACCACTGAAACTTGTACATGTTCTATTAACTTCAGCTGGATTACAAATGGCTCTACCCAGATGCTTGATCATGGAGTCACCAATAACCAGAATCTGTTTAGTGGGATGATCTGAAGAGGAAGTACTGCAATTAACATTAGGTACATCAGAATTTTGTGAGCCAATATCCATTGAGAAGTCAATCAGGGGTTGATCAGGAACAAAAAAAATCAGATCTGAGGGAGTGACATTACTTGTTAACAATAAATCATGTCTGTCATTACTACCAATTAAGCTATGAGGTAATTCATTGACATTAGATGGCTGACAAAGCAAGGGTTGAAAACAATCAAATCTATTTGATAATGGGATAGAATAGTGTTCAACTTTTCTTCCTTTTTTTGTTTTCCTGGAATTTTGAACTTTATACCAACCACTATCATGTACCTCTTCAGTTACATCTTCCTCCCTAGCTATTTTTTTGTTTAAAACTACATTTATAGGGGATGCAGGTTTAGAAGGTACAGGGGTAGGTAATAAATTATCACCTAATTGCTGATCATTAACTACCTCATGTGGTGAAGTAACATCGATGGGACTCTCAGTATCATTAATGATGTGAGAATCAGTATACAAATTAGAGGCATTTAAACTATTAAACAGTTCTGACATATTGATTTGACTAATTTCTAACTGTTTCAGTCTTAAGGAAAACAAATATATCTCCTGTTTTATTTCAATATTCTCCAAACATTTGTTACATTGATAGGGCTCATTTGAAATGACCTCAATAATACCAGTAAACATTTTACACAATATACGCTGCATCCCTAAAACACCTGAATAATCTGTTAATACAGAAGGGTTTAAATCAATTAAGTCTGGTGAAGCCATAGTGCAATTCACTTTATTTTGTTTCAAACACAATGTAATATATTAATGTCAATGACACAAATATACTGTATACTTACAAACAAGCTTTACTTTACTTAATTACACAGAATTTTGAGCCCTTCTATCCCTCTAGACCCTCTTGACACTCTAGACATGTGCTGATGCGCATGTCTTGGTGCATTCCACGCTACGGGCCGCACTTTTCGCCCTCGTGTCACCGCCCACTTGAGCACGAAGCAGATATAGCTCTGGACCCGGAAGTGCTTCAGTGGGTTGCGATTCCTTTAGTGCCAAAAATCAATTACTAAACATTCAGTTGTGCCCTTAAATTGTAATGTCCCCGCTGCACATTAGCAGATACTAACCCAGTTCACATAAATTTAAAATATCGCTTCTGGACCCTATTTGTAGTCCACAGCAAAAAACCCTAAAAACTACAACCAGGCAGAAACTTCCTGGAGCCCTCCCAAGTGACAGACAGTGTAATAAAAGAAGCTAAATACTCATAGTCTTGCTCTCAACAAAACGCTGCAGCTCTCCTGTACTGTCTCATAAAGAGTGTCTCACAGCATAGGGAGACTGCAGAAAATGTTTGTTGTATACAAAGCAATGCTCGCAGAGATGTGAGCAGATATAGCTCTGGACCCGGAAGCGCTTTAGTGGGTCGCGATTCCTTTAGTGCTGAAAATCAATTACTAAACATTCAGTTGTGCCCTTAAAGTGTAAAGTCCCCACTGCACATTAGCAGATACTAACCCAGTTCACATAAATTTTAAATATCACTTCTGGACCCTATTTGTAGTCCACAGCAAAACCCCTTAAAAACTACAACTGGACAAGAACTTCCTGGAGCCCTCCCAAGTGGCAGACAGTGCAATAAAATAGGCTAAATACTCGTAGTCTTGCTCTCAACAAAACACTGCAGCCCTCCTGTACTGTCTCACACAAAGTGTCTCACAGCATAGGGAGAGTGCAGAAAGCGTTTGTTGTATACCATCTAAAGCTTTTACTGGAAGATATAGACACTCAGCTGAAAACCATTATCAAAAGCTTACACTCCAAGGGAGTGACTGCTAATGCCCATGTTGCCTCTGCAGTTGTGCAGGGGGTAGTAAGGGCACATTGCCCTCAGCAACTTTTTAAATTTGGTGGATGCTAAACATTTTTATATCAGTGGACCTGGATATTTTTATGAACATAGGAACATAGGAAACACAGACTGGAGGGAGCTTAATGCCCATCTGGCCTGTCCAGAAATTCTTCATTTAAAAAGTCCTCCAAATTCTCCCTCTTTTAAGAAGCTATCCAATCTATATTTAAATATTCTTTGCAAAAAAATGGATTAGTGCACCAGTTATGGTTCAGCTTAACACCACAAAAGAAGGGAAATGTGGCTTTAGGGTTTTCCTGACTCCCCACCCTTAAGCAACAAAAGTATAGCACCACACAAGCAACTACAGACAGCCATCATCAGGTAAGACAAACAACATAAAACTGTTTCCAGATGATGCAAATGCAGTCGCACTGATATGCTACCTGGGTGGATTTGTATCTGTGGCTGCACATGGCCTGTGCTTCTGCAGCCTTAGCTGTGTACGTATGTCATATAGCCTGCATGAGTACCTTGTCTTACCTGATGATGGCTGTCTGTGGTTGCTTGTGTGGTGTTGTCCTTTTGTTGCTTTATGGGTGGGGAGTTAGGGTTGAAAATCCTAATGCCACATTTCCCTCCTTTTGTGGTGTTAAGCTGAACCCTAACTGGTGCATTAATGCAGTTTTTTGCAAATAATTTCCTTTCTTTTTATGACAGTGGAATCGTATCCTCAGTCATACAACCCCTCCAGAGCTGCATGAACAGATGCAGATGTGCAGGGCCCTCTGGCCCTGCACCAGGGAAGAGTCTGTCCTCTATGGAAGTGCAGAGCCCTGTGGGTCCAAGCACTTTCATGTGGCAAAGGATGTTAAGAATTTGTGAGGTTGTCTGCTGTGCTACAGAAGTGGAGGCCCTGTAGGCCCTATTCCCGCATGTGGCCACAGATACAGATGCACAGAGCAAAGGGTCCATTGTCAGTCAGTATGATTTAGTAGACTTACAACAAGGAAAAGTGACAAAAAAAATCCTAAAAACACAGAAGTTGGAACATAATTAGTGCACGTCCAGTGGTCTTAAGCTTTTTATTATAGTAGAGAGTTGAATATTAAACTTAGGACTTGTCTGCCTGTTCTGGTGGTTGTTCAGGTGGTTGTTAAAGATCTTTTGTCACTTGTTGAGAAGAGTAGGGAACTTTCCCCTAATTTCTATTCCACAAAAATAGCACCACCAGCCTAATATGGTTCAATTTCAGTTGGTTTCAATCTGTATCCCCCACCCCCTGGGATGAGGCTGAGAATAAGCATCACTGTCTAGCCCTCCTTTCCCAGTCAAAAAAAAAAAGCTATACACAAAAAGATTAACTAAAGTGAAATTTTTTTAACAGAGCATAGTAAAGAATGCTGGAAGTTATGAATTATGAGAAACTGGATTAAAATTCTACTAAAGGCACAGTCTGTACTATAGACAGTTTTCAAATAGGTGTGTGTGTGTGTGTGTAGGGGGTGGAGGCTGGCACAGTGCCCAGTTTGAATTGGGAAAGATTAAAAAACTTAATTGGGAACTGGGAGAAAATGTATTTCAATTCAAATCCTACTAGAGCCAAATGCTGACTAGCAAATCCTACTCCTAAGTGACTTGCTTAAAGCCACAAAATACTACAGCATTGGGCTCCAGTAGGACTTGAATTTTCTCCTGATTCCCAAGCCATTATTTTCATCCCATTAAGAAACCTTCTCTTCAGTTTTTTGGGGGGTGGGAGTGCATGACCAGTTCAGCCCAGCAGTAGAACAAAGATGCCCCTGTCTATGGACTTTAAGATTCTTAATCTTTCCCAATTTGAGCTAAGCATGGCACCAGCCCACCCACCCCCACACATACATATCCCAAAAACCTTCTACAGTATAGATTGTGGCTGTAGTAATATTTTAATCCAGCTTCTCCTAATTCTGAAGCCAGCATTCTTTACTGTGCCCCTCTAAAAAAGAACAAAAAACTCTCTTCTTCCATTTTTCATTTTGGGTAAATGAGCCAGCGGTTACAGTACACCCAGCAGTGAAAAACTACAACCAGCAATGGAACCAGACAGAAAATATATTTTAAATTTCACCATTTGAAGAGGGCACACACAGTATCACCCCCCAACATGGTTCCATGTGAAAATGGTGCCAAAAAAAACAGTAAAGGAACAGCTCCAAGCAGAACAGCAAAGAGATAGCATGCTCCAAAATCAACACAGCTAAACTTACTTTTGCTGTGGGGAACAATGCCCCCGCACCCTCCATGATTAATATAACTGTCACCGGGGGGGATGAAATTGAGGGACAGGGAAAAACTTGGAGGGGAGCTACTCTACAGGGGGACACAGGTTGGGAGGAGGAGAACATTGGGGAAGCAACCTAGGGGTGGAGGGGAACAAAGTCAAGAGGGTGGGTGGAACAGGAATTAAACAAACAAAAAAACCTCCTCTCAGCCAGTCCTGAACCAGGGTCTGCCAGTCACACAGGTGGTGACTGTAACCACTACACTACGTGGCCAGCTCAGAACTGGTCCTCTGAACAACTACCTATATGCTTAAAACAGTAAGTACATTTATGGCTCCCTGACTAAATGAAAGAGTGGAGCTTACAATGCGCTGTTAGTAGCACATAGCTCACTTACCATTCGCTATTTTTTCCTCGCCCAAACTGACTTGTAATTGAGTCGCTCTATTCATGACACGCACACACACACACACATATACACACACACACAGACACACACACAAAACCCAACAAATTTGTATCCTATCCATTACATGTTTTAACAGTTGCATTTATAGGTTTACAGCTTCCAAAGTCTCCCTTTTCCATTATGTTCTTGTTTAATTTAGCTAAGTCAAGTTTTGCTGACTGGGAATAGAAACCTCGCCAGACAATTGTGCCTTATCTCTGCCTTGTCTGGTGGGGGACACAGTTGGAAACCAACTGAAATTGAACCAGATTAAGCTGGTATTATAATCTTTAGTGAACTGCTTAAATTAATTCACACCAAACAGTACTTACTCAATTCCCTACTTACTTAGCATAATGTAAGACACTGTAACAGGTGCAGTGGCATTGTTACAGTCAACCCACCAAGTGTAGGTACTGTACTAAGTAGAAGATCTCTTACCTGGGTACTAGAGAACCAGAGGTAGAGGTCTTTAAGGGACATCATCTATTGGACCTGTAAAATAAAATATAGGAAAGGGGTCACAAAGCATCCATAGTCATTAGGAAGTAAATAGGATGGACAGGTCATGTGAGACATAATATAATACTTATCTGACATGGGAGGATTCAGCATCCTGTCAGACCTGTTAAAGTAAATGGAAAAATAGGTTACTGTGTTGAAAATACAGTAGGGAGAGCAGAGACAAAGAGCTGAGAGTACGAAAGGAGAATAGGACAGCATAGAAGTAAAAAAAAAGGGGTCTTTAGATAAACACTTGCAGTTAGGGCAAATTAGGAAGACAGAGATATAGAGAAAGAAAACATGAATAAGAAGATAGGAAAAGAGAAGAGAAAGTGTAGTTTGGGGGGGCTTAGGTACAACTCCCTTAGTGCTGCTAGATGGCCTAGTGGCCAGCACTTTAAAGTAATAACCCTGTTGGGTTGCTGGATGTCTTTCTGGGCTAGTGGGCTCAGCATCATTTAATGAAAAACACTGGAAAAGGCACAGCTTTCCCCAGCCGCTACAAAAATGCCTTATTAGCGCTTTCAGGCACTAACAATTTTTTTTTAATTACCTCTAAATGCTTTTTTAATGTGCTAAAAACTCCCACTTTCAAATGTTGTCAACCACCATCTCATGAGTGGCTACACACTTGCTGTAGTTTATTTTATGCTAATATCTCCTGCTTAACAATGGCGGAGGTCAGCAGGACACAGTAGTATAAAGTGAGCTTGGGAAGCGCGTGGTTGCTTGTGAGATGGTAATTGCCAGCATTAGAAAGCAGAAGTTGCTGGTTGTTGTTTAACACATCAACAAAATGATTTAGAGGTATTCAGGTGTTTTTGTAGTGGTTGAAGAGAGCTGTGCCTTTTACAGAGTTTTCCTTTCGAAGTTGACATTGGGGGTCCAGTTAACACAGTACCCATAGTGGGCTATTTTTCCCTGGTACCATGACCCTAGCCACTGAAACTCTCAGATGTCATCTTCCTAGTAACAAAAATGTCTGGTGCCAAGCATCCAGCAACACAAGAACTGTGGTACCAGGCACCTAGCCATCCGAACACTGCAGTACCTGGCCCAAGATACACAAACACTCCATTATCAGACCCCATTCCACCCAAAAGCTATAAAAACAGGCACCCAGCCACCAATGCAGATAAAGCAAAACAGCTCCACCGTGATGAAGGTGCGAGCAACACAATATTCAGACTGCAGTCAAACAAGATGTCTCACTCCCCAATGTAATGCAATCACTTACAATTCCAGTTTCGTATCCAGTACATCATCACCCCCTGATGACGTGCGGTACTGGATATAATCAAATAACAGAGTTGCTCTAGTTTACTGCTCTGTGGTGATGTGCCTTGTTTGCTTTTTGCTTTATTTTAAAATAAATTATTGTAAGTGATTGCATTACATTGAGGAGTGCTGCATCTTGTTTGACTGCACCCAGCCACTAATACACTCTAGTATAAGGTCTACAGCCACCTAAACTCTGTGAAACTAGGCCCCAGCCACCAGAAAGTTCAGGTACCACACCCCCAGCCACCCAAACAAGCTGGTATCAGGCTACAGACACAGAAAATGCTGAAGTACCAGGCAATGGCAAAGCAAATGCTCCAGTGCCATGCTCCAGTACAATGCCACAGCCACCAGAACATTTCTGTACCAGGACCAGAGCCACCAGATCGCTGTATGCTGATCACACGGTAGTTTGCACATCTAGTCCCTCAACCACCACAGTCGAGGTCCCTCTCCAGAGTGACTTCATAAATGTGCAGCACTGGTTCCAGGCAAACCAACTCAAAATGAACACACAAAAAACACTCTCCATGACCTTCAGCACTCATTCGACAGAAACTAGCTAGACTCTCATCTTCTCCTGTCTTCTCTACCCTTGATGGCACCCCCAACTTGAGGTAGTCCCAGCCTTCAAATATTTGGGAGTTTGGCTGGACAGAAAACTGGACTTCTCCTCACACATCGACACCATCCACTCCAGGCTTTACCCCAAACTTGGTGCTTTGTTCCACAATAAGGACAGCCTCGCCCTCCCAATCCACCAGGAGCTGGTTACTAAACTGATTCTCAGCCTCTTCGATTATGCCTATGTGATCAACAGTTCTGCCCCTCCTTTCTCATTCACCAGACTGGACATCCTCTGCAACACTTTCTGTTGTTTTGCCACTAATATGCCCCCCCACCCCGCATATATCACTGTTCACTGTACTCTATACTTTCATTACTTCCCCTACTCTTACATCACAAGATGTACTGCTCTATCTTCATTGCCAAATACTGGTTTGGTTCACTAATCCCCTACCTATCCTTCCTCCTCTCCCCTATAGCTGCCTCTGCTTATGAGCTATGTTTCTGAGACTAATGAATTCTCTCCATCCCCATCCTGCACTCATGTATTGTGCAAGCGGCTTTCTCATACCGGTTCCCTGCTCTCTGGAACCAGCTTCCCACTTCTCTTCGGCTTTCCCCCTCCCTCCTGTTATTTAAGTGCCTTCTAATGGTCCCTACTCAGACGTCATGATTTGCAACTCTCCCCTGAAATTACGTGAAACCTTATACTCAACTGTGCATTTGTATTTTGCAACTGACTTGTGGCGCTCTTGTACTGTTGTCTCACCAGCACAGAATTATTCTGTGTAAATGTTGTTTCTTACTGTATTTGTATTTAGCCTTGCTTTACCTTTTCCCCCAGGTCGCACCTGGAAACCAACCTTGGCTCGGCTCAGCGTGCCTTTCCCAGTAACCAAATTTTAAATAAATAAATAAATAAATAAAATCCACACTCACCAGTACTCAGCTCTCAGTCACCAAAACACTCCAGTACCAGGTTTGTCATCAACCCAACAAGAACATTCCAGTACCTGTCTGCAAGCCACCTAAACACTCTGTTACCATGCCCTCAGCCACCAGAACACTCCAATACAAGACCCACAACCACCAGAATATTCCAATACAGGTCCACCAGCCACAGAAAAAGGTAGAATATGACACATCCACCCCCACTCCAAAACCGAGGCTGACTCCATGGTCGAAAAGCAGTATATCACAATGCTCCAGTCCTCTCAGACTACCCATATCAATGCTCTCACCCACTGATCAATCAACATGCAGTACACATATCCTGGGCACCATGAACCAAGTCGCCTAGAGATCTCTGCACAATACCCAAGCAACTCAAACTCTCCAGCAACATGCTCAAAACCATCCAGATACTCCTTCATTTGTCATCTAGTCACTCAATAACCATATTGCCAAGTTTTCAGTCAGCCAACAACATGGTAACATGCCTCCTGACACCCAAACATCACATCAGCTGGCTTTATGCCCATCATTAAATTTGCTACACCTTGATGAGCACAGCTGCACACTATTTACCCCCCCCAAATAGCATACACTATAAACAAACCACACATTAGCACATAATCCCCCAAAATGTCTGTTTACAAGTTTCCATGCTCTCTGCAGACCCAGTTATGGTAAGCACTGAAATACCCAGTTATGAGGCCAGCATTGCCCTAGACAACTCAGAATCAGGCTTCCAATCCCCGCACACACACAAGCTATCACTAAGTCACCACCACTAATGCACAGTCCAATTCCGCTCTAATACACCATTACATACACCCATCCACACATACTGAACATGTCCCCCACCTATCCAGAACTGCTATATAGCAACTCACCTGACTTAAACTGAGTAGTTTATCATCACTTGTGAGGCGGCAGGACTTCTGTAACTAACTTGTGGCTCTGCCACTTGTGTGTTATGGTCCTGCCCCCTCACACTTGAAGATAAATTGCATATTCTGAGTCAGCCCATTGCATATCCCATATCATCTATCTATCTATCTATCTATCTATCTATCTATCTATCTATCTATCTATCTATTACATCTTTACTATATATAAGTGACAACACAAAACAGGGTGTGTGGGCATACGCTGATAAACCTACATCTCACGTACATTGTGAGGCAACAGGCAAAGTTGAGTGCTTTCAGCTACCTAAGAAATGTGACTATCAGAGTATGAGCACAAACCCTGAAGTGTGTTATAGCACTTATGAAATAGGCACAAAATCAATATATGGGGGGGCATGAGGAAGGTACAGACCTATGGTCCTTGGGGAATAATGCATAGCCACCTGATATGTTTACAATGCTAAAGTAGGATTTTTCTTAACAATTTTATAAACAGAAAGGCAATAAATTAGCTAGAGCAAAAAAGAAGATGCTTAATTTGGGTCTAGGTCAATTTAGCACAGCAATTATCGCATGGTCAAGTACCGCGTAGACAGAACGCAACATCAGAGACCATACATAGGAAGCTTACAGCGAAGACATCACCATTACATTTGTGGGGGGCTTCGGTGGAGAGATTTACTATTACAGCCTTGGGGTGAACGGAACTGGGGGAGAAACTCAGTGAGGAGTTTGCTAATTCAACCTTGGTGTGCGTAACTCGATGAAGGAGAAACTTGGTGAGGGGATTTACTATTACAACCTATGGGGAGATGGAACTCAGGAGGAGAAACTCAGTGGGGGGGGGTTTACTATTAGAAACTTCAGGAGGGTGACAGTGGTGGGGGGGGGGAGACAACATCCCAACACTATTTTATCCCAGCCACTGTTTTTCCCAACGCTATTTTTACCGTGTGTTTTTTTATGGTGTGATTATTGCAGCATTAAATTGACTGGATGCCACTTAATTTCAATGGTACTAGAACTGGCTTTATCATCTGTTACCATATAGATGATTTTTTTTTATTTTGAGAAATTGTGTATGGTGTAAGCATTAAGCCATGATGAAGGTGGTATCTAATGGGAAATTAATGCATGGTTGGGAGCGTTCGGACTTGTGCCTAAAACGGCCCAACCATACATTAATTCTCCATTAGATGCCACCTTTGGAGTGGCTTAATGCACTTGTAACATGGTTTTCAAATACTGAAGTGTGTTAGAAATGTACATACTATGAGTTAAGAAACAGTATGTAGACAGAGTTTAGTTTTTTTAACAATGTTTAGTGCACTTTTGCAAACGTGAATACATCGTTATTTATATGCAGATGTTGCAGAAAAAACATTTCACATCTTCACACAATATGGCCTCATTACACTTCTTTTCAATAAATTTTTTAAATCTGCACAGCTATTATTCTTATACCGTGCCTAGGAGGTCTATGATATACTGATCTGTCTCTTGCGCTGCTTAGCTATCTCACTCATTAGCATACTGTGTGATGTGCTGTTCAGGTCTCTGGGTCCATCCGATCTGTCCATTGGGAATGCTGCACTATTCATTTGTTACACAGATTGAATATTTCCATCTGCCACGAGCTCCAAAAGTTTTGCGTTCTTTGTGGTGCTCTTGTCTGTTGCGCTACTGCTCCTTTCAGGTGTGACTTCCCTATCCTGCCATTTTGTACATACTGCTCTTTGGGATGTGTGGATTAGCAGGGTACTTCACTTTCAACATGGCATTATTGCTTAAATAATGCCGTGTTGCGCTATTATCATGTGACTCATTTTAGTCAATGGCATTTCTGTTTTCTCGGCTTTGTAATTTAGCCAGGTTACAACATAGTTTTAATAACTTGTTCGTAAGTCAGACCCAGAGCCCCATGCTTTTGATGGGACCAAGCGTGCTGAGGTTTGGATTTTAGATTACAAAAAAAAAAGCCATGTAGCCTTTGATCTCTTTGTATAAGAAGTAGGTCACATATGGCAACTATAAAGAGGGTTACAATATTAAAAGCAAAATCAGGCTCAGTCAAGTTTGTAGTAAAGAAGGTGATCTCTGTCCTGATGGTGTAATGATCTTTACATACAGACTTGACTTCTGTGTTTACATACACTTGTGATACAGTCAATAGGCAAAACATAGGACTCAAAGTTAAAAAAGGTGACTTCCCTTAGTAGAACTGTTGTTTTAACTACAAGCTATGTGGCAGAATGATCTGTAGTCCACAGGTACTGTAGAAGCAGAGCAGTTGGAAGTCAAAGCTCTGTAGTCATCAGAAATAACCATGGCAAAATAGAGGACAAGTTCAAGCTTTGATTTGATTTAGAGACTGCATTGATTTGATTTAGAGAATGAACACCCTCATAATGCTTAATACATAATGTGAAATGCCCACATAATTAATTCCCTCAGTGACAAGCAGATCAGTGTGATAGGAAAAATAATTACACAACCATAAAATCAATTGTGATTATTGCCTTGTGAGGATCACAAAAGAATAAAGTTGTTCCTCTCCCCTGTCTTTAAATCCCTGGCAAGAAGACTCACATTGAACTGAGCTGTGAAAACAGGCACTGTATCTCTATCCCTGCCTTCTCACTCACTAGTATCGCAAAACTCAGCTCATCAGACCCAAATACAGCCACCCACCCTCTTGGATTCACTCCCTGATGTGCTTTTTACCTGTCACTCCTGACCTGGATGCCTTTTGATCAATAAAATTAGAATGTACACCTTTCCCCAAATCATTGTGAAATGCTGCAGCTTTTCAGGAAGACACTGAAAAAAGGGCAAAGGAAATACCAGAAGCCGTCGACTTTGAAGTTACCTACAAAGAACTTAAAGCAAACTCCATAAGGAAACAAGCTGTGGCTAAACCTTTTCAAAATAAAGCTGCCTTGCTGGAGTTAGTTCACTGATGCTAATCCTTTTCCTTCAACGTAAAAGGAGCCTGCAATACCTAAAACAGCTAAGACGGGGCTTGGAGGCAAAATAAGAGGCTAGCACAAGTAAAAGTATTGCCAGGTTTTTTTTTTCCGCTGGACTGGCAGATAATACTGACAATACCGCTAATACCAGCAAAATGGTTATCAAGGATACTGATACTAAAAACACTGAAACATCTGATGCCAGCTTTACCTGCAGTGGTCAGGAGAAATTAGTAGAGAGTCAGTCTGCCTCATGCCTGACATTAAAAAAAAACATTGTAATATTGCCTTACCCTAAGCACATGATAATGTATTTACAACAATAACTGTGGGTTACCCTTCCATTTTTCCAGGCCCACCTGTAGGTTCTTAGCAGCTGAAACAGTCACCAGAGCCTTCCTTTAGTTGGCTGAATATCAGGGCCTCACCAGGCCAACAGAAACACCAAGTAATAAGCACAGTTGGGCAGAAGCCCTATGAACCGATAATTCCTTACACTGCATCTGGTTTGACATACTCTCCCAATATACTGAGTGTGCCAGTTTTAGTGGAGCTGCAGGCCTCATTCTGAACAGAATTTGTCAGCATAACACACAGGGGCGGGAGTGGGGGGATGGGACTTGTGACATGAACCAAAGATATTGTTACAGGCACCTGTCAATCTCTCAGCCCAGCTTGGCTCCTGAACTACATTTATAATTCAGCTAATTTGATGCCAATACTTCTGATAAGGTGCATAAATTGCTTTTTTTAAAAAGGGACCAGAGTAATGACCTAGCTGGCAAAACCCCAGACAAAATGACTCGGTCTCATGAATCGAGTGTCTGCTGCTCAGTACTTAAATCTACTTATTTTCACTGCTATAATTATTTTATGTTGTGGTAAGAACCCTTTGTGGTGTCGAGCTGATACCACATCCAAAAGATATTCTTTGCATTCTGTCTCGGGGGAATCCTCAGATCTACAACACTACAACAACTACAGATTGTATATGTTTGCAATTTAAAAAAAAAACGCACACACCAAGGGGCATCCTAGGAATTTGTGTTTCCTAGTTTTACTGTTCCTGATCATTTCTGTTGAATTAACGATGTGAGCTCTATAAATTTAAAGTCATTTGACAGTTCTGATGCTTGTGTTGTTGTGCTGAATGTAAGATTTCATAGAACACAATTTAAATCTTGTTTATTTTAATGCAATATTTTATTCACTGACCTACACAGCCAGTACTTGTGCAACTATGTTAGTTTGGTTTTGGCCGTTCGCACTCTCTGTTCTAGAGGAGTTACCACCCTGTAGGGTTACGAAAGGCAAGGAACCCTCGGAGAGGTTTCCACCCCTAGAGGTGCCACAGGCTGATTCCCGTGACTAAAGGTACCTTAGGAATTGAAATGTATAATCATCCCTAAAGAAAAAGGCAACACGAAGCATAGGAGCAAGCAGTAACTGTGACAGAGGAGTAGCAACTGTAACACAGCAGTAGTGAAGCATAGGCAGTTTGATAATGCAGTGAGATTCTCAGTTGGATAACGTAATGACTACCCAGGTTTGCGTAGCATGATACTGATGGTTTACATTGAGATTAGGGGATCCCGAAGGAGAGAGGGAAAGGCAGGACATCCTCCACCTCCATATAACAGCAGAACCTACCTAAAGAAACTAGGGGAAACAACTATGCTAACTAAGTGTTATGACCTGAGGCAATGGAGGAGAGAAAAAAAACCCTATGAGGAGGAAATATCTGGGGATCCAAGCCCTAGGTCACCTTCTTTCCAGGCTTGGGATAGTTTGTTTAGTGACGGCTCTGCAGCTGCAATTTGGAAAACCCAATTAAAGGGAGGTGGAAAATATTCCAATTTGGAGGAAGGCTCTCACTCAAACCCTCTAGCGGGAATGCCATGGAAGGTTGCAAGAAAACTCTGCAACAATACGTGCAACCAAGGCACAGGAGGAGAGGAACAACTGCTGAGGCACTCACCTGGCCTACCCACCCTAAATCAAACCAGGTGAACCAGAGGCAGTCGTAGGGAGAATGCAGTGAAGGTGCCTTGCTAGGGAAACCACTAAAGTCAATGGCTAACCGTTATAGTGGAACACTAGAGCCAAAGGAGATTGTCATAACCACCCTTCACTGCTAGTCTTACATTCTACACCAGGAGCTGCTGTTGCATAGCAGGCAACTAAAACCAAGCCCGGGGTGAGGACATTCCCAGCTATGGGCCAGGTGAGAAGGATCCCATCCCAAGTTGGACACGCTCGAGATGCGAACTAAATGCAGAGCAAGACCATCGGCTGCAGGAACCCTGTGCCAGACAGAATGGCTGTCATGCCCCAGAACTGACTGAGAGTTGAAAAGCTGGTGAGCTGAATGAGCACGGGGTGCTAAGATCGTAATGAGCATTGAGTGCTGAGACCTTGCAAGGTCGAATGCAGATTGAGTGCAGCAGAATCCCAGAGGCTGAAGCCAAGGTGATGGCACTAGGCATGAAGCAATGGTTTGCGTAAGCAAGGAGCAATGGTTGTGTAAGCAAGTGTGGACCTGAATGTAGGTCAGTAAACAGAGTAGTAATAAGTGGGCCTTCATGTGGGTCTGCATAACATAGGGAAAACAGCACTGAATAGAGGGGCAAGCCAGCCAGGCATTTCAAAGCCAAATCAAGGTGACAAACTCTGAGGATTTATGGTGGTGAAGACAGGATTTAGAACAGAAATAATTAGCCACATTGGCCATGACCCCCCCAAACACCTCCCAGTCCCCGCCGTAGGACAAACAAGGAAGCAATGGAAAGGCCAAGAACCACATGCAGATATAAAAGCTAATTTAATAGCCACAGCAGGAGCTTTAGATAACCTTAGAGTAAAACAAGGTGCAATAGCAATGGGAGTAAACAAAGCAGTAGCAGGAAGCAATTAGGCACGTGCAGCAGTAGTGAAGACAATTGAGTACACTGAGTTGTAACTGCAATAAACAAAATAAAAGGAGGCACAATGCTCTGAAAGCACTGTCACCAGGCACTGCAATGAGGTAATTAGAACAAGCATGAGTGAGCTGTATATCCTGGTTCAAGTAAATCTGAGTCAGAGTGACTGCCCTGCTTCTCTGGAATGCCCTTCCCCCAGAGGTAAGAGGTACCCCTTCTCAGACCATTTTTAAATCCAAGCTTAAGACTCACTTGTTTACCATGTTTTGGGGCCTGATGCTTTTTTTGTTCATATTCTGATGTGCTTATTTATTATCTGATTTAATTATTTATTGTTTTAACTATACTATTTCATTATTTTGTTTCTGTGAGGTGCCCAGAAATCCTGGGATTGGGTGACATATAAATAAAATTGCCTTACCTTATTCCAAATGCAAAGGGCCAAAGACAGGCAGAAAAACATCCTCAGACTACCCTGACCCGAAGTCAAAATTCCTAGCCAGAATCAGCACCATAGTCAGACAGTAGTTCATTCTCCCCTGAACTAGCGATAAACTTGCATTAGGCAGGGTAAGCTTAACCCCCGATTTCAGTGAAATATTGTAGAAAAAAGGGATACGGAGATAGAGGTGACAGGCTTAGGGGACAAACAGCAGGTGTCCATAGTCTTGTCTTGCAGAAGGGATTACCTCCTCCCCAGGTAATTTACAACGGGTGCTGCCTGACACCCTGTCTTTGCTTCCTCCCGACTGGCATGTTGCCCACTCAGATAATCATTGGGCAAATACGGAAACAGTGCAGCAGCACTTTTTAAAAATTCTCGTGCCCTGCATAAATTTCATAAAACCCGTCAAAATCTCTGTGATGAACAACAAAGCATTTTGGATATTTGATCTGTTTAAAGGATATTCAGATGAAATTTTACTGATCACACTAACATTGTACAGCACCATTCTGATTTTCATACTGTCTTCTTGTACTGATCCCCTCCAACCGTTAAATCTGATGGTGAACAAGGTCTTTAAGGAAGAACTAAAAAAGCAATTTACAGAATGGAATACTAATTTAATTTTGAAACAACTGACCAAGGCAAACAATAGTTTTGACATTACTATTGGCGTATTTATGCACAGACTTAAGAATAAGCATGCACAATGGTTACTGAAAAGTTATGAGGTGCTAAGCAAAAGACAGTAGCACTACACACAAGACTTTCAAATAGAAGGGAATGACATAAGTACATGCTGAGAGCCTTAATGCAAATGACACCAACAGCCTGGTTGAAGTGGATGAGCAAATGAACACAAAGGCCAAGATATTCAGAGCACTTGCGCATGGCACAACTGAGTTGCCCCGATGCAAGTACGAAGATGTGCCACTGAGCTATATTCAAAGGGAGCCACGGCACAGCACAAATCCCATTGCGCCAATGCACAACTGTAATGTATGCAGCATAAGTGCAGGGGGCGTTCCCATGAATAAGTGGTGCAATTACATATTCAACCATAGAACATGGCGCAAGTCTGGAGCAAACCCCAAGTTGTGCCAGGCAGACTTGAGCCTACAAATACAGGCTGAAACACACAGCAGATGTGCAACATTGTGCCCAGAGAGAGAGAGGGAGAGAGACAGACAGGGGGAGAGAGACACACACAGACAGATGGACAGACTGACAGAGTGTCATAGGCATCCAGGGAGACACACATTGACTGAGAGATGGACAGTGGCCCAGTCATAATGCATGCGGTAATGAGGGGTGTGAGGAGGCAGGAGGAACACCAGCATGGTCGACAAAGGGCCCGGTGGCAGTATGCCCGACACAGGTGGTATCGTGCCAGGATCATGTATGAAGACTACAGTGATACAGAGATAGTGGGCAAGTACTGCCTGAACAGGGCAGTACTGAGGCAGCTCTGTGAGCTGTGCAGTGATGAGATGCAGGCACCCACCAGACGTAGTCATGCCATGTCAGTGGAGATCAAGGTGACCACTGTGATGTGCCTGCTCACCACGGGCACTTTCCAGAGACCAACAGGTGATACCATGGGCATCACTCAGTCGGCCAGGTCCCGCCTTCTCACCCAGTTCTACAACGCTCTGCTGCCACATGCTTCAGAGTACATACATTTCCCCAGCACACAGGCAGAGCTTATAGCAAACATGCAGAAGTTCCACCGGGTGGCAAGCATGCCAGGTGTGATTAGGGCAATAGACTGCACCCACATTGGCATCCACACACAACCTGGCCCAGAGGGCCCAGTGTACATAAACCGCAAGGGATACCCATCCATTAACTGTCAGGTGGTAGTAAAGTAGTAAATCATTTTTTATTCATAAGAATAAAGGATACATTCAATTGAGCAAAGCTAATTTTCAAAGAAGTTCCATGTCAAAATACAAAAACAAGGTTACACATTAATACAGTAATGCAAACAAATAAAACAATAAACAAGTCGAAAACAAAAATCAATAAATAAAGTGCTAGAAGTTATTACAAGTTGTAAAATTATGTAGTCCAGATGTGCACCATTTTATTAATTCTGCATTATTACTTTTAGTTTCATGGCTTCTCAATTCTGAGGGAGATTTGTTCCATAAATTAATTCCCCTAAAGGGAACAGTTGTTCTTCCTATATGCAAATTATAATTAATTGAGCCAAACTGGGTTCCAGCAGAAGTCCTCAGACCTTCCTTTTACTTTTCTAACTTTAAAAAGATCAATAATATGATCAGGGACCTCCTTATTCCATACTTTAATCATAAACTATAATAGATGTAGATTTCTTCTTACTGAAGGTTTAAACCAATTCAACTCCCTAAATAACATACACCTATGGGTTCTGTAGGGTGCATCCAACACGAAACGGGCCATTCTACAAAACACCAAATCTACTTTATTTATGTGCAATCCAATTGCCCCTCCATAAAGCAGGTCTCCATAATCAATTACTGGAAATAAAAGGGAGTTAACATAGAAACATAGACTTTGACGGCAGATAAGAACCGCTTGGCCCATCTAGTCTTCCCATTTCCCTACCTACAGGATAGGCCGCAGAACCTAGTTAACCAACAGCCTATTTCTTCCTACCCCCCCCACAAGAATTGCCTTATGTCTGTCCCGTGCATTCTTGAATTCTCCCACAGTTTTAGACCCCACAACCTCCTCAGGAAGGCTGTTCCATGCATCCACTACCCTCTCTGTGAAATAATACTTCCTCACATTGCCCCTGAACTGCCCCCCATTTTTAAATTGTGTCCCGTTGTTCTTGCACGTCTCTTTTTCTGAAAGATGCTACCCTCTTGGACTTTGTTGATTCCACTGAGGTACTTAAAAGTTTCTATCATGTCCCCCTCCTTCTTTCCTCAAGGGTATACATATTAAGCTCCTTTAGTCTCTCCTCATACGGCTTCTCTTGCAGACCCTGCACCATTTTAGTTGCCTTCCTCTGGACTGCCTCTATCCTGTCTATGTCCTTGCGGAGATGGGGTCTCCAGAACTGGGCACAGTACTCCAGATGGGGTCTCATCAACTGTCTGTACAGAGTTAACCACACTTAACCGCACCTCTCTGGTCATATATTTTTTATATCTATACAAATCACCTAACTTTCTATTCATGCCTCTTACAAGGGAATCTATATGGGAATCCCAACTCAGACAAGAGTCTAACCAGACACCAAGATATTTATATGAGTCAACTTGCTTAATAACAGTAACATCAAAGGTATTAGTTTCCAAATGGAAATCCTGTTTTTTATTATTTTTATTTTTAAATAGAAGTGACTGCATTTCATTAGCATTTAAGGTAAGATGTTGCATCTTAAAGAAATCCTGTACTTCATCAAAGGCTAATTGCAGCCCTGTATTAATTAATTGAAGGTGGTGTGCAATGCCATGGGGCACATCATCAATGTCTGTGCCACACGCCCCGGGAGTGCACATGATGCCTTCATATGGCACAGCTCTGTGCTGTGCCATAAGGTTTGAGCAGGGAGACATCCCCATGGGCCACCTTGTTGGTGAGTAGGACATGCACCAGGGTGGCTGAGAGCCACAGCCCAGGGGGTGGGGGAGGGTGGTTGGGGCGGGCACTGAGGTGTGTGTGGTGGCTGAGAGGGAGAAGGTGGCAGCACAGCACAGGGATAACCATGTCTTCTTCCACACAGGTGACAGAGCATACCCACTAAGGCCATGGCTGCTCACCCCCTACCGGCGAACATCGTCCCTCATGGAGGAAAGATACAATGAGGCACACGCCAGCATGCGCAGTATCATTGAGCATATCTTTGGAATGCAAAAGCTACAATTCCATTGCCTAAACAGGTCAGGCGGTGCCTTACAATACAGCCCATCGAAAGCCTGCGGCATATTCCTGGCCTGCTATGTCCTGCACAACATGGCCATTGACTGTGGAATAGTAGTCAAGGCTGATGAGGGCGACAGTAGTGGGGACGATGGTGGTGAAGGACCGGAGGAGGGTGGTGGGCAGCCGCCCCTTGGAAGGAGGAACCCTCGAATGGTGCAGGACGCATGGTGGTACCATGACACCATCACAAGGGAGCATTACGGACAATGCAGGTGAGTGCACCGACACACAAGCAAGGCCCACACAGCCTAGCACACAACACAGTGGCAGGGATGTACACAGTGGTATGCATGCAGGGATGGGGGAGCACAACACACATGGCAGATCCACTGGCACATGGGCTTGCACACACACAGACACATGCAGCAATGGCATGCACACACACACACGCACACACTCACACACACAGCCACCCACACACTTGGTGAGGGACATGGAGTTGCCCTCATCACATCCATGCCACACATCCCAGCAGCATGGTCTACACACAGGGGGCATGCAGCATAACACACATGTGAGCCACCACATGCATTCCCACCACCACCACCACTACCCACGTGAGCGTGTGGCAACAGCAGCAGATGGTAGGTCAGGGCAGCAGACACGTCACTCCAACCATGCAGTCCCACGACCACCACGGCCAAAGAGGTAGCCGTGCTGTGGCCAAACAGCAGATGCATGCTGCGCATCGCCCATGGGGGGTGTGTCAGATGCTCCCCTGGGGTTGATGTGTGGGACCACGACTGAGTCCACGCAGGGGTGTTGAGGCAGCCAAAAAGCCCATCCCCAGGGGTGTCTGGGATAACAACATCTGATCCCGGTGTCCGCTGTGTGGGGGTCGCCAGATGCCAGGACCATGGGGTGAACAGTGCACCGCGGGGGGGTCCTCTGCACATGGCTGAGCCCAGTGGCTGTCACCAACACCAGACCAGCTGCAATGGCACTGGCCATGTGGTCCAATGCTGTGGTCGTGGCCTCTTGCATCTGGGTGAGCCCATCCATAAGCCTTGCATTGCCTCTGTCCTGCTGCTTGGCCATCTGTTATTTATATGCAGATGTTGCAGAAAAAACCTCAGTGGCAAGCAATGCCTGGTTATCCACAGATGCCCACAATAACCTGGTGTACTCTGTCAGCCTCTTGGCATCCTGGGTCTCCTGGCCCGCCTGTCAAGCTTGGGGGGGTGTCACAGCACGCTGCTGCACAGCCTCGCCGCTGAGGTGGATGCTGCACAGTGGGCTGTAAAGGGGGCACGGTGCTGTCCAGAGCACTGGTGGTGGACACCGTGGCATGCTGCCCAATGGCACCTGCATCCTGCTGCTGCTGCCTGACTGTCTGCTGGGCAGTGCCCTGTGCTGCCGCCGCAACAACAGCACCACCGTCACCCATGCTGGACATAGCTGTGGCGCCACACACATCTGCACTGGCAGGAATGGGGGGTGGCTGTGAAGCTGCAGGCATGGCAGTTGGCCCTGCCAGTGCCTGTGTAGTGGGAAGGGGCATGTTGGGCACCACCACCCCTATGCTGTTCAGTACCAGAGTAAGGTCATCATTGGTGTCAGACAGCACCCCAAGCTGGGTCTCTGCACACAGCACCTCCAGGCTGTCGTCATGTAGGAACTCAGCCAGGGGGTCATCCGACCTCATGTCAAGTACAGCTGCATACCCAAAAATGCCAAGACATGGCCTGTTCTGGCTCTGGATGCCCGTCGATGTTGAGGGTCAGGCATCTGTGTCTGCGGCTGCCTCCGCCTGGTCCTCTGCACAGAGGCATGCTGATGCTGCAAGACATAAACAGAGGGTTAGTGGAACAGCATAACCCATGCCTCCCCCGGCATGCCGCCGTTGCCACCTGCCACCTTGCTGCATTTTATTTATTTCTTTTATTTATTTATTTATTAAGTCTAGGATTATTAATACCTTTGAGCCAATGCTCTATTACAAAGGTTCCACGTTAGAGAAATACAAATTATGGGGAACATCAAGACAGACATTACAACAATGTGGACGTTGCAAATAGATTACAGATTAATACAATTCAAGGGTAACATTGTAAGCAAGGCAGCCAGCGGCATTTGTCAGAGAAAACAGACAAGAGATAAGAAGTGCCAGAGTCATGGGGGGGGGAGAAGGAATGTAGGTAGGGTGGGGACAGGGTAAAAAGTGTAGCATTGGGTATACCAAGATGTGAGGTAGAATCCAGTGAGGATGGGGGGACCACTAGAGCAGGCAGGAAATAGAGAAACAAGGTTAAGTTGGACAGTCACAGGGCATTGTCTGTCCGCGTCCACACATGCATGTGGCAGTGCTCATGGCCTCAAGCACACCTGCATATCACGCCCACACCAGGCACGCCTGACGGCTGATTATACTCACCATGCAGTGAGGGGCTGCCAGCCATCTGGAACCCACCACCAGGCACACCCTCCACTGCCGTGCGACTGATGGTGGATGCCACAAGCTCCTCTGTGGCCATCAGCGGTGGCACAGTTGCCAGCCCACCACCGGTCACCCTATGGGATGCCCGTATGGCTGCAACCTTATCCTTAATCTGCTTCCTGTCCATGCCAACCTTCTTCTTGCACTCCTGCAGGGTGCGATGGTGGCATCCGTGGGTGTTAACATACTGGGCCACCTTCTCCCAGCCCACTGCCCACTCCTGCATCATGCCCATGGCACCACTGAGAGTCCCTCCTGGTCAATACAGGCCTCAAAGAGGGCATTGGCGTCAGTTGCTGTAAAGTTGGGCCTGCGCTTGTGTGCAGGCCCCTGACTGTCCTTCATTTCCCAACATTCTGCCACCTGTGGACATGAACAGCAGGGTGGGTCAGTGTCAGCATGTTGTGATGCAGCTCTCTGTTGCAGTGTTGGATTGTGCCGCTGTTCATCCATGGTGCCAGTCACTTACCTGAATGGTTGCAGTACCCGGTCTGTGGCCTGTGCTGTTCCACGGCACCTTTAAGGTGCAACGCATGCAAAGTAGCCTGTGTACAATTGTAATGTTATGCTAATGCTCCCCACTGCACCAAGCATTGGCTAATGAGGTGATTTGCATGCAGCATCTCAATACTGCGTAATTGTACCGTGCACAATGGGGCTGCGCCAGAGCATCTCCATGGCACAATACCTGTGCATGCATGGGTGCGTGTACCTGCAGTGCACATGTGTGCAGCAATAGCCACATTGCTATTGTGCATCATGTACAGCCTGTGCGATGCCATGGCATGGCGCATGTGGTGCTGGTATGCCATTGTGCATGTGCTCACTGCCTCTATTGCACACCTGCGCACTGCACACAGGGTGATGACCTCTGACCCACAAGTTATGTACGTGACCCTATGCCCCACTAGGCCCCAGTGTGCTGCACATGCCCACGACTGCGTTATGGACCCGAACTGCACACCGTCCGCGCATCCACGTGCTGCACGATTGCAGTCTTGTGTATCTTATCGCACATCCTGCACATGTGGCAGACACATGTGTTGTTCCACGCCCATTGTCCTCTTCACATCAGCTGCTGACCATGGTGCAGAGACATAGCAAGAGGGCAGGAAACTGGACGGAGGTTGAGATCATCAACCTGGTGGCTGTGGTTCAGCCCTTTGAGGGGCAGCTGTTTGGCCAGATGCCACTCCAGCAGGCCAGGGGGGAGGTGTGGCTCCGTGTCATAGAGGGCCTGGAGCAGAGGACTGGTGTCAGACACACAGCACAGCACAGTAGGCACTGGTATGGGGACCTGAGGTGGAGGGCACCAGACCACCTGTGACGCATGCAGGCCCGCGTCCAGCGAGGTTCCTTGCCACAGCCAGGTAGGTGTGCTCATGTTGCTTTTATGCCCAGGTGCAGTACTGTGGTGTTGGCATGGCTGCATGGCATGGCCCACAGTGGAGTACTTTGTTGTCCTGTGGGACCCATGCATAGGGCTTGGCTGATGCACAGGTAGCAGCCATGCTGACATGTGGGCCTTAGGACTGACAGGGACATGCTCAGCGCACAGCAGGCTGTGTGGTGGTGGGGAGCTTCCCATGCATGACTGAGTACTTATGTTCACCTTTCTTCATTCCCTCCACAGGGCAGGAGGGTCATAGATGGGCCAGGGTGGTGGCGGAGGTGGCTAGGGCAATGCAGCCTAGTGGGCAGCAGCCGGCACAAGCTGCACAGCAAGGGGCAGGTAAGCATTGTCACATTCCTTCTCAGTGTCACAGTGCATTAGCAGCGGGGATAGGGTACAGCCATGGCTGCCTCTGCCATGCACCTAGACAGCTGTGTATGCCACACAGTCCATTGTGCGTGCCACTGTGAGCCATCCCTTGGCCACCATGTGCCGGCTGTTGGTGGGTTGGGCGTGCGCAAAGCTTCCACCGTTCATGCTGTGGCTCTGCTGTTGCTGTGTGCCATGTGACCCTCACAATGCGGTCCTGTGGCTGCTGCACTGCATCGTCCACCTGTGTGCACCACCATGGTGTGTGGTGTGGATGGCTGGCATTGCCCTCCATGCAAGGGTCCTTTCCGGTATCTCCAGGGGTGTATGCCCCCACTGTCGAATGCACGCTGTCGGTGGGCAGGGGTCCTTAGGGCATTGCACAGATTGCCTGTCTTGTCCCATCCCCTAGGTGTCAGGACTGTGGCAGTGAGGAGGGGCCCAAAGGCATGAGCAAGAACCCAGTGGCAGAGTCTGGCTGTGCTACAGTGGATTCTCCTGTTGGTGCAGTCCATACAAAGGGTCACAACGGCCATGAGGAGGGAGCAGCAGCGCAGAGGGCTGTCACGGCGTGGACACTGTTGAACTGTCCCTGTATATAGCCCCCATTTCCCTTGCTATCCCTGTTTCCCTGCAGTCCCCCAGCATCTTGTACAGCCCCTGTTTCATGTCCCCATCCTACTTTCTACCTTCCCTGTCCCTGCCCCGTTACTGTGTTTATCATGATGTTTTCCTGTTATAAAGTGTATATTTTCCTACATGCCTGTGTCCGTGTCTGCTTTGCAGGTGGCACGTGGAGCCATGCTGCAGTGGTCAGGTGTTGGTCCATGGTGTTGACGTGGGGAGGGGCACGTGTGGGGTGACTGTGGTTCCCTGCTGTGTCCAGTGGTGTTTCATGTTGTGGTGGGGGCTGTCTCCCGGGAGTGGTGGGTGTCTTGTGTGTCTTCAGTGTCACCATGGGGCTGTGGTCAGGGGAGGGCAGGCAGCTGTGGGCATGGGGGTTGCACACAGGCCTAGTTGTCATGCTGGATTTGTTGGCTGGGGTGTGGTTGTCTGCATCCACTGTTGCGCTCCCAGTCTTGTGTGGTCTGGCCACCTGCCTGGGTCCTGGCTCATTCACTGCCTGGCGTTGGTGCTGCCTGTGGGGGGGGTGTGTGGCATGGGTGTGTTTGGGTCTAGGGCCATGGGGGAGTCACCCACTGTGGTATGGCATTGACCATGGCCAGCTGGCTGGTGGCCTGTGGGGGGGTACCTGGCCATTGTCCCCACCTGTTCCCTGATGGCCAGCCCACTATTGTGTTCTGGAGTGCTGTTCTGGTACATGCTCCTGTCGCACTCCCATGGACTAGCTGTGGTTGATGTGGTGCACAGTGCCTCTGTTGGTGGCTGTGCCCCATCCCGTGTTGCCCATTGTTCTCTCCTGCTGTGTGCCTGTGTGTGCACTGCTGTGCCCTGCTGGTGGGGTCCTATGACCATTGTCACTGTGCTTCCTTGGCTGTGTCCTTGGGCCTCTTGCATTATCACTGCCTCCTGTGTTTGTGCACAGCTTTGCTCTGCACTTCCATGGCTGCACCGGCTCATCTTTGCCATATTCAGCCATCTTGAGCTAGCGCATTTGCGGTGGCGCAGCTTTTGAGTATGGCACCTCATTTGCCATGGTGCATCTGACTTACACTGCACCAGACTTGCACCGGCCTTTGTAGCATTTCTGAATATCTTGACCAAACTGTATAGACAGGACAGAGGGGAAAGAGGAGGTGGTGTCATGGCACACATGCATGAATCTCTTCCCTCCTCCATTATACTCCAGCAGGCCTACCTCTCTCCACATTAGCTACTGGTCCTTAAACTGCCCTACCCTTCCCTTCCCCTTCACCGATCCTTCATAGGGGCTTGTTATTTCCCCCCCAAAGCCCTGCCCTCTGCCATTGCACACACCCTAGTGCCCCTTACCTCTCTCACCCAGTCTGGCGCACTGCTGCTTCTGGATGACTACAATGCAAACTGGTTTTTGGCTCATTCTAAATCCTTCACCCAACAAATTGAGGCCCTAAACCATGCCCAGCTAATATCTGAACCAACTAGACTAAACCCCCACTCTGCAAACCATTCCCTAAGTGACTGGATTTTAGCATACAATTCACTCACATACCCTTCTGCTGGCACCCTATCCAACACCTTCAGTGATCACTGTATGACATATTGTATTAGGAAATCTCGGCTCCCAATCACCACCCCTAAGTATCTGTGGTTCCACCCACTCAGATCGCTTAATGTACAAACCCTTCTATCTGACCTCTACCTGGCTGACTGGTCTGGGATCTTCACAGCAAAAGACATAGACTCTGCTCTTGTGTCCTTCACCAAAATCCTGCTCAAAATTTGGGACCTGGCCGGCCCGGTGGCGCTGAGGGTTGAGGTGCTAGACTCCACACCTCGCGCTGCGCCGGCGACCCGGGTTCGGGAACGGACTCAGGTGGCCGGGGGTCGGCGGGGGGAGGGAGGATCAAGCGTCCCAAGGGATGCTCTCCTCCCTCAGGGGTGGGTTACCAAGAGCGCTGCGCTCTGCATTCCTTCATAGCGGTGGAAGCACCGTGAGAGGAAAAGGGTGAGTAACTTCACCTGTCAGAGCCGGGGAGGGGGGACGTCTTGGCGCATGAGGGTCTGCGTGCGTAAGCACGCTACCACTCGGGGACGTATGTCCCTAGCGCAAGGCATCCTGGGGGAGTGGGGACGTCAGGGGAGAAAACCGGAAATACCCTCCTCCAGCCCTAGATGAAGTCCGCCCTAAGTCCACCCGGACCACCTACAGGACAGACCCCAATGTGCGAGGAGAGGAGGATGGGCACTCTAGGGGCGGATCCCTAAGGTAGGTACCGGGGACATGGCGGACGGAAGGGGGCACGGAGGCAGTAAGGAGGGATAAAGATGAAAATAAAAAAAAAATAAAAATTTAGGACCTGCATGCACCCCACAAAAGATCCGGCTACGACGTAAACACCTCCCTTGGGCTACCCATAACATAATTACCCTGTTCAAATGCAGAGACCAAGCCCGGGGCATTTTCATAACCTCCTCAAGCCAAACTGATCTGCAAAAATATAGAGCTTTAAGAAATGCCTGCACAAAAGCTGTACGCTCAGCTGAGGCTTGCTTTTTTCAAGTCAGCTAAATGATTCCAGGACCTCTCCTGCAGGATTCTGGAAGACCCTACACTTCCTCCTAGGTTCCTCCTCCCCTACCGCCCCTGCATTTCCCAGTTCAGGTGACCTAGACCCCTCCTCCATGGCCTCCTCTATCAATCACTATTTCACCACCAGTGCTCTTCCATCAGAACCCCCCTCACCTGTCTCCCACCCCATTTTCCCTCTCTCCTCCACTGCCAATGCTTTCTCCTTCCCACCTGTTACAATCACAGAAGTACTTTGGGTGCTAAATACCCTAAGCTCCTCCAAACAGAGCCCAGATGGTCTTAATCCAAAACTTCTTAAGATCTCTCCTCCAGCACTTGCCCCCCACTCCCACCCACCTTTTCTTTTTTAAAACTCTTTTTATTGGTCATAAAGTCCGATTACAACATACCATTAGATCAGGAAAGTTACATATGGTACAGGGTTATACAGGTTTCAGGAACTTTACAATGTAAACATTTATTTCAATAGTTATGTCCTCTTCCCACTGATTCCCCTAATGACTCAGCAAGGGAGCTTTTATGCCCTTAGTGACATGCTTGAGCAATCTTCCATTACACAATCCCCTTTCCTGGTATCATAAATGAGTAGTATGATTATGTTAGTCACACTTACCCTTTCCCCATAACTGTTATATTTTTCCTTTATGTTCTTTTCTTGTTTTATTCCGGGCCTGGTTTGTCCTTCTCAGGATGTTCAGATAAGCATGGAGCAAAAGTTTGCCTTACCTTGCAGCAGTCCTCCTGCATCCCCACCAAGCCTTGTGTTTTACCTCCATAAGGATCCTAGCATCTGGTCTACGGCCTCCATTTCCTCTGGTTTGTCATGGCATCACCAGCCTAGAATCGGATGTATGAGGGGCACTAGTTTAGTAAAAAGTAAAAGTGTTTGCATCTTAAAGGGTTTTGCAGTATGATATTGTGGTAAAAGTAAATTTCTACCACAAGACCACTGAGGACTGATAAAGACTTGCTTGGACTTATATTCATTACTTCATACCAGTCTGTTACAAATAAACATTTTCATATCAAACTTACAACTTTGTACAATAAATGTCATAACTATAGACACCATTTTTGTCTGTTTGATTTTAAGTCATTTTTGTTTTATCTAATCCTAGAACACCTGTGTCTATTGTGGTCTACCTTAAGTGGATGTCATCCTCTTATATAGATGTATGTGACCCCCCCCTTCAGCTCTTAGGTACCTGAACCCATCCCTGGTGTTATATATCTGGTCCAACCCTCCCAGTGTTCTCTGAATTTTTCCATTTTAAGGCATAAGGTGGCCATTATCTGTTCCATATTATAAATGGCTGACACCCTAACCTTCCAGCCCTGTATGTTTGGGGCCTCTGGGTCCAGCCAGTGTGTTGTCAGTGTCTTGGGGGCAGCCAGAGTCATGCATTTCAAAACTTCTCTTTTCTTTCTGCTCCTGATTCCAGGGACTGGGAGGCTAATACGTAATGTGTGAATGTATCTGGCATGGGTGCTCCCCAGATCTGTGACAACTTCCCGTTGATCTGGTTCCAGTAGTTGCTGATCTTAGGGCAGGACCACAATATGTGATGATGTGTGCCCCTGTCCCCACAGTTCCACCAGCACAGGTCTCCATTTGTAGAGTCAAAGGGCCGGATTCTAGATGGGTGGCGCAAGTCGCCACCAAATGCAACTTGCGCCACCCGCAACTGTGACATTGACTCTGCACCCTATTCTAGAAGGGGCAGGGTCTCTGCAGCCAAGTCCTGCGACTTATGACATGCAGCCAGGTACACAAAACTGTGGGCGCACCTGGTGAGCATGTCGCAAGACGCAACCGCAGGTCACAAGTGCACCCCTGCCCAGCAAGCCACAATAGCCACCCATGAGAGTTCTCCACACCCAGGCCCCCAAAATATACTTACAGAGCCCTGGCCATACCAACTGCCCCCGACACCACCAGGAGATGTGCCCCTTGGCTGCACACCCCAGACCCCCCAAAGTGTGTGCATAGAGGCCTGCAGGCTGCCCACACCCCAGCCCCAGTGGTCTGAAAGAGGCCCACGGGGCTGCCCACACCCCATCCCCAACTCCATCATTCCAATAAGCCACACAGGGCGGCAAATCAACCCCCCACCTGTTCACCGACACCCGAATCGATGGCTGCAAATGCGGCAAATACCCTGCCCTGGTAGTCTAGTGGCCCCCCACCCAGCCATGCCATCCCACCCAATTTCTGAGCACGTCTTTTCTGTACGTGCTCCAACTGGACTCAGTCGGCAGCTGGCTGTGGAGGTGAGAGGTGGGCTGTGCCAGTCGCTGGCTGGGGACAGGTGGGGGTCCTGGGTGGGATAGGCTGCGGCTGGGTGGGGGCCACATGACAACCAGGGCAGGGTATTTGCTGCATTTGTGGTCGGCGACTCGGGGGTCAGGGGCATGGGTGGGGTTGATTGCTCTGCCTGCAGGGCTTATCAGAATGATGTAGTCAGAAGACAGGGGTGTGGGCAGCCCTGTGGGGCATTGAATGTACAGGGATTCAGAGGAAGTTGGTGTGGGCAGCCTTGCAGGCTGTTACTATGTGGGGGTATGGGGGCATGTACAGAATGGGGGATGGGGCAGGGTGTGTGATGCCCATTGGGGTAACAACAAAGGTGGTCTGGGCAAGGGGGGGAGGGCACATGGACTGGGTGCTACAGAATCCTCGGAGGATGGATGTAAGTTACACCAGCTAAATGCAGGTGTAACTTACGTTGCCGGTTCTCCTCCGGGGGTTCTTGTAGAATCCCAACATTGAGGACTTTGTTGCTAGCCCTTCTGGAATGGGGTGCAACTGCTGCCGTAAACCCCCTAGCGCCATGTTGGAGAGGGTTTATGGTGCGGTTGCCAGCGTAAGCTGTTCAGCACAGTTACTGCTGTTTCATACATGCCGAGGCCACTTTTGTAGAACAGCGCAAGTCACAGCTGCTGGCATAAGTTGCTACTTGTGCCATTCTACTTGATGCAAGTGCTGTTACGCCAGGCAGTTCTTTTCTAGAACCGGGGCCAAAGTGTCTGGCAATTGTGGGGACATAGAAGAACCTGTTGAGTATTTTTCACCAGAACTCCTTCCAGTTTTGAGATGCTGAGACTCGCCAGCCCTTCAGACACTCTTCCCACTGTTTCTCTGATATCAGAGTCCTTGAGTCCTCTTGTCACTTTAGCCTGACATCTCGCAGGGTGGTGCCCCTGGCCTGTACTAGTATTTTATACATAGCTGAAATACAACTGGAATGCTCTGCCAATCTTGTACTCCAATGTAGGAATTCTTCCTATGCTGTTTTGTCTCTGGTGATTCTATGGCCTGCACCTGAACTAAAAAGGTAGCTCCTAACCTGCAGGAATCTATAAAAGTCTGCTTTGTCTAGGTGATATCTAATTTTAATAGTACTCTGAAATGCTACATAGTAGTCCCCCTCTACCAGTTGTTCGCACCTAATCAGGGCTTTGCTATTTCACTTTCTACACCCAGTGTCCCGATATCCTGGTTCAAAGTCTAGGTCACCTACTATGAGAGTGAGGGTGCCTATGTCATTCGGCATGTTCATTAATGCCCTTATTTTTGTTATAATGGAGAAAGAATGTCTGGTCCAGGGTTTTTTTCAAAGTTGCATTAATCTTAGTTGTGGGCAGGGCATAGAGTGGGACAGGTAGGTCAGGCCCATTTTCCATATCATACCACCTGGAATCCTTTTTGCTTAGCCCATGTGATAAGATAAGGGGTCTGGGCAGCAACATAGTAAAGTCTGAAGTTTGGGAGACTCAATTCCCCCTTCCCGTGGTAATGCCAGTTTGTTCCTTTCCACCCATAGCCTCTCTCCCCCAACACAAAGCACTGTGGCTCAGATATTCAAACTGCACCAGGCTGTGGCACAAGCTTGGGTGCAGCTCAACTTGGCTGCGCAGGGGCGTGGACTAAGCGATATTCAAAGGAGCTGTGCCATGGCTCAACAGCTTTGAATATTGCACCCTGGCCACCTCCACTGTGCATGGCGCAGTGGCACTGCACCAGCGTAAGTGGCCAGAGTGGAGCATGGAGATGCGGTAGCGCATGTTCCATTGCACCATGCACAGCACTCGCGATATTCAAAAGTTGACATGCAAATGGGGCCATAATTTATGCAAGGTGCACATAGGGCCATTTGCATGTCATTATGGCCACATTTGCATGCAGGTGCGTCGATTCCCTCGACTTGCCTGGCGCCCTGCCAGGCAGCAGCCATTGGGGACCGATGCCCCCTGCAGCCTGATCGTGGGCATCTGTGTAACAATAGAAAACCGTCCTATATCCCTTGTGATCCAGTGGACCGATATGTGCCCGATCGCGGGCATCTGTTTTAATTCAAAAAAAAAAAGTCCAATATCCCTGGTGGTCCAGTGGACCGCTTTCTGCCCAATCGTGGGAATCTGTAGTAATATAAACTCCCCATCCAATATCCCTGGTGGTCCAGTGGACCGCTTTCTGCCCGATCGCGGGCATCTGTAATAATACAAAAAAAAACTGTCCGATATCCCTGGTGGTCTAGTGGTACCCCCCCCACCTGCCCACTGGGCCCCACCAGCCCGTTCCCCCGGTCAGCTGGGCGGCAGGCCACCACCACCTGCCGCCCGCTGCCCACCGACTGACAGCTTGGTAGAGCTGCCGCCCATTGGTTCAGAGCGTGAGCCAATGGGCATGCAGCCCATACCGTACTTCACATTCCAGATAAGTCTTTGGGTCTTCGTCTCGCTGGTTCATCAGTTGGCTGGTAGCTATGTCCTCCCAATGTCTTGTGGTCGATGTCAACGCTCCTCTTCCATTGTTCTGAGATCTCTGTGTGCTCCACTAGTATGATTTCAGCACTTCCTGAATTGCTCTGTTCCCCTGGTCCGGCAGGCCCCTCGAATTCCAGTGTTTTCAACATGGGGGATGCTTCTTCGATGCTCCAGTAGAATTTAGTACCACCCTGGAGGAAGACTTTGATCTGGGCAGGGGTGAAAATCTGTGCACAAATGTTTTTAGTCCTCAGTTCCTTGATCACCCTCAGAATCTGTCTTCGTTGGTCCATAGCCAGGGGTGAGAAATTGTGATCAAAATAAAGGTGGACATCACCAAAAAGCACTTCCCATTTGGCCCATGCTGCTCTTAGGATTTTTTGTTTTAAAAGAATAATCCACAAACCTTGCCACAATGGATCTCAGTCTGGCCTTTGAGTCAGTGGGCTGGGGGGCTAGAGAATGATGGGCCCTCTCGATTTGTAGTGGAACTGCCTCATTCAAATCCAACAGTTCTTTCAGAAATGAGGTAAGGAACTCTTCCATCACCCCTGTCTCCATCACCTCTGGGACCCCATGAATCTGTAAGTTATTCCGGCGCAATCTCTGCTTAAGGTCATTCAGTTTCCATGCGGTCTCCTTCTTCTTTTGATATAAGTATAGTAGAGCTGCATTGTGGTGTGTTCCTTGTTGGGTGACCTCCGTAAGGCCCATTTCCAACTCCCCTGTCTTAAGGCTCACTTCTTTTAGCTACTGCCATGTGTTGGAGACATCCGACTACATTTTGCTAAGTGTGATGCCAATTTTTTGCAGCTCTAGGATTAGCTTTTTAGACATGCTTGTGTAATTAGCTCATCTTCCTCCGGCTGTCTGTTCTGTTTGGCAAATTCGAGGTCCATGGCTGTAGGGCCTGTTGTTCCTTCTTTTTAATTTTGGAGTGTCCGCTTGCACTGCAGGCTGTCCACTCCAAAATCTTTGAGCCTTTGCTTGGCTGCTATATGGATCTGCTGTATCTTATCAATTTGTGAGGAAAAGAGCATTTCATTGATGGGGATTTTATTAGATTAGGATGGTTGAGGTGCAGAGCCATATTCTTTTAGGTGCTCATCCTCTGGTGACATCACCAGAAGTCCCGTCACCTGCCTTTTCAATCTACCATATCTATTGCTCAATGTGTAGTCCCTAGGGCTTGGAAACTGGCCAAGTTCATTCCACTGCACAAAGGAGGCGATCCCTCTCAGCCTGACAACTAGAGACTGATCTCTGTCTCCTCCCCTCTCTCTCTCCAAACTCCAGGAGGCACTTATCTCCAAAAGGCTAAGCTCCTTTCTAGACAACTCCAACACTCTAAGCCCCTTACAATCTGGTTTCAGGTGCATCTATTCCACCTCCTCCTCCTCCTCTTTGCTTCACCTAACAAACCACATTCATTCCGTCATGGACAAAGGACATATCACCTTGGTGATTTTCGTTGACCTCGCTAAGGCATTTGACTTGGTCTCCCACAATCTCCTTCTTAATAAATTATTCTCCATAGGACTCTCCCCCTCCTCCACAAACTGGTTTAGATCATATTTATCGGACAGATACCAGTATGTTCAACTAGGCCACTTTACCTCCTCCCCCCTCTCTATTCACACTGGCATCACCCAGGGGTCAATTCTGAGCCCTACTCTTTTCTCAATCTTTGTAAATGACCTTCCCTCTGCTTCCTCACCCACACACCTGCACATGTATGCAGATGACACTGTCATCTATGTTTCTGGTCCCTCCCTCACAGAGACTCAGTTATCCCTACAGGCTGCTTTCACATCCACCCTCAAGTGGTTTGAGGCCAACCTCCTCAAATGCACCACCAAAAACTTGTTGCCATGGCCTTCGGCACCACCCAAAGACTGGCCAAACTCCCTTTCCATCCATCATTTTTTTCCTTGGATGGTTCTAAAATTGAAACAGTACAGTCCATCAAATTCCTAGGGGTCTGGCTGGATCCTAAGTTAGACTTCTTTCACCACATTGACTCCATCCACCCCAAACTGTGGCCCAAGCTGGAAGCCTTGCATAGGAGTAAAGACTGTCTCTTCCTCCTGATCTGCAAAGAGTTTGTTACCAAGCTAATCCTCCCCTTGCTAGACTTCACCAATGTAGTCTACAGCTCAGCTCCCAAATTGTCTCTTGCTAAACTAGATTCCCTGCACCATGCCTTCTGTCACTTCACTTCCAAGCTCCTCTTTTGTACCTTCCATTGCTCCCTTTACTATGCCCTATTCCTCTCCTCTCTTGAGAACTGACACATGACTCACTGTGTCGCTTTTGTCGGTGAGTTCTGGTTCAATGCCCTCCCCCCATCTCTCAAACTTTCTATCACCCCCATCAACATCAGGCTACTGCCTGAGAACCTGCAACTCCTGCACTCTTGCTCTCCCTCAACCCCACTCACAATCAGGAAAGGGAGCTTTCTCCTTCTGACTTTCCAACCTTTGGAATCATTTCCCCCACTCGATACACCTCATGCCCACCCTAGCCATGCTCAAAAAGCAATTAAAACACCATCCCCTCCACTGCAACTGCCCCACCTCCACCTCACCCTGACCCCCTACCCCTCTCTCTGCTCCTCCTTCCCTCCCCCCTCACTGCCTGCCACCTTTCCCCTCCCACCTGATTCACCTCCCCTTTATCCTTCGCCTTGTATCTTTCCATCCTGGACCACACTACTGACCTACCAAAACCTCTCCTCACTCCCTCCCTATGTATTTGTACTGAGTTTGCCCTACTTTTTCTTTAAATTGCTAATGTAAGTTAACTTGTCCTTGTATATAATCTATTGCAAATGCATAATTGTCTATATTGTTTATACTGCATAATACTGCCTGTCACACATGTAAATCTATGCTATGCCAAATATTTACCTGTATATATACTCACTGTGATATATAATGTTAAACCTGTGTTTTTTAATGTTCTTACTACTTGACTACTCTAATTCCCATTACCCTCTCCCCTGGGTCACATCTGGAAATGAGCCTTGGCTCAGTGTGCATTTCCCAGTTACCACATTTTAAATAAATACAATAAACAAACAAGTAAAAATCTTTTAAACAAACATGAATTCTGCCATATTTCTCCATTTTCTGTTTGGCTGTGTTCTCTGTGTGTCTTAAGTGTGTCATACTGTTTTGTTTTTAAAAGTTGCTACTGATTGTTGGCATCTTATAGGTTAAAAAAGTGTCTTTTGATAATCGATAATCCCTGAAAATATAATCTTTTCTCATTCATTTTTGGTAATGGCATCACCATTGTGACCATGCTGCACAAAAACCATAGTCACTGAAATTACAGAGTCAGAGTAGTTTATAGTTAAACTTATTACTGAACAATTTTCTGCAAGTTTACAACATGACAATGCAATACAGTCAAAAGGACATTGTACAAAAGTAAGATATACCTTATCTTATTCATTTTGGCTTTCGCATTATATTATGGACAGGGAATCGTGTCAATATTTTGTGTCAGTATTTTCACAGAAGCATAGTGTAACGTGAATATAGCAAACATAATCTGACAGTGAAATGAACATAAGAACATAAGAAAAATGTCTGCAGATGGGGACCGCATGATCCAACTACCTGGAGGTGGGGCTGAGTCAAAGTGGTATAGCTAGCTGCTTACCTGTTGGATTCTCATAAGGGGATACATAGATACATAGATACATAGACAGTGTCGGCAGATAAGGGCCTATGGCCCACCCAGTCTGCCCATTTGAGCTTGTAAGTTCAGTTTGTTTTCCTAGAAGTCTGTTTCCCCTTACCCCTGACCTCTAGAATTCCTTTATGTCTATCCCATGCATTCTTAAATCCCGTGATTGTTTCAGCCCCCACCACTTCCTCTGGCAGGGTGTTCCACTTGTCCACCACCCGTTCTGTGAAGAAATTCTTTCTCATGTTTCCTCTGAATCGTCCTCCTTCCAACTTCATCCCATGTCCTCTAGTCCTGGAACATCTTTTTCGCTTAAAAATAGTGTTTTCCTGCACCCTGGATGAAAGCAGAAGGCAGCAGTTCATTTCAGGGAGGTGAGTGTTTTTGCAGTTGTCATTGTTTCTTCTGCAATTTTATTGTTGCTTTGAGTTTGCACCAGGTAGCTTTCTGGATTAATTTGAAAAGTTACCTGTTTGGGGGATTTTATAGATGTGGCTGAGTGCTCATGTGGGGGTTTGCTGCTGTAGCTGATTGCATCTGGTGGTCAGGAGAGAATACTCAGTTTCAGTTCAGTGCTGAAACTGCTCATTACTGGTTTTAGTTCTTTTATGCTTATTTTACTTGGGAAACATTTCTGCTTATCTTGTGTGTGTGTTTTTTAAGTCATTAAATTTCTAGGGCAGGAACTGTGTTTTGTCTAGCTCTGTAGCTTGGGAGAGGGATTCTTTCATCCAGCAAGGTAAATGCCTAGAAAAGCCTCCAGAGGAAGTTGCAGTGCTTGGTGGTGCAGCGAGGGTCAGACACAGGGCTGATACTCTCTCATGAGTGTTGGGTGTGGACCCTAATCCCACCCTCCCCATCCCTCCCTCCCTGTACACTGCACATTTATAGGGGAACACCTGCCCTGCAATTGGAGGAAGGGACTTCAGGTGCAGTTCATGTAGTTCCTATCCAATAGTGCAGTCATGGGGCAGGGAAAAAGCATAGGTCAGTCTCAAATAGGAGTACGTTATCCACAATGAATTGCTGATTGGTGTGATAGGTAGATATTGTGGGGGGCCTTCAACTAGGCAATATCAGGTACTAGTAGTGTTCAACTGGGAAGGGGAACAGGCAGGACATAGTGTGTGGAAGGCTAAAGGGGAATAGACGACGTAGGAATTACAGGGAGTGACAAGAGAGAACATTACCAATGTAGATGAGAGGAGGCCAGCATGGGGGAAGAGTCAGGACAGGAGAGGGTCCAATCAATGGGAAGGGAGAAAGGGGATTAACAGCCTGCAAGGGTTAGGGAGGGTAGTTTGTTGCCAAGGATGCAGAGTAGCCATATTCCTGGCAGTGGCATGGAGGGCTGGGGGATGCTTGGTGTGCTGGCAGATGGGGCAAATAAGGAAGAAATTGGGTGGCTGAGGAGGGAGCTGCAGGCATGGGGAGGCTGAGGTAGGGAAGATTGGGGTCATAAGGGGAACCTGTTGGGACACACAATACAGCCACCAGCAGGCCACCACAAGGAAATTCCAGAGGAATCAGGAGGTGGGCTGCAAAATCCAGTGCAGTCACATGCAAGATGTGGAGACAGAGGTTAGAGTAGTCAAGGAGACAAGACTACAGCAGGGCCAGTGCAAGGTCATAAGCCTCAGGAAAGGGGGGCCAGGAAAAAACAGAGAAAAGGGATCGCCAGAGCAAATCAGGTCAATGGTATGGCTAACTGGGAGAAGCAGGAGGGGGAAGGTAGTGCAATCACTGAGAAGGTTAAAGGGGGGTCACTACCAGGGAGACATGATGCATCACAGAAGTGGCAGGTGCTACCTATAGCCCTATAGACAAGCGGCAGCAGAAAGGTGGTAAGGAAGCAAAACCAGGGTCAATGGAGCAGGGAGGTGCAGCAAAGCTAGAAACAGGAGGCAGCAAGGATAAGAATGGAACAAGGATGAGTAAGGAACCTTGGGGAGGGGGCACATACTAATCAAGGAGAAAACACAGGAAAACCATAGTGGGAGGGTGGCAGGATGGGGGCAGAGGAAATGGCATAGGAAGGTAGGGGGCACAATGGGAATGGTTTAGTAGTGAAGCTGATGCACCAGCCATAGCTGGCAAGGGGAGAAGTCAGGACACAGAATGGAGGAGGTGAAGGGGGAATAGCTGGGGGATAGGGAGAAGGAGCATTTTGTGGGAAGGAAAAGAGCCCACAAAAAGAGAAGAGCACATAAAGGAGTCAGTCATAATTCTGGGGGACTCTATAGTTAAGGGGGACAGATGGGGGGAAGGGGGGCCAGGAAAAGCAGCATTTGGATACAGTGCATGCCTGGCATGACAGTAGGTAGGGTGCAGCAGCACATTGGTAGGTGTGTACAGAAGGTGGTGGGGGGACCACACATCACTGTTCACCTGGGAACAAATTATCTGGAAAGAAGGCAGACAGAGGAGGGTCAGGACAGCGTCAGAGAAGTGGGAAAGCTATGCAGAGAGGAGGGAAGCACAGTGGCATTCTCAGAAGTTCTGCCAGTGCCAAGGACAAGTAAGGACAGAAAAAGCAGAATCATGGACTTCAACAAGTGGTTGCGAGAATGGTGAGTCCATGGGGTATGGCTGAGTGGGAGAGTGGGGCAACACATGGGAGAACCAAGATCTACATGCAGAGGACAGGCTACATCTAAGTAAGGAGGGTTTGGGGGAGTTAAAGCAGAGACTGCAGGAATTTATCACCACAAAGTATAATTTAAACTTGCTATGGGGGGGGGTGACTGGGGAGGTGGAGTGAATCAAGAGAGGAAGTCCAGAGGACCTCCCCCATAGCAATGATAGGGCCTACTTTGTCTAGGATGGGGAGAGTAAGGGGGGCAGCTGGGAGAGAGTCAGGGTAGAATCACTAAATTCTAGGAGGCTGGGGGATAAGGTGGCAGAGCTGCAGGCACTACTGGCAGAAGGAGAGGTGGACATAGTGGCCATCACTGAGACGTGGGCAGCCCAAAACCATGACTGGGACTTGGCCATCCCAGGATATAAATTATTCAGGAGGGACAGAGAAAAAGTTAAGGAGGGGTAGCCATTTACATAAGGAAAGGGATTGGATGCGTCAGGCAGGAGGAGGAAGAAGGTAGGTCAGAAGTCATTTGGATAAAACTCCATGCCCCAAAGTGGGCAAGGGTCCGATTGGGGGTTGTTTATAGGCCCCCAACCCAGGAAGAGGATGTGGCTAGGGAGCTAGGGGAGCAGCTAAGGAGAATCTGTGGCAAAGGGAGCACTGTGGTGGTGGGAGACTTCAATTTACCAGGGGTGGATTGGAGCATCCCAGCCACCACAGTGCTCCCTTTGCCACAGAGTCTCCTGAAAGCAATAGGATGGCTTCCTGACCCAAAGGGTGACAGTGCCAACAGGGGAAGAAAATATTCTAGACCTGGTGCTGGAGGATGGAGAACAGGCCACAGATGTAAGGGTGGAGGAACCACTGGCTGGTAGCGATCACCACACAGTGTGGTTATCTATCAGTTTGGGTAGAGAGATCCACCATACAAAAACAAAGGTCCTGGTCTTCAGAAAGGCAGACTTTGGCAGGATGGGGCAATTAATGAGAGCACACATAGATTTTCTCCTGACATGGATGCAGAGCAGGAATGGGCAATCATAAAACTAGGGCTGATTGAATCCACTAAGGCTTGCGTCAAGAGCCAGCAAAAGAAATCAAGGACCAAATACACAAGCTGAATGACCAGAGAGGTAACGAAGAAGGTAAGGGATAAGAGAAGGACCTTCTGAACCTACAAGAGAACCAACAAGGCAGAGCATAGGAAGAACTATGTGAGGAAATCCAGGGAAGTGAGCAGAGCAGTCAGGACTGCAAAGGCAGCCAGAGAAAAGAAATTAACATAGGGGATTAAGGAAGGAGAAACGGATTTCTTCAGGTATATCAGGGAAAAAAGGAAGTGCAAGGATCAAATAGTTAAGCTCAGGAAAGGCAGTGGGTGGACAGACAAGGGGTCCGAGAAGGCAGAATTACTTATTGAGTACTTCTGTTCAGTGTTCTCAAGGTAGAGGAATGGATTCGTTCCTGCAGGGAAAGGGGGCACAGGCATGGAGGGATAGACAACCACAGATGGGGTCATCATGGTGAAAGGGTTCTGGAGGGCCTTAGGTTCCTGAAAGTAGACAAGGCACCTGGGCCAGACGGGGTATATCCCAGGGTGCTGAGGGAGCTGGCAGAGGTCCGGGCAGATCCACTGGCAGATCTGTTTAACACCTTACTAAATACAGGATTTGTGTCCAGAGATTGGAGGGAGGCACATGTAGCACCTCTCCACAAAAGTGGGCTCAAGGACAAACCAGGGAACTACAGACCGGTGAGCCTCATCACAATTGTGGGGAAACTGGTGGAATCTATCCTCAAAGAATGGCTGGTGCAGTTACTTGTGGATAATGATCGGCAAGATGACAGACAGCATGGCTTCATCGCTGGCAGATCCTGTCAGACAAACTTGGTTGATTTTTTTGACTGGGTCACAAGGGCACTGGACGAGGGCCATGCAGTAGGTGGAGTCTACCTGGATTTCAGCAAGGACTTTGATTCAGTGCCACACAGAAGGTGGACCTGTAAGTTAAGGAGTCTTAGTATAGGGTAGAAGTTAGCCTGATGGGTAGAAAACTGGCTGAGGGACAGGCAACAGAGATTAGTTGTGGGGGGAAAGCTTCAGAGCCCAGGGCAGTGACAAGTGGTGTCCCACACAAATCAGTACTGGGACCAGTCCTGTTTAACATTTTCATTGCAGACATAGCGGTTGAGATCAAGAATAAGATCAGCCTCTTCACCGATGACATCAAGATCTGTGCTGAGGTGGATGGGCAGGAGTGTGGCAAATTATTGCAGGAGGACTTGGCAAGACTCAAGGAGTGGTCACACACCTGGCAGCTTGGGTTCAACACCAAGAAGTGCAAGGTGATGCATTTCACAGCCAAAAACCCAGGATACAGATACTGGATGTATGGTATCAAACTGTCCACATCCAATGAGGAGAAGGATCTGGGGGTGCTGGTGACCGGGGAATGAAACCACTCGGCCCAGTGTAGGAAGGCAGCGGCTAAGGCTAACAGGATGCTAGGGTGCATAGCAAGGGGGATTACATCCAGATGTAGTGAAGTCATATTGCCCCAGTACAGGTCCCTGGTGAGGCCGCAGTTGGAGTACTGCATACAGTTCTGGCACCCGTACTCGAAAAGGGATATCAAACTACTGGAAGCAGTGCAGCAAAGAGCAACAAAGATAATCCAGTGGTTGGGGACAGAACTTACGAGGAAAGACTAAAAGAGCTCAACATGTATACCCTGGAGGACAGAAGAGAGAGAGGGGACATGATCGAGACCTTCAAGTACCTGAAGGGGATGAACAGAGTAAGCTTCCAGGGTGGGTTCACTCTCCAGAATGGAAGAGATACCAGAGGGCACTCTCTGAAGTTAAAGGGAGGCAGATTCAGGAGGGAAAGGAGGAGGCACTACTTCACTGAAAGAGTGGTAACAGGGTGGAATGCACTGCCTGAGCAACTCGTATCAGTGCAGACTGTGGAGTGCTTCAAGAGGGAGTGGGACAAATTCAAGGGGGAAATTACATACCGGGGGGGTGCAGTTGAGGGAGGGAAGAGTTAATGGGGGGGCAGCTGCAGTCTAATGAGCTGAAGTGCTGCACACTCGAGCAGATTAGATAGACCATATGGCCTGTATCTGCGGGCAATTTCGTATGTTTGTATGTATCCTCGTATCCATCTAGTCTCCCCAAAATGACTACCCCCCTACATTGCCTGCTACCTAATCTGTCTGCCATACCTATCCCATGCAAGTTTGAAATCTCTAATTGTCTTTGATGCTACCAGGTCCAGGGGCAGGCTGTTCCAAGGTTCCACCACTCTCTCCATAAAAAAGTACTTCCTGAGGTTGCTTTTGAACCTTCCTCCCACCAACTTCAAATTATTGCCCCTTGTATGTGCTGTTGTGTTGTGCTGGAATAGATTACCTGCCTGAGTTGTGTTTCTCCCTTTTACATACTTAAATGTTTTGAGCATGTCACCTCTGTTTCTTCTTTGCTCGAGGGAGTATAAATTTAGCTCCCTGAGATGCACCTCGTATGTCTCTTGGTGTAGACCCTTCACCATTTTAGTAGCTCTTCTTTGCACCATCTCCAAATGGTCAATGTCCTTTTTGAGGTGAGGTCTCTAGAACTGACCGAAGTATTCCAAGTGTGGTCTTACCAAGGACCTGTAGAGCGGCATGATCACCTCCCACTTCCTAGTAGTAATGCCCCTACTAATACAGCCGAGGATGCCATTGGTTTTCTGTGCTGCCTTCTCACACTTTCCTACCTTTAAGTCGTCAGTGATCACTATGACGAGTTCTTGCTCTATCTGTGTTTCTTCGAGTTGGTGTCCTCCCAGTGTATACTTGTTTCTTGGGTTCCTCCTACCCAGGTGCATTACCTTACATTTTTTGGCATTACATTTCAGGTGCCAAGCCCTGGACCATTCCTCCAGCTTCCTAAGGTCAGCTTTCATGTTGTCTGCCCTGTCCTGTGAGTCCACTCTGTAGCAGAGCTTAGTATCATCTGTGAACAGGCAAACTTTCCCTTTCAAACCATTTGCAAGGTCCCCTATAAAGATGTCCCTGCGGGATGCCACTGGTTGCCCTACCTCCTTCCCTCGACAGAGATCCATTTACTAGCACTCTCTGAGTCCTATCGTTTAGCCAGTTGCTGATCCAGTCAACTACCTTTTGTCCGACCTCTGTATGCTCAAGTTTGTTTGTTAGCCTTCTGTGAGGGATGGTGTCAAAGGCCTTGCTGAAATCCAGGTATGCAATGTCCACTGCCCTTCCCTGATCCACTATTCTGGTGATCCAGTCAAAGAAGTCGATCATGTTGATTTGACAAGATCGTCCCACTGTGAAGCCGTGTTGCCTTGGTTCCATTCTTCCAGTATCTTTCAGGTATGCCACTACCCTCTCTTTTAGTAATGACTCCATAATTTTACTTATGACTGAGGTCAAACTGACAGGGCAATAATTTCCTGCCTCCTCTTTCCTCCCACTCTTGTGCAAGGGCACCACTGTTGCCCTTTTTCAATTTTGAGATATTTCCCCTACTGGCTAGTGACTTGTTGAAGAGCTTAGCCAGTGGTGTGGCTAGTTCCTCACAAAATTCTTTTAAAACTCTAGGGTGTATGCCATCAGGTCCCATGGCTTTGTCCATCTTGAGTCCATTCAGCTCTTATAGAATCCTTTCCTTTGTGAAGGGGCTAGTGTCTACTCCTTGACCATCATGCCCTGTCTGATCTAGTGTGGGAGCTTTTCCACTGTCTGCTATAGTGAAGACAGAGCAGAAGAACCTGTTTAGTGCTTCGGCCTTTTCCTCGTCTCTCATTGGCATCTTGCCTTCTTTGGTTGCTATTCGGACTATTCCACCCTTAGTTTTTCTTTTCTCCCTTATGTACCTGTAGAAGGTTTTGTCTTAACATCCTGTGCTATTTTTTTTTTGGTCTGTGCTTTTGCCCTTCTGACTGCCTTCCTTGCCTCTTTTAGTTTAGTCCTGTATTACGAACATACAAACATATGAAAGTTGCCAGTAGCAAAAGGCCATAGGGGTATTCTTCTCTGTCTGCTTCTTGATTTGTTCATTTAAACTGTGTGAAAGTCTTGCATTTCTCTTTGATTTTGGTTGCTACTTCATTTGAGAACCAGAGAGGTCTCTTCCTTCTTCTGGACTTGCTGCTCAGCTTTGTGCTTTTAGTTGTTACTGTGTGCAGAGCAGTCTTTAGGGTATTCCAGCAGTCCTCTACATCCCCTGAGTTTTCACCTTCCATTATGGGTGCAAATATAGTTCACATTTTGGTGAAGCTAGCTTTTCTGAAATGTATTACCTTGATTTTAGTGTGATTAGTATCTTCCTCCTGGTTTACATTTAACCAGATTGACCTGTGGTCACTGGTCCCCAGACTGGCTCCTACTTGGGTTTCTGAGACCCTAGAGCTGTTTGTGAGCACCAGGTCCAATATTATTCTGTCTCTGGTGGGTGAGTTCACCAGTTGATCCCACTCCCCTTAGTGCAAAGAGTAAATCTTTGCTCCGATCTGAGGATGTCGAGTATGGTGACCAGTCCACATCCGGCAGATTGAAGTCCCCTACCAGTAGTAATTCACCCTGTCTGCCATCATTGTGACGGTTTCTTCTACAGTACATTCTGTCCACAGAATTAATTAAAGGGGAACTACAGTCAAATGTTACACAAAATATGTTGTGCAGAGTGTCTTGATTTGTGGGTGCAGTCCTTGAATGTCCTTTTCTTTGTTTGCTGTCAGGAGTTTTTTTTCCCAAATTTGCCTACAAGTTTTATGGCCCCTGGAGATCTCCATGTTTGAATTCTTATTGCTTTTCTTTTTCTTTACAATGCCTCCTGTCTTGTGTGACAGTTATGCATCCACGACCATAGATTCAGCAAATGCTGGTTCAGTGTGAAGTTTACAGCAGTAGAGCTGTGCTTGTATGCCTCTCCTTATCCAGCAAGCACTAATAAAGGCTACATTTATAGTCTAGCAAACACATCAAGGATAATTGAGTGTGCTATTCTGTAAGGAAACAGCTAGAGCCTTTACTAATTATAGAACAGATGACCCGCTACTTTGAACCCCTCTTCTTTGCTGGGATGGGGTGTTATTTATTTTTCCACCCCCTTTGAACCTCCCTTGCTGGGAGGTCATGTCAATTATTTTCAGCCCCCTTTGAAGCCTGCACCTCCACCCGCAGGGATGGTGACTTATTCATTTTCCACCCCCTTTGAACCCCCCTCCCCTCCTTGCTGGATCATATTTTATTTTATTTCAGTACTCGGAAAACCGTTTGAGCTCAGAGCTCTTTACATAGGTTCCATGTCAAGACATTTCAGTACAACAGATAGATGAAATTATACAAAGGATTGCAGAAATACCATGGTAAACAAACAGGATTATATATCAAACACAGTACAGGTCACAGGAAAACAGACAATTTACAGTGCCCAACGGTGAAGCCAGTCAGTTGTCAGCAAATAAAAGGTTGTTTGGAGAGTTGCTAAGTGCTAAAGAAAAAAAGAGTGAAGGGGAGAAGCCCAAGTACAATGTGCAAAAGGAAAGCATAATATCAGTATAGCAGTAGGAATCAGAGGGAGGTGACTAGATTGGAGACAGAGGGAGAGGATGCTAGGTGTGTGGGGGGAGCAGGAGGGCCTACTCAGGGGAGAGGGGGAAGGGTTGAGGGGGCAAGGGATGGAAGTAGTGATGGGGGGATGGAAAGGTGGTGTTAGCAATGGCAGGCACATCAAGATTTACATATCATAAGGAGCTTCAAGTTCATTTTGAAAGTACCCAGTGTGGGCAGGTGCACAATTTTCTCCTGGAGGGAGCTGAACCACAGTGCTGCATGGTAAGCAAAGGACCTTTGTTCTTGAGATGTTCGACATTTTGGAGTTAGAAAGGACTGGTGTTCAGAGTTACGGGTGTGCCATGGATTATTGATGGGAACCAGAATTTGTTGGACCCCTGGTGATAGCTGACCAAGGTAGATCTTTTTGGCCAGAAGGCAGGATTGATATTTTAGTCGCCCATTGAGTGTGAGCCAGTGTGTGCCCTGGCATAGAGATCACAGGTGTGGGTCAGTCGGTGCGCCCCTAAGGTGTGCTGACAAGCTTTGTAGAGTGCAGTTTTAATGTGCCGGAGAGCAATAACTGTGGCAGAACCATATATAAGCAGCCCATAGTCCACCAGAGAACCCACAGAACTGTGAACAGCTATACTGAGGGCTTTAGGGAGAGGCTATGCTTGTGACGGTAAAGTAACCCTGTGTGTTTGTTGATAGCTTTGGCTGTGTTGTCAATGTGGAGAGTATAGGAGAATGAGCTGTCAGTAGTGATACAGAGGTATTTAAAGTGTTGAACAAGTTCAAGGGAAACCCTGTCGCTATTGCATATTGATAGTGGGTAGTTTTTGTGTTTAGAGAGCTGGAAAACAGCATGTTTTGGTTTTTTTCTTGTAGTTCATTATCAATTTATGACCTTTGAACCACATCTCTATACTGGTGAAGTCATTCTGTAGTTACTGCTCAAGGGCACTGGGGTCTGAGCCATTTGAGAAGACAACCGTATCATCTGCATAAAGGAGGATGTGGCCCTGACTGGCTTGGAGGAGGCAATTCAAGAATAAGCTGAATAGGAGGGGCCCAGTATTGACCCTTGCTGAATGTCTGAGTAGACAGGTTTGCTGTCTGAGAAGACAGTACCTATCTTGACTTGCTGGGAGCGGCAGTGCAGGTAACTGTGGAACCATGCAACCGCCTCGGGGGCAAGGCCTATAGCAATGAGTTGGTCAACTAGGAGGGCATGATTGACCAATTTGAAGGCCATTGTTAGATAGATATATATATTGCCCCAGCAAGCTGTCCAAGATTGAGAGATTTATGGATGAAGCCCGTGAATTCCAGGAGGGCTGTAGTGGTGCTGTGCCCTGCCCTAAAGCCATGCTGCTCAGGGCATAGGAGCTTATGTTTGTCCAGGCATTCAACAAGTTGGTCTGCAATGATTCATTCCAGGGCCTTTGAGAGTGGTGGAAGTATACAGATGGGTCTATAGTTCTCAGGCATGGCCCAATCCCTGCTCTTGTACACAGGAGGAAACTACTGCAGCTTTCCATTTTTGAGAGAATACTGCAAACTGGAGTGATAGTTTGAGGATATGGGTAAGGGGAGACAGGATTTCTTCCAGAGAGAGCGAGTTTAGTTTCAGATCAAAATTATCTCCACTGTATCTCCCCTTACTGAGCACCTTAAGCAGGCATTTCCCAGCCTCCCTGACAGCAACAGCCCCGAAGTGAAAAGGGGGATGCACTGGGGTCTGTGAAGGAGTAGCAGGGTTAGTGAGGGAGAAGAAGTCGGCAGGCAGAACACCACAGAGGTCGATAAAAGCAAGGTTGAAGGTGCTGGCCACAGATCCAGGATCAAGGATGGGGGATCCATCAATGCTGAGCATGGTGGGGGCCGTTTTGGGCTCATGTCCAGCAACCTCTCCTAGGTTTGCCTAGAATTTATGATCATCACTCCAGTTCTTGGCTAGGGCCTCCTTGTAGTATATGTTTTTGGATATTCAGATGGTCCTGGTGCAGCTATTTCTGACCTGTTTGTAATTCAAGATGTCGGACTGCTTCTCTGTGGCCCTGGTTACATGCCAGAGATGGTCTCTATTTTTCATAAGTTCAAGGGTGTCTGGGCTTATCCAGGGGTTGAAATGGCCTTTGATTCCATGCCCCTTGAAAGGTGCATTAGTGTCGCAGACCGTATCGAACAGGAGGATGAAATGGTCATGCGGGCTACCAGTGTCAGAAGCCCCAAACACTGATGACTACTGTTTGTTTGTTTATTTTATTTGATAACCAGGAGAGAACACTGGAGTGAGGGTCTTTTTTCAGTCTCGGCCCAGGAAGAGACTACAATAAAAAAATAAGTAAATACAGGTATAATCCAACAAGACAATAAACAAACATGTAAATAAAAAAGATTACAATAACAATTATGTTGACTATACAAATACTGCAAGAAATACTTCCTAAAAGAATAATAATAAGAAACAGAATGCAATGAATCTGGTAAACCATTCGAAAACTGAGGAGCTGCTATAGAAAAGGCACGTGAGCCAACCTTAGATTTACATAACCTTTCAACCAAAATAATGTGATCCATTTCATTACCCTCCTCCTCACATCTCAGCCTCACCACTCTCCATATCCATGTTCCCAGAGACACTCACCCACAGGTAGTTAACTCTCTCTCCAATGATCTGCAGGGTCATTGGAGTTAGTATACTAACAGTCTCAGTGCTGCAGTTTCAAATGCCAGTATTCGCTCCCAATAGTGCTTTGCAGTATCGCAAGCGACTGCCAGCATTTGGGCTATGGTGGTAAGATGATTAGCAAACTATTGGAGGCACCCTGCAGATCACTGCAGAACAGTTTACTTGGATGAGAGTATCTGTGGGGACATGGGTAGGGAGGGTGAAGAGGCTGAGATGGGTGGGAGGAAGGTTTTGGCATACATGGGATTGGGGCTTTGGCAGGGGACACGAGTAGTGAGGGTGGTGGTGCTAAGATGGGTGGGGGAAGGGTTTTGCTGTACATGGGATCGGAGCTATTATGAGCTTGCATACCTCTTAATCTTTTGTCACTGAAATGAGGGACATAGGCCCTCAAAGTCAGGGCCAAATCCTTACATATGAAGATAAATGCTCAGAACACTATGCAAAACCCTTGCAGGTACTTGAATAAAGTTTTTTTTTTTTTATTCATCATCTTAGAATATTATGAAATTTTGCACTAAACCTGAATTTGTGTGGACAGTGCATTTTCTGTGAGGGAGGGGTGAGGGACAAAGCAATTCTGAGGGGTGAAATATCCCTCATAATTGGGGGCAATTGAGAGGTATGTCAGCTCATGCTTCATTTGGTGAGGTACCTGAAAGAAATCTGCATCTCCCTGAAAGATACAGTATGTAAGAGTGAGTGAGTGAGTGAGTGTGTGTTGAAGTTAATGAAACAGATGAAGCAAAGACAGAACTAATTTTAATAAAGAATTTTATTCAGGTTAAAATATTTTCTAAATATTGTATGTATATACATTTTAGTATTTTTAATTTTGCTAATCAATTTGAGGCAATTGCTACACATTTGCACAATTGATTAGCACTTTCATGTGCAAAACTGCTGATCAGTTGTTGCAGCTTATTTAATACCCTGCAATGGTAGAAAAAAACACAACCATAAACATCAAGGTAATGCAGTGAACAGTGTTTTTGGTTCTGGACATACAGAACTCCTTGAAAATACACACAACACACACACTGTTACAACAACTGTGCACACACAAAGGGTGTGAGTATGATTAGCAGGATTGTGCAGCTGAGAGGCAATATTTCATTTTCAGTGGGGTCCTGCTTTATACATTTTTACGGTGTTATTATTAGAGTCAGCACACCTGAAATGCAAAATCTCATTTTACTGAGGTTGCTTCTATTACACATTTTTACAATGTAGTTGCCCAGGATATGTCAGTTAATAAGCAGTATCTCATTTTCACTGAGGTCTTCATTGTACCTATCGTTACAATGTATTTTCCCAATAGTGACTAGCTGAGATGCAGCATCTTGTTTTCAGAGGGATCTTGCTTATGCCAAATGTAAGTTGTTATTTACACAGTTTTTCATTTCAGTAGAAGTTGGGGATTTATGATGTCAGCATGGAAATATGGAGTTAGTGAGGTGCTGACATCATGGAGAGCATCCTAATGTTGTTTGCAATTTATTTATCCAGGACAACACAAATGAGTTGCAACATCTCATTTTCAGTGGAATCCTGCATCTATCTGCAGTGTGAAGTACAATAGCCTCTGATACAGAACTCTGGAGCACAGTCAGCAACAGTGCTGGTTTAGCACCAAACACATTGACCATAAATACAGTACTGTACAATCACAATGCCAAAATATATAAATTATTTCAAAAGTCAAACTTCTGTTTATGCTTTTGGTTACATTAACACAGTACTTTAGAAGGCTATTTGGTCAGTTAGCCATTTAAAACCAGAGAAACTTGTAGTTTCTGCATCGGATGGTATCAATTAGCAGCATTACAGAAGGACATTCCTCATGTTTTTTTTTCTGCATCCATGACGTGAAGTAAAACACATGTATAAGCAGGGTTTCTGATAAGAGGGAGCCAAGCCTTTCTATAGCAGACTACAGCAGACTGCAGAACATGCAGTATCAGTAAACAGATCAGTGTTTACTGATGTCATATGTTCTGTAGTCTACTGTAGTCTGCTACAGAAAGGCTTGACTACCTCTTATCAGAAATCCTGCTTATGCATATGTTTTACTTCATGTCAGTCTACCTTTTTAATATGGGGGACAAAAGCAGACAGAGTCCCTTTAAAGTCTCTGACTCCTAAAGTGTGGGGGAGGAGGTGGTGCATCATGGGTATTGCCACTTGAGTTACATCAGGGAGGTGTCTTTTACATACAGCTCTGTCAGTGGAGGGAGGGGAGGCAGTATAGCGCAGTGGTTTAAGGCTCTGAGCTGCAAACCTGGAGCTCTGGGTTTGAATCCTACAGTCCCACTTGCATACTGTGTGACACTAAACAAGTCATGTAGCTTGACCTATAAACAAGCTTCAGCTTAATGTGTCTCTCCTGGTTAAAAAACAAAAAACAGAACAGAGTGCCATGGGAAAGAAAATAGCTTTCCACTGTTTATGGGAATCCTGTGTTCCAGAAGTGAGCACAACACAGAGCCAGAATATAATGCCACAGTGGAGGAAAGAGGGATGAAGGAACCACACTGTGGTAAATGAAAGGACCAAATGTGCTTCAGCTCCATGGTGCAAAGACACAGTCTACATATCCAGTCAAATGCTTTCATAGCTCCTTCTTCTATTATGTAATAGCAATACGTCTCCATGGCTCTGGCCATGCAGCTGTAAAAATGAGGTAAGAGAGAGCAAGTGGCAATAGTTTTCCGTGTTTCCAATGAAATAAAAATTCTTCAGTTTAAAAAGTATACCAATTTTTATGTTTGCTAGCACGCATGTGCAAGAAACATAGTGCCATCATGTGAGTTTTTCAGAGGTGTGTCAGCATCTTCCAATTCAGTCAGTGTGTTTGCAGGCGTGGTCACAGTTCTCCAATCACTGCTGAAGCTGTCTATGACAGCAGTTGAAAATGCAGTGGCATACAGTTGAAAGAGGGAGCTACGCTTCAGTGAGCAGCTCCCCCCCACACACACACACGAGATCAACTGTGTTGGTTGCCTGATAGGATGGTGTAGTCTTGTCTAGCTTAGAGAGACAAGCCACACATCATTACTTTAATAAACTGTGCCCTGCCAAAGCAGGACCACCAAAATGTGTGGGTGCCTAACAGTCATACCTTTCAACTGTCCCTGATTTTTAGGGAAGTTCCTGATTTTGCCTCAAAATTTTCCTCTGTCCCTCGTAAAATTTGTGTTTTTGAGACAGAACAGTGGGGATTAAAAGCAAAAAATTATGTCAAACATTAAAGTAACAGACTTGTTATTCTTCAGAAAATACATCTTAACACAAATCCCTATATTCTATCAACTTTCTGAGTGAATAGCACCAGTTTTTAGGATGTGTCCCTGATTTGGGGTCTTTGCCCCTGATTTTTTTAAGCCTTGCCCCTGATTCATGAGGCAAGAGGTTGAGAGGTATGCTAACAGTCCTTACACATGCCAGCTCTCCAAAGCACACCTTCATGGACTCCATGGGTTCTAATCCTCCAGAAAAAAAATACCTCAGCATTTGATGTGAAAACTCAGACTTCTTTGTATGTGTAATTCCAAGCATTTTCTCTTACTAGACTCTGTCAATGTGAACTCCTCACTGCTAAAACCTATGCAAACGAACTTGAGCGTACTGTACTACCTGCAGCTGAAGCAAAGAACAGCCAGAATGCACAAAGGAGAATATACTGCGATGCATTTCAGCAGCAACCAGTGGGGGAGGTTTTCATGACTGAAGTACTTTAATGCGCCTTTTAGTGCTGTCATGTACACACCCCTGTGTGGTAATTCACTAAACTGCACACTTAGTCTGGTAATGCAGCTTCAAAATATTTTTTTTTTCTCTGAATTGCCGTGAGTTGGCATTTAGATAGAATCACGCAGCTCTTTCTCAAAGCAGATGCTCAATGAAGTTACATCACCTTGTGACCCTAAACATCTTAGGGTTGGACATGTGCCCTAACAAAATAGCAAAAACTAGGTATAGAAAAAGAAAACACAAATTCAACCGTAGCTCACAATCAAATCCACCCTTTTCTCCGGTGAATCTGAAGCCGCCTAACAGCCCACCCCTGGGTGTTCATGCACTCCCTCCACCCGCACAACATATGGCCGATGGGGGTGCTGTTGCATTTTATTTCATAATTTCCTGATCCTGTTGCTGCCACCATACTGATACAGTAATACTTTTATGGCTCGAAAACTGCTTGACATTAGCTGAATTATAAATGGCATCCCTGTTTGGCGCCTGTGGTGCGGAATATGGTGGTGCTCAAATTTTAAGCCAAGTATTACATGCAGATATGTTGTTATTGACTCATGTCACTTACCATTTTATACATCTATTGATTTTTTCAATTCTCTTTTGCTGACAAATGTTGATCGCAGGGATTCTGGTGTCACAATTCAGTTCAGCGACGTGTAACATCTTAGTGCAGATGCTAAGTAACTGTTTTAAAATGCTGAAAAAGTTAAAAGCGATGAAAGTGCATGAACTTCTTTCTTCCTTGTTTGGAGTTATAGTGGTGTTATTGGCAAGTGCATGTCCCTTTGCTCCAGATCTATCAGTGAGATGTCTATTCTGTGCAATGGACAGTGGCTGTATGTTATCAGCTGATAGTTTTCATTTCATTATCAACAGATAAATATTCAGGGCTTTGCAAATGCAACTTTGCTGGTAGCACAGTTTCATGCCCCCAAGTGTCTCATCAGTTAGTGGTTATATCTTAACCGATGATCACAAAAAGTATGAAAAAGATTTGCCGCTGAGTAATGTAAATGCCAATCCACCTAAGCACTTTTAGTCTGCAAACATAATTTAAACTTATAGGGATTCTGGACCGGTGTATCACTCTTTGGCACAGCAACGGTTAATAAGTTTAAGCACATTCTCAGGACATTATTTCACTTGCCCCTTCTCCCCACTACGATCCTGGTCACCTGAAATAAACCTGACATTTTAGTATCTGTTTTACATCTTGGCTCAGTTAGGCAATCAGCGCTGTAAGAACATAAATGGACATATACATGGGGACTATAAGAACATGCCGTGGGTGCTTCTGCCTTAGTCCAGCTGTGCAACATCAGCCTGAAGCTCAGGTAGAACTTACTGTCTACCACTTTGTTCACCCCCCCATGTACCTGTACCATTTCACATCCTCCCTTGCCTTAGTCCAGCTGTGCTACATCAGCCTGAAGCTCTGGTAGAGCTTACTGTCTACCACTTTGTTCACCCACCTAATGTATTGCTGTGCTACATCAGCCTGAAGCTCTGGTAGGGCTTACTGTCTACCACTTTGTTCACCCCCCCATGTACCTGCACCATTTCACATCCTCCCTTGATCTACAGTGAGTGGATCCCTCATTCATACGTCACATATGCATGCACAAAAAAGAAAAAACGGTCTTCAAAAATTAAGATACATTTATTATGTTTTCTTGCACACATGTGCAAGAAACATAGTGCCATCATCTGAGATTTCGGAGGTGTGTCACCCTCTCTTCCAATTCAATCAGTGTGTTGGCAGGCACGGCCCCTGTAAGCCAAGGCATGCTGGAGCTGTCTATGACAAGCTCCAAAATGCAGTGGCATACAGTTCAAAGGGGGAGCTATGCTTCAGTGAGCAGCGATAAGATATCCGGCTTGCTCATCGCGCTTCCCCACACTGCGCATGCAGGCATGTCGCGCCCCACATGCACGCACGCACACACACACACACTGTATAGCTGACGGGCCGGTGCTGTGCTCCCCGCCCCCAAAGCCTTCCAAATGCCATGCTGGGTGCCCACCCCAGTGTGACAACTCATGATATAGCTGGGGGTGCCAATCCCCGTCAGCTCCACTGTCCTCACCCACCCCAGTACTGCATGCCGCTGGGGCCCACCCCCAGCATGGCAATCGATGCTTTGGGTGATGGGGGTGCCCAATCCCCCATCGACTGAATGCCCCTCAACCATCCTTGTGCCATGCTGGAGCCAACCCCAGCATGGCAAATATCCCATCATCATTGGAAACAAAAGAACACCTGTAAAGAAAAATGGTCCCACATAGTCTCCCTGGCCCCTCCCCACAACCCACCCCACTGCACACCCTGCCTCCCCACCCCCTCACCCATGCCTCTGGACCTTGGCGCAACAATCTTCAGTGGACCAGGAACACGTCTGCACTCTTCAAAGCCGACCGCGAACTGAGGAAATGCCGGTAAGCTGTATAATGGGCTAGATAGGGGGTTTTCAACTGTGTTGCATATCTCAGGCATTTTTTGGAATTTTGTACCAAATTTTCAACATAGGGTTTTGAGACCCTTCTCATGAATGATGTCACTGTCATGGCGTTATTCGAGGCTGAAGGGTGATTTATGATCACTGTGCAAAATCACCTTTAGGACCGATTAATGAAATGACACTGCCAGTGTTCATAAGGTGAGCTCTCAAAAGCCTATTTGAAAATTGGTGGGAAATTCAAAAATAGACTGTTCTGGCGTGCATTGTGCAGTTCCTATGCACGCTCGTAAAGTTTGCAAATTTTCAATATTTTCATTCCAGATTTTCAACATTGCCATTTTACCACACCTTCTTATGAGCAGTACAGCTGTCATTTTTCACATCTCACCCAAAATGTGTTTCCACCCATACAGCGCACAATGGCGCAGTCGGTGTGCGAAATCAATGTATGGGACACATTAAGAAAATCACAGTGACACTGTTCATGAGCAGAGGTCTTAAAATGGCTATGTTGAAAATTTGGTGAAACATTCCTAAAAATGACTGTTTAACGAGTGTGCGTTGCGCAGTTCCTATGCATGCTCATAAGTTTGCGAATTTAATATTTTCACTCCAGATTTTCAACATTGCCATTTTATTACACTTCCTTATGAACAGTACAGCTGCCATTTTTCATATGCTGCCCAAAATGTGTTTTCGCACATGTAGCGCACAATGGTGCTGTAGGTGTGTGAAAGCAATGTTTGGGACAGATTAAGAAAATCACAGTTACACTGTTCATGAGCAGACGTCTTAAAATGGCTATGTTGAAAATTTGGTGACAAAAGTTCATAAAATGACTGTGTTACGAGTGAGCATTGTACAGTTTCCATGCACCTCGTAGTTCATGACTGTAATATTTTAAGTCCAGATTTTCACCAGTGGCATTTTCCACACTGCCTTATTTACAATGTACAGCTGTCATTTTCACAACATGGCGGTGTGTTTCACTTTCAGCGCTGAGATCGTGTAGTCGCTGTGGAAATTATTGTTGGGACAGATAAAGAAAATCACAGTGACACTGTTCATGATAGGAGGCACCAAAATGCCTGAGTTGACAATCTGCTGTAAAAAAATCCCCAACCTAATTATATTACGGGTGTGCGTTGCACAGTTTCTATGTAAGCTCATGACTTCACCATTTTTTTAAATATTTTTACTGCACATTTACAACATTGCCATTTTTTACACCTCCCCATGAACAGTACAGCTGTCATTTTTTACATCCTGTTCGGAATGTTTTTGCACCTGTGGTGCTAAATGCTATAGTCGCTGTGCATAAGCAGCTACGGCTAAGAAACTGATATTCCCCTGTTAATGGTGGGGTCACAAAAAACCGCGTTGAACATTTGGGTGAAAATACCAACGAATGCCTGAGGTATTAGGGTTTCCAACCATAACGCCCAACCCTGTAGAGAATGACAGGCATCAGGGGTGTGACTTGGGATTCTTGCCTGTAATGCTCATACCATTCCACACCTGCAGCCAGTGAGAAGCATTGAGGTATGCCTTGGACTCTTGACCCCAAAGTTCACCCATTCTCTATATTGCACCATCCCCTGTATTTCCTAATGGAATGAGGTGCGCATAAGGACAAAGACCCCAAGGAAAACCATGACACTTGCCAGTGTCTGCAGGGTGGGTGTACTGGAATGGTGTGGCCGTTATGGCTGACGACCTTTCAAAGGCACACCCCAATGCCTGTCACTCTCTGCAGGGTGGTGGTGGAGTTGGCTTCAGTTCAATACTTCACTGCCATTACTATTACGCAGCTCTGTAACTTCTACGCTACCACTGCCAATGCCAGCAAGCAAACATTCGGCATTGACAAATGCTTGTTTTATTTATTGTCAGCCAACCATTTTTGCATGTTCAGAAAAAGATAACCTGGGGTCCAACAGTACCCTCAACTACTTAAATTGAGACACCTGCTCAACTGAATTGCTAAAACTACTGCTTAGACATAAGGGAGGGGCATCATTAAACAACACTCAGGAGCAAAAAAGCATAGACTTCATTTTCTTCGAGTTGAGGATCAATGAGTTTTACAAAAACCAAGTACAAGCAGAAAGAAAATCAAGCTCCAAATAACAGACACACGACCTCTTCATATTGTCCTCACCAACTCTGACTGGTCTCCACTCGCAGCTTGCTCCTCAATCGATGCTGCTCTCCAGATGTTCAGTGACAAATTCCTTCAAGTTTGGAATCTACATGCCCCACCCCCGCGTAAAACCAGAGTCCATGGAAATCACCTACCCTGGGTATCACCTGAGCTCCTATCCTATCAAAGAGGCAGTGCCACTGCATGGCGTAAACACAAGGCAACCAACTGTCCCAGGGACCTCCAACATTATAGGAAACTACGAAATAAGTACACCAAAGATATTCAGCTGGCTAAAGCAGAACACTACCAGGCTACCTTCCAAGCAAACACAAACAATCCGTCTAAGTTTTGAAAAGTTGTTCAGTCCCTCTTTTCCCCTTCCACCAAACCCCCCACTCCTGCCCTTAAGCTAAATCACTCAGTCATCTCGGAACCCATGGCAGTCACTGAATGCTTTAATACCCATTTTACATACTGCGCCTCTGTGCTCCAAGCTGCCCCTCTACTGCCCCTACAGATTTTTGGCTCCTGCCCCTCCTCGGTGGCCACCTGTCCACTTGCTCCCCCCCTCACTACAGACCCTCCCTCATCTACCCCCTTTTTCTTCACACACATCTTCCCTGCTGCTGCCTTAAAAGCCCTCTTGTCCATCGACCCTGCCAAAGTCCTGGACCCCAAGCTCCTCTCTCTGTCTCCTCCTGCTATCGCCTACCCTCTCTCCCTCTTACTAAACCTCTCCTTTGCCTCGTCCTCTGTCTCTGAAGCTTGGAAACAAGCTACAGTTCTTCCTCTCCCTAAGGGAGGTGATCCCTCCTCCCCTAGCAGCTACTGCCCTATCTCTCTCCTTCCCACCATGGCTAAACTCCAGGAACACATAGTACTTGAACAACTCTCCTCCTATTTTACTGACTCCACCTTTCTCACTCCATTCCAATCTGGTTTTAGAAAGCACCACTCCACTGCCACATCCTTGCTACAGCTGACTGATGCTATCTCTACGGGCATGGACAATGGCCTCATAACCTCTGCTATTTTTATAGACTTAGCCAAGGTCTCACACCCTTTACTCCTGTCCTGTCTCAGATTGGCTGGTCTTTCCCCAAAAACCACAGATTGGTTTAAGTCTTATCTGTCAGGCAGATTCCAGTCTGCCCGTATGGCTGATGCCATCTCCCCACCACTTCCCATTACCACGGGAGTCCTTCAGGGCTCTGTACTCGGGCTCCTCTTTGTTCAATCTCCCTTAATGATCTCCCTCTGGCTTGCACAACAACAAACATGCACATGTATGCAGATGACACGGTACTTTGTACAAGACGAAAATCAGTCCCTGATGTCACATCCAGGCTCCAAATGGATTTCAACAATATACAATACTGTTTTAGAAAGCACCACCTCATCCTAAATTCAAAGAAAACAGTGTCTATGACTTTTGGAACTCAGCAGGGGTTAGTCAGGCTCTCCTTCTTACCCTCCTTCCACACCTTAGATGGGACTGTACTAGAAGACACCTTCTCCTTCTGATACCTCTGAGTTTGGCTGGACAGAAACCTACATTTATTGGTACATATCGATGCCATTCAGAAGAAACTCTGGCCTAAGCTAGGGGCCCTATACCAAAACAGTAAATGTATCCCTGTTCCAGCAAGATGCGAATTGGTACATGAAATGATTATGCCAATTTTTGACTACTGTGACTTAGCATATGGAGCTGCCTTCCAATCCTCCTTATCAAGGCTGGACCCTTTTTTTAACTCTTTTTGTCAGTTTGCCTTAGATGCTCCTGCTCTGGTCCACCACTACACACTCTATCACTCTCTGAACTTTCCCACCCTTGCTGACATGAGAACCATGCATGCGGCTAAATTCACCTCAAAATTCTGGTTAGGAACTCTCCCTGCCTATCCCTCTACCTGCTTAGCTGCCCTGCTCCCCTCCAAATACACCCCCAGATCTGACGACTCACATTCCCTGAATATACCCTATAGAAGCACTACGTCAGGCCAAATGGCTTTCTCACATCGACTACCTAAACTCTGGAATCAATTACCGTCTCAAATCCGACACTCCTCCTCAGGAAATTCTCTCTCCACATCCTTAACAAATTATCTAGTGACAAACTGCAATTGCACCTAGTCCTTCTAGACTGGTCTCTGCTGAGGGTCTATTTCTCCGCCACCCTCCAGTAGAACCAACTAACTGTTTCCACTTACCTAAACCCTCCTACATCCTAACGTGTTACCCCTCCTGCTCCACCCCTTTGCTGATTTGTAAATATTCTACAGCTTGTGATCTCATTTTAATTGACTATGTACGGTGTAGCTAATTGTTCCTGTGTGATGTATACTGATGTACTATGTAAATGCTCCCTCTCCCCTTCCCCCAGGATGTACTGTGAGATGAGCATCTTTTTGTTCAGTGTAATTCACCTGGTGAAACTTTTCAATAAATAAATAAATAAATGAACAGTTGGTATATCTCTACCAGAAAAATAAATGATAAGATCATCAGCATACAACAAAGATTCACAATATTTAAAGCAAGAAGGCAATGAATTGATAAATAGTGTACACTTTAAGGGGCCAAGAATTGACCCCTATGGATCACCCTTACTTATACCACATCAGTCAGAGCAAACAGAACCAATGCTCACAAACTCACCAATAACCCTCCACCCCCACCCCAAGGAGCTGATAGAAACAGGCAGCAGGAGTGGAGAGCAGTGGCTTGGTAAAGCTCTGTGAGGGAGCCAATCCAAACAGAGCCATGCCTCCGTCCTCCACTGGTAGCCAATTAGAGTGGCTGCTTGCAGACTAGGAACAGAGGATTAGAAGAATAGGTCTTTAAATAGCCTGCAGAACACAAAGAGGCTGATACAAAGGGCTGTTATTGTTGTGGTGGGAAGGGGCTTGGATTACCCCCCATGCCCCAAGGAGTTGACAGAAACAGGTGGCAGGAGCAGAGAGCAGTGGCTTGGTAAAGCTCCATGAGGGAACCAATCCAAACCAAGTCACGCTTCCCTCCCCTGGCGGCAGCCAATCAGAGTGACTGCTTGCAAACCAGGAAGTGCAGGCACCTACTTCAGATTTGGCCATCAAGCGGCCCTCCTGCACTGCAGCCTCTGCACGAAGGACCCACGCGAAAAGGACTAGTGAAATTGACTGCCTAGATACTGCCAGAGTCCACCGGTTGGCCAGCCTCTCTGCTGATTCCACCTGAAGCACAGAGCAGGAGACAGAAGAGGAGACCAGAGCACCAAAAGCAGTCCATCAGATAAGTACAACTTTATATTACCAAATTACTAAGGGGTTATTACTGCATCTGGGGGTTATTATCCTGAGGTTATGAGTGTAATATTGCATCTGGGAGTTATTACCCTGAGGTTGCAAGTTTAATACTGCATCTGGGGGTTATCCTGAGGTTGTGATTGTGAATCTGAGGATGTGAGAGTGACATTATATCTGCTACAAGGTGATATTATTCTGAGTTTGTAGGAAGAAAGAAGGAAGGAAGGAAGGAAAGAAAGAAAGAAAGAAAGAAAGAAAGAAAGAAAGAAAGAAAGAAAGAAAGAAAGAAAGAAAGAAAGAAAGAAAGAAAGAAAGAAAGAAAGGAAGGGAGGGAGATAGGGAGGGAGGAAGAAAGAATGGGGTAGTGAGTTAAGGTGTCAGCAATAGGTGGGTAGCTATGCTGGAGTGGTGCAGTACAGCGGCTGTGGGGTGGCAGTCTTCAGACAGACTTTCTGGAGACTGCGGTGCTGCCCCATCTGCATTCACCTCTCTGGGCTGAGGAAGGAGGTTGCCAGACTCAATGCCGAGGTGGCTTGGGTTCAGAGGACCTATGCCCCCATTCAGGGACCACCTAGTCCACCTCCACTACACAAAGGATGCCAGAAGGAGGAGTGGCTGGACAACAGTGGGCTTGGGGAGGGTTAGGGTGGTGGAGTGCAGGCACATCCCACATCCGATACTACCATTAAACTCCAATGCCACACTCACTGAGTGGGACTGCCCCACAGAGGCACCTGAAGTAGTTACTGGGATGGATGTGAGGGTCCTCCATAGAGGAGACTCCAATGGGGGGTAGCAGAGGACCCCAGAGGAGGAGAAAGTGAATCCTGGTAAGGGATTCAATAGTAAGGGAGATACATTTGGGGACAGGTAAGGATGAGGAGAGGGAGGCAAGGTGCTTTCTCGGTGCTACATCTTGAAGGGATGGAAGAAGAATCCTAGGGATTGCTCTGGAAGCAAGTAGGGTGGGAGAGCTGGATGTCATTGTCCATCTAGGGGCAAATGACCTGGCTAGGGATGAGCCAGAAATAGTTTTGGAGGAGTTCAGGAAATTGGGGAGGGGTCATAGGCAATCAGCACAATCTGTAACCTTCTCTGAGGTGCTATCTGTCTACAACAGGAGGGAAGAAAGGATTCTCTGCACTAGGAACTTCAGTGCATGACTGAAGAAATGGTGCAGAGTAGATAGATTTGTATTCACTGGGGACTAGGGCTCTACCTGGAGGGATAAAGGCATGTACGGGGCAATGGCCTGCATCCATCCAGGAGGAGAACTGTGATCCTCAGTGAACAGTTTAAATGCTGCATTGGTGAGTATTTAAACTAGCTGTGGAGGGAGGTGGAACAAGGCAGCAAGACATAAACTGCCCCCTCCCCCCACACACATTTACAAGGTCTGCAGTGGGAATCCCTTGGGAGAGAAATCCCAAAAGGAACAAATAAAAATAAGAATCCGGGGTGGAGAGAAAGAAAAATAGTGGAGGAAATAAGGGAGAGCAAAAGGGCAAGATGGGGAGAGGTTGCAGTACACCCTGGAGACCCATGTGTGCAAATGCTCGAAGGCTGGGCAACAAGATTGCAGACCTACAGCCCACCAATGGCAGTAGTGGACCTGGGTATAGTTGCAAGATTCCAGTGACATTTCAAGAAACGTCACCGGGATCATCTACGTGCTTCAAACCCCTGTACTTGCTTCCACCCACCTTAGCTCATTCGTTCCCCATCCCTCATTATCCCACAGCACCTAATCCCCTCCTAGCCCCTTCCTTTACCTCTCTCTTATGACCCTCTCTGTGTACGTTTTCCTTCATCCATCACCCCGTTTTCCTCTGCTCTTCCACTTCCTCCTCCCCCTCCTTTCTGTCTCTACTCTCTCAAAGCTTAATGGCCACTTAATGGCACTTATTGTATACTGTATATAACATGTCCATTCCTCCAATTACTGTACTTTGTTATTCATTTTGTTTTGTACTTGTCCATATTTTTTGACCTTGTCCAAACTGTATTGCTTGTATCCTGACTTTGTTCTAAACTGACCCAGCCCCTAAGTTGACTGTATTTTGACCCCCTTCCCACGGTGTTGCCTATTTCATGTGCTGCGTTACATGGTGTGCTTATATATTTTAACTTGTATTCTCCCGGGTCATGCTTGAAAATAGGTATTCCTATGCCTAGTGCACCCACCCGGTTACCAAAAGCAAATAAATAGATAAATAAATTACAGAGTCCTGGTGCAATGAAAACCAGGACTGGGATGTAACCATACCAGGTTATTCTCTATTCAAAAGGGACAGGGTGTGCTTACCCTATTCATGGGTATATGCTGTATGATTGGAGGGAAGCAGATAAAGTACTTTGTACTCCACGGCATTTACTGATTCAGTATTGGCCCATCTGGTATAACCCTAAATTGTCCATTGGAGGCAAGCCCATTTATTGGCGAGAATGGGCCACAGGGGGTATGTCTCAGGTAGAAGATGTATTTCAGGTAATCAGGCCTGTTTAAGGATTTTACAGTGCTTAAAGCTCAAGCCTCCCTCCCACCGACCCATCTGTGGAAATATTTTCAGATTTGTCACTTTATCTTCTTCTATACAGGTTCGCAGCTTAGACTACCAGACAGAGGTATCTAGGATGATATCTTGGGTTTGGCGGGGAAGGGAGGCCTTCATCTTCAGAAACCTCCCAAAATTGGACAAATCTACAAGCGTCTTCTGCAGGAATATGCCCCCATAACTATTAAAGTGCAAGCTAGGTGGGACAAAATATTGAGTTATCAGTTGTGGGAAGAAGACTGGGCCTGTTGCTGGGCTAATACCTATGGGATTTGTAAGGATGTAGGGGTCCGGCTTATGCTGCTGAAGAGTCTCCATTTTTGGTATAGAACACCTGATTTATTAAAGAAAATGAATGGTAGATACTGTGCTGTGTTGGAGGTGTCATCAGTGCGTGGGCACGTTATTGCATATACTTTGGGACTGCCCCAAATTGGGGCAGTGGTGGGATCAGCCCAGGGATAGAATACAGTCTGTATTGCAGTGTTAGGTGTCCATGGATCCCGCTCTCATGGTATTGGGTAAAATTAACAAACTTCCGCTAGCATAAATCTCAATGCCTGTGGTTTATGGTGGCAATTACAGAAGCAAAACATTTGATTTATAGGAAATAAAAATCAGAAGAGGCCCCAACTCTTAATGAATGGGAAGATAGCATGCATAAATGGGCAGGTTTGGAGCGGCTATCATACATTGCTGCAGGAAAATGAACACTTTTTGATAAGGTGTGGAGGCCATATTTGTTGTGCGTGCTGTGGCTCTGTAGAATTAACTTGGTGATCCCCTCTTTGCATTTTTGCATCTATGTGTTCTGGGGTGCATAACTGGGGTATTTTTTATAAATGGGAATGCCCTTCACCCCTTTCTCCCCCACTGGGATGGCCATTTGAAGGTACTTGGCTATGGGGGGTACCTCTATGGAGGGGTACTTGTTCCTTAATTTTTTAACCAGTACTCTGCTGTTTGTTTGTTTGTATGTTTCCTATTTATCTTGTTTACTGCTTATACTTGATGTGTTATTATTGTCATAAGTTATTTGTGTGTTTGTGCATATAGGACTTAGTTATTACTTTGGTACTGTTTTGAGGCAAAAGTTCTAAGGATTGGATTAACATTGGGTAGTATCTGGTATAACAGCTGATTTATAGGGTTTCATTCTCTTATGGATCTAGTGGAGAATCCTGTAATTGTGTATTTCTAATGATGGACACCTTGTTAGTATCAGTGGTGGTATGTCAACTTGTATTATTCATATGAAATGCAAAGAAAGTATGAATACAAAATAGAGGGACAGAGTAGGAAAAAAAGGGGGCAGAAGTGGCTCTTTATATGAGGGAAAATATAAAAGTTATGGAAATCCAGGGTAACAGGGAGAAGCATAGGTTCTGTAGGTCACCATGGAGACACGGAAGGGGCTGCTGTTCACACAGATGTGCTCTACAGATCTCCAGCACGGGAGTGGGGGTGGATAAGGATATGATGGGAGCAATCTAGAGGATGACAAACAAGGGGAATGAATTGCTGGTGGGGGACTTCAATCTACCAGATGTGGATTGAAACCTCCCAGCTGCAGCAACAGTTAAAAGTAGGGACATCCTAGCTTCCTAGCAGGGGGCATTTCTCAAGGAACTAGTTTAGGAACACATTCATGGGGGGGGCAATAGTGGACCAGGTACTGTCAAATGGGGACAGTGTCACTGACATCATGGTGGGTAGCCACGTGGGGACCAGTGATCATCATATGGTGTGGGTCAATATGAGGAAAAAAGGGGGGAGGAGTTTATTCACAAGGAGTCCTTGGCCAAAAGGCCCTTATCTGCTGACAACTTTTATGTTTCTATGTTCTTATTTGTTAAATTATCAGAAATCCAGGAAACAACATTAGAAGAAAAGCCAAGACATAATAATTTAATACAAAGCATTTTATGATCAATAAGATCAAATACTTTGTTCAGGTCCAAACGTCCTCAAACGCAGCCCCAGGTACATGTTCAGTCTCCATAGAGCTGTGCTGGTGCCAAACCCCTTGTGGAATCCATGCTGTTGTGGACATAGTACCCTATATTTTTCTAAATAACAATTAATTTGGTCAGTAACCACATTTAACCAACAATTTACTAATGTGGTTCAAAACTGAAATTGTATACATATCCTCTGACATTACAGCATTAGATTGTTTTTGGGCAGGATCAACCCAGGCACACTTCCAATTCAAAGGAAAACTGCCATGAACTTCGGGACAAATTAAAAATTATACAGAAAGGGGACACTATAAAAGGAAAAAATGATTTTGATAAAAAAGTGACTATCCAATCCTGCCCCACAATCACTCTGTTTATCCAGAAGAACATACAAACATACAAAATTTGCCAGCAGAAAAAGGCCATTTGGTCTATTGAGTCTGCTCAATTTTGCAGCTAGCAGCCTTATTCTTCAGCTGCCCCTCCCTCCTCATCCCCCCCCATCCTCCCTCTTGCCCTATCCCAGAAAAGTAGGGAAATTAAATTAGCCACTTCAGTTTTTGGCAACCTTTTTAAAGTAAAACTTAGGGAGATCAGAAGCAGTTAAATTCTCAAAAAAATCAGAGGCGTCAATAGCAGTCAAAATAGAATCAAACCTAGATAAATCAGCAAATGCACAATTCAAAATATTAGCAATGTCAGAAAGATCACTGAGCTCCCTGTCACCATCAGTTAGTGTTGTTACTGGGCCCTTAATACTACCCTTAAAAAGAGAATGAACATTATTCTAAAAAAGCAGGGAATCAGACCAATTAGCAACCGTTTTCTGAAAAATTCAGATTTAGCAGATCTAATTAAATAAGTAACCTTGTTTCTAAGACAATTATAATTTATCAGAGAGGTAACAGGGGGCAAGATTTATGCTTATCAAAATGCAAAGTCATTTTTGTTTGTTTTATCCAATATTTTAAATAATTTGGTTGGAAAAGCTAATAGAATGATAGTGTGCATAGGATGGGGCATGACTAGTAGGAAGAGGGAGGTGCTGATGCCTTTATATAAGACCATAGTTAGACCACACCTGGAGTATGGGGTACAGTTCTGGAGTCATCATTTAAGAAAGAACATAGATGTAATAGAGAAGGTTCAGAGAGGGCCAACAAAGATGGTGCAGGGTATGCAAGAGAAACCATATGAGATAAGACTGAGAGAATTAAATCTGCATCCACTTTAGTTTAAAAGAGAGAGAGGAGAGAGGAGACATGATAGAGACATTCAAGTACCTGGAGGGGACAAATAAAATTAGGGAAGGATGTCTATTTAAAAGAAAATGTCAAAGTTAAAACAAGAGATCATACTGTAAGATTGGAAGGAGGAAAATTTAAAGGTAATGTAAGGGGGTGTTATTTTACTGAGAGGGTGGCTGAACCCTGAGACAGATTACCTGAGGATGTGGTAGGTGTCAAAATGGTGGAGGGATTCAAGAGAGCAAGGGATAGTCATACTGTATGGGGTTGGTTAGAGGGCAGAGGATAGGCCTATTGTGCACTGGTAACAAGTGGGGGGTGGGCAGACTGGATGGGCCAGGATGGTCCTTTTCTGCTGACACATTACTATGATATGATTTGAAAACCATAAATTAGGAGCACCACACATTTTCACTGTTCTCCTTGGGGAAAAAATTCTCTTGAACTGGAAGCAACTGTTTATAAAAAAATCTAAAGCAAGATCAATATCAGGAATCAAATCTAAATAAGGCCAATCAATACCAAACGTTTCTACTAGTAAGGCACCATAATTACATTTTTAACATTTTGAAACTGAACCATATGTGGAGAAATATATGGATTTCTAAATGTTAAAATACAGTAAATTGTCAAATGATCACTAACTGCATTATCCAAAATATTAAATGATAACACTTTTGTTTTCCCTATTGTTAAAAACCCAGTCCAGTAATGAATGGCTCGAATTTCCTGAATTAAACCTAGTAGGAATATTAAGTAACTGAACCATAAGATAAGATTCATAAGATTGAATACAGGTCATATAGCATTAGCCTTTGTTGACCCGAGCCAGTTGCTTAAACCTTCACTATTAGGTCTTGGTCTGCCAATGCCTTATCCAATATTTTTTTGAAAAGGTTAATATTGGTACTAGACAAAACATGCCTGAACGTGCATTCCATGTTGACACTATTGTCTGCGAAAACCATGTCCCTCTTGGATTTTTCTTATGAAATTCACATTGCAGCATCATTTCATGCCCTCTGATTGCTATTGACTTAGGTCTTGAAGTCAGTCCCACACATTCCCACAGAACTCCATTGTTAAATGTTCTATAGACAAGACACATATTGCTCCACAGCCTTCTATACTGCAATTAATACAATCCTAAGTCCCTTAGTCTCTCCTTATATGTTCTATTGTTAAGGTTAGATACAAGTTTGGTTGCCGTCCTTTGTACACCCTTGAGTTTTTTTATATCAGTTTTACTAGATGGAGCCCAAAACTGGCAACAATACTCCAGGTGAGGATGAACCAAAGATACGGAAAGGGGTAGTATCACCTCCCTACCTCTACTCCTAATATTTCTCTTAATGGATGCTAATATAACTAGTACTAACTATACTAGAACAATGTTTACTGATGCTCAGATTGTTTATAACTATCACCCATGAGTCTTTTCGGCTTCATTTGTTATTATCTCCATACCATTTATAAACTATTTAAATGGGGAGTGGGGGGTCTTTCCGAAATGCATGATCATGCATTTGTCTGACTGAATTTTAGTTTTTTATTATTGGCACAGTTAGCAAGAGCATCTATATTTTCCTGAAACAAAGCTGCATCTTTCTTATTTGTAACCAAGGCACCTATTTTCATATAATCAGCAAATTTAATCAACTATAATCTATTTGTGCAAGTAATGGATGTCACAAGGATATTAAATAGGACAGATCCTAACATGGATCCCTGTGGAACCCCACTCGACACTCTTATCCAACTGGAAAAGTGCCCCTTAATGTCCACTCTTTGTTTTCTTTGTTTTTGAAAAATTACTCTTAGGGGCTCACAAATCTCACCAGCTAACTCCTTTAACAGTCTTGGATGGATGCCATTTGGACTCGGTGATTTGGTAGGATCCAATTTAAGCAGTCTATCTTTTATGTTGTCAGCTGAAATAAGAGTATTATTTGAATTGCCTTTATTTAAGCTATAAATATTTATTTTGTCTCTTTTTTGATAGATACTTTCAAAATAGCTATTGAATACCTCAGTCTTATCTTGGCATTCTACAATCTCTTTATTCTCATGTTTTAATGGTCCTACCTGATTATTGGTTTTCTTTAGGCTCCCTACATAATTATAAAAATATTTTGTATTGTCCCCTACCTTGTTAACCAATTTTGTTTCAAAATCCTTCGTTGCTGCCTTTATTTCTTTTTTAAGGGTCTTAAGTTTAGCTTTATATTTATTCCTAGCTTCATTTGTACCCTCCCTCTTGGCATATTTATATGCTCTGCTCTTAGCCCTAAGATATTTCTTTAGCTTTACAGTGAACCATGGTGGAATCTTATCCCTACAATTGTATTTCTTTATGGATGGTATATTATTTATTTATTTAAATTTTGGTAACTGGGTAGGCCCACCAAAACCATTACAGTCCCTTTTTCAGAGGCGACCCGGGATTAATTACATACAAAGAGAATACAAGATTAAGAACAACACAGGCAATTGGGCAATACATACATTGCAATAGGGACATAATAGATCATACACAAGCAAGTTAGGCACAATTTAAAATCAGCAATAAAACAGTTACAGAAAAATAAATTTCATATAGCTTATCAGAAAGTAAGGGGCACACTATTTGAGTAAGGGCAAGCCAAAGGGCCAGCAATGGCTGATGGGGTGGCCCATTGGAGCCATGAATGGCTCTTATTGTATATGAATGGTATATGGTCTTTAACTATATTATTCAGGAAGGATGTTAACAATGTCCACATTTGATGGACTCCTAGACTCTGAAAATGCCACTTCCAGTTCCGATCTGGGAATAGGGCTCTTCTTCAACTAACTACTGATATTCTGTCCAACATGGACTCTGGAAAACTCACAGGTGCCATCTTCATTGACCTCACTAAGGCTTTCGACCTTGTTGACCATTCCCTGCTTCTCTCCACTCTCCATAAATTCCATTTCTCTACCCCTGTTGTGGACTGGTTCTGTAGCTACCTGTCAAACAGGTCACAAGCTGTCAAATTTAACTCCTCCCTGTCCAACACGTCTACTATCAACCTTGGGGTCCCCCAGGGCTCTATCCTTGGGCCCCTTCTGTTCTCAATTTTTATCAACAATGCAGCTGAGGTCCTGGAATCTTGCTCAGCTATTCTCTACGCTGATGACCTGATCATCTACACTAGTTCTTCTGGTATTGCCTGCATAAACACATCAGTTACTTCAGACTTCAATAAGGTCTTAGACTGGCTACTAGACCGTAGCTTGTACTAAATGAAAGAAAATAGAAAGCATGCTCCTAGGTTCTGCACGAAGATTAAGACCTGTTCTAGTTTTCTGAGGTTCTTCACCCAGGAGGATTTCCACTTGAAAATGTTACTTCTTTCAAGTACCTTGGGATCCTCCTGGACCAGTCCCTGGATTTTAATCTTCACATTCAGTCCTTGTGCAAAGCTGTAAACTCGAAACTAGGAGTAGCTTACAAAACGAGCTACATGCTTACACCCTCGGCCAAATTAGCAATTGCCTGAGGTATTTTGCTTCCAACCCTTACCTATGGTGCCTCTATTCTTACCTCTGCCCATAAAACCTCACTACTAAAATGGGACGTAACTTATAACAATATATGCCGATTTGCCTCTTCGTCACCTCGACTCAAACATCACTGCCTTCTTTATAAGGATCTGAATTGGCTCTCACCCTCTGCCAGTAGACAATACTACCTTGGATCACTAATGGACTTGATCATCTGGGAAAAAAACCTGTCCCAGCTGGCGGCGTTGCTGGTCCCTCAACCATCCTCCCATGGCCTGCGATCAGCTGACAAATCCTTGCTCTATGTTCCGAGATGTCGGACGACTAAAGGCACAGGGGCCTTCCAATTCTCTGCTCCCAGGCTATGGAATGCTCTTCCACTCAACCTCCGGCTGTCTCAGTCTCACTTTGGATTTAAAAGTGAATATCGTCGTTATCTATCCTTAGCTGATGCTTGTACATGCTTTGACCCAACCTGAAGCTCATGAGACTTACCAGTAATGTCACCCCTGCTCTAATCCAGCTCCAAGACTGTCTCCTCTTCCGCTCCCCATATTTTTCCCTCTCTTTGTAAATAACGTCTTGACTACTAGCTCTCTTCCTTCTTGAACCTTGTTGCTGACCATCCACTGTTGTTTTGCCAATTACCACCCCTGACCTTCCTTCTGTCAGTCTTTCTTGTTATATTTTTAATATTCCTCACATTTCTCTCTATATAACCTTACTATCTTATTAACCCTTTCACTCCACAGGTCGGGTCCATGGTTTCTGCACATATTATATATCTTACTGCCATTATCTGTATAATGCTTGCCATTATTTTTTGTTGTTTCTACCCATTGTATTTTTGTAGCACTGCTGTACTGTTCCTCTATTTTGTACTATTGTACCCGTGTTGCTGTTGTTCAACTGTTCTCCTTTTGTTGTACTCTCCCGGGTCGTGCCTGAAAATAGTCATTTTATGGCTAGTGCACCTACCCGGTTAACAAAAACGAAATAAACAAATAAATAAATAGTTTCCATATTTCTTTGTAATCTGCCTTATCATAGCATTTTAACTCAGCGATACCAGTTTGCCTAGTTGTCTTAATAAGTGTGGAAAATTCCACCATGTTGTGATCACTACCTGAGAGAGGTTTCTTTTGGTTTACAGTAAACAAGGTCTTCCTTCAAATTATTGAGCACCAAATCTAATACATGATCATCCCTTGTGTTCTCTGAAACATAGTTATCCACATTTAAAACAAATGATAAGACTGCAAAATAGAATCATAATCGGAGTCATTAAACCAGTTTAAATTAACATCCCCCAAAAAAAACAAATCACAAAATGCAACATAAGATTAATCAACTTTCAAAATAATCAGTCAAACCAGACATGCCAATATGAGGAGGATTATATAAACAACCCAAATAGACTTGCTTGTAACCTCCTAAGCCCAAGTGGAGAAGAAGAAGCCATTCATTCACAGAGTTAAATAACTCACTATTTTTAACCAAAGTAACCACCAAATACTCCTTAAAGTAAACTGCATTACCTCCTCCTTTTTCTTACCAGTTCTATACTGTCTAATGACTTTGCACCCTTGCAGGGTACAAAGAATATCCGGAAATGAGAGTTTTAAACAGGTTTTGACAAGTCCCAAGATATCTGGTTGATAAGCATTGTCTATATATTCCAATTCAACCAATTTAGGAATTAAACTACAAGAATTCAAATGAAGAATTTTTAAACCATGAGCTTGATGCCATGGGACAGAGTCAACAGAACAGGGGGTTCCAGGATTAGTTTCTACATTGCCAGATAACAACAATAAACATAAACTAAAAACAAAACCAAATCACCTTTCCTAACAGGATTTACATCTGTCAAACAGACTTGATAGACCATTTGGCCTTTATCTGCTGGAATTTTTCATATGTTCGTAAACATCCACCTTGTTATTATAAGGCAAACTCCTAAGTTCAATCTTCTTGAAAGCAAAAAGTAATAACACCATTTCATCTCAAAACAAAATGACTTTACCCCTCCTTATGTATCCTAGCATCTCACTGGCTTTCCCCACTGCTTTGTTACACTCTTTGGCCACTTTTAGGCAATCAGATATGGTTACCCCCAGGTCTCTTTCCTGTTTTGTGCTCATCAGTACCACTCCACCCATTTTGTACTTGACCCTTGGGTTTCTGCACCCCAAGTGCATGATTTGCATTTCTTTGTATTGAAACTTAGTTGCCACCCTCTTGACCATTCCTCAAGCTTTCTTAGATCACTATTCATTATTTCCACCCCCCCGAGTGTCTGCCCTACTGCACATCTTAGTGTCATCTGCACCTTCCCTTCTAGCCCCTCTGCAATGTTGCTAATAAAGACATTAAAGAGAACCGGTCCCAGTACTGATCCTTGTGGCAGCTCACTGGTCACCCTCCCTTCCTCTGAGGGAACTTCATTTACCACCATCCTCTGTCTCCTATCCCCCAAACAATTACTTATCCAGTTACCATTTTCTGACCCATACCTAGGCTACCTAGCTTGTTTTTGAGTCTCCTACAGGTATGTGGAATGGTGTTGAAGGCTTTACTGAAAACTAGGTAGACCACATCCACCACTCCATCCTGATCTACTTCCCTGGTCACCCAGTCAAAGAAATCTATTCAATTTGTTTGACATGACCTCCCTCTAGTGAATCCATGCTGCCTTGGATCTTATAAGCTACTGGATTCAAAATATTCAACAACCCTTTCTTTCAGCAGTGATTCCATTAATTTTTCCACCACCAGTCAGGCTGACTCACCTGTAATTGCCAGTCTCCTCCATGTTATCATGTCTGTGAAGTGGGACTACACCTGCCCCCCCAGTCCTCCAGAACCACTCCTGTCTCCAATGATAAGTTAAATAAGACTGTCAGAAGGGCAGCCAGCACCTCTATGAGCTCTCTCAATATTCTTGGATGTATCCCAACCAGCCCCATTACCTTGTCCCCTTTCAGATTTTTTAGTTCCTTCAGGACTCTTTCTTCTATAAATGGACTATTGTCCACCTCCCTCCTTTCAATGCCCCCGACACTTATCTGTGATCCCTCACCTTTCCTTTCCCTTGTAAACACTGAACAAAAGTAATAATTTAGGATGTCTGCTTTTTCCTTGTGCCCTTCCATACACTTCTTTCCTTCCCTTCTTAGCCTTATAATCTCTCCCATGGTCTTTCTCCTTTCGCTTACATACCTGAAAAATGTCTTGTTACCCTTCACTACTTCCTGTGCTATTTTCTCCTCTGTTTGCACCTTTGTGCTCCTGATTCCTTTGCCTGCCTCCCTCTGCTTCTCCTGATACACCCCCTATCCTCTTCCCTCTGTGTATCCTTATACCTCCTGAATGCTAACATTTTTGCCCTCATCTTCCCAGCCACCTCTTGTGAGAACCATTGTGGTCTCTTTCATCTTGCTTTTGCTTACTTTCCTGATGCAGAGGTTTGTGTCCTTCACTATGCCTTCTTTAAGTTCCACCCACTGTTCCTCCACCCCCCCAAATCCCCCCTCACTAGGGCTTCCCTGAGGCATTCCCCCATAATTGTAAAATTAGCCCTCCTGAAGTCCAGGACCCTCGCCTTCGTGTGATTCTGTTCTGCTACAGTTCTTATATTGAACTACACTATACAGTGATCACTGTTCCCCAGGTGGCCACTCACCATGACATCTGCAGCACTGTCCCCATTGGTGAATACAAGGTCCAATACTGCTCCCTCATGACTGGGCTTCTCTACTAGTTGCCTGAGGAATGTCCCTTGCAAGAAGACCAGGATGTCCCTATTCCTAGCTGAAGATGCAGCTGAATGCTCCAATCTACATCCATTTATTTATTTAATAATTCAGATACTTGATATCTTAGGGCCCCATATTCAGAGTCAGCTTGATGTGCGGTGCAAATGGATGCACGGCACAAAAAAATGGGCTGTCCAGCTCTGACGTGATATTCAAGCAGAATGCGTGATTGGAACAGATCATGCATTCTGTCTGAATATCATACCCTGGATGCATGGCACATAGTGGGCAGCCACTATGTTTGGTGTCGCGCATCCAGGGTTTGGGGCTAAAGACTGCCAATGGGGGAATGATTGGTGCATACCTAGATGCGCCATTTCCTCCAAGGGTGATATTCAGTCAAAATATGCTATTGAACATATTGGGCATGCGTGGCACAAAAAGGCCTAATGCATGTCCATTATGGGCTCATTGGCATTGCTGCATCAGGCTATATGCAACGGGCCAGCCCCCCCCCCCCGCAGCCCTGAACACAGTGTCAGTACAATACACAAAACCCCATTTCCATAGTGTAGTGTCCCCCTTCCATGTCCCCAATCCCCGATTGATGGTAAATACACAGGTTCCTCGTTTCCATAGTGTAGTGGACCCCCCTCCCCAGTCCTGATCCCCAAGTGGTGTCAAATAAATATGTTCCCCATTTCCATAGTGTAGTGGACCCCCTTCCCAGCCCCGATTAATGTCAAATAAATATGTTCCCCATTTCCATAGTGTAGTGGACCCCCTTCCCAGCCCCGATTAATGTCAAATAAATATGTTCCCCATTTCCATAGTGTAGTGGACTCCCTCCCCAGCCCCGATTAATGTCAAATAAATATGTTCCCTGTTTCCATTTTGTAGGAAACCCCCCCTCCCCAGCCCTGATCCCTGATTGATATCAAATAAAACGTTCCCCATTTCCATAGTATAGGGACCACCCTCCCAACCCCGAACACAGAGTGTCTTAGTAATAGTAATGCACCCCAAATCTGCCAGTAATAAGTCTGCTTTCTGCACAATGCATTAATGATGTTGTTCATTACATGCAGTAGCTTGTTGTTCTGTCATCCTATTTGAATGGCATGCCAATGTCTATCTTAGTGCATTAAAATCCACTTGGGAGGGACTCAAGAAAAATCCCCTTGTCTGAACATCCATTCGAGCAGGGTGAAAGGAAATTTGCAATATGTAAACAAAAAGCACGTGTTCTGATGGCAGTCAGCACTAATCCAAACAACCTCAGGTTCAGAATAATATCTTAACAAATGCCAAAATAAAAAAAAAAAACTTTTCTATAGCGTAGGGCCTCCCCTTCCCCGGCCTTAAACACTGCATGTAATAGTAGACAATATCGCATCCTGTTGCCAAAGTGTAGTGTTTCCTCACCCCCCACCCTAGTAGGCAGTAAGCCCCCTCCCCACACCCCTAACTCAGTTTGTGCCAGCAACTATCACAGCCCTCCACACCCTGCCACAGCCAGCCATTGACTGATCGGTACCTGAGTGCATACAGTACATAGTATGCACTCATTGGAGAGCATGTACTATGTGCTGTATGCAATTAGGCACTGATAAGTAGGCAGCTGGCTGTGGCAGGGTGTGGAGGGCTGTGCCAGTTGCCAGTCCAGGTTAGGTTGGGAGGATGCAGGGAGTGGGCTTACTGCCTACCAGGTTGGGGGGGACACTACACTATGGCAACAGGATGTGGTATCATCTACTATTACATCCAGTGCTCGGGGTTGGGGAGGGGGACCCTACACTGTGGAAAAGTGGTTATTTTTTATTTTGCCATTTGTTAAGGAATTATTCTGAACCAGATGTTGTTTGGATTAGTGCTGACTGCCATCAGAACATGTGCTTTTTGTTTACATATTGCAAATTTCCTTTTGCCCTGCTCGAGTGGACATTCAGACAAGGGAATTTTTATTGAGTCCCTCCCAAGTGGATTTTAGTGCACTAAGATAGACATTGGCATGCCATTCAAGTAGGATGACAGCATTACAGCTACTGCACATAATGAACAACATGCACTACCATTGTTCAGAGAGACTCACGACTAACGGTTTTGGGGTGCATTACCTATGATTAAGACACTCTGTGCTTCAGGGCTATGAAAATGGGGAACATTTTATTTGACATCAATCGGGGATCAAGACTGGGAAGGGGGTTCCCTACACTATGGAAATGGGGAACATATTTATTTGACATCACTCAGGGATTGGGGCTGGGAGGGGGGTCCATTATAGTATGGAACATCGGGGAAAGGACCATTATTTTGTCATACAGCGGGAATCAGGACTGGGAGTGTGGATCATGTGATCAGCCCCGGACTTTGCGCGGGGTACTACCCTGACCTTCACAAAGTTAGGAGAGGGTTTTGGATTCCTAACTTTGTGCCAGTGGATCTGTTCATGTCTTCCCAAGGGGAATTTTGAATATTGCAATGTGGGGAATATGCATGAGGGTCCCATCATTTACATACACACATTGCAATATTCTGGGCCATAGCACAGTTGGGTTTGCCTGACACAGCGGGGGCTTCTGAATATTGCCACGCCCCCAACAGCCATTGCAAGTCTGGAGATGTGCGGGCCCATCTAGGGATGTGCTGCGCATCTACTTTGAATATGTGGGCCTTAAATTTGAAAGAATGAACCAGGTTTCAGCCACATAATGTCATATCATTCACATAATGTCAAATCATATCAGGCACATTTAAGGAAATCCAAAGTTTTATGGTGATGCTCATAATATCATGTGAAATGTTGTGCATCAACATTCCCACAAAAGAAGGGAAGTAAAATGCCAAGACACAGATATAATACAATTTCAGAACTATTCTACTACATATTTTAAAAAAAATCATGTTACTCTAAATTGTAAATCTGCTTGCAATAACAGACTTGCACATACATACATAATATGTCCATGAAGTACAATCATTTATGATTACTGAGCCCCATCTACAAAAAATAAACCCATCACTAATAATCTGAAAAGAAAACAAAAGGATACTATTAAATGCACATTGAAATGGGAAATAAAGTTAGAAACTACGTTTTGACCATAGGTCTTCTTCAGGAATTATCTATGAAGAGAGAAGAGAAAATAGCAAAATAAGTCTGGGGCTGGCAGTATAGCCTAGGGGTTAGCGTAACAAGCTGTGAATTAGCTTGGTACATCCAGCAGACCTTTATTTGATTCCCAGAACCTCCAGTTACATACTGTGTGACTCTAAGTAAGTCACTGACTTTACATTTTTCTCTTTACAGATAATCGCTGAAGAAAATCCATGGTCGAAATGTTGGTTCTAACTCTATCTTCTGTGTTCAGTAGGCGTTTAATATTAAAGGAATAATGCCTGACAGGGTGGGTGTTATGCTGGGATAACATCCCAAGTCAGGTGGTTGGGCCCGAGGCCAACGTCGGTGGGCGCCCACCTGGAGGCGGATGTTATCCCAGCATAACACCCACCCTGGAGGGCATTATTCCTATTATACAATGGCTTATTGTTTCATAGTTAAAAAAATAATTTTAAAGAATGTTTTTGTTAGTGTGTAAAAATATTTTTGTTTCTCAAGAGAAAAAAAAAAAGCGCATCAGGAGCATGCTCCATATGTACAAACAATCAGCAGGGATGTTATGACAGGATAACATCCCTGCTGTGACAGCTAACTGACCAATCAGAGTCCAGGAAATTTTCTTGCCATTGTATAATACTTGTTTTGGTTTTGTTTTCAGCCCACACACTGACCCAGCACTTTGTTGTTTTTTTTTTTGTTTTGTTCATCAATTATCTGAAATGACAAAGGAGAATATATCAGGTATAGAATTCAAATGTATTTTTAGGAGAAAAGAAGGGGAGAAATTTACATTATCTTAAAGAGAAGATACATGATTTTAATGTTGACTTATTAATTCCAAAAGTTAATCTTTTTTTAATCTAATTTATTAAAATTATTTTTAATTTAATCTCCTTAAAATCTGTCAAAAAAGGTCTAAAGTTCAAGATATCATTCAATTCAACTAGTTTTAAACATTTGGATTCCTGTTGTTGTAAGCTCTTGATGAAGCCTAACATGTGTAAGGGTGCTACATAAGGCAGTTGTTGCACTGCGTCTCTGCTCAGTTTGTGAGTTCAGTAAATAATGATTTATTCAGCAACTGTGGTGAGTGCTTCACTTCTTTTTTTGTTTTGGCAAGTGCAGTTCATAGTATGGCATGGTATGGTACTGGAAGCACCCCTAGAAGTGGGAGTGCTGGGAACATTTCCTTTGTTATACTGTTGTAAGTAGATGAAATGGTCAGAACCCCTTGGACACTGAGTAATTTGTTGAAAGGCACATCATTTTAGGAGTAATAAATATCTTTTATGTTGAAGGTCAAAATAAGCCCTGTGCATTCTCTGCCACACTACCTCAGATTACCTGCATATGTTCTTGTATCATTCCATTTATTTTTTTGACTGTGTGGTCGACATACAACTTGGGGCATAGATACCAGGCTGAAAATACAACATATGCAGTGTTGCAAGTGACAAATTGTCAAACATTAACATTCTTCATTTGGTTTGGAATAGAAATGGAACTTCCCATAACAGCAACTTGTAACTTCCTGGCCCAGGTGGTCATGTCCGGCCAAGTTTTAATGGTTGGGAACAGATCCTGATATAACTACTTTTGCATTTTGTTTTTGCACATTTTGGAAACCTATTTGCACTTCAATAAAAATAGACTTTTGGAAACCATTTATATACTCAGCTTAATTGTTGCAACGTATCTTCCTGGGGAGGGTAAGTGTTATGAACTTCTGTTGTTGCAATTTACTATTTTTCAGATAGCTTCACCATCCATGGTGCTGCTTTGTTGCTTTATCCTAAACCCACTGCCCCCCCCCCCCGAGCTGGTGGTAGTAGTCACCATCAAAAAAACAATATTCATGGGGTAGAATTAAGCAATAAGGCATGACAGGGAGTGCATTATGGTGGGATAATGGCCCATTTTGAGTGGGTTGAAGCACAAGGTGAAGTCAAGTGCTTCAACCATCCAAAAAGGACCATTAGCCCACTATAATGCACTCCCTGGAGTGTCTGATTGTGATTACAAAATGGGTCCTTTTTAGTAAATTGGATGTAGTTTTTAAACTTATTTTTTTGAACTACTTTCAGCTGGGCCATTGTGCTGGGATAACAGCCCAACTGAAAGTACCTCTTGGCCAATCAGGGGCCAGCATTCATTCTACCCATTTCATAATAAATGTTATGCCTCCTTCACACTGGGCTGGCCTCCTTCTGCCAACAGCCCCCAACCTTATCACCCACCATCTCTTAGACTTATCCCTGAGCTTACCTGTTCCTCCACGGTTTCCTCCCTGAGGGGGGGCTGTTAGGGGTACTCAAAGTCCACTGTGGAGGACCCCCTTGGTCAGGCAAGCTCTGTACCCAGTAGGCCACGTAGGGTTTGCAATAGACCATCGGTATCCTTCTGCAGCAGCCAGCAGTCTTTTCTTCATTTTCCTGCTTAAGAGGAAAACAAAACCAGAGTACCAATGGTACTGAGTGGCTCCAAAGTAGGGTTGTGTAAGTTTTGTGTAGTAAAAGAAATGCATGCTAGACAATATACAAGCAGATAATACACAATGTAAACACAAGCATGCAAATGTGCGCATGCATGCGCGTCCTGCGCTCACACACACACACACACACACACTCACACACACACATGGCCACAAGCACACCCTGCACATTATGCAAACTCTGAAATTTTAAGATGATCAGTTCCTTTACTAGGGCCTCGGGAGTCAGCATGATCTTTCGTAGAAAGAAAAGTCTCATGAGGTATTATTGATGAGCACCCATTACTCCCTCTAGTGATAGTTTACTCTTTATGGAGATGGACAGTTACATTTTCCATGTTCTTAGTTCCTAGGTCACTAATGTAACCCTCAATTTCTTACCACAACTTATTTATTTATTTAAACTTTTGTTAACCAGGTAAATGTAATGAACCAAGGCCCTTTTTCATACATGACCCAGGGCATATACAAATAGCCAAAGATGATACCATTTAAATTTAAATAAATACATGTGAGACAAAGATATCACACTTACAACTATACAAAACATTTACAAATAAGTTGTGCACAATAATGTTTCCTAAGATGCAATTTAAAGGTAGCATGGCTAACACCTTCATATAAATAATTAGGTAGAGAATTCCAATTTCAGAGCGTGAGAAGTGCTCTGATGGAGCAGGCAGTTGCACCACCACCACCATAGCACCACCTGTTGGCAGACCTGCTGTTTGCCTCCACAGGAGCCACTGCAGAACAAGAAAATTGTGGTAGTTTTCAGGGCCAGGCCCTGGTTGCCAGTCAAGTCATGGAAATGGGGCTCAGCCCAGGAAGGGCTAACACCTACATGCACACATGTAGAGCAACCTGTCTCCCTCTCACACAGACATAGAGTAACCTAACCCTCCCCCCCACACATACACATGGACAGCACTCCCACCAGCAGAGTACCTGTCAGTTCCCACAGGAGCTGCCACTAGGACAATAGAGCTTTGTGTACAAGCAGATCTAGCTTGACCAGGCTGACTGCAGCAGTTTCCAGGATTCTGACTGTCAGACCAAGACATGAGAGTGGATTCAGACACAGAAAGGGATACCCACACACAAGCACAGAACAGTCTTCCCCTACACACACACACACACACATACACACACACAAACCCACACAGCCATCAAAGCCCCACGCTTTGGCGTACCCATTGGTGGTGCCTCTAGGAACCACCACCACCACCTCAAAGGAAGCGCTTTGTATGCAAGCAGCAACAGCTTGCCCAGGCCAACTGCAGTATTTTCTATCACCAGGCCCCATCTGTAGGGGCAAGGAATGGGAGAAGCAGAATAAATGACAAAGGGTTTATACTGTATGTGCATGTATGTGTATGTGTTGTAATACACACTGTGGGTAAAACAGGGTATTATTATACCACAATGTCTCACAGGCCCTGTATGCACTGTCATTGTAAAACCATGCTAAGGATTAAAAACAAAGTTTTTGAGCCCAGTTTTCACCCATATTTAAGAAAGTTGTATTTAAAAAGGAAAAAAAAGCATGTTTGTATCACTTCTGGGCAGGGTAGGACAAATGGCAAATAACTACTAAAATAATTGGTTTGGCTACCAGATTTGGAAAGTTACTGGCCAAATGGAACCTGCACAAAGGTGATTTTTGAGCCATTAAGAATGATGGCCACTAAAAATATTTATTTGGCTACCAGAAAGTTAGTAGCTAAACTGACTACCAGCTTACAAACTGATTTATCTAACCCTGCTTCAGGAGTCTTGTCTCATACACGGTTTTAAGCTAACACAGTTTTGCTAAATCATGTTACGTGCAATGTCGACATAAATGTAATACAGAAGTCAGGTGCACAGTTTTGTTAAATCATGTTACGTGCAGTGTCAACATAAACCATGTAATAGAGAAGTCAGGTGCACAGTTTTGTTAAATCATGCTACGAGCAGTGTCAACATAAGCGCAGTATAGCGCAGCGGTTTAAGGCTCTGAGCTGCAAATCTGGAGACCTGGGTTTGAATCCCACAGCCCCCACTTGCATACTAAGTGACCTTGAGCAAGTCACTTAACTTCCCAGTGCTCCCAGGTTGCACCTGTAAACAAGCTTCCAGCTTAGTGTGTTACTGCTGGTAAAACAACTGGGGAAAAAACAGGTAACAGAGAAGTCAGGTGCCCAGTTTTGTTAAATCATGTTACGAGCAGTGTCAACATAAACCATGTAATAGAGAAGTCAGGTGTACTTCCTAAATTTCTGAGATTGTCATTACATTGTTTCATACAGTTGTTACATGAATGGGTTATCCAATGTGGACACACAACCATTTTAGCTTAACTGATCTTTACAAGATCTATGTGAATTGCTGCCTGAGAGTGCCACAAGGAGTGGCACCCTAGCACATGGCCTATAGAGAGAGAGAGAGAGAGAGAGAGAGACAGAGAAGCAGCATCAACTGTAGTTTTACAGGGAAGGCTGGATGATGTAGTAGACAGCAACTCTGTGGGGTATGTCTCAACCACAGAATCCTGCCTGCTATGTATGTGGACAGGCATTCCTACTACTTTAATCTTTGGCCAAGGTTGTGGTTAGCTTCATTTTGGGAAGCATTTAACTTCCAAAAGGTGGCAAACTTTCAAAATAAAAGTGGGGGTGGTATCTGACTCCCATAGGGGAAAATGTAAAAATTAGTCATCCGGTTTTGCAGACGTGAATGTCAAAAATAATTCTGAAGGAGCATTTAAGCAATATTTCATAAACTATTACAATCCAAAAATTGATCCAGAATTTGTGCCCTGACAACAGTTTTGACTTCTTACGTATTTAAATGACCTCCAAACTTGAACCAATGAAAGTTTTTGACTCCTGCCAAAAAAAATAAAAAGGAAATATTGAACTATCTGGCACAAATTAAACTTACATGGTGCAGTCTTTTTATCGGGTCTGTGCATAAGGATGTTTCTAGTCTGACACACTGTAGAACAGGACTATCAAACTCTTGCAGCAAAACCTTTACCTTCAACAAGCAGTGTGTGTGTGTTTGTGTGTGTGTGTGTGTGTGTGTGTGTGTGTGTGTGTGTGTTGCAAGGAAGCAGCAAATGCAAATTTGTGTAAAAAACCCACTTTGTGACTGTATGTAGTGTCTTAACTGCAATTATCCAACAGTTCAGTTTTTGGAACCAGAACTCAGATCAGCGGTGAGCTGTAAGGGCCAAAAAATGTTCACCCAATTGCAAATTCATGCATGCAACTCTGTGTTAGGCCTATAGCTGCACTGCACATCAAACTCCAGAATGGGGGGGGGGGTATATGTTCCACTTCATGTTGCTATTTTGAGTGTGTATGTACACCATTCACACAGCACGACTGCTGCTTCACAACATTAGAAAGTATTTACTGCTGCCTGAATGGTGTCAGTTGATACAGTTCAACATCACTGCTGTTCCCTTAAATTGCGAAAAATGGGAATCACAAGACATGGCTGATGCAGCGAGAAGCAGTCTGAGGAAGCTCTGCTCTGGCCACCACCTTCATAACTTAACATTATAAGCAACACAGACTTTTGGCACTCAGTTTTACTTAAATGATTTTATTTTTTATTTAGCTTTTGTTGACCGGGTAAGTGCACTAGACAAATCCTGCCTATTTTCAGGCACAACCCAGGGGAGGGGGATACAGATGAATGCCAACTGACCTTGAACCAGATTAAGCTGTTGGTGGTATTTTTAGTGAATGAGGGAAATTTGGCCAGGACACCAGGGAAGTTCCCCTACTCTTTTCGATAAGTGCCATGGGATCTTTAACATCCACCTGAACTACCACCAATCCAGGCAGATTGGACCTCGGTTTGACATCTCATCTGAAAGACGTCACTTCAGAAGTGCAGCACCCCTCTCATGCTGCACTACAGTATCAGTACTGGGATATTAACCCAAGTGCCAGATGTGGGAACTGAACCCACAGCCCTCTGATCTCCTGGCCTCAGAAGCGAGTGTGCTACCTACTGAGCCACTGACAATATATTAATTAAGTGCAGGAATAAACAAAGATAGTGGAGGATGACTTTGGAGACCTAAGCATCCTTGAATACGGCAACCACCAAAATGACTCAAGGTGGGTTCCCTGCCACAACTTAGCACCACAGAAGTACTCAAACAGCTTAATGGTTGTTTGAGGAGATGACTGCCATGTGCTAGTCTGTAATTGAGGCACTAGATGACCTAAAGAAAGTCAAAGGTACAGTAGCCAACCAAGAAATCTGAATCTCTGATGCAGAAGCCCAGATTACCAGCCTAGAAACAGCCCCAGAGGAGAAATTGAACAACATATAAGTAAACTGCAAACTAAAAAAAACTTGGAAAAAGAGCAGAGCACCAAGAGAACTACTCCCACTGAAATAACCTGCTTCTATTTGGATTACCTGAAGGGGCAGAGGGCTCTCAACCCACCAAATTACAGAACAGCTACTAATAGGCATATTTGAACCACCGCTGAACAACCAAGCTTACATGATTGAGAGGGCATATAGGAGCCTTGCTGCAAAGCTGAGCCCCAAAGAACAGCCCCGGGTCCTCATCATGTGCTTTGTAAATTTTCAGGAAAAAATTATTGTGCAGAGAAAAGCAAGAGACATTCAAACCTTCATCTTTCAGGGTGCTAAATTGCAGCTTTAAAATGACCTAAGCCAGACCATGCATGAAAAAAGAAACTGGTATGCTGACATAAAGGCTTGCATACTTAAGATGGGCACCAGGTTTTGACTCATGTACCCAGTGCACCTAAAAGTCTGGCTGAAATCTGGCCAGAACACATTTGGCTTGGTGGTAGAAACTGAAAAATATCTAAATGCTGAACTTCTGAACACCTTTGTTTTCCAGAGATTGGACCACCCCATGAAAGAAACCCTGAGACACAAACAATTTTTTTTTAATTAATTTCTATTGAGCAACTTGGGTGCATAGCTCATATCACATATAAAACTCAGTTGCAGAACATCAGCAATCATCGTACAGGTAATTTTTTTATTTTTACTTTGCAATTTTCCTGAGATAGACATGGCAGAGTATGGCAAAACAGTCCAACGTATTCCAGAGGTATGTCTCTGAGTTTATCAGTTTTCTTAACCATTTGTTAGATTTATCATCAAATCCCGGCCTCACCAGCATGTAGGGGTGTCTCCCTTCCCTTCCCCTCCCAATCTCTCAGTCTTTCTTTCCTTTATTTTTTTGTTTGTGAAGCTAAAATTCCTTATGATTCAGCCCTGGTGCAGTATCCCTTGAGCCTATCTCCTTACAAAGGTAGAAGTTCTCAGGTTTATTTTATAAATTAGTTCCTCCATGTTGTATATTTCTTGAACTATCTCCATCCATTGTTGGTATGTTGGAGGATCATCTTTGAGTCATTTCTGGGTTATGGCCTTATGTGCCGCAGCCGCTAGTATGTGCCACAAATATTGTTTGTCCCGACCTTCAAGTCCCATTGGGGGAAGGCCTAGTAGGGTATGTGCAATAGTGAGTAGGATTTTGAGTGAGACTAAGTCTTGTAATGTTGTAATAATCTGTTGCCAGAAACATCATAAGAGGGGGCATTCCCAGAATATGTGGGGGTGATGTGCCCATATCACAGCACCTGGGACACAAATTAATATCAAAATATCCAACTGCCTGCTAGTCTGATGTAAGATCCCCACTACCAGATGATGCACATCCCTCATAGATCAAACCACCCAATGGAGCATTTGGAACAACCTCCACCCAGTGATCCAGCCTGAGAAATCCCCTTTGGACCCTTCAGCAAGTGATCAACTACTTCAGCAGTGCCCCAGCTCATCCAGCCTGCCACAGTATAACTGACTAGGCTAGGACACAGCCACTCACTTGTACTCTGCATGGCATGGCTCTCAATTCCTCCACCATGAGTCTGTACACTGCTGCCTCTGGCCATAGAAGTGAGCATTGGACAGCTCTCTAAACTCAAATGGAAGGACCATGAGTGCTGTGAAGGGCTACTGGAGGGAAGTAAGGGGATGAATGTGTTTTTTTATCTCTCAATTCTAAACACTGATCTCAGGCTCATGTAAGGACTGCATGGTCCAGAGCTCCATGTAGTGTGTGGGTAGGCCTTCCCTTATCCCACCCATAGAGCTGGTTACCTACTGCCTATAGCCTATGCCTGTATCAGACTAAGTAGAAACATTCTGAACTAGAGACCTTAGATGGACATCATCAATGCGGAGTAACCTAGGCATACTGGGGGAGGGTCAGCCACCTCAAAGTCTGTTGTTAAGCCCCAACTGTGATCCCAGGAACACCTGTTGACTCCCCATCTGGGGATGACATGTGATCCCTAGGTGCTGCATCAAATACTGAAGAGGGGTACCCTATCTCAGTAGGGCAAAGCCTACCCACAATGTTTGTTTTTTCCAGAAGTTGAAACTTGTTCTTACTGTGTTTTAAAGTTTTGCGCTGAATGATATATTGTAATTCCTATAGTTGTTAGTCAATCAGTTCATTTTCAGGGGGCATCATATCTTGTAAGGTTACACAGAATAAGTTTTGTTTAAGCTTAGGTTAGTACATTAGTACTGCCTAGCCTTCTCCTGGGTAGCACCTGGGATGGGGGTGCAAAGACTCTACCAATATACTAGTAGACTCCCCCGGACAGGGCAGGAGGAGGCCATCCTCAGGGATGTTCATTCACCCCCCCCCCGGCCAGTCCCTGAGGACCTAGGTTCAATCCTGAATTCAGGTCGCCAGTATCACAAGCAGTAGTGAAACTGCTACTCTGACAGGCCAGCTTGAAGGCATCAATTTACCAGTGACATCATTTTGTCAAAAAAAAAAAAAAAGAACCACTGTTGCATCAATACCAGCATCACGAATAATAGAGGTATATACAGAAGCAGAATCTATGGTGATCAAAAGTTAAGTAGCACCCCACTCAAAATCATTCTGTTGGGGGAATTTTAATTTACAATGTTTCACATGATATTATGATCTGCAGCATAAAAATGTGCCCTGACATCTAAATACCTTTCATCCAGAGAACCAAGATTTGCAGTGGATAGTTCAAGAGGCCATCCATGAATTTGTAAAGTTTAACCAGGGCTCAGTACCCTCAGTCAGGATACTGTTGGCTGTGCTGAAGTCCTCTCTTCAGGGGAGGATCATTACATTCTGTGCGAGACAGAAACAGCAAAGAGAGGACCTTATCTGGGTTCTAGAGGGGGGGAGAGGTGGTCTCTCTAATTGGAACTTGATACCTATTACTCACCACACTTGCTAAAACTCCAACCGAAGCTTAGCACATAGTGCAATAAGATACACAGAACCTTGAAGCAGCCTTAGTATGGCTTGAACAGACATACTTTTAAAATGGGGTCAAGGTCCATAAGATGATATCATGGGCCCTGAAAAAGCAGAAGATCAAAAAGGGGATGCATCTAATTGGTGGGTGGGGCGAGTCACGACTGCAACTCTTTTGGGGCAATCAACCATGTTTTAAAGCTGAGCTTCTCACAGCAGAGATTGACTCTGTCCTCTTTTCTATCCAGGGGCAGAAGTCAAAAGGAATGAACAGATTTCTGAAATATTTTATAAGTTTTTTGGCTTCTTATTGCCACCACTGATGGATATAGTACATAAAATTATGGTCTTCTGGTCTAGCATATCTTAATCTAAACACTGTTCTCATTTCATTATTTCTTAAACCTAAGACTAAGCATATTTTGGCTCCTATCATCTGATCCCCCAATAAATTCTAATATCAAAGAGCTGGTATACAGTCTGAAATTCATTTAACTTTTAAATGAAGTCAGCTGTTGCTTATTATAACTGAAGTACCTTTCTGTCTCCTATTTGCTAATTAAAAGGTTCTCTTCCTGATAGTATTATGTGCACTGTGTAGAACTGCACTCTTCATGGAGACTGACATATCTAGATCTATTCACTTCCATACTTCAGCAGCATTGTAATCTCACTGTGACATTACAACTGGCTAAGAAGAGCCAATTAGCTGGTACCAGTGTATTCACTAGTGACGTCACAATGAGTTAGGTTAAAGTGATGATAAGTGATGAAGAAGAAAATAACTTGATCTATTAACTTCCAGGTTTTATTTGGCAGAAACCCATCTAAGAAGTGAAAGGAAAAAGAAAAATACTTCAAGAATAAAAAGTAGCAACTGACTACTTATGTATATTGATAACATTTTCTGACTGTTATTTCTAATGCTACTTGTTCTTCAAGGGGATTCCTGAAGCCCTGGAAGGTGGACTAGAGAGTGTGTAGCCCCATCTTATTGATCATGACCAAAAGGGATTTGTTAAAGAGAGAATGATGTCAAGTAAACTTAGGAAATTACACAACTTGATTCTTCAAGGAAGGGAAATGGATAAATAAAGAGAAACCTCTGGCACACAGTCCAAGACAGTGCTGCGGCTTCCAAATGCAAAACAACAAAGGACAAAAAAGTCACACATAAAAATGACTATTGCTGTTGCAAAGTAAAGTTCATAATCAGTGGTTTATCAGGGTGAGTTGCCAATCAAAAAATTATGTGACTGGCACTGAACACCCCGGCACTTCTAACCAAATGGTTCTTCTTCAGGTGGCCCCTTGAAGAAGAACCATTTGGTTTGCAGCACCACAGTGTTCAGTGCTGGTCACCTCATTTTTGTTTGGCAGCTCACCCTAATAAACCACGATTATGAACTTTACTTTGCAACAGCAGAAGTAATTTTTTTATGCACGACTTTTGTGTTTGTTTGTTGAAGGAAAGGGTTGACCCAGTCTTGGCTATTTTATAGATATAGAGAAGGCCTTTTACTGGGTTAAATGGGAATATAATTTCCAGTTTATTAGGTAGGCACAGGCACTGTACCAGGCTCTGGGGCTCAGATATGGACCAAAAGCTGATGTCTGTTCCCACTCTTCAGAGGCACACAGTAGTGATGCCCCCCATCCCTCTATAATTCTCTCTAGCAGTGGAATCTCTAGCTGCTGCCATTCAGACAAAACTGGAAATATTAGTTGTCCATGTCAGAAATTTTGAACATTTAAAGCCTTACTTAATGATATTGTGGTCACCATGACTAGAGATGTGGCAAAATTAAATTTTGCCAGTGAAATTCCCATGAAATTGGAAAATTTGCCATGCAAAATAGTTTGCAAAATTGTGCTGTTCTGTGAAAATTTTCTTGGGTGCGAAGTTGCGAAATTTCACCTGAAAATGGCAAAATTTCACCTGCGAGTGTCGAATTTCACCGTTTCGCTCTCCATGGGTGAAATTTCACATTTTGCACCCACAAAAAATTTTGCAAAATGCATGAATTTTGCAAAATGTTTTGCATAATGAAATTTTTCAGTTTCACCCATCTCTAACTATGACAGACACAGACCAGTTAACCATTACTCAACATGAGCTGCTCATCCTTTTTGGCCCCTCTTCTGAGTTTAGGATAAATGTACTGAAGAGTGAGATATCACTGGTTTTGATGCCAGAGTTTGAGTAAATGCAAGTTTTGTTTTACAGTTCACCCAGGACAGCCCAGCTGAGATGCACCATCTTGTTTTCAGCCGGGGTTCTGCTTTTACCCAATTTCTTCAGCTGAGTGGACTGAAGCAGCGAGTTGCATCAAAATGGTGACTACAGTACTACCAATCAGGAGATTAAGGAACACGCTCAAGACTACACAGTAAGTGGTTGTGGCAGGATATGAACTGTGGCTTTTTGCTTCTCAAGTCTGTTGTCTAGCCACTGGACCATGCTGCCTGCCTTTAAATGATGTCCATCCTATTGGGTCTGTTCGGGAGTACTAGTGTCACTGAATTTGTCACACATGCACCAACTAATTTACATCACCCAGAGGCTGAAGGCAGATATAGACCAGTAGAGGGGTCTCTTGCTTTCTCTGGTAGGCCATTTCAGTTCGGTTAAAATAAATATTTGGCCTAAGATAGCCTTACTGTTTCCAATGATTCCTCACCAGATCCATCAGGGTCTCTTTAAATATATGATCACACATTATGTGTCAGATGTTTATTGTCTTATAAACTGCTACAGATGTGTTGTACAATATTGGATCTACCCTATGCCATGAGGGGGGAGGGGATAGTTTTGCCTAATAACCCTGTACTACAGGGCTGCTCTGCAATCTCTGGGGTAATGATTTCCAAAACAGAGGGAGGTGACAGACTGGCTTTACCCGGAAGATGTGGTGGTGTATCTTGACACACTGGCACTGGTGGATGTCCTAAGAACTGGGGCTTACCAATATTATTACATAAATACTTCCAGCTAAATGGTGTTAACAGCCATACACTTATGGAAGGTGACCAAATAATTCTGAGTGTGGCTACCCTGTTCTGTTTGCATTCCAGTAGAGTTTATGGAATGGCAGGGGTGGAGAGTATTTAAATTAGAAAAATCTATTCCATGGTAGGTCATGAGAGCTTTCTTCCAGCTCAAGGCTAAATTGTGGCTTAGATAGCCCCATTACTATTGCCATCTGCAGTTAAGACATTTTCTCAGACTACAGCGGTGCTCCTTGACTCTGCCAATATTTAAAGGGAGCAGTTAAAGCACGCCCCTATGCTTTCTAATATTTTTTAATAATTCGATGCTCTGTGGCCAAATCCCCCTTAAGTGGAAAGATGCTAAAATCATTCCCATCCCAAAGTGTGGACATCCAGGTAAGATAAACAAATATTTCAGACCCATCTTCCTGACCTGTGTCATTCCCAATGGTGGAGGGTTTTGTTTTTAGCAAACAAGAAAATAGACTGAGCACCAAGGAAACTGTACTACTGTAACTCTGAGATAAATGTCAAAATCTGTTTACTGAAACAGCATTACACATCAGAATGCAAAAACTATCCCTCCCTCCCCACACCGTGCTTTGAACCCTTCTGGTTCTTTTTCAGGGGGCGAGGCTCCAAGAGACATGAATGGTATTCATGGCTAGTAATTAAAGTGTCACTCTGTTAGAATGGAATGAATACCCAGTTATCGAAACATCCATAATACAGAAAATATTTAATAACTAATAAAGACTAAGCAGAAACACTCCATGAAAAAAGTGAAATTATGTCAGATTAAAATGAAAAAAGTAGTAGCATAATCAACCGAATTCAGAGATACTTAAAGGTATATAGTGCATTCAAACATTCATAATTTTTCATAGTACAGTATCTTTTAGATCTACTGGACATGTCCATTGCAGTGTCAGTGGCTCAGTAGGCAGCACACTCACCTCTGAGGCCAGGAGATCAGAGGGCTGTGGGTTCAGTTCCCACATCTCTCACTTAGGTTAATATCCCAGTACTGACACTGTAGTGCAGCATGAGAGGGGTGCTGCACTTCTGAGGCACCATCTTTCAGATGAGACCTTAAACTGAGGTCCCATCTGCCTGGATTGGTGGTAGTTCAGGTGGATGTTAAAGATCCCATGGCACTTATCGAAAAGAGTAGAGGAATTTCTCCGGTGTCCTGGCCAAATTTCCCTCATTCACTAAAAATACCACCAACAGCTTAATCTGGTTCAAAGTCAGTTGGTATTCATCTGTATCCTCCTCCCACAGGTCGTGCCTGAAAATAGGCAGGATTTGTCTAGTGCACTTACCCGGTCAACAAAAACGAAATAAATAAAATAACTGAATGGAAAAAATTGATTTCAATCATGGAGGACATGTCCATTGCAACATAATGGCAAAAGTTGATTCTCAAACACGGAGGACTATTCGGGTTCACAATACCTAGAAAGGGAAATACAAAAATGTTAGTGAGTCATGTGAATTTGATACACACTGAAATAAAGGAAATTGTGGAAGAAGGGATCAGGATAAGAACATGAGGGGATTTTTTTTTATTTATTTGATATTCAGAAATAACCTTTGAGCCAAGGCTCTTTTACAAAGGTTCCACATCATGTGAACAGAGTATAGACATTCAATCAAGAATATTACAGAGTTTTAGGACATTTGAGACACTGTGCAGCACAACAATCAGGAAAAGGTTAGAGTTTCTTAGACATTTAACACACTATACAGCACATGGACATCATATTTAGCTGTTATAAGTACAGGTAAGGTGCAGAGGCACTAGAGGTTAGGTTAGGTTGGGCAGAAGGTCAGTAAGGACAGGATTTTGGCAGGGGAGGATGGGGGGGTGCTAGTAAAAGTGGTCAAGGAGGCAGGGGCTGAGGCCGGGGAGGCAGAAACCCATCCTAGCATGGAGATGGGGTGGGTGAGGGGGACAGAAGCAGCCCCTTATAGTCATTCAGAGGCATTGTCAAGGCATGTGTGGGAGGATGGCTTCTGTCTTGTGCTGAGGATAGTTGCCTTTGACAGAGCCAGGCCTGGACATCCAGAGTCTTGATCAGTCGTTGGGGAAGCAGGTGCACACAGAGCTGGAGGTTAGATAATACTTAAGGTCTGATTTGAAGCCGCACAGGCTAGTGGAGTTCTGAATGGACTCGGATACCTCATTAAGCCAAAGAGGGGCTCTGTAGGAGAAGGCACATTGTCTGAGATGGGGGGTTGTTAGGGGTGGGGGGAGGGTAAGGGCTGAAAAGAGGAAGGAGAGATGGTTTGAGAGAATGGGTTAATGGGATAGGAATGGGGCAAAAGGGGAAAGGGAAAGAAAAAAAGAAGGTTGAAGAAGTCCTAGAAAAACAGATCTTATCATTTTAACAGCTATTCATTAGTTCTAAATTCAAAGGCTAGATTGCAACAAAGCACAATAAATGGGAACACATAATTAAAATGGGACTAGGTCCCAGTCATTATTTAGGTCTAATGGGGCAAGTTCCCCCAAATAACAAATAAGCATGCTTTCCCTTTAGCGTAGAATTTTAAGGCAACTGCCTCTGTGAATGTGTACGGGGATATGCCTTGTACCCATCACATGCACTGCCTTTGTGTTACCCTGATGATTTTCATGCTAGCGTCCACCAACTGGTGTATTATATTTCTGACTGGTGATTGACCTTATATGTTCTTGAACACATAAAAAGAGCGTTTGTCAGCAGAAAAGGACTGGCTGTCCCAGCCAGTCTTCCCTATTTTTCTCTTCCTATTTCAACACTTCAGACCCTATTTGGTTTCTGGCGTCCCGCCTACCTCTTTCCTCTACCTATTATATCTGTGTGCCTACCTACGCATGCTTGAAGCCCCCTCTGTTTTTTCCCCCCCCTCTTCTGGCAGGATGTTCCAGGCATCATACACCTTGTCGGTGAAAGTATTTCCTCACATCCTCCCCCCCCCAGCTTCATTGCATGCCCCCCATGTTCTGGTGCTTTTCCTCCTCTGAAAGAGACTCCCCCCTGTTCCTTGCTCACCTCTGTGAAGTACTTATCGGTTTCAGTCATGTCCCCCCTCACTCTCCTCTCCTTCAGGGAGTATCTGTTGAGGTCATGCAGCCTCTCCATATATGGTTTCTTGTGCTACCCCTGCACCATTCTGGTAGCCTTCCTCTGAACCACTTACACCCTGGAAATGTCATTACAGATGTGTGATCTCCAGACCTGGTCACAGTATTCTAGGTGAGGTCTCAATAGTGAGCAATACAGTGACAACACCACCTCCCTCTTCCTGCTAGAAATCCCCCTCCCTATTTATTTATTTAAAGGTTTTACCAGGAAAGCATACTGAACAGACAACTGCTTGATTCAAGATGCAACCAGGGAGCAGGGGGAATAAGGAGTACATGCATGATGGACAATAGACCGTACATTATAATCACATTATAAAACATACAGGATTAACAGCACTACAATGCAAATTGGGTAACTGTACATTCTACGTTGACAATTTTGAATCAAACATGGATTAAGTGCAGACCACAAATTATTGAACGAGGCAAGTGACAATGGGAAGTAGTACAGATACATAATACAGCATAGAGGCCTTGGGGCTGTCAGCACCTAGAGCTGATGTGGGTACATGTGCAGGTGGAGGAGAAATGGGCTTTGAGAAGAGAGTTGAGGTTCTGCTGGGGGGGGGTCTGCTGGATAGTCACGGGAAGTGAGTTCAACAGTTTGGGCATGCAGTAATGATTGCTGACTGGCCTGCTGAGTTGGTCATGAGTGGGACAGACAGGAGACATGAGTCATTGTTTCTTAGTGCATAATCTGGGGGGGGGTAGAGGCTGAGAGTGCAGAGGCTAGATATAGTGGGAGGGAATGTGCCCAATATTTTGCTGTGATGATAGCGCAGTGTGCAAAGTGCCTGTCCTGGAGTGAGGATAGTTCAAAGGTCCTGTAAAGGTCACAGTGGTGAGTGGTGGGGGGACAGTCAAGGGCAAAATAGCAGAAGGAATGGAAGAGGGGGTCCAGTCTGGCTAGGGTGGACTTTGGGGCAGCACTGTAGACTACATCACCATAGTCGAAAATCAGGAGAATCATCTTCTGCACAATTGCTCGACGAGCCGGCAAAGAGATACAACCATGATTGCGGTACAGAGCTCCCAACTTGGGGTGCGGTTTCTTGTGGATGGCATCGATATGTGCAGAGAAGTCCAGGTGTTGGTCAAGCCAGACCCAAAGTTATCTGCATGAAGTGCAGTTTTCTAGAGTAGTCCCATCCAGGGTGTGGAAGGATGGGGTGGAGGGGAGCCTAGAAAGTCTCTGCCTTGTGCTGAAGGTCATGGAGATGGTTTTCTTGGCATTAAGAAAGAGCTGATTTGAGCAAAACCACCACTGAACATTCTTGAAGTCCAGCTGAAGTCTGGTTGCCACATCAGAGGGCAAGGGGCAGGATGTGTACTTTACTGTATCATCTGCATACATGTGAATGGATGTGTGAGGCAGACAGAGGGCAGGTCATTGAGGAAAATGGAGAATAAGAATGGGCCAAGGACTGAGCCTTGTGGTACTCCAGAGGTAACTGGGAGGGGAGCAGAGGTGATGCTGCAAATTCTGACTGACTGGGATCTGCCTCTCAGATAGAAATGAAACCAGTTGGTGGCTACGCTTGAGAGTCCTGCAAGAGAGAGAGCATTGATAGAAGAAGGGAGTGGGAGACAGTGTTGAAGGCTTTAGCCAGATTGACAAAAATGGCTGAGGTGATGTGTTCACTGTTCATACCAGTAAGGATGGAATCAGTAAGTCTCAGGAGAGAGGTGGTGGTAGAGTGGAACTTCCTAAAACCAGACTGGTAGGGTGTGAAAAAGGAAGAGGAATCAAGATAAGAGAAGAGCTGAGAGAGGGAAGGTGTTCTTGGATTTTGGCCAGTATGGGGAGGAGGAAGATCGGGCAATAATTTCAAGAAGCAGAGAGGTCGCCACCTTTGGGAAGGGGATGACTGTGGTGTGTTTCCACTATGCACCTCAGCATCCCTCTAGCCTTGCCTACTGTTTTGTTGCTCTGCTCTGGCACTGTGAAATCATCAGATATGATTACCCAAAGGTCCCTTTCTTGGTGGGTGACTGTCAGTACATTCCCACCCCATCTTGTACACAGCTCCTGGGTTTCCCCACCCAAGGTGCATGACTTTTTGGCATTGAAACCCAACTGCCACACCCTGGACCACTCCTCTAGTTTCCCCAGATCCCTTTGTATTCTCTCCACCCCTTCCTGAGTGTCCACCCTGTTGCATATTTTTGTATCATCCACAAAGAGGCACACCTTGCCCTCCAGTTCCTTAGCAATTTCACTTATGAAGACATAGAAAAGGACCATTTCCAGTACTGATCCATGTGGCACTCTGCTAGTCACTCTCCCATTCCCCAAGTGTCTGCTGTTTACCATCTCTCCCTGCCTCCTATCCTTTAACCAGTTTGATACCTAGTCTACCACTTTCTCCCCAACCCCCAGACTGCTTAGTTTCTTTACTAGCCTCCTGTGCAGCACAGTGTTAAAGGCCTTGCTGAAGTCCAGATAGTCCACATCCACTGCCCTCCCCTGAACCAGCTTAGTCCCCCAGTCAAAGAAATGTATAAGATTTATTTGGCATGATCTCACCCCTGTGAAACCATGCCACAGGTGGTTCTGAAGTCCATATGCATACAGGTACTCCATCAATCTCTCCTTTATCAGGGTCTCCATTAATTTCCCCACCACTAGTGTGAGACTGAATGGCCTATAGTTACTAGCCTCCTCCCTACTTCCATTCTTGTGCAGAGGGACTACATTTGCCCTCCTCCAGTCCACTGTAACTATACTCATTTCCAATGAGCCACTGAATAACATTACCAGAGGGGTAGGTAGCACAGTGTTCAGTTCTTTTAGAACCTTTAGGTAAATTTCATCTGGTTCCACCACCTTGTTCTCCTTCAGAGCTTCCAATACCTTCTGGAGTCTCCTCAGAAAATGGACTTATGTTCTGCCCCCCCCCCCCCCACAGCGCCTGTTGATACTTCTTGGCTCCCTCTACTGTGAAGACTGAGTAGAAGTACTCATTTAAAAATATTGCTTTTTCCTGATGTTCTTCTGAACAGTGCCCCCCACCCTCCTAATTCTCATTATCCCACCCCTTGCTTTCATCTTTTAATTCACATACCCGAAGAAAGGCTTATCCCCCTTTTTTATCTCCTTGATGATCCTCTCTTCTGTTTGTGCTTTTGCTGCCCTCACCCTCCTTCATGTCTCCCTCTGATTTTCCAAATGTACTTCTCTGTCCATCTCCATCTAGGGTTCTTTGTACTTCCTAAATGGTGTGTTTTTTTCTCCTTCATCTCCTAGCCACCTCCTTTGAGAACCATAGCAGCCTCTTCCTCCTTCTTCCCTTGCTTACTTCCTTTTTCCTTGATCTTATTCCATTGAGTCTCAACTCCCCTTCCCCCGGCCATTTCCCTTTCAAGATATTTACTGAGGCAGTCACCCATTTCATTAAAATCTAATCCTGGACTCATGCCACTGGAGAGTCCAGTCATTTCAGTTGATCATTTCTGCAAATTGTATGGCTTCTTCTTGTGTGCCTGTCCAATACAAATAATATCATCAATAAATTTGCCCCTGTATGCAAGCTTATTGATAAAAAGATTAGCAAGGCGGTCATAGATGGCAGCCTCCTCCCACAACTGCTAATGATATTGGTGTAGGAGGGCACAATTGATGACCCCATTGCTGTGCCACATACCTGAATGAAAAATTATTTGTTAAAAACAAAGTGGTTTGAGAGTAAGATGATGTCTAAAGCTTAAACTATAAAATCAGGATCAAGTACAGAAACAGTTTTGAATCTCTCCATGAAGTATTTAATAGCAGTTAACCTCAAATGATGTTGGATTTTGGTGTATAATAAAATCACATCAATAGTGAGCCATGAATGACCAGCATCCCACACCCAGATCTGTAGGACCTCCAGAACCACAATGGTATCTCTTAAATATGATGGTAGAACTTGTACTAATAACTGAAGAAAACTCCAAAAAAATAGAAAACGGTTTAGTGAGCAAGCCTATGGATGAAATAATAGGACATCCATACATTTTCTGGAGGTCCTTGTGGACACCGAATAACATGTAAAAAGTAGATATTATAGGATTATCCTTTTTCCAATACTCAGATTCCTGTTTTAATGAAGCCTGAACTGAATGACATACATAAAAAGTTGTCCAATCTGTCTTTCACCTGTAGGACTGAATATGTAGTGTATGTTCTGTGGTGTGGTCCCCCTTCCCATATATGGGCATTGAAATAATGTGTTCAAGAACACTTAAAAGTCAATCACCAGTCAGAAATGTGATGCTACAGTTTGTAGACATAAGCTAAAAAACATCAGGGTAACACAAATGCAATGCATATGATGGGAATAGGTCATATTTGTAGAGGCAATTCCCTTAAAAGTCTATTCTAAAGGGGAAGCAAGCTTATTTGTTCTTTGGGGGCACTTGCCCTATTAGGCCTACATGATAGTGGTGATCTAATCTCATTTTTATAATTTGCTCCCATGTTCTGTGCTATCTTGCAATCAAGCCTATGAATTTAGAACTAGTGAATAGATATTAAGAGATCTCATTTTTCTAGGATTTGTTTCAACCTTCCCTTTTTCCTTTCCCCTTCCTCTTTCCCCTTTTGCCCCAGTCCTATCGTGTATCCCCTTAACCTGTTCCCCCAAACCTTTTCTTTTTCCCCTTTTCTAGCCCTTATCTCCCCCTATAGTAAGAAAACTGAATGAACCTAAATGAATTGCAGGCTTTCAAGCAGCTTTTTTTTGGGGTGGGGGGCACTGGTACTATATCTATTTGATTTTAGTCACACATCAGGAGAATTCCTGTAAAAAAATAAGAAAAATATATAAGAAATGTTATAAAATAGCTATGTATTAGTCAGGGTTGCGCTTGTTAAACCTTTAACTTTGCCTTTCCTAGTCATCACATGTTAAATAACTAGAGGATCTTCTGTTAGAGGATACAAGCATGAGGCATATGTTTTGATTCACTGTAGCAGGTGCCAAAAATGTATCATCAGTAACTATAGGTAGGAAATTGCTGCCATTGGGGGCTTGTGGTTAGAAAAACTCTTTGACACTTTCCTAAAAACTCTGCTTTCCTGTTCTATAGGATCAATGTGGCTACAATCTCTCTCAACTTTAAAAAACTTAATAAATATTTGTAAGAACCTGAGGTAGTGGTGGTGATCTAATTAGTTAGTTCACCAGAGCTCATTCACAGTTTCAATAAATGGGGATTTCCACTCTTCTAGGAACTTGCCTCACCCCTGCAAACCTTACCCTCCGGTTAAGCTTTTCTCAAAAAAGCGCCTTTTTTTCTGTCCAGGAAAATAATTTAATTTAAGAACAAAACATCCGCTACCCAGAAGTATGGTGGACTATTGGGTGGCTCCATTAAGTGTAAAGGTGTGGCGCCACACCCTGTGCTTCAATGCATTTGTATTGAAATGCAGGATATGGTGCTGCACCTTTACACTTAATGGAGCTGCCTGATAGTCTGCCATTCTTCCGGGTAGCAGACTTTTCATCCTTAAATTAAATTATTTTCCTGGACAGAAAAAAAGGCATTTTTTTTGAGGAAAGCTTAACTGGAGGGTAAGGTTTGCAAGGGCAACAGCCCCTGCAAAAGACAGCTTTCCTTTTAAGTTTTATTCTAATGCCCCAGCAGATCAGTTAACATCAAGTCTGCCAGGCAGGTCTTGACACACAGAATTAGTTGGTTGCCATATTGATACTTGTAAGAACAGATCCACAAATGAATAGTTTGATACCTTTTATTGGATCTACATAAATGTAACAAAGGAAAACAGTGCTTAAGCTATCGGACCAATCAAGTCCTTCCTCAGAAGCTTATGCCAGTTGTGCGGAAAATCACATTCTGTTAACAACTAGGCAGGTTTTGGTATGATATTAATCGGATTAGCAGACATCATAGAGGTTGTTTTCTTATTATTTATCTGTTATTATTGCTCCCACCAGAGGTGGAAAGCAAGTTACACCACCATGTCCCAGCATTACTGTAGGGGGAGGGACTGCTATGGTGTCTGTTTAGTTGGTTAAGTTACTTTGTCTTTGTGCAGTACTCTTGTAATTTGGGCACTGTGTCTGGGGTATGTTTTGTTATGTACTGAATGATACAAAAAAACTGTGACATTTTCATGTTGAGGGTACTGTTAGTGGCATTTATGATAGGTCACCAAGGAATGGTGGCCTCGGCTCCAGTCCCAGAATAAAGTAATTCATTCCACACAAAGCTAAAAACATATTAACAAACTAGTATCCTCATACAGTGTGTCATGATTGGATCCAATTAACACTGTTCAGAAGAAGCCTAGGATCAGAAATGCAATGGAGACATAATTACACTCCAAGTCTGCCAATTGGTTCCTGCGTGTCAGCTTTGATATACATTGATGTGACAGTGGGAAGAAGTTGGCACCATTCCAAAGTACCTGGCTTAGTGCTAAACAGACAGCATCAGTTTTCAATGATATCACTCCTTCAGACTTTTACAAGCATCAAATTTACCACAAAAACAAATTCAGCAGAGAAAAAAGGAGGAATGTTTAGCTATGCTATGCGTTCTTCATTCAACTAAATAAGCCACTAAAGCATGCAAAACTGACAGCTGTTTAACTATAAATTTCATCATCATGGCTGGCAAAGGTGTTTATAGAAACAGCTGTCTATTTTAATGGTTCAGTGCCTTATCCTGGCTGAGTTAAATACAATTCTATGCTATACTGAGTACTTTTGTTGGACTTTAGTTCAGTTTTCACTTCTTCAATAATCCATTTGTCCTCGAATGACTTTCCATCAAACAGAGGAGTAATAAGATTTAATGTCCATAAAATGGTTAAGCATTTGATGCAAACTCAAGTATTTAGGATTGGATACTCAAGCAACTGTCTTTGTTGTTTAATAAGCTTTTGTATGCCTGGTCAGATTAGTTATCAGTCAGAAAAGTCAATCTGAGATGTCTAATGGCAAGGCAGCTGAGAAAGACAAACTTTTTACTGGTTTCCTCCAATCATTTCTTTTTCTGATGATCACCCAAACTTACAGAAAAAAAAGAGGTTAAAAACAGACATAAATATGTTTGATCAGAAACTCCCTGGCAGGTTAAGAGGATTACACCAGAACAATCAGCTCTACTTTTTCTTTGTCTTGCTAAACAAGGATTACAGTTATGAGTATTTTTTTAATGAAGGTAAAATTTCATCTTTCTCCCCACCCCTATTGGATCCAAGTTTATGAAAAAGAAGAAAAGTGGTATAACAAAAGCCTTTAGTAACTTATAATTAGAGGCAGCATTCCAATATTCTTTTGTATGCTTTGATGGGAACGTTGTGTGATGTAATGTTGCTTTCAGAAACTCTAAATCATGTTGACTGGTTCTAGACAAAGGTATGAAGTTTCTTTAAATAATTATACACAAAAAAAAGTAGGAGGCATTTCTAAATCATGCATTATCATAAATGCTCCGGGCCATGTTGAGCAAAATGGCTTTGTGCAGCACAAACAGGGCTTTGTGCACTGGAGATGTACTTAATGCTCCAGCTACCATAGAAGAAGCCTCCATTTGCACACCACAAAACAATTCATGCATCAGTGCAAAGGGGAGGACTTGAGCACATGCAAATGAAAGGTGAAGCCATGCATACATGGTACAAGAGTATATTGGATGCCCAATGGCTGTGTTAACTCACTGCTTGTGTGGTGCTAATTACCACTCAAGGAAAGCATGTTTTTGCATTACGCATATAGTATAGATAGTATAGACTATGCACCCCTTACATCTCCCTGTCCCTCTGTAATATGTTCTTGGTGTCTAGTGGCATCCCCTTCCACTTCTTGTCCCTGTGTAACATGTCCCTGGTGTCCCTCTTGCCCTTACTCCCTCTCTCATTCCCTAGTATCCTTAACCTATGAGTACACTCCATTGCTGTTCCCCTTATTTTGATCCATGAATTAATTCATGAATTTCCCCAGTTCATGAAGTTAAACCACCTTGCAAAGTGACAATTTACAGAATGGGGTAAACTTCACAAAGCTGCAAATTGGAAAGTTAGCTGACAAAGCTGCCTCCCCGGAAAAGTTTGCAATGTTCTATGAAACTACAGGCCATATGGTTCTGAAATGAGCTGTATGCCATGAGGAGGTTGTGTTCACTGCAGTCTTATGAAGAAAGAGTAGGTGATAAGTTTGTCCCAGTGCTTGCCTTAGCAAAACAAAAAGTCTAAGTACTCTGTAACTCAACTTTTAAATTTCAGATTGCTCACAGCTTGTGCTAGTGTGCCTTGTGCTGCTAGATTTATGCTTTTTGTTTCTGTTTTCAAAGATCATTTAGTCTGAAGTAGAGGATTTTATTTTGTATATAGAGAAGTGCTGCTGTGGGGTAGGGGAGGTGTAGGCAGTCAGCAAGTCAGCCCTGAAAGGTCTGGATAATTTTTGACTTATCAAGAGATTTGTCTTATTTTTTTCTCAGCCTTTATTCACCATTAGTTTCTGCCTGTAGTCTGCAATTTCTCATTTTATTTCTATGCTTCAGTCTGATGTTTTTAAGTGAAGTACTTTGTCATATTCTTTCTATATTAGTTTCATTTATTTATTTATAGTATATGGCTTGCCCCTATTGTGTATGGATTTCCATACAGACAATATTCTTGTTGTGGTACTGTTCAAAGGTCAAGAAAAGTTGTTGTAGTATTGTTCTGATGTCACAGCAATACCACAACAACTTTTACACTTTAAACTGCACTGCCATCCCTGCCCTCATGCCACCTCACTAAAAAGAGAGCGTCACACAAGCAGCTGTCAAACAGTGAGTTTCATATGCTGGCAAATCCATTTTCTTAACTAGTGTTTGCATTTTCCACACAAAATCCTCTGTAAAGTAAATATGGTCTGTTGTGGGTCAGTGAAGGGGAAGGGACATTGAGGTCATAGCGCAGAAGCAGTGAGACCACGATATTTAAACTGAAAGCTGCTCTCTTTTCACATAGTGTACTCAAGCTGATGTGAGATGCATGAAGGACAAAAGAACAACAATATCCTTTTTACTTATTACATTTCTGAAATGAAATTATATTTATTTGTTTTGATTTCTTGAATGCCAGATTGTTTTGCTGTATTTGACCATTTCAAATGGTCACAGTAAATGGCAGACTGTAAGAAATAACACATTAACTCATTTTATTTGTTAACAATTTCCATTTATGAAATGGGTACGTTAAAAACTGCATCTTGGTTGGCTCAGAGCTGTGCATTATGGGAGCACAATGCATAGGTAAAAACAAGTCCCAACAGCCAGGGCGTAGTGCATCTACAATATAAATGAGCAGCGTCAGAACTTTGACATTTCAAACAGCAGCCTTTTTCTTTGCACTCGCTAACTGATAGAGGCAATGGCAAAACTGTTATTAACTTAATACTTAATACTTTTTTCATGGAATTTTATATTACTTTATGTTACAGAATGAGTTTTTTAACTTAGATTTTTAAACTTTGCCTCTGCCTTGAAGTGAAGTACCAAATGATAAACGTATTGTAATACATAAAGAAAACTAGACCATGTTATTAGACATGAATGAAAATTACAGCATAAGAAAACACACATCAATATAAACCCAACAGTCTGCAGTTTCTACCTTTTTTCAGTCCATTTATATCATGTAATTTAGAATCTGTGGAAATGAGAGAAAACCAATTAATTAAAGCATGCAGACGAATCACATGATGACAGGGAGCACATGAGCTGCGTTCTGGAGGAGTTCCATCTAAAACCCTATTTAATTTTAATCTTTTTACTATCCTCACCGACTTTCTTACCTGTTCTGGAAGTGCAGTGACTGTTTGACTTTCTATGGTGTAAAATGGAAGCTGAAATTTCTGACTCAGATTACCTTCCAACTTTTTTTCAGTTCAAAGATTTGGATGGTGAATTAGAGCCGACAGTAGGCCTGGACGCTAAAAGGCCTCGCCGGAGTAGTTCACCACACAAAAGGCTCCAGAACCAATTACGTCCGAGCAGATGTACACTGAACTTCAGTTAATCAAAATGGATTTATCCACTGTTATCGATGAGTTTAAAGAGTGGAAGCCGCTGGTCAAAGAATTAACGCAACGAGTGACTGGATCCAAGGCCCAAATTTTGTTGAGAGAGGATAAAGTAGCCAGAATGGAACCTGACCTTGTTACTGTTAAGTGCACTATTAAAAAACTTGAAGATAAGGTTGAAGATTTAGAACGGCGATCTAGAAGAAACAACATTGTTCTCCTAGGATTGCCTGAAAGGGAGGAAGGATCTGCCCTTCTCGAATTTCTCCAGAAACTCTGTGTGCGTCTGGCTGGTCCTTTACCTAATGCCCCAACCTATATTATAGAATGGGCACATAGATCGATCAGGCCCAAGCTTGCACCTGGTGAACCCCCTCGCCCGATCATTTTTAAAATGTTAACTACTTGGATCATGACCACCTTTTAAGAGCTGTGCTGCAGCTGGAAAAGGTAGGATGGGAAGGGAAGAGAATTCGCCTGGTACCAGATCTAACATTTAAAGTGCAGCAGGAACGGGATGCATTTTGCCCATTGCAATTGAAATTATGGGCCGCTAAGATCAGGCACAAGATGTTGTATCCAGCCCATCTGGAGGTAAATACAAGCAAAGGGACTTTTCATTTTGACTCCGTTGACCAAGCGACTGCTGAATTAAAGAAATTGCTACCAGACTTGTTTGGTAAGGCTGGCTGAATATCGGAGACTCATATGGATGTGGGCATTCAGGTATGGACTTGATTGAAGTTGATTTTATCTCATCAAGCATGTCATATGTTTGGACTAGTTCAGCCATGGAGAGATGACTCCTCCAGTTTGTCTCGGGTACTTATTTCCTCATCACAGAGCTGTGAATACTGGAGTATATGGGGTGGTACCCATCGACGGCGTGGGACTTGTCTTTGTGTGACTGTCGATCATTGGGAAAGCAAGATTTTGTATTTTAGACACATTTATCACCAGTCACACTGCCAGTGATCATGGGCTTGGTGTGCAGTTTACTTTCCTAAAGCATCTGTTCAGCTTTAATATTCTGGCCCTTGAATTCATTTTTTTATTTTATGGTGGGCTTCCTGTATTAAATATCTGGACTGGAAGCCATGGCAGGAGGAGAAGATGATTACCTGCTTGGGAGAAGCTCCCCTGTAATGTTGATTTTGGACCACTTTCTGTTTTGACTTTTAGAAGCATCAGAAGACACGCACCATCCAGGAGCTGCTGTTTTGTTCTAGAGTGGTGAAATATTCAGTTGTCAGCAGAAATATTATAGACAGTTGGGCATGGACTTGCCCAAAAATGGCATCCTGCTATTTTGAATTTGTGAAAGTAACCAAGGAGCTGAGCAAAGATTCTTATTTAAGGGAGGAATTACTTTATTTCTAGAGACTGCATTTTTGTTTCCTACCTGAATTGCCTGGGGGCTGTACATGGGGTATTGCTAGTTATTTTGTAAAGGCCTCATAGTCTTTCCTTCTGGTTTAATCATGTTTGTCTAATTACAGTTTTAGTTATCTAGATGGTTATCCTTTATAGGTGTTTGAACACATTTCTGGGAGTTGAACGTTCCATTTTATATAGAGTAGCACAAGTTGTTTTGGGGTCTGTGTTTATTATCTACTGTAGAGAAGGTCAGTGTCATTTCTAGGGAGAGTGCTTGAGGGGCCTTTATGTATAGTAAGGGTGATCAGGCTATTTAGGGAATGGCCTTTTTCCTTTTTGCTCTCTTTTTTGGACACAGGGTAATTGGCTCTTCATAATTAGATGTTAAGAGTCAGGACCTAAAAAAGATTAATTAGTTTTGCCCTATACTGTGCTTCCAGCTTAGAGCTAGGTAAAGGGTCACCAGAGACATTGGGGGGGGGTGTTTTTCCTTTTGAGTATAGGAATCATTCATAGAGGGGTGGGATTATGGACCATGCCCTTTTGGGGGGAGGTTTGGTGGCTGGGGGGAGTGGTCTATTTTTCTAAGGGTGGTTTGCTTCAGCCCCGAACTTGAGCTTATATGTTATTGGGGCTCAGTTTTATAATTCTTTAAAATGGAGTGATCAGGAGGGGTAGACCTGTTTTTTCATATCTATTGACTTCAGCCACCCTAAAGCATGTAAATACATCAGAGGTAATATTAAGTTAAGTTCATCTCAGCCATATGGGTTAGGAGAAACATTCTATTTTTTATTGTTGTACTATTTTCCTACAGCTATAATGGGAGGTTGGCCCAGGTTAGAGAGTAGTTATGGGAGTGGGTGGGAGGACTCTGATTGTTATATTGCGGGTTTAGGTGGGGGTGGCTCCTCCCTTCAACATCATGGACCACATGTTCAGGAGTGGGCTATTGGCCAGTGGGTTAAGTAAGGGAAGGAGATGGGGGGACATGGTTTTGGGGGTGGGGTAGGTTTTCTTTGGGGGAGGGGGTTGGGGATGCAGCAGGGGAGAGGGATGGCTTACATCATCCAGGCAGAGGCAATCACGGAGTTTATGGTTAGGCAGAATAGATGTCATGATTAGCTGGAAAATTGTATCCTGGAATATAAAAGGAGGGAGCAGGGGCATAGTTTGTTATTTTTACAGGGGGGGCAAAGTAACAAAAAAGTCCTGATATTCGCATATCACGACAGTGAAGAGGCCGGGTGGCTTGCGTAATGCAAACAAATCAACCAGCATCAAATATTGCCCCAAAAACATTTAAGACTACAGCTGAATAACTCCTGGGAGGGACCAGCCCAGGCCAAGTCAGAGCACTTCCCCACCCCACCAGTTTTACTGCAGCCTACTCTCGGCCCAACTCCTCCTGAGACCAGAGTTGAAAAACTGACCGAGATCTGTTTTGTATTCAGTTCTTCGTTCTTCTGCCTTGGGAGTGAGGACTTACTTGTAAAGTTGAAAATATGTAAGGAACTTAACTTCCTTCTCAAGAGGACAGGACCTCACCTCAGCTTCAATTCAAATCAGTCTTGACCTAATTTTGCCCCCACCTGAACCTCCAGGTGGATAGCTTACTAGTTTGTCACCCCCCTTTGCTGCTTACGTAACCCTTCCAAGTCTAGCCCTTATAGTGGATCCTGAACTTCTTGAAATTTCTGCTTGAGCCAGCCCTCCCACCCTTGAGGAGTGCAAAAAGCATGTTTCAAGGAAGTGCAGCCAATGACTGTGCCACCTCAGTATATCTATAAACATGGATGGTATGGGAAACATCCCAGCATGTGCATCCTCACAGCATGAGCCCTTATTTACATAGATTACATAAAAAAATGCGATTATACAATGACAAGAATGAATGCTGGCCTATGATTGGTCAGTCTTGGGCTAGACCCATGATGTTATCCCAGTACATCCGATTCATCACAGGTCTAGTCTCAGCTCTCCATGAACCTCTTGATGATTGTTAGCTTTAGTGTGGTTTTTTGTATCTTCTCTTAAAAAATAATTTTCCACACCAAATAAAACATCTTTAAAATTATTTTTTTAAATTCTGTATAACAACACGCCATTGTATAATAGCAATAATGCCCTCCAGGGTGTGTGTCATGGTAGGATAACGTCATGCCTTATGTATTGGATGCACTCGTGCCCAACCACCTGAGGCGTGACGTTATCCCAGCATGACACACGCCCTGTCGGGCATTATTGCTTACTTGCACCCCAGTGTTAATACTTTTCTTTGTTATAACCAAGTTAATTCATTAGTCTCCCATCCCATCCCATATTATTCAATGTCACATGCCTGAATCTCGTTAGGTAAGGTAAGCAAAGAGGATAATGCTCTCCTCAAGCAAGCAAGCATTGCATACATAAGCATGGGACTTGCTGATATCCCTCAGGCGGTGCTCTTAACAAGCATGCTGATGTACCTGGGACAGTGCAACAGAACAATATAAATCCCCTAATTGTTCAAGATGATCATGGACGTGGTGTGGTCACACCACAACCCCTACCACTCTCCTCCCCATGGGCTCCTAAGGAATATGCATCTCTGTCCATGCCCAGGGTTACACAACCCCATCCAAGCAAACACGGACTGCCCTGGCACAAAAGTGGTCGCATCACATAACCTAAGAGAACAGATGCCACAGGAAGTTTGCGGGAACAACGACTCCAGATACCTGTGCACAGCCTCGCAGGACCCACTCTGAAAGGTAAGTACTTGGTTGGTGGGTTTTATTAGCATCACCTATGACAGTGTGTGGTGGGCCGGTTGTGGTAGCCCAAGTTGCCGTGGATGCTCCCCCCCCCCGACAGACTACTTCAAAATCATCTCATCTGACAGTTTTGAAGGGCACAAGTGAAACATGGTTGCTTCAATTTGATGTGGTTTAATGCAGTTTTTTTTGTCCGAGCGTGTGTCTCTATTCTTCTACACACAGACACAGACAGACACACACACAACCAAAAAATGAACTTTTTTTATACCATGTTTACATTCAGAATAGAGACAGGGTAAAGCAGGTCCAGTCAGCACAACACAGTAAGTGAAACAATGCATTTTACAATGCCCAACAAACCACCAAAAGACCACAAAACAATGGACCTTCCCCCTGCCCTTGGGGTGGGAATGGCTAGGTCACAGGTCAGGGTGCTAAATGAGGAGGAGAGACCACAGAACATCTTGTCGAACCACACAGTAAGGTGAAACTACATAAATATACTGTAGGATTTCATACTTTCCAACAGTTCCTAATTTTGACATAGAAACTTATCTTTAGTGCTCAGAAGCCCCTTGTACGAGGGAGGTAAGCATGGCATGGACCCAGCAGACTGGCATACATGTTGAAAAAAATATTTCTGTGCCAGTATGCCCATCCACCCCTCCTCTCTCCATCACCAGTGGCCAGAACCATTTTTTTCAGCATGTGTACCGTCCTCCCTGGTCAGCACAGCGCACAAAGCTGGCAGGGCAGCAGAAGGCACAGCAAGCAACAGTGAATTAAATGTCCATGCAAAAGCTACAGCCCACTCTCCCCACCCCAGACCTGCAAGGCCACTATCTCCACCCAGACCGCTGGCTCAGCAACTCTCTGCACCCTGATGGACTTGCACAGCCACTCTCCACACTCTGTGTCCACCCCACCAGCACAGCCACTCTCCCCACTACACCAGCACAGCCACTCTCCCCCCCCCACCCAGCCAACACCATTTCCAGCTCCATTTATCTGGTATCCGCTTCAGGCATCCAGATCTGTGCCTCCCCATCACATGCACAGAAAAATAAATAAAACCACATTTTATACTGCATTTTGTTTATGTTTCTTTCTTTGTCTGGAAAGAGAGATGTTGAGCTACCGGTCAGCACAGTTTGCCTGGTATACAATTACAACCCCGCCCCACCGACACAATGCCAGTGCCTCCACCCACCCACACAACAGTGCCCCCACCACACCCACACAATGCCTGTATCCCCAACCCCACCCACACAAATGACCAGTGTCCGCAACACCACACACACACACACACACACACACATGGCCAGCAGTGTCCCCAACCCCCCCACACACACGACCAGCAGTGTCCTCAACCCCACACACACACGATCAGCAGTGTCCCCAACCACACACACACACAACCAGCAGTGTCCGCAACCCGACCCACACACACGACCAGTGTTCCAACCCCCCCCCAAAAATCATGGCCAGTCAGTAGTCACTATAACAATAGCCAGGTAGTAGTATACTCATTTCTTTAGGGTGCATGTTTTAGTGCAAGATTTTGTTTGCTAGTCTTGTAACACTGTACGGGGGAGAACACAAAAAGCTACCCCTTTGGTTGTGTTTGCCAGGCAATGAAGACAGAGACAGCAAGGTCAAGGAATCTGTCTGTTTCACCCCTCCACAGTGGACGATCGGAGAAATCAAAAAAGTGAAAGATTACTTTTACAACCAGGTAAAGGATGAGGGGGAAATAATGTTTCAACATTTACTAATGTTCGTATGCTAGCTGCGGGCACAGGTCAGTGAGATACAACCCTTGACAGGTAAAGGATGAGGTGGAAATTATGTTTTAACATTTACTTATGTTTATATGCTAACACCCAGTCAGCAAGCACAGAATGTTCCCCCTCCTAACCAACACGGACAGTCCACTAGAAACCTAGTCAGCAAACATGGACAGTCCCCCCCTTCACCCCACCTACAAGGACAGTCCCCCAGACACCCAGACAGTCCCCCCTCCCACAGACACCCGGGCCAGTGAGCAGAATGCCCCCCCTCCCAACCGACAAAGACAGTCCCACCAGACACCCAGGCAGCCAGCAAGCATGGGCCGGTCCCCCATATCCCACCAAGGACAGTACCCACCCCCCGACACATAGCTAATAAACCACGAATTTCCCCCGCCCCACCAACATGAACAATCCCCCAAACACCTGGCTAGCAAACACAGAAGTTCCTCCTCCCCAACAACATTGATAGTCCGTCCTAGACACCTGCTCAGCAATCACCAACATTCACCCCCCATAAGCCAACATGGAAAGATCCCCCAGACACCCGACCAGCAAGTAGTCCCCCCTCCCACAAGACACCTGGCAGGCAAGCATGGACAGTCCCCCTTTTTCCACCATTATGGACAGTCCCCCCCAGACAAATGGCCAGCCAAGTCCACCAAATAATGGCTAGTGTCACCACCCACCATCAGCCAAGGTTCCACATCACCATGGCCTGTGTCTCCACCCCACCAGACCCCAGAATAGAAAACAGACTGTCCCCAGCCCCACCAAACACTGACCGCCCTCCCAGTCCCAAACACTAACCACCCCAGCCCCCAAACACTGATCGTCCCCCAGCCCCACCAAGCATGAGGCCCTCCCCAGCACCAAACACTGACCATCCTCTCAGTGAGTCAGCCCCAAAACACACAGACTGTCTCCCTGACCCCAACCCCACAAAACAGACCATCCCCCAGCCCCACCAAACACAGACTGTCCAGTGAGTTCCCCAACAAACCCCACCACACCAGTAGTACAGTAACTGAGCATCCCACCCACCAACATGACCATTGTCCACACCATACCAAACAAATAGGCCCCCCACCCACCCACCAACATGAGACAGCCTCAACACCCAGCAAATCCCCTCCCACCCAAAGAAACACAAGCTGACAGCACACCTTCCACCCACGCCCCAGACACATGGCCATGGCCATGGCCAAGACAACTCCCCTCCCCCCCAAAAAAACACATTTCTGGGATGTGAATGGTATTAATTTCCAACAACCAGCTTGCAGCACAGTTACTCACCAAATCAGTAAGGGCACAGACAGGGCAACATGCAGCAGGGCACAGCAAGGCCAGGAAGGCAGGTCAAGTAGCCGAGTCTCTCCCAACAGTCCCGTTCCTCTCCCAATTAATCCCCCAATGAGACAGTAACTCATTTTTTCTGACACCAGATGAATGTGTCACATTATGGGTCTGCTATAGCCTGCATGACCGCCGGCTTCTTCACTGTTCTGGGCCTGGCTGTTCACTGACCTGAATAATCCCTCTCGGTGGACCGTGGAACTGGTGGGCAACGGGCGTGGTGTGGGACTCACCGACAACACGGTAAATCTTTTTCTGGCCTGCTGGACACAGGAGCTGGGTGTGCAGGCAAGCCTGGCCGTGCCTCAGACTCACTGTAATTGTACTACTCGCTCCTCTGCCTGGTATGTCTGGTGGTAGAGGCCTTGTGGCTGCAGGCCTCCTAGACTCTTGGGGATGGGAGGCTCAGGTGGCAGTGAGAGAGCCAAGAGCACAGCTGGCTGCACTGAGAAACAGAGAGTAGGTAGTCAGAGGACTCAGGTGAGGTATATTTAAACTGGGCTGTTCAGGACAGGAGGAGGGTGGGAACACTAGACTGACTGAGACACTGGTGACACCTGACAGACAACCAACGACTGCTGCTCGACATCCTCGAATAGCTATCTCTCCTCAGCCCTACGCTATATGGATGCTGCTGCTGCTCCTTCATGGGAGGCACACAGACAACTAAATGGCGCCACTAACGGAGTACTACTCACGCGATGGTGCCAGCTTGCAGCACTCTCTGATTGGCTGTAACATGCAGGCTACTATGGTTGCAGGCTTGCAGCCAATCGGAAAAGGGGATAGTTTTTGTTTAAGAGACACGGCGGTGCACCTCCACCCCCCTCCGGAGAGGTGCAGGCAGTCCGGGCATAGCCCTGAGCCCATTCAATATTAAAAAAAAAAAAATGATAACCGGAGAACAGTGGCTGGGCTCCTAAAAAAGTCCTGGTCTAATTTCTCAGGGGGGGCAGCTTGCCCCTCTGCCTCCCCACAATCTACGCCTATGGGAGGGAGGGAGAACAATAAAAAATATTGTATTTTAAAGCATCTGGGTAGATATCATCCTAATATGGCTCTGCTACAGGAAACACATATTACTGTTGATCAGTTATCCCATTTGAATAAATTATGGTTAGGCCAGGTATATGTGGTGGGATGGAGTGCCAGACAGAGAGAAGTGGCTATTTTGATTCATAGATCTGTCCCATTTATGTTGACTCAGGAACGGGCAGATCCAGATGGGCATTACATTATAACACAGGGATGTTTGGCCAGTATGGAGGTAGTGTTGGGGTCTATTTATGGCCCGACTGTGGACTCCCCCCTCCCCCCCCCAATAGCTTCAATATTATCCTCTTTAAGTAATCTTCCATATATTTTAGGGGGGGATTGGAACTTAGATTTCTCCAATGACCTCGATAGGTAATTTCATAGGAGAATGGGGCTATCACCAGCACAAAGAATTCTGAGGGAGTTTTGCATGAACTTAAGTCTGGTGGATCCTTGGGGGTTGTCCAATCCAGAAGAAAGTGAGTATACATATTTTTCACCCCCACAGAGTCTATTCTAGGATAGACTATTATTTGATCAGTGTCTTGATTTTAAAAGGGGTTGAGGGGGTGGATATCTATCCTAGAGTCCTCTCGGATCATTCTCCAATCTGGTTGAGTTTGTCTATAGGGGGTCATGATTCTCGATCTGGCATTTGGTCCTTAAACACTTTACTCTTAGAAGATAAGTATATATTAGCGCATATGAAATCCTTCATTGCTCAGTCCGGGCAGGAAAAAAATGCTTCTGTTGAAGCTATTGATACAATGTGGGGCTACGAATAAAATTTTTGGAGGCCCACCTCTCTGGTTTATCGGTGGAAAGGCTCTGGTCAGAATTAACAGCCCTGAGAGCAAAATATTCGGCTTATTTGTTAGATAAAGTTACTAAAACCGCGACCAGAATTAAAGCTACACACATAGGTCAAGGGGAAAAGGCGGGCAAATTGTTAGCTAGCTGGATGAAGCAGCAATGGGCTTCTCGCTGGGTCCCAGCCTTAAAGATGATGTGCAACGGACTAGTTTTAAAAGATATTGTGCTGCATAGTACTGACATTGCTACCCATATGTTAATTGCCCACTTTCACTTACCTAGACACCATTTTTTTTCTCTAATTTCATAATTTTCTGATTGCCGATATTAGCTCAAAATCAGCACGCTGTCACTGTGACTGCAAGAGGGGCGTGGCCACCGGTGACATATTGTTGGAGTGCCGTGGTCTCACTGAAAAGTTATCACCCCTGCGCTCACAACACACTGGTTCTTACTTTGTTTTTGGCTCTCCAATAATTGCCCAATCCTGCCGAAATGTTTTGTCAACCAACACAACAAATTTCCTGACAGTGTTCATAAGCAGTATACATAAGCAGTTATCAGCTGGTGTTGCAACATTTCTGGGGATCCCTAAACCTGTGTGGAACTAAAAGACTAGAAACCCATCTCATATGTCTGGCCCCCTCTTCGCTGCTCTATTTGTATGTTGCTATTGGATTACGGGTGCCCGAAAATGTACAGAATGAGTATTAGCAGCAGGCCTCACCCGGGAGCAGTATGCTGGAGTCAGAAAAATGTGATGTCAGACAAATGCAAGTTATTGACTTTTTGCCTGTACTCCGGTGGAGGTGTCCACTAGAACGGATGAATTCTATGTACGGTGCATTTTTTTTGTTCGTTGCTGATCTTTTCCTTACCCCCATCCCCTTTTTTCATTTCTCTGTTGCAAATTCACCAAGTACCACCTCTCACTCTGGCAACCCATTCTGATAGCCTGGATCTGCACACTGGCACTTTGAGGAGCATGTAACAAATTTATCACCTGTGTGCAAACTTATATCTGACTCCATGCTAAATAAATAGTCACGTCACCCGGCTACATGCCTCAATGCCCATCTATCCGATGGCATCCACTGTCCCTGCCACCACTTGCACATAACCTAGAGTGTTGTTAGGGACAGATGCAGCCTGTTTTGTATACTGAGCATCCAGTCATATGCCATGCTCACTTTACTGCCTATGCCCATTCAGAAATGGGCTGCTGAATATTTACTACGTTTCTACTTTATGTCCGACCACATTCAAACACATCAGCAGGCCAAAGCACTGTCAAGGCATACTTCCACAACTGTGTAAAAATAGACACATTGAAACCTGTGGCTGCGTTGTCCACATAACAAGCATGGTCGCAAGTGGCAAAGCTGTACAATGAACCCAATTTTTTATTTATTTTATTTATTGAAAGATATCGGAATTGCAATCCTTTGAGTCATAGTCTCCTTTCTAAAGGCTCCATGTCAGTAAGAAACATACAACTAAGGATCAAAAGCTTAACATTGGGTACAGATTACACATTAAGCAGCAGTACAAACATTAAAACATTTGACACGGTAGTAGAAAATTAAAGCATAGATAGAAGGATTAAACATTTGGTGCAGTGTACAAGTATGGTTATATCATCAGGGATCTTAAGGGAGGTCCTGAGTATACACTTGGATTCAACAATACAGTATTTGAGTACTGGAGGGTCTTATAAGTTAGGCCCTGAGTCATAAAAGAATAGAGGGAGATTGAGCATACTAGCTTGGGGCTTAGACGTGAGTGCTAGGAGGGTGTGGGGGGGGGGGAATCCCTCTAGGTTGAAAACACGTTAGGTACTTTAACTACAGCCACAGGTTGCTGAATTTAGGAAATTACAAAGATTAGCTTTGAATTGACTGATACTGGATGTAAGGGAGATTGTGGATGGTAGGTTGTTTAGCCACAGTGGGGCAAGATAACGGAAAGACCATTCTCCAATTGTCACTTCCCTGATCTTGTGTCAGTGATCTATCTATTACAGCCCGATCCTGCCTTACAGCGCCATCCCACAGTATTATGTCTGGTTCTGGGGCATGGGAAGTGCCAAGGCTCAGAGTGCCAGGTACCACTACCAAAGGTACTAACTCCCAGATTCCTGCCTTCCCCATCTCATCCACGGTCACTTTTCCTTTGCTGTTCTCAGTAATGCAATACATTATCACAAACCAAAAGCAAATTATTTACCTCTGTTCTAAATTAGCACATCCGGATGAGTGTCTTTTATGTACGACCAAGCTTTGCACTGGATTGTAAGTTCAACGGCACCTGTGTACGGAAAGTGCACACCCCCCCCTCAAGCACACACACACACACACACTACAGGGGCAGACTATTAAATGGGCTTTCAGTTTTTTTTTGGCAAAAATGCAGACTTTCATCATCATCTGTCGCATAACGCAGTACTACTTGACACTGCTAGGTACCATTTTTGTGAACCCTTGTAATTGAAATGCCTGTCAGCATTCCTTTGTGTTTCTGTGCTTGCCTTACCACTGGGGCCAACTTACCAGTGTTGCTGCCTCTTATCTCACAATCGATTCCCCCCATCCCCCTTTCCCCAACCCAATCCAATCTATGCTTTCAATTTTCTGTCATTCCTTGTCACAGACTGGTCCAACCTTTTTCACACCTTTTCTGCTTTTACAAAGGATATAAACTGAGGCACCAGACTGTCAACTCACTGCTCCAGCTAAAGCTGTAATGTTTATATGTGTACAGTTCTGTGGCTAGTAATACCATTTTAGACTGGGCGCATAACTGGAGCAATCATTGACTATCGGTGGCAATGGTATGAGCATCATTTGTTCCTGGCACTTCTGAGTTTGTTTCAACTTTTTCTCCTCTGTCTTCCTTTACTGTATCCTAGCATTTTTCCACGGGTGCTGTTACTGGCACTGGCATTCCTTGTACTGTGATCTTGTTGTGCAACATTAGCATGATGTTATAGCTAAAGTTTGGGTTGTGATTATTTGGATGTTGTATATCTGATCCCCTTTCATCTCAGTTTTTGGCATGCCACTGACAGCTGTGTTTATCATGCCAGTTTAGAGAAAAAACTACCATACACAGTCCCTTAGAGGATTTGTAAGCAGAGTTGTGGTACAGTGTTTCTGTGGCAGAAATTCTTTTTTGGTGGGGGACACGGCAACAACTTGCTTTGTCTTCTTCATTTTTCACCATTTGTGGCCAGAACATATAGCGTGTAGACTGCATCACTTATTGTCATCTTTACATACCTTCTTCATTACAATGTATTGTTGTTGTTGCCTTTCTTGTTGTCGTACTGTTCTCTGAAATTGTATGTTATTTTATTAATATTTCTCCTGTGTCAAATACATTGCTTTATCACAGTGGACTGTATACCACTGGCCTACCACAGTGCATACTTCCATTGTTCTACCAGAACACAATTAATTTTTTTGCAAATGTTTGCCAGTGAGGCTCTTTCTTTCTTTTCTTCTCTTTGTCCTGTTGTGTGTTTAGTTTCCTGTTGTAAGTAATTTTTGTTCCACTTCATGACTGTCACTGAATTCTGAACACTAACAAGTACTGTACATCTCAACTGGCAGCTCTACCTTTGCATCTCTGTACTATTTCTGATTTCTAGATTGTGTTCACACCTCTATCAATATGCCATACTGCGCTGCCTTTGGTTGCAAAAATAACGTTTCTAGTGGCTGCAGTTTTCATCGTTTTTCTCTGGACAAAGCATGGAGGCAACAATAGATTGCAGCCGTTAAGCGGGAACATTGGACACTGGTCAGTCACAGTGTTCTTTGTTCTGATCACTTTGAACTGGATCAGTTCGACATACATCCCAGTGTTTTACAAAGCATTGGGTTTCGCATTGGTCAGCGTCGGTTGAAAAAAGATGCTGTACCAACACTCTTCTGTCGCCGTAAGGAGATCGCAAGAAGAACCAGCATGGCATCTGTAAAGCGACAGCACATTGAGGTACAGTACATCAATACTTTCCTGTCACCGTATTGTCTATTTTTTGTGTGCTCATCTAGTTTTAGTATGCACTGCTTTCATTACTAACATTTCCACTTTGTTTGCCTCCAAGGTTCTCAAAGAGCTTGGGATCATGGATGGCCCAAGAGAAGCATGTATCACTGACAATTCAGATCAAGACTTGGCAACCCCTAACTTGGCCAATTCAATCAATACTGGCATTGACAACAGTAAACACAGCAACGTGGGTCACGAAGTGAAGCACACCTCATCAATGCAGACAGACAGCACAGTAAGTTCACATATCTTCCCTTCCATTTTGATTTTGCCTTTTACTTTTAGTCATAGATGCTCAATTATTGCACTACCCAACCGTACAGTCTAATGCCGTTGCAAATGCAACAACCAGTTTCCTGTTCTGTGCTTGGGACTGTGGCATTACTGAGGCCCCACCTCCAAAGTATGTGGCATTCTCATTGCCCACCTAGTCCATGACCCTGGTCAGACCATCCATTGTTCTATACCATTTACAAGACTGTGATGTCTGTGGCGCAAGTGACAGCAGAACTGTGGTTATTGTCGCTCATCTGCACAGTGTGCATAGAAAGAGCATTTTCATAGTTATTCGCACCCCACTACTAATCCAATCTTTATGCTTGAGGTGCTTTTAGCAGCATTTACCATTGCTCTCTGCAGCATGTACCAGTGTTGGTTTTGGTGTGGAATTTGGTGCATCCAGGCATGGACCCCTGTCTCAATCTCACTGTGTGTCATAATTTTTACAAAGTGTACTGTACATAGCACCAGACCATACATTGTGTGGATGAACCCATATAGGACACAATTTACAATCTAGTGTCCTACTACTTAGGAACACAGTGGCTGCTGAAGCCTTGTATGGCCAGTGCTGTTACTGCACTTGCTGAGATATACAGTTGTGCCCCAGTCAGTGCTACACTTTATTTTTATCATTTAACATTTTTTGCACCCCATTACAGCCCCATCAGCAACCCCAGAGCCCCATCAAACAGAATTGCTGGGGCTTACCTTACACCCAGACCTGGAGCGCGCCTGCGGGGAGTCGGTTGCCATCCTGCTGCCGGTGATTTTCTCTCTGTTTACTCCCAGGGGCCCCAGGAGTGGGTATGCATGCATGTGGAGGCATGCATTAGTCCCAAAGCCCCTGTAATGGCCCCTTTCCTCCCACCCCAGGCCTTGTGTCTGGCTCCTCCTGGCCTGTACTGTACCCAGCCTACACCAGGTGGCAGCCATCAGCTTGAGGAAGCCCCTACACCTACCTGGAGAGGAGAGCTTGCCTGTCAGCAGCTCCGTCCAGCTCCGCCTTTCACCACCCATTGCTGACCTCCAATGGCCCTGGCTTGTTCCTGAACCCAGGTCGCCGGCATGCTGCGAGGTAAGGTGTCCAGCACCTCAGTCCTCATTGCCACCGGGCCGGCTATCAGTGCTACACTGTCAGTCTGTATCATCACACATAAACGCACTCTTGTGTGCCATTGCAGTCCTCATAAAGTGATGGAATGATGGGGTTGTGAAGTAGGGATGTGTCACTGATATTGCCACAGAATGAAAACGGGTTATTTTCACAGATTAGATGTACTGAGAGCACCACTGAAACTCATGTTCCATGGGTAACTGTAATCACAATCTTTCCCAGATGACTGAGGCCCACACATATGGTGCCAACTCATGAAAGCATCATTGTGGTTTAGGATGCAAAACTTGGGCTGGCAAGTGTGGCATCCTATATGCCATCACATGTGGGTATTATTTTTGGCCACCATTTGAAAATAGCTGATTAAAAACAGTGACCATTACAAAAATCCAATACAAAGCAGCTTGTTCAAATACAGCAAGCTTTCTGCTTGTGATGGTAAGTACAACCCACACCACCACTTTTTTGATGCTTAGACCACCCTCCACCCTTCATATATGTGCCAACTACAGAGGGGCCCACCTTGGGGAGGATAGCCAATTTTGCTTGCTGTATTCGACTTACCTTTCTGGACTTAGCTGGTTTTACTTACCTGCTTTTACCAGCCACCCCTCCCTCCCATGTTCCACATAACACCATGTGTCATGGACACCATTGGTGTGCATAGTTATCATGCATCTCTGCGTTGTGGTGTGGTTCGAGAGATACTGCACTGCACATCTTGTGATGCACAGTGTGACAATGTCAGCTATTAGTCAGCAATTCAAGCTGGTAAAGTGGGTGAAAACTCAGTATCTGGCACAGTGACACAAGCTGTTTGTCAACATCACACATTTGCGATTGCGAGTCACCAGCAATAGTTGATCTCAGTGGTCTGGTGGTGTGCAGTACTTTGACAGGCACTACTCATGTGATGCATCAGGAAGGCATATGAATAGGGAGTAGCAAGTGTGTGATCGTGGTATGCACACCATGATAGACAGGACAGTATGCTATTTCAGATTGACATTCAGCATGCTACGTTGTGTGACTTTTACAACCCACTTCAGTTCTGCTGGTAGTGTCCCACTTGTCATGTACAATTGTACTCCAGTTTCAGTGGCTATGCACAGATGAATGGAATGCTTCTATAAGCACCCTTATGCATGTCGCAAGTTGCACCATGCAATGTGTTGAGTTGCTTCACAGACCCTATGCATGAGTCTGTATGGGGCAGGTACCCTTAGACTAAGTCTGGTGACTTGCCATGATCTAAACAGTATGCCAAAGAAAGGGTGTTCATGAACAGATTGTCTCAAGTTGCAGGACAGTACAACACAGTGCACACCACACACAATCCCAGTTACATGTAACTCAATGCACTGCTGAGCTACTAATGCCCCTCCTACTCCATCCCCTATCTGTGTATAATATTCCCTGTAGGGGCCATAATGCACCTCAACCACTGATCCCCGATCAACCGAAATTATTCCCCTCGGGGCAGCTCATGGTCCCTCCATCCACATGCACAACTGCCATGTCTGTAGGATCGTGGCCAGTGGGTGGGTCCCCCAGACCTATGGTGCTTTTACTCCTGTCTAGGAGATTGGGGCATAGGTGGTTGACCTCCAGCCATGTGATGGTTAGTCTGCTGGTGCTGGACTTGTGTTTTAGTGGGGGGGGGGATCTGGCAGGAGGAACATATTCAGGCACAATCCCAGTTGGATGCAAGTTACACCACCTATACAGAGATGGATGTCCACTGGGCGGTTGTTGTCGAATAGCGAAAATTGATATTGTTTAATTTTTTTTGCCCTTCCATAATAGGGCTTGACAGATGCCATAAACCCCATTAGCACCATGTCTCAGGGTGGTAATTGCCTAACTATTGCTGTAAGTCCACATTTGTTGCAAACAGGCTGCCATGCAGAATCACAAATGTGGCATCACTTTTTTATTTCGCCAGTCAAGTAAGGATGCCTGTTGCTCCAAGAATCTTGACCAAGAGTGTCAGCAGTCAATACTGCAAGTGAATATATTAGTTACTGCATAAGACACCAATGGAATGTACAAATCACTGATGTGGCCTTAGTATTGCCCGATTATGCAGCCTTATCTTCCATGCCATAAAGTTACATTTAGTGTTTCCATCATTGTACACAGTCAGAAACAAAAATTACTAGTATCATATTGCCTTGTGCAGTAATATTGTGTAATCTTGGCCAATACAGAACATGCACCTTGAAGGCCACTGCCGGCCTCAGTTTTCCATATTGAAGCGGTGCCAGGACAGATTGAGAGTGTGCTTACTAGACAATTCCATTTCTTTCATCTGTTGTGAGTAGTTTTCTGTTGAAGTGTGAACCATTTGCAGTTGTTATCTCACATAATGGCTTGCCTTTCTATTGCTGTGCTGTATATCACTGTCCCCAAGCTATGTTCAGTTATGTATTGTTCTCTGCTGCAGCATCAGTGAGACTCAGCCTGTCTGGTAAACTGCTGCTATCACCTCCCCATTGTCCAGTAAATGCACTGCCATCAATTATTGTTCCCTTCCTTGATGTCTGTTGTTATACTGTCTTTTGATCCATGGACTTTTCTCCCCTTTTTCAAAAATGTACACTTTTGTTCTCTCAAAAACCACCCCCTTGCTATTTTCTATCTTGTCTTTCTTTATGGTATTCATACTTGAGACATATTGTCTTCTCTCATGTGTTCCTCTTTTCACCTTTCTACTGGGCCATCAATGCGCTGCGATCAATGATAGTTTCTGTTCCCTTTTATCTTTTGTTATCCTGTCTTTTTCAACTGGTTCCCCCATCGAACAACAGTCACCATTTGGCCTATGCACCTAAACCAATTATGTTGTTGGTCTGCAATTTCTGTGTATGATGAGATTGCAAATTTTATATACCGCAAAAAAGGAGTCAGTTGCTGTGGATAGAAACATAAAAGTTGATGGCGCATAAGGACCACAAGGCCCATCCAGTCTGCCCATTTGTTCAACCTTATGAATGTGTCATAGGCCCTTACTCTGGCAGTGGCCTATCTATTCATTCTCATCTGTATTGCTCACTTATGCTTATCCAATGTCTGTTTGAAGCCCTGCTGAGCACTGTATTCATATCAACTACTTCTGGAGGTAGGCCATTCCATGCATCCACCACCCTTTCTGTGAAAAAAAACTTCCTCACGTTACCCCATAAATAAACCTCATACTAATCTCATGCTGTGTCCTTTTGTGCTGCTGTTTTTCTTATATTGAAACATGTTAGACTCTTTCATCAATTAATGCCCTTAATTGAATGTTTCGATCATATCTCCCCTCTCCCTCCTTTGTTCTGGAGTATACATATTGAGCTCTGTTTATCTGTCCTCATATGTTTTCTGATGCAGTTCCTGCACCATTTTGGGTGACCTTCTCTGGACTTCCTCCATTTTGTTAATGTCCTTGTGCAGGTGTGTTCTCCATTCTTATGGGTGGGACGAAGCACCTGTTGGCACTAGCCTCGTTCATGTCATTGCACATCTGCATCTCTACAGTGACTTGACCCTGCACACAACCAATAAGCCCCTGCTGCTAACAGGAAGACAACCACCATGTTGTCCATCAAGCATCACTAAGCAAAGCCCAACCTCTGGGCAGGATTTTATTGATGATGTGGTCTCCCATCCCATGGGCCTTCCGGGGGAGTGTTCCATCACAGGGGGTGGGCGGGCAGACTAGGGTACTCATGGCTCGGGTGATCTTGCTAGAGTATGGCAGCTGCCAGGGTTGCTAAACTCCGCAACAGAGTGGATGAGAATCGAATAACAGTCAAGAACAAAAGATAAAAAGACAAGAAAAATAGGGAGCATCATCACCAGTGGAAACTCCACAACGACATAGGCAGGATGGAGGCAGCCCCGTGGAAGCAACAGCAATTGTGCGCGGTTTGCGCCTGAATCAATACTTTTTAACAGAACAATGGTGGACCCATGAAATGCCCTTCCTGAGGACAATCTGGAGTCAAGCACAGTAGGGGACTTCATGAATGCATAGTACAGACATAAGGCCATTTTGGTGGGAGAGGTCATAGGAAGTCAACTGATGTGATGCCCTCTGACCAGGGATGCTACAGCTTCCAGCGGTCGGCAGACTCCTCTCCAGCCACCAACCGAGACCAGGACCCCAGACAAAATCAGGCTCAAGCTGCTTGCCCTCTGACCAGGGCTGCTACAGCTTCCAGCAGTCGGCTGGCTCCTCTCCAGCTGCTGACCAAGACCAGGACCCTGGACAAAATCAGGCTCAAGCTGCTTGCTCTCTGACCAGGGCTGCTACAGCTCCCAGTGACCAGCCGGCTCCTCTCCAGCCGCTGACCAAGACCAGGACCCTGGACAAACTCAGGCTCAAGCTGCTTGCCCTCTGTCCAGAACTGCTACAGCTTCCAGCGGTCGGCAGGCTCCTCTTCAGCCACCGACCGAGACCAGGACCCCGGACAAAATCAGGCCCAAGGTATGGTGAAAGCGTACCCTATCGGATTGCAGGTGGCACCTGGCAGTCGCAGCTGATTGGCTCCCCTATCTCTCTCTGCCGACAGGGCTCCGACTGTGAATTTACATTGATTTTTACTGTTTAAACTGAAACCTGCCTGTGTAAAGTAAGGAAACAATTATAAATCTGTGTTTGAAGTTAGAGTGCTAAGTGTTTGCAGCTCCTTTCTGAATCTGTGGCCAGCCCCCCCCACGAGCCAGCTCTCTTTGGTTGCCAGTTTCTCTGGGGATATTGTTCTGCTAAATCTCCCCAAACCCCAAACCTCTTACTGTCTTCTAAATTTTCATTTACCCTCCCCTCCCCACCCCTCCACTGATTAAATATCTCTCTCTGCCCACCCTCTTCTTCGACCCCCAACCCCACCAGCCTCCTGCAGCCTTCCATTGGCTCCCCTCTACTCTAGAATTCCCTTTCTCTCTGTTTCACCTCCTAGGCCTGTTGGCCATTTGCCCTCCTAGGGGCGAACCAACACATTCGTCCCAGCCAATCTCAGGCTCCTTTCTCCTCGTAATTACCTCCTTGTCTAAGAAGCTGCTACAAAATCCCTGCACCATGTCCACCATGGCTAGCGTTTTACCTCTACTCAGTTGTCTATTCTCCTGCCTCCCACCCCTCCTCGCCACCATGCCGCCTATCTTTCCCATGCCCCCTTCCCCCTACCTGGCACATACTGTAGCTCCTCCTTGCCCCTCCAATCCTGCACTGTCTCTTCTACCCACTCCTACCTGGGCACACTCCACTATACGCCCCCCCTTCCTAATCAGGTCCTCCCCCTCCTGGACTCTCCTGCATCTACTTGCTTCTCACCCCACCCCTGTTACCCACACAAATGTCCATCCTTGCCCCCACTCGTGGAGGGGCTCTTCCGTTCCAAGCTACCTCTATATACTAGCTCAACACCTATCCTTCACCCTCCTCCTTCTCGTAGTGGGAGACATACACCCAAATACGGGACCCTCAACCACCACATCCTCACCAGCCTCAGCTGGCACCCCCACCCTGCATCCCATCCCCTCCCAACTGCCAGGTTACCCCCTCCACAAAGGCCTCCATCGCCTTTACCTAAATATTCGTAGCCTACCACTTAAAATTGACCAGCTACAAGTTCTCGCTGCCCTACATGCCCCTGGTGTCCTCATCCTCTCTGAAACTTGGCTTAACAAAAACATTCCTGACTCCTCAGTCACAATCCCTGGTTACACGATGGCCCGCCAGGACAGGACCACAAGAGGTGGCGGCGTAGCCATCTTCATAAGTTCGGACATACGCTGCGAAATAATCTTATCTAAAACTGAATCTATCTCAGTTGCTGCTGAGTTTAACTTATATTTCTCCACCTGCGCTTCCTCGCTCCTTTCCTCCTTACCACCCATGTCACCATCTCCACCACCTACAGGGCAAAAACTACCTCATAATACAGGTATTTTCTCCTTCAGGGAAATCTCTCCGGGTGAAGCTCTAGAAGCCCTGCTAACATTAAGCCCCTCAAATGGGAATTCCCCCGATGGACTAGACCCCAAACTTCTGTCCCTCTTGGCCTCTGCCATAGCCACCCCTAGTGCCTACCTCCTAAATCTATCCTTCGCCAATGCATCTGTCCCTCTGTCCTGGAAGCATGCCATTGTCATCCCTCTCCACAAAGGGGCGCCTCCTCCTCCACCTCAAACTATCAGCCATTGTCCCTCTTCCCTGCTCTGGCAAAGCTGCAAGAACACTTAGTGTTTACCCAGCTAACCACCTATGTTGCCGACTCAAATTTCTTCACACACTACCAGTCCGGATTCAGGAAAGATCACTCCACTGCCTCCTCTTTACTAAGGCTCACTGACACCATCCAGTCTGGAATGGATAGACGTCTCATCACCTCTGCCATTTTCATCGATCTGGCCAAGGCCTTCGACACAGTCTCCCACACTCTGTTACTATCTAGCCTCTCTGACTCTGGCCTCTTCACATCTGCTACTGCCTGGTTCGGTGCCTATCTTACAGACCGCACTCAATCTGTCAGGATTGTGGATGCCATATCCCCTCCCCATGTCCACCGGTGCCCCCTAAGGATCAGTGCTTGGGCCTATCTTATTCTCTATTTTACTAAACAACCTGCCCCAAACTTGTTCTGCCTCCTCGATCCACATGTATGCTGATGATACTGTCCTATTTTCTTTTTGCTCCTCCTCAGCCTCAGTTGCCATTACCCTCCAGGTGGATTTTAACAAAGTCCAGCTCTGGTTCAACTCTCATCAGCTCTCGCTAAATAAAAAAAAAACTGTAACTATGACTTTCGGGACATCCCAATGACTAGCCAGGCTCCCTTCCCTCCCACTTTTCCACACCCTTGATCGGTCAGAGCTGGAGGACATCACCACCTTCCGGTATCTTGGAGTTTGGCTTGACCGCCACCTTACCTTCGCAGTCCATGCTGACTCTATACTAACAAAACTCTGCCCCAAGCTCGGAGCTTTATATTGGAACCGTTCTAGCCTCCCCTATCTGGTCCGTCGTGAGCTTATCCAGAATATGATACATCCCTCCTTCGATTATTGTGATATTGTTTATAGTGCCGCCCACAAGTCAGTTTTATCCAAACTGGATACCCTTTTTAATGCTTTCTGCCAGTTCGCTCTTGAAGCTCCTCCTCGCACCCCCCACTGCAAGCTATACCGCTCCCTTGCTCTTCCCTCCCTTGAGAACTGCCGCCAAATACACTGTGCCAAGTTTATCTCGAAGAAGTGGTTTGGTACCCTCCCAGTGTACCTGACCTCTGTACTATTGCCCCCTCTGGCACCCACCTATGCTCTGAGGTCTCTAGACTCCCGACTCCTGCTAGTCCCCAGACATTGGACCCAAGTTGGCCAGGCTGCCTTCTCTCACCACTTCTCTCAACTCTGGAACTATTTTCCCTCTGAAATTTGCCACTCTTCCTCTGTCCGCTCACTATCCTATGCCCTTGCCAACCACTGCTCAGTAAACTGCTCCTGCAGCTAACTCCCCAATCTATTCTACATCAAACACTCCTGTATTTCTTCTCCCAGTAGGCCCAATGGTGCTACTTCGCTAACCACAGCCTACTACTGCACTTGATCCCAACTTTTGAGCTAGCTAGCTAGCTTGCACTTACCCCTATCTCATTATATACCGCAACCCAATACTTTAGCAGGTTTTCCTCATTGTAACTGTTACTCTCGACTATTAGGGTATATGTATTAATCCACACTCACCTATTCCTGTCAAACATATGCAGCTGTATTATCTAATTATATGTTTTCAAGGTATAAAGCATGACTTTCCCATGTAATTGCTACTATACTATAAGTAAGGGTAAATTGTCATCTGCACCCAACTATTTCAGTCAAATGTTTTCAACTGTATTGTAATTGTATGTATATATGTCAGGACCTGGACTACCCTGTCCTCTTCCCCACTGTACCCCTCCCCCCAGGTTGCAGCGGGAGACAAGCAGTTCTTGCTCAGTGTGCTTTTCCTTGTGAAGCAATTTCAATAACTAAATTATCAAATCGGTAGGGAAATGGGTAGAGTACATGAGCCAGGTGATCATTTTCCACCATCAATGTCTCTGTTTCTGTACTGCCACTTGTCATTTTCAGATTGAGGCACATGGAACACACTGTTGTGCAGTGGCACATGAAACACATGCATAGCCATGGTTTAGCTGCATGGGCACCAATGAACTAACAAAGCTTTAGGTATGAGATACTGGTCATGATGCAAGGTACACCGGTAACGCACAATGGTTCATGAAGCGGGTTGGGTGGGTGGTGGATTATCAACAGAACAGAGCTTTGTGCAACGAACAGTGGAGCCAGGACAAGTAATGTTATCACAGGCTTCACATCAGATGTACCATTCTGTTGCACTTGGTAGCCACAGAGATAAATAATACAAGCAAATATTACTGTGTTAGTTGTACAGTATGGATGAGCCCTAGCTCCTTCGGCCAACAACCTGCACTCTTTGGCAGCCCTATTGTTCACCTTTTCCAATACAATGCATGTTTATATCTGCATGGCCTTAGCTGAACAACACCATGGTGGGTTCTTTGACCTCTATCTACAGTGCTGTGACCTGAATGTAAATGTCTGGAGTGCGAAATGCACTGAACTGATCACAGTATTTTTTTCTTGTCCTCCCAGACCATGGCAAATAAGATAATTCAAACAATGAGGAATGTGGCACATGGTGGCATAAAAACAAAGTACACCAGAGCAACACAGGCCACACCATTTGTTGCTCACAGAGCCCTTCTGGTGAATATGTCACCAGTGACAATGACCACTGTTGGGGTCCAGTGCAGTTTAATCGGTGACCCAATGCCAGCTTTGCCAGACTCCAGTGCTTTGACAGGGGACTATAATTTGGATAATCTAAGTGACAACCATGATGACAATGACAGTTCAGACACTGATCCAGACTGAAACGTGTCAGAAGATTCTGACAACGATGTTGCATATACCAAATATCATCCTGAACAGTAAGTTATTAATGAAAGCATGACGTCCGCTCACTGTCATAATATGTTCCATTCTGATTCTGAGAATCTAAACAAATTTTTTTTTTTTTAGGTTGACAGAGTTGACAGGTGGTGCTGACTTTTCCAAGGAACGCAAGTTTATTGTGTTTGAAACCTCATTGTTGCTCCTACTATGAATCTGCACAGTATGCCATTCCACTTGTTGTGTGTTCATTCGCCAGATTTTAGGGACCATGGTTATCCTTCTTCAAATGTGTGAGAATGGGCACCAGCGAACATGGCAAAATATGCCATGCAATAATTACTTACCCACTGGAAACCTGTTGATTGCCAGCGCAGTTCTATTTGCTGGTGGGAGCCCCAGTCAAATCCTAAACCTTTTCCAACATTTGAACATTCCCAGTATTCGTTTACGCACCTACAATCTCATGCAGTCTTATTACTTGATTCCAGCTGTGCAACGGGTATGGTCTCGCAAACAGACAGCACTGTTACATACATTTCCCGGTAATGCGGCATGCCTTGGCGGTGATGCCCGATGCTGTTCACCTGGACACTAGCCAAGTTTGGTTCTAGACTACTTATTGATTTAGTACAATCCAAAATAGTAGATTTACAACTAGTTCAGGTAATGTAGGATTGTTGTCGACATCATGAATTTGTCTACTGCATGAATGTTTCTTATTGGATTAGCAGACCACTAAGTGATGTCCGCACAATAATACAACTTTTCCATTCTTTGCTTGCACAGAGTAATGAGGTGCGCAACTCTAATGCTATGGAACTGGAGGGTCTGAAAAGGTGCTTAGCCACAGTTCGATCAGCTGGTGTCAAGATACAAAGTCTCACTACGGATCGTCACGTGTCAGTCAAAAAGTACATGAGGGAGACAGAAAATACGGTAGCACACTGGTTTGATGTGTGGCATGTTGCAAAAGGTATTTCTATGTATCACTAGCCCAAAATCAATGCTCTGTGTTCTAGTAATGTGCATAATAGATTGTCAATGTCTGGCAAACATCTTTTTGAATGCATGTAGTCTGTCTTTACTCTGGTAGGAATTAAGAAAAAATTGGAAGCAAAGGGAAAGAGAAGGGACTGTCTCATTCTTGGTGAGTGGGCAAAATCAATTAACAACCACATTTATTGGTGTGCAAGCAGCAGTGGAGGTGACGGTGATCAGGTGTACGCAAAATGGCGCTCAATTACCAACCATATAATGGATATTTACAACAGACATGGAGAAGTTTTCCCTGACTGTGCACACGGACATCTTGAAGATTGAAACTGGATCAAACAAGGTAAATAATGTTTTCTCTTACAATGGTTCACATTGCTTCATGTTTGACAAACATATCCTCAACCCTTTTTGTGTTAGACAGTATTTGGTGCCATTGAGGTAAGCATTGTGCAGTGGTGAACTTGGTTACCGGAGGAGATGCACTGACATAAATGTTTTTATTCTGTTTTACTTCTAGTTTATTCTTTGGTAACTGTGTAAAGCCCACTAGGCACAAGAAGCTGTTTTCAGTGGTGACATGGGAGCATTGGTTGGTTAATTGACTTGCTCAGAGTCACACAGTATGAAAGTGGAGGTTGTGAGAATCAAACCCAGGTCAGGTCTATGGCATCATCTGCGTACAGAACATATGTGCTGTGCATGTTTGGGGAAGGGTGATGATAACAAAATTAATGCATGCAGGTGTCAAGTGGTCAACCAGTTGGTATGGACAGGGCTGCTATGGCAGACTGTCCATGTGGCATGATGCCCTTTGTATCCATAGTATTCTGGAAGTTCACAGACCAGTTGAACCAGGACAAAAATGTGACGATAAGTGGAGATAAACACAGTGTGGTAAGTCATGTTTACTTTGCATCCATAGTTACTTTCTACGTTTCCCACTTGCACAGGCACTAAACCATATAAAGAGCTTTGCAGCATCATCAATGGCACGATTCTATGCAAGGACACCCACAGGCTCTCACCTGCTGAACAGACCTCTGCCTTGGAAGCTTTTCATAAAGTGGTCATCTTCTTTGCACCCAAGAGCATGCACTACTTCTACCGAGCAATGGAGGCCAGGTAACGTGTACACCGCAAAAACACCAGGTTATTTCCCATACACACTGTGACATTGCCTTGCATATTATCACTTTTCCAGCTTTGTCTGAGGCAGAGGGGTTGGAGGACAATATGTCAATGGCCAAGAAAGATATTCTGTTTGGAAAGGAGGGATATGCAACAGAAACACACAGGAACAGGACCAGAGACCTGAGGAGAGAAGGATGAAGTGGTGGGGCAGGACACGGTTTGGAGAGGTGGAGGTGGAGATGGAGATGGTACCAGCATAGGAGGCAGGGGTACAGTGGAAGAAAGGGAAAAGGAAAGGGGTGATAGACACACATCATGATCAAACCAGTGATGGACCATCGCAGACATGCAGGAGACGGAAGTTGCAGGGAACTGGTAGCTGGACCGTGGTGGTTGGTCCATGTACAGGAGGAGCTTGACAGGAGGGTGTGTGCAGAGAGTGACAGAGATAGTACTTTGCAGCTAAGTAAGAGTAACGGTGGGTGTCGGAGGGAAATGGGGGAAGGGTGACACACTGGAGAAGGAACGGAAAGAAGGGAGGGTCCACCTTGTTATGGAGGGATCATTGCCAAGCCAATGAGAAGAAAGAAATGCAGCAAGTAGGTAAAAGAGGAAATGATGCCTATGCCGCTATGTTGAAGATGGAGTCACATGCGGTGTTGTATGCACACATAGATGATGGGGGAACGTGATTCAGGGGGAAGGTGAAAAGAGAAGGGGGTAAGCAAAAGCTAAGTCACAGTGGACACTACTCAAACTGTGAACATCATACTGTTTGTGTGCCATTAAACGTGTGATTTGTTTTTACATTGCAGGCTCATGATTGCAGCACTCCATTTCAATGAGAATTCAGCATGAGAACAGGGAATAACACTCAACGGAGAGTTGCGATAGGGTGTTTCATTCCCCAAATCACGAAGGTGGAGCTCCGGTTATAAAAGCAGTCAAAGTACCAATAACCTATGGTAAGCTTCACCCTGTAGCTATGTATTTTTAACATTTGCAAATCAGTGCTCCATGTGTGCATGGGAACCTGCAAAAGGCTTCAAGAGAACTCTTGCTTCTGACAGGCATAAAACAAATTGGGGAAAATGATTTTGTCTGTACGTCATGTATCAAAGGAGGTGTAGGGACCGAGTAGTATGCATTAGGAAGCATAAGCAATGATTAAAGTGTTTGGATGTGTGGGAGAGGGATTAATTTCCCTGCATCACTGGGTTCTTTTTACCCGAGATGCCATATATCCAACCATGGTTCTAGTTTGGCTATGTCCTCCCTCAATTCCCTTGTCGCCTCCTGGGTGTCTACTGTCTCACATAGCTTGTTGTCATCTGTTGACATGCACATCTGCAAACAAATGCCATCCCCTGTGTCACTAATCATATCACTGACCCCTGTTGAACCCTGCTGACAACCTCAAGTGTACCGGGGAACTCTTCTGCCACTGTAAGATTATAAGTCGTGGCTTTAGCTTGTATTGCCATGGCAGAACGCCCTACAAGCTGTGACACAGTGCAATGCTTCATGATTTGGTGCAACAGGCTAAAGGGGAAGGGTAAAGGGAGAGAATGGTGCAGAGGGTTGGGTGGCTGCTGAACTGGGCACTAGCTTCAATGTCATGTGTCCTAGATATAGACCATGATGGCCATTTGCTGCTGGCAACTTTCCTAGGTTCGTATGCCTGTACAAAACCACAAACTATGTTGAATTCTACAATGGTGAATTTAGTGGCCTTATAATGCTCGTAATTTGCTTTACTACTTTTAGCAGCTGCTTTCTTCATGTTTCTTGCCTCAATGCCTGAACAAGGAAAGGAACAGGGTGTCAGACAGTCACTAGTCCTTTCATTTTTTCATCACATTGAAGTCTTAGTGAAGTTCCGTGCACTGAATGCCATGAACAGACGCTTACCATAGCTCTCCTGTCTGTACTTGCTTCTGTGTGCAGGGATATTTACCAGGTGACATTGGCATAGTAACAGTTGATTAAAGAGTGCATTTCATCAACCGTCATCTGATCCTCTGTGCACAACGCGATTGCCTACCGTTTTCAGAGCCAAGGTATGACTGTCAATGTACCAGCAGTAACATCAATCGACATTAGTTTTTTTGTTTCCTTTTTCTCAGGGTATGTGACAGAACTTATGGACGAAGTCCTCACTGTGAGAAATCTATACCCATCCTACCAGTCTGCTAGAGAAAGAATTCACGAGATTGATATCCCAAGACCCCTCACTGACAAGTTTGAGAAACCGGAGAAAGGCCTACTAGTGCAGCAGCATCGTAGTCAATTCAACCAAAGCAACAATGCTAGGTAAGGTTCCTACTGTTACGAGGTCAATGCTGAGACACAACCATAGGTCCAGATAATGGTCTGGAATACAAAGAAGTATGGGGCAGTATTGCAACAATATTTTTACTATTGTCCTCCGCTGAACCATCTCATCCCACTGCAGCCAGAAATAAACAGAGTCATCATCCCATTGGATGATAGTGGTCATTCACTGTGCTAATACAATAGTCCCTCAGTACAGTTAGGAGTAAGTATCTCCTACCCACACAATGCTGTTCTGCAGCAATTACCACATACCATGTTGTACATGTTTGCCAGACACTGAGAAATTACATGGGTGCAATCAAATTAGTAAATTACACAGGTTGAAAATATGGTTTGCATTAGTGGTGTGCTAGGAGCAGTTTATAAACATGGCTTCACCTTCACATGAACAGTACATGTGTCATTTTACACATGATGCCAATAATGCATTTTAGCACCAGTGGCACAGAGTGGTGCAGTCTCTGTGCAGAATCTAATTTGATGATTGCTGGATGACACAATATTGCCACAGTGCATGCGGCAATGTGTCAAAATGCCCATGTTGAACATTTGGTGCTGAAATACCAACACATGCACTGTGGATTACATAGAAACATAGAAACATTGATACCTTAATGCCTCAGCAGTAGTGCATGTCTTACTCCTGTGCATACACACCATATGGCATCTCCACACCAATGACCCAATGTGTGCTGTACCAGTGTTCCATGCTTCAGTTGCTGCTCGGTGCAAGCCATTCACCGACAACTGTTGGCTTCCACCACCCCAAAAACCCTACCAGAGAAGGAACAGGGGCACTGTGATGTTAAATCCATCTCATTCCCTGCCGATACCACGTGGTATGTGCTCATTCAAGACCACTGGTTGACAACTTGTCATAAAACAGTCCCGGCACAGCACCATGCATTTTCAACATAGCCTTCTTATCACCAGAGCTTCTGTGTTCAGATGGAGTCCCAACGTATGATAGCTAGTCACCACAAGTTTCAGGCACTCTTTTGACCCCACAAGAAGTGGTTTGCTAGTCCATGCTCTGACGTGGGAAGCATGTTAAGTAAGTGGCTGGAATTGTGCAAATTGCCAAGACACTTTCCCGTGTGACCTAAACGCTGGTTTTGTGATTGGCTAACTTGGTGTACTGAACTTGTTTTTTAGTATGTTATTACTAATTTTGTTTAGTTGTTCAATAGTAATGTAATACTGAATGTTCTCTGACTTTTTCCACAGGCCACAGAACAACACAATTAGTGGTGATTCAGTGACAACAGATCCTACAAGTGACATACAGCACCCATCAGTGTCTGTGGAACAATAGCTATTGAGAACCTCTGCGCTAGAGTCAAAATAAATACTTGGTGACATTTCACAACACAGGATGCAGCATGCACGTTATTGCCACAGTCACGAAAACTGCATCAATGACATGTCTCACTATTGTTGTTGTGGATGGCTAGTGACATGGCAGTATGTGACGCATACATTTTGAAAGGTGATCTTGAGGAAAGAGATGAACACATAATCAGGTGTTGCTTGTCAAGTATGGATTTTTTATTCACCACTAGCTTATTTGCTAATGGACCAGAAAATATTCCGCACTGTCTTCTAACATCTGGATGCAGTCTAATTTGTTTTGGCACGTTGACACAACAATATTATTTGGTGTGGACACGCCAAGCAAGGAAACGCACTACTAACAAATGTGTATCAGTGGCAATCCCAAGTAATGGATCTTTCAATCACCTTAGTCAAACATGCCATCTTTGTATTTTCTTCTGTGACTGGAAAAAACTGCCCGACCCAATGGTGAATGAAGCATCTGTGAATGTCCATAGTTGCACGACATGATGTTTGATACGTTATTTTTGACTTTGTTTTGATTGTTGACCTTTTAGGAACAAGACGTTACTATGCATCACAGTTGTATTCAAGTGTAAATAACATGGTATGGTGTATATTCACTGCAGTGGCTACTGACACACCATTGGATGGAATGTCTGTGATGCCCACCCTTTGGCAGGCCAACTATTTCACTGTGCATATCTTAAAAGTAAAAAAAATTGCTTATTTGCTAGTGGACTTTTAGTGGTAGATTTGCTTATTAGAGTAATAAGGATGAGTTGTTGCTGTGTGTTAACAGGGTGCTTGTATATAAGTAAGATGTTAAAGGTTAGGACGTCTTGAAAAAGCGTCAGGGTGATGTGAAACATACATCGATGTTTTCACAGCGTGTGAGGGAGGTGCTTACTCTGTATTTCATCCTAATAATAAATTTTGTAATCAATTGCTATATAGATGCAATGGCTCTTTTGTTCGGAGAGTAGTCGAGAATTTTTCGCTAGTAATCTAATATACGCTGCTTGTATTTCGGCTACTCCTGTGGCGCCCATAGCCGTGCTTTTTTCACCTTTTTATTATTAACATAGAAACATAGAATTTGCTGGCAGATAAGGACCACTTGGCCCACCTAATCTGACCAATTCCCTACCCAATGGATAAGCTGCAGATCTTAGTTAACCAACAGCATATTTCCTCCTACCACCACTGCAATTCCCTTTTGTCTATCACATGTATTCTTAAATTCCCCCACTGTTTTTGACTCCACATCCTCCTCATGAAGGCTGCTCCACACATCCACAGCCCTCTCTGTGAAAAAATACTTCCTCACATTACCGCTGAGCCGTCCCCTCATCTGTCTTCAAATCGTGCACCCTTGTACTTGCACATCTATTTTTCTGAAAGATGCTCCCCTCTGGGAATTTGCTGATTCCCTTTAGGTACTTGTAAGTTTCTATCACATCCCCCTCTCCTTCCTTTCCTTGAGGGTATACATATTAAGCTCCTTTAGTCTCTCTTCATATATCTTGTGGTGCAGACCCTGCTCCATTTTGGTTGCCCTCCTCTGGACAGCCTCTACCCTGTCTATGTCTTTGCGGAGATGGGGTCTACAGAACTGCACACAGTACTACAGATGGGGTCTCGCCAACTGTCTGTACAGAGTGATAACAACTTTCTGTTTTCTTTTGGTGATGCCTCTCCCTATGCATCCCAGTATCCACCCAGCCCTCCTTACTGCCTTCTTATATTGCTTGCCCACCTTTAGGTCTTCTGATATAACTACCTCCAGGTCTGTTGTTGTCAGTATCTCCTCCCCCATAGTGTACACTTCCCTTGGGGTTTTGTTTCCCAGGTGCATACTTTGCACTTCTTTGCATTGAATCTAAGCTGCCATACATTTGACCCTTCCTCCAACCTTGCCAAGTCCATTCTCATCACTTCCACTCCACATTGTGTTTCAACCCTGTTGCAGAGCTGTGTGTTGTGTGCAAAGAGACATACTTCTCCTTTCAGTCCCTCTGCAATGTCACTTATAAAGGCATTAAAAAGGACAAGACCCTGTACTAAACCCGGCGGAACGCCACTCGTAACCCCCCTTTCTTCACTGTGGACTCTGTTTATTATTACCCTCTGTGTCGAGTTGTCCAGTTAATGTTTGAACCAAGCTACCACCCTGGGACCAACTCCTAGGCTGCCTAATTTGTTTATTAGTCTTTTGTGCAGGAATGTGACAAATGCCTTGTTGAGGTTTAGGTAGGCCATGTCCACAGCCCCGCCCTGGTCTACTACTTTGGTCACCCAGTCAAATAAATCGATTAGATTCATCTGACATGACCTTCCTGCTGTGAATCCATGCTGCCTTGGGGCATGTTTCCCACTGGCTTCTAGGTGCTCAGTCATTCTTTCCTTCCGAAGTGATCCCATCATTTTCCCTACCACTAAGGTCGAACTGACAGGTCTGTACTTTCCTACCTCTGTCTTGCTCTCATGTTTGTGAAGGGGAATCTCATCTGCCCTCTTCCAATCTGCAGGTACCACACCATCCTCAAATGATTTGTTAAAAAGGGCAGTCAGTGGTGTTACTGGCTCTCCCCTTAGTTCTTTTAGAATTCTGGGGATGAATCCCATCAGGCCCCATTGCTTTGTCCACCTTCAGTTAGAAAATGATGACAGGGCAGCTATATCAAGCTCAACACACCATAGCAATAATTGCTGTTCAACTGATAACCATATGAGATGTGACTCTTGTGGTCAATTCATAAGCTTGATATCTTTGCTTTGTCACCATACCATGCATCAAAAAAAATGTACTACCCAAACCATTTGCCATCAGATGGATTGCATGCATTGTACAGTGATGGGTAGTGGAATGCAACAAGGTGCACAGTACTGCATGTGTAGCTGTTAGTCTTAGCCAGGAAGCCATACCTCACACATCTCCTGATCCAATCTAGTGTCTCAACCCTCCCTGCAAGTCCATCGATTCACTGTGAATAACTAAAGTAACTATCCAAGATTGTCCAGTGGTCCCACCATCCCACACGTCAACCAATTCCCTTTGAATAATTACATTTATTGTATATGGTAGTCAAGTGGTACCCTCTTTCCATGCCAGTAAATCTGTTCCCTTACAATAATGGTAGTCTAGTGCACCCACATAACACGGTCATGACAGACGAGGAGTGTGGGACACTACACTACTAGTGCATACTTTTGATGCTTATGCAAGGTGTTTGTGGGGTGCCACACACAGAAGGTGGATGCTGTGTGTGGTCGTTCAATACAGCAGCCCACGTGTGGGTGGCAGTTTGGAACTGGTGTGATTTTACCAGTCTAATAAATTCATTGCACGGATCCATGAACTTTCAGTTGCAACCATGATGCAGGACAGTCTCCAAAATGAAATTATGAATGGAGCAGACTGCACCTGCCTTACAACAGATGAGTTTACCAAGTTATTATACGCATTTCTTTGAAACATGTCAGGAAATGCAGGGACAGTAGCACACAGCAATGCAATACATAACTGACACCTTCTGCTATTGGTCATGCACATATAGTGGGAGTTTGTGCCTATGAATATACTTTTATTATATACCCCTTTACAGGACTGTTTATGAACATGCCATGTTATGCTATTCCAGGTGCCCAAAGTATCTTGCCATGTGGACTCAGAGTGTCATGTGCTCCATTCCTTTATGTGGATGATTTACATCCATCCACGGTAGTTTGATGTTGTGTGAAACATCTATAAACACCATAAGCAAGATGGTGTTGCAACACAGTCACACCATAGCTGCCTCACCAACCTCTATCCACTGTCAATTGTTCTCTGCAGGCACCTCATCACTTTGTTGCACCCTACCATGTTGGTTCGACATTGTTTATGTCGATTTGCATTTTGCTGAAAGGAATCATGTCGACCGCAAATTGCATTCTACATGATTCATGTGTGCCTCCCAGTCCTGTATTTTTCATTGTGTGGCTTCGAGCCCCGAACTCCCCATGCATGGGGCTCCACCCCCTCATCTTTTCAATTGTCAACTCCAGTCAGTGTTGATTTGGGAAGGGGGTGCAGGACTGGGAGACAGCATGCCCCTGTCTCGGCAACACCAACACAGCGATCTGTCGGCAAAGTTGCAAGTTTGGTGACAGGTGTGTATTTCGCTGTGTTGCTTTCACTGCAATGAAGGCATAATGCATTGTTGTGTGCTGAGGATGCTACATTGCTTAATGTTGCTTTTTTTCTCCTACCTCTTGAGCAGCATTGCTTAAACAACCCACTAGTAAACATACCAGCTGCAACCGTGCATTCCATGCTTCAGACATCTGTGAAAGTGAGCAATTGATTAACTAACTGCCTACTTTACACTGTGAATGTTGAGTCTTATTTTGTTGGTAATAAGTGCTGCTATTCTGTAAGCTGGCATTGCCTAAGTAATGAAATGCTTGGTAGTTATCACTATGTTTCAGTGCAAGTGCTAGATGTATGTCGAGACACAATTTTAGTTTGTTTTATTAAAATGTTAGACAATATCAAATGTATTAAAATTAAGTGAGTCATAAAAAAAAATCCTTGTAAGTGTCACTGCACAAAATCTGCATTCATTCATCCATCCCTGGGAAACATAGATTAGTGTCTACGCAGCGTCCTTATACCCGGTGTAGTTCACCGATGGGAGTTTAGCCCTTATCTTCATCACTACACAGGATGGCAGGATTTTCTGATTCCTACGTCCCAATCGCTGAAACATCTGGTATATGAATCGCCTGTACGCCATGTGTCTGTACATTCTGGGTGGGATATTCAAAAGGGTTGCGCCATGCGCAACAGGGTTGTGCATGCTCAAGTCCTACATTGCGCCGTTCTGTGATATTCAGCAGGAGGCAGTTGCGCAACTGAAAACAGGCTGAGCAACAGCGCAATGCAAATGAATGCATGCTCAACAGGAGGGGGAGGAACCATGCATAAACTGCACAGCCCGATATTCAGTCGGGCTGTGCAGAGTTGTGCAGGCGCAACCCCCAACCTGCGCCTGCACAACTTTGAGCAAAAAAAAAAAGGCTTAAGTTGAGGGCCACCCACAGGTGAGCTGCTGCATTTCAGGGCTAACACAGCAGCCACCGTGGCTGGCCCCCAACCCAGTCCCTGTGCCCTCCCAGCCCGATCACGGGCATCAATGTGGCCTCTCCTCCCCATTCCATCCCTGGTGGTCCAGTGGACGAAATGCCTGATCACGGGCAGAAGTATACAGAACCCCACATCCCATGTGCCCGATTGCGGGCAGAAAGAATACAGAACCCCCATCCCATGTGCCCAATCGCGGGCAGAAGAATAGAACCCGCCCACATCCCATGTGCCCGATCGCGGGCAGAAGTATCTGAGCCCCACATCCCTTGTGCCCGATCGCGGGCAGAAAGTATCTGACCCCCATCCCATGTGCCCGATCGCGGGCAGTAAAGTAAACTGCCCCCCCAAAACATCTCCTGGTGTCTAGTGTGGCCCCCACCCACCCACCCATGAAGCCCCACCACCCCGCTCCCCGGCGGCGGCGGGGCAGTATCCACCGCCTGCCGCCCGCGCCCTGCCGACTGACTGGCGGTAGGGCTGCCGCCCAGTGGTGCAGAGCTAGAGCCAGGCGTGCAGCCCATACACATACATGAAACAGTCCAGATTTGTGAATGAATGTGTTCACAGATCTGGACTATCACCTGCGCAGCCCTACCGCCAGTCAGTCGGGCGCGGCGGGCAGCAGGTGTGGATGCTGCTGCCACCGCCGCCGGGGAGCGGGTGGTGGGCTTCGTGAGTGGGTGGGTGGGGCATCAGACACCAGGGAGATGTTTTGGGGGCACTTACTTTCTGCCCGCGACCGGGCACATGGATGTGGGGTTCAGATACACTTCTCTGCCCGCCGAACGCGCCACACGGGATGGGGTTCTGTATGCTTTCTGCCGGTCGGGCATTTCCCCGGTCCACTGGACCACCAGGGAGATGTATCGGAGGAGGTGGGGAGCTACATTGCTACCCGAGATCGGTCTGCAGGGTGCGTCGGTCCCCGACGGCTGCTGCCTGGCAGGGCGCCAGGTGCAAGTCCTTGGGGATCGGCGCACCTACATGCTAATGGCATGCAAATGGGGCTATAATGACATGCAAATGGCCCCCCCTGCGCCTTGCTTGTATTATGGCCCCATTTGCATGTCACCTTTTGAATATCGTGATTTTGCGCATGGCGCAATGGTACTTGCGCCACCTCAAGTTGACTGCTCCACTCTGTCAACTTGCGCTTGTGCAAGTTCCACTGCGCCATGCACAGTGGCTATGGCTGGGGAGCGATATTCAAAGGAGTTGCTCAATAGCGCAACTCCTTTGAATATCGCACGGGACACACCCCTGCGAATCTATTTTGCGCAGCGCAAGGACTTGCGCCTTTGAATGGCGCAGTTTGAATATCCAGCCCTCTGTGTAAAAACCAAAAAAGTAACGTTGAACAGGAACAGTGCAAAACTGTACACATTTGAACAGCGATACCTATTCACATACGTCCAGAAAATACTCCAGTGACAGTGAAAACATCACACGTAGCAAAATGTTACTTTTGAAAGCTGTGAGAAATTACATTTTTACTGGTGACAGGGAAATTCACACTGGACAAAGCCGTTTTTGCTATGTCAATGAAAACTGGCACTAAAGACACAGGGATACATGACAGATGAAGAGAATTGATCAGAGTAATGCAGTTTGCAAGTGGCCTTGATGTCACTGAAGGCAACAAGCTCTCTGCTGCATGTACCAAGGTTGTCCTTATTGGCAGTACAACAAGAAAACTGCGTGTGCTGATAACGGCGGTATTACTTATCCAGCCACATATCCAGCAACATTGTCTGTGTTACGAAACTTTTTATTGGCGGGCATCTTTTACTTTACGTAGAAACATAAAAACATAGAAGTTAATGGCAGATAAGGACCACAAGGCCCATCCTGTCTACCCATTTCTTTTTCTACCTTATGAATGTGCCATCGACCTTTGCTCTGTCAATGCCCTATCTATTCATACTCATCTGTGTTGTTCCCTTATGCCTATCAGAAGCCTGTTTCAAGCCCTGCACTATATTCATATCTACCACTTCCTGAGTTAGGCCATTCCATGCATCCACAACCCTTTCTGTGAAAAAGAACTTCCTCACATTACCCCTTAATCAACCTCCCTCTAATCTCATGCTGTGTCCTCTTGTCCTGCTATTTTTCTTATATTGAAACAGGTTAGACTCTTTCACCTTGTTAATGCCCTTAAGATGTTTGAATGTTTCGATCATATCACCTCTCACCCTCCTTAGCTCTAGGGTATATATGTTGAGCTCCGTTAATCTGTCCTCATATGTTTTCTGATGCAGTCCCTGCACCATTTTGATTGCCCTTCTCTGGACTGCCTCAGTTTGGTTAATGTACTTGTGAAGGTGTGACCTCCAGTACTGCACACAGTACTCCAGATGGGGCCTAACCAGTGTCTTGTAAAGAGGGATTATTACCACCCTCTTAAAACTTGTGATACCCCTACTAGTACACCCCAACATCCCCCTAGCCTTACCTACTGCTTTAGTGGTCTACTTGGATGATTTCAGGTCATCTGTGATGATGATGATGCCCAAGTCTCTTTCATTCCTTGTGACTGCCAGCAACAACCCTTCCAGCCTACAGGTGGCTTCAGGGTTTCTCTTCCCTATGTGCATGATATTCCAAGATTGGGCCCAAAGCCAGACACATAGCACTAAGTGCTCAGCCCCTGACACCTTATTGCACACCATGATGGCCACCCAGGATTGGGGAAATACCTTGGGTAGCCATGGATCATGGGGGGGGGAGTTGGGGGAGCCAGACTGAGCCTCTGCTCTCACCTACAGAGCTGGATGCCTGCTACTCCATAGTCCTGCTTCCGTTGGGTATAGGCCTGGTGAGACACGTAGGCAGCAGTAGTGTGATGTAAAGTCAAGTGTGGGCCAGAAGGGTCCTGGTGTAGGCATGAGACTTCACATGCACGCACACACGTGTACGCCATAGTGCCAGCAGGGAAAACCACAGTAAATGGTAAACAAATGTGTATGGAAAAAAAATTGCTCCAGAGAGTACACAGTCACAGTACACAGCTTATTTATAAGCAATACACATGGTGAAACACCAGGGCAAAGGAAAACTTTGCACAAAAGAGTTGAATAGGAAAGAGGAGACAGGAACTGTTGATAAATGACAAAACTATGTTGGTTGATATTGCTGACTGTGTCATTGTTTGGAAATGAGCACGGTAAGCTGGAGGGCTGGCTGGAGGAGGTGGCTTGAGCATCACAGGGACTGATTGGCTTTTCTGGGGGGGGTAGGCACGGACAAGGCTCAACGCTTGACTGTCCCAGGGCGGGTACCTGAGGTATGGCAAGCACAGCAAGTAGTAAGGGAGTCATGTGTTAGACATAAGCGCTCATTGCCTTGACATCAGGGTGCAAAACACATTTTGAAATACGAGAAAATGGTCAGGGGAGCCTTTGGTGGGTGGAGCATCAAGCCACTATCCCCAATGCCTCATGCATGCCCAAAAAATGAAATTTGGGAAAAACTATGAATAGGAGGTGTATGGACAGCCTCTTTGACAATGCCAGGGTGGTAGAAGCAAGGCTCAGTGGGTGGGTGGATGGACCGCTCCTGGAACAGGTAGTAGGGTGGGTACTGCAGGCAGTAGGCAGCTCATGAATATCTTAGTGCCCCAGGCTGTGGGGAATATAAGAGAAAGTAAAAAAAAAATAGGAGGAAGAGGATAGTCCAGGATATGTTGTGTCAGCTTGAAGAGAGATTTTGTGGTGGTGCCAGCATGGACTTGTAGGTGGGTGTGGGGAACAGTGACAATCAACATGCAGAACAGGCAACAAGGCATACATTGCTGCAATTTGCATAGGAGATAGGGTGATACACCACTGCAGTGTAACTGGAGTGGTGGGATATAGAATTCTGAAGTGAACACTATGCACAACAGAAATGCGACAGTGCAACACATCCTGCTGGCATAACTTTCATAAATGCCATGCTAGGGAGAGTGGAAATCGAAAAAACTCAATGCCTCAAGGTGTGCACCAGTGAGTGCACATCATGTTGCAGTTTAACACACAATAGGTCACATTCTGACAAAGAAACCAGAATCTGGTGCACCAACGCACCATTACATGTGAGGAAATATGTGTCACAATGGGACAACAAAATTTGTGTGGTGTTCATGAAATGGATGTGTCAGTTGGTGGAAAAACATAAGAGTGAGGGTCTTGAGGGAGTGAGAGATGGAAGTGATAACCTGATGCAGAAAAAAATATTTTATAAAATGGTACAGAGATTGAAAGAAAACTGATTGCTTGTTAGCCATGCGTTACCATTGTGTAACACACCAAATATACACAGACTGATTTCATAAGCATAAAACACAACGTTTCCGGTCAGTAACATCGTGGAACAAAATAAAGTGGACAAAAATAAAGTGGCAAAAACAGTGTCACCATCAATACTGGCAGCACAAAATGTAGTGTGCCAGAACAATGCAGGCCACACGACACGTAGGTAGCAAACAATGTTCACCGCATGGAGGCACTGCACTGGAACACACAGCAGCAGACACCCATGCACAGGAACAGCACAGGGGTGCAAGGAGATGGAACAGGGCAGGGTGCAACCACCACTGGGGGATGCGGGCCACTGGGCACCTACCATGGTAATCTAATGGCACAGGCACCCACATGGTGGGGTAACCCCACCCAGAATGCTGAGTGATGGAAAATGTTCACCGGGGTAACCACTGGAGGACAGGTGGACCATGGCCACCATGTGGATTGCCATGTATAATGCAAGGGGCCAGAAGCACAAGCCAGCATGTCCCCAACAACACACAGGACAGGGGAGATGGCATGCTGGTTTGTGCTCCTGGCCCCTGTGTTTCCAGTGCAGTGCCTCAATGCCGTGGACATTGTTTGCTACCTGTGTGTCATGTGGCCTGCATTGTTCTGGCATGCTACATTTTGTGCTGCCAATATTAATGGTGGCACTGTTTTTGCCGCTTTATTTTTGTCCACTTTATTTAGTTCCACGATGTTACTGACCGGAACAAACACAACAGTGGAGATGTGTATTATACTGTTGTAATGCATGGCCTCTGAGGCTGACTGAACATGGTATGTGGACTCATTACTCAGTATGCCCCTTGGCCATGTGTTATGACTGTCTAGGGCACACCTGGTTGTGTCTTATTGCTTATGTAAATAAATCTGAAGTACTACAAGTGACATATGTTGTTGTGAGCAGTGCAGTACAAGTGTCTAATGCACTGCTCAGTCAAGAAGCTCCACTTAGGATACACAGAGCCTTTTTATTAGTGCAAGAAGCCACACCCAGGATGTGCAAACAAATGGCTATGGGAGTGGATGTAGTAGGACTCCTGCCTCGTGCTGTGCAATGGACCCAAGCCATGCGTTAGAATTCAGTAAAGCACACCATGGCATATTGAACTGCGGACTTATTCCAACAACTAGACAACAAAAAGCATGCACATACTTGGCTTCTGGCGCTTCATCACCAACTGGTCCCTCACTTTGTATGAATTACGCAAGGCTGGATCACAATACATCGATACAGGTTGACGTAGATTGGAAACCTGGATGCTGCATTATGCACTGTAGTGTAGGGAAGTCCTCCATCTCTGTTGTTATAGCATGATAATATACACAACATCAGTTTTCCCTTGCCGTCTTCATGTTCTCACACTCTCCACATTCGCACCTATTGAGACAAGGAAAGCACAGTTGCTGAATGTGATTATAGACACATGTGGATACCAACTGTACCTGCGTGGGGGTCAGTATTGACATGAGTAGACCTCAGCAGCATACCATCAAGCACTGGTGTGACCTGTGATACAACAGGTGACATGGTCACAGCTTGTTATTGTACGATCAGTAGACCACACACACAGAGACGCATACTCATAAGCACACGCATGGGGAAACCCAAGCATTCAAACACACACATGCCACTCAAAGCATGTATGCACTGGGCCATATATACACAAAGACACGCGCGCATGTGTGCAACACCCACCCACTCAAAAACACACCACCAACACCCATGGCCAACAAATCACAAACAAAGAAGGACACACACAGGGTCAGATGCACACATATACACATGCACATATGAAAACCCACATGCACACACATGAAATTAGAGGCACAGTGGGGGGGTAACATGAGGAAGGTCTTCAGCAGTGGCATTGGTGGTGTGATAAACACTAACAATGTTATTAGTGGGAGCAAAATCACAGGTGTAATGCAACAAAGCATGAAGTCTAATTTTGACACCATGAAAAGGCTTATGCAGTACCGAAGAAAGAATCTGAATAGTAACAACAGCAAAGGGAAGGGTGGATTATAATGCACCAGCGGTACAGGGGGGAGGGAGGAACACAAAAGAAAGGGAGATGAGGAGGCAATATTTCCATGAGAGAGTGGTGACTAAAGGTGATGCTCTACCGGATGGGGTGATTTCATGTAACACAGTGAGATGTTTAAAGCGGGGATGGACAAAGGTAAGGGGGAGGAGAAGGGTGCCGAAGGCAGAGGTAGGCAAGGCTGGAATGGGGGTGGAGGGGGTTGGGACAGCTGCAGACTAGGGAGCTAGCTGCACACTCGAGCAGACATAGATAGTACAGGTGGTCTGTTTCTGCTGGCAAATTCGCATGTTCGTATAAGTCACAGTGCAAAATCAAAGAAAGCTAGGCGCATCTTCAAGACCACGAGGTGTGCAAGTAGCACATTACCTGAGAAGCATTGCATTTTATTGTGGGCACTGCTGAAGTGAACAAGCAAGGTTGAATGCTGGTTCAGGATGGATGAAAATGCAGGCCCTGTAATGGCCTCGGCAACTCCAGCCGGGTTCTCGGTGATACACCGTCCAAGGTTGGATCGTAGGGGCGGGGGTGTGGCCATTATGTTTGAGACTGAGCTTGGCCTTGTGGATCTGCCATTGGGAGATACCAGATCCTTTGAATATATCCTGGGAGAGGGTGTAGGCTGCGGGATTCTCCTCATCTACCATCCACCAGGAGACGGTGGAGAATTCCTGCTGGAGATAGCAGACTTCATCGTTGACATGGTGTTGAGGTCCCCCAGATGGATAGTTCTGTGGGACTTCAATGCCTGGGTCAACGATGAACTCTCACATTTTGGTCAAAATCTCCTCCAGCTGATGACGACACTGGGCTTTACACAGGTAGGTACTTCCTCAACCCATATAGGGGGTCATTCGTTGGATCTGATATTTCTTATGGGTATGGAGATTGCTGATTTGGGGGTGGAACCAGTCAGCTGGTCTGACCATCACACCATAAGGTTCAGCTTCAGAGTCCCCCTTAATAGTTCTACCCCTACGGAGATGGTTCAGTACCGCCCTTTAAGGGATGTTAGTCCCAGTGATCTATCAGCAGTACTGGACCTATCGGGCTTGTCGGATGAATGCATGAGTCCAGACAATCTTGTAACAGCCTATAATAGGACTGTGGAAGATGCTCTCAACAAGATTGCTCCTGTTCGTGTTTGGCCTCTCACCCTTCGCCCAAGGAGTCTTTGGTTTGATGGCTCCTTGAAGGAGTTGAGGCGAGTAGGCCAAAGGATGTAGAGAGTCTGGCGGAAGTCTGGCCTTGATGCTGACAGGCTTAGGTTGATGGCACACTATGATGGCTATGAATCAGAAATCACCCGTAAGAAGGCAGAATGCCTGTCCAGGGAGATTTCTGCTGCACAGAATCGACCGGCTCAGCTCTTCCAGACAGTTGACAGATTGTGCAATCCAATCTGTCTCCAGCCCAGAAGAGTTTTTTCTCAGCTTAAATGCGCGGAGTTCACCCGATTCTTTGCAGATAAGGTTGCCAGCATCAGGTCTGGCATCGGTCCGACCTCTCCTATGAAGGATTGCAGTGGTCGACAGGAAGTGGCATGCACTTGGTCTGTTTGGTCAGATTTCCGCCGGCTGGAGTTCATTGACATTGTGAAAGATCATCCCAACATTGCGTCCAACCAGTTGTAGTTTGGATCCAGGCCCTACACCTCTTCTAGTTGGATGTGTAGATGTTATCTGCCCGATCCTTGCAGACATTGTCTGGATGTCCTTGGAGAGGGGTGTATTTCCCGACACCCTTAAGGAGGCGGTCGTTCGACCACTCCTTAAAAAATCCTCCTTGGACCCAGATTGTCTTGCTAACTACCGGCCTATCTCTAACCTGCCATTTGTTGGTAAGGTTATTGAAAAGGCAGTTGCATTACAATTGGATGATCACCTTATATCTCACAATGTCTACGATACTCTCAGTCTGGTTTCAGGAAAAGACATAGTACAGAGACTGCCCTTGTCCGGGTATTGAGCGACCTCCTGATGGCCAGAGATCGAAAGGCATGTACCATTCTGGTCCTTCTCAATCTGTCTGCTGCATTTGACACTGTAGACCATGGAGTGCTATTGGATCACCTGCGGGTCTTTTGCAGACTGTCTGGTACAGTCCTCAAGTGGTTTCGTTCTTACCTCACGGGCAGGTTTCAGAGAGTTGTCACCGGAATTTATTCCTCTGACACTCACTTCCTGCCTTGTGGGGTACCAAAGGGCTCCATTTTAGCTCCCATGTTGTTTGCAGTGTATATGCTGCCATTAGGAGAAATCATCAGGCGATACAGTTTGGGTTTTCACTGCTATGCAGATGATACTCAACTGTATCTGTCCTTTCTCCCCAGTCAAGGTGATGCACTCTCTGTACTTAATAGTTGCCTTGATGAGATCAGACTGTGGATGAGTTCGAGCTGGTTGATACTCAATCCGGATAAGACTGAGGTGCTGGTTGTGGATCCAGGTCGTCCGGGGATGGGTGTGGGTGTTGGGCAACCATCAGGTTTATTACTTGGTGGCGTACCACTCTCTACCTCTAAACAGGTGTGAAACCTGGGCGTTATTTTTGATGATGCTTTAACCCTGAAATCTCAGGTGTCAGCTGTCGTCAAGTCCTCTTTTTACCATCTGAGGAATATCGACTGGGTGAAACATCTGATTCCCCCGGATGACCTTCCAACATTGGTCCACGCCTTTGTCACTATCCGTCTTGACTACTGCAACTCCCTCTACCTAGGGCTACTAGGGGTTGATATCTGCTGCCTCCAGCTGGTGCAGAACGCGGCAGCCAGGCTATTGACTGGGACTTCTAGAACCAGTCATATTACGCCTGTGCTCCGTGAACTGCACTGGCTGCCGGTTTGGTGGCGGATCACCTTTAAGGTTGGTTTACTAACCTTTAGAAGCCCCTACATGACCAGGGACCTGGTTACCTGAAAGATCTTCTGATTCCCTATTGCCCCCTCCGCCTCTCTGTTCCATAAGCGAGGGATTGCTGGAGATTCCAGGGTTCGATTGAAGTCATCAGGATCTCGTGCCTTTGCTTTTCTAGCACCGACCCTGTGGAATTCTCTACCTCGTTGGTTGAGAGAATGTCCAACCGTTGAACATTTTAAAGTTGCTTTAAAAACATATCTTTTTGGATTAGCGTATCTCTGCTAGTTGTGGCTGTCTTTTAAATGTTGTGATTTTGTTATTTTAAAATTTTGTATAGCACCTTGATTTTGAAAGGCGCTTTATAAATAAAATTGAATTGAATTGAATTTAATTGAATAAGGTTATTGAAAAGGTGGTTGCTCTGCAGTTGGACGATCATCTTGCAACTCACAATGTCTATGATACTCTCCGGTCTGGTTTTAGGAAGAAGCATAGCACGGAGACTGCTCTTGTTTGGGTACTGAATGACCTCCTAATGGCTAGAGTTTGAAAGGCATGTACCATTCTGGTCCTTCTTGATCTCTCTGCTGCAGTTGACACTGTGGACCATGGTGTGCTTTTGGAGCATCTGCGGTTTTTTTGTGGGCTGCCTGGTACAGTCCTTAAATAGTTCCATTCATACCTCACAGGCAGCTTTCAGAGAGTTGCCAAGGGAATTTATTCCTCTGGTACTTACTTCCTGCCTTGTGGGGTGCCGCAGGGCTCCATTTTGGCCCCCAAGTTGTTTACAGTGTATATGCTACCATTGGGAGATATCATCAGGCGATACAGTCTGAGTTTTCACTGCTATGCAGATGATACTCAGCTGTATACAGTATGTCCTTTCTGCCTGAACAGAATGATGCACTCTCCGTGCTAAATAATTGCCTTGCTGAGATCAGATCTTGGATGAGTTCCAGCTGGCTGAGACTGAATCTAGATAAGACCGAAGTGTTGGTAGTGGATCCAGGTCATCCAGGGGTGGGTGTGGGGGTTGGACAACCATCAGGTTTATTACTAGGTGGTATGTCACTCACTACCTCAGAGCGGGTGCATAACCTTGGTGTTATTTTTGATGATGGTCTGACTCTAAAACCTCAGGTGTCAGCTGTCATCAAATCCTCTTTTTATCATCTGAGGAATATCGCCCGGGTGAAACACCTGGTTCCTCTAGATGATCTTCCAACATTGGTCCATGCCTTTGTCACTACCCGTCTTGATCACTGCAATTCCCTCTACCTAGGGCTACCAGGGGTTGATATCCGCTGCTTGCAGCTGGTGCAGAACACGGCAGCCAGGCTATTGACTGGGACTTCTAGAACCAGTCATATTACGCCTGTGCTCCATGAACTGCACTGGCTGCCTATTCAGTGGCAGATCACCTTTAAGGTTGACTTGCTAACCTTTAAAGCCCTACATGATCAGGGACCTGGTTACCTGCAAGATCTCCTGGTACCCTACTGCCCCCTCCGTCTTCTCCGATCCACTGATGAGGGATTGCTAGAGATTCCCAGGGTACGTTTGAAGACATCTGGTTGTCGTGCCTTCTCTTTTTCAGCTCCAACCCTGTGGAATTCTCTACCTCGTCGGTTGAGAGAATGCTCAACCATCAATAGTTTTAAAACTGAGTTAAGACATATTTATTTAACCTAGCCTTCCCTAGTTATGGATGATCTGTTTTAAATGTTATTTAATTTTATTTATATTTGACATATCTGGTTTAATGTACAGCGCCTTGGTTTTGAAAGGCGCTATAAAAATAAAGTTGATTTGATTTGATTTGATCAATTTTAGTGCTGGGACTGAGCAATGCATGCTTTACTCTTTCATCAGTAGAGCAGTGAGTATCTGGGATGTGCACCAGCATGTTGAAAAAGTGGCTATTGGTTAAGTGAAACAGACAGAGGGTCGAAGACCGTGGAAGAGCAATACTGGACATACACATTGTTTGGAGGGTGGGTGAGGATGTTACAGGCATGTCATTAGGAAAATGCAACTTGGGACACACAAAAATGATGATCTGCTGGCTATACCTGCAAATGAACACCCTAGCGGGAAAACGGGCATACTCTCGATGTGGTCCGCCAAACCAGATGCATGTCTGACATAGATTAGGTTTGCTCCTGCAACAGAACACTAGTGAATGATACTTTCTAGGATACTCATGGGCAGTCCATAGAGCATCAGTCTTTTGGACCACAGTGCTGCGTACACTGGCTGTGATAAGAAAGGGGGAGGAAGTGGTTGATACACAGGCAGGTATTCCTTCATCAGAATATGTCTCAAATGGTGAAGGTTTTGGGGCAGTGGGGATGTTCAAACAAATATTCCAATGCAGTGCTTTTCAAACAAGTGGAACAGCAGGTAAAGTGAAACAGGCAGAGTGTCAAATACCACGGAAGGGCAATACCTGAAATATACATCATTTTGGGGTGGGTGGGTAGGGGATGTTACAGGCACGGCACTAAGAAAAATGCAACTTCAGGCACACAAACATGCTGCAGACATTTGGTGCTCTGATGGCTGTTCCTGCAAATGCACTCCCTCGCTGAAGAACTGGCATGCTCTCATGGTCTGACAAACCAGATAGATGTCACTCATATAGATTAGATTTGTTTACGCCACCATACACTGATGAATGATTTATCTGATACTTAGGTAAAATAAAGACCTCACGCTTGTGCTGCTTGTGTTTGCCATTAGTCACTCAGGGCATGAGCTGGTATCGGGATGATATCCTGCGGTTTGAATAGAGAGCAGAAATGGCAGCCTATGAGGTTGCGGAAGGAACCGATGAACTGCATGTATAGAGAAACTGGGGGGGTTGAAGCAAATCATCAAAATCATCACTGGATTGTGTGGGGTGGTTGCATCTTAGGGGGATGGCTCCAGCAAACTGCAAAGTCAGGGGACATCCAGGGAGATGGGCATGGTGCCATCAAGAAGAAGCATCAGCACTCTAGGGAAGTCCATAAAGCATCGGACTTTTGGATCTAGCTGATGCTTACACTGGCTGCAATAAGAAAGGAAGGTATTCCTCTGTCAGATTATGTCTAAAATTGTGAAGGTTTTTTTTTTTTCTTGGGGGGGGCTGTGTGAACAAAACCAAACATTTCTGAGGACAGCACATCATAATACAAATGGGGTTGATTTCAAGGAGAGCAAAAAACGAGAATCTTGACAACAGATAACTACAATGCAGTGATTCTTGTTTGCAGTGCACACTAATACACCTGCACAACTAGATTACGGTAGAGACGGACAGAGTATGAAATGTTATTACAGGCAGAGTCACTGTAAGCAGAGCCAGTAGTCCCAGACATGCATCTTGTGAGCTCACAGCCAATGTGACTTCCAGCCGACATAATTGAAGGTACCCGGAATGTGGGGCTTGTGTTTTGGGGCTGTAGTGTGGGGCGGAGGAGGTAATGATGGTTGCGGTCAGTTTTGGGGGTTGACTTGAACAGATGTGCCAGTAAATACCATTATAGAGGTTTGAACAATTAGGCAGTACAGAAACCATGATGTGTGTAAGGTAATGTGAGGCAGCAGAAATTATTTACATGAGGAAGCATATGGAATAAGGAGCGTTGAATATGGAGGACAAGACACTACATGACAAAACCAATATATTTACCATTCATCCAGAACCAAGTTCATCCTGGGTTCCTCATCACTGCTATCAGAGCTTGCTGATTGATCCTCCTCCTCCACCATGTGTGCCTAGATCACAAGGGGTTCGTACAAATAGGGCTGAACTCCCCCAGATGCTGACAAAAGTTCTATATCGCTGTCGCTTTCAGAAAACATCCTAGAGCTGCTTGAAATGTGTGTCTCTTGATGCCAACAGTCAGAAATAGCAGCTCTTTAAATTCCCCACCCATCCACAATGACGCAGCGGTAGTGGGGGATGTTCCTGTGGCTATTAAAAGACCAAAAATAGGGGAGGAGCATGCAACTAGATAAAATTAAAAATATAAAAAATCAGCAAAATGCAGCCCAAATTTATGGTACAGAATAAGACACAAACACAGGCTGGAACAGAACATGTCTTCATTGACAGAGCAAAAATGGCTATGCAAATGATCTTTAAGGAATCAGGATGCTTCTTCTATAACTTCTGACCCTGGAAAGATAGTAGACACTTTTATGGAATTTTACCACTCCCTATATACTGCCTCTCTGAAGGAACCCTATTCTGCCACTCATTTGTATTAGTTTCTGAATGGGGTGGACTTGCTGAAACTCTCTCCTGAACAGGGGGATAGTTTGATAGGGCCCATATCAGAACAGGAGGTCACTGAAGCTATCAAAAAGCTTTTACCAGATAAGGCTCCAGGCCCAGCCGGCTATTACCCATTATTTTTTAAATGTTTTTCTCAGGAGTTAGACCCCAAATTAAGAGACCTATATAATTATTTATTCCAACATGGGATAAAGGAAACATCCCTTTTCGAAGCCATGATTATAGTTTTACACAAAGAGGGGAGGGACGCAATATTACCAGAAAATTACAGGCCTATATCTCTTCTAAATATTGACATAAAAATTTTGGCAAGTATTTTAGTTAATAGGTTAAAAACAGTCTGGGTGGGCTTAACTGGTGCCGAACAAGTTGGCTTCGTGGCCAGATGACATTCTAGCCATCATTTTCACAAAATCTTGCATTTCCTTTCCATGTCTGGGGTGAAGGGACACTGATGCGGTGTTCATCTCCCTGAATGCAAAGAAGGCTTTTGACAGGGTGGAGTGGAATTTTTTTGTTTGACCTCCAGCCTGAGTATGATATCCCAGAAGAGTTTTTTTGGTGGGTCAGGATCTTCTACATATGTCCCTCTGCTAGGGTTGCAAGCAATGGGGCCATTTCTTCCCAGTTTCCTTTGACTACAGGGACCCATCAGGAATGCCCTCTTTCTCCCTTACTTTTTAATTTGTACATAGAACCTCTGGCAAGAAAGATCAGCACAACTCCCCAGGTTAAAAGGATGAAATTCGGCTGTCACGTATTCAAAATATCCATGTTTGCAATGATGTGCTATTACATCTCTCTGATTGGAAGCACTCTGTTCCCACAGTGCTTCACATAATTTTGGATTTCAGTGCATTGTTGGGCTATGTTGTCGAGGCACAGGTCAGGAAGCAAAGAGAAAACCCAGGAGCAGTTGTTAAATTCCACAAAACTGTTTATTTGTAGTTGCAGTAACATAAAATAAAATAAACCTGTTCAGAATAACTATACACAGAAGCAAAATAAAATCTCTTATAAAAAATCTCCCTTACAGCTCAGCTTAGCTGTTCTTATAAGTCTTTTTCAACCCCCATCCTTTGCAAGCATCCTGTCCCTTGTAAATTTCAGGAACTGCTAGAACATTGAGAACTTCTTGAGGTCCCCACAGCAACTGCAAAAGGCTCAGGCATTTGCACCCAAGTAACCTCTAGCTTTTTTACAGTTATCTCAAATTATAAATATATACATTTCAACAGTAACGCAATTTTCTAAACAAAAGTGATCCCAATATCAACTACATTTCCACAGATTGATTCTCACATATTTTATATTAGCAGATATAGGTATGCAAGGATGAAAGACAACAAGAGAAAATTGAGAGACAGTGAGAGGCAAAGGATTGCGAGACTGGTCAGGTTGATCAAGTCTGAGGTCTCACAGGAAAATTTGGTTGTGCAACCAGACAGAAGAGACAGAAAAGGAAAGAATACAGATCCTTGCATTTAAACACTTTCTCCAAAACAAATGGGACAGGGTCCTATTCTACCCTGTCACAGGCTATAAATTAAACTCCCATAAGATGATGGTCCTTGTTTTATGTAAGTCCTGTTTCTCATCTGATATTTCAGATTTAGGTCTTAAGTGGGCTCTGGAATATATTACATTTTTGGGAATACAACTTTCAAAAGATTTTCATGCTCTTCAGAAACTTAATTTGGACCCGGTAGTAAAACAATTAGAAGAGGATTTGCAGAGATGACAGACAATTCCACTGTCTCTGTGGGGCAGGGTGAATATTTAAAAAATGGTTGCTCTGCCCAAATTAATGTACCCCCTATCAATGTTAAATATCCCACTCCCAAAGCTTTGGTTTCAGAGAACTGCATCCATCTGGTTCAGACTTTTGTGGCTTGGGAAATATCCAAGATGGGCCTTAGACAAGTGTTGTAGGCCTCGACAGGTAGGGGGGCTTCAATTCCCGCATCTGTTTATCTATTATCTAGCCTTTTAAGGGGTGAAATATTTTAGGTGGATAAGTGACACTAAGTCTGTTGAAATGGCACTGGATTGGTTAGAAATAGAGTGGTTTAGGGTGAGTGCTTTTAATATTTCATTCTCTTCTCTTCTTTATGTCCTGCTCAGAAAGCTTCCTTTAACTTTAAGGTACTCTTCGATTGGGTGGTCAATGACAGCCCATGGACAGATGTGCTGCTTTTTTGGACTACAAAATTATTCCGATTTGGAACAGCCACTCTTCAACAATCCCAACTTACTGATTGGCAACAGGGTGATTACAGAAAGGCTTTGGCAAACACACAAAATCCACTTTCCATCTGACCTTTTTATGCATGGCAATTTTGTAACTGTAGCAGAATTTGAAAAGCTGTCTCACCTCCTGAGCTCCTCTGTGTTCTGATATAATCAGATTAAACATTGTGTACTGAAGTTTTTGGGAAAATCTCCTTGGTTGAGGCAGGCGGGGTGTTTTTTTACACAACTGTCAGACACAGTGCAGCAGAGTAGACCTATTTTGAGGTTTTATAAGGCGTTAGGAGCTGCAGTTTGGGATAAATGCTTTCCACTAGCATTCTATTGGCAACAGGCAGCTACGGTAATTTATGATTCTACTACTTGGAAAGAGATCTGAATCGACTTATAACATTTTATTAAACAGGACAGGCTAGGATTAGTATAGTATAACAGTCTTAATAATCTTTATTTTACACCAGTTAAACTTTTTAAGATAGGTAAAGTGGTAGAAATTAGATGTCTTCGGTGTTCTCAAAGTGAGGGCTCCTTGATGCACATGCTTTGGACCTTCTCTAGGATACAGTCATTTTGGTATAACATTAAGTGAAAATTGTCACATCTCTTTGATTCTAGGGTTCTTTTTCAGTAGCTGTTTGCATTATTGGTAATTATGAATCTATAAAGTCTTCTAGAGACAAGGGCCCCGATTCTAGAAAAGTTATGCCTGACATAGCAGCACTTGTGCCAAGTAGAATGGAGGAAGTAGCAACTTACACCAGCAGTTGCGACTTGTGCTATTCTACAAAGTGGCCTGTGACACTTGCACTGAACTGCTGTTACGCCGGCAGTTGCACCATAAACCCCCTGCGACATAGCACTAGGGGGTTTACAGCGGCAGTTGCACCCTATTCCAGAAGGGCAGCAACAAAGTCCCCAATGTTGGGATTCTACAAGAACCCCCGGAGGAGAACTGGCAACGTAAGTTACACCTGCATTTAGCTGGTGTAACTTACACCGGTCCTCTGAGGGTCCTGTAGAACCTGGTCCATGTGCCCCCCCATTGCCCAGACCATCCCTGCTGCCCCACGGGGCATCATGCATGTTCCCGCCCAATCCCTGTACTGTACATGCCCCCTTTACCCCCATACAGTAAAGGCCCCGCAGGGCTGCCCACACCAATTGTCCCTGATTCCCTGTGTAATTAATGCCTGTGAGGGCTGCCCACACCCTGAGCCCCCTGAATTCCCATTGTAAAACCCCAGCAGGGGTGATGCTGTCATCCCCACCCGTGCTCCCGACCCCTGAGTCTCCGCCACAAATGTGGCAAATACCCTAACAAGTCCTGGTAGTCTAGTGGCCCCACCCAGCTGTGCCAGCCACCCAGCACCCCACCCATCCCCAGCTGGGCGCCTGGCATAGCCCACCTCTCACCTCCATGGTCAGCCGTTGACTGAGTTCCGTCGGAGTGCTTACTGGAAAGATACACTCAGAAATTAATTAATAAATAAATTAGCCAGCCTGGGAGTGGGTCCCAGGGTGATAGCCTGGGTAAGACACTGGCTGGACAACAGGACACAGCGGGTAATAGTAAATGGAGTCCACAGTGAAGAAAGTGAGGTTACTAGTGGGGTACGGCAGGGTTCAGTATTGGGGCCAGTCCTTTTTAATGTCTTCATAAGTGACATTGCAGAGGGACTGGAAGGAAAAGTATGTCTCTTTGCAGGTGACACAAGGATCTGCAACAGGGTTGATACACAAGGTGGGGTGGAAAGAATGAAAAGGGACTTGACAAGGTTGGAGGAATGGTCAAATGTATGACAGCTTAGATTAAATGCAAAGAAGTGCAAAGTAATGCACCTGGGAAACAAAAACCCAGGGGAAGAGTACACAATGGGGGTGTGAGATACTGACAGCAACAAAAATGGAAAGGAACTTGGGGGTAGTCATATCAGATGATCTAAAGGTGGGCTAGCAATGTGAGAAGGCAGTAAGGAGGGCTGGGGGGATACTGGGATGCATAGGGAGAGGCATCACTGGTAGAAAACAGGAAGCTGTTGGCCCTCTGTACAGACAGTTGATAAGACCACATCTGGAGTACTGTTTACAATTCTGGAGACCCCATCTTCGCAAAGACATAGACAGGGTGGAGGCTGTCCAGAGGAGGGCAACCAAAATGGTGCAGGGTCTGCATCAGAAGACATATGAAGAAAGACTAAAGGAGTTTAAGATGTATAGCCTCGAGGAAAGAAGCGAGACGGGGGACATGATAGAAACTTTCAAATACCTCAAGGGAATCAACAGAGTCCAAGAGGGTAGCATCTTTCATAAAAAGAGATGTGCAAGAACAAGGGGGCACAATTTGAAGATAGAGGAGGGATGGCTCAGAGGTAATGTGAGAAAGTATTTCTTCACAGATAGGGTTGTAGATGCATGGAACAGCCTTCCTGAGGAGGTCGTAGAGTCAAAAACAGTGGGGAAATTCAAGAATGCATAGGACAGACATACGGCAATTCTAGTGGGGGTAGGAGGAAGTAGGCTGTTGGTTAACTAGGATCTGCAGCTTATCCGTTAGGTAGAGAAATGGGCAGACTAGGTGGGCCAAGCTGTCCTTATCTGCCATCAAATTCTACGTTTCTATGTTTCTAATTGACTGGCCAAGAAAATTAAGGTTGTACTCTCCCTCTCCCTCTCCTGCAATTTGCAATTCGGAAAATGGTTATTGTCTGACTTGCTGGACCCGAGGAGTTGGAGTGGAAATTGTGTGAAGGCTTTTTCCAACAGAAACAGTCTTAATTGCCATCAGAGTGGAGGGAGATCATTGGGAGCTCCCCACCCCTCTCCAGAATCTGGGCTGGTTCTTCTGGGACAATACCTCTGTTCTAGAGGTCCGGCTTTTGGTGATGTGAATTTGGCTTTCAAAGCAGTCAAAGCCAATTAAAACTGCTTGGTACATTTTGTACAGACCCAGCTACACAAATAAGTACACTTACTCACTTGCTGTAATTTGCTGAAATGTCAAAAAAGAACAAACACCAAAGGCAGCTACGGAGCTCAGTAGAAACATAGAAATATACAATTTGATGGCAGATAATGTCGGCTTGGTTCACCTAGTCTACCCATTATCCCTTTCTGTTTCATATACCACAGATCCTAAATGATCTGTGGCCTTACCCTCTCTTTTATTATCACTAGAGTTCTTTTATGTTTGCCCCATGCGTTTTTGAATTCCCCTACTGCTTTTGCCCTTACAACCTCTGGCGGGAGGCTGTTCGATGGATCCAACACCCTTTCTGCAAAAAAATATGTTCTCATGTTACCCCTAAGTCTACTCCCCTCTATTTTCATATCATGGCACCTTGTTCTTGAACATCTTTTTTTTGAAAGATGCTACCCTCTTGTACCTTATTTACACCCTTGAGGTATTTTAAAGTCTTTAACATATCCCTCTCTCTCCTCTCCTCTCCTCAGGGGAATACATATTGAGATCCTACAGTTTCCCCCATATGACTTTTTGGTGCAGCCCCTGCATGATTTTTGTCATCCTTCTCTGAACCGCTTCTACTCTGCCTATGTCCACCAGAGATGCAGCCTCCAGAACTGGACACACTACCTCCTAGGCAGCCATCTAATACTTACTTAATAGTAATATTAATTTAAATAAATATTTATTATTGTTTACAAATCACGTCTGTGTCAGTGTCATATTTGTAAGAGGTAACAAAGTTTTTTGGCGGCCATTTCACAAGCACAACAAGACACTCCAGGGTTTGTGCATTGAGCTGTCACATTATGCACCCAGGGTTGAAAGCGCTCCACTTGCAATGTCATGTCTAACAATATCAATGTAACACTAGACTACCAGGAATATTCAAGACAGCAACAGGACAGTCAATCAGGGGGTACAGGAACCCCTACACCACCAGGAATATTTGAGACAGCTACAGGACAGGTGCATAGTGGGGTGGGGGACGACTAGACCATAAGGAATGTGTAAGACAGCTACAGAATGGGAGGGGGGCATGCACACATGTTAATGGGCATGTACTGGGCATGCAAATGGACAATAGTGCCTTCCATGCCCAAAGGTGTCATTAGCATGTTAGAGCTAAATATGGCCAACAGGAGCCCTGCCACTATCCCATTTGATCTGCTCTACTTCCATTGCGCTCCTGTCAGCCATTTTCAGTCAGAGCCTGTGTCAGCATAGCGCATAGTCACTGTGCACTTTACTGACGTGGCCCCATATTTAGGCAGTTTGCACTATCCAGTTACAATGAGCTACTTGTCTGAATATTGTCCACCAGCAGGCTGTGTACAAACTCCCACAGACCACAGATAGCCAGCTCTGAATATGGGGTCCTATACTCCTTAGCCCAGCGGAACCCAAAGTCCATGAAACAATGGCTCATGGGAGTAAGAAAGGCCTGCCTATAGCCTCAAGATAATGTTGTTCTAACTTGTAACAGCATGAAAGCAAACATATTTGGCATGGACTTATGCTTATTTGTTTGGACAGCAAAACATACATAGCATTGCTACGTCAATCAAATGCTTCATTTAATACAAACAGAAAATTATCACACAGCTAGATATGTAGGAGATAATATGGCAAGTCAAAGCAGAACAGTGCATTCAACTCCAGGGTCCATGCTATCACAAGTGAATAATTAGGCACCACCATAGGGCAGGTATCAGCTAAGTGTAATCCTAGTTTAATGCCATAGTTACTCTATCTTACTGTTTACATGCTTGATTATAGTACTAAATAGAGGAAACTCTTGCTTACAGTACCTTGCAAGTCCCACAGGAAAAGATATCCATTAAACATTAAAGCCAATAAAACTGTCACTTTATCAGTCAAGCAAGCAGTATTTCCAAATAAACTCTTTACAAATGCAAATGAAGTGTAACCACCCAAATTATTCCAAAGGATTATCAATACTAAACCTGGACAGAGGGTTACATAATGTTTACTTACCTTAGTAGGGAAAGTAATTTTAACTTTGCAAACAGATTTACTAAACAATGAGACTGCCTGTTTTACACAATTGGAGGCTCATCGCAATGACTGTTGGCCTGTCCCAGCCCAGTTACCTCACTGCCACAAGCCAAAACCTGATCTCAAATAACCCTGTGCTCCTCTGTGAGGAAATTCAGCAGAGATGATATAAAATAAAGTTCCCATATAGCTGTGCTTCAAGACTGTTCAGTTGCTAATTTTAAAACTACTGCCTAGAGAACTGCATAAAAAAAGCATAATTGAAGACTTTAAGAAGTAAGGGAACACTACACCCTGCCAACAAGGCATTATTTAGATAAAAGTGTGTAAAAAGGGGGTTTAGGTGTTCTTTAAGACTAAAATAAGCTGAGTCACATGATGCATCCTACTGAGTAAATGCACCACCATTCAGCTCTTGCTCCTCTACCAAAAATGTACGGAATAATTCAATTTAATTGCATACTTTTGGGAATTAACGTATTGGATTTACACTCCTAAGTTATCTGGTTTTGATTTTGAGGATTGACCCTGCAGGGATGGAGGCAGAAATTCACCAAGCACTACTAAAATATACTCCACCAGCTACCCCCGACAAATCTGCAAAGCTCTCCAAGGCACAGGCAGGGAGCTCGGGATGCACGTCCACTTCTAACCCGGGGCTACTCCTTTAACGGAAGAACATTTTCTTTTTGAGTTTTCCCCCTTCAAAGACTCCCTGCATGAGCTGTCTTAGAATTTAAAATCTTTGTGGTCTGAATTAAGTGACCTGGGTGGAAGGGTTGGAGACACAGAAACTCGGACATATTCTTATGAGAAATGGAAAGAAAGATTGGAACCAGACTTTGTCAATTTAAAGCAAAAGACTACTCACTTGAAGGCAAAATGAGAAGATTTGGAGGGTTGGAGCCACAGAAATAATGTCCTGATTTTTGGTCTCCCTGAAAATGTAGAAGGATCCAACCCCATTTTGTTTGAGCAGAAATGCAGCGCTAAAATTGCCGGTCCTTCAACGAATGGGCCATCTTATATCATTGAAAGAGCCCATCGGTCGCTCCGTCCTCTACCCTCAGAAGGCTCCCCTCCAAGACCCTTTATTTTTAAGTATTTGAATTATTCAGATAACAGCATTTGCTGAAATAAATTTGAGAACTTCAGGAAGTTACCTGGGAGGGGGCAAAGCTGCGTGTGATCTTGGATCTTTCCAGTTCGGTGCGGCAGAAAAGAGTCGCTTACCACTCAACTGTTACAAAGTTGATTGCCACAGGAATAAAGTTTAAGATGCGGTACTCATCTAGACTTCATGTGCTAGTCCATGGCACTTGGAGTTCCTTTGATTCTGCTGGGCGAGCTGCTTCTGATCCTATGGAGCTCTTCCCAGAGTTATTTAAGGATCGCTAAATAGATTGTGACCGGAATCCTCCTTACTACGGCCCTGCTTCATTGGAATGGTCGCCACTTTCTAAGTTAACATTTCTGTGGGTGGTTACTGAGTTTGGATGGATCTGTCCCCCTTGGAGTCTATGTCCTTATTATTTTGACATTTGGATCAGGAGCCGTGCTGTAATCTGAGAGGTCTCTGCCAGTACTGCAAGTACAACAGCAACGTTCCCTTGCTGCTGGTATAGTTTGGCTTCTCATTTTGGAGCTTACATAGGTTTTCCAGAGCTCTGTACAAATCAAGGTCCATTATAGCTTACTTGTGTGATTATCCAAGATGTTATTTTTAATTAGATAAGCATCCAGCTGTGTCTTGAAGCTGAGCATACTACCACTAGCCACTGCTTCTAATGGAAGCTCATTCCATATTTTTGTTACCCTTATAGTAAACCAGTGTTTCCTTTTAGTAGTGTTAAATCTATCAACTTCAATTTGGAACAGATGAGATTTTTCTTTTAACTTTAATCCCAAGAGTTCCCACAGCTGGGTGTTCGTAAGGGCTCTATACAGCAAACACTTACCACCCCTCATACATCTAAATTCCAGAGAATACTGCCCAAGGGTGTTCAACTTTGACTGGTAATCCAATCCCCAACCCTCCCTGATGCTACGTGTTGCTCTTCTCTGTACCCGCTCCAGGGTTCGAATCTCCTCCTTATCACCCGGAGACCAGAACTGGGCACAATATTCCATGTGTGATTGAACCAGGGATGTATAAAGCGGCAGCAAAACATCCTTATTCCTACAATTAATGTGTTTGTTAACACAGTGTAGTATACTACTAGCTTTTTAAATTATATGAATACACTGTGATTTAAAGCTGAGATCTTTCATGAGCCTGAAACCCAGGTCTCTTTCATCTTCAACAATGTTTAGCTTCCACCACCCAATATGTAATCTTCCTGCCTATTTATTTTCCCAAAATGCATCACACTGCACTTTTCCACATTGAATGACAATTTCTTGCCATTAGCCCAATTTTCCAGGTCTGTTAGTGCTTGTTGCAGGGTGTCTGCATCCTCGGGAGTATCCACAATGTGCCTGATTTTAGTGTCATCAGCAAATTTAGATAGCCATACTCCTGTAGTGGTATTCATGGAGGAGATGTAAACATTAAATAAACATGGCACCAGTACCGATCCCTGCAGTACCCCACTGGTCATATCAGCCCACTCTGAATAGGTCCCTTTAACACTGATGTTTTGCTTCCTATTGGAGAGCCATGCTTCTATCCAATGTAATACTTTGCCGGTAATTCCATGTTCTATTAAAGCATCAACAAGTTCCCCATGACGTACTTTATCAAAAGCCTTGGAGAAATCTAAGAAGATGACATCTACTAAATGCCTATCATCCAAGGCCTTACTGACCCTACCATAGAACTCCAATAAATTGGTCTGACATGACCTGCCCTGGGTGAATCCATGCTGGGTACAGTCAATGACATTAATTAGCTTAGGGTGGTTAATTATATGATCTTTAATAATACCTTCCAAGATCTTCCCAAATACAGCTGTCAATCTAATGGGTTTTTAGTTTTCCACCTTTTCCTTGGTACCCTTTTTATGGATTGGTACCAGTACCGCTTGCCTCCAGGCCTCAAAAACCATCTCTCCATCCAGCGATTTCTGGTAGATGGATGTTATTGGGCCTGCTAATGCCTCTGCCAGTTCCTTTACAATTCTAGGATGTAATCCATCTGGGCCTTGTGACTTATTTTGGTCAATGTTGTGGAGTCTCTTTAACACATCCTCTTCCTTAATATGGGGACATGTATTAGTAGCCTGATCTAAATGATCTATCTTAGGGTAGGTCTTTTCATTGAAAACTGAGGCAAAAAAGCCATTGTATTGCTCAGCCATAGCTACGTTATCTGTAATCGTACTACCATCTGGGCCTTTAAGGGGTCCAATAGATTTGTTAGCCCCCTTCCGATTATTGATATGTGTAGAAAGTTTTATAGTTATCTTGGACCCTTCAGGCAAGCATAAGCTCATGTTTTTGTTTGGCTTTCTAACGCTGAGTTTTGATTTTCTTAAGAGCGTTTTGTAGGTGTCCCAACATTTATTATCTCCACTCTTCTTAGCGTTTGTGAAAGCTTTATTTTTTTTTTTTAATTAGTTTCCTAAATCCCAATGTCATCCACTGTAGCCATGATTTACCTGGCCTTTCATATTTATGTACTACTGGGATGTGTGCTTGTATAAGGGAAGTAACTTTGTTTAACATGAGTTCCTGCATGTAAACCAATGACTGGTTTTCAAATTCCTTTTCCCAGTCCCATATAGCCAGATCGCGTCTCATGGCATCAAAGTTGGCTTTATTATAATTATATAATATAGTACTTCCTATGTCCTTACCCAACCTACCCATATATCTGAAGCTAACCATGGCATGGTCACTAGACCCTAGAGGGGGATGAGTATTGCAATCATAGCTATTATCTACTAAATTGCTTAGGACAAGATCTAAAATGTGATTGCCCCTGGTGTTTGATGTAACAAACTGTTGCATACCTGCCAAAATAAAGGCTTCTAAGAAGCATGATTCTACTGCATTTCCTGCTTGTACAGTAAGGCATCCCAGTTTATACTGGGAAGATTAAAATCCCCTAGTAATACACTACTACTAGTAACAGATAGTTTGTTAATAAAATCTAACAATTGTATATCATTCTGCTGTGAGTTGGAGGGGGTCTATAAATAAGGCCTAAGTTGATATTGGCAGTATGTGGGGGGAATCTTAACCCACAATATCTTGTTGTCATCCCAGTGAGTAGTGTCCACAGATGCAGAGACTATAGTGTCAGTAACATAAAGGGCCATGCCTCCCCCTCTTGATAGGGTCCTGTCTCTATGATATAAGGTAGAGCCCAGTATGTTTTTATCCCAGGGGTCCTCTTCCCTCCACCAGGTTTCCGTAATGGCACAAATATGTATACCGAAACTAAGAAGGGTGTAGAGTAATTTATCAGTTTTATTATTTAAACTTCTGGCATTAATCACCATGAAGTTCCAAGTTGCAGGATCTACCTCGTTGGTGTTACCAGACTTAGTTCTGGAATCCCCCCATCCCCCCTACTGGTAGTTTAAACCCCTGTCAATGGCCTGGCACAGCCTGTGAGCAAAAATGCATTTCCTCTGCCTGTTCAGATGCAGTCCATCCTGTGCAAAAAGTCTTTGGTCCTGAATATGTCCCCATGTTCTAGATATGTGTGTCCTTCCCTATGGCACCATCTTTTTAACCATCCATTTAGGACTTGTATATCCCTGGTTCTAGTCTGGATAGCTCTGGGTACTGGGAGCAAATTGGATATAATAAGGTCACTACCATTTGCTATCAGGTCCCTACCAACTTGTTCAAAGTCCCTCTGGATGTCAGTTAGATTTCTTTTCCCAACGTCATTGACCCCTGCATAGATTAGGGCTAAGGGTTTCATGGTATGGTCCTGTAAATCAGGGAAGAGTTGCCATATATCCTTAATACCAGCCCCCAGTAACACACTAACTGTAGTGTTATAATTGCATTGCTTACATATCACATGGTCTGCATAGTACAACAAAGAGTCCCCTATTACTAGGACATCCCGAGGCTCAGATGTGTAATCAGGCACAGGCATCTGATTCTTGCTACAAACATGATTAGTTAGATCTGAATTTGACAGGTGAATGGATCTCCTATTTCTGCATCTTTTCTGTTGCTCAAGCACCTGTAAATGGACTATTACATGTCTTCTTCTGGATTGGTTTTAAGCGGAGACTGTCTAATGAAATGCCTAGTGTAGGAGATATGGGTACGGCTGTGAAGGATCCCAACCTTTTCCTACTACCCAAGAGCTACTTTTCTACGGTGCGGTCACAGTGGCAGTGCTCTGATGGATCTTCCTTACCAGCGGCTTCTGGTCATTGTGGCAGAAGTTCCCACATATTGCATAGACTTGGACTTGAGAGAAGTTTATTTTGATCTATTTTTAATTTTATGACTATATAATGGATCCCAATTGGCTTTAGGAGTCAAGTGCTGCCTCTTAGTTTCTTATCTAGTTTGTCAGTCAATACCCTACGTTGGATATATTCACAGCATTTTTCTTTCTTCAAGAATATGCTTCAGCTGAACTCTGAACATTGAACTATCATGATCTGCTCTTTTAGGATATTTTTCAGGATGTGTTAGGTTTATGTGAGCTCAGATAACGGGGTTATGCACAGTTAGATGGAGGGCTTAGGCACTGGATGTTTCTTTTTGATGTTTGGTTTTATTAACTCTGTGGTAGTTCATAAACAGTATATTTTGAGTGAACCCACTTGTCTAAGAGTTTAATTCTAGAAAATATAATACATGGTTCTTATCTATTCTATGGTAGTCCATAAACAATATATTTTAGGACAGCCTAAGTTATGGGCTTACTTTCAGAAGATATAATATATGGCTCTCTTTTTTCTGTAACCTGTTATTATTCATTAGTAGAATTAACTAGGTTTTATAGTTAGTTTACAGTTTCGGGCAAGGCAGACACATTGACAGTTATGGGAGGAACACATATAATAGATTTTTTCTTTCTTTCTCTTCCCTATGATTGGAACTAGTTGTTACATAATCAAAGTTTGTCTTATTGTGTGAAGGACCATAAAATTATGCTCTTTTAATAACTAAATATATCTTTATAAGGTATCACAGGTAAGAAGTTAAATTTTTTCTCTTTTTATATCAGAATATGTTGTTATTAATATTGGTGGATGGAGGGACGGGAGGGGAGACTAGGTTGCAGTCTCAGATGGTGTGGTCTATCACGCACTGGCAAATCCATGTGAGTGGGACTGGGAGGGGGATGTTTTGTGCATTACTGCTAAGCTTTTTTGGGGGTGGGGGATTTCACACCATGTACCTTACCTGTCATTCTCTCAAGCAATATTGGTTTATGTTTTGCTTCATTTTTTCACTTAGGTATTCCTTATTTCCTTCCTTCAATTGTTTAACCAGGAGTGGCACACTAAGCTGAAAGCTTGCTTACAGGTGAACCTGGGAGCACAGGGAAGTTAAGTGACTTGCTCAGGGTCACACAGTATGCTAGTGGGGGCTGTGGGATTCAAACCCAGGTCTCCAGATTTGCAGCTCAGAGACTTAAACCACTGCACTGTACTGCCTCCCATTTGTTTGTGGTTCTAAGGTTAGGGAGTGGGGTGGATGTACGCCACAGTGGGTTTCTATGTCTTTTTTTTGTTCACAGGAAAGATATAGTCTGGGAAGGCATGTGGCGTTTTTTAATTTTTGTTGTATGCTATGATGTCACAGGAATACTGCTTTTGTTCATGGAATGTTAATGGTGCCCAATCCCCAACCAAACGGTCTAAGATTTTTTTTTTATTTTATTTTATTTCTTCATTCGGACATAACCTTTGAGCAAAATTCTCTTTTACAAAGGTTCCACATCTTGACAGGAGGACAACACAGAAAGTTAGTTACAGAGCATGGGTGCACAAGTACAGAGACAAAAAACACAAGAAATAACAGCAATTGGTCAGACTATTTACAATTGTAAGCTATCTCATATAGAGTTACAGCATATTGCAGTTGGTACAGCCCAAGGTACATGGTGAGTGCAGTTGGTTTAAGAAACTAATTTAGCAGAAGGTAAAGCAGCCAGGGGAGGCATTTCTGTTATTTCATATAAAGTTGGGGGGGGGGCTCAACATAGGCTTTCACACTCTGTATGTTAATGCAGCCAAGAGGAGGCTTTGTCGTTAATTCAAGTCAAGGGTTGGGGAGGGATAATTTTCTGTGCAGAACTGACCTGCTATAGTAGGAACTTACTAGATAGCAATGTGAGGGAGGACCATATACAGAATAAGCTGGAGGGAAGACAGGTGCTTTGAGACAATCACATTTGTGCAGGGTCAGTGGCAGGGGAGGGACTTAAAACAGAGTGCTGAGTTAAGCACAGTAGATAGAAGGCTCGTCGACAGGCTGTGGCTATGGAAGGCTCAAGTTTGAGGGCTGGCAAGTGGTACTGTAGGAGGAAGTAGGAGTTTAAACTCAGAGTTACTGGGCAGCAGGGTAACAAATTGGAGAATGCAGCCCAGGAACAAGCCGACTGTAAGCTATCGGGTGCTAGTGCTATAGGTTACCTGTAGCTACAGACCTCAGCCTTGGCCAGGTGATGTCTTAGTTCTGCCTTGAGGAAGGAGAGGCTGTTAAAGAGTAAAAGGCATGCTGGGATCTCATTTAGCCAAGAAGGAGCATTGTATTCGAAGGACCATTGGCCAAGCACCATTTTTCTGAAGGGGATGTCAAGTGGGAAGTGAGTCTACCCTTTAGGGCAGTACCCAGATCTACCTCACCGGAGCAGTCCTTTGAAGGCCAATGGAGCTTTACCTAGGAGAGATTTCATGCCAAGCAGACATGTTTGGTATTTGATTCTGCTGGCAAGACTGAGCCAGTTAGTGCACTCATAGTGGGAGCAGGTGTGTTGGAGATTATCAGTCCCTAGAGCCAGCCTGCAGGCCTTGTTGAGGGCCATGCTTACTCATTTTAGCACAGTGTCAGATGCCGACCCAGAGACCAAGAGTCCGTAGTCAATAACAGACAAGATGGAAGAGGAGACTGCCAACCTGAGTGCCTCAGGAGTTAGGTACTGTCTGTGCCTGTAGAGAACTTCAAGTTTGGTGTTCGCTGTTTTGACAACCTGATCAATGTGCTGCACGTAAGAGAGGGTGTCATTAATGATCATGTCCAAGTATTTAAAAGAGTTGACCTGCTCGAGTGGAGCAGCCTTGTTGTTAATGATAGTAAGGGACAGAAGAGATCTCTTGTGCTGGTAAGTGGTTATCAGCATCATCTTCATCTTCTTGTAATTGAGAAGCAATTTCTGAGAGCTGAACCAGTCCTCCAATCTGCGAAATGAGTACTACAAATCATCCTGTAGGTGCTGAAGCTGGGCACTACTACTAAAGATGACAGCATCATCTGCATACAGAATAATCTTGCTATCGCAGACCTCTGGAAGCCTGTTGATGAACAGACTAAAGACGAGGGGGGGGCCAGTATAGACCCCTGTGGGACACCTAGTACTATATCCCCTAGATGAGGAGATAGCTGTCCCAATTTTTACACTCTATGCTCTGCTGGATAGGTAATCCTGGAACCAGAGGATGGCTTCAGAGGCTAGCCTGAGGTGCTGAAGCTGGTCAAGCAAGATGTGATGGTTGACCGTATCAAAGGCTTTGGTAAGATCTATGAAGACAGATCTCACCAGGCTGATACCCAATCCAAGGCCTTGTGAACGTAACATAGAAACATAGAACATAGAAACATAGAATTTGACGGCAGATAAGGACCGCTTGGCCCACCCAGTCTGCCCATTTCCCTACCTACTGGATAAGCTGCAGATCCTAGTTAACCAGCAGCCTACTTCTTCCTACCCCAACCCCCCAGAATTGCCTTATGACTATCCCATGCATGCTTGAATTCCACCACTGATTTTGACTCACAACCTTCTCCGGAAGGCCGTTCCATGCATCCACAACCCTCTCTGTAAAAATACTTCCTTAAATTACCTCTGAGCCCCTCTATCTTCAAATTGTGCCCTCTTGTTCTTGCACACCTCTTTTTGAAAGATGCTACCCTCTTGGACTTTGTTGATTCCCTTGAGGTACTTGAGCGTTTCTATCATGTCCCCTCTCCCTTCTTTCCTCGAGGATACATATTAAGCTCCTTAAGTCTCTCTTCATATGTCTTCCGTGCAGACCTCGCACCATTTTAGTTGCTCCTCCTGGACAGCTTCCCATCCTGTCTATGTCTTTATGGAGATTGGTCTCCAGAACTGCACACAGTACTCCAGATGGGGTCTCACCAGCTGTCTGTACAGAGGGATAATAACTTCCTGTTTTCTACTGGTGATGCCTCTCCCTATGCATCCCAGTATCCCCCCAGCCCTCCTTGCTGCCCTCTCACATTGCTTGCCCGTCTTTAGGTCATCTGATATGACTACCCCCAGGTCCCTTTCCATTTTTGTTGTTGTTAGTATCTCACCCCCCATTGTGTACTCTTCCCCTGGGTTTTTGTTTCCCAGGTGCATTACCTTGCACTTCTTAGCATTGAATCTGAATTAGCATTGAATTGAATTGAGTCTGTGAATTCAACTAAGGCCGTAGCTGTGCTATGGCACTGACGGAATCTGTGCTGTTGTGGGCACAGTAGACTGTACTTCTGAAGGTAGTCCGTGACCTGGTCAACCACGATCCTTTCAAGCACCTTAGAAAAGGGGGAGAGGATAGATATTGGTCTATAGTTAGCAGTGCAACACCGGTCCCCACTTTTTAGGACAGGATTGACTAGAGCTACCTTCCAGGCTGCAGGGAATTTTGCCAGGGTGAGAGACTTGTTAAAGATCTTGGTGATAGGAACCACCAACTTGTCCAAGGCAACTTCCACCAATTTCATGTCGAATGAGTCACTACCAAGTCTGGTTTTACCCAGCACCTTAGTAATGTACTGTAGGTCCTGGCTTCCTTGGTTGTGACACGCTTGAAGTAAAAATTCAGATGGGTCAAAGTATCTCGGACTTTGGGCGGGTGATGTGGGAAGGGGTCAAGGTAGCTGGGCGGGAGGACAGAACTGAGGTTGGAGAAGGCCACATTGAAGGCTTCTGCAATTGTGTGCAGATCTAGGATGGGGGTGCCTTTTAAGTTGAGCATGGAGGGTTGCCTTCTGTATTCCCTGCACAGCAGCTCCTTAATGTTATCCCAGAATTGCTTCCCATTGCCCCAGTTATGTTCCAATTGCTCCTTGTAGTAAGCCACCTTGGCTTGCCTAGCAAGAACAGTACCCTTGTTCCTGACTGCCCAATGCTTTTGGAAGACAGATTGGTTGCCTGTGCCTCTGGCAAGTTCCCAGAGGTTGTCCCACTACTTCATCAGATCAAGGCGGGCCCTGGAAATCCATCCATTGGAGGCAGCCCTTATCTTTCTTTTTCTCAGGGGGGCATAGTCATCACTAATACCATTGACTGTGGGCACAAAGAATTGCAAAACCTGGTCAATGTCATGTAGACTATCAAGAGGAGACCAGTCAATGTTGGCCAAAGCTGTCTTAAAGTTGTGTTTGTACCCATCTTCAGGACTTGGCTAAAACCCAGAGTGGGGGGGGTCCTTTTTACCTTATTAGCCCACATACGTGCAACTAGTGAGTGGTCACTGAGGCAATCATGGAGCACCTGGACATTTTTTATTTTATTGGGGCAGTTGGACAGGATCCAGTCAAGCAGGGTGCCCTTTCCTGTTTTGCAGTTTAGCCTGGTGTCCAAACAAATCATCTGCATGAGGTACAACTCTGCAACTTGATCCTTAAGATGGTCAGTGCCTTTGTTAGTTCATCTGTGGTTACAAATTGATATTGCTCTTCTCCAAGAGACCCACCTACCCAAGGACCCGCTCTCCTTATTTCACAGGCAATGGGTGGGTCAAGTCTATGGTGCTGGGCTAGACACTCGTAAGAGGGGGCAGCCATTTCAGTGGCAAGAAAAGTGCCTTTTCATTTACTACAAGAACATTTTGATGATCAGGGCAGATTTGTATTGTTTAGAGTGTTGATGTGTCATAAAGATGTCATTTGGGGGGCTATATATAGTCCCACATCAGATGACCCCAGCTTTTTTTTACAACCTTACTAAACCTGTTCTTAACTTGGTTGTCTCTCCCCATTTTACTTGCTGGGGGGTGGAATCTGGCATTTGATAATGAGCTTGATAGATCGGGTTGGAGGTGACAGCACTTGATGCCAGGGCAGACTGCAATAAGGGAATTAATGGACTCCCTGGGTCTGGTGGACCCATGGAGGATTTTACACCCAACTTTATGGGAGTATTCTTTCCATTCGATTCCACACAATTCATTCTCCTGTTTAGATTTTTTTCTCATTGGGGATTGGGCACCTGCAGGGAGTTCAGCTATGTTATTATGGGGCTAAGGTTATTTCCGACCATCATCTGGTCATACTGCACCTCAATTAGTCTCTCTCTCTACTTAGTTAAATAAATCTTGGTGTTTCAATAACCAGCTCCTGAAAATCCCAGAGATTGAGGAACATCTCAAAAAATGTATTACAGAGTTTCTGGCAATTAACTCCCCTCCATGCCCCAAAAGGATTTACTGTAGTGCGCTTTGAAATGTGCTCTCCAGGGAGAAGTTATCTACATTTCCTCTAGATGTAAGAAACAAATTACCCAAGCAATGTCAGAATTATTAGATAATATTAGACAACTTGAGGGTCAACTTTCAATTACTTCCTCTGAATTAGAGTGGGAGTAACTAGAGTCTCATAAGGGAACAAGCAGAACATTTGCTGTTATGTACTAAAGTTAGATACTTTAACCAGGGAGAGAAAGCTGGCAAGCTCCTCGCTCTGCATCTAAAGAATCAAATCATGGACTGGATAGTCCCTTCTATTTGCTCAGAATCTGGTCATCTTTTTACCTATCCCCAGGATATAGTGGCTCAATTTCAGAGTTTTTATCAAGCCCTATATACTTCTAGTCTGGAACCACTGCCCCACTCCCAATATGATGCGTTTTGTTTGAGACCTTTTGATCTACCCATCTTACAAGAGGCCCAAATTGATTTTTTAAGTTCCCTTTAACTGAACTGGAAATTAGGCTATTGATTCCTTGCCCCCAGATAAAGTCCAGGCCCAAACAGCTATACACCCAATTTTTATAAGAAATTCAAAGCCCTTTTAACCCTGTTTTATGGAACACTTTTAATTATATCTGTTCTCATAGCATGATAGAGCCCTCCTTAACAGAAGCTTTAAAGGAAAATGGTCATTTGCAAGGGCTCCTGCACCTGCAGACCTTACCCTCCAGTTTAGCGTTTTGGAAAAAAGCACCTTTTTTTCTTGTGCCAAAAAGTATTTTAATTTAATTACGAAAAGTCCGCTACCGGAAGTATGGCAGATGCTGAGGCGGTTCATTATGTGTAAAGGTGTAGTGCCACACCATGCCCTTCAATGCATTTGCATTGAACGCATGGTGCAGCGACACACCTTTACACATAATGGAGCTTTCCCAGTGTCCACCATACTTCCAAGTAGCAGACTTTTTATAATTAAATTAAAATACTTTTTGGCGCAAGAAAAAAGGTGCTTTTTTCTGAAAAGATAAACTAGAGGGTAAGGTTTGCAGGGGTGGGAGCTCCTGCAAATTACCATTTTCCTTTAACTGTAGTTTTGTTGAAACCCAGAAAACACCCCTTAAAGGTCTCAAATTATATCGCTTATCAACTTGGATTACAAGATCTTGTACAAGGTTTTGCCTACTAGGCCGAACAGGGTCTGGGGGGACTTACAGGTAGGGAACAGGTGGGATTTGTGTCTGGGAGACTGTCTGTGGATAATCTACAGAAATGATTACATTTGACCTCCACATTTAGGCAGTCACGCATTCCAGCGATGTTGATCTCTCTGGATGCAGAGAAGGCTTTTGACAGAATTTCATGGGATTTTTTTGTTTGACTTGCTCCCCAGATATCAGATCCTACCTGAATTCCTACATTGGGTCAAAGTTCTATATTCTAACCCTTTGGCCCATGTTCTCCACAATGGAGTAGTTCAGGCCTTATCTATTTAAACCGGGGCACCAGGAAGGGATGCCTTCTGTCTCCACTTCTTTTTAATTTATTCTTGTAACCCTTGATCAGGAAGATTAATAGCACTCTTCTGATAAGAGGTACATCTATGGGCCCACAGCAATATAGGTTATTGGCTAACGTGGACGATATTTTATTACACCTGAGTCACCTGATTCATCCCTGCTCACTGCCCTGGAGATCATAGATCAATTTGGCAAACTCTTTAACTATAAATTGAACCTGGAAAAGATGGAGATCATGCCCTTAAATAATTGGCTTAATAAAGCTGACCTTGCGTGCTTAGACTTGGTTTGGGTTAAAGATAATCTTAAATATTTGGTTCTATGACTTAGTATATCTCTTGATAAAATTAAACACTATAATTTAGATATGGTGTTGGACTGGATTAAGCATGACCTAAATAGATGGACTATTTTACTCCTCTCTTTTTGGGAATGAGTGCATATTGTAAAAATGAATGTATGGCCCAGAATTTTGTATCTGCTTAGTATGCTTAACTTAGTTCTCCCCCAGTCATAGTTTAATAGTCTGCACAGAATTCTGTCCACTTTTCTCTGGTGAGGTAAATCACCCAGGAAAGCATTTAGAAAATTAACCATACCAAAAAGTGAAGGGGGTCTCTGCCTTCCTAATATTTATTTTCATTATTTAATGATTTACTGCACTTATTTTTTCAATGGTTCAGGGAACTGTTAGATGATGCCACCACTGACTATGTACCTCAGTGGTTGGAGACTGAAAGATTTTATTGTGATTTTTTACAACTCAATATCAAGGCATTGTTGCACATCACTTGTGGTAATCTTCCCCGACTGTTATAAGATACTACAATAGTACAGTCACTTTGTGCACACAGGCAGCTATGTGCCCCTCCTCAGCTAGACCCAAGGAAAGATGTTTCCCAACCCTTGCTGGGGAATTTAAATCTCAAGAGAGCAGGAAAGCCTCTTACCTCTCTCATTTGGCCATATCCAATGGTCAACTCAGTGGGGCATCTTCTTAAAGATGACATCCTGGTGAAATTTCAAGAGGTCCGACAAAAATTTCAAATTCCAGCTATTCGCTGTTTTGAATTTTTTCAGATTTCTCATTTGTTAAATAGTTATTTTGGATGTGGACTGTAGTCCAAATGAGTACAGATCCAAACTATTGTGTTTAGCCCCAAGTGCTTCTACATCCCATTGTATATCATTTTTCTGTAACCACCACCTCTTTGAGTTGTTCCCCTCTAAGGAGACAGATACTGTCTCTTACTGGGATGGAGCATTGTCCTTTAATGGGAAACTGTATGATTGGCATATATTATGGGTCAGCTTATGTAAATATATTAAGTGGGATAGGTACTGTCACATGCAATACCAAATACTCCATAATATGTACTACACACCTGTCAAATTACATAAGATGGGTAAAATGTCCACTGATCTGTGTACACATGGTAGAAAAGCACAAGGCACATTAATCCACATTTTATGGGACTGTGACATGGTTGTACCACTATGGGACTCCACCCGACAATGTCTGGACCCCTTTTAGGACATGACATTAAGTTCTCCCCTGAGGTGTGTTTATTGGAGGTATATGAAGGTAACTTGATAGGAAATCAATGTTATCACATGGCTGTCATTTCCGCCTGTGCCAAAAAAGTTATTTTTAAACATTGGTGTGATCAATCTATGCCAGCAGATTTGGTATGGTACAAGGAAAAGTTATTTGCACTTTGTGCCACAAAAAATGATTGCCAGTATGTCTAACCACTTGACATTTTACAAAAAAGTATGGGAGCTACTGTTCATTTTACTTTTCCCTTCAAGAGAGCTAAGACTTGATCTTAGTAACTTACAGGTGGTTCAGCGTGTTTGAGAGGTATTCCCTGGTTTGCAGTTATATAGCTTATGGAACAGTTATGTCTTTCCATTTTGGTTCTGTCTGTATCAATATAATGTTCCCAGGATCTCTACAGGTTAAGATACTGAAGACTAGCTCTAGAGTACGGGGGTGGGTTATTTAGGAGGAGGGGAGGGTTAGCTATGGCTGAATGACCCAAAATGTTCCTACATGTATTGTACTTTACGGGAAGGTTAGGGTTCCTTTTGGGATGGATGATGTTTTGTTATGTACTTGCAGTTTGTACTTTTTGCATTTTGCTCATGATTTGGTTGTATGGATGTTGAAAAGTTTTTGGTTTTTTTTGTCATAAAAGATTTTATTAAGATTTTCCAGTTTTTTCCAGTTTTGCATTACACTTCCATATTCATTCCTGTCATATATGTAGGAGGATTCTCATGGTCCAAATTCTTACAGTATACATTATTTTACAAATGGCTAGGCATATGTACTCTGTGTATATACATTCATATATAAATACAGTCTATCCTTCTTATTTGAGCTACTCATTTACTAATAGGCAACTAGGATATGTAAGGCAGTCTACCTAATTGCTGGCGTGGGGGAGAGCTATACATAGAGGGGAAGGGGCTTTACACAATGGTGAGCTGAGATAAAAATCCCATTTTTTATGGAAGCAAACCACTTGGCCTCGGTGAGCATAGGTCAACCTTTCCAGCAGTGCTAATTTGGCTATAGCTGCATGCCATTCTCTTCTACTTGGACTGTTAACCTGTCTCCACTGCATTAAAAGGAGCCATTTGGCCTCTAATAGGGCCACCATGATCCATTCTTGGAGGGCCTTTGGCAGTGTAGAAAGACTAGACATATCTCCTAGCAAAAGTTTAGGGTCTAACTGGAGGTTTCTTATACCTAATACTGAGCAACAGTCTTGCCTAATTGCATCTCAGAAACCAGAGAGTTGTGGACATTCCCACAATATGTGAAATAGGTGGGCTCTGGGCTGTTGGCATCTCCAACAGTTGGAATGTGGCATTAATTTTGCCAAACACAGAGTGACCGGAGTTCTGTATCAGCACAGCAAAATTTTTAACTGTATCAGTTGGCTTTTGGAGTCTTTATACAGTTTATGTAAATTTTGAAGACATTTAGCCCATGTAGTGCTAGGTATAGTTATCTCCATCTCGGCCTCCCATCGAATTCTACAATGCTCAGTGGGATCTGGTTGAAAGTCCCTCCCTATAGCATAGAATTTACCTATATGACCCAGTGAGGAAGTCTGCTTATGTAGAGTGGTAAGCCACTTCCATTTAGTATCTGGTCTTACTTGGGCAGAGAGGGCATAGACAAGGCTGCGTATTTGGAGATATTGCCAGAAGTCGGTATTTAGCAGGTTAAATTTATCCTTTAACTGGGCAAAGGATAATAATGTATTCATGCCGGGCATCATAAGGTCTTTCACAAAGCGAATACCCTTTTTTTCCCAACCAAACCAGTTGAGAGGTTGCCCCTCTAGTGTTATAAAGGTATTGCGCCAAAGCTCTGCATACTCCAGGGGTGGGGGCCATGCATTCTTGGGGGTATGGGAGAGGATCATAATGTGACACCAGGCATATCGGGAGTGACATATGACCAGAGATAGGCCCTTTCCTGTGGAGCCACTAAAGCTCAGCAAAGACCTAAGTGGGGTTGGGGCTGCCATGTCTATTTCAAGGCCAACCCACACTGGACAAGGTGTATTGGGCAGTAAAAAACATCTAGTTATTTGTGCCACAGTACATGCTAGATGGTAGTTCAGAAACCAAGGGGCTCCAAGGCCTCCTTTAGTCCAATGAGCCCTAAGTTTAATTTTCCCCTATCTATGTGCCTTTTTTTCCCATACTAGATTAGAGACTATCTTCTCAAGGGAAATAAAGAGTTTGGGAGATATTCGTATTGGAAGATAATTAAATAAATATAGTACCCTCGGAAGCAATAGCATTCACACTGACGCCACTCTGCCCATCAAAGATAAACGTAGTTTTTTCCATCTTTGTATTTCTGCATTTAGTTGTTTTAGTGGGGGAAAAATTATCTGATTCAAAGTTTGCCCAGTTAAAAGGTATATAGATCCCCAAATAAGAAAAACCTTGTGGAGCCCATTTAAGTTCTGTGTCATGAAGACATTCCCATGAGCAGAGTGAGTTCAGTGGGGCCAGTACAGTCTTCTGCTGATTGACCTGCAGGCCCGATAAAGCTGCAAAGTTTTTAAGAACTGAGAAAGCTATTGGTAATGAATCTTGGGGATGAGATAGGGTAAGTAGCAGAACGTCTGCATAGGCTGCTACAGTATAGGATTTGCCGTGTGCCGGTATGCCTGTAATCCCTGCCGTATTATCCAAGGCACGAAGTAGGGGGTCTTGGGCAATTAGAAAAAGAAGGGTGGTTGGGAACATCCTTGTCGGGTGCCTCTATATAATGGAAAGGAGGAAGAAATGGTGGCATTAGTGAGAATCTTAGCTTTTGGAGAATTATATAGGGTCAAGACCCATGAGCAGAATTGGGAGCCAAGCCCATATACATGAAGGACCTTGTGGAGGTAATTACCTTCTATGGATTCAAAAGCCTTTGTGAAATCAACGGCTAGAGCAGCCATAGGAATTTTAGCTCTATTTGCTAGCCATTTTAAATTCAATAATAATCTGGTATTGTCTGATCCCACCTTTCCAGGTATAAAACCAACTTGGGATGGATGGATAATTGAACCCAGGATACTCTGCAATCTGGTGGCTAATATTTTAGCCAGGATCTTTGGGTCTACCAGCAGTAAAGATATGGGGTGAAAATTAGAGCAATTCAGGGGATTGTCAGAGTTTTTTAGGTATTACTATAATTAAGACCTCATTCATTGTGGTGGGGAGGGAACCAGAAGAGTGGGCATATTGCAGAGCAAGCAACAAGGGGTTCGCTGTTTCCTGGTCCAGGGCTTGATTTAGCTCGACGGTCATTCCGTCTGGCCCTGGGGCTTCCCCTTGGCCGTGCGAAATAGGGCCTGTCGTACCTCAGTCTCCGATATAGGGCAGTCTAAATGGTCAGTTTGTTCCTGAGTTAGTGAGGGTATTGTAAAATTTTACAGAACTGACGCAGTTTGTTTGAGAGCTGTTCCTTTGTGTCTATGGATTTGGATTGGTATATGGTCTGGTAGTAATTTTTCATAGTCTCATTAATGCCCTTCAAGTCACTAACTATGGAGCCTGTGGGGGTGTGGAGGGCATGTATTTTGGAGGATGCTTGCTGCTTTCTCAATTGGTGGGCAAGGAGCTTCCCCCCTTTATCTTCTCCATCCCAGTATCGATGTTTAGCCCTAAGCAAAGTCCATTCTGCCTTATGATGTAAAAGTGAGTTTATTCGATATTTAAGTCCCACAATACACCTCATCAGTGTGGGGTCTCTGGAAGCAGTGGTCTGGGAGGCTTTAAAACAACCCTCCAGGTCAGTAAGTTCTGACTGCAACATCGCTATCTCTCTTTTTCTGGTTTTATTCCGGTTTGCAGCAAAGGCGATAATGTGACCTCTGAGAGTGGCCTTAAATGCCTCCCAGACTATGCCTGCCGAGACTTCTCCAGCCTTATTAAACATAAAGAATTCCCTAACTACTTTCTGCATTTCTTGTTGGAATTCAGGGTGCTTGACTAAGAGAGGGTTACATCTCCATCTTGTACCAGCATTTCGTTTTTAAGGGGTGGTATAGGTAAATGACACTGGTGCATGGTCTGATATGATTATATTACCTATGCTACTGTTAGAGATATCACTCGAAGCTGATTGGTTAGCTAACCAACAATCAATGTGGCTATATGTGTCATGTGGAGAGGAATAGTATGTGTAGTCATGGCCTGATGGATGATCATGCCTCCAGACGTCCACTAGGCCCCACTCTGCTATCATTTCCTGCAGGGCTGTGTGTGCCTTTGTGTGGGTTTGTGGGTAGCATGGGATTTGTCCAAGAATATGTCTGGCACCAAGTTAAAATCTCCTCCTATTATCAGAGGAATAGTGGAGTCAGACTGTACTAGCCCAGGAATGGTTTGGCTCAAATTTGGAAAAAACTCCACTTGATCCACATTCGGAGCATAAAGATTGCATATTATCAATCTGTCCGGGCCTGATTTTAATTTAACTATTACCCACCACCCCTGTTTATCAGCACGGGACTTTTCCATCGTCCAATTGCTCGATCTCTGAATTAATATTGCTACTTCCCTTGATTTGGAAGGTGCTGAGCTAGCATGTACAGAGCCAACCCACGATTTCTTGAGCCAAGGAGTGGATTTTTTTAAGGAGATGTGTCTCCTGCAAAAGAGCAATGTCTGTGTGCATGGAGCGTAAATACTGAAGCACTTTAGTTCTTTTGACTGGGTGGTTAAGGCCCTTTACGTTCCATGACACTAGACGCAGGCCCTGTACAATATCTGGAGACATAGTAATGAGTATGGTAGAAACCTCTGAGCTTCCTTCAGTATGTTCTAAAGGAATAGACCTTCAATACCCTGTTTGAGAGCTACTATCTAATATATCTACTGTAATCTGTTCTTAGATACCTAGAGGAGTCTATGCTCTAAGCCACAAGAGAGGTTATTAATTGACAATAATAGTCACAGGAAGTGTATATGCTAACAATAGTATCTAATTCTACTAAGATTGATTACTAATAACAACAGACAATTTGTACTACTCAGGCTTAGATACACTATTCTATAGTCAAAAAGTGATTAATCGCTAACTGCTACAGACGTTTTCAGGAAGAGGATAAACAAGAACTGTATCCTCAGCTCCACCTACGCCTGTGCTCAGGGGTATCAGTGAGAGTCACCACCCAACTGGGCTTATCTACCCTCATCTGAGGAATAATCCTAAGGGAGAGTGTAATCCGGGGAAGGTATAGTAACGGGGAGTGGGGTTAATAATAACCAGAAAGGGGAGGGAGGTAGGAACTACCTAATCAAGAACATAAGGCCAAGCCCACTATAACATTTGCCCATATAGTTCAAGTTCACTACTAGCTCAAAAATTCAGCAACTTCCAACATTATTTATACTTCCCAGATCTAGACCAAGCTTAGAAGGTGGTGGTATAGGGAGGGGGGAGGAAGGGAAGGGAAGGAGGACCATGAGAAGGTGAGGGAAGGGGGGAGAGTGGAGACCCTTCTGCATCTGGGCACTGTATCGCAGAGAGTATCAGCCACCACAGAGAAGGGGGAAACTTTATCCTGACTCTATGTTAATAGTGAGCCAAGCAATAAAAGAGTGTGGTCAGAACAGTCAGGGTTCAGCCAGGAGGTTCATCTCAACTTCTTGCTGGTTGAAAGCAGTTACTAAGAACTGGGACTTCTTCAGAGGTTACCGCTGCTGCATCTGATTTAATCCCTGGTTTAACCTTGCTAGAAATGTTCACCACTTCCAATCAATCAATCACTTTATTTAACCAGGCATAAACACCATTGAGCAAGCTCATTTTCAAGGTGGTCCTGGGCATAAATACAATACAGTACACTTCATAAGATTACAATTATGGTGGACAATGATGCAAAAAAAAAAAGAAAAAACATTGTGAAGGTGCCGGTCAATATGGACCTATACATACCGGTCAACATAATTAACATGCAAAGGTACATAATGATAAGCTTTACTGAAATGAGAAGAGATAACAATCCCATATAGTCTCCGCTGAGTAAGAGCTCATACTTAAATGATAAAAAATAAGGAGGTATTAAGGAATAGGGTAGAAATTGGGGTGAAAGAGTAGGCAGCCAAAAGGTAGGCCAGAATAGGTAAAAGGTAGAGAATAGGCAGGGTCATCTTGGATTAAGGGAACTAGGCTTGTAGGTCCTAGGTTTCTGTTGTTAGGAATGTGGGGTGGATGAGATACTTAGGCGTAGGATTTGAGAGTGGCACCCGAGGCTTAGGGGTCATTGGCATCTGAAACAGTTCCATGATTCCTTCAGATAATCCGTTAATAGAGCTTTGAATGTGAAAATGCTTGGAAGTGAGGATATTTTTAATGAGTCTAGCATAGTGTTCCAAAGTGATGGAAGTAAGAAGTTGATTGCTGCTGAGCCAAGGGTAGTTTTCACTCTAGGAATCTGGAAGCAGATTAAGGAGAAGCGTCTCAGGCCATAGGAACCTTTAGCCCATTTGAAGATGTTCGAGATGTATGAAGGGAGGTTATCTGATAATGCTCTAAAAAACCAGAGGAGAGCATTCCTTTTTCTTCTAGTTGAGAGTGAGGTCCATCCAATAGAGAAGATTCCGGGATATCAGCCCAGTCCATGTGGTTTCCATGGTTAGGTGAGGAAGGCACCATTAAATCCTCAATATGATCTGAACAGAACTCCAACGGCTCATCCCTAGGCATTTTTGTGGGTGGGGCTGTTTTCTGCAGCTCAGGGGAAAACTGTTGACCACTCCTAGATCTCTGTCACTGCCTTGAAATCAAGCTGCTGCATCTAGGAGGGACAAAGGGCTGGCTTAGACCATCAGCCACTGCAGATGTAGGCCTACTGCTCATACAGGTAGATCTCTCCCTGGGGGGCTCATCGAACCGAGGACTCGGTCCCATATTATATCGGTCCTCTGGATTCCATTGCTGGTGATTACGGTTCCTAGCCCTGGTGTCTGAGGGTTCCCATAGCCTTCTGGGGGATGAAGTCTGAAGGGGCAGGTTAGGCCAAAACTTAGAGGCCAATCTCTCAATCTCCTCAGGAGCCTCCACCAACAATTCTTTCCCTTCTTTAGAAACCAACAGTCTGGTAAGACCTTTAAATCTGTATTGAAAATTATGGACTGACAGTATCTTCTTGATAGGGCCGTAGGCCTTGCGTTTATTCACTGTTTCCTGTGCAAAGTCTCTATATATGGAAATCCGCGCTCCTTGCCATCGAATTTCACCTAGGCCTCGAGCAGCACTTAGAATGTGTTCTTTTGTAGAATACCTCAAAAAATATGCCACAATTGGCCTTGGGGCTAATTGCTGGTTCTCCTTCCTTCCAATGATCCGACGGGCTCTTTCGATTTCAACTGGGCCTCTCCAGCGCTCACCTAGCATCTCAGGGTGCGTCTTATTGAGAAACTTCTCCATGGATGTTCCCTCAGCTCCTGCAGGCACACCAATAATTCAGAGGTTATTACGTCTTCCCCTATTTTTCTGGTCTTCCACTCTGGCAAGCAGTGCTTCTAATTTTAGATCTTGCATTTTCACTCTCTGTGTTAGCTTAGCTTGTTGTATTTCCAAAGTTTCCACCTTTTGTTCTGCCACATTTAATCGATCTCATATTACATGTACCTCTGTAGTAGTATTTGCAAGTATTGTATTGATTGTATCGACTCGCATCAGAACTGCCTCTAACATTCGGGTGATATACATTAGCGATTCAGTCACTGATGGCGGTTGCGCATTCATATCTTGTATTGGAGAAAGTATGGGCAGTGAAATTTCAGTTGCCAGCTTAATCAGGGTTGATTGTGCTGGTAGGGATATTGCTGCAAGCTCCATCGCTGGGATTTTTGGGGCAAATACGCCGTACATCTCAGGGGTTATGCCTATACTTTCAGTGGCCTAGTTGAGTCACTCTGCTTGCGCATAGCCGGTGAGATTTAGCAACTTCACAGCACCAGTCAGTCAGAAAAAACACACCAGACAATTCAGGATAGTTCCCCAGATAAGTTTTTAGCAACAAAAGATATTTTTCATCCTGGGATTAGACCAACCCACCATGGGTTTTTCTCAGTGAGGACGGAGCCCAAGAGTTATGCTGCCATTCCTTTGGCGGTCAAGTCACGCCCCCCCCGGATGTTGAAAAGTTTTAATAAAATATATTTAATTTAAACAAAAAGACTAAAGCAAGCTGCCTGTGCTGTTTACACTCCACCCACTAATTGTAATTTGAACTGGCAGGAGAATGCTTCATGTAGGAAAGGAAATCTTTCTCCCCTCCCAGTGTAGTGATTTCAGGTAGTGGAAGGATCGTGGTTCAACTCTGAAGTTGTGCTTCAGAAGGCGTCTGAAGTGCCCTTTTTTCCCAAGTGATAGAAAGACGTCTGCAGGGGTCTGCACCTCCAGCCATAAAAAGGAAAAGCTATCTTGATTAAATTGGCATAACTTCACAAAAACTAATCACAGTGCGGACCTAGAATATTGCTACCAAATACTAACAGAAACTCTATTTGGGAAGAAAGACACATTTTGTAACATTTATGCACTGACATCTGGGCAAACTCATTTTTTTTAATACTCTGCTTTTTGAACTTGAGAACCTGAAATATTGTGAAATCCTACTGGCAGGGGCCTTCAGTAAAGTCATGGACCCTTTCCAAGATAGAAGCACATCTAAATCTAAGTTCATTGTTTCTAAGTCCAGGAAAAACTGACAAAATCTTACCAAATAGCTGGGCCTACTAGATGCCTGCAGACTTGCCCACCCTCAAGCTGAAGATTACTCATTCTTTTCAGCATAGGATAATTCTTTTAGTAGACATCACCACTCATCTTACCCTTAAACATGTGTAATCTGACTTCCTTTACTGAATATGATAACATGGTCCTTTCATTGAAAATTTACCTTAATTCTAGTAAAAATCCCACATGGGAATTTAACACCTACCTCTTGTCAGACTCTCACTTTTAAAACTTGGCTTACTAAAGAAACATAAATGTGCTTTGACATTAATAATAGCGAAGTATCCAACCAATGTCTATGGGACTGTTATAGAACCTATATTAGGGATAGGATAACTGGGTTAATTGGTTTTTCTTCTGCTAAAAAGAAATAAACAGAAGCATTTGGAACAAAAAGACAAACAAATTCAGCAGCTTCAACTGGCACATAAAAAAAACAAATTCAAGACAAGAACTTATATCAGATTGATAATTAAAATAGGAAATTAATAAATCATCTTCTGCTAAAGCTGAATATGCCATCTTTCGAACTAAACAAACTTATTGGAAAGTGAGAGACAAAGCTGGGAAACTTTTGTCTTTAGATTAAATAAAAAACATATGTAGGGAACAGTCAATCGGATTTTATCACAGATCACTTAAAAGAAATCTATAAATGCTTCAGGGAATACTATATGAAGATTTACACAAGTCAAAGAGTTGTAGACTGCCCGCCCTTAGAAGCATTCTTATCTCCTGCTAAATTGCCACAGGTTTCTGATTTGGAAAAACAAAATTTTGACAAACCAATTTTTCTTAATGGAATTACAAAAATAATTAACATGGCACTCTTCAGCAAGATGCCTGGCCCTGACAAGCTTCCAGGCAAGATCTGTAAACATCTTGTTCCATCCATTACCAACTACTTACCTATGACATTTCAGGAAATTCTTTCTCAGGGGTCTTTCTCCAACACTATGAATAACACTCTCATTTGTCTTTTTGCCAAAAGAAAATATGTATTCCCTACATTATGCCAGCTATAGGCCAATCTCTTTTTAAAATCTGGATTGTAAAAGTTTGGCTAAACTCATTGTAAATAGGTTACTTGGTGTCATTCAAAAGCAAATTGGTTCAGAGCAGGTGGGTTTTATGAGGAGACATCAAACTTCAGATAACTTAAGATGTTTATTTTTCATTGTTTGGGCCTCACAGAAACAAACTGCCTTTTCCATTGCCCTCTCTTTGGATAGCAACAAACCTTCAATTCCCTTGCATGAGATTTTCTTCACTGTTAGAAAGATCTTGATTTCCTCAGAAATTCATGGCATTGAGTTAGGAGGTCATACTAATAAAACCTTTGTCTTCACTGGTGATATTTTAGTTTCACTTAGCCTCATTTCTCAATTGGGAATGTGTGTCTCCTTTTACAAGACTTTGTCTCTCTTTCCGTACTTCAAATAAATTGGGATAAATCAGAAGGGATCATGCTATCTCCATCAAAATTCAAACAATATAGACTGACAAATTCTTATGCATTTCCTTGTGCAGAAAAGGCATAACTTACTTAGGAATGACTCTTCATAATTCAGTAAGTGAGATACTTTAGGCTAATGTTACTCCTTTATTCCTTGAAACAAGTAAGGATCTTGCTTAAACCTAGTCAGGATCTCGACAGATGGACAAAACTCAGTTTATCCCTTCAGAGAAAAGTATTTCCATCAAGATGATTATAAACCCCAAATCTTTTACATCTTAAGTAACTTTCCTACACTTAAAATATAAACTGGTTAAAAAACATGAACGATAGATATATTTTTTTGTGGGACAATAAAACTCACTTAAGTATAAAGAAACGTAGAGCAGCAAAAAAATTTGGAGGGCTTGGTTTGCCTCTGTGGCAGGGGTAAAGCTTGTTCTTTCTTTTGAAGTAAGAAGCAAACTGGTATCAGTCATCAACAGCCCCAATTACCCATTATGGGTACATATGATAAACAGTCTAGTTAAACCTTTGCGAACTGTGGATCATCTATTTATATATCTCCATAATTGTTTACATAATCATTTCACCATTAAAAACAATTCCACTATGCAAAAAAGAAAATTACAAGTTTGCCTAATTTATCATCCCTACTACTTCAGATCAAGCCTATTTGGTCCAATCTAGCTTTTGCCTTCCATGGTCAACAGTTGAAAGATGAAGGCTGGAATAAAAAGTATATCTTGAGAGTAGGTTTGCTCAATCTTATTGATAATAGCTAACTCTCATTTGACAAAATTAAAAATAAATTTTCCTTTTCTGTTTTTCTTTTTTTCCACTGATTTTGGCTGAGCCAGTTCTCACCTTTTTATGTGGGAGAATGCATATCTTTGTATTAAGGAAGTACGAGGCAGGCTAATCTAATTTAAAATATTGCCTTAGTTCTATTACTCCCATTAGATTAAAGAAAACTGGTCACTTGGCAAGGATGATTCCTGGAAATATGAAACCCCACAGACTAATTTTAGTCACATGTTATGGTACTGTCCAGGGGTTCTCAAAAACTGGAATGCTATTTATGCACCTTGCCAGTCAATTTTAGAGAAAAACATTCCCTTCTCAGACATCAAAAACCATATGAAGAGAGACTGAGAGAGCTTAATATGTATACCCTTGATGAAAGGAGGGACGGGGGGACAAGATAGAAACTTTCAAGTACCTCAAGGGAATCAACAAAGTCCAGGAGGTAGCATCTTTCAGAAAAAGAGATGTGTAAGAACAAGGGGGCACAATTTAAAAGATAGAGGGGGGACGGCTCGGGGTAATGTGGAGGAAATTTTTTTTCACGGAGAGAGTGGTGGATGCATGGAACCGCCTTCCTGGGGAGGTTGTTGGGTCTAAAACAGTGGGGGAATTCAAACATGCATGGGACAGACATAAGGCAATTGTAGAGGGGGTTGCAGGAAGTATGCCCATGATGCTTTGCATTGTGTGGGCATGTGTGATTTTGTATGTTGCAGAAAGTATGCTGTTGGTTAACTAGAATCTGTAGCTTATCCAATAGGAAGGGAAATGGGTAGACTGGGTGGGCCAAGTGGTCCTTATCTGCCATCAAAGTCTATGTTTCTATGTTTCTATATTATTATCCTAAGTGACACAGCAATTACTGCATATCTCATTTTGACAGAGATATCAAATTTGACTATCAACTGCTCTGTCTTATAATATATTAATTCTACAAAACTCAAAATCAATTAGAAATCCTTCACATACAGTAGAGAATGGACAGACTTGTCTCTATGGACAGTTCAAATAAAGAAAGGATCAGGAATGATTTGTTGAACAAATTAGAACACTTTTCAGAACTTAAGAACTATTTTAGAAATTCAGAGAACCACAACATGCATTTTTATTTCTGGTTTCGGTGCTGAATTTGTTAATTAAAAATTTGTACAATTAAATATAGATTGTCTTGAGATGGTTTTGCTATTAACTGCATTGAGATACTGTACATTGAAACCAATGGTTAACTGATGCTTTACTTTATACAATATATCTCTGTAGTGTAGTTATTTTTGTTTATTATTGTACTTTATCCATTATTAATATTAGAATCCATTGTATCTTTTCTGTTATATTGTAGTGTTCAAATCTGCAATAAACTCTATAATGCAAAAATACATTTTAAAATTACAGCTTCTTCAGTACAGCAACCTATTTAATAATCATTCATGGGCCAAACTCTAAGAAACTCGAAAGTTTCATGTTTCAGTTTTCAGCCATTTGTTTGAATCAGGATAGTTCTAACATTCAGGTTGAAGTATATGTGTGTGTGTGTGTGTGTGTGCGTGTGTAAGACAACTTTTGTTCAACAGACTTAAATCTTTTTAAGCCTGACTTTCTTTTGTAAGACCAAAAACATGTCTTAAATATGGGCTTAACTCTTCTGTGCAATCAACCAGTAGGACAAGTGACTGCAGTCAAAATTACAGTGGCAGACACCTCTTTCCACTCCCAGCCCATACTGAGCTCAGCCTGTGGTCTGCTCTGTGTGGGTAGGAGATGGAGGGACAGGCAAGCATTGGGAGGTGGAGGAGGCCAGTGTAAGAGTGCCTCTCTCCACATACCCAAGTCACCACATTGGCAGCAAACATAATTGCCCTAAGGGGCTTTGGAACAGGACAGGTTGTGAGAAGCAGCCATATATTGTAGTGAGCTGCACTTGTGGTTGTTAAAAAAGCTCCCAATATTGGGAGCAGAAGGCTGTGGGAACTCCCAGACAGCTGAACTGCACTGCAGTTTGTAGTTAAACAGCCCACTTGGGGCTTTTGATGCAGGTCCTGGTGCAGCCGATTAAAGCTGCACCATGGCTACATTTAAAATGCCTGATTGGGCTTCTTTATATAAATAATGCCTGCCAGAGGCAGAGACAAGAACAGAGTGGGTGCTCCATTAGGGGAGCAAAAAGAGAAGCCACACCTAAGGCCATATATTTAGGCTAATTATAAGACAAGTTTTGTGTAAACATCCCCTGGAGCCTCCAGCAGTTGCTTAAGCTTCCTAATGACATTGAGCTAGCCAGGGTGGTAGACTCCCTTGAGGACAGGGACAAACTTCAGGAGGATCTGAACAAGCTGGGCATTGGTCAGACTCCTGGAGTCTCTGACTCAATGTAACAAAATGCAAAGGCCTACACTTGGGAAAGAAAAACCCCTATACAGTGTGGCTCAATATAAGGACAGCAGCAGAAGCAAGCCACACAAGGGCAAGGGTCCTGGCCTTCAAGAGGGCAGATTTAAAAAACATTGGTGAATGCTCACAGGCAACCTAGCAGGAGGGATGACTGGGGGGGGCAGGGGACAGTGGGCTAAGTTAAGGGAAGACATAGTAAAGAAAACAAACCTCTGTTCAAAGAAAGTGAGCAAAAAGTGATCTTGCAAAAAAAGCTGTTCACTTGGGGAGGAGCGGCCACAGCAGAGGACTTGGCCTGGGGGCTCACAGTCAGTGGCCCAGAGATGAGCAGCTGCAGAGGAGGTCCTTTGGCCAGGGGGGGTGCACTTCAAGAGTGGAGAGGACGACTAGCCAGCCAATCAGGACTCTGTGGAGGAGGAGGAAGAAGGGTTTTTGGCAAATCGGTGCTAGTGGCATGAGATACTGTAGAAGTTTACGTCCAGACCTTAAAAGCCATACAGCCGGGTGCGCTACTCCAGATCTCACAAAAGGAGCTGTTCACTTGGGGAGGAGTGGCGAGTGGCCACAGCAGAGGACTTGGACTGGGGGATCACATTCGGCGGCCATGAGAGGATCAGCAAGCTGCTGCAGAGGAGCTCCTTTGGCCAGAGGGCTGTGCACTTCAGGAGCAGAGATCAGGACCAGCCAGCCAATCGGGACTGCTGTGGAGGAGGATGAAAGGTTCTTTGTCCCTCCCGCCCACCCCAACCCTGATCACTATTAAATGTGGAAGGTGGGAGGAGCTTACAGTCTGGCAGCCTGTGGTTGGCCAGAGGGATCTGTACCAAAATTCTCACAAAAGAGGCAATCACTGGGATGAGAGAGAGGACTGAGCTACAGGATACGTAGAAGGGCAGCACTCCTAGTAAAGAAAATTTTGTTTTCTCCTAAAACTTATAAGACCTTGGGACCCTTCAATTAGTAACTTTTAAAAGTTACATTACTTAAACTAACTATCTGCAGACTGCCTTTGACTTTCAAAATGTTGGGAACCTTCAATTATTAACTTCTAAAAATTGCAATCCCTAAACTAACTATCTGCTACAGATGGCCGGGTTTGGAAGGGTTATTTTTTGTGCTTTTATGCTTTGATGCAAATTGTGTTTGAGCCTGTCATGGTTAATTAGCAAATGTTTGTATACTGAAAGGGTGGGGGCTTGTTGCTTCTAGGGCTGCAGGTACTGGGGTTTGGGCATAACCTGTCATGACTAATTGGCCTCATTGTTTGTTTATTGAAGGGTTCATGGCTTGTGCTACTAAGACTATGGGCACTGTGTTTGGGCACTTTTTTAGTGCAGGGATGGGGGATTGTTGATGCCAAGGCTAAGGACATTGTGTTGCCTTCTTTTTGCAGGGCAGGGGGCTTGAAAATTGCTCAGTAAGGGTTCTGGTTAGGGGCAAGGTGAAACTTTGGGTTCTGAGTGGGTTCTTTTACTTTACTAGAATTTTGGTACAGATCCCTCTGGCCAACCACAGCCTTATAACAAAAAGATCCTTTCGCAAATTCAGTGCAGTAAACTTCCTATCTGACCTGGGCATGATCAGATGGCAAGATCTCTACCTAGCCAAAGATGTCAACAAGGCAGCTTACATCCTTAATGACAAACTCACTACAATAATAAATAAGCATGCCCCTTTCATCAAAGTAAGAGTACAGAACAATTCCAACCCCTGGTTCACCTCGGATCTCAAGGCAGCCCTTATAGCTCGAGATAAGCTCTGGGCTAAAGCTAGACATTCCAAAGAATCTTCGGATTGGCAGGCCTTTAGAACAGCCAGGAATAACTGTGTGAAAAAACTTCGCTCTGCTAAAGCTAACTATTATATTTCTACTCTCGAACAAGCTAAAGGTAACCCTCATAAAATATAGAAGACTATCAAAGCTATAGAAGGACGGCCCATGGCCCTCTGTCCCAACAAAGATAGTTGCAAGTGGCAAGATTGTGGAAAACAAGTCCCTAATCCTGGAGGAACTTAACTCCCACTTTGCCACAGCTAGATTAGCTTTGACTCTCACCTTATGCTGGTGCTGCGTGAGCCAGCATACCCTCCCCTACATCTAGTCCTGCACCCAGCCCTTCCAACTGCGTGAGATAACTTATAAAGAAGTAGAAGATTCTCTTCTTAACTTAGACACCAAAAAAAGTGCAGGGGACGATGGCTTGGAACCCTTTTTCCTAAGGTCAGGCTACGCCCATCTCACTGCCCCAATTCTCCACATCTTCAATCTTTCCATTACATCTGCTACTGTGCCGTCCTGCTGGAAATCAGCACATATCCTCCCTCTATTTAAATCTGGTGACCCATGCGATGTAAACAACTATAGGCCTATCTCCATATTGCCTATCCTTTCTAAAGTTCTCGAAAAACTGATCCATATTCAGTTAAAATCTCGCTTGGAAACCTTCTCTCTCATTAACCCAGCTCAATCTGGCTTCCGGGCTAATCATAGCAAAATCACTGCACTAGCAAAAGTAACCAATGATTGGATCTCTGCTATAGATGCTAAGAAGGTAACTGGTGCAGTCTTTTTGGACTTCAGCAAAGCTTTTGATACTGTTGATTACAAAGTATTAGTCAACTGCCTTGCAAAGTTGGGTGCCACATACCATACCACCCAGTGGTTCTCTAGCTACCTAACTGGAAGATTCCAAAAAGTAAAGGTGGAAGGCTTTTTTTCTGCTGCCTTGCCAGTTGCAAGAGGAGTCCCCCAAGGATCCATCTTAGGCCCTATCTTGTTTTCTTTGTCCATTAATGACTTAGATGCTAACATATCTACGTCCAATCTGCACTTTTTTTCAGATGATACTGTGTTGTATACTTCTGGCTCATCGTTATCTGAAGTCAAGGGAGTGCTTCAAGCGGACTTCGCACAACTTGAGCATAATCTAATAAAGGTAAAGCTTCTGCTCAATGCTAAGAAGACTAAAGCGATGATATTCTCCCGCAGTGCTGTCACAGGCCCCCCCAATACCCTTGCCCAAGACTTCGTTGTCACCACGCTAAATGAGCCTCTGGAAGTTGTAACCAAATCTAAATATCTGGGTATCTGGATCGACAATAAATTATCTTTCAATGACCACGTCGAAGATGTCTCTAGAAGGTTAAAAGCAAGGTTAGGTTTCTTCTACAGAAATAGGCCCCTTTTCCCCCTTGAAACTAGAAACAAGCTTGTACAGGCCACTTTTCTCCCCCTACTCGACTATGGCGATGTAATCTATTCCTCCACCACTCTTGCAAATCTAAGTAAACTGGACATCCTTTATCACCATGCGTTACGGTTCATTGCCAACTCCCCTTACCGTTCGCACCACTGTGACTTATATGCAGCTGTTGGTTGGACATCCCTTACTACTAGACGCCTGCTCCATGCTGGGCTATGGACTCTTAAATGCTCCTGCAGAAATTGCCAAGCTATCTCTTCCCTTATTAGTATCTCACATAGTGCATACTCGTTAAGAAAATCTGACTTTATTATGCTTGACATACCAAGGACGCGACTTCCTTGGTAAATGTGCTTACGTATATGCCTTCCTCCATTTGAACCAATTATAAACCGTACTGAAACTAACTAGCACAGTTTCAATAAACTTCTACAAATCGCTAAGTTCAGCCAAAATAAAAGACACCTGTAACTGTCATTAAGTCTTTTCCTTCCCCATGTGTGCCATATTTATCCACTGGTAAGGTATAATTGATTTGTCATATTAACTGGTTTCTCTTCCCCTTCTACTCCTGGCTTTATCTATGCTTACGCTCCACTGCTACTCTATCAAATCACTCCTCCCCCCCATATCAGTTGTAGTCTGTTGTTTGTTCTAGCTGCCAAAATATATGTATTGCACACACCAGTCATCATGTTTCATTTATCAGTATGCAACCTGTAAGTCGCTTCCCTGTTTCCTATCAATGTTTACCACCTGCGGTCACCCTATGTGGTACCCTTGTATGTATATCCAGCCTGTATCATGTAACGTGCATTTCTTGTATATACTGTTATTACCTATCTGTGTTTGTACTTTAAGTGTTTATGTCACAGGACCTCCTTGTGAATGAGCTTGCTCAATGGAGTTTTCCTGCAATAAACTTGAACTTGAACTTGAGTGGACATCTGTGTAGCCAGGCAAGCAGCACATTTACATGCCTTGGCTGGCCTTGGTTGGTTGCATATCATAGCAGTGCAGTGGGAGGTGGGGTTGGAAAAATCACCAGAGGAAGCAGGGACAGGATGGCCAGAAGCAGTTGGGGTAGAGTGGGGGGAAATTGGTATAGGGTGGGAGGGAGTGATATGGGGTGTCTGGCAGGGGAGGCTGGGCTGAGATGGGTCATAATTGGATTGGGGGGGTTGGTCGGGCATAGGTTGGAGGAAGACCAGGTTAATGGGTTGCAGTGGCTGTACAGCTGCAATTTCCATGAGTACCCTGTGGAGACTAGGGCAATGTCCTATTTGTACTAGGTTAATGGGCTTGGAGGCTGAGCTGAGCAGGCTCTGGTGCGCCTTGAACAGTTGGGTGAAGAGTATGAATATAAGGACAGGGAGACATGAACCTTGGGGTGGGAGTGAGTCCCACAGTTGGGTGGAGGGTTGGGACACAAGGACAGGGGGGCTTGAATCTGGGTTTCGGAGAGTGTCGCCAAATGTGGGGGTAGAGGGAGTGAGAGAAAGAGAGAGAGAGAGAAGGATGGGGTGCCAACAGAACTCATGCTAGAGTGGACCAACCCTGGGGACAGACATGGGGGAATGGGGCCAAGGGACTGTGCAGGGGACAGAGTGGTGGATGGCAGAGGGAGGGAGCTACAGGCAGTGGGAGAGGGGCTGCAAATGTGGGTGCATTAGGAAGGGAAGCCAACACAACCCATGCTATGGATGATGGGCCTTGGGGGCAGATAAGGAGGAAGGGATCAGGGGACTGTGGGGGGGGGTCAGAGCTAGGGAGGGAAATGGGTGGGAGCTACAGGCAGCTGGGCAATAGGAACTCATAGGTCCATGACAAAGGGACTCACCTCACAGGAGGGGAGTTCTGGTCTGCAGAAAATTGAAGAGATTCTGGTTGAACAGGTACTCACCATTGGGGGACTCAAGGGTGGAGAGGCCACTGGAAACAGAGTGGTTCCTGGGGCTGGAGGAGCGCAGATGTAATCCTGCTTCATAAATGTGGTAGCAGGTAGGAGACTGGCAACTATAGGCCAGTCAATCTGACATCAGTGGTAGGGAAGTTACTGGGTTCACTGCTAAAGGAAAGGATAATGGAGTATGTTGAATCCAGTGTGTGTGAGTGTGTGTGTGTGTGTGTGTGGGGGGGGATGTCAAACAAATCTGATAGATTTCTTTGGGTGACCAGAGAAACAGATCAGGGTGGGGTGGTGGATGTAGTTTATGTAAATTTTAGTAAGGCATTCAACACTGAACCACATAGGAGACTCAAAAGAAAACTGGGCATTGTGAGGGGGTCCTAAGGTGGTTAACTAGGTAAGAAATTGGTTATTTGATAGACAACAGAGGGTGGTGGTTAATGGAGTTCACTTAAGGGAAGAGAGGGTAACCAGCGGGGTGCCTCAGAGCTCAGTACTGGGACCAATCTTCTTTAATGTCTTTATCAGTGACATTGCAGATGAGGTGGAAGGGAAGGTATGCCTCTTTGCAGATGACAACAAAGCCTGTAGTAGAGTATACACTCCAGTAGGGGGTGGAAAGAATGTGCAACAAACTGAGAAAACTCATGGAGTGGTTGAGGGCATGGCAATTGGGTTTCACTGTGAAAAAGGACAAAATCATGCACCTAAAGCACAGATACCTAGAGGTGGACTACAACATCGGAGAAGAGGTATTGATGGTCACCAAACAGGAAAGGGTCCCAGGAGTAGTCATATCTGATGACCTCAAGGAGGTGAGACAGTGCAACAAGGCAGTAGGCAGGGCTAGTGGCCTGCTGGAGTGCATAGGGAGGGGTATCCCCAGCAGAAGGATGGAGGTGGTGTTGCCACGGTATAGATCGCTGGTGAAACCCCAGCTGAAGACTGTGTCCAGTTCTGGAGACCATATCTCAGGAAAGACATAGAGAGGTTGGAGGCTGTCCAGAGGAGGGCGACTAAAATGGGGCAGGGGCCGCATCAGAAGCTCAGTGAGGAGAGTGAAAGACCTCAATACTTACACCCTGGAAGAAAGGAGAGGGGGGACATGACAGAGATCTACAAATGCCTCATGGGGTTGAATATGGTACAGGAGAGGAGTATTTTTCAGAAAAAAAGATGCACAAAAACAAGGGGACATGCAATGAAACTGAAAGGAGGAAAATTTAGAAGAGTTGTGAGGAAGTACTTCTTCACTTAAAGAGTGGTGGATGCCTGGAACAGTCTTCTACCAGAGTGATGGGGGTGGAAACAGTGGTGGGCTTCAAGCAAGCATAGGATAGGCACAAGGGTATCTTAGGAAGTGGGAGGGGTAGGGTGCCAGAGATCAAGAAGGGTCTGCGGTGACAGTATAGGCAAGGACAAATAGGCAGACTGTGCTGGCCTAGCAGACCCTATTATCTGTCATCAAATTCTATGTTTCTCGTAAACACAAAAATAAGACTAAATCAGTAGAGAGGATGCAACACAGGGCAACCAAAATGACCTGGGACATGGGATTCAAAAACTATCAATAAAGGCTAGAGGCCCTTAACATGTTCACCCTAGAGTAAATGCGACTGCAAGGGGACATGATCTCAGTCATTCACACAATCCAGGGTATTGACAAGATTTGACATACAGAGATGTCTGAGCGGGTGTCCTCCAGCAGGATGCAGGGACATGCTCTGAAGCTCAGAGGTGGTAAATTCAGGGATAACATTAGGAGACATGCTTTACTGCCGGAGGGTAGTAAACCTGTGGCACAGTGTACCAGTGCAGACAGTGGATATAGAGAAAGTACAGTCCTTCAAGGTAACCCTTGACAAAGTTCTGCTTACCAGAAGGCTTGATGGGTACCCTTCATAGTGCAGTGGATAGGGAATTGCTATGAATTAGTATGTGCTTGCATGGAATGTTTTCTATTCTTCATCCCCACTAATTAAATGTGTGAGTGTGTGGGGGGGTCATGAAAAACCTAGGGTCTCTTTTGACCTTAAATTACTATGCTACTGTTTAACACTGTGCAACACTGAATACTTTAATAAAAAGAAAATCTTTATATAATGCTATAATATCAGTAAATGCCTAATTCATATCGCATCTATGCATATAAAAACCTACAGTACTAGTAATACCAGCTGGGATTTTTGCAGTGATCTTTTCAACAGTTTTTGAACTTTTTAAGATTAATCAGTGACAATGATTAAGGTTGGGGTTCCACTGGGAGAGAGAGAGAGAGAGAGAGAGAGAGAACATTGAAACCAGGGACTGGGAGGGGTATGCCAATGCACATCAGGGAGTGACTGCAATGGGATGGGGAGAGGGAGGTAGTGCTAGTGGACACCAGGTAGTAAGTAAAACTGGATCAGGAGAGCGAGAGCATGCTGCTGGACACGAGGAAGTGAATGAAACAAGATGAAGAGAGTTTTTTTATTCATTTCTCTTTTACTGGAAAAGGAGGGCTTGGAAATATTTGTTTTTGGCCTTGTCCTGAGGGAATGGCATACAAATGCAATGCGACTGACACAGAACCAGTTAAAGGGACACCATCAGCCCTTTACATATGTTTTATGCTGGTACTCAGAAATGTGCCTTCACTGACTGCAGCAGTCTGTCTTGTGCCATCATACAGTAGGTATAGCAGCAATGAAGTCCCCATAGAAATAATTACTGTTCCAGATTTTAATAAAAAATGAAGCCCTTTTGGTCTGCCCCTATTCTACACAAAGTGCGGTCACATTTGTAAATAGCACTGAAGTACCAGAAGGCTCATTCACGAACTATTGTACCTGAGTTCAGCTAAATGCACTTTCTACTACTACAAAGAAAGCTGAACTTGTGAAAGTGTTTATTTCTTAGAAACAGGTGCTAAAAATGAATTAAATCATGGTTTATAGCACTAAAATGTCTATTTAGCCAAACTCTGGTACAATAGTCCACTAACAAGCTTTCCAGCACTTCAGCACCATTTACAAATGTGACCATGCTTTTCGGACAATAGGAGTGGACTGGCAGGGTTTAGCTTTTTTCTAAAATTCAGAACAGTAATTTTTCTATGAGGATTGTATTGTTGCTATACCTATGATGGCATAAGATTGACTGCTACAGTCAGTGAAAGCACATTTCTCAGTAACAGCATAAAATGTAAGTAAAGGACTGACAGTGTCCCTTTAAGCTGTTCATGGTTTAAGTGAATAGGCAAAAATTGGCCAGGACACCTGGAAAATTCTGTGCTCTTTTCAGGAAGTGCCATGGGATCTTTAATGGCCACCTAAACGATCATCATAATAGGCAGATGGGACCTTGGTTTACCATCTCATCTGAAAAACGGCACCTCCAACAGCATTGTCCCCTGAACACCAAGGTGGGACATCAGTATGGTTGCTTTTAACAAAGTGGAGAGTGTCTCCTGGTCCTGCAGCACCTTGTGTTCAATGGAGGTCTCCCATACAACTACTGACCAGGGTGGACCCTGCTTAGCTACTGAGATCTGACATGATTAGGCTCCAAAATTATAAAACTCAGGCATAAAGAAAACTATTATTTTTTTAGAAAATACCATGAATAACAAAAAGGAAATAGTGCTTTAAATTACAGAGGATGTTCTTCATAAATCAAAAACATTAATGAAACAATGCGTTATCTAAATATTTCATGCTTAACTTTTCATCAATGAAAAAGGTTACTAAAAACATATTCTCATATGGTACCCTTACGGGATACTGAAACTGAGGGTCCCAACGTACGGGCCTGGCATTGATATCCCGAATTTAGGGATGCCAAACATTTTAGCCTGACAGTGAAATGTCATTTTGCTGGGCGAAATTGTATTTCACCTGGTGAAATGCTGGGTTACACCTCTGAAACATGGTTTTGCCTGGCATAACCATATGAGGACGGTGGAGAGAGAGAGGTGCTGGCCGAGCTGCCCTGTGGTGTGGAGCACTAATGCTCCTACAGCTCGGCCAGCAGGCTGTTGGGGATGAGGTTCTGTTCCCACAGCGTGAACTTTTTTAAAACAATATTTGTCACTCCCTCAAACCTAACAACCAGCTCTGAGGTCCGCTCCTCCTCAGAGTTGGTTATTTTAGTTAGGGGGGTGCGGAGGGCAAAGCCCCCCACATAACGCAAATCCCTATCGGGATTTTGAAATTCGGTCTCCCGACCTCGACATAGTATAGGTCAGGAGACTGAATTTCGGGATTACATTGGTAATCCTTCCATATCATCAAAGGAGATTCTATGAAGCTAAATAATGTTAACTTATCATACCTGTGTCGTTATGAATCATCTCTGCCCATCCTCCAAGGGCTATAATGAACAAACCAAATCCAAGGACAAAACAATACACCTATGAGGAAGTGATAATATGGATTATGGATTACCTGCATTTACATATTGTAAAACACAAAAGGGGAGGTATTAGGATACTACACGTATGATGTTCAATTCGTGTGAGACAGCATCTCAGGTAAGATTGATCTTTGATAAATCAGATTGTTATATGCAAATCAGCCATTTTATAATGTAATTTATAAAATGGCTTTGGAAAAATCTGTTTCCTAATTGGCCAGCTAAGACGTAAAAATACACCAATGATGATACACCTACAAAAAAAGAACTATTCTGGTTTTGTTTTTGTTTTTTTCTTCAAACAGCCATTTTATAAGCACACTACACACTCCAGGGTATGCGGTCTTAAGGCAAAATATGAACACCTCTAGGCGATGCCTACAACTGCATCCTCTGTGTGTTGTCCCTTATTTATTGTAATTGCACAAGACAAATTCATAACTTTTTAGCATATTTGAAGAAAACATTTGCAATGTGTTACATTTTGAAAAAAAAAGTCACTTTAATCAACAGAGAATTTTGTTATTGAGAACCTGCACTCTTGGCTAACTGGTTGGAAGCAAATAATGGTTTCCAGCTGGCAAGATATTGATCCCGCTTGTTACCACACACTGTGGCAACAATCATAATCAGAATGTTAACAATTATTTTGCAGATTATAATCTCACTAATTAACAAAGAACTCTGGAGATTGCCCCATTAGCAACAAAAATTTTGGAATGGCTCCAATTACTGTACATGCATGTAAACATACAAAAAACAATAATAAAGAAGACTTGTGGTCCATCAAGTTCTCCCCCCGCCCCAGCTTGGAGGCCATAACCATCTATAATATTTTTCTCTTGGTGCTTGTTTAGCTTAATGTTGGAGTGTTTTAGGCAATACCGCTTCAGATAAATGTGAGTTCCAGAAATCCACTGCTCTTGAGATATGACATATCCAAAGAATGTTTATAAATCTTCCTCCTTTGTAAGTCCTCTAATTCTCTCATCTTTGAATCTATTTATAATCATTAGGGATCTTTGTGCAGACAGACTAAATTTGCACTTCTATTTTAACAGGACTGTGTGCACAAATATGTTTCCTGTCTAAAGGCAGACTCCACCATTCACTACCCTGGAAAGAGAAAAGCTGTCCCTGTGGGTACCAGACTGCCCTTGTGGCAGGGGTTATCCTCAAGATTTTGAAGGTAAAATATGGGGATATTTGTGGATTTCACATTTGAATTAGTGTAAGCAATTTTTTGCAAAAAACTGTTAATGTAGATGTTAGGGTTGAAGAATGAATAGTGCATAACTAATGAAATGGAAGGCATTAGGGTTTGGAGTCTTGGGACTCTTGATGAATCGGTGCTGTGATGCTCTATGGGGTTGTCAACCCTAGTCCCTACCCCCTCCTCCGAGCCCATAGCCTTCTGTCTGAAGCATAGGGTACAGCTCCAAGCCCATGCCTCATAGGCATATAGTGTTTGGAGGTAGAGAAGTATGGCTTCATGAGAGTATTCCAGGTGTGCTAATTTCTCCTTGGAAATTTTGGATAATGTTCAATAATTGAAAGGCATGTCCATGAACTACATAAGGAGACCCATGCATGATTAAGCCATTTAGTGGTGAAACATAGCACAGAGGCCTGTTAAGTGAAATAAATAACAATGGTTCACTGTGGGTAGTCCCCTGGGTACAAGCTATCAATGTATTATGTGGTTTGGCATATGGATGGGACAGGGAAAAACACTAAGACGTGGGTCCCGGATTTCAAGAGGGCAGATTTTAAAGAAATGGGAAACTGCCTCAGAGAATGCCTTGGGGGGAGGAAGAGGGGAAGTGGAGGCTCAGTGGAGAAATATTAAGGAGGGTATTCCTTAGGCAATAGCATACTGTTTGAAGGAAGTGAGCAAGTGAAAGAGGAGAAAGAGGCCACTGTGATTCTTTAAGGAGGTGGCAAGGGCAGTGAACAAGAAGAAAATAGCATTTAGGAAGTACAAGGAGACCTAGAAGGATGAAGACAGGGAGATACATCTGGCAAAACAAAGGGAGGCAGGAAGAAGGTGAGGGCAGCTAAAGCACTAGCAGGTCAAAAAAGGGGACAGCCCTTTTGCAGGTATGTGGGGGAAAGAGGAAGACAAGGGGAGGTATGGTGAGAATCAAGAGAGCAGATGGGGACTGCACTGAGGAAGGTCAAGAGAAAGTGGAAATGCTAAACAATTACTTCTGCTTGGTCTTCATGGTAAAGGGGGGTTGATCAGCATGCTGCAGTAAGCACCAGGGAGAGGAGGGAGTGGACTCAAGTCCATTCTCAGTGGAGAGGGTCTGGAAAGGATTGGAAGCCTTAAAGAAGAATAAGATGATGGGGTCAGATGGGATTCATCCAAGGGTCCTAAAGGAACTGAGCATGGTGCTGGCCACCCCTCTGGCAGCATTTTTTGGCACCCCATTGGAGATGGAGAAGTTTCAGAGGATTGGAGGAGGGCTGATGTGGTCCCTCTGCACAAAAGTGGTAGCAGGGAGGATGCCAGCAACTACAGGCCAGTCAGTCTCACATCAGTTGTGGGGAAGTTAATGGAGACACTACTAAAGGAGAGGGTCATGGAACACCTGGAGGCAAAAGGGGTCCAGGACCACCTGCAGCATGGTTTCATGGGGGGAGTTTATGTCAAACTAGTCTCACAGATTTCTTTGACTAGGTTACCAGGCAGGTGGATCAAGGGGCAGCAGTGGAAGTGGCCTATCTGAACTTCAATAAGGCTTTCGACAGTATGCTGCATGGGAGGCAAGTTAAAGGGGAACCAGTGGTGCAAGTGGTACACAAGAAGTACAGGAACTCAATCACTGGCAAATATGAAATGCAGAATGAAGATCTTCAATCTGAAGGACAGCTGTGCCAAGACGCATCTATCTGTTTAGACACTAGTAGATTCAGTTAGAGATACTGAAGTATTTCTAGCAAAATAGCACTGTTGTACAAGTCAAATGTTGTTATGGAAACCCTGATATCGGGTCACAGGGCCAGAAACTGTCACTATGTTGCTGGTTTAAGAATGTCAGTTCCAGTGTCAGTGGGAAGAAGTACAGGAACTCCATTCCTGCTGCAAAAAAGATACAGGAACCGAGTTCCTGTGTGTTCCTGTTCACTTTCATCACTGAGGGGAACTGTCATTTCAGGATTTCTTAGTGTCTAAAAGCCCATAAACAGCTAATCTGGTGAGCTAGTTGTGCTTACCTGTGAGTCTTAGCAGTCCAGAGTTATTCATATGTAAATCAGCCTGTTATTATGTGCTGGGGGTAGCCATGTGTTTTAGGGTCCTGACAGGCAATGATGTCACTGAGGGTCTAAGCCATGCTTTGGCTGCGGATAATCCAACAGGTTAAATAGGAAATCATCTGTTTTATTAAGTGTGTTTTAAGGTGTTATTACAGCAATTTCTACATTTATAATAATTATTTTGTATGTGTATTGAAACTAGTGAGTTATCACCATAACATTTCAAACTGTTAGTAAAAATAATCCAATTGAATTCTGGCATTGCTGTGGTAGAAAATCCCATTCCATCCTAAGTATTTCAGTAAGAAACTGATATACTTTTAACTTCATCAAAAGAAGTAAAATACAGGGCCGGGCCTGGTGGCACTGAGGGTTGAGGCGCTGGACGCCACACCTCATACCACACTGGCGACCTGGGTTTGGGAGCGGACTTGGGTCGACGGGGGTTGGCCAGGATGGAGAAGGATTAAGTGCCCAATGGCTGCTGTCCTTCTCCGGGGTGGGGGAATTGCACTCTTTGCTGCAATACTGCGACCTGTTGGTGGAACTCAGGGTTGTCGGTGCAGCTGAGGGGACATCCTGACATAAGGGTAGACGCTGGCAGAGGACTGGCATCAATGTGCATCTTCATGCACGCCAGCAACCTTGCTCCTTATTGCATGCCAATGTTGGGAATCTATACAACTCGGAGGAAAATTGTCCCTTCAGCCACCTAGATGACATCCTCCAGAGCCAGTCTTGCCACCCGCCAACTGAACAGGGCAGACCCCACTGTGCAACTCACCTCAGGGGAAGAAGAGGGAAGAAAGGGGGGATCTCTCCTCGCCCCGCCCGTGGGGGTAATCTGGGCCATCAAGAGTCCTGATGGTGAGTGTGGCACTCTAGGGGCAGACTCTGAGGGTCAGTAGGGTCGGGAGGGTGCCACTCCTTGGAGGCCTGAATGAGTGGAGGTTGGGGGACAGTAGATGCAGAAAAATAATAAGTAAAAAAAAAAAAAAGAAGTAAAATACTCTTTTATTAATGCATTTCAGGCTATGCATGTTTTAATAATGTTGTCCATCTATGTGTTTTTGCAATTAATAAACAAGTAATTGTGTCCTATTTTTTCTTTTCAAGTCAAATCTGGATAGACAGAGCATAATAGTTTCAGAATCATAACACATGCTCAGATTGTTTTTACTGTCTTTGTCCAGGAAAGGCACACTGAGCTACAGTTTGTTACCAGGTGTGTTTTGGGAACACAGGGAGGTTAAGTGACTTGCTCTGGTCACACAATATACAAGTAGAGCATGCTGGAATCAAAACCCATTCTGCTGGATGAAAAAAGCTTGTTCACAGCTGTACTTTCAGCTGATAAAAAGCACAAATTTTAAGGATGACCCCATGATGCCAGGCCAGTAGATACGTAGCCACATTTGCATCTTGTAGACCTGATTTCACACCCAAATCGTAACAGGAAAGGCAGTAAGAGAGGGAATAGAAAAAGACAGAAGCTGGTGCTGTGGCAGACCCAGAAATCTGTACTGACACAAACACAGTCAGGGTTTAGAAATCCTGTTATGAGGCCCCAATATGTGTTGGCACCACAGAGCCAGCCTTGAGATGTGTAGTTTTTGATGATCAGCTGGCAGTGTAGCCTAGAGTTTAAAGTAATTCTGAAGATGAATTCTCCTTATTAACAGTTTGAAATGTAGATTTGATAACTCACTAGTTTCAATGCACACAGAAAACAATTATCATACATGTAGAAAGTGTTGCAATAACATCTTAAAACATAATAAAACAGACAATTCCCTATTTAACACGTTGGATTATTTGCAGTCAAAGCAGGCCCAAGTCTTTTGGTGACATCATTGCCTGTCAGGAGCCTAAAACACATGGCTGCTCCCAGCCCTTAATTACAGACTGATTTACATATGAATAACTCTGAACTGCAAAGACTCACAGATAAACACAATGGCTTACTCAAATTAGCTTTTTTTGGGCTTTCAGACATTAAGAAATCCTGAAGAGGACAGTTCCCCTTTAAGAAATTAAGCAGCCTGGGGGCAGGGGAGAAAGTGAAAAGATGGGTATCAAACTGGCTAAGGGATAGGAAGCAAAGGGTGGTAGTAACCAGTAGCCACTCAGGCAATAGGAGAGTGAATACTGAGGTGCCACAGGGTTCGGTGCTTGGACTGTTCCACTTCAATGTCTTCATGAGTGACATTTGTGGAGGAGTTGAGAGGAGGGGTGTCCCTTTGTGGATGGTACAAAAACCTGCAACAGGGTTGAGATAGTATAGAGGAGGGCAACCAAAATGGTAAGGGGGGTTGCATGAGAAGCCACATGTGGAAAGACTGCAGGAACTCAACATGTATTCCAAGGAAGAGAGGAAGGTGAGAGGGGACATGACTGAAATCAAGTACATTACAAGAGTTAAAAAGGTGTAAGTAGAAGGTCTTTTTTCAGAGAAAGGAAGGCACTAAAACAAGGGGCATGCAATGAAGCTAAGAGGTGGAAGTTTAGGAGAGATGTATAGAAATACTTCTTCACAGAAAGGCTGATGGATGACTGGAACAACCTGCCAAAGGAAGGAAGACTGTGGGGAGCTTCAAGCATTCATCAGCTATGGCTGTAGATGTGCAGGCCTCTCCAGGCCGTGGTGCCAGTACAAGAATCAGTGGGGTTCTCTGCATGGTTGCAGAAGAACAGGGCCCTCTGAGCTCTGTGCTTCATTTTGGCTACAGATGCAGATCCGCCCAACCAAGAGTTTATTTGGCTGTAGAAGTGCAGGGCTCTGCACTTCCATGCAGCTATAGATGCAGAGCTGCAGGGCACTCTGGGCCCTGTGCCAACCAAGAGAAAAGTCCTCTTCACTATATGGTTGCTTGTTTCCCACGTGGAACAACACTGCACTGTCCGTCCCCAGGCTGTAGGTGGTGCCACATGGCAGTTTCATCCCCCCAACCTTGGCCATCAAGCTGGTTCATTGAGCTCATCCCTGAGCTCAGATCACTGGCATCAGCTCATAACACACTACCTAGTAAGTCAATGGCCAGCCCTGTACACTACTTTTCTAGGAAACATTTTTGATATTTTGACACCAAATGTTTAAGTCTTTTAATGATCCCCTTCTGAGAACGACAGGCTTCATTTATAAAATACTAGCTGAAATGTCATTTCAAGCAACAAGTGTGAAAGCATGTTTTGGGCAGGATTTGGAAAACAACACCCATCACATTTATTGAGTGGTATCAAAAAGATTGAGGTAAAAATATTGAAAAATAGTTATGAGTGCATATTAAAAAACGTCAATGTTCATTCGTAACTTTGTTATTTTTTGATATTTGTGTCACAAATTTTTAGCATAGTCTTTTTATGATCCCACTTCATAAACCTGGTATTTTTCATTTTTCAAATCCTGCCCAAAAGTTATTTCATACAGCAACTGCAAAATCACCTTTTGGGCCAGAGTAGAAAAAGTTCACCTCCCTTGTTCATGAGGTAGAGTAAAAAAAAAGCCATGTTGGAAATTTGGGGAATATATATTAAAAAAATGACCAAGTTATGAATAAAAGTTCAAAACACATTGAAAATACATTAACCACACTTACCTTGTATTCTGTCACTTCACGACTGGGCTCCAAAGCAGCAGGACATTCAATGATTGAGAGAGAACTTACTTCGGTGTACTGCGCTAGATGAGTGTGGGGTGTGGTGAGGGTGGTGGGTGGTGGGTGCTGAGTGGTTGGGGAGGGGGCACAGGCAGCAAAGAGATATCAATGGATGGTTTTCTTATATGCAACTGAATTAAACAGAACATACGAGGGACCATTTGTCCTTTACAGATAACGACACTGCAGACTGGACACCCCAGTATTGGCAAGGTGTTTAGCAGCCTTCTGTGAGGGCACCCTGGTGTTGCATGATATGGGTGTGAAGGATACTTAATTAATGGGGGGGGAGACACACAGGGCATACCAAGTGGCACTAGGGGTGTGCACCCTGGTGTCAGCAAGAAAAAGAAAAACATCCTACTTTCACCGGCACCGACGGTTGGGTAACCAAGTGTCAGTATGAATATGATACTGGCAGCAGAATTCAGAATCCACCACCAGTATACAGATGTGCCATGGATGTGCATGGGAGATACTGATGGTGGGATTGGGCCCCTACCAGTTTTATATTTAAAATATAAACAGATGAGGGAGCAGTGCTACCAGTGGTGGTATAGAGTAAGAACCTGCCACTGAATTTTGTTTGGAAAGCTGTTTGTGAGCAGGCCTAATGGCTGCTGTAGCAGCTTCATCAAAGAAGGAAGCAGGGCTACATCAGCATGCATCGACATGTTGACATGGCCCCATCCTCTGAGAATGGCATTATGATGTGCTAAATGAAAGGTTTAGCACACCGTGCTGCCTGACTGAATGAAAGTATGTTGTGAAGGTCATTGCAACAGTTGCTCAGTCTTGTGTCTACACTTCTGAAACTGCTGAATTGCTCACTCTTCTTGCTCTGCACTCAGCAGCTTCTCTTACAGAAAATTCAGAAAAGTGACCTTAAATCCAACAGCTGACATGATTTTTAAACAAAAGATTTGTCTTTCTATACCTTTGGTAGCATATTCTTTACCAGAACAAACACTGCTCGGTCATGCTACACTGACAGAGAAAAGTGAAAGTCAGTACAATGTGAATGACTATAAAAATGGCAGTATTAACCAGGTAAGTTTTTTTTATGAGTGTTTGCCTATAAGACTGATGGCAGGATCAACCAGATTACTGTCTACTGTGTGGGACACCTATACAGCTGTAGTTGCATATGGTTGCAGCAGCCTATGTGTGCCAGGTGTGTTTGTGTGTGCTAACCCTCTGTGTGCCAGATGTGGAGTGATCTGGCTGATGATGAGCAGGTTCTGAGGGATGGAAAGTAGTTCAGGCATGCGACTATAATGGAAGGCATGCAGTCATTGTGGGATAATGCACAGTCATGTGAGCTGTTTTATGCAATCAGGGAACCCGATTTTCAGTGATTTTTCCTATCCATTTTATGTTTGTATATACTAGATCTACATAATATATATATACAGCAAAAAACTTTGTTAATGCACTAGTTAGGATTAAACTAACAAAAGTAGGGAAACGTGGCATTAGGGAATCCCAACTCTGATGCCCCATTCCCCACCCTGCACAAAACCCACAGGTGTGATGGGCTGTCTTGGTGCCACTAATCCTAATGCTCACTCCATTCCATTACAAAATTAGGTGACATGACTACAGCCTAGGAGAATGGGGTGAGCATTTGGGTTGAAGGCCCCAAGACAGGTCCCCTTGCCTGTGGGTCTATGCAGGGTGGGGAATGGGGTGTTAGGGTTAAAAACCTTAACACCACATTTCCCAACTTTTGCCAGTTTAACCTTAACTAATGCATTAACAAAGTTTTTTTGCAATTTATTTCCTTACTTTTTGAGATAGTATAATAGTATCCTTATTTTACTGTGGAGTGCAGAGTCCTTCGGACCCTGTTCTCCCATCGCTCCAAAGATGCATAAATGTATCTAGCAGTGGAAGCACAGGGACCTCCATTCCCTGCACTTCCAGTTATAGGACAACAGTCACCGAATTGTCACCATAACCACATTATTGCCCCACTTCATGTACCTGGTGCAGAAATTTTTTCAGTCCCTTCCAAAACATAACTCCACACAAGCACAATGCCAATCTACAGTGCAGGTACAAAAACACATTTTGGCCAGGATTTGAAAAACGACAGCTGTGACATACATGAGGTGGTGTAATAAGAATCATGTATTGAACATTTGGGCTCAAAATATTCAAAATTCACTAAGTTATGAACATGCATAGCAAAATTGCAACAAATAGTCTTAACTGCCATTTTAAATAATTGTCATCCTATATTTTTACCATAGCCTTCTTACGACCTCATTGCATGTACCCAGTACATAAAATGTTCAAATTCCCACCAAAATGTAATTCTTCGTAACTGCATCACCATTTTGCACAACAGATGTGGAAACACATTTTGACCAGGATTTAAAAATTATAGCTGTGACATACATGAGATGGGAGAACAAGAAAACTATGTTGAAAATATGGGTGAAAATATTGAAAATTTCCAAAGCTACTAGCATGCATAGCGAAATTGCAGCAAATGGTCATAACCTTGGCATTTTTTAAATATTTTGACCCCACATTTTCAACATAATCTTCTTATGACCCCACATCACAAACCCTGTAGGTAAAATTTTTCAAATCCATGCCAAAAAGACATTCCGTGCCACAGGTGCAAAAACAAGTTTCAGGCAGGATGTGAAAAATGACAGCTGTACAGTTCATGAGGTGGTGTGAAAAAATGATTCTGATGAAAATTTGGAGTCAAAATATTGAAAATTACCAAAGTTACATGCATAGGAAAATGTCAATGAACACAAGGAATTTGTTCAAATTTTCAACATGGGCTTTTAGGGGCCCCACCTCATGAACACTGGCACTGTAATTTTCCAGGCCCGAGTAACAAAACAACAGTGACAGTGTTCTTGAGGTGGTGTCCCAAAAAGCCCATGTTGAAGATTTGGTGAAAAATACCTAAAAATGCCAAAGCTATCAACAGAAATTCAAAATGCCACTGAAATACATTATACAGCACTTACCATGATTCTTCAGTTTGCGGTTTGGCTGTGAAGAGTGCAGACATGTCTTGGCCACAGAATGTGACAGCCGATGACCTTTGGAGGGATGTATAGGGTAAGGGGGGGTGTGGGGAGGTTGGTGGACAGGTGGGGGTGCAGGAGTGATTGGCAATGGGCCATTTTATTTACAGGCAACTAAAAAAAAGACAACGAGGGATGTTTTTCTTATTTCCAAGCTTAAACACACCTAGAAGGGTTGGGGGGGGGATGCCACAAACCACCAATGAAAAGGAGACAAAATTCAGAGGGTGGGGAGACACCACTAGGTAGCAAAGATAAAAGACAAAGTGGCAGAATACCACAATAAAAAAAAAAAAAAGAAGTTAAAAATAAAACAAACAAAAACAAATACAGATATAAAAACAGTATATGGGGATTGAGGTTGAGGGGTGCCACTAGACACCAAGGATATTTTCAAGAGGATGATGACCAGATGGCTATATTTTTTGGGACCAGATAGTCCCAAAATGATTTTCCATGACCAGATGAATGTGGCACAATTCTTTTTCACCATTCAATTTTTCTTTTCCATCATGGCGAAAAAGAAAATCAGCTGGCAAAAATGGATTTCCCCTTTTGACAACCAGATGGCCCCTTTTGATAACCAGATGGCCATTATGTTTTTTGATATAATCTGACACCAAGATGCCCACTCCTGATGTCAGATGTCCTACCCCACACAAGTCCAGTTGTCTCTTGTTTCTGGCATTGGGGAGCCCAATCCTTATGCTGGCAATGCATGTCCACCCCAAGCACTTTGGGACACTGGGAAGCCCATTCCCACTGTCTCCAAATATATGATGTGACTAAGGGGATATGTGATGGGAAGTTATGTGATAGCTGATATATCAGTACGAGTGGCAAGTGAGCTCGGGGTTATCACAAGTGGCTCTGCATAGCGGAGCCATGAGTGACTGAACCCCAAGCTCACTTGCCACTCGTACTGATATATCAGCTATCACATAACTTCTCAGCACATATCCATTTTATACAATAGGGGTTGTTGTGTTAATTCGTATTTGCTTACTTTATATTTGTAATTTTTATAGTTTTTACCTTATTTGTCCAGTGTTCTTTTCTTTTTGGGTGACAGTCCGCGGTGTTTCTGAATGGGTTTTACTTGTCCTTTATCATTGGTTATTTTACTTCATGGTTTCTTACTATTGGTTGTGTCATTATATGTTCTGATTGGCCATTTCTTTCAGTTATTGTTATGTTATTGGTTTATTTTCATGTGCTTTGTTATGATTGGTTTGTTTGGCATGTAGGTGGGGTTTTGAATTTCCGGGTGTCAGTCACAGGGTCGGCTTTTGGCATTTCTTTTTATGTGTTCCTGTTTTGCTTTTTAGATATGTTTATAACAGTTTTGTTTTGGGATTGCTTTCTGGGGATAAAGGTGTGGAATTACGTTTTTGCAATTTGTTTGCACAAATGTATTTATCGTGCGGAGTTTGGAACCATCCTATTTGAGGTACAGTCATATTGCTTAAAGAGTCCCATCAAAACATTTGTTTTGGCTGTATTTCTTTTTATTTTGGAGTTTTTTATTTACATTATGCTAGGGTTTAATTTGTTTCAGCTGTGCTTTGCTTATTTTTTTAATTGAAGCGGGACGGGGGGCGTCGGAAAGTAGTCCAGCATTTTTCAGGTGCTGATGTGTATACAGTGGTGATAACGGGACTGACATAGTCCCTGTTTTGATAACTGCAACTCTTTTCCATTGTGTACACATCATGGTTAAATTTTCAGTCTGTGGTGGTGATCCCACATTTTATCAGATGGGTTATCAGTCAACCCCTATTGTATAAACTGGCATACCCACTCCCGGTGTCACCTGTCACCCCCTATTTATTTTCTTATTTTCCAGCATCGAGGGGGCCCAATCCCCATGGTAGCAATAGTAGCCCATCACCCACAATTTGGGACATTGGGGAGACCACTCCCAGTGTCCCCAAATAGCTATTTACTTTTGCACTGTGTAAAGCTGAAAATAAGAAAACAGTCCCTTGATGTGCTTTTCTGTTTTAAGGCTGAAAAAAAGGAAAAAGTCCCTAGTCATCCCCACTGTCACCCTCCCCCATCCCGACCCTCCCATCAGAGCAATCCACCACTCCACCCCTTGCCCTATACTTACCATCGAGGCTGGTGGCTCTGATCTTTTGTGGACTGGGACACGTTTGCACTCTTCAAAGCCAAACAGCGAACTGAAGAATCCAGGTAAGTGCTATATAATGGCTGTCAATGGCATTTTGAACTTATGTTGATATCTCAGTCATTTCTTGGTATTTTTATACCAACTTTTCAACATGGGCTTTTTGGGATCCCACCTCATGAACACTGGCACTGTAATTTCATTATTTAGTCCTGAAAGGTGATTTTGTGGTTGCTGTGTGAAATCACCTTTTGGGACTGAGTAATGAAATAACTGTGGCAGTGTTCATGAGTTCCAAAAAGCCCATGTTGAAAATTTGGTGCAGTACTATCCCAAAATGCCCAAGTTATGCATGGTCATTGAAATTTTGCAATGCATGCTAATACTTTGGTAATTTTTTATATTTTCACTCCAAATTTTCAACATACTCATATTTTCACACCACCTCATGAACAGTACAGCTGTTATTTTTTGCATCTTGTTCAAAATGTGTTTTTTGCACCTATGGTGCAGAATGGCACATTTTCTGCGTGAAACCTCCTTTTGGGACTGAGTAATGAAATGACAGTAACACTGCTCATGAGGTGGGGTCCCAAAAAGGCCATTTTGAAAATTTGGGGTCAAAATTTAAAAAATGGCTGCATTATGGCCATTCATTGCAATTTCGATATGCATGCTCATAACATCAGAAATTTTAAATATTTTCAACATACATTACACTCCTTAGTACCCCACGGCATGTATGCCAGAGCTGTCATTTTTCAAATCCTGGCAAAAATTTGGTTTCACACCTGTGGTATAGAATGGGGTTGCGGTTGTGCAGAATTATGTTTTGGCAGGGATTTTAAACTTTTCTACACTAGGTACATGCGGTGAGGTGATAAGAAGGTAATGTTGAATATTTGGGGTTAAAATGGCACAGTCATGACTATTTGTTGCAATTTCACTGTGCCTGCTCATAACTTTATACTTGGAAGTGCGGGGCCAGAGGCCGCTGCGTTTCCACAGCTACATATATATACTAATTGATGGGGGTCTGTGGGGAACTGTGCTGCTACAGCTACATACATATGGGCATCTGTGGAGGGATGGGAGTGCAGAGTTTGAAGGACCCTGTGCTACCACAGTAAAATAAAAATACTATTATACTGTCTCAAAAAGTAAGGAAATTCATTGCAAAAAACTTCGTTAATGCATCAGTTAGGGTCCTTACTAAAGTGACAAAAGCAGAGAAATGGGGTGCTAGTGTTTCCCACCCTAACACCCCCACCCCCACCCTGCAGACACTGACAGGCATTGGGGGTGTGCCTTGGGGTCCTCGGTCGTAATGCTTATGCCATTCCAGCACACCCCTACCTCGCAGACACTGACAGGCATTGGGGTGTGCCTTGGGGTTGTTGGCCCAAATTTCTCACCCCATTGCATAAGTAAATAAGCTGAGATGGGTACAGTATAGGAGAATGGGGTGAGCGTTAGGGCCAACAACCCCAAGGCACACCTCAACACCTGTCAGTGTCTGCAGGGTGGGGGAGGGGGTGGGATGTCAGATTGGAAACACTAACACCCCATTTCCCTGCTTTTGTCACTTTACTAAGAACCTAACTGATGCATTAACAACGTTTTTTGCAATATGTGTGTGTGTGTGTGTGTGTGTGAGTGTGTATATATATATATATATATTTATAAAATGGAGATGATGATATTATCCAGATCAAGTGTTCTGAGTGTATAAAACACATCACATGACTCTGCATATATCAGAGCGCGACCGCACACCTAAGAGTGGGTTATCTATTACACACGCACACACACACATATATATATATATATATATATATATATATATATATATATATAAATTGCAAGAGTATCTAGAAATCTCAGTGATCAGGAGACATCATCTGACTGTACATTAAATTTCTATATATGCACAGTCATCCTGGTCCTAAACCACATCACAAAATGAGCAAATCAGTCCTCCTACAACCAGAACTATCTTCTATCAGTCCTCCTGCAACCAGAACTGATCTTCCATCACAAACATGGCTGCTACCTTTACATCGTAAAAACCTTCAACTGGGCCCTAAAAACAAAACTACCTTAAATAAAAAATGAAACAAATTAAATGTTGTTTCCCTGATCATCACACTCTCCTTACACACATATAAACAAATTAGAAGCTTTAAGTATTGTTCATAGTTTTCATTACAACTGTTTCTTTACTAACAGTGAAAAATACCCCTTTTGTCTTTACTTGCTCATCAGGGAAATCTCTTCCTCTCACCCTGACAGTGAGATAATTGAGTCTCTGGCTGTAAAGCAGGTCTTTGTTCTCTCTCTGTGTACAGTATGCTAGGAGAGGAACATTCTGCAGGTGAAACTGAACAGAAGTTTGAATCCCTGTATTCCATGGAAAACATTCCATGATAAACATTCTATGTCTTGAATGTGTAGAAAACAGAAAAAAAACCGGATGAGGAAAGTAGGCAATACAGTAATACTTTATAAAGAAAGGTAAAAGGTGGTAAAACACAATTATATCAGCAGAGGCAGACCCAAACTGCTCGATTACATTCCTGATGTTTATAAAAGCATGTACATCTGAATTGTATATAGGTGTTTTCAGAAGAAATCTACCCCCTTTCCCTACCAAGAAAAGGCAACCTGGCTGGTTTAAAGTTTTTTTTTTTCTTACTAACCTTTTACCTCAGTCCTATAGCAGTTTTCTTGACCACAACACATAAATAAAAAACAAAAATAAAGAGAAGATTGCCTTCAATGAAACTATATAATTACGGTGCAATGAGAATTACGTTTTAAACACTGCTTATTTTTACAAATTTACAGTTGTTACAGTGCATTATATAACAATTTACATGTTACAGAGAAAATATTTATTTTCAACCAGCTTTACTAATAAATACTTTTACTGCAAAGTACTGTACTAGTTAACTAGTTAACCTGTTGCTGAAATATGCTATTTGATGCATTAATAGGGACTATGTTTTTCAGTTTTTAGATATTTTAGAAGTAATTATTATACACTCTTTTGAAAATAGTAAATAAGTTATAATCGCTATCAGAGTAAATCAAACTAATTCTTTTTTGATAGTGGTCCATTTTATAAGTGTGATAAGCACCTCCAGGGTGTGTATTAAAGGATTTTAATGCACTACCCAGGGACATAAGGACACTCAGCCTTCAGCCTCATGCCTTAGCACACCTCTGGGGTGTACATTAAAATCCTTTAATGCACACCCTGTTGTGGCTTATTACTTACATATACACACTGTGTGTGTGTGTGTATATATATATATATATATCTATATTATATATAGATATATATATATATGTTTTTGTTTTTTTTCACTGCAAAAAACTCTGGTAATGCATAAGTTAGGGTAGATATTACAGCAACAAATGTTTGGAAATTCAGTGTTTGTGGCAGTAAAAAGTGATTTCGCAAAAGTTTTCATGCCAGACATATATTTTTTCCCCTTAGGCTATAATGGGAAACTTAAAAGTTTAATAACTTTTGAATGGATTAATATGTTTTCCCCAAACTTTCAAAAGGTGGTTGCGGAGCTGTGGAGTGCCAAAAAGTGTGAAAAATCCTCACTTTTTGGCAAATTCTTTGCTTGGGGCTATAACTCAAATGGTTTGTGGTTCTAGTCTGAAATATTCAGTGTATATGGGGATTGAGTCATTGATGTGCCTTTTGAAGGCTTGGTGAAAAAATATTTATCCGTTCAAAAGTTATTAAAGTTTAAAGTTTCCCACTATAGCCTATGGGAAAAAATGTATGTCCAGCATGAAAGCACATTTTTACTTTTGTGAAAGCACTTTTTACTGCCGCAAATGGGTTTTGTACTTTTGTGCTGCTGCCATCTTGTTTTCAGTTAGCAACAGCTAAACAAACGCTCTAATTCCAAAAATTGTGCCTCTTGGTAAATGCCAACAGTTGTGTTTACCTAATCGGGCCTGAGGAATGTGATCCAGATATTAGTTTTTCAAAATAATTCCTGGAAATATGTTTTCACAATTTTTCCGTTGGAACATGCACAAATTTGCAAAAGTATTTTTTCCAAACTTTCACAATTTGCAAAAATTTCACAAATATACTTTCGCAGAATTGTGAAAGCTTTTGCAAAACTTTCACAAAAGTTTGAGAAAGGGTCCCCCTCCCTCTAAAAAACTGTTTCTTTGCCACTTCATAGCAAAAAAAAAAATGGTTAGGACTTTTGGGCTGAAATTTGCAGCGCAGCAAGGGCTTGCACCACAGATGTGCCTTTTGCTGATTTGGTGAAAAAATATACAGCAGTTTCATAGTTATAACATTTTGAAGTTTTGAAATTTCCCACAGGATAATTTTGTGGTGGCTGCTCCACCTTTCAGTGGCTATATCTAGAAAATGGTTTGGGATATGGATTTTTCGCTAAGCACAGCTTAGTACACACCTTTAGGTATACTAAGCATGCATGCAGGTTGCCAGGTCATGATTACAACTGCGGTAGAATTTTTTACAATGTTCCTATAATTACTGAGATATTGCCACATTTGCAGCATAAAGGTTACTTGGAATGTCTCTAGGCCTGCGCTATGTCTCTATACTTATGGGTAGATGTGAGTGCAGGGTTGATATTACAGCAACAAAAGTTTGGAAATTTGGTGTTAGGGTTATCAACCCTACCACCCCACCCCCACCCTCCACACCAACAGGCACTGGGGTGTGCCTTGGGGTCATCAGACCTAACTCTTATCCCATCCTCTTATACTGTAGCATGTCAACTTCCTTACATATGGAATGGGGTGAGAGTTAGGCTTGACTATAGTTAGGGCTGCACGGCCACTTAAATGTTAAAACCCATATTTTGCACCTTAATAACTTTGCAACCATTCATCCAATTTGCCCACTCCTGGTGCCACCATGGAGTTAAGCCAGCACTGGGGTGCCCAGTCCCCAGTCCCCAGTCCCCAGTCCCCAGTGTCAGATCCAATAAGATTTAAACCTGCAATAAAGAAAACGGCCCCTCAGTGTCTTTTTTTGGATCCACACTGATCTGCCCCCACACACACCCCACCCTTACCCCACACTCACCACTACCACCCCACACCCCCCTACACACACCCTCACTCACCTGAACATATTCCATAATGTAGATCCACTCTTCGATCAAAGACACATCTTGCTTCTGGAACCAGAGACTGCAATATGAAGAAATAAGGTACATCCAGTTTAAAGGAAAACTACACCCTTGTATCTTGTAAATTTTATTTGCTTCATTGTCAACAGACAACTTCTTTCCAGTAGCTGATGGGGATATACATGTTTGCTTTAGTTTGTTTTCACTGTTCATGCTAGTCTCCTGTAACTATACTGGGGGGGAGGGGGGATTTTATGTTTTTCCGAAAGCTTATTGTCCATAAGAGGTGCATTAACATATGAGAACATGATGTCACATCACCCAATTATACCATGTATTTCTATGCTGAAAGTACAAATATTCTGAAAAAGACCCTCTGAAAATATACACATTGAAAGTAGTTTAAAGGGAAAATCCTGCATTATAGTTCAGACAGTATACAAAGCTAACTGAAGGTAAATGTGGTATGTCACACCTTGCTGCAGCTTGTTTAGTTGAACTTTAATTAAGTAGACAAGCATACTGTGGAGTCTAAAGGGTGCTGACACATCATGTTCTCATATGCTAATGCAGCTCACAGGGACAATGAGATTTTAACAACCAGAAAATGGAGACCACACAGATATTTACAGGAACAAGTATGAATGGTGAAAATAAACTAAAGCAATCACATATATCCCAAACAGCTACAGGAAAAGAGTTGTCTGTTGACATGGAAACAAATAACATTTACAGGATATGAGGGTGTAGTTTTCCCTTAATGTATTTTAATGGGTTTTGAATTTTAACTAATGACTTTTTCAATTTTTAATATTTGTACACCAAAATTTCAACATATCCTTTTGTGAACCCCACCTCAAGAACAAGGGCAGTGGAATTTTTCAAATCTATCTCAAAAGGTGATTTTGCATTCATTGCACATAATCACCTTCCAGGCAGGATTTGAAAATTTTCACCTACCGAGTTCAGGAGGTGGGGTCATATGAAGGCTATGTTGACAAAATTGGTGTAAAAATATATTAAAGTAACCAGGTTATGAGTGAACATTGAAATATTTCAATGTTCACTCATAACTTTGCTAATTTTTAAAATTTTTCCACCAAACTTTCAAAATGGCATTTTTTGGGACTCCACTTCATGAACAAGGCAGTTGAAATTTTTCAGATCTGTCTCAACAGGTGATTTTTGCCAGAAATCACATTTTGATTGTTTTTTTAAAAATCATTTACCTACTGGGTTCATGAGGCAGGGTCTTATATAGACCATCTTTTTTTTTTACTTTGTTTTCCTCCAGTCACTGTTTCCCAAGACTCCCTCAGATGACTTCCACTGGCTTTCTCCTGCCCAGCCTGAGAGCCCCCAAACCTGAGTCTATACAGAGATCTGAATTCTCCAACACCTACCTGCAACAAACACCCTGGCTTGCACACCCAGGGCAGGGCCACCACTACTTTACATCAGTGCTCCTTGAAATCCAATTTTCTGCAGGCAGGGTGAGGGCTGGAGGATATCGGAGACTAGGTTGGTGGGATCTGGTGATGGGTGTGGGGGCTGTGGCACATCATCATCTACTCAGGGGACAGGACTTTTCTCATATTCTGAGAGTGTGACATTACCCCCAGAGGTGCAGACATGCTATGACATTCAGCATGAGATGGGTGCACTCCCATACACAGCCCATGGATGTCTGTCATTGCCTCCACCCCTTTCTGATGTTATCCCTGGTTGTAGCACACCCCGCCTACACTGAGAGTCACTGATGCTGGGGAACCACAACCCACCCTCTCCCAGGAGAGGAAAGCAGTCCTCTGGGTGCTCAATCCTCTCCTCCCCGGCCAACCCCCCAGCAATCTGAGCTCACTCCTAAGCCTGGGTTGCTGGCATGGTGTGGCATCCAGTGCCTCAACTCTCTGCACCATTGGCCTGGCCCCAATAAAGACAACTTGATAATTTGGTGTAAAAATATGGTAAAATGATAAAGTTATGAGTGAACATTGAAATAATTCCACTTTCACTCAGAACTTTGCAAATCTTTTTATATTTTGACTCCAAACTTTTAACAAAGCAATATTTTCTAACCCCAGTAATACTCAGGTATGCCTAACTTTCTGCAGTGTCCCTTTAAAACAGAACTGCCTGGAGAGGATAGAACACATGCAAATGATGGAACTATTTCCACATGACAACTATTCAAATACTGCCTTGAACTAACTGCCTTAGTTCTAAACCCCCTCAGATTTCACTCTCTGCCTGTAAAGTCTAGTCACCCGGAGTCCCACTCTTCTACTTGTATCCACGACATGAAGAAACTTATAAATTCATATAAGTATATTTTCCTTTCATGTGCTGCCTTTTACTCATTGTTATTTTTAGCTAAACCTTAGTTTTAGTATTTAATTGTGTGTTTTTATCGGTTCTTCCCGGTTCGGTATAACTGGTGGGGAACCGACTTAGTTTTGTTAATTTCGAGGTTTTCTGACTAAAAAAAACTTCAGTTTAGTTTCATTTTATTTTAAATACCTTGTTTTAGTAACCACTTTATCGGTTACTAAACTGTTAGCCTCCGTTAATTTTTTCCATCAGTTCTGGTTCCCCTTGGTTCCTTATCAGTTCCGGAACCCTGCAACCACTAATTTTTGTTAAAACTTTAAAATTATGTTGCGGTTCGCATTTTTTTGGTTCCTGATAAAATGTCAGAGAAACCTGAAAAGAAAACCAGTGAACCTGGTTTTAAAAATTGTACTGATTGTGGGAAAGTGTTTGCCAAGGCAGTCAAGCATAGTTTGTGTGTTGCCTGCCTAGGCTATGATCACTTTAAGGAAGAATGTGATATCTGTAAAACCTTCCATGTGAAAACAGTGGAGAAATGCCTGGAATGGCTTAAGAAAATTTTCTCCACCTATGGGTCCCTCTGGCTCTGACCTGCAGACATCCTCTTCTGCTGTGGGTGAAACCACTGCAGTTACTATTTCCATCCCTGAGATGGGTGATAAGGGCACTAAGAGGCTTGCTGAACCGACTGAATCCCCAGTTCCCTCTAAAAAGGCAAAGAAAGAAAAGCACACAGAATCCCCTACTGAAACAAAATGGGACTTCTGTGGGTGCTCTGGCTCTTCCTTCTCCTCAAGAAATAGCTCAGGCTTTGAAAGTGGTGCAAGCCTTACAAGGTCTTTTCCCCACTGGCCAGCAGCCACCTGTCCAAGTCCCAGCTAGACAGACTGGCAGCACAGGTAAATCCTCTTTCATTGAAGAAAAGGATTGTGGTGAATGTGAGGAGGAAGATGAAGTGGAACCTATGGAACCTGAGGTCTCCCCTGAGCAGGATTTTGGTTCACCTCCTAGAACCACTGAGGATTATTCCTCACATTTCACTTTTGTGAGGAAGATGGCTGATGCCTTGGACATCACCACAAGTGAATAAATAGAGGATGAGGAAGAGGTGGAATACCTTGAGATGGTGAGGTTAACCCACACAAAGAAGCTCCTCTCGCCTGTAAATAATTTCTTCAAGAAAGATGCACTAAAGATTTTACAGACTCTCAATTCAGTCCCCCCTCTTGACAAGAGGATGGACAAGAAATATCAGTTGGAAAGGGGAGGTGCAGAATTTCTGTTTTCTCACCCTGACCACCAGGGGGTGGTGCAGGTGGCTGCCTGTAACAAGGCTAAGGTACCCCTGGCTTCTCACCCACCAGATAGGGAGTCCAGGAAGATTGAAAGTATGGCCAAAAAAGGATACTTGTCAGTTTCCTTGGCTATTAGACAGGCTAATTTCAAAGCCTATGTGGCCCAGTACCAAAAGTCTTTGTGGCAATCTGTACTGGCCATGGCAAACAAAGCCCCATTACCCTTGTCTAATGACCTTGCAGAAACTGCCAGGTTTGGCTTAGAGGCAGCCAAGTATCAATTTCAAATGGCTGCTGATACCAATGATACAGCAGCTAGGTGGATGGCAAATACTGTTGCTCAACATAGGTTTGCCTGGCAAGGAGCCACACATCTTACCCAGGACACCCAAACAAAGGCTCTGGATTTCCCTCTGGAAGGTAATTCTCTTTTTTGAGAAACAACAGTGGCTTACATGAAGAAGGTGGATGAATATAAAGCCACCTCCAAAAGCAATTCTGCTAAAGAGAAAGCCTCTCTATCCACCAGACCCTATGGAAGGGGAGGCAGGGGCAGGTTCTTTCACACTAAGCCCTTTTCCAGGCAATGACTGCATCCCAATACCAACAGTATCCCCAGCAAGGGTACTACAGAGGTAGGGGCAGGAGGGGTACCAGGTGGGGATCCCAAACCCAGCCTCATCCCCAAAGCAAACAAACACCCTGATGTGTCTTCACAGGCTGCCTCCTCGAGTCCTGTTGGAGGCAGACTGTCTCGCTACCTCCAGGCTTGGCAACAGATCACCATAGACAAGTGGGTCCTGGGGGTAGTGAGTCAGGGACTGTCTCTGAGTTTCAAATCCCTTCCTCTTCTGAGAACAGAGTGTTTAGACCATCCTCTCTCACAGAGAAAAAGCTGCTGGAAGCAGAGGTTCAAAATCTGCTGCTGTCAAGGGCAGTGGAACCTGTCCCAACTTAGCAGAAATGAAGGGGGTTTTACTCAAGGTACTTCCTTACTACAAAGAAAAATGAAGCAGCCTATCTTGGACCTCAGGGTTATAAACAAGCATGTGACAAAACCAAAGTTCAAAATGGTAACTTTGGCATTGATTCTGCCAACACTCCAAAAAGGAGACTGGTTGGCACCACTGGACCTAAAAGATGCCTATTTCCACATCCCCATAAGGGAGTATCACAGAAAATACCTCAGGTTCAGACTCCCATCAGGTCATTACCAGTTTTCAACCCTTCCAATTTGGCTTCACTTTGGCCCCAAGGGTATTCACAAAGTGCCTGGCAGTGGTTGTGGCACACCTTTGAAGACAAGGTGTTACGGTGTTTCCATACTTGGATGACTGGTTGGTGGTACAAAAAAATCACCAGAGCAAGTCAGACAGCATTTGCAGATTACCCAGGGGTTTCTGGAGTCCCTGGGGTTCTTGATAAATCACAAACAAATCTGCTCTTCTGCCTATACAGGTGCTGCAGTTCATAGGAGCAGAGATCAACACCCTGCAGGGCAGGGCCCACGTGCCTTTAGACAGGGTAAGAAGTATCCAGCTGATCGCAGACTTTATTCAGCCTGCACAAGCCAAAAACTGCAAGGCAGTTCCTAAAGCTCCTGGGCTGCATGGCTGCAGCCGCAGGCACAGTCCTAGGCTCACACCTCTCAACTGTCCCTGATTTTCAGGGACGTCCCTGATTTTGCCTCAAAATTTTCCTCTGACCCTCCTAAAATTTGTGCTTTTGTGATCGAACAGTGGGGATTAAAAGCACAAAATAATGTCAAACATTAAGATTACAGACTAGTTCTTCTTCATATAATGCATTTTAACACAAATCCTTTCATTCTATTGGCTTTTTGAGTGAATAGTACCAATTTTTAAGATGTGTCCCTCATTTGGGGGTCTTTGTCCCTGATTTGTTTAAGCCTTGTCCCTGATTTATGAGGTAAGAGGTTGAGAGGTATGTGAGCTAGGCTCTGTGTTCCAGATGAGAGACATCCAGTTCCACCTAAAGGCACACTGGTGCCAAGGAAGAAATTCCCTCTCAAAACTGGTTCCAGTAACAAAACCCTTGTCAGAAGCACTTCAGTGGTGGAAGCAGGAATCCAACCTAAGGGAAGGGGTTCCTTTTCAGTGAGAGTCCCCATCGGTTGTTCTTACAACAGATGCATTTCTACTGGGGTGGTGAGCCCATTTGGGGGACCACACAACCAAGGGCACTTGGTCAAATGCAGAGTCACTCCAGCACTTAAATTTGCTGGAACTCAGAGCAGTGTTTCTGGCACTAAAGGTCTTCCCAGCACTGATACAGGAAAATGTGGTAAGGTCAGAACAGACAATACCATCACAATGTACTACATAAACAAGCAGGGATGTACCAGGTCGGGTCCTCTCTGCACAGAGGCCATGAAAATTTGGAACCTGGCTAACTCCTTGGGAGTTTCCCTAGAGGCAATCCATCTGTCAGGGAAGAACAAACCCTGGCAGATGCTCTGAGTCAAATCAACCAGACCCATCATGAATGGACCTTGAACAGGCAAGTGGTGGAGGTAATCTTCAGAAGGTGGGGCACACCAGAGGTAGACTTGTTCACATTCCACCAGAACCATCACCTGCCACAATACTGTTCCAGACCACCAGATCAGGGTACACTACCCTTGGGTACTCTGGCTTTGGACTGGTCAGGGAAGCACCTTTATGCTTTTCCCTCCTTTCCCTCTGGTGTACAGAGTATTGCTCAAGCTCAGGTCCCAGTCAGCATCAATGATCTTGATAGCTCCAGACAGGCTCAGGCAGCCATGGTACTCGCTCCTGCTCTCCATGTCTGTAGCCAAGCCAATACACCTCCCTTGGATACACAATCTGTTAACCTTCAACCAGGGGAGACTCCTGTATCAGAATCTCAGGTTTCTCAATCTCAAAGCTTGGCTCTTGAAGACCTAGAATATGCAGGCTTACACCTCTCTGAAGCTGTTTTAGATATCCTAAGAGGTTACAGGAAGCCTTCCACTAAGAAAACCTATGCTTCAAAATGGAAACAGTTTCTATTTGGTGTTCAGCTAGGGAGCTGGTACCAACACAGGCTTGGGTTCCAGCTGTTCTTGATTATCTTTCTTATTTACATTCCCTGGGATTGCAGTCCAGTACCCTCAAAGTCCACCTGGCTGCAGCATCCGCTTGCATTTCTGCTGGAAGAAATGTGTCAATAGCTTCAGACCCTATCTTTAGGAGGTTCTTCAAGGGTTTGGTCCATTTGCACCACCTCATAGGGAACTGGTGCCAGCATTGGACCTCAATGTGTGCATAGTTAAGCTCATGGGACCTCCTTTTGAGCCCAGGGCCTCTGCTCATCTGAAATATGTCACTTGGAAAACAGTTTTCCTAGTGGTAATGACTTCTGTAAGAAGAATCAGTGAGCTTCAGGCTCTCTGCATTGAACAGGACTACATTTCATTCCACAGGGATATAGTGGTCCTGAGGACAAACAGGGCATCTCTCCTTGAGGTGGTTTCTGATTTCCACCTGAACCAGACCATTACCTTACCTGTCTTTTTCACTGAGCATTCCACCTCTGGTGAAAGAAGGCTTCATAGTCTGGATGTCAAGAGAGCTCTCAGCTACTATACTACTGTATATGACAGCCACTAAGGACCATAGGCAGGACAGAAGGCAGCTGTTCCTGACTTATGGGGATGTGGGAAAGGGTAGCCCAGCATCAAAAAGGTCAATTTCTTGATGGAAAGTCCAGTGTATCCAGTTCTGTTACATTAACTCATTGCCTCCACAGGAGCTCACTGAAGTTGCAGCAATTGTCTCCTGTATACTGTTAACAGTGCATCCTGGTCCCTTCTAAGCAAAATCAAGCCATAATCAGCATGCTGCAAACAAATGCTAATAGCACAAAATCCATACGTGCTGGACACAAAGTATGAGCAGCAAACTTGTTCAGCACAAAATTACCTTTTCAATGGTGGTATGCAAGTAATAATAGGTAATTTAGTTTTTTTAATATGCTGGTTGAAACAGCAAAAAAAAAAATATTTTTCCACTAGAAATGCATTATAAGCCTTTTTTTTTGTTTGTTGGGAAATATGTTAACATATCAACACCAAATTAAGTATCCAGACATTAGATGCAATTTTAATAATTTATTTGTAAAAAAAACAAAAAAACAGCGATTTCTGTAGTATTAAACATACTTTTTCTCCATTTTAGGCAAGGTGTGTTGCTGAGGTATGAGGGACGAATCTAAACCATACACACCATGCCATAAACAAATGCATATAACTCCTAAAGTATGCATGATACACACAACCTATCAGTGGCAAAGTTGTTCTGCACAAAATTGCCTTTCCAATGGTGCTATGCAATCAACTGTGCTCAATTCAGTTTTTGTTTTATACTGGCTGAGATACCCAGAATGTATGTTTTATTCAAAGTGCTTAGGTGGTTCTTGATGGACAAAATGTCTGCCATACACACCATGTAATAAACAAATGTGAATAACTTCTAAAGTGAACATGATACACACAAAGTGTTAGTGGCAAAGTTGTTCAACACAACATTACCTTTCTAATGGTGCTATGCAGTTAATTCTAATCAATTCTGGCTGGCAAGTAATATTAAAACATGTGAGTGACATCTCCAGATGTTACTAGGACACACAGGAAGTCTGTAGGTGAATTCTGTAGTCGTTCTGGCACACACTGCAGAACATTTTCTGCCACCTATAGGCGTATTCTAGGAGGCAATGAGTTAAAGCTGGAAGGGAACACCCAACAGGACTGAGGACCCACTCTACAAGAGGGACAGTTGCTACCTTGGCAGCTGCCAGGGATGTTCCACTGGTGGACATCTGTAAAGCAGCTACCTGGAAAACAGTACACACCCTTACAAAGCACTACAATCTGGATATTCTGTCCAGGGGTGATGCTAGGTTTGGCACAGCAGTCCTGCAAAGTCTGTTTCCAAAATAAGGTTCTGTGCCCACCTCCAAAGGTACTGCTTCATAGTCTGCAGAAAGTTAGAAATACCTGAGTATTACTGGGGTTAGAAGAAAGAATTACCATAGTAATCTTGTTTCTTCCCAGTGATACTCAGGTATTCATAACTTCCCACCCTGCCTCCCCTTCTAGAACCTTTAGCCTCTGCACTCCTGCATATTGTGCTCTCGGGTATGCATGCCATTTTCTGGCACAATTTGGGTAAACAAGGTTCATCTTGTGTTTTCTCCCCTTTTTTCAGGTGATTCTGACATTTTTGGGGTCTATCTGTTATGTTTTTCCCCTCCAGTTGGAGGGTTTATTTGGGGGGTTATGGGCTTAATTATCACTAATATTATTGATTATTATTGCTATTCAGTATTCATAGTTCTTGGGGGTCTGCCTTTCCAGGCATCCAGGAAATCTGATGGGGGTTAGTACTAAGGCAGTTAGTTCAAGGCAGCATTTGAATAGTTGTCATGTGCAAATAGTTCCATCATTGTCATATGTTCTGTCCTCTCTAGGCAGTTCTGGCTTAAAGGGACACTGCAGAAAGTTATGAATACTTGAGTATCACTGGGAAGAAACAATATTACTATGGTAAGTAATTTTTTCTTCCACACCACCTCATAAATGTGACAGAAGTCATTTTTCAAATCTTGGTTGAGACATGTTTACACATATCTGGTGGAAAATTAAGTTTTGGTCACTATTCTATAAATGCCACATGCCATGTTTATAAGGGATAGTCATAAAATAACTCTCTCTAAAATTTCTGGTCAAAATACAAGAAGAAAATAATTGTTAAGAAATGTGTGTAGTACCAGCCTTTTCCCCACCAAGTAGTTCTTTGTGATCCCACACCATTGAGTGGAGTTCTAGAGCAAGGTCAGTGACCCAGCTGGATGGGCCAAGGCTGGGGTAAAGGCACTGTTGTGCAACACCATCACCCCTCCATGCCTGGGAAGGGTAGATGCAGGGTTGCCTGCATGGGCCCAATTACCATATAGTGAAGAGAACTCTTTTGTTGGTATAGGGCCCAGAATGTCTGCACCACTGGGTGCCAGAGGACCTTATGTTTTGGCTGAGAGAGGGAAGGCCCTGTGCTCACGAAGTCTGCCAGACAGCCCCATGAATTCTTGACATCCATTGCTGCACAAAGGAGGATGGAGTCTTCTTTTGATGCAGGACCCAGGGGCCCTGCATGTCTGTGATTCCACTGTCTCAAAGAGAAAGAAAATTATTTGCAAAAACTGCATTAAGGCACTAGATAGGTTGCACGTAATGCAACAAAAGTAGGGAAATGTGGCATTAAGGATTCAAACCCTAACTTCCCATATTCATCCCCCAAGCAGCAAAATGAAAAAAAAAAACATTTGGTGTGGGGTCCAAGAAGTCTTGGTGAATCAGTAGTAGAGTTTTCCTTGGGGTTGTCAACTCTAATGCTCACTCCCTATCTTGAGCAAACAGGGTCAGACATTATCTCTTTTCTTCACACAGGGCTTGCGGCACAAAGAAAGCTGCAACAGATTCTGTTGGCAACATGTGGTGGGACATACTTCTTTACCATTGAAGAGTGTATCATTGTGAGACCTTGACTTGGAGCCATATCTTATGCTTTGGACAGGAGGCAATGGGTTTGGGAGGAGTGAACTTTAGGGTTGACATCTTCAAGAAGACCCCACTGCTGATTCACCAAGACTCTGGTGACCCAAAACCATAAGGTGTTTTCCTTTTGCTGATCTGCTGGTGGGGGTTGGAGGTGGGGAGTTAAAGTTAGAAACCCTAACACCACATTTTCCTACTTTTGTGGTGGAGTTAGAGTTGGAAATCCTAATGCCACATTTGCCTACTTTTGTGGCATTAGGTTGGACCCTAATTGGTGCATTAATGCAGTTTTTTGGTGAAAATATAAATTATACTGACATGGTAGCACCATTAGAATTAAGGTTACCCGACAAATCTATGTTAAACCCCTACATTTTCACATAAATGGCTTTGGCTGTGTTCAAAGAAATTGCCCCATATTTGGCATGCATTGTCTAAGAGGCAAGATCTAAATATTTGTAAAGTTTTGTGATGGCAGCTTGTGCTGTTTCTAAGATCCACATATATTGTTTTCCTGTAGAGGGCTCATTTGTTTTTTTCATATACTTAACATGTTTTTTTTTCTTCTCTCACCTGTAGCCTAGATGGAATGGAATTTTTTTCTGAAACTTTCAGGGTAGAGCTGGCCTGTGCCAAGGTAGTGCCTTTCTAAGGTTTTGGGAAAAATATTGAACAGTTCCAGAGTTATAAGGATTTAACATTTTTTTCTGAGCCATTTTGAGCATTTTCAGTCACAAGAGTGTGGTGTGCACATTGATGGAAGCCATACAAAAAGAAGAAAGAAAGAAAGAAAGAAAGAAAGAAAGAAAGAAAGAAATGCCTTTAGAGAAGAGTAAGGTGCTTCTGGATGTCCCAGTTTCTAGTTGTCTTGGTGGTGTAGCTGGCAGCACAACTGGAATGGAATTTCAAGTGGCCTTGGTTCATGTCCCAGCTAAGGCACTTATTTCTTTCTCTTTTCTGTTCATATGGGTCCCACAAATGTGCACACTGCACTCTTGTGATTAAAACTATAATTATCTGTGCAGCACAAGCTTGTGAATTAGAGAAAGAGTAAGGTACCTTTGGATGGCCCAGTTTCCAGTTGCCTTGGTGGTGTAGCTGGTAGCACACTTGGAATGGTATTCCAAGTGGCCCGGGTTCACATCCCAGCTGTGGCACTTGTTTCCTTCTCTCCTCTGTTCTAAGCAGACTTAGTAGGGTTTTTAGATAACAGTGAAATGACACTAAAAATGCTGTTTCACGACAGCTTTTCTGGTTTCTCACCACTTGCTTCTCACAACACAAAAACATTTTTTATGTCCTGATGGCTGCCATGTTGTTTTCCCCAGAGCAAAAAAAAAACAAAACATAAAAAATACAGACACCTGAACCTAGCTAAACGAGGCCCATTTAGCTAGACTCTGGTGCTTGTGTTTTTTTTTAAACCTCCAAAAATACCTTTTTGGGCACCCCAAAATCCAGAGTGCCCAGTTTAGCAAGAAGAGATGTTCACCCACATTCTCTGTATGAGAACAGCTAGACTTTCTTGTCTTTTGATGCCACAGCTGGAGTCATGATGCTGGCTCAGTTGTAGCAGTGAGCCAGCGATGGCTCTGTCTCGCTCCTCTCTCATCTATCTATCTATCTATCTATCTATCTATCTATCTATCTATCCCCTCCCAGTTCAGCCAGCTCACCCTTGTTCTGCTAGATTCAACCATCCCTTGTTGATCTTTTTTTTCTTAACCTGTAAAAAAGTGTCTATCAGTAATCTGACCCCCTCTCATGCCACACACCTGAACATGCCATATGGCTTAGATCCACTGTCCAATTAAAAACACATCTTGTTGCTGGAACCAGTGACTGCAATATGGGAAAATCAAGTAAATGTGATTTAATGTTTTTCATTGGGGTTTTACACTTTTATTCATAACTTTGTCTGTTGTAAATATTTTTACACCACATTTTCAATATGGCCTTTTTGGGAACCCACCTCATGAGCAAGGGTGGTAGAATTATGCAAATCTGGCCCAAAACATGATTTTCTGTGGTTGCTTTGCAAAATAACCTTTTGGGTGGGATTTGAAAATGTTCACTGCTCTTGTCCATGAAGTGGGGTCATAAAAAGGCTATGTTTAAAATTGGGGTCAAACAGGTAAAAATGACAAAATTATGAGTGTACATTGAAATGTTTCAATGATCGCTTATGACGTTGGCAATTTCTCTGTCCTCCGCAAACTGCACTGGCTGCCAGTAAGGTGGAGGATTGCCTTCAAGGTCAGGTTACTGACCTACAAAGCCCTGCATGGGTGGGGGGACCAGCCTATTTGCAAGACCTCCTGATTCCTCACCATCCATCTCAGGCTCTCTGTTCCTCCAAGGGTTGTCTTCTGGCAGTTCCCAGGGTGAGGCTGTGGCAATTGGGGGACTGGGCATTCTTGGTTGCCAACAACGTGGAACCCCTTTCTCTGACATCTGCGGGAGGCACCCTCAGTGGAAGCCTTTAAAAGGGGCCTCAAACATTGCTCTTTGAGTGGACATATAATCTGGTTTGATAAGAATTACCATTGCCTACTGACTTATAAATTAATTGCACTACTAACCGGTATTTTGTATTTGATATTCTGGGTTTATTATTTTAAATTGTTATGGGTGGGATAGATAGAACTGTTATTCTCAGCTTCATATGGTATGTTATTTTTGAATATGTATGTTCCTGTATTACTGTAAAGTGCTCTGAGCCTCAGGGAATGAGCACTATAAAAATAAAGTTCCTATCCTATCCTATCCTATCCTATCCTATCCTATCCTATCCTATCCTATCCTATCTTCAATATTTTGACTGCAAATTTTCAACATAGTCATTTTTTCACACCACCTCAAGAACATGACAGCTGTAATTTGTTTCAAATCCTGGCCAAAGTGTGTTTTCACCCCTGTGGCGTGGAATGATATTTCAGCAGTGATTTGACATTTTTTAACTACTGTAGCAGGTTCTTGAGGCAGGGTAATAAGAAAGCTATGCTGAAAATGTGGTGTTCAACTACGTTAAAATGCCAAGGTATGAGTGAATGTTGCCATATTTCAACGTTCACTCATAACTTTGCTAATTTTCAATAGTTTAACTCCAAACTTTCAACATAGCCATTTTTCTGCACCACCTCTTAAATGTGACAGGAGTAATTTTTTGAAGTCCTTGATGAGACATGTTTTCACAACTGTGGTGTGAGAGGCCCTTTTGGACAATATACTACAAATGCCACATGCCATGTTAATAAGGGGAGTCATAAAACAACTATCTTGAAAATTTCGGGTCAAAATAAAAAAAATCAGAATTATTAAGAAACTTACTGTGTGGTGCCAATCTTCACCCCAGCAGATATGCTTTGAGATCACATGCAGGTAAGCAGAGTATGGGGGCAAGATCAATGACCCAGGTGCATGAGGTGAGGGTGGGTGGATGGCATTGTTATGTGACACCTCCCCAACTAGGGAATGAAAGTTGCTAGGTTGCCCACATAGACACGAGTGCCATAAAGTGAAGACAATGCTCCTCTTGGCATCTGGCCCTGCATCTCTGCACCTGTGGGAGGCAGAGGGCCCTGCGCATTGAGTGGAAGATGGACTCTTTGCCCCATGCATCTGTATCTGTGGCCACATGAAAGCACAGGGACCAGAGGGTCCTGGCTTCTGCAGCACACCAGACAGCCCCATGAAATGTTGACATCCATCACTGCACTTCCTTAGGTGGATGGAGTCTTCCATTGGACTCTGTGACAGGAAGATCCCACCACTGATTAGCAAAGACTCCAGAGATCCAAAACCCTAATTTTTTTGTTTTGCTGCTTAAGGGGCGGAGCTGGGGAGTTAAGTTTGGAAACTCAAATGCCACAGTTCCCTACTTTTGTTTCATTAAGTTTAACCCTAACAGGTGCATTAACACAGTTTTTTTTTGCAAAGAATATATATATATATATTTATAAAATGGGGTGGTAAAATCATAGAAATTCCAGTAACATGATTGGACAGAATGCATCACATGACCGTGCATTATTTCCCAACGACCGCACGCCTCCCAGTACGACCGCACACCTAAACTACTTTCCAGCCCTCAAAACCTTCTCACCAGCAGTGAGATCACTCCACGCCTAATGCAGTTAAGCAGCCACATACAAACACACACACACACACACACACAGTTACTACTGCACACTGTCTCACCACCCTAAATTCTAAAAAACAACATAATGCAGCCCATTTAACAGAAACCTGTGTATAAAAAAAAAAAAGACAAACTACAGTTCTCTTACTTCCTACTCTCACTTTCAGTTAAAAAAATCTCCCTTTCTACACAGACTTGCCCGATCGTTCACCACTTTCACTTTTCCTACCTGAAGTATAGCGTGACCGAGCGGTGCGCATTGTGTGAGGTAACAAACTGTTACGAGTTGAAAGTAAGTCCTTTTGAGTTAAAAAAAAGATAAAAAGTGTTTTCCCTGCTTTGACTTTCCCTTAATTTCACTAAAACAAGCTGCAGAGTGTATGTACAATGGAGCGAGGAGACGCTGAGTGAGTCGGCAGCTTTACGAAGGCAGACGCAAGCCAGAGCGAAAAGTTGCTATGATACCCTCGCTTAGCTAAGGCCTGCCTTCAGAAGCTGCAACCCACTCAAGGCCTCCCTCGCTCCGCTGGTACATGGTTAATTCTGCAGCTTGTTTTACTGAAATTAAGGGAAAGTCAAAGCAGGGAAAACACTTTTTATCTTTTTTTAACTCAAAAGGACTTACTTTCAACTCGTAACAGCTTGTCACTTCCTGCAATGCGCACCGCCCGGTCACACTATACTTCATCACTCGCTTTCACTTCGGACTACTTTGTTAACTCTGCCAGCATATAATTTACTAGATACACAGAGGCATTATTACAAACCAACACAACCTAACAGGAGGCACACACTTTTCATCTTTTTTAAACACAGGACTTACTTTGAACTCTGCCAGCATATCATTTACCAGCTAGACAAAGGGATTATTTTTCCACCCACCCCCCCAAAACATGTGTGGCCATTTTATAAGATAGATATACCACTCTAGGGTGTGCGGTCGCGCTCTGATATATGCACGCCTTGGGTGGTTGAATGCACTCGGCCTGCAGCCTCGTGCATCACAACGCACACCAAGGCGTGCGTATATCAGAGCGTGACCGCACACCCTAAAGTGGTATATCTATTACATATATGTATGTATATACGTATGTATATGTATATGAATATGTTATATGTTACAAATATGATGCATGGTTGGGCCCTCATTCCATAGAAAAAGTCATCTTATATTTTCCCATATATGATGGTAGCCAGTTACTGTTCTATGATGTCAATTAGCTAATTACACTGTATTAATGTTTATTTATTTATTTATTCAAGTCTCGGATTACTGACCTTTGAGCTGGGAGCTCATTTGTGAAAGTTCCACATCAAACAGTAAGCAATCAATAGGTGCATACAGGTTATATATATAATGGTTACATAACAAGTTTTATTGGTGGTACAAACATGAATATGAGATTCAGGCAAACACTTGGTACATACAGATTACCATCATAGTTACACAACAAGTTACATAGTTGGTTCAGACATGATAATGAGATTCAGATATGGCTTTAGGATGTAAATGGTTGTAAAATAAATCAAGGAAGATTGTTTCACTATGCAGGAGGTGGAGGAACCTACAGTGGAAGGTAATAGGCAATGGGGTGAGGGGAGTGGGGAACAGGCAGGACCAAGGCCCATTTTCAAGGTGAGGTAGTTGGGGTGTAGTAGGGGGAGAGGAAAGTAGGGTGGATGGAGCAGGTGCAAGGGAGTGGAGATAGTGATGGGGGTATGGAGGAGAGGAGGATAAGGAGGAGAGGGGGATAATGGAGGACAGGGGCATTATGGAGGAGATGGATTAAGGAGGAGAGGTGGATGATGGTAGACAAGGTGAGGACAGGTAAGAGAGACAAAGGGGAGGATAGAGTAGTAGGTAGGCATCTGGTGTAGGTAATGGCATCTGACTGGACAGAGATAAGTGCAGGGGGCACATAGGTAGGTAAGAAGTGCAGGGGGATGACTGGGCAGACTCTGGATGGAAAACAGGAAACTGGAGTTATTAAGGGCAGGGCCACCTCATGTGGCTAGTAAGGGGCGTACGGAGCATCGACTTGAAAGGCCTGATTCTGGATTCAGCAATTAGCCTGTTCAGAAGGGAGTTTAGCAGGTGAGGGGCTCAGTATACAAAAGACCTTTGGCCTAAGGGAGTATGGCAGAATGGCACCTTGCAGTAGTTAGTGAGTGGTCCTCATGTTGGATGAGATAGTGCAGAAGGTGTAATCATGTTCTGGACCCAGGGGGAGTTCATGCCAAGGGTATCCCTTTTAGCCAGGAGACAGAGCTGGTAACTAATTCTGTTATCCAGGTCAAGCCAACCATACAGGAGTATAGGTCTCACATATAGGTAAGGCAAGAAACACCCAGAAATAGTCTACAGGCTTTATTGAGAGTATTGGCGATTCTCTTTAGGGCCGTAGTTGAGGCCACACTGTATATAACAAGACCGTAGTCAACCACAGAGAAAACTGAGCTTGTTAAGGCAAGTCTTTGAGTGTCTTCAGTAAGGCACTGCCTATGCATGTACAGTTGCCCTAACTTTCTGCTCGCAGATTTAGCGACTTGGTCGATGTGGAGGGAGTACAAAAGGGTGCTGTCCAGCGTGACCCCTAGGTACTTGAAGTTATTAACCATGTCTAGAATACTGCCTTGTTTGTTGTGGATGACAAGTTTGGGTGCTTTGAATATGCTGTGTGTAGAGGCGAACAACATAGTTTTCATTTTCTTATAATTGAGTAGTAATCGCTAGCTTATGAACCAGTCCTCAACTAGCGTGCAGTTATTTTGGATGCTTTGCTCAAGAGCTCTAATGTCTGGATGGCTGGAGAAAATTACAGCATCGCCCACATATAGGATAATGTGGTCTTGGCAAATTTGCAGGAGGCAATTTAGGAAGAGACTGAACAAGAGCGGGCCAAGAATGGAACCCTGTGGTACCCCTGTAGTCACATTTAGTGTAGTGGAAATGATGTTGCCTATTTTCACTTGTTGAACCCGATCAGAAAGGTAGCTTCTGAACCAACCCATTGATGTCTTCGATACAGTAGCAGTGCCTAATTGGGCTACCAGGAGTTCGTGGTTCACTGTGTCGAATGCCTTAGTGAGGTCAATAAAGGTAGCCCCACTAAGTGCCCTCAATCTAGGAAGTCATGGATGAACCCCGTGAACTCCACCAGTGTGATCATGGTGTTGTGCCGTTTCTTAAATCCGTGCTGATCCCTACATTGGAGTTGATATTTATTTAGGTGATCGACTATCTGATCATAAACTATTCTTTCTAATGCCTTGGAGATTGGGAGAAGCATGGAGGTTGGCCTGTAATTTGAGTGAAGTATCTTGTCACCAGTATCCAGTGAACAAGGTGACCGAAATTGGATCCTGACAAAAACAGCGACTCAGTTGCGGCACCTGTATTCACAGCTACTAAGCAGGGGAGTGACTGGATACTGGAGTGGACAAATACCATGAAAGGAAGTAGCAGGCATACGCGTGCACACATGCGAAGGGGGGACAGGAAGGGAGGGATGGTATGTGGGAGGGGGTGTGATGGACAGCTGCTTAGCTGGTCCGCTAGCATGGTGGGGAGGGTTGTTTGGTGGGAGGTACAGGGTTAAGGTCCGGTGTGGTGCAGTTGTTTTTTTTTGCCAGCAGGTGGCATGTATTTTTTTAAGTTTTTCACCCCCCCAACATGCACCCCGGGTTGAGAATCCATAAGTAGGGGGGTGCAGGGGCAAACCCCCATGCATTAAAAATGAGACCTATAGGTCTTGGGCACTATCTTTGTCCGCACAGTGAGTGTGCATTGCCAAAATTGATTTTTGACAATGTACACTCACTGTAACGGTGATTGCCTTTCCACATTATGACATGGAACCCTTGTCACCCCCCTGAAGTTGAGAATCCATAAGTAGGGGTGTGTGGAGGACTCTGCCCCCATATTAAAAATGAGACCTGTAGGTCTCGGGTGCCCTTTTTGTCCACGCTGTGAGTATGCATCTCCAAAACTGATTTTCGGTGATGTATACTAGCCGTAATGGGGATCGCCTCTCCACGATCACCATTATGACATGGAACCATTGTGATGTTATTAAAGTTAAAAATTAGGGATTTAACATTAAACAGCCTACTCAACCCTAACTATAGTGGCGCTACCGCACCACTATAATATATCTCCATTGTAAAAAACTGTGTTAATGCACAAGTAAGGGTTTAACTCAATGCCACAAAAGCAGGAATTTGTGACATTAGGGTTTTCAGCCCTAAATCCCTTCCCCCTCAAAGAGGCAAAAGGACAAGACCACACAAGAAACCACAGACAGACATTATCAGGTAAGACAAACAACATACAATTGTTTCCAGGTGACACAAATTTATTAGCACTGATGTGTTACCTTTGTGGATTATATATCTGTGGCATGTATACTGCAAGACATATGTACTCATTTGTCATTATGGAAAGTCTGATGAGAGCTAAACCAGTGCTGAACTTTATTGAAGTTAAGCTGGAGTCTGGTAGCTACATCTTTGGGTGAATGACCTGAGGTGAAGAGAACCATGTCATCAGCATACATGTGGATTGATGCTGATGAACAGGATGAGGGAAGGTCATTGAGAAAAATAGAGACTAAAATTGGGCCCAACACAGACCCCTGAGGGACACCAGTGTTAATTGGGAGTGTAGGGGATATGGAGTCAGCTATTTTGACAGATTGGGTCCAGCCTACAAGGTAGGCCGTAAACCAGTTAATGGCAGAGACAGTTAAACCTACCAAGGAGAGGGTGTTTAATAGAAGGGTGTGGAAGACAGTATCAAAAGCCTTAGCTAGATCAACAAAAATGGCAGATGTGATCTGAACACTGTCGCTCCCTGTGAGGATTGAGTCAGTGAGCCTAATCAGGGATGTGTTAGTGGAGTGATTCTTCTGGAACCCGGATTGGAATGGAGTGAAAAACTTAATGTCATTGAGATAAGAGGAGAGTTGTGATAGAACCACATGTTCTTGGAGTTTAGCAAGGGATGGAAAGAGAGAAATGGGATGATAGTTTTCAGGGGAAGTAGGGTCACTGCCCTTACAGAGGGGAATAACAGTGGCATGCTTCCAAGCAGAGGGGATAGAATCCATTGTGAAGGAAAGGTTGAGAAGGTCAGCTAGTGGAGTAGAAATGGCTGGAGCTGAAAGGTAGAGCAGTTTAGGGTCGAGTCCATCAGGTGAACTGCCTTTGGAGTGGTTGAGAGCCTGGAGAGCAGTCAATGTGTTGGAGGGTAAGACCATAAAGAAGGAGAAGGAGTTAAACAGGTAGGGAGGCTTAGGAGGGGAGTCAACAGGTAGTGGAGAGGATAAGGAGAATAGGAGAGTGGAGGCACAAGAGGTGAAGTAAGAATTAAAGTCAGAAGCAATGCTAAGATAGTCAGTAAATTGGGTGTTATTTATAGTAAGGAGAGGGGTGGGAGAAGATGAAGGGGGAGAAGAGGGAGGGTATAACTTTCCAGAATTTAGTGGGGTTGTTAATGTTGGACTGTAAGGTAGTACAGAAGTACTTAGACTTGACTAGGCAAGTCACCTTTGTGCACTTATTTCATAGAGAACGGTAGGTGTCATAGTCTTTAGGGAGCTTAGAGGCTTTATGAGCTTTCCAAGCAAGGTCCTGGGCTCTTTGACATGCCAAGAGTTTAGGGGAGATCCAAGGGGGATTGTTTATAGAGGGGCATACAGTACCAGTAACAGGTGAAGGGGGTGACCAGTGGCACAGCCCAGGGTTAGGATTAATGTTACCTGAAGATAGGAGCAAGAGTGCAATAATAATGAAGTGAAATTTTGTACTCTTATACCAGGGTGAGTTCTAGTATGACAAGAAGGAGTAGGGGTTAGTAGGGGAAGTGTGTAGCTTTAATAAATGTAGTAGAGTGAGGTAGAGTGGTGTTTGAAGTAGTAAGGCACCAGGGCAGGAGGGGTAGTGAGTTCAAATATGAAGGGCAGGAGAGGGGGTCATAGCAAAGTTGAAAACAGGAGGAAGATGTGTGGAAAAGCAGAAGGGGTCTGAAATTTTAGGAGAGGGAGAAGGCGTGAAGGTGAAGAGAGGAGATAGAGCACAAGGAGGATATTAATAAGTAAGCTATGCAAAGTCTGAGACCTAATTGTGAGGATACAGTAGTAGTAGTAGTAGTGAGGCTGTTATGTATGAAACAAGTATGCAGAGAATTGGAATGTTATCCTAATTCTTTTTTCATATGAAACATTCTTTTTTCATGAGAATGAAACAATCTCACAAAAAAAAATCCTTTATATGAAAAAAGAATCTGGAAAAAACTAAGTCCAAATTCTTTTTCGTATGAAGCATTCTTTTTTGTGTGTATGATACAATCTCATGAAAAAAAATCCTTCATACAAAAAAAGAATGTGAAAAAAACTGTCCAAATTCTTTTTTCATATGAAGGCATCTTTTTTATGAGACCGTGTCATTCTCACAAAAAAAGAATGCTTTTTATGAAAAAAGAATTGGACTTAGTTTTTTTCAGATTCTTTTTTCATATAAAGGATTCTTTTTTGTGAGTTTGAGTCATACTCCTGAAAAAAGAATGCTTCACACAAAAAAGAATCTGAAAAAAAACCTAAGTCCAAATTCTTTTCTTGTATGAAGCTAGTCTTGCTTTGTATGGCCAATTCTTTTTTCATTTGGCCATATGAAAAAACAAGATCGAGTCATGACAAAAGATTTTAAAATGTGTTAAAAACACATTTCTGGGTCATTTTCCCCCAAACAACTGCTGAATCCACCTAATGGGATCCCAGTTGCGGGTGTTGGTGTTTTTGTATCATTGGAGTTTTATGGGTTTGGAAAAATCTTTTGGGAAAAAATGTAAACAAGGTGGCATTGGTATATCGTCAACATAGCGTTTCAATAATAGCACAGTGAAATGTGTGAGATGGAATAAGCATTGGTGACAATAGTTACATTGACACAACAGCGTGGGTAAAATGCATGCCATGGTGATCCCCCCCACCAGGTTGCTTCCCCTCCAGGAGTAGTAAGAGTAAATACCCCCCGAGTGATTCATCCCCCTAGTTGCTTCCCCCCCAGAAGTGATAACAGCAAATTGACCCCCAAAGTTGCCTCCCATCCCCAGAGTTGAAATACTGAACTGCTGTACTGTCATTAGCGTTTGCGCTATTTGTGAAGCGTGGTTTTTGGCATTTTCTCGGTGCTGTTATTGACAAGCATACTTGTTGTGGACCCGATGGTGGCCATACTAAAAAAAGATTTTTTTTCATGAAAAAAGATTACCCTCATACAAAACATAATCCTTTTTCATATGGGCCAAATTCTTTTTCATTCAAAACAGCTATCCAAAAGACCGCACTGTGCATGCTTAGAACTGAAATTTCAAATCCTCATAACTTTGGAATGGATTGATATTTTTTCACCCAGCCAGTGAAAAGCACCACTCTGGGCCAAGCCCTGTGTACCCTGAAAATTTCTGATCAAAATTCCAAACCATTAGGGCACTAGGTGATGACAAAAAATAAAACAAAACACTCCAGCGAATCCCCCCCTCCCAATATTTTTCACTTTTTTCGCTACCTGGATCTCAGAATCTGCATTTCTGACCAGAACAAAACTTGGCAAGTCAAGAAAACTTACTCTGAGACTGCACGTGAAATTGTTGTGCAAATCCATTGAACTGTTGTGATGGGTATTCAGTGAACAAGATGACCAAAATTGGGTGCAGACAAAAATGGTGACTCAATTACGGCACCTGTGTTCATGGCTACCAAGCAGGGGTGACCAGATACTGGGGGTGGGTGAATACCACGACAGGAAGTAGAAGGTATATGTGTGTGTGCGCACACACAAGGGGGAGAGGCAGGGGAGGGATGGTATGTGGGAGGGGGTGTGGCAGGCAGCTGCTGAGTTGGTCTGCTAGTGTGGTGGGGAGGGCGGTCAGCTGGGAGGTGCAGGGTACAGGGTTCGGGTCTCGTGGGATGCGGGTTTTTTTTTTTGCTGGCAGGCGGCATGTAGTTTTTAAAGTTTGTCACCCTCTGACATGCACCCCCCTGGTGCTGAGAATCCATAAGTAGGGGGGTGTTGGTGGCTGCACTCCCCACATTAAAAATGAGACCAGCAGGTCTTGGGCACCAGTTTTGTCCACGCTACAAGTGTGCATTGGCAAAATTGATTTTCGGTGATGTACACTTGCCATAATGGCGATCACCTTTCTGCAATCGCTGTTATGACATGGAGCCATTGTGATGTTATTAAAGTTCAAAATTAGGGATTTAGCATTAAACAGTCTACTCAACCCTAACTATAATGGTGCTACCATGCCACTATAATATATCTTCATTGTAAAAAACTGTGTTAATGCACAAGATAGGGATTGACTTAATGCCACAAAAGCAGGAAAATGTGACATTAGGGTTTTCAGCCCTAATTCCCCTCCCCCTCAAGCAGCAAAAGGACAAGACCACACAAGCAACCACAGACACCATTAGGTATGACAGACAGCATACAATTGTTTCCAGATGACACAACTTTATTAGCACTGATGTGCTACCTTTGTGGATTATATATCTGTGGCATGTACACTGCAAGACATACACACTCATTTGTCACTGCAGATATAAATCCACAGTACTCATATCACAACACTACTTCTGTCTGCAGAAACACAGGTCCATGCAGCCACAGATACTTTACATATCCATGATACCCAAGTTAGAGCAGTTCTTCTGTCTGCAGAAGTGCAGACCTGTATGGGCCAGTGCTTCTCTTGTCACAGGTACTCATGCACACTGTAAGACATAAACACACTTCTGGCTACAGAAGCACAGGCCCCGAGGAGCCTGTACTTCTGCAACCACAGGTGAAAGACATACACACCAACTTCTGGTTGCTGAAGGGAAGGACCCTGTGGGGACTCCACATCTGAAGGTGCAGATAGAAATCCATGATACCCTGATTGCATCACTACATCTGTCTGCAGAAGCACAGACCCTTGTGTGGCCAGTGCTTCAGCAGTCACAGGTACTCAAGCATGCTTTAAGACATACACACACACACACACACACACACACACGCACTCACTCACACACACACACACACACACACACACACTTCTGGCTGGAAAAGCGAAGGTCCTTATGAGGCCTGCGCTTCTGCATCTGCAGCTACATATCCAGGAAGGTAATACATCAGTGCTACTGCATTTGTGTAATCTAGAAACAGCTGTATGTTGTTTGTCTTGCTTGATGATGGCTGTCTGTGGTTGCTTGTGTGGTCTTGTCCTTTTGCTGCTTGGGGGTGGGAAGTTAGGATAGAAAACCATAATGCCACATTCCCTACTTTTGTGGATTAAATGGAACCCTAATTTGTGCATTAACATAATTTTATGCAATGAATTTCATTTATTTTTGAGACAATGGAATCAATTCCTCATTCACACACGTGTCTTGGACCTGTGCCAAATTAAGGGTCTGCCTGCCTGTGGAAGTGCAGGGCTTCCTTGGGGCTACAGATGTGAAGTATTCGTGGGGCTGTTTGTGGAACTGCACACCTCCATGTGGTTACAGATGCAGACATGCAGGACCAAGACTCCATTTTGCTTCGGAAGTGCATCTGTGCAGCTATGGGTGCCAAGTTACAAGTTCCTCTGAGCTGTATACCAAAAGATAACTTTTCTTCATTGTATGGTTACTCGTTGCACCTGCGGCCAGAACTGCACTGTCCCTCCCGAGGCTGGGGGTGCTGCTGCATGGCAGCTTCATCCCCACAGCTTTGGACCATCCAGATGTTGGTATCCTGTACTTCTCAAGCCTCATCATTAGCTGGGTTTCCACTCAAGTCTGGTCAGTAGGCCAGATCCCCCCAAGCAAGGATGAAATCCCAGCCCTACTCCAAACCTGGCTGGAAATGTGGATCCTGTAAGTCAAACTGGAAGCCCCCCCCCCCCAACTCTTTGGTAGGCCTGGCCACCAGAAGCTTAGTCAAGAGCCCAGCCCCCCAACTTCATTGAGTAACTTGGTCTCTACTATCAGTTATTCAGTAGCCTCATTAGGCCAGACCCCTGAAGCCAGCTCAGTAACCTTTCTCTTTCCCTTAAGCTTGGTCAGTAATCTGGCCAGTCCTCCGAAGAACAGTGGGTTACCCAACCCTCCTGAAAAGGACTACATTTAACAATTATACCAGCTGTAAAACCTGAGAAGACATTAAAAGCTTCTCATTAATAGACAGAATATAACATTTCAACAGGCTTACTGTATAAATATATGAATGAAATATTTAAACAACATTGATCCCAGTAAAATAAAACAAACCCTAGCAAGAGCTGACATGGCTGCAGCTACGCTTAAGAGTGCTTGCTGAGCTCATGGCAGAATAGTGCACCATGCCCAAGATTGCTGCCGGAGCTCAGTACACATGCATGAGCAGTGGTGAAGTTGTGCACATGCACTGAGCTTCGTCGGTCATCTTGGGCATGGTGGGCTGTTCCACCAAGAGCTCAGTGCACATGCACACTGAGTGGAGTGTTCTCACTGACTGGATTGTGCTGCAGCTCCAAATTTGTGCTGCGGTCAGAACCTGGTCATTTGATTTTAGAGTTGACCACAACACGGCTATAGGCTCCACCCACTGCAGCCATAAAAAGGCGATTGGTTTCATTCCCTTAGCTATCAAAACTACTCAACCAATGCAGTCAAATACTATCACTATTTTGGTTGCTTAAAACTATTGCACTTGCAATGGTTGTGCTTCTTTAGCGACCATTTTAAGCTCAGTCTTCCCTGAGCATTATCACATGTTTAATTTTGTAGGCATATTTTTTTTAGTTGCAGTCAAAATTGTTATAGCAATTGACTGGAGCAATTTGCACCAAGATTTTGCTATGACAAGGGCACAGACATGAAATTGATAAAAAAAAAAGTATTTCTGCACTCTTTTAACCTCTAATCAGCTGACTGATAAATCTGAATCCCATTATCTAGCCACATGTAAACATCAGGTTTTGATTGAAAATCCAATTCAATATAGATTCTAAAAGTTTGATTTTGTTACCTGTGCTATTAAATTTGAATCTGATTACCAGGATTTTTTTTATTTCAGCTTGTACGCAAGTTTGCTTGAACATATTAGATTTGTCGCAATACCGATCAGAGTCTCTGCAACGTGGGACAGTTATGTTTCTCACAGGTGTATTATAATGTTTGACAGTGACACTGGGCTTTGTGGAATTTTGAGGAAAGAGGGTGGGTATATTCAATACAGCGTGGAGAAGAGAGGAGTGAGGGGATTAATATCCATAAATAGCTGAGCACAGAAGAGCACTTGCTCCAATGTGGGACTTTTTTTATTCATATTAGGAAGAGGGTGGTTGTACTCCAGCATTAATTAGTATTAAACCGAGATGTCCCAAAACTCACGATTACACTTTTGTTGACCCAAACCTACTACTGCTTTTCTTTTTTTTTTAACATGGAGGTGGCATGACATGGATTAAAGTTCTGTAAAAGCACCCATCCCTCCAATAAACTCATACCAATGCACTTAATTTCGGAGCAGGTAACATTCCCTCAGATCATAACTAACCCCCCCTTCCTTCACCACCCTCTGTTGAGTACAGCTACCCTCTTCAAAACCTCAGTGCCACTGTCAAACATTAAAATACACCTGTAAAAAACAAAACTCTCCTGATTTGAAGAGAGATGTCTTCTCCGGTCAGTATCATGTGAATGCCTACAGTAAAACCTGATTGGCTGAGGTCTCAGCCGGTCAGGTTTTATTATAGGCAAAAATGTCAGTTGTGTTTTTTTACAGGTGAATTTTAATGTTTAACAGTGGCAATGGGGTTTGGGGCTTTGAAGGGGAGAGGGTGGGTATATTCTATAGAGGATGGAGAAGGGAGGAGGGTTTGAGTTATAATTTGATCAGAAAAGGTGTGGGGAGGTAGAGGGGCACTGCATTATAAAGGAGATCACTATGGCTGAGCACAGAGTGCTCTCTCCATCTCTAGACTTTTTTTATTCATGTTTCAATGATGCTTGTCACTGGGATTTTAGAGCTTCGGGGGAGAGGAGGGTTGTTCTGCTCAACAGAGAGTGGAGAAGGGAGGGGGGTTCAGTTATGATTTGAGGGGGTGGGGTGAGGGTAGGTCCGGGGACATTTTATTATGGGGGATGAATATCCAATACTAATAAATAACTGCGCAAAGGAGAGTGCTCACTCTAACGTGGGACTTTTTCATGGTTCTAATAATGCTTGCAAGGAAAAGGGTTGTTGTATATCAGTATTAATAATTATTAAAATGAGATGTCCAAAACACATGAGCATGCTGTTGCCAACCCAAACCTGCTACTGTTTCTTACATGGAGGTGACATGACATGGATTAAAGTTCTATAAAAGTATTCAGCACTCCAATAAACTCACACTCCTGCACATCATTTTGGAGCAGGTAACATCCCCTCAAATTATAACTGAAAGCTCCTCCCTTATCAACCCTTTATTGAGTACAACAACCCTCTTCCCACAAAAGCCCCCACACACCAGTGCCACTGTCAAACATTAAAATACACCTGTTAAAAACAAAACATTCCTGCTTGGCAGAGCAATGTCCTCTCTGTTCCTGATAGCTTGAGTAAAACAAATAAAAATATATGTGCTAGAAGTGGAAAAACTATAGTATGAAATAGATAAAAGTTCACAGGGCTTTTATGATGACACAGTATGAGAAAATGATCACCGAAGTGTTCACTGAACTGTTCACATCAGGAACATGCTAGACATTAGGTAAATATTTATCACTCTTTTCACATTACAGTGATGTACCATGGCAGCTTAGAGTTGGAAGATTACATATTATAGAAAACAAATTTGGCTTGTTTGTCAACATTGTGCAAAATATCAAAATGATACTTGACATAAATCCAAATTGGTAATGTGTATGAGGGCAAGCTGATGGTGGTGGGAAAGGGGCCCGTCCAGGAGTAATGGAATGGTGATGGATGCAAAAGCTGACCACCAGATGAAATGGAACAGGATGAGCCGTGATACTATTTGGTTGTGTGTGTGTTGGGGGAGGGGGGCAGTAATGTGAACTACGTTAGCGGGACATTGTGTGTGCTGTGGGTTTGGGGAGGGGTTGGGGGTCCCACTAATGATCATGGGACAAAGACAGGATGAGTCAAGGAAATTGATAACAGGAGTGGTGGGGGCAGACAGTGCCAAAATGATCAGCAAATGAAGATTTTTTTTTATTCAGCACTACAACTATTCCTTTGAGTCTACAATAAATATTACAAATCAACCAAAAAAATGTAACATCAAATTTCAAGAGACACACAGTATGCAAACTGATTGTACTGCAACAGTACTAGCTGTTAATTTTAAATCACAAATATGATTTATATGTATTGTAACAGACCAGTTACAGAAATGTTACGGTAGTAAAATAAATGTGGCTCAATGCTAGCTAGCACATTTAAGACTAATTAGAAAAGGACTGCATTTTGGGATATCACACATGGACTTGCCTGCAGACAGAGATGTCACCACGGGTTGTCTATATAGGTTGACCAGGTCATGAGTCACAGTGCACAGGAATGGCATAGTGGTGGTCATGGAGCAAACCTCATCTCATCCAAGAAAAATGATATAAAATCCAAATGCACATGACACACAATTTGCATATTACTTTTATTGCAGTAACAATATGTGTAGAAACATAAAATCGTGGGATGCACCAGCTTCTATTTTTTTTTGTTAGTGGTGGTGGAGGAGTGCATTTAACATTATGCCTGATACTATTTGAGATGATGATATGGAGATGGGATGAATACTGTAACGTTTGTTTACCAGTGTGTATACTGCCAAGCATTATAGTGTAGTGGTTAAGGGCACTGAGCTGCAAACCTGGAGACCTGGGCTTGAATCCCAGCAGCTCCCACTCGCATACTATGTGACCCTAAGCAAATCACTTAACTTCCTTGTGCTCCCAGGTCACACCTGGAAACAGGCTCCAACTTAGTGTGCCTTTCCTGGTTAAACAATTTCCCCTTTCCCTTATATAAGCAGAATGTTCTGTGGCAGCTTGTGCTTTTGACTCTTCTTGACTAAGATACAACTGAGTGGAGGGTAAATACATGACAGGTTGATCTCAGACTGCTGCTAATGTGTAGCTGCAATATGGGATTATGAAGTACTACTAGTTGTGCGATGTGGATTGTCACTGAATTGGAAGCTACAATGTACTGACGCAACATAGGGATGGGGGAGTTGGGGAAGGGGGGACATGAAAGTATAACTTCAGTTTGCTACAGTGAAAGGTGAATTCCAACATTAATGTGGGATGCTTATCCTGATTAGTATGAGTTTTAGAAATAAGTGCTACACAAGCGTACTCCTTATTATCCCTTAGAATAAAAAACACTCAGAAAACACATAACAACTATTCTTTGCACAATCCAAAAATGAGTCTTACAATACCACTAAAAAACAAAATATTCTACAGCTGACTTGCAAAGAAATAATCCAGAACCTTAACTGATATCCTGAGAGTAATCCCAAACAGTTGATTGTTCCCTAGTAAGTTTGCATGAACTATGTCATTTTGATTCCCAATAAAAATCTATGTGTGAATGTTTTTAAAACAAGAGCGCTTCCACTTCAGAAGAATGCTAAAGTGTTCTGGATTTTGTTTCCTGCTTCCAGGAGGCCTGAGTTGAAGAAAAATAAGCATTTATCGAACAGTGACAATGCCAATACAGTCCTCACACGATGCCTCACAGCAGCAATGTAGCGGCATGGTCCTAGAAGCAACAAACCTCGAATGTCACTATGAAAAGGTGATGCCTTCCCTGGTAGCAATGTTCACTCTATTACCATACTAATGTAAATGATGATGTGCATGTGCACTGATGTTCTTACATCAGTATGACTTAAAATGATGTGTCAGCCCCTGAAGTGGACATGGTCAACACAATGTTTTCAAAAGATGTTAAAAAGGATCCCAATCTGTGAGTAAAAAGTACATTTTCCCCCCACAAACTGGTATCCATCTTGATGCGAAAAGCCCTGAAATCAGCAAATAGTGCTCATTGCATAAACATCACAAGACATGAGTGCTGAGAAACTAAGCAAATGGATAGTTCAGAGAAAGACACCCACAACAATTTCCATTAGTTTCAGCTTCTTTTTTATTTAGTTATATTCATCCTTGGAAAAAGGCCTGATTAATTCATCTTCCAGTAACCAGTTTCACTACATTGCACAACAAGAATTCCCAGCTTTTCCCTTCACACATTGAAGCTTTTTCAAGGGATATGGTCCAATAGGATTTAAACATAAATAATTCAGTAAAACTGACCTAAAAAGCATCACTTTAAGTTTACAAGATATACAAGTTTGGAATATAGTAACTAAGTTATTTTAATAACATCATTCAGTGTAAGCTGTATGAGCACTAGCAGTTGAAAAACAAGAGTTGAAACACTCACCAAGAGTTGCTAATGTGACTTACCAAAAAGAAACTGTGCTTCCTACAGCAGCACTATTGAGCAATCTGCAGACATTCTAAAATAGCTCCCTTTAGTAATCTCCTCCAGCAGCCACTGTACCAGCATCAGCCCAGGAGAAAGGAAGTGCACTCTGTTTCTTGTAGGGTGTGGGGTAACATCACATGATACACTCCTCTGCCAGCAGGTCCTTGTCTTGACAACCCACCTTCACTGAGAATCAATATAAGCCTGCATCACTTTAATGAATGAGACACCATTTTCCAGTGCCCAATTAGCTGGTAACATATTAAGTCTGGTAAATCAATGTTATGCAGAACAGCAACAGGGTCATAGGATACTTGAAATAGAGAATATACAACAGATACTAGTAGCAATAATAAAAGGAAAATGTTTTAAAGGAACACTGGAGTAAAAAGTTGCAAAAACATATGTTGTGGAGAGTGTTTTGATTTATGTGTGTAGTCCTAGTGTATTCTTCCCTTTGTTTGCTATTAGGAGTTTTTTTTCTAAATTTGCCTACTAATTTTATGGCCCTTGGGGATTTTCATGTGTAGTTATTTTATTGTTTTTCTTTTTCTACCATGCCTCCTGTCCCTTGTGACAGTGATGCATCCAGGACCATTGATTCAGGGAGTAATAATTGCTCAAGCAGCAATCTACTGTTAGAATCATGATATTCTGACTTTAACTAAATAACTCTGTCCAATGCCAAGAAATTGTACTCAAAATTATCCTTCCAGTCTTTGACTACTATGGTGACTTAATCTACTGTAATGCCCCTAAAACCTCCCTTGCCTGATTGGAACCCCTTTTTCACTCTTTCTGCCTCTTTGATCTGGATTGCCCCTCTCGTACTCACCACTGCTCTCTTTACTCAGCTCTTTCTTTCCTTTCTCTTGATGCTAAGACACCTTTCCCATTGTGTCTCTTTTTTGTCCAGATTTTGGTTTGGCACCCTTCCCTCTTATCTCAAAACACTTTTTTCCCCTCCTCCTTCTTCCTCCTACCCTCTTAGCAACAATACTTTCCATTCTCTTAATATCCTTTCTAGAAAATCTATTGTTGGTCAGTCTGCTTTTTCCTACCGCTTTCCTAAACATTGGTCCTCATTTCCCCTTTCTATTTGTTCTACCTGTTCTACCTCCTCCCTAAAGGCTCTTCTTTCTGACTTTTGTCATCCTACTTGCAACTGCCTTTGACCTTTCCTTTTTTTCTCTATTCTCTAGTCCTGCACTCTTATTGCTGTTCTGTGTTTTGTTTCTGTATATATTTGAAAGTGGTTTTATTTTTTAATGTTTGCCTTCTTTTATTATTTTGTCTTACATTTTTGATTCTGCTTCTATTATTTATTTGAATTTTCCTTGCTATTATTAGCTATCTCCCCCTCTCCTCTCCCACAGGACTCATCTGGAAACAAGTTATTATTCAGCTCAGTATGTACTTACTGGTTGAACTTTTAAGTAAACAAATAAATAAATAGTAACTTTTTGCTTTCTAGGTATGTGTCTGGGTCTAGCAAGCAGAAGTGAATGTTTTGCTTTTAAAGCTTTTCATTTCATCAAACTGCACACAACCATAAAAAAGTATACAAATCACCCAAGGTCACGAATGCTATAAGAAATGAAGACTCTAGCTGTTTCCTTACAGAGTAGCCCACTCAGTTTTCCATCAGATGTTTGCCATATGTACATGTAACATTCATTAGAGTTCCCTGGACAAGGAGAGTTACTTAAAATCACTGTTCTACTGCTGTAAACTTGACAAAAGAGCTCTTGTTGAATTAATGGTCACAAACATATCACTGTCACATGGGACAGGAGACACTGTAGGAAAAAGAAGATAATTAAAAATGCAAACATAGAGATCCCCAGAGGCCATAAAACTAGCAGGCAAATTTAGAAAAAAAAAACTCCTTACAACAAAGCAAAGGAGGGACACACTATGAGCACACCTACAAATCAAAACACTCTGCACAATATGTTTGTAAATTTTGACTTTAGTTCCCCTTTACAAGGCAAAATATTTTTGAATAATTGTTTATGAATACTGCATACACTAATTAAACTGACTGAGGTGCAACCTAAATTCTTAAAAACCAAAACAGGCCAGACTTTCCAGTATGATTATGCATTAGGAATACCTAACGTAGTGTCCCACACTGCTGCACCTCCTAGGAAATCTGGGGATGGGGTGGGGGTTTGGAGAATCAGAAATATTAATGTAATGTTTGTAAAATGATGCTCACAATGGAAATAACAAGGTGGGTAGAGAACAATAGGATGTCTGCATTACTACTGGGCAGCATCCACTTAATGCACAGAAATGGATCTACAGGATGAGTCACCAGTCCTGTTCCTCGTTCATGCCCCATCTCTTGTCAAGGGCACCCAGCCTTTCAACCCAAAAGGCTTCCTTTGTGTGAGGAAGGTATTCCCAATTGTCCCCTCTCTGAAACTGTAAAACCTTTTGAACCTCATGAAAGCATATTGTCATCACCCAGTGGCCTTCCTGATTGAAGTGCCTGGCCATGCTTGAACTCCTGTCACTACATTGATTGAGAACTTAGTGTATGTTTGGAAATTCTTTCCTGAGTTACGTGCTCATTTTTCTGACATGAATCGTATTACAGGGGCATTTCAACATGTAAATAACATGAGCAGTGCCTCATGTAACATGTTCCCTGATTACAATAGTTTCATTGCAATGTGTGTTTTGAAACTTCTTTGCCTTGTGGATATTGTATCATGACACACATGTTTTTTGAAATTTAAGTTTATTAGTTTCCAAAATACAAACAGAAAAAACAGAAAACACAAACAAACAAACCCCCCAAAAAGAACAGCAAGCAGTGAACCAGTCAGTATATATGTCGTACAACCAAAAGCACACCCCATCCCCCCTCCTAAATCCCCCCTCCCCAAAGAAAAATCCAATAACCTCCCCAAAACACCCTTCAATTATTCTCAAAACCCACAAGGCATATAACCTTTACATATAAAATCCAACAAAGAACCCCCACCCCCTCCCCAAACCCTATGGGTGCACCAGCAAAAGACCTAAAAAGGAAACCTCCCTAATTCTGGATATCGCTATGTACCTAAAACAAAGTATCATAACTTTAAACCACATGGATCATATAAAACAGAAGAAATCTAAAATCAGCAATGGTACAGGAATAGATACTGTATGAGGGCAAAAGGATCGGGTCGCCAGGCCTAACTATTAATGCAAACACAAAGTTTGGAGTTTACCCCATCTTTTATGGAACAAATCCATACGGTCTTTAAAGCTGGCAATCAGATTTTCAGACTGGAGATACGACATCATCTCCTTCAGCCAGTCTGTGTACGATAAGACCAACTGATCCTTCCAATGTCTTAGGACAAGTTTCTTAACTGCCATAGACACTAAAGCCATATGATAGCGACACTCCACACTATTGATATAAGAAAAATCGCCCAAGACACAAACTTCCGGGCAAAAAAAACTACTCAGACCCAGAAGGGGATCCAAATTCTCCCGGATCAGGGACCACAATGGGGCCACTTTAGAACACTCCCAAAAAATATGAATTAAATTGCCCTCAGCATGAGCACCTAAAACAGTCCGAACTGGAAACCATTTTACGCTGAAAGAGTTTAAGGGGTTATAGTAAAGGTTATTCACAATATAATACTGTGTTAATCGCTAATCTATTCTGGGTGTGATATTTATGCAAACGGCAAAATATTAGCCCAAACGGGACAGCCTCAGGAAGAAGATTTGCCCAGACCGAGGGGCCCTCAACATCCTCCTGCAAATTATAATTCAGGAGATATGAATAGATTGATGAGATAGAGTGGGCCTGAGAAGCAAGACTGATGATATTAGATAAAAAGGGAAGCACAACCAATTGCCTAAAAGTGGTACCGAATTTAATACTCACTAAGTGCGAAGTTGGAAGACCTAAAATCCCTTTACTTGGTATATCAAATTTCTTTAAGATATCATCCGTGAAAGGAGCAGATCTTGGTTAAACAGCTGCTTCACTCTGGCCTCTTTAAATTGTAGGAGCCAGTTGGGCAGTATCCAAGAGTTTCCTAATCTGGCGTTGGGATTTAAAACCACTGGCTGTCCCAAGTCCAGTTCACAAATCCGAAGAGACTTGAGACACTGTACCCATGCCTAAGAGAGCTGACCACCATTTTGTCGGAATTAGCTGTGAAAGAGTCTTCAGGGGCAAATAAAACAGAGGCAAAGCTATCCGGTCCAAGGTCGGAGAGAAAAGCCTGCTCCAGCACAAACCAAATTGGACCGGGGTTCTCTGTACCTGTAGAGCCACCTTCCGACTTAGAAAGAGTGGGCAGCCCAATAATTACAACAGAGATTCAGGAGTTACAAACCACCCTGTCCTTAGGGGCGACAAGATGGTATAGGGCGCGGGCTCCCTTCCCCGCCAGATAAAACTGGAGAACAACCAATGAAGCTGTTGGAAAAGGAGGGGACCCAGAAGATTGGTCAAGTTCATTGGATAAAAGATCCGGGAAGTATATTCATTTGATAATATTGATTCGACCCCAAAGCGAAATAGGAAGAGCTAACCAGCGCTGCAGATCCTGACTAATCAAGTCCCTAACTCTATCCAGATTTAATTTTCTCAGAAGGGAAAGATTGGTAGAAAAATGGATTCCCAAATACTTAATTGATCTGGGGGTCCATCTCATTCCAAAGGAAAGAAAGTCCTGCCTGTTTGTATAGTGATTTAAAGGGTAAATCTCGCATTTAGAGATATTCAGCTTGTAAAGAGAGAAGGAACCAAACTGCCTAATGATATCAAGAAGTGGCCTCTAAGGATTTACGGATCTTTTAGGTGCAACAAGACATCATCTGCATATGCAGAGAACTAGTTCACGTTGCTGAAGCATAATACCTCTAACCTGAGGAGACGACTTGAGTTTAATCAGCAGGGTTTCAAAAATAGATTGAATAGTAAAGGCGAGAGAGGGCAGCCTTGCCTGGTACCATGAAAAAAGCGGAAAGAGGAGATAAAACCCCATTGCAATAGATCTTAGCAGAGGGCAATTGTAAAATGTCTGAATCATAGTCAAAAGGCGGAAAATCCATCTCTTCCATTACTGCCCACAGAAAGGACCAATAAACCGGTCAAATGCTTTCTCGGTGTCCAGAGAGATCAAAGCAACCGGACATGTGGCAGTTTGGGCGTACTGGGAGATATGTGACAGAGTTCTCAAGAGATCTGCCGCCGACCTCCCCGGTACAAAACCGGCCTGCTCAGGGCTCAGCAGCTCCAACCAGACCTTCTTGATCCTTTCAGCAAGTATTTTAGCCAAAATTTTAATATCATAATTTTGGAGAGAGATGGGACGGTAATTAGGATCAGTGAGGGTTTTGTCCGCTTTAGGGATTAGAACTATTGTAGCCTCAAACAAGGCAGGATCAATCTCAGAAGAGACGGTAGGTAATTATATAGTTTAAGAAGAATAGGTATCAGATCTTTTGCAAATACTTCATAAAAATTTGCCGGGAAACCAATCGGCCCCGGTGCCTTATCTGGAACCAAGGAGGCAATGGTATTGCTAATTTCCTCAGCCGAGATAGGGACTAGTAGGCTCGCTTGTTGGGTCTCTGATATACAAGGGATATCTATCCCTCTAATATACTCCTTGACAGCCGAGATAGGATGGGGTGATGAGGAATAACTATAAAGGTCCGAGTAGTAATCTTTGAAGATACATGCAATATCTCTAGGTGAGGAAACTACCCTACCAGATGAAGAAGACAAAAGGATGATCCTTGAACTCTCAAGTATGCATAAGCGTAAAGCCAGCAATTTACCAGATTTTCACAAAATCAAGATACTTGGCCTGGGTTTTCATCAAACAATATTCTTTTTTCTTCTAAAGGTCCAAGTAATCATTCTTAGTTAATAAAAGCTCCTTAAGATCCGATACAGAAGAAGTTACAGAATAATTAGCTTCTAACTCCCTTAATTTGTTCATCAGAGCCAAGGACCTAGCCAACTGTGTCTTCTTCCTAAAGGAGGCCATCTTAATGAGTTCACCCTAAGATAACACTTCAGCTTCCAAACCATATCAACCCTAGAAGTGGAATTCAAATTATCAGCCAGAAAAAGAGAAATCCGGGAACTAATTTCTGAAACACGTTGGTGATCCTTCAATAACTGTGTATTTAGCTGCCACATGGAGTCACGAGAGTAATCAGGGTCTAGGGACATTCATATCCAGACTATAGCATGATCCGACACAATTATCGGGTCAATACCAGACAAAGAGATATTCGGAAGGAAGGGAGGGCTGACTAAAATCATATCTAGCCTCGACTTAGTGCCATGTGATTGAGAGTAAAAGGAAAAGGCACGACAAGAAGGATTAGCGAGCCGCCAGGGATCACATAGACCCAACATCGAGGTTAGGTCCCAAAAAGCCCGCTGAGCCGGGGAAGATGGGCTTATCTTGCGGTTCCCTGTCTAAGGTAGATGAGAAAGGCACATTCAATCGCCCCCAATATAAGTTGAGCAGGAAAGCCAGCCAACTTCTCAGCCAGAGTCATGAAGAAAACAGGATTCCCCCCAACTGGGCCATAAACAGAACCGAGGACGACCTTATCGCCATTCAGGATACCCTTCACCAGGACAAACCTCCCCTCTGGGTCTGAGACAGTTAACTCTTTCGTAAACAATACATGCTTTTTAATAAGAACTGCAACTCCTTTGCTAAAGCAGGAATTTCCGGCAAGGTAAGATTGGGAAAAACCAGATCGGGAGAGCAGCCTAGCTTCATCATGGCATAAATGTGTCTCCTGTAAAAGAAGGATATCAATGTGAAGGAGTGAACAGTGGTTAAAGGCCTGTAACCATTTGACCCGATCCCTAAGCCCTCTAACATTCCAAGACGCTATTTTGACAATATTCATAGCCATTTTAAAGGCATAATGAAACCAATAGACATCCAGACCAAGTCATCATAGTATATAAATGCGAGGTGCACCCCAGTCAAATCCCCCCAGAAATAAACTATCACAGCAAACCAGTAACCATGTGAAATGTCCGAGTCATATACTGTTAGTCCCCAGTCCCCCACCCCCCTCCCAGAACCCAGAAACCATAAGGTTAATAAAAAACAATCCTAAAAAGCAGTACTCCCATCCCCACCCCACAACCAAAGTCCCAATAATATGTAGTATTTTAAACTAGATCCCCTCCCCAACAGCAACCAACCCCCCCCCCACAACCAATATCCCATGCAAATCAAAAAATAAGTATTTACATCGGGTAAGCCGAGCCAGGGTATCTCAAAAAATAACCAAGCATCCAAAAGCTCGAGCCCCAAACACCCAGTGCGAACCTCCAAACCCCAGAGCCAGGCACCAGTACCAGCAGACAAATAGGATCAGGAACAATCCCAAAGAATGCAGACCACTAATACCAGGATCACACTTCCCAAAGCCCCAGCCCGGGAGGAGGTTGGCCAACCCCTCCATACCTGGCTCATGATTCCACATCCAGCAAGCAAGCCCACTGAGCCGAACCCCCCACCCAGCCACCCCCTTCCCAGAAATCCATTGCTAATATAGAGACAGAAAAGTAGAAGAAAATAGGGAAGGGACAGTCGAGTAAAGAAAAATGAGTAGTAGCACTACTACCCAGCTACAAAGAGCCAAAATTCCAGATTAGTTCAGTAAACGGTCCCCCTCAACATCCTCGCTAGTAAAACCAGAGCAAGAAGAAAGGAAAGAGGGAGTCCTACCTGAGTCGCTGCAGGCCAGAAGAAAATGAGAGTCCAGAGAGCCAGCGAAAGTCGAACAGATCCCCATGCAGGCAGTACTATTGACCGAGATCCATCTAAAGGCTGATGTTTCCAGGGGGAACCAAAGGGCAGAGGGACCAGCAAAGGTCTGCCTCCCAGGAAGTCCCCACCCGGAAACAACTACTGCAGAAAAAGCGTTCCATCGGAAGGATACATGGCCGAGAATGGGGAAGGAGGCGCGGTAAGCCAGAACTACGCCCTACAGCCGAACCCAGGCCAGAAGATCCAAAAGGGGGACCAAAGGGAAAGACCAGAGAGACCAGAGAAAGGCAAGAACAGAAAAGAAGAGACCAGAGAGAGAACGGAGAAAGCGAGAAGGCAGCACAGCCATCACACGAGTAAGCATCACTTTTAAAATTACACAAAGATAAAGACAGGTTTAGTCCAGCCAGAATATGAGGTTCGAATCTCCAGATAGGGACATGTAGAGTCTCTCAGCCATGTGCCTTGAATAGATCTGGCAGCTTGATCTCAGGTCCTTGCAGGCAGCCTCGGGAGTTGAAGCTGGCAGTAGCACCAATAATGGTAACTTTCAAAGTCGCTGGATAAATCATTTTAAAAGGAATAGATGCCTATCAGTTTCTGTACCACTGGATGATAGGCTGCTCTTTTCTCAGGTCTCTTTAGGTAGGTCTTGGGTGATTCTGATTCTGGATGCTCCCCACAGGATATCTTTTAATTCACGGGACTTCGTGTAAACATGGTGCCTCTCCACATAGCTCAAGAATTTGATAATAATAGGGCGTGGGGGGAGGGACCCAGCTGAAGGCCTAGGCCTCAGGGAGCCCGCTGTGCCCGCTCTAAGTGATAAGAAGAGCTGATAGGGAATGGGCCCACTACCTTGCACAGGAACTTCTGTAGGAAGGCCATGATGTCTGGGCCTTCTTCCAGCTCAGGTAGTCCCATAATTAGAAGATTGTTTCGGCAATTACGCCCCTCCAAATCTTCAGTTTTAGCCTGCAATTTCTTTATTTGTTGCCTAAGTTCAGTGATCTCCGTTTCGGTTCTGGACCTCCACAACTCAGACGAGGTTAATCTGGTCTCCATATCAGTAACTCTAGTGGAGATGGAGGAAAGGTCGCTGCACAGAGATTTAAGCTCCCCAGCTAATTCTTGAAGGATATCTTTTAAGGGATTAAGTTCTTGGAGGAACCTATCCTCCGATAGCGGAGTAGCCTGTTGCGCTTTGTCCCCACTTTGATCTCCTTTGGTAGGGGCCTGATTCCGTTGTTTCTTGGAGGCCTTCTCTGGGGAAGCAGGAGGTGTATGCCTGACTGAGGCCTGCTTCCCATCCACTTCCATCGCAAGCCTGCAAACGATTTCCTTGCTACAGCAATCGCTAGGTATTAGCAGGTATCTTCCCCAGACGTTTACTAAACAAATTTGTCCAGTAAAAAGCCAAGATGTTTTGTTAAATGCTCAAAAAAGGTGGCCAGCGGGGGGAGCTCAGTATCCCAGCTGCTATCTAGCCAGATGCCATCACATGACCCATCATGACACACATGTACCATATGGGAAATTCCTGGGAGGCAGTGGTCCAAAGCTAAACCTTACTGGTAAATCAGACTTCAACAACATATCTTTTACGGTTCTTGCCCATTTTGCTAATATCAGTGGTGATGAGGTAAAAAAATCCCCTACCTCTATCCCAGTCACTCCTGATAATCTTTCCATTTCCAAATGTCTCAGAGTAAGGTGTAGAGAAAACTACTCTATCTAGGTAACCCACACTACATGTTGGTTGCTAGTTTTTTTCACTAGCAAATCCACTCCCTCCACCTATGCTACTGTCTGTGTTGCAGCCACTAGAGAGTTGTTAGTATACCTTCACTCTTTAAATCTAGTGGTCATTACTTCAAGTTCTTTTCCACAGTCCTGTGTCATAAAGCAATTTCATTTTGACTTCAGGAGTTGACCCTAAAGGATGTTGTTGGTCAGATTCTTGTAGTGACAACTGTCCACGATGCTGGGGGAGTGACTGCTGGTGCTAAGTACTTAGTGAAGCTGTTTCAGAATGTCTGTAACTTGTGCAACAGCACCGCTTCAGGGAGCATAGCTCTGTTTTGGGAAGTCACATTAGCAAGTCTTGGTGAGTGTTTTGAATCTTGCTTTTGTGCTGTTCATAAGAATCATAAGAATTTGCACAGGCACATGTAGCTTAAGCCATTTGGTGACCTGCACATTTTAACCTAATATCGATAACTTTCTTCAATGTAATAGTCACCCAATGCCCAACTGTTAATCAGGTTGAAACACAGAAACATAGAAGTTGACAGCAGATAAGGACCACAAGGCCCATCCAGTCTGCCCATTTCTTTTTCTACCTTATGAATGTGCCATCAGTTGCTTGGTCTGACAAGACCTCCTTGCTATGAACCCATGCTGCTTGCTATCCTGAAGCCCATTTCTCTGTAGGTAGCTCAGGTAGCCTGTGATGTTGGCGCCTGAACTAAGGCACCGTCTGAAATGGCGACTTGTTATGGGCAAAAGCCCGAATGGCGATGGGGAGGGGAGGGTGACTGGATGTGGGGGGGGTGGGCAAATGCAGCGACAGGATGTTGCTATATGTACACGCATGTAGGGGGGAGTGAGCATGGCGAGCGTGGGCTGGGAGGGGGTGGAGGGGATGTAGCGGGTGGTGCTGTGGTGGGTTGCCGAGCTGCACCGTGGTGTCGGGGGTTTGCCTGTGGTTGTGGTGGATAAGGTACTGGGTTCAGGTCCAGGCGCTGGTACAACTTTATTGCACCCAGCCTGAAACTTAATTTTTTTGTGCTTTTGCTCTCCCGACATCACCCCAGGAGTTGAGAATCCTTTAGTAGGGGCGTGGGGGTGGGAAGTGCAGCCCCAAAGCATTAAACCTAAGTCCCCAGCACCGTTCTTCCATGCGCTGAGGATGTCAGAGCGGTGAAAATGTTTTCACCGCTCTGACATCGCGATAAAGCGGCTCGCTGCTTGGCAGTTGCCGTTATCACATAGAACAGGTAGTCCACTAGGTCCTCTTTAACTAGTGTCTCCATTACTTTGATAAAAATACATAGAGCCACCCCCAAAAACAGCCTGACAGCGTTTCACTCCTTTCACAGGAGCTTTGTCCAAGGAAAGGAATGAAATGCCGTCAGGCTCCTTTTCAGGGGTGGCTCTTATGTATTTTTATCATCTATTATTTATGAGTGTGTCTAAGTAGATGTGTTAATAAATTACATTGGGCTTTACACTCTAGTATCTTGAGTCTCCTTATCTGCTGACTTTGGGGGAGTGCTGTGAGGTCTTTTGCTTTTTCTTGTACTGGTTTGACCTTACATAGCCGCAGTCAGATGGTGACATCTGTGTGTTTTAGATAGCTCCATTACTTTACCTGCAATGGAGGTAAGACTAATGGGGCCACAGTTTCCTGGTTGGTATTTGTCTCCTCCCCTAAGAAGCAGAACTTTGTCCCCTGCCCTTCAATCTTTCAGAACTACCCCTGACTGTAGGGAACTATTGAGGACCCCTGCCAGGGGGTCACCCAGTTCCCATGCCAGTTCCCTGAATGCCCTAGGATGCATCACATCCAGCCCAGGAGACTGCTCTGGTTTTAGGGCTGCTATTCCTTTTCTGACCCTTTCTCCCATAAACACCACCTGCCCCATTTCTGGGATCCCTCTTGCAGCAGCCTTTTTGACACTTTCAAACGAGATCCCACTATCTTCTACTGTGAAAACAGAGCAACGTAGTCATTTAGAATAACTGCTCTCTTCTCATTGCCCTCTATTACTCTGCCCCCCTCCATCAGCTTAATGAGTCAATGTCTATCAGGTGCCTGTACTGACATCTGGAGTTCCTGCAGTCCTCTGGTCTTCCTGTGGATGTTCTGCAGATGTCCCTAGGCAAGGTGTCCCACACCTTCTCTATGCCTCTCACATGGTGGGACACAGATGAGATGGGGTGCTTGGTTAGGTTTAAATATAAGGCCTCAGCCCTTACTTCTGGCCACTCCTCCTCTAATTATCACCTAGCTGAGGCCCCAGGGCAGACAATTCTCACCCAGTCCCCAAACTACAGGACAAGACACAGCTCTTTAAAATGGCCCTTAAAGGAAAAGTACACCCTTATATTTTGTAAAGTTTACTTGTTTCCATGTCAACGTACAACTCTGTAGATGTTAGGGATACATGTGATTGATTTTATTTATTTTCACTATTTCTACTTGTCCCTGTAACTATCCTGGGGGTTTCCATTTTCGTTTTTTTGAAATCTTGTTGTCCCTGAGAGCTGCAGTTGCATATGAGAACATGATGTGCCAGCACCCCTTAGTCTCCACAGTATACCTGTCTGCTTAATTAAGTACAACAAAACGCGTTGCAGCAAGGTGTGAAATAGCCTATTTTCCTTCAGTTAGCCTTGCAAACTGTCTGAGTTGTAGTGCAGAGTTTTCCCCTTTAAACTGCATTCAGTTTGTGTATTTCCAGAGAGTTTTATTCGGGATATTTGAACTTCCAGCATAGAGATAAATGGTATACATGGGTGCAGTGACATCATGTTCTCGTATGCTAATGTAGCTGTCATGGAGAATGAGACTTCAACAACCATAAAATGGAGACCCCCATGAGAGTTACAGGGGACTAGCATGAACTAAAGCAAACACATATATCCCCAGCAGCCACAGGAGAATAGTTGTCTGTTGACATGGAAACAAATACAATTTACAAGATATGAGGGGGCACTTTCCCTTAAATTTAGGCCACTGTTGCTGGTCTCAATTTTCCCTGCAGTCAATAATTAAGACATTACTTCAACAAGTTTCCCCACAACTGTCTCAAAAGGAAAAGTATCTTCAATTCCTGTCTGTGACCAAAGCAGGTTGTCTTTAAGCAAAAAAAGTTTACTGCAGCTAAGATTTTCTTAGACAAGACTGTGTTCCTGAGGGGGAATTACACCTGCAATTGATTATCTTACAGATCTGTACTTTAACCCTCTGTACCATTCAGACAGAACAATTTTACACTGTGTCCTTGGCTGTCATCTTAACAAATCTGGCTTGGCAACTATTGGCTCCACCACTCACAATTTATTGTCCTGCCCCTTCACACATAAAGACAAATTGCATATTTTATGTTAGACCATTGCATAGGGCTGGCAGTATAGCCTTGCGGTTAGAGGAATGAAGTGTGAACAAGCTTGATACATCCAGCAGACCAGACCTGAGTTTGATTCTCACAACCTCCACTTGCATACTGTGTGACTCTGAGCAAGTCACTTAACTGCCCAGTGCTCCCAGGTTGCCCCTGAAAACAAGCACTTGTGCCTAGTGGGCCTTACCCGGTTACCAAAGACTAAAATAAAAAATATATGTGGACAATGCTCGAGAGAGCAAGTATGACATTCATGTCCTCAAAAAATGTTTGTTTAATTATCATGACTCTGCCTTATTTTCAATGACTGCATGTGGTAGTTGTGTAATCCAAAATATAAAGATAGTTTATAACTTCAAAGTTTCAAAAAAAATGCTACTATAAGTTATGTTATAGAAACTATAACGGGGTAACAGTGCCCACGTTGTCAAGTGTACTGCTTTTAGTGATAAAGTAAATTTGCAATTTCAATGCCTCTGTCTTCTATTTAGGTACTCGAGTTCGCAACATTTTATCATTTGTTCTTAAACCACACCTATGGGTTATTACTCAGCCTCCAACGTAGGGCATCTTCATATCACAAACAAGAAGATTTCACAGTTTAGCTGTATCATGCATATATTGGTTTTCCTAGACAACCTTTGTTGCACAGCTAAGAAGGCCTATAAGCTAAAGATAAGCAACAACAAATCATTTAATCGTACTTTATTTTTTTATTTTGGTAGTCTTTACTAAGACTCAGTTCATGAGTAACAAGAACACCATCATAACAGTCTGACATTATATAAGCATGAAACACTACATTAACTGTAAGTACATATGCACTCCAAATAACCATGGAATATTTATGAACAAACAGGGAATATATTCCTAAATGTTCTATGCACAGTAAAAAGAATGTTAATCTGAAATGCCCCATAGTGACAGAGCTGAGAATAGACAGCAGAAGAAAGAGGAATTTGTTGGTTGGAACATTTTTCTATCAAGTTTATTTATTTATTTATTTATCACTAGGATTACAAATACCTTTAAACGAGAGGTTCTTTTACAATGGTTCTGCATCAGCAGAGAGTGTAAAACCAAAAAAGTATAGAATACAATACATATTTGAGAATTAGCATAACAGTACACTATCAGAGTCAATTTATGAGGTGCAATTAATAAAGACAGGTATACATACAGCAAACACAAATAACAAAGAAAACCATCCTAGGGGTGCAGGGAGAGAAGCTTAAAGTGTGTTACAAAGTTATTAAAATGATGATTTAATTCACTGGACCCAATCACATAATATTTAAGTAATATAGCCAGCAAAGACTAGCACATGTAATTGTCTCAAACATGGTACAGCTCATAGATACCCTGGACCCCAGCCAGTGTTAGAGCAGATACAAATGATATGATATACAGCCAAGGGGGTAGATGCACACATGAGAACTTGGTGCCAGGCCTCCCTCTCCCCAGATTCAACACCCCGGGACCATGCCATGAAAATTATGGCAATTGGACAATGTGATGACAAGGGGGCAGTAGTGCACAAACCCCAAGAGGGGTTGCCAAGGAGATCGTATGCACATAAGGACTTGGTAACATGTCTTCCTTGCCCCAGTGTCAACACCCCAAGACTGTACTATGGAGAATATGGCAACTGCACAAAGTGATGACAAGGGGGGCAGAAGCACAAAAAAACAGAGCAGTTACCCAGGGGACACATGCAGATGAGAACATGACGCCATGCCTCCCTCTCCATGTCTATGACATGGAGAATATGGCAATTGGTCATTGTTAGGAAAAAGGGCTATAGGCACACAAGCCCCAAGTGAGTTAATGCAGGAGACATATGCATAAGAGAACATTGGTGCCATACTCCCTCTCCCTCAGTTTATGTTTGGGCATTGGGATGATGTTGGGAGGGCACAGTTTAACAAAGTTACTGTATCCTATCAGCACATCTGGGTGTTCCTTTTTGTACTGGTCACCTGAATGACATAGCACACCAAACTGCTCCAGAAGCTCACTGTTAAAAGCTGTGAAATGTGCCTCAAAACAACAGCTTGACATCTCTTGGTATTAACATTACAGCTTTTGGAGTAAAACAGATACAAAAATACTAAAAAAGGGCGATGAGAGGCCAGAATTCTGTTCCTTACAAGGACACCTCCAGTGTAGTATCCTTATAATGGACATGAACTAGAATAATTAAATGGTTATAACAGTGGAAAAAAAAAAACTGCACCACAAACAACGTAAAGCAATGGGATGCAGTGCTGCACATTGCAAACCTTGCCTGAGCCACATCCTTTGTTTTCGCCATTAGCTTTACCCCGTAAAGCCACCCTCTGCACAACCTGAACTACATGGCACACCAAACTATTGCACTGATAAAAGGTCCAAAATACACCTCAAAACAACAGTTTGACATCTCTTGGGATTAATGTGATGGCTTGTGGGGTAAAACTAATGCAAAAATGTAAACAAAGGGTGTTGAAGGGCCAGAATCCTGTGCATTACAGGGGCACTTCCAGTGCGGTGTCCTTGTAATGCACATGAAGCATTATAGTTAAAAAGATAAAACTGTTAAAAAATTGTACCTCAAACAACATAGTGCAAATAGACTCAGTCCTGGACATTGCAAACCTTGCCTGAGCAACACCCCTTTTTTGCCATCAGTTTAACTCCATAAAGCCATACTGCACACAGCCTGAACCACATGACACACCAAACTATTGCAGATGCCCACTGATAAAAGCTGCGACGTGCACCCAAAAACAGAAGTCTGATGTCTCTTGGTATTAACAGGATGGCTTTTGAGGTATAGCTAATGCAAACATGTAAAAAAGAGTGATTAGACTTCAGAATCCTGTGTGTTACAAGGACACCACAGTAGTGGTGTCCTTGTAATGCACTTGCAGTATCACAGTTAAACAGGTAAAAAAGTAGTCAAAAGCAGCCAAACTTCCCCAGAAATGGCATACAATAAAGAGACACAGTGTCCTGTCCAAACCACATCCTATTTTTGGCCATCAGTTTTACCCTGCAAAGCCATGCAAGACTAGTGTGCACCACATGGCACACAAAGAACAGAGACTCTTACTAGAAAAATATGATATGCCCATCAAACCCAAATGTTCCACTTGTAAAAAATACTCACGTTATAGCACTGCTCATTTATCAGCACTATAAATATGCAGAGAACAAAAAAAAAGACTGATGCTGTTCCAAAATACCCTGCCATACAAGGACACTACAATTATGGTGTCTTAGTAACGTACAATGATGGCTCACCAAGTTTACCCTAAATAAATGCACATACGCATATCTACTGCCACAGAGAAAGACATATACATGTAATTAAATAGTAAAAAAATACTGCGTGACCCCTTTTTTCTGCTGTAAATTAATTTACTCTTTATCTGCTGGTCAGATACTTCCTGCAGATACAAGTTTACTGCAGACTAAATGTTACAGCTAAAAAAAAACTTTCACATTTCTTTTATAGTGACCTCGAGTGCAGCCTCTAGCTGGGATATGGAGAGGACCCACCATGTACTGTATTCTTCCCCTGAGTGCCTCCCCCACCTTTCCCTCTGATCACAGTACTTCGTTCCCTGTAGTCGCACTCGTTCACTCTTTCAGGATGGCTCAGACTGTCTACACTGAGTGGATCCCCAGACAAGTCTCACTTTAGAGCAAACTTCTTGCTAAGCCAGGACAGAAGTGACATATTGAGGCAGTAGTACAGTTGTGCACAGCAGGCAGTTGTGCAGTTGTCAGTCTACAACAACAATGAATACAGGCATCAGTATTCACTGCCATTTGTAGTTCATTGACAGCTGACTTCCGGGTCAAGTAATTACCGCGGATGCGCTAATATAAGGTAACGCTAATACAGGGTGGGGTCTGAACTGTGCGGAATTTAAGCAACATGGTAATATTGTGTTATACAGTATTTGCAGTACATGCCATCTCTTCTTTTTTATTTTAAGTTGTCTGACCAATCCCCCAACCCCATCCTAAAAAAAACATCATAATGCATCCCAAGCAATATTATGCTTTGACTTCATATACTCACATGGAGTGAAATTCAAGAATTTAAATTCAAAGAAGTTCATTTGTTGATCATATCATATATGATTATGTGCATTACACAGAACCACCTTCTGGACACTGCAGATTTCTGAAACTCCACCACACTGCAGAAGAGACAAACACACAGGAAGCAAGTGGTTTATGGTACAAGGGAGCACCTAAAGCAAAAACAGTCATCCACTTCCAGGTCACGGTTGTGGGGACCAATCAACAAACTACCCATTAAGTGGGTAACATGCAGACACCATGGAAACAACCTCACTTTAATGATAAACATTTCTGAATCTGGAGCAAAACTGATTGAAACCATGTGGCAGCTTGCAGGGGGCAATCCACTGCCATGTAAAAATGTGGGTTTAATAAGAAGTCTTGAAAGAAAGAAAAATGAAAAAAAGGGAAAATAAAAACTTTTTATTAGACACCACAAGTAATTTACTTATTTATTTTTTGTTGACCGGGTAAGTGCACTAGACAAATCCTGCCTATTTTCAGGCATGACCCGGGGGAGGGGGATACAGATGAATGCCAACTAACCAGATGAAACTGTTGGTGGTATACATAGAAACATAGAAACATAGAAGTTGACGGCAGATAAGGACCGCAAGGCCCATCCAGTCTGCCCATTTCTTTTTCTACCTTATAAATGTGCCATCGGCCTTTGCTCTGTCAGTGACCTATCTATTCATAGTCATTTGTATTGCTCCCTTATGCCTATCCCATGCCTGTTTGAAGCCCTGCACTGTATTCATAGCCACCACTTCTTGTGGTAAACATTCCATGCATCTACCACCTTTTCTGTGAAAAGAATTTCCTCACATTCCCCTTAATCGGCTCCCTCTACTCTCATGCTGTGTCCTCTTGTCCTGCTATTTTTCTTATATTTAAACATGTTAGACTCTTTCACCTTGTTTATGCCCTTAAGGTGTTTAAATGTCTCGATCATATCACCTCTCTCCCTCCTTTGCTCAAGGGTATACATATTGAGCTCCGTTAATCTGTCCTCATATGTCTTCTGATGCAGTCCCTGCACCATTTTGGTTGCCCTTCTCTGGACTGCCTCAATTTGGTTAATGTCCTTGTGAAGGTGTGGCCTCCAATACTGCACGCAGTACTCCAGATGGGGCCTAACCAATGTCTTGTACAGAGCGATTATTACCTCCCTCTTATGACTTGTGATGCCCCTACTATTACACCCTAACACCCCCCTAGCCTTACCTACTGCTTTAGAGGTCTGCTTGGATGATTTCAGGTCATCAGTGATGATGATGCCCAAGTCTCTTTCTTCCTTTGTGACTGCTAGCAACTCCTCCCAGCCTATAAGTGGCTTCAGGGTTTCTCTTCCCTATGTGCATGATTTTGCACTTCTTTGCATTAAATCCCAGTTGCCACTCTTCTGACCATTCTGCTAGTTTATCCAGATCTCTTCTCATTCTGCCCACCCCATCTGGATCATCTACTCTGTTGCAGATCTTGGTGTCATCTGCAAACAGACAAGCCTTACCCTCTAGTCCATCTGCGGGTCACTAATGAAGATGTTGAATAGGACTGGCCCCAGGACTGATCCCTGGGTACCCACTTGTGACTTGCATCTCTTCTGACTGTATACCATTTACCACCACTCTCTGTTTTCTGCCCAGTCAACCAGTTTGCCACCCAGTTGACCAACTTCTGACCCACCCCGAGCCTACCACAAATATTTATCAATCTTCTATGTGGGACAGTGTCAAAAGCTTTGCTGTGAAGTCAAGGTAGGTGACACAACTGCTCCTTGGTCCACCACTCTGGTTACCCAGTCAAAGAAATCTATGAGATTAGTTTGACAGGACCTTCCTTTGTAAACCCATGCTGTCTTGGATCCTGTGCCCCTATGTTCCAGGTGTTGCACTATCCTTTCCTTAAGGGTGCCTCCATAATCTTACCCACTACTGAGGTAAGACTGAGCCGGTCTATGAGTTCCCGCCTCCTCCTGCTACCACTCTTGTAGGTGGGATCACATAAGCCCTTCTCCAGTCTTCTGGGACCTCTCCTGTGCTCATAGACTCACTAAACAATTCTGCTAATGGCTCTGCTAGTTCCTCCTTTAGCTCCTTAAGTACCCTGGGACGTATGCCATCAGGTCCCATTGCCTTATCCACCCTGAGCTTAGCAAGCTCTTGTAGGACCCTTTCTTTTGTGAAGGGAGTAGTGCTCACCTCCCTCCCCCCTGTGTCCATGATGCTGAGCTGTGGGCCCTGCCCTACCTTCTCTTCAGTAAATACTGAGGCAAAAGTATCTATTTAGGATAGATGCCTTTACAGGGTCCTCCTCCTCACATGCTCCCTTTTCTCCATTAAGCTTAGCAATACCCCTCTGGACTTTCTCCTTTCACTAATGTATCTATAAAAAGTCTTGTCACCTTCTTTTACTGTTCGTGCTAGTGTTTCCTCAGTTTAGGACTTTGCCTGCCTTACTGCCTTACCTGCTTCCCTTAGGGCAGTTTGGTATGCCTCCTATCTTCATCCCGCTGTGTTCCCTTATATTTTCTGAAGGCCAGCCTTTTGGCTCTGACCTTTTCTGCTACTGTATTTGAGAACCAAAGTGGTTTCCTTCTTCTTTTGCACTTCCTTTTCTGTCAACACAATGGGATGTTGCTTCAAGTATTGTATCCTTAATGCTTGCCCACTTTGCCTGTACCTCCTCACCTGTGTTTTTTGCCAGGGCTAGCTTAACTCTGTGGCCATCTTATCAAAGTCAGCCTCTGAAGTCCCATATTTTTGCCTTGGAATGGGATGATTTAGATGTAGTAGCCAAATTGAACCATACCATGTGATGGTCACTGGCCCCCGGTGACCTTCTACCTGGAGATCTGTGATCCCTTCGTTGTTAGTCAGTACTAGATCTAGGATAGCCCTGTCTCTTGTGGGTTGCTGTACCAGTTGTTAGAGGCCTTCCCCCTGCAGGGAATCCACTATGAGTCTAGTTCTGGCAGATGTTCCTGCTGGTATTGACCAATCTGTATCTGGCATGTTGAAGTCTCCCATTATCAGAACCTCCTTTAGCTGTCATGTTTTGTATATCTTCTAACAGTAATGTGTCTATGTCCTCCCCTGGTCTGGGGCCTGTAGACAACCCCAGTTCTTATGGCTGTCCCATTTCCTGTTTCCAGGGTGACCCACAGTTCTTCTGGCTCCTTATGTGTATTCTGAATTTCTGGCTTTGATATTTTCATTAACATACAGGGCCCTCCTCCCCCCTTTTTGCACCTCGGTCTCTTCTGAACAATACACCAGCCAGGTACTGAAGTCTCCCAAGTGTGGTTACTGGTAAACCACGTCTCATTAATTGCTACTATGTCCAGCTTAGCCTCTGACATTGTGCCTGCAGGTCTGGGATCTTATTTCCCAGGCTGTGAGCATTTGTGTACATGATTTTCCATTGGCCGATTTTGGTGTGCTAGTTGTTGGGTGAGTTTGGCATTACCCTGTGCATCGTATGGGGAGACAAACCTTTTTTTCTTACCTGGTGATGCAAATGAACGGCAAACACGCTGAATTCCTGTTTGACCACTAGCTGAGGGAGGTGTTCTTCCCATTCGACATATGGGGTGCTGCACCCCTCTCCCATTGCTAGTTAAATATTCTGCAAGATGTCAAACTTCTGCCCCAATGCACTGACTCCTCTTTAGTCAGATGCAGTCCATCAAATTTAAGAACTTTCGCTCCCAGAACTGTTGCCAGTTCCCTATTTTTAGTGAATGAGGGAAATTTGGCCAGGACACCGGGGAAATTCCCCTACTCTTTCTGATAAGTGCCATGGGATCATTAACATCCACCTGAACTACCACCAATCCAAGCAGATGGGACCTCGGTTTAACGTCTCATCCGAAAGACGGCACCTCAGAAGTGCAGCACCCCTCTCGTGCTGCTCTACAGTGTCAGTACTGGGATATTAACCCAAGTGCCAGATGTGGGAACTTAACCCACAGCCCTCTGATCTCCCAGCCTCAGAGGTGAGTGTGCTACCTACTGAGCCACTGACACTGACAGTAATGAATGTGAGCAGAATGCTGCAGTGAAAATATTGGTTGAAAGAATATTTTTTCAAAGTAAACTGATATGTAGGCATATATATGGACAACATGGGCATATATGAAGCACAATAAGTTTAAGGTAGTGCTTCATTTACAACCAAAATTAAAGCTGTATAACAGCATAGACAAGCGATGTCACAAAATGGAGAGTTTTTAGATGTCCATTTCACAGTGTAAATGGGGCCACAAGAAACCAAAAAAGCATACACATTTTATTTTAATAACACTCTGTCTTTACTAGTTACGCTACAAAATTGTACACAAATTCAATAATTTTATTTCTTTTTAGTAACAAAATTACGGAGCTGAATTTAACGATACATATTAGTCTCTGGACTATTGTCCACACAATATAGCTATATCTACTGTATATATTTGAGAGTGTGTTATTAGGTTTCTCAATCTCAACTCCCACCCACCCCTCCCACATCCCCTACTCTCATGATTCAAGGCCAGTGTACAGGAGTTTGGCCATGCATCAATGGCCTAGTACCTCATACAGGGCCAACATATTCAAAATTAGTAAATAGCAACCCTAATCCCTATCCCCTCCAACAACCCTTCTATCATGACTCCAGGGTAAACTACATAGATACATAGACAGTGTCGGCAGATAAAGGCCTATGGCCCACCCAGTCTGCCCATTTGAGCTTGTAAGTTCAGTTTATGTTTTCCTAGAAGTCTGTTGCCCCTTACTCCTGACCTTCAGAGTTCCTTTATGTCTATCCCATGCATTCTTAAATCCCGTGATTGTTTCAGCCCCCACCACTTCCTCTGGTAGGGTGTTCCACTTGTCCACCACCCATTCTGTGAAGAAATTCTTCCTCATGTTTCCTCTGAATCGTCCTCCCTCAACTTCATCCCATGTCCTCTAGTCCTGGAACATCTTTTCGCTTAAAATAGTGTATTCCTGCCCCGTTCCTCCTGTAAGATACTTGTATGTCTCTATCCATATCCCTCTGTCCCTCCTCTCCTCCAGGAGTACATGTTCAGTTCCTTCAACCTGTCTTCATCCGACTTGTGATGCAATCCATGCACCATCTTTGTTGCCCTCCTCTGAACCTTCTCTACCCTGTCTATGTCCTTACACGTAGGTATGGTCTCAGAACTGTACACTGTACTCCAGGTGGGGCCTCACTAATGTCTTGTATAGTGGAATTATGGCCTCCCTTTTCCTGCTGGTGATGCCCCTGCCATACATCCAGCATCCTATTTGCTTTACCTGCTGCCTTGTCACACTGTTTCCCTACCTTGAGGTCATCAGAGATGATAACCCCAAGATCCCTTTCCTGCTTGGTGCATGCTATATCCTCACCCCCAACTGATATATTGTGCCAGGGTTTTTGTGCCCCATATGTATTATCTTGCACTTCCTTACATTGAATTTCAACTGCCAAACCCCTGACCATTCTTCAAGTTTCTGCAGGTCCCTTCTTATTCTGTCTCCACCCTCTGGTGTGTCTACTCTGTTACAGAGCTTTGTGTCATCAGCGAACAGTGAAATTCTGCCTTCTAGGTCCTGCTAATGTCACTGATGAAGATGTTGAATAAGACCGGTCCACAGCACTGATCCCTGTGGTACCCCACTGGTCACTCTTCCCTCTGTGGGTGACAGCCATTTACCACCACCCTCTGTGTCCTGCCACCCAGCCAGTTACCTACCCACCATACTACTGTCCTGCACACCCATATTCCCCAGTTTGTGTAATAGTCTTCTATGTGGCACAGTGTCAAAGGCCTTGCTGAAGTCCAGATAGGCCATGTCCACTGCCCTCCCTGATCCACCTCCCTAGTCAACCAGTCAAAAATTCATGAGGGTTGGTCTGACATGACCTCACCCTGGTGAAACCATGCTGCCTTGGGTCCTGTGGTCCATTGACAGACCAGATGTTCACCAATCTCTCCTTCAGTAGTGCTTCCATGATCTTCCCCACTACCGGGGGTGAGGCTGACTGGTCTGTAGTTCCATGCTTCCTCTTTGTTCCCACTTTTGTATAGGGGACTACATCTGCTGTCCTCCAGTCTTTGGGTGCCTCCCTGTTTCCAGTGATCGGCTAAACAGGATGGCCAGAGGTTCAGCCACCACTCTCTGGTTCTTTAAGGACCTGGGGTGCACCCCATCTGGCCCCATTGCTTTATCAACTCTTATTACTTCCAGTTCTTTCAGGACCCTTTCTGTGCAAGGGACTTGTGTCCATTTCTGCACCATTCTCACCCTTGTACGCTCTTCAGACCCATTCCCTCCTCTTTCTCAGTAGAGACTGAGCAGAAATACCTGTTCAATATGTCAGCTTTACTGTTGTCATCCTCCATGGCCCATCATCCTCCCCTTCGGTCTCTCACTATCCCTCTCTTTGTCTTTCTTTTTCGCTTATGTACCTGTAAAGGTTTTGTCCCTCTACCCACTGATTTTGCAATGTGTTCTTCTGTCTGAGCTTTGGCTTCCCTTACTGACCTCCCTGCCTCCCTTTGCTTCTCTGGTACTTCTCCCTATCCCGTCTGCCTGTGTCTTTTTTGTGCCTGAATGCAATCTTTTGGCTTTCACTTTCTTCACTACCTCTTTGGAAACCATAATGGTCTTCTCTTCCTTTTCCTCTTGCTAACCTGCTTAATGCATAATTCTGTTGTTCTTGTAATCCCCATTTTAAATACACCACTGTTCCTCAACCCCTGATTACACTGTCCCATTCCCCTTAATGCCTCTTTCAAGTATCTCCCCATTTTCCCAAAGTCTGCCCCCCTAAAATCCAGGATACGTGTTTTTATGTGGTTTGGTTCTGCTCTTTCTGTGGTTTCAAACCACAATGACTGGTGGTCACTGTTCCCCAGGTGCTCCCCACTGTTACCCCATCACACTGTCCTGTTTGTGAGCAGGTCCAATGTGCCTTCTGCCCAAGTTGGTTCCATGACCAATTGTTGAGGAAGGCACCCTGAAGGAGTCCAGGATAAATCTGCTCCTAGCTGATGCTGCTGCTGGGATGCTCCAGTCCACATCTGGAATATTGAAGTCTCCAACCAGTACTACCTCACCCTTGTCTGCCATCCTTTGGATGGCTAGCATCAACTCCTATCTGTTTCTTCCTCCTGGGCTGGTGGTCTATAGACCACACCTGTGTGGATGGCTGGCCCCATTTTCCTTTCAGCAACCCACAGTATCTCTCCCCCATTTTGTTCCTCTGGATCTCTGTGGCCCATATGTCATTTTTCATACAATGCCACTCCTCCTCCCTCCTGCTCTGTCTCTTCTGAATATGTTTGTAGCCAGGATATGGCCATCTCCCAGTCATGGTTATCATTACACCAGGTTTCAGTGATGGCCACAATGTCCAGGTCTGACTACACCCTGACAGCTTCCAGATCTTCCATCTTGTTGCTAAGGCTCCTGGCATTTGCACACATGGCTTTCCATGATTTGACCTCCCTAGACTGTTTCGCTGTTCTACTCCAGCCCCTTCCTTGGTTGTCCTTTATCCCTGGTTCTCCTTGCTGTCTGCCATTCTGCTGAATTTTGCCCCTTTCCTGCCTATCCACCTCTTGGGCACTAATCTCCATCTTTTGCACACTGCTTTGCAGAGATAGCCACTCCTCTGGTTCACTGGTTCCACTGCTAGCTGTGGGGTGTGAGCAAGTAGGTACCCTCCTTGCTGGCCTGCCACCCCTTTGCTAGTTTAAATGCTTGTCAATGTAGCATTTAAACTTGTCATTCGTCTTGGATTCCCTCCAGGATGGATGCAGGCTGTCAGGCTTGAACAAACCTCCATCCCTCCAGGTGGGTCCCCAGTCACCAATGAATTCAAACCCTTCCTCACAGCACCAGTTCTTCAACCATGAGTTAAAGTTCCTGGTGCATGCACTCTATGCTCTCCCTTGCCTCTCGAGGAAGTACTTCTGAGAAAGTGACAGAAGTAGCTACTTGCTTGAGACCCCTCCCCAATTTCCTAAACTCTTCCTGAACTTCCTTTGGCTCCCCATTTGCCAGGTCATTAGTACCTAGGTGGATAATGATATCCAGTTCACCCTCCCGTCTTGCCTTCCCAGTGATCCCCAGGATCTTCCTTCCATCCCTCCATGCTGTGGCACCTGGTAGGCACCTCACCTCCCTGTCCTCCCCTCCAGTGTTCCTAGCTGGATCCCTCTTATAATGGAGTCCCCCACCAAGATTCACTTCCTCCTCCTCTGGGGTCCACTGCTTTCCCTGCTGAGGTCACCTCCTTGGCTAACCTCCACATCATTTCCTTCCACTTCTCTGGGTACCTCTATTTGGTTGTCCTCATTTGCCAGTGTGGCATATGAGTTCTTGAGTGTAATGGGATCTGGGATGTGCCTCTGCCTGACCGCTCTAACCCTCCCTGAGCCCACTGTCATCCAAGTGCTCCTCGTTCTTGGCATCCTTTGAGACAGTTGCATTGGACTGGGTGGTCTCTGGATAGGTGTGATGGTACTCCTGACCCAGTTTACTTCCACTCTGAGTCTGGCTACCTTATCCCACAGTCCAGAGAGATGCATGCAGATAGGGTAGCACCTCAGTGTCCAGAAGATCTGCCTGAAAATGGCTTCCCCACAGCCACTGCATTGCACCACTCCCCACATTATACTGCTATTCCACTACTTGTCTGCTACTGAAGCTCTCCTAGTTCCCCTTTTATTAATTTACTGCCCTAAAAATCCTGCCACTGATCCTCAGATAATTTTCTTAAAAAAAAGAAAAGAAAAAAAACAATAAATGAGTCAAAACACTTGTCGTGCTGAGGGTGGGCTTCTTCCCTATGCCCCTCCTACTTCACACCCATTACTATACCTATGTTTTAGCTCCTGTCAATCAGATTTAACAGGGCATATAATTAAGAGTTGGGGGAAGTGGGGTCGAAAATTTGCAGCAATTAAAGACAGCACAGAATTACATCACCACTACGTTTTAAATTTTCAACAGCCCAAAAACAATTCTAAGTAAAGACAACAAAGAAAGTACAGTGTCACTAAAAGCCCACAATCTAAGTTTAAAATAAAAATAGCAATTACCAGTTACTCTAAAGCACTGAATTGAATATGTTTCCTTCCTTCCCCTTCTGGCTTCTTCTGAGAAAATAAAACTCACTTGCTACCTCAATTCTGACTAAGCCCCACCTCCAGTTATCACGTAGCTGAGGTCAGAGGCCAGACAATTAACGCCCCTCACCCAACTACAGGGCAGTCAGACAAGCCAAGATAAAATCTGCAGCAATTAAAGACAGCACAGAATTACACCACCACTACGTTTTAAATTTTCAACAGCCCAAAAACAATTCTAAGTAAAGACAACAAAGAAAGTACAGTGTCACTAAAAGCCCACAATCTAAGTTTGAAAGACAAATAGCAATTACCAGTTACTCTAAAGCACTGAATTGAATATGTTTCCTTCCTTCCCCTTCGGGCTTCTTCATGTCCAGAGTTAAGGCATACAGGTCGGGTGTTTTACACATATCCTATGTATTGTAGATCTACAATTAGAATACTTTGGCACACACACATGCAGAGGATAAAGTATATGAATGGCTTGTAGTTTACTTAACACACAATATTGTAAACCCTGCAGAAAACTGCAGAATTGTTACAGATTTATAACTACTATACAAATTAATTGTAACTTGCTTTCTGTAGTCACATATTTGGAAATAATCAAAGCAAGTTACATGTTTGGGGCATGGACTATTTTACATAGGGTCTTTCTGTAGCTGCATAAAACAAGTTGCACTTTGATGTTACTGTACATATAGTACTAGGCAATGTATTTAAGGGGAGGTTACTGGACGCTACCCTTTTAACTAGGAAGAAAATGGTTTCTGTGGCATAAGAGTACTCCTGTGATTTGTGGTGTGTTAATCTAATAAAATTTAAAGAATTTGGGACTCAGCTTCAAGTAATGAATTCAGTGATTGTTTTAACAGTTTGCTATGACACCAAATTATTGGGCAAGTGATGCCAATGTTTTGTGGCCAGTGCCATTTACTAAAGGCTAAATGGTGTTCCTGTTTAATTAAAAAAAAGAAACAAATACACTTTACTATATAGTTAACCCAGCCAGTTAATCCTATAGCAAATAAAGCTATATGTTGGCTTATAGTTGGACTAATCCCACCCCTTCCATGCAGGTTTCTTCCAGAATATAACTGCAAACATTGACTCATTCATTATGAATAGTGATATACATAACAGAAAATTTAAAGGTTGATACCCACATCCCCATATAAGCACCAGAAAGTGCACACAACCAGTATTTAATATAGTGTCACACTCAGTAATTAATCACTCAGTGTTCAATACACACCCAACTTGGACTGTACAGACCACATTTTTGAGGTTTGAAAAATTCGGCTGTATGATGCCAGTTTGACAACTAAGTTGTTGACTGCCATCACAGCGATGGATTTATGTCGACCACAACTTGTGGTCGACATAAATATGACTTGAGACCCTGGCCATTTTTTCATCAGGGGGGGCTTTGCCCCTCAAACCTCCCATGCAGGGGGCTCTGCCCCCCGGCTCACTAGGATTCTAACTCTGAGTCAGTGATGGATCGGGGAGGGGGTACAGGACTGGAAGAGAGTGCCGGGTCTCGAGCAGTCTATTACAGTGAAAACATCGATGTTGCCATCATCGATGTTTTCACTGTAATAGTGTCGCCATCCTGGGTGCATACCGAAAAATCCCCCTGATACATTTATATACCACTGAAAGTATTGTACCTGATAAAAACGCTAACCTTAGTGCAATGATCTGGTCCAAGCAACCCTTAGAATGGCTCATGCATGTCTGAAATCAAAATATATAGAAAATGTTAGCACTCTTACTGCCTGCTCCTACTGATAAACATAAGAGTGACTTATGCTACAGTGTAAGCTATCATCTCCAGGACTTCAGTTTGTATTCAGTTGTAGGATGAGTGGAAAAATGCATACAAAATCATCAACTTTTGAAAGCTTATACCCAAACATGGATTTATGAGGCGGGGGGGGAACTTCTTCTAGAAATGTTCTATGCTGCGTTTTTACTGGACTGGTAGCAGCATCCTCATCTTACTAGCATAGGTCCCTAACTGCTCTAGATGGGTGGGTTCCCCCTTGTCTCTTGCAGTGTTTCTATAGTAGCTCATTCTCTGAAAATTTTGCATACTCAGCAAGCTGCCTGTAGTTTTTAGTTACTCACCACCATGTTTAAACTACAGGGCTAAATGTAAAGGAGAACGGGTTTACCAGGTTTTTGTCACCATAATCGCTTCCAGTCAATGTGTCTCCCTAGCAACTGGAGATTCTGGCTGCCAGATCACACACCCTTTTATAGTCTGGTAATGACACCACTCCCTGACATGTTCTGCTGTCAAAAACTCACACTTAGGCTTTTGCTGCCTTTCTCAGATATCCTGCACTGTCTGGTGATGACCTCCTTCCCTAACATGTTCAGCAGTCAAAAACTCACACGTGTTTTTACTTCCTTTCTCAGATGACCTGCATTAACTGCTCAATTGGACACTGACAGTTTCTGGTAACTCATAGAAACATAGAAACAGAATTTGATGGCAGATAAGGACCGCTTGGCCCACCTAGTCTGCCCATTTCCCTACCTAACGGATAAGCTGCAGATTCTAGTTAACCAACAGCCTACTTCCTCCTACCCCCCACTAGAATTGCTTTATGCCTGTCCCATGCATTCTTGAAACTCTGCAGTTTAGTTTAGTGAGTTCATTCTATGGGCTCCCTTCGTGATGGCTGATGGGTAATAAAATGTGTTTGGGAGGGGGTGAGCATTTTGGTTGACAACCCCAAGGAAAATCCCTCCACTGATTTGCTAGGACTCTGGATATCTGAAACCCTAATATTTTTTCATTTCCCTACTTCATGCACTTTACATTCATCAACCATAATGTTGGCATTAATGTAGGTTTTTGCATTAAATGTTCATTCTTTTTCTGGTAGTAGAATTGCATTGTCATTCATGCAGATCCCAAAAAACAGAATGGTGGAGAATAAATAGTTCCCACCACAGTGTATGAGCCCATCAGGCCTCAACACACTTATCAACCCCTTATGTGGGAAGGCTCCCCAGACCACCACAAGATGTTATCTGTGTGCCAGAGCACTGCTGTGTCCCTCCCAAGGCTGGGGTTAGTGCTACATGCCACAGCACCTTTCCCCAGCTTCAGCCCATTCAGCTGTCACTGAGCTCGCACCCAAACTCAGGTCATGGCATGGGAAGGAAATGTGATCCCCACTGGGCCAACAGCCATCTTTGCAAAAAATATAAATGCTTTTTGTGGATCAGTTTGACCCCAAAATTTCAACATATTCTTTTTCTGATCCCCCTTCTGAGCATGGCTGATGTCAGTTATAAAATACTGGCCAAAACATCATTTCACACCAGAAGTGTGAAAACACATTTTGGGTAGGATTTGAAAAACAGCACCTGGCATGTTCATGAGTTGATGTGAAAAAATGGCTATGTTGAAAATTGTCTGTCAAAATACTGAATTACCAAAGTTGTGAGTGAATGCTGAAAAATTACAATGAACCTTCATAACTTTCTTGTTTTTTAACATTTTGTCCACAAATTTTCAACATGGTCTTCTTATGACCTCACCTCATGAACCCGGTAGGTGAACATTTTCAAACTGTATCCAAAATGTCCTTTCACACCACAGGTACAAAAACACATTTTGGCCAGGATTTGAAAAATTACACCTGCCATGTTTCTGAGATAATTTGAAAAAATGGCTTTGTTGAAAATTTTGGGTTTAAATATTGAAAATTACCAAAGTTATAAGCAAACATTGACAAATGTCAACATACAGTGATAACCTTTTTTTTAACTTTGATGTTTTTTTGATATTTTTCCCCTACATTTTCAAAATAGTCTTCTTATAACTCCACCTCACCTTCCCAGTAGGTGACATTTTTAAAATCCTGCCTGAGATGTGATTTTGCGGGGTGACTGTGAAATCACCTTTTGGGCCTGATTTGAAAATGTTCACCTACCTTGTTCATGAGGTGAGGTCCCAAAAAAGCCATGTGGAAAATGTGGGAAACCAATATTAAAAAAATGACCAAGTTATAAGTTTAAAACACCTTGAAATACATTAACCGCACTTACTTGATTTCCTCAGTTTCCGGTCCAGGATTGCAGAGTGAAAATGTCTCTCCATTTCAGAGAGGATTGTGACACTGTAACCAATTTAGGTGAGTTGAGGGGTGAGGGGTGGTGGATGCAGAGTGGGGGGTTGGGGTGGGGTAGGGTGGAAAAAAGACATCAAGGAATGATTTTCATTTTTGTAAGTACTGACACTGGGACTCGGAACCCCAATCTCGGTTTCACAGTTGGAGCATTGGGGCTGGTCACTCCAGTATCCCCAACTATTTGGTTGGGAGGAGGGCATGGTCTATGCCAACACCAGGGATTGAGTTCCCCAGTGTTGGAAGGTTGGAGTGATAGGTGGTGGGGAAATGTTACAGACAGGGAAATGAACCATCACCGGGTGTGGGCACCCCAGTGTCGGAATACATGAAACATTTAGCTGGCACTGGGGATTGGGCACCTCAGTGTCCAGTTCAATTAAATTAGGCCTCTGATGCAGCTACTGTAATGGTGGATGGCAGGACCAAATAAGAAACGTTCATGCACAGCTCCATTCAGCAGGGGTGGGGGCTATGTGCTGACATGTAGCCCTGCCCCTGCTGAACAAACACTACAGGAACAAGTACAGACACTGAGTGCAGTGCCTGGATAGCCCTGCACCTGAAACATGAATGCATTCTCATAAAATGACCACATTAATTAATGTGGTTGCAAAAATTCAGTTATTTTTAGAACACGTATTTTTCTAACTGTGCATGCTCAGAATCTGAACTGTTTTTCTTAAATATTTTAAAAATTTTAGTTTGGGAGATAAAAAATACAAACGCAAACACCTTGGGGCAAGCTCTATCAAATCTGCAAATTTCAGGTTTCAAAACTTCCTACTTTTTTAATTATGATGTAGGTAAGCAGAAAAAAAGTCTTCATTTATGTAACATGTTTTTTTGTCCCTCTCTAACTTTGTCTGTGGTGAACTGAGTGCCACAAACTTTATAGGATCCAAAGCTGTAATGTAATGTAAAGTTTATTTCTATAAGGTGCCCTTCCCAAACTCAGGGCGCCTTTACAAAATTCCATAATCATCATTAAAACCACAATAATAAATAACATTTTCTCCATAACAAATTTTAACATAATTTACATCACTGAAAGCGCTTGATTAAAAAGGAAGGTCTTTAGGGACTTTTTAAAACCCTCCATAGTCAGGCTATTTTGCATCTAGCAAGGTAGAGGATTCCATAGGGTAGGAGACATAAAGGCAAAGGTTCTTCCACCAGTTGTGTTTAAGGTTACTCTGGGAATGTCTAGCAATCCCTCGTCAGAGGATCAGAGGGAGCAGGAGGGGCAGTAAGAAGTCAGGAGTTCTTCCAGGTAGTGGGGTCCCAACCCGTGTAGGGCTTTATAAGTCATCAACATGACCTTGAAAGTGATACGCCACTGTACAGGCAGCCAGTGCAACTCGCGAAGCACAGGTGTCATATGGTTGGACCTTGGGCTTCCAGTCAACAACCTAGCCACCGCATTTTGCACCAGCTGCAAGTGGCGAATATCCACTCCTGGCAGCCCTAGATAGAGGGCATTGCAGTAATCAAGATGACTGGCAACAAAGGCGTGGACCAGGGTAGGAAGATCCTGTGATGGAACCAGGTGTTTCACCCATGCTATATTCCTTAGATGGAAAAAGGATGATTTGACCATGGCCAACACCTGCACCCTCAGGGTCAGGCCCACATCAAATATAACACCAAGGTTACATACCTGGCCAGATGCCAAAAGTGGGGTCCCCCCCAGAAATAAACCTGAGGGTTTTCCCGCCCATGAACTTGACATCCTCACCCCCAGTTACACCACCAATACCTCTGTTTTCCCCGGGTTTAACTTCAGCCAATTGGTCCTGGCACCATGTTTGTGCTTTCCAAATTTCAAATAAATTGGTTGAACAGGGTAAAGTTATTAAGGTACAAAAATTGGAGTTTAACATTAAAGTGCTTACTAAACTCTGACATGCAAGTCTCTTTAAGCTAAGTGTCAACTGAAACACGAGAGTATACAGTCTTGTGCTGGTGGGGGGAGGTTTAGGAAGGAGGCTAGAAAGCATTTCTTCACAGAGTCCAGTTGGAATTTGCTGATTGAAGAGGTGGTCTCGATGAAGACAGTGGGCAGCTTCAAGTAAGGCTGGGATAGACTTCTGGGGAAAGTAAGGGTCAGAGGAGGGATAGATGGAAACGATGGGAGGATTGGGGAATGGGGGCAGGGTCAGTAGCTTAAGTTTTAGACCCTGCAATACAAGCAGATTAGATAGACCAAATGGCCTTATTTTTTCAGGTTCTCTGTATGTTCGTTTGTAATAATATGAATCATGCAGTTTATTTATTTTATTTATTTATTTAGTTTTTGTTAACCGGGTAGGTGCTCTAGCCAAGATTGACTATTTTCAGGCATGACCCAGGAGAGTACATACAGAATTGGGAAACACATACATTGCATTATTATAGGTAAGTTAGATACAGGTCAGGTCAGACAGTACTTGAGATAATACATATAGCCAGACAGCGGAACATAAGGAAAGACTAAGAACATAGAAACAGCAAAAGTGCAGGGCTGAGGGTCAAATAAAGTAACATTTTAGTCTGAGGATACATAGCATAGGATTCATAGCTTAGCGCAAGTGCTGTAGTGCAGTACAGAAAAAGAGTTATGGGGAGAATGGGGTAATGGAGGTGGACAAGGTGAGATTTAAGCAGCAGCTATCTAGCCAAGATGTGTGGCATGGGAGGCAAGAGACTGCCAGTAGGGATGGGAGGGAAGCAGCATGGGAGAGAGGGAGGAGTAGAGTGGTGGACTCTGTTATATGAAGAGGAAGAAAGTAGCATTAAGTGGGATCAAAGCATGTGCATGGGGTCCAGGGATAGATGGTGATGTAGTTCCTTTTTATGATTGCTTGTGCGCATGTGCAAGAAACATTATGTGGCAGCTTAGGAGAGAAGCGGGTTGTGGAGGTGCGGCACTGTGGCGGCCAATGCCGGCACTGCATTTTTGGGCTTGGCAGTGCTCAACCAATGCAGGCCCAGTGTCCTGATGACACTGGTTCTGCAGACTGCCACCAACTTGCAATGATTTCACCACTACAATCATGGGCTGCCTCATCATTGCAACGTCAGCCATTCTGCTGCAATGGGGGAGCTACCTGTCATTGCAGGGCGATACCTACCTTGCCTGGTGTAACATTTTATCAACAAGGCGGTGTTTATGCCACCTTAGAGCCCCATGAAAGCCAATGGGGGTGCCCAATCCCCCTGTCAGCATGTCCCCAACTCAGTTCATTTGCAGACGGGGGAGCCCACTCCCCGTCAGCATAATGCCCCCCATTTGTTGTGTGCTGAGGGGGGTGCCCAATCCCCCTCAGCATCATGCCCCCCAAACAGTCTTTCTTTGCTGACAGGGGGCCCAATCCCTGTCGGCTTCAGTCTTCCCCTCCATAAATGCAGGTGGCATACTGGGAACCCACCCAAGTGTGCAAAACACAAACCTGAAAAACAAAAACCTTCCCACAAAGTCTTTTTTCCTCCCTGAAATAAAGAAAATGGTCCCTCGTGGTGTCTGATGTCTCTTCACCCATCCTGCAGTCATCCTCTACACACCCAGCCTCCCCACACACCCCCACCCCATACTTACCTCCGGAGCCCAGCGCGACAATCTTCAGTTGACCGTGAACACATCTGCACTCTTCAAAGCTGACCATGAACTGAAGAAATGTCGGTAAGCTGTATAATAGCATAACTATATATATATATTTATTTATTTTTTAAAATTTCTATTTTTTCCCCTCCTACATCCCCGCCAGAGCCGCAGCATTGGGAGACACCAATTAAGCATGTCTCTGCCTAGTGCCTTACCTGACAGCCCCTGGTCCCTCCATCCTGCCTCAGAAATCCCCTGGTTGGGGTCAGGGTAGGGGCCAACCCCTGAATCTTGTGGTTCTTGTCAGGGTCCTGGACTGCAGACAGGCACTGGCACATTGGGACCAGGCTCGGTGCTCCATCTTCCCGGCTCTGGGGGGTTTATTTCTTTGTTCTATGGGATGTTGCATGCCCATACATCAAGGTGCTCATGCCGACATCATCAATGTCCATCCCCCTCCTTCCACGAAGGAGCTGCCCCTAGAGCTGATTGGTCGCAGACCTACGCAAGTGACCAATATGCCCCAGTGACTCCAGCTTGCTGTCGCGCCCCCTTCCTCCGCCAGGGGTCACCACTTGCCAGACTGGAAATCCCTCCCATGCCCAGAGAAGGCAAGCTGTCATCGGATGCTCCAGCCTATCTCCCCCTGGCCAACCCCCAGCAGCCCAAGCTCACTCCCAAACCTGGGTCACCGGCATGGGACGAGGTGTGGCATCCAGTGCCTCAACCCTCAGCACCACCGGGCCGGCCAAATAGGGTTTTTTCAACTTTGGTGCATTTCTCAGGTATTTTGGGGAGTTTTGGCACCAAATTTTCAACATGGGTTATTGGGACCCCCCTCATGAATTCAATCACTGTCATGGCGTTATTCAGTCCTGAAAGGTGATTTTGTGGTCACTGCGTGGAATCACCTTTCGGGACCAATTAATGAAATTATAGTGCCACTGTTCATGAGATGGGCTCTCAAAAAGCCTATGTTATATCGCTCCCCCACACACACACACACACACACACACACACACACACGCAGGCATACTGTGTAGCCCCCCCACGCACACTGTACAGCAGGGGTGCCCAATCCCCGATCGTCTGTGCGCCCCCAAAACCTTCCACATGCCACGCTGGTGCCCACCCCAGCATAGCAACTCATTGTATAGCTGACGAGGGTGCCCAATCCCCCGTCAGCTCCACTGTCCTCCCCGAGTACAGGGTGCCAGCTGGGAGCCCACCCAGTGTAGCACTGATGCTATGGCCAATAGGTGCAATCCCCCATTGGCTCATGACCCCAACCAGCTCGTCCTTGTGCCACACTGGGAGCCCACCCCAGCATGGCAAGCGTCTCTGTCATTGTAAAAACAAAAACCTGGAAATAAAAACTGTCCCTCGGCGCTTCTCCTAGCCCCCTCCCCAACCCACACCCACCCTCACTGCCTGCCTCCCACCCCCCTCTCACCCCATACTTACCTCTGACCTCGGAACGGCGATCTTGTGTGGACCGGGAACACGTCTGCACTCTTCAAAGCCAACCGCGAACTGAGGAAATGCTGGTAAGCTGTATAATGGGATAGATAGGGTTTTTCAACTTTATTGCATATCTCAGGCATTTTTTGGAATTTTTGCACCAAATTTTCAACATGGGGTTTTTAGGATTCCTTCTCATGAATGCTGTCACTGTCATGGCGTTACTCGGGCCCGAAGGGTGATTTCGCAGCCACTGCGTGAAATCACTTTTCTGGAAGGATTAATGAAATGACACTGCCAGTGTTCATAAGGTGGGCTCTCAAGATGCCTATTTTGAAAATTTGGTGCAGCAAAAATTCCAAAAAATGACTGTTTTATGAGCGTGCGTTGCGCAGTTCCTATGCAGGCTCGTAAGTTAGCGAATTTTCAATATTTTCATTCCAGATTTTCAACATTGCAATTTTACCACACCTTCTTATGAATAGTATAGCTGTCATTTTTCACATCTCACCCAAAGTGCGTTTCCACCCATGTAGCGCACAATGACGCTGTCGGTGTTCAAAATCAATGTATGGGACAAATTAAGAAAATCACAGTGACACTGTTCATGAGCAGAGGTCTTAAAATGGCTATGTTGAAAATTTGGTGAAAAAATTCCTAAAAATGACTGTTTTATGAGCGTGCGTTGCGCAGTTCCTATGCACACTCGTAAGTTCGTGAATTTTCAATATTTTCACTCCAGATTTTCAACATTGCCATTTTGCCACACCTCCTTATGAGCAGTATAGCTGTCATTTTTCACATCTTGCCCAAAATGTGCTTCCGCCCATGTAGCGCACAATGGCGCAGTCGGTGTGCGAAACCAATGTATGGAACACATTAAGAAAATCACAGTGACACTGTTCATGTGCAGAGGTCTTAAAATGGCTATGTTGAAAATTTGGTGAAAAAATTCCTAAAAATGACTGTTTTATGAGCGTGCGTTGCGCAGTTCCTACGCACGCTAGTAGGTTTGCGAATTTTCAATATTTTCAATCCAGATTTTTAACATTGCCATTTTATTACACTTCCTTATAAGCAGTACAGCTGTCATTTGTCACATCTTGCCCAAAACATGCTTCCGCCCATGTAGCGCATAATGGAGCAGTCGGTGTGCGAAATCAATGTATGGGACACATTAAGAAAATCACAGTGAAACTGTTCAAGAGCAGAGGTCTTCAAATGGCTATGTTGAAAATTTGGTGAAAAAATTCCAAAAAATGACTGTTTTATGAGCGTGCATTGCGCAGTTCCTACGCACGCTCGTAAGTTTGCAAATTTTCAATATTTTCACTCCAGATTTTCAACATTGCCATTTTATTACATTTCCTTATGAACAGTACAGCTGCCATTTTTCACATGTCGCCCAAAATGTGTTTTCGCACATGTAGCGCACAATGGTGCAGTCGGTGTGTGAAAGCAATGTTTTGGACAGATTAAGTAAATCACAGTTACACTGTTCATGAGCAGAGGTCTTAAAATTGCTATGTTGAAAATGGGTGACAAAGTCCATAAAATGACTGTGTTACGAGTGAGCATTGCATGGTTTCCACGCACCTAGTAAGTTCATGACTTTGTAATATTTTCAGTCTAGATTTTCACCAGTGGCATTTTCCACACTTCCTTATGAACAGTACAGCTGTCATTTTACAACATGGCTGAAATGTGTTTCACACTTTCAGCCAGAGATGCGTGGTTGCTGTGGAAATCATTGTTCAGAATAATAAAGAAAATCACAGTGACACTGTTCATGATCGGAGGTCCCAAAATGCCTGTGCTGACAATCTGCTGTAAAAATCCCCAAACTAATTACATTACGGGTATGCTTGCACAGTTTCTATGCATGCTCGTGACTTCACCAGTTTTTAATATTTTTACTGCAGATTTGCAACATTGCCATTTTTACACCTCCCCATGAACAGTACAGCTGTCATTTTTTACATCCTGTTCGGAATGTTTTTGCACCTGTGGTGCTAAATGCCATAGTCGCTGTGCATAAGCAGCTTCCGGCTAACAAACTGATATTGCCACTGTTCATGAGGTGGGGTCACAAAAAAACCATGTTGAAAATTTGGAGTGAAAATACCAACGAATGCATGAGGTATTAAGGTTTCCAACCATAGTGCCCAACCCTGTAGAGAATGACAGGCATCAGGGATGTGACTTGGGATTGTTGCCTGTAATGCTCATACCATTCCACACCCTGCAGCCAGTGAGAGGCATCGAGGTATGCCTTGGACTTTTCGGCCCCAAAGTTCACCCCATTCTCCTATACCGCACCCATCTCACCGTACTTCCTGATGGAATGGGATGCACATAAGGGCCAAAGATCCCAAGGCACACTGTGACACTTGTCAGTGTCTGCAGGGTGGGGTGTGGCGAAATGGCATGGCCGTTATGCCTGATGACCCAAAGGCACAACCCAATGCCTGCTACTCTCTGCAGGGTGGTGGTGGGGTTGGCTTCAGTTCAATACTTCACTGCTATTCCTATTACGCAGCTCTGTAACTTCTACACTACCACTGCCAATGCCAGCAAGCAAACATTCGGCATTGACAAATGCTTGTTTAGGTATGTCATGGAAAAGAGGAAGTGCAAGGAACATATTGTGAGGATAAAGTGGGGAGGAGATTGGGTGGAAAAGGGGGAGGAGCAAGCAGAAATTCTAAATGGGTACTTCTGCTCCCTTTTCACTAAGGAGAGGGATGGTCCACTACCAGAATAGGCTGGGGGTGGGGAAAGGGGGAGGAGATGACAACAAAGTGATTGCAGGGAGTAGGGTGCTAGAGGGGCTGAGGGCAGTAAGGGTGGACAAGGCACCAGGTCCAGATGGCATCCACCCCAGGGTGCTGAGGGAGATGGCAGAGCTGTCGGCTGAGCCACTGGCAGATCTGTTCAACACCTCCTTGGAAATGGGGTGTGTGCCCCAGGACTGGAGGGTGGCCCATGTGGTGCCCATACACAAGATTGGGCCTAGGGAGGAGCCAGGAAATTATCAGCCTGTCAGTCTCACGTCCATAGCGGGTAAGCTTATGGAGGCGATACTGAAGGAGAGGCTGGTGGCATTCCTAGAGAGTAATGGCCTCCAAGATGGGCAGCAACACAGGTTCGTCTCAGGGAGGTCTTGTCAAACCAACCTAATACAGGATTATGACTGGGTGACAAGGGAATTGGACAGGAGCCATGTGGTACATATCCTGTAGGTGGACTTCAGTAAGGCCTTTGATACAGTGCCTCATGGGAGACTGGGGGGGAAGCTGATGGCAGTGGGGTAGAAAAAAAGCTGACTAAATGGATAGAGAACTGGTTACAGGAGAGGGTGCAGATGGTGCAGAGGGTGGTGGTGGGGGAGGGATCTCTCGGCACCCAGAGCACTGACAAGCGGGGTGCTGCAGGAGTCACTGCTGGGCCCGGTGCTATTTGGGCTTTTCATCTCTGATATAGCATATGGACTGGGGAGCAGGGTTAGTCTGTTTGCAGATGATACCAAATTGAGGGCAGTGGTGGACAAAGAGGACAGATGGGGAAAAATTGCAGGGGTACCTAACCAAACTAGAGACATGGTCGGTGGAGTGGCAGCTAGGATTCAATGCAAAGAAGTGTAAGGTGATGTACTTCGGGGATAAGAACCAGAAGAGGGACTATTGGTTGGGGGGGGTGAGGTTGGGGATCACAGAGGAGGAGAAGGACCTAGGGGTGTTGGTAACTGGAAGCATGAACAACTCGGCCCAGTGCAGGAGAGCAGCAGCGAAGGCAAACAAGATGCTGAGCTGCATAGCAAGGGGGCTCTCATCCAGACACAGGGTGGTGATCCTACCTCTCTACAGATCATTGGTCAGACCGCACCTGGAGTACTGTGTGCAATACTGGAGGCCATACCTGAGGACAGATATAAAGCTACTGGAGGGGGTGCAAAAGAGGGCAACAAAAATGTTAAAGGGGATGGAAGGAAAGGAATATGAAGTTAGGCTGAACATGTACACATTGGAGGAGAGGAGGGATGGGGAGATATGATTGAAGCGTTTAAATACCTGAGGGGGGTAAATGAACCTAGCACTGAGGGGGTGTTTAAAATGAAGAGTGGAAGAGAGATGAGGGGGCACAGACTAAGGCTTGAAGGGGGACATTTCAAGAGGGAAATGAGGAGGCACTACTTCACTGATAGGGTGGTGTCTAGTTGGAATGCACTGCCAGAGGGGGTGGTAACATGTAGGACAGTCAATAGCTTTAAGAAGGAGTAGGATAAAGCAAGGGTCAGGGGGCCATGGGCTGGGACAAGCGGGGGAGGAACTGAGGGGGAGGAGGCTTGGGCAGCTGCAATCTAGGGTGCTAGCTACACACTTGGGCAGACTTAGACTGATTGGTCTGTTCTGCTGGCAGATTCATATGTTCGTACAGTCGCTGTAGGAACTCAAAGTTTGGGACACACTGACAAAATCACAGTGCCACTGTTCATGAGAAGAGGTCCCAAATGCTTTCATGAGGTGGGGGTCACAAAAAGGCCATGTTAAACATTTGTAGTGCAAATACCAACAAATGCTCAGAGTATTAGGGTTTCTAACCATAACGTCCCACCCTGTACAGACTGACAGGCATCAGGGGTGTTCCTTTGGATTGCCGACTGTAATGCTCATGCCATTCCACCCCTCCACCCTGCAGCCAGTGACAGACATCGAGATGTGCCTTGGACTCTTCGGCCCCAGAGTTCACCCCATTCTCCTATATTGCACCCATTTCAGCGTATGTCCTTATGGAGTGGGGTGACTGTAAAGCTGAAGGCACACCTCAACACTTGTTGGTGTCTGCAGGATAGGATGAGGTGAAATGGCATGAACATTATGGACGACAACCCAAAAGTATACCTCAATGCTTGTCCATCTCTGCAGGGTGGAGGGGGGCTGGCGTGAAGTTCAGTACTTCACTGCCATTCCTACTCTGCATCTGTCTAACTCCTGCATTTCCAATGCTAATACCAGCAAGCAAACATTCAACATTGACAAATGCTTGTTACAGATTGGATGGGAGTTAGCCTATCGTGGAGCAAGAGGGTGGGAGTTCCAGGTGTCAGGGGCAGCGCAATGTAATGCTCCAGAGCTTTTTGAAGTGAGACACCTAGGTACAGTAAGTAGAGACTTGTTTTGACGAGTGTAGTCCAGAGGCAGGTGTCTGTGGTACAAGTAGTGCCGCAAGGGGGGGGGACGGTTGATTTCAGACTATATAGTCTATGAGGGAGCCTAGGAGTATGGTCGGTATGCAGATGGGGAGAGCCAGCCTAGGTCACTATACAGTCTGCAGTGGTGCTTGAGGCGATGGGAAGAGGAGGCATATCAACATATAATATTGTATGCGATGTCCCATTTATGAAGAGCAGTTTTATGGGCATTTGTAAAAGTGGAGACACCATATGTCAGGGCAGGAAGCAGGACACCTGCAGCAATGGCCAACTTGGCAGATGGTGTTAACATGTGGCTAGTCTTGTAGGCAATTCCTAGTTTGGTATTCACTGCTTTGCAAGTGGACTGGATGTGCATGCTGAAATTAAGGGCTTGATCAAGGAGGACTCCCAGCTATTTGAAGGATGCAACACTCTCAATGTGAGACCCACCTGAGTCACACACCAAGAGGGGCTGCTTGCAAGCCCTGAGTTTGGGGGCAGTGCCAAATAGCATGGCTTGGGTCTTCTTTGTGTTGAGTATGAGCTTATTGCTCTTCAGCCATGTCTGCACATTCTTGAAGTACAAGGAGAGGGATGTGCTTATGATGCTGAGTTTGTGTGCACTGGAGTAGAGGACTAGATCATCAGTGTAGAGTATGGCTGAGCAGGAGAGTAGGGCATTATCTATGTTATTAATGTATAGCAAAAAGAGAAGGTTTCCCAGGATGGAGCCCTGGGGTACTCCAATGTTAATGTTGGTCTCATTAGAGAGAGTGGAGTTGAATTTAACAACTTGTGGTCTATTACATAGATAGCTGTTAAACCAGGCAACCACTGTGAGTGAGAAGTTAAGTCTATGCAAAGTGGAGAGAGGCAGGGGATGATCAACAAGATCAAAAGCCTTGGTAAGGTCTATGACTACTGCTCATGTGAGCAAACCTTCATCCATACTGCAGAGTATATCAGTGGTGAATTTAAGAAGAGCAGTTGAGGTGCTGTGTCCTTTTCTGAAACCGTGCTGAGTGTCCCGAGAGAAGGTTGTTCTTTGCGAGATAGTCGATGGTTTGGGTTGCAACAAGCTTCTCCAGTATCTTGCTTAACACAGAGAGGATGGCTATAGGCCTGTAGTTGTTGATATCCTTTGGGTTTCTTTTTTTAAAGATAGTTGTAACTCGAGCAACCTTCCATAGGTCTGGGACGGCCCTAAGAGAGAGAGACAGAGTGAAGATTTTAGCCAGTGGTGAGGCAATCAAAAGTGCTGCTAGTTTCAGGAGTCATGGTTCAAGTGAAGTTTTGTATGGTTTGGGAATTAGCCACTAGGGAAAGTTGTCAGTAAAAAAGTTAAGTGTTAAATGGGGGAGTGGCTGCCCACTTCTTTCTTTCCAGATCCACCAGTGCTATAAACTGGTAAGGCCTCTGGTTTGGAGGGATGGAAAACACATCCAGAGGCTCACTGGGGCAGCAGGACAGGAGGGAGAGCTAGACATCATTGTCCACCTGGAGACAAATGATCTGGCTGGTGATGAGGTTAGTGCAAGAGGACTTCAGGGAGCTGGGGAGGGGTCTTACCCAAGTGGGATGCACTGTAACCTTTTCAGAGGTGCTACTGGTGAAAGACAAGGGGGGGAGGACAGGGCACTCTGCACCATGAGATTCAATGCATGGTTGAAAGACTGGTTCAGAGCAGAGGGCTTCAGCTTCATTGGGGACTGGGGTCCCATCTGAAGAGATGCAGGCCTATATAAGTGGGATGGACTGTATTTGTCCAGGAGGGGGAACCAGGATCCTAAGTGAGAGGTTTAAATGCTTCATTGACAAGTATTTTAACTAGCCAAGGGGGGAGGTGAAAGTAGGCAGGAAGAAACTAACTGCCCACCCCGCTCAGATGAAGCAGTCAGTAGGGAGGATCTGAAGGTTGGAAAATTGACACTAAAACCTAAAACCAAGGTAGGTAGAATGAAACAGATAAGGAAGAATGGGAGTAAAGACAGGAGGGGAAGGGAGGGAAGACATGGGGACAGGAGGGGAGCTACTAGAAGGTGAGGTTGAAAAACTTGGAAGGCCACGTGCACGAATGCCCACAGCCTGAGAAATAAAATCCCTGACCTAATGGCTTGATGGCAGAGGCAGACCTGGACATTGTCACCGTTACCGAGACATGGTACATGGGGAACCATGACTGGTATATAGCCATACCAGGTTACCCTCTACTTAGAAGGACAGGGAGGGAAAAAAAGGGTGGAGGAGTAGCTATCTATGTCAGGGAGGGAATTAAAACAACTGCAGTTCTGGGAATGCAGAAGGATGCAGAAGCACTGTGGGTCACCCTGGAGTCAGAAAATGGCACCACCATTCACACTGGCATGACCTGCAGACCTCCAGCACAAGGGCAGGAGATGTACAGGGTACTAGTGGATGCCATGTGCAAAATGACAGCCAAAGGTGAAGTGCTTTTGATGGGAGACTTCAATTTGCCTGATGTGGATTGGAGCACCCAGGCTGCAGCCACAGCCAGGAGCAGAGGCATCCTGGATGCCCCGCAGGGGGCATGCCTCAAGAATCTTGTGGCAGAACCCACCAGAGAAGGAGAAATATTGGATCTGGTACTCACCAATGGGGACAGAGTCACCTATTTAATTATGGGAAGCCACCTGGGGTCCAGTGATCATTGCACGGTGTGGTTCAATGTGAGAACAGTGGAGGAGTCAAACCACACAAAAGCAAGAGTCCTGGATTTCTGATGGGTCGACTTTGCAAAAATGGGGGAATGTCTCAAGGAAATCCTGGCAGGGTAAGAGGAAGGGGGTATGTAGAGAAACAATGGGCTAACCTTAAGGGAGCCATAACAGAGGCAAAGAGAACTTGTGTTTGGCAACTAAGCAAAAGAAAGGAAAGAAAAAGAAAACACTATGGTTCTTAAAGGACATGGCCAGGAAGGTAAGAGAGGAAAGGCTAACTTTTAGGAGGTACAAGGAAACACAGAGGTGGTGGGGAAGGCAGGGAACTGAATCTAGAAAAGCAGAGGGAGGGAAGCAAGGAAAGCAGTCAGCACAAAGGCACAAACGAGGGAAAAATAACCCAGGCAATTAAGAAAGTGGACAAGACCTTTTACAGGTACATTAGTGAAAGAAAGAAGACCAGGGATGGGATTGTGAGGTTAAAAAGGGAGGGAAGGGTGTATGCAGAAGGGGACCTAGAAAAGGCAATAATCTTGAAGAAATATTTTTGTTCAGTATTCACAGAAGAAGGGGAAGGAGAAGGACCACCATTGGGTGATAGGAGCACCAGTGGGAGACAGGTGGACACCAGCCCATTTACGGAGGAAAGAGTCCTAAAAGAACCTAAGAATCTGATATGGGACAAGGCTGTGGGGCCAGATGGGCTACATCTCAGAATATTAAAAGAACTTAGACAGGTGCTGGTGGCACCACTATCAGTCCTATTTAGCAAATCCATAGAGACAGGGGTGTTACCAGGGGACTGGAGGAAGGCGAATGTAGTCCCTCTCCACAAAAGTGAGAACAGGGAGGAGGCTGGCAAATACAGGCCAGTCAGCCTGACCTTAGTGATGGGGAAATTAATGGAGTCACTGCTAAAGGAAAGGATTGTGATATTTCTTGAATCCAGCAGAGCACAGGATCCAAGGCAGCATGGATTCACAGTGGGAAGGTCTTGTCAAACAAATCTGAAAGATATCTTTGACTGGGTGACCAGGGAGGTCGATCAGGAAGGGGTGGTGGATGTGGTCTATCTAGATTTCAGCAAGGCCTTCAACACTATCCCACATAGGGGGTTAATAAATAAGTTGGGCAGCATGGGAGTGGGCCCCAAGGTGATAAACTGGGTCAGAAACTGGTTGAGTGGCAGGACAAAGAGGGTGGTGGTAAATGGCATTCAATCGGAGGAGGGGGGTGACCAGTGGGGTGCCACAGGGATCCGTGCTGGGGCCAGTCCTCTTTAATGTCTTCATAAGTGACATTGCAGAGGGGCTGGAGGAGAAGGTATGCCTCTTTGCAGGTGACACTAAGATCTGCAACAGGGTCGACACTTTGGGGGGGTTGTAAACATAGAAACAGAATTTGACGGCAGATAAGGACCGCTTGGCCCACCCAGTCTGCCCATTTCCCTACCTGATGGATAAGCTGCAGATTCTAGTTAATCAACAGCTTACTTCCTCCTGCCCCTACTAGAATTGCCTTATGCCTGTCCCATGCATTCTTGAATTCTCCCACTGTTCCTGACTCCACAACCTCCTCAGGAAGGCTGTTCCATGCATCCACAACTCTCTCTGTGAAAAATATTTCTAACATTACCTCTGGGCCGTCCCCCTCTATCTTCAAATTGTACCCCCTTGTTCTTGCACATCTCTTCTTTTGAAAGATACTACCCTCTTGTACCTTGTTAATTCCCTTGAGATACTTGAAAGTTTCTATCATGTTCCCCCTCTACCTCCTTTCCTCAAGGATATATATATTAAGCTGCTTTAGTCTCTCCTCATATGTCTTCTGGTGCAGACCCTGCACCATTTTGGTTTCCCTCCTCTGAACAGCCTCCACTCTGTCTATGTCTTTGCGGAGAAGGGGTCTCCAGAATTGCACGCAGTACTCCAGATGGGGTCTCACTAACTGTCTGTAGAGAGGGATAACAACTTCCTGTTTTCTACTGTTGATGCCTCTCCCTATGCATCCCAGTATTCCCCCAGCCCTCCTCACTGCCTTCTCACATTGCTTGCCCACCTTTAGGTCATCTGATATAATTACTCCTAGGTCTCTTTTGATTTTTGTTGTTGTTATTAACTCACCCCCATTGTGTACTCTTCCCCTGGGTTTTTGTTTCCCAGATGCATTACCTTGCACTTCTTTGCATTGAATCTGAGCTGCCACCTATTTGACCATTCCTCCAACCTTGCCAAGTCCCTTTTAATTCTTTCCACCCCACCTTGTGTATCAACCCTGTTGTAGATCTTTGTGTCATCTGCAAAGAGGACCTAAACATGCTAGAGGAGTGGTCAAGAGTGTTGCAGCTAAGATTCAATGCAAAGAAGTGCAAAATTATGCATTTGGGGTGCAGAAATCCAAGGGAGGAGTACAAGATGGGGGGAGAAGATACTGACAGCCACCAATCAAGAAAGGGACCTGGGGGTAATCATATCTGATGACCTGAAGGTAATCAAACAATGTGAGAAGACTGTGGGGAGAGCCAGCGGAATGCTAGGGTGCATAGGGAGAGGTATCACCAGCAGAAAAAAGGAGATGGTTATGCCACTGAACAGATCACTAGTGAGACCTCATCTGGAGTACTGTGTCCAGTTCTGAAGGCCGCATCTCTGGAAGGACATAGACAAAATAGAAGCAGTCCAGAGAAGGGCAACAGAAATGGTGCAAGGACTGCACCAAAAGTCATATGAAGAAAGACTAGAGGACCTCAATATGTATTCCCTGCAGGAGAGGAGAGAGAGATGGGGATATGATAGAGACATTCCGGTACATCAGGGATATAAACAAGGTACAGGAGGGTAGCATCTTTCAGAAAAGAAGATGTACAAGAACAAGGGGGCATGTTATCAGGCTAGAGGTGGGTAGGCTCAGGGGCAACGTGAGGAAGTACTTTTTCACAGAAAGAGTAGTGGATGTTTGCAACAGCCTCACTGCAGAGGTGGTGGGAGCAAAAATGGTAGGGGAATTCAAGAATGCATGGGATAGACATAAGAGCACTCTTGCAATAGGGAAGAGAAGGTAAGCCGTAGATCAGCTAGGGTCTGCAGTAATACATTAGATAGGGAAAAGGGCAGACTAGTTGGGTCACCTGGTCCTTATCTGCTCTCACCTTCTATGTATCTATATATATTTATATGTCTCATATAGTATAAGAAACTGAGTGTGTTGTTTGGGCAAGAGGACCACACTCTGAAGAAGAGTGGTTCTATTTGCCCAAACCTCACAAGAGAAGTCTCCTATACCGTAAGACACTACAGTCAGTACCCTTTGTTTACTTATTTTAGAAACACAGAAAAATATCTAGTCTGCCCGAGTTCCCTAAGTAGCCCTGGGACCTGCTGTTCCTCCAGGGTCCTAGCCCTCCTCATCCTCTCCCCCATTCTCCACCTTGCTTTTACTGCCCCGAGCAACCACTATATGCTTCATTCTGTCCCAACTGTGCTTGAAGCTGGTTTTATGTGAGAATGGCGTTACGGTGAGTGTACATCACCGAAAATTAATTTTGTTGATGCACACTCGCGGCAACTGGGAAGAGGGCAGCGAGATCCATGACCCTATTTTAATGCCGGGACTGTGCCTCCACACCCCCCCACTAAAATTCTCAACTCAGAGGTGCATGTTGTTGGGGTGGGTGAAATGCTTTTTAAAAGCCAGCTGCCCGTGAAAAAAAAAAAAAATGCGCCACACCGGACCTGAACCCTGCATCCTGCACCTCCCCAAATGAAAACTCTCTCCCACCGGCTAAGCGGACCAGTTTGGCAGCTGCCCACCACACCCTTCCACTTGCATTCCTTCCCCTCCCCGGGTGTGTGTTTACCTTACGTGCATAGCTTCCGCCTCCTGTTACCCTGCTCACCCCAGTATCCGTGAGCCACCCTGCCAGGTAGCCCTGAATACAGGTGTCATAATTGAGTCGCTGCTTTTGTAGGTGCTCAATTGCAGATGCCGTATTCACTGGATACTCTTGAAACCAGTAATGGTTTTCAAATCTACCACCTCGGCTGTCAGACTGTTCCATGGCTCCACCACCTTCCCTATAAAATAGTACTTCCTCATGTCCCTTCTGAACCATCCTCTTGTTAGTTTCAACTCATGTCCGTATGAGTGCTAACTAATATTAAAGCTAAATTTTTCCATGCAATTCACCTTGTTAATACCTTTTAGGAACTTGAAGGTCTCTATCATATCTCCTCTTTCCCATCTGGTCTCCAGCATGTACATGTTCAGTGCCATGACGCGCTCCTCATGGGACCTGCCCTGTTGGCCCTGAATCATTACAGCTGCATGGGCAGAGCTCTGCAATCATTTTGCAAAGGCTAGGAGAGAGAAAAAGGACTGTGGAAGCACATGACCGGATACCTATCTGGTGTGCTTCTACAGTGCTGTGGTCATATACACAGCCTTTGCTTTTTGCCGTCCCTCCCCTCTGCGGACTGCACAGGCACACACTCCTTCCCTGTGAACTATTTTGTCTTTGCCTGTAACTTCTGCAGTTGGGGGGCAAAAACAAAAGAGTCCACCATGCCAAAGATGACCACCGGAAGCTCATTGCACATGTACAAGTATCACGTATGCGCATTTATGTCAGGATGAGCATCTTGGGCACGGCAAGCTCTTAATCAGTGTGCATCCGCGAGCAGATCTCCGCTCTGAAGCAGCCTCAATGGCTCTGACCAGAGTTTGTTTTTGTTAAGCTGGTGCTGCACCATCTCCAGTCTATTCCTGTCCTTCCTAAGATGAGGATTCCAGAATTGAGCACATTACTCCAGCTGTATCCTCACCTAAGATCTATATAGGGGAAGAATTACCTCTCTCTTTCTGCTATCACTACCCCTCCCGATACATCCCAGCATCTTACTTGCCTTGTTATATATCCTTTGTTGCACTGAATTGCTATAGGGAGTTACTGATGATTACTCCAAGGTCTCATTCCTCAGCCGTAGTACTGTCTGACGCCTTCCACCCAGTACTCTGTCCTGGGGTTCTTGTTCCCTATGTGCATTACCCTGCATGTTTTGACATTGAATTTCAACTGCCAACCCCTAGACCACCTCTCTAGATTTTGTAAGTCTCTCTCCATTTCTTCTATTCACTCATCACTATTCACCCTCCCATTAAACTTAGTGTCATCTGTAAAGAGACACAACCTCCCCAGATTCCCTCACTAATGTTGCTGATGAACATATGGAAGAGGACCAGACCCAGGACAGATCCCTGTGGCGCCCCACTCATTATCTCCTTCTCTTCTCATTTAATCCTGTTGACCACAACCCTCTGCTGCCTCCCCTTTATCCTGTTACCTACCCAGATTACTATGACCTTAGACCCACCCAGATCCTCCATCTTCTTCAGCAAGCACCTGTGAGGCACTGAGTCGAAAGCCTTGCTGAAGTCAAAGAAGAGCAAATACACAGCATGGCCCCTATCTAATTCTCTTATCACCCAGTCCAAGAAAACTGTCAGGTTAGTCTGACAAGACATCTGTGTCACAAATCTGTGCTGTTTATTATCCTGGAGACTGTTGCTTTCCACGTAGTCCACAAAATCCACAGCATAGCCCCTTCTAATACTCTCATCACCCAGTCCAAGAAAGCTATCAAGTTAGTCTGACGAGACCTCCCTGCCATTAATCCATGCTGTTTACTATCCTGGTGGCCATTGTTCTCCAAGTAGTCCGAGAGGTCCTGTTTGATCAATTATTGCATCAGCTTCCCTACAATAGATGTAAGGCTGACAGATTTACAGTTCCCTACTTGTTCCTTGTCTCCCCCCCCATGGAGTGGAATTACATCCACCACCATCTACTCCTTTAGAACTACCCTTATCCTTAGTGAGCTGTTAAATAGACCTACCAGGGGTTCATCTAATTCCATTTCCATTTCCATGAGTATCCTCAGATGCAACCAATCTGGTCCCCGGGCCTTATCTACCTTAAGGGTTGCCAGCCCTTTCAGGACCCTTTTGCTAGTAACTACTGGCTGCCTCATCTCTGGGATCCATTTAGTGGCCACTTTGATACCATTCTCTGGCAAGGGCCTGAAGTTCTCCCTAGTGAAAACTGAGCAAAAGTAATCATTAAGGACAGCAGCCTTTTGCCTGTCCTCCTATATCACCCTACCCCCTGAGTTAGCCTTATGATTCCCCCTCTCTTCTTCCTTTTTTCCCCTAATATAACTGACAAACTGTTTTTCTCAGCTCTTGACCCCCTCTGCAACATGCAGCTCGGTGTCTGCTTTTGCCTCCCAAACTGCCCTTTTGCTTCATTATTTTTCAGTAAATATTCTTCCTATTCTTTCTCCCCTGCTTTTCTTTATATTTGTATAAGGTCTTTTTCTTGGCCCTTGTCACTTCTCTGACCCTTGCTGAGAACCATAATAGTCTCTTGAACTTATTCTTTTTGTTTATCATTCTCATGCATATCTTAGATACCTCAAGAATGGCCCACCTTAACATCCCCCATCTCTTTTCCATCCCCCTATCTTCCCTACTAACTTATCACTGACCAGCTCCCTCAGCCTATTGAAGACTTCCCATATACAATCAATGACTTCAGCTCTTACTAGACCCGAGGGCCAGGTCAAACCAAACAGAGTTATGGTCACTGTTGCCCAGTGGCTGTCCTACTTCCACAGTCGTACCATCTCCAAGTTGGTGAGCACCACCTCGAGAATTGTAGTCTAACTGGTGGGTTCCTTAACTAGTTGTACCACTAGACAGTCTTGAAATGCATCCAACAAGGATGGTGATCCTTGCCAGTGGAACATCCCAACTGGTGTTTGGCAGGTTCACATCACCCACCACCCCTACCTCCCCCTTTGTTACTCCTCTTTCAAGTTCTTCCCTGAGCTCTCTGTCCCTTTTCTTCTCTTGTCCCGGAGGTCTATAGATACCCCCAAGTGCAGTTTCTTGCCTGAAGCTGCCATGAGTTGCACTTACCATGACTGTTTCCCCATTACTACTCCTGATGCACCCATCTTCAGCAACCTTGATGCCCTCTTTGACAAAAAGGGCTGCTCTGCCCCCTACCTGTTCCTGTATCCATCCTGAACATTGAGTACCCAGGGACCATCTGTACCCAGTTATTATTATCAGAAGCCCACATTTCCATGATGGCCACAAGGTCCACCTCAGTGTTTGGAGCTCACTGGTTTTGTTACCTAGGCTTCTAGCATTAAAGCATACCCCCATCTATCTGACCCCTGTTTCTAGTTTGCTACTACCCTTGTGCATTCTTTGGCTTCTTAACCCCTTGTTTTTCTTGGTGCTTGTACCCTTTGCATTCCCCCTCTCTAATATCCCTTCACCTAGTCCAGTAAGGGACACAGCCTCCTACAAGCCCCCAGATATGGGGAGGTACTAGGCAGGATCCCCTTCCTCTCACTTATCACTGTGACTCCCCTAGAGCCAGTCTCCCCTGCAGTCAGTTTAAATGTCTGATATAGACGTCAAACTTATGCTTTAGTGTGCAGTCCCCCACTCTCATGAGGTAAAGGCCATCATCGTTGAAAAGTGTCCAGTCCCAGAAATCCCACCAATCTCTCAAAAAGTGGTACAGGTACTGCTTTTCCTAACACCATCCCTTAAGCCATCTGTTAAACTCCTCTATTACATCACTCCTTATCCTACCTTGCTTCCCCTCCCCTGCCTCACACAGGGAGGACTTTGAAAAAGGCCAATGAGGCTGAGCATGTAGGCAATCTGTCCCCAGTGTACAGAAGTTCCACTTTACCATCTCCACCAACTGATTCATCACATCATTGGTACACAGGTGAACCAGCACCCCCAGCTCCACCCCCTCCCTCTCCACTGTTCTCCCTATCTTCTCCAAGTCCTGGATGGCTGATGCACCAGGTAGGTACCAGACCATCCTCTCCTGTCCAACCCCCCCACCCTCTCTAGCCCTTTAATCATTGAGTCCTCAACAACTAAGACTCTCCTGGTACACTTGCTCCCCTTGTCATCACACTCTCCCACCCTTTCCCATTGACTGACTTGGAGTCCCCCCAAGCAGAGTTAGGTGCCTGAACCTCGGGGGCATAGTGGAAAGAGGGGGCAGGTTGGGCAAATGTTTGACTGTTATTGCAGCAAGATTTCTGTTGGGAAATGCAGCCAAACATCTGTCGGAAAATGTCTACTCCTTTCTTTCTTTTAATTCTCAATTACTCTTGCTTCTGTCATATCCCAGACATTCATTTCCTTCTTGCTCCTCCCCCCAATGATCACAGCCCACTTCAGTCTGCCTGATATGCGTGCACACTGTGACTGTCAAAGTAGCTGCAATATAGTAAGCACTACAAGTTTACATGTCATGTTTATCAGCATCCGCAGATGGGTTGGGGGGGGCGCGTGTGCCATGAATTTCAACTTAACTTACCATATGACCCTGTTAGCAGACCACTATGATAGTCATGTGGTAAGTAGGTGGACCCTACAGGCTATACAGCACATGTCAGTAGTTTTTAACTCATGCTGTTGATGTCATCGTCGTCCTCACTCTTGAGGAATGAGAGAGTGGAGCAATATGTATCTGTCTGTCAGTTGTACGAAGTGGCTTGCCTCAACGTTGCTTGCACTGCACTTACTTACTTTGTTAAATTCATCAGCAAGTCACAGTCCTTCTTGGAGTGACTAGAGGTGATTTTTAAATTAGCACTGCAATGCACATTAACACAAACGGTTTAAATTGTGTAAAATTGTTTGGCCTATTTGATTTTAAAATGGCGACGTGGGCTTCATCTGGCAGATGTTTGCACTGAGTGAAGTGACTGAAGTTGCTGCCCGGGAAGCCAAGTGTCATGAATTGCATTTTGCAATGACTTGAAGTCACTCATGACACTTAAGTTCTCTCTCTGTCATCGTCTCATCATCGATCCAATCCTCTCATCATACCCATTAGGCCAGTGTGAGAGGGTATTGGTCTGGGCAGTGTTCTTCAAGGGAACCTTCGCAGACAAATATTTTGCATGGACACCAGTTGTGAGGGGAATAAATTCAACTTAACTTCAGAAAAGACACAAAAGAAAAAAAGGAGTTTTCATTCAGTGTGATGTACAATTTAACACAACAGATTCTCAATGGTCAGTCTGTTAGTTGCTGCCAGCCTCCCGGCAATTCATCTCTTCTCACTCTCTTTACTGGTCCATTTTTAATGGGGCTCCTGTGTGTGTCTCAAAAAAACTTTCTCCTAAGTGCCTTACCTATAGCCTCTGCAAGTAGAGCAAGCCTGAGATCTTAAAGGGACAGCCCCAAAGCAGGCAGGGCTTTTTTCAAATCCCTTATAGCTCCTGCTAACACCTTTATTGTGGTGGTGGTGTGGAGATGATGGGTGTAGCGTACAATGGGTGTAGAGGACACATCTGGAGATGAGGTGCTACTGTAAGTGATGACCATCCACATCAGCCTTGTATCTGAATAGCCATCAGGCTGTTACTATCAAGGGCAAATCTGAAAGTCCCAGACTAGGCTGGACACATCTGGAAATGAGCTATTTTAGCTCAGTATGTCTTTCCTGGTGAAACTTTTCAAATAAAAATAAATAAAAAAAAAGATTGGCAGTGAACAAGTTCCATTAAGGGCTGCCTGCTCTTGAACAGGGCTGCTTCACTTCCTCGACGGTCAGACGGCACCCAGCCAACCGAGACCAGGACGCCCGCCTGCAGCTCCTTGGAAGCTGCCTGCCCTTGAACAGGGCTGCTTCAGCTCCCCCATGGTCAGATGGCACCCAGCCGACTGAGACCAGGACACCCATCTGCAGCTCCTTGGAAGGTACAGCGACAGTGCAGCCAATCAAAACATGGGCACTTCCAGCAAACCCGCTCCGATTGGCCAGGACTTTTTCCCCTGCTTTTGCCTCCTGCCACTTTTTATAAATAGATTTAGCTGCAACTAAGCAAAATTCAAGTGTCTCATAGAAGGATTTCAACTGTATTAGCTGGATTGTAATTTCTACTACTGTTTTAAAGTGCTTACAGCTCTTCTGTTGTTTCCTTGCTCCTGCAGCCCAACCCCCCCCATCGAAGCACTCTGCCTTGGCGCCGAAAAGTCTCACTCTCCTTTGTCTTGCTAAATTGCTCAACCTAAACCTGTCCTGCCTCTATGCTATTTAACCCCTGCTATTTTTCTTCTCTCCAGCTGCTCGCCCTTGAACAGGGCTGCTTCAGCTCCCCCATGGTCGGATGGCACCCAGCCGACTGAGACCAGGACGCCCACCTGCAGCTCCTTGGAAGGTACGGCGACAGTGCAACCAATCGAAACACGGGTGCTTCCAGCAAACCCACTCCAATTGGCCAGGACTTTCCCCCTGCTTTTGCCACCTGGCGCTTTTTACAAATAGATTTAGCTGCAACTAAGAAAAATTTAACTGTCTCATAGAATGATTTTCGGCCCTCCCATCCACAGCACCCCCTCCACTGATTAAATACACATATTGCCCGCCCACATTCCTTTTCGTTCCATCATTGGTTAGTAAGCCTAGCAACACTCGCTCCCTCATTGGCTAATAAGCCTATCAGCACTGCTCACTCCCTCATTGGCTACCTAAAACCCTCATTCCCTCTGCTCCCCCACTGGTTCCTAGTCCTTACAGGTCCCTATCATTTCCCTCCCCCCACATCCCAGTCCTTCACCTTTTCCACTAAGTAACTACAGCACCTACTTTCCCCGCTAAGTAGCCACAGCAGTAGGGTCCTCCTAGCACCTGATTTGTGCCATGATCCTTCTACCAGGCCACCTGACCCTGCTCATCCCTATTCTCTTCTCCCTCCCTTCCTTTCTTTCCAACATGCCACCCACCTCTCCCATGCCCCCCTCTCAAATCCTGCCAAACTTCATTGAGCTCTCCCACCCTTCCAGCACGGCATCCACCTCCCCTTTCACCCAAGCATGGACACACTCTGCAACACGTCCCAGCCCATTTCTTTTCAACCCATCACTCCCTTGGGTCATTTTTCAACTTATTCCCCTATGCCCAGCTCATACATGCCATCAATCTAAGAGACGTCCGCTCACAGTCAATCATATACAGCTATTCGCTCACTATCTAACTCTCGCTCTCCTGCTCCTTGCAGCAGGTGACATCCACCCTAACCCCAGCCCCAATACTATCCCCCTCAAGCCCCTCTCCAACATCAGTCTCTTCTTCACCTCACTCTGGGGACCTTCTCCCACATGGCTTGTGCTTCCTGCACCTAAATATAAGAAGCCTTGTCCACAAGCTTGACTCCCGTCAGGTTCTTGCTGTCTACAACGCTCCAGATATCCTCACCCTATCCAAGCCTGGCTCAGCAAAAGCAACTCAGGACTCCTCTGTAGCTGATCCCAGGCTACACTATGGCCGCCCAGGACACAGGCGTCAAAAGGCAGCGGAATAACCATCTATGTAAACTCTGACTTGCACTATTCAGTGGTCCTGACCAAGTCAGAACCAAAAGTCCTTGAAGTAATACTAATTCAGCTTGTCCTTCCCTTCTCACTACCAATCTACATTGCTGGGACATACTGCCGACCTGTTACACCAGCTTCTGCTGTCACCAACCTCCTCAAGCAAATCTCCTGTCTAACCACGACAAGGGAACTCTACATTATGGGTGATCTTAACCACAATTGGCTAGCTCTTGCCCTCAACAAAACCAGGACTGAAATTTCTGCCCTAAACCTCTCACAAATCATTACTGAGCCCACCCGGCTTAACCTAAAATCTGGTAAACACTCGCTCATTGACTGGGTCCTTACCACACACCCCCACTGGGTCAAACAAGCAAGTATTCTTCCTGACTCCCTCAGCAACCACCACGTAACCTTTTTAGTGCATAAAATCCACCGCCCAAAATCCCCCATTAAATTTTAAGTCTAACGCTCCTATAAATCTCTCAATCTAGCCGCTGTATTAGATAACCTTGTGCTAGCAAACTGGGCCCCTGCCCCTCCTACGATCTCCACTGATGATGCCTTCCTACACTTTAAAACACATTCCTCAGCATCTGGAACACATGCCCCACTCGTCATACAAGAGGAGAACCACCTACCTTGGATCACCCAAAACTGACTGCATGCCAAATAGCATGGGACAAAGCCTGGAAAATGTATAAATCCTCACGCCTCCCACAACACCTCTCCACATATCGCATGCTCCATAACAAGTGCACCAGAGCCACTCGTCTTGCAAAAGCAGAGTACTTCAGCAGCTCCCTCCAGTCAAACCTAAATAAACCCTCAAAATTCTGGAAGGTCATTCACTCCCTTTTTACCTCACTGGCTGCCAGTTCCACTCCAATGCTAAATATTAATAACTCTCTCCTATCAGAGCCCACAGTAGTTGCCACTGAGTTCAATGTGTACTTCTCCACTTGTGCTGCCACCCTCCTCTTTTCCCTGCCCAACACTACACCTCTCACACCGCCTACAGACATAAAGACCCAGACTAGGCCTTGCTCCTTTTCCTTCAAAGACATCTCTGCAACTGAGGCCCTAGATGCATTACTTTCTCTCAACCCTTCAAAAGGCAAATCCCCGGATGGATTAGATCCCAAACTTCTATACCTCTCCACCCCACTATAGCAACTCCACTTGCCAAACTCCTAAACTAATCCATTGCTGCTGCTGCCGTCCCCCATGCATGGAAGCACGCCATTGTCATCCCTCTGCCAAAAGGAGGTGCCCCTACCTCCCCCTCTAACTACCGTCCTATTTCCCTTCTCCCAGCCCTAGCAAAACTACAAGAGCACCTTGTGCTCACCCAACTTACCTCCTTCCTCACTGACTCCAAATTCTTCACGCCATTGCAGTCTAGCTTCAGGAAGGGACACTCCACCACCTCCTCCCTGATAAGGCTTACAGACACTATCTTGACAGGCATGGACAGTGGACTGATCACCTCAGCCATTTTTGTCGACCTTGCAAAAGCCTTCGACACCGTCTCCAACCCCATATTGCTCTCAAGTCTCGCTGAATCAGGCCTCTCTGTTGAAGCCACAAACTGGTTCAGATCATACCTCTCTGATAGAACTCAGTCCATTAGAGTCTCAAATGTGATCTCCACCACCCTTCCCTTAACTACTGGTGTCCCACAGGGGTTGGTTCTTGGTCCCATTCTGTTCTCTATATTCCTAAATGACCTGCCACTCATCTGCTCTACTTTCTCAATCCACATGTATGCAGATGATACTGTACTCTACTACTCAGGCTCCGCCCCTGATGTGGTACAATCAAACCTCCAAGCTGACTTCAACAAGGTACAGCAATGGTTTAGCTCACACCAGCTCTCCCTAAATGCAAAAAAAACTGTCACTATGACCTTCAGCACAAGACAACACCTGGCCAGACTCCCCTCCCTTCCCTACTTCACCACCCTGGATAGCCAAAAACTTGAAGATGTCTCCTCGTTCCGTTACTTGGGGGTCTGGCTCGACAGCCATCTCTCCTTCTCCGACCACATCGATGCTATCTCAAAAAACTATGCCCCATGCTCAGTGCATTATATAGGAACCACAGCAGCCTCCCTCCCTGAGTTCGATGTGTACTGGTCCTGAAGATGATACAGCCCTCCATTGACTACTGCGACATTACATGCAGTGCAGCCCCTAAGTCCACCCTATCTAAACTGGACATACTTTATAATGCCTTCTGCCACTTTGCTCTCAATGCCTCTCCCCTCACCCACCACTGCGACCTCTCCCGAGTCTTGGCACTACTGTCCCTCGAAAACTGCCACATCTCTCACTGTGCTAAATATGTCTCCAACCTATGGCTCGGGTCCATCCCCTCCTACCTTGCCACTGTGCACACAGATGCCCCATCCCCCTCCCATCATCTTAGATCCAGTGACTCCTGTCAACATTCAGTCCCTAGGTGGAAGACGTCTGCCGGTCAAGCTGCCTTCTCACACTGGCTACCCAAGCTCTGGAACGCCCTCCCACCACAAATTCAGCACTCCTCCTCTTCCTACTCTCTGTCTACCACCCTAGCAAACTTCCTTACTACAAATTGCTCCTGTTCCTGAACCTGCCATGCCCCACTATCCCCTCCCCAATGCCTGACCAGTGACCTTAGCCTTGCTACAGAAGCTGGCATATAACCCCAACCTTGCACTTATGTCCTAGGCCTATTTTGCCCTATGTACTGTGTATAACTGTATAACTGTGATATACGTTCTCTGTTGTTTACAGCTGTTACTACTGTGCTAATTTACCTTGTCTGCTGCTTCTTGTCACAAAAAAATGTTATTTGATACTATAATATCCTAAGCATTCAATGTGCGCTGCTTATATGTTCATGCAATCGTGTATCCTTATGCTGCTTTTTATTTGCTTCTGTTAACTATTCACTTGATAACCTGCATGTTATCATATCCATGTGTACCCCCGCCCCCCCACAGGTCGCACCGGGAGACGAGCATCTTGTTGCTCAATGTGCCTTTCCTGGTGAAACAATTGCAATAAATAAATAAATAAATTAAGTTGTACTGGAAAAAAGAATAACTGAATAATCAAACCAGACAATCATTATCTAATCCAACCAAACTATCTGATTTTAAGCTGTTTCAGAACCAAATAATCGCATAATTTACATATCTGCAGTATCCAAACATCTCTATTCAAATTACTCTGCCACAAACCTTCAGAGTAACCTTACCCTCCATGATAAGTTCTGGAAGGTTATTCACCCCCTTTTATTATTTATTTTTATTTATTGAAATGTTTCACCAGGAAGGCACACTGAACAACAAGTTCCTCTTCTCCTGGTGCGACCTGGGGGGAGAGGGTAAGGGAGTATACATACAAAAATACAATAATAGACAGTCTTGGATAAGGAAGTACAGCACACAGTACACAAATTAGAGCCATTAGTATACAGATACAGAATACAATATACAACAGTGAGTATAGCATACAAAGATAAAGTGGGCATTTCCAAGTGCAAGCCATTTAACTCAAGTGCAAATTAGAACAGAAGTTACAAACTCAAAATAGGAAAGGTGAAAGTTAGAGTGGGAGATGGGTTGTATTAAGATTGTGGGAAACAGGTGCAGTTTCAGGAGAGGAAATTGTGGAGGGTAGTTGAAAGGGAGTGAAAGGAGGAGGAGTGATGAATCTGCTGAGGAAGGACATTCCAGAGTTTGGGGAAATTATATACAAAGACAGACTGGCCTGCCAATGTAGAGCAGCGAGGGACCTCGAAGGTACGCAAGTTAGTGGATCATAAGGAGTGAACAGGAAATGGAGGGGTGGAGAGAGAGGAGGACAGATATGGAGCTAAAGAGCCAAGCCAGTATTTAGATATGAGTTTGGCACAATGAGAGAGGTGCCTGTTAGCAAGGGAAGAGAAAGATAGGGAGTGGTAGAGAATACAGTGGTTTCTCACCCCCTACCCAGTTTCTGGCCCCTGTTCACAATCCAGGGGACTACCCATCTCTGACCCACCATATGACCTGATAAACTCTGACATAGAACTACTTACCTTGAATGCTGGATACTGTTTACTGCCAATGCTGGTATGTTGTTAAGATGGGAGATTCACAACTGGAATGCCGCAGGAATTGGTCCTAGTACCCATCCTATTCAGTATGTTCATTAGTGACATAGGGGAAGCTATACAGGACAAGATGTGTCTCTTTGTTCTGATGATGCAGCACTATGTACTGTAGCAGAGTAGATATCAAGGAAGAGGAGAGAAAACTACAGAAGGACTTAGAGATGCTGGGGGGGGGGTCATAGATCTGGGAGTTGAGACTGAACACCAAAAAGTGCAAGGTGATGCACTTAGGGAAAAGGAACCCATACATGGAGTATTGTATATCAGTGGTCAGGCTGACCACTAGAACAATGAAAGGATCTGCATTTCATCATCAGTGACTGTCTCAAGCAAACAAGCCAGTGCACTAAGGCATACTGGGATGTATTGGAGGGGTTTTGATAGCAGGAGAAATGCGGTGAAGTGATACTTTCCCTAAACAGATCTTTGTTGAGGCCTCACCTGCAATACTGTACCCAGTTCTGGAGCTCTCACATGAAAAAGGACACAGGCAGGCTGGAGTCAGTACAAAGAAGGGTCACCAAAATCAGCCAGGACCAACAAGGCAGATGCTGTGAGGAATGGCTGGTGGCCCTGAACATGTACTCACTGGAAGCCAGATGCGATGGGGGGCATGATAGGGACATGTCTGTTTCTGAGTGGTATAATGAAGGTGCAAAGTGAAGACCTGTTTGTTTGAAATAGGGACACAGTCACAAGAGGACACAACTGGAGGTTAAGTGGGGGTAAAGTCAGGAGGGATGCAAGGAAGGTCTACTTCACTAGAGGGCAGTGAAGCCATGGAACAGATACTGTATATAGTGGAAGTGGTGGGGCTGGTACCCTAAAAGGATTCAGCCATGACTGGGAAAGCACAAGAGTGCTCATAGTCCCACTGGGAAATCAAGGGGGTTGTTATTTGGGGAAGAGGTGAGAGGGGGACAACCCACCAGGCCATTAGGTCCATGGGTTAGGTATAGTAGTATAATATGTGCAGACTTGATGGACCATCGGTATATTTCTGCCAACAGATTCTATGTTTCTATAGTATGTATGATGTAATGATGGAATTGTATTGTGTTTACTTCTATTTGATTCAGAGGTGACAGAATTAATTTATATTTTGTAGACATTTTGTAACCTTTTTTATATAAAAACATAAGAAAAGTGTCGGCAGATGGGGACCATGTGGTCCATCTAGTCTGCCCAAGGTGGCTGCCCCCCCAATTATATTTTTTTCCTAAGTTTCCCACATTGCCAGTCCCAAGCGAGTTTACATTCCCCTACTGACTTTGATGCCACTACTTCTGGTAGCAGGTTGTTCCATGAGTCTATCACTCTCTTGGTGAAAAAGTACTTTCTAGAGTTGCTTTTAAACTTTCCTCCCACCAGACCCAAGTTGTGCCCTCTTGTACGCACCACCCTGTTTTCCTGGAAGAGGTTTTCCTTCTGAGTTGTGTTAATTCCCTTGATGTACTTAAATGTTTCTGTCATGTTCCCCGTTTCTTCTCTGTTCCAGAAAGAATAAATTCAACTCTTTTGATTTACTTAAATGTTTCTATCATGTCCCCCCTGTTTCTTCACTGTTCTAGAGAGAATAAATTCAGCTCTTTGAGTTTTGTCTCATATGGCTCATGATGCAGCCCCTGCACCATCTTTGTGACCCTCCTCTGCACTGTCTCCAGATGGCTGATGTCCTTTTTTAGGTGAGGCCTCCAGAACTGGACACAGTATTCGAGGTGTGGCCTCATCAAGGATCTGTAGAGGGGCATGATAATTTCCTGCTTTCTGCTAGTAATACCCCTTCCTATGCATTCAAGGCTACCACTTGCCTTCTGTGCTGCTTTTTCACATTGTTTTCCTACCTTTAAATCATTAGTAATGATCACGCCTAGATCCCGTTCCATCTTTGTCTCTTCTAATTGATGCACTTCTAGTATGTACTTTTTTCCTGGGTTCCGTTTCCCCAGGTGTATTACCTTACACTTCTTGGCATTAAATTTTAATTGCCAATTCCTGGAACATTCTTCCAGTCTCCTTAGGTCAGCTTCCATACCTAATGCCCCCTTTAGTGCATCCACCCTGCTGCAAAGCTTTGTATCGTCTGCAAACAGGCAAACCTTCCCCTCAAGTTCATCAGTGATGTCATTGATGAATATGTTGAAAATCAATATGATATATATTTGTTAGATTTTGTACCTACAATAAATCAGTGAGCTCTCTTAAGGGATACTATTAAAAATGAGCCAGGCTAAATAGTTGTAAAATCTGTCCTTGATTCTCAATAAACAGTTGAATGTCTCCCACACCCATGACTCCAGAGGAAAAAATAAATGTTTCCCCTGGAATCAGGGGTAGGTAAGATGTAACAAGAGTGTGTTTTATCTTTAATAAAAGCCCAAAGACTCACCGCAGAGCATCTTAATCCCCAGATCATCTGGGGGCCTAGCAGCCCCCAGACCCCCAGCCTTTATATAAGAATCTTGCACAGTATATTACAATAATGCCTATGGGTTGGGTTGCTGATGGTATTATTGGTCAGTCAGTTACCCACTGCAGTTGCAGCTGCAGTATTTAGAGTCAACTATAGTCTCCCACATCCCTAACTCTGGGGGGAAAAATTTCCTTGGAGTGAGGGGTAGGGAAGATATAACAAAAGTGTGTTTTTTTGTCTTCAATAAAATCCCCAAAACTCACCACAGAGCATCTAAACATCCAAAACTTCTGGGGGCTTGGTGGCCCCTAGACTCCTGATCTTCTTGTTCAGAATTTAGGAACTTTCTCCCCAACCTACATTTTTGCCCCACTATGCCCCTGCTGAACCATCTCTAGTGCTGTGAAGTGATTTGCTGTCTGGATGGTTAGGTGCTTGACAACCTTCTTATGGCTACCCCTGCCCCCTCCTCCACCTGCTCCCCTCCCAACCACTCTCCACCCCCCCAGTCCAGTGGGCTTCTGGGTGAGTGGGGGTGTGGAGGGTGGACTCCAGCTGAACTGATGACACAGTATATATATTTCTACCCTTGCTGCCATCAGCTGAGCATGGAACTTTGCCAAGGTCCTACAGATGGGGCAGTGCCCCCTCCTCCATAGCATATCCCTAAAAAGAGTGCCCCACAGTGACCACAACTGACTGCCTTCCCTTTGAACCCTATCCCCATAATGACCTTGCTAAAGAGATGTTTAATTTAACTCACAGTGGTCACCCAGATAGGGCATAGTTAGAAGGCTCAGCTATAGCACAGAAAACAGGGATACAAACTACCCTATAGTGTTCACCTAGATGGGATGTAGCTGGAGGCTTCATTGTAGCACAGGAAACAGGAGTAAAAATGACCTAGTAGTGCTCACCCAGAAAAAGTGAAGTTACAAGATTTAACTAGGCAAGGCTAGGCACATTTTATTTAAAGAGACGCCCATCCCGGAGACTCTGGGCACCTCAATCAAACAAATATAACACATCACAATAATAATCAATTACATACACTACTCCAAACAAGTTAAAACTAAATTTGATACACAATTTGCTACCCTCAACTTCAGCTGCATTTAAAATCTCTAAGACCAAATTAACATCAAATTATAGCACAAAACAACCTTGCAAATTAAGAAATTAAGGCAACACCAGCTATAGTACAGAACTTAAGTATAAAATTAAACCTTACTTAAGTACTGAGTATTAAGTGTAGCTGATGTGGTCTACTCTTGTAACCTGCTGTACCCACACAGATAGGTGACAGCTAGGACCTAGTGACAGTATGCCCCACTAATAGTACTCCCACGAAAAATGCAGTTAACTGTTTATATACAGTTTCACCCAGGCTGAGACGGGCAGAGTTCTTGGCTGCTGGCTGTCTCTCCTGGTTTTCTCCCTGGCAGATTCCCAACAATGTCCAGTGCACTATGCCTTAAGCACAGAGGGTCACAGCATGGAGGGCTGCTCAAGGTGCTTCAGTTTAAGAAGAATGGTCTGGCTCAAGAAGTAGGCAAACTTCTCCCTGATTGGTGCGGTTTGAGGGAGGAGGTGCAACTAGGGTGAAAACAGCCTGCTGATAGGCTGCACTCTCAATTCCGGAAAGAGCTACTCTGAGGATTCCTAAGATGCAAATCTGATGGCACAGTGTGTGTGTGTGTGTGGGGGAGGTGGACCTAGGTTTCACTGCCTTCTCTCAACCCCAGTATGGCTCCTTGGTGTTGCAGTGGTGATTATAGCACTGGAGTGTTTACAGCTTCAGGGGATGGCATTTAAAGCTCCTGGATTTCCTGGTCTAGCTTGAGAAGGAGCTGAACTGCACCCTTATTGGTGAGGCTCAAGGGAAGGGATGCATCTAGGGTGAAAACAGCCTGCACGCTCAAGTCCTGGAAGTGCAGCTCCAAGGATTCCTGAGATGCAGGTCTAAGTGAGTGATGCAAGGGGAAGGCATACCAAGGATTTGTAGCCCTCTCTCAACCCCAATACAGCTACTGGGCACTGTAGCAGTGATTACACCTCTGAAGTAATTACAGCTCAAGGGGCCAGGATTTAAAGACCCTGGATTTTCTAGTCTGGCTAGAGGTGGAAGGACTCTGCTCCTTGACTGATGGGGCTTGAGGGAGAAGGTGAGGCTAGGGTGAAAACAGCCTGCTGAAAAGCTGCACCCTTGAGTCCATGAAGAGCTGCTCTGAGGATTCCCAAGATGTGGCTCTGATGGTGTAGTGTAAGGGGAGGGTGGATCATGGATTCACAGCACTGTCTCAACCATGGTATAGCTCCTGGGAACTGCGGCGGTGATTACAGCTCTGAATCACACAGGTCAGCTAGAGTGATTTCTAATAAGTCACAAGTAATTTCTTAAATATTACTTAAAACTTAGTTAAAGTTAGCTAGTGATTTATAATAAGTTTTAAGTAATTTCTTTTTACATTTCAAAAGTGTGTTTAGTAGTCCTCCCCACCTCTAAAGTGGAGCACTCCACTTCTATGGCACTTGCATGAGAGACCACTGCACAAAGGATAAACAAGCATTTGTCAATGCCGAATGTTATCTCGCTGGCATTGGTAGTGCCAGAGCTAGAGACGTATAATAGAAATGGCAGTGAAGTATTGAAACGACGCCAACCCCACCCCCACCCTGTAGAGACCGACAGGCATTGGGGTGTGCCTTCCATAACGCTCATGCCATTGTACCTCACTGTACCCTGTAGACACCGACGAGTGTCGTGGTGTGCTTTGGGGTCTTTGGGCATTATACTTACCCCATTCCATAAGGCAATATGCTGAGGTGGGTGCAGTATAGGAGAATGGGGTGAACTTTGTGGCCAAACACTGCAAGGCACACCACAATGCCTGTCACTGACTGCAGGGTGGGGGTAGGGGTGGAATGGCATGAGCATTACAGCTGATTATCCTAAGTCACACCCCTGACGCCTGTCAATCCCTACAGGATGGGGCGCTACAGTTGGAAACCCTAACACTGTAGTCGTGTGTTGGTATTTTCACTCCAAATTTTCAACATGGGCTTTTTGTGACCCCACCTCATGAAGAACGACATAATCAGTTTGTAAGCTGAAAGGTGGTTTTGCACAGTGGTTATACCATTTGGCGACACAGGGACAAAAACACATTTTTTGGCAGGAATGTGGAACGTGACAACTGTATTGTTCATGAGGGGTGTAAAAAAATTGCAACGTTGAAAATCTGGAGTGAAAAAGTGAAAAATTGGTGTAGTCATGAGCATGCATAGAAACTGCACAACACACGTCCGTAACCCAATTATTTGTGGGAGATTTTTAGCCACATTTTTAACATACAGTAGGTATTTTGGGACCCCCCTCATGAACAGTGGTGCTGTGATTTTGCTAATGTGTCCCAAAAGGTGATTTCCCACAGCGACCCACGTCATTGTGAGCCACAGCTGTGGAAACACATTTGGGCAGGCTATGAAAAATGACAGCTGTACTGTCGATAAGTAAGTGTGAAAAAATGGCTGTGTTGAAAATCTGGCATAAAAATATTGCAAATTTGCGAAGTTACAAGGGTGCGTGGAAACTGTGCAGAGTGTGGGCGTGGGTTGTGGGAGGGGGTGCAGGGAGACGGCGAGGGACCGTTTTCCTTTTTCACAGCTTTTGAAAAAAAAAACATTGCGGGATGTGTTTTCCTTTGCAGGGCATTTGGCACGCTGGGATGGGCTCCCAGCATGCCATCCAAGTCTTTGAAGTTCTGTAGCTGACAGGGATTAGGCACCCTGTCGGCCCATGCGAGGGAGACATGAGCCAAGGGGATTGGGCACCCCTCTGCAAACAGTAATGGTAGGGGGATGCATTATGCTAATGAAGTGGGATCCCCATTGGGAAAATACAAGGGATGGGGATAAACACTGAAGGGAATGGGCCCCGTCAGCAAAGAAAAAACTGTTGAGGTCGCATGATGCAGAGGATTGGACACCTCAGCATACATTCTAAATGGGAGAGGGCACATTATGCTGATGGGGAGGGCTCCCCATCGGCATTGTGACAAACAGAGCGGCAGTCACTGCTGCCATGTTGCCTGCACGCCGAGTATGCATAGGGACACGCAGCATGAGAGCTTTGCTTTCATTTCAGCTGACATTTCTTTTGTTCTGGTGGCCACATTAGGTATGCGCGAGGTCACTGCCTGCTGCTGACTGATTGGAGAATGAGAGACACACCTTCTGATGCATGTCTGCATTCGCCCAACAGTGACCGCGCCTCCAAATGTGCTACTACCACATATTGTTGGCTGGCACACAAGCGGGCGAGCCAACATAAAAAGCTACAGTGGCTATTTGTGCTGACTGGCTGAAATCAAGTAAGTAATTTATAATTCCAAACTCAGATAGCCTTCATGGGAACATGAAGCAGTACTTCTGGGCCACCAGGCATCTCAGGAACAGAGTAACATGATCAAGCAAAACAAATGGGTCTGTACCCATCTTTTCAAACCACATGAAGTCTTGCTGTATTCTGACTATTGCAGTTAGCCCCAGCACTCAAACTGCCCTGGAGAGAAGAGGGTTGATTTTCTATGCAACAGCACAACCATCAGATTTTTTACTCCGCCTAACTGAACGGTCGCTCTGTAGATTTCTCCTTTGCTCACGGTTCGAAAGTCGGTTAAAGTCCTCAGTTTTACTGATTATTTTTCACAAGTTTTGGTTCAGATCTCTGTCTGTGGTACAGTAAGTACTAGGTAAAGAACTAGACATAGTAAACTCGTGGAAATTATAAAAATAGATTTTTCGATCGGTTAGGCTGAACCGGCCATTTAGTGAATTACATATTCTGTCTTTGTTTCTAAACTTTGAGTGTGGTTACTGGTAATTATCGGTTTAAAAAAAAAAGGAATTTTCTTGTGCTTTTTTTCAATACCCGTGACACGGTTAGAAACCGATAAGGGTGTCTTGCCTGGTTGTTTGCCATAAAAAGGGTAAGTTTGTGGTTAGGATGGCTATGTTTGAGAAACCCAAAAGAAAAACCAGGCCCACTGGGTTTCAGCACTACAATGTGAGTGGGGAGGTCTTTGCTAAGGCTGATCCCCACACCACCTGTTTTTATTGTCTGGGGTTTGACCACCTCGATTCAGACTGCCAAATCTGTAAAAATGTCCCTAAGTCTACCCTGGAAAAAAGATTAGGTAGGCTTAGGGATAAGGAGGCTGAGAAGTCCGCTGACCCAGATGGCCAGCCCGGTTCAGTTCCGACTGAACCTGAGGGAGTGCCCTCTGACCATGGCGATACTTCTTCGGGCAAGAGGAGAGCCGATCCTGAGGGATCGGTTCCTACAAAAAGACAAAGAAAAGAAAAATCGGCCGGTTCAGATCCACAGACCCATTTTCCGACTGCCGAAGAGATTGCCAAAGTGATAAGGATTGTAGAATTGCTTTGCCCAGTTCCGTCTTATCCGGCGCCTTCTGGCAGGCGCTTGGTTCGGTCGGTTCCTCCGGTTCAAGGTTATGCCTCTGAAGATTTTTATGAACCGGATTTGGAGGGGGATGAAGATTATGATGATGATGATGACAATGATGATGGTAGGGAAGGTCTGGATGAGCCCATTGAATCGGACATCCCCCCAGACAGGCCTTCTGGTGTTTCCCCTCCTAGGCTTTCTGAGTCCCCTTCCCACTACATGTTTTTCAGGAAAGTGGCAGAAACCCTCCAGCTCTCTGTGGAAGAAGTCATGGAGGAACAAGAGGAACCTGATTATGTGGAGATGATGGACATCTCAGAGTCCAAGAAACTGTCTATTCCTCTTCATAAGTCTTTTAGGAAACAGACACAAAAGATTTTAAAAACTCCAAATTCTGTACCTCCTGTCTACAGAAGGATGGACAAAAGGTATACCTTATCAGGTTTAGGTACAGAGTACTTGTATCAGCAATGCAGCCATGTTGGGGTTGTGCAGGCTACAGCCTGAGATAAGGCTAGTATACCCTTGGCTTCACATCCCCCAGATAAAGACTCTAGGAAGCTGGATGCCATGGCAAAGAAACAGTACATGGCATCCACCTTGGGACTCAGGCAGGCTAATTATATGGCCTATGCAGCCAGGTACCAGAAGTCCAGGTAGGACACTGTACTGGCACTGGCTAAGCCGGCCTCCCCCCAGCTAGACTCAGAGCTGGAGGGGGTGGCTGCTGATGGGACTGAGGCATCTAAGGTACAGTTCCATGCTGCTGTGGACTCCAATGATGTGTCATCTAGAGTCATGGCTACATCTGTGGCTCTTCGGAGAATGGCTTGGCTCAGATGTACTAGCCTTTCACAGGACACCCAGGCTAAGGCCAAGGATTTCCCTGTGGTGGGTAATTCTCTGTTTGGGGAGCAGATGAGAATTACATGAAAAAGATGGATGAGTATAGGACCACCTATAGGAGTGCACAGGCCATGGAAGGGCAGGCAACTCCTCAAAGACAGCAAACTAGGGGCAGGGGCAGGCCTTTTCATAGGCCTTTCTACCAAGTACAGGCCTCTTCTCCTTTTCCTCAAAGTGGGTTCTTCGGAGGGAGAGGCAGAAGGGGGATGAGCAGGGCTGCATCCACCCCTCAACCTAAGGCTCCTGCTAGGCAGACACCCTGATGTGTCAGCCTGGGTCGACATCCCCATTCCTGTAGGAGGCAGGCTGGCTTACTTCGTCCAGGACTGGATGCCTGTTACCTCAGGCAAGTGGGTCCTGGAGGTGGTAAGCCATGGACTGGTTCTTGGCTTCAAGAAATTTCCAAAGCTGAGGGCCAGATCTTTTCCACCTGCAAGCATCTCTGAAACCATTGCCCTAGAGGCAGAGGTTTAATCTTTACTGGCTCTAAAGGCTATCGATAGAGTTCCTACATTGCACAGAGATAAAGGTCTGTACTCCAGGTACTTCCTTACCCCAAAAAAGACACGGGAGTGGCGACCCATCCTAGACTTAAGATACCTGAACAAACATCTTAAAACCAAAATTCAAAATGGTGACTCTGGGAATAATCCTTCCCTCTCTAAGGCCAGGGGACTGGCTAGCCTCCCTGGACTTAAAAGATGCCTACTTTCACATTCCCATCAGGTGCTCTCACAGAACGTACCTCAGGTTCAAATTGCCTTCAGGCCATTATCAGTTCAAAGCTATGCCCTTCGGCCTGACATCAGCTCCAAGGGTATTCACAAAATGTCTAGCAGTAGTGGTGGATTTTTTAAGAAGGAAGAATATTTCCATATTTCCATACCTGGATGACTGGCTCATTGTGGGTTAGTCCCCAGACCAAGTCAAGTCAGACCTGCAAGTGACTCAGCAAGTGCTCACTTCCTTAGGATTCCTTTTCAATCTTCCCAAGTCAGTTCTCGAGCCTGTACAGCTCCTCACCTTCATAGGTGCAGAGACTGATACAGTCAAAGCAAGAGCTTTTCTTCCCTTGGAAAGGGCAAGGGCTATTGTAGAGCTGGCTTCTTCATTCCACCTTCTGGTCTCTCAGCCAGCAAGGCACTTTCTTCAGCTTCTGGGCCACATGGCAACTTCTACAGCAGTGGTCCAAAGGGCCAGATTTCAGATGAGGGACATTCAGTTTAACCTGAGGGCCTTTTGGTCTCAGAAGAAAGATTCTGTAACCAAATTAGTTCCAGTGACTCAGACTCTGATCCAGGCTCTCCAATTGTGGCAGGATCAGGGCAACCTCAGACAAGGAGTCCCATTTGTCATTCAGTCTCACACTTGTGGTCCTAACCATGGTTGCTTCTCTATTGGGGTGGGGAGCCCATCTGGGGGCTCTCACAGCCCAGGGACTGTGGTCCCCTCAGGAATCCCTTCTTCATATCAGTCTCTTGGAACTCTGGGTGGTCTTTCTGACCCTGCAAGCTTTCTCTCAGTCAATGCAGAACAAGGTGGTTCAGATCAGGACAGACAGCACCACCACCATGTGATACATCAACAAGCAAGGAGGCACTTGGTCCATGGTCTTGTGCATGGAAGCCATGAAACTGTGATCCCTAGCTTATTCTCTGCAGACCTCTCTGATAGCAGTCCACCTTCTGGGGAAGGACAATGTGCTAGCAGATGCATTGAGTAGGATCTCCTAGGGCCATCACGGATGGTCCTTGGACCCTCTGGTGTTGAAAGTGATTTTTTCAAGGTGGGGCACTCCAGAGATAGATCTCTTTGCAGCCCCAGACAATCACCAACTTTCTCTGTTTTGTTGCAGACCCCCAGTCTTGGGTTCAGTCCTTCTGGATGCTCTGATTTTGAACTGGGAGCAGAATTTCTATATCCTTCCCTTCTTTTCCTCTACTGTTCAAGGTTCTGGTCAAGAAAAGGTCACAACCCTGCAAAGTGATTCTGATTGCTCCAGACTGGGCCAGACAGCTTTGGTACCCCCTGTTGCTGTCCCTAGCAGTCCATCTTCCCCTGTCTCTTCCCAGGAATTACAACCTGTTACCTCCTCTCATGGGAGGATTTGGTACCCCAATCGTCGGTCTCTCAATCTCAAGGCATGGCTCTTGAAGAGTTAGAGTATGCAGATTTGCATCTGTCCCAAGGGGTTCTGGATATTCTCAAAGCCTCTCAAAAGCCTGCCACCAGAAAAACTTATAACTTCAAATGGAAAAGATTCAGCATTTGGTGTTCCCAAGAAGCATATATCCCCAGACACTGCTGCATTGTCTACAGTTCTGGATTATATGGTTCATCTTAATGGCCTAGGCCTCAGACCAGCTACTCTCAAAGTACAGTTGTCAGCTGTTTCTGCTTTTCTGTCAGTGGGAAAGCCTTCCTCACTGTCATCTCACCCTGCATTCTGTACATTTTTAAAGGGATTGCTTCATACCAATCCCGCCTTTAGGGATCCTACCCCTGCTTGGGATCTTAATGTTTGCATTGCTCAGCTTATGCAATCCCCTTTTGAGCCTTTGTCTTTAGCAGAGCTTAAGTACTTGACTTGGAAAACTGTGTTCCTGGTAGCTATTACCTCTGCCAGGCATATCAGTGAATTGCAAGCTCTGTCAGTGGAGCCTGATTTTATCTCATTCCATAGAGATATGGTGGTCCTTAGAACTAACAGGAGGTTTTTACCTAAAGTGGTTTCAGATTTTCATCTGAACCAATCTATGTCTCTCCCTGTGTTCTTCACTGATGATTCTTCTTCAGGAGAAAGACATTTACACAGTTTGGATGTTAAAACAGCCCTTAGTTACTACACTGAGCATACTAAAGGTCAGAGGTTTTACTCCATCCAGTTGTTTCTCACTTATGGGGAAGTGGGGAAGGGCAAACCTGCCACTAAGAGAACTATTGCCAGGTGGATTGTCTCTTGTATTCAATTCTGCTATGAGAAGCTAGGCAACATACCTCCCTCAGGTCTGAGGGCTCATTCGACTAGAGGTAGAGCTGCTTCCCTGGCTGCAGCCAGGGATATTCCTTTGCTAGAGATATATAAAGCAGCCACCTGGAAAACAGTCCATACATTTAACAAACATTACTCCCTGGACATCCAGGCTTGGAGTGATGCTTGGTTTGGTACAGCAGTACTGCAGAGCCTATTCCCAAGGTAGGTTTGATTCCCTCCTCCACGGAGGCACTGCTTGGTAGTCTGCAATAGTCAGAATACAGCAAGACTTCGTGTGGTTTGAAGAAAAAATTACTCACCTTAGTAATTATGTTTCTTCTAATAGAGTCTTGGTGTATTCTGACCTCCCTCCCTACCTCCCCTCTCAGAACCTGCTTCTGGGAAGTGGGTTGACAGGTGCAGTGTTGTACCCCAGGGGTGCATTTGGGCACTCCCTGCTTTTAGAGAGGGGAAGTGGGTTATATTATTAATTTAACAGTCTTAAGTTGTTCACTACCTGGTTTTTGATTTTGGATTTCTTGACTTGAGTATTTTGGGGATCCAAAATATTTGGTTGCCATTTAGCTAGTAAAAATGCAACAATTTCCACATAGTAGTTAGTTAATATTAGCTCGTAAGAATCAGATGGTTGTGCTTCAAAGTGCAGCAGACAGAGGTTGGAACCAAGCTCGAGCTCAACATTCTATGCTCTGCATAGAAAATTAATCCTCTTCTCTCCGGGGCAGTTTGAGTGCTGGGGCTAACTGCAATAGCTAGAATACAACAAGACTCCATTAGAAGAAACATAATTACTAAGCTGAGTAATGTTTTCTTATGAGCAATGTAAAGGGGTGGGAATGGTGCAGAAATGGACACAAGTTCCTTTACAAGTGAAAGAGTCCTAAAGGAACTGGAAGGAATAAGAGTCTATAAAGCAATAGGGCCAGATAGGGTGCACCCCAGGGTCCTAAAGGAACTAAGAGGGATGGTGGCAGAACCTCTGGTAAACCTGTTTAGCCAATCACTGGAAACAGGGAAGTACCCAAAGACTGGAGGACAGCAGATGTCATCCCCTTATACAAAAGTGGGAACAAAGAGGAAGCAGGGAACTACAGACCAGTCAGCCTGACGTTGGTAGTGGGGAAGATCATGGAAGCACTACTGAATTAGAGATTAGTGGAACATCTGGTTGCCAGTGGATTACAAGACCCAAGGCAGCATGGTTTCACCAGGGGGAGGTCATGCCAGACCAGCCTCACTGAATTTTCTGACTGGGTGACAAGGGAAGTGGATCAATGGAGGGCAATGGATGTGGCCTATCTGGACTTCAGCAAGGCCTTTGACACTGTGCCACATAGAAGGCTATTAAACAAACTGGGGAATATGGGAGTAGGCAGGACAGTAGTGCGTTAGGTGGGTAATTAACTATGAAGCAGGACAAAATAGTTGTCACTCCACAGAGGGAACAGTGACCAGTGGAGTACCAAAGGGATCAATGCTGGGACCAGTCCTATTCAATGTCTTCATCTGACATTGTACAGGACCTAGAAGGCAGAAGTTCCATATTCATTGATGACATGAAGCTCTGTAACAGAGTGGACATGCCAGAGTGTGTAGACAGAATGAGGAGGGACCTGCAGAAGTTTGAAGAATGGTCAAGAGTTTGGTAGTTGAAATTCAACGCAAAAAAGTGCAAGATAATGCATATGGGGCACAAAAACACCTGAACAACATATCAGTTGAGGGGTGAGGATATAGCATGCACCAAGCAGGAAAGAGACTTTGGGGTTATCATCTCTGATGACCTCAAGGTAGGGACAAAGCAGCAGGTAAAGCAAATAGGATGCTGGGATGCATAGGCAGGGGCATCACCAGCAGAAAAAAGGAGGTCATAATTCCACTATACAAGACACGAGTGAGGCCCCACCTGGAGTACCATGTACAGTTCTGGAGACCTTATCTATGTAAGGACATAGTGTAGAGAAGGTTCAGAAGAGGGCAACAAAGATGGTACAGGGATTGCATCACAAGTCCTATGAGGACAGGCTGAAGGACTTGAATATATGCTCACTGGAGGAGAAGAGGGAGAGAGGGGATATGATAGAGACACACAAGTACCTTACAGGGATGAATAGGGTGTAGGAATAGACTATTTTCCAGTGAAAAGATGTTCCAGGACTAGAGGCCATGGGATGCAGTTGGAGGGAGGGCAATTCAGAGAAAACATGAGGAAGAATTTCTTCACAGAAAGGGTGGTGGACAAGTGGAACACCCTGCCAGAGGAAGTGGTGGAGGCTGAAACAATCACAGGATTTAAGAATGCATGGGCTAGACATAAGGGAATTCTGGAGGTCAGGGATAAGGGGCAACAGACTTCTAGAAAAACATCCTATACTTTTGGAGGCAGGATAGCTCAGTGGTTTAAGGCTCTGAGCTGCAAATCTGGAGACCTGGGTTTGAATCCCACAGTCTCCACTTGCATACTGTGTGACCCTAAGCAAGTCACTTAACTTCCCTGCGCTCCCAGGTCGTACCTGTAAACAAGCTTTCAGCTTAGTGTGCCACTCCTGGTTTCCTGGTTAAACAGTTGCAAAAAAAAAAAGAAAAGAAAAAAAAAACATAAAGGGAACTTACAAGCTCAAATGGGCAGACTGGGTGGACCATAGGCCCTTATCTGCTGACAGTGTCTATGTATCTATGTAAAATTTGGTAGCCACTCACAGGATGATAGAAGGTGTGTGTGTCCCAATGTTTAGAACAAGAAACTGAGAATCTAGAAACCCCAGGTTTCTTCCACAGCCATAAACTCACTTTGTCACACTGACTGCCCTGTACATCAGTCTGCTCTGCTGTTAAAAGGGACCCCACCGAAAACCATGATGTTGCATCTCAGCTGGGCCACCCTGGATAAATAAACTGAAGAATAAATACATAATAAATACAAAAATTAAAAAAGATTTGTGAAATCACCTCATTTTATAAAGTACAAATGGTACAAAGAGAGGCATCAATCTGCCCTGTGTAGAAGTAGGACCTCACTGAAAATGAGATGTGGCATCTCAGCAAGGTTACTGTTTTTATCTTTGGACCTGGACCGTCTGGCTAACTACAAGCCTGTCTCTAACCTGTCTCTAACCTGCCTTTTGTGGGTAAGGTTATTGAGAAGGTGGTTGCATCGCAGCTGGATGGTCATTTGATCAGCCACAATGTCTATGATTCTCTTCAGTCTGGATTTAGGAAGAGACATAGTACCGAGACGGCCCTTGTTCGGGTACTAAATGACCTCCTAATAGCGAGAGATTGAAAAACCCATTCCATCTTGATCCTTCTTGATCTCTCTGTGGCATTTGATACCGTTGACCATGGAGTGCTGTTGGAGCACCTGCAGTTTATCTCTGGACTGTCTAGTTCAGTCCTCATTTGGTTTCGATCATTCCTCGAGGGTAGGACTCAGAGGGTGGTGTCTGGAATTTTTTCTTCGGCATCACTCCCCCTATCCTCTGGGGTGCCGCAGGGCTCCATTTTGGTGCCCATGTTGTTTGCGGTATATATATTGCTGTTGGGAGCGATTATTAGGCGGTATGGCTTGAATTTTCACTGCTATGCAGATGATACTCAGCTGTACATGTCCTTTGTGCCCGGCCAAGGCGATGCTGTCTCAGTCTTTAACAACTGTCTCACTGCAATCCAGGACTGGATGACTGTGAGTTGGTTGCAGTTAAACCCTGAAAAAACTGAGGTGTTGGTTTTGGACCCAGGTCGTTGGGAGGTGGGTTTGCTGACAGGATCACCTTTGGGTCTTTGGCTTGAGGGGGCCCAGTTAGCTACCTCAGACCGGGTGCGGAACCTGGCCATTATATTTGATGACTGCCTGACCCTTAAACATCAGGTGTCGGCTGTTGTCAAAACCCCTTTTACCATCTGAAGAATGTAGCCTGGGTGAAGCACCTGGTTTCTGCTGACGATCTTTCAATGTTGGTCCACGCCTTTGTTACCGCCTGCCTGGACTACTGCAATGTCCTTTACCTAGGGCTACAGGGGGTAGATATCCACTGCTTGCAGCTAGTGCAGAGTATGGCAGCCAGGCATTTGACTGGTACCTCTAGGACCAGTCATATAATGCCTGTCCTCCGCGGACTGCACTGGCTGCCAGTATAGTGGTGGATCACCTTCAGGATTGGTTTGCTGACCTATAAGGCCCTACATGACCAGGGACCTGGTTACCTGCAAGATCTTCTTCATCCCTACTATCCCCCCTGCCCTCTCTGATCCACTGATGAGGGATTGCTAGAGATTCCCAGGGTCTGTTTGAAGACATCTGGGGCCAGATCATTTAGTTTTATGGCCCCGACCCTGTGGAATTCTCTACCTCATCGGATGCGAGATTGCCTGACCGTCCAAAGTTTTAAATCAGCATTGAAAACTTACTTGTTCAGCCTCGCTTACTATGATTTTTAAGAATGTTTTAATGAATGATTTTGTTATATTGTTTTAATTTTATGTATTTGGCTTATTTATTGTAAAAGCACTTTGGTTTTGGAAAGCCGCTTTTTAAAAATAAAGAATGATTTGATTTGATTTGATCCTTCAGATGAGACAGTTATTTAGATGAATTGTTAAACCGAGGTCCCTTCTGCCCATCTCTGGTTACTCTGGCCAGCCCACTGATGCTTCCATTCTGAAAGTGGCTCTTTGGGCATCTATAGGGGGCTTAGTCAGACGACCATATGACTATCTCCCCTGCAATAGCATGAGACCAGCAACCAGAAAGAGCTGCATAAAAGCAACCACCACTAGAATGTTTCATCACACACACACGTCCCAGAGCACGAGTAGAACAGAGCAGGAATGGAAGAGGATTGGTGTCTTAAGCATCCAGAGGCATCCTCAGGTGACAGCAGGGATGCAGAGAACTCAGATGGTCCAGTATGGTAAGCTAAAGTACCAGTTTATCTGATGCTGCCTGTGTATGAGAGTACTGGAGGAAGGTAAGGGGGTAACAACAGGGATGTAACAGTCGATATAAACAGTAACTACCTGTTGCATGAGAAAAGAGGAAACACCTTATCTAGGGTAAGGGTACAAAGTAGTAAAAGTAGAAGTGAAAAGGGGAAAGGCTAGAAACACCCTATCTAGGACCAAAATACACAAAGGGGTAAAGAAAAACAAAAAGGGGAAAACTAGAATCACCATATTAGGGTCACCAAACAAAGAGGCTAAGGAAAGCAAAAAAGGGGGGTAAAATAGAAACACCCAATCAAGAGTAAGGTTACTAAGTAAAATTCAAGAGTGAAGAAATGGTAATGTTGGGAGTGGTACAGTGCAGTGGTTGTAGAGCTGCAGTTTTCAGGCAAACCTTCTGTAAACTGAGGTGCTGCCCCATCTGCACACACTGCTCTGGGCTGATGGAGGAGGTTGCTTGACTCTGTGCCAAGTTGGATAGGATTCAGGGGACTTCTACCCCTACCCAGGGGCCACTGAGTCTACCACCATTGCCCCAGAGATTCCCTAGGAGAAGGAGGGCTGGTTGAACTTTGGTGGGCTCAGGGAAGGTGGGGTGACAGGTGAGAGGAACATTCCTCAGCCTGTGCCACTACGAAACTCATTTGCCACTCTGGCAGGATGGGACTGCTGGGAGGAGGCACCCATACTAGTGGCTAGGGAGGATGTGGGGGTCCTCTGTAGGACAGACCCCAAGGAGTGAGGAATAGGACCCCAGCAGAAGAGGAAGAATCTTCTGGAAAGGGACTCTGAGGGCAGATTTGGGAACAGGAAGGGAGGGAAAGAGGGAGGTGAGGTAGCTACCTGGCAAGTTTGCTTGGAGATGACACAAGCAGATTTAAAAAAGAATCAACAAATTTAGACAGTGGTTCTGTCAAACTGTCTGTGGTAGCCACAATGGGATGACCTGGTGGGTCAACTAAACTCTTATGAATTTTTGGCAGGATGTATTTCGTGGCCAGCACTGGGTGTGCAACAGTTAAATAATTTTTGACCCCTGTACTAATAAATTATTATTAGTAATAATCTCCCTTTCACAAGCCATAGCAAGAAAGTTGTCAATATATCTTTTAAAATCTGGTGTGGGATCTTTCGTCAAAGGTTTATATACTGTCCCATCATTTAACTGATGCCAGACCTCATTCTCATATTTACTTGTATCCATGACAACTACCCCACCTCCCTTGTCTGCTTTCTTAATTGTGATATCATGGTTTGTACAGAGATCATTTAAAGCTTGCCACTCCTCCCTAGTGATATTCACAAAATATCTTGGCCGCTCTGCCTGAAATAAAGCAGGTAGCTCATGCTCACACACTTGTTCAAAGGCATGAACTGCAGGAGAGGCTAGTGGACAAAAAGTAGATTTAACTCCAAATTGGGCATAACCCTGCTGTATCTCATTAGTCACACCCCCGCTTGCTTTTCAAAACAATACTTTAAATTCAGCTTCCGAGTGAATTTATACAGGTCCACAATGCAATCAAAGCCTCCCTGAGGAGGTTGTGGAGTCAAGAACAGTGGAGGAATTCAAGAATGCATGGGACAGACATAAGGCAGTCCTAGTGGGGGGTAGGAGGAAGTAAGCTGTTGGTTAACTAGGATCTGCAGCTTATCTGTTAGGTAGGAAAATGGGCAGACTAGGTGGGCCAAGCGGTCCTTATCTACCATCAAATTCTATGTTTCTATGTTTCCATTAATATCAGAGGTAGGAATAAAAGAGAGACCTTTAGATAGAACAGAATATTCAGCAGATGTTAGTGTGTGTTTAGATAGAATTACCACCATTAACGTCTCCTCCCTCTGTTGTGATTCTGTCTGTTCTGTGACCAATTCTGTTGTCTCCTGTTGTCTGAATTCTGTTGATTCCATACTGCCCACGTAGCTGTCTGGATCCCTTGTTTCCCCCATCTCCCTCTTCTTCTGCCTCTTCTCCTCCTCGAATGGGTGTCTCCAGAAACCGAATTGTGGGACTCTGTCTCCGCATCACTGTGGGCTGTTGTGGACTCTCTACTAAAACAACATAGAGCCTGTACTGTCAGTACCAGATTCTGCACCTGCACCTGTACTCTCCATATCAGACTCTGCACAAGTCTGGGAGTCATCATTTGTTTCATTATTATAGTGTATGGTCGAACGTTGTTATGTATGGAAAAACCATACGCTATAAAAATTTGTTCTGCATTAGTAGCGACATCCTCACCGATGCAGAATGACTTGTCATTCCACGTTAGTGAGGATGTCATAATGTAACTGCCCCCATCAGTGGTGCTGTTCATAGAACGGGGGTAGTTGAAGCATTGTGTGTGCGAACTGGCAGGTGATCGTGTGCCTGAGAAATGGGTACCGTGAACCACAAATACTGGCTCCATCTATGTGAAAAATATAAGCCAATCTTTTTGATGGGACCATGCACTATAAAGAACAGCGTATGGCGTCCCATACACAACTCAGCTACTCTTCCACCTCATGTTTTCTATGCCGGCAGAGGGAACTCTTGAGCTTCGCTCTTGAGGTCATCTGCCATCGTAGAAAACACTCGGGTGAAGAATAGCCTTGTAGTGTATGGGACCCCTATCCTGTATCTTCAGTATAGATTTAGGTGACTGTTCTCCTTTCTTAATAAAGTAAACACCTGATCATTTTCATAGCCCCCTTTGTCATGCAAAGATTTTTTTTTCCTTGCCCACTTTGATCTTTTTATTCTGTTGTTTATAACTAGTTCCAAATTGCACATATAGGCATTACATTCAGGATGGTCAGGGAAAGCCCAAACATTTCATTTACATTCAGCTAATTCAGCTTCCACCTCAGCCTAAATTGAGTCTGTCTGAATACTATTAAACAAGCATTTGTCAGTGCCGAATGTTTGCTTGATGGTATTAGCATTTGAAATGCAGGAGTTAGACTGAAGCAGAATAGGAATGACAGTGAAGTATGGAAGTTCACATCAACCCCACCTCCATCTTGTAGAGATGGAGAGGCATTGGGGTAAGCATGTGGGTCGTTGCCCATGACGGTCATGCCATGTCACCTCACCTTATTCTGCAGACAGTGACACGTGTTGAGGTGTGCCTTAGGGTGTTTGGCTGTACAGTGACCCCATTCCACATGGACATATGCTGAAATGGGCACAGCATAGGAGAATGGGGTGAAGTATGGGGCCGAAGAGTCCAAGGTACACCTTGATGGCTGTCAGTGGCTGGAGGGTGGGGGTCGGAGGGCATGTGTAGTAGAGTCAGCAATCCAAAGGCATAGCCTGATGTCTGTCCAACTATACAGGGTAGGACGTGATGGTTAGAAACCCTAACGTCTCGGGCATTTGTTGTTATTTACAGTACAAATGTTCAACATGGCCTTTTTATAGTCCCCCCTCATGAAAGCATTTGGGATCTCTTCTCATGAAGAGCGGCAGTGTGATTTTGTCAATGTGTCCCAAACATTGACTTCCAACAGTGACAGTGCCATTCAGTGCCACATGTACGAAAACACAGATTGGGCAGAATGTGAAGAATGGCAGCTGTGCCATCCATAGGGAGGTGTGAAGGGATGACAATGTTGAAAATCTGTAGCAGGAATATTAAAAATGCACGCACTTCTGAGCATACGTGGAAAGTGCGAAACGCATGCACGTAACACAGTCATATGGACTGTCGTCACCAGATTTTCAACATAGGCATTTTACGACCTGTGCTCATGAAGAGTGTCACTGTTATTGTGGTAATGTGTCCTGAACACTGATTTCCCACAGCAAGCACGGTATTCTGCGCTGGAAGTGCAAAAACACATTTTGGCCAGGATGTGATAAATGACAGCTGTACTGTTCATAAGGAGTGTGGAAAATGGCAATATTGAAAATCTGGAGTGAAAATATTACAATGTGTGAAGTTATGAGCGCATGTGCAACTAAAAAGGGGTCACACGCCATAACACAGTCATTTTATGGAGTTCCATCATCAAATTTTCAACATAGGCATTTTAGGACCTCTGCTAATGAACAGTGTCACTGTAATTTTTGTAATGTGTCCCAAACAGTGATTTCCCACAGCGACGGTGGCATTGTGCACTGGAAGTGTGAAAACACATATTGGCCAGAATGTGAAATATGATAGCTGTATTGTTCATAAGGAGGTGTGGAAAATGGCAATGTTGAAAATATGGAGTGAACTTATTGCAAGTGTGTGAAGTTATGAGCGTGCGTGGAAACTGCAACGCATGCTCGTAACACAGTCATGTTATGGACTTTTCTCACCAAATTTTCAACATAGGCATTTTAGGACCTCTGCTAATGAACAGTGTCAGTGTGATTGTCGTAATGTGTCCCGAACATGGATTTCCCACAGCGACCGCGCTATTCTGGGCCGGAAGTAAGAAAACACATTTCAGCCAGGATTTGAAAAATGACAGCTGTTCTTTTCATAAGGAGGTGTAAAAAAATGGCAATGTTGAAAATGTGGAGTGAAAATCTCCCACGGTGTTGCACCAAGCACTAGGGGTGGGGGCATAGGGAAAGGAGTGCAGGAGAATACTCTGGGGTCGCATAGGGACCCTGGCAGAGGGGGCCCAAAAGGAGGACACTACCAAGGAAGCAGGCAGGTAACTGTGGACCCTCACAAAGGGGGGCCAGAGGGACAACATTCTCAGGGAAGTAAGCAGATGGCTGGGGCTGGACAGAAGGAAGCAAGGTGGGGAGGTGGATCGGACCTTATGCTCAGTAACCGCTTCAATTCTCTTCTTCTGCTTGAGGATGAGGGGGGTGATGTAGCCATGACAGGGGTGGTTAGAGATGGAAAGGGAGTGGGGGCAGGAGGCGGGGGCCAGATAGCAGGAGGAACAGGGGAACCTGGAATGCAGAAAATGGGGGAGCAGTGGATCAGAGCAGGAGGGCAGGGGAAGAGGGAGGAAAGCGCAAGAAGAAGGACCAGTTGGGAGGAAAAGGCAAGGAGAAGGACCAGAAGTACAAGGAGGATACAGTAAAGGGAGCTGAGGGTTTAGGCCAGGGGAGCACGACAAGCAAGGAGGGACTGAATGGAGACAGGAAGGAAGGGAGGACGAGCCAGGCTAGTTTAGTGGATGTGGGAGAAGGACCAGTCGTGAGTAGTGAGGGGGGAGTTAGCGAGGCACAGAAGGATACTCGGGAAGAGGAGAGGCATAGGATCAGAGAGGAGGGGGTGGCCAGGGTAAATGAGGGGGCGGAATGTGGCACCCAGATAGGGGGAGGAACAAGGAGCTGGCTGGGTGGAGGGGCCGGTAGAAAGGATGAGGGACATGGAAGGGGGGAAATGGAGGAAAAAGAGCAGTCAGAGTGCTCCTGTTGGGGGATTCTATAATCAGGGGTATCAAATGGGATAGGGAGGGGGAAGCCTGGCCAGTTAGAACAAAATGCTTCCCTGGACTAATGGTGAACAGGGCCAAGCATGAGGTATATCAGCTGGCAAAGGATTGTGGGGGTTCCCCGGACATACTGGTCCACCTGGGTACAAATGACATTGAGGGAAATAGTGAGCTAGCGATACAGTCAAGGTTCAGGGAGCTTGCCAGGGTCTGTCATAACATAGCGTGCATGATTTCCTCTCAGAAATCCTGCCAGTGCCAAGGGCTAGTGGGGAACACAAAAGGAAGATTAGGGAGATAAACCAGTGGCTCAGGGAGTGGTGTGAGGCCAGAGGGTATGGGTTGATGGGGGATTGGGAGGAGACCTGGGAGGATAAGGAGCTGTATGCTAGAGATAGACCCCTCTCAATTTGGAGGGAAGGGGAATCCTTAAGTTGAAAATAGAGGGGTTCATTGGTGAAAAGTGGGGTTTAAACTTGTAAAGGGGGAGGGATGGGAGAAAGGCCGTCGAGGGGGTCCGATAAATGAGGGGCTCTGTCTCCACCCCTGGGGAGCTGGAGGAATGCGAAAAGGCTGACTGGTAAACTGCAGACCAGGGACAACGGAATCCCCATGGGAACACGAGCAGGGGAAATGGAAGTATAGGGAAAGGGTGGAAAGTAGTCCTGCTAAATGCCAGGAGCTTGGGCAATAAAATGCCTGAGCTCCAGAAGATGCTAACTGAGGGAGCAGTGGATGTGGCAGCGGTCACTGAGACCTGGGCCACCGCAGGACATGACTGGGACCTGAACCTGGAGAGTTACACTATGTTCAGGAAGGACAAGGGGGAAGGAAAGGGAGGAGGGGTAGCAATAATAGTCAAAACCTGCATTGGCATAGGGGGAGTAGAGGAGGCAGAGGGAACCATGGAGGGGATTTGGGTCACCTTGATAACAAGGGACGGCAAGAGAGTAAAAAATAGGAGTGGTGTATAGACCCCCTGCGCTGGCGGAGGAGCTGGAGGAGAGTCTGGTGGCAGATGTTGGGAGACACTGCAGATTGGGCTGGGGAAGGGTGGTGGTGGTGTTGGGGGACTTAAACATGCCAGGAACAGACTGGGAGACTATGACATCCTCGGTGGCCAGGGAACAGAGGTTGTTGGATGTCTTTCAAGATGCGTTCCTAACTCAGCAGGTGGGGGAACCGACCAGGGAGGCGTGGGTACTGGATGTGGTCCTGGCAGACAGTGACCAGATTGGGGACCTGGAGGTAAAGGACCCATTGGCAGGGAGTGACCATGCCACAGTCTAGTTCTGCCTGGACCTAGGAGGGGTAAAAGGCTGCACAAAGACGGAGGTAACTGACTTCAGGGGGGTGGATTTTAAGGAAATGGGAAGGATCCTTAAGGAGCATTTGGATGTGATTGGGCCAGACATGGACACTGACATAACGTGGGAAATAATCAGGAGAGGGACGCAGAATGCTACCAGCACCTGTGCAAGAGTAAGACGAAAATGCAGTAGGGCCCGAAAACCCTGCTGGTGGACCAGGGAGGTCCTGGAGGTGGTGCGGGGAAAGAAGGCAGCCTATAGGCAATTCAAGTGCTCAAGGAGTGAACGGGATTGAGGGGAGTATGAACTGATGGCTAGAAGGGCCACTAGGGTGGTGAGGGCAGCTAAGGCAAGGAAGGAGCAGAACCTGGCCAGGAAATTAGGAGAGGCAAGAGGTTCTTTAGATACATGGGGAAAAACGAAGGGTGAAGGGGCAGATTAGCAGGATTAAAACAGGGAGAGATGGGCACAAGACCCGGAGAAGCAGGCTGAGGGTACTAAATGAGTACTTCACCACAGCAAGAAATGGGGGTGCTGCATCATACATGGGAGGAGACAGTGATATTGAGGAGGGGGGGACCCTTACCGATCGGGTGGGTCTGGGGAGAGGGGGAGGCATCACTGACAGGAGGGGGGAAGGCTAAGCAGGGAGAAGGAGTAGCGGAGGTGGAAATCACAGCAGAGGGAGTGAGGGAAGCCTTCAGGTCCCTTAAGATGGAGAAAACACCGGGGTCGGATAAATTACATCCCAGAGTGCTGAAGGAACTTGCGGATGTCCTGGCGAAACCCCTGGCGGAGCTTTCCACCATCTCCCTGAGGACAGGGTGGGTGCCCCAGGATTGGGAGGTGGCACATATAGTGCCTCATCTGGGCCAAGGGGGAGCAAGGGAGGTGGTAGGGAACTACAGGCCTGTCAGCCTGACATTGGTGGTGGGAAAGGGGATGGAGGGCATTGTCAAGGAGAGGCTGGAGGGGACCTGGAAAAGTCAGGGTGCCTGGACGATAGACAGCATGGATTTGTCCCAGGGAAGCTGTGTCAGACAAAACTTGTGGAGTTCTATGACTGGGTGATGAGTGCCTTGGACCTGGGTAGACCAGTGGACATCCTCTTTCTAGACTTCAGCAAGGCATTTGACTCTGTTCCTCATGAGGTCTGTTGGATAAGCTGGGAGAAATGGGGGTGGGGAACCAGATGATCAGATGGATAGACAATTGGCTCCAGGACTGGACCCAGAGGGTCATAGTTGGTGGGATAGTCTCATCCCCAAGGAGGGTCATTAGTGGGGTCCCACAGGGATCAGTCCTTGGGCACCTCCTGTTCAGTGCCTACGTCTCTGACATAAGGACAGGTATCAGGAGTGAGATGAGCCTCTTTGCGGATGACTCAAAACTGGGGGCGGTGGTGGATGGGGAGGAGGGGAGGGTGGCCCTACAGGGGGACCTGGAAGATCTGGAAAGATGGTCTAGAAAGTGGAAGCTGAGGTTTGATGCAGGGAAATGCAAGGTACTGAACCTGGGGGCCAGAAACCTGGGCCAAGTGTACACCCTGGGGGTGGAAATGCTACAAGTCTCAATGGCTGAGAGGGACCTGGGGTTGGGGGTGGATGTCAAGATGAACAACTCGGAGAGTTGTAGAAGGGCAGCAGCCAAGGCCAACAGTATGCTGGGTTGCATCACTAGGAGGATCACCTCCAGAAGGAGGGAAGTGATACTCCCTCTGTATAACTGCTTGGTGAGGCCATACTTCGAGTACTGCGTGCAGTTTTGGAGGCCACACTTAAAGAGGGACATTAAACTCCTGGAGAGGGTCCAGAGGAGGGCAATCAAAACGATTTGGGGCTTGGGGAACAGGACCTATTGGGAGAGGCTCAAAGAGCTAAATATGTACACATTGGAAGACAGAAGGGACCAGAGGGACATGATAGAGGTCTTCAGGTACATGAAGGGGGTAAATAGGGGAGGAGCAGTCAGGGTGCTTCGAAGGAAGGAGGAGGGGGCAACTAGAGGGCATGGGTGGAAGCTGGAGGGGGGAAGATTCAGGGGAGAAAGGAGGAGGTGCTACTTCACTGAGAGGGTGGTGAAGCCATGGAATGCGCTGCCTAAGGGGCTGGTGGAGGCAGAGACGGTGGAGGGGTTCAAGAGAGGGTGGAACAGGTACTGGGGAAGGGTTCTGGAAGCAAAATCCAGTGCAGCGAGAATATCCGGAACTGGGAAGGGAGAAGCCAGAGAAGGCGAGTGGGGGTAGCAAGGTCAGCTCCCAGGGTGGGGGTTGACCAAATGAGCAGACACGAAAGACCGTTAGGCCTATTCTGCTGGCATTTTAGTATGTTAGTACTGTATGTTAGTAAAATATTGCAAATGTGCGAAGTTACGAGTGTGCGTGGAAACTGCGTAACACACACTCGTAATAAAGTCATTTTATTGACTTTATTCACCAAATTGTCAACATGGGCATTTTAGCACCTCTGCTAATGAACAGTGTCAGTGTCATTTTCATAATGTGAACAGAACACGGATTTCCCACAGCGACAGCGCTATTCTGCGCCAGAAGTACGAAAACACATTTTAGCCAGGATGTGAAAAATGGCAGCTATACTGTTCATAAGGAGGTGCGGAAAAATTGCAGTGTTGACAATGTGGAGTGAACATATTGCAAATGTGTGAAGTTACGAGCGTGCATGGAAACCGCACAATGCACGCTCGTAACACAGTCATTTCATGGATTTTTCTCACCAATTTTCAACATAGGCATTTTAGGACCTCTGCTAATGAACAGTGTCACTGTGATTGTTGTAATGTGTCCTGAACACGGATTTCCCACTGCGACCATGCTATTCTGCGCTGGAAGTACGAAAACACATTTTGACCAGGATAAGAAAAAATGACAGCTGTTCCATTCATAAGGAGGTGCGAAAAAATGGCAATGTTGAAAATTTGGAGTGAAAATATTGCAAATTCGCAAAGTTACGAGTGTGCGTGGAAACTGCGCAATGCACACTTATAACACAGTCATTTTATGGACTTCTGTCACCAAATTTTCAACATAGGCATTTTAGCACCTTTGCTAATAAACAGTGTCACTGTCATTTTAATAATGTGTCTCGAACATGGATTTCCCACAGTGACCACGCTATTCTGTGCCAGAAGTGCGAAAATACATTTTGGCCAGGATGTGAAAAATGACAGCTGTACTGTTCAAAAGGAGGTGTAGAAAAATGGTAATGTTGACAATCTGGAGTGAAAATATTGCAAATAATGCGAAGTTACGAGCGTATGTGGAAACTGTGCAATGCATGCTCATAAAACAGTCATTTTATGGACTTTTCTCACCAAATTTGCAACATAGGCATTGTAGGACCTCTGATAATAAACAGTGTCACTGTGGTTTTTGTAATGTGTCCCGAACACGGATTTCCCACAGCGACCGCGCTATTCTGCGCTGGAAGTATGAAAACACATTTCAGTCAGTATGTGAAAAATGACAGCTGTTCTGTTCATAAGGAGGTGCAAAAAGACGTCAATGTTGAAAATCTGGAGTGAAAATATTACAAATGTGCGAAGTTATGAGCGTGCATGGAAACGGCGCAATGCACCCTCATAACACAGTCATTTTATGGACTTTTGGCACCAAATTTTCCACATAAGCATTTTACGGCCTCTGCTAATGAGCAGTGTCACTGTCATTTTCATAATATGTCCCAAATATGGATTTCCCATAGAGACTGTGCTATTCTGCGCCAGAAGTGCAAAATCACATTCCGGCCAGGGTGTGAAAATTACAGCTGTACTGTTCACAAGAAGGTGTGAAAATGCCAATGTTGTAAATCTGGCATAAAAATATTGCAAATTTGTGAACTTATGAGTGTGCGTAGCAAATGCAACAAGCATGCTTGTAAAACAGTAATTTTTTGGAATTTTTCTACCAAATTTGCAACATAGGCTTTTTGAGAGCCCATCTCATCAACACTGGCACCGTCATTTCATTTATCGGTCCCAAAAGGTGATTCCGTGCAGCGACCACAGAATCACCTTTCGAGGCTGATTAACACCATGACAGTGACAGAATTCATGAGGAGGGGTCCCAAAAACCCCATGTTGAAAATATGGTGCCAAATTCCAAAAAATGTCCGAGATATGCATCAAAGTTGAAAAAAAACTATTTATTCCATTATACAGCTTACCGGCATTTCCTCAGTTCGCAGTCGACTTTGGAGGGTGCAGACGTGTTCCCGGTCCACCGAAGATCGTTGCGCTGGAGTCCGGAGGTAATTATGAGGTGTGGAGGGTGTGGGGAGGCAGGGTGCACAGTGGGTGGGTGCGGTTGTGGGGGTGGGCAGGGAGAACGAGATGGACCATTTCCTTTGTTTACAGGTGACAAAAAAAAAAAGACATTGCGGAAGTTTTTTTTTTAACATGGGAATTTGACACACTGGGGTGGGCTCCCAGCATGCCAACCGACTGTTGGAGGGAGCACTTGTAGCAGACAGGGGATTGGACACCCCCGTCGGCACAAAACTGTGAGGGGGCGCAACAGCTGAGGGGGATTGGGCACCCCCCTGGCAGTACTGTCGCTACTCTTGAGGGGGACTTATGCTGATGGGAAGTGGGCTCCCCCATCGGCACATCAACCTGGGAGGGCGGACATAATGCTGACGGGGAGTGGGCTCCCCCGTCGGCAACTCAAATCACACCCGAGGGATGCAAGTTGACAGGGATTGGGGCCCCAGTTGGCAAAAACACGTGTGCGGGGTGGGGCACATGCTGCCAAAGGGCATTGGGCACCCCCTCAGCACTGGGGCCACATTAATATTGTTTGTGAACAGGGTGGCAGCATGCCACCATATTCATAAACAATATTGCAGTAGCAACATTCCGCCCAGCAATGATGGGTCACTCCCTCATTGCAGCAAATCACTAACGCTGCAATGACGGGGTGGCCCGTGATTGCTACAGTGAAAACTTTACAACTTGGTGCAACTTCTGGAAGCCAGTGTCATCAGCACACTGTCCCTTCATTGGTGCACCATGGCCAAGCCTCAAAATGCTGTGCCTCACTTGGTTGCTACATTGCCGCACCTTCCTAACCAACTTCTCTTCTAAGCTGCCACATAATGTTTCTTGCGCATGTGCGCAAGCAAACATAAAAAGCACTACCCCTTAAAAGGGTTTCTTTCCAAATAGTTTTTGTTGACCATGAAAGGAGGACAAGGCAATTTTGCCTATTATCAGCCTCATCCTGGGGGAGAAGGGGGGGGAAGATACAGATGCAAACTGACATACTGAACCAGATTTAGCTGTTGGTGGTATTTTAGTGAATTGGAGGACATTTTGGCCAGGACACTAGGGAAATTCCATTACTCTTTTCAAGAAGTGCCATGGAATATTTAACGTACACCTGAATGACCACCAGAACAGGCAGATAGGACCTCAATTTAACGTATCATTTTAAAGTCATAATATTTTCTCTGTCTTGCTTAAACGCTGGCAACTTCATGATGTGTAAACCTTGTGGGACTCTTCTGACACTTAGTAAGCTTGAAGAGTTGTTTATTGCCAATAAATCCTCTGTGCACGTAGATCTGTTTTTTTCTAATTGGGAGAAGGCTTGCTTCATATCAGTCATGCCTCTTTCATTATTAGGAATGTTGGGGTTTCTTTGGGATGAAATTGGTAATGGATTGGACTCCCCTTTGTGTGCAAATAAATTTTTTAGCAAGTTATGAGTAGTGCAATTACCAGCTTCACTGCTTGGTCCTGGCAGGGTTTCTGCCATAGTGGATCCAAATGCTTGTGGTAAACTGCTAGGTTTCTCAGGGTGTAACCCAAAAATGCAATGACTCAGATAAAAGAAGAGTAGCCTCAAGCTGCTGTGGTGTGCAAAGCCAAGGACATTGCTGTTGGCATCACAGTCTGAAGGGATATTTAAACAGCACGAACCGTGAGATAGATTACCATTGATAAAGTGCTGTTTAGGGGCACAAAACTCCGTTGGGTGATTTTGTAGCAGGTTGTGGGTGTGCACTTTGCTATATGCCCAGCTAATTTTATTTGGAAAGTGTAAGTAAATAAAATATTTTTGTACTTGCAATTGCCTTGTGATGTGTATTAGTACTGCTCTGGTTGGTGTGTACAAGCCCTTTCCTGTTCGTAGTGCCTCTATAGTGAAGATTTAAAGTCCATGTGGGACTCTACTGACACTTAAGTAGGCTTGAAGAGTTGTTTGTTGCCAATAAATTCTGTGTACATGCAGATCTGTTTTTTCTAATTGGGAGAAGGCCAGGGGGGACATGATAGAGACATTCAGGTATCTGAGGGGAATCAATAAGGATGGGGCAGAGGGGGTTGTTAAGCTAAAGAGGGGAAGGGACACCAGGGGGCAGGGGCTAAGAATAGAGGGGGGAAGATTTAGGAGGGAAATGAGGAGACTCTATTTCATGGAGAGGGAGGTAGCAAAATGGAACACACTACCAGAATGGGTGGTATCATGTAAATCTGTGAACAGCTTTAAAAGGTCATGGGACAGAGAACAGGGGAGAGTGAGGGTGGGGGAGGTGCGGGGCGGCAGTGGGATGACAAAGGGGAGGGGGGTGGGGCCCCCCCCCCAGCTGCAAACTAGAGGTGCCAGCTACACACTCGAGCAGACTTAGATAGACCTGGTGGTCTGTTTCTGCTGGCACATTCGTATGTTCATTTGTCCTTCACAGTTTGCCAATATAGTTGAAATGACTGACAGAATCTTGCCTGGTGGCGCAGAAGGCCGAGGCACAGATGTCTTAACTGCCATCATGCTGGTGACATGGGTTCAGGAATGGACCTGGGTCACTTTGGGGTTGGCCGGGAAGAGGAGGATTGAGTGTCCCACAGGATACTCTCCTCTTCTGGGGTGGGAGGGTTGTCAGCTCCACTACGACACTGCCACCTGGGTGACCACAGGTGGTAGTACACATGGCAGCCACAGCACAGGGAGGGAGGGCACCTTATGACTGTGATGCATGCACTTGCATGCATCCTACCAGCCACAGCTCACCAGAGCACCTGAGGAAGGGCCAAAAACCAGGCAGAAAAAGACAAGGTTGGGCAGTATGATGTCACACTTTCTCACAGGCTCCACACCATTTACTGGACTGCGTGCTGCCACATCCCATACCAATCTCCTCCTGGGATAAGTGGAGGTCCCGGAAGGCTCCACCATGGGGATCAATCTGGGGGACACTGGCAGTGGGAGTGTAAGCCCCAGAGACAACAGGTGATGTGGCTGGGGGGAGCAGCAAAGCTGATGGGGGCCAGCTGAGAAGGAGTAGCAAAAAAAAAAAAAAAGACTGGCAGTTCCTAAATATATGACTGAGAGTCATTCTGAAGTCCCCACAGCCCCTCCAACACAAGGTGGTAGCTCCGGTGGCCCATTTTGCCTTTATAACTGGGGTAATAAAGTAGGAAATGCATACCTTCCAAGCAAACTCATACCATCTAAGGGAGGAGGCTGTTTTAGAAGTAGCTTGCCAGATTCTCCCCCAACTCCTTGGAGGTCACTTGTATCTGGGCCTCAGCCTGCCATTTATCTATAATATATTGTGTTTGTCAGTCTACTGTGTGAGAAATTGGTGCAGTAAATTGCCCCTTACTGTTGTATTGAAGACAGTAAAGTTGTGAGAGCCTTTGATTGTGCTGCACACCCCCCCCCCCATTCTAGTCTGAGCATTTTAGTAATATAATCCCAGAGTTCGAAGTATCTGAAGTGGTGCCCTGCATCCCATCCAAATTTGGTTTTGCATGCCTCAAATGTTTTGATAATGTTACTTGTTAATAACTGCGCAGGGTACTATAAATTACTGTATGTGATGCTTGCCTTCAGAACCATGGAACTATTGTGCTCAGTAGAAATTCTTTGTCCTAAGCTGACCAGTCATTGCTGGTAACCACATCATGCAAATCAGTGAGACAAAAAGCTTTCTCTTAATATGCTATTAAAAATGGAATGAGCTTCCCACAGAGATTCATCTAGCATCATCCTTACGAGTTTTTAGAAATAAGTTGTTAAGCCATTTGTCACTTATGTCTGTATGTGAATGTTATTGACTTCAGACTGTATAAATGTTTTTTCCTAATTATTTGTATGAATGGGAAAATACTTATTTTCAAAATACTGTACTGTAGTATTATGGAGCCTAAATGTTTAAATGTAATTGAAAGATGTTTTCCTCTGTATGATCTTGTATGTGTATTGTAATGCATACTATTTTATGTAATGGATAATCAGTAGTATTTTTTATGAAACACCCAGGTCTTGCCTGTAAATGGACCACATGGTCTAGTGTACTTACCTGGTAAACAACTAAAATTGAAATAGAATTGAAACTGAAAGCTAGCTACTTCTATCACCAAAGACATTTGGTCGGGGGAGCTAATGAGTGGCTAAAGGAACAGCAACATCTCTCTATGGCTCAGTCTCCATGAGTCTCTAAAAAGGAAAAAAGTGGTTCAAAATGAACTCACTGCCAGGAAAATTTGATATAAACGGATGTTAGAAAGTGCAAAGGATGAGTATCTGATACCTAATATGGGGAAACCTTCCATGAATGCATCAAATTCGGCGAAGAAAGTCACGACGCCCAGTGCGTTGGAAGGCCCAAATGTGATTACGCTCTCTGCAATAGAAATGGAGGTGGTGGGATGAACTCTGACGGCTCAGGTACTTGTGGCTCTCTCCCCTAAGTTGGACTTTATTACTACAAAAATCTCTGCACTGTCGGAACAGATCTCCGGGCAAGCTGCAAAAATATCAGAGACTGAAACACGAATCTCTACCTTGGAAGACCAAGCAGAACACTTGCCTGAAACAGTTCAGGGGATGAGGAGGGAGCTGGAGGAGTTGAGAAAACAACTGGACTACCAGGAAAATTATCAATGTTGAAATAACCTCTGCATCCATGGGCTACCTGAAGGCAAAGAGGGGAACTCACCAGAGGACTTTTGTGGCAGGGTCCTCCCGAGTCTGTTGGGCCTGAAATCAAAAGGGGGTCAGTACAAAATTGAAAGGGTGCATAGAGCTTTAGTGCTGAAACCGGTGGTGGGAGACCCTCCCCGACAGATCATTTTCCTCCTACATAACTTTGGGGATCAGCAGGCCATCTGGTATGTGTTTAAAAAACAAAAGGAGGTAGTTTTCCAGGGGGTCAGACTGTATTTACACCAGGATTTTTCACAGCTTCTGTAGCAGAGGGAAAGAATGTTTAACCCGGTGCTGGATGCTTTACAGGCTCACAAGGTGGACTTCCAGTTTCTGTACCCGGCCACAGTGAAGATACTCAGGGAAGGCACCACCTTTACCTTCCACAAGGTGGAATGTGTGCAGCAGTACATTCACAATATGGAGAGTAACCAAGGAAAAGGGCCAGCATCGGGAACATTGACGGCTTCAGATAAGTGACTATCTTTCCACACATAGACTATGTAAAGGGACAAAAACAGAACAGTTATATACAGCAAGCTCCAGGCTTTAAACAATGGATGTACAGGCTTATTGGGAAGGAGTGGGGGGTTAAGGGGGTATGCAGCAGGGTAGAGTAATTCGGGGGTGTCTTCGGGTATACAGCAGGGTGACAATAGCATATCTCAAGTCAGTAGAAATGAGCACAGACAGGCGTATTGAGATTCAGAGCTGTGCAGCTGCTGAAATTGGAAAGTGGGAGGCCTGTGCCTTCACCGGAGGGCCCTGGAGTCATTCTGGGGGTAAATAATGATTTATGAAGCCTGCTCAGATGGGAGAGAGGTATGGGGTACTTGTAGAAGTTGTGGTGGGAGGAAGGGGGAACACCGCTAAATGAGCACAGACAAGGGCGCTGTGGGGGGAGAGCTTCAGGAGCGGCAAGGCAAGAGTGGAGGACTACTGAGATTTAGAGCTGTGCAGCTGCTGAAATCTGGAAGCGGGGGGCCTGCACCTTCAACGGAGGACCCTGGAGTCATACTGGGGGTAAATAACTGGTTATTCAGCCTACTCGGATGGGAGGGAGGTATGGGCTACGTAAAGAAGTTGTGGTGGGAAGGAGGGGGAATGCTGCTACTTGCTGGGGGCAATGACTCTCTGTGCAAAAATGGGGAGGGGGTAATTCTCAGCTTGTTCAGATGGGATCAAGCAAAAATCAGATTGTGAGGAGAGGTCTACCGGGCCTGAAATGCAAAAGGGAGGATGGCTGAGAAAACAGAGCTGCACAACCACAGAGGCCATGAGGAGGAAGGCCTGAGCGTTTAAATAGAAGATCTTCACGCAGCATTCTGAACAATGCGGGACTTGGACTAATGGCATATCACATCCTATGTTTATTATGGTTTTATATGCTGTGCACTTTTTGTTTTTTTGGATAATGTAAGTTGGGGATAATGATCGTAACCAGGCCATCTCGTAATTGGGAGGGGTAAGGGAGAGGGTTAGGAGGGGGTTGAATACTCCCTGGAGTTTTAAGAAGGATGGCACTGGTAAGGGAGGAGGGAGAAAGAAAACAGGTCTCATCAATGTGGGAATGATGCTGGGAGGGGAACAAACATGAGGAAAACCAGGCCTGGAGGGTGAGAGGATAGTGCAATGATGTCTGGATTGGGGTGTAGAGTGAAGGGCATCTTCCTGGTGAGGACAGGTTAAAGCTGTAGTGGTCTCATGATTCTCTCTCCCCACAGACTGTGTCCACCGGAATATTGAGCATGGATTTTACACCGTGACGGATGCTTGAGTAGGAGGAAGGGACTGGACACTGCCATCATTGCGACAGTGGGGTAGAGGTAAGTATGTGCCCTGCTTGAAGGGCCTGGGATTATAATGAAGGGACAGAATGGAGAAGGCACACAGGGCCCGAAGGGAGGGGAGAGGAAGGTGAACACTGTGGAGAAAGATACCAGTGACATGTTAGAACCAATAGCAAGTTTAAACAAATAAAATAAGTGGGGGGTGGGGAGGTCTGAGGGGAAGACTACACCTGTACTTACAACTGCTTGGTAGGAAGAGGTGGGGGGGAGGAAGGGTGGACATTATTCGATTCTCTGGGCCCCAGAAGAAAATATGGGACATAGGAGAATAATATTGCAGGAGGTTAGGAGGGTGAAAGAGCATGGATTAGTAAACTGTAAGACTTGTAAGGTACAAAATTGTGTTACTGTTTATGTTGATGTTACTATAGAAGTAAATACCCTACCAGTTGCAGGAATGGTTGACTTGAGGGGAGGGGGGGAAACAAGATAAAAAACATCTGGAAAAGCACAAATGAAAAGGTATATGCTGTGTGTTGTGTGTGTAAGTGGTGAGGGACCTTCACTTGAAAGGGAAGTAAGGGAGGAGCACAAAGTCAAGAATGGATAAAGCTCATGTGGTTATTTCCTGGAACATCTGAGGTTTTAACAATCCCATTAAAAGGAAAAAAAGTGCTCTAAGTATTAAAGCACAGCAGGCTCAGGTAGCACTGTTACAAGAAACTCACCTAAGCCTGGATGAACACATGAAATTGGTGGGAGGATGGGTGGAAGCATGCCACGTTGCTGCTTATAATTCACCCAAAAGGGGGGTGGCAGTGTTGTTTCATAAAGACTACCCAATAGGGGTGGTAAAAGTAGTTGCGGACCCTGAGGAGGGTAGGTATATCTTTGTCCAGAGAAAAGTTGGGCAGGAACAAATAATGTATGCCAGTGTGTATGCCCCCTTGGTGTTTGATGCTGAGTTTTATAAAAAACTGGTAGATGTGATGGTGTGTGAAAATTCCCCAACCTATGTTTAGGAGGGGATTTTAATTGTGTAATGGAGCCCAGCCTGGACCACTCAGAGGGAACGGGGAGGCACGAAAAGGTAATTAATCAAAAGAAACAAGAGGCGATGGATTTAGACCTGGTGGATGTCTGGAAGGCAGCCAACCCAGGGGCCAAGGAATATACATTTTACTCCAACCCACATGGTACATGATCCAGGCTGGACTACATATATGTGACGAGGGAAGGGTATGCAGGGGTGAGGGGTGTGACCCATGGGCCAATACACATATCTGACCATGCCATGGTGATACTTAAAAGATGCTCAGGGAAGGGGTAGGACCCTGCCCAGGTTTGCATTTTTCTACTTATCTCATGGTCTCAGAGAGTTTAGGGACTTTCTGAAACATCAATGGGGAGTATTTAAGGAAACCAATGAGGCCACTGCCCCAAAAATAAAGTGGTATACTGGGAGGCTGGGAAGGCATACATGCAGGGGGTGATCATAGGATATGTTAATAATTATAAAAAAACAAAGGAAGCTCCATAGGCGGAACTTGGAACAGCAGTTGAAGGACGCTGAAGTAAGAATGATCTCACAGCCCACAGACCAGCTAAGGGGGCAAATGCTTGCACTTTGAGGGGCACTTAATTTGCTGTCAACAGGGGAGGCTAGCACATCCCTATGTTATGCTAGACAGTAACTAAATGAATGGGGGAATCAACCAGGGGCCATACTGGCCCGTCTAGCGAGAGGCCACAGAGGATGACAATGGTGACTGGGATAAAAGATGGGAAAGGACAGTTATATACCCAGAGTGGCAAGATAGGGGGATCTTTGCAACGTTCTATGAAAATCTATATAGGTCAGAGTATGGAAATTCAGCTCCCCTGATGACATGGTTCCTGGAGAACGTGAGACTCCCGGAAATTTCAGAGGCACAGAGAGAAGGGCTTGGAGGAAAAATTACAGAGGGGGAAATAAGCAGGGCAGTGGCATCCATGAAGAATGGCAAGGCAGGGGGTCTGGATGGTTTTGTTATGGAATACTACAAGGAATTAAAAGGGGAACTGGTGGGAGTTATGGCTGGAATGTTGGAGTAGGCGGGGGAAGGGGGGTTGCCGACATCATGCCTGCAGGCTATGATTTGTGTGCTTCCCAAGCCAGGCAAGTGTCCAACTGAGTGTGGATCCTACAGGTCAATATCGCTTTTAAATTGCGATATTAACATTTTTGCAAAGGTCTTAGCCAGGCGACTGGAGTTGTTGTTGCCACAGCTGGTCCATGCTGACCAGACTGGGTTTGAGCAAGGATGGCAATCCTACCACAATATGAGAAGGCTCCTAAATGTAATTCAGTGGGGCAATAGGTGCCTGGGACAAGTGGTGGTGCTGTCCATGGATGCCAAAAAAGCCTTTGATCGTACTGAATGGCCATACCTCTTTGAGTCGTTGGAAAAATTTGGTCTGGGGGCTGACTATATTAATATGATCAAACTGTTGTACAAGAAGCCATGGGCACAGGTTTTGGTTCATGGGGGATGTTCAGATTTCTTTGAACTACATAGAGGAACATGGCAGGGATGCCCTTTATCCCCACTTTTGTTTGCCTTGGCCATCGAACCATTGGCCATCTGGATTAGGGAGGATGCCAGAATACAGGGAGTACAGGGATGGTCAGGTATCCATCATAAACTGACCAGTTACGCAGATGACCTGTTGCTATTTATTACACATCCGGATACCCCTGTATCAGCTTTGTTGGAAATAGTGCAGGAATTTAACAGGTTCTCAGGTTACAAGCTTAATTTATCTAAATTGGAGCTGTTTAGGATAGCAGGACTGGGGGGGGGAAGGGGCAGGAACCCCTGGGGATTTAGGGTGGTTCAGAACCACTTCACATACCTAGGAATTAAGGTGGGCAAGGATCTGGCGAGCCTGTATGGAATTATCTATGGACCATTGCTGCAAACCCTCCAGGCAGATATGGAGAGATGGAGGGCGCTCCCCATTTCATGGATCGGGCATATAAATCTCCTTAAAATGAATATACTGCCCAGAATATTATATCTAATGCAAATGTTGCCAATGGGATTGACAAATAAGGATTATAAAGCCCTAGATAAGGAATTCAGCAGGTTTAACTGGCAGAACAAAAGACCTAGGATGAGTCAACTGAGGTTAATGGGTAAGATGGAAAAGGGGGGCCTCAATTTTCCAGATTTAAAGGGGTATGCAATTGCTATGCAGATCGGGAATATTCAGGACTGGGCACACAGAGGGGAGTAAGCCAGCTGGGTGGACTTAGAAGGGGAAGGTACACAGGTGCGCTTGCTGGCATACTTAGACCCAGGTGGAAGGAAGTCATATTGCAGGATACAGACTAGAAACCCATTGGTAGAATGGACTCTGGAGGCTTAGGAACAGGCTAGAAAAAGGAGACGAGCAGAAAAAGAGGTTTCAGGGCTTGTGCCAGTGGTTGGCAACCCTGCCTTCTTGCCAGGGGTGGAGGGAGGGGGGGTTTGTGATATGGGAACAAAGGGGAGTACAGTGCTTCAGGAACCTTTGGAGAGGTGGTGAATTTAGAACCATGGAAGATCTGAGAGCACAATATGATATCCCCACCTCACACAGATACCAGTACTTTCAGGCTAGGGCTTTTAGTATCGCCCGAAGGGGACAAGAGCAATATTTTATTTATTTTTATTTATTTATTTAGTTTTTGTTGACCGGGTAAGTGCACTAGACAAATCCTGCCTATTTTCAGGCACGACCCGGGGGAGGGGGATACAGATGAATGCCAACTGACTTTGAACCAGATTAAGTTGTTGGTGGTATTTTTAGTGAATGAGGGAAATTTGGCCAGGACACCGGGGAGATTTCCCTACTCTTGGCCAGTAGGAGGACTTGCTGTCCGTTTACAGGATGGCCACTCGGGCTGGAGCACCGGAGAGTGCAGATGTCATGGAGGAGAGAGACTTGGCCTCATCTCCCTTCATGTTTCCACCGGAGGCTGAAGTAAATGTTGACCGATTATTTGACGAAGAAGACGCTATGGATATCTATATTTCTACAGAAGATTTAACCTTGCATCCCATCCTGGTAAATACGACAGATTTCGGGGATAATTTAACTTCCAAAAAACAAGAACTTGTGGAGTTGCTTGTGACTACTGAGGAATGTCCACAGGAGGAGACAGACCACTCAGTTACCCGGCCTATTTCATTGCAACAAGAACTCGCACCTGTCATTTCAGATGCCTGGCCTGTCAAACCAGTGGATGGCGTCACAGCTCCTATTGCAGCGCTGAGGTCGGGTAAGTCTGAGACAGGTTTAAATGACATTTCACTGTTATCGGCTGGCAACTCAAACACGAACGCTCGTGTGTACCTACAGCGTACTATTCAGCTTTCACCACCACAACTGCCTGAAACTTGTGCCTCTAAAGAACAAAATTCAAGCTGCAGTGTAGCAGAGAATACTGCTTTCACCTCTCCCATAACTACTCTTTCGAAATCGACTGGGTTTGTCTTCAAACAGCCACAAGTAGAGGGAAATACAGCTTTGATTAAATACCAGACCCAACTGAATAACCAAAGAGGACTTATTGAATTTGTTTTCTCTGGAGCAGGGTGTAAAATGGGGATGCAGACTGAAGTAAAAACCAAACGAGATGCGTTTCTTCTCGCTCACAGGAATCTCAAACCCTGTGTTGAAACAACATACGACAACACCATCTGCTGTTTAATCAGAGTTAAAGGCTTCTAATGATCAGTGGTCTCGAAATACAGCATTAACTAATGCAGGATGGAAACAGAGCCCCGGGGGAATTTGGATCCCTGATCCAGCTCGGGACTCTCCTTTTCCTTTCTCTTAAGTCTCTCCTGAATGGAAACCAAATAAATCTGTTACCTTGAAAGATGCATCCCCACAGCATCCTGTTGATTCTGTTTTATCTGCAAACACTTCTTATACAGAGACTGTTGCAGGACAAGATTTACAATCTTTCCCCCTTTGAAGTCTCCTTCTCATGACAACCTTCACATCCCTGCAGCATCTAATACTGAACCTACATCTGAAAAAAAGCCTCTGCTATCTGACTTATTTAATAAAACAAAAAAGGAAGCAGCTCCTTGATGAAATGCTGTGAGGATACGATATAAAGGGGGTTTGGCTGATAGGCCAGACAGATATCATGTGGGAAAAGTATTACTTAAAGATTCCTTGCATTTCTCCCCTAGGGAGGTGTATGCATTTATAAACATTTCTGGGGAGGACAATTTTGATGTCAGTTTTCGAACTGCATATGCTCTAGATTTATTTTGGGAAAGATATGAACAGGTTATGTTTTCTCCCACATGGACTCCTTTTGTAGTCATTCCTTTGACTAAACCACTCATCAAGTATGTTATAGTAATGTTTCGTAACGAAGGAGTCCATGTAGAAGACATTACATACTGGCTCTCTCAAAAATGTGAGGTTATGGGAGCACCTGAAGCCATTTAAGACAGCAAGCTTTTTTTGGACTGGGGGGTGGAAATATAAGGTAAAACTATGCCAGAATGACTCAGGTATTGAGCATATTCCAAATTCTTTTTTGCTCGGTAGAGATCAGGGTGTGTGTTTCTATGCAGGACAGCCAAGAGCATGCTATAAATGCGCCTTCCGGAAACATCTTTCTAGTACATGTGATCAACCCCGATGTAATAATTGTGGGGAGGTGGGCCACATTACATTGCAATGTGCTAATCACACTAGATGTGATCTGTGAGAAGAATTTGGGCATGTCTTCGGGGAATGTCCTTGGGCTGCTCGGAATAAAGTGTCCTGTATGAGTCCAAAGCTTCTTATTCAGCAAGCACAGGATTCAGCCAACTCTGTTACCATTGATGCTCAAGACCCTCCTCCAGGACCTCCCCCTCCCTCTCCTGACCCGTTAGTGGTTCCCACTACTGTGCTTCCGGATCTCACTGTTTCAGGTCCAGACCTTTCTCAAGACCCTGCAGATACACCTACCACATCTGCATCCTTGGTCCCTGTCTGTTATGAGGATCCAGTTATGGTCCCTGGTGATGAACCTGACCCTGATCCTTTGCCCTGGAGATCTTCTCGGTTCACCAAACCTGCTATTCCTGATATACCCCCCCCCAGTAGAGACAAATAATTCTTATGCTGCCCTTTTTACAGCCTGGGGTGATTCGGAGATGGAGGTTGGGGATTCAGACTCACAGAAATCTTTCCTAGGACAAGGTCCACATGGTTTGGAACAAGGTTCTTATAAAGGAAAGAAAAAGAAAAAGAGGAAAAAACTTTAGTTTGCTTCTCTTTAGTCTGATCAATTCCATTATTGTTGTAAATGGGTCAATTTACTTTAGGTTCATTAAATGTGCATAGTCTATTGAATATAGATAAGAGACAAACTGTTTCTCAATATTTTCATGATTTGGCTCTAGATGTGTCTATCATACAGGAAACGTGGATGTATTTGGAACATCATATTTGGAGTTTTAAAAGGGAATGGACATGGAGCCCTTCGTATTGGTCCTTTGGTCTTGATAAAGCAGATGGGGTGGGCATTCTTTTTCACTCCTTTTCCTTTTCTCTCCAGAAACTAATTGACTTCGTGCCAGGCTGAATTTTAATATTAGATGGCCTTTGGAAGGTATGAACTGTAGGTTCATTGCAGTATATAATTCACAGGTGAAAGCAGATAAAGTTCTTCATATCAAGACTATTCAGCCATTTTTAGTTTCCACCTACAACATTTTTTTATGTGGGGATTTTAACTGCAGCCTCATACAGGATAAAAAAAAGAAGCAGGATAAGGGACGGAAAATTTATTGTGATTCTAATGCACTTAATAATCTTATAACTACTGCGGGCTTAATTAATAGCCATGTTTATCACACTAAGGGTCCTCATTTCACCTTTATATGAGAAATTCTTATACTTCCATTATTGATTATATTTTCCTTTCCCCTAATTTATCCAAAGGTACTTTGGATATTAGTCCTGTAGAATTTTCAGACCGTTTATTACTAATTCTGTCTCTGGACCAAGAAGTCAAAAGACCTGCGTTTCGAGACAGATGGAAAATGAATACCTCGGTTTTGTCTGATCCTGCTGTAACTCGAGCCGTGGGTCATTTTTTTACTGTTAGATCATCTGTAGAATGTTTATATCAGGATAAGGGTGAATGGTGGTCAGATACAAAAAAGGATATAAAATGCTGGTTTATGAGATTTGGTAAATCACAGGGTAATAGAAAGTTTTTACATTATCTAACTTTAAGGAAACAGTTGCACAAAATATATTCTATAGCAAATCTTTCAACATTGGATTATTCATCAAAGATTGATTTTCTGAAAACCGAAATGAAAAAGTTCCAATATGACAGGCGCGAACCATCCAAGGCATGCTATGCGCTGGTACTCATAATACCCCAATAGGGGATCCTTTTGAAGCCTAAAAACAGATAAAAGAAAGTATGACTATAGAATATTTGATCTCTGTTGCTGGTCAAAGGGTGAGTTCTCCTGAGGATTTGGATAAATTGATACAACAGCATTTTAAAACACTATTGCCTACTTCTCTGATTTCTCAAAATTATATTATTACTTTCCTTAAACCAATCATAGTCGATGATTTCCAAGATGATGTATTACATTTACAGACCCCCATTACTAAACAGGAGATTTTACAGGCCATTTCAACCCTTAACAATAATGTTTCACCAGGTTTAGATGGTATCCCACATCTTTTTTATAAAACTTTTTGTCAACACATAGCAGATAGTTTAGTATCAGTGTATAATTATTGGTTTAATTCTGATACAATACAGCCTACCTTTGCAGAAGGATTGCTGATCTACCTTTTTAAAAAAAGGGATAGAAGTCTCATAAGAAATTGGAAACCCATTGTATTACTCAACACTGATTATAAGATTTTAGCTTATATACTGAATAACAGATTAAAATCTTGTGCTTCATTGGTAATTTCACCACAATAATATTGCGGACTTCCTGATAGAAAGATACAACACGCTTTAATGATTATTAGGGATGTGATTGAACACTGTAATATAGCAGGATTATCAGGATGGGTGGTAGCAGCTGACCAAGAAAAAGCATTTGATAGGGTTTATCACCCCTATCTGTTTAAAGTTCTGGAAATTTATAAGGTTCCTTTAGCTTTTATAAAACAACTAAAATTGCTGTATTGTTTTTTTTTCATTGCAAACTTTTTTGAATGGGTTTATTGGGCAGAATTTTGATACTGAGATAGGGGTTCGTCAGGGATGCCCGTTAAGTCCCCTTTTGTACATTTTTTCACTCAACCCTTTGTTGAGATATATTGAAATGCACCATTTTTGGGAAGGGGTGTCAGGTATAGGGATCCCATAAGGCATTAAGGATACAGGCATATGCAGATGATATTTGTGGGTTCTTTTTAAATCAAGAGCAGATAGAAATTTTTTTATCTGAAATATATAAATACCAAAGGGTTTCAAATGTCAAATTAAATGTTGACAAGAGCAAAGGGCTTTTCATAGGTAATATTATGGACTTGCCAGGTGAAACAGGGGGCATTACTATTGATTATGAGCCATTAAAAATTTTAGGAATCATTTTTGGACCCCAAAACCTTCCTGAGGCTAACTGGGAGTTAGTATTAAGAAAGGCAGAATTAAAGGTGCTTAGACGGAAACATGGGAAATTCACGAAACTTAAAAGAATTTTGATTTAAAAAAAAATTATTTTGCCACTTTTACATTACGTGGCTATGTTGTACCCAGTTCCAAGCAAATTTGAAACTAGATTGTATAGTCTTTGCTTTCAAATGTTGTGAGGTAATAAACTCAACTCAATCAAGCGTTGCTACACATATTTAGGGGTAAAGGAAGGGGGTTTAGGAATGATTGAACCAGTGATTTTTTGCAGGTATTATTTCTTAAACACACGATTTGCAATGCCCTTTCTCAACCAGACTCAGTGCACAATATTTGGCTTCAGAACTCTTTACATAAATATATCACAGTCTGGAGTACTGTGACTCCTAAATTACATCCTCACATTAATATTCCTCCTTATTTTAAATCAGTGGCACAAAAGTTATATAAATGGAGGGTCTCGAAATCAGACATAGTAACTTAATCTGCTAAGTCATTATATCAGACTATTTTTACCAGCATTTATCCATTGGAACCAAGTTTTAAAAATTGTCCCTCAACAGATAACGGTCTAATTCTCAGGCAACTCACCCTTAATAGAATTCCTTGCAAGATGTGGGAAAATCTCTGGCTTATTGCATACGGCAGATTGAACGTAAGAGGGAATGCCAAACATAAAGTAGTTGAAGAAAGAAATTGCCCATACATGGATTGTATTTCATTGCTTGAAACTATGTAACATTTTCTGTTAGAATGTTCATATGTTACAGCTCTATGGTTTTTTTTGGCCACACAATGGCAGATGGACTGGCTAAAATGTTTAGATTATGATATTTTAGTTGTGGGGAAATATGGGGTGGGGTTAGCAAAGTATCACTCTGACACTTTATCTACTTTTCTTTGTTGTATTAAATTTTACATATGGCAGGCAAGATGCCAATGGGTATTGCATCAAAGGAAAATGTATTTTGACTGTCTTTGTAATTTAGTCTCAACTGAAATGATGATTGTTTATAAAAGAGATTGGGTTATGAGTTCTGCACAACAGGTGTCGCATTGGTGGAGGGGTTTCACATACTTCATTAAATATAAATAATGTAAGTTGGGTTGGGGATAGGGCTTATGTTTTGATTGATTTATTGTTTATTTTCTCTCCCTTTGCCCTGCTGTTTTCACTATAAGAGAGTCTTTCTTTTTTTTGTTTGTTGTCACAAATTGAGTTGTGTTTCACTGTTTGACTCTGTATCTGTAATATTTTTTTTATATATATGTTATTTCAATAAAATCTCCCCTACTCTTTTCAAGAAGTGCCATAGGATCTTTAACATCCACCTGAACTACCACCAATCCAGGCAGATGGGACCTCGGTTTAACGTCTCATCCGAAAGGCGGAACATATACAGGTCAACTAGAACTGCTGGAGGGCATGATAAGGATAGCCAGAATGAACCCCAATGGTTTGATTGCTAGGGCAGTGAAGCAGGATAGAGATCTTTTTCCTGACAGATCCATTAAGGTTTTGGGGTTGTGGGAGTGAGATATGGGTATCCATATCTCAGAGGAGAACTGGGGGCTGGTCCTTCAATCTCACATGGGATTACTGACATGTAGCAAATTTAAGGAAGCGCAGTTCAAATTCCTGAACAAGTTATACTGCCCACCAGTGGTGGTGAATAAGTTCTACCCAACAATCTCAGCAACATGTGGCAGATGTAATATGGCAAGAGGTACCTACATACATTACTTTTTGGAATGTAGGGAGCTGAGGCCTTTCTGGATGGAGATAGCTAAGGAAGTATCAAGAGCTTTGCATATAAGGGTGGAAGATGCCACTGTCTCTCTCTTGTTCAGGATGGGGGTATCAGCAGAGGAAGAATGGGAAATATACCCAAGAACAGTTAGAGTATTACTCAGGTTGGTGAGACACTGTATTCAGAATACGTGAGTTTCCCATCTTAAACCATCCATAGGGCAGTGGAAAACCATGGTTATTGATAATCTGGCACTGGAAAGGCTAACATACCAAAGATACAGCAAACAGAAGTTATTTCTGAGTAAATGTGGAGCATATATTAATTCTCTGCCAATGAGTGAAGCCATGGTGTTGAGACAAGGAATAACCTAGATGTCTGGGGTTTTGCTTTCTCCTAGCAATGAGAGTGGGGGAAGCCTATCTTGGATTGACAAAGAAGGTTTGGACTGCCACCTGTGGGCAAAAGGGCATACATGAGGCAGGGACTGACACTCTGAAGAAGCTCACAGGTGAGGTATTCTTGTTACACTTCTGGATTGAGGAAGGGGAAATGGCAGAGGTAATGTAAAACCTGCATATGGGTAAGCCCTATGGGTGCACATAATACACACAATATTACATGAAGGAAGCAGGATATACAATATTATGATAGATAGAATTGCTGCTTTATAATAGATATATGGGGTGTAAATAGTTGGGGTACTGTTAAACTTTTAAATAGGAGAGGCAGACATATCAGCAATGACATAAGTAGATAATAGATGTGTTTCCTTATGATAACAAATGTACTGATGTGATGAGGCAGATCCCTTAATGTTGGAAAAGAGTACTGCAGAATGTATGTAAAAATGATATGTTATGGTATATCTATCTCAATAAAAGATTTTAACCCCCCCCCAAAAAAAAAGACACTTGGCCACATTTTGTTTTTGGTACATTCATTCCAGGCCTCTAGGGTGACCTGTGTCACCTCAAACATGTCCGTGGGTCTCTCCTGCCTATGGTTTCTGACAAACAACATGGTTGGGAGTGAAACTGTATTCATTGACTCCATCTCCATTGATTTCCATGTAGCTACATGTCAGATTCCTCCATGGAAGTGCTAATTTGATTTAACTTGGGAGGCAGTCCAGTAGACTTCCGGTGATGGAAGAGCCCACTCGCCCACCCACCCCCATCTTTTCCTGGCTCTCAGGACTTCACTGTGAGCCCTGGGTTTCCTCTGCTCCCAGACAAACTTCATGATTTGTTTTTGAGCTGTAGCAAATCATGCCAAGGATAGTCGCAGTGTGACGCACTGAAATAAATAAAGGTACCTTGGTAAAAGGTTAGTTTTAATTGCTTCTATTCTACACTACATCAGTGGGGTAATAAGGACCACCTTTTAATGTCTGCTACATTGTTTGCAGTAAAGGTGCAAAGTTATTTTGATAAATAAAAGTGTTTGTGGATTTTAAGTATGTACCTAAGTATTTTCATTTTGTAATGCCCCATTTCATAGACTATTGTTTTTGTAAAACCCTGGGTGAGTCAAAATGGAAGGCAAGGATCTCAATTTTAGCATTATTTAATGCGTATCTGGAGAGGAGGGAAAATTCCCATACCACTTCTATAATTCTGGTTAAGGAGATCTGGGGATGGGTAAGACAGAGAAGCACATCATCTGAATAAAGGTCAATTCTACGCTCTTGCCCCTGAACAGTGACTCCTTGTATCATCGTGTCTTGATGTATTGCCTGTGCCAGCAACTTTATATATAAAGGAAACAGAAATGGTGATGGGGGATAACCCTGTCTGGTTCCATGACCGAGCCGTAACTGTAACCCAGCTGAAAGGTGACCACTTGCCCTGATATAGGCCTGAGGAGCTGCGTATAAAGTTTGCATGCACTGTATGAAATGGGGGGGGGGAGAACCTAACCCTGGCAAGGAACTGATATTGGTATTCCCATTTAACCTGATAAAATGCTTTTTCAATGTCCAAACTCATAAGGGGGCAGGGGTCTTGTTTTTGGATAAGTAATCTATAATGTGTAGCATCTGATGGACACTATCCTGGGCCTGTCTCCCCACTATGAAACCTATCTGATCAAGGCCTGATAGACCTGGAAAAATTGTCTTGAGATGGTGAGTTAATATTGCAGTAAACAACTTATAGTCTACATTAAGGATGGATATTCTGGAGGCTGCACCTTAAAAAGGATATGCACAGACTGGAAACAGTGCAAAGGAGAGCAACAAAAATGAGACAGGGAATGCACAGCAAAACATATGATGAATGGCTGCAGGACCTAAACATGTATTCCCTGGAGCTGCAAAGGGAGAAGGGGAGACATGATAGAGACCTTCAAGTTCCTTAATGGAATAAACAAGGTACATGTTCAGGACCTGTTTCAGATCAAGAATCACACAAGAACCAGGGGCATGATATGAGGCTGGAGGTGGCAAATTCAGGGGCCACTCTCACAAGTCCTTCTTTACAGAGAGGGTGGTAGATGCATGGAATAGCCTTCCACAGGGAGTGGTGGAGGCAAAAATGGTGGGAACTTTCAAAAATGCTTGGGATAGGTACATGGGCACCATAACGCTGAATAGCAGTTAAGGGAGGGGTAAAAACAAGAGTAGACTAGATGGGCCATATGGTCCCTTTCTGCCATCTCTTTCTATGTTTCTATGATATGGGGTAGTACAAGGGACAAAGGGTAGCATCCGTGCCGGGCTTGGGGTGGACAGAAATAATGGCATAATTCCAGGATGGGGTCAGGGCTCCGCCCCTCCATTATAGCTGCCTGGAAGTCTGCTTTGAGTAGGGGGACCATATCCTCCCTGAATCATTTATAGAATTCAGAGGGGAGACCATTGGAACCCAGGCATTTACTTGTTTTACTACACTTGATTTCCTCTAGTATTTCTTCCCCTGTAATTGGAGTGGTAACAATATAATTCTGTTCTTGTGTAACCTGGGGGAGATGTGACCATCCCATTTAAGTGTCTACTTCTGCAATTGGATGCCCAGGTTTAGCTGCATATAAGGTGGAAGAACAATAATGTTATATGTGGTTCAGAGCTCAGTGCTTGTGTTACATACTGCATCTTCATAATGTAGGTTTGAGTTTGGATACAGAGGCCAGACCAGTAAGTAAAATGATGCTTCCAAGGTATAGTTGTATGAATGGATAGTGCTTAAGTACTTGGACATAGGCAAGAACAAGTCAGTGATTATAGTTCATGCTGACCTGACAGTACGATAGTGCTGATACTGGAACAAATGAGTTAATTGGTATAAGTTGATGGCGTGGCTTTACTCTGTATCCCACCATAGGAAGGAAGGTTAGTTGTTTAGGATGTGAGACCCCCCAAAAGAATTATGATATCCATGATTATGTCCTCTAACTCCAGAGAGTATGGCCGGCAGCATGCAGGAGAGGAAACCCCCCCTTAGAAGGAAACATTTAAGGATCCATGGCTACCAACCTGCCCGTCCTTCTGGGCATACTAAAGGAACATGATCCTAAATTAATTAAATGATTGGCTAATCCAAGTTACAGATTACAAATGATCAGCGAAACAGTTCGTAGTAAGAAATGAAGGTCAGAAACATGCTTCCAAGTCTTGCGTGAGTGCTGCAAGTTGCTGTAGAAACATGTGAAGCATCCAGGTAGATTGCACTGAGATGAGCATGTTGGCATATGTCCAATAGATTGGGGATAGGGCTAAGACGAGGAGCTCCTAAGGCTGGTACCTGAAAATAGATGAATAGAATACATATACATATCCAGGCACTGATGCTTGCAGCAGATAAAGTAGACTTAGTCCAAACTCCAGTTTCTTCTGATGAGGCTTAAGTATTTCATAGAAAGGCAGAATGTCTTGAAATGAAGCTGAGGGCTGATGAACACAGTTCAGGTAATAGGATGATAAGAATAGAAATCATGCTTACGACATGATATTGAGGCATATGGCAGTAGAGCTGAGCTGAATCTTGGCAGGAATTGAAGGTAGAAATCTGGCATGATACATGCGAAGGTAGGAAGCATCCCCGGGAATATTGGCAATCCCAAATGGGTAAGACTGTGGGGAAGGACAACATAGGTTAAAATATGAGGTAGGCAGTAGGAGGTGATGCAGACCAAGTCGGTCAGTTCATACATAGTAGAATGGCAGCTAGTCCCATGGTTAGGATGCGCAGCTAGACCTACATAGGTCAGCTGATACAATAAGTAGAGTGGCGACTAGCTCCGTGTAAACATGTAAGCGCAGCCAGACCCTCGTAGTTCTGCTGCTAGGTAAGTAACGTGGCAGCTAGCCCTCATAGGCTAGTGTGCGCAGTTGGTCTCCACGTAAGTTAGTTGATTAGCATGAAATAAATTGTGAGGGTGGTCAGTTGATAAGTAGTTGAACGTGGCAGCTAGTCCCTCAGCTGAAATGCACAGCTTAACCCATCAGCTGGTGAGGTAAGTAGAGGCGACTAGCTCCAGGTAACATGTAAGCGCAGCCAGACCTTTGTAAGTCTGCTGGTAAGTGAACCTCCAGGCCCTAAAGGTGAAGCAGGTACGAGGTAGAAATATATGAACCTCCAGGCCCAGACTGGGCGTGGCAGGTAGACAGAAATATGAACCTCCAGTTGCAGATTACGTATCAAGTGGAACAGTTTGTAGCCAAGACTAAAGATCAAGAACAGGCTTCCAAGTCTTGCATGAGCAAAGCAGGTAGTAGTATGAAAGCGTGTAGCATCCAGAAAGATGTGCACTGAGGTGAGCATTGTTAGAACATGTCCAATAAGGTCAGGATAGGACTGGAAGTGGGGAACTCCTAAACCTAGCAAATGATAGATAGGTGGCTGGAGTAATTATTCAGGCTTTGATGCAGCGAGGCAGGATGAAAATAGAAGTATTTTAACTCCCAGGCTTCTGCTAATAGAGGACTTATGTAATACGTGGAATGATAGAAGGCTTGCAATGAGACTACTGGCTGACGAACCCAGTTTGGGTAAAGAACGATGGGAGTAGAATATGTTCTTAGATCATGATATAGAAGGCATACGGCTGTAGAGCTGAGCTGGAATCTGGCAGGATTTAAGGGTAGTAAATCCGAAGCACTGGTGCGAGTTTAGGAGGCATTCAAGAAGTGTAACAGGGCAAGCCCAAGAGATAAGTATGTGCAGGTGGACTGCGTAAGTTAGGAGATAAGGTAGTAGATAGCAAGTAACTGGACCAGGTTGGTCAGTTGATAAGTAATAGAACGTTGCAGCTAGTCCCTCAGTGAGATGCGCAGCTTAACCGTCAGCTGGTGAGGTAAGTAGAGAGGCGGTTAGCTCCAGGTTACGAGAAAGCACAGCCAGACCTTCGTAGGTCTGCTGGTAAGTAGTAGAGTGGCAAGTTAATAAGTAGGCAGGCTGAGAGAAGCATGAACCTTCAGGCCCGATGTGGGCAGGCAGGCAGCCATAGTGTACGAACAGACGAACCTCCAGGCCCGAAGGTGAGGTAGGTATGAGGTAGAAGTATATGAACCTCCAGGCTCAAATGGGGCATGGCAGGCTGAAATTCATGAATCTCCAAGTCGGAAGCTAGTCAAGACAGGTGGAATAAGAGAAACCTTGGAAGCTGCTGAAAGCACTGAGCTAATCTAAGCATTTAAGTAAGAGTTTGCAAGTTTAGTATAGTTAGGAGATTCCAGGCAGCTAGGAAAGAGCAGGAGACAGGAATGCGAATAGGGCAAGCCATAGATAATGAGTCGTAAGCACAGACTTGCACGTAGGCCAGTAGCAGTAGTAGTAGCCGGTGGAGTGCATGGATGCAGGCAAGGTAACATGGAGTAGTATTGAAGAATACAAGGTTCATGGGGGGACCGATGGAAATGGAATAGCAGGCAAAAGTCTGATCACTCCTAAATAATGCAAAGCAACATCCTACTTATCTTAAACAGTAAGTCTACAGATCATGGCCTCAATTTGATGTTTCTATGTTCCTGTGTCCTGCATGTGGCTCTGGCAGTAATTTGGAGAGTACTGCCTTGTTGAGGTCCTCAGCTTTTACCTAGGTCATTAAATGTATGTTGCAGGAGCCACAGTCTGAGTTTATGTGTTGGTTATGCTATAGCAGGAAGTACAAGCAGCAGGCAGTGCCGATTTGGTTGAGGAATGAACAGCACTAGCAGAAGCAGGAGCAAATGAAACGTGATGTTCTGGCACTTGTATTGGACACTGCATGGACTAATGGATGTATAGTCTGAGCTCGTCGGAGAAATGGAACAGGTGGTGAGACAATTCTGACAGTTGCAGCAGCCAGATGTAGAACCCTGCAGGCAGGGACAAAGAATCCACAGGTTGTGAGCAGATAAGGAAGTGGAGCGGCAATGAACTGTTATGGAGCCAGGGCTGCTCGAGGGAAGAAAATTAAAGAGAACAGAGAGAGCAAAAGGCAGAGCTCGGAGCGAGTGATAGGACAGGAGAGAGCACAGCGCTCAAGTAGCAAGCGAGAGAACCCCAAAAAAAAAAAAAATAAAGCAAACAGATGACACGAAGCACAGGGAATGGGATGAGAAGGGAGGCAGACAAAAACAGCAAAACAAAGGCAGAAGAAATGGGGGTGAGCAAAGCAGCCACGGACCAGTGACTAGAACGACATTGAGTGTGCCTCACTCTAAGCAGGTAATTGCTGAGGCTGCTTACCATCTATCTGCCCTGAAAGAACTATTTCAGCTTTAAATTGACTGTTTGCTGTGCAGAACTGTCCCTGCAGGTAATTGCTAAGGCTGCTTACCATCTGTCTGCCCTGAAAGAAATATTTCAGCTTTAAATTGACTGTTTGCTGTGCTGCTGTGGCAATAGTAAAGCATTATTAAGTGCCAAATTGCCTCACCGGTAATACCAGGTGAAATTTACCAAGTGTGTCATCAGAGGAGGAGAGGCTGCATCATATAAGGATCACACTGCACAAGCGCAAGCGCAGCAGCGCAAGCGTGAGTGGCGCAAACGCCACTCGGTAACAGAAAAAGGTATTTTAAACTAATCCTGTAGTAACAAACAAGGTCCTTTTCAAGATTTAATAATGATAAAGGGGCACTTTTTTAAAATGGGATAATTTTCAGCCCATAGATATCATTTGAAATGTTAGGATAAGGTATCCCTTAATGTTTTAAGCTATAATTAACAAGTTGATATACTCTCAAAAGTTTGCTTGCTGAATAGAGAAACTTGTATAATAAAATTAGTGATTTCAGTGTTTTCTTTTGTTTCTTTTGTTTTTAAAGAAAAATGAAACAAAACAAAATGAAGAGTAATTTTGCAAGCCTGATGGTATTGTTGGTGGGAGTAATATGCTTAATGCAAATTTGTAAATTAGTCATATCTAAATCTACAGAGAGCAAATCCGGGATGCTTCTGAATACTTATCAAATAAGCAGAGAGCAATTAAGAACAAAAAATTCAATGAGACGGAGGAATCCCTTTAATTTGGTTAAACAACAAATTCAGAGCTCTTTCCGGGTAGCCCCCCGTAGAAATGTTCCCTCAACTTATCAGATACTCTTGACATCTCTGATTCTCTGTGGGGACATCGAAACCAACCCAGGGCCTGAAGATGGGACCACAAAACTTGTATTAGATAATGCCAGAAGCTTAATTAACAAAATGGATCTCCTCAGCGCTTGGGTTGAACTAGTGAAACCAGATGTAGTTATTTTAACAGAAACCTGGTTAAAAAAATATATTTCTCAACCTGAGATTGAACTTACTGATTTTTACTGCTTTAGACAAGATCGGGGGTCACGGGGGGAGGGGTTATGATTTACATTACACACAACTTGGGTTCTTCTGAGGTAATATATACAGGAAAAATAGAAGGAATTGAATGTTTGCTGTTGAAATTCCATATGATTAATCTTATTGTAGGAGTTGTTTACTTTCCACCAAAGATTAACACTAGGTCTTTTGAAAAATTTTCACATACTATTAGGGGCTGCATAGGCCAAACTGATATGATAATGATGGGTGAGATTAACGCTGCTTGGGGATGCCCAAGGGGTCGGGCTTTGGAAAATTCTATGAAATGTTTAAATCTGGTGCAGGTAATTGATGTTTCTACAAGAAAAGGGAAACTAACAAGTAAAGGTAGTATATTGGACTTGTGTTTTGTATCCCCTGAAATGATTGTAGTAAATAAGGGAGTCGGGGAACCAAATTTGGGGGACCATAATGTAATTAGATGTGTTATAAACTTGGGATTTAAAAAAGCTCCAAAAATGAAGACATCGATTGAATATAAAAGAAGTTATGCAAAGTTCAACAACAACTTATTTTGAAAGCATCTGCTGGGATTACCATGGCATAGAATTTTCCTAATACCTGACCTAAATTTAGCAGTACAGGAGTTTACACATATGTTTATTGCTGCATGTGATAAATTTGCACCTTGCAGGAAAGTTAAACAGAAGCAGAATCATCTGCCCTGGGTGACTCCTACCATAAAGAAGTTAATTAGGTTAAAAAATCAACTTTGGAAAAAAGCTAATAGGACCTTGAAAATTGAAGTATGGGATAGTTTTAAAAAAGTAAGAAATAGGGTGATCCACAAAATTAGGAAATCAAAATCTAAATATTATAAACTAAGGATAAATGAAACAACTGAACCCAAAAAATACTGGTCTTTGATAAAGAGTCTTATAAATCCTGGTAAAAATCAAAAAGAAATAAAATTGAGACAAAATGGGTCTATCTTTGAAGCTGAAAGAGTGGCGGAAATGTTAAATCAATACTTTATTGAACTTCCAGACTTGGATACTGAACTTGAACCTAAAAAGAATAATGTGCAATATACTGACTCAAATATAAAATCTGATAACAACAAAGAAAATCAAATTCCAATGTTTAGGTTTAAAGTACTGACTATTTCTGAAGTACATAAAATTATAAGTAACTTAAAGATTAATAAGGCTTGTGGTCCTGATGAGATAAAAAATAGATTTTTAAAGGAAGCTGTACAAGAAATAGCACCCATTTTGACTGGTATTTTCAATTGGAGTTTAAAGGAGGCATTTTTTCCCTCAATATGGAAGCAAGCAAAAATAATTCCTATAGATAAAGGGGGTGACTCTATGGCTACATCTAATTATCGTCCTATAGCACTACTGTCAACTGTCTCAAAAATCTTGGAAAAAATTGTTCATGGACAACTAATGCAGTATTTGGAGGAATATCAGAAAATAACCCCATTTCAGTCGGGTTTTAGACAGGGTAGGTCCACTGTTACTGCACTCACGGACTTCCTAGATTTAGTTGCTACTCCCTTAGGGAAGGGGAGGTCGGTGGGTGCGGTATACATGGACCTATCAAAGGCTTTTGATTTGGTGAATCATTGTATCTTGATCAAAAAATCGAAGAGCATGGGAATAGAGGAAGAGACTTGTGGATGGTTTACATCATATTTAGATAAGAGGACTCAATTTACTATAGCAAATGGTTATAAGTCCGGATTGATTATGTGATCAGAGGGTACCCAGGTTGAACTTGGGCCCTCTTATTCTTGGTTTATTTGGATGACTTACCGAGATTGATAAAAAATTCACAAGTTAGACTTTACGCAGACGACACAGTTTTGATTGCATCAGGTAAAAATTCTGAAGAAATTGTACAAAAATTACAAGATGATTTCTTAACAATGCAATATTTTTTTTCTTCACTTGGACTCTTGATAAACAGCAAAAAAACACAAACTATGCTTTTTGGTAGTGAGAAGAAAAATCAAGTGTCCTCAATGGAAGGAAATATTCTAGAACAAACACAAGTCTATAAATATTTGGGTGTATACATTGATCAGGGTTTAAATTTTGAACGACATATAACAGAATTAATAAAAAAAAACAAATTCAAAACTAGGGGGTATGAGAAGGATTTCAAATTGTCTATCAAAAGAAATGCGATTAAACATAGCAAATCAACTTATATTACCAATGATAGATTATGGGAGCCATATTTATAGACATACTTCCAAAAAACAGTTACATCATCTGGATGTTCTTTACAATAAAATAGCAAGATTTGTATTGAAATGTGACATTGGCAGGGACACTGGTTTACCGTGATTGCGAAAGGGCAAATTCCATTTTGCACATAGTAAAAACCGGTATTGCCACCGGTGTCTGCCAAGCCAAAATCCGTTTTTACCGGTGTTTTGTTTTGTGCACTTTATTTAACAATTTTTAACTGTGCTAACATGCATTTTAGCAATTTTTACCTCCACTATTAATACATCTATCCATCCTTGTACCAATTAAAGTTATTGTAGGTACAAGATGTGATGGCAGCAGCAGCACTATGGCTCACATCCTTCAGGTTCAGTAGTAGCAACAACACTACGCCCCCACCACCCCTCTGGTGTGACAGAAGCAGCAGCACTGCAGTCTCCCAACCTGCAGGTGTGACAGCAACAGTACTACGTTCCCCATCCCTCAGGTGTGATGGCAGTGAATCAGCACTATGGTCCCTTCCTCAGGGGTGATGGTGGCAGCACCACCAATACTTCCAGCTCCCTCCAACACAGTGAATATAGTCAGCCCTGGAAAACAAACACTGCAAGTATGCCACCACACCTAAATAAATCCTGGCTGAATGTACCTATTTTGTACTGTGTGTCAATACTACATTATGGAAAGGAGCATAGGGCACATTGCCAATGCTGGCTCTGTATGCCTTTTCATGTCACCAGGTACTTAAATAAAAAGAGACAAGCTAAATTAAATAAAATTTAGTTTATAAATGTGCAGAAAGTGGTGCAAAAAGTAGAAACATTCCAAAAGCATATACATTAAAATGTGCAAAATTTATAATCAGCAAAAAATTAAATACGATAAGGATAAACCAATACTGTAAGAAATAACATTTAAAATGTATATAAAAATAGTAAAAGTGCAGAAACAGTGGAGAAAACTAATTTTGGATTAAAATCCACATACATTAAAATGTGCAAAACGTGAAACAAAGTAAACTGTGCAAAAGAATCAGTTAATCTAAAGCCTCATAATTTAATTGAACATTTTGTTAACTAACAAAACAGCTAAGCAGTGGCAACCAATACATAAAGTACCCTATTTATTGAACATTAGCATTGAAAACAGTCGCAAATTGTCCACCATGAGGTTTCTTCTTTGATCCGTATGGATCTGACCATATACAGAAAATGACCTTTCAACTTCAGCACTGGACACTGGGACCCAAATTGCCTGCTGGGCAGCTCTAGCCAGCACTGGTAGCTGAGGCTCCACAGACTTCCAGTACTGACCCAGATCAAAGTCCAACTTTGCTGGCAAGTCACTGAGGTCTTGTCTTACGTAGAGATCCCAATCCTTTTTCAAAGCTGCTGTATTGTGAAGTCCAAACATTGGAATGTCCTCTGCATATTGATTGTATTCCTTGTTCAGTTTAGGCAGATTGAATGGGTCTAGTATGCTACATGCCTTGAAAAACTGTAGCAAGGATTTGACCCCATATGCTTGCCGAGTTTGTTTAGCGCTACACTGAAAGCTTTTGAAATACCAAAACTTGATCCTGCTTGGCCCGGCCTCTAAGCTGCTGAAGCTGCTCATCAGTTCTCTCTCCAAAGCCATCGGTCTTTAACACACCAGCCTCAAATCTGTTCTTGATTGCCATTAGTGTATCGTAGATAGACACAGCCAGTGGTTTATCTTTCAATTGCAGCATGTGTATTGTCTCTATTATGTCCATACTATTTTCTGCAATAAATGTAGTCTGAATTTGGAGCTCTCCCATCCATTCGTAAATAAGTTACGTGAGCGATTTCAATGAATTTGCATCACTCTGGTCTTCCTGCAAGAAATCTAGAATATTGTAAGTGGGTGGCATGGTATTTCACAGCCTCAAACCATGTGTTCCAGCGTGTCAGTACTGGGACAGGAGGTAAAGTGTTGTTCTCCACCCCAACTCTGTGATGAATGCCAGGTACTCCCTTTTCGTTTTGGGGACTGCTGGAACACGTATTTAATCTGAGCAACCAGTTTGTTCACTAACTCAAAATGGTTCATCCATGTGTCACCCACAAGTGACAGGACATGTGCCCAGCAACCGACATGGATGACATGGTCCCCAATAACTCCCTGTAATGCATCATTGAAACATTTAATCATGTATCTGGCATTGTCAGTGACAAAACCCACAACTTGCTCCATCTCCACCTCATATTTCTACAGAGTTTTTAAAATGGCTTGCAACAGTTGAATGGTTCATCTAGCACTAACTCCATGGTATTTGCAATGTAAGATTTCCCACCATCGATAACAAAACAATGTTCAGTACACACCGAGCATCTGAGTCTGTGGATTCATCACACATTACTGTGATGCTCTTTCCTTTCACTTGTTGGCTGAATGGACTCCTCCATCTCATTCTGCAGTTTTGCAGGTAGTTCTGACGGAGAGTGTCTGCCTTGAAGTGCACCTATGCTCTTAATATACTTTCCCATCCAGTCTCTGAGGCAGGGTTGATCAAGTTTCTCAATTGGAATATTGGCCCCACACCAAGCCCTCAACGTGTCGAGAACTGTTTCTTCCCTTGAAGCAGCAGCAGAAGTGGTGGCATTGAAACTCGTTTGTAATGTTACCTGTCTGTTCTCACTTTTCTCTTTCTGGCTCCTGTTTTTTAAATGCTTTTTGCTGTTGCAGTGGTCTACAACGGTATCCTTCCGGATGTGGTCCACTGGATGGGCACAAAACCGCAGAACATTTTCCTCCATCTTCATACATTCCCATTGCCTTGAACTGTAGTACGGTCTTTCACAGTAATGCTGGAGATTTTGGGCATCTTTCGTGGTGGTGGTGTTGCCATCTTGATGGTATAGTGAATGCGATATTTCCAAAGAACTAAAAGTGACAAAGCAGCAGATCACTAACACCACTTTCACAGATTGACCTACAAAAAAAACACACACAGTAAGGAATAGTTCTGCAACACCAACCAAGCATTCACAATTTCGCATGGAAGACCCACTAGTGGGCAAAAGAAAGCAAACTGTACCTTTACGGTGGTCTTGAATACACTTGCAGCAGATCACGCCCAACAGCACTTCAAGGCCTGAAATCATAATTGAAATGTTTACATGCGCCCACAGATAAATGTACACATAACTGTTAAAAGATCATCATCCACATCCTCATCCTCATCAATGCATTCTCCAATCACAGCTTGCCACCAACACCCACACATACTTACTTGAGTGGCGCAGGGATAAGCGTGACTGCATGAGGTGCTGGTAGCAGTGTTGCCAGGTGGTTCAACAGCAGCATGAATTTGCAGCAGTGCACAGGCATGGACCGGTGTTTATGAAGACTTCAGACTCCCAGCAAGATGGAAACAGCAGTCTTGATGATTCTTCAGGCGTGACGGCAGCCAGTGCAGCCCCCACCCTCAGGCGTGACGGCAGCGGTGCAGCCCCACCCCTCAGGCGTGACGGCAGCCGTGCAGCCCCCACCCTCAGGCGTGACGGTGCCGTGCAGCCCCACCCCTCAGGCGTGACGGCAGCAGAGGCAGAATGATGGTACTCACCCAATGCCATGTACCAAAGCTTGACAGAGCTCAGATGTGAGTAAGTCAACCACCAGACGCCAAGGTGGACTCCGACGGTTCAGTCCCTAACATCTAGCTGCCTGGATTGGTTTATTATTATATATAACAAAGTGCATCCAATTAAAACAAATCCAAAACTGATTAATGAGGATTGAGGATGCTAATGGAGAGATCAACAATCTGTACCAGACAATAAACCAACCAGGAATTGCACCCACAGTAAATTGGGCACTTTCTAACTTGTCCTCATGAAAATGGAGCCTCTTAGTTTTCATGTCGGAGCTCAAACTCAGGAAAGGTGTTCCACCAGCAAAGGTACAGCCGCCCATAGAGCATAACCACTGTGTAGTTCATGGCTTCATGTCCCCTATCCCACCTGCAGTCAACAGAATAAATTGATCTTTGCACCCAATCACCAGTTTGAGTGATCACCAGGTGCAAAGATTATTTTGAATATAGTGCCTACAGGGGGACCTAGAGATGTGAAGCCCCAATCTGTCACAGTGGTCAGGGCATCACCGCTGCTGGTAGTTCACCTTTAAGAACTCATCAATTCTCTGTAGTTCCCCAACACTTCCAAAAATATTCCATTATTCCTGCAAAAGTCCAACTTAAGTGGTAAGATTACTACATGCAGTTATACAGTTTATCAACTTGTCTTCTTTGTTTACCCCCTAGGTAACTAATCCGATGCCTACATCCTCCACAATTGATCAAGGGAGCCAAGAAGGAAACTCTGCAGTTGTCAGTTTTGAAGGGCACAGATTAGACATGGAATGGTTTATTAAATTATTTAGTTTGATGTGGCTTAATAAAGTTATTTTGTCCGACTGTGTCTATTATTCCACACACACACACACAGACACACACACGCATGCACAGACACACACACGCATGCACAGACATGCACACACAGACATGCGCAGGCACACACACATGCACACATTTTGTACTGTATTTCTTTCATGGAGAGTACAACCAACAAAATATAAAACACCCTTCCCTCCAAGGCCAGAACCATTTTTTCCCCAGCATGTGCACCAGTCCGCCCAGTGTGCCCATCTGCCGACCATCAAACAACAAACCAGTGGAGCGTGGCACGGATCCGGAAGCCTGGTGCACATGCGGGAAAAAATGTTTCTGTGCCAGTCTACCCCTCCCTCCAAGGCCAGAACCATTTTTCCCCCAGCATGTGCACCAGTCCGCCCAGTGTGCCCATCTGCCGACCATCAAACAACAAAACAGTGGAGCGAGGCACGGACCCAGAAGCCTGGCGCACATGCTGGAAAAATGTTTCTGTGCCACTCTGCCAGTCCACCCCTCCCTCCAAGGCCAGAACCATTTTTCCCCAGCACGTGCACCAGTCCGCCCAGTGTGCCCATCTGCCGACCATCAAACAACAAACCAGTGGAGCGAGGCATGGACCCAGAAGCCTGGCACACATGCTGGAAAAATGTTTCTGTGCCACTCTGCCAGTCCACCCCTCCCTCCAAGGCCAGAACCATTTTTCCCCAGCATGTGCACCAGTCCGCCCAGTGTGCCCATCTGCCGACCATCAAACAACAAACCAGTGGAGCGAGGCACAGACCCAGAAGCCTGGCGCACATGCTGGAAAAAATGGTTCTGTGCCACTCTGCCAGTCCACCCCTCCCTCCAAGGCCAGAACCATTTTTCCCAGTATGTGCACCAGTCCTAGTGTGCCCATCTGCCGACCATCAAACAACAAACCAGTGGAGCGAGGCACGGACCCAGAAGCCTGGCGCACATGCTGGAAAAAATGTTTCTGTGCCACTCTGCCAGTCCACCCCTCCCTCCAAGGCCAGAACCATTTTTCCCCAGCATGTGCACCAGTCCACCCAGTGTGCCCATCTGCCGACCATCAAACAACAAACCAGTGGAGCGAGGCACGGACCCAGAAGCCTGGCACACATGCTGGAAAAAATGTTTCTGTGCCACTGCCAGTCTACCCCTCCCTCCAAGGCCAGAACCATTTTTCCCCAGCATGTGCACCAGTCCGCCCAGTGTGCCCATCTGCCGACCATCAAACAACAAACCAGTGGAGCGAGGCACGGACCCAGAAGCCTGGCACACATGCTGGAAAAAATGTTTCTGTGCCACTGCCAGTCTACCCCTCCCTCCAAGGCCAGAACCATTTTCCCCCAGCATGTGCACCAGTCCGCCCAGTGTGCCCATCTGCCGACCATCAAACAACAAACCAGTGGAGCGAGGCACGGACCCGGAAGCCTGGCGCACATGCTGGAAAAAATGGTTCTGTGCCACTCTGCCAGTCCACCCCTCCCTCCAAGGCCAGAACCATTTTTCCCCCAGCATGTGCACCAGTCCGCCCAGTGTGCCCATCTGCCGACCATCAAACAACAAACCAGTGGAGCGAGGCATGGACCCAGAAGCCTGGCGCACATGCTGGAAAAAATGTTTCTGTGCCACTCTGCCAGTCCACCCCTCCCTCCAAGGCCAGAACCATTTTTCCCCAGCATGTGCACCAGTCCGCCCAGTGTGCCCATCTGCCGACCATCAAACAACAAACCAGTGGAGTGAGGCACGGACCCAGAAGCCTGGTGCACATGCTGGAAAAAATGGTTCTGTGCCACTCTGCCAGTCCACCCCTCCCTCCAAGGCCAGAACCATTTTTCCCCAGCATGTGCACCAGTCTGCCCAGTGTGCCCATCTGCCGACCATCAAACAACAAACCAGTGGAGCGAGGCACGGACCCGAAGCCTGGTGCACATGCTGGAAAAAATGGTTCTGTGCCACTCTGCCAGTCCACCCCTCCCTCCAAGGCCAGAACCATTTTTCCCCAGCATGTGCACCAGTCTGCCCAGTGTGCCCATCTGCCGACCATCAAACAACAAACCAGTGGAGCGAGGCACGGACCGGAAGCCTGGCGACATGCTGGAAAAATGGTTCTGTGCCACTCTGCCAGTCCACCCTCCCTCCAAGGCCAGAACCATTTTTCCCCAGCATGTGCACCAGTCCGCCCAGTGTGCCCATCTGCCGACCATCAAACAACAAACCAGTGGAGCGAGGCATGGACCCAGAGCCTGGCGACATGCTGGAAAAATGTTTCTGTGCCACTCTGCCAGTCCACCCTCCTCCAAGGCCAGAACCATTTTCCCCAGCATGTGCACCAGTCCGCCCAGTGTGCCCATCTGCCGACCATCAAACAACAAACTAGTGGAGCGAGGCACAGACCCGGAAGCCTGGCGCACATGCTGGAAAAAATGTTTCTGTGCCACTGCCAGTCTACCCCTCCCTCCAAGGCCAGAACCATTTTTCCCCCAGCATGTGCACCAGTCCGCCCAGTGTGCCCATCTGCCGACCATCAAACAACAAACCAGTGGAGCGAGGCACGGATCCAGAAGCCTGGCGCACATGCGGGAAAAAATGTTTCTGTGCCAGTCTACCCCTCCCTCCAAGGCCAGAACCATTTTTCCCCCAGCATGTGCACCAGTCCGCCCAGTGTGCCCATCTGCCAACCATCAAACAACCTATCCTGATACTACCCAGCAACAAACCAGCCCCACCAGCTTACATGGACAGGCACACTGCCATCAAACCACAAGACCAAACCTGGACCCACCTGTCCCAAATGCAGACTGTCCCCCCAGCAAAAAACATTAACAGTCCCCCATCTCAAGCAACCCTCCCAGACACCCCACAAGCAAACTCCCCCAGACAACAACCACCCAAATCACAGCCAGAAAAACACCCAGCCCCCCCTGCAAGAAACCCGCACAACCAGAAGCAACCACACCAGGGCATGGCCAGAACTCCTCCCACCTAGGACACAGACTTGAGTAGCACCCCTCCCCTGGACGCAGACATGATTGTTCAGCACTCATGAAGGACACATGGTGGCCAGACCCCCATCCATCAATCAAAAGTAAAATGGCATTTGGTAGCAGTGTGACCCCCCAAACAAAAACAGCATCTTCAATGTTGTGTTTGTACAGTATTTAGGGGACAGCTAAAACTTATGAATGGATGGGCCTAGCATATCTTTTTAATGAAAACAGTGATCCAAGCAACTATTCAGGACACACACACCCACAAAATCGGTAATCGCAACAATTCCAATTTTTGTACAGCAGGCAAGGACAATGTGATCCCACTCACCCACTAACAAAATTACGCATACTACGGACAAAGAAGCACAGCATTCAAATCATCATCATCGCCGGTAATCGGTCGCAAACAATTCCAATTTTTGTACAGCAGGCAAGGACGATGTGATCCCACTCACCCACCCGCTCGCTTCACTAATAATAAAATTACGCATACGGACAAAGAGGCACAGCATCATTTCATCATCAATCTCATGCATCAAAGTACAAAGTATTCTTACTTGCATGGCACAGCAACCAGCGGCAGGAAGGCAGGAGAAAATGTAGAAATAGGACGGTTTGTGAAGTTTAAGTGTGTGATCAGTTTATAAAGCTAAGTGGTGAGTTTGTGTAGTTTGTAAAAGTGTGTCGACAGTTGGTATACAGTTAGTGAATGTGTGTGACCAATCTATGGAGTTTGTGGAGGTGTGTGAGGACTCTGTGTAGTCTACGAAGGCATATCGTCACCCTGTGTAGTCTGCAAAAAAAAAAAAAAAAAGTAAAAATGTTTCACCCAGTCAACTACTGGGCTTCCTTAGACTTCTTCTGTGTCCGTTTAATAGTAGGCTCCCTAAATGAACCAAATACAGAACTGTGCAGCAAATAAACTTACCGGCAGTGCGATTTCTGTTCAGACGATCCAGATGATGACCGCAGGAAACACTGAAATGAGAAGGCAGCAACACCACAACGAGCGAACAGCAATGAAAAAGAAACCCACGCCGTTTGCTTTTGAGGGCTAAGTTCACGGACACTCCGTGAACAAACGCTACCTGCTACATGAAATCAACGCGACCAATCAGGATTCCGCTTAAACTCCGTTATTCCGCGCATGCGGAAAACCAGTGTCCCTGGACATTGGCACCCACCATTGTGATATGTATACAGAACTAAGTTGGAATTCATTAGATCAGAAAACTGAGAGAAATTGGTTGAACCAGATAAAAGGATTAATTAAAAATTCATCACAGTACTACTTGACTAAAACATTAATAAAACCTGATCATGGATTAAATCTGTGGAAACAAGGTGCTAGAGATTTTCTGGTCCCAAAAATAAACATTGGTTTTCGTAATATGACCTTCCAATATAAAGTTTCTACAAGTTGGAACAGACTTCCCACTTACCTTAGAGACCCAGACTTGTCTTTTGTAGAATATAAAACTGCAATAAAGCACGAATTATGTTTTAGATGTTTGTGTAATAGGTAGTTATATGTTTAAGAGGTTTGACTTATGTCTTGTATCCTTTGATGTAATGTGCATTGAGTGTTATGTATATTCCTAATGATATGTTTTTGTACATGTTGTGATTATTTAAAAATTTTTACGACACAGGATTGCCTTGTAAATAGGGACTTTTTGAACCCTAATGGCAAATTTCTCTGTATAAATAAAATTTTACTACTTTACTACTACTAAGCAGAGCAGCAGACTCTGCTTGCTAAAGTAGGATATGGGGGAGGATCTCTTCCCCCATATAACTACAGACAGAGCCTTACAATTAGAAGGCATGTAAAACCTCCTTCACTCCCTCCGCTCTACACCATTCCCTTATGCACCACCTTAGAAACACAGGCTGTAACTCTGTGAGTGATGAGTCTACACACTAATAGCTTTAAGACCCTGGGTTTCCCTCATAATGCCATTGTCCGAGGTACTTCAGATTTTGTTCCACCCAATAGTCCATAATTGATTAAATTCTGTTCAGTTTCTAAAGTTCCTTCCCCCTCTGTCTATTTAGCCTAACTTGCTGCAGGATTTCCAATCCCTGAATTTTGCTTTCAGATAGGAGCTGTTTCATTTCATTTATTCTTTGGTAACTGGGTAAAGGCACTGGACCAAAGGTCCCTTTTCAGGTCCCATTTCTCCATCCTCATCTTTTTTTCCAGCTGCTGTGGAGGTCAGCTGGTCTCTAACCACTGCTTTTATGGTGTCCCATAAAATGTCTGGTGAGATATCTCAAAACTTGTTGTCTAACATGGCTTGTGCGATCAGTTTAGAGACCTTGTCCTGAACTCCCCAATCCTGCAGCAAGGAGACAGCCTTCAAAAAGAGGACTTTCTCTGCATTTACAAGTCTAACTGGAGTGTAACAGGTACATGATCTTAAAGCCCCAGATGGTCAACTGTAAATTTATGTGCCCCATCCAAATATTCTTAGGCAAGTAGGAAGACATCCAACCAAGAATGAATTTGGTGAGCTGCTAGGAAAAAAGGTATATCCCTTAGTCTGCCTATTCAAGTACCACTATGTGTCCACCAGACCTAGTTCAGCCTGGAGAACTTTAACCCTTATGGATGCGATGTGCTACCCTCTTGTGGAAGGAAGATTAAGTTGAAATATCCCCCACACAGGATCATCCCTTCTGCCTTTTCAGTTAGTAGCATTAAGAAATTGTGAAAAAATGCAAAGTCTGATGCCAGAGAGGCATACACCATGACCAGCGTGATAACCTGTCCATTGTACTTCCCTTAAAGTAGAACATAATGACCCTTCTTGTCTACAAGGACTTCTTGGTTTCAAATGTGACCCTGTTTGGGACCAAGATCACCACCCTGTCCTCTGCCCAGCATTATAGGAGAAGTGAACCTGATGGAATCCAAACCTAGTCAGCTTTTGTTGATCCTTATCAGATGAGTGTATCTCAGGTAGGAATGCAAATTCTGCCTCAGTCTGCTTAAGATGTAACAATATTTTGCCCATTTTAACCATTTGCATGATAGTTTACTATCTTTGTATAAGATGTTGTCATGATGAGGCCCTATAAGGAACTTCTGGATACAAGAGTCAAGCTGGAAACTGGCTTTTCAGCAGTATATGCATTTAAAGTGTTTATGTAGGTTACTGTCACTACACTACTTACAATAAAAACCAGAACAGAGTCAACCAGGCTGAAAACAGCAGATAACTGCTTCCAAGGCAGGAGAATGTTACCCAGTATTCTCTACGCTCTGCTAGGAGTCTTTCAAGCCTCCTACAACCATCTAGCCATAGGCAGGTAGTGGTACACCCTTATCCCCAATTTTGGGGGCCACTACACTGGCTACTCCAGGCAGGAGTACACAAAAAAAAACATTCGCCACAGTCCATCTTGCATACCCAGCATTTCCTCTCCCTCCCCTGTCCCTCTGGCATACATAAGCTGTCAAAACATGGCTTCCTGTTCCCAAGGTAATTGAGAATTTGTGATACAGTAAGAACAACAGTCCGTTCTAGTTATTTTGCGCCTCCCCAAAGTTTAGTACCCTCACCCAAATACATTATTTCCATAGCAACTAGATGTAGATAAATACAGGGACTCTTAAGCTGGTCTGTGCAGTTAGCCCCCCCCCCAAAGTTCTTTAGAGTGAATAATTAACCAGAATGTTTACCTTGTTACCTAAGCTCCCCCTGCATGGGATGACCAAAATAGTCCACTCTGTGAACAGGGTTGAACCTTGAGCACAGTCCAAGCAAACCACAGCTGTTTCCCCTGTGTAAAACAAAGAAGTGGAAGGCACTATTAGGCCCAAAGCCCTCACTGTACCATAGGCCATGAGGGCAAGGAAGTTCCCCCAAACCCATAGCTTACCCTGCTGTGTCCCATAAGGCAGCCTCCTGCCTCTTAGCTCCCAAAGGCACTGGGCAAGCATTAATAATTCCATAGGGCCCTATGATATCAGTCATAAGTGTGGTTGCTAAGGTCATGTGCAAATAAACTAAATTGGTAAGTATGATCCAGGGCTGAGCCACTACGTAGTGGCACTTGTTCCTCCCCCCCTAACTGGGAAGGAAGACAGACAGCTGAAACCAGTTCATATAATGCGGGAGCCCAGTCCAGTACCATAAGTACAGGAGGTCTCCAGCACTTCCTAATAATCAAATTAACATGTCCAAATAAGGGTGAGCTATAGGCTAATGGAGTGGGAGAACAGGTGCAAGTACACAGTAGGTTAGGGTCACAAATGGAATAAGAGAAATTCTTAGCTCTGTACAGTCAAAACAAGCAATACTATTAAGTTTCTTGAAGGCACAGTAACTTCCCCAGAGCCTCTTGCCAACACATGAGTCATTTGTAGCAAATTCAGAGTCAGAAAACCAGAAAGACCCTGGGCTAACTATGTATAGTTGAATCAATAGAAAATAAATGTAAGCCTCCAGAGCCCTTCAGGATCTGTAGGGCTAAACAGTGGGGGAGAAAAGAATAGCACCCCCCCAAAGTCAACCCCTAACAAACTGTGTGGTAGTGCAAAAGACTGTCCTGCAGTGTCCTTCAGGTTGTAGGCTCACTGACATCTGATGTAGTGGCTTCTTCTTGCACCACTTGTAGGATAGTCCAATTTTTGGACATAGCTCTGGTTACCTTCTTCTGTCCTGTGTTCTGGATCTGCTCCCTTCTGACCGTCAACCATTCTGACCTCTGGGGCTTCAGGAGGTTGTCCTGTGGCTGCCTCCAGTGTTCAGTCAGGATACCTCGCTCCTTCAGAGCTATGGTTGCCTCTTCAGGGGTATGGTACATTTGAACCCCTTCCTCTCATAAAACATTTAGCCGAGCAGGGTAAGGGATTTGCAGGTTAATTTGTTTAGTACGGAGGGCTCAGATGATATCAGCATACTGCTATATCTTCTTTTGAATTTTGTGGGGGGTAATAGTAATCTAAGTAAAGTCTTGCCCCATTGTATTTGATTTCATTTTTCTGACAAGCCATTTTGAGCACTTCTTTCACTCAGTAGCTGGAGAATTGAATAAGTATAGGCCTGGTTCTGGCATGGGGGTCAGTGGGTTTGGGCTTAGAGCTCAGTGGGTCCACCTATTGCTACATGCAGTGTTGATGAAAAGGCCAGCACATCTCTTATCGGTCCACTAAAAAGTCACACATGTGGCCCATTTGTGTGCACTCTGGGAGGCCTGTAAGGTGGAGATTGTTTCTTCTGGACTGAGCCTCCAGATCAATATATTTGGTCTTCAGGGCCTCAGTATAATTCAGAAGGGAGTTCACTGCAGTTCCCAGTTGGAGGGCCCCATCTTCCACCACTCTGACCCACTGTAATGTCTGCCCCTTACAGACATTGCTCCACCCTGTTAGGTGATTATTTTTTTTAATTTTTTTTTAATTCATTGCTATTTTCCTTTCTGGATACTTGGATCTCTCATAGAAGCAGCTTGACCCAATTTCAGGTGAGTCTCTCACTTTTGCCATCTGTGTTGTAGCTATGGCTACAAGAACTTGCTGGAGAGATGCTCCTGCTGGGATCTGCACTTCTGTCTCGAAATCCACTTCTGTCCTTCCACCTTTGTGACTTTTGAGAGTGGGATCTGGCCACTCTGTCTCCCCCTCTCATTCTCTTGACATATTGTCCAGTTTTAGATTTGGCTGTGAGGGAAGAAGAAAATTGCCAATAAGAACAGGGATCCTCTTTACTAAACTGCTACCCAGTCCGTGACATCACCAGACATCCCTAAATGGATGGCTTAAATGTTACTTTGATGATCAATTTAACTAGCTGAGGGGGTGGCAGAAGGAAAAAGAGAGGAATTAAATGCTTCCCCCACAGACTTAAGCAGTGAGAAGAGAGGACCTGAGGGGAGGAGAATCCCCCAGAATGCAAAATAAAGCAAAAAACAGTGTGGTAGAAAACAAGAGGGATGGAAACAAGAATTGTAAAAAGAAAAGGGAAGGAGGCAGGACAAAAGGGAAAAGAGTGGGTATCAGGCAGAGTGGGAACAAACTGTGGAAGGCCATGGGTGCAAATGCAAGAGGTCTAGGGAATAAAATTCTGGACCTAGAGATCATCATGGCAGAGGCAGACCTGGACATTGTGGCCATTACTGAGTCACGGTGCACAGGAAACCATGACTGGGATATGGCCATATCAGGCTATACTCAGTTCATGAAGGACAGGGTGGGAAGGAAGGAAGGAGGAGTGGTGCTGTACATAAGGGAGGGAATGAAAGTGATGGAGACACAGGGAATCTGGGCAGGTGGAGGGGTTGGAGATACTGTGGGTCACCATAGTTACAGGATCTGGAGCCACAATTTGCACTGGCATAATCTTCATACCTCTAGCACGGGGGTGGGGGGGACTGGATTAGGCACAGGTGGAAGTCATTAGCACAACGGCAGAAAAAGGGGAGGTGCTGCTGGTGGGGGACTTCAGTCTGCCAGATGTAGAGTGGAGCCTCCCAGCCACAGCCTCAGCTAGAAGCAGGGACATCCTAGACTTTCTGTGGACATTTCTCAGGTAGCTATTCAGGGAACCCACTCATGATGTGGCAATACTGGCCTGGTGCTTACAAACAGGGATAGTATTGCAGACGCCAATGTGGGAGGCCACCAGTGGCCCAGTGATCACCATACAGTGTGGTTCAACATAAGGATGGCAGTGAAAGCAAACCACACAAGAATGAGGGTCCTGGACTTTAGGAGGGCAGATTTTTGAAACAATGTCTGAATGCCTCAGAGAAGACCTAGTGGGGAGGGACAACCTGAGTGGGGTGAAGGAACAGTGGACTAAGTTAAGGTATGTTATATGAAGACAATCAACCACTGCACAAAGGAAGTGAGGAAAAGAAGGAGAAAAAAGAGACCACTATGGTTCTCAAAGGAAGCAGCTGAAAAGGTAAGGGTAAGGGCTAAAATGGTAGCATTCAGGAGATATAAAGTGATGCAGAGGGAAGAGAATAGGGAAGTTGTCAGGAGAAACAGACAGAAGCAAGGAAAACAGTGAGGAGCACAAAAGCTCAAACTGATAAAACAATAGCCCAATGGGCAACTAAAATGAACAAGACCTTTTTTAGGTACACAAGAGTAAAGAGGAAGACTAGGGGAGGGACTGTGAGGTTAAGACGGGCAGGGGAGGAGACTGCTGTGTTGTGTGCAGATCAGGATCAGGAAAAGGCAGATATTCTGAACAAATATCTTTGTTCAGTCTTCAGGGAGGAAGGAGAAGAGGATGGGCCATATAAAAGCAGCAGGAGCTCTGGGGGAAGGGAGGAAGACATAGGTCCATTTACAAAGAAAAGACTCCTGGAGACTCACACATTTGAAAGTGGACGTAGCTATGGTACCAGCCAGGGTACACCCAAGAGTGCTGAGGGAACTCAGGGAGGTACTGGTTGCACCTCTGACAGCCTTATTCAACAACTCACTGAAAAAAGGAGTGGTTTCTGGGGCTGGAGGAGGGCAGAGGTAGCCCTGCTTCATAAAAGTGGTATCAGGGAGGAGGCTGGCAACTATAAGCCAGTCAGTCTGATATCAGTGGTAGGGAAGTTAATTCAGTCACCGCTAAAGGAAAGGACTGTGGAGTATCTTGAATCCCTTGGATTACAAAACCCAAGGCAGCATAGATTCATAGGGTGGGGGGGAGATCATGTCAGACAAATCTGATAGATTTCTTTGACTGGGTGACCAGGGAAATAGATCTGGTGGGGTGTGGGGGTAGTGGCTGCGGCCTCCTTAGATTTTAGTAAGGCTTTCCACACTGTACCACACAGGAGACACATTAGGAAACTGGGAAGCTTAGAGGTGGGTCCTAAGGTGGTAAACTTGTTAAGAAGTTGGTTAATGGATAGGTGACAGAAGGTGGTCATAAATGGAGTTCTGGGACCAGTCCTCTTTTAATGTCTTCATAAGTGATACTGCAGATGAGCTAGCAAGAAAGGTATGCCTCTTTGCAGATGACACCAAGACCTACAATAGGGTAGACACTCCAGAAGGGGTGGAAAGAATGTGCAGAGACCTGAGAAAGCTTGAGGAGCAGCCAAAGGCATGGTAGCTGTGCTTCAGTGCAAAAAAGTACAAAATCATGCATCTATGGCACAGAACCCTTGAGCCAGAGAACAAAATGGGAGAAAAGGTATTGACAGTCACCAAACAGGAAAGGGGCCTGTGAGTAATCATATTGATGCTCTTAAGGTGGCAAGACAGTATGACAGGGATCAGCTAGGGCCAGTGGGATGCTGGAGAGCATAAGGAGGGGTATCGCCAGCAGAGGAGGTGGTGTTGTCACTGTAGAGATCGCTGGTGAGACCTCACTTGGATTACTGTGTCCAGTTCTGGAGATCACTCAGGAAAGACATAGGCAGGGTGGAGGCTGTCCTGGGGAGGGCAACTAAAATGGTGCAGGGGCTGCATCAGAAGCCCTATGAGGAGAGACTGAAGGATCTCAGTATGCACACCCTGGAAGACAGGAGGGAGGTGGGGGGAATATGATAGAGATCTATACATACCTCATGGGATTGAATAAGGTAAAGGAGATGAGTATTTCTCAGAGAAAAAGATGCACAAGAGTGGGAAGACATGCAATGAGGCTGGAAGTGGTGAGTGAGAAAGTACTTTTTCACTGAAAGAGTGGTGGATGCCTGGAACTTCCATCAGAGGTGATGGGTGCAAAAACAGTGGTGGGCTTCAGTCAGGCCTATTCTGCTGGCATTTTAGTTTGTTAGTATGTTAGTATGTTAGTATGCATGGGATAGGAGCAAGGGAATCTTAGTTGGGAATTAATGAGGGGGATCTGGAGTTCAAGTAGGGTCTGTGGTGACAGTATAGGCAGGGAAGAATGGGCAGATTGGTTGGGCCAAGGGTTCCTTATCTGCTATCAAATTCTATGTTTTTATGTCCAGAAGTGAAAGATTGCATGGCACTTACTGAAGAAGAGCAGAAGAGCATCCCAGGCAGCATGGCCAACATTGCCCCTGTCAATAAAACAGGTCCATGCAACCCACACCCAGGACACACCTGGAAATAAATTATAAATGCTTAGTGTGCTTTTCCTGGTCATAAATTTCATATAAACAAATAATACCAATTGTTGTAGTGACTGGAAAGAGGTGAGGTCATTTAAATTCTGATAGGGGAAAAAAGAACAATATGTCAGATTCATAAATGTTAAATGAAAGTGGATACTTTCCAGTTTTGTGTGGTTTCTGTAAACACACATGCAGTTAACCTCAAGCCTAACACAAAGCATCATAAGTGTGTGTGTGTGTGTGTGTGTGTGTGTGTGTGTGTGTGTGTGTGTGTGTGCGTGCATCTATGTCTTTGTACAGGATGTGTGTCTGTGTGGGGGGGGAAAACTGACTCAGAAATATCTCAAGTTTTTCCTACTAAAATACACAAGAATAAGCTATAGAGTGCTGTAGTGAGGAGACAAGCTGCAGCATTCTGCATTAGTTGCCACTGTCTGACTTGATCAAGTGCACTACAGTACCCGAGGTGACAAAGGCCTGCATCACTGTTTTCACATCTCCAGCTTCAAGAAAGGGTTGAAATCTTGTAATGGCAAAAGAAGCCTCTATCAACACCCAACTCCTGGTATTCCAGGATCAGACTTTTAACTCCTAAATTGTTGACAATGTTTTCTTGCTACAAGCTGAATCCAGTACATGATGGGCAGTTACTCTTTCAACTCATTTGGAGCATAGAAGCAGATACATTTGAAGTCTATTGATTGATTGTTGTTGTGTGTGGAAAGAGGTAAAGTAATTTAAATGCTAATAAGAAAGAAGAAAAATATATAGGATACAGTACATAAATTATGCAAGAAGGCAGATACTTTCCAATTTGTGTGTCTTTGTACACACACATAGTGTGAAAAATCTCAAACCTAGCACAAAGCAACATGGGTATGCAAATCCATTTGTGTATATGTAGGGGGGTAGGTTGGCTAGGAAATGTCTAAACTGGTACTATGTTATGCTTGTTGTGTCACTACTTGGACCTCACCACAGCCGAGTCACACACTAAACATAAAAATAATCTTTAAAAACTGCACAAATGAGTACACATAACTGCAAATAGTGCTGCAAGCTACCACTTGCCACACAAAACCACATGCTGTGGGGCTAGCTTGCTGGCATACCTCAACACTCCTGTATGTGATGCTGCTGACCTGGATTTGTGTCCAGAGCTTGAAGCATCAGAGGGCTGGCCAGGAGACAGTGACTAAACATCCCCCAGGACAAGTTTCTCCTCTGGTGAAGGACAGTTTCTTGGCCCACTGTACTACCATTGCCAAGATGGCCACAGGTGATGGTGAAGAGCACAGTTCCAACACTAGGAGGATATAGACAGGCTAGTGTGGTATGCTACACATACTCATGTCCATGCTCTGTGTCACCATCCTGGGCAGGGACAGAAATGGCAGAAGAAAAAAAAACAGGATACAGGATGACACTGGGCATTCCAAGGTTCTGCACCACTGACTGCTCATCTCCCTAAGGTTAGTTTTGAGAGAAACACAGACCTGAGGACCTTACCATGGGAGCAAGCTGTGTGGCAAGGGGTAAGTGGCAGAAAATATGGCTGTCAGGGCAGGGGTAGTCCACATCAAGAATAGGTACAGCTCAGGGAGAGCAGAGAAGCTTATAAATAATACATTTTAGAAAACAGATGCAATATCCGTTGCAAATATCAACAATGACTTATGTAATGGACCTTGAACATTTTACATTACAAATGGTTGTGATAAGGAAAAAAAAAATAATTAAAAAAGGATCCTTTTCCAGATCGAAAATTGCTTTTTCCAGTGAAGTGCCTGATACTGCTAATTTAAAGTTGCCGAAGGGGATACTGCATTTTTAAAGCAGTATTTTCACATTGCTTATCCAGTACTATGCCTATAAAATAAAAGATGACGTATTGGAAAAAAAACAGTAAAACTATAGTTAAAGCTGGCTTAAAACTATGTAGTGGCTCCTCATTACAAAGTTATTAAGTAAACAGTAAGAACATTGTGCATGCAACATTTTGATCCTTTGTGTCTTTTTTTTGTACCATAATGTTACGGAAGAGATCAAAGAGTTTCATTTATGATGGGTGGGTGGGTCAGATTTATCCTCTGAGGGAGGTTTTGGGCAGTCTGAATGACTCAACAATAAGTCCTTAAACGTAAAACCAGTAAGTACAGAGAAAATAGGTAATGGAGAGATAGTAAAATCTCTGTGCCTTTGCTTCAGTATCTAAGAGAGAACCTTAGCCCCAAACTGATGAAAACAGCTGCATGCCATTCAACAAACTTCAAGGTAAATAACTCAAGGGGTTATTATTATAACATTGGTGAAATGCAAGAATTAGCATACCGCTGCACCACCAGCACCGATACCAATATCCCAATTAGAACAATGTCTGCTCTTTTCATCTCTTTACTCTGTCTTTACTAAGGATGGGCAAAACTGGTTCTGAAAAAAAAAAACACCCTGGGGCCTGACTGGTTTACAGAAGTTTGAATTGAAAACCTGAACACACCTTAATGGAGTACTGTGTTGCACCTGTAAGTCATTTTCTTCCTGTAAAAGCTGTTTTTAATAGTAGTTCCCATTCTGTTATTGTCCCATCTTTACTGGTCTTTGAGTCAAGACAGTGTGTGTTTCTGATTCACACACCGGTGGTCAGTACCATTTTGAACTGAATGATGTAGTTCAAGTAAGCAATAATACATGATTGGGTACTGTCATCTTCTGTTATACAATGGGCATCAATAATCCAGCATTTTGGTTGAATAACTGGCATTTTTTGTCATGGGTAAACCATGAAAACCCACACTAAAAGTGCCAGTTAGCCATGATGCCACCTCCACAGCAAATAAAATCATTACTCCTGCCCCGAACATACATTCAAAACAGTTTCACCACTATTTTTCCTCCACTTAGAGAAACAGCAAACCCGAAAGTTGTCACACACCTTTGACACAGTGATTACTCCCCACTTAAATACACACAAGTTACACCTTAGAAATCTTTCCGGTAGAATAGCATAACTAGCCAATGTTGCCTTACTTAAACTTCCTCACAACATTCAGTAATTTGGTATACACTTGACTTGGGTGAGGCACAGCCTAATGCCTTCAACCGCCCAAAAAGTGCATATATCAAATGTGACCTCATACCTAAAGTGTTTGATCACAATCATTTTATAAGTCCCTTTTCAACCACACAGATCTATAGAACATGGGTGCATTGTGTGGCAACAATATTTCAGCTTAGCAATGGCACAAATGGCCTCATATAGTTCTGTGGTGCTTACCAGCACACAGACACACACACACACACACACACACACACGCACACACACACACACAGTTTGCTAAAAGGCCAGTAATGATTATGCAATAACAGAATTGAAACCAGTATTTGAAACCCAGGTTCTACAAGAAATAAAGGTTTGTAGGTTAAAAGCTGTTCTCCTTTAAAGGTCCCTGTTGCCACAATCCATAACATTAAAAATAAAGTATTTAGACATCATTTCAGCCTACAGTACAGGTAATTTTCATTGAGAACATTTCCTCCATTGGGCCACACCTTTGGAACTGTAGGCCATGGGCATCTAGACCACTCAGAAACTTGCTAGCTGGGGGCTGCCCACGTCGTTGGGCTCTGTCCCATTGACCCTGGTAGTCCTGGACCCTTTAGTGGGTGTTATTGACTTCCAGGTTGTGCTGGTGTCATTCTTTGAACTTGTGCATTGTCTGTTACAGTCACTTCCAGTTAAAAAATGTACAGTGTCATCAGCTGAGCCTCTCCTGTTGGTATCGTTGTTGTAAACGGAACCTAAAAGCACACCACTTATTTCTCCACTGCAGCTGCTGCCTCTGTCACCAGCCCATTAATTGCCTCCATTGTCTTTCCAGATGACAATGTGGAAAAGAATCCTGATCTCCTTAATATGGAGGAGGATTTGGAGGATCAGGAGAGGGATGAAGATCCCTATGAAGGGAGTTTACCTTTCAGTCCCACCCTCTCCTCCTGTAGTGAGGACTTTGTGGTGTATACATCCAGGTCTCCCCCTCAAGATCCCTCATTTCAGACTTTGCTCAGACAAATCCAGGCTGTCATGGGCTTTGAGGGTGAAGAATAAGACCCCGGTAAACAAAATTCACTGGTGTTTTTGGTGGTCACAGTTGCACCATCTACTGTAGTGTCTCCTGTATATCCTGCATTAGAGGATGCTACTTTTCATTATTTAAAAAGTTGGTAGCTGGGAAAGGCACACTGAGCCAGAGCTTGTTTCCAGGTGCAACCCAGGGGAAGGGGAAGAGTAGTATATAGATATTTACAATCCATTTGCTGCCTGGCATAGGCCTAAAACCTTCCCTGTAGTGCCTAGAAAGATTGATTAACAGTACCCTGCTATTTCTGTTAAACCTTATTATGCTTCACAGCCTGAAATTGATTTAGTGGTTATAGAGATGTTGTGAAATAAAATTTCACCGGTGAAACTGCCACAAAATCGGCAATTTGGTTACGCAAAATATTCTGCAAAATTCCACTGTTCTGCGAAATATTTAGCAGGGTGTGAACTTGCAAATTTTCAATGCAAAATGTGAAATTTCACCTGAAAAATGTGAAATTTTGCCTGCAGGTGGCAATTTTCGCCATTCCGCGTGTGAAATTTTGCCATTTTTGGGTGAAATTTCACAATTTGCAGGCGAAATTTCACATTTTTAGGTGAAATTTCACATTTTGCACCTACAAAATATTTCACGAAATGCACAAATTTAGCGACATATTTAGTTTATCAAAATTTCTCAATTTTGCACAACACTAAGTGGTTATTAAGTATGCTCACGATCACTCTAGACCCCTCGACACATGAGTACTTTGCCTCCTGACAAAGAATCTAGAAGGCTGGATGTTATAGGCAAACATAGATACATAGATACATGGACAGTGTCGGCAGATAAGGGCCTACGGCCCACCCAGTCTGCCCATTTGAGCTTGTAAGTTTACTTTATGTTTTCCTAGAAGTCTCTTGCACCTCAACCCTGACCTCCAGAATTCCTTTATGTCTATCCCATGCATTCTTAAATCCCGTGATTGTTTCAGCCCTCACCACTTCCTCTGGCAGGGTGTTCCACTTGTCCACCACCCATTCTGTGAAGAAATTCTTCCTCACGTTTCCTCTGAATCGTCCTCCCTGCAACTTCATCCCATGCCCTCTAGTCCTGGAACATCTTTTTTGCTTAAAAATAATGTCTTCCTGCACCCTGTTCCTCCCTGTAAGATACTTTTTTTTTTGAAATTCAAGGCTTTATTGATTTTACATAAAGACAACATCAGGTACAGCATACCAGCTCTATAGCCATACAAAACACACCAAGATCTGTTCACAGAGATTGGTAAGAACAAGTGTCAAAGTCCTCGGTCTTCCCTCCCTCCCTCCCTCCCTCCCCAGGAAGGTGCTACTTCCCACCTCAGGTACAACCTGAGGAACAAAGGATATGCCAAGGGATATACCCATTGATAAAAAACTGAATCAAACAAGGGCATCTCAAATTAGATTCGTCAGGGTATCTCAGGCTGGGGTCAGTGGAGATATAGCGCATACAACTTGCCCCACTTTCTCTGAAAGGTTGACATAGTATGCCTGGAGCTGGCTATTAGTCTTTCCGTCTTAAAACACCTGGAGATTTCTTCCAACCATTCATCATAGGTGAGGACTACTTGGTCTAGCCAGTGCCTAAGTACTAACCTTTTAACTGCCATCGAGATTATGGCCATGTGAAATTTCCTTTCTTTACAGTTAATGTTCGAGTATAGACCCAAAATACAAACTTCAACTGTAAATAGATCTGCCAGACCCAGAATCGGGTCTAAGTTATTGCTAATTGAGTGCCATAATGGGGCAACTTTGGCGCAGGACCAGAATATGTGCGGTAGATTCCCCACATCCATGCCACATCTGGTACATTTATCAGATTTAGATCTACCAAATCTTACCATTTTCAGTGGTGTATAGTACATATTGTTTAAAATATAGAATTGGATAAGTCTATTCCTATCTAGTGTGGTGAATTTGTACACATCCTTCCAAATTTGAGTCCAGGAAAGAGAAGGGTCTGAGGTAAGAGGGGCCCATATTTTGGAACCAGCTAGAGGCTCAGGAAACTTTGTAGTTAGCAAATAATTATATAACTTAGCTACACAATGGGAGTTATTGACACAAGCTTTAAGTTGCTCCAAGAAAGGCTTAACTTGAGAGGGAGATTTCACCAACCCAAAATTTTTACCAATCAGATGTCTTAGTTGATAAATCTTGAAAATACTTTGGGGAGGCAATTCCCATTTTGCCAATATGTCATCAGAGGAACCAAGGGATTCTTGTAAATAAAGGTCCTCTACCAGGCAGTCTTGCATTTGTGGAAGCCAGGTCCGCGGTATCATATGCCCACCTAGCTTAATGTTCGGGTTGAGGATTATTGGTTGGGCTAGGTCCTTGGTAAATGGAATTTTAGAACAGTTCCCATATTGAATTAAAACTTTAACAGACATCCCTATCACTGAGTCCCAGAGGGTCTCCGGTAGGGAAGAAGAGTTGTAGTAGAAAATATGGTGGGGTAAGATGTTATATTCCTCCATTAGTTTGAGCTCCAGCTCCAACCATGTGGGTGTATAGCCCTCATTCGGAGGTCTAATCCACCTACCTAGTTTAGCTAGGTGACTGGCCCAATAGTAAAACTCAAAATTAGGCAGACGGAGGCCTCCCTTATCCTTGGGTAAACATAGCTTCATGAAAGTTCATCTAGGTTGTTTGGCACCCCAAATAAATCTGTTTATTATTGAATGAATTCTTTGAAAGAAGGATTTAGGAAGCCAGACATTGAGGAGGTTCAGGGATAGAAAACACGTGGCAATATGTTCATTTTAATGATATTAATCGCCTCTTATAGCAAGGGGAAGGTTATCCCACCTGTTAAGATCTTTTTGGATTCTATCCAGTAAATCTTCCAGGTTAAGCTTCTTAATCATCTCTTCATCCCTGGCCAAATAAATGCCTAGATATTTGAGATGGTTCGAAGCCCATTTCATCCCGAACTGGGAAACATTGTCTTGGAGTTGGAGTGAATTGAGTGGAAATATCACCGATTTAGATAGGTTCAGCCTGTAATTAGCTGCTCTACCAAAAAAACTGACTATCCGCAGAACCTCCACTAAAGAAGTTTCAGGATTGGTCAGGTGTAAAAGGATGTCATCTGCAAAGACTGACAGGGTCAAAACTCGTTGAGAGACAACACGACCTGAAATCTTAGGTGAGGTTTTAATTTGAAGCAAAAGGGGTTCCAAATACAAATTGAATAGGTAAGGGGATAATGGGCATCCCTGACGGGTACCGGAATGTAATAAGAAGTGAGATGAGAACACCCCATTACAATAGACCCTCGCCGAAGGAAACCTATATACCGCTTTTATCCAACTAATAAATTTATCTGGGAAACCCATTTTGCTTAGAGTAGCCCACAGAAACTCCCAACTAACCCGATCGAAGGCCTTCTCTGCGTCTAAGGCAACTAGAGCCATGGGCAGTTGGGACTCCTGGGCTGCTCGGGAAATGTGATCCAAAGTGTGTATATGGTCCATAGTCGATCTCCCCTGAACAAAGCCTACCTGCTCATCGCTTAATAAAACCTGCCAAACCTGCTTAATCCTTAAAGAAATAATTTTGGTTAGGATTTTAATATCATAATTAAGTAATGAAATAGGTCTATAACTGGCTGGGTCCAGATTGGGTTTGTCCATTTTAAGGATTAAAATAATGGTAGCCTGCAGCAAGGTAGGATCTAATGAATCAGAAGAGAGAATGTAATGAAACAGCTTAAGGAGAACCGGGGCAATCTCCTTACAAAATGTTTTATAAAAATTTGGAGGAAGGCCATCAGGCCCAGGGGCTTTATCCTTGGGTAAATTTTGAATGACCTCCTCAACCTCCTTCAGAGTGATAGGAGAAGAAAGCAGATCCTCTTGATGCGGATGCAGCTTGGGAAGAGGTAGTCCTTCCGGAAAGGCTTTTGTGTCTGCCACAGATGTTGAGGAAGCCTTACTACAATATAAGTCTTTATAAAAGTCTTCAAAAACCTTCGCTATCTCTCTAGGTGTAGTTTAATTGACCCATCACTGCCTTTAAAGTAGGGATTAACCTGGAGCTTTCCACCTCTCTTAATCTGAGAGCCAGTAACCTCCCGGGTTTCTCTCCCTGGTCAAGATAACGCGCTTTAGACTTTAGAATAACATATTCCACTTTATCTCTAATCAGGTCCTCATATTCATTCCTAAGCTTGCATAGCTTTTCTAAGTCCACCTGAGAGTTAGAGAAGGAGAGAGTCCTTTCCGCCTGTTTAATCTTGTTAGCCAAAAAATTAACTTTCTCCTCCCTCGACCTCTTCCTCTGAGTGGCTACTTTAATGAGTTCACCTCTGAGGAAACATTTAAATGCACACCAAACTAAATCTTCTCTGGAGACTGAACCCTGATTAATTTCAAGAAAATTTGAAATCGTATCTTTAAGATGAGTGATAGTACTTTCATCCTTTAGAAGCTGCGTATTGAGTTTCCAAGAGGTATCTCTCTATCCGGGGGGGTTGGGAGAAAGTCTTATCCATACCATAGCATGGTCCGAGATGACAATCGGTTCAATACCAGTCAGGGAAATATTAACCAAGAGCGCTGTGCTCACCAGGAAATAGTCCAATCTAGACCAAGACTTGTGTATGGACGAATAATATGTGTAACTACGATTGGAGGGGTTCAAAATTCTCCAAGGGTCACTCAAACCCAGCAGATTACAGAAGTCCTGAAGGGCCAATTGGGTAGTTGTAGGGGACTTAATGGGTTTGAAGGACCTGTCCAGGACTTGCGAAGGGGTGATATTCCAGTCCTCACCCAAGATGAATACAGTTGGAAGAAATTCACTTAATCTAACTGATAACTGTATAAGAAAATTAGGGTCTCCGCCAACTGGGCCATATATGGCCCCTAAAACCATCTCCTGGTTGTTGAGCAATCCTTTGGCTAATACAAATCTACCTTCCGGGTCCTGAATACATTATTTCTCGAGAACAAATGGAACATTGTGCTTTATCATGATAGCCACACCCCTACTGTTTTTAGAACCTTCAGCAGTAAAAACCTGGGAAAATCCTTGGCATTTTAATAGCTTAGCTTCAGAAATTAGAATGTGGGTTTCTTGTAGAAATAAAATGTCCACTCCTCTAAGAGAGCAGTTCAATAAAATCTGCCTTTTTTAGATACTTCTCTGATACCCCTGACATTCCAGGAAGCGCACTTAATATGCCCCAAAGCCATTGAACAGCAAGATATAAAGATATAACAAACAGTAAATACCCCTGGCATTATGATTCGACCCTCTACGTAGTGGCACCTTCCACCCACCCTCCCAATATCTACCCCTGTAAACCCCCCGTACAACACATAAGAAAGACTAACCACATATATATAACTCCATATCCCACACTTGAATCCCCAAGTAAGAACAGGTTGGGGAAAACGACTTGAGCAATAGAGATCATGTCCCCACCCCACCCCTCCCTTTAACGTTACCCGAACCCCCCTCCTTACACAACCCCAAACTATTTACAGTAGTTCCCAGAATTAACTCAAACCCAGGAAGCATCCAAATGTAATGTGGAACCAGAAACCCCCCCAGAGGTACTCTGACCAGTACCGAAGCCTATTGAACCCAAAAGCGTGGTTAAACCCATAGATAACTCCTAACTTACTCCCAAAACAGTGGTGAAGTAAGTTAACCACCCCATCTAAATAGGTCCTAAGTACCCTAAACTCCCCAATTAGACCACGAGACAGAATCCCCTAGTGCTTAGCTCCCCTCAGCCCCCCCACCCCCACCCACTATCATACGTGCGCTACAGCAATTCCACCTTTACCATACACTGGCGGCGTTAAACCCACCTCCAATATCAATTTGGGGAAAATTCTTGACCCTCTTACCTCACCACTCCCACAGGCCGTCTCATCCTGTTGCACGGACATCTGAGATGCTCTGGCAGACCAGCGACAGAAGCCCTTGATTTACGTACGTTAACCACGACATCAAAATACAGGGTTCTACCCACCGACTCCCCTGCGCCACCATATTAGAGTCACCCGGTCAGGAAGTTTCCGGCGGAAGACGCACAGACGGACCGGAGGGTCCGATCTCAAAATGGGTACTCCAGGAACCTCCCCCTCCCTACTAAGTTCCTCTACCCCTGCTTCTGTTGGAACTACAGGCTCCGCGATTTTGAGCAGGCCTCTTAGGCCTCGAGGCCTACTACCTCATCCCCCATCGCCCTCATGCCCGAACATCCAACCCGGAGGCAGCCAAAGGTAAGCCCTATCTCTAAAAGGACTAAGAGATATCCTATTCGGACCGATCATCAACCAACAATTTAAAATAAAAGAAAAAAAAAACAGAACAGCTGTTTTTAACAGGATTAAATTGATAGGAAGTTCAGTTCAGTCCTCTTTGAACAGGTTCGGAAGCTTCTTCATGAGCTCAGGTAGTGCTTGGTCTGGGCTGTCATGCACATGCCAGGCTCCATCCAGAGATATTTTTAACTTGGCAGGGTAGCTCATCCTGAACTTTATTCCGGCTGCAATCAGTCTCTTTACTATGGAGTGAAAAGCTGATCTTTTTTTTCGGATTTCATACGGGAGGTCTTGGGTGATTCGGATTTTGCTCGTGTCCCACTGAATTGACTCCAGCTCCTTTACTTTGGCCAGCACATGTTGCTTCTCAATAAAACTTAGAAACTTGATGATGATCGGCCGAGGGGGGAGCATCAGGTGGAGGTCTCGGTTTTAATGAGCGGTGTGCCCTTTCAATATGGTATTGTTGTTGAAGCGGGGAGGGGCCTATGATTTTATTGAGTAGCTGCTGCACAAAACGTATGGTATCTCCCCCTTCCTCCTACTCAGGCAGACCAAGGATTAAGATGTTGTTCCTTCTACTCCTGCCCTCTAAGTCTTCATTCTTCAGTTGAAGCTTTTGTACTTGTTGCCTCAGCCTAATTATTTCTGGGTCAACTCGACTCCTCCAGTTTTCCAGGGAGGATGCCCTTGCCTCCATATCGCTCACCCTCCGTGATAGAGCAGTAAAATCACTCCTGATTATTTTAATCTCACTGGAAATCTCCTAAAGTGTTTCTTTGAATGGGAGCAGTTCTTGGAGAAACGATCCTCTGTAAGTAAATTACTCTGAGAAGCAGGTGATGCTTACTTTATAGGCTGACTTGAATTAGTGCTTCTGGCTTTCTTGGCGTTTTTCTCTGGAGTTGTAGGTGGAGTGTGTTTAACCCCAGCCAGCTTCATTTCCGATTCCACCGTCTCCCTCGATGATTAAACGTGTCTCTTGATAGATAACTTGGTTTGATAGCAATCTCAGTAGTTAGAGGCACTTAAAGTGATAAAAGGTTGTTGATGTAAGCGCTTTGAATCGAGTAAATATCGATTAATTGGGGTGGTAGGCGGGAGCTCAGAAGAAAAGCAGCTACCAGACACCCTGCATCACGTGACTCCCTCCCTGTAAGATACTTGTATGTCTGTATCATAACCCCTCTCTCCCACCTCTCCTTCAGGGAGTACATATTCAGTTCCTTCAACCTGTCCTCATAGGACTTGTGATGCAATCCATGTACCATCTTTGTTGCCCTCCTTTGAACCTTCTCTACCCTGTCTATGTCCTTACGTAAGTAAGGTCTCCAGAACTGTACACTGTACTCCAGTTGGGGTCTCACTAGTGTCTTGTATAGTGGAATTATGACCCCTCTTTGCCTGCTGGTGATGCCCCTGCCTATGCATCCCAGCATCCTATTTGCTTTACCTGCTGCCTTGTCACACTGTTTCCCTACCTTGCGGTCATCAGAGATGATAACCCCAAGATCCCTTTCCTGCTTGGTGCATGCTATATCCTCACCCCCCAACTGATATATTGTGCCAGGGTTTTTGTGCCCCGTATGCATTATTTTGAACTTCTTTGCATTGAATTCCAACTGCCAAACTCCTGACCATTCTTCAAGTTTCTGCAGGTCCCTTCTCATTCTGTCTACACCCTCTGGTGTGTCTACTCTGTTACAGAGCTTTGTGTCATCAGCAAACAGGGAAATTCTGCCTTCTAGTTCCTGTACAATGTCACTGATGAAGATGTTGAATAGGACTGGTCCCAGCACTGATCCCTATGGTACCCCACTGGTCACTCTTCCCTCTGTGGAATGACAGCCATTTACCACCACCCTCTGTGTCCTGCGGCCCAGTCAGTTGCCTACCCACTGCACTGCTTTCCTACACACACCCATATTCCCCAGTTTGTGTAATAGTCTTCTATGTGGCACAGTGTCAAAGACCTTGCTGAAGTCCAGATAGGCCATGTCCACTGCCCTCCCCTGATCCACCTCCCTAGTCACCCAGTCAAAAAATTCAACAATGTTGGTCTGACATGACCTCCCCCTGGTGAAACCATGCTGCCTTGGGTCCTGTAGTCCATTGACAACCAGATGTTCCACCAAACTCTCCTTCAGTAGTGCTTCCATGATCTTCCCCAGTACCAAAGTGAGGCTGACTGGTCTGTAGTTCCCCACTTCCTCTTTGTTCCCACTTTTGTATAAGGGGACTACATCTGCTGTCCTCCAGTCTTTGGGTACCTCCCCTGTTTCCAGTGATCGGCTAAACAGGATTGCCAGAGGTTCAGCCACCACCTCTCTTAGTTCTTTAAGGACCCTGGGGTGCACTCCATCTGGCCCCCATTGCTTTATCAACTCTTATTACTTTCAGTTCCTTCAGGACCCTTTCTCGTGTAAAGGGACTTGTGTCCATTTCTGCACCATTCCCACCCCTTGTACTCCCTTCAGACCCATTACCCTCCTCTTCCTCAGTAAAGACTGAGCAGAAATACCTGTTCAATATGTCAGCTTTACTGTTGTCATCCTCCACACGGCCCCCATTCTCCCCCCTCAGTCTCACTATTCTTCCCTTTACCTTTCTTTTTTCACTTATGTACCTGTAAAAGGTTTTGTCCCCCCTACCCACTGATTTTGCAATGTGTTCTTCTGTCTGAGCTTTGGCTTCCCTTACTGACCTCCCTGTCTCCCTTTGCTTCTCCTGGTACATCTCCCTATCCCTTTCTGCCTGTGTCTTTTTGTATTGCCTGAATGCAGTCTTTTTGTCTTTCACTTTCTCTGCTACCTCCTTGGAAAACCATAATGGCCTCCTCTTCCTTTTCCCCTTGCTAACCTGCTTAATGCATAATTCTGTTGTTCTTGTAATCCCCATTCTAAATACTGCCCACTGTTCCTCAACCCCTGATTCCTGCCCCATTCCCCTTAATGCCTCTTTCAAGTATCTCCCCATTTTCCCAAAGTCTGTCCCCCTAAATTCCAGGATACGTGTTTTTGTGTGGTTTGGTTCTGCTCCTTTTGTGATTTCAAACCACAATGACTGGTGGTCACTGTTCCTCAGCTGCTCCCCCACTGTTACCCCATCACACTGTCCCTGTTTGTGAGCACAAGGTCCAGTATTGCCTTCTGCCGTGTTGGCTCCATGACCAGTTGCTTGAGGAAGGCACTCTGAAGGGAGTCCAGGATAAATCTGCCCCTAGTTGATGCTGCTGCTAGGATGCTCCAGTCCATGTCTGGAATATTGAGGTCTCCAACCAGCACTACCTCACCTTTGTCTGCCATCCTTTTGACGGCTAGCATCAGCAACCTATCTGTTTCTTCCTCCTGGGATGGTGGTCTATAGACCACACCTGTGCGGATGGCTGACCCCATTTCCTTTCCAGCTTAACATAGATACATAGACAGTGTCAGCAGATAAGGGCCTGTGGCCCACCCAGTCTGCCCATTTGAGCTTGCAAGTTCAGTTTATGTTTTCCTAGAAGTCTGTTGCCCCTTACCCCTGACCTCCAGAATTCCTTTATGTCTATCCCATGCATTCTTGAATCCCGTTATTGTTTCAGCCCCCACCACGTCCTCTGGCAAGGTGTTCCACTTGTCCACCACCTGTTCTGTGAAGAAATTCTTCCTCACGTTTCCTCTGAATCGTCCTCCCTGCAACTTCATCCCATGCCCTCTAGTCCTGGAACATCTTTTTTGCTTAAAAATAGTGTATTCCTGCACCCTGTTCCTCCCTGTAAGATACTTGTATGTCTCTATCATATCCCCTCTCTCCCTCCTCTCCTCCAGGGAGTACTTATTCAGTTCCTGCTTTATCAACTCATATTACTTTCAGTTCCTTCAGGACCCTTTCTCATGTAAAGGGACTTGTGTCCATTTCTGCACCATTCCCACCCCTTGTACTCCCTTCAGACCCATTTCCCTCCTCTTCCTCAGTAAAGACTGAGCAGAAATACCTGTTCAATATGTCAGCTTTACTGTTGTCATCCTCCACGCGGCCCCCATCCCCCCCAATCTCACTATCCCTCCCTTTACCTTTCTTTTTTCACTTATGTACCTGTAAAAGGTTTTGTCCCCTCTACCCACTGATTTTACAATGTGCTCTTCTGTCTGAGCTTTGGCTTCCCTTACTGACCTCCCTGCCTCCCTTTGCTTCTCCTGGTACATCTCCCTATCCCCTTCTGCCTGTGTCTCTTTATATTGCTTTCACTTTCTCTGCTACCTCCTTGGAAAACCATAATGGCCTCCTCTTCCTTTTCCCCTTGCTAACCCACAGTATTTCTCCCCCATTTTGTTCCTCCTGGATCTCTGTGGCCCTTATGTCATTTTTCACATACAGTGCCACTCCCCCTCCCTTCCTACCTGCCCTGTCTCTTCTGAATATGTTGTAGCCAGGTATGGCCATCTCCCAGTCATGGTTATCATTACACCAGGTTTCTGTGATGGCCAGAATGTCCAGATCTGACTGCACCATGACAGCCTCCAGATCTTCCATCTTGTTTCTAAGGCTCCTGGCATTGGCACACATGGCTTTCCATGATTTGACCTCCCCAGACTGCTTAGCTGTTCTACTCCAGCCCCTTCCCTGGTTGTCCTTTATCCCTGGTTCTCCTTGCTGTCTGCCTTCTGTTGAATTTTGCCCCTTTTCTGCCGATCCACCTCTTGGACACTTATCTCCATCTTTTGCACACTGCTTTGTAGAGATATTCACTCCACCAGTTCACTGGTTCCACTGCTAGCTGTGGGGGGTGGGCAATTAGGTATCCTCCTTGCTGGTCTGCCACCCCCCTTGGTTACTTTAAATGCTTGTCAATGTAGCATTTAAACTTATCATTGAGTGCTTGGATTCCCCTCCAGGATGGATGCAGGCCATCAGGCTTGAACAAGCCTCATCCCTCCAGGTGGGTCCCCAGTCACCAATGAATCCAAACCCTTCCTCACAGCACCAGTTCTTCAACCATGAATTAAAGTTCCTGGTGCATGCACCCCTATGCTCTCCCATGCCTCTCGCAGGTAGTACTTCCGAGAAGGTGACAGAAGTAGCTACTTGCTTGAGACCCCTCCCCAATTTCCTAAACTTTTCCTGAACTTCCTTTGGCTTCCCATTTGCCAGATCATTAGTACCTAGGTGGATAATGATATCCGGCTCACCCTCCCGTCTTGCCTTCCCAACAATCCCAGGATCTTTCTTCCATCCCTCCATGCCATGGCACCTTTTAGGCACCACACCTCCCTGTCCTCCACCTCCTGTGTTCCTAGCTGGACCCCTCTTATGAGGGAGTCCCCCACCAGGATTCACTTCCTCCTCCTCCTCCTCTGGGGTCCACTGCTCTCGCCACTGTGGTCACCACCTTGGCTAACCTCTACATCCTTTCCTTCCACTTCTCTGGGTACCTCTATTTGGTTGTCCCCATTTGCCAGTGTGGCATATGAGTTCTTGAGTGGAATAGGATCTGGAATGTGCCTCTGCCTGACTACCCTAACCCTCCCTGAGCCTACTGTCATCCAACAGCCCCTCGTTCTCGGCATCCTTTGCAGCAGCGGCATTGGACTGGGTGGTCTCTGGATAGGGGTGATGGTACTCCTGACCCAATTTACTTCTGCTCTGAGTCTGGCTACCTCATCCTGCAGTCCAGAGAGATGCATGCAGATAGGGCAGCACCTCAGCATCCAGAAGGTCTGCCTAAATATGGCTGCCCCACAGCCACTGCATTGCACCACTCCACACATTATACTACACTTATACTGCTATTCCAGTACTTGTCTGTTACTGAAGCTCTCCTAGTTCCCTTTTTATTAATTTACTGTCCTAAAATCCTGCCACTGCTCCTCAGGTACTTTTCTTTAAAAAAGAAAAAAATAAATAAACAAGCATTTGTCAATGCCGAATGTTTGCTTGCTGGCATTGGCAGTGGTAGTGTAGAAGTTACAGAGCTGCGTAATAGGAATGGCAGTGAAGTATTGAACTGAAGCCAACCCCACCACCACCCTGCAGAGAGTGACAGGCATTGGGGTGAGCCTTTGGGTCATCAGGCATAACGGCCACGCCATTTCACCACACCCCACCCTGCAGACACTGACAAGTGTCACTGCGTGCCTTGGGGTCTTTGGCCCTTATGTGCACCCCATTCCATCAGGAAGTACGGTGAGATGGGTGTGGTATAGGGGAATGGGGTGAACTTTGGGGCCGAAGAGTCCAAGGCATACCTCGATGCCTCTCACTGGCTGCAGGGTGTGGAATGGTATAAGCATTACAGGCAAGAATCCCAAGTCACATCCCTGATGCCTGTCATTCTCTACAGGGTTGGGTCTGGTTGGAAACCCTAATACCTCAGGCATTCGTTGGTATTTTCACTCCAAATTTTCAACATGTTTTTGTGACCCCACCTCATGAACAGTGGCAATATCAGTTTGTTAGCCGAAAGCTGCTTATGCACAGCGACTATGGCATTTAGCACCACAGGTGCAAAAACATTCCGAACAGGATGTAAAAAATGACAGCTGTACTGTTCATGGGGAGGTGTAAAAAATTACAATGTTGCAAATCTGCAGTAAAAATATTAAAAAAACTGGTGAAATCATGAGCGTGCATAGAAACTGTGCAACGCACACCCGTAATGTAATTAGTTTGGGGATTTTTTACAGCAGATTGTCAACACAGGCATTTTGGGACCTCCGATCATATACAGTGTCACTGTGATTTTCTTTATCTGTTCTGAACAATGATTTCCCACAGCAACCACGCATCTCTGCTCTGAAAGTGTGTAAACACATTTCGGCCATGTTGTGAAATATGACAGCTGTACTGCTCATAAGGAAGTGTGGAAAAATGCCACTGGTGAAAATCTAGACTGAAAATATTACGAAGTCATGAACTTACGAGGGTGCGTGGAAACTGCGCAATGCTCACTCGTAACACAGTCATTTTATGGACTTTTGTCACCAAATTTTCAACATAGCCATTTTAAGACCTCTGCTCATGAACAGTGTAACTGTGATTTTCTTAATCTGTCCCAAACATTGCTTTCGCACACCGACTGCACCATTGTGCGCTACATGGGCGGAAACATGTTTTGGGCAAGATATGACAAATGACAGCTGTACTGCTCATAAGGAAGTGTAATAAAATGGCAATGTTGAAAATCTGGATTAAAAATATTGAAAATTCACAAACTTACGAGCGTGCGTAGGAACTGTGCAACGCACGCTTGTAAAACAGTCATTTTAAGGGATTTTTTCACCAAATTTTCAACATAGACATTTTAAGACCTCTGCTCATGAACAGTGTCACTGTCATTTTCTTAATTTGTCTGGTACATTGATTTTGCACACCAACTGCACCATTGTGCGCTACATGGGCGGAAACACATTTTGGGTGAGATGTGAAAAATGACAGCTGTACTGTTCATAAGAAGGTGTGGTAAAATGGCAATGTTGAAAATCTGGGTAAATATTGAAAATTGTGAGCGATCACGAGCTGCGTAGGAACTGCACAACGCACGCTCGTAAAACAGTCATTTTTGGAATTTTTCCACCACATTTTCAAAATAGTCTTCTTGAGAGCCCACCTTATGAACATGGGCAGTGTCGTTTCATTAATCATTCCAGAAAGGTGATTTCACACAGTGGCTTCGAAATCACCCTTCAGGCCCAAGTAACGCCATGACAGTGATGGCATTCATGAGAAGGGGTCCCAAAAACCCCATGTTGAAAATTTGGTGCAAAAATCCCAAAAAATGCCTGAGATATGCAATAAAGTTGAAAAAACCCTATCTATCCCATTATACAGCTTACCGGCATTTCCTCAGTTCGCGGTCGGCTTTGAAGAGTGCAGACGTGTTCCCAGTCCATCAAGATCGCCGCACCGGAGGTCCGGAGGTGGCATGGGTGAGGAGGGGGTGTGGGAGGCAGGTGCGCAGTGGTGGGTGCGGGCTGTGGGGGCAGGAGAAGCGCCGAGGGACAGTTTTTTATTTCTAGGGTTGTTTTTTTTAAATGACAACGCAGGATATTTGCCACACTGGGGTGGGCTCCCAGCATGGCACAAGGACAGCTGGTTGGGGGGGCGTGGAGCCACGGGGGATTGGGCACCTCCGTCGGCCATAGCATCAGTTGCCACGCTGCGGTGGGCTCCCAGCATGGCACCCTGTACTCTCGGGGGGGAGGACAGTGGAGCTGATGGGGATTGGCCCCTGGCCGGCTATAGCATGAGTTGCCACGCTGGGGTGGGCACCCAGCGTGGCATGTGAAGGCTTTGGGGGCGAGTGCAGCGACTGGAGATTGGGCACCCTCAGTTGTACAGTGTGTGCGTGTTTGGGGGAGGCCGCACGCAGTATGCCTGCATGTGTGCGTGCATGTGTGTGTGTGTGTGTGTGTGTGTGTGTGGAGGGAGTGCACATGAGCAGGCGATATCTTATCGCTGCTCACTGAAGCGTAGCTCCCCCTTTCAACTGTACTCCACTGCATTTTGGAGCTGTCATAGACAGCTCCAACATGCATTGGAGGACTGGGGCCGCGCCTGCCAACACACTGACTGAATTGGAAGAGGGGGTGACACACCTCTGAAAACTCGGATGATGGCACTATGTGTCTTGCACATGCGTGCAAGCAAACATAAAAATTAGTCAAAACACTTGTGCTGAGGGCGGGCTTCTTCCCCCTTAAGCCCCTCCTACTCCACAACCCCTTCTATATCCTGTGCTTAGCTCCTGTCAATCAGATTTAACAGGGCATATAATTAAGAGTTGGGGGCAGGGGAGGGAGTCAGACAAGCCAAGACAAAATTTGCAGCGCCGATGACCTGAAATCATCCAAGCAGACCTCTAAAGCAGTAGGTAAGGCTAGGGGGATGTTAGGGTGTATTAGTAGGGGTATCATAAATCGTAACAGTGAGGTAATAATTCTTCTTTACAAGACACTGGTTAGGCCCCATCTGGAGTACTGTGTGCAGTACTGGAGGCCACACCTTCACAAGGACATTTACCAAATTGAGGCAGTCCAGAGAAGGGCAACCAAAATGGTGCAGGGACTGCATCAAAAGACATATGAGGACAGATTAACGGAGCTCAATATGTATACCCTAGAGCAAAGGAGGGAGAGAGGTGATACGATCGAAACATTCAAACACCTTAAGGGCATTAACAATGTGAAAGAGTCTAACATGTTTAAATATAAGAAGAATAGCAGGACAAGAGGACACAGCATGAGAATAGAGGGAGGCCGATTAAGGGGGAATGTGAAGAAATTCTTTTTCACAGAAAGAGTGGTAGATGCATGGAACAGCCTACCTCAGGAAGTGGTGGCTATGAATACAGTGCAGGGCTTCAAACAAGCATGGGATAGGCATAAGGCAGCAATACAGACGAATATGGATAGATAGGTCATTGACAGTGTAAAGGTGTATGGTACATTCATAAGGTAGAAAAAATGGGCAGACTGGATGGGCCTTGTGGTCTTTATCTGCCGTCAAACCTCTATGTTTCTATGTTTCGCTATGTTTCTATTAAAGACAGCAAAAAAGTACACCACCACTACAAGAACAACAAACTAGGTTTTAAATTTTCAACAGCCCAAAAACAATTCTAAGTAAAGACAGTAAAGAAATTACAGTGTCACTAAAAGCCCACAATCTAAGTTTAAAACAAAAATAGCAATGTACAAGTACTGTAAAGCACTAAAATGAATCTGTTTCCTTCCCCTTCTAGCTTCTTCTGAGAAAACAAAAATCACTTGCTACCTCAACTCCGACTAAGCCCCACCTCCAATTATCATGTAGCTGAGGTCAGAGGCCAGATAATTAGCACCCCTTACCCAAACTACAGGGCAAGTCAGACAAGCCAAGACAAAATCTGCAGTTAAAGACAGCAAAGATATACACCACCACTACAAGCACAACAAACTAGGTTTTAAATTTTCAACAGCCCAAAAACAATTCTAAGTAAAGACAGCAAATACATTACAGTGTCACTAAAAGCCCACAATCTAAGTTTAAAACAAAAATAGCAATGCACAATTACTGTAAAGCACTGAAATGAATATGTTTCCTTCCCCTTCTGGCTTCTGCTTCTGTATTCTTAGACTCAAGAATTGCCACAGTAACTACTAGGCCTATATAATGTAGTAGAATGGCTTGTGGAAAGCTACTATGTATACTATTCAGGTTTTGTCTGATAATCCTGAAAAAGCTGAACTGCTTAAGGCTGCCTCAGCTGGCATTGTTACGGGAAAGCATATGCTACACTCTGCATATAATGCATCTGATGCTTCTGCCAGGACTGCTGCCTTCAGCATATGCCTTTGGAGATATTCCATGCTCAAAGTAACTGCTTTGCTACTGATGTGCAACAGGCTATGCTGTATGCCTCATTTAGGGGCTCTGAGCTGTTTGAAAATGATGGTGAAAGTTCTCTCCGTGAGCGTCAATCAATCAAAATGTCTTTATGGTCAATTAAATTCCTGACCCCTCAACTGGCCAGAGGAAGTGGTAGAAGCTGATTTCATAGACCTGCAGCCCATGGCATCCATGGCTACCACCAACAATCTCAAGGTCATGGAGGTGGTCTTCCTCTGGGTCTCCCCACCCTGGTGTCCAGATGGCATCCAAGGGTATCATTCAAGGTGCCCCACTGCCCCGGTACCTTCTGACTCTCCACTTCCTCCCTATCCACTGTTGTCTCCAGGGGAACAAGTTGGGGGAAGAATCTCCCTTCATCTGTCAAAATGGAGGTAGATCACTACAACCAAATGGGCCCTGGAAATAGTGGAAAAGAGGCATGCTCTGGAATTGTTGTCCAGTCCTTCAGTTCATCCTCCACCTCCTTCCCATTATGATCTGGGTCACTTGTCCCTTCTGAGGGATGAAGTACAGTCGCTGATTCACAAGAAAGCAACTGAAGTCATTCCTCACAAAGAAAGGAACAGATGATCCTATTCCAAATACTTCCTGGTTCCCACGTGGACAGGAGATCTGTGTCCTGTACTGGACCTGAGACACCAAAACCAGTTCATTGAATAAGAAAGCTTCTGAATGGTGTCTCTTCAAGCTGCCATCTCTCTGCTATAAAAGGGGATTGGCTCTGTGCCCTGGACATGAAGGACACTTACCTTCATGTCAAGATTTGAAAATGCCACAGGCAGTACCTCTGCTCTACTCTGGAAAGCAGTCATTATTGTCATGAACCAACTGTTAGGGGTCAGGTCCACTGAGCTCACAGTGCCCAACCCCAAGTGCAATCCATAGCAGGGGGGAAGAGCTGAGTTCACAACTGAACACTCACCACGCGGTCCCAGGGCTTCCTCTTTAAAATCTGGGTAAGGGTAAACTACAGTCTCAAAGACAGGTAAGAACCCTCCTTGGTTGCTGTATGGGGGGGAGTGACCAAAGCATTATGAGCTGTTTGGGACTAGCCCTCATAAACCTGTTTGTGTCCTCTCCCCTACTTAAGGCACCCAGACTTCCCTTTCAGGATCCTAGTCTTGGTAGTGAATGGTAGCACTTTAGAATTACAGGCTGGTCTCAGAATTGAATAAAGCTTTGACCTCTACACATACAAATCACTCACTGGCAGTTTTAAAAGCAAAGAGCTTTTACTAAAATTACTTAAATTAAATAATTATCATGCAAACTTTACAAACAAAAGATTTCAGAAAGCTGGTCACAGAATAACAAAAAAAAAGTTGGAAAATATACGTCAAAAATGCACTGTGAAGTTTTAACTGTCTAGTTTCTACCTTGTCCATGGATGATCAAAGTCCAGAAAAATTAATGAGTTTATGCAAGACTGGTCTGCGGTCTGGCTTCTTTTGTGTCAGAAGAGTGTCCAAAATGCAATGCACTGAGCTTCTGTTTGGAGGGGCTTATATAGGTATGGCCCTTCCAGTCTGTGGCTAGCTGGTGGCCCCATCTTTTTAGGCCAGCAGCAGTCTGTCTTGCTCTTTACCAGTTTTTAAGTGAACCATATCATCAATTGGTTAGATTCTCCCAAAGTTCCAACCTCCTGCCAGCTATTAAAATGTAAACAGACTGGAGGTAACCTTGCTGACACCTCCTGCAATAAACCCATTTCTCTTTGAGTTTAAAGTTTATTACAGGCAATAGTATCTCCCATCTCCTGAGATATAATTACCTGTTCCCCTTTGTTAAGCTTACAAGGAACTTCCAATCCTCTTTGAAATGGGATTTTAGTTTCCTGGCTAAGCAGCCTGTTCTCAGATCACAGAGAATTGTCAAAGATTTTGCAAGACATTCTCTCCTTCCTGTGACCTTTTTCAGTAAAACTATGTATTCCTCTGTCAAGGCACATCTTATCGCCTGCTTGGGACTTTACACATAACAAAGTCCCTCTACATGTAACCCTTTTAAATCACAAACAAAATCACAGAAAAAATATAAGAAAAATATATTTGCAATATTACCCAGCAGTAGCCAGATCCACACATCTATCACTTCCAAATCTTGCCTTTTGGCTAATTCTTAACACTGCCAGTATTTGCCAAAATTTTTGCCATTGTGGCAGTAGCCCATTGGAGGGAAGGGCTTTATTTCTTCCAATATCTGGATGACTTGCTTCTGAAGGGTCCATCCAGGGAAGTGGTTCAGAATGAAACAATTGTTCAAGGAACTGGGCACTATGGCCAACGTACTGATTTCCATACTAGTTCCTTGTCAGCGTCTCCAATATACTGGTGTGATGCTGGACACAGCAGTGAACAGTGCCTTCCTGCCTGCAGAGTAGAGGTCCTTGTTGCCCAAGCCCTGCTGGTACACGCAAATCATTACGTGTCCACTCAGATGATGCTTCACCTACTGGGCCTCATGATTGCACCATAGTGGCAGCTCTTTTTGCCCACCTCCATAGGCACATACTGTAGTGGATTCTTTGGGTACAGTGGACTCAACTGATGGACAGGAACATATGGTCCTCATCCCGTCCCCTCTCCACAATGCTGTGGTAAGGTAGATGCACCACCTTCCCTATTGCAGGGTGTCCCATTCTTCTCCCCAACTCTAGTGAAGATCCTTCCAAAGAATGCTTTGGAGTTGGGCTGAGGTGCCCATCAGGTCCCTTTCAGACCCAGGGGTCATGGCCCAAACTAAATTCAGATCTGCACATCAGTGTTCTGAAGATGAGGGATGTTCTGCATGATCTCCAAGCTATTAAAGAACACAAAAATGTAGGAACAAAAAAAAACACAAGGTGCTGCATCAGCATATGGTCTGAAAATAAAACGAAGTGGTAATATTAAATGCATACTGAAAGTAGAAAATAGAGTTAGAATCAACGTTTTGACCATAGGTCTTCTTCAGGAATTATCTAAAAGAGAAAAAACGAACTGCTTTTTTCTCTTTTAGATAATTTCTGATGACCTATGGCTTAAACATCAATTCTATTTTCTATTTACAGAGTGAATTTAATGTTATCATTCTGTTTAGTCTTTAATTAAGACCTCAACCCAGGCCCTTGTTGGTCCAGACAAACAATGTCAATGTAATGCACTACATAAATGAGCAAGGAGGAACTCAGTCTTACCCCAGTGCAGGGAAGCAATGAAAGTGTGGTACTGGGAGATGCCTCATGGCCTTCAGCTGTCAGCCATGTTTCTTCCAGGTGTCCAAAATGTCTTAAAACACAGGCTAAACCAGTCCCAGTCCCTGGTATATCAATAGGAACTGTTGATCTCTGTGGTAAATGACCTCTTCATGAAATCAGGTAATCCAGAGTTGGACCTTTTCGTGTCCCCCACACAATGTGAAATTGCCACATTTCTGCCTACTCACTCCAGGGCCTGGAGCTTTTTGATGAGCTGCATTGTCCTTTTACTGGAAAAAGAGGTTCCTTTGTACATTTCCTCTGATCCCTCTGACTTTCTATAGATACATCAGTATAAGGAGAAAGTCCAGAGGGAGTATTGCTAAGGTCAAAGGGGATGAGGGAGAGTGTGTGGAGGAGGACCAAGGAAAAACACCTATCCTAAATAGATACTTCTGCTCAGTATTTACTGAGGAGAAGGTAGGGCAGGGCCCACAGCTCAGCACCATGGACACGGGGGGGGGGTGTGCACTAGTCCCTTCACAAAAGAAAGGGTCCTACAAGAGCTCGCTAAGCTCAGGGGTGGACAAGACAATGGGATCTGATGGCATACATCCCAGGGTGCTAAAGGAGCTAAGAGAGGAACTAGTAGAGCCATTATCAGAACTATTTAATGAGTCTCTGAGCACAGGAGAGGTCCCAGAAGACTGGAGAAGGGCACATGTGATCCTGTTCCACAAGAGTGGTAGCAGGGAAATGGCAGGGAACTACAGACCAATCAGTCTTACCACAGTAGTGGCAAGATTATGGAGGCACTCCTTAAGGAAAGGATAGTGCAACACCCAGAATCCATAGGAGCACAGGAACCAAGACAGCATGGGTTTACAACAGGAAGGTCCTATAAAACTAATCTCCTCAGGAAGTGGTGGATATGAATATAGTGCAGGGCTTCAAACAGGCATGGGATTGGCATAAGGGAGCAATACAGATGAATGTGAATAGCTAGACCATTGACAGAGTATAGGCCTATGGCACATTCATAAGGTAGAAAAAATGGGCAGACTGGATGGGCCTTGCAGTCCTTATCTGCCATCAACTTCTATGTTTCAGAGGGTTCTGCTCAAACTATAGGAAGAGTGTGCCACCGTGATACTAGTGGCACCTTTCTGGTCTCACCAGATCTGGTTTCTACTTTTATAGTATCTGGTAGTGGAGCCTCCTGTTTAGCCACCCCTTTATTGGGGTCTACTGTCATAGGAAAGGGATCTCTGGTCCATCTGGACCTGTGGTCCCTACATCTACATGCATGGCTCTTGAAGATGTAGCATTGTCCATGTCTGGGGTCCTCCCCAGGTGGCTGATGTCTTATTTGGAGCTTAAAAGCCCACCACAAAACTTACTGATTCTTTAAAATTGAAGCATTTCTCCACATGGTAATGTTCCCATTCAGAGGACCTATTTACATTCCCTGCAATACTGCACTGGCCTACCTCGTGTCTCTATTTGACTCCAGTCTCCAGTACTCCACCATTAAGGTACAGTTGGCTGCCCTTTTGGCTTTCCATGCCCCTATTGATGGGTGCATGGTGGTGACACAGTTGACAGTGTTCAGTATGTTTCTAAAGGGTATTTTGCACATGCCCCAATTCATAAACTGGTTCTGCCTTTGGACCTTAATTTCATACTTGAAAGGTTGACAATGTTTCAATTTAAGCCTGTTGTGACTTGTGAGATGCACTTCCTTTCAAAATAATGTTTTAATCACCACAACTTCAGCTTGCAGAAATCTGAGCTTCAGGCTTTGCTGTATGAGCCTTCTTACCTGATTTTTCACAATGACAGGGTATCCTTGTGAACCAATCCACACTTTCTACCAAGCGTACCCTCTGATTTCAGTTTGAGTGAGACAATAAACCTTTCTGCGTATTAGCCTGAGCCTGCTAACAGGGTGAGATCTAACAAGAGTTCAGGTGGGTTCCCTTCCACAATGGTTTTAAAAGTCCTAAAGATTCCTATTTGGGGCTGGTGGTATGGACCTCATCAGTGACTCCAATAATTAATAGAAAACCAGCCACACATCTGATTTCCTGTAAACAGTTTTCTTTTAGTTTTCCATTTACTGTGTGATCCCCTGTTGTACCCAACATTTCACCCAATAAATGGGCTTCTTCTGGGGCTCTGGATCTACATGAATATGTAAATCAATATTTTTGTAATTATTTATATTTGTACATTATAGTTTTTAGTAAAATTCTGGCAATTAATCCCATTACTGCACACTCACTATCTGGTGCTTTATACCTATACTATTGTGCATTCTGAATATATGTGTAAATGTGCTATCACCCTTAAGCATAACCCCCTGAAAATCTTACTTGTTTATTGCAGTAACGTATCCACAATCAGTAATCTTAATTAGCATAAACACATTGTTACTGTCCCTTTAAGGCTTCCATTTTAACTTTCCTAATAGTCATGTTTGTCAACATAAACACCATTACCTTATTTTTATCCTATTTTCTTTTCTCTGTTACTATTATTGTCCAAGTCTTGGTGGTTTGCTTGTTTCATTCTGTTAATATAAAGGAATTTGTTCTAGCTCTTATAATCATTTCTTGTCATCAGTGCAGTTATAATGCGTTAGGTATATACACTTGCATTTAAGCCCATTGTTAACACTGTATGTCTCATGTATTTAACCATAGCAACAATATTTATTTACATAATCATGTAGATCCCGAGCCCCTGAAGATGCCTGATTATTGGGTGAAACGCTAGGCACAACAAGGGAGCAAACAGTAAATGGAAAAATAAAAGAAAACTGTCTACAGGAAATCAGATGTGTGGGTGGATGTCTATTAATCTTTGGATTCACTGCTAACAGGGTGAGGTATTGCTCCATATACTTGATGTACATACTGTAGAAATATAGAAACATAGAAGTTGACCGCAGATAAGGACCACAAGGCCCATCCAGTCTGCCCATTTCTTTTTCTACCTTATGAATGTGCCATTAACCTTCGCTCTGTCAACAGCCTATCTATTCATACTCATCTGTATTGCTCCTTTATGCCTATCCCATGCCTGTTTGAAGCCCAGCACTGTATTCATATCCACCACTTCCTGAGATAGGCTGTTCCATGCATCTACCACACTTTCTGTGAAAAAAGAACTTCCTCACATTACCCCTTAATCAGCCTCCCTCTAATCTCTTGCTGTGTCCTCTTGTCCTGCTATTTTTCTTATATTGAAACATGTTAGACTCTTTCACTTTGTTAATGCCCTTAAGGTGTTTGAATGTTGTGATCATGTCACCTCTCTCCCTCTTTTGCTCTAGGGTATACATATTGAGCTCCATTAATCTGTCCTCATATGTTTTCTGATGCGGTCCCTGCACCATTTTGGTTTCCCTTATCTGGACTGCCTCAATTTGGTTAATGTCCTTGTGAAGGTGTGACCTCCAGTACTGCACACAGTACTCCAAATGGGGCCTAACCAGTGTCTTGTAAAAAGGGATTATTACCTCCCTCTTCCAACTTGTGATACCCCTACTAATATACACCAACATCCCCCTAGCCTTACCTACTGCTTTAGTGGTCTGCTTGCATGATTTCAGGTCATCAGTGATAATGATGCCCAAGTCTCTTTCTTCCCTTGTGACTGCCAGGAACTCCCCTCCCAGCCTATAATTCTCTTCCCTATGTGCATGATCTTGCACTTCTTTCCATTAAACCCTAGTTGCCACTCTTTCGACCATTTTGCTAGTTTATCTAGATCTCTTCTCATTCTGCCCACCCCATCTGGATCATCTACTCTGTTGTAGATCTTGGTGTCATCTGCAAACAGACAAACCGTACCCTCCAGTCCATCTGCAATGTCACTGATGAAGATATTGAAGAGAACTGGCTCCAGGACTGATCCCTGAGGTACCCCACTTGTGACTTGCATATCTTCTGACTGTATACCATTTACCACCACTCTCTGTTTTCTGCCCGTCAACCAGTTTGCCACCCAGTTGATCAACTTCTGACCCACCCTGAGCCTACCCAGCTTATTAATCAATCTTCTGTATGGAACAGTATTGAAAACTTTGCTGAAGTCAAAGTAGGCAACATCAACTGCTCCCCCTTGGTCCACCACTCTGGTTACCCAGTCAAAGAAATCTATGAGATTAGTTTCATAGGAACTTCCTTTTGTAAACCCATGCTGTCTTGGATCCTATGCTCCTATGTATTCCAGATGTTGCACTATCCTTTTCTTAAGGAGTGCCTCCATAATCTTGCCCACTACTACGGTAAGACTGACTGGTCTGTACTTCCCTGCCTCCTCCCTGCTACCACTCTTGTGGAGCAGGATCACATGAGCCCTTCTCCAGTCTTCTGGGACCTCTCCTGTGCTCAGAGACTCACTAAACAGTTCTGATAATGGCTCTGCTAGTTCCATCCTTAGCTCCTTTAGTATCCTGGAATGTATGCCATCAGATCCCATTGCCTTGTCCACCCAGAGCTTATCAAGCTCTTGTAGGACCCTTTCTTTTGTGAAGGGACTAGTGCACACCTCCCTCCCCACTGTGTCCATGGTGCTGAGCTGTGGGCCCTGCCCTACATTCTCTTCAGTAAATACTGAGCAGAAGTATCTATTTAGGATAAATGCTTTTACATGGTCCTCCTCCTCACATGCCCCCTTATCCCCTTTGACCTTAGCAATACTCCCTCTGGACATTCTCCTTTCACTAATGTATCTATAGAAAGTCTTGTCACCTTCTTTTACTGTTTGTACTAGTGTTTCCTCAGTTTGGGCCTTTGTCTGCCTTACTGCCTTCCCTGCTTCCCTTAGGAAAGTTTGGTATGCCTCCCTATCTTCATCCCGCTGCGTTCCCTTATATTTCCTGAAGGCCAGCCTTTTGGCTCTGACCTTTTCTGCTACTGTTTTTGAGAACCAAAGTGGTTTCCTTCTTCTTTTGCTCTTGCTTTTCTCTCTAGCACAATGGGATGTTGCTTCAAGTATTGCATCCTTAATGCTTGCCCATTTTGCCTGTACCCCCTCACCTGTATTTCTTTGTGCCAGGGCTAGCTTAACTCTGTTGGCCATCTTAGAACACTACATTTCTAGATCAATTGCACTGCGGACTGCAGAAACACCTCCCAGCTCTTTGTCTCATTCACCCATGGAAAACAGAGTGCCCCATGACTAAACAGTGCCTGTCCAAATGGTCTGCTCACTGTAATGAGTTTTGTTATCAGAAATATGGTAAAGAACTCCCTGGTGTTCTGCAAGGCCACTCTATATGTAGTACAGCCATTTTTGTTGCCTGCTTTCAGAATGTTTTAGCAGCTGCCACATGGAGCACTGTGCATACTTTCAATAAGCTCTACAGTCTAGACATCATCTCCCTGAGATGTGTTGGCTTTGGTCTTGCTGTTTTGCAAGGCCTTTTCTCCTGATTGCATATCATGTTCTGCCATTCTCCATGAATATCTTATGTACTGGGTAGAAATCATTCCAAAGGTGTGGCCCAATGGAGGAAATGTTCTCAATAAAGATAGAACAGTAACTTACCAGTAACAGTAGATCTTTAAGAGAATCTCCTCCACTGGGCCAAAGCGCACCCACCCTCTATCCCCCTTTTTAAATTTCTGAGGCATTTGTTGGCAGTTTGTCCACTGCCTTGTCTGGAGGTGTCCATGAGTGCCTTATGTTTGTTTTTGCATCGTCCCATGCCTCTCCATGTGTTTCTGGTACTGGTCTGGGCTCCTGGTTCCTCATGGTATTCAGCTGTTTGAGTTTGTTTCCAGCTGGGAACTGAGGAGAAATTGAGCCATCCACATTTTACAGGTGCCAGTGTTGCATATCACTGTGGGTGACTCCCAGCTAGCAAAAGTTTCTAACAGGTTCTGATGCTGCCGGCTTACAGTTCCAGAGGTGTGTCCCAGTGGAGGAGATTCTCTCTAAGATCTACTGTTACTGGTAAGTCACCATTCTTTTCTTGTATTTATCTGCCCTTTATTCTTTATTATGAAGTGCATTTAGTGAAGACAGCATCTCTGTCACCTCTCTTTTATCTGCTCCTATTATTTGTCTACAGGTGACGTAATAATCCTCAGCTTGGGAAATCATAACCATTACCAAAGCAACCTGTTATGATGTCTAAAGCAGAGGATTATGATGTCACAAGCAACCAGATCAGATGTAGGTCAAGTGACAGCAACCCTGGCTTCATAAAAAATAATGAAGTTTGTGATGAGGGTAAATACATGAAATATACGCTAAACACTGTGTACTTGTTACATTTTTTCAGAGTTGCTCCTGCAATGTTCACAGGTCTTTCAAATCAAATTTCCAGTGGTACTGAGAGATGTTAAGCTGCCATAAGCACAAGCCAGACACCATTGAAAATGAAATGTGGCATCTCAGCTATGCTATCCTGTATAAATAAATTGCTCATAAGCATAGTACGGATACATTTGAAAACTGTTTTATTGTAGTGAGTGTAAAAAGGTGTAGAGTAATTTAAATGCAGATCAAAAAAAGAACAATACGTAGGATGCACAACTGATTCAAGAAGGTAGATACTTTCCACGTTGTGTGGTTTCTGTAATTATACATACAACTAAAAGCCTTAAGCCCAGCACAAAGCATCATGGGTATGAATATCTATGGGTGGGGAAGGGGGTACTAACAAGGACATGTTTCAACTGGTGCTACATTCTGTTAGATTTTTCACTACTCAGATATCACCACAGCTGACTTACACACACATTAAAAGTAACAATATTTTTTAACATCTGCACAAAAGAGAAGGTAGAAACTTCACAATTTGTGTAGTTTCTGTAAAAACATATATGATGAAAAGCCTCAAACCCAACACAAAGCATTACAGGTATGTTAATCGATGTGAGTGGTGAGCTATGCTGACTAGAACATTTTTCAACTGGTAAGGCATAATGTTTGCCATCCCACTACTCAGACCTCTCCACAGCCAACTCATGCAGACTAAATGTAACTATAATCTTTAAAATCTGTATACAAGAGTATGCATGACTACATGAAGTGATGCAAGCATAGCCTGCCACATAAAACAGTTTGAAGTAGTGCTGCTGGGAGTATCATTTTAGGACACCTAGGTTCACTTCTGTGACTCCTGGTCACTGAGATGAGAAATATTGGTTACACAGTAGGCACTGGCAGTGTGCTCAGACAAGGAGGATAAAACCATCCTGCCATACTAGCTCCCCCCTTTGGTGGAATGAGGGTGCAGCACTGGACAGCATGGGTGATCACATAACATCCTTCCCTTCCCTTCCCAGAATGCATGGCAAGGTGCAACAGTCTCACATAAGTGAGGCAAGTGGTAAAAAACACAGGTAGAAAATGCTTCCACGTCATGACTGCCCAAGGTCCAGTGGCTTGGCAATATTATCCAGCAGGGGCACCAGCCTCCTTGCTGGATCCTGAGAAGAGGATAGGAGACCCATTTTGGTTGTTGAAGTGGCAGGGCATGGATCAGGGGAAGTAGGATTCTGAAGGGTCCAGGAGGACAGGAACTGTGAATTAAAAAAAAATAGATAGTTTAAAATTTCATTGTTATTTAAAGCTAATTATGCAGTACATTAAGACACTTGTTTACACATATCATGTCACAATACATAACACACAGATAATTTTTTTTATTTTAGATACCTCACCTTAACTTGTGCACTTATCCCAAAGTTCATATACTTTACCAATTTGTTCCCTCTTTTGCCTTTCCATGCATCTATAACTCATATCTGCTTGGGTCAAGAAAAGCTGCTCTTTTTAATATGCGAACACATTTCAGTTAAAAATAAACTTAATGCTAAGCAATTAAGAAAAACAGAACACTTCATAAGTCACGTGTCTTTGTATGCGTTACCCTTTTTTTCGTTTCTTTTTTCTTTCATTCCATAGAGCTTTATGGCCCATGATCACTGCCTTGCTCCTGTTGTTGGGACACCTACTGGCCCCAGCACTGACTGCCACTCTCTCTGCCATTGTGTCCGGTTGGGGATCTGTGCAGAGCAGGGCCCAAGAACCCTGGAGACCATCATGAATGATGATCATGGCACATACCTTTCTGGATTTTCTCCTTTGTCCTTTAATTCCTCCCACCGCCCCATGAAGGTAGGCATAGCCTCTGGTTGTCGTGATTATGGTAGCATTCTCTTGGCTGACGCCCCCCCCCATGAGAAAGCCAACTCTCCATCTCACCTGAGAGGGCTCCTGCTGCATCAGAACCTTACCATTTCCCTCCACAGCTGACTTTCACTTCCCTCAGGAGCACTTCCCAGCCTTGGCCGCCTGATTCTAGTAACCCTGGGCTTACTACCAATCCTGGGGTGCCAACATGGAAGCGTGCTGCACTTCTGCTGAGCCATCGCGCGGCCCTTCATTTTGTTACACTTAAGCTAAAATTGCTCTCGTGGCCAAAGCCTTTTTATTAATCTGTTATTTCCATTACTGTATTAGTGTGCTTAGCAGATGGGCATCAAGGGAAATACTTATGAACAGTAGCCAATATGGCCTGAAATAAAATCCCATGAAAAGGTTTTCTAAATGAAGTACTGGGTATACCTTTCAAATGGCAACAGTGCAGAAATATTCCTGACTAAATCTGGCCTGTATTGATACTACACTGTCACCATTTTATGTAACCTTGTGATGCCATGCAGTTACAGCAGAAACTGTTGCTAATTACCAGATCTGTGGGTACTTTTCAAACCAGAATTCCACAGAATTTTGAAAATTCCACCAAATTCTGTGCAATTTTGTCAGAAGAAGAATTCCAAAATTCCAAAAGCAGAACTTAAAAAAAAAAATGCTGGATTAATTAGCTGCGGCTTTCATAAACTGCAAATAATATACAAAGGCTTACATAAATCACTGATTCATTTTCCAAAAACCACAGAATAATACTCCTTAGATCACGTAATCCTTTATATAGAAACACTTTTTGGAATCTGCAGAATTAAAAAAAGAAATTCCAAAAATCATTTCAGAAATGGAACTGCCATTTTATTTTATTTAGTTTTTGTTTACCAGGTAGTGCACTAGCCAAAAATGACTATTTTCAGGCATGACCTGGGAGAATGCAACAGTCAAGAACACATACATAGAGCCGGATATTCAAAAGGGTTGTGCCATGCACAATAGGGTTGCGCACGCGCAAGTCTGAAAGTGCGCCATTCTGCGATATTCAGCAGGAGGCAGTTGCGCCACCGAAAACATGCTGAGCAACAGCGCAATGCAAATGAAGGCATGCGCAACCGAAGGGGGTGGATCCATGCATAAAGAGCGCAATGCGATATTCAAAGACTTGTGCAATGCGTAACAGCGGAACAGCCGGAAGTTACGCCCCAGCGGAAATGAACTAAAATAAAAAAGCTCAAGGAAGAGGCGCAAGAATGCTACAGGGATGCCAAGTGGGGAAGAGAGAGAGAGAAAGACAGACAGTGACAGGCCAGGGCAGGCAAGGGAAGCAGTGTGGGCCATAGGCTGCAGAGGCCAGTGGGGGGTGCCCGGTGCAGTGGAAGTAGCAGTCAGGACAGCGGGGTAACAGAGCAACATCAGCCGGGGGTCCAAGCCAGGAGATAGACAGTGGCAGCTTCCACATGGAAGCTGTAATGAGGGTGAGAATGCAAGGTGCAGGGACGGGCGGTGGATGGGCCCGGCGGTGGTACGCCCCAACAGGCAGTACCATGCCTGCATCAGCTTTGAGCTGTACACAGATGTAGAGATCGGGGCGGACACCTGAACAGGGCAATACTGAGGCGGCTCTGTGAGCTGTGCAGTGATGTGATGCAGGCAACCTCACGACGGAGTCATGCTCTGTCAGTGGAGACCAAGGTGACAGCCTGCATGTGCCTGCTCACCACGGGCACCTTCCAGAGGCCAACAGGGGACACCACAGGCATCACACAGTTGGCCACGTCACGCATCCTCACCCAATTTCTCAGCGCACTGCTGCCACATGCTGCGGAGCACATCCATTTCCCCAGCACCGCGGCAGAGCGTACAGCAAACATGCAGGAGTTCCACAGGGTAGCACGTGTGCCTGGTGTGCTGGGGCCATAGACTGCACCCATGTGGCCATTCGCACGCCACCTGGCCCCGATGGGGCCGCATATAGGAACATAAAGGGCTTCTCCAGTGTCAACTGGCAGGTGGTGTATGATGCCACTGGGTGTATAATCAATGTCTGTGCCACACACCCTGGCAGAGCACATGATGCCTTCATATGGCATCAGTCCGCACTGTGCCATCGATTTGAGAGTGGGGACATCCCCACAGGCCATCTAGTGGGTGAGTACGCATGTAGGAAATGCAAACTCGGGGCAAGGGTGGGAATGCCACAGGTGCCATGGTAGTGGCACACAGGGATATGGGCAATATGGACCTGAACATGATACTGATCTCCACCATCTCCACACAGGTGACAGCGGATATCCACTCCGTCCCTGGCTGCTCACACCGTACCGGCGCCCCATGACCCCATCGCAGCAATGCTATAATGAGGCACATGCCGCCACACACAACATCATTGAATGGGTGTTTGGGATGCTCAAGGCATGCTTCCGATGCCTAGACACCTCCGGCGGTGCCCTACAGTACAGCCCCTCAAAGGCCTGTGGGATATTCCTGGCCTGTTGTATCCTGCACAACATGGCCAAAGACTGTGGGATAGCCCTACAGGTTGAAGAGGGGGACAGCGATGGGGACACCAACGGCGCCGGTGTTGATGATGATGAGCAGCCCCCCCTTGGACTGCGGGACCCCCGACTGATCCGGCAGGCCCAGCTGCACCGGGACACCATCATGGAGGAGCATTATGCACAGCACAGGTAAGTCAAGGGGCCATGTGCAACCAACACTGTCCTGGCGCAACCCACAGGCACACAGAGTAACACACCAGGGGTGCATGACGGCAAGGGGAGTAGAAGGGACCAGGCACACAAACTCACCATCAGGGAGGGGCGAACAGTCATATGAACACAGACACACACACACACACCAGGCACAAAGCATACATGGGCAGGTGCACAGCAGAGCAGGAACAGACATGGCAAACACACAGATCACAGACCACACCCACCACCTGTACTGTCCAAATACGTTAATGTAGATGCTGGGCACCCTTGCACCTTGGTGTACAGTACAATGCAGGCATCACCATGCACACGCACCTGTGGACAGCAGTCGGGATGGTGTGCAGGTGGTCTGTATGTCGGCGTGATGTGCAGGGTGCCCACCAGTGCACTGCCCACCATGACGCACAGTGCACACAGGGCAGCACCAGACAGGGCCCGCACTGGGAGACAGGTCAGTCATGTTGCACCATTCCATGGCCACCGCGGATGCGTGGGCAGCCCCGCCGTGACCCAACAGCACTGGCAGGCTGAGCAGGGGCCACATGGGGTGGCACCGATGGACCACCAGTGGTCCCACTGCGCGATCACGACCTTGTCCGCAGTGGGGTCTGTAGTATGCCAAACATACCTGCACCAGGGGTGCTTGGGATGCCCACAGCAAAACCCGGCATCGACAGGCTTGGTGTCGCACGACGCCGGGAATGGGGAGTGGAGAGCATACTGTGTGGGGTGCGCGGTACAGGAGCACCTGCTTGTGTGCCCAATGCAGCCACGACAGCGACCAATGCCTGGGTCTGCCTGTCAATGGCGACGGTCACATCCATCCACATATGGACCATCTCTGCACTGTCCAGAGCACAGTCCCTGCTGTGCCGCTCCACAGCCACACACAGTGCCTCCACGGACGTTGCAACCCGCCTTTGCTGCTGTACTGATTCCCGCAGCAGGCGGGTGTGCTCTTCAAATGGGTACTCTGCCACAACGGCATCCTGTCCCCCAGGGTATGGAAGGTCCTGATGCTCAACACCCCTTGAGGGTGGGCGCTGTTCACCAGGACCAGGAATGAGCATATCAAAGGGCGGTGGGCATGTGCCACCGCTGGACACTGTACCCCCAGACCTGGTGGGTGACTGCTGCTGCTGCCCCTCCAACCGCTGTGCCCCAGGGACCACTCGTTCCACTGCTGTGCCGGCCATGCAGCAGTGCCAGACACCTGCACAGCCACTGGTGCTGGCAGGCACAGCCTGGGACTGTGCCGACATGCTGGCACACGTTGGAACCAGCTAGACCCAGGGGCACGTGTTGGCCTGCTGTGGTCCATCATCATGGGACACACATGTCACTGCCCATTGCAGTCCTTGCATCATCAATGGTGCAGGCGTTGCTACAGCCACAGTCACAGCATGCTGGCATGCTTGCATGCCAGACTGCTGAGATACAGGCTGTGCACCCCCCACACCCGACTCACCGACACCAGAGTTGGCAGCCTGGCGTGCATGCTGGTGCAGTGCATGCTGGCTGGTGACAGAGGTGAGTGGACCCTCCTCTATGTCCAGCAGGTCTTCCTCACTGCCTGGACCCACCACCACCATCCCCTGAAGATGAACAGGATCTGTAACAGTAAGAGAGGACATGTGAGTGCATGTGAACAACCTTCCCCCCCAACACCACCACCACCACCATGTCATACCGTGCAGTGATGGGCTTCCACCTGTCTGGAATCCACCTCCTGGTATGCCCTCAATAGCACTCCACTGCATTGATGCAGCCAGTCGGTCCTCAGCCGGGGTCAGCTCCACCACCGCTGGCTGACCCCCGCCAGTGCCACCACGTGCTGCCCTGAGGGCTGCCACCTTCTCCTTCACCCTCTTGCGGTCTGTCCCCATCTTCTTTTTGCATTCCTGCATGGAGCGCTGGTGGCTTCCGTGCAGGTTCACTGCTCACTAGCCACCTCCCATGCAGCCGCCACGGACTGAGGGGTTCCCGCGCTGTCCACTCAGTAGTGCCTCCTCCTCCAGGTAGGCCTGGAAGGGGCCTCTGTCTCCGCCGTGGTGAAGTTGGGCCTCCTCCTCGCCAACCATCCTCACCCTCACCTTGGCTCTGCTCTCGGTCATGGCGATCTGTATGGGTGGAAGTGGACACCTGTCACTGCGCAGTCTACAGCGTTATCCCATGACCATTGTCCAGAACATTACACAGCATGCAACCCACCTCTCACCTGCAGTAACCGGAATCTGGCCAGCGCAGCCCAATGTCGCATACATTATAGCGCAATGCATGCAAATTAGAGGTGGAGCAACTGTAATGAGATGCAATCGCGCCACTCGCGCCTTTGAATGGCTGATCAGATGATTTGCATGTGTCGGCTGAATATCACGCCTGTGATTTGCTGTCACGGTTGAGCCGCTGGAGCCAATGGCGAGATCTGTGACTGGGTGGTACACTGCATTGCGCATGCCCAGGTAGCTTACGCAGGCGTCTGCCGCACTGATGATGTGCTGTGCGCAACCCGGGCAATTCAGGCCATGGCCACCATTGTACCAGTGGTGCCCCAGCACTGGGCACCATATGGCGCTGTGGCACTACTGCCAATAGTCCACTGTGGCACTGGCACGCGGGTGATCGGTCGCACAGGATGCGTAGACATCAGATGGCACTGTGCATGGCCTTGCGTCATAGACCCCGACCTGGTGTCCGACCTTTGCCCCCTGGCGCTGTTGGCTGCCATGTGTGGCTCTATTGCGCTGTTTGGTGACAGCACTATGTGAATCAACGGCTGCATACACTAACAGCGAGATTGGAACCTATGGTGGTCTATTGCGCAACATTTCCACGTGGGGTTGCCGCACTGTGGGGCGCCATATTGCCTGCTGTACGACCCCAATTATGGCACGTAGGAGAGCTCCCCAATGGAGTCAGGTGGAGGTGGCCAACCTGGTGGCCCTGGTTGAGCCCCACTTTGAGGCACTGTACGGTGATGAGCCCTTCACCATGGCCCGCAACCAGGTGTGGCTGCAGGTGGCCACTGACCTGGTGAGGGTCACAGGATGGTGCCAGTCTGCGGAGCAGTGCAGGCACAGATTTAGTGACCTCTGCAGGAGGGAGCCGGACGTGCTGCAATGCCTCAGGTCACGTGCCACGAGGGGCATTGTGCCTAGGCCAGGTGGGTGTACACCATCTATGCACCTGTATTCTCCGTGGGGTGTATTTACTGTTTTTGGTGGTGGTGCATGGGGGGATGGCTCTGCCATGGTTGACTGTCAGTGTGTGCAGGTGTGAGATGCATGGGTCTGGCTGTGTGGGCAGGCACACTCACTGGGGCAGGGGGCAGTCTGCTTTGGGGTCACACTGATGTTTTTCTCAACATTTGTCACCCACAGGCCTGGGGGAGAGGATACAGGCACAGGCTGAGGAGGGCCGTGGTAGGGCCCAGGTGGCGGACGGAGGAGACGTGAGGGGTGGGCCACAGCAGCAGCAGCAGCAGCCACAGCTGCTTGATGAGTGTGAGTATCATTACATCATGGATGCTATTGCATGCTGGAGGGTGTGGGCATGATCACCAGCCATGGACAACACAACCATGCACGACACAGGCGACAGTCATCACTGTCCAGTGTCACTGCACATCTGTGTATGCGTCACTGGTGGTCCATGCATGCACTGGACACATGGCTGTGGAACTGGCATCCCACCACATTGCCACGTCACTTGACAGCCTTGTTTGTGCTGTGATGGACATGGGCAGTGTGTGTGTGCAGTGGTGCACATAGGTGGTGCTGCCTGGTTGGGCATGTCATGTGCATGGTCACTGTGGGCGGGTGCATACCATCACAGGTGCGGGGCACTAGGCTATATGCCTTGCAGGATGGGTGGTGTTCAGGGTTGTGGACAGTCACAGCCATTGACTGTGTTCCCTTTTCCTAGGCCTCAGCATCCTATGCAGGATAGACCGTGCCCTCCAGCGGCTGACAAGGGTATCGATCGCGACCATAACTCAGGGACATTCAGCGCCATGGGGTAAGGCGACAGTGGAGGAGACAGGGACAGCACCAGGCAGCAGCAGACCAGCCTGCAGGTGCTAAATGTGCTTCCTTCCCACTTCACCCATCCTCCCACCCTGCCTTCTCTCTCCAGTTGTTCACCCCTACCCCTACCCACCCCTACCTTGTACCTCTACCCCTTGTCTTGTACATATCTGTATATAGTTGTGTTCTTGATCTTGGTGTTGTAATTTCTGTTTTCAATATATATATATTTTGTTATGAATACTGTGGTGGTCCTGATTTGCAGCTGGCTATGGTTGCTCAGTTGCAGTGGCTATATGCCATCTGGGTGGTATGGTCCTGAGTATGTGTTTGTGTTTGTGTGTGTGCTGTGTGTGTGTGTGCATGGGGAGGTGTCTCGGTGTGGGAGTGACTTTCAGTGGTCTTGGTTATCTGCTGCCGCCCACTGCTGGGTGCCCAGGTGGGTCTGGCTTGTATGGTTCTATGCTACACGAGGTTGACGTGTGCGGGGATGCATGGTGTTTACTGCGGTGACAGTCACTGCACATGGGTGGTGTCTTGGGGTCACGGTGCAGGGGTGTGCTGTGGCAGGGGGCTGATGTGCACTGTGGTTGGCAGACCCCCTGTGGTGGGCAGTCTCAGCCTGACAGTGGTTGTGCTGGGCGCCATGGCCCTGCTGTGCTTTGTTGGCTTGTCCCCATGGGCCAGTGGATCATCCCTCCCTCCCCCAGTGATGCTGTGCTTGGGGTGTGTGGGTGTCTTGTTGGTTCTGCAGTGTGTTCCTGTGCCCATGTGTGGCATGGCTGGTGGTGGGCCCCAGCTTGCCTCCCTGGTTGTGCAGTTCCATTGCTCTGCTGGGGGTGGGGGGGCTCTGCTTGCGCTATGGCACCTCTGGACTGCTCAGCTGGGCTAGTCTTGTTGCACTATGGCGCATCCTTTCTGCTCAGCTTCCCCTTCCTGGTTGCGCTATGGCACAGTTTGTGCGATATTCAGACGTTGGCTGCTTGCGCCATTTGTTTTGCTCCATGTTTGAATATCGCGTCTGTTGCACCTATGCGCAATTGACTTGTGCTTGCTCCTGCTGTTGCGCACTTTTTCGACACAGTTTGAATATCCGGCCCACAGTATGAGTATAGGAAATTACATCTAGGGCACATCAAACAGTCAGGAAAACTGGATATATACATCTGAAAAACATAACATGATATCCAAAGATTCGCATAGAATCAGGGAAGCTAACTTGCACAGTAAAAGAGAAATAACCCAGCAAGGTAATTTGGACAATTGGTAATATTGGTCACAGAAATTAACATTCCTAAGGTAGCACAGCAAGGCCAGGGCAAAATATAACATTTTGTGGGTATTCCTCCAGCGGAATTTCGCATTCCATACTACTCTACTAATTATATGTAGACAGACTGTTCTGCAGCCTGTAACGGATGGTAGCCTGATTATCATTTCTCTCAGTCTGTGGGGGAGATTGAAGTCTGTTCCCTAGTACAGACCTGTATGTGTGCAGTAGATATTAGGAAGGGGTAAAAAGCTGTTATTAGACTATGGGAGTTCACAAGTTTCATATCTGACACCCATGAGAGCAGCATCCAATTAATCAGGGAATAACCTTGAGTGTAGCCCAGTCCAGCTGACTGTACATTTCACAACTACCTCATTTACATGTGCAATGTGATTGAGGAACAGGGGTCAGTGCTGGAAGTTCCAGTTGCAGTGCTGTTCAGTATACATGAACAGCTCATTTCAGTTCCAGAGAGGTGATTTAGTTTACAGTTGCATCTCTGGAATACTGGTAACTGTAAAAGCGGCTTTAGTTCCTGTGCATGGCAAGCCCCCCATTTGTTCATTATTGTAGACTTCATGGAACGAGTCTTACTTCAGGTACTAATTCATGTACTGCTTAAAGGAATAATTAATACTAACCAATATTTGAATCAGGCAGCTGGCTGTTTGGGCTGAACTGGAGTGACGGTCTCTCTTCTGTTTCTGTGCCTGGCAAGATCTGTCTCAACAGTACCGTTTATTTCTCTAGCTTTTCCTTTGCTATTTTCTATCTCTGTGCCTTCCCTACCTACATGTTGGCCACTTGTAGGTATTCTTTCTGTCCCTACATCATTGTCCTGTCACTTTCTCAGCCCAAATTTTGATGTTTTACCCATTTGCACTATCTTGGCATAGCGGACTTCATGATGGTGCGCATGATTGCACTGCACGAATGTGTACTTGGGGCTTCGCAATTATGTGAATGCTCCATACAAACGAGCTTAGCAACTCCTTTGTTTTAAGCTTTTCAGTGAAGATAAAAAGGAGAACAAGCGTCTCTTTTTCAGTAGGATACCCAAGGGGGAAAACTAAGCTAGGAAGCTGCAGGAAAAAGTATTTGTTTCAAAGTGTACCCCTAGCTAAAGAAGGAACAGTAATTAATTCAGTCATGTTCTGGTGCAGAACCAAATAGTATGCATTTTACAGGAGGAAGCTGTCATGTAAGCTCCTGTTCAGTAGTAGAAATAGGGTATTTAGCACTTCAGACAAACATTTTCAGGCTGGTTAAATGATGTGAGAAAGATTTATATCCATTCCTGGACTCCATGTTTGGAGCTGTTGTTGGTGAGAGAATTCAGGACCTTCCTGCAGCATTCCTGTCTTCCTTAGGGTCTGCCGGCAATGTCTACTCCCTTTTTATGACAGTAGCTGATGGGATGAGCCTGACTCTCTAGTGTATTTTTTTCTTTCTTTTTCCTTGCATTATTTTTATGAATTATGAATACTAAGCTAATTAAAGCAACAGTGCTGAGGATATTAATATACTGAGATATGTTTTGAGCCTCCCTGATGTTAATTTTGTTTAAGTATATTTCATGGGAAGAGCTTATTAAATCATGTGACCTGATACCTGTATACATTCACTGAGAATGTTTGGTAAGTTAGTTGGTGGTAGGAGCTTAACCCTACCAGTCCAGCTGGCCTGGTGGCACTGAGGGTTGAGGCACTGGATGCCACACCTCGCGCTACACTGGCGACCCAGGTTCGGGAACGGACTCGGGTCAACGGGGGTCAGCTTGGGGAAGGAGGGAGGATTGAGCGTCCCAACAGATGCTTTTCCTCCCTCAGAATTGGGATACCAGGGTGCTATATGCCCAACACCTAAGAGAGTCAGTACAGGAACACTGTAGGCAGGGGACTGGCAGCTTTTCGTTTGTGTGGCGTCAGGGAGGGGCAGCTATTAGGTCTGAGAGAGACAGCTGCATCAGCATGTCTCTTCCTCTAGACGATAAATCCTCGCGCCCGTTGTCCCAGGGGCGGGAGGTCAAGGGAACACAGAAAATGGATAAGCCCCTCGGTGGTCTCTAGATGAAGACAGCTCACCAAGACCACTAATTCTGGGACAGACCCCGCTGTGCAGATAGGAGGGAGGAGAGAAGCACTCTAGGGGCAGATCCTGGAGCAGTGGCACAGAAAGGGCATGAGCAGTCCGAAGGAGTGGACACCGAGGTAGGGAGGTGGATAAAAAATAAGTAGGAAAAAAAAAAACTACCAGTCCCCTAGCCTGTTACTAGGAGGATGTAAGGTTTTGTTGAATGAAGCTAATTACAGACCTATTTCCTTTTGTTTCTGTCATTATTTTCCGTTCTCAGTCAGCTTGTTTATTCTATTGCTTAATAAATCTGATATGAAGATTTGCATCCTGACACTTTGCCTGGACTCCATTTGTTTCCACATTCACAGTAACCAATACAGTAAAACCCCAGTTATCCAAAACTCTCAGTTATCCAAAACTGTGGTGTGTCTCCCAGCTTAATAGACTTAGTTGTAAAGTTCCCTCACTTATCCAAAACCCCTTTTATCCAAACAATTTCACTGTCCCCCAGCACATTCGGATAAATGAGGTTATACTGTATACAATTAACGTGAGCATGCTCTGTACTTGCTCTTGTGCGTTGTCAAGGGAGGATCGATCAAAAGTATATGACTCTAAGAATGATCAGGCAACCGATTCAGTTTACATGCACAGCTCATTCAGGTTCTACAGGCTTCGATTCCTGTGAACCCCATACTTTCAACCAGGTTTCAAAATTAACTGGGTTAGTGCATCAGTCAGGTTTACATGTATCTGTAAACCACAATTTTTTCTTGATCCACATTTTTTCAGTGCTTGAACTAGGTTGCAGTGCACATGTAAACATAGCAAGCGATGAAAGAATGGAAGGCATATCAAGGGGAACCTGTACAGGGCTTTGTAAAATATGATAAGTTTGGCAATGACCTATTTAGAGGCAGCAGCAAATACTCCACCACCATAGTGCAAATTCAGAAACAATAATTTGCCCTACATAAATTGCTGTCTGGTGCTACAGGGGCAGCAGTTGTTCATCCTGTTGCTAATTTCTTGCAAATTAAGTTTCAAAAAACAATTCTTGGATATGTAGTCTTCCAGGTGTACCCACAAAAATAATTGACTGTGAATACCATTAAGGCAGTATAGCCTACAGGGTAGAGCATCGAGCTGTGAACTTGCAGATCCAGTTGACCTGGGTTTGAGTCCTACAACCACCACTTGCATTCTGTGTGATTGTTAACAAGTCACTTAATCTCCACGTGCTTCAGGGACAAACCTGGAAATGGCATTTGGCTCAGTTTGCCTTTTCAGGCCAAAAATTCTAAAATCAATGGGCTGGTACTCTATTCTATTGCAACAGGGTGACATTTACTGTTTTTTTATTCATGTAATTTCTGTTAAATACCTGAGGTTTTAGAGATACAGACATTACTTTCTTGAAGCTCACCCAGATTTCCTTTTATTTAGAACTTTTTTTCACCCGGAGGAGCTTCTTGCCTAACATCTGCAATTCATTACTGTAGTCAATTACTTTTGACAACAGCAAAGAAGGGCATGGGGTCTGTTCCTGGTCTATTGTCAGGCATACCGTGTAGTATTTCACAGTGCCTGCAACATTTATAATGTCTCACACTCTAGTGTTTATAGTTTCACAGTGACACCTATTGAAGCCATCAGTGAGATTAAAAGATTGTTCCATGCCTGATGTTACAACAGTGCAAAAGTGTACTGTACAGGCTGAGATTTTGTGGGACCAGTCAGTGCTATAAAAGTAGCTTTCATTAATCAACCAGTCATACTTGTACAGGTCATTTATAACAAGATTAATGCACACACCAAGGCAGTCTTTCAGTGATTTAATACAGCTAAAAGTGCAGGTCCAATGTACAGAACAAAGAACACACCCTTAGATATTGCCTCCTATCAAGGCTTTACCAAGAGGCAGGGCTTTCAAATGTATACATGGTTTAAATAGTGTTGCTAATGAATACTCATTAAAAAAGCAAAACCATGAGTGTGTGCAAATAATATATCAAATTGATGCATATGCTGCTATAATAAAAAAAAATACATTAAAATGTGTTGATGATATTATTAACAAGCATTTGTCAATGCCGAATGTTTGCTTGCTGGCATTGGCATTGGTAGTGTAGGAGTTAGAGAGCTGTGTAATAGGAATGGCAGTGAAGTGTTGAACTGAAGCCAACCCCACCACCACCCTGCAGAGACTGACAGGCATTGGGGTGTGCCTTTGGGTCATCAGGCATAACGGCCACGCCATTTCACCACACCCTACCCTGCAGACACTTGTCACGGTGTGCCTTGGGGTCTTTGGCCCTTATGCTCACCCCATTCCATCAGGAAATATGGTGAGATGGGTCCTGTATAGGAGAATGGGGTGAACTTTGGGGCTGAAGAGTCCAAGGCACACGTCGATGCCTGTCACTGGCTGCAGGGTGTGGAATGGTATGAGCATTACAGGCGAGAATCCCAAGTCACACCCCTGATGCCTGTCAATCTCTACAGGGTGGGGCATCATGGTTGGAAACCCTAACGCCTCAGGCGTTCGTTGGCATTTTCACTCAAAATTTTCAACATGGGTTTTTTGTGACCCCACCTTATGAACAGTGGCAATATCAGTTCGGTAGCCGAAAGCTGATTTCGCACAGCGACTACGCTATTTGGCACCACTGGTGTGAAAACACATTTCGAACAGGATGTGAAAAATGATAGCTGTACTGATCATGGGGAGGTGCAAAAAATGGCAATGTTGAAAATCTGCAGTGAAAATATTAAAACAAGTTCTTTAAATAAATCTGTGCATTCAGCGCAGTGTGCAAAAAACACACAGCATAACTTTGAGTGTGGCATTAAAGTAATACACCCTGGCTGCAGTGCAGTAAATGCTGCAACCTGCTAACTTCAAATGGCTCAAAGTAACACACAGTCCCATATGTACACACGGACCCCGCCCCCACTCACACACAAGCAAATGCTGTCAACAGTGCAGTAATACAGTACGTGAAAACGTTACAGCAGACAAACGTGCTTAACTATCGTTAAGTCCCACAATAGTAGGTAAATTAACCAGTCGGCAGAAGTTGTGAAAAGTCTCAAAGCGCTCAAGGCAAATCACTTGCATTTCTTTAAGCACCTTATCCCTACGGCGCAGGGCCCTGTACATTACACTAAACTGCAAACTCATACGAACCAATGTAAACAAGTAAAACATGGCAAATGTGTGCACAGTCAGGATCCACATTACACATTCAGACTTGGGGGGCCCAAACTCGCATGCCCACCGTACAAAGCTGTTCCTCATTACATTAGCCTGACGTAATTCAAACATGGCAACAGAGCTGCACTTCAAAGGGACCGACAGACCTCTCACAAACAGCAGAAGAAACTCGCCAAATACTCGACAACAAGACACCGAATGTCACAAAAAGCGGCACAGGGAAGGGCCACGGGCTGAGGGGGACAGTGGTTGAACACAACTCCGTGAACAGTCCCCGTGTCCCCTTGACTTGTGCGAGAGGAGCAGGGATCACACGCCTCCTCCTTCTGGAAGCAGCCAGCATGGTCCGGCAGCCACCATGTCTCCTCAAGTTCTACATCATGTAATAACACACACACAGGGCATGTAGATCCAAAGCCCTCGTCATGCCAAACCAGCCATCTGAGGTCCACTGACGGCAACGTGCCCTTGGTCATACTGAAGTGTCGCTGCTCCGGGACGGTACCAAAACTCGAGTCAGAGCAGCCACGCCAGCTGCATGAGGGACAGCCTCCGACTGCTCTTTGTTTTCAGACCGCCTGCCTACGTGCAGCATCGCTGGAGCCTCTGAGCAAAACTTCTCCACGGCCACATTCACAGCTGGAAGTCCCAGGCTTGGCTGCTAATCTGCTACAGAAGGCACTTTCCATGTGATTAGGGAAAAGTGCCAGAAAATAATATGCCCAGGATGAGGACAATGCACCCCCCAAAACGAGACACCACCATCATCGGCATACTGCCTTGTGGGCAGTGCAATATGCCGAAACAGACAACAAATGTTAAACTCCTAATGTTTCTTGAACAACCACCACCAGCATCTCCAACAGCCAGCACTAGACCCACACTGTTGCTCAACTATGGTGCTACTTTCAGGAGTCCCCAAACTCTGAGCGCAGTCGCTAGTCTGAACAACGGTGCAATGCGGGCGCGTGGGTCAGGGTGCTGCAAGAGAACACTCGCACTGCTGCAGAGAATTCTGGGCCCACGATGGCAACACTTGAGATCAGAACAATGATTTGATCCCCAATTCAGAGGCGGATGAGACTCCATCCGGGTCCACTTTCAGTGCCCACATGGCTGTTTATTGTTGCAGTTGCAGTCTGTCAACACACACACCTCCGTCCTCCTCCACATCTCATCCATTCCATGAATGAACACAGCACTCCGATCCAAATATGTTTTCACACGTCCGGCACTCCGACGCTGGGCAAAAAGAAGAAATGCGAATTAGAATCAGGGACAGCAGTCGCACCGCACGATGCTAAACCAATAATATGCTAACTATACAAGCACCGCAGAACATTGTTCCCTTAATATACTGCGTACCAGACAGCATGCCGTTCCAGACTGCAGCGGCTCTTTCCTTTCAAGTGAAAGCCACTGCAGCCAAGATGCTGTCATCTAGAGCTCGCCCATCCATTGGCACAACTGAGACATGCCCGCTCAAGCAAGCACTACATTGGCCAGGTCACGCACACACCTCCAAGAGGTGCACTGTCGCAAGATGTTTCTTGCACATGCACACAAGCAAACATAAAAAGGATTCAAAATACAAAAAGGCATCTCAAACAAGCAGTATTATTGCTATTATTTGCCAGGCCCATAGCAATAGCAATCAAAAAGGGGGCTGCTATTTGGAAGCCCGGCACCTGAAAGTGCAATTAATTTGCATTTCACTTCAATGCAAAAAGTTCAAAAAAGGAAAGAGAGGGGTATGGTGGTGGGGGAGAAGAGGCCTAAATGCAGGCCTGCAATTCACCCCAAATCACAGTTCAATAATTTTGCAGATTTGAGTAAAAATAAATCCCCTTCCATTAATGAAACCCATCCAAAAACCCTGATTATTACTGTCGCAGGTAATTTCTAAGCAGTAGAGACTAACAACTGTCATGGCTTTTGGAAATAAAAAAAAACATGAAATACTGTATTAAAATAGCCATAATAATTTATTCAAGATCTACATTAAACATTTTCAAGAATAATAGTTATAATATTAGAATGATAAATTATGGTTTTGGACATTTCATTACATTCACACCCAGCACAGTACCCCCACAAGGGGGTTGGGGGGAACAGTAGCAAATTTGCAAAATACACTAAAACATTAAATACTTATGCAGTCTGAAATGATTGAGGTTACAGTGCTCAAAAGAGGTCAGTTCACAAGAAAAGTTGGGATCTGTGCATTTATTTACAGGGTACCTTACAGCATACAGAAGCAGTTTACAAACAATAGTATTTTTAGAGAATAGTGTGTTGGGATTACAGCTCACAGATGTATTGAGTATTAAAATATTAGTATAGGTAGCTGGCCTATAAGGGGTCCCCTTGTTGTGGTGGTAAGGCTCATTCACATCTTCAAGTGAAGTGCCAGGTACTTCCTTAGTTCCCCTTCTGTTTTGGTAATATGTCATTCATTTTTAGAGGCTGGATATGTGTCCATCCAATGGAACAGAAACAAACATACTGACACCAAGTTCATACTCACAATATCTTCAACTTTATTTTCACCAAGCTAATATCTCTTAGACCTCACCCAACCTTTTTCCCAAATGGAGGGCTTCTTCAGGGAGGAGGGTCTGTATTTAAATAATAAACAATATACATATCACAATAGTACATCCAAATTCAATTATTTCAAAATCTCTTCAGAATAATACTTAAACCACAGGCTAGTGATATAGCCTGATATTTCCCAAAGTCTAATACCTATATATCTTACAATCCATATGTTAAAACACCATATTATCACCAATATCTTAGATGGCATAAATTTTAATAACTTTTAAATTTATGTCTTGGTGAAAATAAAGTTGAATATATTGTAAATACAGACTTAGATTACTAGCCACACTGACACAATTTCTTTTTGACAGGATGATAGCTTATCCAATCCTTAAAATCCTACTATATATTATCAAAAACAGAGGGGGGCTCAGCTGGCACTTTGATTGAATGTACAGTGGACTGTGGTAGTGGTGCATACCCATACTGAGTGGATGGACTTCAAATCCTTTCAAAGGCTACATTAGGAATTCTTTGGCAACAGTCAGACACAGTTTGACCACAGGTTGTGTGTGTAACCCCCCCATAATAATTTAAAAAGTATATATAGTGATACACTTGTTTTATATATTGACATACACTTTATATCTGATGCCTGTATCTTATATTACTGTTACTTCTAGTTTGTCTGGAGGCATGGAAAGTTTTGTTGATATATGTACCATTTTGGAGACAAGACAACCCACTTTTGTGTTTGGTGAAAGTAAGCAGAAAAAAAAACTATTTACAGTCATAAGAGCTAAGAAGGGAAAAGGGAAAATGGTTTAACTAGGAAAGGCACACTAAGCTGAAGCTTGTTTTTCAGGTGCAAACTGGGAGCACAAGGAAGTTAGGTGACTTGCTTAGGGTCACACAGTTTTCAAGTGTGAACTGTGGGATTCCAACCCAGGTCTCCAGTTTTGCAGCTCAGTGCCATAAACCATAGCACCATGCTGCTTCCTTAAAAACTGGGAAATAGCTCCCAAAATATCTTATTCCAGTACAATTTATAAGATGGATTAAAGTCCTTTACTCCTGCCCGTCAGCCCGTATCTTCTGTAATGGAATTTTCTCCTCTCCCTTTACACTACACCAGGGCACCTGCCAAGGTTACCCGCTTTCTCCCTATCTGTTCAACCTATTTTTAGAACCCCTAATTAGAAAATTGAATTCTTCTGCCTTAGTTATGGGCATTCATATCAACCATCTCCAATACAAAATATCAGTATATGCAGATGACATTCTACTTCATATAACTCACCCATCTAAATCTATACCGGCTTCACTGGATATTCAGGAATTTGGACGTCTATCCAATTATAAGTTAAACTTGTCTAAGACAGAGGTTATGCCTCTAAATAACTGGACCTTAAAGGCTGATATTCAACACCTTGGGCTTACATGGATAAAAGATAAAATGAAATATTTGGGTATATATTTATCACTTTCTAACTCCAGAATGAAGCAGTATAATTTAGATCAGTTAATCACACGTATTAAAATTGACCTGAATCACTGGGCAATGCTCCCTATCTCCCTATGGGGGTGAATCAACATTATTAAAATGAATATTTTGCCTCGGTTGTTATATCCCCTTCAATTATGTCACCAATATTTACCTAAGATCTGGTTTACTCATATACATGGTATTATTTCTAAGTTCATCTGGAAGCACAAATCTCCTCGTAGGGCATTGTCCAAATTACAGAGACCAAAAGAGTTAGGGGGATTACAAATTCCTAATATATATCTTTATTACCTCGCCACTAACTGTCTAGTTGTCTCTCAATGGCTGATTTCTGCTCTGACTCCCAGCTCGGAAATTTATGTTCCATTATGGTTGCAGATAGAGAAGTCGCTTTGTACCTCAGCCGGAATAGATATTAGGGCATTACCATATCTTCCCTCTAATAAGGTCCCAGGACAACTTAAAAACACTCCCATTATAAGAACCCTTCGCATCCATAAACAACTAAACAATACCATAAGGGATTCCATGGAGAAAGACATCTCACAGTGTATTCTGGGCAACCCCAATTTTAAAATTGGGGGGGAAGATTATTAATCATATGTTTTGGGCGGGGGGAACGGGAAAAAAGGTTATAAATCTAACAGAGAATTATAGATTATTAACTTTTCCAGAGATAATGGCTAAATATAATTTGCCTGTTACTTTTTGTTTTAAATATCTCCAAATCTCCCAGGTCTTAATAAGGCATTTTGGTAATGGTGTATGGGACCATTATCTGACTGGGCCTATTCTTAGTACATTGCAAACAAGGCCTAACTCTCATTTAATTTCCTTTTATTATAAAGAGTTGCATAAAAGAGTTTCAGACCTAGAAGGTACTCCCCATTATACATGGGACAGGATTCTCCCCCCAACTTCCGAGGGTCCCTGTCAGTGGTCACAAATTTGGAAAAGGTTATGCAAGGATATTAGGTGGGATCATTATAGACTGCTTCAATTTCAGATAATACAGGATTTATATTATACTCCTGTAAAACTTTGTAAAATGGGTAAGCTCCAGGTGGATTTGTGCACCAGATGTGGGAAGCAGCGGGGCACATTGTTCCACATTTTGTGGGAATGTGATAAAGCTTCCCCTCTCTGGGAAAGCATAAAGTCCAGACTTAACCCTCTGTTGGGACTACAATATGCCTTCCAACCAGGAATCTGCATTTTAGGGGACTCGGGTAATACTCTTATTGGAAAACAAAGGAAACATATGATGTTAATTTCCTTATGTGCTAAGAAAGTGATATTGCATCATTGGCTAGATCAACAGACTCCCACATACATAGAATGGCATCGTGAAATTCTCTTTGCTCTGCAAGCAGAATATACCATAGCATGCTATTCCAAAAATAATAAAAAAATATGAGAGGTTTTGGGCCCCTCTACATACCCTGTTATGTATCTAACAGCCCCCGCATTTGTATTGTGGAATATGTCCTAAATTACATGGCGTAAAAGGCTGGAAGTAGGTGAACATTTCCACTGGCTCTCCCTACTTCCCCTCAGTTTACTTGTTCCCTTTTCCTTCTCCTGGTGGTAGAGGATAATGGGGTGGGGGATGGGGGGTGGGGGAGGTGGGTTTGTTTTTTTCTGTTTTTTCTTGTCTGTCTTTTTTACACCATCAAGTTCCGAGCAGCAGCATAGCCTACCTCCCTTTTCATGGGGTCAAATACTGGCTATGGGTTTGTGATAAAGGGATAAGAGGTTTAGGTTGTTGCTGTTGTGTAACATGTCAAGCTATGTAATGGTGTTTTGGATTTGGTTGTTGTATGGTAAACTTAATAAAGCTTACTAAATATGAAAAAAAAACTGAGAAATAGCTAACAATGGAAAAGAACTACTTATAAAACTGAACAACAAAAAATGAAAGATGCCAAATTAGAAAGGCATGGTATAACGTTGTGTAAATACATTCATTATAAATGTACACTGAGGGGACTGAGGGTGCTCATTGAAACTAATTTATTAACTGAGTCTAAAAAAATTAGATGAGCATTGGCAATGCATTTACAACAAATGTTCTATTTATTTTATGTGTTCTCTGATAGAGGCAGTGTTAGATGCAAGGAGCACACTAGCTGAGGACATCTCCAAAATGCAGGATCAATGCAAATTAAAGACAAAGGAGGAACAATTAGAAAAAATGTTAGAAGACATTAAGAGAAGACTAGACCAGTTTGAGGAGGATATCATAATAATTAAAATTGGGGAATTTAAAAGGGATATTAATGATTACTGCCTGAATAGAGTGTATAACTGGAGGGCAGCAGCAACACATAGAGGGAGGAGGGACATGCAGGGTGACAATGACAGCTCAGGAAATTACTCATGAAATAGTGATAGGTACTGTGACCAAAGACATCAATACCAGTAACCTTTTTTAGGCCCAAAGCACCCCAGAGAGGAACACCAGCAAGTACACAAGAGGGCAAACAACACAGATGCCATTCAAGAGCTCAGGGCCCAGTACATGAACAGGAGGAATACTATCGCCAACCCAAGGGAGGAGGGAGGGGGGAGGAAACAGAGAGAAGGGAGGGGGAGGTGTAGATTACAGGTGGCGAAGAACATAATAGTCTTCAATATCAGTAAGACAACTATTAACAGTGACGAAATGTCGATTTGAAGTAAAGGATTATCCTTCTCACCCTCAAAACAACCTAACAAATTTACCCTAATGCTAAACTTTCACAGGTTCTTTCGCACCATCAGGCTTAAAGAACAATTTCGTGGGGCACTAGATGAGAACCACAACTTCAAAGAAGTAAGACAAATGGTTAAATAAAAATCTGGATGCAATCCACCTAAGCATAGGAATCATAACTTGGAATCCTACATAACACAGGTACTACATGATGTTGACACAAAAGTTTGGAACTTAAGACCAGGAATAATGTAACATGTACAGAGTTCAAAGCACTCAGAGATTTAGAAAATGACAACGCTATTGTGATAAAACCAGTCAATAAAGATGGAGGGTTGATGATAATGGACACCAAGAAATAGATCATGATGTGTGGAAAACTCTTAGAAATAGAAGAGAACTATGAAAGACTGGAGGATGACCCTACCCCCTAGAATCAAATAAAACATAGTGGAAGTTTTGAGGGAGGCAGAGGGCTTGATTTTCAAAGCCCCATGAATGCTGCAAGCCACAGGTGTGCTGATTGTTTGGTGCATGGGGCTTCTGGCATTTATCCAGCCAGCCATCAGGATCTTCAACCCTGAAAGCCAAATGCATCAAGTTAGACCAGGTTTTCCCTGGTCTAACTTGCACAATTTGGGGGACCTGTTTTACGGAGCTTGTGCCAAATATTTGGCTCAAGCTGCCGTATATTGTGAAACGTTTTGCAACCGCGCTAAATGTACTAAATTCGGGTGCAGTTGCATCAAAGGGGTTTGACGTAGCTGCGCCTAAGAATGAAGCTGACATAGGGCTTTATGCAAGCCCTGAAACAACCTATGAAAACTGGGCCCAGAATCTTTAAGACATGTAAAAGACTGGCAAAAAGAACTACTGCTAACAAAATTTCCAAAGGTACCAGTATTCCACAGATTACCTAAGATACACAAAGATATTAACAACACACCTCTCCGACTTAAAGTGTTGGGGAATGATTCAGCCTTAGAACCTGTTTTTTAATTTCATAAATTATTATGCACAGCCTCTGACTACCAAAATAGTTAGCTATATTAAGAATATGAGTGAGGTTCTGAACTTAATACATACCTTAAAGAGCTACTGACGCCTCAATGAAAACTTTCAGAAACATAATTATTAGGTACAATTCTGCATGCATTCCATTATTTTGTTATATATTTCTCCTCCCCATAATTTATTATTAAGGAGATGTGTATGAATATAAGATCATTGTTCCTTAGAATTTATTTTGAGTTGATTTGCCTCTATAGCGTACTCCCTACATCAAGTCATTATGCTCTGTTGTGACATCACAGTCTGTTGCCATGGGAGTAACTGTGAGGTCACAGGAGTGCTCTATGACTTCAGGTAGGGAGAAAACAGCAGGAATAGATGAACTCTTCAGAAACAGAAATCCTGTTTTCGTACAAATGACCTCAGTAATAAATAATGGGAAGAAGAAATACAGAACTAATGGAATATACAAGCTGGACTATATCTAAATATTATGTTTTGTTAAAGTTCACCTGATACAATGAGAATTCTGATAACCCAATCCTCAGCAGTATGGACGTGAAACATTTATACACGTCCATACTGCATGCGGATGGTTTGTATAGTCTAGAGATGGAATTAAACAGAACTGATAGAGAAAGTACAGTATTCCATCAGTTTGCTTCCTCCTCAAACTAGCCAGGCTAGTTCTTTTTGAAAACTATTTTCCTTTTAAGGGACAATATTTCAGACAGACAATATTATGGCAGTAAGTGATCAGAGGGTGGGGGTGCCACTAGACACCAGAGAAATCATTGCAATGAATGGTATGACTGATCGGAGGGTGGGGGCCACTTGACACCAGGGAATTATGACTTTACAGGGACAGACAATTGGGTGGGTGGGTGGGACAGCTGTCATAATGCCTGACATGGCAGCTGGCCACAAGAGAGACAGAAACTTGCTGCTGCTTCCCATGTAAATGATCCCATAATGGGCATGCATATAGTCCCTTAGTGCTTTGCATGCCCAATGGGTTTTCTGCATGGTGAGGGATGAATATTGTACCATGGCTCCCAGCACTATCAGGTCTGGGGTCATGGTTCTCTGCATTTCCCTCTGGGCTGCATGCAGCCTAGATCCATGTTGAGGCAGCTCTACTCAATTTAGCACTGTGCCAGCATGACCCTACATGCAGTCGGATAGCACCAGTGCACTATCCGACTGAAAATAACAACCTCTGGGTCAGGAGCAAGGGCAGTCTCAGTGAAAATAGTTGTGCTCTGCTTTCGCCCACAATTCAATATATAGCCCCAGATGTTTATTGTGGATTTAAAGTAGGTTGGCAGATAACTGAGGGCACAGGTGGTGGTGTACTGTATGGCATGAGGCAGCCCTTTATAATTAAACAGCAGGATCAAGATTTTTACAAGGATTTCTCCAATTTCTTTGATGAGGAAGAAGGAGAGGTGATAGACAATCACTCAGTACTAACTGCAGGACAGTAGTCTTTTCAGTTGTAGCTCTCAACACCTTGGAACGCAAAGACTGCCTTTTGATAATTATGTCTCCTCAAGCAAAATCTTGTTCACTTGATAGTTAATGCAATAGATTACACAGCATGGGTTTATGACTTTTCTTTCTTTTAGCGTTTTAGAGGGTAGCAATATCTTGGAGCACAAACAGTGTTCTTATTTGCTGGAAAGTGAATTAACTACATATAGCTCTAACTAAAACTTATCTTAAGTTACTTGTTTTAACCCCAAAAATTATAAAAAAAATATGTTTTTTTGTTGTTCTTTATTTAGTTTCAATATATAATACAGCAATATATTTTTAGTGTCAGAATAAAATAGCTATCACTGATGTAATGTTTAATGTTTTATGGTCTCTAGGAATAAAAAATATTAATTAAAAGAAACTGTAGGTTGGTGGGTAGATGAGGGCACACGTGGTGGTGTACGGTGTAAGAAACAACCCCTTATAATTAAACAGCAGGGGCAGGATTTTTACAAGAATCCATTCAGTTTTCACCTGCCACAATTTTCCCAAAAGCTAACACGTCCAAATTGTTATAACATCTGTTAGATGGTCTGGCATGCATTGTATTCATACATTTTGTGCAGCTTTCCATGTCTTGCATCTACTTCTAAGCTCATGTACCTGGAGAGCAGGTATTAATGCAGAAAATGCAGATGACGCTGGAAAATAAAGTGCTGGTCACCCATAGGGATTGGCACACCAGGTGAACCAATCCTTATAGCCGCAACCTATTTTGCAGAAGCTGAGCCAGGTTTAGAAAATCCATCCCAGGGTTCCTGTATCTGTATGCACATACATGCATCTGAACAACTTTGCTGCTGTTTTCAAAAGATGTCCATTTGTGACAAAGGTCATAATTTGTAGGAACAAAATGATATGTCTCTTTCATCTTTTTCAATACCAAGCGGTTAGTAAAAATAAAAAATAAAACCTTTAAACAGCTAAATGCTGCCTCTGATAAACTGTTTAAGCATCTTCAGCTTTTTGGTAAGAAACTTGATGATATAATTGCATGGCCAGACTCTCTTGCAACAACAATCACAGAAGTTAAAGATATAAAAGCTGATTGTTAATTGACTGAGCTGGAGCAGGCTGATTTAAAGAAACAAGATGAAATGCAAAATAAAATATTGATTTGATACTTTTGCAATGACTTCCCTCACCTATCGGTGATTTTAAACTACCTCTTGTGAAAGCACTCTATTTGTGCCAAGTTTTCTTCAGGATTGTAATGCCATATTGTTATATTGTATTGAGCTGCTATGCATTTCCTGTGCATTATGTAATGTATTTTGTACTCCATTGTGCTTATGACTGTACTCTGCCAGGTCATGACTGAAAATGCATATTATCGTGTAGTGCATTTACATGGCAATTAAAAACTGAATGTTTAGTTATTTATTTGCTTTTGTTAATCAGGTAAGCATACTAGACAGCCAAGTGCCTATTTTCAGGTGCGACCCCAGAGGTTACAAGGTACATTACAAGCACATCAGGCAGAGTCAAGTTAACATACAAGAACATCAAGCATAAACAAATGAAGTAATAGGTGAATAACAACATAATACAGGCATGGGCAACAGTAACAAACAATAAGTGGGCAGCCATAACCTCAGGTGGGGAAGGGGTATTGAGGTTACAAGAGGAGTGTGAAAATCGAGAGAGAGCGAGAGAGAGAGACACCAAAGAAAAGGTGGGATGGAACTGTTGAAGAAATCCCTCGTGAACAGTTTGGGCAGGGAGTGGACCTAGTGCATGTTGATACATTTTATGCAACTAACAGTTACAAGATTGTCAGTGGAGGAAGTGCATTAAATGAACAGGATTCTCACCCCCTAGCAGTCAAGCTGAGAAAAAAATGCCTCAGCCAGGGGTCATTTAGACACAGTGATAGGCGGAGGCCAATTTTAGGAAGCCCCATAGGGAGGCTTTAAAGCAAGAATGGGAGGTGCTGGAGCGAGTGACTGCAGGAAGGGAGTTCTACACTCTGGATGCATAAGCAGTGAAAGCCCAATCACCCACGAGGGTGCAGGTTTTTGGAACCAGGAGGGCCTGCGAGTCACTGGATCTTAAGTGATAGGAAGGGGTTCCAAGTATGAAGGGTGGGGCAAGTGTAGAAGGGGTGGAAGTTCTGATGATGTTGTCGATGAAGTTGCCAATGACAAAGGTGTGGTGCTTTTCTGGAGGGAGCCATTTCAGCCATGAGTAAAGCTCACAGAGGTGCGTGAGGTCGGGAGCAGAGAGCTCAAAGCGGCATACATTGTTGTACGCAGTGTCATATTTTATGAGACTGGTTTTCAGGACAGGGGAAACGGTAACAAGCCCATAACAGAGCATGGGTAGGAGGACCCCCCCGGCTAGGGCAAGTTGTGCAGCTGGGGTGAGACAGCTTTTTGCTCTGTATGCCAGGCCAAGCTTGCCATTTGTTGCCTTACATGTGTTCCGAATATGCAGGGTGAGGTCCAGTTGCAGGTCAAGGGTTACGCCCAGGTACTTTACAGTGTCCGCTGCATGCAGAAGGGAGCCATCAGCACCAAAGATATTTAGGGGAGCCAAGAAAGATATAGTCTTGGCCCTAGAGCCAAACAGCATGACTTGTGTCTTTTTTAGGTTGATGGTCAGCTTGTGGCCCTCCAGCCAAGTCTGAATAAGGCTGAAGTCTGAGTTAAGCCTGGAATTAATGGTAGTGATGTCCTGAGAGCTGGCCAGGATGACAAGGTCATGCATGTATAGGGTGGAGTGCCCATGGGCTGTGATGGAGGGCAGCTCATTTGTGAAAAGGGAAAACAGAATGGGTCCAAGGATTGATCCTTGGAGGACACCGCAGTTCACCAAAGAGGGGTCAGAGAGTGCTCTGTTGAAGTTAGTGTATTGCAGCCTGCCAGACAGGTAGTTAGAGAACCAGGCATGGGCATGGTGGAGGGAGAAGCCAAGAGACCACAGAGTGGCACGAAGGAGCGAGTGGTTGACCTGATCAAAGTTTTTTGAGAGAGCCACAAAGATGGCTCCGGTCAATTTGCCTTGATCAGTAGCGGACCTGATCTCAGAGTTTACCATGGCAAGGGCAGCAGACGTGCTAAGCCCTTGTCTTTTTTTTTCTCTTTTATGGCTGCCAAGACCCCCTAGCCCCATGAACGGGCTCCCCCAGCCACAGCACCCGGCCCTTACTCTGGGAAGCCCCCCAGAGTGGGGCCGCCGAAGTGGAACTGTCATGGCTGAAGGGTCAGGTACTGTGCCTGGCTCATATGTGGGGGTTGGTGATTTTGTGATTACAGTCCCCTTGGAGCTAGGGCATGCAATGATGCAAGGGTGCATGCATCTGTCCTAGCTCCACCTCACATCTTGGTGCAGCACGCTTGTCCCCCAGCCTCCACTAGAGGGCAGTCAATGCCAACACCCTAGAGCCCCCAACCCCGGAGAAGGAGAGCAGTCCTCTGGAAGCTCGATCCTTTTCTTCCCCTGTTGACCCCCAATGACCCATGCTCGTTCCTGAACACAGGTCACTGGCATGGCACGAGGTGTGGCATCTAGCGCTTCTACCCTCAGCACCACTGGGCAGACTGCTACACCCTTTTCTGAAGCCATGTTGTGCAAAGGATAATTCATAGTTATGAAGGTAGTGGGAGAGCTGAGCAGCAAGTACCTTTTCAAGAAGCTTACCAATCGCAGACAGGATGGCAATAGGGCAGTAGTTCTTGAGATCCTTCAGTTTACCTTGTTTGAATACTGGAATGACCTTAGCCACTTTCCATATATCAGGGATGATACCTGAGATTAGAGAAGTGTTTAATATGTGAGTGACAGGCCAGGCAAGAAGGGATGCCCCCAGGCTGAGCAGTTTGGGTTCAAGGCAGTCATGTCCTGCCCCATTGTGATGGGAGAGACCTCCGAGGAGCTTCTGGGTCTCCATGACCGAGACCCATTTTAAGTAGAAGGGAGGTTGAGGGGTGTGCCCACTCAGGGAGGAACCTTGAGCCGTGGGGTCAGGGAACTGGGAAGGGGGAGCAGGCAGGTCAGAGAACAGGGAGTTAAATGCATTGGCGATAGTAAGGGGGTTGTTGTAGCTAACTCTGCCAACTTGTATGTCGGTGACCTGGACTCTGGTGGACCCACCGACTGTGTTTTTGATGTTTTGTCAGAAACTCCTTGGGTTTCTGGCTGAGGATAGCAGGGCAGATTGACAGAACTCACTCTTGGCAGTCTGGATGGCTCTTTTACTAGAGTTTCTCAGCTGCCGATATTCTATGAGGTTAGTACTGTTGAGGAAGGTCTTGTATCTCGCCCAGCATTTGTCCCTTTTCTTCATGAGGGAGAATTGGCTGCCATGGAGCCATTTTGTAACAGTACCCCTCACCCTCCTTTTAGTGAGGGGGGCATTTTTTTTTGCAAGGGAGTAAACAACATGAGAAAATGGTCAAGTGCTCCTGAGGGGTTGCTAGTGGCAGTGACCTGGGACCAGTCAGCATGTCATAGGTCCACAAGGTAGTCATTAATGTTGAATTTGGAGTACTCCCTCATCTGGATCCCTTTACAGGGGATTTTGGATGATGAGATGCCCCATGTGCAGTAGGTGGGACAGTGATCCAAGATGACATCAGGGAGAATACCTGAGAAGACTATTCTATCCGGTCTATTGCACAGTACCCAGTCAATGAGGATCCATTTCCCCCATGGGAGGAGAGCCTTGTGGGTTCCATAATGAGTTGGCTGAGGGCAAGGCAAAAGAGCAGAGGCTCATAATGCTTGGTGTTGGGACCCAACCAATTTAGGTTGAAGTTGCCAAGGACTAGTACCTCATTAAAGCTGACCTTGTCGCTAAGGCTGTCAAGCAGTGAGGAGAGCCCTGGTACTCCTACCTTTGGAGAATTGTAGGCACAGACCAGGTGTACCTCTTTTGAATTTCCTAGCAGGAGAAGGGCATGCAGGAACTCACAGGCTGGGGAGGTAGGGGGGATATGTCCTATGACAGATACATTTAGGTGCACCTTATAATAGAGGAGCACTCCACCCCCATGCTTGTTCCCTGCTCTGTCTTTTCTGATGAGGCTGTAACCTGGAAGGGCACACACAAAGTCAGGGATGTGTGGCTTCAGCAAGGTGTCTGAGATCCCCATAATATCAGGGTTGTAGTGTGCCACCCATGCCGTTAGCTCCGCTAGGTTAGGTAGGATACTATGTACATTCAAGTGAACCATTTTTATGCCTTTGGTGGATAGCCAGGCAGGAGGGGACTTGAATGAGGGCATGGTGGCTGGAGGTCCAGAGATTTGAGCAGAGCCCCCAGCCAGTCCAGGGAGGGCCATGCCGGCAGTACTGATGCAGCAGATGGCAGCAAGGCCCAGCGCAAGGGAATTCCCTGGGGAACAGTGCGGCAACCTGAGGTTAGCAGGGATTAAGCTTGGCATGTTAAAATGGCCAGATGCAAGCAGCAAGTCCTTGCTTAGGCTCAGTTTCATGGCCTGGTGCAACAGCAAGAGTCATTACTTATGACAGATTTGAGTGGCTCAGAGAGGTTACTACTATGTCAAGCCCTTTTGCTTCTCAGACTCCAGCTGAAAAGACTGATTGCCTCATTTGCTAGATCTAGATAGCTTAAATGAGCACTAGTTCAAGATAGCAGAGATGCATTGTAGTAGCTCAGCCATAAAGCAGCACATGTCATGCACCTGTAGCATGAGCAGTTTTCACGGCTGACTCAGCCCACAGTGCTAATAAGTTCTTAACAGATGGTGGACAGTAGGTAAGAAATGTTTCACCATCCTATATTCAGAGAAAAGACAGGGCTACCTATATAGCAATAAACACATGAATAAATAAATAAATATCAACACCTAATACAAGGACCATCATAACACTCCAAAGAAGAAACAAAAGAAAAGGTAGAAAACAGCCTAAGATATAACAAACCTTAGAATTGTCGAACTCACTAATGCTTTAGATTTGCAATTTGAATCACTCTGGGACTTACTGAAGGTTATATCAATAAAAGCTTTAGAATTGCCTAATGATGATTCTCCTTTTATATCAAAAATTTTCAGAATTCTCACTGAATATCAGACTGGGGATCAACAGATAAAATGTCTAAACACCTCAACAGCAGTTTATGACCAGATAAATTCTGATAAACAATCAGCCAGGAAGAACACAAACCTGCGTTCATCAATAATAGTTTGTTTCACATTTAAAACTGATAGAAAAATTGCTATACAAAGGCTAGAGGAAAGAGTATGCTTTTCTTTTGGGATGAAACATTTGAATTTTTCCCAATATACAATAAGTGCAGTTACAAAGGAAAGGAGAAATACTATTTGTCTTTCAGTGAAGATTTAAAAGACTTGGGAGTAACTTTTGTGTCACTTTCCTGCAAAATGCCTGGTCAATATTGATGATAACAAGCATCTGTTTTTTAACCCTGACCAGTTGAAATACTTTGTTCATCTGTGTAAATATTAAAAACAAAACTGAATTGATAATTTCCTGCTGGATGATATTTCTGATGGCATGGAATTTGCAACTGGGCTATCTTAACCTCTTGATATACCATTTCTAGAAAAACAGACAACTGACTTTTTGTTAAGAGGTACTCTAGCAACTGTGTTTAAAGAGTGGATCAAGCCAAAATTTCTGGCATCAATAAATTCAGAAATTTGATCAGCATATCCTCAATCAGCCTCATGCCAAAAACCAGATCTGTAAATTACTTCATTTAAAAGTTACAAGTCATTTTATAATCCTTAATTCACTGCCTATTCAAAAAAGTCAGTTTCAGAGAAGAGCTACTGATGATGTCAAACCTGAACTCTCAACCTAGTCCTCCCTGCAAGCTACCTTATATGATTTATTTATCCTATGTTACTTAAAACTGCAGTTATAGTGTATGGTGGAACACTATTGAGCATGGAAATACATGCTCAGAACAGCATTGTTGTGCTGTCCTAACTATGTCACAATGTTGTTATGCTGCACTGAGTACATCACCAGTGCAGCATAACAACATTGAACCTAGTCAAGCATGCGTGATAAAGGGGCAACGGCGGTGAGAGGTGGACGCACCACAGTAAGGCTATTTAAAATAATTTGGGGAACATTGTTTGCCAGGAATGAGTGCCCATACATTATAAAAGATTGTGTATGAGCACTCATACGCAGACAAGGTTATTTTCTGATCTCATGGTTTCCCCGGTAACGAGACCTCTCAAGCTTTGCTCTCAAGGTCTCTTGTCACCATGGAAACCACTTGATCAGGAAATAACCTTGTTGTGTATGAGTGCTCATACACAATTCTCTATGTTGTAAATATCTGAAAAAGGAATCGTGATGGTGGGTCAGTACATGCACTTCCATAACATGTAGATGCAAGGTACAGTACTTCAGAATGTCCGGGGGGAGGGTTGGAATGCAGCAGCAAACATGGATTTAGAGTGACAAAGTTGTGTACAATTTTTAGAATACTGCAGGTATGAGATTTTGAAATGTCACCAGGTTGCAATTGTGGAATGCAGCAATGACACAATCACAGAAAGTAGCTGGGGCACATAATTTTGGAATGTGGCAGTGATGCACAGGTTCAGAATATGGCGGTGATGTACAATTTTGAAAGGTGGTGGTGGTGATGCACAATTTCAGAATGTGGCGGTGATGCACAATTTCAGAATGTGGTGGTGACGCACAATTTTGGAAGGTGGTGGTGATGCAAAATTTTGGAATGCAGCGGCAATGCACAATTTTGGAATACAGCAGTGACGCACTGGTTTGGAATGTGGCTGAGATGCACAATTTCAGAAAGTGGCAGTGACACACAGTTATAGAATGTGTCAGTGACGCACAGGTTTGGAATGTGGTGGTGATGTACAATATTGGAATGCGTTGATGATGCACAATTTCGGAATGTGATGGTGACGTACAATATCAGAACGTGGTGGTGGTGATGTACAATTTTGGAAAGTGATGGTGACACACAATTTCGTAATGTGACAGTGACATAATTTTGGAATGTGGCGGTGATGTACAATTTCTAAATGTGGTGGTGACGCATAGTTTCAGAATGTGGCAGTGATGCACAGTTTCGGAATGTGGCAGTGATGCACAATTTTGGAATGTGGTGGTGACATATAATTTCGGAATGTGGCAGTGATGCATTGTGTCAGAATGTGGTGTGATACTCAATTTTGGAATGTGGTGGTGTCTTATAATTTTGGAATGTAATAGTGATGCACAATTTTGGAACATGGCAGTAACAATTTTGCAGTATGGCATTGAAAGCCAACTTGGGGATGTGCAATTTGGGAATGTGGTGGGGATGCGCCTTTTCAGAATGTGACAGGGATGCGCAATTTGGGAATGAGGAAGGGATGTGCAATCAATTTTGGAATGTGGCAGGGATGCATAATTTTAGAATGTGGCTGAGATGCACAATGTTGGAATGTGATGGGGATGTGCTGTACAACTCTGAATTATGGTGAGTGCGTACAATTCTGGAATGTGTCAGGGAAAGCAATTTCAGAATAATATGGTGTGTCCTGTCACATTCCAACAGCATGCATCCCCACTATATTCCAAAATTGCCAGTCCCCACCAGATTCCTCGATGTGTGTCCCTGTCACATTCCGAGACTGATTGTTCCACCACATTTTTTTGTGATGATTTCTCCCTCCATCCCAGCCTGCCCTTTCCTCCTGCCATCCTCCCATCCCCATCCCCTGAACATCAGACCCCATCCCATCTTACCCCGATGGTTTGCCCTCCATGGCAGGGTGGCAGGGAGTGACTCGACCCGTCAAGTTCAGATCCAGCACTGGGGAAGTGTCTTCTCGGGGCAGCACCTGTGGAGGACGGCTGTCATGCTGCTTGGTCAGGACCAGATCTTCTGCTTTTCTTGCAGAGAGGAGCATGCAGTGCCAACAATAGCCGAGTTGCATATGATCCACATGCAGCATGCTGGTCAGCTGCTCCCCACCATTCCCCAGTGTGCAGGTCTGGCGTGCCAACACCCAGCCACCACTAGGTGTCAGACAAGTTCCAGTCTCTGTATCCCACCCTCCCTGGGACAGGAGATCCATCCTGTGGATGCTCAATCCTCTACCACCTTGGCTGAGCCCCGACGACCTGCTCACACCACAAACACAGGTCACTAGCATGGCAGGAGGTAAGGCATGATGCCTTAGCCCTCCACACCACTGGGCTGGCCATCCCACAACATTTTGAGAGGACACATCCCGGTCACATTCTGAGATTGCATGTCCTCCTCCAACATTTCGAAATTGTGCGCCAACTTGACATTCTACGACTTGGTTCAGTGCTGCATTCCAAAACCACCTCCTGATGTGTTCTAAAGTATGGTGCTATGCATCTGAACATTTTGGACATGCAATGTGTCAGCCACATTTTGAAACTGCGCTTCAGCCACATTCTGAAACTGCATGTCAGTCACCTTCTGAAATTGCTTGTCACTGCCACATTCTGAAATTGTGCATCATCGCCACATTCTGAATTTGTGCATCATCATCACCGCATTCCAAAATTACGCATCACCATCACATTCCAAAATTTGCGTCACCCCCATATTCCAAAACTGTATGTCAATGCCACATTCCAATACTGAGCATCACTGCTACATTCAGACATTGTATGGCACTGCCACATTCCAAAGCTGTATGTCTCTTCTATATTCTAAAACTGTACCTGCCTAGCACATTCTAAAATTGTGTGTAAACTTCCATGCTCCAGTATTGCCTGTCATTGTCACATTCTGAAAATGTGCATTCCCGCCATATTCTGAAACTACACATCCCCACCAATTCTAAAGATGAGTGTCACTGCTACATTCAAAAATTGCATGCTCAAGTTACATTCTAAAGTTATGCATCCCTGCCTCATTCTGAAATTCCATGTGGCTGCCAGATTCTGAAACTGTGTCACTGCCACTTTCTGAGATTTCATGTCCACACCACATTCTGAAATTGAATGTTGCCACCAAAATCTGAAATCAAGTGTACCAACCACTCTTTTGAAATTTTGCTTCACTACACCACATGCCAAATCAATCCATCCAAGACACATTATGAAATTACATATCCCTACCACTTTCCACAACTATGTGTCTCCTGCATTTCATAACTGTGTATCTCTGCCACATTCTAAAACTATATGACACTACCACTTTAAGAATTTTAGCATCCCTGCCACTTTCCAAAACTGTGTGTCCCACCTACTTTCTGAGATTGTGTCATTGCTGCATTCCACAGTTGCAGTCTGGTGACATTTTGAAATCTCATCCTTGCACTATCATAAAAATTGCACATATTTTTGCCATTCTAAAGCCACATTTGCTGCTGCATTCCTCCCCCTGTCACATTCTTAAGTACTGTACCTCGCATCTGCACATTACGGAAATGCATGCCCTGACTCACCCACTGTCAGCTTTACTTTTCCAGATGTTTAATACCACTGCAGTTTTATGTAATGTGGGAGAAATAAGTCTTGTAAGGTAGTTTGCAAGAAGGACTAGGCTGTGAGTTCTGGTTGTGACATCATCAGTAGCTCTTTACTGAAACTGGCTTTTTTCAACAGACAATAAATTTAGGGTTACAAAATGACTTGTAACTTTTAAACAAGGTAACTTAGAGATCTCATTTTCGGCATGCGGCTGACTGGGGATATGCTGATCCAAATTCTTAATTTACTGCTACTAGAAATTTTGCCAGACTCCCTCTTTAAACTTTGGAGAGACTGGTCATATAAGGTTGCTAACAGGGAGGACTAGACTGTGAGTTCAGGTTGTGACATCGTCAGTGGCGCATCACTGAAACTGGATTTTTTGAATAGGTAGTGAAGTCAGGGTTATAAAATAGCTCATAACTTTAAAATGAAGTAATGTAGAAACCTAATTTTTGGTATGAGATTTATTGGGGGTATCCTTATTCTAATTCTGCAATATAGCACTTTTTATATATTATTTATGTTTTTCCCCTCTTAGTATTTCTTATAGCTTGATTTTTTGTGTTATGAAATGGTCTTTATTTTTGGGGCTAGTATACAATATTTTGCTTGTTATTCACTCAGGTATTTTTATTTTAATGTAAGATGTTTCAAATATGAATTGTGTAAACTTGGATCCACTTCACACTTTAGGTCTTTGCTTTCCGAGATATATCAATATTAATATTTCTACATGATTACTGCAGATTAGATTAGATTAGATTTAAAATCTCGATTTTACACAGCACAATAAAATGCTGTATTATTATTTTTTCCTTTTTATTTTTATAGTTGCATAGTAGAGCTGTACTGATATCTTGCTGTTACAGAGAGAGATGGGTCTCTGAAAGCATGTGACTGGATACCTAAACTGTATTTTTCCACAGTGGAGTTGAAGCACATGCGGTCCTTTCCACTGATTACAGTGCTGTGGGGCACATTATTTTCCTGCTCCACACTCACTTCCAGTTCACTTTCTGGTTTGGATCTAGCACTTGTTTTCCTCCCTGTTCTATATGTAATAATGTTTCCCTGGTGTCAACTGGCAACTCTTGCCCTCTGATCACCATCCTCATTATATTGTACTGTTTGTCTGGTGTCTACTGACACCCCAACCCTCTGATCCCTGTCTGCCTTATATTGTACTGTTTTCCTGGGCCTGGATATTCAGATGGCACCAGGCTGTGGCACAAGCCTGGGTGCAGAGCAACTTGGCTGCACAGGGGCATTGACAGGGTGATACTCAACGGAGCTGTGCCATGGCACAGCATCATTGAATATCACACCCTGGCCACCCGCAGTGCGCATGGCACAGTGGCACTGTACCAGTGCAAGTGGCCAGAGTGGAGCAGGTGGATGTGCTAATGCAAGTTCCTTTGTGCTATGCGCAACAACCGCGATATTCAAAAGTGCACATGCAAATGGAGCCAAAATGTATGCAAGGTGCAAATGGGGCCATTTGCATGTCATTATGGCCCAATTTGCATGCAGGTGTGCTGATCCCCGGTGACTTGTACCTAGCGTCCTGCCAGGCAGCAGCCATCAGGGACCGATGCCCCCTGCACAGTGCGGCAATGCACCCCTCTGTCCGATCGTGGGCATATGTAGATTTAAATAATCGTCCAATATCCCTAGTGGTCCAGTGGACTGCTTGCAGCCTGATCATGGGCTTATGAATAAACATAATCATCCCATATCCCTGGTGGTCCAGTGGACCACTTGCAGCCTGATTGAGGGCATATGTTAAAATAAAAATGTCCAATATCCCTGGTGGTCCAGTGGACTGCTGCACAGCCGATCACGGGCTTAAGCATAATAATCAATCGTGCTATATCCTTGGTGGTCCAGTGGACCACTCGCATCCAGATCGTGGGCTTCAGTATGTAAAAATGGATTCATTCACAGATCTGGACTGTGTAGTATGGTATAGGCTGCACGCCCATTGGCTCACGCTATGGACCAATGGGTGTACAGCCCTACTGTATGGTGTCAGTTGGTGGATGGCGGGTCAGCAGGTGGGTGGGGTGCTGCCGCCCGCTGCTGACTGGACGGGGAGCGGGGTGGTGGGGCTCAGTGGGCAGGTGGGGAGGGGGCTACCACTGGACCACCAGGGATATTGCATGTATTAATTTCATACTGAAGCCCGCAATCGGGCTGCGAGCAGTCCACTGGACCACCAGGGATATAGGACCTCTCCTGTTTTTTACTTATACCTGTGATAGGGCTGCAAGCGGCCCACTGAACCACCAGTGATATAGGACATTACTTTAATTCAACAAATGCCCGTGATCGGGCTGTGAGAGGTCCACTGGACCACCCGGGATATAGGACTGCTTTTATTTCAATAGATGCAAGCGATCAGGCATGGGGGGTGCCACCACGAAGGTGCAGCCAGAGCTCAGGTGGCCACCCACAGGTGGCAGCTGCCGTGTTGCGCCTTGCAATATGGCAGCTCACCTGTGGGTGGCTAGCTGTTGTTCCTTTTTTTTGGCTCACCTGTGTGCAGCACAAGTAGGGGTTGTGCATGCATGGACTCAGCACATCCCGGGCTGAATATCGGGATATGCAGAGTATGCATGGGCACACCCCCCCCACCTGCGCCGCATACATTACTGATGCACTCTGGTGCACCGGGATTTGTGCCAGGCACAATCCCCATTTGAATATCACACCGGGGTGCATCAGTGGGTTGCACATGGTGCAACACTGTTGCACCATGCGCAACCCTTCTGAATATCCAGGCCCTGGTGTCTAGTGGCATCTTTGCCCTCTGATTGTTATCCCTGTTATATTGTACTGTTTCCCTGGTGTCCAGTGGCACCCCCCCACTCTCCAATTGCTATCCCTCTTATACTGTTAGTCCAATGGAACCTGCTAACAAGCAGATGTGGTGTGGTGCAAACCCAGGGGCAGACAAGCAAAAAATAATTACCAATTCTCCAAACAGGCTGAACTCCTCTGAAAGAATACAACTCTCACTCGAAATTTCACATTGCTGGCTTTATTGCTCAATAAAAAATAATGAGAGCTTACAGATGTATGGAGATCACTACTAGCTCCAGTGCTTCTGGTACTCTAACCATTCATCAGGAGGCATGGTATGAACAAGGCAAAGTACTTTTTCAATTTATAACAATCATTGATGCAACACACCAGGTGATACTAATATTATAAATATTACGTGACTAGTTCATATATCAATCAGACGTGGACACACATAGTAATTAATCACAACAAGATATAAAAAGTTTTTAAGGTCCAACAACTACCTGGAATAATCAATTCAAGTTAAGTTAAGTTGGAGCTATTTGATAAAATACATCATAAATACACCTAATTCAAATTTATTTAAAGACACGGGCCCAGATATTCAAACTGCGCTCAAAAGTAGCGCAACAGCAGGAGCAAGCACAAACCAGTTGTGCAAATGTGCAACAGGTGCGATATTCAAACATGGAGCAGAGCAAATTGCGCAAGCAACCAATGTCTGAATATCGCACACACTGCGCCATCGCGCAACCAGGAAGGAGAAGCTGAGCCAAAATGTTGTGCTATGGCGCAACCAGGGAAGCTCAGCTGAGCATTCCAGAGCTGCCATAGCGCAAGCACAGCCCCCCCAGAGCAATGGAACTGCACATCCAGGGAGGCAGGCTGGTGCCCACCGCCAGCCATGCCACACATGGGCACAGGAACACACTGCAGAACCCACACCACACCTGCACACCCCAAGCACAGCATCACTGGGGGTGGGATGGATGATCCATGTGCCCATGGGGACAAGCCAACAAAGCATAGCAGAGCCCTGACACCCCAGCACAACCACTGGCAGGTGGAGAGTGCCACACACAGGGGGTTGACAACCACAGTGCACATCAGCCCCCCGTATGCACAGCACACCCTGCACTGTGACCCCAAGACACCACCCATGTGCAGTGACTGGCACTGCAGGAAACCATGCAGTCCCCCCAGCACACGTCAGCCTCGTGCAGCACAGAAGCATACAAGCCAGACACACCCTGTGCACCCAGCAGTGGGTGGCAGCAGACGGCAAGACCAACAGAAAGTCACTGCCATGCCGGAGATACCTCCCCAAGCACATGCACGCACGCACACACACACACACACACACACACACACACACACACACATGCACACACACACACACACACATATACCCAGGACCATACCAGCCCAGATGGCATGCACACCACTGCAACTGAGCAACCATAGCCAGCTGCAAATCAGAGACCAACACAGTATTCATATCAAAATATAAATGTATTAGAAAAATGTAATTACAAAATCCACAACAACATAACTATTTACAAGAGGGAGAGGGTACAAGGTAGGGGTGGGCAAGGGGTAGGGATGAAGAACTTGAGAGGAAGGCAGAGTGGGAGGGATGGTGGAGAGAAGGGATCTGGCCTAAGGCCTAGCAGACTAGTCCACTGCTGCCTGGTGCCATCTTTCTTGGCTGCGTCCTCCCTTAGCCCATGGCGCTGTATGTCCTGGAGGATGTGCTAGTTCTCTTGGGACACCCGGTCAGCCGATGCAGTGACTGCTCATTTCTGCGGAGCACAATGAGGCCTAGGAAAAGGGACACAGTCAATGGCTGTGACTGACCACAACCCTGAACACCACCCAACCTGCAAGCCATATAGCCCAATGTCCCGCACCTGTGATGGCGTACACCCACCCACAGTGAACATGCACATGGCCATCACAAACAGGCGGCACCAGCTATGCACACCACCACCCACACACACTGCCCATGTCAATCACAGTGCAAACTAGGCTGGCAAGTGATGTGGCAACGTGGTGCGATGCCAGTTACACAGCTTGTGCCCAGTGCATGCCTGACCACCAGTGACGATACACAGACGTGCTGTGATACTGCACAGTGATGCATGTCACCTGTGTCGTGCCTACATACATGGATACATAGACAGTGTCAGCAGATAAGGGCCTATGTGCCACCCAGTCTGGCCATTTGACCTTGTAAGTTCACTCTGTTTTCCTATAAGTCTGTTGCACCTTACCCCTGACCTTCAGAAATCCTTTATGGCTATCCCGTGCATTCTTAAATCCCGTGACCAAGTCAGCCCCCACCACTTCCTCTGGCAGGGTGTTCCACTTGTCCACCACCCATTCTGTGAAGTAATTAATTCTCATGTTTCCTCTGAATCGTCCCCCTTCCAACCTCATCCCATGCCCTCTAGTCCTGGAACATCTTTTACGCTTAAAAATAGTGTTTTCCTGCACTCTGATCCCCCCTGTAAGATACTTGTATGTCCCCATCATATCCCCCTCTCCCTCCTCTCCTCCAGGGAGTACATGTTCAGTTCCTTCAACCTGTCTTCATAGGACTTGTGATGCAATCCATGCACCATCCGTGTTGACCTCCTCTGAACCAGCTCTACCCAGTCCATGTCCATACGTAGGTATGGTCTCCAGAACTGTACACTGTACTCCAGGTGGGGCCCCACCAGTGTCTTGTATAGTGGAATTATGACCTCCCCTTTCCTGCATGGTTGTGTTGTGCATGGCTGGTCGTCTTGCCCCCCCCAGCATGCAATAGCATCCATGAAGTAATGATACTCACACTCCTCCAGCAGCTGGCTCTGCCACTGCTGCTGCTGATGCTGCTGATGCTGCTGCTGCTGGGGCACAACACCCCCCCGGCACCGGGGCCCTGGCACGGCCCACGTCACCGTCGCCCTGCGTCCTCAGATTCCGGCCTGTGGGAGACATATGTTGAGACAAACATCAGTATGACTCAAAAGCAGAGTGCCCCCTGCCCCAGTGAGAGTGCCTGCCCACACAGCCATAACCATCCATCGCACAGCTGCACACACTGACACAGCCAACCGTGTCCGAGCCAGCACCTATGCACAGCCACCCATGCACACACACACCCCTACAGAGAATATAGGTGCATAGATGGTACACTCACCTGGCCTAAGCACTACGCCCCACCTGGCACGCGACCGCAGCCGCGACAAAAGTTCTGGCTCCCTCCGGCGGAGGTCACTGTACCAGTGCCAGCACTACTCAGCAGACCGGCCCCGTCCAGTGACCTCCACCAGGTCAGTGGCCACTTGCTGCCACAGCTGAGTCCTGGCACTGGTGAGGGGCACCTCACCATACAGGCCATCATAGTGTGGCTCAACTAGGGCCACCAGGTTGGCCACTTCAATCTGGCTCCAGGACACCACCCTCCTCCTAGCCATGGCACCAACTTTACAGCAGGCAATATGGTGCCCCGCTGCGCCGTAACCCCACGTGGAGTTGTTGCGCAATAGACCACCACAGGCTGCAATCGCGCTGTTCGAACAGCGCCGTCACTTCACATGGCGCTGTCACCAGACAGCGCAATAGGGACGTACACACGGCATGCCAACAGCGCCAGGGGTCAGAGGGCATACACAAGGTCACCGCAATGACGCAAGGCTACACACAGCGCCATCGGATGTATAGGCATCCTGCACGACTGCCAAGCTGTGCACCAGTGCCACAGTGGACTATCGCGCAGTAGTGCCACAGCGCCATATAGTGCCCAGTGCTGTAGTGCCACTGGCACAATGGTGGCCATGGCCTGAATCACCTATCGTGCTCAGCAGGTCTGCAGCACGATAGACGCATGCATAAGCTGTCTGGGCATGCGCAATGCAGTGTAGCACGCAGCCACAAACCTGCGCCATTGGCTCAGCCGGACCTTCCGTATTGCGCAAAGTGCAAATACGCGATATTCGGCTGACATATGCAAATCATTCGATCAGCCATTCATAGGCGCAGTGGCACGATTAGCATGTCATTATAGTTGCACCACACCTCATTTGCATGTGTTGCGCTATTAAAATGCGACAGTGGGTTGTGCTGGCCAGATTTGGTTACTGCAGGTGGGAGGTGAGTTACATGCTGTGTGATGCTCAGGACAATGCTCATGGGCGGAGGATGATAAAGGCTGAGGGGGCTGAGCATGAAAAGGGCACTTAGAAAGGGACAAAGGGCACCCTTTCTATCAGTATCTGCCATGCAAAGAGGAAACGTGGGGGACTTCCGCCCCCCCCGGGCCGGCAGCTATGCTCATGGGGAAATGCTGTTGACTGCACAGTGACAGGTGTCCACTTCCACCCATACAGATCACCATGACTGACCAGAGCCAAGCTGAGGGTGTGGACGGCGGGCGTAGGAGGAGGCCAAACTTCACCGCGGCAGAGACGGAGGCCCTCTTCCAGGCCTACCTGGAGGATGAGCCACTATTGAGTGGATGGAGGGGCACCCCTCAGGAACGTGCAGCTGCATGGGAGGGGGTAGCTCGGGCCGTCAACCTGCACGGAAGCCACCAGCACTCTGTGCAGGAATTCAAGAAGAAGATGGGGACTGACCGCAGGAGGCTGAAGGAGATGGTGGTAGCCTTCAGGGCGGCACGTGCTGGCACTGGTGGGGGCCCACCAGTGGTGTTGCAGCTGACCCCTACAGAGGAGACACTGGTCGCGGCCATGCAGCTGAGTGCCATTGCGGGCGTACCAGGTGGAGGATTCCAGACAGGTGGAAGCCCATCACTGCACGGTATGACATGGTGGTGTTGTTGGGGGGGGCTGTTGTTCACATGCACTCACATGTACTCTCTTTCTGTTACAGATTCTGTTCATTTTCAGGAGACGGTGGTGGTGGTGGGTCCAGACAGTGATGCAAACCTGCTGGACTTGGAGGAGGGACCATCCACCTCCGCCACCAGACTGCAGGCACTGCAGCAGCATGCACGCTGGGCCAACAACTCCAGTGTCAGTGATACGGGTGCAGGGGGTGCACAGCCTGTGTCTCAGCAGTCTGGCATGCAGGTATGCCAGCATGCTGTGCCTATGGCAGTGGCACACACCTGCACCATTGATGATAGCAGGCCTGCAATGGGTGGTGATAGGTGTGTGTCCCATGACGGACACATGGCAGGCCAGCACGTGCCCCTGGGCCTTCCTGGTTCACACCTGTGTACCAGCATGCTGGCACAGTCCCAGGCTGTGCCTGTCAGCACCGGTGGGGCAGCACCAGTGGCTGTGCAGGTGTCTGGCACTGTTGTCAGCACGGAGGTGGAACAGGTGGACCTGGGGGCTCAGCAGTTGGAGGGGCAGCAGCAGCAGTCACACACCAGGTCTGGGGGTACAGTGTCAAGCAGTGGCACATGTCTCCCACCCTTTGATCCTCCCATACCTGGTCCTGGTGAACCCTCAAGGGGTGCTGTGCACCAGGACCGTCCACACCCTGGGGGTCATGATGCCATTGGGGCACAGTACCCATTGGACGCGCACACCCACCTGCTGCAGGACTCGGTACAGCTGCAGGGGCGGGTTGCAAGGTCCGTGGAGGCACTGTCTGTGTCCGTGGAGCGGCATAGCAGGGAGTGTGCTCGGGACCGAGCCGAGCTGGTCCTTATGCGGACAGATGTGACCGCTGCCATTGACAGGCTGACCCAGGCAGTGGTCTCTGTCGCGGATGCATTGGCCACACTGTCAGGTGCCCCTGTACCACACACCCCACACAGTGCGCTCTCCACTCCCCGTTCCCGGCGTCGTGCGACACCAGGCCTGTCGACACCGGGTTCTGCTGTGGGCATCCTGAGCACCCCTGGTGCAAGTTTGTTTGCCAGGATGCAGACCCCTGTGCGGGCAAGGTCACGTTCGTGCGGTGGGACCCCTGGTGGTGCACCAGCACCACCCGATGTGGCCCCTGCTCAGCCTGCCAGTGCTACTGGGCCACGGCGGGGCCGCCCACGCATCCTTGGTGGCCGTGGGACAGTGCTACCTGACTGAGCTGTCTCCCAGTGCAGGCCCTGTCTGGTGCTTCCCTGTGTGCAATGTGTGTCATGGTGGGCAGTGCACTGCTGGGTGCTCTGCTCACCACGCTGACACACGGACCACCTGTACACTCTTCCAACTGCTGTCCACAGGTACATGTGCATGATGATGCCTGCATTGCACTGTACACCAAGGTGCAAGGGTGCCCAGGTCCTGACACATGTACGTGGACAGTCCAGGTGGTGGGGGTGGTCGGTGGTGCTGTGTGTTGGCAATGTCATTTCCACAGTGCTGTGCTGCTGCCCATGTATGCTGCCTGGTGTGTGTGTGTGTCCATATGAGTGCTCACCCCTCTCTGATGGTGTATTGGTATGCCTGGAACCTTCCACTCCCCTGACCTTCATGCACGGTGTGTTCCCCTGTGTGCCTGTGGTTTGCACATGGACAGTGTTGCCTGCACATGTCCCCTTGACTTACCTGTGTTGGGCGTAGTGCTCTTCTGCGATGGTGTCCCGGTGCAGCTGGGCCTGCCAGGTCAGTCGGGGGTCCCTCCGTCCTGGGGGGGCTGCTCATCACCAGCACCACCGGCGCCACTGGCGTCCCCATCACTGTCCCCCTCTTGGACCTGTACGGCTATCCCATGGTCTTTGGCTATGTTGTGCAGGATGCAACAGGCCAGGAATATCCCACAGGCCTTTTGGGGGCTGTACTGTAGGGTCTCCGAGGTGTCCAGGCATCGGAGCGTGCCTTGAGCATCCCAAACACCGCTCTATGATGTTACGTGTTGCAGCATGTGCCTCATTGAAGCATAGCTGTGCTGGGGCCGTGGGGCGCCGGTACGGTGTGAGCAGCCAGGGACGGAGTGGGTATCCGCAGTCACCTGTGTGGAGATAGTGGAGATCAGTGTCATGTCAGGTCCATATTGCCCACATCCTTGTGTGCCACTACCATGGCACCTGTGTCATTCCCACCCTTGCCCAGAGTTTGTATTCCATACATGTGTACTCACCCACTAGATGACCCGTGAGGATGTCCCCACTCTCGAATCGATGGCACAGTGCAGACTGGTGCCATATGAAGGCATCATGTGCTCTGCCAGGGTGTGTGGCACAGACATTGATAATGCGCCCAGTGGCATCACACACCACCTGGCAGTTGACACTGGAAAACCCCTTTCAGTTCCGAAATGCCTGGCCGTGGGGGCCAGGTGGCGTGCGAATGGCCACATGGGTGCAGTCTATGGCCCCTAGCATGCCAGGCATACATGCTACCCTGTGGAACTCCTGCATGTTTGTTGTACGCTCTGCCGCGGTGCTGGGGAAATGGATGTACTCCGCAGCATGAGGCAGCAGTGTGCTGAGGAATTGGGTGAGGATGCGTGACGTGGCCAACTGTGTAATGCCTGTGGTGTCCCCTGTTGGCCTCTGGAAGGTGCCCGTGGCGAGCAGGCACATGCAGGCTGTCACCTTGGTCTCCACGGACAGGCGTGACTCCGTCGTGAGGGTGCCTGCATCACATCACTGCACAGCTCGCAGAGCCGTCTCAGTATTGCCCTGTTCAGGCGGTACCGGCCCACAATCTCGATGTCTGTGTACAGCTCAAAGCTGATGCGGTCACGATACCGCCTGTCGGGGGCATACCGCCAACGGGCCCCTCCGTGGCCACGTCCCCCTGCAGCATGGTGTCTCACCCCCCTCATTACAGCTTCCATGTGGAAGCTGGCACTGTCCATCTCCCTGGCTTCTGCCCCCGCTGCTGTTCCTGTGTTACCCGCTGCCCCCACTGCTGCTTCCACTGCACCGGGCACCCCCCACTGGCCTCTCTGTCCTCCTGGACCCACTGTCCCTCTCTGCCCTTCCAGCTCTCTGTCTCTCTCTCTCTCTGTCTCTCTCCCCCAGTTTGCGGCCTGCTAGGGTTCTTGCGCGCGCTTCCTTGAGCCTTTTTATTTTGGCTCAATTCGCTACCGCGTAAATCTCCAGTTGAGCTTACCTTGCGCATTGCGCATAGTGTTCAATATCGAGATGGCGCACTTTATGGCTGGACCCGCCCCCTTCGGTTGCGCATGCCTTAATTTCCATTGCGCTGTTGCTCAGCATGTTTTTGGTGGTGCAACTGGCCCCTTCTGAATATCGCAGAATGGCGCATTTTTGGAGTTGCGCATGCGCAACCCTTTTGAATATCTGGGCCACAATGTCTAACTTAAATTGAAGACGCAGATAATTAAAAGGAATTATTCAGGAAGCCTGAGTAGCAGATAGGGATGGATTTAAATAGCCGGTTTTCCAAGCCTTCATTTTGCAATTGAATCCCATTATTGGAATGTAGTGTCACTCAATCCTAGTAAGGCAAGACAGAGAAAGGAGTAAAAAAAATATTGTTATTTCTATTCTAAGTTAGAATATAGCATACTCTTATTACAAATGTAATAATATCATAAATATGATTTTGTACATTTCTTTACATTTTAAATCTTACAGTAATAATACTAAATTTTTAAAGATTCTAAGGCTGTGCATGTTAAGCATAACTGAATAAATATGCAGTATAAACAGTTCAGTTTCAGTTTAAGTTTATTGTTCGGCGTTTTATGCCATTACAATCAGGACATAGATATCAAGCTAAAAAAATCATTAAAATGACATATAAAAACAATTCTCAATAATAAGAGTACATCAACAGTACATAAGACCATATAGCATTGAGTTATCACAAACCCATTACAATTAAGTTTCCACATTTTAAATCCATTTACCGTGTGACTTTCTTATGTTTATCCTAATTTAAATTATGCCTGCAACATATATATAGTTTTTTTATCACCACCAATTACACAGTGTCAAATTCTTTTCCATGGGTAATGTTTTTAAATGGAAGCATTTAAGTTCTATATATCTTAGTAGGGAGGCCACAGGGACAAGCACTTCTTTTTTCTGTGTTTTTAATAGAAACTTCAGAATATGGACTGGTTGATATGTAAGTTTTTGGAGTAAACCACCCAAAAGAGAAGTCCTCATTCTATTATACAGAGGGCAAAGCAAGACTACATGTAATAAATTATCTTCACTTAGCCCACACTTACAATTAGCATCCGTGTTTTTATTTTTCTCAAATTTTCTTCTCCTAGCATTGCCAGTAAAGCATTCAAATCGAAATCTTGTAACTGCTTTCCTATGTTTAGGATTTTGTAATATTTCCAAATATGACTCAAATTTGTGTGATCTTTTATTTTCAGCTAACCATGGGCACACTTTTGACAACCTAGAGAACTCTAGATCCTTTTGTATATATGCATTAATTATCCTGTTGTTAATTTCTTCTTTTATTTGAGCTGGTGAAAATCTTAAACTATCTGTTATAATTGACATTAAACCTAATGGTTTGATGATTTCTTCTACCACTTGCACACAGGGGAAAAGTTATAAGAATAAAAATTTGTTAAACCTTCCTCTAAACAAATCCTGGGAAGTCTGTTCTGACTCATTCTGAAAACTTTTAACCAATAGTTTACCAGCCTTTGCTGGATATAGCATTCAATTGAGACCCTACCCAACTCTGCTCTAACTAACGAAGATGGGGCAGAAATTGGGAGTCCCAGCATCTTCTTGTAAAGTTTATTCAGAGTTGGGTCAAGTCCCCTTTCATTTTTATAATTAATTCCCCAGATCTCAGCTCCATAAAGGAGCTGTGATCTAATTTTGGCATCAATAACCATCAAGTTCCCTTTGATAGAGTTCTCACCAAACCTTGAAAAAAAAAAGACAAAATAGCCGGGACAAATTTCTCTGCCTTTATCTTAATTTCTCTCTGGTGCTCATTCCAATTCCCTTGTTTACTAAAAGTTATACCTAGATAACAAAAACTCTTTACCTCTTCTATTTTTTTGTGATTTATATACTATTTGTATTTATTCTTACTGTCACCAAATACCAATATCTTTGTTTTTTTAATAATTTATCTGGAAATCTGTACTAACACAGTTTGTACGAAAATTATCCAGGCTTCTTGAAAGACCTAAGTGACTGGTTGACAGTAAAACTACATCATCGGCATAAGCCAAATAGGGTAATACCCTTTGATCGATTTTGGGGAGATGAAATTCTTTGTTGTGCATTTTATTCAGCACAGTGCAGAAGAATAAATTAAACAATTGTGGTGCTAATGAACAACCCTGTTTAACTCCTATATTTGAGCTAAACCATTTACTGATTTCACCTTTATTGTTATATCTAATACTTACATAGTTGTCCTGATGCATTAGCCTTATTATTTCCAATAATGAAGGATCTACTCCAAAATCTAAAAGTCTTTCCCAGAGCAAAATTCTATTTACTTTGTCAAATGCTGATTTAAGATCAATAAATGCACAGTATAATTTTGGTTTTTTAACTACTTTATACTTGTGGATTAAATGTGCCAAAACAAAAATCTGATCAATTGTTGAATAATTGTTTCTAAATCCAGCTTGTGCGTCATCAATTATATTATTAGACTCTACCCATAAATGTAGCCTTCTATTAATAATTTTAGTAAATAATCCCTATAGTGTCAAGTAAACTTATTGGCCTATAACAACTAGGATCATTTCTATCACCCTTCTTAAAAATGGGGACTATAATACTTAAATTCCAACTACTCAGAAATAATCCAGTTGTCCACACATAATTATATAATTTGTAAAGAAATGGAATCCAGTACTGTTTGGTCCTAATTACAGCATCCAAAGGTACCCCATCCGGTCCTAGTGCCTTTCTTTTTTTGAATGAATCCATTGCATTTTCTATCTCCATTATAGTTATCTCATTGGTGGGTCTATGTTTTCGTTCACTGATCTTTGATTGTGTTATTTTTAAGAGATAATCAGGGTCATCCCTACAGAAAATTTGTTTAAAATAAATTTCCCAACTGCTGGGCTCAATGTGTGCCTCAATTTTGTCAAAAGTTTTGGTTCCAAATCTGACAATTTGCCAAAATAATTTGTTATCCTTTATATGGACCACCCTTTTTAATTACATCCACAATTGTTTGGTATAAATATTTTTAATTAACACCAATTTATAGGTTCTCCTTATTTGATTCATTTTTTTTATTATTCTCTCTATTCGGATACTGTTTTAACAATCTAAATTCTTTATTAAGGTGTTTTCTAGCTTGTTTACATTCTGTATTATACCATGGTTGTCCTTCTTTCTTTTTAATTTTTGTTTCCTTCGTTATTATATGGGCTACAGCATTTATAATATTATTATAATCAAATATTATTTGATTAGCACACGAATTACCCACTGATTCTGATAATCTTTTTAAGATACCTGTATTTTGTAGAATCTCTTCAAAGTTTGGTGCTTCAATCATATCCCACTCAATGCTGTTCTTTCTTAACTGTATCATTAAAGGTTCATATTTGGTAGATTTGGTAATACCAAATTTCCTAGTTAAACTAATTTCAGCTCCTAAATGTTGACTCTCAGGTCTTGGATTCAAGTACAGTGACTGGCACTGGTCAATTAGATTTAAATCTACCCATACAAAATCAATTGTTGATGAGCCATTACTCCCCCTAAATGAGTATTCACCCTCTAAGTCCTACTGTACCCTTCCATTCAATAGACACAAGTTTCTGTCCATCATTAGCCTGTATAACTCAATTCCACGTTTATTTATTACAACATCCTTTGCATTTCTTAACATTCATACTTTAGAATTATCTCTTAAGGACAAAACCGCCTCTATATCTTCATTATAGGCCCTTAAATTTCCCAATCTAGCATTAAAGTCTCCCATAATTAGCAGTCCACTTTAAGGGAAATCATTTTGAATGTTTACCACTACTTCATTGAGAGATGAGAACAAATCTAAGTCACTATATTTACTTCTAATAGGATTATGATAGACATTAGTTATGAACCACAAATTCTTGTCTCTATCTATTATTTTAACTACCTGCAAACCATTACTATTACTACTTAGTTCTTCAGTTTTTATATCAATGTCCAATTTAATAAAAATAGATAGCCCTCCAGAGCCCCTTCCAAATTTCATAATTCGACTAGCCAATTTGTTATAAGATTGGAACCCATCCAAATATACATTAGAAAGTGTCCATGTTTCTTGCACACAAATAAGATCAAATAAATTCAGATACTGAATAGTTTCTGGATCCCCCAACTTCTCCCCAAGTCCTGCCATGTTCCAAGACAAAATCCTTAACATAGACAAATCTGATTTATTAAAATCAGGTGTAAATGAAAAACTAGTAGTTAATCCCTATGGCCTCCCTCTGACAGGATCTATATGTCATTGATTCAGTGAAGATAACATTTCATGTCTATTGACCGTCTCAACCATAAACTCCCAACATTTTCCCTTCTGCTGAATGAATAAGAAGGGATCATCTATCTTACCTCTGTTGTTTTCAATACAAAAGTGAATACCTAATTGATCCAGAATAAACTGTTTCCTATTTAATTCTTTAATTCATTAACCAAATTATCCTGGTTAACCTTGAAGACAACCTGTCCATCATATTCTAATCTTTTAACACTGTCAGTTTCAGAATTGCCAACAGAGGTTCCCAGGCAAAGACTTAAAAAGTCTATTAATTTATTTTTAAAATTAAATTTGTCCTCTTTGTACCATTGCTTTAATCCAAAAATAGAAACCAATGTGTCCTGCTGAGTTACTACATATCCTTTAGCAGTATAAAATTCAGGAAACAGATCATTCATGGCCAGTAAATCCCCAAAATTGATCCCCATTATGTCAAGTTCCTTAGTTTTTTTTACCAATTGCCTTTAAAAGATGATATTGATTAGAAACCAGCAGAACCAACTCCAGAGTTGAAATTGGTCTAATTATACTAATACAACGTTTGACTAAAATACATCCATCCAATAAAGTTGTTATTAGATTACTCAATAAATCCATTAACTCTTCCTGAGTTTCTTGTGGAATACATGACACATTAAATAATGGTAACACAAAATCACTTCCTAAGGATTTTAACAAAAGGTTTTTAAAACATTTGTTATCTTCTTGAGACACACTATCCTGTCTATTCACATCACTGAGTTCTTGTGTCATAACATCATTTCCCTTATTTACTGATACAGGAATTTTATTTGACATTTTCCTACTTATCTTACTTATCCCTGATTTTTCCTGCTTCTTCAGACTAGTCCCCTTTTTAAAATTACTTTTGCTTACTTTCTCTCTCTGTCCATGATGTTCAATCAGATCTAGGCTAAGGTTTGTGGTGTTTAGGGATAAAGGAACAAAGTCAGATTTTATTTGGCTTATAGTTACTTTAGGAGGTCATTTGAATTTTATTGAAACTTCATTACTTTTCTTTTCATCCTTCTCCTTTCTCACTTTGGGTCCTTCAATTCCTACCCCTTCCCCTTTAGTGCTCTTACATTTACACTTGCTCTTATGTTTGCATCTACACTTGCCTTTGTTAACCTTAAAAATCTCTCCGAATCCCTCTTGCTTCTCTCCCTTTTCCCATAAAACTGGAAACTTCTCTGCCATTTCTCTACAAATACTAGTATCTCTTATATCTTTATTAGGTAACATTAACATCTGGACCATTACTAATAATTGACTGCATCAGAATGGTATTATTCTGCCTTAAAGAGTCGTTAAGTCCTGAATTATAAGACTCCTGATAAGTTTCCTGATAAAATTGATCACTACGACCCAGAATTTGTCCCAAAGAGGTGTTAATTGCACTTTGGTCTAAGATTAAGTTTTCTCTAATATATTGAGTAGGCATAATCTTTCCCTCATTTTTCTCCACAAATCTTTTACCCATCAAATCTAACTTATCCTTGTTTTCCAGACACACCCCTTTAATAAAAGAGATATCTTGTTTGATGTCAAGTAACTGTTTAAACAAGAACATATTAGAATTAAATGGATCTCTCAATACATTTACAATATCCCTTGTTAATCTCTCAAAATCAGGAGCACTTCTATTCTCTGGACTCATTGTCCATGTGGTATTAATATGTTCTGCCCCATTCGAATAACCTGAAACCTCCATCGATTGATTCCCCCCACCTCCTGGAAACTTCACTTGTATATTTCCCTTTGTTTCACTTTTACTTGTATGAAATTCTTTCCCAGACTGAGTAGTCTCAGTCTGCACAGGGTCACTCAGATCATGCCTTAAGGTTTCTCTCATACTTTTCACCTCTGTATCTAATATAGTCAGGTTATGAAAAATATTGGAATAATCAATTTTAGCATAATGGATCTTGGGGAACTCCTCAGTATCCCTGCATTTGGGCAGACTGAGCCTATCTGCCACATTACTGATTAAATCACATGAGGCCTCTTCATTATTTACCAAATCTGTCATTCTTATGGGCTTTGAATTATCTGTTTTATCATAAATTGGGACAACACTAAAAAATTTCAGTATACCTTCATTTGGTGTAGATGCTAATTGAATATCAGCCTTTTTCCCTTTAGATTCCCTGCTATTTTCTTGTGATATAAACTTATCAGTAAATAAATTATGTTTTTTGCTAAGTGACCTCACGGCCAATTTTTTTAAGGAAAGTGGGTTTTTGTGAATACCCTTGAATGATCTTCCTTGTTTAGCCAGACTCAAATTCTGACTGATAGGCATTTTACTTCTAGTAATTGGAGGCATACCAAAAAAAAAAAAAAAAACTTTTAAAAAAAAAGAGTTTTAGATCCTCGAATGTTATGATGTTATAGTCCTCAAATGAACAATAACAAGTCCAGCAACTCTGAGCAGCACAATTTCAGTACTTCATGCACCTCTCCGACACAATTCCTTTCACTGAGGCAAATACTTTAAATGCCAATCCAAATCTCCATGCCTTACAGTCTAAAATCTTGTGAAAAGAAAGTACTTCATGCACCTCTCCGATACAGTTCCTATCGCTGAGGCAAATACTTCAAACACCAATCCAAATTTAATCTCCGTGCCTTACAGTCGAAAGTCTTATAAAAAGGCCCAAGTCAAATGTTAAATTCTTAGCTAGAAACCAGGATTTGTCAGGCTCCACAGCTCTATGTTTCTACGGTGGTTCTAAAATCCCCAGCAGAGTCTGTTGACGGGATCTAGTAACATATAGTGTGTCACAGTCCCCGTAGTTTATTAAATCCAAATAATGCACTAAAAAATGGAGAAAAAAGTGCATAAATATCAGGCAGATAACAAAGAACAAAAGATCTAATATTGAAATTTGTAAACAGCAAGTAATCCTAAACTCCTTGATTCAAAGTCCATTATACTTAAAGAAAATATATAAAAACCTACTTCTTAAAAGGAGAGCAGCTAAATATTTCCGTCGAATAAGTCCACACATAAGGTAACGACTTATGTCCTCTTGCACGTTTACATCAAATTTTGTAAAAGGCTCGTAGTTTTAGTAAACGAACATCTCTCGCACTAAAGGACAAAAACTCATCCCAAAGTGAGCTAAAGCTGAAGAATACAAAGATATAACTTTACTCGATGTAAAGTGTGCTGTCGGTCTTCAGTTGCAGAGAAAATCTGAGTTAAGATGCCACTCGTGCATGTTAATACCTTGCTCTTGCGACTCACGTGATTGAAAAAAGTGACTTTGGCGCGAAAAATAAAAACCTCATAAACTTACATACTTAAAATAATTCCATATATGTAAAAAAAAAAACTAAAACACTATAACATAAGCACATCTCATTGGTCAATCCACAACACAGATCATAAAAATCATGCCCCCAATCCTAAAAAGGATTTTGAAATTTTTATATTAAGCACCAAAAATGTAAGTATCAATCTGAAGGAAGGAAGAATACTCAATTTTGATAAAAAGGAATGGAGCTTTCTTTCTTTCTTGGTGCAGAGCCGTTCCAACTGGCTATTGTCCGTACTCCAAATAAGAGGATCCACCTCGGGAAACCCTCCCGGGTGCCACCTAATAGCGGACACCTCCGCCCCTTGCTTCTCACTCCTTTTTCTTCAATTCTTGTTTCTTCTGTTGGAAAAAAGACAAAAGCACCAGGAAGAACTCTGAACGACACAAGGCAGAATTTAAGATACTGGAAAGGAGACTAGCAGATACAGACAATGGTGGCATACCTGTTAAAATAAGCCAACTAGCAAAAGTCTCCCTGCTTCTCCACTTTCACTCCTTGAGGTAAGAGAGCGTGATTCTGCATCAGTCACACACCTTCCTTCCCCACCAGACTGGTCCCAGACAAGATACTGTAGATCCTTGATTTTAATTCAATTATCCAATGTTAAAACTACTCCTGAAACCCCTCATGGAGTCCAGAGATGTCACAGTGGGCTTATTCACCCTAAAAGATTGCAGTATAAACATACAAAGCACACAAGGAAAATATTACATTTTCAAAAATGTCAGCAATACATAAATGTGAAAAATTAACTGAGGGTTAGGGGAAGGGAGGTAGGCTATAGAATCCATGTAGAGATAAGTTCTTATTTTAATTCAATAACTTTATTTAAAGATATCCACAGAGGCACATTGTTGTTATTCAAAGCACATTACTACCACATTTCACCAGAAACATAAGTTTTATAGTGGTCTATCTTCAAAACAGGGAGGGGGGTTATAAAGAAACTGCAAACATTCTACATGTATATGTCTTTTCATAAAAAAATCCAGAAAATATTTATTTGCACATCAATGTTTGAACTTTTTAGATTTTTTAATAAAGGGTTAAATATCCCATTCATGGTTCAGCCCTCTGGGTTTAACACTGTGAAGTGTATAAATCCAGAAGGACTCCCTTTCGAGTAACCTGTCAATCCTGTTACCACCGTTCAGTAGTGGTGGCACATGATCTATGCTCATAAATCTTAGCACGAATGCATCTGAGTTGTGTGATTCACAAAACTGAGCACCAACAGGAGTGTCCTGTTTGTTGTTATTTATGGAGCGGACATGCTCCTGAAGTCACTGCTTTAAAGAATGAACTGTGCACCCTATGTACAGTCTTCTACACAGGTACCAGACAGCATACACCACGAATGTCATATTGCATGTAATGCACTCCATTATGGAGACTGCCAAGGAAGATTCAAGGGGATGGACAAATGTCTTGCCTAGCACAGCATATGCACAGCTAATGCACCTATGACATTTGTAAAATCCACCCTCTCGTTTTGGTAATCAATTTCTAGCAACAGTTGTAAGGATTTTCTTCTCAAGTTTGCTGTGTATTAATTTATTCTTTAAACTCGGTGCCCTGCTGAAAGTAACTCTTGGTTTGGGACCTACTGCCTCCCCCACCAGTCTATCACTTAACAGAATTTTCCAATTTTTGTGTCTTACGTCCCCAGTGTTACCAGCTACATGACTAAAGTCTATAATGAATGTTACTGGTGCACGATCATGATGCTTGCTAGTATTTTTGTATTGTAATAGTTCTTCCTTGTCCAACTGTAACACTTTGACTTTGTTTTTTTCCAAAAGTTTGATGCTGTATCCACGCTTTTTAAATCTGGATACAAGTTATGAATTTGTCAGCAGAAACAGGCCATAATGGTCTATCATGTCTGCTCAAATATGCAGCTCCTTTATTTCCCTGGAGCTGCCCCCCCTTTCCTACTCCTCTTGGAGTTCTCCACCACCATCCCATTTCCTTCCCCTTCCACTTCCCAGTATTTATTTATTTATTTGCTTTTGTTAACCAGGTAAGCACTGTAGACATCCAAGTGCCTATTTTCAGGTGCGACCCGGGAGGGTTACAGAGTATACAATACAGAGTTGAGGTAACATAAAGGAGCCACAGGCTCCGACAAGTGGATGGTACAGCTTATAGTACAACAGGCTTTAAAATAGTCAGGTTAGCAGTAGAGCAACAAGTCACATAACAGCATTGAGAGGTAGGATAACATCAAATAACTACACGAAAGAGAATAACATCAAAATTATCAATTGCTTCATTTCATCCTAATTTTCTTTGTCATCCTGTTCCACCCCCTCACCCCTTAAAATTGGCCACTGTCTTTGCTGCCACTACCTCCTCCGGCAACTCATTCCACCCCTCACCACTCTTTCAGTGAAAAAGTGCCTTCTCATTTCTTTCCTGAATCTAACCCCCCCACACCAATTTCAGGCTATGCCCTCTTGTTGTACCCTACTTTCTTAAGTTAAAGATGCCCTCTGTACCAACCCTGTTTATGCCCTTTAGGTACTTGAAGGTTTCTATCATTCTGTCCTCTGAGGAATACATGTTTAGCACCCTCAGCCTCTCCTCATATGTTCTGTCTCCCATGCCCTGGATCATTTTGGTTGCCCTCCGCTGGACCCCCTCCAGTAGTTTGATATCTTTCTTCAGGTAAGGGCACCAGAAATGAACACAGTATTCCAGGTGTGGTCTCACCAGTGACCTGTACAGAGGCAGAATAATTTCCTCCCTCCTAGAGGTGATTCCCCTGGTGATGCAGCCCTGCATTTTATTTGCTTTGGCTGCTGCCTTATGACATTGTGCTGTGTGTTTCATATAACTCCTAACCATTTCTCCAAGGTTTATTTCCCTCTTCTGATACTGACACCTGCATTCCCTCGAGCCAGTAACTGGCCCTTGGGTTTCTGGCTCCCAGGTGCATTACCTTACATTTCATAGCACTGAAACCCAACTGCCAGATGCCCAACCATTTCTTCAGCTTAGCCAGGTCCTCCCTTAAATTCTGTGTCCCCTCCTCTGTGTCCACCCTCCCACACAGCTTAGTATCATCTGTAAAAGGGCAGATCTTACTACTGACCCCCTCTGCTGTGTCACCTATAAATACGTTGAACAGCACAGGTCCGAGTGCGGAGCCCTGTGGGACCCCACTGGTTACAGGCCTAGGTTTGGACAGTTCTCCCCCTGTGGAGGAGGAAATACTTCCTCAAATTTTTTTTTATTTATAGGAAAGATAATGGATCTGGAATGTACTTCTGCTTCTTGTCCTTGTCTTGTTGGTTATATGTTTGTTTGTTGGGCTGGCCACCCACTGTGTTTTATATGTATGTTTTGTCTATTGTTTGTATCTGTATATTTTCCCCAGTACATTAAGGTCCCATTGTCATGCCTATAATAAAGGAAAGCTTGCATTTAATACAGTTTAAAACAGTTGCTGACGTCAGGACTATCTGTGTCAAAACACATCATACATAATTAAATAAATGTATAAAGATGGTTTCTGCAGAAACATTTTTCTTTTATGGTAATATAGGGTTTACAAACCCCTTTATATGGTATAAGCACACATTAGTATAAATGTAAAATGATTATAGGTAAGAGAAAGTGCCATATAAATATAAAGCCTTTCATTTAATAGTATGGCAGGACACTGCCTCTTTAAGTTTCCTCGTATCAGGTTCTGAATAGCCATTATGACGTTTTTTCATTTTTGGCTTGTGAAAGAAAGAATTAATTCTGTAGCCCATTAGTTTTAGCCCCAGTAAGCTCTTTCCATAACAGCGCTTTTGAAAGCGGCTGTCCTAGCCTAGTTTTGCCGCTGAAGTCCTTCTCGGCTTTGCAATCGCCTATAAAGTTACCGCGCGATCGTGCACACATTTGTGAAGTTGTTTTTCCTTCTAATAGCCCAAATATGAAGTGTGCTGTTGTAAATCAGCTTAAAAATGACACTGCATACCTTTAGGAGGTGGATTATGAGGATTGAAGCGCTCTTTGGGACATTCTGAGGATCGAGGGCTCTGTAGTATTGCTGGTTCTCCAAACGGCTCTGTATATCTCTCCCTGCTACAGCAAGCACTCTAGGAGCTGGCCGGCCTTGAGTCTGCTGTTTTCATGCTGGCTTAAAGGGGCGGTACTTGCTTCAGCTAACATTACTACCAAAATCACTTAAAAGGGCTGTACATCATTTCTTTTCTTATAAAATAATGCTGTATTGAAATAAAAGTGTTATAATGTTGGAAATAATTTAAATGTATTGTAATTAAAGAAATATTGTTCTAGAAAAGGCTAAGGGGAGGAGTTGAATGGTCACATGACCCCTGAACAGTATAAAATCTTGTGTTCTCAGTCTAGTTCAGTTCAGCTGATCTTAAGAGATCAGACCTGGATATGCTGTTGTAAGCATCCTAGGAAGCTAGTATTTGCTAGCCTATGATTATTGTTATTCATTTGCTTTGCTCCTCTTGATTTTGTCGTATTCAGTTTGCTCTTCTTTATTTTTTTTAATAAATATTTTGAGTTTTCCACTTCAAAGTCGCCTCTTTGGACCATCATTACCCACAGTCTGTGACAGATGGTGTGAGAAGTGGGATGCTGTGATGAATTTGAGTACAGATTCCAGTGGACCTGAATGCAAAAAGAAGAGGCAGTCTGGAGTGGTACGGCCACATGATCCCATGTTCAGAAGTTACAACTACCTTTATTGACTGGTGTGGAACTGGTTGTAAGAAGGAAGACAAGAAGAGGAGTGGAGATGGAAGATAAGAAGCCTGTGGAGGGGGCCCAAGCAGCTGATCCTGAGGTGGAAGAACCCCCCGAAGACTTGAGAGAGTTATTACGCTGGCTTTGTGTCCACCAGATCGAGATGGAAAGAGAGAATCAAGCAAGATGGGCAGATATACTGAGAGTGATCCAGACCCTAGGTACTGCCAGACCTCCTGCTACACCAGGGACATTACCGAAGGACATTAAACTAGTCAAACTTTCCATTTCTGATGATATTGAGGCATTTCTAATGACTTTTGAGAGGATAGCAACTGCTTGTGCCTGGCCCAGAGACCAATGGATCATACGGTTGGCCCCCTATTTAACTGGAAAGGCTCAGTTGGCCTATAGCCATGTCAAAACAGTTCACATCAATGACTATGACCAAGTAAAGTAAGCCATCCTGAAGAGGTACACTATCAGTACTGAGACTTATAGACAGCATTTTAGATCCTTTAAGTTTCATACTGCAGACAATCCTCAAGATATGTATACTCAATTGAAAGACCTGTGCATGAAATGGTTGCAGCCAAATACCCAGACAGTAACTCAGATATTGGAAGTTATTGTACTTGAACAATTTATCAGTATACTTCCACAAGATGTACAATTATGGGTGAAGAAGCACCACCCAGAAACAGCAGAAGTGGCTATAAGACTGGCAGTGGACTATATTGCAGCAAGACCTCACAGAACTTGACCTCTAAGAAGTTCCTGCATACCTCAGTCTATGGTAAGACCACCCTCCCATACTCCTACACCCAATGTAGCAGACAGTAATACTCCAGGGACTAAATTAAGTACTAGGCCTGTGAAGGAATATAAGCCAGATATTGTGTGCCATAAATGTAACACCAAAGGGCACATAGCAAGATTCTGCCCTAAAAAGACACTAGAGGATGCACATCTGGCTTTGGCTAATTGGGGACATTATATAAGACCAGTAAAGGTTGGAGAAAAGATGGTATCAGGACTTATAGACTCTGGCAGTAAACAAACTTTGGTGCAGGCCTTGGTCCTGGATACTAGCTTAAAGACAGGAGGGTCTAAGACTGGCGTTATATGCATACATGGGGAAGTACATCATTACCCTCTAAAAGAGACAGTTGTACAGGTGGATGGACATAGTCAGAAGATGAAAGTGGGTGTGGTTCCCCATCTACCAGTCCCAGTCATTATTGGCCATGATTTTGTGAACTTTGAAACTTTACTAACAACAAATCTTACTGCTATGACAACTACAGCACAGACCGAGAGTGGAGAAATATTGGGACAAACATATCCTTTTGAGGAAGACCTTTTTGAAGGCATTGGTAAAGATAGGAAACTGAAGAGTCAGAAACGAAAAGAAAAACAACTCTGGACTAACAATAAGAAAACCATTGATAAACAAGACTCTAAAAATAACTTAGACATACCTGTTAAGATGTATGGTTCAGAGTTTAAAGAAGCACAAGCAAATGATGTGTCACTAACCCCGTTTTTTTCACAGGTGGGAAAAAGTGATAAGTCAAAAGGTCCTATCTTTAAAATCATAAATGGGTTGTTACACCTAGTCTGTACTAATACACAAACTGGGGAAGTGGTAGAGCAGTTAATGGTGCCCCAACCTTTTAGAACACAACTGTTAGGAATAGCCCATGATATACCCATGGCTGGACAATTGGGAAGGGACCGTACATTAAGTCACCTCCTATACAGATTTTATTGGCCGGGCATACATGAGCAGGTTACTGAATACTGTAAAAGTTGTGAAGCCTGCCAGAAGGTAGCCAAACTGGGGTGGCAAGATAAGGTTCCTTTACTACCTTGCCATTGGTAACAACTCTATTTGAAAGAATAGCAATGGACATAGTAGGTCCTTTGCCCAAAAGTTCAAAGGGTAATAGGTTTATACTAGTGGTTGTGGACTATGCTACAAAATACCTTGAGGCCATACCTTTACGAACTGTCACGGTTCAAAGGGTAGCAGACGAATTAGTAAAGCTCTTTAGTCGGGTGGGCATGCCTAGAGAAATTTCAACAGACTGGGGTGCCAATTTTCGTTCAGCACTACTCAAACGGCTGTATCAAGCTTTAGGAATAGATGCTCTGTTTACAATACCTTACCATCCACAAACTGACGGGCTGGTAGAGTGATTTAATCAGACCCTGAAACAGATGTTAAAAGAATTCATAGCAGATGAAGGTAAGAAATGGGACACCTATCTTCCCTATCTTATGTTTGCTTATAGAGAGGTCCCTCAGGCGTCTACAGGCTTTTCTCCTCTTGAACTACTATTTGGACATAATCCAAGAGGGTCTTTAGACATTATTAAAGAAGAGTGGGAGGACTATAAATATACAAAAGAAACACTTCCCCTGGAGTTTTGGCAAAAGTTATGTCAACGTCTAATGTCATATGTTCAGAAGGCCCATAGTAGTAATTTGCAACAACAAATGAAACAAAAGGTATATTACAACAAAGGTACAGAACACAAAGAGTTTAATGAAGGAGATAAGGTTTTATTATTGTTACCATCCTTAGAACACAAATTATTGATGAAATGGCAAGGCCCTTATGTTATTACTCAAAGAACTGGTCCTGTAACATATGAAATAGCAATACCAGACAAGAGGGGTAAGAAACTCATATATCATGCCAATTTATTGAAAGCCTGGATAGAACGGCCAACCTCTTTGTCCAGTTATGTCCTTCCTGAGTCTAATAATGAAATAGACATAGCATACCAATGTTTGGAAGGCATAGGGAAAGTGACAGATTTGCTGATCAACCCTGAGTTGACGGTAGTCCAGAAATCTGATTTAGAAAAGGAGTTGTATAAATTCAAAGATACGTTTACGAGCACTCCTGGGAGGATTAAAACTGTTAGTCACCACATCAGAGTTACAGAAAATCAATCCCTTAGATAAAAGCCTTATAGACTTCCTGAAAGGGTAAGACAAGATGTGATTCAGGAAGTGAAAAGAATGCATCAAATGGGAATCATCGAACCATCTCATAGTGAGTGGTGTTTCCCTATGGTGGTAGTTGGAAAAAAGGAAGGGGGCATACGTACCTGCCTAGATTTTAGGAAATTAAATGCAGTGTCACAGTTTGACAGTTATCCAATGCCACGTATAGATGACATTCTGGATCACCTGGGTAGTGCGAAGTACTTTAGCACTCTTGATTTGACCAAAGGGTACTGGCAGTTCCCATTAGATCCTGCAGATAAGGACAAGACTGCATTCAGTACACCTATCGGTCTGTTTCATTTTACTGTAATGCCATTTGGATTACATGGTGCCCCTGCAACTTTCCAGAGAGTAATGGACACCCTGTTAACTCCCTACACAGCTTATAGTGCGGCCTACTTGGACGATGTTATTATATTTAGTCCCTCCTGGAAAGAACATATAAAATATCTGTCAGCAGTATTAACTACAATCTCAGAGGCTGGCCTTACTATAAATCCACAAAAATGTGCAATAGCTATGGCGGAGACTCGATATTTGGGTTTTCAGATTGGTAAGGGATGCATTAAACCCGAAATAAGTAAGGTTGCTGCAGTGGCACACAGTCCTACACCTATTACAAAGAAAGATGTAAGATCTTTCTTGGGACTTGCTGGCTACTACCGCAGATTCATCCCTAATTTCTCCATGTTAGCGGGTCCTTTGACAGATTTAACAAAGAAAAGAAACCCTGAGAAGGTTAGATGAACCGAGGAATGTGAAGAGGCATTTCAGTCCATTAAAGCCAGATTGTGTTCCTCTCCTGTGCTACGAACTCCTGATTTTTCACAAACATTTATTTTACAGACTGATGTATCCAAGTATGGAATTGGGGCTGTGTTAACCCAGATTGTGAATGGGGAGGAACACCTTGTAATCTACATAAGTAGAAAACTTCATGAAAGGGAAACACACTATTCCGTCATAGATAAGGAATGTTTAGCTATTAAGTGGGCCATAGAGGCCCTTTGCTTTTATCTATGGGGTGTGGAGTTTGAATTATGGACAGACCATAATCCATTATGTTGGCTACAGGTAATGAAAGACAAGAACACACGCATCATGCGATGGCATCTTGCCCTACAACCCTATAGATTTACCATTAAACATAGAAAAGGAACAGCACATGGTAATGCCGATTTCATGTCCAGATATGGTATGGAGAATGAAAGTACTTGTCATCAGGCTTCAGGGTAAAGTTGTGTTATAATATGAAGGAAACAGTTTTTTCTAGCTTTTCAAAATTGTATCTATTTAGGGACCCCGAGGTGGAGCCCTAGGTGAGAGTGGGTATGATTCCATCTCTCGTATTGAGAGATCTGATGACGAGTACATTTGTAATGCTTTCTCAGAACCAAATCTGTAGGTTTGGTTTTGGGTGGGGAGGAATGTGGAGGAGGAAATACTTCCTCAAATTTTTTTTTTATTTATAGGAAAGATAATGGGTCTGGAATGTACTTCTGTTTCTTGTCCTTGTCTTGTTGGTTATATGTTTCTTTGTTGGACTGGCCACCCACTTTGTTTTATATGTATGTTTTGTCTATTGTTTGTATCTGTATATTTTCCCCAGTACATTAAGGTCCCATTGTCATGCCTATAATAAAGGAAAGTTTGCATTAAACACAGTTTTAAACAGTTGCTGATGTCAGGACTATGTGTCAAAACACATCATACATAATTAAATAATTATATAAAGATGGCTACTGCAGAAACGTTTTTCTTTTATGGTAATATAGGGTTTACAAACCCCTTTATATGGTATAAGCACACATTAGTATAAATTTAAAATGATTATAGGCAAGAGAAAGTGCCATATAAGTATAAAGCCTTTCATTTAATAGTATGGCAGGACACTGCCTCTTTAAGTTTCCTTGTATCAGGTTCTGAATAGCCATTATGATGTTTTTTCATTTTTGGTTGGTGAAAGAAAGAATTAATTCTGTAGCCCATTAGTTTTAGCCCCAGTAAGCTCTTTTCCATAAGAGTGCTTTTGAAAGCAGCTGTCCTAGCCTAGTTTCACCACTGAAGTCCTTCTCGGCTTTGTCATCGCTGGTAAAGTTACCGCGCGATCATGCACTCATTCGTGAAGGCGTTTTGCCTTCTAATAGTCCAAATATGAAGTGTGTTATTGTAAATCAGCTTAAAAATGACACTGCATACCTTTAGGAGGTGGATTATGAAGATTGAAGTGCTCTTTGGGACATTCTGAGGATCGAGGGCTCTGTAGTATTGCTGGTTCTCCAAACGGCTCTGTATATCTCTCCCTGCTGCAGCAAGCCCTCTAGGAGCTGGCCGGCCTTGAGTCTGCTGTTTTTATGCTGGCTTAAAGGGACGGTACTTGCTTCAGCTAACATTACTACCAAAATCACTTAAAAGGGCTGTACATCATTTTTTTTCTTATAAAATAATGCTGTATTGAAATAAAAGTGTTATAATGTTGGAAATAATTTAAATGTATTGTAATTAAAGAAATATTGTTCTAGAAAAGGCTAAGGGGAGGAGTTGAATGGTCACATGACCCATGAACAGTATAAAATCTTGTGTTCTCAGTCTAGCTCAGTTCAGTTGATCTTAAGAGAACAGACCTGGATATGCTGTTGTAAGCATCCTAGGAAGCTAGTATTTGCTAGCCTATGGTTATTGTTATTCATTTGCTTTGCTCCTGTTAATTTTGTTGTGCTCAGTTTGCTCTTCTTTGTTTTTTTGAATAAATATTTTGAGTTTTCCACTTCAAAGTCACCTCTTTGGTCCATCATTACCCACAGTCTGTAACACCCCCTACCACCAATCTCTGGTTCCTGTCCCTCAGCCAACTCTTGACCCACTCCAGCATTTTGACCCCTAATCCCAGGTCCCCCAGCTTGCTGATCAGCCTGCCATGTGGCACTGACCGGAACGCCTTGATGAAGTTCAGATATAGGACATCCACCACCTGCCCCTGTCCAATGATCTCGTAACCCAGTCAAAGAAGTCTATCATGTTGATTTGACAAGATCTCCCCCTGACAAACTCATGCTGTCTGTCATCCTGGAGACCATTCTCCTCTAGGAAGGACACCAGCCTTTCTTTTAGAATGGTCTCAATTAACTTTTCCGCTATGGAGGTTAGGCTAACCAGCCTATAATTACCCAGCTCGTCCTTGGGTCCACTCTTGTGGAAAGGTACCACTTGAGCTGTCCTCCAGTCCTGTGGCACACACCTCTTCTCCAGTGAGGTGTTAAATAGGTCTATCAGTGGGGCTGCTAGTAACCCCCTCCGCCAATTCCATCAGAACCCTTGGGTGTACCCCATCTGGGCCAGGTGCCTTGTCCACCCTCAGTTCCTTTAGTCCCCTTAAAACCCTGTCTACCCCAATCTCCCTCTCATACTCCTTCCCCCCCAAGGTTCCCTCAAATTTTCCCCTGTAGCTTAGGCCCATCCACTTCCCTGGTGAAGACTGAGCAAAAGTACTCATTTAGTACCTCTGCTTGATCTTCACCCTTTTCTGCCCATCCTCCCTCCCTCTTTATTCTCATAATCCCATCCCTTCTGCTTCTTCTCTCCTTAATGTACCGAAAGAAGTCCTTCTCCCCTTCTTTAATCCCCTGTGCCAGTCTTTGTTCTTTCTCAGCCTTAGCTGCCTGGACCTCTCTGCCTGCCTCTCGAGATTTTTTAGCGTATATCTCTTTTTCCTCCTTCCTCGAGGTACACTTGTACTTCAGGAAGGCATCCCACTTTTCTTTCACCTTTTCAGCCACCTTCCTGTTTTACCAGCTAGGTCTCTTGGTTCTGGAATTCTTGTTTTGAGCCTTCATACAAGTGTCAGTGGCCTAGATCATCCCTATCTTAATGAAGGACCATTACTGGTCTGGTCAGAGCTTTGCCAGGTGCTCCTCTAGTATGTTCCCCATCCTACCAAAGTCCACCTTCCTAAGGTTCACCACTTTCATTTTTGACATGTCTATTTCCTTCCTCATGTTGATGGAAAACCACACCATGCGGTGGTCACTGCCTGTAATGGGTTCCCTCACTTCAACATCCTAGACATGCTCCCCATCTGATAGCACTAGGTCTAGTATGGCCTCCTCCCTTGTTGGCCCTGTGACTCCTTGTATCAGGAAACACTACTGGATTGCATCCAGGAGGACCTATTCCCTGCTATAGGAGGTAGCCAGAGTGCTCCAGTCTACTCCAGGTAGATTAAAGTCTCCTAGTATTACAGTATTTCCTCTGCCCCCACCCTTCTGATCTGTTCCCCCAGCTCCCTATCAACTCTATGCCCTGTGAACGTGGTCTGTACACCACCCCCACATAAATCCTTCTCCTAGCGGTGTTCTGAAGCACTACCCATAAGGCTTCAGCTGTGCCCTCCTCCTCCCCGTCCTCCCTGGTGAACATTATCCCCTCCCTTATTTACAACATTACTACACCCCCTCCCCTTTGCTCTGTCCATTCTATGCAGTTCATACCCAGGGATCTAGAGTTCCCAGTCATGGTACTGAGTTGTCCATGTCTCCGTGATGGCAGCTATGTCCATGTCCCCCTCTGCCATCAGCAGCCTGTGTGTTAAAATCATCATGTCTAGTATTATTACACCGAAGTCTCAACAATTGGCTATAGGGAATAGATTCTTTGAGCTTTTGTGGGTGGGCACTTTCCACTCTAAGAACAGAATTGGTAGCAGTTTCTTTCCTATGGCATTTTGTATAGGCTTCATTGCCTGTCTCTCCATACAACTTGAGATCCAGAAACTGCAATTTTTTCTTGTCTAAATTACCAGTGAAGCTGAGATTCAGAGTATTTTCATTCAGCCAATTCAAAAAGTCTGGTAGTAAATTCTGATCTCCCTGCCAGATACATAGACGATCATCTATGTAATGATTCCACCCTCTTATATTGTACTGTTTCTCTGGTGTCTAATGGCACCCCCACCGTCTGATCACTGTCACCATTAGAATATACAGTTTCCCTCATGTCTAGTGGAACCCCTGCCCTTCAATCACCATCCCCATATTAATTTTCCTAATGTCAGCTGTAAAAAAGAAAGCGATCCCTTGATGTTTTTTCCCTTCTTCCAAACTGTAAAAAAGAAAATGGTCCCTCACTGATCTGACCCCTGCCAACCCAACCTCCTGTTCAGCAGTCACCACTCCCCACCCCCACACACACCACACACACTTACTTACCCGAACATGTCCCAGTGCACAGGTCCACTTTCCATTGAAGACATGTCTTGCTGCTGGAACCGGTGATTGCAATATGAGAAAGTAAGTTAAGTACAGTTCAATGTATTTTAATGGAGTTTTGAACTTTGATGCATAACTTCATCATTTTTATGTATTTTGACCACAAAATGTTAACACAACCTTTTTAGGACCCAACCTTATGACCAATGGTGGTGGTCTTATGCACATCAGGCCCAAAGGGCAATTTCATGGTAACTTGGTGGAATTACCTTTTGGGTGGAATTTGAAAATTGTTACTGCCATTGTTCATGAGGTGGGAACATAGGAAGGCTATGTTGAAAATTTGTGGTCACAATATCTACAAATGACAAAGTTACAAGTGTACATTGAAATTCTTCTATGCTGGCTCATAACTTTGGTAGCTTTAAATATACTGACCCCAAATTTTCAACATAGCCATTTTTTTTCACATCCCGTCATGAATGTGACAGCTGTAATTTTTCAAATTCTGCCCAAAATGTGTTTTTACATCTGTGGTCAAAAATTATGTTTTGGTGGTGCTGAATCACATTTTGGCTGGGATTTGAAAATGTTCACCTGTGGAGTTCATGAGGTGGGGTAATAAAAAGACTATGCTGAAAATGTGCTGTGGAAGTATGGTGAAATGTCTAGGTAATGATTGAAAATTGCAGTATTTCAATGTTCACTTATTAGTTTACTAATTTTGAATATTGTGACTCCAAACTTTCAACAATTTTTCCACAACACCTCATAAATATGACAGGCATAATTTTTTTCAATCCTGGACAAGACATCCTTTCATGCTTGTGGTGAAAAATTACATTTTGGTCAGTTTACTATAAATGCTACCTGACATGTTTATATAGGCTGTTATTAAATAACTATCTTGAAAATTTAGAATGAAAATTTAAAAAAGAGTGAATATGTCAAGAGTGAATGTGTGAACTGTTCTTGTGTAAAAACTGAATGTATGAAGAGTGTATCTGTAAAGATTGAATGTGTAAAGATTGCATGTGTACTGAATGTTTAAAGGGTGAATGTGTAAAGAGTGAATGTGCCAGGCCCTGCACTTCTGTAGGTGGACTGAGTCTTCTCATAACACACAGCCCAAAGCACTTTTTTTGGCTGCACCAATACCACCAATTTGCAGCCATCTTGGCTCTGACCAGAGTTTGTTTGATGTGCTGTGACATTACTGAATTATAGAAATACGCTTAAAAGAAATCCATCTCTTAAGATGAAAGAGCTCATAAATCCACTGATCCTTTAGGCTTATGATTTCTGAACCCTTTAGGCCCCCAATGGGATTACTTTGTTGTACAGTACTCTTTTCTAGCATTTATATTATGTAATTTCTACCTATTAGTCTCTCTCTCTCTCTCTCTGTCACTGAATCCTGCATGTAACAGATTGGACAGACAAAATATACACACGGAATAAAACTATTTGTTGTTACAAGTCAGAATAGTCAGACTCAGATGTGATTATACTGGTAGTTAATGTTTTTAAATTAGTTGTCAGGCTTGAGAGCAACAGAAACATTGGCATTCTATAGAGTCAAAAAATAGTAAACCATTCTTAAGATCACTTACAGCTAAAGGTTCAGAGTAGACATACTGTTTATGCATACAGATGGCATTAGAATTTGTAGGTTGGGTTATTCACAGTGTTCACAGATAATTGACAAAAACATTTGGTAAATTAATTTTATTTTATATTTTTTTATCGGTGTATTTATTTAGTTATTTATTTATTTATATTTGTAATTTTTGTCCATGAAAGGTATACTGAGCTGTGACAGTTCATCATTTCTAGGTGTGTCCTGAGGTGTGCTACATTGATTTTTTTTTATTGGCAGTGGAAATGTGAAAATCTCCTACAGTTATGATAAGTGCCATGGGATCTATATTATAATTCAGTTACACAATTTGGACAAATTTGGCAATTACATTCAGGATTTAAATATTGGTACTATTATGTTAGAAAGACATATTATCGTAAAATAAAATAAAAAAATTAGGAAAGACTGTATAACTTAATGATGGAATCAGCTAATGCCCTATTAAATGAAAGGACATCCAGTGAATTATATGGGGACTATAAGTTTATAGGGCCTATGAGCTCCTCCATTATTGATTTGGTCTCATCAAATTTCTTAGGTTTATATAAACTTCTGTGTCTCAGAATTAAGGTAAAGCAGACAGTGACCAGTCTGCATTGATTGTTTCCCTGAACTATCAGTCAATGGTCATTTTACCTACTGGTCTTAACTAAGCCAATCAGGAGGTATGAAGCAGAAGAAAGGTAAGTGTGGAATGGGATAACATAGAAAGAATTAATGTGATATTAAATAGTATAGCTTGCACTGACATAAGAGATCACATTCTGCGTTGTAAGGTTCTGGACAAAATCTATCAATTATTTTCAGAACCATTTACCCAGTTGAAAGGATTATATGTGGTAGTTAAGCAGAAAGATTATAATAAAGTTGCAGTTGAGTACTGGCTTTACAGAACAATGTAGGTTACATAAAGTAAGTTAAATAAATGTAGGAAATTACAATTAACCCTAAAAACCTGCATGGTGCTTGGTGGAAACCATAATGCAACAACTTTAGATAACCAGTATTCACTACAATCTTCTAAACAGGGATATACCCTGAAAAACCAAGCAGAGAGCTGTATGTGGTTTTATCAAAAAGCTTTTATTGATTATATAAAAGAGTAAGAGACTCACAGAACCAAGTTACAGTGTGGCAACACAGGTGTCACAAGATCTCACTTATGCATTCCACACCATGGGGCGCTTCACCAAAAATATAGCAGTCACCAAAAACTGTTGTAATTTATAGTGCAAACACATAATTAGGTGTTTATGCATATTTGTCATAGTGCATAAATAAATTGGCACAATAGCTAAGAGAATGTCAGGTTTTTGCAATTATTATAGGGGCACTGTAACACCCCCTATGGTTATGGTTCAGTAGGGTGCTCAATGTTAAACCCCAAACTTTTCACCTTAATAGCTTTGGCAGCATTTGATAAAATTAGCTGAAATTTTGCATGTGCTGTCTAGGAGGCAAGATCTAAATCTACAGAAAGTGTTGTGAGAGCAGCTTGCACAATTTCTGAGATCCAGATATGTCATTTTCCTGTAGACGTCAAGTTTTTTTTTCTTGTACTTAACATGGGATTTTTTTTTTTTGCTCTCATCTATAGCCTACTCAGAATTTAATTTTTTCCTCAAATTTTCATAGTACGTGTGTGATGTCCTATGGTAGTGCCTTTGAAAGTTTTCATGAAACAATATTAAACAGTTCCAGAGTTATAAGGCTTTAAAGTTTTGTGTTTTCTGTTCTGGGCATGCTCAGTATGGTTCTTCGGATAATGTTCTGATACAGCATCAACATTTCTGTGTCACAAGACTGTTTTTGGTTTCTCACCAGTTGGTTCTCACAGCAGAAAACTTTTTTTTGTGCAGTGAGAGTCACCATCTTATTTCTTTTCCACTCGGAAAAAAAATGTAAAATACATAAAATGGTGTCATTTTAAAAAGCAGACACCTGAAACTAGCTAAATGGGACCTGTTTAGCTAGATCCTAGTGTTCATTTTTTTTTAAATTGCCAAAAATACGTTTACTAGACACCCCAAAATCCAGGGTGTCCAGCTTAATGAGAGGAGCCATTCATTTGCATTCTCTGTATGAGAACAGCGGGACTTTGTTCAAGTCTGCAGCTGCAGCTGGAGTCCTGCTGCAGTCTGCAGTCAGAAAAGTGAGCCGCTGATCCCCTTTTCTGTCTCTGTCTGTCTATCTATTTTATTGTTTAAAAAAACCCTGAAAAATTTCTTGTTTGAACAAGCATTTCTGGAAACTTAATGTCTGTGATGTTTAAATGTGTTTTAATTGTTATGGATTTTAAATTTATTGTCATGTTGAAATTGTGTAAAGGCACCCTGAGCTCAGGAAGGGTGCCTTATATAAATACATCTTACCTTACCTTATCTATCTATCTATCTATCTATCTATCTATCTATCTATCTATCTATCTGTCTATCTATCCATATGTTTTTTGTTTTATTAAGTGGATCACCCTGGTACCGCATCTTTCTTCCCCCACATGTCCCACCACCCTTCTCAATCTTAATATATATTTTTCTAAATAATATATGTAAGTGGACTGGGGTGCTTACCCCGGTACTGCTTCTGTGAACCCCCCTCCAGGTCACCCACATCGTTTCCATACAGTGCTCCAACACTGGGGTGCCCAATCGCAGTGTCAGACTTTAAGCACTATAACCTGAAATAAAGAAAACTATCCCTCAGTGATTTTTTTAACCTGCAAAAAGGAAAAATGTCCCTCATCATTCTGACCCAGCCACCAAGACCTCCCACTCAGCACCAACCACACCACACTCCCCACACCCCTCACACCCTCACTCACCTGAACATGTCTCATGGCAAAGATCCACTCGCCAATCAAAGGCACATCTTGCTGCTGGAACTGGTGACTACAATATGAGAAAGTAAGGTAAGTGCAGTTCAATTTATTTCAATGGGGTTTTCAACTTTGATGCATAACTTTGCCATTTTTGCATATTTTGAACCCAGATTTTCAACATGGCCTTTGTGGACCACACCTCATGACCAATGGCAATTGAATTATTCAAATCAGGCCCAAGAGGCATTTCCATGGTCACTTGGTGAAGTCACCTTTCAGGCAGGATTTGAACATTCTCACTACCCTTCTTCTGAGGTGGGGTCATAACAAGGTTATGTTGAAAAATTGGGGTCACAATATTTAAAAATGACAAAGTTATGAGTGTACATTGAAATTTTGTAGTGTACACTCATAATTTTGGTAATTTAAAAAACTGAAATATTTTGACCCCAAATTTTCAACATGGCCATTTTTTCACATCGCCTCATGATCATCACCTCATTTTTTCACATCACCCTTATCTCAAAGCTGCCCTCTCAAGCCAGTCGCTGCCAGCATACTTTTTTAGGAGCAACGACTCCTGGCTTTTTTATGTTCCACTTATGGGCTCATCTAAAGATCAGGCTGCTTTCAAATACCGCATGCCCAAACTTTGGAACATGTTGCCAGAAGACATTAGGCTCACCACAAACACTCAGCAACTCAATCACCTCCTAAAGACACATTTCTTATCCACATGTGCATGCACCTAGCACCACCAGGGGGCCAGTGCCTCCTGCTCTCCACTGTTACTTCTCTCACTAAGTAGTACCCCTGCAAAGTGCTCTTAGAACACTGCCTAGCCTAGTATGAGTGATTAGTTAGTCTGTAATTAGGTGGTCCTACTGCTGCCTCCACAAAGTTCTGTAACAATTTTGTGAATTGATTTGTAATCTAATGGTGCTTAACACATATTTATCTAGTTATACACATATCATGTTAACCCTCCATGCTTGTTTTGTAAATTGTCTTCGTGCAGTTGCTCTTGTCTAGTGCACCAATTCTACCAATTTTGCCCACAGTATGGGTGTATTGTAATCTGTATTACTGGATCTATGTCTATCTGTAAGTCATGTGCTCCACTTCCCCCAGGATGCATCTGGAATCAAGCGGGTCACCGCTCAGTATACCTTCCTGGTAAAACTCTTAAATAAATAAATGTGACAACTGTGATTTTTCAACTCCTGGCCAAACTATGTTTCCACACCTGCAGTGTGGAATGACATTGTCACTTGGGAAAAGCACCTTTCAGGCTGCTTTTGAAAATGTTCTCCACCCCTGTTCATGAGGTGGGGTCATAACAAGGCTATGTGAAAATTTGGCATAAAAACAAAACAACAAAGTTATGAGCATACACTTAAATTTTGCAATGCACGCTCATAACATTGATCATTTTAAGTTATTTGAACCCAAATTTTCAACATAGCCATTTTTTCACATCACTTCATGGACATGACAACTTCCATATTTCAAAATCTGGATGCAATGTATTTTTGTGCCTATACTGTGGAATGATGCTTCAGCTGAGATTTGAACACTTTCTCCTACAGGGTTCTTGAAGTGGGTTTGTATCAAGGCTATATTGAAAACTTGGTGTTAAAATATTAACACAGAACATAGTTATGAAGGTATGTTGACATTTTCCTATGCACATTCAAAACTTTGGTAATTTTTTACATACGACGCTGCATAGCAGGGTAGGGTCAGCAGGGCTTGCACTCCCGTTGGTGGACAGAGTCTTCCCTTGGTTCACAGCCTAGATGGTCATGCACATCTGCCTTCAGGACCTCTGTGAATGAGGGTGCAGTTCCACATACAATTCCATTATCTCAAAAAGAAAGAAATTATTTCCAAAAAACTTCACTAATATGCCAGTTTGGGTAATTTAATGCCACAAAAGTAAGGAAATGTGGCATTAGGGTTTCCAGCCCTAACTCCTCACCCCAACCCCAGGCAGCCAAATGAGAAAAACATTAGGGTTTTGGGTCTCTAGAGTCTTAGTGAATTAGTGGTGGGGTCTTCCTTGGGGTTGTCAACTCTAATGCTCATCCCTCCTCCTCAGCCCATAGCCTCCAATCCAAAGCACAAGATGCAGTTCCAAGCCAGGTCCTCATAGTGATACACTCTTCAAAGATAGAGAAGTATGTCTTGCGTCATGTAGCCAACACAGTTTGTTGTAGCTTGCTTCTTGCAGGGCCCACAGAAGATCATGTGTAACATTGTTTTTATCGCAGAATGGGGTGAGCATTAGGGTTGACAACCTCAAGGAAGACTCCACCACTGATTTGCCAAGACTCCAGAGAATCCAGACCCTGATGTTTTTCCTCTTTTGCTACTTGGTGGTTATGGGTGGAGAGTCAGGGCTGGAAACCCTAATGCCACATTTCCCTACTTTTGTGACATTAAATTACCCTAACTGGTGCATTAACACATTTTTTTTTTTGCAAATAATCAATATATAGTTCATTAAAGTTCATTATACAATGGCAAGGACATTTCCTGTATTCTGATTGGTAAGTGGGTGCCTGAGACAGTGATGTTATTACACAATAACATCACTGTATGGATTTATTGGACCACCTTTGATTGTTGTTGTCTCTTCAGAAACACACAAAATCTACTAAAAACATTTTTTTTATTTTGTATAACATAGATCCATTGTATAATTGCAATAAGGCACTCCAAGGTGTGTGTTATTGTGTAATAACGTCACTCCTGGGGAGGTGGAAGCACTCGGCTTTGCCTCGTGCTTCAACCCACCCCAGAAGCGATGTTATTACACAATAACACACACCTTGTCATGTCTTATTGCTTAATTATTCATTCAGGATCTGTGATCAATGAAAGCCACATCTGTTTTTGATGTCCCAGTACTTGATGATCATCAATGAGTTTCCTTTCCATTCTGCATCATTCTCAAACCATATCATTATAAAAGTCTGCAATACAAACAAAAACAACTCATGTTAAATATAAAATCACAATAAATTTTCACATGGCAAAATCTTTTTGAGGGAATAAAAGTTCTTCTCTATAGCACAAAAATATATTTTCAAAAATATTTTTGCACTTGTACTAGCAGCAGCTCAAACCTTGTGCCATCTACACTATGAGTGAACTCACTACCTCTGCACTATCAGTGTAGATGTGTTGGAAATGATGAAAAACAGATTCATTTCATTAATTTCAACCTCCATGTTTAAATACAGAATCATATAGTACTGTGCTTGAACCTTATACTATCTCAAAATGTGGCGAGCATCCAGACCAAAGTTTTGAACAGCAGCACTCATCAAGGAAGGATATATATATATATCTATGGGATATGCAATGGGTACAAGTTAAATAAATGATTTATGTGCACAAGAGCAGTTTGACTTTGGGTAATCTCACGAGTGGCGTAAGCCATGAGTGTAGTGTCCGAGGTCAAACTGCTCAAGTGCACATAAATCATTTATTTAATTGAGTTTCCCATTGCATATTCCATTTATGCAATAGGGCTATGGTTATGTGTTAGCAGTATTTATTTTGTTTCATATTTATTTAGTTTTTTTTTTTGTAAAATATTGGGGATTTTTTTGTGCTGTGCCTTTTGTCGTTGCGCAGTAAGGAGTGTTTCAGTGTGAGTACATTTGGAGTGTGACATTTTATTGGCTCTGATTTTGTATGTGGGTGGGATGATCATTTTTTTTAAATGGCGGCTGTTTTTCGCTTAACGAAGAGGCAGTATTTATTTGAATGAGAACCGAGGTCTGACCATAGAGACTTTGATTTAATTCGTTTAGATTTTTTTTTGCTTCATTGAGTCCGAGGTTGAAAGATTTATTTTGTTTGGTTTTTAAATTGAGACAGAGGTAGAAGCGGTCGTGTGGTTCCCCGGCATGGTTCAGTCATTGGTTTAATGATTTTCGGGCACAGTTTGTTAGCACAAAGTACTGAGGTACTGGATAATTCAAAATGCTGATGCAGTGGTGCGTTTTGTGTCATTTGTTGAAGGGGAGAGCAGATGATGGACTGTGGTGGAGCTGAGTGCAACAAGGGAGAAAAACTATTTAAAAGGAAGAAGTGGGACCCAACGTTCGGCAGCTACAGCTTCCCAATGGCAGGTAGTTTTTTCAATGTGCAGATACAGAGATAGTGTTGATATGTGAGGGGAGTTTAAAAAAAGAAATATAAACATCTTTTTCAGTAGTTTGGGTCATTATTTGTGCTTTGCTAAAGCCTGGGGGGGCTGGCTGGTTGTGATGCTGCACTGAAGGTGATATCTTAGGTCAGAGTAGTGACAGTCAGTTAAGCTGGTTGTTTTTTTCTTTTAGGTTGGGGCCTTAGGAAGTAGTCCGGCACTGTATGTATAAATGGTCACTGTGTGTATAAATATATTTATACATATAGTGACTAAGATAAATGTGTTTATCTAATGAAATATATAGCCACCCATTGCATATATATATATAGATATATATATCATATATATATATATATATATATATATATATATATATATATATATATATATATAGGTTATAGAGAGCCAGGCAATTTAACAACAGAGTGATTCATCAAAGACATTTAATATATTATACTGTACATTTGCATCTGCACACAAATGCACAATTTCAAGTTTTTCATTTCCGGCCTTCATATTTTGGGCACCAACATTGTAGATGAAGTAACTTTCACCCTGATTTAATTTTTCCCCCAGTATCCACTTTTGGGATTTTAATTTCCTTTTCCAGACCTACAAAGTGTAACTGATGCTCAGCTTCACTTGACTGCATATTGATATCAGCCTCATTAATGCATAAATAATGTTGCTGTTACCTATACAGTAGCTTTAATGTGCTCAGATATTCTGACTTTCCACTCCCCTGTTGTATGGCCAATATAAAAGGCACCATAAATGTACATTAGTAAATATATAATACCAACAGTGTCACATGTTATAAAGCTCTGTATTGTGCATTCTTTTCCATTTTTTGGAAATCGTACTAATTTGCTATTTTGTTTTTACAAATTTGCATTGGTTACAGTGTCCACATTTAAAATAACTTATCACAGGGCTTTCCATTTTGGTAATGGGTGGATCCTTTTTAAAAAAACAATGGACAACACTATCTCCTATATTTTTTCGATGTCTATAGATAAGGCATGGTCCCTGACTGGTACTGTTGTTCAAGCCTGAATCCAATTTTAAGACTTCCTATTTTTTTCCCCAAAGTACACTTACTCTCCTATACTTTTGGCATGTATGTGTGGTGATAAAACTAGCACTCACACTGGTATGCTTGTTTGATCTTTTGTACAATGAATCTGTCCTATCTTGTTCACCTGCAAAAGTGCATCCTCCTTGGATCACAGCATTCAAATAGCAATGTTCCAACAATCTACCCATTAGTTTATTGGATTTTGTTCTGACAAAATGCATCTGTACTGCAATTTCTGTGGAGTCAGAGAAACTGCCCCATGGAAAGTTATTAGTCACATGACGTAAGTGGCAGCTCTCTGCTTTCAGCAGAGTATTGCGATCACTTGTTTTCCTGTGAAGATCTGTTACAATTGAACCACCCTGTCTCAGTATAGTATTAAGATCCAAAAAAACTAATTTTGGATTCACTCCAGTGCAGAAATGCAAGTTTGGATTATTTGCTTCCAAGTGACATATAAAAGCATCTAGTGTCTTCACATCACCCTTCCATATGATAAATACATCTTCAATATATCTTCAATATAAATCAATATCTGTCAGAAAAGGGTTATGGTTAGCATCATGTATCAATTTCTCTGTCCGTCTACCTAAGAAAAGACTTGCCACACTGGGGGCAAATTTTGCCCCCATCAAGGTACCCTTAGTCTGGAGTACTGGTGGCATTATAGCATCCTCTCTCTGGTTCATATAATATTCCTGCACCTAAACAGCATCTTTAAGGGGAATAATAGAACAGAGCACTTCTATATCAAGCATCACTAAAAGTCAACCATCTTGTACCTACAAATTATCTAAGGTTTGTAAAATTGAAGTTGTATCTTGAACAAATGATCTAAGGTTACTGAAGTAGTAAAGCTAGCAATGAAGTTGACCACATACTGGGAAAGCAGTTGTAATATTGACCCTATACCCACTACAATCAGTCTGCGCAGAGGATTTTGTAGTGGTTTGTGTATTTTGGGCAGAACATAGATCATGGGGGTAATGGAATTTTTAGTTATTAGAAAGCATTTGATCTATTTGTTGATGTAACCCCTCCTAAAAGCATCTTCAATAGTTTATGCCAGTGTTAGTAGTAGGATTCATAGGATTTGTACAACTCGAGAAACTTGTACCATATAGACTTGACCATGTAATTAAATTTAAAACTTTACATTCCCATGCAAATTCATATGTCGATCCAAAGCATTTTTAAATATTCCCATGCTGTTATTGTTTACCACTGGGGCTGGCAAACTATTCTATTCAGACACAAGTCTTTGGTTAAACCAGTGGTCTTTTGGGTTCTTCTTATAATGTATCCCTTTCAGTAGTTTGCCATGCCTTCTGGAGTCTCTTTCACAATTCCTTGACTCAAGCCCCAGGCATTCCCCACAAACCACATTTGTCATGGGTCCTGTGGACTAGGCACATATTCCCTCTCAAACTTCTATAGCTAAGGGGAAAACAAATCCCCAAGGGTGCTTTCTCAGTTTACAGTAGAGCCTGTCATCAGATAATTGCTTCTTTATCTCACTGACATAATGTATTGCATTCATTATTACTACTGCTAGCCTTTATCAGTGGGTCTTATGATGATCTGCTTATTTGACTATAAGCCATTTAAGCCATGACAGTCCACTCGATGTATTTCCATCCTCATAAACTTTAGATCTTTTTCTAAAAAATCTTCTAGGTCACTTTCACAGCATTTTCAAGCCTTTCAATGGCTGCAGAAGGATGGGGACAGAAAGTGGACTTTTTTTTTTTAATTTAGCAGGTTCATTATAAATATCACTTACACTCGACCTTTGTCTATCTGATTAACTTTCTATATTTAACTTGTTTTTTTTTTAAAAGAAATATTTTTTAAGAATAACTTCCAAGTAAGCATATAGAGATCAATCATAGGAGTTCACATGATTTATAGGGACAAATGATGAGGCTATATTCAAACCAGAAAGTTCATTGGTAGATAATATATAATCAGAAAGGTTTCCAGCATTTAGACTCTGCTGCTCCTGGTCCAGTGATATCCTGTACCTCTCAACTTGCAGTTATTGTTCTGACTTCTTCCTCTTCTTTTGTGTCCTCTTCCTCCCACCTCACCTGGTCTTTATTCTGGTTGAATTTGAACCTTGGGAGTCCTGTTGCTGTATCTGAGTATAGGAAATCTCTTAGAACTCAAAAAAACAAAGGTAACAAGGATAAATTCCCCCTCCTCCTGCTCTGTCTCTCCCCTTCTCTCCCTGTCTTTATATGCCACCTAATGCAACTTTCTGCACCCTCCTGTTAACCCCCTCCATAACTCCTTAGCCTATCCCTTAACCCTCTCCTGCTCAACCCTATAGCTTGATGCCTTTCAGCATCTGACCCCTACCCCAACATGCACTGTGCACTTTGCTTCACACATAATTGTCACTGTTCATTGCTGTATAGCAGCTGTTGCTATATTTGATTCATTCATTTACTGATGCCTCTGTATTATCCAACTGTATCCATTATCTTGTAATGTAATGTTGCACCTGCATTTCTTTTGTAATTTGTTCTCCCCTACATCCCCTTCCCTGGCTCACACCTGGAAATGAGCTTCCGCTCAGCATGCTTTCCCAGTTACCAACTTTCAATTAAATAACTCTAAGGGGTATATATACAAATTTCCTGAAATAATTTCATTTATTTATTTAAACGTATTTTACCAGGTAAACAAACACAGCCCAGAATAATTGTTTCCAGTTGTGACCTAGGGGATGGGAAGGGGATGGGAGGGTAACAGGTACAGGTAACAACTTACGAAAAGATGCAGGGAAACATTTCTTCCACATGTGTCATTATAAAGAGCAGCAGTAAATAACAAAAGAATACAAATACAAACAAGGTGAAATATTTATGCAGGTACAAATTGGAGTGTTACAAAACAGACTCACAGTGTCTATGGTACCATATAATAAATGTATCATACAACTGACACTGTGCTAAGTAGGCTTGGATCACTGGGCAGATAGTTTGTGGCTCATAATGCCCTCTATGAGGTATCAGACATGTGACTGTTGCACCCAGAGGAGGCATGACTAGGGTAGTTGGGGCATGAAATCAAGGAGGTATGAGCTTTTATTTAATTGTCACTTACATGACATAAATTAATTGGCAGTAGTGATTTTGGCAGGTAGGCTATTCCAAGCAGAGGGAAATCTGTAGGTGATTGAGCTTGCCCTAAAATTTCTTTGCCATCTAGGGATCTGGAAATGTCAACTAACTTCAGACTTGTTATTTGAGGCTGGTATAAAAAGTTCCAGGAGGCATAATGCGCATGCTCGTGCTCTCGGCTAATTTTTTTTTTCATACTTTTCTTGTACTACTTCCAAGGCTTGTTTTGTTGTCATACATATCTTGCCATGTTCAGAATGAGCAGCTGTATTGGGCCTGACCATTTGTTCAAACTGGCCATGGCAAAGAAAAACTTATTCATTAATGAGTTTGGCAAGCCACATGGCACTATTACAGTCACGCGTTAGGTACACATTCACAATCAGAGGTGGCTTCCGGTGGATAACGACTGACAGGTTGGGTCAGGCAGAGTTAAGTAATAAACACTGACATTGTCCCTTTAACAATGCAGTTCAGATTAGGTAGTGAACGGTGCAACAAGTACATTAACAGTGCAGCTTTGACTAATCAGTGAACTATGCAGCAAGCACGTTAACAGTGCAGTTCTGACTAGGCGCTGAAGTAAGCAGCAATTACACTAGCAGTGTAGTTCTGACTATATAGACAACTGTACAGCAAGTATTGTAATGGAGGTTGTGAGCAACTTATCTGGATGTTGTAGGAGTCCTAATGACCATCGATGGTAGAGGAGGTTTAGGTCCTGAGAGAAGAGTGCACACTTTTGAGCAACATGGCCAATTGACAACTGACTCCACAGCTGATGTTCATGGTGTGACAGCCTTGTGCTCTGGCACTTTGGCTCTGGATTGCAGTGGAGGACCGCTGGGCTCCAGGCACAGAAATAGAGCAGCTAAGCCCAGCCCTCAGCAACACTGCCCTCCCAATTGGAGGAAGTGGGCACCAGAAATCTCAAGAGTCAATAATGTCCCAAACAGGAGAAATCCAAGAGACAAGATCAGACTCCTGAATGGAGGATGGGGATGTAGCAAGAAAATAGGGCACCAGTTAGATATATTTAAAATCTCCAGCTTGTCCAAGCTACAAGAGAGAACACAAGTCTCAAGGTATCCCACCTCAAATTAATAAAGAAAATGGAACAAATGGAGAAAGATAGTAAGATAAATGCATGGGAAGGCTGGCCTGGTGGTGCTGAGGGTTGAGGCACTGGATGCCACACCTCACACCATGCCAGTGACCTGGGGTCAGGAGCCACTTTGGGGTGCCAGGGGTCGGCAGGGGAGGGAGAGGATCGAGTATCTGATGGACTGCTCTCCTCTCCCAGGGAGGGGAGGATTGTCATCCTACTCCTTGGCTGCCCCCTAGTGGAGGCTGGAGGGCAGTGCCAGAGGCTGGGAAACACAGGAGTGCAGAGATATGACATGCACATGCCACTACACATGCACGGTCACACTGTGGGGGGGTGTAAGGGAGAAAACAGGAAAAGGAGCTGGCAGACTCCATGATGCTACAGCACCGTGACCAACTCTGGTGACCCTGGATATCTGGATTGTGCTTTGGGAGGGCCCTCCCCCTCCGACCCTGCCACAAAGGGAAAATCTGTGGGGGAATACTGGGGAAGCCTACTGTAGGTTGGGAAGCAGAGCTGTGGAAGAGAAACTTAACCCTCTACGAGGGGGCCATAACCTGCCTCCCAGCCTCAAGGTAAAAAGCAATATGGAGGGAAAAAAAAGATAATCGCATGGGTAAACAAATGGCTACACAATAGAACTCAGCAGGTTAGAACAAAGGATACATTACCAGATATGGGGGAGGTAACAAGTGGGGTGCCCCAGGGGTCAGTCTTGGTGCCATCACCTTCTTCTCTATATATTATTGACATGTAAAACAACATTGATTATTGGATTAAGAAATGTGCAGATGATACCAAGTTGGGGGGGGTGAAGTGGATATGGATAGCAAGCATGAATCACTTAACAGAGACTTAAAGACAGCTGAGCAATGGGCAAACAATCATAAAATGGAATTTAATGCAGATAAGTGTGTTATTTTACATCTGGGAGGATTAGGAAATAATCCAAGGAGGGATTACAGTATATAGGTGAAGGTGCTGAAAAAGGTGGAAATTGAGAAGGACATGGGTGTAATAAGTAACAATCTGTCAAATGAAAAACAATGTAGGAAGGTAACTAAAACAGCAAATAGAATACTGAGCTGAATAGAGAAGTCCTTTTATCATTAGGAACGAGCATCGCATGATGATATTGTATAAGACATATGTAAGGCCACATATGGATAATGGAACTCCTTTTTGGAGTCCTTATTTGAAAAGAGACATGGAAATGCTGGAGAGGGTGCAGCGAAAGGGAACACGACTGATTCCAAATTTAAGAAGGATTACATATGAGCAAAGGGTGGTAAATGGGGGCTTTTTACACTGGAGGAGAGAAGATTTAGAGGGGATATGTTACTACTATATAAAATTCTGGGAGACAATGAACTGATGACTGAAAGGCACTAACAATGGCATACAATACAGAGACAGAGGATTATATTTAAGATCACACAAGATGCAACCTAAACAGGAGCATGTACATATGAATACTAGGAAGGAATTCTTTACACAGTCAGCAGTGAGAATATGGAATGGTTTGCCAAGGGAGGTGGTGGATGCAGAGTCCTTTCAGAGTTTTTAAACAAAGACTGATGAATACATAATTTGGGACAAGGGAATTAGCTATGCCCACTAAAAGTGGTAGACAGTTCATAATGGGCGAAAGCCTACTTTTGTCTAACAAAATGAAGTATTGTGCCAAGTATTAAGTCCAAAGGAGCCCAATTGGTGCCAGCAACAGCCACTAACAGCATAATCCAATGCTGGCTTACAGAACAACTGATCAAAACATGGGACAAGCAGCAGTGTTCAAAAGATTTTCAGCAGCTGATTTGGCTCCGCCCATAGAGACAAGATCAGATTGGAGGATGGGGCTGTAGCTGGAAAACAGGGCACCAGTCACAAGTATTTAAAATGTCCAGCCTGCCCAAGCTTCAAGAGAGACCACAAGTCCAAAAGACCCTGACTGGCTCCAACAACAGCCATCAGCAGCACATTCCAAAGCCAACACACAGAACAACAGACGAAAAGATTGGTCATAGAAAAATAATTATGGTCCACTTTACATGTAGCTGCGATAAAAATACAGAACTATTCAGGCAACTGGTTGCTAAAGGCACGTGTAATTTAACACAAACTATTAATGCACAAATGCAACCTCAAGTTTGGATTGAATTATTTAAATATATATATATTTTGTTTATACAACTCTGTAAAAGATGTAGGGGTGATTCAATGGATTACTCAGGAATATAACAGAGTAATTCCAAAAGAATATATAGACTGGGCAATTTAACAGCAAAAGTTAAAAATATCACCAGGTCCGGACTTAATTCCTGCAGAAGTGTAAAAGCTGAATCAGGACGGGTGGTCCCCATTATTAACTCACTTTTATAATATAATTGTTCAAACAAATTAGCACCAGCAGTAGGGAGTACTTGTTGAAGTAAACAGACAAATGATGCCCTACAGGGGGCATGCCTTAGACAGCTAGTGGTGGAACCCACTCGGGAGGGAGCAATATTAGACCTGGTACTCTCAAATGGAGAGAGGATCACAAATTTAGAAGTCGGTAGACATCTGGGAACAAGCGACCACTACACAGTGTGCTTCACAATAAACACAACCATGGAGACAAGCCATACAAAGACAAGGATACTGGACTTTAGAAGGGCTGACTTTGGCATAATGGGTGAATACCTGAGGAATGCATTAGCAAATGGCCAGAAAGGAGGGGTGGAAGAACAATGGGGAAAAATCAAAACTGCCATCATGGAGGCAACAAGCCTTTGTGTGAAACAAATAAAGAAAACAAAGCGGAATAAAAAACCACTATGGTTCTCAAAAGAGGTGTCAGGGAATGTTAAGAAGAAAAAGGCTGCATTCAAAAAGTATAAGGAATCACAAAGGGAGCACAACAGGGAACTGTATCAATTAAAGCAGAAAGAAGTGGGGAAGGCAGTCAGAAAAGCAAAGGCCCACACCAAGGAAAAGATAGTCAACTCAGTTAAGAAGGGGGATAAAACCTTTTATAGGTACATTAGAGAGCATAGAAAGGTTAAGGGAGGGATAGTGAAGATTAATAAAGGAGAGGGGAAGTGGGCAGAGGGAGACATTGAAAAGGCAGAGATACTGAATGAATACCTTTGCTCAGTATTCACAAAAGAAGAAGAAGAGGAGTTACCTAAACCAAACAGTAGAAGCACTCTGGATAGTGGGGTTGACGCCAGTCCATTTACAGAAGAAAGAGTACTGAAAGAACTCCTAAAACTCAAGGTGGACAAAGCAATGGGGCCTGACAGGATTCACCCTAGAATCCTAAAAGAGCTAAGGGAGGACTCAGTGACACCACTAACCACACTTTTTAACAAATCATGGGAAGATTAGGTGGTACCTGAGGACTGGAGGAGGGCAGATGTGATTCCCCCTTCACAAAAGTGGGAGCAAGGCAGAAGCAGGAAACTACAGACCTGTTAGTTTGTCCTCAGTGGTGGGTAAAATGATGGAATCACTTCTAAAAGAAAGAATTGTTGAGTACCTAGAGGCCAGTGGGGCACAGGACCCAAAGCAGCATGGATTCACAGCAGGAAGGTCATGTCAGACGAATCTAATCGATTTCTTTGACTGGGTGACCAAAGTAATTGACCAGGGAGGGGCTGTGGATATGGCCTACCTAGACTTTAGCAAGGCATTTGACACAGTCCAGCACAAAAGATTAATAATCAAGTTAGCTAGCCAGGGAGGTGGGTCCCAGGGTGGTAGTCTGGGTAGCAAACTGGCTGCACAACAGGACACAGAAGGTAATAGTGAATAGAACACATTCTGAAGAAAGGGGGTTTACTAGTGGAGTACCTCAGGGCTCAGTACTGGGCCCAGTCCTCTTTAACGTCTTTATAGGTGACATTGCAGAGGGTCTGGAAGGAAAGGTATGCCTTTTTGCAGATGACACAAAGATCTGTAACAGAGTTGATACACAAGGGGAGGCAGAAAGGATGAGAAGGGACTTGGTAAGGTTGGAGGAATGGCCAGACATATGGCAACTTAGATTCAATGCAAAGAAGTGCAAAATAATGCACCTGGGAAATAAAAATCCAGGAGAAGAGTACACAATAGCAGGGGAGGTACTAACGACAACAATAATGAAAAGGGATCTGAGTGTAGTCATATCAGATGACCTAAAGGTGGGTAAGCAATGTGAGAAGTCAGTAAGGAGAGCCAGGGGGATACTGGAATGCATAGGAAGGGGCATCACAAGTAGAAAAAGGGAAGTGGTTATCCCTCTATACAGACAGTTGGTGAGACCCCATCTGGAGTACTGCGTGCAGTTTTGGAGACCTCATCTATGCAAGGACATAGACAGGATGGAAGCAGTCCAGAGGAGGGCAACTAAAATGGTGCAGGGTCTACATCAGAAACCATATGAAGAGAGACTGACAGAGCTTAATATGTATACCCTTGATGAAAGGAGGGACAGGGGGACATGATAGAAACTTTTAAGTACCTCAAGGGAATCAACAAAGTCCAGGAGGGTAGCATCTTTCAGAAAAAGAGATGTGTAAGAACAAGGGGGCACAATTTAAAGTTAGAGGGGGACGGCTCAGGGGTAATGTGAGGAAATTCTTTTTCATGGAGAGAGTGGTGGACACATGGAACCGCCTTCCTGGAGAGGTTGTGGGGTCTAAAACAGTGGGGGAATTCAAACATGCATGGGACAGACATAAGGCAATTATAGTGGGGGGGTTGCAGGAAGTAGGCTGTTGGTTAACTAGAATCTGCAGCTTATCCAATAGGTAGGGAAATGGGCAGACTGGGTGGGCCAAGTGGTCCTTATCTGCTGTCAAAGTCTATGTTTCTATGTTTCTATCTCTCCAAGCAGCAGCTGCAGAGCAAACTCAGTGAGTCAGGGCTGATTTGGGAGGTGGGACCAGCAAGAACGAGCCAGTCAATCTGGGCTCACATAGTCCCCAGTCCAACATAGTCTATAACTTGCACTCCACACAGCATATCCCTTCCTTTGGAACCACTGGAAGAAGGGGGGATGGAACTTGCTCTGGTTTAAGGGGTAGTATTGGGCCTTCCATGCAGCACAGATATTACACTGCTTCCCGGGTCAGGGACCATCCCCCCCCCGAGCACCCCTGGAGGCACAATGTCTAGAAGGTGCTATTCTAGCTGCGGGGCTCTTCACCCCAGCTCACCAGAAAATTAAGCCCCACCCCATGATCAAGCATTCTTTGCAAATATGATCCATTTGTCAGTCATGTTTAACCTTAGAGAAAGGCCACCCAGTCCTAACCACACTTTAGAACAACCCTGCTACTAAAATAAGGAGCACCTTGATCAATTAGGCATCATGAGCCTCAGCTGACATCCACTTACTCAGAGATCTCCTAGCTTTGGATCATCCATCTCTGGACTCCTTTTCTGGACATCGGCGGAGATACACTATTGATAAATGTGACTTCTGGCGTTACCTGCAGCTTTGAAGTGCACGTTCCCATCTCCTAGGTAAGCTCAGGAATACCTAAACTCTGACCAGTGACCATTGTCTGAAGGTCTGTCTTAAATTTCCTGAAAGGAGGATGGGCCTTATTTACTAGGAGATCAGACAGGCTTTACCTGACCACTCACTAAATGCCCAGGGCCAATTGGCTACTTTTCTAAATGAGCCACTATCTCAAGTAGAATGGAAGTCCTGTTAGCTGATCATCCATATTGCAATCCAGGACTCCAGAAGCAGATTGCTCTAAAACAAAGTGTTGCACCAGTGGTACAGAACCCCTGCAGCTCTATGCAAGGCACAACTCCTGCCAAATGACCACTGTTGGGGCTTAGACCAGCCCAAGGGTGACTTATATTATACCATGTGCTTTGGCAGTGCTATTCAATTTGCCCATTCTAGGAACAAGTGTTCCAGCTTATTAATTCAACCCTCTCATGCAATCGTCCCCTTCTTCTCCTTTGGTATCCTTGGGTCTCCATATGACACAGTATGGCATAGTATGCCTTGTACCCAAGAAACTCTTACTCCACAGGTGGAAAACCAAGGACATACCTAATCAGTCTGAATTTTTAACCACAGTATCCCAATTAGCTAGCTTTGAATGTATGAGCCATCTCTTCTCTGGCTCCCTTTCCAAATACTACATCTGGGCCTCTTTTTTTCTACCTCCTCCAGTCTACTACTGACTTGCCCAGCACATATAGTACACCACCAACCACTGGGGTAGGGTAACCTGTATCTACCCTGATGTACCTAACTGAGATCTTTGTTGGAGGGGTGGAGACATTAAGACACATCATTAAGTACCCTTGTGTAATATACATGAGATTGATAGAGTCACACACACTTTCATTATATTTTATGAGTACACTGGTTATAGTTCTCATTAGACACCCACCAGCTGCTACTCTTCCAACCCATTCTTCCACAGGACACAGCAGAATTTAAGCAAAGGTTCTATTAAGGTCCAGCTACACCTTCTTACCACCAAGCTCATGTTCTGAACTGCCGGGGACACTTTGGTGTTAGACAAATCACTATGCAATTTACAGATCAACCAACTTTTGTCAAATGTAAACCATGTGCCTGCAATACTCTTTAACTCACCCTGTAGTTGGCATGTAACCAGCTAATGTATATGTATTTGTCTGTATGTTTATCTGCTGAAAAACTTTTAATAAAAAGATTAGCAGTAAAAGTGGACAAAGCTGTGGGTACATGTGGGTACACCCAAAGGTGTTGAGGAAACTCGAGGAGGTACTGGCTGCACCTCTAGCATTTCTATTCAAAAACTCACTGGAAACAGGAGTGGTTCCAGAGGACTGGAGGTGAGCAGATAAAGTCTTGCTTCATAAAAAAAGTAGCAAGGAGGAGGCTGGAAACTACAGGTCAGTCAGTCTGACATCAGTTGTGGGGAAACTAATGGAGTCACTTTTGAAGGAAAGAACTGTGTACTATCCTGACATCAGTGGATTACAAAACCCAACCCTTACAGAAATATAAGTGTGCTGCATACATACAGAATGCATGCTACATGCTTAATCATGCAATGTTTGTATGTGGTTCGCATACACAAAGTGAACCTATGCGAACCAGGTCTAAAAAGTACATCAGATTCGCATGCTGCAAGCTCAACATGTGTGCAGCAGGTAAGCTGGTGTGAACATAATTTAAAAATCACATCAGGTTTGCATGTTGCATGCTTGCCATCTGTGCAGCAACTAAGCTAGTGCAAATCTCATCTAGAAAAACACATCAGTTTCTATTTCTCATACTACTGCTAGCAATTAGATCCATTAAAATACCCTTTTCATTGATTTCCCATTAAAATTAGGTAAACTCATTAATTCTGATCCTTTTGTAACTTGTTTAATGGCTTTTGTCATTAAATTGCCATTAATTTGTAAAGTATTGTTTGCTTACTGCATTAAATGCCTAGGATATACTCAGCCAACATCCCCCATTTCAGACGTTCGAAGAGGGGCCTCTGTGTTGTGAAGCATGACCTTTTTGTTCTGGGCCATGCAAATCTCCTTATGCATATTTAGTGCTACAAATGTGTTTCTCCATGACTGTTATGGCTCACTTACTTTCCCTTTGTCATTCTGTATGGAGCATATACACTATGGCCATGCTCCATACTCTTTGTACTGAGTAGGATCTTGGAAGCATACACCATACCTCACAATCTTCTTCGAGTCAGTCTCTTGCAGCAGGCCATAACACATGGGATATCCAGACATAGGCATCACTTCCTCCAGATGATTTCCCAGCAGTCTCTCCAAGGGGCCTCCCCTTCCTGTCACCTGATGTGCTCTTGCACATATATAAAGGGGAGGCACCGGATATGCCTCAGTTCTTTTCCAATTGTGACTGAGTTCACATCAGGTTCTCCTTTAAGAGTACCATCTTTCTTCAGTATCATCGATGACAAGTTCTACAAGTCACCTAAGAAGCTTCATCCACTGATGTGTTTGGAACCCTTAGTTCAGAAGTGTTCCTGTGGCTGGAGAATCACATCGGAGGACCTCCACGACGTGTGTGTTCTGAGCCTGGGTCCAGAACACAAATCCGGGGAGTGCATTCTCTGTGGACAATTCAACAAGGCCACTAAGCACCGAAGGCTCCAGCAGCTAAGGGAGTACCTCATGGAGCAGAAGGTAGCCCTTTCGTTCTCCTCCTCGGGGCCTCAGAGGGGTGAACCCTCATCATCGATAGAGCAAGGGGCCAGGTGGAAACATTCTTCCAAACCCAAACATGTTTCCCCCACACTGCCATCTTCACCGTTGAAGGCCTCGGGCTCCTCAAAGGTAACTAGGAGGGCTCCCACTGATAACACACTGTCTTCTCCACCATCGACGGTAGTGGGCCCCTCTAAGTCATCAATGGCTCCTCCGTCAACAACTGCAGTTGTGCTGCAGCTTCCACCACTATCTCTGCCAACCTGCATTGCCAGCCATCATCCGTCGATGATTGCTGCTTCTGCTCCAATGGTCCTTCCATCAACGAAGCAGTCTCTGGTCTTCCCATCGATGGGGCTCTCTAGCAGCTCCTCAGCTGCTCCATTGATGATGCTCCCATTGACAACACATTCTGGCTGTCCCTCATTGATGGTGGACCATGTGGCTTTTGTTCCATTCTCGTCAATGGTCCTCCTGTTGATGGGACCTTTTGGTCTGCCTCCCTTGTTGATGGCTTCCCCTTCAATGATCATGGCACCACCTCAGACATCTTGGGGAACATCTTCTTTAAATGCTCCCCCATCCTCTATTTTGGGGTCCTACATCCACCCCACAGTACCATAGAGCTGGCCGGATCCTTTACCCTTGGCTGTCTCCTCTGTGGTGCCCATCCAGTAGATGGCCCCTCCCTCTTCGGGGGGGTTAACTGGCCATGATGGACATCCAGGCTCTAATTTACTCCATCATGGGCCTTACTAAACCCTCCCCTCCTCCTCTGGGGGAGGCGGTGGTCTCTGCCTCAGTTCCCTCCAGGCCTTCTTTGGCAACTAGGACAAGGAATTCCTCTCCTTCCGCCACTGGGTTCTGTCCCAAACTTGAGGACTCCTCCTTCCCAGACTGGGATCTGGAGAATGAGGAGAATGAGGAAATAGAATAAGATTATGGCTCTCAAATCTCTTCCTCAGAGACTTCTTCCATGCCGGGGAATGCTCCTGAAGTGCTCTCCTGCCCTCCTCCTGATGACCCATTCTTTTCAGATATCATGGTACATCTGCAGAAAACCTTTGGTTTCCAGACTACAGAACAGGATGCCTCAAGAAGCAAGTTGGCCAGGTATCTAGTCCTTCCTGGTGGCCCTTCCCTGGTCTTCTCTCTCCTGGTGAATGCTTTTGATGAAGCCATGTTGTTGCCTGGCAATAGCCCTCCCAGATCCCTTCTCTTCCCCTCAAAGCAGACAGGCTTTATAGGGCCCCTGTGGACCATCTTTATCTTTCTACGCCTCCACAGGCAGACTGTGTGGTTAAGAATGCAGCTCATGATAAATCTGCTAGACTGCAACACATGAGTGCACATCCCCTGATAAAGAATCCAATAAATTGGATATCATGGGGAAGAGGGTCTATGCTTCGACCACTTTGTCCCTTTGCATTTTGAATTATATGGGCCACCTCCTCAAATATCAGGAGGAGATCCTTAAGGCTGCTCCTGCACCGGTCCAATCCCTTCTGCCTGGCCAGCCTCAGGAGGACCTTGATGCCAAACTTTCTACCACTGAGACTGTCTGTCACCACCTGCTTAGGGTCACCTATGATGCCTTTAATACTTTGGCCTGGGCCTCCTCGGCAGGTGTTTGCCTCAAACGCCATGCATGGCTGAGGATTTTAGAATTTTTGCAAGATGTCCAACAATCCATTCTCAATACTCCCTTTAAAGGAATCAAACCTTTTGGACCACAGACCCAAGACATTCTAAAAGACCTGCAAGACTCGGGTCACACCATTCAGTCTGCGTGGACCCTATATTGCCCACAGGCAAAGCCTACTTACAAGGGTACCTTTCAGAACCATTCTTCTAAAGATAAACCTATTACTCAGTGACAGCCTGCTCACAAATGGAAGGCTCAGTTAGCTCTACCGGACAGACCTGCCCCAAAAAAGTCTTGATATGTCCCTGTTGTCCCTCAGCAGGGTCAGCCTTCTGCCTGAAGGTGTGTCTCCAGCCATGGAGGTGGAGACCCCCTCCTTGGTCATCGGGAGCAGGTTCTCCCTGCACCTCAGAGGTTGGCAAAGGATCACATCAGACCAGTGGATCCTTCAATTGATCCAGTACAGCTATAGGTTGGACTTGATAAGTCTTCCTCCTCCTTTACCTCCTCTGGTCTCACACTACCCTCTGGACCATGCTCTAGTACTACAAGCAGAAATACATGCTTTGTTACAAGAACATGCCATAGAACCAGTTCCCACCCATCAAAGAAACTCAGGGATTTACTCCTGTTTTTTTCTGGTTCCCAAATGGATGGGGGACTTACGTCCCATTCTGGATCTCAGAGGCCTCAACCTCTGTATAGGATACCAGAAATTCAGGATGGTGATGTTGCCCACCCTTCTTCCCTTGCTAAACACAGGAGATTGGCTTTGTTTCTTGTACATGAAGGATGCATACCTTCATATCCTGATCCATCCTGCTCAAAGGCGGTTCTTATGATTCCAGTTTCAAAGCCATCATTTTCAGTTTTGGCCCCTCCCTTTTGGCCTTTCCTCAGCCCCCAGAGTATTCATGAAATGCCTGGCAGCAGAAGCAGGAGTTTTTAACCAGGAGGGTTTGTACATCTTTCCATACCTAGACGACTGGCTCCTAAAGGCGTCTACTCACCCCATGCTGGAATACACTCTGACATGCACCATGGTGATGTTCTCCATGATGGGCATCATGGTCAACTATTCAAAGTCTATGCTGACCCCAGCACAGACTCTCCAGTATATCAGAGGGGTACTAGATACATCCCAAGGCATGGCATTTCCCTTGAATCCAGGGTGGATGCCATCTTAACCCTTGTATTCCATTTGGAACCTTGTCAGTATGTCTCTGCAAGGGACTACCTTTGGTTCCTGGGACATTTGGCAACTACCATCCCTCATGCCAGACTTCATATGAGGGTCCTTCAGTGGAACCTCAGGGACCAGTGGGATCAGAAATGGGATGACTTTGATGCCCCAGTTCTTCTGTCCTCCCCAGCACTTCACACCCTACAATGGTGGAAGTCCAGGGACAATCTCTTGCAGGGCATACCATTCCATCCTCAGGTCCTGGACCTTATTCTAATACTGGATGCTGGCTTTATGATGCTGGTTTGACAACACTTTTATTGACCGCCATGACATCAACAGGATTTATGTTGACCACAGGTTATGGTTGACATAAATCCTGTTTGCCTCGCGGTTCTATTTTTCATCTGGGTACTTCACCCCAGAACCCCACCATGTGAGGGACTCTGTCCCCACACTCCCCGTACTTAGGATTATCAACTCCAGTCAGAGTTGATTCAGGGAGCGGGTGCTGCATCAGGAGACAGTGTGCCCCTGTGTCAGGCACACCAACACAGTGATCTGTCGGCAATCTTCTGATTCTGTAGACGGGTTGGTAGGTTGCTGTGTTGGTGTCGCTGTTGGGGGGGCATACCATGGATGCCTCCCTGATGGGCTTGGGTGCCCATCTTCCAGGAGTTCAGTCCCAGGGCTCTTGAACTGTGATGGAATCTCATCTTCACATCAACATCCTGAAATTGAGGTCTGTTCTCTATGCCTTACAGACATTCGAGACATCGCTCCCTCAGGGCTGCCTTCAAGTGCAATCAGACAGTACCATGGTTGTTCACTACCTGAACAAACAAGGTGGCACCCATTCATACCCTCTCTACCAGGAGTCCATGAGGGTGTGGCACTGGGCGATCCAGAGGGGCATTCACCTTCTTGCAGTTCACATTTCAGGGGTTTCAAATACCCTGGCAGACATCCTGAGCAGAACTCATGCTCAAGTTCATGAATGGGAGCTCCACCCAGATGTCTTAGCGGATATCTTCCTCCAGTGGAGTCGCTCAGAATTACACTGGTTTGCTTCTCTGCAAAACACAAAATTGCCTCTCTATTGTGCTCTAGAGTGAGGTCCTGGAACTTTATGGCTGGATGCCTTATCTCATTCTTGGACAGGAAAATTTCTTTACACTTTTCCGCCCTTTCTTATCAAATAGAGAGTACTCCTGAAACTGGTCAGAGATGTGGCATCGATGATTCTCATATCCTCCTACTGTCCAAGGTAGATTTGTTTCCCCCTACTGTTACAAATCTTGGATCGGGATCCTCTTGCTCTACATATTTGTCCAGTCCTCCTTTCACAAGAGGACAGCTCCCTGCAGCACCCAGACCTGTGCTCCCTGAGTCTGCATGCCTTGCTCCTGAGGATGTAGTCCTCTCTCATTATCAGGTGTCCCCAGGGATAACAGAGATTCTGCGGGCAGCATGGAAGCCCTCTACTAGAGCCTCCTACTCTATGTATGGAAGCGTTTCTCCATTTGAGACTCTTCCTGGGAACTAGAACCCTATGACTGTTCCCCACAAAGAATTCTGGACTACATCCTTTCTCTGTCAGAGGCTGGGCTAAAATATTCATCAATAAAAGTACACCGATCAGCTATTTCTGTTTTCCATTTACCTATCGACAACAAACCATTATCTCAGTTACCTCTCATGAGAACCTTCTTGAAAGGTATCCTACATTTGTATCTCCCTATTCGGGACCCTATCCCAGTGTGGGATTTGAATTTTGTACTTGAAAAATTGACTGAAGGTCCTTTTGAGCCCACTGAAACATGTGAGCTCTGGTTTTTGTCTTGGAAAACAATGTTTTTGGTGGCAATTACATCAGGTAGACATATCTCTGAATTACAGGTGCTTATGTGCATGCCACCTTATTTACAGTTTCCTATGGATCAGGTGTCCTTACGTACAAACCCCTCCTTTCTACCTAAAGTTGTTTCTGAATTTACTCTGAATCAATGCAATTCAAGTTTATTGTTTGACACAAAGTCATTACAATGATAAAACATGTTAACATTTAAAATAATTCATCAACATCCATGTATAAATAACAGCAGAGTAAAAGACAGTATAACAATTTAAAACAAATAGTTTATAGAAGTAAAGTTAGATCTAATGAATCCATAACTTTAAAATAAACCAGGGAAGTAGCTTGTGTAACTTAACTAACTCCTTCCATTTCTGTAGATTGGGGGTAGCACATATAGCTAACCCTCCATCCAAAGACCTTTATAGAAATGTAAACAGTCAGAGAGTAAGACTATCAGTTCTAATGTTCCTTCTTCCTGTAGTCTCTAATCACTGAGGCAGAGAGTTGTGAACATTACTAATCATGTTCTTATAAATTTTATATTTTTAAATATGGAGTGTTTCTAGGAAAGAGTCAAGCCTCCTAATGGTCATAACATTGGTAGAATTGAAGAGATATGCTATTATTTCGTTGAGGGGAGACTGAGGCCTTCTAAGATTGGACCAAGTCAACATTTCCTTTTTTTCTCATAAATTAGACATAACAGAACAACGTGCTTTAAATCATAGGGTATCTTATTATTGCATTTACAAAAATAATTTGAGGATTCTGACTTATCTTGATTAATATGAAAATAATTATGTCTGTATAATTCCAGCCTAAATCTTGTAATTATGCGTTGCTTCTGAGGGTCAGAAATTTTCAACAAGTATGGTTTTGTATAATGGTTGATTTTTAGAGTCTTATACCAGGAATAGTATTTATAGGTTTTTATTAATTCCAAGTCCCTGGCTTCTAATGTGTCCTTAATCCTCTGTTTAAGTACCTGATAGATATCCTTATAGGACTCTGAATCAGTCCATTCAGTTGCCAGTATATTTTGTGGAGCCTGAGAAGCCAGGGGAAGCCCTGCTTCATACTCTCGATGTGAAAAGAACATTGAGAATTCATTTTTTCTGCACTGAACAGTTGCTTAAAACTGAGCAACTCTGTTTCTTTCTCCCTGGGATGACTGGGCAATTGGATTTCTAAGCAGTGCTTGTCTACATGGTTGGTCAACTGCATTACATTCATATATAACAAATGTGAAAAACCTCTCACAGGATCTGTGAAACCTCAGTTCACTAGAGGCATGGCTACCTCCACAGTGTGTTTTCATGGCATCTCTGCTTCAGAGTTTGCAAGGTCACCACCTGGTCTGCTGTACATACATTCACAAATCATTACAGTCTAGATACTGCTTCTAAGAAGTGTGCCACTTTTGAGCGGGCCATTCTCAACAGCCTCCTGTCCTAATTTGCTGCTGTTTACTTCCTCCTCCCATGGGCCTCAATGTGTTATGGTCTGCTGCAAGAGATTGACTCAAAGAAGATAGTATAGTTGCATAGAACTTCACCGTAACTGTAGATCTTCAAGAGTAGCTCTTGCAGCAGGCCATCTACCCACCACCCTCCCCTTGCTCCTGCTTTAGAGGGTACCTTGCTCCATTCTCACATAGGAAACCTTGAGCTACTGCCTTTTTTTACTCTCCTCAGTTCCCATCAGAGACCTATGATTCACTTTTCATATCAGTCATGAAGACGGAAAATAGAACTGAGGAGGATCAGGGGCTTCCCCTTTATATGTGTGCAAGAACACATCAGGTGACAGGAAGGGGAGGCTCCAGGGAGAGACTGCTGGGAAATCATCTGGAGGAAGTGATGCCTACGGCTGGATATCCCATGTGTTATGGCCTGCTGCAAGAGATACTCTCGAAGATCTACTGTTACAGTAAGTTCTTACGCAACTGTACTTTTTGTCACTGAAATGAGGGATGTGGACACTCAAAAAGATGGACAATGAGGGGCACTAACCCTCATGATGATCAAGATACATCCTAAAACATGGAGATACAGTATCTCAGAACATAGTGGACACAATTGTATTTACTTGTACTGATGTTAGCCCCTGATAATTAATTTCTACCATAAAGCAGGGGTGCCATTTAGATAGGGCAGAGAGGGGCAGTTGTCCCCCTCCCACACATTTGTGCCTAGGCTGTTCTTATGATGTGGCAATAATGGCATTAAATTTGGATTTAATATTTTGTACAATAAGTGCCATCCTGGTCTGTGCTGCACTCACACTGCAGGTGCACTCCTGACTCGACTGTGTCTGTATTGTGTTGTCCACTCTGTCCACCCATTAGCGATGGTACCATCACATGTGACATGGAAGAGCTCCAGCCAAGCCAGAGCACATGAGTCATGCAAGTGGGACACTGTCTTTCCCGCCACAGAGTAGACAGGCTGTACACTACAGCTTGGAGGAGTTGGTGAGCACTGAACTCTCAAAAGCACTGTTGTGGTGGCATATTGTTGTTGGTCTACTCTTAGTGAGTCTCTGTCTCCCTTGGTGGCTGAAGGGGCTGGAGGTGAGCTAGAAGCTAACTCAAGGCTAGGCTACCTACTTACTCTACTAGTCTCACCTCACAAAAAAAATGTTGCAGGCCCTCTGCAGCAGCAAGCTAGGCTTTGTAGCAGTAGTAACAGTAATGTGGGTAGCCTCCATGGGCCTTGATCAGTGCAGTGCAGCAGCAGCCACTGCATCAGCCAAGCAAGGAACTCAGGTTGAGTGTGTTCGGTTAGTGAGGTGACTTGGTCACAGACCATGTTAGGGACCTGGGATGGTCAGTTCTAGCATCCAGCTTCTGGCAGAAGGATGGAGGAGGAGGAGCAGACTGAAAACTGGGCTGGTGGCACACTGGGCTAGGCTGCAGGTTCTGGCCAGATGGCTGGGTAAGTAAAAGAAAATATTTTTTTTACTGAGGGATTGGGGAAGGAGGAAGCACTGAAATATTGATGTGTTTTTCATGTTTCTGCACCTTTGGATTGTTTCATGACCCATATGGGATTAGTATTGAATGGAATGGAGTTGGGGCTAGAAACTGGGGCAGAGTTTTTGTTGGGAGGGTTCAGAACTTCAGCCACGAAAATAAATGGTTAGTAACTAGGTGGGTTTAAGCCCAAATCTGATGCACTGATCTGGGGTCTAGACAAATTATTCTTATACATTAGAATTTTTCCTTATTTGCGTATCACTTTTCAGTCACAACAAATACGTTTTACCTTTTAGAGACATTCCAGAGCTTGCCACCTAGGAGCTAATGAGCACCTGGCCTCCACTGGTTGTTGGCTCCCACCTGCTGAAATCTGAAATGGCGTCCCTGCCATAAAGTCTAAATTTACAGGACATCCTCCTTGTGAGCAGCATGTTTTCCATGAAGGATGGATGAGGGGTAGAGCAGTTTTCAGGAGTAAAATGAGGGCAGTCCCTTGCATTCAGGGACAGTTGAGCAGTATGGTACGCACAGACTATTGAATCCCCACTATAGTCAGGTTTATGCCCCACCCCCAGTGAAGCTGAACTCCACATCCCCATGCTCAGGCACATTATGACATAGGGCAAGGGAGAGTGCAGGGATGTGCCCCATTGAAGTGAATGAGAGTATTTTTTATTACTATTTTATACATTATTGATGAAGAGTTGGAGATTAATGAAGGCCACTGCTAAACTAACAAGGGCCTTGTTTTAGAACAGTGGCCTTCATTATTCTCCAACTCACCATCATAATGTATAAAATAGTAATGAAAAATAACTACAATTATTTCAAGGGGATATGCCCAAGCAATCTGACCCATGGACATCATCTCTTAAAGACTCCTACCTCTGGATCCCTAGCACTCAGGTAAGAGACTCTCAGCTTATATCTATACTTGATGGGTTGTCTGTATCAGCGTGGCTGCACCCAATACAGTGTGCGTGCATGGGGGGGTGGCCATGTCAGTGGGTGTCGAGTTATTGCTACTTTTGTGTTTTCCCCTTAAAGTCTATTTGTGTGGAAGCATTCAAAACTATGGAGAGAGAAAATAGTAGGAGTACAGACCAGACAGAAGTAATCAAGTCATTTTGTGGATAAGTGTGTGTATTAGGGATGGGAAGAACCACATGTGTTTCCATTGGTATGTACTACAGTTCAGCTGTGCAGCTGAGATGAGGAGGGGGCAAGAAAACTAAAAGTATATCAGTGGCTATAAACAGGCCGCATGCGTGCAGATGTATGCAGATTTGTATTAAAGTACAAGCGACCCATATGCAGGCAGTATAGCTTAGTGGTTAAAGGCACTGAATTGCAAACCAATAGACCTGAAGACCTAGGTTTAAATCTCATCAACACCCACTTGTATACTGTGTGATCCTGAGTAAGTCACTTAACTTTTATGCGTGCAGTTATTAGTGCCCACTTGCTTTTTGCACGCATGTGCATGCATGCAGTCTGTTCCAGTTTATCATAAAAAGCATGCTTTCTACACTTGCTTGCTGCACTCATGCCACGTGCATGCAATCAGTTCCAATTTAACATTTAAATAATGCTTGCAGCACGTACTTATTTATTTATTTAGTTTTTATTGACCAGGAAGGAGTACTAGACAATTTTTTGCCTATTTTCAGACTTGTCCGGGGGGGGGGGGATGCCAACTGAAATTGAACCAGATTTTAAGCTATTGGTGGTATTTTTTAGTGAATGGGGGAAATTTGGCCAGGACACTGGGGAAATTCCCCTACTCTCCAGTAGGGTAGATTCTGGCCATCCAAGATGGTGGACAATAGCCCTGGAGTGAGGATGGTTGCTGTGGAGGTGGGAAAGAAAGTCTCCTCTCAGACCTTGTCTTTGCCAGAGACTGCAGATTTATTCAAGTTGGGAAATAAGGAAAAAGAAATGCTGATGGTTGAACAAGCACAAAGTCAGGAATTGCATGGTACAATATCTGTGGCTTCTCAAGAACAGGAGGAATGTATGGATTTGGAGATTGAATCTGACTTGCCTGAGGAACATGATCCTTTGGAAATTTCTACTGTGGACTCAGTTGAAATACAAGAATTGTAGCGTTTACTTGAAGCCGAAGAACAGAAGTTTCTCTTTAAGAAGATGACCCTAACCCTGCAGGAGAAGATTCGGTGCTTGAAAGCTGACAGTGCGGTTGACACTGTCAGAAAACAACAGCTGTGCAAGGCAGAGAAGCCCTTAAAGGATCCATTGTCTGCCAGGGGAAGCAGTGAGACTGCGAGTGTTTCTGCTATGAATGAACTGCCTCATATCTCTGTGAGTACAACTCCATCTCCTAATTTGCAAAACAAGTTACACGCTCCTGATATTAAACCTCAGGGAAATGCAGTTCCTGGGTCTGGGCCCTGGTCTGTTGAAGAGGCTGTCCGGGGTGCAGGTTGAGAGAAACAGCCTGATTCAGCCCAGTGGGTCTCTGGCAAGTCCTCTATTAGAATGCCATCACCTGACGATTTTGCTGCACTTGTACTGCAGTTTACAAATTATATACAAATGCAAGAAAATTTGGTACAAGTCTCAAATGATGAACCACTTGCTATTCCTGAAAGTCTAACATTGACCCAGAATCCCGTTTTAGTACTACATCATTCTGAAAATCCAACTGGGGACCCAAGCACTGTGAAACCTCAGATAGAAGTTCTCTTAAATAAACAGCCTGACAGACAGAAAAAAACTTTTTCATCTTTACTTTGACTGCCTATCTTGCCTGCTAAGTGTCACAATGCTGTCAGACTCCCTTTTGTGGGTGGTATGCCTGATCCACCAGACCGAGTGTATGTTGCCAGAAATTTGCTAAAGGACTCGATGAACGGGGCGCTAAAGAAATGCATTTGTGAATGGTAACTTTCTCCAAAGCTCTGCACCTCAAGCTCCCAAGTACCACAAAAAAATATACTTTTATGACCTTTTTGTAATAGAGAGGCTCTTGATTATGACAGCCTACAGCCTAAGGAATAAGATGATATTAAACTTGCCATGGGTAGAACTAATGGAGCAGCTACAGGATCATCCCAAAAATCTACACTTCTATCAGCCTTGAGTCAACCAGTGGGGCCGGGTCAAGCAGCGGGCCTGAGTGAGAGGAAATATACTCCCCCTTGGGAAACTGTGCTGAGTGCAGTGCATGAGATGGATCAAAAACTGGAATGTGTCCTGGATCACCTCGGCGTGCAGGACGTGAAAATTGAATCGGTAGCCAAAACAGCACAAGACGCTGAAACTCGATCACAATGGACCCAAGTGGCTCTGGTAAAATTGACATCAGAGATAAACCATCTGCTCGCCCACATGGAAAGGCTTGAAAACTCTGAGCGGGCTATGAACTTAAGGTTGGTGGGGGTCCGGAAGGATACAGAAGAAGCCAATTTGCTGACCTATCTAAACAGATGGTTAACAGCTTCTCTACCTTCCGACCTGCAGATTGAGGCAGACTCCCTCAGGCAAGTATTCCGGATTAACTTCAGAAGGGCCCAATTAGATCACGAGATCCCACGTACAATCTTGCTGATAATGGATGGCTCAGCTATCAGAGACAAAATTCTGCAATGGGCAAGGGCAACTTATCCAGGTGATATGGAGGACCAAGCGATAAAGATCTTTCCGGACTGGTCCTTTGCAACCTGATTCAGAAAAAAAATGTTCGATCCAATTCGGAAACACCTAAAGAGTCTGGGGGTGGCCCACTCTTTACTGTCCCCAACTTGCCTATGTTTGACTTATGGAGGGAAAATTTATCAGTTTAGCGATCCGGTTGAAGCTAAAGAAAGAGTGGAAGCTATTGCCAGTGAATTTAAAGTAAGACCACCGGAGAATTCGGGACTACCTTTGGAATCTGATGAGGAAGAGGACTAGCCCTAATTGGTAACTGGTTTTGTTTATTATCTGCGCATGTCGTTTTCTCCAAGATGGCCATGAGGTTGACTGGTGCTGTGACTTTGAACTCAGTTCGGGATTATAGTTTGCACCATTTTTGCTGTTCATTGTGAGACTCCCCTTTAGGGAGACTATACCTGTATATTACAAAGTTTGAGTCTTGAACGAGGACTAGTTTTGGTAATAGCTAATCATGTTATCTAGATTTTGTAAGAGGGATGATCCTTTTGCAAGACCCAGGAAGCTTTAGCTGGGTTGGGGGCATAGACATAAAATATAGCAAATGATCCATATTGAATAAAGTTATGCTAACACAGTGAAATAAAGCTCTGCTAACCTATAGATAGGGAGTGAAGGCTGACTGTTTTGGGGGGAACATTTTAGAGAGTTATACCTTTCTATGTTATGTTTACGATTACTGGGGTTTGGGGGGGGGAGGTGCGAAAGTGGAAGGGGATATAATATTCCTTAAGCAGACATGTAATTAAGTGGGGATAGTGGCTTTGGGCCATGGTATGTATCCCTTAAGTTATACCTGACTTCGTCTTTACCCCACAAGTTTAATGTGGCTTAGCCATCCTAAATGTTTGGATTGTGAATTCTCATTAAAAGAGTATTAGGAATGTATCCCTTATGATATACCACATAGCATCTGACAATTAATACTGATGCTAATATATGTGTAAAAATGCTAAGTAGTGAAGACTATGTAACCTAGTTTAGCTGTTTGTACCTCTTTCTATGAAAACATTGAAAAATGAATAAAAGAAAGTTAAAAAAAAAAAAAGGACTTGTTGAAGTTTTTTTCTCATGAACTGTACGCTCTTGTACACATCTCCGTAGAAACCACTTTTGATATTAGTTTTAAAACCTCCGGAGGACTGGAGAGGTTTTGGTCAAAATATCATTCCTTGAAATGCACAGCCCTATGGACTCCATTTTTGGCCATTCCACTGACCAAACCTGCATGTAAAACAATATCTATCTTGTTCGGGAATGAGGGTGTCAATCTGTCGAATGCATTGTACTGGTTAAAGCTTCATTGTACGGTTATTGGTGATCCTGAGGCCATCTTGGACACAGAAAATATATGGACTGGAGGGTGGAAGATTAAAGTGTTATTGAAAACTGATGATTCTGGGGTAGTTCAGCTGCTGAATTCTTTTTTCCTAGGTCAAGATAGGGGGGTCTTGTTCTATCCAGGACAGCCAAAGGCCTGCTACAGGTGCTGGGACCCCTCACATTTGAGTAGTGTTTGTGACACTGTGAAATGTAATTTGTGTGGGGAATTGGGACATTTGAGTGCTGCTTGCTTCAATGAGTGTAAATGCAATTTGTGTGATGAACCTGGACACAAAATTTTACTTGGGCGGCTCATAATCAGGAGCATCAAGATGGAGGGGCGGACCAACATTTCATAATTTCTCAGGCCCAAAAAGCCAAGATCAGAAATAGGCCTAGTCCAGCATGACCTGATTCTTGCCAAGTGTGGCCATCGACCTCAACTGCGCCACCTTCTGTACTTTTGGTGAATCCTTCTCCAGTTGTGAATATAGAGCCCCCCCCGCCCCAGGAGACTATAGTTGAGACCCCTGATGACCAGCTCCAGGTAAAAGTAGAAATGCCCCTTCCCCAAGAACCTGTTCAAGTCAATTGCAGGCATTCCAGGAGGACAAAATTGAGAGCGACCTCCCCACCCAAAAAAATAAAAAACTGCCATGACTTCTCCCATACCTATGTCTAACCTTTATGAAATTTTACAAGAGACATTGACTGATTCAGGAGAGGAATCAGTTTCCTCTTCTATCCCCTCCTCTCACCCAAAAGGCACAACAGATATGAAGATTTGCACTAAGGATAGAGGGGCACAAAAGCGTAAAGCAAGGACAAAAACAAAAGGGACTACTGGGTCTGGAAGGAAAAAATAATTTCCATCATTAGTTTCATATATGACGAAGGTTTCTCTTTTGTCTGTTTAACATTACTATGTCTCTCAACACTTTTACTTGGCATACTAATAATGTTAATAGTATTAAGAGACTAGATAAAAGGAATACAGTGTTTACTTTTCTTGCATCATTACAAATAGGATTGATTTTTTTACAAGACATTCGGTTTCATACATTTCAAGAAATAAAACAAGCCTAGAGACACTGGCTCCTTGGTCCTTCATTTTGGTCTATTGGCCAGGAGGCTTGTTCTATACCAAAGAATTATTATAATTATGCAGTGCTTATTATTGTATTTAGCATGTAAAAGTTGTTATTATTGTTATGCTATTTGGTGTATTTATATTGATTCTGGTGACAGGATATATTTAATTATTTAATGATGTGCACATACTAGGATATGTCTCTTTAATTAAAGCACTTTTAAATGTGAATTTGCACTTCAGTAATCACATGCTCTGAAGAAGGAGCTAGTTGTGGCTCTGAAATGTAAACGAATGCTGTGATGGTGTATAAGTCTCAGCGTTTTGCATGTCCACGAGTAATTTAAAGTTTTTTGAACCGCTTGGACTTTAGCAATGATGTATGCCTGAGAACCACTTACTACTGCTACTGCTGCTGAAAAAGTGTGCAATACTGTGGAAATATTGTGGATTAAATTGCCTTTGGAAAGTTATCAAGGAGTGCTGACCTTCATTTTGGAGTTCCTTGTCCTAATGTGTGTATGGAACTGTACAACTTTATCATAGGCACAAATTTGGTACACAAGGCATGGTGCAGGAGAGATGCCCCTTTGATTATAATGCCAGTCAGGTAGGGAAAAAATCTATGTCTGGCCTGCTGGACCAAACTGGATCCCTACAGAAGTCTTTGGATAAAATTTTACACATTGTGACTGACTTCTCTATGAAATTATTTGTGAATATTCCCTCTGATCCCCAGAAAATTCAGGACTATCAGGAGGATATCCAGGTCCCAGTAGCCCCCTCCACGGGTTCTAGCTACAGTGAGCCAACCAATAACTCTGGGAGAAGTTTTAGATGGCATTCATCAGTTAAAGAATAGGGTTTCACCTGGATCAGATGGTCTCCCTAATGAATTGTATAAAATCATAGGTGAATTTCTTAGTGAAGAGCTCACATCTGTGTTTAATGTTATGCTAGAGTCAGGCAATATCCCGCTTAACTTTAACAAACGAACTTTGATTTTTTTACACAAAAAGGGGGAAAGAGCAGATTTAAACAACTGGAGGCCAATCTGCATGCTTAATGCTTCAAGCTTCTATCTAAAATCATAACGAAAAGACGGCTCCTTGAGGCAGAAATAGTAGTTTCTTCAGAACAAGCCTGTGCCATTCCACAGCGGAAAATTCAAGACCACCTTATTCTACTGAGAGAGGTTATTTCACAAGGATACTTTAATACCTGCCCTGGCTATGTAATTTCACTGGATAAAAAAAAAGCTTTTGATTCTGTCACAATTTTTAAGGGGGACATTGCAACATTATAAGGTACCTCCTGGAGTAATAGGCTGGATTAAATCCTTATATAAAACAGCTTTTATAGTACCAGTGGTAAATGGGAGACTAGGACCAACGGTGTTATTAAACGGGGGGTCAGGCAAGGGTGCCCTATGAGTCCCCTCTTGTACACATTTTTCATAGACTCATTATTACGGAAGATTAATTGTTTTCAATTTATTAGACCCATAGTTGGGCCAAATGTTCAGGCCTCTTCTAAGGCCCTAGCATGTGTCTTATGATGGCTGACAAATTCTCTGTCCTTTCAGCTGTTTCTTTATGCTCCACCTTTGGTTCAGTCTCTGGTGCTTCGCTTAACTTAGACAAATACAGTAGGAGGTCATAGGGAACTTCCCTGATCTGGAATCCAACACTGGGCCTCTTCAACTCACCACATACCCAATATCGATTTTAGGGATTAAATTTGGTCCACCTAGGATGGACATTTTGAACTGGGAAGAAAAACTAACTGTTGGAAGGTATAAAGTCTCACAATGGAATAAGAGTAAAATAGGTAAAAAGAAAAGAATATTTTTGATTAAAACTGTTTTAGTTCCAGTATTTTTTATATCTGAGTTATGTATTTCCAATTCCCAAGAAGTTAGAAACCTCTCTTATGAGCCTATTTTTGCAAGTCATATGGGGCAGTTGCCTTAATCCTATAAAAAGGAACATTTTGTATTTACCCATTAAAGAAGGGGGTGCTGGATATGATCAATCCTATTTTATTTTTTAATAGCATTTTTTTCATGTCCAATCTAAAGCCATTACTAATTAATGCAGAAAAGGGATGAGAACTCTGGATATATGAAAACTGTAAACCTTGGTTTCACCAATGGGAACAGCGCTTACTCAGGGCACTGAGGGGTCCAGACACTCTACAGTACCTTAAAGAAACCTTCCTCAGATTAAAACATTAGAATGTTACCACTCAACAGATTATTTCAGCTTCTACACATAAAAGTTTATATAAAAATCTTCTGTCTTCTATCTGTGTGGGTCCTGTACCCTTTGAAGCGTGCCCTTCTCAGTATAGGAGATCACTTCAAACTTTGTTAGGCTATTCAAGAGTTCCTGCCCACATGTGGGACTTTCGTTGGTTATCATGTCATGAAAAGATAAATATAAAAAATAATCATAAACATAAACAAATTCAGGACAGAATATGCAACAGATTACATTGTATCAACACTTTAGAAACAATAGAGCACCTTTTTTTAAATGTTCCTTTATTAAAGATTTCTGTGCCTATATTACAAAACACTGGGAAGAACCTTTGTTTGAGAAGCTTACTTATGCTAATATTATGTGTGGTAATGTTACTGCTGTATGGAGAAAATGGAATCTAAGCACTTTACATCTACTCTTTACTACAATTAAGTGGAACATTTGGATGACCAGATGTCTGTTTACTTTGCAACAAAAAGACTGTAATTTTATTGAATTAAGCAGAAAAATTGTGAAAGATGTACAAAATGTATATTTCACTGAATGTACTGAACTTTCAAATATTGAGATTTTAGAGTTGTGGAAAGGAATGCCCTGGATCTCAAATACAGATGCAGCAGTCACATGATTAATAACAAGGATTGTTAGTTGGATCATATTTATGTAGTCTGCACTGTACTGTACTTTGGTTGCTCTTGGTTTTTTGGAGTTTTTTCTTGTTGGATTGTAAAGTCATTTGGATGTATTCTGATTTTGTGTTCAATAAAACTTACCCCTATTCCTTTTGAGAAGCGTCATAGGATCTTTAATATCCACCTGAACTACCACCAGTACAGGCAAACAGGACCTCAGTTTAAGGTTTCATTTGAAAGATGGCACCTCAGGAGTGCAGCACCCCACCAATGCTGCACTACAGTGTCAGTATTAGGATTTAACCCAAATGCCTGGAGTGAGGACGGAATCCACAACCTTCTGATCTTCGACCTCAGAGGCTAGTGTGCAACCTGCTGAGCCACTGACACTGATGTATATCACATGGGTAGTTTTATGTGGGCTGCATAAAACATTTCATATAATTATTTCTGTAAGGGAAGGCAGCATGGATTTCTGGGGGTCATGTTAGACAAACCTGATAGATTTCTTTTACTGGGTGACCAGGAAATAGATCAGGGTGGGGCAGTGGATGTGGCCTAATTAGACTTCACCAAGACCTTTGACACCATACCACATAGAAGGATCATTAGGAAACTGGACAGTTTGGGGGTGGGCCCTAGGGTGGTAAATTGGGTAAAAAATGTGTTGCTGGATAGGAGACAGAGGGTGATGACCAATCCTGTTTAATGTCTTCATAAGTGACATTGCAGAAAAGTTGGAAGGGAAGATATGCCTCTTTGCAGATGACACCAAAATCTGCAATAGGGTGGAGACTCTTGAGGGGGTCATGAGAAAGTGCAGAGACCAGAGAGACCTCAAGGAGTGGTTATAGAAACATAAAAACATAGACTGTGTCAGCAGTAAAGGACTTATCTAGTCTGCCCTATTTTCCTTGCCTATTACTACACCCTGGACCCTATTCAGTCACATATGACCCTCCCTCCTCCCTTTCCTCTCTTTATTATGCCCATGTGCCTATCCCATACATGTTTGAAGCTCCCCACTGTCTTCACTCCTACCACCTCCCCACCTCCTCTGTTAGGTAATTCCAGGACATCCACCACATAGACCCTGTTCAGTGACTTCATCTCCCAATTAAAAAAGTCAACCAGGGGTCACGTGATGGCAGGGTGAAAAGCAGCAGCAACTCTCCACAGCTCCGCGCCTCCGCTAACTAATACAGTATTTTACTTCAAATACCCTCATAAACAGTGTGCTTTACCTACATTGGCTGATTGCTTGAGACTCCTAGGAAGCTATGAAGGTATCTCAGGATGGATGTCTATATGAAAAAACCACCACCAAGGCACTCGCCTCCATCAACCCCGGAAAAAGAGAAGGCCACAAAGTGGCCCAAACATCAGCCTGCGAGTGCGAGTAAAACTTCCTCTCCTGCAGTCGCTCTCTCGGAAGAGAGATTTTTAGAAATAATGCAGCCGATGCAGGATAAAATAGCAGAAATTGCAGACGATATGCAACAGATCAAGTCCTCCGTCCAAGTGCTTTCAACACGAGTAGGAGATTCAGAAGCCAAAATTACAGTATATCACTTGAAAAAAGCAAGATAAAAATGAACTTACAGTCACACAGTTCGGGAGGAGACTCAAAAAACTGGAAATAAGCTGGAGGACCTAGAGGGGAGAAGCAGGAGGAATAACCTCTTAATTATTGGTGTGCCTGAGAAAGAGGAAGGCATGAATCCCATACTCTTTACATAGAAGCTGTGCAAAAAAAATAGCAGGACCTTCCCCGAATGGATCCACCTACGTGATCGAACGGGCAGACGGGGCTCTCCGTCCGCCTCCACCGCCTAACTCTCCACCTAGACCCTTGATATGCCGATTACTGAATTTCTTAGATAAGCAATACATTTTGGCAAAAATCAAGGATCTGCACGAAGTTTTGTGGGAAGGGCATCGACTAAGGATTTCACAGGATCTTTCACAATCGGTAAGAGTGAAGAGGCAGGAGATGCACCCGATTGTGTCAAAATTGATTGCGGCAGGAAAACCTTTTAGGATGCAATACCCCGTAGTGCTCCATGTCAAATACGAGGATCACTGGATACCTTTTGAAACCCAGGAACAAGCGTTGAAAGAGCTTAAAGCACTATTCCCAGACCTATTCAAATGATGTGATTGACCAAGTTTTACAGAGCTGTAGTCATCGCTAGATTGTTGCAACAGATTAGATTGTCTCCTTAGATAGAGAAATCTCTCACAATGCAGTCTTTTGGGGCTTTCTTCCAAAGTACATAGCCGGGGGGCCCCTTAGAAGCAGCTTGAAATGACGAGGAGATTGTTCCTAATGCCTATCTTTTGTTTGGAAAGAGACGCTACAATCAGTGTCAGAATTCAGACTACCTCAGCAACAAGGTATGCGACCTTGATCGGATGTCTGGGTCTCTGTTAGTACAGACTTTTGTTTGATCGTTAGAAGCCATATGTTTATGCTCCTGCAAGACGCGTCGGATCAAGACGGAAAAAATAGCAAATGTCTATTTTTGCAGCATCATTAGACTGCTGTCAGTGCTTCTTTTCATTTGGGGACTGGAATAAAACTTACATTCTGAGAGCAGGAGAATTTTTTCCCCTTTTCTCATGGGTTTATTTATACAGCTACATAAGGGGTCAGTAATTGTTGACTACGATAAAGCAACTATATAGGAAAATGTTAAACTAAATGAGCTGTACACCATTTATTGTAGCATTTTTTTCTGGGATGCTCAAACAGTTTTAAATATTTTAAGGTTTAGCTTGCTGTTTGTTTAAATAGGGAAGGTGCAGGAGATGGGAAGGGGGATTCTAGTGTGCATCACTCTTGCACAAAGACATCACTCACCTTAGTTAATTAGGTGCTACAGTTCGTGGAACTGGGGATGAGGGGAAAGGGGAAAGGGCTTTTCTTATTTTGGGGACACTGTGGTAGAAATAAAAGGGATATATTTTTTTTTTTAGTTATAACTGTGTTATGATGTGTGGGGGGAAGATAACAAGTGCCTTCAATCTGTTTACTACTACAGAGTTTTGTTTAGGACATAGCTTGGGGACCAATCAGGGACCCTACAGACAGAATGGTGTAGATTCACCCACAGTGTTATGCGTATTTGAGTGTAATGAGTGGCCCGTATAAACTAATTAGTTGGAATATTAAAGCTGCTCAGGACAAGTGCAAAAGGCAAATTGTCCTTAGACATATACAGTATTTGCAAACAGGGATAGCATGTCTCCAGGAGACTCACCTGAAGCGGGAAGATATCCACCTATTTTCCAAGGCATGGGTGGGACAAGTTTTTGGTGCAGGGAGATCTAACAACAGTGGGGGAGTGGCAATTTTAATAAATAAGAAAGTTCCTTTTAAAATGGGGAAATAAATATATGACCCCAATGGGAGATACATCCTCTTACATGGAAGTATTGAAGCTCAGCCAATCATACTAGGTGCTATACATTGCCCAAATTGTGAATCCCCTGTGTTTTTCACACAGCTACTGAGTTTAGTGGTTACTAACCCACCGGTCTTAACTATATTAAGGGGAGACTGGAATGTGGTTCCATACACTCACATAGATAGATCTGACTCTCAGAAGCAGGGGTTTTCTCCTCACAAAGGGCGTTACATGATCTGATGAGAGGTGCAGACATTCTGGATGCATGGAGGGTATTGCACCCTAAGGAACGTCAATACACTTTTTTCTCACCTCTGCATATATCTCTTTCCCGAATAGATTTTATTTTGCTGAGTTCCCTTTTGCTCCCAAGTGTCATAAGCTTAGTCTTACATAAGAGGGTTATATCAGATCATTCACCTGTCTCACTTTTGTTTTTTCTGGGGCCGGGAGTTAGAAGAGACTTCATCTGGAGGTGGAATAATCAACTGCTCCAGAAGCCTGATACCTTACAACGTATTAAGGACTTCCTCTCTAATTTTATATCTAATAACAGGGGCTCTGTCATAAGAATGGATATGGTTTGGGCGGCTATGAAGTGTGCCTTAAGAGGAGAATGCCTATGGCTTGCTGCCACTAAATCCTGACAGCTTAGAGCCCAACAGGACACTCTGCTTTTTGCCATTGGCAAGCTAGAGACTACCCTTAATAGTAGATCCCCGGATATTGATTGGGTTACCCTGCATAGGCTACAAGCCCAATATTCAGCCCTGATATATCAGAGGGTGGAACTATCCTTGAAGCACACTAAAATCAAATATCTGGATGTAGGGGAAAAGGCAGGGAAACTATTGATGGTTCAGCTTGGGCACGGCGAGGCCTCCCGCTTCATTTCTGGTATTAAATCTGATAGCTAAATTATTACATCACCTAGAGATATTGTAAGGGAGCTGCGGACATACTATCAGAGGCTTTACTCAGTGGACCAAACTGATCGTCTGACAATTCAAGCTATTACTAATTACCTTAGCTCCGTGGTGCTCCCAAAGTATCTCTCCAGAGTGACATGTCACTTGGTAGTTTGGTCACTATACAAGAAGTTAATCAGGTAATCGAGAACTAACGTCAGATAAATCTCCCAGACCAGATGGTCTTTCTAATAACTTATATAAAGCGTGTATATCAGAAATTGCTCCTCTTTTAACAGATGTATATAATTTTTGGTATTCGGAGGGTATGTCAGAGGACAGCTTCCTGAAAGCGTTGATTACTCTTATACCCAAGCCAGGCAAAGACCCTCTTTACCCTGGAAGTTATCAACCCATTTCATTGATCAACATGGATGTAAAGATTCTAGCCAAAATTCTGGCCAATAGGTTAAGTCCCTTATTAGCTACCCTTATTGGTCATAAACAAATTGGTTTCATGGCTGGTAGGTCATCAGTTGATCATTTGCGGAAAGTTATGTATATTCTCTCGGTATCCAGGGACTCTGACTCATCTGCAGTGTTGGTGTCCTTGGATGCCGAGAAAGCTTTTGATATGATTTCCTGGGATTTCCTGTTTACAGCTTTAGCACATTATGGCCTCCCTGCAGAATTTGTTAAATGGATTAGGTTATTATATGTTTGCCCGTCGGCTCAAGTCTGGTGTAATGGAATCTTGTCTGACCCCTTCCAAATTCAGAGAGGGACCAGACAAGGTTGCCCTTTATCCCCACTTTTGTTTAATCTTTATCTGGAACCTCTGATCCGGAAGTTAGTTTCCTCCCCACGAATACAAGGCATTAAAATTGGAGAACGACATTACACCCTGTCTGCTTATGTGGATGATCTACTGATATACCTAGAGGATCCTGTATTAGGAATCCCTGCTCTTTTGGAGGAGATTGAATCCTTTTCAGCTGTTTCTCCACTATAAGCTTAATATATCTAAAACTAAGGTCTTTCCCTTGAACAACAAACCCTCCTGATTGGTGATAAATAACACCAGTTTGGAGTGGGAACCTCATACCCTCACTTATCTTGGAATTCAGGTTGCCAGAGATATTCCCACCATGATTAAGCTTAATCTTACAGATCTGATTAAAACCATTAAGACAGATCTCGATAGATGGGGTGGTCTCCCTCTTACACTATGGGGAAGAATAAACATTGTAAAAATGAATGTTCCACCTAGGGTATTTTACCTTTAGGGATGCTTGGGTGTTTCCTTCCCAAACAATGGTTCACCCAGCTACAAGCTATGTTAAATACCTTCTTGTGGAGAGGTAAAAGTGTTTGATGCTCCTATACTAAGCTTTCAGGGTCGAAGCTGCAGGGTGGATTAGCACTGCACTCCTTCTTTACCTATTACTGTGCCCACCACCTTAGCAAAATAGTCTACTGGTCAAAGGCAGTGTGGGAGATAGAGCTTCAGGCTTACGCACCCCTATGGCTGGATGTAGAAAGATTCTTAATATCTGAACATCAAGGTACTCTTTTTTCTTTGATTTACATCAGTCCTAAGAGACTCCCCAAAATGCTGAAGAATACTCCCATTGGATGGTCGATCAGAGCCCTTCATCAATTACAAGTCCACCTCTCATGTAATTGGCACACATCCCTTGAGCAGCCTATAGTTGGCAATCCCCACTTTAAAATTAATCATAAACCCATCTCACCCACATTCTGGCCTCTTTTGATTGATAAGAATGTTTCTGATCTATCTGAGGATGGTAAACTGATCTCCTTTTCTGTTTTCTGCTCACGTTTTGAGATGCCTATCACAACCTTTTTTTAAATATAAACAGGTTAAAGAGGCCATAATGACTCATCTGGGACGGGAGGGTATAATCCGGCCACATACTGAGATATTAAACAAGCTCTTACACTCAGCTAAGGAACCCCATGCAGTATCCAAGGTCTACAAAGATGTGCAATCTTTTGAAACCAACTTACCCTAGGAGACCTGCTATTAGTGAACCCAAGAATTATCCTTCACAACGGAAGAAGATACTTGGAAAAATACATGGCAAAATATCTATAAATTTGTGAAACAGGACAGATTGCGATTGATACAGTTTAATATCATGTACAATCTTTATTATACGCCAGTGAAATTATACAAATTGGGCCATCTTTCCTCAGTTAACTGCACTCGATGTAATCAAACCCCTGGTTCTTTATATCACATGCTATGGGCATGTTCGGTGGTTTAAACCTTGTGGCAATCTATTAAACAAGCTGGTCCTAAATCACAAAAAAACAAAATCCATGCTTTTCTCCAGTCCACAAAACAGAAAAAGACAAATTCCACTCACTATCAAAACATACCCAGGAAATACTCTTGAACAAGTGTCAACATTTAAATACCTTGGAATCACCTTTGATCAAGGTCTTACCTTTGTGACCCACATTGATAACACAGCAAAAACGGTGAACCAGCGCATTGGTATCCTGTTCCGAAACCGGCAATTCCTTACCCAAGCTGGGCTGAGGATTGCTATCCAAAGCTCTGTCATCTCAATCATAGACTATGGCTTAATTATCTATGGCTCTGCCACAACCACCGCACTAAGGCGCATCAAAACCACCCTAACCAAGGCCTGTCGGCTGCTCACTGGAGCACGTAGACGTACTCATACATGTGAGCTCTACACTGAAACAGGATGGTTGCAACTCTCAAATCGCATAAGGTACCTCACATGCTTGATGGCAAAAAAATCCATCTTGGGCCTCACTCCGCCCTGTATCCAAGACCTACTATGCCCGAATACCAGCATCCGTCCCACCAGAAGATCAGAACACCAGCCTCTCCAGGTCCCCAGATGCCGGACCACACAGGGTCAAAGATCTTTTGCCTATCATGCCCCCTGCTGGTACAATGCCCTGAGCTTGCTCATTACATCCTCCACTTCACTAGGAGCTTTCAAATCTATGCTTTACTCTCACCTCTCAGCCTCTAGCCCCTGTGATTGCCTTGACTAATGATTCTCACTCATGACTGTTTTTACTGTTTTTTATCCTCCTCCTCTGCTCCTTTCTTGACAAAGGCATCTGAGTACCTCTAACTACTCTAAGTCTGCTCCCCTCCCCATATCTCCTCCTACCCTTCCCACCTTGACCATTCCTCCAATGTTTTTTTTTTTCCTTGGATGTACTGTATTATACTGGCTTATTGAAACCTTTATAATTTGTTGACCATTCTATGTAGCATGTCTTGTTTGTTTGCACATTGATGACGTGGAACCTTTGTAAAAGAGCCATTGGCTCAAAGGTAATAATTCCTAGAACAATAAACTAATAAACTAAACAACTACTAGATCCACTGCTCGGACTTGACTCCCTGTTCACTCCAGAAATTTGTTTATTATACCATTTCCCGAAGGGTAACCCAGATGTTAAGAAGGCACACCTAGCTTTGACCTCTGTCATAGCCAAACTTATTATTATGAGGCACTGGAAAGACAAAGCAGGACTGTCAGTTTTGGAATGGTATAAAGAAGAGCTTATAGCTCTCCAGTTAGAGAAACATATTTTACATATGAGTAACTGTCCTTATTTATACCACTGTAGATGGGGCTCCCTAGATGCTTTGCTTACTGCATGGAAACCATAAGGGTTTGTGATATGTTTTTTTTCCCCTTCTTTTCCTATTGGTAGTTCAATTCCTCTGTAATATTGAAGTTAATTATATACACACTTGATATGGGAGGTGAGAGGAGGTAGAAAATATGTAGGTAAGGGATCGGGGATAAGGGGATGGTGGCTGGGATTGTCCTCCTCGGACATGTACCTCACTTCATTTTATTTCAATGTTATACTCGTGGTAACTATGTACAATGTTAAGGGGGAGATCCCCTATGTTTCTAATTATAATTCTTATCATGTCTGTACCAACTTGTACTAATATTAAAATAATTAAATAAAGTTTATTGAATTAAAAAAAAAAGTCAACCAGGTTTGCCTGACAGGATCTGCCCGATACAAACCCATGTTGCCTGTTGTCCTTGAGACCATTCCCCACCAGAAAGCTCACAAGCCCCTCCTTAAGGATTGTCTCCATTAGCTTCCCACAATGGAGGTAAGGCTCACTGGTCTGTACTTCTCTGGTTTGTCCCTGGGCCCACTCTTATGGAAGGGCACCACATGTGCCATCCTTCAGTCCCTAGGCTCACAACCAGTACTCAGAGAGGTGTTGAACAAGTCTACCAGTGGTCCCGCCAGGACCTCCGTCAACTCCTTCAGGACCCTTAGATGCACTCCATCCAGCACTGGCACCTTATCCATCCATAGAGACCTAAGGCCCTCCAATACCCTGCCCACTGGGATCACCCCATCAATTCCCCCTCTCCCCTGTTTCCACCCCACCTTTCTCCTTGGACATAGGCCCATCCCTCTCCCTAGTAAACACCAAACAGACATACTCATTGAGTGCTTCTGCATGCTCTGCCGTCTTTTCTGCCCACCCTCCATCTTTCTTGATCCTTACAATCTGATCTGCACAGCTTCTCTTCTCCATTATATACCTGAATAAATCATTTTTCCCTTCTCTGATCCCCTATGCCAGCCTTAGTTCCCTTGACGCTTTGGCTGCCCTTACTCCTCTACTCACCTCTCAGGATTTCTTCACTTATTCCTCCCTGTCCTCTTCTCAGGTGGATTTCTTATACCTTCTAAAAGCAGCTCTCTTTTCTCTCACCCTCTCTACTACCTCTCTGCTCAACCAGCTCATTTTTTTATCCTGGCTTTCTTGCTTTGACTCTTTGTACATGAGTTAGTAGCCTCTGCCAGCCGAGGCTTGATGATGGCCCATTTCTGCTCGGCATCCATGTCTGGGTGGATGCTGGCAAGGTGCCCATCCAGTATGCCTCCCATCCTGCCAAAGTCTGCTCTTTTGAAGTCCATTACCTTTGTCTTGGTGCTAATCAGTAGGGCTAGGGCCATGGCCTGGTAGTTGTTCCTTCCATGGGAACTCACAGGATAACCTCTCACACCTAAGAAAGAGCCACTCTTGAAACTCACTTTGCATTGACTTCTATTTAATTCAGATGTCAAGAGGTTAAACTGAACAAGGACATTAACTGCTTGCTTGTTTATTAACATTGCAATTGTATTCTGTAATCAGCAATGAGTAGATTCTGGGATAGATCATGTTGCTTTCCAACTCAAAGAGCTAGAAAGTTACAGCCAACCATGACAGCCTTAAAAATTAGTGTTTGGAGCACTGTACCAGTGTGTTTCACAGTGTACTTTGCTGCCAGAGGCAAGATAAGAAGAGCCTGCTAGTTTGTGTCACTTGTCCATTTGCAGTGATGCTGACTAAGCCATCCATCCCCACGACAATGCCTCAGCCTCTCGTCCACCATGTCCAGTTCATCATCTTGAGTCACCGAGCTTCCCTACTGCCCATGCTGTGTTCACTTGGCTGATCTCAATTATTAGACTCTTCACTGGCTGGAGGGAAAAATGTACCTTTGTTTTTTAATTATTAGAAAGCCAGGAGCCACATGAGTGGCATGGACAAGGCATGGATAAGAGAGGGGAGGAGCAGTTGGACACACATGGTTTGACTGGTAGTATAGCCTACAGGTTAGAGTAACAAGACGTGAATGAGTTTGGCACATCCAGCAGACTTGGGTTTGATTCCCTCAACCTCCACTTTCATACTGTGTGACTCTGAACAAGTCACATAACCTCACCAGTGCTCACAGTTTGGCCCTGAAAGTAGTTACTTGTGCCTAGTGGGCCTTACCTGGTTACCAAAAAATAAAAAAAAGTTAGTTGCTCCCATTGTGTGCTTCAGCGACCTGGATAGGTTAGTAGTGTGTATTCATTTTATTTGTGCAATCATAAAAAAGATCATTGCAATCATAAAAACACAGGTCACAAAATACAGAGTATACGGGCAAAATAGGGATACACACAATATGTAAATATTGTACATAGAGAATCAGGTTTGTACGGTATGAACCTTTTTTCTTATTTTTTCTATATTGCAAAGATTTAGTACAATGTGTTAAAGATGCTAAAATAGGTCCCAGCCATTTACATCTTGTTGATTTATACAAGGAACATATTAACATCACATGCTCAAGATCTTCATTTTCATTTCCTCGGCAACACTAGGCAAACATTGAATCTTTACACCAGGGATATGGGACTTCGTTCTTATTTTATACAGATGCTCGCTATCGGGCAGACAGCGGTCCACTGGACCACCAGGGATATTGGACTTCATTCTTATTTTATACAGATGCCCGCGATCGGGCAGACAGCAGTCCACTGGACCACCAGGGATATAGGATGGACATTTCTTTCTTTTTACAGATGCCCGCGATCAGGCAGATAGTGGTCCACTGGACCACCAGGGATATTGAGCAGTTTATTATTTTTTTTCACAAATGCCCACGATAGGGCATGAGGGGGTGCCGCCTGGTGCAGCCTGAGCTCTGGTGGCCACCCACAGGTGGCAGCTGCCGTGTTGCGCCCTGCAATGCGGCAGCTCACCTGTGGGTGACCATCAGTTGTTCCTTTTTTTTTAGGATCAACTTTGTGCTGGCGCAGGTAGGGGTTGTGCATGCATGGCTCTGCACATCCCGGGCAGAATATTGGGCTGTGCAGAGTATACATGGGCACACCACCCCCACCTGTGCCTGCATACATTACTGATGCACTCCGGTGCATCGGGATTTGTGCCGCGCACTTTTCCCTTTTGAATATCACGCCGGGGCGCATCAGTGGGTTGCGCATGGCGTAACACTGTTGCACCATGCACAATCCTTTTGAATATCTGGGCCAATATGTATTGCAAATCATTATGTTTGTATTTTTTTAAAAGTAAATTTGTAGTATAAGACTTATAATGTTCAGAAATTAGAATACTCTGTGAGGTAAGATGGACTAAAGACAGAAGACCCATAGATCTTAGAATTGTTTTCACAGACTCTACCCAATTGGATTTTTTTACAACCATAGGGTCCCAATATATTTTTCAGTTAAATATACTGTAGGTTAGTAGTACATTTGAGAAACAGAACAGCCAGGGCATTTTCAGGCTTATAAAAGGGAGATTGGTGTCTTTTTTATATTTAATAGTTGTCTAATATTTACTGCATATTTACTTCTTTTAAAATTCATGTTGAAGATTGAAATGTAATTTATACTCTGTTCAAATGCTATCTGTTTTACTTAGGTGAAATGATTTTGCTGGTTTCTGAGATATTTTTGAGTCCCTTTACTTGGTACTGTGCTTACTTTTGACTTAGGCTCATACTCAGTGTTGATATTGCAGTAAAAGGGGCAGCTACCTTGTTTGCAGTGCCATCCTTCAGATGACAACTTAAACCCAAGCCCTTTCTGGTGGCTGTCACAGCCAACGGAAGTTTAAGATACAGTATCTCCTCAGCCCTTTTCAAAAAGGATATAGTGCAACTGCAGTGTCTGGACCAAACATTGGTAGCACATCAAAACAGTGACCCTTGAAAAGGGCGATGGAACCACAGTGCCAACAATTTTGGGTGACTGGCAGTTCTCCCCATCCCAGAGGTATGCCCCCCCAAAGTTAGTATATTAAATAAAGGGTGATGTGAGGGGCAAACTCCCCCTACAAGGGGTGTGCATGAGGTGAAGCCCCCTCAAAAAAAAAGGACTTTGCTCCAAGTCATTGCGCTGCTGGATTTGAGCCCTCTTCATGGGTTGCCATTCCACAGTCACTATTATGACATGGAACCCCAAACATTGATTATCTGTAACAAAAGTTCCTATGCAATGATCCTTAGTTTTGTGTGAAACGTAGCTGGTTTAATTATAATGGGTGCCACATTTAGCTTTTACAGTATGTCACCACACTGACTGGATTTAACTCATTGATTTGTGAAACACTTTTAATGTTTTATGTATGTTTTACATATTTTATTTTTGCTTTTTTTATTTATTGGGAATTCAGAATTAACACCTTTGAGCCATAGGCTCTTTTACAAAGGTTCCATGTCAAAAGTTCATAAAAAGACAATAAAAAAATTGGAATTGGTTTGCACAGTTCAGGGTTACTTAACACAAGAAACTGAACCGCTAGGCATAGTAGCTAGGTTAGATACAATGAAAAAACAGGGAATATCTTTGCAAATAGTGGAGTATACGGACACAATTATGCAGAGAATTATAATGCAGCAAAATTAAGCCTTGTCATTGGAGTAGAAGAGTTTCAAAAGTAGCAGGGATTGAAGATACAAACTGATACAGTCATACGAGAGAGGGGTGCTTAAGTGTAGGGAGGTTGTTTAGGGTGCTGGGGGGAAGGGAGGTCAGAAGACATTCAGGACCTGGGCTAGTGGGCAGGGGAGTTGGAAGGGGGGCAGAAGAGTTGGAAAGCTAGTGGAGAGATAGAGCAATTGAGGGGAAAGGGGAGATGAAAAAAGAGAAAGAGAGAAAAAGATGTAGAGGGATTATGGGAGGTGGATAGAGGCATAGAAACAGAGAAAACAGAGATGAGGGGAGACAGGGGTGTCAGCCCAGGGTAATTAAGTGAAGCAGTCACCTGAGGCCTGAGTCACAAGGGTATGATGAGGATTATATTTGAACATATCAAATGGCTATATAAGGTAAGCAGTAAGACACGGCAGGGTGTGCAGAGTTGTTGGATACCCACATTCCCAGGATCATAGTGAGGGTGGACCCCACAGGCTGACGGCCTTACATCTTCTGGAAGTGTAGGTATCCCACAACTGTGCACACCCTGGAGTACCTTACTGCACTTAGAAAATGATTTACGGTGAGTGACACTTTTTTGGGGAAAAAATAGAAAATATTTAAAAAACTTGAAACAGGTCATGGGTATGGTATGGCAGCTAGCAACTATTGGAATGGGGCTTACTATTGTCACACAGATAGGCAAGGTCAAGAGCTAGCTCTCACATAGGTGTTGGTAGCCTCACCATACCTCTAAACTGTCTCTGGTTATGAGGGACATCCCTCATCTTACCCTCGAAATTGCTCTGTTATTTCCCTTATGAAAAAGATGCTTCCCACACAGAAAATGTGCTGCAAATTCAGACAGTAAAGCAGAAATTTATGATATTTTAATATGGTACATCAGAAATAAAATTGGTACAAGAGAATTGTTTACACAGTGTTTTGAGCTTGTATCTCCAGTGTTTGAGGATGCATCCCTCATTCCGATGTTCAGTGTCCCTTACTGTCCCCTCTTTTCAGTACAAAAAGGTTGAGAGGCATGAGCCTCACCACACTCTCCAGTCCACCTGTTTTACTAATTCAGGATCTGTAGAGTGACCTTTACTGTAAGAGTTTTTACATGGTGTAAATATGCATTTCCACTTGAACAAAAAACTGTTTTGAGGGAAAACATTCTACAGAGTTAGGAGTGCAGGTATATATTTTTTTTTATTTCAATCTAGAATTACAATACCTTTGAACCGAGGCTCTTTTACAAAGGTTCCATGTCAGCATGTGCAACAGTCATCATTTTTAGTTACAAACATATAGTCATTGACTTACAGACATGTAATAACCAGTACAAAGACTTGAGCTATGAGCAAGACAAGGGAAGGGGGGTGGGTGGTGAGGGAAGGAGGTAGGAGATCGAGATGGGAGGGAAGGAGGTGCAGGGGTAAGGGGGAGTATGGAAGGTGGTTGGGGCGGGGCAGGAGTGGAATCATGGGGAGGTGGGCGAGTGTGGGAGACAGTGCAGCCAGGGGGCCTTGTTGAGGGAATATGACAGTTAAGGTGCTAGGGGTGCAAAGACTGATTGCAAGTGCTGGGTGCTGGGGCATTTGCAGTTGGAATGGTGGAAATGTTAAGTTGGGCAATCACAGAATACAAGCAGTGAGAGATGCAGCTTGGACTTGAAGAGGCCGAGTGTTGGAGCAGTCGCTATGTCGCTGCCAAGAGAGTTGAGCCAGTTGGATGCCCGATAGGCGAATGATCTTTGTCCTTGGGTAGTGCGACATCGTGGGATATGTAGTAGATGGGGATTGGATCTCCTTCTAGTGACATTCTTACGTCTAGGCTTAAGGCGGGCACAGACACCAGGTGGGGCCAGACCCATTATAATTTTCTTGGCCATGATGCAGGTTTGGTATTTTATGCATTTGTCCAGTTGAAGCCATCCAGATTGGGAATAAAGGTCACATGTGTGGGTACGGCGATGTGAGCCAGTGATGAGACGACAGGTCTTATTCAGGGAGGTTGCGATACGTTAGAGAGCAGAGGTAGTTGCAGACCCATATATGATAAGACCATAGTCTGTGATGCTGACGATGGAGCTTTGGACGGCCACTGACAGTGCTTCTGGGGTTAGGTGTTTCCAGTGCCGGAATAATATGCCTAACCTCGCATTGCCAGACTTTGCAACACTGCTGATATGGACAGCGTATGAGAGGTGGTGATCAAGGGTGATGCCGAGGTACTTGAATGATTGTGTTTGTTCTAGGATGGCTCCTTGTTTGGTTGCAATGGAGAGGTGGAGTTGTTTGTTTTTGTTGTGGGGGCTGCAGAAGACCATAGACTTGCTTTTTTTCTGATTTAGAAGCAGTTTATGATTTAGAAACCAGGATTCGATGGAGGAGAAGGCCTGCTGAAGCTTATTTTGTAATTGGATTGGATCAGGGTCCGAGGTGAGGATCACAGCATCGTTGGTGTAGAGAATTATTTGTTCTGGGCAGCTGTCCGGTAGTGAGTTTAAGAATAGGCTGAAGAGGAGGAGTCCCAGAATGGAGCCCTGGGGAACTCCCGAGCAGACCGGTCTAGGGTCCAAGAGTGTATCAGCGATTCTTACTGTTTGGGACTGTTCTTCAAGGTAGCTCTTAAACCAGCCAATGGAGTCGGTTGACAGCCCAGTGTTCTGAAGCTGGGCAAGCAGGAGGCAGTGATTGATGGTGTCGAAGGCTTTAGTTAAGTCAATGTAGATTGAGCCTAGTAGTTCACCGGAGTCAAGTGCATTGTGGATTGCACCAGTGAATTCAAGTAGGGCTGTGGAGGTGCTGTGACCTTTGTGGAACTCGTGTTGTTGCTTGCACAGGATGTTGCACGTATCCAGGTATTCTGTGAGATGGTCCGTGACGATGCGTTCTAGTGCCTTGGAGAGTGGGGGTAGTAGGGAGATAGGTCTGTAGTTATCATGGGCAGTTTTGTCACCACTTTTATGGGTTGGGGTGACAGTGGCAGATTTCCATCTGTCCAGGAACTGGCTAAGGCTGAGGGAGAGGTTGAAAATTCTGGTCAGAGGACTAAGCACTTCATCAAGTGTGAGAGACAGGATTTTGAGATTGAGGGAATCATTACTGAATCTTGATTTACCAAGGGCTTTGGTTACATATTTGCATACTTGATGAGCCTTGACTGCTTTGAAGTAGAAGCGGGGGGAGCTGGTGGGAGTAGTGTTCTTTGGGGACAGAGGGGCTTCACCATCTTTGAAGTAGTCCTGGGGTAGGACAGCGCTGAGGTCGGTAAAGGCTTTGTTAAAGGTATCTGCAATGGTTTTTGTGTTGAGGATTGTGGTTCCGTTGATGTTGAGTATTGATGGGGGTTTGGGTGGATTCGGGTGAGTTCCTTTATGTTCTTCCGAATTCCCAACCATTGCCCCAGGAGTTTGTGAGGGCATGCTTATAGTAGGTGGACTTCATTTGCCGGATGGTTTTGGTGCAGTCATTGTGGGCACGTTTGTAGTTTTGGATGTCGTTTTGCCTTCCAGAGTTTGTGGCCAGCTCCCATAGGTGGTCTCTTGTTTTTAGCATCCTGAGAAGGTCACCTGTGAGCCAAGGGTTACTGAGTGATTTGACTTTGCATTTCTTAATATGAGCATATGTGTCACAGGCCACAGTGAAGATGTTTATGAAATGGTCAATGGCAGTGTTTACGTTGGTTGCATTGAAGACAGAGGACCAGTCTTGATGGAGGAGGAGGTGGGATTTGAGCTGAGGAAGGTGACCACTGGTAGAACCCTGCTGGTGATAGTTTTTGGTGGTTGTTTGATGAATTTATTTGACCAAGTGCAGCTAACAGGGGAGTGGTGGCTGAGAGAGTCAGGGAGGACATTAGTGTTAGATATCCGCGATGGGTGACTGGTAAGGATCCAGTCCAATAGTGTGCTGGTGCCGGTCCTGTAATTTTTCCTGGTTGGCGAGTCAACCATTTGTGTGTGGTTCGCGCGGCAAAGATTTCCTGTATTGCACCAACAGCGGCATGAGCCAGTTGATCTGAAGTTGCCTAGGAGGATGGATTCGGTGTCAGGTGGAGTGACATTACAAAGTCAAGAACAGCTGTTAGACCAGTTCCTGTTCTTTGGAGGGATGTAGATGTGGCAACCATGAGGGTTTTGTTTTGGGCTCGAGGAGGATTCTCACTGGCAGTATCTGAGCAGTTGTGGGTTGGAGTGAGGTAATGATGTGGTGCCCTGTGGAGTCTTTTGGGTAGAGGCACAGCCCCCACCTCTTTTGGAGAGGCGATCCAGCCTAAAGACGTTGTAGCCAGGAAGGCTGATTGCATGGTCCGGTACTGATGGCGTGAGCCAGGTTTCGACAACCGCCAGGATGTCAGGGCTGTGCTGGCTGGTGAAGGCCTGTAGGGCATCCATTTTAGGAAGGAGGCTGCAGATGTTGACTGATATGAATGAGAGGGCACCTGAAGGCTTGCTCAGATTAATGGCTTTAGAGCAGAATGGGCCAGGGTTTGGGTATATGGGTCTGTGTCACTGACTATAGGTCACTGACTATGCTTACTAAACCCCAAATTCCTCCATTTGTCCTGGTCTCTTTGGCTATTTATTGTCACATATAGTTCTGGTTTGTGCTGATAGGAACCCGAGCTGGGATTGTACCTGTTTTCTTGTTTCATTGAGTGTTTGGTACATTGGAAGCACCTTTCACTTTCTTGAGAATGCATGCTGCATAGCTAGCATGTATTCCTCCCCATTATTTTTATTTTATTATTTTTTTTTATTCCTTTGGTAAATGAGTAAGGCACACTAGACACAAGTGTTTGTTTTCAGGGATGACCCAGGAGCACAGGAGTGGTTAAGTGACTTGCTCAGAGTCTCATAGTATGCAATTGGAGGTTGTGAAATCAAGCCCAGGTCTGTTGGATGTACCAAACTCATTTACAGGTCATTACTCTAACCTCTAGGCTATACCACGAGTTTTAAAAAAACATGAGGCCCTTTCCTAGAAAAATTTGCTTATGGGGTTGTGCAGTTTTGGTGCTAGTGACACTTAGGTGCTTCATTTGAAAATGAACACTGAGTGGCTCATGTAAATTGCTTCTTTTATTTCTTAATTTTCCTTGCAAAAGATCAAACCAAAAAAGAGGAATATATTTTAGGAAGGTTACACTGTTCTGTTTATTTCTAAAGAAAGCAACTTTTACGAGCAGTGTTCACTTGCACAACGAGTACCTAAGTGTCACTGGCATCAAACACTGTAACCCCTGGGCATATTTTTCTGTGAAACATACTTAATGTTTTTTGAAATGGGGAAAATATAGCAGTACCTGTCCTCACTTGAATGACTTTCTGTACTGGGGAGGCAAACTCGGTTTATACTGTGTCTGTATGTGTGCACCGTAGTAACCAGAGAAGGGGTACTACAGTCTTTTAAAGCAATTCCAGAATGCAAACAAAATTCAAAAGGCAGGCACATGTCAAAACATCCAGGACAGAAGTAGCGCAGACAAGTTTGGCTGGTACATCCTTCCTGGATGTTTTGAAATGTGCCCTTCATTTTCAAATAAAATCTAATTTAATTTAACTTGTGAAGATGTCCTCATGATTGTAAAATCATGTGACGTACCTGTGAAATGGAAAGTAAAGTAAGGTAATGGACTACATTCTGAAGCCATTCACACACCAGTCAATGGAGGGCTTCAATAAGTACAGTATGTAGGATCTGGGTTAGGTTTAAATGCACATATTGAAGAAGCATGCATTGGTCCTAATTAGCAGGTTTGGGGGGGGGGGACCTGGATATACAATAAAAAGGTGAAACGTTATAGGCTGATATCTGTTGTTTGGTTTGGATTAAGCAGCAATGCAACACGTGGGTTGCTAGATATTGTAGTCTGTCCCATCACTATTTGTTTATTATATTCATTAGAGTTAGTGGTAACTGAGTAACACTCACTGAACCAAAGCAAATTTTTTATGTAGTTTTATTTAACTGGGAAAATGGTGGGCTTCAACCATGCAGGGGGTTGGGGGTGGCATTTGGTAGGGTGGGGAGTAGTCAGAGATCAGGTAGGGTCTGTGGTAACAATATCGGCAGGGACACAATGGGCAGACTAGGTGAGTCAAGCAGTCCTTATCTGCTAACAAATTCTGTGTCTGTGTGAAAGGAGGGCCAGGCAATTCTGCCTACTTTCAGTTTTTTCACAGGAATAAGGTTATTTATTGGTGGTATTTTAGTGAATTAGTAGTTTCCATTTACAACCTAAGAGCAGGATATAGATTTGAGTTCAGCAAGACTTGTGGTATTTTAAAAAAATGTTTGTGTACTCTTTAGTAGCTTACCATATTTAGATTTTTACAATGTGGCAGTATAAATTAGCCTAGAGGTTAGAGTACCGAACTGTGAATGAGCTTGATAAATCCAGCTCACATGGGTTTGATTCCCACAACCTCCACTTACATACTGTGTGACTGAGCAAGTCACTTAACCTCCCCCAATGATCCCAGGTCACATATGAAAATAGGCACTTGTGCTTATTAGCTCTTTCTTACCAGTTACCAAAAAATAAATAAATAATAAAATACTTGCACTATCTTGCTGGCTGCCCCCCCCCACCCCCCATTGCATTGCTGCTTAAATACCAGTTTAAAATGAGTGACAAAACTGAAATTACAAAACATGATGTTTTAGATACTGTAAAAACTGGGGCCTCTGTGGGGTGCCTGTTATGGTAGAAGAGGCCTCGACCATGAGGTTTGAGAGAGAGAGGAACACAAAGTGTAGTAGAGTGGTTCTGACTGCTGCCCGAACCTCAAGACAAGAGTCATAGATACATAGATACATAGACAGTGTCGGCAGATAAGGGCCTATGGCCCACCTAGTCTGCCCATTTGAGCTTGTAAGTTCAGTTTGTTTTCCTAGAAGTCTATTTCCCCTTACCCCTGACCTCTAGAATTCCTTTATGTCTATCCCATGCATTCTTAAATCCCGTGATTGTTTCAGCCCCCCACCACTTCCTCTGGCAGGGTGTTCCACTTGTCCACCACCCGTTCTGTGAAGAAATTCTTTCTCATGTTTCCTCTGAATCGTCCTCCCTCAACTTCATCCCATGCCCTCTAGTCCTGAAACATCTTTTTCGCTTAAAATAGTGTTTTCCTGCACCCTGTTCCTCCCTGTAAGATACTTGTATGTCTCTATCATATCCCCTGTCTCCCTCCTCTCCTCCAGGGAGTACATGTTCAGTTCCTTCAACCTGTCTTCATAGGACTTGTGATGCAACCCATGCACCATCTGTGTTGCCCTCCTCTGAACCTTCTCTACCCTGTCTATGTCCTTATGTAGGTGTGGTTTCCAGAACTGTACACTGTACTCCAGGTGGGGCCTCACTAGTGTCTTGTATAGCGGAATTATGACCTCCCTTTTCCTGCTGGTGATGCCCCTCATCAGTCTGATTGTATTGTACCATAAGACACACTGCAGGGGCTCTTTTAAGTAAGCAATAACCCACAACTGGGTATTGGGGATTAATCAACACCCCGAGTGCTTTGTGAGGCATGAGGCCACAGGCTGAGTGTCCTCACATTACCCGGGGTGTTGATTAATCCCCACTAACCACATACCCTGGAGTGGGTTATTGTGCTTATAACATGGGCTATGTTTAAACAACAACAAAATATCCAGAAAGGTGTTTTTTTTATTTTACTGTTTAAAGAGCAATAAGGGTACTGTATTCTGCCACTGTGCAAAATAGTCCCTATAATAATGCATACTGCATTGCTCTTATGCACACAGAAATGTCACAGATACACCACTGACATGATCTGTAACATTTCCTTTGCATCATGCCCTCTGTGACAGTGCCTACCACAGCTACTGTAGTCCCTTCCCCCACAGTGACATACACAGTACTGAGGAAGGATGCACACACATTAGCCAGGGCTTGCCAGTCAATGTGAGGTGCAATACTACAGCTCTGTCACTCTGCCCCTTTCTGTGTCTCTCTCCCTGATCACTGTATGGTCAAATGAGGAATTCCAATCATAAAGCAAACAGCAGAAACTACATTTTAAGCAATGATCTCTTTGGCAATTTCTAAATGGCATTGAGTTCCCAGCAGCACAAAATGCACAATGAGTGGTCTTTATAGGAATAATATGTAGGCATTTTCATGCAGGGAACGCAACAAATATGTACATTTGCAACACGAACATGCCCCCCCATATCAGTGCTGTTTTGTGCGTGTAAACAGATAGCTACAGAAGCCACAGAAAGAGACACAGAGAAAACCACACTTGTCTGCTACAGCTGCTGTTTGCAAGCTCTCTCTCTCTCTCTCTCTCCCCACACCAAGTACTCCTGTCCATCACAGACACAGAGAGAGAGAAAAGGGCATTTGTTTTGGATGACCGGCTCTCTCTGTGTCTCACTGTTTCTCTCTCTCATGCTGTGCTGGGTACTTGTGTGTCACAGCCCGCGCCATGCTCACCACCTCCCTCTCTCTCTCTCCCTCTGTATACACACTGCCCCTTTAGCAGGGCACTGCACTGCTCTCTCTCTCTCTCTTGTTCTGCATGTCCTGCTGTGGTGTTGGATGAGTAGAGAATCACTGCACTGGGGGACATTCACTGTGTGTCGGCTCCCTCTTGCGCCGATGTCTGTACCTTGCGTGACACTGAGACATGGCATGGAGCAACACCACAAACACATGGCCACACAGACACAGTAAGCACTAGGTTTCACTGCACCAGGGGACATTCACTGTGTGTCGGTGAGGCACGGCAACATGGAACAACAGCAGAGGCAGGTGGCTACACAGAGAGGCTAAACAGCAGCTGTCACTCCACCAGGGGACATTCACTGTGTGTTGGCGCCCTCTTGCAACAATCTCTGTACCTTGGGGGACACTGTGTGTTGTCACGGGGTGGGAGGCGAGAAGGGGGAAATGCGCCAGTTGCTGTGCTTTCCCTGCAGGTCTTGCTCTGTGTCTGGAGAGCTGCACCTTGGGGTGAGACCAAATGAGAATTTAACCAGTCACCTACTGCACTCTGCCATACTGCAAATATCAGCAAGCACTTCATAAATATTTCACAATGCTGCTGTACAGGTGGTCAGCAGGGGTGGGACGGGGGACCAGAAATAACCCTTAATGTGTCTGTCGCACTCTCTCTCTCTCTCATGTGGGTTCTTGCTGTCCGTGTCCCTGTCCCCCACTCCCACTCTCTCTGGCTCTTTCTCATTATGAGAAACACAACCCACATGACATATGCTGTGCTCCTACTCCCTCACTTGGGAGTTTACATGGCTGCCAGTCAACTTTCTTAGCTTCTATAGATAAGGAGACCTGGCACTGCCTCTCTTGAGTCGCTCCACGGAACCATGGATTAATGTTAACTTAATCCACAGCCCCTCAAAACAACTCACCCAATTGGGTTGCATGTTTCTATCAACCCATGTTATAACTCAAAATAAACCACTCAAGCATACAAAAAAGTGTGGTAAGTGGTGTACCTGACTTGGGATTCAGAGGCAGGTATAAAGACATGTAAGTACAGTACATACAGAACTTATAAATAAATGTGCACAGATTTTGGATTAGGTTACAGGTGTTCAGGCAAATCAAGTGCAGTATACAAGAATTCATTGTCAAGAATACAGTATGTTCATGAGAAGCATTTATATATTCCAGAAGCAGTAAACGTGGCCAGCAGCGACATTTTAAATTATGAGCTCAGCAGTATAATTTATATGCTCTAGGGATGTGCTGCTGTATAGTACATTTTGCTCAATTTGCAACTGCATTTTCTTTGTTTTATCTTGGTATAATTTATCATGTCAAAAGCTGCTGACCACCACCCTCCAGCCATGGCTCTCCCCTGCCCTACATTTGCACTGTGTATTCATCCTCCCATCTACCCTCGCCTATTGACAGTATTGTTCCTTCTCTGCACGTATATTGCTTTTGTACATTTGCAAATTTATTTAACTTCATGCACCTTATTGTACTGTATGTCTCTGCACCTGGTATTTGCTTTTTGTAGTTATTGTTTTGTATTCATTGCACCTTGTTAGATTGTACTGTTCTCCACCACCTCCCTACCCTCAAATAAATAAGTAAATAAATGAATAACTAAGTGTGAGGAGTTTGTTTCTGCTATCCCAGAGTACAATCCTCCAACATCCCAGTATGGGAAGCATGGGTGGGGTTGACTGCAATCTGCAAGGTCTACAGTGCAATGCTTTGCAATATCTTTGTGCACATATTTTTGGGGGAAAGGATCCTTCCACACAGGCCTTCTGTTCACAACATGAACATAGACTGCAGCTGCACTGTTTCATCCTGGGCATGCCTGCTCATGCTGTTCCTGGGTAGGGGCGAATTAGCTACCCTTCCCATAGGTATTCCAAGAAGAGCCAACTTCCTGGTCCATGGTCCTTGCTTGTGCCAGGTGGGAATAGTTGTATTTTGTCGTTTAAGAAACAAAACCTGCTGCCTGACCCACCAGTCATGTGTGGACATAAATTTTTATCAACTTTGTGTGCTAACATAAGACGTTTCCCCCTTCTGGTTCATGTGCCCATGGTCCCCCAAATATACAACTGACACAGACCTAGCCAGCCCTCTCTGTTGCAATAGAAAGCCCAAGTGTTCTTGCAAACTAGGGGGTCAGAAAGATTATTTGAGTGTTCCACTGTCAGTGCACTGAGCCACTGAAAATAATCCCCCTAAAAACATGAGGAACAGCACCATTGTGGGTAAACGTCATTATCATCATGATCCCCATATCTAAAAGGCTCTGACTTTTTTGGAGCTTCTCACACAGCCTGGATGGAATGAGAACCTAGGTATGCTTGAAAGAATGCAGTACTGGGACACTTCAATTTTTTTTTTTTACTTTATTACGTCTGCTGGCACAAAATATTGAAAAGCAAGTATGACTCATAGCAAGTTGCAGCTGTTAAGATTTCCCCTGGGCTAATTCAGTTGGATGAATAACATAAAATGCTTTTTATTAAAAAAAAATACACATGCAGCCCTGCAGTCCAGGCTCATATTTTTTCCTTTGACTTCTTCTGGTGAAATCAGAATTTCACCCCATGATTAAACAGAGGAAGGATTCCACTCTTCAGTCCATAAAGCTTGGGAAACTGATTATCCAGTGAACACAGTCATAAAGCGATCTTTCTAACACCTCAGGAGAGAACCACGGCTCATTTAAAGACCAAGTGAAACAATTATATACTTTCTTAAAGGGGCTAGGACATTTGTACAAATGTGCTGCTTCTTGTGCTGTTCCTGTTTTCATTATATTCATACCACCCAAATGATTGAAATTTGACTGTGCAGTACCTGAATGCAGCTTCTATAAAAACTATGGTTTGTATCATTTACTTTCTACAGTCAACATTCTGTGCAGCTATCTTTATGGAGGCAGGAGTTTGGAGTTTTGACTCCATCACTGCATGGATTCAGAACATTGACCCAAGCCATCAGCCTATCAGAGTAGTGCTCAGAGTTCTGAATCCATACAGTGTCATAGTCAAAACTCCACATTTTTGCTTCATAGAAACATAGAAAGGCGAGGGCAGAAAATAAACATTGAGGTCATATAGTATGCCCCAGAACCCAGCCTTGAGATATTATGAAATGGCTTCTTCCTGTACTGTACTCATCACCCAACACTGGTTAATAATCCCTTTGAAGTCATTCCAATCATTTTAAAACTCAGTGATGGTTTTTGCACTGACTTCTGCTCTGGGTAGGTTATTCCACTTATCCATCACACTGTGAAAAAGTACTCCTTTACATCTTTCTGCCCCCCCACCCCACTAACTTCAAATTGTGTCCCCTGGCAGATGAACTTTCATTCAGCTGGAACAGTTCTGCATAGTGCACTTTATTGCACTCCTTCAGGTGGTAATATGAACCTATCATGTTCACCTTTTCCTCCTGTTTTACATGAATATATGTTGAAGCTTTCTACCTTGTCCTCATAAATCTTACCCCATATGTGCCTGTATAATTCTGGTTACCCTAAGCTGTATTGTCTCCAGCCTGTCCCTGTCTCTTTTCAGTTGTGGACTCCTGAATTGTAGACAGTACTCAACATTTGGCCACACCATCAACCTGTACAGTGTCATAATCACTTCCTTTCTGCATCTGGTAAATCCCTGTCTAATGCTCCCTAACATTCTATTTGCCTCCCCAGATGCCTTATTTATTTATTTAAATGTTTGACCAGGAAGTACATACTGAGCTGAAAACTGTTTATTTCCAGATGTGTCCTGGGGGAGAGGGGAGTAGGAGATGGCTAACAATAAAAACATAACAATGTAAAATACAATAAAATCATTTTACAAGCAGAATCATAAATATAGAAACATAGAGACATAGGGCAGCATATACGAAGCGATATAGGACTAAGTCTCACTCCACAACCCCAGTTGTGCTTTAAATGTGCCGCAGCTGCAGAGCGGCCGAACCACAGCTGCAGCTGTTGCGGAGGGTGTTACAGCAGGTCCCACTCTCTGTAGCAGCCTCCTGCAGCTGCGGTGCTGCCCCTGGCAACAGCACCTGCAAGATGCCATAATCCATGGAGCCAGTCATACTCTGGCTAGACCTAAGTGAATACCCACAGCTGCGGGTGACCTGCTGCTTCGCAAGTGACAACCCACTAGTGCTAAGGTTTTCCCGCAGCTGTGGGACCTTCCCTGACATATGTGAATCCTGCCCATAGACTTTGACGGCAGATAAGGACTGCTTGGCCCACCCAGTCTGCCCATTTTTCTACCTATTGGATAAGCTGCAGATCCTAGTTAACCAACAACCTACTTCTTCTTACCCCACCAGAATTGCCTTATGTCTGTCCTATGCATTCTTGAAGTCCCCCATTGTTTTTGACCCCACAACCTCCTCAGAAAAGCCGATCCATGTATCCACCACCCTCTCTGTGAAAAAATACTTCCTCATGTTGCCCCTGAGCCATCCCCCCTCTATCTTCAAATTGTGCCCCCCTTGTTCTTGCACATCTCTTTTTCTGGAATATGCTATCCTCTTGGACTTTGCTGATTCCCTTGAGGTACTTGAAAGTTTCTGTTATGTCCCCTCTCTCCCTCCTTTCCTCGAGGGTATACATATTAAGCTCCTTTAGTCTCTCTTTATATAGCTTCTGGTGCAGACCCTGCACCATTTTAGTTGCCCTCCTCTGGACTGCCTCCATTCTGTCTATGTACTTGCAGAAATGGGGTCTCCAGAACTACACGCAGTACTCCAGATGGGGTCTCACCAACTGTCTGTACAGAGGGATAACAACCTCCTTTTTTCTACTGGTGATATGTCTCCCTATGCATCCCAGCCATCTTTACTGCCTTCTCACGTTGCTTTCCTGCCTTTAGGTTATCTGATATGGCTACGCCCAGGTCCCTTTCCATTTTTGATGTTGTTAGTACCTCTCCCCCTCCCCACTGTGTACTCTTCCCCTGTTTTTTTGTTTCCCAGGTGCATTACTTTGTACTGAATCTAAGCTGACATACTTCTGACCATTCCTCCAACCATGCTAAGTCCCTTTTCATCCTTTCCAGCCCCCCTTGTGTATCAACCCTGTTGCAGATCTTTGTGTCGTCTGCAAAGAGGCATATTTTTCCTTACAGTCCTTCTGCAATGTCACTTATAAAGACATTAAAGAGGACTGGTCCCAGTACTGAACCCTGCGGTACTCCACTAGTAACCCCCCTTTCTTCGAAGTGGATTCCATTTACTATTACCCTCTGTGTCCTGTTGTCCAGCCAGTTTTTTCCCCAGGCTACCACACTGGGACCCACTCCCAGGCTGGCTAACTTGTTTATTAATCTTTTGTGTGAGACAGTGACAAATGCCTTGCTAAAGTCTAGGTAGGCCATGTCAACAGCCCTTCCCTGGTATACTACTTTGGTCACTCAGTCAAAGAAATCTATGAGATTTGTCTGACATGACCTTCCCTCTGTGAATCCATGCTGCCTTGGGTCCTGTGCCCCACTGGCCTCTAGGTACTCAATAATTCTTTCTTAGAAAATGGGATAAAAAAATAAAGAATTCTGATTGGCTGACTAGGGTACATTAACTAACAGTGAGAGCCCTGTTAGTTAAAAGTACCAGCCATGCCATCCAAGTGAAGTATCATGGTGCCTACTCTGCTCTATCATTGGCTAAACAACGTCCTTTCAAATAGAAATCACTGCCATTTTTTTGCTCTCACTTGGCGAGACACTGCCTGCCCCCAAATGCTCGTTCAGTGCCAGCTCCCCTAATAAAATCAACACACCCCCATGAATCTCTTTCATTTTTAGTTACCCAGAGAACAGAAATCATCCCACATAGTCAAGCCAACTGCTTACATTTTCCTTGCTGCTGTACTCAAATGGAGCCTACTGCTCTGTAGCACAAATCCCCGTCTGTCACTTCTACTCCAAAGATGCGGAACTGGGAAACAAGCTACCGGCAATGGAGACGTCGCCGAACATAACTTGTTGCCCCAAATTTAAAAGAAAAACTCTACTGCTAACATAAACAAATAATAATACTGTAGTTTAAAGCACTACAGTCTCTCTTCACGCTCATAAGTCATCACTTCCTGTTTCAATAACAGAGTCATACAAGGTTGCATGCCTCACCGCTCATAAATAATTTCTTCCATTCACTGCTGATTAAATTAAAAGAAAATGAAGCACAAGCAATGCAACAGCTTCTCCATCTCATTGAAATGGTAAACTCCACAAACTGTTTTAGTTTAAAGAATTACAATGGGGGGGGATAGGGACAATGGCTTTGTTGGAGGGGGAGGGGCAATGGCAGATGGAACACCACAGAAACAGGACTACTTTGTAACAGAAAGACTTTAACTTAACTTTTTTTCTGTATTTTTAATTTGATTTAATCCCACATATAAATGCCACAGAAAGCCCATTTTCTAAGCACAATAATACCCTCTGGGGTGGGCGGTATGTGCAATACCGGACCTTCCAGGGGCTATAAGGCCCTCTGCTTGTGGCATCGGGCCTCATTACGCCCTGGGCAGTCTGGTATTGCCCAATACCGCCCACCCTGTTAGGTATTATTGCTTGCTTTCAGAAGTGGTTACAACATTTTCCCTACCACTGAGGTCAAACTAACAGATCTGTAGTTTCCTGCCTCTGCCTTGCTCCCATGTTTGTGCAGGGGAATCACATCCACCCTCCTCCAATCCTTAGGTACCACACCATCCTCCCATGATTTGTTAAAAAGAGTAGTCATTGGTGTCACTTGTTCTCCCCTTAGTTCTTTTAGAATTCTGGGGTGAATCCCATCAGGCCCCATTGCCTTGTCCACTTCCAGTTTTAGGAGTTCCTTCAGGACCCTTTCTTCTGTGAATGGACTGGTATCAACTCCCCTCACTTATGAAGGAAAGAATTGCTGAGTACCTAGAGGCCAGTGGGGCACAGGACCCAAGGCAGCATGGATTCACAGCAGCAAGGCCACGTCAGACAAATGTAATAAATTTCTTTGACTGGGTGATCAGAGTAGTAGACCAGGGAGGGGCTGTGGACATGGCCTACCTAGACTTTAGCAAGGCATTTGACACAGTCCCACACAAAAGATTAATAAACAAATTAGCCAGCCTGGGAGTGGGTCCCAGGGTGGTAGCCTGGTTAAAACACTGGCTGGACAACAGGACACAGATGGTAATAGTAAATGGAGTCCACAGTGAAGAAAGGGGGGTTACTAGTGGAGTACATCAGGGTTCAATACTGGGGCCGGTCTTTTTTAATGTCTTCATAAGGACATTGCAGGGGGACTGGAAGGAACGGTATGTCTCTTTGCAGATGACACAAAGATCTGCAACAGGGTTGACATGCAAGGGTGGGTGGAAAGGATGAAAGGGGTCTTGGCAAGGTTGGAGGAATGGTCAAATGTATGGCAGCTTAGATTCAATGCAAAGAAGTGCACAGTAATGCACCTGGGAAACAAAAACCCAGGGGAATAGTACACAATGGGGGCTGAGATACTAACAACAACACAAATGGAAAGGGACCTGGGGGTAGTCATATTAGACATCCTAAAGGTGAGCCAGCAATGTGAGAAGGTAGTAAGAAGGGCTTGGGGATACTGGGATGCATAGGGAGAGGCATCACCAGTAGAAAACAGGAAGTTGTTGGCCCTCTGTACAGACAGTTGGTAAGACCACATCTGGAGTACTGTGTACAGTTCTGGAGACCCCATCTCTGCAAAGACATAGACAGGGTGGAGGCTGTCCAGAGGAGGGCAACAAAATGGTGCAGGGTCTGCACCAGAAGACATATGAAGAAAGACTAAAGGAGCTTAAGATGTATAGCCTCGAGGAAAGGAGGGAGAGGGGGGACATGATAGAAACTTTCAAATACCTCAAGGGAATCAACAAAGTCCAAGAGGGTAGCATCTTTCAGAAAAAGAGATGTGCAAGAACAAGGGGGCACAATTTGAAGATGGGGGGACTGCTCAGAGATAATGTGAGGAAGTATTTCTTCACAGAGAGGGTTGTAGATATATGGAACAGCCTTCCTGAGGAGGTCGTAGAGTAAAAAACAGTGGGGGAATTTAAGAATGCATGGAACAGACATAAGGCAATTCTAGTGGGGGGTAGGAGAAAGTAGGCTATTGGTTAACTAGGATCTGCAGCTTATCGGTTAGATAGAGAAATGGGCAGACTAGGTGGGCCAAGCGGTCCTTATCTGCCATCAGATTTTATGTTTCTATCCAGAGTGCTTCTATTGATTGGTTTAGGTACCTCCCTCTCCTTCTCTTTGTTTGTGAATACTGAGCAGAAGTATTCATTCAGTATCCCTGCTTTTTCACTGTCACCCTCTGCTCACTCCTTCCCCTTTATTAAGCCTCACTATTCCTCCATTGGTCTTTCGTTGCTCCCTAATGTAACTATAAAAGATTTTATCCCCCTTCTTAACTGAGTTGGCCATCTTTTCTCGGTTCGTGCCTTTGCTATTCTGACTGCCTTCCTGGCTTCCTTCTGCTTTAACTGGTACAGTTCTCTGTCCTGCTCCTTCTGTATTTCTTTTTAATAATATAATAATAATAACTTTATTTATTTAGCTCCTTTAAAATACCAAGGCGCTGTACAGATAAATCATAAAATCAAAGTATACATATAAAATCAACAATTAGAACAGCATCAGTCAATAAAAGCCTTATTCCATAAAAAAGTCTTAAAATCCCGCTTAAAGGCTTCCACGGTTGCGCATTCTCTAAGCCAGTGAGGCAGAGAGTTCCAGAGGGTAGGGGCCATGAACCCAAAGGCCCTAGCCCCGGAGGACTTCAATATAACCCTTGGAACCTCTAGCAACCCCTCGTCGGCTGAACGGAGCTGTCGCATGGGGTGGTAAGGGCCAAGAAGCTCTTTCAAGTAGTCGGGCCGAGTCCGTGCAGGACTTTGAAGGTCAAAAGACCTACTTTAAAGGTGAGCCACCACTGTATAGGCAGCCAGTGCAGATCACGCAGCACAGGGGTGATATGTGTCCTTCTAGTCACCCCCGTCATTAACCTTGCAGCAGCATTCTGCCCTAGCTGCAAGCGGCAGATATCAACCCCAGGAAGCCCCAAGTAAAGGGAGTTGCAATAGTCAAGGTGAGATGTCATGAAAGCATGGACTAACACGGGTAAATTGCTGGACGGAACAAGGTGTTTCACCCTGGTGATGTTCCTAAGATGGTGAAATGCGGACTTGACGACTGCTGACACCTGATGAAGAGTCAGCCCGTCGTCAAGTACCACTCCCAGGTTACGGCCCGTTCAGAGAAAAGGATCAGATCCCCCCCCAGCAATATGCCAGAGGGCTGACTGGACCCCAACCCACCTGTCCCACGCCCCGGATCCACGACCAAAACCTCAGTCTTACCGGCGTTCAACTTTAACCAGCTTAAATTCATCCAGTCCTGAATTTTAGCGAGACAGCTATTAAATACCGAGATATATACTTCCTGAATGCTATCTTTTTCTCCATAACTTTCCCCGCCACCTCTTTTAAGAACCATAGTGTTTTTTTCTTTGTTTTGATTTGTTTATTTGCTTCACACAAAGGCTTGTTGCCTCTGTGATGACAGTTTTGATTTTTCCTCATTGTTCCTCCATCCCTCCTTCTTGCCCATTTGCTAGTGCTTTTCTGAGGCACTCTCCCATTTTGCCAAAGTCATCCCTCCTAAAGTCCAATACTCTTGCTTTTGTATGGCTTTACTCTATGGCTGTATTTATCATGAACCATACTGTTTGGTGGTCGCTTGTTCCCAGATGGCTACCCACTTCTAAATCTGAGATCCTTTTTCCGTCCTCATTTAAGAGTACCAGGTCTAAGATTGCTCCCTCCTGAGTGGGTTCCAACACTAGCTGTCTGAGGCATGCCCCCTGTAGGGCATCGAGAATTACCTTGCTTTTGGATGTGGCTGCAGCAAAGGTGCTCCAGTTAGCATCTGGCATATTCAGGTCCCCCATCAACAATATATCCCCTTTTTCTGCCATTCTAAGGATGCCTTCTATCATTTCCTTGTCCATGTCCTCTCCCATGAGATGGGGGTCTGTATACAACCCAGTGCAGATTATGGTGCTGTTTCCTCTCTCCAGGGTTACCCACAGTGCCTCCTCTCCTCCCTGTTTACCCTTTAGTTCCGTTGCTTTGATCCCTTCCCTTATGTAGAGAGCTATTCCTCCTCCTCCTCCTCCTCTTTTACCCTCCCTGTTATAGGCAGAATAGTAAATGAAGGCATCTAGAAAATAACACGCACTCTAATATAATCAAGCAATCTTAGTTTATTGTCCATCTAAATCATAAAAATGATGAACATTACAATGAATTAAAAGAAAAGAAAAAAAAGAAATGTTTCATAAATAGAATACCTCTACTTCAGAAGTACAAATGCAATCATATGTTAAAACAACACCATAGGTGTATATAAACTGCAATATGTTGTGACAAACATTCATTTATATCTGATATTAAAAATTCATGTCACAGAGTCACACGAGTATACACATGTAAAAAGTGAGAACACTTTTTCTTTCATCATTAAGTTCTTTGCAGTGTGAGAAAGTGTCTTTTTTTTGGACTTTATCACATAATCAAAAAATTTGAAAGTCAATAGAACATCTTCTTTTGTCATTGGGTGGAACAAAATGAACAGTGGCTCATAGTCCAGGTTGGCATATTTAGCCAAGAATTCTTTTACTATTTTCTCCCTGGCTACTCCGTAAAGGGGACATTGGATGACAATATGATATATGAATTTTGGGAAATCCTTATTACACCTACAATGTTCTAGGTTAAGGGCACCAGAGGAAGATTTATTAAAGTATGTGTGTTTAAAAGATATAATCCCAAATCTGGCCCAGGTAATAGTTTTGCGAACATGAGGAGGTAAAGAGAAGCTTAAGTAATTTTCTAAGATAATTCTGTTTTATTTTGAGCAAACCAAAGAGCTTGTCTCTGAGATTTAACTTACTCCATTTGTTTAATGGAAGCAATAGCAAACAGTTTTTGTTTAAATAAGTTTTTATATTGGGGGGAGATATTTATTCCCTTCAGAGAATCCTCCCATTGGTGATTCAATGAAATCGCCAAAGGTCCACTGAATTATTTCCCCTAAGCAAAGACTGGGAAGGGTGTTTACTTCATTATTTAAGATTTTTAGCCAGTAAGAGATCAGCCTAAGTTCAATTAAAGTAGATAGGGGAAGCCTGCCCAACTCTGCTCTGACCATAGGAGTTGCTGTTGCAAGGGGCACTTGTAACAAGGACTTATAGAAGAATAGTAAGGGAAGTTCCAAGGAAGGGTGAGGCTTATACCACCAAACTTCAGCCCCATATAACAATAATGGACTAATTTTTGCTTCCACAGCTCTTAAGGCTGGGATGACTGTGTGACCACCATATTTCCAGTTAAACCCTTGTAGTGCTTTTACAACTAGTCTTGCCTTAGATACCTGTTCTTTATGATGAAGTAACCATGCACCTTTATCTGTAAATTTTATCCCTAGGTAAGCATATGAATAAACCATTTCAATTTGGTTATTTTCCAAAAGGAACTTACTGTATATGAAGGTGGACCTAGATTCTGCTTGCCAAATATCACAATTTTTGCTTTACTAAGATTAATTTTTAAGGTGACTTGGTCACACTTAAGCTTAATAATGTTTATCTTCCTCTGAAGACCAGTAGAAGGCAAATGACAACAGGACCAAGTCATCCACATATGCCAATAATGGAATTTGCTGGTGGTTTATACGTAGAGAATCTAATGAGAGTGATGAATCAAATTTAAGTAGAGAATCGATGTAAATGCTGAACAGCAGTAGGGGCAGAAAACAACCCAGCTTCACGCCCCTTGTTGTGTTAAAGTATTCTGTTAGATTACCTTTACTGTCATACTGAACAGCAGTTGTAGTATTGGAATATAACAAATAGGTAGGATTTAGTAAATTGAGAGGAAAGCCTCTTTCCAATAAAATATCCCATAATATTTCTCTAATCACCGAGTCAAATGTAATGGAAAAGTCCATGAAAAGAGCATATACCTTCATTTTCCTATAAGTCCTGTATTTTTCCAGTATGTGTGCTAGTATGAAAATATTATCAGTCATTGAAAACCCATGACAGAAACCTGCTTGAAAACTAGAAGCGTAGATGCTTTTTCTACCCAGTTCTGCCACTTACCCAAGAGAATTCTAGTGAATATTTTACCACCAATATCTGTTAAACTAATGGTCTATAGTTAAATGGAGATTGAAAAGGGCCTTTTTGTCCAAGAAGGAGGGATGAATTTTTCTCTTAAACATAAGTTTAAAAAGTTAGTCAAGAATGGAACTCAATAATTCATATGTGCTTTATAGATTTCACCAGGAATGGTGTCTAGGTCAGGTGCCTTATTAATAACAAGATGAGTTATGGATTGTTCCACCTCATGTACAGTAATAATCAAGGGTATACAATAACCATGGTGGTCTATACAGGGGTAGTTCTATGCAATGTGTTACTATTAAAAAGAGTTTTGAAATAAGTGTCCCAAGTTTCTTTTGGAATATATGAAGGAAGCTCCTGGGAAAATGTTTTTGATCCTTTTGCTACTAATTATCAAAACATTTTGGAGTCATTATCAGGAATAGCTTGAAATATGTGATTCCATTGTTTAAGTGCAAAATATGAGTTTTTTCCTATTAAACATTTTTTATAAGCTTCATGAGCATTATTTAGATGAGGAAAATTAAATTTTGTTGGATACTTCTTGGCCTTTCTAATCAGTGTTGCTAGTCTGTGCTTTTCTGCTCTACATTGTGCATCAAACCAAGTATGTGAATAAGAATGAGTTGTATTCTGAAAACAAATTATTTGATTTATATGTGAATAACAGTATGTTAATTGATCACTCAAATACTGTGCATTAGTATTTTCGTAGGCTAATGAAAAAATATTTGAGAACAAAGGAGAATATAAAAGATCAGGAAGGCTCTCCCAGGTTTTTACATTAAGAGCTCATTTAGATTTTCCTGTGAAGATCATAGGTACAGAATTCTAGAAAGAATTTGAGAGTAGAACTTCCATTTCAATTGTGTCAATCTTAAGCAAGATGGCCACAGGTCACTTTTGGGTCTCATTGAGACTGTAAAGTTTTTACAGTGATTATGAAAATATGGAGAGCAGAGGATATAATCAATCATACTCTGTCTTTGGGGAGACAAAAAGGTACAAGCACCTTCCTGATCCAAATGCCCATGACCATTCAGAAAAAGAAAATTATTATTTGTAATGAATTCCACAAAACACTTTTATACTTCATTCAAAACTTTGTCCATTCATTGAATTTCTTATTGTTAAGTTTCCCATGTACATCTTTTCCTGTAAAAGGGGTAGGTTATCTCAGTGGTCAATCCTTGAATTAAAATCTCCAACTATAAGTGTTGAATCCATGCGATATTTGGCCATCATGGTATCCAAGTCCATTGAGAGTTTAGACCATATATCATAAGGTGTATTAGAGTGGAAGGAGGGAGGAATGTAAACATTAATTAAAATAACCATAGAATCCCAACTAATAACTGTAAATAAGCAATCTTGAGATGGATTATAAGAGGCATGAACCCTCAGGCCTTTTCTAATTTTTACTAAAGTAACCAAGCCCCCCTTTGGTCTCCCGTAGGGCCTTGCCTTAGTTGCTGGAACAAAATAAGATTCATAATCATTAAGGGAAGGCTGTTTGCTGGCCCATGTCTCCTGAAAAGCTAGAACCTCAAAATTCTGAACATAGCTTAGCCATTGGGAAACTGCAAACTTATTTCCCAATTCTGCAATATTCCACCCAATCAAATTCTGGTCTTTCTTGGCATTTCCTGTTCCCATGGAAGGGAAGTCTAAAGTTTCCAGAGAAATGTTATCATCTGTTAGTCATAAGTGTATAATAACCATTTTTGGATTTGCTACAGGTTGAGCCAGTTCCTTAAAAAAAAGACCAAATAAATGTCCACCACATCAAGTCTGTGACAATTCTCTATCAAAAGTGAGAGGAGATCCTCACAGTGTATATAGCAATCAATCTGGGAATCCCCTATTGAGGAGTGGACCCTTCTAACAATGGGCATATCTGATGGAAGAATTTCATATTTTATGATGGCTGCCAAGTTTGTTCTCAAATGAGATGCTAGGTTCAACTCATTTTCCCCATCAATATGGTTAATCCCTAATATTGAAATAATTTGTGGTGTTTGGAAGGGTTCAAAGTTCCAATTAAAGTTAACCAATATAGAAGAGAATTTCTCATAAGAGAGGTATTTAATTGGTTTGGTATTAAAATGGATATGTTTCCATATAGTAGTCCAAAGTACTGGGGATGAAATTAATATACCTAAATCATTTAGTTGCTGTTGTTTGGCCCAAACTAGTGTGACAGCCTCCATATCAGCCATCAACATATAGACAGAGATATGAAGATTAATCCTGTCCCTATGAATGAATGTTACTGCATTAGCTGCCTGTGGTAACTCAAGCTCAGCTTTAAATAAGTGTATAATAAGTTCTAAAAGTGTTTTGTCAGATTCGTAAGATTTGAAAAAAATGTTCTCAGATTTAAAAACAACCTCTTTAACAGTGGGAATAAGTTGAAACTGATGCAATTCCACTTGGGTGGGAGGTTTATCAGAAATATCCTGAGTTTTTGAGAGTGAGGCTGTAGTAGAAGCAATAGGTTGAACAGAAGAATAATTATCAAGAGAACCACAGAGAGGTTCATTCATTACTGGGGGATTCTGTTTTGAGGTGGACAAAGGTTTGGACACCATTACCTCTCCCTCCAGTGGGGCCTGAGTGCTATTGTATGTTTACTGTTATGGGCCAGTCCCTTAATAAGAGGCAGTGAAGACTCTACTGGTGGCAGTGAACCAGTCTTGGGGGTTTGAGTTTTTTCCCCGACTGAGCTGTAACATTCCTAGAGGGTTTGCCATTGCTGAGTTTATTTGTATTGTTTACTCTCTCTATTGTTTGACTATTTCTTGATTTTCTTAGTGTTTTCCTTGTTTTTGATAGACCAAAATTGGACTGTTTAAGCCCTGGTCTTGTTTCTGGAGAATCCAGAATTATCACTGTGGAAAAGGAAAGCTTATTAACATTGTTAGGGCTTGGGGGAACTTTCCCTGGAAGCCCATTAATCAGCGTATCAATCTCTGTTCAAGGGAAACAATTCTCTCAATTAAAACTGCGGATAGATTCTCTATGGAATGTTTAATTCCAGTGTATACTTCTAACAAAACTATATTGGGCATAATAGGGTGTGCTAATGCTTTGATTGTATATTTTACTAAAGAGTCCGGACATTGGGCCAGAAACTCTGGGTCCAACCCAATTTTATCCACTTCCTGGTCCAATTTCTGGAACACCACCTCTGGAGATCCAGCAAAAATATCAGGACATTCTTCTAAGGCAAGGGTTGAGTTTGAAATCTTGCACTGAGCCCATAGAACTGAAAAGGTCCATTCTGGAGGGGCAAAGTGAGATGTCAATGCCTTTGGTATCTGGATTTCTGACTTTTTGCATGGAGTTCCTAGCTTTCTGGTCTGGTTGGTTCCCTGTTACCTCAAATTGAATTTGGTAGACTGAGTTTTGATCCTTTTCACACCCCCAAGAACTTTTGTTTCTAATACAAAGTAGTCTGTTATTTTTGCTTGATTAACTAAGAGTGTACTGCTTTTTTGATTCAAAGGAAGATTGTTGGGGGGAAGGACTATCCCCACTTTACGAGGACCTAGGTTCATGGCCACCTCCACCTCTGGAGCCTCTAATTCATTGAGAGGTCTATTGTCTATATGTGTCAAATATAAAGGGGAAGAAATCTGTTTAGCAGGCAGAGGTGCCTGCCTGCATATGTTGGTCTGTGGAGTAACAACTATACTCTTACTAATTGAAGGCCCATCCCTGATGTCAATAGAGACCTCTTCTTTAACATAATTAGTTAATTTTATAGTTCTAGAGGGGGAATTAGATGTAAAAGAAATAATATCAGAGGTGACCGGGAGTTTCTGAGAAAAAAAACAGAAATGTTTTGATAATTTAGGTTTTCTGGGTACTTTGACATGCTTAAGTGTTTTATCATTTTATGAGATAGTCCTTACTCTCTTTACAAACTTCCTTACCACTTCTAGTTTACATTATGTGAGCCAAATATTGCTATGGCAGTATGTCACAATAATAATGTAGTTTTAGCTCCCTTTTTTCTCTATCAAGGATCGTTCTCAGGAAATGGCACAACACCCAGAAACACAGTAGTTAATAAACAGTAAATGTAAATGGCTATACCTGTGAATCACACTTCTAGAATATTAAATTTATAAATCCTAGAAATCCTAGGAAAATGTCCTAAGGTCAAACAAACATATCAATTATAGAAACCACAATATTTCAAATGAATGTCCAGCAGTATCTCTTCTATGATGTGTAGTGTATAAAAACAAGCTTGAACTATACTAAAAGTAATTACTTAAAAAACAGAGGCCAAAGGGCTGATTAAATTTGAAAGATTCCTGTAGTTAATAAATATGTGCAAAAATAGATGCCACAAGGTTCAAAAGTATATAGTTACTTGCTGAATAGTGCAGATTAATGACTGAGTTTGATATAAATTCTCGGTTCTTGTAAATGCATTAACTGGACAAGTGCATGATTATCAGTTGTGCAAACAAATTACATCAGTTCCTTGATCACAGGTTTTCAAGTGTCCAGCCCGTTCTTCAATAGATGGCTCAGGGCACCACTAAAAATAGGAGATTATTTTAGTTCTTTCCACTGCCTTCTAGTTGCTCCAACTCCACTCAATAAACAGCCATTAGTCTACTAGTTTAGACTTTCAGTTGCTATAAAGTTATTCCTGAGGGGGACTTCCTCCTTTTGTAAGAACACTGAATAAAAAGAAAGAAAGGAGGAGCAATAATAACTGTCAACAATGTAAAAATGAATGCCTAGCCTAGTGTAAGTGCTCTTTTTACCCTAATGGGGGGGACTTTTAACTAAAGATAACTAATAAACGGTACTTTAAGAATAAGGCTGGATGAAGAAAAGCATAAAAATAATCAACTAGCATGCAATTATGCTAATTATACTAATGTGGGCTTCTGTATGGCTTCTCTATGGCAATGGAAAGTTAAATGGTTGTGGATTTTTGCACTTATTATCCACCATTCTGGAAGACAAAACAAGCAGAACAAACCAAATCTAAATAGTTGGTTTCATCTTAGTACAGGAGTTTCAAACACTTACTGTTGGTTATTTTAATGGGTGAGCACACAAAGGTGGAAATGCTCTCAGGACAGAACTTCTGTTGACTGGTTCAAAACTGCTTCTCTCCTCCATTTTTCCTAGTACGCAGCAGGCTGAAGAGATAATGGCATCTCTGTGTGTTTAGACACCACGCATGCTTTTTTACAGCTCTGGTCATTAGGTCATGTGACTATGGATTACAACTTCTTAAGAAGTACTCCCTAACTAATAAATATAGTACAATATAGTACTAATCAATCAGGAAACAATATCTAACAATTTATATCACTAGATTAAAATAAAAAAGAGCTGTATCCACAATAGGAAGACATTCTAAATTTTAAATAGATATAAATGCTGCTAAAACAGTTCCACTAAAAACTAACATAGCAACAGCAAAAAAAAAAAAAAAATAAATAAATAAATAAATAAATAAAATACAATAATGTTGAATGTCCCTCTAAGAATCAGGAAAGATTCTGGAATACTGTCTGGCCAATTCTTCGGGTGCGTTTCACTTCACCATAGCTCTGAGGTCTTACACCTTTCCAAATGGTTCTTCTGATCTCACACTGCAGTCCCGCTCCTTTAAGGGAGTCCCGCACCACTGGAGAAGCCTTCCTCCTATAGGGGGCCAAAAGAAGGACACCAGCAGAAATGGCATGACTGGGGACTTACTATAAATAAATCTGGTAAGGAGACAATCTTTCCAGCAAAACATAGGTAGCATACCTTTCGCAAATCTTCTGTATAGCAATATCTCCCTGCTTCACATCCCTATTCCTCAGGGCAGTGAGCTCATAGCAAGCATCTGTCTCAAAACAGCATCTGTGTCCAACTCAGTCCTGACTCCTCATCCTTAAAGACTTAGTGCCAGAGTCCATCTGCCTCCCTCAGACAGTCACCACTCTAATATACACAGAAAGGGAAAATTGCAAAACAGTAAGAAAAAGGGCAAGACTAGAGAATGGAGAAAAAGATGAAGGGTCACAGGCAGTTGCAGGTAAGATAACAAAAGTCAGAAAGAAGAGACTTTAGGGAAGAAGGAGAAGAGGCAGAGCTAATAGGAAGGGGAAGGGAGGACCAAAGTTTTGGAAAGCAGTAAGAAAAAGCAGACTGGCCAACAACAGATTTTCTAGAAGGGAAAGAGAGAGAATGGAAAGCATTGTGGAGTGGGTAGGAGGAAGAAGGAGGAGGGGAAAGAAGGGATTTGAGATAAGAGGGAAGCGTGCCAAATCAGAATTTGGATAAAACAAGAGATACAATGGGAAAGGCGCCGAGCATCAAGTGAGGGGAGAGAAAGAGTCGATTAAAGACAGCAGTGGTGAGTATGACAGGGGCAATCTAAAGCAAAGCAGCAGAAAGAATGAAAAAGGGGGTAAGTCTGGCAAGGGAGGATTTAGGGGCACTACTGTAGACTAAATCACTGAAGTCAAAAATAGGAAAGATAATTTTTATGAAAATTTCTTGGTGGGCAGGGAGCGGTATACTTGCTTTATTCCTGTACAACGCACCCAGCTTAGGATGAAGCTTTTGGGGAATTGCATCAATGTGCACAGAGAAATCAAGATGCCGATCAAGGCAGACCCCGAGGTACTTAAAGGAGGAGACATCTTCAATATTAGCACCATCAAGGGTATTAAATAGTAGGAGAGAAGTAAGTGTGCCAAGTTTGTGATGGGTACCAAAAGTCATTGAGACTGCTTTATTTTAGCATTAAGAGTCAGTTGGTTATCCTTGAACCAGTACTCAATGTTGTCAAAATCCAACTGAAGTCGGGAGGTAAGGTCATGTGTAGAGGAGCCAGATGCAAAAAGAACTGTGTCATCAACATACATATGAATAGACACAGATGAACAGGCAGAGGGTAGGTCATTTAGGAATACTGAAAAGAAAATAGGACCCAGAACAGACTCTTGAGAGACACTAGAGCTAATGGGAAGTGAAGGTGAAATGGATTTTCCTATCTGGACAGCTTGAGACCCGTCATTATGGTAGGAACAAAATAAACTGACTGAAGAGTCAGAAAGGCCCATAACTTTAAATTTTTCCAGTAGGAGGGGATGCACCACAGTGTCAAAAACCTTAGCAAGATCAACAAAAATGGCAGAAGTCATCAGTCCTATATCCATACCTGTAAGTATGGAATCAGTGATCCAAAGGAGAGAGGTAGAAGTAAAGTGGAATTTCTTAAAACCAGACTGAAAGGGAGTGAAAAAGGAGGAGTTGTTAAGAAAGGAAGTAAGCTGAGATAGAACAGTGCATCCCTGTAACTTAGCCAAGGTAGGAAAGAGTGAAATTGGATGGGAGTTAGCAGGAGAAGTGGGATCACCACCTTTGTGAATAGGGATGACAGACTGTTTCCAGATGTCAGGAACAGTAGCAGAGGAGAAGGAGAGATTTAGAAGTAAGGTAATGGGAAGAGCAATGGCAGTTGCTGAGTGAAGGAAAGGTTTAGGGCTGAGACCATCAGGACTACCTCCCTTTAATGGATTTAGGGAAAGCAGGGCCTGTAGGGAAACACCAGGAGTGATAGGAGAAAAAGAAACTGAAGGAGGAGGAGAAGACAATGACGGGGGGGGGTGGTAGAGGAAGGGATGAGAGAAAGGACACAGGTAGTAAAGCAGGAATTAAAATACTTAGCAACAGCAGAGATAAGAGAGTCACCAGTCTTTAAAGTGGGAAGGGGAGACTGGGTTTGAAGAGAGAAAAGGGAATGGATAACCTTCCAAAAATTGGAGGGGTTATTAATGTTGTTTTGGAGCATGGAACCAAAATATTCAGACTTTGCAAGTCTGATGGCTTTGGTACAGGCGTTATGAATGCTTCTACAGTAGGCCAATGAGGATTGACAGCCAGTGATTTTAAAAGTATGCCAGGCAAGGTCTCTGGAGCAGAGACAAGTAAGTATGTCAGCCAATATCCAGGGAAGATGTGAACCTAGCACTCTGATTCTATGCAGGGGTGCATGACTATCCCATACAGCCAAGAATTTAGACTGAAAGAAACATAAGGCAGAATTTATATTACAGGCTGTAGAGATGGGAGACCAATCAATCGACCAAAGATCAGCAAGGAAAGAGGTCAAGTCAAGTGACTTAAAAGACCTGAGGTATATAAATTTAAGGAGAGCTTTAGGACAGTGTAGCTTATGCACACAGTAAACCATATGATGATTGCTGAGTACATCAGGAAGGATACCTGCATCTACTATATGGTGGGGATAAGAAATGAAGACCCAATCAATAAGAGAGTGGTTTACTGCATTGGGAAGTGGACTTCTTGTTATCACTATTACCCCTAAATCTCTTTCTTTTTTTTTTATTTTTCTTTATTAAAAGTTTTTATATAAAAAGACAAACAACACAAAGAGAAAATAAACAGCAACATCAGTGTCCTAAGTTACTAAATAAGTATACAGTTGGCTCATGTACTGTTTCATACACAAAAGAAGTAAAGAAATTATACCATTGATTTCTAAGGTGTAATACCCGGCTTGTGGTCTAACATGTACAAAACTCACCTCTGTCATAAGGGTCTTGATTCCAAGAGAGCAAGTAGAGCACAGCGCAAGCTGGGCCACTGCATAAAGTTATGCCCAAACCCTTGCAACATGCGAGCTGCACCCTATTCCAAGACAAAAGCCAGTTACGATGTAGAACAGCCAAATTAGGCATGTTGCAAGTTACGCCCTCACCGCAAAACATAACTCGCAGTAGCAGGCGTAGTGGTTACGCATGTCACAACCCAATAACCATAGAAATGTGTGCAAGTCACAGACATGTGGTAGCTAGCTAAACATGCGGTAACAATGGCACATGCCGGTAGCACTACAGGGGTGGCAAGTATGGCAAGAAGGCAGAAAAGAAACTTTACAAATGAGGAGACAGACGTCTTCCTTGAGGAACCATAGTCACAGGCAGCCCTACTAATAGGCAAGGGTGGGGAGTGTGACCTGTGCAGAAAGTGCAAGGAGGCATGGGAGGACGTGGCCAAAAAGGTCAATGCAGTGGCCAATGTCAAGCGAGAGCATTCGGGACCTATAGAAGTGGGTGAATGACCTGAAGCACCATGCAAAGGCAAAGGAGGCCTTCAATAGGCGGCAGGCGGTGGCCACAGACCGTGGGCCATGGGAGGAGAGACAACTCAGTGCCCACGAGCAGAGGATCCTGGTGTTCCAGAGCCAGCACAGCATCCATCGTGACATGGACCTAGACACAACATGGATAGCTGCAGGGATAGGTAAGTGGATGACCAGCTGTGCCCCTGGTGCATGGGACAGCAACGCAGGGGTGGGAATGGAGGCACGTGCAGAGGGCATGACATGGAGGGGTAGCACTGATGCTACTCATCCCCCCACAGGTGCAGCAGCAGCAGACACAGGGACAGAGGACAGTGGTGGCACAGGCAGTAAGCCAGAGCAGGACAGCATGCAGCCGACCACCCAACAGGCCACTGTGACAGACACCCCTGGTGGTGCGGACACAGCGCAGCCAGACCCAGCCCTGACACTGGTGGTGGGCGAGCAGCAGGCAGCAGAAGAACAACAGCAGGAGGAAGAGGGACTGAACCTGTGTGATTTATTTAGTGTTGGCAGTATAGCGGACAACATAGCCCAGGACCTCAGCCCCGCCTCATAAGACAGGCTGCAGGATGAGGCAGGGCTGATAAGGCATTGCAATCCCTGCAGGACAACCACACAGTCACACCCACAGACTACGCCGGGTTCTGCAGGATCCTCATGACTACTCATGAGGAGCGGTCTGAGATGCTTGGCTGTATCCGCCTCAGTATTGATGCCCACCACACAGCTATGGCGGAGCACATGGGCACCCTTATAGGTGCGATCAAGACAGGGACATGCACCACAGAGTCAGACATGGGGAGGCTGGTGGATGCCATGGTCACCTCCCAGGACTGTGTCCAGGCAGAGACGCAGGTGCTCACCCAACTGGCCATGGCCGTGGAGGGGTCAGTGGCCCATCAAACCAGGCAGTCAGACATACTGGCTGTGGTGCTACAGAGTGCACTTACAACCCAGCCTCTGCGAAACACACCAAGGAGGGACGTTGCGACACAGGTGACATGGTGCAACAGCACCAGCAGGCAGATGGGATACACATCACCATGATGGTAGGGGGCATGCTGCCACCCCTCTCAGAGCAGCCCATGCCACAGACAGCCACAGGGGACGGAAGTGTGTGGCCACCACCAATACTGCCACAACATCCCTCAACAGCAGCAGCAACATCACCACCACCAGGGGCAACAAAGCCAACAGCACCACCTGCTCCACCACCCCACCACCAACAGCAGCACCTCCTGCACCACCACCAGCATCTCCAGCAGCAACATAAGTGCCACAGCCCCCACCACTACCAACGCCACCAGCTGCAGCACCAGCACCACAGCCCCCCCACCACCACCAATACCACCAGCTGCAGCACCAGTGACACAGCCCTCACCACCACCACCAACACCACCAGCAGCAACACTGCCACCACAAACAACTGCAATGCCACCTGCTGCCATGGCTGTGGGGTATGCAGCAGTGGCCACCAGGCACATAACAAGTGCTAGACAGGGCTTGGTAGCACCTGCCAACACACCTGGACAGGGCACATCCCAGGTGGCAACACAAGTGCAGGATGCAGAGGAAGGTGGGCCACCAACAAAGGGACAGGGGACTGTGCCAGGACCAGCATCTGCCACCACAGGGAGACGTGGAAGGCATCGGAAGACAGCGGTGCCTCCAGGACCCATGGACAGTGGGGGATCTGCGGCCATGCAACCAGGGCAGGGTGGGCCCAGTGGTACCGCAGGGGCAGCAGAACCCATGACACAGGGGGCTGGACAGAACAGTAGTGCAGCCAAGCACAAGAGAACTGGGCATCAGCAGCAGGTGGACATCTGACTGTGCCAATATGGTGCGCTGCTGAAAGGGGTGGTGGGCATTGAGCAGAGTTGCACTGGGGAGGGCACTGTGTGTGGATGTGTGGGGTGTCCCGTGTGTGTGTGTGTGTGTGTGTGTGTGTGCACTACGTGCATGTGTGTGGGTGATGACGAACAGCACAATATGGGTATGGATGTTGTGAAGTGTCACTGGGTGCGGGTCTGTGTGTTGGGAGTAACTGCACCACTGTACTGTCACACTGCACCATTGTACACCTGTAAATAGTAAACTATGTTCACTGGCAAACTGTATGGTGTTGCTCATTCCCACATGCCATGTGAGGGCTAATTGCAAGTGGGATAGCCGGTGTCTGGGATGGGTGCATTTTCCAACACGCAGATGCACAACTGCATCTGACTGCCACAGTAGCAATGTCCACCGGATACGCACCTGCGACGAGTACGTGAAGGCCGTAGCTGTGACCAGCATCGATGTAGTGCGCACATGCAGCATGTGAATATGCATGCCACATGTGTGCGGTGCAACTGTAGGCTGCACATGTGGCCTGTACGTGTGCCATGTGTGATGTGTGACCATGAAGGTGATACAGAGGCTGCACGGCACACACACTGCTGTGACAGGGGTGAATCTAGCAGCAGTGGTAGAGAGCACAAGGTAGGGATACCACCATGTAGGATGGCCACAGTGGGACAACAACTACTGATCACTGGTAAGTTGTAGGACAGTGCAACACCTCCACCAATGCAGCACTCATGTTGTTGTGCAATATGTGGGGGGGGGGTGGCATATAGACTGTGAACCTCATCCTGTGTGCAACAGAGGCCTGCAGCAATGTACTGGGCACATGCAGTCTGTGAAAACGCATGCCGCATGTGCATGGTGCTACTGTAGGCCACATGTGTGCCCTGGACATGCGCCATGTGCTGGGTGCGGTCACGAACAGGCCACACAGCATTCCTGCACTCCAGTGGCTGCAGACACAGAGCAGAGAGAGGAGGCACAAGGTGGGACACCACAGCTGTACCAGACCACTGTGCAGGACAGAGCACCAGACTGTGAGGTGCACCAGGTCGGATCCCACTACAGGTCCAGGGGTATGTACAAGGGTGTCAGCAGGCATACACACTGTACACATATGTGAACAGGTGTGATGTGAGGCTGTCACACAACATGTGCCATGCTGATAATGCAACATAACAGCCTGGCATCCTGCAGCGGGTGTAGGCCACTGCATAGGGACTCTGTGCAGGCTGCTGTTGTGTAGGGGATGGCCATATGCATAGCCCATCCAATGACTAGAGGTGGCTACCCCCCACACTACCCGATTGTGTATGGCAGGTGGCAGTATGGGTGTGTGTGGTGTAGACAGGCAGTGGGGGGGTACCCATTGCATAATGTGTGTGCAAGGCACATCTCTGCCGTGTCAGGCAGGGGAGCAATATGTGTGGGTGGGGTTATGTGTACAGGTAGCGGGGGGGCCCTGTTACATAATGTGTGCTCAAGGCACATCTCTCTACCTGTCAGGCAGGGGGCGGTATGTGGGGGGTACGTGCACACTGTAGGAAGGGGGGGGACTGTAGCAACATGTGTGTACAGCACAGCACTGCTGGGTTACACCCCTGGGACAGCATAAGTGATGCAGTGCTGTACCCTTTGCTACAGTACCCCAGCTCTGTACGGTATGCAGACTACAGGTGGCCATGCCATGTAGCATGTAGGGGCATGAGACATTATGGTGATTCCCACTACAGTGCCATGACATGATGTATGTGTCATGTTGCCTTGCAGAACATTGCTGCCCGCAGCAGGACTCCTCCATGCCAGGATCAACAGGGTGTGCCCACAGGCAGCGGCAGTACATAAGGTGGAGACAGACCATGCCACACCACAGCAGCATCAGCCTTAGTGGAAGGGCCCCAAACTATGTTGCCACAGAGACGGTATAGCTCATGAACCTTGTCCAGCAGTGGGGGACAACACTGCTACCACCTGGTTGCAGATCACACAGCATGGTGGAGAAGGCAAATGCATGGATGGTGACCGGGGCACACCTCAGTGCCATCAGCGGCATGTCCCGAAGTGTGTATCAGCTGCAGCACCAGTGGCAGGATCTGGCATGGCATGACCCGGAGATCCTGCAGTGAATGCTGGCCATGGTGGAGCAGTGGGATATCGAGATGCAGACAGGCCAGGCCTCAGGTGCAGGTAGGTATGCCAACATGTGGCCAGACAGTTTTGTAGTGCTGACATACAGGCCATGGACAACAGTGGTGCACGTATGCAACTGCATTCCCCTTCCTCCTAGGTGCAGAATGCAGCATCACAGAACAGCAGGAGCAGCAGAATGTGGCACATCAGTGTGCAGGGAGCCAGCAACAGGTGCAGGACCACCGGAGGTCAGGCAGGTGTATGCACTGTGTACCATGTGTCGCGGCCATGCTATGGGGGTCCACCCTGGGGGTGTGGATGTGTGTGTGTTGCGTGGGCATGCAGTGTGTCCTGTTACAGCACTGATCTTCACCTTTGCTACCTTGCAGGTGAGCAGAGCAGACTATCCATAAGGCACCGGGCATTACTGCGGGCTGTGGCTGAGCAGAAGGCACAGGATGTGGCGGCCTACTTGCACTGCACCCAGTGCCAGTGACACAGGGTCAGACCCATCCTGCCATCACTGGAGGAGGAGGAGGGGGAGGTGGACAAGGGCACTGGCAACAGTGAGTCACAGGGGTCGGTGGAGCGGCAGGTGGAGATGATGGTGGCAGACGACTATCCTGTAGTGGTGCCTGGGGATGTGCCGGTGGCATGGGACCAGACAGCTGTGGAGCTGGAGGCTGAAGAGCAGTCAGCAGAGGAACAGGAGGCAAAGGAGCTGCCTGCAGTGGAGTTGGCAGAAGGAGAGATGCCAGCAGAGGATCAGGAGATGGAGGAGCATCCTGTGGGAGAGCAGGAGGCAGTGGGCATGCTGCGGCTGCAAGTGCCGCCCACTGGTCCGGACCTTTGGACATACACCCACTGCACCCAGGTGGACATTGCTCTGGAAATGTGTCACCTAGGGGATGGCCTGTGCCACAGGCTGTGGATGGCCAGCAACATCAGGCTGTGTTGTACTCAGGGTGTAGGCGGTGGGTGACCAGCAGCTGATCCAGCTGGTGTCCGCCATCATGGAGGATGTTGTGCACCTGCACGGCTCTCTCAGGGCTCTACTGTCAGTGCTGCAGTGGCGATAGCACAGTGAGTGACTGGACTGGGGCCACGGACACTGGCACTGTGATGTGCCTTGAGGGCATGGGCCATTCTTGTTGTATGTCAGGGTGGTGGGGGAGCTCCTGTTGTGTGTATATGGGGTGGGGGGCTGGTGTGCTGTATATACTATTCTGCAAGGAGGGCTTGCATATCATGTTGGGGGGCTGTAGTTGGAGACGTGCCTGGGTGGGGGCTCCAGCCATGCTGGGGTGGGGGATGTTTGCTGTGTGGTACTGTGGGAGGGAATGTACATATGGCCTGGGGTGGGGGGGTTGTGTACATAACGGGGTCTGGTTTGGGTGCTGGGGGGGTGTTCTGCTAGCCATTGTTGTAGTTTGATTACTTGTTTGTTCCTCTAGTACTGTTGTGTTTTGTTACTGTTCCATTAAATACTATTTTTGCATCCCTGGCTCTGCGTGACTGTCTATGGTCTGCATGGGCATGTGCCTGTGTGCATGTGTGTGTGTCACTGTGCACATGCAGACACACATGTTGCAGTGCTGCACCATCACATGTGCATTCCCAATCTGCACATGGTATTCATGTGCCAGCTGTCCAACTCACAGCCTTGGGTGCACACTGGTGTGCATGGCCACATGGTGCTTTGTGTGTGTAGCAGTGCCCTGTGCTGGGTCCGGTTCACATGCCATCACACCATGCATGTCATGGCTGTGTGGTGGCCATGGGCTGTTTATGGCACCCTTCCACCCAGCAGCATGGTGGGCCCTGTGGGTGGCACTGGTGGCACAACACAATGGTGTGTCCTACCTGCATATGTCTGCAGGTCTGTGCCACATGGTGTTGTGTCCCTGTTGTGGCTGCACTGTTTTCATGCATCAGTGGCCATGGCAGGTGCATTGTGCCTGGTGGCACCATCTTCATGGCGTTGTGCCTGTGCCCCATGTGTGTCCATCACCCACTTGTGTCCACATGTCCATGGTCCATGTGTGCTGTGGTCCTCTGTGTGTTGCCTGGGGTGCCTTCACTCATTCACAGTCATGCCTACCAGATGCTGTACGACATGCATGGGCAGTGTTATAGCTCCAGTGTGGCCATGTCTGTCGCATGGCACCTGGCAGACAGTATCCTGTCCCCCTGGGGCTCAGCAAGGGTGGCATGGGAGCCCTGCTGTTGTTCGGGCTGCATTGCACCACACTGTGCCCCCCGTACTGCTGCAGGTGCCACCATGGTGGTGGTGATGGTGGTGGTGGTGGCCATGTGCCACCTCAGAAGCACTGCTGGATCAGCTCCTGTCGTGCATGGTGTCCCGCCATTGCACCACCTTGTGACATGTGTTCCACCATGCCATCTGGCTCTTTGTCACCCTCCTGTGGTGCTCCGTCCTTCTGGTTGCTGTCGGCATTGGTACGTGGTGTGCCAGGGCAATACTGTGGAGGATGCAGCAGGTGAGCACTATTCTTCAGCCATCACAGGGCTGTACTGGAGCACACTCCCCGAGGTGTCAAGGCATCAAAAACCGGACTTCAGTAGGCTGAAGGTGCACTCGGTGACACCTTTCATGCTGGTGTGGGCCTCACTGTATCTCTCCTCGGCTGCTGCCTGGGGCGTCCTCACTGGGGTCATCAGCCATGGCATCTGGAGGTATCTGCTGTCACCAATTGGGAGAGAGGTTAGCTGCATGTTGCTGTGTGCAGGCCTGTTATCAGCATCTCACTATCCTCTGCATGGCACACACTGCTGCATGCACATACATACACATGCAGGCATGCATTGTTGGTCACTCACACATCCTTGGTTGTGTCCATACACTGCATGGGCTTCCCTTGGCATTGCTTGGCCATCCCAGGCCCCTGTGTGTTACACAGTGTGGGGGTCCTGGTCCTGCCTGCATCACGTGAGTGGCATGCTACATGTCTGCGTAGATGTCACATCTGACCACTGCAGTGCCTGTCTGGCCTGTGTCCCTGTTGTGCCACTGTATCCACTGACACCGGCATGCACTGTTTGCCACTCACACACACACACACTTCCACCTGCACACATTTGCAGTTGTCATTCCCCCCTGATACATACCTACAAGCCATCCTCCAGTGATGTCCCCTCTCTCGAAGGCCTCCTGTAGCCCACAGTTCCTGTAGATGTGGGAGTCATGGCAGGATCTTGGGTACTTGGCCACCACATCTAGAATGCAACATCCACTGTCACAGACAAGTATGCATCCTCATCCTCAGTTGGGGCCCTGATTGGCACATGTGTGCAGTCAATGGCACCTAGCACACTGGGGAACTGCATCACATTATAGAACACCTGCTTCACCTGGTGCTGCTGTTGGGCATCCCGTGGGAAACTGATGCATTGCGTGGTGTGCTGTATGAGGGCCGCAAGGAACCTCCTCAGGTGTTTGGACACCGCCGGCTGGGAAATGCCCACTGTGTCCCCTGTGGGCATTTGAAATGTGCCGGTGGCGAGGAAGCACAGCGCTGCACTCATGCACACTTCCAGTGGCAGTGGGTGGCCCCTGTTGCTGGTGTTGCATAGGTTCCCACTCAGGTCCTGGCATAGCTGCCTGTTGCAACTCTTGCTGAGACTATAGAATGCTATGCTCTGCAGCTCAGTCAGGTCCTCAAAGGTTTTGCTAGGGCATCTCACTCTCTGCACCGGGTGGCCTTGGTACCATTGTTGGATGCTGTGGGTTGGTTCCCTGGGTCCTGCCTATGTGTCTGGCACACCTGTGCTCCTGGTGCCCTGCTAGCATAATGCCCAGTAGGGCTCCTATTGCTGACATTGTGCTGTGTGTCTCACTACACTGCTGTCTGACTATGTGGGGGTGGGGGTTATATATGCTTGTGCTCTGGTTAGACCAGCTATTCCTTGGTCTAACCTATGTCAGCCTCCTCCGGCATATTTACTGATGCCTCCTGTTCTGGAATAGCATTTCTGTTGTGCTGGTGCGTTACACATGTTGCAAGCTGCATTACACAGTAGTGAAGGCTTTGTTTGGTGTAACTGTGTCATAACTTACATTTGGCATAGCAGTTGTGGGTTGTGGCATAATGTTCTTTTGGAATCGTGCATGTCGCAAGCGTAACTTGCGATTTGTGCCATTTGGAACTGGTGTACTGCATTTACATTTGGCATAGCTGTATTGTAATTGGGCCCAAGGTGTCAAAGTGCTCAGTAGTATTGTTCAGCTTGGCTGTCAACTTCTCCCTATCATACACTTCAAGCATGCCATCCCACCAATGTGATACTGTGGGGATCGTGGAAGATAACCAAAGCCTAGTTATAATTTTGTGCACAACCACTAGACAGATTCAAGACAGTTTTTTTGTTTGGGGGAGGATCAAGGAACAGTACAGTCATAGCCGATAATGTAAAGTCTGCACCAAATATTATCTGAAGGGCCATCAGAAGTTGTGCCCAATATGTCTTAGGTAGGGGGCAAGATCAGAAAATATGACCATGCATGGCGGGGCTAATGTTGCAGCCTCTCCAGCACTGCTCCATTTGAGTAGGAACATAGCCAGCCACAATTTGTGGATTACGGAAAATTCTAATGAAGCATTTCCAAGAAAACTCCTTTCAAGAATGAGAGGAGGTGGGTTTGTAGATATGAAGCAAGTATTTTTTCTAGTGCAATGGGAGAAATAGCAGTCTGCAGGTCTGCCTCCCATTTCACTCTGATAGAGCCTACATGGACCCCTGAAGTTCAAAAAGTGCATGATAAACCTGGGAGATCAAGGAGGCAACAGGCTCCCCTGCTAGTATGGATAGTAATAGTTGATGGAATCGAGGGATCCCCAGGCCAATCCCAGAGTGCATTTTGTAAATGATGTGAGACCTGGAGATACCCAAATGATCTTGGGGGCGTAATCTGAAAGATCTAGTGAGTTCTTGAAAGGGGACAAGATCTCTGCACTGAATAAACTGCGCAGGAAAAGAAAGTCCTGCATGGTCCCAATGATCATAAGCATTATCCAGGCATCCAGGTACAAATGAGACATTCTGTAAAAGGGGGATAATTAAAACTCTAGTTGTCTTAAGGAGTTTATGATGAAAGGCTTTGTGCCAGCATAGTAGAGTGGTTTGAGTATAAGGATTGGTGGATATTTCTGTACGTTGTGGGAGGGGTCAAATAGTAGTATCTTCTGGGCTAAGAGGAGGTCTTCCTCTCTGAACTCTAAGGTTTTCCAATGAGCTGTGTAATGTTCTGTCAGCCAATAAAGAGTTGCATGTATCTGGGCTGCCGTGTGGTAAGGGGATAGATCTGATATGGCTAACCCTTCCTGCACTTCAGGAAGCTGTAGCACAGAAACATTTATATGCAGTTTGGTGCCACCCAGATATAATGGGATATTAATCTGTCTCATCAGCAAAAAGAACCTCTGGGGGAAATATTGGCAATGTGTGGGCTAAATAACGTAATTGTGATAGAAGGACCATTCAAATGCTCTCTATGTGTGGTATTAAGGAGAGAGGCACTGTCTTTCATGTCTCCAGATTTTTACAAATTGTTCTGTGAATTATTCATAATTTAAAGCACTAAGCTGAGCTAAATTAGCAGGCAAATATACCCCCAGGAATTTTAGTTTAGGCAAATCCCAATGGAATTTAAAACTTTGTTTGGTACTTGCACTAGGGGTATAATTACTGTAAATTTCAAGACTTCTATTTTATTGGTGTTAAGATGATAGCCTGCCAGCTCTCTGAAGTCAGTGAGCAATCGCCAGAGATGTGGGAGTGAAGATTCTGGGTCCCTTAAATAGATAAGCAAATTATTGGCGTTAAGTGGTAAGGTATTGGTTCTGTCACCCAAGGTGGGTCCCTAGATGTCTGGATGGAGTCTAAGGGCTTGGGCAAGGGGTTCTAAATAAATAGCGAATAATAATGGGGAAAGGGGACAGCCCTGACGGGTTCCTCTGTGCAGGAGGAAAGAATCAGAAATGTGACCATTGACTTTAACGTAGGCTTTTGGGTCTTTGTAGACAGAGCGAAGGACTTTAATAAATTCCAGGGGGAAATTTCATGGTGGCGAATAAAAAAATTCCATGCCACTCAGTCAAACACCTTCTCGGTATCTAAGCTGAGTTAAAGAAATGAAGCGTTTTACCGGGCTGCATGGAACAAGACGTGCAAAGTTCTTTTTATGTTAGCCTGCATTCAGCAGGTCCACACAAAACCGGTTTGAGCGCCATCTATTAGAGATGATAGAATCTTATCTAGACGCCAGGCCACAATAGATGCAAAGACCTTATAGTCAATATTTAATACTGATATGGGGTGGTAAGAGGCACAATTCTTTTTTTCTTTATTGGGCTTTGGAATAGCCAAAATTGTGGCATATTGCCAGGAGGGAGGAACTGGGTTCCCTGCATGAAATGACTGATAGACTTTTAACAGGAGTGGAACAAGGGAGGCAGGGTCGGAGAAGGTTTTATAAAATTTTCCAGGATAATCATCAGGGCTGGGGCTCTTTCTATTTTTCTTTAAGAGCAATAAGTATCTCAGAGTGTATTATAGGAGCCATTATTGTACTGACAATATCGCCATTTAGCCTAGGGTGATTCAAAGGCCATAGATTGGTAGTAAGGTAGTAATATCATCAGGGAATGGGTCAGTGTCTTTGGAATAAAGAATAGCATAATATTGTTGGAAGGCCTGGAGTGTAGTAGTGGGATCAGTGTACATCTTATTTAAATTAGATCTTTAATGTAGAAACATAGAAGTTGACGGCAGATAAGGACCGCAAGGCCCATCCAGTCTGCCCATTTCTTTTTCTACCTTATAAATGTGCCATTGGCCTTTGCTCTGTCAGTGACCTATCTATTCATAGTCATTTGTATTGCTCCCTTATGCCTATCCCATGCCTGTTTGAAGCCCTGCACTGTATTCATAGCCACCACTTCTTGTGGTAAGCCATTCCATGCATCTACCACCCTTTCTGTGAAAAGAATTTCCTCCACATTCCCCTTAATCGGCCTCCCTCTAATCTCATGCTGTGTCCTCTTGTCCTGCTATTTTTCTTATATTTAAACATGTTAGACTCTTTCACCTTGTTTATGCCCTTAAGGTGTTTGAATGCCTCGATCATATCACCTCTCTCCTCCTTTGCTCAGGGTATACATATTGAGCTCGTTAATCTGTCCTCATATGTCTTCTGATGCAGTCCCATGCATTTCCATTTGGTTGCCCTTCTCTGGACTGCCTCAATTTGGTTAATGTCCTTGTGAAGGTGTGGCCTCCAATACTGCATGCAGTACTCCAGATGGGGCCTAACCAATGTCTTGTACAGAGGGATTATTACCTCCCTCTTACGACTTGTGATACCCCTACTAATACACCCTAACACCCCTACCTTACCTACTGCTTTAGAGGTCTGCTTGGATGATTTTAGGTCATCAGTGATGATGATGCCCAAGTCTCTTTCTTCCTTTGTGACTGCTAGCAACTCCTCCCAGCCTATAAGTGGCTTCAGGGTTTCTCTTCCCTATGTGCATGATTTTGCACTTCTTTGCATTAAATCCAGTTGCCACTCTTCTGACCATTCTGCTAGTTTATCCAGATCTCTTCTCATTCTGCCCACCCCATCTGGATCATCTACTCTGTTTGCAGATCTTGGTGTCATCTGCAAACAAACAAGCCTTACCCTCTAGTCCATCTGCAAGGTCACTAATGAAGATGTTGAATAGGACTGGCCCCAGGACTGATCCCTGAGGTACCCACTTGTGACTTGCATCTCTTCTGACTGTATACCATTTACCACCACTCTCTGTTTTCTGCCTGTCAACCAGTTTGCCACCCAGTTGACCAACTTCTACCTTACCCCGAGCCTACCTAGCTTATTTATCAATCTTCTATGTGGAACAGTGTCAAAAGCTTTGCTGAAGTCAAGGTAGGCGACATCAACTGCTCCCCCTTGGTCCACCACTCTGGTTACCCAGTCAAAGAAATCTATGAGATTAGTTTGACAGGACCTTCCTTTTGTAAACCCAAGCTGTCTTGGATCCTGTGCCCCTATGGATTCCAGGTGTTGCACTATCCTTTCCTTAAGGAGTGCCTCCATAATCTTGCCCACTACTGAGGTAAGACTGACTGGTCTGTAGTTCCCCGTCCTCCCTGCTACCACTCTTGTGGAGCGGGATCACATGAGCCCTTCTCCAGTCTTCTGGGACCTCTCCTGTGATCAGAGACTCACTAAACAATTCTGCTAATGGCTCTGCTAGTTCCTCCTTTAGCTCCTTAAGTACCCTGGGATGTATGCCATCAGGTCCCATTGCCTTATCCACCCTGAGCTTAACAAGCTCTTGTATGACCCTTTCTTTTGTGAAGGGAGTAGTGCTCACCTCCCTCCCCCGTGTGTCCCTGATGCTGAGCTGTGGGCCCTGCCCTACCTTCTCTTCAGTAAATACTGAGCAAAAGTATCTATTTAGAATAGATGCCTTTACAGGGTTCTCCTCCACACATGCTCCCTTTTCTCCATTAAGCTTAGCAATCCCCCCTCTGGACTTTCTCCTTTCACTAATGTATATTTAGAAAGTCTTGTCACCTTCTTTTACTGTTCGTGCTAGTGTTTCCTCAGTTTGGGACTTTGCCTGCCTTACTGCCTTACCTGCTTCCCTTAGGGCAGTTTGGTATGCCTCCCTATCTTCATCCCGCTGTGTTCCCTTATAATGTGTGTAATTGCAGATTGCATGACTTGATGCTGTAGTTGGAAGACCAGAACCTTAGAAGCCTTGGAACCTCCTTCATAACAGCATTGTTTTAAGTACCGCAAGGCCACCTCTGTTTTAAGATTTAGTATTTCTTGAACTTCACATTGCAATTGAGCAATCTGAAGGACAAGGGATGCATTTCCATGGGCATGGGTGTTTTGGGCTTTAGCCAGCTACGCCTGCAGATCGTGCAACTTGCATTCTCTCTCTTTTTTAAGATATGAGGCATAATTAATAAGTTCCCCTCTAAGGACAGTTTTAATTGTGTCCCATAAGATAGTAGAAGCAAGTTCAGGGATCTCATTGTCAGCCAGAATCTAGGAGAGCTTGTTCGTAATAAGTTGATTAGTTTCTTGCCAATTCAGCAAGGAGACATTAAGCCTGCAAAGCCTAGAGCCTTGAGGGGGTCCCTAGCCAATTCAGTGATTAAGGGAGTGTGGTCAGAGAGGTAGATAGGTAATATGTTATAACTCTTAAGTAGACCTATAGGCCCCAAGGAGATATGAATCAAGTCGATGCAGGTATATACCTGATGGGGGTGACAGTAATGAGTGTATTGCCATTGTAATGGGTACAGATAGTGCCAAGCGTCAATCCAACCCAATTCCTTAGTAATTGCATGGGCTCTCTTTTGTGCCATTGTTTCCCTTGATGGGGAGCGGTTAGAAGTATCTTTTCTGTTAAATATTAAATTGTGATCTCCCCCCAGGAGAAGTATCCCTCTTTGATATTGAAGAACTGTATTGAGTAAGTGCTGAATAACAGGGGTATCTGCTCCTGGGGGTACATAAATACTAGCTAAAGTAAGTTTCTTACCCAGATAGGTGGCAACCACTATGGCTAACCTGCCCTGGGGATCAGAATAGGTAGTAGGGCAACAAAAGGGGGTCTGTCATGGGATGAGGATTGCCATTCCCCAACATTTCCCCTAATTATAGAGGATGCAATTACTTAGGAGAAACCACATCTAGAGAATTTTTGATGATCTGGGGAGGACAGGTGGGTGTCCTGTGGCATCACAAAGGCAGGATTTTTTTTATAGTAGTGATCACCTTAGAGTGCTTGGCCAGGTTGTTTAAACCATTAAGATTTTGGCAATGCAACATTGTTACTTGGTTAGACATTATAATAAGAATTAGAAAACCATCAGAAAAATTCCCGTGCCCATAGAACAGCAATTTTTCAACTCCTAGGTCCCAGCAGTGGGGTGAACTCTATAAATGTAATATTACTGAGGACACCATGGGAAAGCAGAGTAGATGTGCATAACTGGCAGTACATTGCAATGAGGCTATAGAGGATTGAAAGTGCATATAAACATTAAACACAGTAACCACAACAACCATTAACAAATAATGGGGGATCCCAAGGGAGGTTCCTAATAAAAGAAGTATATGAACTACCATGGTAGCAGAATTGGAGTACATGCCCTGTAAAGTCCTGGGCAGCTAGAGGGAAGAAATTCTCTGGCTGTCCAGGGAGGAGGTAAAATGTGTGCCTATAAGGTACCACAGGCATCCTGCATGCAAGCCCAAGGGCCAGCAAAGGTTGAGTTGGGGGGCAACAGGGGGGAGAGTGGGATCATCACCATCCAGATAATTATAAAAAAGGTAGCTGGTGTCATGCAATATGCAACAACTGTCATTGCCTACTGCCCCATTATGTAGGTATGCCAAACTGGGCAGTTGATAAGCTGGACAAATAAAAGATATAAACAGGATTCCAGCGGCCGGAGCAATCAATATGATAATTTTATATTTATGCAAGTGAGACCCAAGGATACTACTTATGCATTCTAGTATAACCTGTAAGATGTACAGTCTTAAACAGTTGAGGGGTCCTCCTATAGAAAAAAATAGGGAGTATGAGGTGTATAGAAGCCAGGAGTAAAACAAATTCAGGAAAATAAATCATTCCATGTCATGAAGGTACCCAGTGTAATAAGCATGGAACCCATCACGCAGTGGTTAATCCTGATAATTAATATCATGGCAGCCTCTGTAGTATACAACATACTGTTGCAGCAGATATGAAAAACTAGGTTGAAAAAAGAAAAAAGAAGAAAAAAAGGCCCTAAATCACTTTCATTCCCAAAATGTGTGAGTGTGACATTTACCACATGCAATACTCAGTTTGTGGGTTTCAAACTGCCTAAGTGCATGACCTTGCATTTTTGGTGCTGAACATCTGCTGCAAGATGCTAGATCACTTTTCTAGATTCTTCATATCCATTTTCATTGCTTCAACTCCTTCCATACTGTCCACCCTCACACATATTCCAGTGTCCTCCACCAAAAGACTTACCTTCTGTAGTAGCCATTCATCTATGCTGTCAATGTACAAGTTGATTGGAGTTGAACCTAATATCAATCCTTATGGAACTTTATTGATCATTACCTTCACACTTGAGAATACATCATTTAGAACCACCCTCTGGGTCCTACTCTCCAACCAGCTGTTAATCCATCTTTTCAGTCCTTCCTCTAGCCCAGCTCTCCCACATTCTTTCTCAGCCTTCTGTGCATTACAGATTCAGAAGCCTTGCTGAAGTTCAAGTAGAGGATGTTCATCTCCTGGCCCTGTCCACCACCTGTGTCACTGAATTAAAGATGTCCAGTGTTGACTTCAATTCAGTACATTTACTGGGTGGCCTAAAAGTCATTACAATATAATAACACTATTAAATATGGGCGGAATTACCTACTCTTCATAAACTCATGGGGCTCTATTCTCAAGGGGCTTGGACTGTCGCAAGCCCCAGGTGCGCCCAATGCCTGGCACAAGGGGCTTGCAACAATCCCTGGGCTGAGATCAGGATTTTCAAACCCCAAGCCCTCCATACACCAAACATGATGAGTTAGACCAGCTTTCGATGGTCTAACTTCACTGGCCTTTTTATGGGGCTTGCGCCAGGTACTTGGTGCAAGCCACCATAAAGAGGGTGTAGTGTCACAAAAGTGCGCAACCTACGAGAATCGGGTGCACTGTGTACTGAAGTGTTTGGGGAAACTGCACTGTCAGAGCAGGGCTAGTGTATGCCCTGCTCCATTCTTTGAGAACAGACCCCTTGCTGTCTTTTATCTTGCAGCCCCTGCACCATGAGCAGCTCTGCAAAGCGAATTGCACAGAATGTTGCCCATAAAAAAAATAATACAAACACAATTTTTGACATCAACTTTTGTTCAAACAGAGCTCAATATGAATCACTTGAGTCTCTGCATATTATTTCTGAAACTAGAAACATTGCAGACAGTTGCAAATTCACAACCATTTTCTATCTCCTTAAGCAGCATTTCTTATAATTCAATACGTCTAAGCAACAAGAGACAGATTGTTTGAACGTTACCCATTGTAACAGCCCATGCCACTCTTTTTTTTTATAACTGATATCAGATAGGGTTGCCACCTACTTAGATCTGAACAGGACAGTCCTAATTATTGTGCCGTATGGACAAAAAAAAAAAAAAAAGAGGAAAAACAGATGTCCAGATTTCAGAATGGAATCTTTTTTTTTTTGCTTTCCATAAAAAGTGTCAGAGAACCTAAAAGATTTAATTGAAATATGTCAGCAATATTTAATGAGAAAAATTCAAAACAAAAAGAACTAAAATAAGAAGTTACGTTTTTAACTATCTGACGAGACCACAGCTGTTGGACTGCGAACAAATTACTGACAGTCCTGCTGATTAAAATGCTGTTTGGCTATTACATATAATGATTTAGGCTTCATCAAAGGTTGTGGCTCAAATACAGCAGCAGCAGATTTTCTCTGAGTACGAAAATAGTATTATAGTATATGGTTCAGTGTTGTGTATAGAAATTCATATACTTCTACATGTTGTACCAAATTAACGATACTAGAATACTGTTGTACCACAGTAGTGATGTCAGCAAGCTTTTGTAACACAATAGCTATGTCACTACTATGGTATAACAGCATATATTCATGCCTATCTACACTGCCAGCTCCTTATAATGAAGATATCAACAAGATTGAAAACCCCCAAATGAACCGTTTGTTAAAAGATGAACTACTAGAAGCATTGCCAGCTCATGTAGCTATTACTTAAATCACATTAAATGTTTCTAATCTTATTCTGCTATTTTGTGTTTAGTTCAAGACAGAGTTAGAATGTAAATGTACTAAAATAAGCATATAGGGCCCAATTCTATAAGCACCCCTACACATGTCGCAAGTTGCGACATGCAAGGGGTGCAGTTCTGCTAAGGACCCTGCACCTGATTTTGTAAGGGGCAGGGTCCCCGTGGCTAAGTCCTGTGACTTGCGACATTCTCAAAGGTATGCAAAAAGAAGGGCGTACCTGAGGGGCATGTCGCAAGCCACAGCCACAGTTCTGTAGGGCACAAGTGCCCTCCCCAGTCCTCAAGCCTGAAAAGCCTTGCAGGGCTATTGGACCATTCCAGTCTCATACGTATAGATAACTGCCCAGCAGGGCTGATCTCGCCCTCCCAAGCCCCAATCCCCAAATCCAACTCTTTGCATTAGTGTACAGTGTAAAATTATATATTCACAACCCCATTATCCCTGGTAGTCTAGTTGCCCCCAACCCGGCAGTGCTAGACCACCTGCTCCCCCACCTGGAAACTGGCACAGCCCACCTCTCACCACCATGGCCAGCCGCTGACTGAGCTCTGTATGAGCACATACTACTGTAAATAGTATGCGCTCAATGAATGACAGTTCATTCACTGAGCAAGTACTATTTACAGTAGTACATCTTCCTACAGAGCTCAGTTAGTGGCTGGACGGTGAGTGAAAATGAGCTGTGCAATCACCGCTGGGGATGGGTGAGGCGGGATGGTCTGGCACTGCCAGGTGGGGCCACTAGACTACTAGGGATAACAGGGTTGTGAATATATAATTTTACATTATACAGTAACGCAAAGACTTGGGTTTGGAGAGCAGGGCTAGCCTTGCAGGGCATCTTCTGTGATGATAGGGCATAAGGGGGATAGACAGCCCTATGGGGCTTTTGTGACTGTCAGGGGATCAGGGCATGGGGACTACATAGTCCTGCGGGGCATTAGTTCTGAATGTTGGGGGATCGGGGCATGGGGGAATACATAGCCCTGTGGGGATTTTGTAATGCATTCTGGGGATCAGGGCATAGGTGGGGGGCTACATGTATGGGGGTTGGGGAGGCGGGTATAGTGGCACAACCTCCAGCGGGCATAAGTACAGTTACACCAGCTAAAAGCTGGTGTAACTGTACTTTGGTGGATGTCCTCCGGGGGTTGTTTGAAAATAGTGCCCTGGGGACTTGGTTGCTGCCCTTCCAGAATAAGGCACAACTGCTGCCGCAAACCCCCTAGCGCCATGTCACAGTGGGCTTAGGGTGTAACTGATGGCGTATATCCACTTTAGCACAAGCAGCCTGTGACATGTCACAGGCAGCTTTGCTGAATACTGCATGTCACAACTGCTGACATAGCTTGCTACTTGCACCATTTATTTTGGCGTAAGTCAAGTTACGCCGTAATGTATGGGCAATCATAACCAACAAGACTGATGTTTCCATCTTAGGCTGGGATGACATCATAAAGACTGCTTGAGCTTTGCTCTCAAGGAGCCATCTCACCCATCAATGGAAACATAGCCTTGTTATGTATGGTTGCCCATACGTTATTCCACATATTCTTCTCGAGATGTATAGTGCAGCCTGGCCCAGTGGTGCTGAGGGCTGAGGTGCTGGTTGCCTTTCCTTGTGCAATGCCAGTGACCCATGTTCGGGAATGAGCACAGACCACTGGGGGTTGGCAGGGGTGGAGAAAGATTGAGCATCCGACGGACTGCTCTCCTTCTCTGGGGAGGGGGGGTTTAGAGTTGCCAGCACCTGGTTGCCCCCTAGTGGAGGCTGCGGGACACAGCTGCCATGCTGCAGACATGGGAGGAGTCGGGGCAGACGCTTGGAGGGGAGCACACGTGGATGCGTGCGCACTCCACTCCGCAGGTGTCTTTGCACATCCTGACCTCTAGGGGAAGGAAACAGATAAATACACACGCCGCAGCAGTGTGATGGAGGGCACCTCGCAGGCTCCGCTCCCAGTCAGCCATGGCACTGGCCCCTTAAATCCAGTCTCTGGCGAGGGTTAGGGAACCCTGCCAGCCCCACCAGGGGGGGCAAGCCTCGGGCCTGGTCAGTGCCGGATGGTCGATGTTGGGGGACAGGACTGGGGGCACCCTCTAGATGTAAGTCGGTGAGCAAAAACTAATAGCTGTAAAAAAAAAAGATGTATAGTGCAAGAATGTAATGTAGTGGATCAGGTACTGATCTTTGAACCAGGAGATCATGGGCTTGAATCTCACCCCAGCCCCAGGCTCTGTGTGTGACCCTGAACATGGCAAATGACCTCCCTGTGCTCCAGGTAGGTACTAGAGACAGGGTCCAACAGTCATTTGAGATGCTGCAACTCAGCTGGTCTAGCCTGGGTCAGAAAACATTGTTAAATAAAATAAAGTAGCTCAAGGCATGCAGATTCTGATTATCAATTCATTCAGTGCATGTTAGGGTGAAAAGTTTGACCTATACCTTTTTAACCTATTTTAGATTGCCATTTGTCTCTTGTCAGTATTTTTTTGTTAGATGTAAAGTCATTAAAAGGAACACTCATTTTATTATGGCTATCCCCAGGTTTTTATGAGTATTCTTATCTGTAAAAGTAAGGAAAACATTACTTTTAGAATCAAAATTGTAAAATAGAAATGGCAGATTTGGGTTTTAGTTGAAGGTGGGGTGCACAGGAGCCTCACGAGGACAGACAGGAGGGACAAAGTGCAAAATGAAAAGTTGTAGTACAGCATTGATGCTGCTACTGTACTAAACCAACATTTGGTCACCTTTGAACTATCCTACAACAAGAAAACTGCATGTATAGAAATCCATACAGGGGCTTACCATAAAGTATAAAATGTTTACCAATCTTTTTTATGTGTTTGAAGGCATGTACTATGCTTTTATTGTATTTTTCTCCCAATGTGCTTGTAGTACCCAGGTTGTGACAGGAAAAGGCACCTGGCACCAGCCCACTTAACCAGTTACCAAAGTATAAATAAATAAAGCAGTAAGGCACAATTTCTGGTTGGGGTACAATGAGTTAAGGCTAACAAAAGGCTTGCATCCTTGCCCCAGTTTTATAACACTATGGCCCCAGTGTTCAGAAGGTTGGAGTAGTGCTTACAGGATTAGCTGCACAGTAACCCAATATAGTACATCCAGATGGGGCAGGGAAATATACACAGGGCCCTGTAGCACAGCACTCAGTGGATAGTGCAGTCTCACCAAAAACACCATTGCATTGATGCAAATGATGGAACCTTCTTGTATACAGGGCACAGTGGTATACTGACATACTGTAATTATGGACGCACTAAAAGGCTGCTGAAGCCACACTATTTACCATTTCCATTATCCTACTCTTAATGCTCACAGTGGTGCATGTCCTCCCCAGCGCTGGTGTCTGGCACTAACAAATAAAATTCCCCACTCCTGCCCTGTTCACCATTGATGAAATAAATATCCCTGTCCATCTAGTGGTATTTTCCTCCCACCGAGATTCCAGTTGTTGAAAGAACTATCCCAGGCAATCTAGCAGTAACCTCCTTCCCACCTAGATCCCTGATGTAGTAAGATTATACAGTATTATACATTACAGTTAGGGTTGGTACAGCACTTCAATGTGAAATCCAAAATTTTGCACCTTTATAATTTTAGCGTATTTTGACAAAATAGCCCAAAATTTGGCATGTGCAGTCATTCTGCCAGAGTCTCAAATGTGAAAAGTTTTGTGATGGCATCTTGTATGATTTTTGAGATATAAAGTGGTAAAAAACAGAAAAAAAACACTTTTTTCCCCATTGGTTAACATGGGATTTTTTTGTTGTCGTCTACAGCCCAGACGGAATGACATTTTTTCTGAACTTTTCAAGGATGATGGGGTCTGTCGCGAGGGTGTGCCTTTCAATAGTTTTGTGAAGTAATATTTATTTATTTTTAGTTATGACACTGCTTTGGATAGCCTCAAGACAGGCAGGCAATTGAGAAACATTCAGACTGTTAATACTTAAAGATTTCCTGGTCATGCTCAGATAAATACTGTTCATGATGTCAGCTATCTTGTTTTTCTAACAATTTTAAAAAGTGTTGTACACAGCTACTGCATGGTAAGGACAGAATAACACCTGTATTTAGGTCTCAGTGATGTGCTTTGTTCGACGTTCGTCTTAAAATTAGTATATGTACACTACAAATATGTATTTTTTTACTGAAAATCATGTCTCCTGTGACTCGTTAAGTAATTACTGTTCACAACTGTTAACAGTTCGAACTTTACTGTTCAAACTGTAATTAACCATTCACACATTAATAGTTTAAACTTTACTTTTCGAACATAAAATGACCATTCGCAGTTCTGGTAGTCCAGTGCTCCCTCCCCAGATGTCTGATTGCCATCCCCATAGCAAAAAAAAATTCCCTGGTAGTCCAGTGGTCCCTCCCCTATTCTTTGATCGCTGTTGCCATATTAATCTTTCATTGGTAGTCCAGTGGTCCATCTCCACTCCTCCATTCTCTGATTGCCGTCTCCATGTTGCTGTTTATGTCCCTGGTGTCTAATGACACCCCCACCCCACCATGAGTGTCCGTTCCTGTAATAAAGAAAATCATCCCTCAAAGTTTTTAACCCCCTGCAAAAAAGAAAACAGTTCCTTGCTGATCAGCCCCCCACCCCTACCTCACACCCCCCAGAACACCCCCACACACACTCCCTTATCTGAACAGGTCCCAGGTTTGAGATCCACTCTCCAATGGAAGATGCATCTAACTGCTGGAACCGGTGACTGCACTATGAGAAACTAAGGTAATGCTGTGCAATATATTTCAATTAAAGAGGACAGGAAATGAATAACAGATGCCAAAAAAGCATGTATTTTGGTATCATTTTTTAATAGTCTGAGCATTGTCTTTATGCAGGTCAGACTGGATATTATATTTTTTTTATTTTTTGTTAGTGATCTTACCGATGCTTCTGCAATATGGCCGTTGCGGTACCCAGTCAACAATTTTCACTGATCACAGTTTTTTGAAGTGAGCGAGACTGAAAAGCTGTGACGTCCTCGGTTGAGCTTTTGGCAGTATCTACTGACCATGCACATAGCCAACATTACGGAGGAGCTGTCAGATGTTCACTCGAGTATGTGTTTCATGTAATTTGCAGTCTAGAAATTGTCATTTATTTAGAATCCAGTCAGCCGTGATTGTGGTTTATAATGTACATCATGCATTCTCTAATGGTAATACTCAAAGGATAATTCTACCAGTGTAATTTGCTATCCTAAATCAAGCTCTGCAAAAAAATGTTTGTTTGGCTTATTCAAGTAATGCAAATGGGAGTATCAGTTAATATACAGTGTGTCATGATTTCTGATTACACTTCATGTAATGTTAATTAATTTTATCAACAGCTATGTGCATGTACAGTATATAACCTTGTCAGTTTTGTGCTGAAATCATTACTGAAAAGTACCTTACACACTACCCTCTCCCCCACCCCCAACACACACACATTCAGATGTGTAAATAATGGTGAAGTGTCTCAATATCATGTTATGGTATAGCAGGCTGAGACAATCTTTTTTTTCATGGAGCACTGGATTTCTTATCCTATGTATCCTTCATAAGATACTGTTAAATACTGTACATTCCACAGTGAGAATATGTAGTCTCTATCATTGCTTGGTGTTGCTTTATGAAATGCCTGGCTGTGACATGCATTGCTGTAGCTTACATAAATAGATCAATACCAGATGCAGGCATACTGACACATAAGTGTTTTCTTCTTTGTTCACTAGAGATCATAGAAGAAGAGGAATGGCTGCAGTGCTCTCCTGCTATTTAGCATGACTTGTCCTATGACACTTTCAACTCACCAGTTCAGTTGTGAGTTAATTTTTACATGCAAAGAACCCTGTCTTGAATGGCAATGATCCATTGGCGCCATTTCAGAATTAATCAGGTAGTGAGGTGGGGATTACAAGTAGTACGAATGGACAATCCATAATAACTCTGTTTATTATCTTTAGTCGGGCACTGCCTGTGAGTGTTCCTGTCCGACTACATTTACACCTTTGTTCGATAAGGTGATTTTCAAGTGAGTTACTTAGTCCACAGATTCCCCTTGTTGAGGAGAGCTGTATGACCCATCCCCCCTTCACCCCTCCACGTAGATATACATTCATCTCCATCCCAAGCAGAAAATGTAGGTTGGATTCATTCTGGCAAACCATGCTCAAGGATATTAACTGAAGCAGATTGTTAGGGTATTTGGTGCTCCTAGGTCAGTAATCTCTCAGTAATTGACATGGGAAAACAAGGGTGACAGTGACAGAATTTTGACAAACCTCAGACTTGGATAACCAGAAGTATAAGAAGTCCCTGTCATGTAATACATAATTGAAGTGGGGTCACTGCAACCCTTCTTCCTTTTCCATGATCCACATTACTGATACTGAAATCTGTGAATCTCATTTCATGGCACAATTTAAGCAGCTGGATATACGGAAGGAATATATTGCATTCAGAAAATCATTATTGTCCTAGGAGGTAACCTTCAGCCTGGTTTAATATGGTTTAATCTGGTTTATATAGAGCTGAATGCTGCTGTCTAAAATGAGAAATGATTTACTAATGCCAAGCGCCAAACTCCTCGTAAATTAAGGTAAGCAAATATGATATGACAGGCATCTCTTCTACGATTACACAAATGATTGAAGAGTTTTGCAGAAAAAAAACCAAAAAAATTAAATTAAAAATTAAAAATCACTAAATGTATGCAGATATCTGTACATAACTTGTGCATTTATGTCAGCTCATGAGGTCACATCTTTATCTTTCTTTTCCTAAACTGAATGACTGAGCACATCCCATGAACTTAATTCTTTTTTTATATACTTAATCTATGTAGACTTGAAATCTCTTAGCGATAGTAAGGAAGGCAATGAGATTTTCTGCGTAGTAGCTATGGACTACAAAGTGTTCTGACTGTGCCATGAGCAACATTTAGATTTATTTTACCACTTAGCTTAGGTTAAATCTGAATCATGCATGATGCTACTTTTAAAATGTTGTAGCAAATTTTATCTCTAGTGACTTAACGTTTACAGCATTACATAGCCTGTCATTTGAGATGTCACTAGCACCTCCCCCCTACTCCTCAGCAGCTTGCTGGGAACCGTGATAGGGCTGCATCCAGCTATGAGTCTGGGCTTCAAAGTTAAGAGTGTCATCCTGAAAGCAGGCATGTCTATTCACATAAGAAGAAACTATACAGTGTACAAGTGGAGTGTTTCTAGTAGTGTTTTTGTAGCAGCTGTCCCTAGGCACATTATTAGAATAAGTCTGTTGTACCACAACTAAGTAAAGTATATAGCCACATTTTAGGGTCTTATTTACTTTTGTATCTGCAGTTACAGCTGTGCACAATATACAGTACATAGTGTGCAGACAGGCTGTTACTTGTGATGCATTATCACCGCTGTTTATTTTACCTTGAGTGAACACACTTTTATAGCATACTACATCTGCATTTGGTGACATTACTGGCACCAATGCTGGTATGCCACACAACAGCTCTTTATTGATGTACTGCAGTAGTCCGTGGTAAAACTTGAGCAAATTCACTTGTGCTGACCTTATTTCCAACTCGAAAATAAGTGCTCATAAAAATAAACTTTGTAGCTACTCTCTTGATTTTCCCACAAAAGCAACCATTACTATTTTCCCCTTTTTTTTTGAGGTGAAAACAATTTTTTTCATTTTTCACATGAATCTTTCTAACATTTTTTTAAATTATGAAGTCTGTTATTAATGTACAGCAAAGGGCTGTATCACTCAAACATGGTGGATTAGGCAATTCAGCCGGGAAATGTGGCTAAGCAAATGGAGAGGTGAAACAGTCGGTCTTGGAGCAGCTGTTCAGAATATGGTAAAACATTAATAACAGACTTGGATAATTGTGGTTTGACTGAATATTGACAGTTCATTTTTAATTATTTTTTGACCTTGAATTGGAACCCGAATAAAGAAAAGGGACATGAAATAAATTTAAAAATTAAAAACAAAAATTAGTTTTCACCACAAAAAAAAGGGAACGTAGTAATGGTTGCTTTTGTTGGAGAATCAAGAGTGAAGCTACAAAGCTTATTTTTATGAGCACTTATTTTCCAGTTTTCAATCCCTGGTAGCAGCATCTTAAATGTCACCATAGCCTGAGTTTTGAGGAAATGAGCACAGCAAAAATCCTTTTGCAGTCTTATTTCCAACTATTTTTTCAGTTTTTTGAATAGTAGAAATTCCCTTTCATACCACTGACTGAATAAAACAGAAACATTTGTTCTATTGGTGATTTTGGTACCTGTTTATTATATAGAGAATAATGTATGAGGAGGTGGTCAATATGAGAACTGAACACACACACACACACACAAGTTGAGTGATGCTACTTAAACCCCGAGAGCGCAACTCGAGGGGTTTATTCAAGCATCACTCGACAAGGGTGTGTGTTCAATTTGAGATGAAACCACATCCTCATAATTTATTTTGTATAATTACCAGGCATTAATTTTTAAAAACAGAAAACAAATGCTCCAACTTTTCTTTGAACAGCAGGGTTTTTAATAACAACCGAAAGTACATTTCTAACCTTTTCTATGAGTCCACAACAGCACATAGAGTGCGGAGGTTCATCATTGTCGGTAAAATACTTTTGGGAAAAAATAAACAGCTACTACTACAACTTTTTACTAATATAAATAATAGTCCTTGAAATGTTAAATAGTCTCATGGCCTTCTTGTTTTTTCATCGGTTGGTCTTGTAGAAAATATGGTCACATGATTGGGGGGGTCCTGTGAAAAGAAAGGGACTGGTTTCAAAGTACTGATTTACTGGGCATTCATTTTTAAAAATGAATAGGAACAGACCTGCAGTGTTTACCAAGTAAAACAAGGCTTATTTTGAAATCATGCTGCCATTTTTTTTCTCCTGTTACAACTCACTTTATCATCGCGGCTGGGATGGGACACTCACAGCACGTGAATCTTGTAACAACCAGCTGGTTGTTATGGGAAATATCAGAAGCACCACAGGAGGGCACCAGCATCCTGGCTGACATCCCCCACAGTGACACCTTGTAAACGCGGCAAATGGTCCCGACACCCCTGACACCGACAGATGAAACACTGCCACAGCCACCACAGCAGGAACCCTGATGGACAGACACACGAACAGCCACAGAACACCACAGCACTAGCACTGGTGGTACCCATGGTGCAGGACATGATGGCAAGCACCCAAACCATGGACGACCCGAAGAGCGGTAGCATGGCACAACAGAAGGTGGGTGGGGTACACCGGGAGGCACAGAATCAGTGACCGGGCTGGTGACACACTAAAGAAGGGAAACAGACACAGGGGGATGGTTCCAATGCAGCTGGGCAGCAGAGAGGAACCTCAGAAGGCAATGGAGGCCACTAGACTGGTGAGGGGTGCACGGACCACATGGAGGACACTGCCCCCATGAGGGCACAGTGCAGGGCATGGAAGGGGTCTGCATGTGGTGGCACAGGCAAGGCTGTGGAACCCCCTATACACCCCAGGACTCACACCTGCAGGCTGATGTTCAGTGCCAGCCCCATCAGGTAGTCCCTGCGGCTACGGGTGCTGTATTGTTTGACCAGGTCTGTGATCCTCCGGGCACTGTCCCGCCACCGCCGATGGGTGCACCCTATGGCCATGTCCAACACTGCCTGCTGCAGCTTAACCTCCATCAGCTGCTGTTCCCCATGCAGGACATCCAGGAACCTCCACAAGGAGGGGTGTGCCACAGCCCTCAATGGCATTGTTGGTCCATGGCAATCCCTCCAGGACAGTGGCCTGGCAGTTTAACACAGGGATGGGGAACAGCGGTTTGTGGCGGTGTCCACTGTGGACAGGTCTGCCTAGCCAGGTGTCCTCAAAATAGTTGAGGATGGGGGCCAGCTCCTCTTCATGCTCCCAAAAGTACTCCCAGCCATCGAGCGTTCATAGGTGGTGCAGACGTCACCTGGGGGCACAAAGGTGAGGGTGGGCAACATCTGGAAGTGCATGGTGCACACATCATCGGTGCTGTACTTGTGCACAAGCCCCACTGTCTGCTGTATGTGGTGCCACATACACTGGCACAGGTGGAAGAAGCACCCATGCACCTCCATTTGGGGCAGCACTGTCCAGATGGCTCTCTGTGCTGCAAATTCATAGTCCAGGAGCATGCAGAGGGGGGCCATCTATGGGGCACAGCTCAGACACCTTTTGGAACATCGCTGTGCATGCAGTCAAGGTCCTCTTGGACATGAGGACATACACAGTGGGCAAGACAGTGGCCCCGTCCACCCCATGGAGTGTGTATAGCTGGGTGAACAGCCTGGGGCAGCACTTGAACATTCCATCACCTAGCCAGGCTGGGCTGTGGGCCAGGGACTCTAGGTTCCTTGTGCTGTTGAAGAGCAGGTATCTGTAGTCACTGCCGGCCCCCTCCCCCAAGTCATGGAGCAAGAATGGATCACCTCCTTGGGTCCTGCAGTACTCCTCAGGGATGGTTAGGTCAGCCAGTGTTCGTGGATCCATGGGTGCCCTCAAGTTTCTCCTGGCACGCTGTGCTAATCTCTTCAGGAGGGGTACCAATGGTAGGCTCCCTCCCACAGCCTCACTGACCCCTGAGCAGCATGCCATGATGATCTGCTGGCTGCTCTCGATGGTGTCCCTTGCTCTCTGCTGTACCACTGCATGGACTCTGTGGACACCTACAGCTGTGGTGTCTGACACATGGTTGTGTGTGCCCGTTAGTGTTGGTGGACCCCCAGCCATGGTAATTGCCCGGCACCTGCATCTGCCGGCTGCGTACTCGCAGCACTTCCAGTATGTGCACTCGCCACAGGTCCTCTCTCACTGGTAGGCATGTCTTTCTGCCACCAGCAACCTGTGGCCCTTTGCACTGTCGACGTACTCCGCCTCCATTCTCTCAGTGGGTTTCTGTGACCAGTGGGTGTAGGTGCGATATTCTACTTTGTATCCACCGGCACACCTGCTGATGCTGTGGGGGGGTGTCGGGTGTTGTGGAGCTGCGCTGTTGTTGTGGTCAGATTTGCAGGCTGTTCTGTGGTTGTGTCACCATGGGGGTATCGGGATTACACCATGCTTCTGAAATATCAACTACTTCAGCCAATGGTAAAAATGAATGCCCGGTAATTATTAACCCATATAATCTGTCCCATTTCTGTTGCCATTATTGGCCCAACAGCTAGAAGGTATCTGTTCTATATATCTCAATTACGGAGGACAGGGTGTTGGAGGGATTAAGGGTAAAGAGGGTGGACAAGGCACTGTGGCCAGATAGCATTCATACTAAGGCACTTAGGGAGCTAGTAGAGATCCTGGCAGGAACACTAGCAGACCTGTCCAGTACATAACTGGACACAGGATGCATGCCAGAGGACTGGAGGATGGCCCATGTAGTGCCCATTCATAAAAGTGGCCCGAAGGATGGTCCAGGCAACTACAGACTGGTCTCACTTCAACTGTGGGGAAACTCATGCAATCAATCCTAAAAGAGAGACTTGTGACTTTCTGGAAGACAATGGGCTCCAAGACGGCCATCAGCATGATTTTGTATCGAACAGATCCTGCCAGAAAAACCAAGATGAATACTATGACTGGTTTAACAGGGAACTGGACAGGGGCCTTGCAGTGGACATCCTATATTTGGACTTCAGCAAGGCCTTTGACTAGGTGTCGCATGGGATGCTGGGAAGGGGGGAAACTAATGACCCCTGTAAAAGATCTGTTTGATACCTTAATGGAGGATTGGTGTGAATAACAGGACTGGAGAACAGCTATTTTTCTGATTGAAGATTATCGACAAGCAGTGACTGTCCTTTTTACGGCATCATTGAGACCCAGTTGAAGAAAGACTACCACCCCCCACTACTTCCTCTTCACCTCTTAAGTATTCATTACTTGCATCTGCTTGTATCATGATGATTATCATGTTTTCAGTCACTGTTAAACTCCTTCACATACAGGCACACTATAAACTCCCAATTGGAACTATTATTATTTCTGTCTATACCTGCTTTGTGTTTGAGTTTATTAAGATACATACAGAAAAATATGGTCTGTGCATCTCATGCACATACTTTTTAGCGTCTGTGTCATCGACTTAATAAAGTGTCTTTAATGAGAAATAAATATCTTTAAAATATAATAAATAAGTACAGTAGGTCTGATTTATCATGCAATTTATATGATTCCAGGGCTAATTACTATGTCACAGGAGCTATGTGGGTGGAGTGCAATGCAGTCTTCTCTGTACAGTTCTAGCTCAGTCGGGAATGAATTAACTTTTGGAAGCAATTTTTCTGGAGTACTGTCAGACATATCAGTACAGGCATATGCATTTGAACCAGACTTATCGTCTGATGAGATACCTGAAACAGTTGATGAAAGCAATAGTGATAATGATAACAGTGAGGTTTCAGGTGATTGTATGCAAAGCATTTTTTTGGTATTCTTGCAATCAGTGCATTCTTATGCCCACAATGCAGGAAAATCTATGCTGTTGTGAGATATTAGGAATTCAACACAGGACTGCTGGTCATGAATGCATCACGCAAAATAATAATTGTTTTAAAATTTGTCTTGATATCGAAACACTGGATGTAGCATTGATGAGTAACTGTCATCTGCGTTGTGGATTGCTTGTTCAACCAGTGAGGGGTCAGTAAGTTTATTGACAGATATGATACTGTATTGAAAAAACGTACCTTTTGACATATGCTGTCCCATTCACTGCCTCCAATCAAATATATGTAATACCAATTCACTTTGTGTTCTTCAATGTTACAGATGTAAATGTGGTATGCATACTATCTCGATGCATCTAATTATCCATACACTACTCATAAACCGTATGTTGCAGCATGGCAGCCTGTCAAAAGAGCCGTCTGTGAATGAGAGCTACTGTACACCCTGAAGCACATTAGTGGACCCCGTCGACCAATGGGACTGCAGTGTGTACTGTACCATGTCATTCACAAAGATGTGAATGACAGAGCAAAGAACACACTGCAAGCCAATTGGTTGACAGGATCCACCAATGGGCTTACAATAGTACAGTGGCTGTTATTCACAGACAGCTCTGATGGAGGTCAGTCGTGGTGGTATGTGGACGGGTTGTGCTGCTTGCCAATAATCGGAACCCGCATCATAATTGTACATGGATGCCATAATCCTCACAGTCAGATCACATTATTTCTACTATCATTTTTATAATTCACCTCTTTTTTAACTCCAGGACATACAGACTGCAAGCATATCAGCAGTTCACACTTTGGTCATATGGAAGACTCAGAAAGCACGTACGCAAAGTAATTCCCTCCTGTTGTGTTGCACGTATTCATGAACGGTTCTTAGATGTGGTGTATGAAGGGTATCATGACTTCTTTATGTGAAGTGAATAACAAATATTGTATTTGTTGATATTGTTACCTGTGAATGTAGTTTGTAAAGTTTTAATTAATTTAAAAACATAAGCGCATGCATTGAATAACACAGTTCAAAATAGTGCATTGTGTGACTCTAAGTATCTATATTTCAAACTAGATGTGCTCAATTTAAAAGAAAAATATTTTGCTAAATAACACTCATATTTAAAAAAAAAATGATATATGCTGAAATACGTTTTGTATTTGTGTACTTCATAACAGTTATTTGAAAGAGGCATAAAACATTGACTTAATAACAATTGTCAACCTTCAGTTATTAAAAAAATAACACCAAATTTATGTTTCATCAGCAATTTGTCATTACATAGGTTTTAAAATCTTATTATATATAGACTCTCAAAATATTGTGACCAACTACTTTTCATACCAAATATGCTATAGTCTTGGCCAGGTAAAGCTGAGGGTTGAAGCACTAGACACCACACCTCGCACTACGCGGATGACCCGGGGTCGGGAATTAACTCGGGAGTCCATATGGGACGTGGACAGGAGGATTGATCATCTCAGTGATTTCTGTCCTCCTTTTGGATGGGTTGGTAGGGTCTGCAACAGAAGCCATATGAGGAGAGACTAAAGGAGCTTAATATGTATACCCCTGAGAAAAGGAGGGAGAGGGGGGACATGATAGAAACTTTTAAGCACCTCAAGGGAATCAACAAAGTCCAAGAGGGTAGCATCTTTCAGAAAAAAGAGATGCAAGTACAAAGGGACACAATCTGAAGATGGGGGGGATGGCTCAGGGGCAATGTGAGGTAGTATTTTTTCACAGAGAGAGAGAGTGGGGGATACATGGAATGGCCTTCCTGAGGAGGTTGCGGGGTCAAACACAGTGGGGGAATTCAAGAATGCATGGTATGGACATAAGGCAATTCTTGTGGGGATATGAAGAAATAGGCTGTTGGTTAACTAGGATCTGCAGCTTATCCTGTAGGTAGGGAAAATGGGAAGACTAGGTGGGCCAAGCGAGCCTTACCTGCTGTCAAAGTCTATGTTTCTATGTGGAGATGGACAAGGCATAGGACGTCATCACACACAGAATGCGATGAAACATTTGTGAAATCAGGGAGTATGCCCCAATTTTTTACAAAAAAAAATATATATATATGTTTATATAGTACAAGAAGGGGAATGTGTGTGTGTGACTACTAACAGCAAAAAAATTTGTAACATATCCGTAAGTAGTTAAAGGTTATACAATGAGAGGGTGTTGATGATGGCAGGATTTAACAATGCCTGGTGTTGTAGTTTGCTCAGGAGACTGTCGACTGGGCATGGGTCTTGGGTGGGAATGGGGTGGTTTGTCACTGTCGGGTATGTGTGTGTGTGGGGGCAAGGGATGTGTTTGACCACTAGACTACCGGGGATTACGGGGATGAGGTCCTCATATTTCTACCACATTCAATTTATAAAACTCTTTCTAAAACTGAAAGCAATTATGGACATATAAACAGTCTTCCAAAGTATACATTTTGAAATTATCTGCTATCTTAGAGCTCATAAATTATACTTAAACTAGTAACTTTATACAGATTACGTAATACAGGCAACATTTAATAACTATACATTTACTATTTCATTTACTGAACAACTTTTCTTCTATCTAATAGCATATATATGTGCAGGATAATTAATATACAAAACCTGACAGTCAATTTAAATTTCCTTATGAAATCTTGTTTTGTGAGTGAGAATCACTTCTTGAGTAGAAGTTGTGTGGCCTCGTGGTGGTTTCCCTGATGTATGTTGACATTACCATGTCTTTCTTGCACGTGTCTGCCCACTAACATAGCCTGTTAGACGAATACAAATAAATAAGATCATTTGAGCACACATGTGAATACATCCACTTGTAAGATGCCAGTATCTTAATAAAAACACTCTAAAGTAATACCTTCAATGTGACGTTTAACTACTTTACACATGAGATTTTGTCTAAAGTTGAATGTTTTATGATTTTTTTCTTTGCTTTATCATGTATTTTCCCACTGCTTTGGAATATTGCTGCTTAAATTGTGGCAGTCCATGTTTATTCCATGATTGTCATCGAGAAACATTCTTATTATGGTCCATGGTGGCCACGTTCATTCTACATGTGTATGCTTCTATGTTATACTTTATACATTTAGAAGCATACTTTAGATAGAGAGCATGCACACTCTCGAGATCACCAGTATGAATTCCTTCAGTTACCTGGAAGTTGGAAAATAAACAAACAACACATAATACAAATTCATAATATTTTATGTTACACATACCATAACATACAGAAATGCAAGCAGATTATGTGCTTAGGTATATCTATTCTGAACTATTTTCATCTCCCTTACAACCAGTTCTAATTTCATTTATATACCACTCTGTCTAGTCAGTCAAATGACGAGTACATGCTTAGCACCCTAAAGATCTCCCAACACTGTTGTTTCTCTGTATTCTGAGGATCATGTGATACACCATCACCCTAACCATCTCCAGGAGCATAATGATCTGCACAAAGTAATTCAAGTCTTACCTCACCAAGGATTTTTACAGTGGCAGTACAACCTTATAACTTCTCAACATTACTCCCCTAACAATGCTATTCAATATTCTATTAGTCTTATCTGCTGTGCTCATGCATTATTCTGACTGATACACTATATAATTTCTCATCACTCTCCATTTCATTTACTCCTCTGAAGTCACTATCCCCCACCGCCCAATTTTTAGATGCACCATTGATTAATATCTCAGAACATCTTACCCCAGGAGTCCTTTAGCATCAGAAACATTTTGCACTTAGCTGGCTAGGTGCAATTGCCCCGGAGGTGTGCCTTTAAGAGATTTTTTCAATGAGCATAGGGCCAGCTAATCAAAAGACAGGAGGGGATGTGAACTGAATGAGAGCTGTTGACTGCTTCAGAATTTTTTCTCCGCTGGACTGAGCAATATTGCCTCTGAGGTGTCTCTCAACTTTCCTTGTTGACAGCCTCCTAGTGCCTATCTGGGTAAAGTTTTCCTCATAAATTATTTCCTTTAGTGTGCTGAGTGAAAAAAATTACTTTTTCATTAGCGCTGCGCAAATCTTTTAGTCTTAGCACGACGGCGCTATTTAGACTTTATTTTTACCATGACTATTTTCTTTAAAGCCTAATTTTATTGTGGGTGTTTATTTTCAAGGGTTTCCTTCATTTTTGGCTAAATTCTTGTGGGAACCGTCAAATTGGGGACAGTTGTCTTGTTTTTTACCTCAGACCTCGCAGCGTTTACAGCAAGGCACCTGCAGTAGATTTCAAACTTAAACAGTGCCTGGGGGTTTTCTCTCTAGATTGGCAATTATGAGGAAACCTTTTTTGTTATATTACTGGACCTTGGTATCTTCTGTGTCAGGACTGTCCATAAGGGTCCAGCAGCCACCTGTGCACAGTTGAGTATTACTGGCCTTCTATTACATTTAACACTGATATAGATCCCAGTTTTACAACTAAAAACAAAGGGCACTGGTAATAGACAAAGTTTATTAACTGGGGCAGGACAGAAACCTGCAGTCAGTTCATAGGTCCAGAACTGGTTTGCTTTGCTTAAATTGGTGAACATAGTAGACAAACCTTTGATAATTATGGCTGAGGATAAATCAAAGGCTTACGACGAGGGGCCATTCAAAAGTACTAATAGCAAAAGCAGAGGTGCTAAGGAACCCTCCAGATCCCAGTCAAAACATAAAGCTTCCAAAGATGAAGTTCCGCACAAATTGAAAAATAATAAGAGTGATGAAAAAAGGAAGCTTGATCAAGCCTCTGATGAAGTGGCTAAAAAGAAACTCTGTCAGGCAGATATGCTCCTGTTGCTCCTTGGAAAGCCAATAGTGAGACAACAGGCAGCTTAAAGCATACAGAAAAAAACGAAACACTTACAAACTGCACAGGTTCTTCCGTCACTGCAAGATATGGAAAAAGCATGGCAACTGTTTCAGACCCTTTAAAATATGGGTTCTCAATTTACCGGGGCTGGCAAGCACTCTTCCACAGTTCTCTGTTCTGTAGACTGTGAGGGTGATGCAGATGATGATCAATTTTATGATGCCCTTGACATGAATTTTGAGGGCCTTGAGCCCCAGGAGTCCCTGGACCCTCGCCTTGGGGATCCCCCAGGTGACCACGAGGACCCTTCCTCTATGTTTACATTTATACAAAATATGCTGAATACCCTGGACCTCCCTACACAGGAGCCCAACCAGGATGTCAGTGAGGACGAAGATTATAAGGAGATGAAGGGTCTTTCATCCTCAAAGATCCTGGTCGTCCCTATCCATAATGCATTTAGAAAAAATACCATGAAGGCGCTTCAACACTCCACTTCAGTTCTAGGGGTTGATAAGCGGCTCGAGAGAAAACATAAATTGTCTAAAAATGGTACCGAGTTCCTGTCAGCACATCCTAGCCACGAGAGTATAGTGCAGCAGGCAGCTTGTGAGAAAGCTGGAGTCTCCTTTTCATCCTCTCCCCCTGACAAGGATTCCAAGAAAATTTACTTTATAATAAAGAAAATGTATGCCACAGCTTCCCTGCTTCTCAGGCTTTCTTCTTACATGGCATTCACAGCCAAATATCAGAAAGACCTTTGGAAATCTGTCCAGGCTATTGCCCACAATGGATCAGATTCTATGGTGCAGGAGCTGGTGGATATATCAAAAACTGCCTTGGAAGCTACTATGTACAAATTCCACATGGCAGATGACAATAATGATGCAGCCTGTAGGGCAATGGCCCATGCCATATCTCTGAGATGCTTTGCCTGGCTTAGAACAACCAGTCTGACCACAGACACTCAGAACAAGGTCATGGATTTTCCCTGTGATCAAAATATGTTGTTTGATAACAGAACCACTGACTACATGAAAAAAGTCAATGAGTACAAAGCCTCCTAGCAGAGCCATTCATCCAAGCCTAAACCCACCACTCCTCAGAGATCCCGTCCTGGGGCGGTAGGGGCAGAAGTTTTTTTCCCAGGTCTTACAATCCCTGTCCCCAATCTGACTTTAGCCAGTACAGGGGATCTTTCAGAGGCAGGGGCAGAAGGCACCAAAGAAGAGCCACCTCTACCCAGCCATCTGCCTCTCAGTCTAAGTCCTGATGTGAGTGTCCAGGTTGCCTCCCCATTTCCGGTTGGAGGCAGACTCTCACACTATCTTCAGCACTGGTCCCTCATCACGTCGGACAAGTGGGTGCTGGAGATAGTGGGGAAGGGTCTGTCATTACAGTTCAAACAGCTGCCAGACCTCAAGCATACCCAAGTGTCAAGACCTCTGTCACATCACAGATACCGCTGTTGGAAATGGAGGTACAAAACCTTATGAGCAGTGGAGAGGGTCCCCACCCACGAGAAGGGCAAGGGCCTCTACTCCAGGTATTTTCTGACACAAAAGAAAACTGGAGAGTGGTGATCTATCTTAGATCTCAGATATTTAACAAACATCTGAAAAAACCCAAATTCAAAATGGCCTCTCTGTCACTGGTCATACAGTCCTTACAGCAGGGCGACTGGCTAGCCTCCCTCGACTTAAAGGATGCCTACTTCCACATACCCATAAGGAGATCTCACAGGAAGTTTCTCAGGTTCAAACTTCCTTCGGGTCACTATCAGTTCACTGCAATGCCCTTTGGTCTGTCCTCTGCCCCAAGAGTCTTTACGAAGTGTCACGCAGTGGTAGCAGCACATCTCAGGAGATTGGATGTTGCTCTCAACCCCTATCTGGATGACTGACTCATAGTAGCAAAGCCTCCCTGCCAAGTCAAGGAATCTCTTTCCCTCACAGAACACACACACTGGAGTCTCTGGTTTTCCTGGTAAATTTCAAGAAATCTCACCCGGAACCCACCCAGCTGCTCACCTTCATAGGGGCCCAGCTGGACACTCAGAAGGGATATGCTTTCCTCCCACAGGAAAGAATTCAGAGTTTCCTTTCAGTGGCAGATTCTTTTGCCCAGGGACAGCCAAGACCAGCCAGACATTTCCTCAAACTTCTGGGACATATGACCTCTATGACTGCAGTAGTCCCAGGGGTCAGATACAGGATGAGACTCCTGCAGGTCTACCTGAGAGCTCGCTGGTCTCAGAGAAGCAACACATTTTCAAAGTTAATACCAGTGTCGGAGCAGTTCCTCCAAAACTTGCTGTGGTGGAAGGATCCTGCAAATTTGCAGGCAGGGGTTCCCTTTGAAGCTCCTCTTCCCACAAAGATGATCCCCACAGATGCCTCCCTGTTGGACTGGGGAGCTCATCTAGACAGTGCCTCAGTAAGTGGCAACTGGACTCCTGATGAGTCACAGTTGCACATAAATCTTTTGAACTCAAAGCAGTTTTACTAGCTCTCAAAGATTTCGCTTCCAGCATAGAAGGGCAGGTGATTCAAATTGGAACGGACAGCACCACTGCAATGTTCTACATAAACAAGCAGGGTGGTACCAGATCAGGAATACTCTGTTTGGAAGCTCTGAAGCACTGTTCTCTAGCATTCTCCCTGGGAGTCAGCCTCTCAGCTAGTCACCTCCCAGGCAAACTCAATACTTTGGTGGATGCTCTAAGCCACATCAGTCAAGGTCAGAGCAAATGGACACTGAACAAGCAAATACGAGCCACAGTGTGCAGGCAGTGGGGCACACCAGATGTGGATCTGTTTGCCTCACCTCTCAATTTTCAGCTCCCTCAGTACTGTTGCAGGCCCCCAGTTCCAGGAGCATTTCCTCTGGATGCCCTGATCCTGGACTGGTCAGGAAGGTTCCTATATGCATTTCCTCCCTTTCTCCTGATATTCAGGGTTTTGCTGAAACTCAGGCAACAGCCTGCATCCATGATCCTAGTAGCTCCGGACTGGCCCAGGCAAGCCTGGTACCCTCTCCTTCTCTCAATGTTCTGCAACAGGCCCATTCGCCTGCCTCCAACTCACTCCCTGCTGACCCTTCCTCAGACAGGAGTGCAGTACCCAGATGTACACTCTCTTCACCTCAAAGCCTGGTTCTTGAGGAGTTAGAGTTTCCATCCTCCCAGTACTCTGAACAGGTCCTTAAGATATTGAGGATGGCTAAAAAAATTAACACTAAGAAGACTTATGCAGCCAAATGGAAAAGGTTTTCACTCTGGTACAGAAGTGAAAAGGTTGAACCCATATCAGCTTCAGACTCTCAGCTGCTAGACTACCTGGTATACCTACAGGCGTCAGGCTTGAAACCTTCTTCACTCAAGCTACACTTGGTGGCAATTTCAGCCTACCTTTCGGTGGGAAAGAAGAAATCATTTTTTTCCCATGACATTTTTAAACAGTTTTCCAAAGGCCTCTTGCACCTCCAGCCTCCAACCAGGGAGTCTGTTCTTTCTTGGAGCCTGAATCTTTGCATAGATGGGCTCATGAATCCACCTTTCAAGCCTATGTCCATGGCCCATATCAAGTTTGTAACTTGGAAGACTATCTTCCTGGTAGCCATTACATCTGCCAGGAGGATTTCAGAGCTTCAGGCCCTGTGCACTGAGCTGAATTACATCATCCCTCACAATGATAAAGTTGAGCTCAGGACAAATAGGAAATTTCTGCCAAAGGTGGTTTCAGAGTTTCACTTGAACCAGTCCATTACTCTGCCTGTCTTCTTTACTGAGTCATCCACTCCTGGCAAGCAAAAGCTCCACAGCTTGGATGTCAAAAGAGCCATCTTTCACTACCTACATCATACTAGACAGTCCAGAGGCTCTTCCACTCAGTTGTTCCTCACCTACAGGGATGTAGGCAGAGGAAGACCAGCTACCAAGAGAACTATTTCTCATTGGTTGGTCTCTTGTATTAGATTCTGCTATGAGAAAGCTGGTCAACAACCTCCAGTGGGGCTCAGGGCACATTCCACCAGGGGCACTGCAGCCTCGCTTGCAGCAGCAAGGCACATTCCTCTACTGGATGCCTGCAAAGCAGCTACCTGGAAATCTGTGCACACCTTTGTGAAACACTACAGTTTGGATGTGCAGTCCAGATCTGATGCTGAATTTGGCTGGGCAGGTCTGCAGAGCCTCTTTCCTAAGTAGGTTCTCTGCCCGCTTCCCTCTTGATACTGCTTGGTAGTCTATAAAAAGTTACTGATGCTAAAGGACTACTGGGGTAAGAAGAAAAAATTACTCACCACAGTAATCTTCTTTCTTCCATGGGTCCTTTAGCATCAGCAAGCTCCCACCCTTCCTCCCTGGTTCACCTGTCGGAGAAGGGCTCTTATGTCACCTTTTACCAAATTTGGCGTTTGTTATTGATGAGCTTTTACCTCGTGTTGCTGTTTCTATTTCCACTTTTGGACATTTGCATGTTTTTTGAATCCTGTTAATTCCTTGTTGGGGCATTTGCCCCGGTTTTTCCTTGAAAAAAATTCTGAAGCAGTCAACAGCTCTCACTCATTCACACCCCCTCCTGTCTTTTGATTGGCTGGCCCTATGCTCATTAAAAAATCTCTTAAAGGCACACCTCTGGGGCAATTGCACCTAGCCAGCTAAGTGCAAAAAGTTACTGATACTAAAGGACCCCATGGAAGAAAGAAGATTACTGTGGTGAGTAATTTTTTCTTATGAACACTGCATTTTCTAAGTTAAATCCTTGCTTCCAGGTTTTGTTCGGTTTTGTACGCAATAAGTTTTATTACCTTTTCAAGATCTTTAAGTAGTTTGGGATCAGTAATAATTTTAGATAGCTCAGCATGTGCAACAGATGTAGGGTCAATCCATGGTTTCTTAGTGACATACTCATTGCTGTACTTGTCATGGGCACACTTATGAAAAATTTCGGCTGATATCCAGTAATGGACATTTGAAACTTGATACAGTAGCGAGATGAATCTTTCTTTCAGATCATTATAGTCTTTTTGACAGGTAACAACAGACCACCATAAATGATTTACTATGCAATGACTTCATTTTGCCAAAATACTGCATTCCCTACACTTGCTACTGATACAGATTTTCTTCTTTATCCCTTTTACTATATGCCACAGGTCAAATTCATGCTTTGTGGCAGAGTATTTGTCTCTAATTGTCTTTTAAACTGTGGCATGTCTATCCATAGCCAATATTGAAATATTAAGGTTTTGGGCTTTTAAATTATCCATGGTTCTTATCAGTCCCTCAGGCTCAAGCCAGTAGCTATTCTTCACCTCTATAATTTTTACTGTTTGCTGTTCAACTATCAGGTTAGATGGATTATCAATCATCGTGTATTTTCCTAGAGTAGCACAGTGTCCTGGGCTATTACAGCATGTGTCACCCAATATAATTAGTCTTTTATCCCTTGGTTTATTGTGAATTCCATTTAGATGTTCAGACCATTCGTCCTGAACCATTGGAATTATTATTTATTTCTGTATGTTGTTGCAGTGCCTCACTGTGAGAAATACAATGTACAATGTGGAAAATATCTCAGAAATAAATGTAAATGACCTGCCACATATAAAAATACTTGTAGGCAGCAGTATATTCAAGCAGGGGACACCACAATCACATTCTTGCAAGTTCCAAGTATTTAGATGTCCATCTAGACACTCATATTTTACAGTTATCCCACATCCTTTCTTGATTATCTTAGGGGCATCAATTAATGGTTTGCAACAGTTCGGGATATGACATGCTTTAAAGAGTTTCATCAACTGCACATGTGACACAATGAAGAATTTATTAGTTTCAGTTTTCAAATTACCTTCGACTGAGTCTGAGTCAGATGAACTGTCATTGTCTGCAGACACTAGTTCATAGTCTGGATCCATTATGATGTCATCAGTTTCAGAGGTAGCTCGTGAGGGGGGTGCATTGGGAAGGGAGACATCCATAACAGCGACTCCTCCTCGGTGAAATCACTCACAGGGATGGAAGGGTAGGTCGACTGGATGGGAGGGTTGGTCGAAATGGGTGACAGGATGTCGCTACATGTACACGAGGGGGGAGCGAGCACGGCAAGTGTGGGCTGGGATGGAGGAGCTGTAGGGGATTGTGCTGTGGTGGATTGCCAAGCTGTGTCGTGGTGTTGGGGTTTGGTATGTGGTTGGGGTGGGTGAGGTACGGGGTTCGGATCAAGGCGCTGGTGCGATTTTATTGCGTCCAGCCCAAACCTTTATTTTTACATGCTTTCACCCCCCCGACATGCACCACCCTGGAGTTGAGAGTCCTTTAGTAGAGGGGTGTGGGGATGTGTTGGGGGGGTGCAGCCCCCCACAGAAAGCACTGAAAGTTATCTCCCTGACTCCGTTGTCCTGTGCACCGGAGTGTCAGTAGTACCGAAAATGTTTTTGGCACTCTGACTGCACGATAATGACGATCGTCTTTAGGCTTTCACCATTATCACATAGAACCATTTCAGAGACAGATTCAGAGTAATCAGAGTCATACACACTCTCACAGTCAGGTTGGACAAACATGTCAGCTTCACTGCTGACTGTTTCTAAATTAGACTTAACACTTTCAGATGTCATGTCAGATGTTTCCCTCAGTCTCACATTTTCATAAATCACATTGCTGGTTGTAGGTTTACTTGTATAAATATGGTCATTGTTGAATGCATGAAAAGAAATAAGGTCATCTGTCATGGCACAAACTGGTTTCGTGGAAATATTGTTTCTGCTTGCATCATTTTCGGTCTGATAATTTTTTTATCTTGTTTTCATTTTCATGTTGTCTTGTTCATGTAGCGCAGACAACATATTGTGGTTACTTCAGTGGAGAAGTGGCTTTTGGAGGAGTGGTCCTGCTGCAGCCAATGGCACCACTGTTTTTTGTGGCCGGGCTCTGTGGTGCCAATGGCATAGCATGCTGTCTATGACAGCAGTTTGAGAAACGTGCCACCACCTTGAGAGAAATTAGCCACTGCAATCAGGGAGCACCACGGGGCAGTCCCTGATTGCAGCAGACAATTACTGCTTGCCTCGTCTGGTGTCCCCTGTCAAGCAACATGGCAGCAGCTTCTCCATCAGCATCTCACAGTCCTGACTGAAGTCGAGGGACAGCAGCCACCTCTCACAGTCCCTCAGAAAGCCGATGGGGTGCCCAGTCCCCCAGTTGGCATACCCCCTCCTAAGTTATTTTGCCGATGGGGGTGCCCAATCCCCATTAGCATAATGTCCCCTCCCCCATTTCTTGTGTGCCGAGGGAGTGCCCAATCCCTCTCAACTCAAGTGACCCCCATCACTCTGCATGTGCCGACAGGGGTGCCCAATCTTCGACGGCTCCAGTCCCCCACCCCAAAACACGCAGGTGGCACACTGGGAGCCCACCCCAGCATGCCGAAAGTACCTGTTAAAAGAAAAAAACCTTCCCACAATGTCTATTACTTTTCTGTTAACCCTGTAAAGTAGAAAATGGTCCTCGCTGTCTGCAGCTCCCTCCCAACCCAGCCCACCACTTCATGCCCACTTCCCACCTCCCACACAACCCCTCACCCATACTTCCCACCTCAGACCTGGTGCAATGATCTTGGTGGACGGGGAACACGTCTACACTCTTCAAAGCCGACCGCAAACTGAAGAAATGCCAGTAAGCTGTATAATGGCATAAATAGGGTTTTTCCAACTTTGGTGCATTTCACGGGCATTTTTTTGAATTTTGGCACCAAATGTTCAACATTGAGTTATTGGGACCCCTTCTCATGAATTCAGTCACTGTCATGGCGTTATTCAGTCCCAAAAGGTGATTTTTTGGTCACTGTGTGAAATCACCTTTCAGGACCGATTAACGAAATTACAGTGCCACTGTTCATGAGGTGGGCTCTCAAAAAGCCTATGTTTCAAATTTGGTGAATAATTTTAAAAAAATTACTGTTTTACAAGCGTGCATTGAACAGTCTCCACGCATGCTCATAACTTCACAAATCTGTACTATTTTCATTCCAGATTTTCAACATTGGCATTTTTCTACAGCTTCTTATGAACAGAACAGCTGTCATTTTTCAAAATGTGTTTTCGACTACCAGCGCAGAATAGCGCAGTCACTGTGGGAAATCAATGTTTGGGACAGATTAAGAAAATCACAGTGATAGTGTTCATGAGTAGAGGTACTAAAATGCCTATGTTGAAAATTTGGTGACAAAAGTCCACAAAATGAGTATGCTACAAGTAGGGATGGGTGGGTATCCTATCCAATAAAGAAATCTGGTCGGATTTTACACTTTTTGACCCAATCCGACCTGATCAGATACAGCTCTGTATATTGGGTTAGATACTCACTTCAAGTCCTGGTAAGCCTCTATTTCATTATTAGAAAAAAAATGCAGTGTTTATAGTTTTGCAGATGAAGCAAAAGAAAACACCTTTTCCTTAGAGCAGTAACCCCTTTTCTGTAGGGGTAGTAATCCCTGCAATAATGTTGGCTACTGCCGCTTCAGTTGCCAAGAAATGAAAAATTACATCCACATCCACTAATAGAGAAGCAGACAACTACAGTATGTACTGTCAGTATGTGTAGATATTTCAGTATGCTATATGAGTGCACACCAAAGCTGAAAGCAACAGGCAGGAGTATTATTTTTGACCGCTCCATATTATGTTATTGTAGTCTGTGCTTCTGTATCAGGGCTACTTCTGGAGGTTCACAATAATCAACTAAACTGTTTTAGAGTATGCAAAGAAAGGAAAAAGCACTTTAATGAACATATGCACCCTATCAGTGCCTGAGGTGCAGTAAAAGGGAACGGAGCGGCTGAATGCAGATAGCAAATAAAACTGTGGGCTGCTTCCTCAAACTCCACTTATGTTTTTTGTGGAACTGCAGGCTTTTTTTGTTGCACCATTAGCAGTGCAGCATTTTCCTCAGCTATGTATCTGACCCGATAAATATCTGTATCCAGTCAGATAGTACTCTGGGTAAATCCGGATCCGAAATCCGGAACATTTTTGATATCCGCTCATCCCTAGTTACAAGCGTGCGTTGCGCAGTTTCCACGTGCACTTGTAACTTTGTGATTTTATAATATTTTCACTCAACATTTTCAACACTGTCAGTTTTGTACACCTCCTTATAAACAGTACAGCTGTCATTTTTCACATCCTGCCCAAAATGTGTTTTTGCACAACTGGCACATGACGGAGCAGTCACTGTGGCAAATCAACAATCAGGACAGATTAAGAAAATCATAGTGATAGTGTTCATGAGCAGAGGTCCCAAAATGCCTATGTTGAAAATTTGGTGAAATAATTCCACTAAATGACTGTGTTACGAGTGTGCATTTTGCAGTTTTTACGCATGCTCGTAAATTCGAGCATTTTTAATATTTTCACTCAAGATTTTCCACACTGCCATCTCTTCACATACATACCTATAAATGGTACAGCTGTCATTTGTCACATCCTGCCTGAATGGTGTTTTCCCACATCTGGCGCAGAATGGCGCGGTCGCTGTGAGAAATCAATGTTTTGGACAGAGTAACAAAATCACAGTGCCACTATTCATAAGCAGAGGTCCCAAACATTTTCATGAGGTGGGGGTCACAAAAATGCTGTGTTGCAAATTTGTAGTGCAAATACCAACAAACGCGGGGGCATTAGGGTTTCTAACCATAATGTCCCACCCTGTACAGACTGACAGGGTGCCTTTGCATTGCCAGCTGTCATGCTCACGCCATACCATCCCCCCCACCCTCAAGCCACTGACAGGCATTGAGGTTTGCCTTGGACTGTTTGGCCCCACAGTTCACCCCATTCTCCTATGCTGCACCAATTTCAGCATATGTCCTTATGAAATGGGGTGACTGTAAAGCCGAACACCCCAAGGCACACCTCAGCACTTGTCAATGTTTGCAGAATAGGGTGAGGGAAAATACCATGAGCATTATGGTCAACTGGGGTGAGCATAAGGCCTGAGAACCCCAAGGCACAACACAATATTTGTCGCACTGCAGGGTAGGTTGAGCTGAAATGCCATGAACGTTATAGTCGATGCCCAAAGGCACACCTCAGTGCCTGTCAGTCTCTACAGGGTGGTGTGGGGTTGACGTCACTTTCATACTTCACTACCATTCCTATTAGGCATCTGTTCAACTCCTGCACTACCGACGCCAATGTCAGCAAGACAACATTCGGCATTGACAAATGCTTGTTGGTAATGTGATAACTTGATCAGTTTGTGTATATGCATTCTTGGTTCTAATTTGCCACAGTGGAGTCAATAAGCAATTATGACATCTGCAGTTACAGAACTGAAATAAATGCATAATAGTTATACAACTTTAAATTTCTCATTTATTCTACACTTAGCTACTTACTAACCAACCAGTGCCCAAAGTCATACCTTTTGCCTTTCAAAAGACTGGAAATTTGATTTTGATATGTGAGTAGAACAAAGAAATGGAAATATTTTTTGTTTTCACTTCAGTAGGGGTCTGTCACTCTAGTGTAAAAAACCATATACTATAAAAAAATAAAATATGGTCAGCCACACACAACTCAGCATGTGTTTCCATCTCGTGGGTGAGATGACAGCATGGACCTCTCCAGTTTCACTGTCAAGGTTCATATGCTGTCATCTCAACCCCTTGATGGAAACACAGCCTTGTTATGTATGGTTGCCCATACATTATTCTCTATGTTACATATTAAGATGTGTACTAAAGAGGTAAAAAACTAAGGAAAAATAAAGCATTAATACTTGAAATACGTAATTATGACTGAAATCTACACACCTTACATAAGCATAAGTACCAATGAAAATAGGTCAGTTGAAAGAGGACCAGGTGTTCTTGGAGCTTAGCAAGGGCGGGGAAGAGGGAGATTGGGTGATAGTTGGCAGGGGAGGAATGATCACCACCCTTAGGGAGAGGGAGGACCACCGCATGTTTCCAGGCTGCAGGGATGGAGGAGGACGAAGAGGAGAGATTTGGAATTAGAGAGAGAGGGTAGGCAATAGCTGGGGCCGATAGGTAGAGAAGTTAATGGTCAAGGTCATCCAGACAGGATCCTTTGCAGGGATTGAGAGAGATGAGGGCTGTTATCATCTCCTCAGGGGAGATAGGTCAGAATGAGAAAGGGGACTGGATATGGGGTGGGGGGGGAGGTTGGTTGGTAGTAGAGGGAAAATGAGTGGAGAATAGGCTTGAGGGTATAGATTTTATAAGGGTTGAGGCACAGGATGTGTAGTAGGAGTTTAACTTCTGAGCCACTATGCAAGGTTCAGACTCTAGCGTGTTGTTTATATTAAGCATGGGCGGGTTGAGGCAAGTAATAGGAGTGTGAATATAAGGAAGTGTAGTTTAGGATATTTGTGGTGGGAAGAGTAATTGTGATGTGTTTGGGGGAGGGAGGCTGAGGGGTGGATAATCAGGAAACGAAGGAAAGTGAGGTGGCTATGTTTATGAAATGGGTCATTTTTAGTAAATTTTATGCATTTTTAATTGCAATAGGGCACTCAAGGGGGTGTGTTATGGTGGGCTAATGGCCCTTCTCATGTGGTGGAAGCCTTCAGATATGCCTCATGTGTCAACCCACCCAAAGGTGGGCCATTATCCCACCACAACACACCTCCTGTCATGCCTTATTGCTTAAATAAATAAGTATTCATTGCTAATACAGTTATCTGATTCTATAAGATGCTGAAATTCAGAAAGAAAAATGTGATAGTTGGCAATTGTTATGATAAAAAGTGACACTGATACCTCATCCATCTGCAGTTCTATGTGACGGTGTTCATATGACGACGGTCCTTTGACAGCATCAGCATTATATCCAGTCGGCATGATGCTATCATGTCTATTTATTGGATCAGACACAGTAATATTATTGCATATTTCATATTGCTTGTTCACCATACCATCAACAATCATGTCTTCCTAAAAAAATGAATAACATAATGTATCAGAACTTTTGAATATTTTAAATGAATTCTACAATTTCTTTCCACATAGATGTTAGCTAGACCACCAGATAACATAATTATAATATGTGGACAGTGTATATTAACCCCTGTTTTCAATCACTTTCAATTGACATTTATTTTTACTACTGTCATCCATGGCACTGACATATTAGGGGGCCCCTGTTTCTCTATGCCTCACAATACAATTCTAGAATATTCACCACATTTATAAATATATAAATGTTCTGGATAATCCCCAAATAGAGGCTTTGCCATCCAAAAGTAATGTTAAAAGGTAGTGACATAAGGTTAATGTACCTGATGTGAGTCGTTTTGATCTTCAGTTGCTTTAGCATCAAAGTAAACATCATGCGCATCTGAAGTCATCACAAAATCATTTGTACTCTTGGTGTTGCATTCAATGATATCACACAGTTTAATCAAAGTTGGAATAGCAGTGTTCTTCAGTCTGTTTGTGAGTTTCATGGAGAACACACCATCATTATTAAAGACTCCCTTTCTGATATAATCTTTCTCATGAAAGTGCAGACTGCACACAAATCTAAGACATCTTAGACTTTAATGTTCAGAGAACATAACCACTCGCCAAACAGATCCATATGGATAGGTGGCAGGTGATAGAAATGAAGTGCTGGATTCCTGGTATAAGTACTATTGCATCCTGTAACAATGCAATATGGACCAAATGATTTTTTCCTAATTAATAAGGTATGCTGCATTGTAATGAAGACACTTGAGGCTTATAGTCATGTATAAACATGTACTTAACAGAATACATAATATACAATACTGGTGTCTGGAAAAAACAAAGGATAAAGTCATTGTACATAATGTTGAGCCAAAGTACCATATTTAGAATAAGGACTAGATAGATATGTTGTCTACGATGTTAACTAAGTTGTTGACAAAGTAATAATAAACTTCTCAAGTCACACCACATATGAAAAAATCAAATAGGAGCAGGTGTCTCCCCTTGATGCACCACTCTGGCAACCTTTTTTTAAAACTGCCATTGGCATAACTTTATCAGTGAGCTGCAGACTATAACAGTATATGTGCAGAACTGCATAGAAATGTACCCCAGTGGTACCTCAAAGGGTGACCGTTTGCGCACATTCATCACATCAGAGAGTGGTGACATGCATGTTGATAACCGCTGGAGGAGTGCATTTTCATCTGTTTGACTCATCACTGTATGTGGGGTGTGTTTACAAATAGAGTGACCCTATGTGAGCCACAACAGAATGATCTGGTACATGTACCCTCCGTTGAAGTGCTGTTAAGAGAAAACAAACAAACAAAAAAACAAAAACGAGATACAAGCAACACTAAAAATGACATGTGTGAATGTGTATGTGGACTGAAACTAAAGCCACTGGGTGAACTGCCCTCTTATTTTTCTTTATACTTTTTACTTTACTACCTATAATATTTTATATTTTGCAACAACCTGGCAATGGATCACTCGCATCAGGTGCACCATGATAACTGGTGACGCAGTAACTGTGCAGTAGTCAATTTACATGTTTACAAATACAGACTATACAGGCATAGATTTTTTTTTAAAGACATCTTTTTTAGCCTCCAGTATGCAAAAAGTAGACAGATCATTGGGTCAAGTACTGTACTATACAGCCCACAGCCTGTGAAGCACTATTTTGTGAGTGATTATGCAGCACCACATCAGGGCAATCTGAATAAAATGATCCCCATGTAATCAGATGGATGAAAGGCACTATTAGGATACCTGTCTTCATATGGCAGTATATCCTAGAGACTAGAGTAATGAGTTGTGAATGAGCTTGGTACATCTAGCAGATCAGACCTGGGTTTGATTCCTACATCCTGTACTTGAATACTGTGTGACTCTGAGCAAGTCACTTAACTGCCCAGTGCTCCCTGGTCACCCCTAAAAACAGGCACTTGTGCCTTGTGGGACTTACTCAGTTACCAAAGACTATAAAAAATAAATTACTGCATGATGTGAACAGATATGCTATGTCCTCTCACAACAGAGATGTGGATGAAAACGGTCATCATACGGTCCTACATCGTATGAGTGGAATGTTTTAACTATTTTTTTCTATGTTTTTTTTTTTGTTACATTGCGGTACGTGGGAGAACGGTTGAGGGGCATGGATGGTGTTTGTGCAACTGACCATATTTCAAAAAAGAATAACAACATTGTGACAATAAAATATAAGAAAAGGAGATACAACTATATGGAAATTTCCCTAAGGTGACAGTAGCCACTATCATTACGATCCTTTATAATAGACTTCATATTGCCGTTATGACTAAAGTTGCTAATCTGACCCTTTTTAATGCGTAATTATAGAAAATTGATCACACAGACATACCAGACAGTTAACTGTTTCTTAGTTACACACTCCTATTTTTAGAATTATATGCCAATAAATTGTATACTATTTTCAATGCATTTATGATGATGAATATTGAAAAATGTACACCAGTAAAAGAAAAACAATGGAACGTAACATAAGTAGATAAAATAAGTAGAAACCACTTGCACTCATCTGACATGATTTACCAGTTATGGATATTTCATTAGAAATACTGTACCACCTATTGCCAATGTCATGAACGACGCTGGCTGGGCTATGTATGGTAACTGAATATAAAAAGCTATTGCTTGCAGCTCGCTGGTATTGGGGACGGGTGGGGGTGGAGAAACCAGTGAATTAAGAATAGGCAGACACATATTTAGAGACTCTGAAAAACAGCATCAAAATGAACTGCAGACAATCAGGAAAATAGATTCTGTATTCATCATCTCATGACACTAGGTTTGACAGTCGGTTATCATATGAGAGCAGGATTTTTGGAGGTAAATAGAAAAAAAATGTTGGCAGATTGTATTAAGCCACTTATAACCAAAATGCATACACAGAGCTCTGTGAGGATGTGTGACTGATGGATCATCATTAAAATAGCACCAAGTATATTGGTATAAGCAACAAATCAAAATTCAAAACAGGACTTCAGATTGTGCTCTCGTATTTGAGACTAAGATAAGCAACAATTTGAAAAGAAGACCGAGTTCTGTGATCAAACATTACTTGTCAGTGCACTGAGTATTACCACATTTTCAGAAGAAAAGCGATTGACAGTGACAGAACAGTAACACAGAATTAACAGAAATGCACAGTAAAGATATACATATTTTTTGACAGAATACCTAGCTTATTGGATGAGCCCAACTGTACGCCGTACCGCTAGCTCAAACAAGGACATCATATGGAACTCCGAATTTGTCAAACTTCTCTCATGCCATGAAAAGAATTTTCAGTATTAAGGAGGCAGTAAGTTAGTGAATTACTGGAATAAATCAAATTCAAATAATGAAAGAAGTCAGTCTAATGTAAGAAAATTGTTTTATTTACAATTATACAATGGCAAGAAAAAATCCTGGACTCTGATTGGTCAGTCTTGGGCTGGACCCATGATGTTATCCCAGCATAACATTATGGTTCTAGTCTCAGCCTCACTGTGAACCTGTAGATGATCATTTGCTTGAGCATCTCCTTGATTGCATCGTCTTCTCTTAAAAAACAAAAATATTTTTCCACACAAAATCATCTTTAAAATGATTTTTTTTTATTCTGTATAACAACGAACCATTGTATAATAGTAATAATGCCCTCCAGGGTGTGTGTCATTTGGGATAACGTCACACCTCAGTTATTGGTCGCACACAGCCTGCGGCCTTCTGCCCAATCACCTGAGGCGTGACGTTATTCCAGCATGACACACACCCTGTCGGGCATTATTGCTTAAATTTGACATGTTTCAGACGTTGTTATAGGTCAAGATCATTTCATATTCCCTTTAAGGTTTCATCTTTTATGCATAACTCAGCCATTTGTTATGCATTTTGACACCAAATGTTAAACATGGCCTTTTGGTGACCCCACCTCATGAACAAAATGACTGACATTACGTAACTCCTGCCCAAAAGATGATTTTGTGGTCAGTTGGTTAATTCACCTTTTGGTTGGGATTTGAAGACTTTTCCTGGCCTCATATCATTAGGTGGGTTCATAAGAAGTCTATTTTGAAAATATGGAATCAACATTTTTAAAAATGCCAAAGTTATGCCCATCCGTTGCAATTTTGCTATGCATGCTCATAACTTTGGACATTTTGTATATTTTAACCCAGATTCTCAACATAGCCATCTTATTACCCCTACCTGATATACAATATGTCACAGCTGTCATTTTTCAAATCCTGGCCAAAATGTGTTTTCGCATCTGTGGCAGAATGGCATTGCAGTTGTGCGGAATTACGTTTTGGCAGGGATTTGAACATTTTCTCTACTGAGGTACATGAAGTAAGGGTAATAAGATGGTTGAAGTATTTTTCTGTTTAAAAAAAAGGATGTTTTGAGAAACTGAATTACTAGGGGGTCCCCAAATACTATGGCACCATAATATCTTAAATAAAAGTTACCATATTAGATTATTTAGGTGCAATGTTTCAAATTGTTGAAGTTTGAAATGTAATTGTTATTGGGTATTGTTACTGTCTTGATCAGATGTGTATTTATCCCTTCAGTGGTGAAGGTTCCCTAATAGGGAATTTCCCTGTAAATATCCAGTTACTAATTGGAAAAAGGAATCAGCCTTACAAAGGAGAGCAGGGATAGATGTAAATACTTTTCATGCAGTCTTAATAATGATTTAATTGAATGAGGTTAATTTATTTTCATGACTTGCACCTGATGCACAAAGTATATATGGAGTATGAAATCTGTGAGCAGCCACACCTCCTGATGAAGGGGCAGGAGACCCCGAAACACAAAGGTTTTTTAGAACACTGATGTGGGAGCCTAAAAGCACTTTATTACACTGCAAAAACACTGTGTTGAGAATTGTGCACTTTTTTTTTGTTCCTGTGAGTACAAACTTTGTATGAAATGAATTATTCAATAGTAAAAAAATCTTTCTACTGAAATTATTTTGCCTGGAGTGCTCTTTTTTCACTAAAATGCTGTAATAAGATGGCTACACTGGCAATGTTGTCACTGTTGTCCTATAAATGGAAGTGCAGAGCCCTTCCACAGCTACATACATATACGCAAGTATGGAGGGATAGGAGCACCCACAGGCAAATAAGGCTACAGTAGTAGCCACAGACATTGCCAGCTATTTTCCCAAATTTCTGTGATATTTCTAGAGAAATCTCCTGTTTTCTTCCATTTCCACAGAAGGGGCAGCAGAGAGAAACTCTTTGGAAATTTCACGAAATATCTGGGAATAGCTGGCAATGTCTGCGGCTACTACCGATTACACTATCTCAAAAAGTAAGGAAATTCTTTGCAAAAATCTATGTTACTGCATCAGTTAGGAATGAAGATCAAGTGACAAACATAGGGAAATATGATGCTAGGGTTTCCAACCCTAAAACACCTGCCCCATCCCTGAAGCGAATGAGGGGTGGAGTGTTCCTTGGGGTTCTCAACCCTAATGTTCACCCCATTGTATGCACTCATGAAACATACACACCTGTCTCCATCACATCTTAGCTTTTCTGCTACTGCAGTGGGGTGAACGTTATGGCTGACAATCCGAAGGACCAAGGAAGACTCCATCTTTCATTCGCTTCAGGGTTGGGGCAGGTGTTTTAGGGTTGGAAACCCTAACATCATATTTCCCTATGTTTGCTGCTTCATCTGCAAGCCTAACTGATGCATTAATGTAGTTTTTTTGCAAAGAATATAAATATGCACATGCCAGCAGATAAATGCCTTACAGCCTATCTATTCTGCTGGATTGTGCCACTCCCTAAGTATTTACAAATGGAATTGCCCCCTCCCCATTTCCCTTTTGTCCTCCCTCAATTTCCTATTTATGATCACTTGCAGTCTAGTGGGCCCTCACAGAATCCTCACAGCATCACCAATACAATACAGCACCCTCCCTTCACTGCACTGCAAAACAAGACAAAACCCCTCTCCCTCACACACTCATCGCCACCACCCTCATCTGGTACCCAATCCACCTAATGAAACCTGCTGGAAGGCACCCACATAGATCCACCTCTTACCAGCTTGACCGGCTGCCCTCTGAATGAATGGGGCTGAGCCTGCACATGCAGAACAAACAGTTATATCCAAGTCACATTCTTCCTACATATGGACCTAAAAGAAGGTAGTGATCTGCAGTGTCTACTAATTCGGTCCCGTCTCAGCTACTGTAGTTAGACTCTCTGTGATGTAAGAACATCTACTGAGGTGTTTCAGAAGATATACATATCTTGCATAAAATGCACCAAGGTGCAACTCCCCTGCAAAGACAGGTAGATGCAGGCTCACAAAACTTTACTACAAAATATGTAAAAACTGATTTCTTTTATATTACACTATTCAGATAGTTTCCTCATTTGCAGTTCATTTCATTTTTGTAAGCAGCTCAACTTATTAAACTTTTCATATGCTTTGACATTTCAGTGTCACAAATGCTGCAGCAGTAAACAAAACAAGTAACTTCCTTTACCCCTGTGTAAATTCAGAACAGCCACTACCATAGGTCATACATTGGCAGTTGTAGAGGGTGTCAGACTGGCAAATTTTCTTAGCAAAGCTTGATTCTGCCAAATGGTACTAACAGAATCAACTTCGGCATGCACGGCTGGTGTTCTTATTATATTTATAGTTTTGCACGGTGCTCAGACCAAGTCACTTCCATGGAAACATAGAATATGTCAGCAGATAAGGACCAGCAGACCCATCTAGTCTGCTCTATTTTATCTGCCTATTCATACACCCTGGACACTATTTGGTCACAGGTGTCCCTCCCTCCTCCCTTACCTCTACTTATTATGCCCATGTGCCATGCATGCTTGAAGCTTCCCAATGGAAGTTCTCTTCACCAAAGAAATTACTAAACAAAACATAAAAAAACTGGTACTGATAATTGGCGATTCGATGATAAGGAGGGCAGAGTCTCAACTCCAGCATTATGACCAGGCTAGAATTGCGGTCCGGTGTCTCCTTTGAACATCGGCATGGAGGGACATGAACCACATCGAGAAAATCGTACACAGCAGGGAACATGACACACAGGTCACATAGGTACAAATGACCTAGCAAGTCAGTCCGTGGAGGAAAAAAAATCTTATTGTTTGTATTTTTTTTTACTGTAAACATCGGAATTATAACACTATGAGTCAGGGACTCATTTCCAAAGGCTCCACGTCATATTACCGAGAGTACAAGTAAATACAAGTTTTAGTTACAAATAGATTCAGCACAAACTGGCTTGGCAACAGACTAGCTTCCCTTTCATCCAGTGTCTCTTTCTCAGAGATTCTGCCTGTCTGGGGAAAAAGGTGACAGCAGGCAGAAAATTATGGAGAAGGACATAGCAGAACTTTATGACTGGCTAAAAAACTGGTGCAAAGAAAAAAGGACATCACTTTGTGGGAAACTGGCAGACCTTCTGGGAGGAGGACTTCTTTGATTTTGGTGGCCTGCACCTCACAAAAGAGGGGACTTGAGCACTTGACCAAAAGTTTGATGTCCATAGCAGTCAGTTTAACTAGAGAAGGAAGAGGAGACACAGGCACCCCTCACATCACAATGGTCACCAACTACCCCCACCATCCTCAACTAGTTCAGCACCTAGATACCATAAGGAACCCCAACGCCTTTGACAATGAAGAAACAAACTAATCTGATCCACTAGGGAAATGCTAAAAGTGAATAAAACACAAACAATGCAAACCAAAACAGGGTAACCAAACACAGCAAAGAGAATACCAGGGATGGAGGGCAATGTGCATCAATGCTCGTAGTCTACCAATCAAAATCCCTGAACTCACAGCCATGTTGGCAGAGGCACAACTGGACTGGGTTACAGTTACGGAAACTTGAATCCTCATGAACCACACCTGGGATGTAACCATCCTAGGTTACACACCCTTCAGGAGAGACCATGAGGGAAAAAAGGGAGGGGGGATGGCTCTATATATAAGGGAGGACATCAGTGCAACAGAGATCCGGGGAAGCACAAAAAGGTGGAGGCACTATGGGTCACCCTGAGAGCTGGGGATAAGGACCCCATCTTGGTAGGAGTTATCTACAGACCCCCAACCCAGGACACTGAGATTGACAGAGAGCTCCTGGAAGCCATCTTGATGATGGCAGACAGGGGTGAGTTGCTGCTCATCAGGGACTACAGTTTGCCAGATGTGGATTGGACCTCATACACAGCATCCACAGAAAGAAGCAGAGTTCCTGTTCACGCTGAAGGGGGCAGGACTAAATCAACCAGTGGATTCACCCACCAGAGACAAAGCAACCCTGGACCTGGTGCTTACAAACAGCAGCAGGGTTTCAGATGCTCATGTGGGAGTCAATCTGGGGTCCAATTATCACAAGGCAGTCTGGTTATCAGTAAATAATGCAGAAGGTAAAAGCCACACAAAAATTGAGATACTTGATTTCTGGAAAACAGACTTTCCCAAAATGAAATCCAGGATCAAATCCATGCTAGACATCAGTAACACAGGGGATGTGGAAGACTGCAGGGAGAACTTGAAGAATGCCTTAACTACAGTTACTGAACAATGCACACAACAAATCAGCAAATCCAAATGAAGGAAGAACCCTTTCTGGTTCTCCAAAGACAAAGCAACCAAAATCAAGGAAAAAAAGAAGGCCTTTAAGCAATACAAGGAGTCACAGAAAGAAACAGACAGGGAGGAATATAGGAACAAACTCAAGGAGGCAGAAAAGGCAATTCAGAAAGACAAAGCCTGAACAGAGCGAGGAAAGAATAGCACAGGGGGGTCAAGAGGGGAGATAAAACTTTCTTTAGGTACATAAGAGACAAAATAAAGAGTAAAGAAGGAATAGTTTGACTAGCAAAACAGAAAGGCCAGATATTAGAGAAAGATGAAGACAAAGCAGAGTTGTTAAACAAATTCTTGTGCTCCATCTTTGCAATAAAGGATAGAAACATAGAACATAGAAACATAGAATTTGATGGCAGATAAGGACCACTTGGCCCACCTAGTCTGCCCATTTTCCTACCTAATGCATAGGCAGCAGGTATTGCTGGATGCCTTCCAGGACTGCTTCCTGCTGCAAATGGTCAGTGAACCAACCAGGTTAGGGAATACTCTTGACCTTGTGCTGGCAAAAGGGGACTTTGTGAGAGAACTTACAGTGGAGGAACCACTGTCAGGGAGTGACCACCACTCAGTATGGCTCACATTGGATATGGGCAAGAAAGGAGTGGAATCTGGCACAAGAGTGTTGGACTTCAGGAGGACTGACTTTGGGAGGATGGGGGAAGTGGTAAAAGAGTACATGGCCAGAATTCAATTTATTATGGACACTAACCAGAGGTGGGAGCTCATAAAGCTGGGGATAGTGGAGGCAACCAAAACCTGCCGCAAGGCCCAGAACAAAAAGGCAAGAGCTAGGAAACCAAGCTGGTTGAGCAAGGAGGTCATGGAAAAGGTAAGAAGGAAAAGAGCTGCCTTTAGGAGGTACAAGAAAACAAGGAGGGGGAGGACAGGGAGGAGTAGTTGACAGAATCGTAGGAGGTGACAAGGGCAGTAAGGGGAGCCAAGGCATCTACGGAACTCAGGCTGGCACAAGGCATTAAGAAGGGGAGAAGGACTTCTTTGGGTACAACAGGGAGAAAAGGAGCTGTAAGAACCACATATTAAGGATTTGGAAGGAGAGGGGTTGGGTGGAAGCAGGGTGCGATAAGGCAGAAGCACTAAATGATTACTTCTGCTCTGTATTTACTAAGGAGAAGAGGGGGGTGACACCCAAGGGGGGAAGAATGGCATAAACAGGGGGAGGGGTGACAGATGGGAAAACCATGGAGGGCAGAGTTCAGGAGGGTTTGAAGGCACTGAGGGTGGACAAGGCGCCAGGCCCAGATGGCATCCACCCCAGGGTACTGAAGGAGCTGGCAGAGGTCCTTGCAGGACCTTTGGCAGACCTATTTAATGCCTCACTACATTCAGGATGTGTACCTCAGGACTGGAGGATGGCTCATGTGGTGCCCCTCCACAAGAGTGGCCCCAAGGCTGAACCGGGAAACTACAGACCAGTGAGCCTCACATCCATTGTGGGTAAGCTAATGGAGACTATCCTGAGGGAGAGGCTGGTGGCCCTCCTAGAGACCAAAGGACTACAGGACAGCAGACAGCATGGCTTCATACATGGCAGATCCTGCCAAACTGCCAAACCAACCTGGTGGAGTTCTGTGACTGGGTAGCTAGGTAACTGGACAGGGGCCATGCAGTGGATGTCCTGTATCTAGACTTCAGTAAGGCATTCGACTCAGTGCCACATGAAAGACTGGGAAGTAAGTTAGAAGGCACAAGGGCAGGTGCAAAGCTGGTGAGATGAGTAGGGAACTGGCTTCAGGGAAGGCAACAGAGGGTGTTGATGGGTAGGGAGCTCTCACATCCAAGGGTAGTGACAAGCGGTGTTCCACAGGGTTCGGTGTTGGGACCAATGTTGTTTGGGATAGTCATTGCAGACATATCATTGGACATCAAGCGCAAGATCAGTCTGTTTGCTGATGATACCAAGGCAGGAGCGGTGGTGGATGACCTAGGAGGATGGCAGGGGTTGCAAGATGATCTGCAAAGCTTGAAATCTGGTCAGACACCTGGCAACTGGGGTTTAATGCCAAAAAGAGCAAGGTGCTGCATTTTGGGATGAAGAACCCAAGGAGGAGTTACCAGCTGGAGTGCAGCTAGCCCAGACAGAGGAGGAGGAGGATCTGGGGTGCTCATTACAGGTCAATGAACAACTCAGCACAATGAAGGAAGGCAGCTGCAAAGGCCAACAAAATGCTGGGTTGTATTGCAAGGGGTATATCCTCGAGAAGGGAGGAGGTGATTCTGCCACTGTATAGGTCATTAGTTAGACCGCACCTGTAGTACTGCGTGCAGTACTGGTGCCTGTATCTGAAGAGGGACATTAAGTTACTGGAGGGGGTGCAGCGCAGGGCAACAAAGATGATCAGGGGGCTAGGGGACTTATCATACATGAGGAAGCTGAGGGAGTTGAACATGTACTTGCTGGAGGAGAGGAGGGACGGAGGGACATGATTGAAACCTTTAAGTACATGAAAGAATAAACAAGACAGGTACAGAAGGGCTATTCAAAGTAAGGGAGGGGAGGGACACCAGGGGCCATGATATGAGACTGGAGGGAGGAAGGTTCAGGAGGGAGATGAGGAGACACTTTTTTACAGAAAGGGTGGCGGCTGGGTGGAATGCGTTACCTGCAGAAGTGGTATCCAGTAGAACAGTGGACTGCTTCAAAAAGGGATGGGACTGGACAAGGGGGAGGGTCAATGAAGGGGAAGGGTAGAAGGAAGGGGCAGCTGCAGAATAAGGGGTGCTAGCTGCACATTCGAGCAGACTTGATAGACCTCTAGGCCTTTATCTGCTGGCAAATGTCATATGTTCGTATGTTCCCAAGATGGCACTTTGCCAGAAAAATGCAACAACATAGAACACCTTCATATTGTTCTTCCACTATGATTGGTCTTTCCCCCTTGCCTGGAGCTGTGGGCTGCTGAGAATTGGCACTCGCTAGCCCAATAGTGCTTATCTGTGTTTTTCCTGCTGCACATGATGTGCAGCTAATGTTTCAGCGTAATCATGTACATCTTCTTCAGAGCATTGTGTGTGTGTGTGTGTGTGTGTGTGTGTGTGTGTGTACTGTATATATATTAAAATAAAGGTGAAGAGTGCTATACAAGGATGTAATACCTATTGAGGGGGCTAATTAGGGCTATAAGGCCATGAGCCCAAAGAGCGAGTGGCTTTATTATCCTAATTAGCCTCCGAGATGGGTATACTACTGAGTGTTCCACCTTACCCATTGTTTGTTAAATATAATACATTTGGATGGTTGGAGGGAATTATGTGTACTGAGTGCATGTAGGAGTTTGGGAAATTTCTGGGTTTGGGAGGCTTTTGTGTGAAGTGTCTTTTTTTACCAGTTTTTTTTGTTGCATCTTTGTTGATTAGTTTGACTACCTTCCTAATGCTGCGTTAATTGTGTTTTTAATGGTGCCCTATAGTGTGTAATGTAGTGTAGGCATATACTTTTTATTAGTGCAGGTATATACTTCTAATTATTTGATTAGTGTAGGTTTATTGCTTTAATAAGTGTAGGTAAATAGCTGTAATTGTTTAGTGCAGGTATATACTTTTTTACCATCTGAGGAACATTGCCCGGATCAAGCACCTTGTTCCATCTCGTGATCTTCCAATGTTGATCCACGCCTTCATGACCTCTCACCTTGACTACTGTAACTCCCTATACGTAGGGCTTCTGGGGGTTGATAACCACCCCTTGCAGCTGGTGCAGAACGTTGTGGCCAGGTTGCTGCCAGGGGTTTCCTGGACCAGTCATATCACCCCTGTGCTGCACGAACTGCACTGGCTGCCTGTTCAGTGGTGGCTCACCTTCAAAGTCAGTTTATTGACCTATAAAGCCCTACACGGTCAGGGCCCTGGCTACCTGCAAGAGCTCCTGGTTCCTTACTGTCCCCTTTGACTCCTCCGCTCAGCCGATGAGGGATTGCTAGAGGTTCTCAGGGTTCAGTCGAAAACATCTGGTGTGAGAGTTTTTAGTTATGCAGCCTCGACCCTGTGGAATTCTCTACCTCATCAGATTAGAGAGTTCCTGACCCTGGAGAGCTTCAAGACGGCCTTAAAAATGTATTTATTTAGCTGTGCTTTTGGAGACTAATATATTTGAATCTGAAATGTTATTTTATTGATCTATTTCACATATTTTATTGTTTTATTTATGTTTTTAACTCTGTACAGCGCTTTGGTAATTGTTTGAATTGCACTTTATAAATACAGTCATTATTATTGAATTGATAGATTAGTGACAGGTACACTTTTAATTGATATAGATTAGTCAGAGGTATCCAGAGAAATAAATGATGGCCTTTTCTATGGGGAAAAGTTCCCGCCCATGTAATATGTCTGTCTGTCTGTCTGTCTATCTATGCAAACAACTGTATTAATACACCGGTTAGGATTCAGATCAAAGTAACAAAAGTAGGGAAATGTGGTGTTAGGGTTTCTGACCCTAACTCCCCAACCCCACACCCTAGCACCAAAATGAAAAAACTTTGTGGTTTTGCTGTCATCACTCTTGTCAAATCAGGGGTGGGGTGTTCCTCTGGGTTCTCAAGCCTAGCACTCACCCCATTCCATGCACAAATAAGGTCAGATATGATCTGTTTTCTTCATGCAGGGCCTACAGATTGTTGGCAACATGTAGGGAGACACAGTTCTGTATGTTGGAAGACTATATCACAATGGGGTGAACATTAGGGTTGAGAACCCCAAAGAACACCCCACCCCTGATTTGGCAAGAGTGACAACAGTGAAAATTATAGTTTTTTCCTTTTGGTGCTTGGGGTGGCTGGCGGGGGTGGGGATTTAGGGTTGGAAACCCTAACGCCACATTTGCCTACTTTTGTCACTTTAATCTGAACCCTGAATGGCACATTAATGCAGTTTCTTGCAAATAATTTCCTTACTTTTTGGGATAGATGAATCATATTGCCATTTACACAGGGCCCTGCGCTTCCACGCCTCGCTTCATTCCTCCAGAAAAGCAATTTATCTGCTTGGTTGTAATTTATTTTTTATTTATTTATTGTGGGAATGGAGTTAAGAGTTAGGTGTCAGCGTGGCTCAGTTGGTAGCACATTCGCCTCTGGACCAGAAGGTCGTGGGTTCTCGCCTCACACCGGGATTGGACTTGCACCTAAAAATCGCTGGCATCTGAGTGCAGTATTGGGGGTGCTGTACTGCTGGTGTGTGCCGTCCTTCGGATGAGACATTAAACCGAGGTCCCTTCTACCCATCCTGGTGTTGTCCTGGTGGGTGTCCAGGTGGAAGTAAAAGAACCCAGGGCACTCTTCGCAAAGAGTAGGGAACATTCCCGGTGTCCTGGCCAACATTCCCCTTCCCATAAGCCGGTTCATGCAATTATCCAGGCTGTGTGTGGGTGATGATGTGCGATATGGCCGCCACCACACATTCAGTCACTTCACTACCAGTCTAGCATTGCTTGTAAAGCGCTTTGGATGTAAGAAAAGCGCTATATAAATGCAGATTCTTCTTCTTCTTCTTCTTCTTCTTCTTCTTAAGCTTCTTAAAATTACAATGTTGTGTTCTGGGAATTTTCATTTTTTCATTTTAATGATTTTCATGTCCATTTTCAGTTGGTATTTCTTAGGTGCTTAATCTTGTAGTACTCATTGAGACCTTTCCATTAATATATAGACTGTCCCTTAACTCCAAAGTGTAAGTCCCCATCCTCTGATGTCTAGGGATGCCTGATATTAAGAAAGGGGAAGGGAGCCCAGACAACAGTGCCATCCTGAACTATCTTTCAGCAGCTGAAATGAAGCATGGAATTAAAACCAGACAGTATCCTACCTTTGGTCATTTTCACACTGAGCAGAATGCCTCTGAACCCCCTCAGAACCAAGCTTTTACCTCCGGCAGATGCACTACGGAGCAGGAGCTGTTTTCTCTCACCTTCTCAATGCTCTAGGACCCCGGAAGGCAAGATCAAGAATTATCTCAGAGACCATCATTCTGGGCTATGGAAGAATTGATTAGCTCTAAAAACAAAAAACCAGCTAGTTCATCTGGTTCATGTGAGCCATCAACGAGTCAGACAGCAAATTAGGCCAAAACCAAGCAAATTTATGTCCTGAGGCACCCAAAATGATTATAGGGCCCAGGAGCCAAACTCACTTAACTTTGATAAACACAGCTCCATGGGGCTAGCAATTTGAAATGAGAGAAAGGAAAATTGGCAACACTTAGGCACAGATTTCAAATCAGCATACAGCAGATTACAACAGCATTCCAGGACTAAAACATGTAGAGATTGCATTTCTAGGAAGTACCCAGCTTCTTCCACAGAAATCTACCTGTCCTTGTTAAACTGCTCCCAAAACTTATTCCTCAACATAATTCCTCTGCAAGGGAGTGATTTACTCATCCTAGTGCCACAAAGAGAAATAATCCCAGAGATGATAAGCAGCCCAGCCTCCACAACTGCTTCAAGTGCTGGAAATTCCTTTAATTCCTTCCTAAAGCTGTTACCTGGTGCCCAAAGATGTTCCATACCTTCCGGCTCAAGCTCTCACCAGAGCTGAGCAGCCCAAAGCAGTTACAGTGGCTCCCATCCTTAACTTGCAGTTTCCTGAGGAACCGTGACCTTTTACGGCCTAAAGACCCACCACAGACATGGGTATGGTGGGTCCCGGGACCTGCCCCAGAAATGGACATGGCAGGCCCCGCACCCCAGGCTGCATTCCTCCCCTCCAACAAACTCCTAGGGTGAATGTGCCACACAGGAAAGGGCACACCAGTGCTGCCACCAACCACAGCCCCTGCTGCAGTCCTGGCACCACACAACAGCCCCATTAGCCCGGTACTCCTACCTTGTGCATGGAACCAGGCCTCCCATTGCTTACAGAAATAACTTGGTCCCTCCTTCTGACTCCTGAGTTCCTTCAACACCCAGGGCCTGATGATCCCAAATGAAATACTCTCCAATGCTCCTACTGGGGGGGGGCTAGAGTGAATTACCCCAGACCCAAACGACCACTACTGCCTAAACTTGTCCCTCCCATGGAGCCAAAAGTGGATTGGCACACTGCCATTGTTAGGCTGACCTGCCTAAACAGGGGGTGGAGGGGCCCTCCACAAAGTGCCCTGGCTCTACACCACTGACCTCTGCATCTCTCCCCTTGCTCAGCTCCTCCCCAGTCTTATACTCCCAAAAGGTGCTGCCTCCTGTGGCAGAGCACCAAAAGAATCCCTAAGGTGCCTAGAATCCCACCAGAGCCAGGGGGGACTTTGCTTAATGCTAGTAAGCCCCTCCCCCCAGCAAGGAAGGGGCTTACACTCTCCCCCTCTTGAAACACATTTCCTCCTGGAAATGGGGGCACAGACTTCAGAGTGGACCCCCACAGTAAGCCCAGGTAATGTTCATTCCCCAGCCCCAACCAGCATGCCCACCCAGAAAGGCCCACTACACCCCTTACTTTACTTGCATGGGTTGTCTCTTTGAAAGCAGAACAAGAAAAACTCCAAGCCACATTAGATAAAATGGTAAATTGGGCAGATCTATCTGGTATGTCCTTTAATTCAGACAAGTGCTGAGTGATGCACTTGGGAAAACATAATGCATACGCAGTATATATATGAAAACTGTCCCTCTTACAAGAACTGTGGAAGAAAAAGACCTTGGGGTCATCATATCTAATAAGCTGACATATCAATGGTAGTCATAGAAAAGTTTTGCAGTACTGAGGTATACCTAGGTATACTGAAGTAGAATGAGGCAGGATCACATTACAGTCAATGCAAATTACCTCGGTGGTACTTCGAGGTAGGAAACTTTTTGATAACTACCACTGTATGAAAAACATTTCCAAAAGCAGGTTGTTAAGGCAAAAAGAATCATGTGGACCATCAAAAGAAACTTTACAAGTATGGAAGCTAAAATTATTATGTCCCTATATAGAGCCTATATTAAGCCACTTCTGGACTACAGAATTCCATTATGGGGACTTGTCAAGGGAAACATTATGGATATTATTGAAAAAGTCCAGAGACAAACAACTAAATTAATACATGACTGTAGGGATTTATCTTATGATGGTAGGTTAGTAAGGCTGAACCTAATGTCACTTCATATGAGAAGAATCCAAGAAGTCATGTTGCTGTGTTATAACCTAATACATGACCCAGCATTACTCTCTGAACTGAGTTTGAGCATCAAAACCCATAATAAAGGTACAAGGGAACATAATATGCATTTAAAACATTAAATTCAATATTGAAAAAAGGAGGACTTTCTTTACTCAAAGGGTGGTTAACCCCAGGAAAGTCTTACTCTGGAAGTTGTTTCCAGTAGGGATAAACATCATTTAAAAACTAAACTCAGCTACTACTTACTAACTAGACATTCTCTAACTTAATATGGGTAGCTAATTGAGCGCATATGGGCTTAAAGCCTTTCTTATGCTCCTCTGACCTTAGTAGGAACCTTAGTATGAACCCCCACCCCCACACACACCCTACCATTAACTCCTTAAATTAATTTCCTAAAACTATTTAAGTGTGCCAGGCTGCATAAACCTTATAATCATAACTTTAAACACATGGTGTTTTCAGGAACAAGTAAATCACTTAGCAATTTAGCAATTAAACAATTAATCACTCTCCCATCCCTCTCACACCACTCACTCCTCTCACTCATACACCACACACGCAGGAGCTAGGCTTACACCTGGCTCTGAAATATGTAATGATTTCCAGTCAATTAAGAGTCTTTAAGTAGTCCTTGATTGAAGAACAGGAACTCACGGATAACTGCAAAGTCACTTAAAAGAAGTCTCTTTTTTTTTTCAAATCTCTGATCCTCTCAGGGTGACTGGCCAACACATCTTCCACTATCTTCACTTGGTACAGTCCCTGGGCACAAGCGCTTTAAGAACTAACAACTTCCTCAAAACTCCAACAATTCTTTTAAAATGTTGTCTCAGAGGGCTACTTATAGTCCTGGCACAGTCCACAACTCTGAATCAATGGGTTCTAGAGAACAGGACCTCCACTCCGAGGGAAGTAATAGTAGGGATCAGGCTTGGTGTTCAGATCTCCGAGAGTCCTTGGCTATCACGCAGAATTTTACTCAGCAGCCAACTACGTCTTGAACCAGGGCAAAGTGTTTAAAGAGTGTAAGGCCTGCCCAAGACCCAGAATAGCACACGGTGTGCGCCTTCTGAATGAGCAGCTGGGAGGGGGGCCAAAGCCTCTAGGGTGGGACTGCAGCTTGTTTAGTTGTTCCCTGAATACCAAGTCACCACACATCTCCTCAATAATGTCCCATATCCACTCCAAAATATAAGGGTATTTGGCTTGGGGGTACTCCACACGCAACCTTGTTCTCACCCAGCGTTCTGCTTGTGACCATTCTAGCAAGTCCCGGACACCGGTACGCCTTGCTGTGCCTGGCTCCAGCCACACTCTGGATCTATAAACAGCATTGACTGGATCATTGCTAAAAAGTCCATCCATTCATGCCCTCAGGGCCTTAAACTGTGCCACAAGGCATGGGGTTTTGCCAGGTAAAGTGATGGCAGGGCAATGATAAGGCCTAGGGATGGTACGCTGAATTTCATGGTCAGAGAACTGATACCTTTTAAGGGGTCCCTCAGTCACATCTGTAGCAGGTTATTCCTTAAATTCTTCATGTTCCACCCACATTCCAGTGGCTCCAACCCGGATCACAGGGTGGGTATATACCGACAGTGGAGCTTCTGCTGCTGTTGGAGTAACAGGTACACTGTCACTGAACAGGAACTCTGTCAGAGATCCCCTGTTGCCTTTTGAAGGCTCCTGCCCCTCCCTCTGCCATGAGAATAGCTAACAGTTGGTGAGGAGGAACTGGGCAGATGGCTATGCTCCCCCTCTCTGCCCTCTTTCACTTCTTCCACTGCCTCCACCTTGATATCTGGGCACCCCACTTTCATTTCCATGATAGCTTCTCCACTCTCTTGCAGTTCTAATTTGCTTTCGGTCAACCTCCACACTACTCTGGGACAGCAGGAATGCAGTACCAGTGGACACACTGGCAGGATACTCCCAGGAAAACATAAAAGGTGTGCCTCCAAAAATGCCTCCAGGGGCAGCACTGGAGCATATTGAGCAGATGGGCAACTTCACCACTCCCTCTCCTCAATACCCATATCAAGCATCAATCTTCAGCCTGCTCCCTCTCTGCAGAATTCCAATGCCACGTAAGCAGGGAGGTATAAACCATTGCCTGAGGGTCCTCTTTTGGTGTAAAGCCTTCTGCTATGTCCCTCGCTATCACAGGCAACACCTCTAATCTGCAGTCTTTTCCTTTTTCCTTTCCTTGCCTGTGCAGCTGCTGCCTACCTATCCAATGCCTCCAAATGTCCCCCTGCGTCTCTCTCTTTTGCTCTCACTCACTTCCATAAAATGGCGCTTCCACATTGACTCCCTTCAGCACATTAACACCCAGCCAATCAGAACCTCCAAATTCATGTACATGACTGTGCCTCCACCACAGAGGTGCCAGAGAGTGAGAAAGAGCAAGCAGGCATCAGCAATCCAAACAGGCCTCGTCACCATTAAAACTGTGCCATACATTCCAGGCCTGGGCCAACCAATCCTGCTGACCCTCCTAGGTCCAAATTCAGGGGTTCACACCCTGCTGGGGCACAGAAAACATTCCATATGAGCCCCCACATCTCTAAGCCCTCCTTCCCTGAAGTCTAGGGGTGCCTGATGTTAAGAAAGGGGAAGGGGGCCCAGACCACAGTGCCATCCTGAACCATCTTTTGACAGTTGAAATGAAGCACAAAATTAAAACCAGAGAGCATCCTACCTTTGGTTGTCTTCAGACTGAACAGAATGCCTCTGAATCCCCTCAGAACCAAGCTTTGACTTCAAGCAGGAACACTACGGAGCAGGAGCTGTGTTCTTTCACCTTCTCAATGCTCAGGGACCCAGGAAGGCAAGATGAAGAATTATCCCAGAGACCATCATTCTGGGCTATGGAAGAATTGATTAGCT